>OX382205.1:5020000-7520000 GCA_947507515.1 Eulithis testata
ATGCATTTGTTGAGCGGATTATAAAGGACGGACGTTGTTTTAAGTGCATTTATGATCGGATCATGTCACTATGGATCTTTTATATACTGTATAGAAAAAAAAAAGTGCTAACTTTTTATTACTTTTATTAAGTCGTACATGATGTCAATTGAAATATAGCGCTTAAGGCGTATGTATAAGGTAGACAACCCTCTCGCTCGCATATTTCAACACTTTTGAAGATATAATATAACTAAATGTAATTATCTGAAATTGCAGACCTTCAGGGTCGAGAGAATAACAATGCAAATGTTCAGTAAAAATATCACATTGATCCAAACAAGTTTTCCGACCAAAAAACTTATACCAATGCGATAAATTAAAGCAAATTTTTTGGTTAGAAAGCTGGTTCGGATCAATGTGATATTTTTACTAAACCTTTGCATTGTTATTCTCTCGACCCTGAAGGTCTGCAATTTCACATAATTACATTTAGTTATATTAGATCTTCAAAAATGTTGAAATGTGCGAGCGAGAGGGTTGTCTGCTTTATACATACGCCTTAAATACCTAGTTACTTTATGAAACGTTGCTAAAGGCCTTGTGCTAGATGTTAGGGTTATATGACCAGTGTACCGTGTAGGCATATCAACAGCCTCAAAGGGAACTTGGGTGCCTGCCTATGTAACTATATAAAGTGCAGTTCAGTGTTCAGCATGACCAATGTGCTCTTACTGTCCACTACGACTTAGATTCAGTTTCAGGTACAGATAGTGTGATCACCACACGATCTTAGGTACTATAGATACATAATAATAGGTTTTAGTACGTGTTTACTCGTTAAAAATCGGAAGATGGGATTTTGATTTTGATTTATTCGTATGGCGTTCAATCGTTCACAATATTTAACAAACATGTCTTTAATACCTAGGCTTCGTACATACGTGTGAAGAAAATCTGAGCACTGAGATGCGATTATTAGGTTTTTAAAAGACACAATGGCTGGCATTTAGAATTTTATGATATCGAAACAAAATTCAATAAATTTCATTTCATTTCAAAATCCCAATGATTTTTTAACTAGATTTTATTCAGAGCATTACCTCGCTGATATTTTTGAAAAACAATGATTTCAGCATAACGTTACGTACATATACTGAAAATGCAGACCAATCAGTCGAAAATCTACAACCCCCGCAATCATCCCCAAATAGATCACAGGTTCATATTTTACGGATAATGGTCGGAATGGGTTTTGCTGATACATCACGTGCCAATGGGTGTTTGTCACGAATACTTTTAAATGTTGATGTGGATGTCCCATATTAAGTTACGAATATGAATTCTTAGAAAAGATTATATGGCATGTTTTGATTACTAGGTAGCCAACAACCGAGTACTACATAATTATTTTACTGTAAACGAACTTTTTCGCATTTTTTTTTCTTTTGTGTCATGTTTATCTCTGCTTATAATAATGCATACATAAACTAACTGAGTACGTCCACTAAAGAGGTTTGTGAGAAATTGAACCGCGTTCATCTATCTAAGGTGGTACAAATATTTATTTGCAACTAGCGGCAAAAAAAGCGAATTTTTAAGACATTCTACTACACCAGTTTTACAGTGGTTATTACAGCACCTACACTATTCCACTTTTGAGCAACAATAAATTTTAAAGCTGTGTGTCTTTCTGGAACCATGTTTGAGCGAATTATAGAATTAAGTATGAAGTAAAGCCAACAACAAAATGCAAATTGACAAACTTTCCTAGCGAGTTGTCGCTAGTGCCAGGCATCCAGAGTATCTACTCCAAAGAACGATAAACGAGAATATAATCAAAGTTCGAGATACACTGTGTGGCAACACGGTAGCAATCCGCGGCTTGCACATGACCTACTATAGGCAACCGCGCAGTGTATCTCAGATGTCATCAAACCTTCGTACATAGCTTTGTGTACTCCCTGTATACTCACGGGGAGAAGTTTCATCGTATTCTAACACACAGATTCGCTTTGCACGTAAACTTGTAACTGAGACGACTCGAAACTTGTTTACTGAAAACTGTTAAAACTCCTCGCGTAAGTAAGATTATTTGCACACTATGTTGCAAGCGACGTGAGATGTCGCATAAAGCATTTTTCATAAAATTTCCTACACAGTGATTGATATTCAAAAGATAAAAAAGCTCTCTTTTACATACTGCTAACATTTAGTAATGGTAGAACCACAGGCAAGAAGTTTGTGAAAGAGTTCGTCCGGGGAAAAAGCTAGTTACTTCTAAGGCCAAGCAGTATACTCACATTGTTGTTGAGGTGATGAGTAGTTTTCATGGTATCTTTGGTAAAAGTGTGTGGTAAGATAGGTAAAGTTTACCACTCATTATCAATTGCAAAATCAATCACAGAGTTTAAATCATCTTTCCCCAACAGACGTATTTCCGCAGCTTCGTGTTCGCTCTGAACATCCATCCACTTTTCTAACAAAAAAGCACATAGGGGTTGCATTGAATGACGAATTTCACCACCAGTATCATAGTAATGTTTACTTTGGCAACGCAAAACTATCTACATCGTAAATTCGTATACTGTAGTGGTATGTAAGAGTCCAAAGTGAAATAAAGTGCTGCGACTGATTTACTCAACCGTGTTACCAAATCGTCTGCGTAGTTATGAGAAAATTGAGTTTGTTTATGAAGATTAATTTATGTTTATGCTTTTAGCGTTTCTTTATTGGACACTAGCTTCCGCCCGCGACTTTATCCGCGTCCCGTTTTATCCTGGTGGTTTTATAGGATATAAAGTAGCCTATGTGTTAATCTAGGTTACGAACTATAAAATTACAAGTCATATTTAAATTGGACTAGCAATTGCACCGTGATTGAAACACAAACATCCAAACTTTGACATTTATAATATTAGTGGGATGGTATGTGGAATGGGATTTCATGTAAATGAAATTCCTTTGTAGGTAATGCTTTGAAAGAATTTTTGGAAAATTTCATAGAATTATCTCACAAAAGACTAACAAAAATGAATTATTTTACACAGGTTTCATTTGCGGCATTAAAATCCACAAAATTATTGTCGTGAGCTTTCTCCTACAACCTAGTCTAATACAAAAACTGGGTTCCGTCCGAGACCAACTTATTTTTGTTTTAAGTCAAATAACTTTACCATCTCTCATACCACATTCAACTTTTTACTGCACAATAGGTAAACAAGATGTTTTTACCCAAAACACCAGTTATCTTGCCAAGTTACAGTAGAAATATTAAACGAAACTGCCCAGCAAATATCTAGAAGTGCCTTTATCAGGGACCGTCATACTGCATAACCGGTGGTCTGCCATTGCTCTTGGCTCTGTACCAAGCACAGAATGACTCAAGGTTCGGTCACACCGAACTCAGGTCATGCAGGTTCTTGCTGTCATTTTTTACGTAAATATTCACCTAAAAATATGAAAAAAAAATGCAATAAGGAAACAAAGGAGTGTAATTGTTAGTCATAGTCGTAATTTTTTGACGCAATATAAAACCATAATAATTTACATTTTCATATACATTGGCACTTAGAGATAGAAACACAATGCAGCAGTACGGCAACTCTGTCGGAGACGTACCCCGTTTTCAGTTTGATAAAAAGACCAAGCGGGAGAGGTCACAAATTTTTCAAAAAATATGGCATGCCTCCAAAGTGAATTACACAATACTCTGATAAAGTGAACACTGTTCTGGATTTACGAGTATAGGTAGATTCAGTCAGATCCACTCTGCTCATGGTTTAGTTCCCGACTCACTAAGCAATGCATCGTTTGCGGTAGGCCGTGGATCCAAAAGGTTCATTTACACAACTTATCAGTAGGTTTTCAGTTATTTGTTTTTCTTATCTTACTCAAAACACTTTTACACAAAACGTACCCACAGATTATATAATACTATACTAACGTAACTAATACTGTTGAAAAAAATATGAAAAAAAAAACTAGTAAGTAATGGTAAGGCATTGTATTAGGCAAAGGTTACCGCGTAACATCAGGTGATTCATCTGCTTCCTTCACTTCCTATCCTCATAAAAACTAAAGCAGAGTTCTCAAACTATTAAAACTACCTATTTCAACTAATAATAGAAATGTAAACGCGACTGTCCAAAGTGTCGAGTATCAACGTCAACTCGTTGAGTGTCTGAACCGGACGCCTCGATCCCGGCTCAATAGGTTACGGCCTCAGAGAGAAAATATAATAGATTGCTCTTTTTACCATCTACATTTACTAACATTTTATGATGATGATGATCAATATAGCCGATTTCGGCCATGGCGACTGTGTTTTTATCTGAAAAGGCATATTTGACTCGAGTTATATGTAGGGCTTTGTGGTTCTGCCTGCTGATGCGCTCTACTCTGACTTGCGTACCCGATTACATTTTATTATTACTATAGCAAAGGGATTCCAGTCTCAAATAGTTTGTGGGTCAGTCAGAATTTTAGTAAAGCACTGTCAACGTGCTCTATGAAAATGATATTTCCGAACCGAGAGTCTCGTGACCATTCCTATAAATTTTTCGTGTTTTTCATTTTATTTTCTAATCTCGAATAGTTAACAGTCCAGGCACAAAAACATCATTTAGCACGTATGTATAAACAAAGGCTTTAAAATAAAATTTTGAAAACTATCTTGGGGTCTCTATTGTCCGACTTGTATTGTATTTCTTCTCTACTCTATAAGCCTTTTTTACCAAGACCTATTCTATTCAATGGCATAGCAGCTGCAATTCTCTTTTATTGAACAGCTGACGATTTAGTTTAACTTTTGTATGAAAAAAGACTACATCCTTAGAACAGTTATTTTTAATTAATTTGTCAGCACACCTTGAATTTTTCAAAAAAAGCAGTATAAAATTTTCAAATTATGTTTAAAATATAAAAAAGGCTGACGAACAAACAATTCTCATTTTGAAAACTAACTCCTGTGACTGAACCCCGTCCAAACGTACTTATACTCGTAATATTTTACCAAATAAAATTGTTCAACAATAAATAAACAGCGTTCCCGTTAAATCTACTAAGGGAGATTTCTTATAAAAGCACCCGATTCTAAAGTATACCTTGGGAATCGAAATAACAACATTTTGGTGAATGACGTGACTTTTGATCCTAAACCACTTACACGGCAATCTATTGAAAATTTTCTTGCCTCTTTCATTTCCCCACTGAAACGAACCTTTTGCAAAATATCCGGGAGAGTAAAAGCTATAAAAGTCAAATTACTGTTCGAGTCATGCGTCACAAAAGTTTTGGGTTCGAGAGTTACAAATTGAATAAAATTAAGGCCAAAATTTCACCATACGAGTGTGGGATGGGATGTACATGTTTGTACATTTATCTAGTAAACTATGTTGCTGGGGCGATGTTCATGGCATGACAGGTTAATTCTACAAATTGGTATTAATTGTTTTGGTAAATAACAATCTGGATTCTGCAGAAAAAATAGGTAATTGAAATTACTTATTTTATGGATGTCTCTCTAGTCAAGTAGAACTTCTACTACATTAGGTATTTCTGTGTTTCTACAGTCGCCCACCAGAGTATAGCAAATGTCAGAAATGTATAGCTATGTCATTTCCATACATTTTGTAAGTTTTCGGTTCTGCATTTTTTAGAATCTCAACTCTCTCATAGGAGACCAGTGAAGATCATTATTTCTGGAATCCTATGGGTGATGCCTATGTCCAGCAGTGGACTTCTACAAGACTGATATGATGATGATGATAGAATAGCTAGTAGCACATTCCTTAGGTCCTTCACTTAGGTAGAAAGGTACCAGTAAACATCAGTTATTGTGTTTTCCTAGAATCAACTCAAGTTCTAAGCTTCGCGCACTCACCTGTGACTACTAAATTATCTTCAAATCTACACAGTTTACTCAAGAATTTCATTGCGTTTTCGAAACATATACAAGGAGCTCATGAGGAACGATGTGGAGAATAACCCCCCTTTGAAGTTTGTATTCGATATTATCTTGTGAGATCTTGAGACATCTATAAGAGTTCATATTCTGTATCTTACATTATGATGCGATGACGAATGCATAATAGTTCGACACAAAAAATTAGTCCTTGTAGATGCCACATTATTATTGTGTAGTACATTAATATTTCCCTTCATTTAAGTACCTACTAATAAGGTAAAACAGGTGCTTATTTGTATATGCCAACGCAAAATCTCACCCGAAGTTACGTTAGGCCAACGACGTTTAGTATATAAAGTACATAATATTTACCATTGAGATAATTCCTACGTAATCTAACAAGAGGATTTCCAAAAAGGCTTTGATAATTTGTAGTACTTTTATGATTTTTGTATAGTATCACTATATTAAGAGTAGAATCAAAATTGTGTTTTAAAGTTAACTTGCACAGTTTGTCCCCAGGAGTCTAATTGCTGCGAAGTCAATTTTAAACTACATAAGCGCCCTTTGGTATCTCCCCAAGTTTAACCTGAGCTTTCACTTGTAGGCAACTTCAGCTTTATTAAAACCGCCTAGAACCTGTCTCTTAACCAAGAGTTACGACACCCAGGAGACAGGAGAAAGTTAGGGTTGTTAGACCCATTTGAGACATGTGGGTTGGGTTCGTCTTAATAGGTCCATGTTATTGTAACTACCTACAAAATTTTAATGTTTTCAGTGTAATTTAAAACTCCAAAATATATAATGTTTGCAAAGGGAAATTCTAAAACACTATTATCAGTATTCAACAGATATTTTTTCAAATTCATTCGTATTCATACATTTGGCCAAAAATTTTAATCCACAAAGAAGAAAACAGGTAAATAGAGTAATTGATATAACATAAAGAAACGTAAAGAACTAATTTAAAATGAAAAAAAAAATCTTTTAACATTCTTTTTATATCTTTTAAGAAAAACGAAGTAATCTAATTTCAAAATATGTAAAAAGCTCATGTTTCAATAAAACTCGGTGAGTTTTGTTTCATACATAATCGAGTAGCGTTTTGAGTCAATCTTTCCTCGAAATTAAATTATAATTTCATGAAGCTCTTTTTAGGTTTTTATGTAAGCTTCGACTTAAACGAAACATAATTGTTGTGACACAGTTTTTCTTATACTTAAAAAGAAATACAGTTAGGTTCTCAATTCAGTGCGTATTCTGTCATAATTATTCGTATTCATTGCTCATCTCTTTGTGCCGCAAAGCGCTGTACCACTGAAATAGGTACGGTCTTTTCCATACATCTTTCCTCGAAATTAAATTATAATTTCATGAAGCTCCTTTTAGGTTTTTATGTAAGCTTCGACTTAAACGAAACATAATTGTTGTGACACACTTTTTCTTATACTTAAAAAGAAATACAGTTAGGTTCTCAATTCAGTGCGTATTCTTTCGTAATTATTCATATTCACTGCTCATCTCTTTGTGCCGCAAAGCGCTGTACCACTTAAATAGGTACGGTCTTGCCCATACAATGAGCTTTTACATAAGTCATCATATTTTTCTGCTTCATATTTAAGACGCGTTTTGCAGTAAAAAGATTTCTCGCGCTTTTAGCATTAGATCGATTTATTCCTTTTATATTTGTATCGCATATCGGACTTATCGAAAACAAATAATGTTTATCGAAGGTACTAGAAACTTTGCAAGAATGTAATAAAATAAATACTTAGCCCGAAGTTGGGCGCTTAAGAATTTGCATTAAAATAAATTGTATAAATCAGTTAAATAAGTTTGTTAACTTATAAGTTACTTAAATACCAACCTAAAGTAATAAGTTTTCTCTTTTTAATTAAGTAAATACTACATCAAAGAATTATTTTGACTGTGAGGTACTAAGTAGCAGCGATCGCGTAGTGTTTGCGTCTCCGATCAAAAATATGAAAACATTTAAAAAAATATTTGATCTTTTGAAAATCTTCCTAAATGTGTATCAAGTTGGACGTGTTAAACTCTTTGCTACGTACGCGACAGAGAAGCACTACTCCCTTCTCCTTCCCCCAAAGTGCAGTAAAACTTGCGAACAATAGTGGCATTAGCTGCACATTTTCCGACAAGCTACGCAACTGGTATGTATTCTGGAACATACCAGGGTCTCAATTCTACTAGTTTATAACGGTTGACATTCTATTCAGTTCCAACTATGGTTCGATCGTTTCACTGTGCAGCTCGATCTAACACCTTAAAAACGGACGAAAAGCTACGGTTCGACTACGTTTCAGCTGTCTTGTTCGGCACTGCAGTGAGTCGTCACACGACTGTCAGAATTTAGTTCATTCGAAAAAAAAACCATTTTAGCTGTTAAAAAAAGCTGTATGATAGTAGAATATAAAATAACCTGAAACAGATAAATAACTATATGATGCAGCAGTTCAGCAGCGTGTTCGAAGCGCTCCTGGCGTAGCTTAGCTTAGTCAATCTTCACATTTATCTAAGTTAAGCACCGTTCTGTGCGGTCACTATTTGGATGGGTGTCCGCTAGTGACATTTACATCTTAACGCTTCCGTGCTTCGGAGAGCACGTTAAAGTGCCGGTCCCGGCTCTAGCAGTCGTTAAGCTATAACGGAGGTCTTAAGGCGGCCTAAAAACTCTGGCCACTAACTCATACGAGCTTGCTTAGCGGCGTTTTCTTTTATGGAATTGAGCCGCAGAATCACTGGCAGCTACGATTTGCATAATTGTTATTACAGTCACGATTAACTACGTGTCTGCATTACTTGTATGCGTAAATTGGGAGAATTTACAGCAGGCAGGTAGGTATAACATAAAACACGACGCCATTGTTTTTTTCGACTACTAACAACGGGTATTATCCGGTTATTCTGATGCTTTGCTCATTATACCAAACTAATGATTTGCTCCCTGGTAATGTATCATCAGAGCTCCGAATCTGTGCATTTGTTTTTTCGCAAAGCGAGAAATTTTGTATGAAAATCGGATAAACGCCTCTAGTGGGAGAATTGGGAATTGTGCAATTCTCAACAAAATTTCTCGCTTTGCGAATGCTTTTGCGTTTGCTTTAAGTCAAAACAATAACTCGTGGCTCAGGGAGCAAATCATAGTATACTGGCTATAAGTACTACCCTCATACCTAAAAGGCCTGCGGACGGCCACAAATTGAAATTCAATAGGAGTTTCAAAGTTTCGATGTTAAATACGAAAATTCGTGAGCACCAAACTACTTCAGTAACTCTGACAGTCGCGTAAATTCCCCCCAGGTCAACCACTGCTTAACCAGCCGTTAACCGCAGAACGGCAGTCCGCCGACGACCGAGCTTAAATTAGTCGAAGTACTTTTGAAAGTTTCCTAAACGGTTGCTAGATTTTAGCTTTAGTTTCGCTAGATTCGCATAATTTTTTCCTAGTAAAATTATTTAAAATTAATTTTTATACTGTGGTTAGACCTAGCAACAACAGTATATAATAGGCACGTAAGAGTGAAATATAGGTTTTTATGATGTTTTCAACATAGAAAACCTCACAAAATTCAGTATTGAAAAAACAATATTTTTATAGGGCGCTGGTAATTCTACTAGAAAAATCTTTTTGCTACCAACTTTGATCGATCATAGAATAAGAAGTATTTACTACGTCGTTGGCTTTCCGAAGTCTGATTATTGTCAAAGTTAGTTCGGAAGTCGGTTCGTTTGGTTTACATTCCGCATGGCGAATACTGAATGCGGACTCAAATTAAAGAAAAAAACTAACGAAACTCCAGTTCTAAAGTCTCATTTGAAGAGTTTGGAACTAAATATAGCTTGTTGAAATTTTAAGCTCAAATGTTTCTAGATCCATTTTATGTAAACGGCATAGACGATATTTGGATGTGTGGATAAAGTTTGATCAAAGATTCGGGTTTAAAATTCTACCTCCGAGTCAAATAAAATAATATATAGCATGTTATCCATATTATAGTCTATACCATTATAAAACTGTGAAAAAGCCAAAAACTAAGATTAAAGATATGGATAAACTAAATATACACAACTACTAAATAAACGATTCTTATTTCGAAAATCGAGTTTGTTTATTTGTTCGCGCATCACGCCTAAACTACTGGACCAATTTCAATGAAACTTATACCGTTCAGAAGCCCTTTTTCCGGATTGAAACATAGGCTGTATATTTTATTGAAATTAAAGACGTGGATTCTTAGACACAGCTTGACCTCTCTAAACCAAAAGCAGCTTTTGACACGAGGTTCATCGTATGCTGGTTGACAGATATTTTTTGGTGGAAAGTTACGCACGCATACGAAGTTGCGGGTGTCAGCTAGTAAAGTAATAATAATAATAAATAAAATAATATAAACCTACTCGTATTTTATAGGTATCATACTTTATCATACTTTTCAATGTATCCTTTCAATGGTTCTAAGTATTTCAATTCTAGGGCAAGAACCGAAATTGAATATCAAGTGGTCGAATCTGTAGAGATTTGAGGCCGCGGCTGGCACGTCTCTCTAACTACCTCCAATCAAACACCATTCCGCACCGATTCTGAATACAAACGCGTAACTTTGTAACAGTGTGAGATTTTTAGTTCAAAACTCTGTAGAGATAAAAAGCCCTGCCGATAATACGAAATGAAAAATCACTTATTTCTCATGCAAGTATCATTTTGTAAACTCTGAATGTACATCGACGTGAAGGAAAATCTGTAATTTTTTACTACAAGTTTTGTAGTAGTTTTTTTTTTTTTTACACAACGTCATCTACTTTTGGTGGGAGCTGATTTGTATCGAATATTAGTTTACGTAGATTATACACAGTGCAGTTTTATAAAAAAACAGATGAGACATTCCATCGTAAACCTTGTTACAAAAATGTATAGAACTCGCTTGCAAAATAACATCCTCTAAGTGTCCATACAAAAAGTAACACCCAGACAGAAAACATTTGTTCCATTTACATATTTCACACTTAGTTAATTGACTTTGGAGCGACGCTTCCAGTCTGGCGTCGTTGCTTTCCAACCGAACCACCACCGTTTCATTATGAATCTTATTCCTTGCGAGATAAGGGTGAAAAATTCCATGTGACAGTCACCGGGCTTATTGTATCATTCACAATACGTTTTTTGTTTTATCCTTTTTCTTTACTTCGGTTATTACGTTCGGATTTTCATCCACTGTTGTATGCCGATTCTTTGGCATACAATTTCTCTTCCCAATTTGAGCATTGTTAAATTGGCTCTCATCCTACATATAGTGTATTCTGTACGCAAAAACACTTGTAAAACGCAAAGCCAAAAATAACAACGAAGTACAATATGGTTTGGGTCTCAGGCTGTATCTATTGGTACTTTGTAAAGCCTTTTTTCACATTTTCTTTCTATTTATTGGCTGAAATCTCTAATGCACACCTTATGTAGCTCGTAAAATCATCCAGACTAAAAATTTCCATACTGTTAAAATTCCAAATCTCAGCCAGTTAATCTACATTACCAACTTTAGGCAACACAACATGGGACGTAAACAAATATCGTAAAATCCTGAATAAATCTTCTCTAAAAATGTATGGTAATGTACTGGCTGACTGAAAAGAGGTTTCTTACTTGTAATAAACAAGTCGTTTATATGAGAGTCAGCAAATTTTACATAGTTCAAGCTATCCGATTTGTTCAATAGATACGAATCGAGCAATTCGTTTATTTGCTCACTTATGTAATTTCTTTTATTTGGTCATTTACTCAAAGTTAAGCTAGCAACAACATAACAAAAATATTGATTCCTGACCAAAACATATGAATAACTACTACCTAGAACGGCTAATTGATTCCTTCTTCTTCTACTTAGTACCATAAATGACCATAGTATTGGGTTACGGCTATTATAGAGACTGATACTGAGTTTAATCTCCAGATGGTCGAACATAAATATTTTATGTTAATTCTGTCTATTTTGGTTCTACCATTTTGCGTACTCCTGTAATTTTATGTGCAGGTATTGTGTGCTCTCATTAACATTGTAGCAAATAACCTATATGTCTTCTGGGTGCTGAAGTCAAACCACCCTCGAAAGCTGAAGTTATGCGTAGAGCTGCACGTTGTTCCGTCCTATTTCGCTTTACGACGCGCAGTGCCGGTCTATAAATCCCATAGCGGTGATACAGTGCTTCCGTCTTCTCGTTCTATAGCTACAGACAAATAATTTAGGTCCTTCTATAAAGGCTTTTCTAGGGGACTAAAGACAAGTGTTGCTAAAAATTCACATCACACACAGAGACATCTATAAGCGTCTACTACAAAAAATAGGTACGTCAATCATCATCAGTAATCCTTGCATCCGTCAGGCGTTCTTGTCAAGTCCAGTCCATCCCAAAGTTGTCTGGAAGATTGCTTTTAGTAATAAGGTCGTCCATTATATCACACTGTCGTATTTGTTTCTTTAATTCGTAAAATTTTGTGCAGTAGCCTTTTTACTTATCGTCAGTGATTTTGAACTTTTTTAAAAGATTTCGAAGAATGATTCTTAAATCACCAAAAAACTAATAATATTTATGGGATATGGAGTTCATAATCACAGTTCTTGTTCCATATTTATACGACAAAATTTACTCGTTCTTACATTCACGTATCACGGCAATATTTTTTTTTTTCATCCTAACAAATAACGAAGAAACATTACATACCTTTTATTATCAAATTACCACGCTCCTGTGAGTGTCCCTGTATCCTTCTGGCAGAGCCCGCACTGCGATAAGACTGTTCGCAATAATGTGACGTGATTGCGTGAGACATGACATATTGTCGATAGGGATGAGTTCGATATTTTCATTATGAAGCTTTCATTAGTACGCTTTGGCGCACATGTCGGTACGGTTTATTTGTTCTTGGCGCTGCGCCGTCTGTTTTTGTGTTTTGTATATACCATATAATAATATTATAAAGAGGAAAGATTTGATTGTTTGTTTGTTTGTTCGCATTGAATAGGTTCCAAACCCGCTAGATTTCTAATAAACTTCTTTAGTAAACTTTCATTATATAATCAAATAATTTTATATTCTACCCAGGAATGCATTTGAAACACAAGTTTTACAGTAGTTATACCTACTTTTAAAAGTCTTTACGAATTTAGCTAATGGGTTAAAATTAAAAAGTCGAGTGAATGCAACTAAATAATAAAATAACATTGAAAATTGTTTATGAGCATAAATTCAGACATCTTACGGTTTTATATGAATTCGAGTCCCAGTCAGAACTTTATTTCGGCTACCTTCTTTATATTTGGAAGATATTATTGTGTTTCTGGTTGATAGACCAATGCTTCTTCACGGTGTCTGCTAAACGTAGGCACAGTTTTATTGAATTAGGATAATTTACTGTTTGTTTGATGTCCCAAAGTTTTTTTTGGCAATCCTTGTGCTGAATTTTTCAACACCTACGTACAGGGTTGAATATTTTATCATTAATTAACATGTTTGTATTTACCCCTGTCGTGTTTTATTTAATTACCAATTTAACTTTGAAAATGTCAAGCCCAAAACAACCCTGAATAAACCAGTTTACATAAATAATTTAACATTGAGTTAAAGCAGGTAATTATTGCGTTCATGAGAGCACATTGATTACTACTTAACAAAATTTTAAATCTATGTATCAAAATAGCCTTCAAAATTTGACATCTTAAATTAATTAATTAATTAATAGTAAAGCTATAAAGTAAGTATGTAGTTCATTATAGGTCTTCTAGACCTATCTACTTAGTTCTAAAGCATCGATCTGTTTATACATTCTAACCAGCAACTCAGCACAAAACATACTATAAGAACCACTCAAAATACTCCCCCAGATACAAACCGTTTACCTCTTTGAAATAAGTGCGAAGTAAGCCGCGAACAAACGACGCTCACTCTATCGAGACCTCTCAAGTAGTCTTAGAGCCGAAGAACTTACTAAACATGCAAATGATCGCTTCGATACCACTACGCCCTTGAACCGCACGTTAGAGTGGGTAAATCTAGATAGAGATCATACCTACCTTTCTACCAGGTTATCTTATTGGGGTGTGCGTATTTTTCCAGGTGCTACAGCGTGGGCCGCTGCTAGTCACGCCGCCGTTCGTATGCCGCGTGTGTCCAATGTACATTTGTTTACTACCGAGTCACGTAAACTATAACTTTGTATGGAGAGTCATCAGTTTTGTAAACTATCGCTAGGGGCGCTGCTCAATCTGCGTAAACGTACACACCAAGCATGCTGGTCTGCACCAGACGTGCTTCAGACAGTTGATCGTACTGTGGTCTTAGTAAGCACTAGATGCTATAATAAAATTGACCCTTTAGCAAAAAGACCAAACGACTCATTCGCAATCTGTTCCATTATTAGCAAAATGACAATGAGCAAATGCCATGTTCATTATCCATTTCTTTTGCTGCGATTGACCAAAATGTGACAAGATCTAATAACTTAGACGTCATATAAATATCGAAAAGTCGACACAATTTCCATCGATAATGGCAGCCATTCCATGCCATCTCTACGGAATCTCTTATGAGGATTTACAAAAGTGGGGAGCTCCTATCGAATGCGGATAATAACTACAATTCGACATAGAATTTATTCCGATCCTAATTTAGAGTCGCCCTTATCTACTTTACTGGCGAATAATAAAAAGTATCTACTTTGTACGTAACACCTAAGTAAAACCAAAGCATAAAAAATATTTTTCTTAAACATTTTTATCGTAAGCACTCGTAAGCTAGATTGTTATTACTTGTGAGTATATTTCAATGGACAGATATAAATTGAAGGTTCGAAATATTGTCAAAATATAAGAATCCCATATCGGACTTCAAAACCTTGAAAATTGCATATAGGTTATCATCTCGGATTGTCAGCTACGAGGCTACTACGTAGCAGCTACGAACCTACGGCGTAGTATTTATGAGTACTATTATAGTTTTCTACATAATAACTCAGATTGAAATACATTTATTTGCTTAGTAACTGGTAGGTATAGTAGTGTACATTTGTACAACCAGAATTAGAAGGAAGAGGTCTCCAGGTAGCATCAGAGGTCCTTATCCATTAGAATTTAAAATGATCGTACAATATAAATTACGTTTGCTCACTATTTTACCAGGTGGAGGTCAAAAACAAACTCACAAATTGAAAATGGTAAAATCCTGTTAGCGACTTTTGAATATGAACTACCACCATATTAGGTGGTTGCTTTCATGATAATATTCGTTTGAAAGGGCTGCTTAATGAATTTATTATGTTGCTGATATTACGACTCGAATAATAAATGTTTAATTAATAACTTTTTACTGTACCTGCTGACCGTACTTCAAGCAAATAAGTATTCATTTCATATGTTTTAGATTTGCAAAAATATTCTCTCGATTTCATCATTTTGTCTCTTGGGTTTCTGTATCCATTGATTGATTACAGATAATGTACGTAAACAAATATAAGGTTTAAGTACAATTCACTGCGATTTTTTCTTTAAAAATGAACCTTATACGTAGGTACTTGTTTATGACATGTTTTGTTTAGTTTGATAGTCTGAGAGTACATTGTAGCAATTAGGTCGATGTTTGGTTATCTGTTATCTAGCTTGTTTGACGGATTCGGGTCGGAAGGGACCCGCATGGATCTTGCGATAAGATGGTTGAAGACAATCAAGTAGAAAAGGTTTTGTTGAACTTAAATAAATTAGCTACGAGTACCTAATTAGGAATGAGGAAACAATTTTCTGTTCTATATTTAAATTAATCAGAAATGAGATATCATTTTTTTTTAATTATCCAAACAACTCGCAGATTAATGATACTGCGCTTTCTGCGTCAACTGCTAACTTCCAGCGACTTTTGTTTGCACTTTGGACGGTTCATGGGAAGCTGTTCCGCGCTTTACCTTTTTTGCCTAAATCTTATATGCTACCCTACACCTATGAAAATCTAAACACATTACCTACACAAACAAAAAAAAAGTGTGTGTAGTTGAATAGTTTTTTGATACGCGCGCTCATAAAATAAACCAAGCCGTAATACGTATTCGTTTTATTCTATTCAATAACAATTACGCGTTGATGGGGAATGAATGTAGTTTTCCGGTATAGCCATCCACGATATGAGAGCACAGCTTGTACACAACAGCTCACTCAATCAAAGTCAAAGCTTATTGAGTGATCTGTTTCTACTATTCAAATCTGGCGGCATGGTAGGAATTGCAAAATACATTTTGAATAAAAAAAAATGACGTCAAAATCCAAGAGGATGTGACGTTATGGATTGACTTTAGAAATGGATTATGATGATTTGACGGACAGATGAAGTACGCACCACTCTCGACACCCACCTCCACAAAGCAATCCATGTCACAGGAGATCGCAAGAGATGGGAACCTGATAGAAGAAAAAGTTATGAAGAGAGGTCGCGACCCTCAGCAATGAGGAATCAACGGATAGAGAGAGAGAGAAAGAGAAACTTATTTGATAATCGACGGTTCAAAAAGTTCAAAACTTACTTTACCAGCTGTTCATTTCGACACTGCACAGTGACGGCGGTGGTCGGCGCGGACGGACGACGCGATAAGTCGATTTGATTGATGATAGTGATGTGGAACCGCACAGCTCCCCTGAAATACGCCGAGTGCCATCAATATCACACGAATAAATCTTTTTTCCAAATTTACGCGAATGGGTTTGGTAGACAGCGTAGTTGAAAGGGTTTGAAAAAAGACTGTCAGCCATTTTGCGTGCCACCATCTAGGAGAATGATGTTATCAAAGTATTTGGTGCCTTTGCAGCGTGAAGGCAGTTTCTAGATTTGTAAGAGTGCTTGTTTCTTCGTGCCTCTAGTTTGAAGCCTTCAGTGTATTTAAAGAAATTATGAGACGCAGTAGAAAAGTATTTTTACTGTTATAATTTATTAGCGACCCGTCCAGTGATGATGATGATGTATTATACATATAAACCTCCCTCTTGAATTACTCTATCTATTAAAAAAACTGCATCAAAATCCGTTGTGTAGTTTTAAAGATCTAAGCCTACATACATAGTAATACATACATTAGGACAGACGCGGGAAGCGACTTTGCTTTATACTATGTAGCGATTGTCCACTTACCATACGAAAACGTTTAATTTTGAATTGATGAAACATAATCGCTATTTTACACTAAAACATTTTCGAAAGCCAAGTTATAAATTAAAACCAAGCATAAATGAATTGCCATTTGAGATACACCAAAAAATTAAATAAAAGCGTGCTTTTTGCAATTGATTCTGTGCATGAGTCCAACTACAGAGTGGGAACGGAATAACTTCATTTGCATGTAATTAATGAACGCGACAATTTTTCCTGAGGCTTCATCACACGTATTATTCTTTTGTACAAAAAGAGTGCTCGTAAAAGGCATAATTCAAAAGGTCTCAAGTTTTTTTAAAGCTCATGTTTATAACCGCGTGTTATGAGATCCAAGATGAGTATAATAATATACGAGAAAATATTTTTTGTGTAAAAAAAGTGCAAAATTTTGCTCGTACCTACACAAATATTTTGTAGTACATAAAATCTAGAAAACCAAAACGACAACACATACATACATCAAAGGTAAATAAAAATAAGCTTGCAATATCTACTCTTTATGACATCACTGATTGAATTTTGGATTGTGCGGTTTGTGCGTCAGGTGCTAAAATGGTGCTAAAGGAAAAAAAAACTCTTATATAAAAGCATCATTCCAACAGAGACTGATTTCGCATCGAAATACTCCAAATACAATGTACGTCAGGAACTCATTAATCATTAAAATAATATTATAGTGTCCCAAATTTCCGGGACCACTATTTTGCATTGCAGATGCCTTTACTCGGACTGAAATATAACAGTTCGTTCTCCTCAAATAATAAGATTTGACTCAAATCTAACCAAAATAGAAAGTGCAGTGGTCTTTATTCTGTTGTTGCATTTTTGATACCTATTTTGACCGCGTACAAATTATAGTCGTCCTCGTAGTTTTTTTACTGTATAAGAATGAGTCCGAAACATTTTTAGTGTTTTCAACTTAGATTAGTCTAGGCACCAGAGTAGATTTTGTTTCGCAACGCAAATGCATACCTACTTAAGCATGGTTAAAATTTTTAATACTTACGTATTGAAATGCAAGTAGCATGCATGCATGCCTACCTAACCATATTATCGTTTATAGGCCATCTGACAATCCAAAGCGCAATATCGAAGCGGCATCGAAACGAGGTCACACAAAGAATCTAGAGATAAACAAGCTACAACTTTTCCAATTTCGCAGTGCATCTCAGGCATAGTACTTTAGCATTGTGTCACATTATTTTGCACAAAATTCCACTTTAGGAATAACATTTGTGACGTCTCTAAGCGCTTCTATAGCTCTTGTATCTTGCGGAGTCGTGCTGCGCTTAGATAAGAAAACTGAAAATAAAATTGGATACGTTTTATATAGGTTTGCTTTGCGTTAGTTAATTATATTTGCGTTGCGATGGTAGAAAAAAAAAGCGCATGGCTGTAATCCAGTACTAATACTTCAGAGCGGTAGACAAAAAATCCTTTCAATTCTTTATGTATAGAAACACGATTCTTGTGACCGCCCTTTACAGACATAAGGATAAGGGCAAGCAGAGGTACGTCCACACATTATATCTGGTACCTACCCACTCACAATATACAAATAATTGGTTTCTGAAATTTAGTTTTTCCAAGTCTGATGAGAACTTTGCACAAGCGCCAATTCAACAAAAACGATTTTGAAAACTACTTTTTTAAAAATAATGAGCTGACTTCTAAACGCGGTCGTAACTTTCAATGCAAATAAGTTTTTCCAACTCAAAACTAAAAGCTCGTAAGGCATATTAAGTCCCAGTTCAATTCCAACAGAATTCCAAGAGATCCCGGCGGACGCCTTCAGTTCAACGTATCTGGTTACAGCATCTACGTAAGATGTTTTCCCAGATGTCATTATATTTCCGATATTGAAATGAACTACTCATAGCACTTTAGCACATTTACTGCGCGTGCTTTGAATTTCTGAACAGTGAAAATGGTGGAGATATTTACAATTACGTGTACGTGGTCAGAACTTCATACATCGTATATGCCGAAGGAGGCTAATATGGTATAAAGTGACCCAGTGTAGAGAAAGTACCTACTAGTGGTCTACTGAATCCCGAGTCTGTGCAGTTTCGACTCGAGTATTGCACATGCAAACGCATTCGCAAAGCGTGTGCTATAATCGCGTCGAAAGTTAAAACAAATGTACAGACTCGGGGCTCTGGTGATCCTATCGCAATTTCAGGTGTTGGGATTCAAATCATCGAGCCACCATCGCGTCTATAACACGGAAGAGATATACATAGATTTTCATAACTATACGACAAATCCATTCTGTCAGACTTCAAACGGTAAACGACAGAATACCAAAATGTAAAATAAATAAAACCTATGATCAGTGGTAAACAAATGCCGATTTTTTCAGATCAATAAAATTATACCATCAACCACTGCAAAACACTTCAAGCTTTATTGCACATAACGGCTTTTTTCCTTAAATTTACCCATACAATAGAAAAGGCTGGCACACAATCAATGCAGTTATACGATTAAGTTATTTCAGCTATTGGATAATAAACCTTAAAATCTGGTGCTAAGGAGAATGTAAATATTTTACAACAGAGGTTTTGAGTTTACGAGGAGTGCAATAGCTAATTATTTCGCAGAGTATAACCGCCCTTTTACGACCAACCGTGATGGTTTCCCAGCGCCAATGTTGATAAGCTTTTATTAATCTCGATAAATAAATATAATAAACGCCTAACAGAATATAGTCCTAATCTCATAGTAGGGTTCCGGTCTGGTGAAACAAATCTTTTGACTTGTTATACAGTATGGAATAAAATAAAATAAAATTCCTAAATACGCTTCAATTCGTTATAAGGTTGCTTTTCATGTTGATTATCAATGCATAAAACTCCATAAAGCCCCAATAACTTGAACCTATTAATATAACTCAGCAAAAAATCAGTACGCACAGTTAACGCTGATTCATTCGAGTCATGTTTCACATTTAATAAAAATAAAGTTGGATGAATAGGCTTATAATCCGCAAAAACGACATGAAAAGGGTCTGAAATCCGCCTAAAATCTAGACATGTAAGACACGGGTTAAAACCAGCTTGGAAACTTTAAATATATCTGTGGATTTGGCCAACGTTCGATCGTATTTGGCTTATACTTTGATCACGAATAACAATCGACAATCGTAAACGTATCGTAACTCTATAGCTAGCGTATCCGAAATACACTGCGCGGTGGTGCTACAACTTTGGGCAGTTAAGCTACCGTTGACGCGCAATATGATTCGAACTTGTGGTATACGTAACGTGGCGGTCTGATTTGTTCGTGATCTCCCCTCTATTCTATATCTATTTATATTTCTCGTACCACGAATTAAGAAAGAATTCTTAAGAATTCTTGCAATTTGCCAAGCGCTCACTGAACGTCTTACCGACAGTTTGACTATTAAACGTATGAGAAGTTCTAAGAAACATCAAACACCTCATTAAGAAACTGAGAGAACCTGCCCTCTACTTTTTAGTATCGTGGTTTCGCTCAAGGGGTAACCAGAGTGGAATTTTCCAGTAGATTTTCAAACAGACTGATATAATATTGGCCCGCACACCCAACGGTCCTAGTTACCTTTAATAGGTCGTCTTCCCAACCATGAAAGAGGGATTCACCCGTCTCGTCCACTGGTCATGCGGGTTGGCGAGCGTAGATAGTGACTGTTGGTGTGGTAAACTGTACGGTAATAGGGTAAACTACCTTCCATGGCATGGCAGTGCGGTATACGGATAAAAGTTAGCTAAAACTATTCCAAGTCTAATGAACTATGGGCCATACTTATAACAGTGGTATAAATATTGTAACTTTAGTCACATAGAAAATTACAAATAATACAGTATTTACAAAATACACATGACATGAAACCGTTGAGCTATCTACAAATCGTTGCAAACGATTTATAGATAGCTCAACTGGTTCAAACCAGTACCAATCGGAAGCGTGCCCAAGACACTAGCTGCATTGCCAGTTATATTGATTGGTAATGAATAAAACTTTATTTATTTATTTATTTATTTAAACATTACATCTATATTTGAGTATATTTTTATATAACTATATTTGTTTATTATTTTAAGCCTGCTATAACTCTAATTTGCCGCACTGTACTTGTGTAGGGAACGTCAATTTCCTACCTAGTTAGGTGTAGCTTAAATGCTGAGACCCTTTTTGCCTCACACAATTTAGCTATAGGTTTTTTATTAATTTAGCTTTTTTTTTGTTTTTTTTTTTTATTTATAAGTTTGCTTTGTAACCTACCTATAGACTTAAGTCTAAGTCCTGTTATGTGTTGAGGAAAAATAAACAAGTTTTCTTTCTTTCCTTCTAATTTGACCACAATACAAATTAATAAATACATAACAGCAATCAACGATGACTCACAAAGCGTCGTGATTGCAACTCATTTGCATGTTCCATTGACCGACAATTTAATTTTCAGACCCTCGGCGGGACCGTTAATTCACGTTCATTTGTACCCTGACACATTTTAACAAAATACATTTTCGCGTTCGTTTTAATTCATAATTGGGAGAAACTGGCTATGAATAAATCCAAAATCCACTGAATTAGCCGGATATTTTAATAAATGCGTGAGCCACCGCGTATTTCTGTTTGAAGAAATTAGAATACGTAACTACTTAGCTATATTTTTTTATCGTATACTCAACCGCTACCTATATGGATAGCAGATTTCTGTGTAGACACCCACATTTTGATTCTAATGTATGACATAAATAATTAAGAATATTACGCCTTTTTTGATTTTGAATGAAAAAATATAAAAAATACATACAATAAGAAGCTATTGTAAATTATAATAAAGGGGGCAAGTACAGTCAAGAGCACAAGTTCTAGGTCATCCATAAAAACTTTAGTATCATGAAAACTATGAATGGTAGCAATTTTTATTCTTGAGTATACTTTGCATGACATTACACTATGAGTGCTTGTAGACGTCCGTTTTTTTCACCGGATAACGGACTGTCAAAAACAGCTATCCTATAATTGTTCGCTGGACCGATGTCCGGCGCGTGTACACACATTCATAAAAAATCATACACCACCGCGAATCCGGCAAAAAACACGGTCTGTATCCGGCGAAAAAAACGGACGTCTACAAGCGCCCTATAGATACAACTTTCAAATTGATAAAAACAAAATCTCTTCATACAACTGCAGTCGGTATGATATCAACATTTCCAAATACCTATATTTTATATCAGGAAACATGTGTAATGGTCAAGATAATGTCCCATGCGTCCATTTTACCGGGAACATTAATATTTGTCAAAATGTCGACGGAGCGGAAAGTATTGTACAAATGGTGAATGTCCGTTGTTTTTACTGTATTATACTGAAATCAAATATCAAAGTACCATCTTTATTGTCAGCCGAAAAATAAATTAAATTGTCATTCTTTTCTATTTTTTATCTACCCTCTATTTTAGACTGCTACGCCGTAGCAGCTCGTAGCTCGGTCGTAGCTTCGTAGATATTAGCTACGCACGGATGCTGAAATTGCGCTACGACGTATTTACGAGTACCATCGCGTTATATTGAGCAGTTTAAAATGAAACTGCTTCTTTATTAACATGCTGTATCTTTTTATTCCTACCAAAACCAAGAACGAGCAAGAAACTTACTTGGTTGCTATCGGTTTTATGATCTTTCTTACAAAGAAATACACTTAAATGCTGAGTGTTTTGTCACCTTGTTTCGCTGATAGAATTGAATAGAGATCATACAATTACTAACTAGCAGAGTACTTATTGCGCAACTTGCGTCGCATTATGCGGGCTCAAACTACCCTGCAGTAGGTATTGTTACTGAAAGCTGTATCTCGGCTGATTAATTAGTACTTGATGGTAATATTCTTAGTCCTAATGGGACTTGTAAAGCTGGGAAGAGATATTACTGCTTGCCAAAACTAAGCACAGTATTATTCAGCAGTATCTGTTTTAGAATCTAAATCTAAAACTATGCTAAATCTTTAGCACCTTGTACTCTAATATTTTAGACATATTTATTATTTTATATTAATACAGAAATATTTTTAGTAGCAAAAGTTAGTGCAAAATTAAAGAGTTAGGAGTAAACGTAGTAATTTTATATCTCATTATAAGTATTTAGAAGTATTAAAAAGATTTTTGATTAAAACTTCAGCTGAAGATTTAGAAGAGAAACTCAAGCGTAACACAAACACAAATTTCTTCAAACCTTCTCAAAGAAAATATATTCAAATATCTATGCTTGAGTCTCGATTTAGACTTCAACATCATAAGAATATACTTACGAGTCTGAAAGAATACCCGTAGTTTAATAGTGCTGTCTTATTCAAAATTCGAGAAGTGTAGTGTATGTAGCACTAACCAGAAAAAATCGCAGCTTTATAAAATAAAATACCATAATCCTAAGAAGAATCCTATACAAAAGATGATGAGGAAACTTAAAACCTTCCCGACATCGTACCCCTTTATCCATCAAGCCCTACAAACATTCGAAGCGGAATAAACTAGAAATAAACACGAGCTCCGCCCGGAGCGATTTACATTTCCCGCCGTATAAGGTTACCTTCTTGTAGAGACTTCGATTTGAAGTATCGAAACAACTTGCCTATAATTTCAGTTTAGCTGGAAGCTAGAAAACCAAGACATTTTTACTAAAAATGTTTAGCTATATTCTTCTTCTATCTTCTTCTAAACATATAAAACTCTTTTGAAGCTGACTGACAATCAACGCCCAGCTTAAACTATAAGTCCTAGAGGTATGAAATTTGGAGAGTATCCTTATATAGTAGGTGTAGAGGTGCACTAAGAAACGAATTTTGAAAAGTCACACCCGAAGACCCTTTAAAATTGGTCCATAGATGCCTAAAATAAAAAAACTCGACACCTGATTCAGGATTTTAAAAAAAAATCTAAACTGTGCTGCTACCACGCAAGCAAAGCCTTGGTCGACGGCTAGTCATTCATAAGAGTGCGTAAGAGGGTAGACCAATTAGTACGTCTGCCAATAACAGATACTTGTACAAACTTTTGTTCGACCAGCGATCATGGCGCACACAACTGTACCGAAATATCGGACTCACAAATCATGGTATCAAAAGTATTCATTTAAAAAATACATGCTAAAAATTTAGAAGCTTGTATTTTTTAAATGAATACTTTTTTTACGGTTTGGGCTGTATACAGACATAGATTATGACGAGATAAATTAATATAATCCTTAGTTTTGGTTGGTCAACGTCAAACAGTGGAGTGGTTACCCTTCCACGTTTGTATGGAAAGGTGTGCGACTGACTGCGACTTGTTCAACCTTAACCACAATAGTTACAAAAACGATTTTTTTGAATAACCCTATCGAATTCTCTTATAGCTAAACGGTTATTAGCTTTTGACAAAAGTCGAGAGGTGATTTGAAGATCGGAGCTGTGAGGCCACTGGAAGGTATAACATCGAAGTTCAATAATCGAAAACTTATTTGAAATTAAGCAAACAATTATTAGTACAATTTCAGGGTTATTTATCTACTTTAATTTACCCAGGCCTTTTGCAAAAGCCGACAAAGCTTACTCTGCTCTTGTTTACTAACTTTGTTTAAGTCCAATCTTAAAGGGTCCATTCAGAAAATCAATTACGGGAAATCTTGTTACGGTCTTATTTATAGAATAAAGGAGCCGTGGGTCGATAATACAGCCAATTATCCTGTAAAGGATCGCCTGGAAGCTTATTCGCTTTACTTTTTGTACGAAAAATAAACTTTTGACAATTTATTTTTCATGAACATTTTATTTTCAAGACATCATTCTTATTTAAGAGTTGATAAGATATTCATTAATTTTGACGACAATGGTCTAAGTTAAAGACATTTGTTTTGGTTAGAATTCACATCGATAGCATTTCTCATGTTATCACGACAAAGTAACAACTTAAAAATATTTTCGTACCACTTGCTCAAAAAAGTGACATTCTATGCCACAAAAAGCAAACATAACAATAGTCATTTTTAATCTGTTAAAAACAGGGAGAGAAAATTGTACTGGATTTCTTTCATCCTCTAGGGGGAGAAAGTTATTTAAATTTGGAATACAATTTATACTGAACTACATCTGTGTTTACACCATTGAGTTTGTATATAAAGCATTATACAAGGAATACGCATTTATTATGCAGGCCGTATGAGCTTGATGCCTTTGCTTTTCCGACAAAAAAATATTAGTCTAGGAAAATGCCGCGTTTTTGTTTTCTTCAAATACATAAACGTTAAGTTTATTTTAATTTATTTTTATAAATAAGTTAATGTTCTAAAATGCTATCTCATATTATTATTGTGTTAATGGTACGAAAAGTAGAGTATTTTCCTCGGTGATAAAGCTGTCTTAGTCTTGGGTGAACTTAAATCCCTCGCTATACTCAGGACTCGTGTTAAATCCCTCGCTTCGCTCGTGATTTAAGTTTTTAACACCCTCGCTACGCTCGGGAGTAAACCTCGAGTCCTTCATTACGCTCGCGATTTAAATCGTCACCCGCGACAGAAGACACTGCTTTATCCCCTTGTTAAATAATCTACTATTTACCTACTTTTCTTAATTTGTTCTTCTTAAGTAATAAAGAGATCATGTAAAAATCATAGACACATCAGATGCCGACGTATTTTTAAAATTACTTTAAAATGGAAACGTTGCTGAAAATCATGTAAGATTCATCTAAGCTCCTATTACAACATGACCGTGTATTTTGTCTAAAACCTTACTCCAACGTCGTCGCCGGTAAATTGCTTAAGCCGCAAACGATCTCAGTTGGCCAGGAGACCGTGAAGACTGCATACCTAATTAGAATCACTTCTAGCGGAGCTAACGTGAAAAAGAAAGCAAAACAGACAAAAGGTTAACCTCGGGCTAGCTTGTAATTGAACTTAGCTTTTATGCGAGCTAGATCAGACTCAGACTTTTGTTTTGCATAGTCATAGATTCACCACGGAGCAGATAACTTTAGTTAGCTTTACTAATTAACTAAGTTTAACTGTAACGTTAATACGTAAAAGGTACGTAACCACCTTGCAACTTTTGGTTTTGAATGAATGTGAAGGTAAAAGTCACGGAATATTATATGATCTGTGGTCACGGTTCTGAGTTACAGCAAGCTTTGTGTTAACCTCTTGTTACACCAACACTTTTGCAGCGTATTATAATTGTTA
This sequence comes from Eulithis testata, assembly GCA_947507515.1. Taxonomy (NCBI): domain Eukaryota; kingdom Metazoa; phylum Arthropoda; class Insecta; order Lepidoptera; family Geometridae; genus Eulithis; species Eulithis testata. Next base: position 5,046,291 of record OX382205.1, read on the forward strand.
TACACAAAAGTTGCCACAGCTTTACATCTCAGTGGGGCAATGAAAGGCATGATCCAATAGCAATCCAGCAATACACGCTATAGCCATAGAGTTCCGTCGCCTAAGGAGCCGTAACCCGTTGCATAGTTAAAAGCAGCGCAGTTGCTGGACCATTTCCATACCTCCCAATGCATTTACATAGCTTTGCTCCAGGGCTGGACAGTAAAATGTAGAAAACAGAACGACTTTTGAAAGACGCAGAGCTGCACTTAGGAGCCCAGGCAGGTAGAAGAGTAAAACCTGCGCATTCTCTTTGATATTGCAACTTTCTAAAATCGTGTCAGAATCTTTAAGATTTACTTGCTGTACAAAACAAAAAGTTTTTAACATAATAAAGCCCCGTTTTCACTAGGGGACATTTGTTCTGCGACTCTGTCGCTCGACACGAAATTCACGTGTCCCGCGCGATGTCGCCCGACGTCGCTTCGGACATTTACGAGTCGCGCAGCTTGCTAGTCGATGCTCTGCGAGCGTCGACACGCGCGACATTCGTGTCCCTCGACAGTCGCCGGAGACAAATAAGAGAATGTCGAGCGATTTGTTCCCGCGGCATGTTCCCTAGTGAAAACGGGGCTTAAAGGTACGAGTTGGCAGCGGACGACGTGTCGCAGCGACACTACTGATTTCTATGAAATTCCTAGCGACACGAAGCTAGGACGCGTCGTCGAACGATTTCATAGAAATACATAGAAACCAGTAGTGTCGCTGCGACACGTCGCTCGCTGCCAACTCGTACCTTAACACTTTTTGTCTGTGCGGCTTCATTTTTACGTCTAACAAGTTCATACCGAGAACAAACTTTACGAATCCTGACTACAATAGATGATGGATAGGATCTACAGCCAGTAAAAGTAAATATTAAAACTATTCCACTTAAGAGCACCAAGCCTTAAATCAATTGGTGCTCAAAAGTAGAATAGCGTAGATGCTGAAAATCTTGGTGCGCAAAGTTTTGAAGCGAAAGTCGAATTATCCAATTGAATTCACATTTTGTTTTTGCGTAGTCCTCCACATCGTTTTCGATGAAGGCGAAAACAATGTTTATATTTGCGTTTATACTAATGGTGGCCATACACGCTACAAAAAATCGTTACAATCAGGCCGGCAGCGCACTAGCATCACCTGTGGTGTTGCAGGTGTCCATGGGCAGCGGTGACCACTTTCCATCAGGTGGCCCGCCTGCTCGTCTGCCAGCTATGGCATAAAAAAAAACATGTACCGTTCGAACGGTACCGGTAAATCGCTACATGTATGTTATAAAACTGTACAGTTTTTAGAACAAACATGTAGCTTTTTATCGGTACCGTTTGAACTGTACAGTCAGATCGTAACGATTTTTAATAGCGTGTATGCTCACCATAAGCCACTGAACTCGTATGGATAAGATTAAGGCACTTGATAAAGTAGCGAATATATTCCTGTCAAAAAAAGTCGTACGAAATAGTAGCAAAAGCTGAAAAAGTATTTGGGGGCAATTTTTTTTATTGTTTGCTTCATGACCCTGAATACCCCACTGCAAATACACCTCTGCTATTATTCATACTGTGGCCCCACCAGCTCTCCGTATAATTGAGAGTGCATTCTGTTAACGCTACTGTTATTCTTTGAGTTTTGCTGTTTTATTTATGAGCATGGAAAGCGAGCTGAGGAAACGTTTTACAAGTGTAATATGAATGCTTATTCGTGTGTACTTTCAGGGTATGGTAGCACGTGATCAGAATGTGTGCTTTATGAGAAATACTACAAGCATTATATACTTTACTTACGGCGGCATACCACTGCTCTGTAACTGCTTCAGTTCAGGCTTCAGTCACTCTGTCACAAATCATATAATACTGCGATCCAAATAATCAGAAAACAGACATTTGACTTGACGTTGACTTTAAATAAACGTTAATTGCATGGTATACTCTAAGTAACTCGTGTAAACGTACACTAAGATTACAGTCCAACAGAAGTAAGTGTCTAATGAGTTTTATCTAAAACAGAATACGTGCGATTATGAAGCACATAAAACCTCGTGTTTTCCACAATCAGGCCAAAGCACATGTTGGTACACGCGCGTGATCCGGACGAGAACGAGCCTACAAATTAATTTCTACTGGGTATTTTTGCACACGCAAATGGCGTCGAAAAGGATTACGACATTTTGGATCCATCATCCGATAAATTTTATTGAAATGGCACAGATTGGATAATGGATACAAAGCCACGATATTCTTTCTATTTTTTCGTCAAATGGAATTCAAAGGCAGTCCGTTTTTATCGCCTCAAAAACAGTTCATCAATGTTTTGTGAGATATTCCCTTCCTGCCGCGATTTGCTGTGCAATGAAAGATTTGATTTATTATTCGCTTGGCCACGTGGTTCGACCGCATAGTTCGATCAAGCGGACTACGTTAACTCTTTTTTCCAGTTGCTTCGATTAATCGATCCTGTGTTCTTTAGACTTCTCGGTTAGGTACGTCACGGCTGACAATTTCTCAGATATTGCAAGTCTATCAGGTAATCAAAGGTATATCCAAACGATGTCACCATAAAAGGTGCTTCATTTGTAAATCGGTGGGAATTAAACATAATAATGTAATTATATAGATAGATATATAGATAGATAATATAGATAGATATATAGATAGATATATAGATAATAGATTAATAGAAAAACAATAAGAAAACAAATAAGTTACCAGTATGAGGTACAATGGGGGTATTAATTTGGTGTGGAGCAATATTTTACTAACTTATACAGTAAACAGAAAATAAACAAGCCATTCTGCAATCGTGGGTGTCGTGGGTAGATAAATTCGTAAACAAAAGCCAAGTTAATGATATTATCGCGTGGTCTTTAGTTATTGTCGTTAGCAACGTTTGCTTTGCAACGTTTGTTTGGAAAACTGCAGATAGGTTCGTTTATAAGCAGCTCGTCTTTTCTTGGAAACTAATAATTATATTAGAGAAACAGTAAATAATCGGTCGATGACCTTATAGCCATCAATATAAATAATGCTTTTAGTCCACGTACTTTGATATAAAATATCGTTGTCTCCATGCTGTCAATGCAAGGCCGCTGTAGCTGGATTATGCAAACGCGGTCGCTTCTTCTCTATCTTTCCCTATCACACCTCTCAATTTTGTAACCGGCCTACTCCATCTGACATCGCGCTTTTTGTTCTTTGTCTTGGCCTTATGGCCTGGAAGAAATCGCTTTCAGCGGTAAGGCCGCCCATTTTACTATGCAAAGTTCGATTTGTACGTACCTATTCCATGTGTACAATGAAGTATTATTTATCTATCTATCTATGGTAGTTCCCTTCTGTGGTTCTGCTCTCCTTGTTTTAAACGTCATCACTTCAATAATTAGGTACTTGTTTAACTACATCAGTGTCAGATTTAACCCAACTGCATTTTTATTCATTACACAACACAATAAAAAGTAATTAAAACTATTCATTATGCTTATAGCTGCACCCTAGAAAGTTATATTGGTGCGCAAACTAGCCTTAACTATTGAAGCGATATCACAAACTTAGTTGAACTCTGCCCACAGATCGACGAAGGGAGAAAATAGCTACGATTTGATAGAGGTGCCTCTATATCTACTAATGGCTGATTTATACATTAGGCGAACTAGGTAGTGGTAGTCCCATGCGCTGCAACGGTGCGGTGACTTGGCTGCGAAGCGTTACGCGTTGCGTTACCGCAGTTTAACTCTACCATTTGTCACTGTACTAAGAGTGTGTAAATCGGCCATTAAAAGCAGCACCAATTACTAAGAGCCGTAAGATCAATAGTGGTTTAAACCACGAAATAGAGTTTAACCTCCAGTCTCCGATTATTTCATAAGATCACCATTGATCTTATGAAATAATCGGAGACTGGAGGTTAGTTAATCGACTATCGGTAGCTAAAACTGACAGAGATGACAGTAGATTAATCCCATAGTTTAAACTGCTTTTGACCTTACGGCCCTAAGAGTCACAAAAAATACTTACCTGTTATTATTCACGGGCGTCACATTCATTCAAATTAGTAAATAAACTATGGAGAGTCGTCATGGTCACATTCATCACCTCTATTCTAGGATGCTCTATGGTTGATATCGACGCGTGTCAGCGACACACGACTAGTTGTGTTAAGAAAATCTCGAGCTTCGCAAACTTCGACAGATCCGTTGCCGCGGCTAATCCACAAACTCAGGGAGTTCCTAGATTAGCCGGTGGCAATCTAAGCATGGAACTATTTGTAGCACGGTAACTTACTACAAAGTTGTACTGCAAGTGTACAACACTTAAGGTAATCGTCAGGTGAATGGTTGTTTTCACACTGCCAACGATACGACACCTACACGATATCGACGTAGAGCTAATGTCATATCTGAGCCCGTAGACATGCCGTAGGCCGAGTTTTATTTCGTTGATTTAAAAAAAAGTGAGAATCGAGTAACTCGTCGTTTTTCTATGGAAAAAAGTTTTCATCAAATCTTCTGCTGCCTCTAGCAGAAGATTTTATTTTTTGGTGTTTTTGGCAAGTCGCTTTTCGATATTTGAAAAACAAAGTCGATCAAGAAAACCAAGTCTGCTTTTACAGTGTCGCATCCGTGTCAGTGCAATGCCGATAACTTTACTCGTACAACTGACTAGTCGGAATCGTGTCGGAGACTGTATCGGCAAATAGGTATGCTCTTGCTCCATAGAACTTTAACAGCAAAATATCATTTCTACAGAATTGCAGAATAAGTAGTAATTAAATGCAAATCTTCGCTAATTGGATGCGCAAGTGAATCTTTCTGTTTGTTTCTTCAGCTTATTCTCATCGAGCCCACGTTCCTCAGTCTAAAAATAAGATTTAAAAAATCTTAGGTAGACCTCTGATTCCCGATCGCTCGATATTCGACATTCCTTTGTTTTTTTGTTCTAAAAAAGGTTAAGAACATTAAAGGTTAATAATCCGAAGAAGAATAAATAAATAAATAATACTCGCATTACCAGTAACACGGCACCATAGCAACTCCGGGCCTCGAACTCGACATCCGACGCCGGCGAAAGGAGTTATGACACAAGAAAGCTTTTATCTCAAACCATGCAAAACGATATTGCCGATTTTCAGTTCGCGGAAGAGTAAGAATTCAATGATATTAGATAGGTACTTTGGAAGTAAGTAATACAGACGCGAGGAATCGGAGAATGGAAATGATATAGGTACCTACCAACCTATCTGTAGCCATAAAAATGATAACAGTATCATACTTAGTACCATAACGTATAGTATTTATTATTATAGAGGACCTGTCTGATCGAAATTATGTGTGACACTGTGGGCTACTCGTGGTGGTGCTTACTTTCTTAGAACTATTTGGGCACCTTTGTTTGGCAATCTGCATGCTTACTGTACTTTTTTTTTACAAGATACAAGATGTTTATTTACTTCAGAACCATAGCAGGAACAATAGAAAGCACAAAAATGAGCCAAAATTCTAACTTGATGCGATTGTCTAAGTGGGTGGTAATAATCATGAAATATAAATTGTTACCTTATCGTTCTATACTTTGTTAACCAAGTCTTTTTTACGTTGGTATATGTTAGTTTCATTCATTATGTCCCATTCGCTAAATAAAATATCAATAGACTATGGGAGGCCAGTTTACCTATAGACCTATTCAGGTCATATAACTCCTATAGGTAGGTTTAGTTCAAAACGACCACCCCTCGCCATCTAACGAAACAACCCGGTACTATTAGGCGCTATCCCTACTCGCTTACGAAGACTTTTACAAAATGTGGTAGAGTATAGAGCATGTTGTGGTAGAGCCACGTAGGTCTTAAAATCTAAAATTATCAAGAGCGCCATCAATGAACAGTGTATGTAACTACGTAGTCAGTGAATCTATACATTTTTTATTGTAGCTCATGCAATGCTGATTCCAGAAAACTTTCAGTTACAGGAACATCGAATGAGATGGCGCTTGCTTATTTCGAAAATAGTTTTAATTTGTAGATAGATGGAGCTAGAGATTTTACCCAGAGAATAAAAGGATCACCCGCTTACTTCCCAATTTTTAAGTAGAGTCCTTTCCATGAAAGAAGTCCCGCAGACGCGTCGCTGTAGTCGACCTTAAGTATTATTTCTCGGGCAGCACTTTTAACAACTTTAGGCATTGAAAACAAGACTTTGATTTCAATGCCTAAAGTTGTTAAAAGTGCTGTACATAGAAACCAAATAAAAACGCACTAGCATCCGAACACATTAACAGCACCTGACAACTAATTTAAAATTTAAAAATTTAGTTCCGGAAATTTCCGCGGGACTTCTTTCATGAAAAGGACTCTACCTACCTATTTACTGAATGTAAGAAGAGCTTGCAACCATAACCAATGAGGTACCAGACCTACCTATTTATCAAAGAAGCATTTTTTTGTCATTATGTAGGTACGTAACCCGGCCTCAGGTCAAACTCGCACTTGACTGGCTTCATTATTTATTTAGCCAAACCACAAATCATAATAATAATAGATACGCCAAACTGTCAAAAACTAGGTACATTTTGATTTGAACAAACAAACGATGTAAGAGTTAATTAGGTACCTAAACTAAACATGACAGATGTTCTTTTACATAATAAAGAAACAGCCTTGACCTATAGTTACATGCATCTTGCAGGCCTTTACGCATACGAATGTATCACCTGGGTTGTGCTCATTCCCACAGAATAAACGCCGAGGTCATCCGAAATGGAAAACATTAGCTAACTCCACAATGGAACGGACCCCATAATAACTAATTGTCTGTGGATTACACAAATTGTATGGAATGAAAACGAATGTGTCTGCTGTCCGCGCATGCTCTAATTTGGCTAGACTTTAGGTACAAAATAAAGCATTATAATATCGTTCGAGGCCACACAAGACGTAACTTCTTCTAAATCACAAAACAAATCAACTTCGAGACACCATTGAGAAAAGGTTTTTCTGAAAAATACTTGAACCAATCAACTAATTAAACTATAAAAGGCAATTGTGATAATTTGAAAGATGGCTATGTACCTATTCAGGGCCACAGTTTTTTTATTTACCTAGTTGGACTCTATATCTAATAAAAAAATTTTGGTTGGTCTGCCGTATTATGAGAAAACATTCTTAGTCTCTATGTTTTAGCTCTTGTAGGTAATGCCAAAAAACTCACATCGGACCTTCTATACCCCTAGGCGTAGGGTGGGACAAAACCATACCACTATATCTAGTAGTGTTGGGTTGTGAAATTATTTGCAACCCCGCTTAACCGCCAAGTGTAATGGTAGCTCTGGTTCCCGTTTTTACATCATTAGTAAAATCTACAATGTTTTTAACGTGATAAGTCAAAACCAAGCGCTAATAAACCCTATTTCAGTTTTAAATAAAAAAAAATAGGATCTATACAAAATGTCCGTATGTCCGTGTGTGCTTCCATATAGTATAAATAACAGTATTAGTGCTACCCTTCCCTCCTTATACAAAATTAAGTTTCTTTTATGGGCTACATTCAGTATTCAGTGCACGTATCCTGTGTGAGTGCCAAACAAAGCTGCCCAAATATTTCAGGACTGAAATCAATTGAGAACTCCGGGAAAATATAGGGAGAGTATTGTGATGTGAATACGAGTTAAAAATGTAGGCGTGATATGCACGTAATTATGTATAACAAATTCTATCAAACAAACTCTTCCTCTGACCACACTATGAAAGAAAAACACAAGGCTATAAATGGCGCTAGTTTCTTGTCAGTAGGTATGACATGTGTTGAATGAAACTCAGATTTCCAAATGAGGTAAAATTGTATAAATGGGGAATCCCAAAAAGATTGTACCCTCCGAGTATTGAACCTCGTTGTAAGCAATTTGACAACAGAACTCTTGTCAACGAATATAATAGGAATGTGTAAAACCATGGAGGTCAGCCATTTTTTTTTTACTCTGCCTATTTATTTCGTTGAAAATAACTTGATACCCAGGTACCTACCCAGCAACAAGTAGGTACCTATCTCCAGCTATATATCTTCTAATTGGTTTTTATAGCAGTCATCTGTCACAGATGGTGCTCGCAATTACGAGATGCGCACGCGCTGGATACAAATAACTACCAGCTGCAGATAATTATTAAATTACTACCTACAGTCCACTTGATTCCTTTTTTTATTCTTTGGAAAAAGATAAGTTGCTGTGTTGATGTTACTGAACGCATGACTGATTTAAAATTAAAGACAAATTAATAACTAAGCACATTTTGTTTTATGGTATTGGCACATTAGCATAGTAAAACACCTACCTAGATACCACATTATGGAGAAACACGTAATAGGAGAGCTCAAAAAGGCGTGGTGTGTATGATTGCGTTAATAAAGTACAAAAAAATGAAAAAAAGTCGCGTCGTACGAGAAAATGTAGGCAAAAAAACTAATAGAATTTTTTTTAATAGACTGTTTCAGGACTCGCACAAAACGCAATAATATGCGCACCATGCCGTATATTATTACGACGCGCAAAAACGTTATTTACAAAAATATCACTCTACCAAACGTTTAGGCACAGATTATATAATACTATACATTTAGGCAAGCTAGATACGTCCTACACGACAAAATACACGATGAACAACATCAGCGCTGCGCAGCAAAATCCATACTAAAGGCTAGCGTCCACAGGCCCGCATCGCACGCATCGGACGCATCGCACGCAACGGATTTTAGTTTGCCTTGTATTAAAACTCATACAACCGCGTCCACTGATCCGCATCGTACGGACCGCTCATCGGCAATGCCTACATGCGATGCGTACCGATGACGTCATACGGAATGCCGATCAGTGGACGCAGTCTAATTAATCCGTTGCGTGCGATGCGTCCGATGCGTGCGATGCGGGCCTGTGGACGCTAGCCATAAAAAGGTAAAATGTGCAACTAGCAGGTGGCACCTATAATAAGTACAAAGTAAGGTTACTTGCCTTGGAACCGGTTGTCAAAGTTTAGAGATGCTTCGCTGGAAATCTGCAGCTGGTAGAGCTAATTTACATTTTGGTAGAGCATCAAAAATAAATTAAAGTCATAGGGCCGTACTCACACAAAATAGACTATGCGTGACTCAAGATTATAAGAGATGTCATTTTGGTTTGCGTGGAAATTTTGAACTTGATGAACCAACGACATTGAGTGGATTGAAATCTCAAAACAATTTTTCCGGGATTTTTTTGGAGGAGGCCTGTATTCAGCAGTCTACTTCTTGGCATTATAATGATAACACTACACTTTTCCCTTGTAAATATAAGAGTATAATACTTTCACCATGTTTTTACATCTAGTGGATATCGCTCGGTGCGTGAAGCCTCTTGTCCACAGTGTCCTAGGGTTGCTCACCCTTTCTTGCTTATATGTCGGTATCATCGGGTCAGCATAATATCACCAGCATCGACGAACTCTATCAAGGTGTAATGGCTATAACCTTTATTGCTATTAGTGTCAATTAAAACAATAATATACGAAGCCACAGTTTATATCCGTACATCTACTTTACAGACATATTTTTCATGCTGTCGTTGCTCGTCGCTCCACTGTTTTCCATTTTCATAACTCTCTACCGGTCAGTGTACACCAACATTCTTTATATAAAGTTTTCTAACATGAGCATCTACAGTCTTGAGATGTAGGCAGGTACCTAGGTAGGTTAAAAGTTAGTTTCGATGAAGCTACAGAGGTTACCACAGATTTAGAAGCAGTCGGTGTGAGATGTGGTGGAGGTATAAATTGCAAGTGACTTATAAGACTGTCTAAAACTTTATAGACAACCTTGAGTTCAACCTTTTGAAGATAGGCTCTCGGCTCTCCCTTTGAAGTGGAAATAAGGTCCCACTTTAAAACTAGACACAACAACAAAGCTAGAGTTTTAAAAGCTAGAATTCCCAATTGGAATGTATTTTAGTCAAGTAGGTACCTACATGTTTTAATTAATTTTAACCTGAAAAGAATATTTACATTTTAAACTGCTAGAAAAATGTATTCAATAAAAAATATTAAAATTTGTTATTTGAATAAAGTTATTCTGGTTCTAAAAGTTATAATACATAACGACCACGACCCTTCTGTCAAGAGTGTAATGACTAAAAAAAAAGATTCTTGTTCTTATTTTAATGTCTTATCATACACGGAGTGTACTCTCTAAATCTATACTATACCACAGATTATATACTATACTATACTCAAAGGCAATCAAAAGTAATGCTGCTTACATTGTGTCGTGGTCCACCGATCCCCGATGCTCTTCAATAGGGTTAGCAGCCTTTCATGTGAGCCTTTATGGAGGTAATCTTGTCCTTAGCCTTTTAGTGAACTTACCCATTCGAAGATTACCTACCTCACTCCCTTATCCTTAGTGGTTTTTGACCGCATTAACCCCTTAACATCATAAAACAATTATAGGCTCTCAGACATACCTACCTGCCTAGCAACTATAGATGGGCATGTTGATAATAATATATGAGACGAGTACTTTTAATATGGGATGAGGTCATAATCACGACAAAAATACTGCGCTTTAGGATGAAACCTTATTCGTTATTTCAGGAATCCAAGTTTACCTACTGGCACTGCTAGTAGGTCAAAAAAATAATGGTGAACGGAAAAAAAATTACCTACACAATTTTTATTAAGAGAGATTTGGGATCGAGCAAGGCCTAAGACTCCCCATGGAACGGTTTACACTTTATGTCCCTAATATACATTGAAGCAAAATATACATTATAATATACATTGACTAAAATTCGCAAAGTTAAGCTGTATAAGAATAATTTAAGTAAACAAAGGCAAAGAAACCCATTTAAAGAGTTCCATTTATTTTTCTCGATGTTATACCCCGATAGTAAATGCAGGCTATTAACACTGTTAACGAAGGCACAATAAGATTGCCACTTTGCGATACCTTAAAAGCCTTTTTAATACAGTTGCTCAAAAAGTGGCGTATTGCAGGGACGTATAGCGTTCGGGATGTGGGCTATTACACTCTCGTCCTTTTTTTTACCGTTCCCGAACTAGTGCGTTCTCTTTCCCAACTGTCAAAATAATGTCTATTAAAAAGACATTACATTATTTCATGCAAATATGTATATTTCTAAAAAGAAGCTACTAATTTGTTTAAATATCAGATTTAATGATTTGACTGAATGAGTTAGGTTAGGTTTCATTTCATCTCATTAAATTTCATTTTCATTTCATATCAATAAAAAAATTCTACTGAAGACTTGGCTGTATGGGCATAGTTCCCTTTGCCTACCAGAATGGGTGAAGAAAAAAAATCTCTGTTTATATTCTACGGTTGGCGCCATTTTTCAGAAATTTTCTTTTTATTAAATTGCTTATTTTTCGCAACTGTATTAAAAATAGTCGTTCAGTACACGTGCGGAACTGTCATTGCAACTTGTTCCCACTGTCAACCCTCACCTTCGGCTGCGCTTCGGCTCGGGTAGACATTTGTCGGAACTCTTTGCAATGACAGCCTTTCCGCACTTGTAATGAAATATACTATTTTATAGAGATTATAAAATAAATTGCTAAACCAACGAAATAAAACACACGATCTTCAGTAAATTACTCTACTATACTTTACACTCACATGATTTTTTTTTAGTTCCGTCTTTTGGCATACTGTAGGTACCTATCTGCGCAGACATCGAACTCATGATGACCTCCTCCGCCAAGATAACAGTTGTACTATGCATGACCATTGATCAATTTTGATCATGGTTCAGCACATAATTTATATGACCGACCGAATACAGTGACCGAGAAATAAATCAAAAAAATGTATTCTGAAAACCTGATGACTAAATTGATTATACCTGTCTTTGCTATTTCAATTTACGCAACAATTTTAGTGCTGTCAAATAAAATTGTATTCCCTCATCTGAGTTTATTCCATTTTCTTTACCCACAAGTCTTAAACAGAACCTATGTAAGTATATTATTATCTAATGATTAATTTTGGATTCGAATTTTGTCATTTTTTGAAACAACACATAGCATTTTTATTTTAATAGCTTTTCTTGTGTTATTGTGAGTATTGTTGTTTAATTTTGGTGGAATTATAATTTATAACCAATAATAATTAGGTCGTAACATAAAGTGTGAGCCATTGGAATAAATGTGTGTAAAGTGGTTTTTCTGAATGTGAAAATTCGATTCAGGTTTTGTAAGGAAAATCCACCATTTTCTCTTCAAAACAAATGACAGCCGACTTGACGAAGACTTGACTTGACTTATCATTTACGCAAGACAAACACATAAACAAACTAACTTATTGGGAAAAAACATAACGTTAGACTAGGCGGTATGGTTTTAAAACTATAGCCTGCTCCGAGGAGCGAAAAAAAAAGATGAATTTTGATAGATACTGATGATAATTTAACACACATCAGTATTGCATTATATAAGCACACGGTTATATAATATCAACCCTAACAAGATTGATTTACGGTTCAACGTCGCTATAGAAACCGAGCTATCAACAAAGGGTTGATAGCTCGTGGCTAGCTTTGGCTTCGTTTGACAGAAATGACTTTTATCCCGTTGTGTTACGGTTCACATTTAGCCTCATTTTATGGTAAGTGGTGAATACGCGCTGTTACATAAGTAGGAGACCATAGTAGTAGCCCTAGCTTCAGTGGAGTACTACGCTACTTAATGTTCCTATTAACCCCATTCGAAGAAAACGGTAGGTTAATATTATATGGCTTCGCGAATTTCAGTCCGCTTTCATACAAAGGCAGCTAATTACCTTTTTGTCTCGTAGTAGGTAAGTAGGTACTTAGTTCCGAACTACTAATGACTCTGAACACTGAATTACTAAGGTGGTTTGGGTTTTTATTTTAACCACCGAGCTTTTGCTCTAAAATATATCGAGAGCTTTTTACCTAAGTGTAAGTTTATTTTTACCTTCCCACTTAAACAAAAACATCTCCTTAATTGAGATGCCTGAAACTTAAAAAAAAAAGTCTTGTAATTTTATTCAAGGTATTTCAATCTGCATAATTTAGAGTACTAATTAACTTAACTGTTTCACAAAGAAGCTTTTAACTATCTTAGGTAGTAGGTAACTAAAAACAACGGTTGCTAAGTAATTGGGTTAAATTAGGTTTTCTGAGTCACTTTTGTGTTGCGAACTACACATCTCCGTCTCTGTACACAACTTGAAAGATCGACTGATATTTCATCTGACATAAACGAAATGGACTGTTTCTTCTGTATTTTATTTACCATGACGTATAGTCACTAAAGTACACACATGCTATTAAGCTAGTCATGGTGAGACCACCCAGGTAATCCCTCGCGGTCAGTACTGACGTTAATCTAAGGATATTACGCCCATTAGAAAAGTATTCGCTACTGAATTATGTTGCGTGATGCAATTTGTCATAGAATTTACACGACTTCTAGAGTAACCTTTTTTAACTCCGCGTATTGTCAGGTAAGTAAAAACAAAAGAAAAGTTGGTATTTTTTGACATTTTATAACTACATAGTTGCCGCTGCCATGTAGGCCTAGTATAGATATCCTTAGCTTTGTTGTACCTGTATCTTCCCCTTCATTGTAGTTATATCTACAAAAAAAAATTTATGCACGTAGGTGGAGGAAAATAGTTAAAATTACGTGAAGCCTCAAAAAAGTTAATAATTTATTTTAACTACCCTCTCGGTGATCATAAGAATTGGAAATGAAAGAATAAATAACAGTTTCTTAGGGTAGGTAGTAAAATAGTAGTTTAGTTTCCCCTTGTCATAAATAAAAATTATACTTACGCAAGAAAAATATGTTTGTCACCAAGAAGTAACTTTTCAAATGGATTGTACTTTTATGTAAAGTAGACGTCTTGGTTCCCGTTGGTTTAAAAGTTTTACTATAGTAGGTGCCAAATAACACCGCAATACAGGTCATTCACCCACCTTCAAAATGATGTCGCAAAACTCAATTTATGAATGGCTAATTCTGTCGCTTTCCATACAAACCTGTCGCTAAGACGGTAATCGCTCGAATCTCGTAGTACTGTTTGTTTACCATTCATAAATTGAAGGTGGGTGAATGACCTGTATTGCGGTGTTATTTGGCACCTACTATAGACCGACCTGCCTGTCTATGAGGTAAAGTTCCCTTCCTACACCAAATCGTCTTAGATCAGTGACATATCCAGGTTTTGGTTTGGAAGAGGTTTGACCTAGCTACTAGGGTTTTCTCTAACAAATCGTGGTCCAATCTTGAATAAAAACTGAGTAGACTATTTTTAAGTTACCAAATTCTTGAACTATTTGACAGCGTAGGTAATCTGAGGTAATTTGTCCAGAAACCGCGCCTTTGAATCTACAACTTTTGACATTTTTGCATGACTGTTATCTCGTCCTCAGAGAGGTACTACAAGTAACAAGTGTCAAAATGACTTGCTGACGTTTGGGAGAAAATATTTTGTGACAAATTCTCTCAATTGTCACTTTTGATTTTAATATTTTTGTTACTGACGTTTCAGACAAAATCAAATGGAAGCTGTTGAATACAGTCAGGTAAACAGTGTACAATAAGAAAGCGCGTTTGGTCGACATCATTACCACAGATAATGCAAAAGTTCTAAAACTCACTGGTGCAAAATGCTTACATTTTGACAGAACGACATGACAAACATCTCGCGTGCGCATCCTAGGCCTGCTGGTTTTTAGGTTAACTTTTGTAACCAATGATGACTTTGGACAATGCATCACTGTCACTCGCGGCTTGGCGCTCCATTCCCATAGATAACGAAATGAATGCTCCCATTAGAGCCGGCTATTTTGGTGAGATCTTCAATCTTGACTTGAAAGCCGTAGATTTCGTTGGTTAAAACTGCTTTGTGAATGCAGATACCTATTGACTGGGGTACTGAGGTAAAAGTTTATAAGTTTTTAAGTTAGGGGTTTATTTTGTAGCAAACGCAAAGTTTTAGTAATAAAACCGCATCACGATGGCACAAAGCTTAGCAACGAATATAGTTTTATTTATGATCTGTGGTAGGTATAGTTACTAGAGTCCTTTCCATGAAAGAAGTCCCGCAGACGCGGCGCTGTAGTCGACCTTAAGTATTATTTCTCGGGCAGCACTTTTAACAACTTTAGGCATTGAAAACAAGACTTTGATCACAGAAACCAAATAAAAACGCACTAGCATCCGAACACATTAACAGCACCTGACAACTAATTTAAAATTTAGTTTTAAAGTTTAGTTCCGGAAATTTCCGCGGGACTTCTGTCATGAAAAGGACTCTAGTATAGTATTATATAATATGTGGTATAGTTAAGTTTGTATAGGTATTAAAATCTATAGAGGACTTTAAATGCCTATAATTTAATCTTTACGATACCAGTGTCTCGTCGAATGCGTTTTAAAACATAACACGCTAGTGCAACACTGCGTAATAACATGTCGCCACCGCCTGATAAGACTCAGACATGTCGAGACTGCACTGATAAGGCAATAACAGCTCCTATTTTGTTACAATAGTGCCTAGGTTTGAACATAAAACACGATATCTACTTACAATGCTTTGTGATGAGAGAATAGGAACAAAAATCCGTTGTTAGGAACTTCGTTTAATACTTAGGCCCCGTACGTCGATACAGAAATCGTTACTCAAGCTTAGATTTGAGCAGAGATTTTCATACAAAAATCTATGCTTGAGTCCCGATCAATGCTTGAGAAATAAATCAGTATACGAGGCTTAAAATATGCTGGGACTGGTCACTGGGGTCGCTTACAATCCAGACATAGTTTTGAAAATATGCTTATGCGTTATTTCGTGGAAAACAAATGTAAAGGCATTTTAGCACCAATGATTTTGAACTTGATAAAAATACTAAGAAATGGCAACATGGTAGGTAAGTTCACCAAAAGATTTCGAACTTGTGTGCCGGTTAAAATGTATACCGATATAAAAGATATCAGACGCACACACCGAATCGAAACCCCTCGCTTGCATGCAAATCTTTCGCATTATAAAACACGCGTCGCATAATCAGCGCATGTGGTTTCAAAATAAAAACAGCCATCCCAGTTACCATTACCTGCGCCCGGCACCGGCGACATGCGGCTGCCGTGAAAGAATCACATGCGATCGAGCTGTGAGTGAACGCAGAACGCAGCTCGATTCAGTTCGAGCGAGCGCATCCGAACGCAATCATTGCGAACGCGCGCGCCAGTCCGGAGGTGACCGCGGGCGGGGCGGCACGTTCGGTGCGCGCCTCGCGACTTGCATTGTTTTCAACCAGTGTTTCTGTGTTCCACAATCAATACATTCGTGTTACGATTGACGGCCTAAACCTGCTTTTTAAAATAAAAAGTGTACAATTTTCGAGTGATAATCGAAAAGATTTGAGACGGTGTGTGGTATATTGACAAGTGAAACTCTTAATCGTTCCATTCATCCTAGACGGTTGTTTGTTGGTATTTATTGTGGTACAACGTGCAAGTGATCTTTGTTGAAGGAATCTTGTAAATCAATGAGTGGATTTTCCACCGGCGAACCACTGAACTGTCGTGATTGCTGCATATTGATTTCGTCCTTCCCGAGATCACCTGGATACTGTCACGTCTGTCACCTTTTCATGGTGAGTAATGGAAACAATAAATACTGCTCAGTTTATGATTACAGGGATTTTTGACGTTTCAGATGAGGAATGAAGTAAAGAGTGTACCTACATAAAAAGAACAAGATGTAAATAAAGAAGATCATATTAACCTGTCACTCCTGTGGCCTTAGATGGCAACACCGTCAAAGTGTCTGGTGCACGGATGCACCAATAATCAAATTCACGTGACTCAACCTAAATTTATGAAAGCATATAGATATTATGAAGAGAGGACTTTTCTACCTTCGTACCTACAAAACTATGAGATAACAAAAAAATATTGATAATTATAATCGATGAACAAAGATAAAGAAAGTTTAGCATGGACTAGGCACCCACACCTGTCATTATTAGGTATAACACAGATAAGCAATGATATCTAGATACTTTGAAGATATCGTTTATCAACAATGCAACGTTACTGAAACACAAGAAAGATCAAAGCAGGGAGAAAACAGTTTTAATTAAAATAACATGATTAAGTATCTTCGTAACAAAGAAAAAATAAACTGAAAAGAAAACAGATTTCATTTAAAGAATAAAACGCCCATAAAAAGACATTTCAAAACAATTTGAGGTAGGTAAGACAGCTGAAAAAATCAACAAAATTCACCTTCATTCCCAAGAAATCCTTGACTGATGTGATGATGACACAAAACATGCGTGATATTTCCAAAATAAACTCAAGTGTTCCAAGAAAGTCTGGCAAAAATGCTTATGATGTGGGTCAAGTGATACTTAACACGCTTGAAAACTATGGTTGGGTGTCCAATTAGGAGAAATCGTATCAGATCATAACAAATCATGTGTAATGGAAGCCGATAAATGTTCCAACTAATCCCTACACCACTGGATACTAGTAACTGGGATTATTTGAAATGGTAATGACATCGTTGAAACGGCTTTCTCGTAGGTAACTTAAGGTAAAGTACCTATCCTACCTACTATGCAAGACACGTACTCATAACTTACTATGGGAATACGTGTTTGGTAATAATATTTAAACAGCTGGTACTCCAACCAAACTATGTTGTCAACGTATACTACGTATGAACAATCTTAGCACATTATTACTAGAAACCTTAAACAAATTATGAGGATTAATAACTTTGTGAAAAGGATGAGCTAGAATTACCCAATGGGTTTGACCTTTTGTCTGGAGATCAGCTACCTGCAACCTCGTGCCCAATCTTCGGTTACATTTTACAATAGACGTTGGAACGAGGACTCAAAAACAGGTAGAACAATGCACGAGATACACCGTATTTTTAATGCTCGCATAAAACTTTACTATGCAAGCAATATGTGTATTGAAAGAGCAAGGAATGCCTGTGTCTACCGAAATAAACTAAATAAGAATTCTTTACTAACAGCAATATCATTGGCATTGTAAGAGAGTCCAAATCAGCCGCTTCCTGCCTCATAAAGGTTTTTAAAGGCATTCGGTCCAATAAAAGAGGTATTATTAACGTATTGCGGTGCTCGAATAAATCTCGGAGCAGTTGCGAGGCACACCTGACCGCAGCGAGAAGGGAAGGCAACCAGTTTCGCCACCTGGTCAATTTCTGCACGCACACATTACCAAATTACACGTCGTCTTCAAAAGAAAAAGTTCATCAATACAGCGACTCATCTATATGTACAGAAATTGTACTGTTCATACGATACGAATAGAAAGCGTGATTCGTAATGTTGACTTGCAATTACAGCTCTTACTTACCACTCGATTAATTTCTTAGTTCATCACCTGGGAACTTATTATCGTCAATGATGAGCCTATTGTCTTAGTGCAGAACTTCTCGTTCGTTACTTGTTGCACTTTCTATCGTATCTTAAAAAAATAGATTGCTATGATTCAATATCCGCTACGGGCCTTGAAAGTTTTTAATGAGTCAGTAATATAGACAATTTCATTAAGATAGATAGTAGGTATCTTATTTTTAATCTTATTTGTATCTTTTTACATCACAACTAGAAACATTGAAAACGCGCAGGATTTATTTTATATTTTATTAAATCTTGCCAAGTCTTGAGCAATACGAGTAGTATGGCGTACAAAATTGCTGACACAACTTTTTTAATCACTACGCTAGCACACTTTTCCTGATCACTAGCTATTGTACTCTCACAAAAAGCTGTTTATTCAAGTGCGGGCAGTTTTAAAATGACAACTTCTTTTTGTAGTAATTTCACATGCAAGAGAATTTCATGTGTTATTTTCCCGGAGAACAGTTCGAGATTTAAGTTTGTTCTGAATCATGGAGATGGTATTCAAAGGGTTCAAAAATGTAGTAAAACCGTAGCTTCCTGTGAATGATTCACCATTGATGGGTCTTTAAAAAAAGTTGTATTTTATTTATGGAAGAGACCAACAGTTTTAGTTGTGGCTTATTAGCACAGTTTTATTGAATCATTTCTATAGATATAGAAACCTATTTAAAATATTTTTTTACCAATCGTGTAATAAAAATCCTTATTTTTTATGTAAATATCATTTTGGCTGACTTGCGTAATTTTGCCGTGCTGCCACTATATTATTATGCATTACCCGAAGAGTAATGCATAATATATATATATATATATATAATAATATAATTACCCGAAGAGGAATGCATAATAATATAAGTAAACATAATTTCAGTTTGCTGTATCTCACGTTAAACGCAATTTATCCAATATTTAGCGTTCCTACTCAATTGACTACAGCACATCTAAGTAGAACTCCAGCTAAGTTGCGGTTAAGTTGGAAGAGTATTACACGTTATTTAAATAATTCGTCCTTAGATGTAAGCTTCGACATCGTCACGGTAAAATAGTTCTCGGCTAAATTGGATTCTTTTTTCACGTCTTACCTCTTGCAGCATTGCCTCATTTTATTGAAGTATCCAGTGCAAAGGTTATGTAAGTTTTTAATTAGGTTTAAACTCTTTCATGGCAGGCCCCAAGGTCTCGCTGTTTGCTCATTAATTCGGTTGGCTAGCGTGAAGTTATCTGTAGCCTTAATCTAAATACTTTGCTTGGATTTATTTGAATAAAACCACCCTTCGATTAAGGGAATTTCAAAATCCTAACGGAGCAACATTTTTATAACAGGCGTCATTGTACCTTTGGTAAAAACGAAAAGTATATTTTCTCAGAGTCAACAGCAATAGGTATTGGTGATAGCGTCATATTTAAGAAACGGTATATATACTTGATGATAATTATTTGACTAACGGACGAGCATACTCTCCAACTAGGACACCTAAGGACACATTGCCATTGCAAAGGCCGTCAATATTTGACTAGTGAATGAGTTGAGCTTTCAAAGTCAAACAAAACAACTATTCTATGTTTGAAGAGCTTCTTTACTTCAACTAAATATTGAATCAGGTTGTTCAGTCCAACTGCCATAAAAAATTACCTAAGCACACATCAAACAAATAGGTACTTAGAAAGTCTAATACCTACTGAAATATAATGGAATTATTTACCTTCACTAGAACCTATGATTACAAAAGAAATTGGGTAGGTAGGCTAGGCAATCACGTAGTGCCTATATCTAATGAGTTTTTGGGGTCATCAAAATCGTTCTAAATTAATTTGGGTGGAGAAATTGGCTTTATCACAAAGTCTTGACTGTGAGGTTTTACCAAATCTTGATCCAATATTTTGGGTTTAATGTTTAGATTACCCTAAACGGTACCTAATATTGTATCCACTATCCTCTACTCTTCCATTTTACGTTTTCAATTTAAATACCTAAATTAGTTGCTCTAGATACATTAGCGAGCACAAATCAGCATTTTAGACGTCAGCATAATATGAAAACCAGAGAATCCATACTTTAGATTGACAAGGCAAGGATCTAAGCTCTATATATAAGCTGATCTAGATCAAATTTAATTGAGATCGGTGTAGGTAGTACCGATTTTGGTAAAGATCAACTATTGCACGTCAAACCGGACGCGTAGCAATGACCACAATTGGGCTGGATTCCCACGCAGTCATAGCCCACGCTTGAACACTCGAATGTGGATGCTAAACGACACATTAACAGGCGAAGAACTGTTAAACAAATTACCTGGCTCCACTCAACTCTAGTTTTAAGATTTATGCAGAAAATAGCGAGTTTAGTTTTGAGAGAGAAAACTAAAAATATCGAGAGAATGGGGTCAAGGTGGACCATTCATAGTTCCTGTAGTTATGACTTGGCAGGTTGGAATATAACTAGCTTTTCAATTCTGAAGTCAAAATTAATTTTGGAAAATAAAAGACCAACATCTAATGTGTATTTTCCCGTGTATTTGTATCATTTTCAGCTGTCTGATGTATGGTAGGCATCAAACTTTTTGTCTACGTGATAAAAATATTTTATTATGACTATTGCAGTTATGGACCAGTCAATACCGTTTTGCTTTATCCAAAAATCTCTATTTACTTTTGTCTCCAGATCCAGAATATTATACAAAGTAGATAATGAAATTCTAGCTAGACCAATGTTGATCCATTTTCATATTTCTTTTACGATATAAGACTGCGACACTTGGGAAAATCTAATAATGATAAGAGGGAATTTGTCCAGTTTATTTGTGTCGGTACGTGATAGGGGACAGTAGACTACTTCGACCCTCGGCGTTTGTCCTACAAATATTTTAGTGACACGTGTACCCTGAGGGATACTCCATTTAAACAAATCACTCTTATTCTGTTAAATCATTAATGTTTGGCCATCATTGAGCTAATTTCAAGTTTAATAATCAAGTTTTTAGTTGATTCAATAATCAAGTTTTTTTCTAAATCATCGATTTACGCAAACGCATAAAAGGTTAAGTGGTTAAAAGAAAACCTTATTCTCTATAAATACTAGTAGTTCGCCCCGAACTGAGATCTCGTGATGGTCGGAGGTTAATAAAACCCAAACAATTTTTATTGACCAATGGTTGTAATAACCTTTGCAAATCGCATCGAAATCGCCGTCTAGCAAAGTACCAGTCTTACTTGAACTACAAAATCATGGAAACTCCAAGAAATATTAGCTCACGTTATACTGGGTTTTCCAATTTTATAATTTTTACAACAACTCAAAAACTATTAGACCTAGAATCCAAATAAAAACGGTTTTGGAATGTCTAAACAAACCCCGATCATATGACACCCCACTTGATATTTTTGTACGACCTTTTTTTTTACCCCCTTTGGACCCTCATAACTTCACGACCCCTTGACCGATTTACTTCATTTAACAAACCAGTAAAACTAAGAGCACTATCCGTATACCTACCAAATTCTGTAAAGATCGGATAAGCGGTTCAAAAGATCTCGAGGAACAAACATACAAACATACAAAGCATTTTTGTCCAAGTTGTCACTAAGATCTCGTTCGCTTTGCTCACTCGATCAATTATTGTAACTCGCAGATTTGCTTACCGAAAGGATAATTAACCAAGAAATATTAGAGACGAAATCATTTCGAAAAAATGTACCTACAATTTCTTCACATAGCTAGGTTAGGTAATGATTTTGTTAATAACGGAACAAAACGCATATTACTCGTATATCTATCTATCGTTATGTAACATATCGTAATCTACATTGTGATTAGAATTATGATGAATAATGCTTGCACAACCTATTGTGAGAGTATTATAGGTACAGGGTGTAAAAGACTGCTTATGGGAACTAAAAACAAAGCCACATCTTTTCCGCCGTCGTCGTCTTCGTCGTCAACCGATGTCGTCAACGCACAATAACAGAAAAAGTACCTATCATTAGTTTATTCAATAAAACATTAATTTTAGGGTCCAGACATAATGAAAATTTTGTCTTTATTTACAGAAGTCTTCAATTTATCTTTAAAACAAGGTAGAGGTCATATTGCTGGACATAATTGCTATTTAGAAATTGATATTTTGCCAAAACCATGCGTTCAAGGGGAGTAATCTTTTTACACCGAGTATTTTCCGCAGCCTTAGGTGGCAAAAAGCCGTAAAATTATGCAAAATCATAACTTTCTAACTGAACAACAATTTATTTCGAGCCAAGATTTGCGAGGTTTGACGGGTGAAGCAACTCCGGTACAAATTTAGGCATCTTAAATTATGCTGAGTACGTCTGAAGTTTCACATTTTCAAATAAGGCTTTGGGTGACTTTCGAGTTATTTGACTTCCAGTCTTTACTCCACTCAATATTTATTCATAACACCTACCTACCTACGTAACTAAGTTGGTAATTTAGATAGGAAGATACGAATACGGTGAATATTTAGTATTCACCGTATTCGTATCTTCCTATCTAATACCTACTTTACAAGGTTATTAATAAATTGAATTATTGTCACATTATTTATTTCAATTTACAAAATTATATTGTACTAGGTGCCGCCTGCGACTTCGTTCGCGTCCCGTTGGATCCCGTTAATTTTTCAGAATAAAAAGTAGCATATGTGTTAATCCAAGTCACGGACAATATATATTCCAAGTTTCATCCAAATCGGATTAGTAGTTTTTACGTGAAAGAGTAACAAACATCCATCCATCCATCCATCCATACTTACAAACTTTCGCGTTTATAATATTAGTAAGATTCAAAAAACCTACAACTGGATAAGATAAATGAAAAAGATACTCAAGACATGTATTAATTTGATTAAAACCAAACTGCCTTAGTTTTATGAATAAAATTTATACCATAACTTATCTTGTACTTACACCATCGTCGTAACGTAAGAAATCATAACGTCTGGTAAAACCTATTCTGATAAAGAGCATAAAGTGAGATAATAAAAATATCGTGCCAGAAAATTGCTTTATTCGAATGTTAAAGGAACGTTTATTCCTCGTCCATCAGAATTTGGCAAGTCACATTGGCTGTTTTCACACTCTCACCGACACGGCACGATATCAGCGCAGAGCTTATTAGTAGGTTACAACCTGTCGGGGCTGTCGGCATGGCCCAGACACCAATATTTTTGTTCGTGCCACCGACATGCCGGTATCATGTCAATATCGGTATCGGTAGTGTGCAAAAGCCCATTACCAACACGAATACCTAACAATAGTTTGAGATTTGTTTAGCAATTTAACCGGTAATGTTTCTATTCAACGAAGATTGATTACGTAGATCAGAAATGGTGTAACTTTAAATTGTTTAACTTCTTACTTTGTTTCAAATTAATTTAGCTGATAAACCTGAAAAAGGTACCTACAAAGACATTTATTTATACAAGTTTGTCGAAGGCATAAGATAGCTAAAATACATAATATTATGTATAATCAAGTCGAACATTAGAATTACAAGCCCGCATATGGCTCGTATATCAATTGGTTAAAAAGACCGCATCAACGGGTTTTATTCCAATTGAAATTGAGTATGCAGACAGAGTCAATCAGAATAATGAAGCTTTGTCTGAAACTTTGTTATACCGCGTTCACACTATGCCCATGCCGCTGCCGGAATTATTGCCGCAGATTTATTGCCACAGCAACATCGCCTTTATTCTCATTAGAGAGCAAGGGCATGAACTAGGGCCGGGAGCAGCGACAGAGGCATTATCGTGTTTACACTATGCTCGTGCCCACTTCCCTGCGCAAGTCCCTGCCGAACGCAACATTAGACCACGGTTAACTACAGACTCAAGTTTTCGGAGTGATCTTATTACACTTGGCACCTATCGGAAACCCATCGCCTAAAATAGCAAAACGGTTATTATAACCAATAGCCATTATCGCAATTCTTTTCTGAGTACAGCTACATTAATATTTTGTAAATTGAATATTCTGTTTTATCCATTAATGTAGTGATTTAATAAATATACAAAAGCTCAGAGGCTCAGTATTAAAATAATAATAAGCTTATCGTTATAACGAAGGTCTAGATAACGGATCCAATTACACAGCGTGGGTGGAAGGTAACAGACCTAAGATTAATTAATCATTAAATAATAGTAGATCACAAGTACAAGCTTCACAGGTACGGAGATATCTGATATTCTACAGGTTACTGCAGCACATATACTTTTCCTAATTTACGCTGAACTTGCCAATCCAATGTACCTATTATTCAAGATATAAACGTTCAAACCCTACAATTTGATTGCTTCTATTAAAAAACCATCAACTGTACAATTTAATTGCAATTTCTTCAAACGGTAAGCAGTAATCGTAAAATTGTTATTCAGTTTGTGCTTAGCTCCGGTAGTCACGTTCAATGCAGACAACGCGACTTGACTAAATTGTACCATCCATTCATAAAACCTTACATTACCTAGTAAGTAATAGCTATAGCAACGTAGCTATAAACAATTGTAATCAGCCAAGCAGAGCATCGTCTATCACACAGCTTGTGACATTTACATCAAGAGCTTTATGTATTTTTTCGTATCAAAACACCGTAAATAGATAGGTAACTTTGACCTTTAAAAATGGAAACGCACACATCAAGACAGATAAGCCTCGCTTGCGTGACCATAATACTTCGGAATAAAATACTTTACAAGCCAAAAGAAACTAGAGATCTTTGGTTGGGTCAAAGTAGGTCGATGTCGAACCTTCGTGTTCATGCGTCATCCAGCAGTAAAAGCCCCAAAAGTAAATTTCTTTGGACATTTTCTAATTTGTCCCTTATCTCTCGAGTGCTCGAGGGACAATAATTGCTCCAGCCATTAAGATTCCAAATGTAGGTTGCGTTATTTTCTCAAGCGAACGAGAGGTACATTAGAAGTTAGGTAGGTAAAGAAGTCACGTTCTGCTGGAAACCAAGATTTATGCACTGGGAACACGACATGATGTGACGCAACCGGTGGATGTAAGAAAATTGTCATTATATTCTCCCAATCCCCTTGGTTTTACACCATACGATTTAGTCAAAAAAGTCATAGCAGAAATTTGAATTGATATGTGGCAATTAGCCACAAGTAGGTAAATCGGGCTGACGCGATAGTTTTGTGTCCCGCGTCGCCAGTCGTCTCTCCCCGCTCGCACAGTGTAAACATGTAGCTTCGTTGGTGAATAAATA
Source organism: Eulithis testata (assembly GCA_947507515.1). Taxonomy (NCBI): domain Eukaryota; kingdom Metazoa; phylum Arthropoda; class Insecta; order Lepidoptera; family Geometridae; genus Eulithis; species Eulithis testata. Next base: position 5,071,983 of record OX382205.1, read on the forward strand.
AGTAATTATGTGGAACGCTGAACCTTATCATTACCTCCCGAAGAAATAGTATGAAGGTTAGAAGATCCCTACATTAATATATACATTTACCCCACAGATACTTCCCATTTTTGTATGGTACCAGTTCTGTATTCGTTATTTGAAAAGGAACAAAGAATTTTGAACAACATGAATCACACTTGAAAACATCAAGTTTTCAGCTCTTTAGTTTGCTCCCATAAAATTGGGTGCCAATTTACGTGTCAATGGCTCGCTTTCAAGGAGTTATCGATCTGAAAAATAAGAGGTTTTCTCCGCTGTGTAAACTGCGTCGCTTCCACGACAGAACTAGCTAAACGTGCCCAAGTACCCGATTTGATACCTACTCACGCCGGCTACATACGCTCTACTTGTGCTGCGCTCATCCACTTGGAGTATTTTTGAACCGGTTCAAAAATACCCCAAGTGGAATACCCTTCTTTCATTGCACCATCTCATTGATATTATAAAAGCTTGTTTATGCATGTTTTATAGCATGTTTTCAGATGATAGCAACGAGGTTAACAAAAAAATGGTATAGCATCTGCAATATAACGTAACATGCAGTGTACTCGCTACAGTGTATGTAAGTACTACTGCGTAAAGCAAAGCCATGGACTAAAAGCTTTAGGCAGAACGCCATTTCGTTCTGCGGGCCTAAGATGCGCACGCGAGATATTTGTCATGTCGTTCTGTCAAAATGTAAGCATTTTGTACCAGTTTAGGAACTATTGCATTATCTGTGGTAATGCTGTCGAGAAACCGCACCTTTGAATTTTCAACTTTTGACATTTCTGCATGACTATTATCTCGTCCTCAGAGAGGTACGACGACTAAGAAGTGTCAAAAGTGTACATTATGGCGCGTTTTGTCGACACCATTAGGTACCACAGATAATGCAATAGTTCATACACTGGTACAAAATGCTTACATTTTGACAGAACGACATGACAAATATCTCGCAGTACGCATCTTAGGCCCGCTGGATTAGGTAAAGCGAAACGTTCAGCGTAATATTTTGTCATTGGGCCCGATCTGAGCTGGAATGCTGACATTGAGTTTTAAAAACAACTGAGGGTGTTTATTTTTAATCGACACCCACTCCGCAACGTTATGCCATACCCCGTCATGTAACAAGAATTTTCTATTTGGGATCTTCGCGAACTATATAGTTTGTCAATCAGCCAAAACTTTTATGATTATGGCGTCAATACCAAAGTTTTTTTCCCTGAGGGATCCCCAGACGTCTTCGCGTCTGTAACTTTGTTCCCACGGTCCAAGTTCATATCACTGGGCGTTCAAGCGTGATCATTATCATTACTAACGTGGCTTAGAATAGAAGAAAACACTCATTAGGTTACATTTACAGTCATAACCTTTTGCCTTATCTGCATCTGTTTTTGTTGGGTTTTCACATGAAATGGCTTTTACTTGTAATTTTCCTTGTTTCTGCAAATAGAACGTACCGTCTAAAATGGTTTCACACATCGCCGTCTCGAGAACGTACGCAAACTGGTAGTTCAATGACATGACTAAACTATTATGGATACGGGCGTCGACATTATTATCATAGTATTGTCTGGTGAGAGTCAAAATAAACGGAAGCAGTAAACGTGTTACACCGATCTCTCCCTAATTTGAAATGAAATTTATTTTGAAATCAGGAACAAAACAAACATAATCGAAACACCACCAGCAACACCGACCACACAGAAAGAGAAAACAAACAGATTTACATTCCAGAATCCTTGGTACCACCTACTACCTAATTTATGCCAAGCGGGGCTTTACTTTTGTTCTGTTGCTTGATCAAGTGATCGGAAAACTACCTATACATAGGACATTTTACTAGGCTCTACTTCTTCGAAATATAATCATACGCTACCTAAAAACCAAAATCACCCATAAAGTACCCCTACCTAGTTATTTTCTTATTCATTACCTATGTCACAGATTATAATACATGTATAACTTCTAGTAAACATAGTGTGCAAAAATCTCGTAACAGATGGTTATTTTATTTGGAGTGACGGAGTGACACAATCGTTATGTATGTGACGTAAAATCGCCATTTCACACCATCTGCGATATAATAAGGAAATTACTGCTAGGCAGTGTTTTACCGTATCATCGCATCATAGCGTGGGATGCACCATTCCCATAGCGCAATGATTACGAGAAGAATCCACTGGCACGTGCGTTTGTCGTAGCTAATGATAGTACTTACACTCAACTGGAACAGCTGGTGATGCAATAGCTTAAAACCGACTGTGAGAAGAGTTAAAATGATTCAATGTTTGAAGTCTCGTGCAACATATTTAAATCTTATCGGTCAGCTTGGTTCGGCAATATAATGAGCAACTGTTCTTGCTCATGAGAGCTATAGAAGATTTGTTGTATCTGTATGCTATCCCACGCTAGATACGTTATATATTTTATTTAATCCCGATATAAACGTACCTTGAATATAATTTTTACTGCTTGAATTTCTAAAATATTAAAAAGCATAGGCGCACGTCCACAGAACCGGGTCACGCACGCGGGGCAAAGTTCTTGCCCTCGCAAGCACCACGTTTCGCAAAAAGGTTTATTTAATATATCGTCCTTATACTCCAATAAAAGGCGGATCTTTGTAAACATTTCCCTGCCTTTGAAGCATTTTAAAGAAGAGTCGCACTCGTAAAAAGATGCCTAGGTGATACCTACCTACAAGTAGGTATACTATTTTTAGCTTGACTCTCTCACGCAACTCGTAAAAAAGCTATTCCAACTCGTAATAAAACGTGTCCCGGATGCTGTTTTATCCCCCTGCCTATTTCAGCTTAAGGTTACTCTTTGGCTATTGCATTCTCTCCTTGAACTTCTATGAACACTCGCAAGTCCTTGGGGAGTAAGGGATAATGGCCTTTTCTGGAAAATCTTAGCGCGACATGACCCTATACGACAAACGCTTAAGATTTGTTGAAGGACTTTGAAATGTTAAATCGACAGTAAAAAGAACAAAATAAAGCCGTTGTAATCTTTCGGAACTCTAATTAAATTACATCGTAAAATTATTGTTTTATTTATTCACTTACGCATTTAACCGATTACATAATAAAATTGTTTTTTTTAGATTATAGGAAAGTAGAGTTTGGTACGGTCAAAAACAAACATAAAAACCCAATTGGTATTTTACGTTGAAACTTGGATAAATATTTGAGTACGCTGCTTCGCAATTCCTCAGTTGAGTAGGTTTTATCCCTCGATGGCCTATTTTCGATATGGAAACGACCCAAATCTCATGTCGTTCATTTACGGTATTGATCTCGGTGATTTATATGAGGCTTATATGTATCAATGTACGAATTGGAAGTGACTTCACGTGTTGGTTTCTTTTACGAACATATTTCATATTCTTCGTTTTGTTCTCAGACTAATCATTCAAGCCGAGTTTGATCTATAAATAAGTTAATGTCTAAGGATGATTGTTAACCACAAACATGTTCTATTGTTTCATCGTATACAACTTTGTTGTCCTCATGACCTCGCTTTCTCAAACGTCTTCAAATCTCACAAAGTAGTCCTACTAACATAACTAGCTTTTAGTTGTTTAAAAATTTTGTGCTTCTAGTAGTATTGGATGTTTTCACACTACCACCGACACGCCCGACACGACACTTAGGTACATGATATCGTCAAGAGTTAATTTCATACATTCAGTTAGCTCGAGAAACTGAAATGTCGCTATAGTGTCGGTGGCGGTATCGGCCAGTGTGCAATCGTCCGAGTCCGACTGCTCATCGTGGAAATTGATAAAATTATTCAAAAGCTATTTCCGAATGATCAATGAACCTAATTTGGTCAAGTTCATTACCGGGCTTCACTCATTCTCGTCATTAGCATTCCACACGTGTGAGCTCAGATTCTTCGGTGTAAACATATAGCTTTAATGCATCATTTTACTTTCAGGTATAAAATTAAATGGTCTAGGTTAAAGCTTGCGCTCTACAAGACTACAATTTTGGCGCACTTGGAATAATTTTGAACAAAGAAAACGTACTTTTTAACTTTTTCTTATGGGCTATTTATATCATTGACGTCACAGTTATTATGAAGAGTGCCAACACCGTGGTGACATGACAATATAATAACACGAGGTTCTGTAAACGACTAAAGTAGAGAAGATGGTTTGTGATTTTCACATTTGAAATACAGTATATCAGAGTTATCAAATAATTTTACCAACAAACACCTCTGCTAAAGTCAAGAAAATTCGACGTAAAGGAGAAACTTTACTTTTCTCATCAGATATGCAAGTCAGCATGATGAACTTATTTGACTTAGCAAAAGTTGGAGCCGGTTTTTGTTGAGGCTCGGTGATCGATGGTTATAGTTGGAAAGCCATTTTAGTATCTGAAAGTTTTTTCTCTGTCATTTTATTGTAAACTTGCAGCTAAATATACCTACTAGGTACATAATACAGTATCTAATCTGTGCCATAAAGAAAAGTCACGTTATACTATATTAATGATCTGTGGTCACGTCACGTCTATCGAGCGGTAGGTACCTACCTTAACATTTTTTTTTTCGAAATCTTCTGATGCTCGTGCCGTTTTTTTGCCTGAAATTTTATCAATTCAGACTTGATTTTCCACTGCACGAATAACTTAACAGTGACACCAAATAAAGTATAGTCAGCCTCGGAATTGGTTTCAGATTCCCAATATATTTTTGAAAATAGACTGACATGACGAAACTACAGGGATTCCACGTCGGACCGGTAATAACACATTCGGAATATGAAAAGCAATTCCGTGTTTTGCCTTGCCTGAATAAATGAATTCGTCTATAGTGAAATACACCTGTGCTACCACCCATGCCTACAGTTTTATTTATAGGTATCCCTACCTAATATGCTTGTGAATGTAAGTAGGTAGGTATATAACTACAGTTCCATCATATTTATTGGTGAAAGTAATTTCTTTGAAGACATAAAATGTGAATGGACGTTTAATTTATTGCTCAATAACCATTACAGCTTATATAGGTAGGTACTTACCTATTCTACTAGAACTAATGTACCTACGTATAATAAGATGAAAGAGTAAGAAAGTACTTACTCTATCTATATGTAGAATAAACTATTAGGTATGAAGGTAGGTAATGGTTGCAGTAACAAATGCACCCAGCGTTCACCCACAGGGACAACCCAATACCAATCCAAAAAAATTGCGAGTGGTAATGAATAAGAATTCATTCCTCTTGATATTCCCAATAACGTAAATTGTAAGACAGTATGAAATCTGGAGCGTATTAGCGCATCTGTTTTAACTCGTAATTAAAACCCGTTCCTAGCCGGAAATTAACCAAATCCTATCACAAAGGGATACAATACAATGTAGACCGGAACAACGGAACAACGCCCTGATTGCTGGAGCGTGGAGCGTACAAACCAACAGTTCCGACATTGCATACAAATTCTTAATTTTGAAATTTTGTCTAATCTGTAATCATTTGTACCTATTTTGTTGCTTTTTGGATCATCTATTCAGAGTTGAGAACGGTAAACCTTCAACAGGCACTAATTCTAAGAATCCAAGCCAACAAATGAATTTGAAAATCCTTTATGAAAAAAGACTATTCGCTAAGTTCAACTGGTACATCGCCGCGGGTTCGTTGAACTTCACACACTTCTAAGCTCTTTCTAGGTTACAAATTGGTTTCAAAACCACATGCACCACACTGCAGCAATAGCGATAAAACTTTCAGGTTAAGTGGTAACAAATGGCTCTTTCGTCCATTATTTTAGTGAACCGTACCGCAAGCCCCGTAATAGCAGCATTGCATATAGATGGTATCAGGAACTTCCGGCTTCGGTAGCAGCACAATGAAGGGCGGAAGTGACGGCGCGTGCGCTCATCATGCAATCTAACTCTACCAACTCTATTGCTTGATGGTAAGGGGCTTTTCCGCCTGAGTTTGTGGAAAGATTTATGGTTAGACAGACATTTGAGTTGTTTATTGAGCTTCATCGTCGTCATTGTTTCGCTAGTGCACGTCTACTGCTAAATGTCTGGTCTCTGATTTTCAGACTGATTTTGTGCGGTTTGTACCGACCCAAAGATATAGGAAGCCGGAACAAAAATGGACGCCAAGTACAAAAATCAGTCATAGATGATAAGCTCATGAAATCATTGACCAATATGTAGTTGCAAATGGGGATGTCTTGACAGGCGTCATGGCTCAGTCGGTAGTAGCTCTGCTTTCCGTGCTGTGGGTCGTGGGTTCGATCCCCACCGAGAACAAACATTTGTGTGGCAAACATAGATGTTTGTTCTGTGTCTGGGTGTTTCTATGTATTATAAGTATGTATTTACAAAAAAATATGTATGTATGTATTCTATCAGCCATCTAGTTCCCATCGTACAAGCTTTGCTTAGTTTGGGACTAGAAGGCGTTGTGTTAAGAGTCCGTGAATATTTATTTATTTATTTATTTATTTATTCTACCGGCATGTTTATAAAGTTAAAGAAAAATCACATTGCAAAAACCTCAAACAAACAATGACCTCTTATGACATCCTCCTATTGTAATCGATGCATTCATGTTCCAGTGAATGCCTCGATACAGTCGACATCAAAACTAGAAAATTTGTCGTGGGTTCGATCCCCACCAAGACCAAAAATGTATGTGTGGCAAACATAGATGTTTGTTCTATGCCAGGGTGTTACTATTTATTTACAAAAAAAAATATACAGCAATTCTATCAGAAATCTAGTTCCCATAGTACAAGCTTAGTTTGGGACTAGAGGGTGTTATATAAAAAAAATCCAAGAATATGTATATACCATTACCCCAAAGACTTCGATTTTAGAATATAAATTGTGCAAACTCCAGACACTTTTATCGATGACTGTAGCTAGGTAGGTGCATTGAACACATTGACGGATGTAATCAGTTGGGTGATTTACTGGTTACTAGTGGTAACCAATTGCATGGGGGAAATTATAATGGGAATCCCTATTTTCAGGTCACTGACAGCTTTTGAAAGAGCTTTAGGTATATTTTCCTTTGAACTTTGATGGTAATTGGATAATTTTCTTACTTTCAAGAAGCTTAGGAACAGGCCTAACCCGTTTATGCAAGTTATATGCAGGGTGATTCATTATCTCTGACAGAAACTTGTTCTAATAGTGGGCACAAAAATAGGCAGGCAATAAGTTTTCTTCTAAGACTTATTTCCGTGAAAATTTTAAAAATTATGCTGTTTTGAAGTCAAATGAGTTGAAAATTAGTGAATCAGCTGTGTAGGTAGCAATTATATCGAACTGCTAGCTAGAATAACAAGCTTCAAACAGACAAGACCACGCAAGGGATTATTCCTAGAAAGCTCTAAATTTATATTACCTATGTAGCGAAGTTAATTAATTTAGCATCCCAAAATTTAAACATTAACAAGGGCCGGGGTAATGTCCTACATTTACCAAAGTTTGAGGTCGTTACAACCATAGATATAATAACATACAGGATGTCCTTTGCGCAACAGAGGTGCGTGAAACAATAGAGAGTGTGGATGTGGGGATAGCAATATTGTGGAGTTGTGACATTGTTGCGAAGCTGTGAATCAATACCAGTGAAGTTATACTTATGTACACGCAATAATACGCATGTTATGTACCTTGATCTACTTTGCAAGTAATTTTGTTTGGCATTTATACATCTTTGGCTGTAGGTGTGTTCATCTTCAACGTCAAATAGGTAGGTAACAAATAATTTATAAGTTTACAAAACTAGAAAAACCGACTCCAATTTGACTACCTCCTGCTTCATCTTCTTCATCAGAATAGATGATGACAGTTCATTAGGATTGTTTTAGTGACCGTAAACACAGTAACGTAGGCTTATAATTGACGGAGGTACCGAATATTTAAAAAAAAGTTATTTAGAATCATACGCTTTCGTTATTATCATAAACCTACAATCCAATATTGCGTCTTAAGAAATAGACACATGACTCTTGTATCCAAAGCCACCTACTCGTAGGTACTTCGAAAATAGCCCGGTCTAGCAATGTGAACTGTCTGAGAACATTTCTCAATGTCCACCGACTGATTGATCTTGTTATAGTCGAGCCAGACAGATGTCGGATCCAATCCCTCAAAGGGCTTTACTGAATCTTGGTGGAAACACATCCGTGTGCTGTGAAGTGAAACTGTTACAAACCGATTGTAAACAGAATTGCAAACAAAGGTGATGATAAATAAATCATAATTCAATGTATCAGCAGTACAGAGTGACCTACCCAATCTCCAGAGATAGTACTGTTCTGTAGATAGTAGTCACAAGACGTATTGTAAGATGTCTTCAGAGCTCATCGGAAAAGACCGTGAAATGTTTGGATTTTCTTCTATAATTTTTTTTTAATACGAGTATCTCCGAATATTTCGGAGATCGGAGCTCAAATAATTCGGAACCACACTCGGTAGAGCCTACGCTACGAAATTCAAAAACAGTCTTAATGCGTGTTATTTAAGTTTTTCTAGCTAAAAGTACACAAAACATTTTTTTTTTAATTCTAATAGACTTCAAGAGGCTCCTTAAAACTATAATCGCTAGTTTTTAGACAAACTTTGAACGGACTATTCTGTTATGTTTTTGCTCATCAAAATAGCGCAATGATTGATAATAACACTTGTAAGATTTTTTAGTTTATATAGCTTCTAATGACATCATCGCCATAAAGGTATGATGATTGCTATATTTGTAAATCTCAACTTGTAACTAAAAGAACTGGCAAAATAATTATTATAAAAATACTAAGCGTAATAACGGGGAGGCCTTAAGGTGGCCTAAAAACTCCGTTACCAGATTTGGCCACTAACTGATACGAGCTGGCTTGCTTACGGGCGAAACACTTAATAATAAAATATGATAATACCTAGGCAGTCATCCATCTTAATGGATATTAAGTATGGGAAGTAGTTAAATAAATTCAGTAATTTAAACAAGACCATAGAAGCACTTATCCAATTTAGTCGACAGACGCAGACACTCAGGCTCAATAAAGATGACTAATTAAAATTACGACTTAAGAGTTCCATTTAAGAAGAGAATATAAAATTAAATAGGTATTATAAAAGCTACAACATAAAATTCTGAATTGCAAAAACCACATAGGTACAAATATTGCAGTGAATTTTGTTACTATAATGAGTATAATTAATTGTAAAAACAAAAATACGAATTTACAAAAGACTGGTTCCAACTATGCTAACAATGCCTACATACGAAATTACGAACGTAGGCCTCCTATTTCCAATTTCCAAGTAATAAATAAGAAGCTTATAACAGAAAATAAAAATAATATTCAAGCTAGGTATTAAACCTACCACCGACCAAGTACTGTTCCAGTAAGAGAAAAGAAGGTTAGAGAATAAAATATTCAAGATACCTAGGTATTATTACAGAGAAAAAAGTAAATTCCAACAATTTGCTAAATAAACGGAACCACGACAAAAACAACGAAAGGGAAGGCGTGTGGAATCGCGCCGATCAGTCTCCCGTAAAGCCACATACCTACCAGGGGCTCAATTCTACTCATTTACAACGGTTAAGTTATCAAGTTCCATTCAGTTCTCAATGCGGTTCTAGATCGATTCAGCTTGGCTAAAACCTCACTCTGGAGCTGGATCAAAATAGCCTAAAACAGCTGAAAGCTACGGTTCAGCTGCCGTCAGCAATCAGTTTGATATTCGAATACAAAATAACCTAAAAACATAAAAATCTACGGTTCAGCTGCGTTTCAGCTGACAAGTTTGTTAATGGAATTGGCTTGCCAGTGAACCGTACGAAGTAATTACCCACTTACGCACCGCTCGATATATGGGAGAACCAATCACATACCTATATTACCTACAAACGAAGGGGAACTCCAAGAATAGTCATCTTGTAACTTCTTCGCGACTTTTACTACGTCCCACTTCTTTTCTAATTCAGCTAACAGGCTGATTATGATAATGGAATCAACTTTATCATAAGAAAGATTAGTGACTTTTGGTTATCGTCTACTTCTACAATTTAGGTTATTCCGTAGAATTTTTCGGGTTTTAAATATTTAAACGAGCTAATAACCATTTTTTTAATTTCAGATAAAGGTTCAACAGGACAAAATCGGGTAAGTTCTATCATCTCTACCAAGCTAAGCAACAATAGCATCTACGATGTGTTCACGATCTCTCATAATTTTCCCTCTGTCTCGTCAAAATTCTGAACATACTTCAAAGTCGAAACAAAAAGCACGGTCTCATAGAACACCATGTGGGTGTGGGAACTTTGAACCCCCATTATAAATGTCCTCACAGGGGATGCAGATGTCAAGCAAGGTGCAATCACCCCGGGGCGGAAATGTGAGCCCTGATTTTTGAAGTTATACCTACTTCTAATGCGACTTCCAACAACGTTGCGTTACGGGATGACATAGTATCTGTCTCTTTCTATTTCCCCCGAATAGAAAGAGACAGAGGAGGCTAATACGCTACAAATGCTACAATCAAAGATAGATGGCAGTGTTCAGCAATTCAGCATTTGACCGCCCGTGTTTTTGAAGATAAACGACTTCCAACTGACAGCGGGGGGAATAGAAAGAGACTATAAATTACGCTACAATCAAATTATAATAGATGGCAGTGTTCATGCAACTTTTTGCTTTTTATTTTGAAGTGAACATTTAGTACTGCATATTGGTTATGTACCTACTTATAAATAAATACTAAATTAATTTCACATTAAACACAGAGCGAGAGTGAATGCGTGGCACTCGAAGTATAACTTCTCCCGCGCGTAGGGACTGCACGCACAGGTTTTTTTTTTCAATTCTCTTCTGCCAAAACTTAATCACTGTTTAAGAGGCCTTTCCCGCTACGTCAGAGCTCGATATCTGTCAAATTTCGATATCTGAGCCTTCACCCTGCAGCAAACAGAGGGCGCACATTGAACGTCGCTTTACGCTTGATTTTTTACATTATACCTAACTAATCTTGGTACTTGAAGATTAGGTAGTTAGAGTCATCAAATTAAAATCAAATCAAATTAAATGTCACCAATATCACACTCAGGGTGGAATACTCAAACTCATTCAAATTTGAGCACCACTGAAAATTGCGCTGCCTCTGTTTGACATTACTCATTTGTAAGAGATGGCAATAATTTAAGCGGGACTTAAATTGAGTGGGGTTAGAGTGGCGTTTGAATATTTGAGTATTAGTTTTTCAAATACATACATGCATTTTTATCCATGTATATACTCATATACTTGTATGTATTCGTATATACGTGTATATATGCGTGTATACGTATATTTCGTGTATGAATATACTAGCTTCCGCCCGCGTCTTCGTTCGCGTCCCTTTGGATCCCGTTCATTTTTCAGTGTCAAACATCAAACGTCCATATCTCGGAAACTACTCACTTTAGAGTTCTCGTTTCAAAACTAAATGAAAGGTTTGATCAAAATCAATATTTTTGATGACAGCTGTCAAACTTCAAACGGCTATATCTCGGAAACTACTCACCCTAGAGTTCTCGTTCCAAAACCAAATGAAAGGTGTGATCAAGATCTGAATTTTCGATGACAGCTGTCAAACTTCAAACGGCTATATCTCGGAAACTACTCGCCCTAGAGTTCTCGTTCCAAAACCAAATGAAAGGTGTGATCAAGATCTAAATTTTCGATGACAGCTGTCAAACTTCAAACGGCTATATCTCGGAAACTACTCGCCCTAGAGTTCTCGTTCCAAAACCAAATGAAAGGTGTGATCAAGATCTAAATTTTTGATGACAGCTGTCAAACTTCAAACAGCTATACCTTTGAAACTACTCGCCCTAGAGTTCTTGTTCTAAAACCAAATGAAAGGTCTCTGCTTTGTACAGTTGTGCAGTCAAAGAGCTTGAAAAAGTTTTTTCAAAAACATGCTTCGGAATATTGGCTATAAATAAGTATATAAGACAAAATCGGGAAAAGCGAGGCCACTATGGAGTAAGTATATTTAAAGCTGTTCTTATACAATAATAACATTATACAACAAGTTGAAATTGTCGAAGAGTTACAGTTTCTCTGGATAAGAACGCCAAACATAGGTAAAATCACGGTTTCTGTGTAATAGGCCTCTTAAAATAGTGCCTGTTCGTTTTGTTTAGATAGTGGAAGAAGTGACGTGCTCGTGCAGGACTTGAAGCATCAAAATGACTATCGCACAGTTGCCAAATTCTGGTTTTGTCCTTGGATGGTTAAAAAATAAACATGCGTGGGAAGGTAGTCGTAAGAATTTCAAATGTGTCGCTTTTCTACTTATATTCGTAAATATATGAAACTATACCACAGTAATATTTGTAATACAGATGTGAAATGACAGCAGCCCGCATAAATATGGCTATTTATTAGATACTTATGTAAACGAATTCCGATAATCCAATCTTATTTTATGTGTAGATCATGTCTGACATGAGAATTTAAGCTCAAACTTAATAAACTTAACTTTCTCCGATCAATATTACAAATTATTCAGGGTATGACGGTAATGACGCGCACGTCTACATAACGCAAGCAGTGTGTCCTGTCTCATACAGTTTCATACATTACAACTCAGTGGTACCTACGTGCACGTCTACGCTTAGGCCGTGCTCACTTTGGACTCGAATTATTTCGTACGAGTAATGTTCGTATTGAGTGCTCACACTGAATACGTTTTTCACCGTCAAATAGTACTACTGCGTGATAAATCCCAACAAGTTCGGATTGTATTCGGACGTCGTAAGTAAACGTACGTACAAGTACGACTGATCGCATGGTGTGAGCGCTCCCATCTCCCATAGTCCTTGGAAGGTCGGTATCATTCATGTGTAGTCGCACGAATCAAATTCGGATGAAATCATATCCAAAGTGAGCACGGCCTTACGTCTACGTATACGCATCCGCTCTGCTCCAGCCTTTATAAGTAAACTACAACCATAGTAATAAGTTAGTATTATTTCAATTCTATGACATAAAGTAGAGTTACAATACAAACCAATTTTGGTGCATCGACATAAGACATAACTTTATTTTATTTACGCAACGGTAAGCAACTTTGAAAAAAAATCAAGTCAATAAATAAATATATTCACGGACACTTAACGCAACGCCTTCTAGTCCCAAACTAAGCAAAGCTTGTACGATGGAAACTACATACATACATTTTTTTTTGTAAATATACATACTTATTATACCTATAAACACCCAGACACAGAACAAACATCTATGTTTACAACACACAAATGTTTGTTCTCGGTGGGGATCGAACCCACAATGAAACAATGAATCAATCATAAACACACTGTAAAACATTGGTACCTACCTACCTGCTGGGTACTTGGGTTACATAAGTAATAAGTAGGTTCGATGGAATGACTTTCAAATAGACTAGACGTCTAGACAAGATGAACCCTGATACTGGTAGAGTTATCCACATGCATTGACAAAAATCAGCATTAATTAAGGCATTTTAAGGAATCTAGCAGGTGACTTCCATAATGTTCAAAGAATACCGTTACACCTCCATCAGCACAATGGTATGTAATAAAAAAGTTTATGCTCACTGACATCAGACAATGAACAAAGCACAAAGTAGACAATACTTTGTCATTTATACATTGTTTTGTAAAAACTTATAATGACTTTATGACATCATGCAAACCGCAGCATCTTTGAACTCGGTTATTTTTTTTATTAGTTTACCTAGAAATAACATTACAGAACATTTTCAATAGCGATATTCTATGTTGTTATTGAATTGGTCATGATCATGACGTCAGAACCAGATTAGTAAAAGCAAACAGCGGTAAAGGGCGGCAGACAAAGGTAGCTTTTTTAAAACGTTAATATAGTAACATGTTTATAAACAACACATGGACCAGCTACAGTGGTTTTACTATTGACAATGATGATTATTTCTTTTCTAATTTATCGATTTTATATAACTCTGCCTTCTACTGTGTATATTTTCGGACTCTCGATGAATTTTCCACAGACGTTATTATTCAAATGGACTCACATTACAGGTCAATTCAATTTATTTGTTTTCGATTGAAGGTCTGTATAAAGACACTCATAAAAGATAACATCAAATTAACAGGGGCTTTGTTAAATGCCGTATGGCTAGGCTATGGCTACGGTCACCTTGACCTACAACTTCAGCCGAGCACTTCGACTGTCAACGTTTTTCCTCCCATTACGCTCAACAAATAAACCTCTTGACTGTCTTCTACCCTATGGTTTATTTTCCCTTCTTCATTTTATCCATAGTTTAATATATTCTCTTGTTTGCCTGGTTCTTATCCTTATCATCACGTCCACAGAAGATGGATCACGTCCTTATTAGTCTGTCTGCATGTTGTGTTGTGAATTGTGATGCCTCTTTATGGAAAATGTTTTGCAATAGAAGTAGGCAGGTTAGGTTATGTTAGTAAAATCCATACCTTTAGAGGAAGTTGCTAGATTAACCACTACCGCAATCGCTAAAGAGCCTGTGCAATCAAAATATCATTAGGAATATAAAAACAGACTCAAATTAAGAGTGACCTTGGTTTTATGTTTGTATATGGGCAAATCATCTGAAAGGAATAGTGTTTCGTATAATAAGGAAAACCCTTCATAACTTGACTCAAGCCAGAATCAACAGTCCCATTCATATACGCCCTTGTACCGCTCAATACAAGTTCATATTGTTTCCAAATCGCTCCCCTAATGTTGATTAGGCAACTGCTCTTACTGCCAGTGATGGGTGGGAAAGTAGGTCGGATATTAGGGGACGGAATGAGACCGGCCAACTGGGTCGCAGTTCGCAGACTCATTGCTGCGGTAACCATTGATTTATCAGCGACAGGATTTCGTTTTCAATTCACTTTCCGTACAAGGGTGAGGCGTTTTTCATGTCAACACTCTCAATCGAATGGACACGAATTTATCGATATTTCTGGCGTGGATACTTTCGATAAAGACATTCCTTATATGATACAGCGTAGGTTCTAGGTAGGTTCCTTGTCTAGAACTAAGTTAGGTATATGAAATTAATACTAATTTTACTAACTATACCATCTGCAAAAAACAAAAATTCAAATCAATATAATTGCAATAGTTGATGGAAATACCGTCGTAGCCCTTAGGCTAGATTATTTTCTCCATTTTGAGTTTCCATTATAATCCAGCAACCATCCATTGCAGTCACGGTTGTAAATACAAACATGGCCGTAATCAATCACCGCGGTGAATTATTGATACAAAACGACAGGAGATCCCCATTCAGCAGGATAGCATTCATCCTTAGGGCATAAAAAGTCTCGTCTTGTAACGTTTTTTATGAGAACGCTCGAGGGACCTTGTCTAGGCTAAGATTTATGTACGGGGTAATGCTGCTGGGTATATAAGAACCAAATACTTTTTCGTCTTGTACCTACCAAATTCAGCAAAATTTATTAGGTAAGAAGTTTAGTAGTGTTAACGTAAGTAAGTAGTTTGCTTATCCATATTTTTACTCTTGAACTCTAATATTTAAGTTCAAGTCTCTTTCAAAATAACTCTAAACCTATGTAGTCAACTCAAGCACTAACCTTTATTGAGTTCATAATATTGAGCATATTTACTCTATGGACCAACATCACAGAATAATCCAGGCGTAGGTGGGTAAATATGAGCAATATTTAAGTAAGCACTATAAAATTTATCTGGGACACAAAAACTAGTTCAATATAATAAAATAAACTGCTATTCCATCATTTCTTTTGCTACCGATGCCAAACTACTATAACCGAAAAGAGTCGTAAAACTCGCAAAGAAAGTAGCCCTCGACCTTATCAGATTTCGTTTCGTAACAATCGTAAAACAAATCATACCCGCATGTAGGATATTTCCATTTTCTTATCTGGCATTCGCTCGTTCGTTATCAATTTCGTCATTTTCATATGAATATGTAGGTAAGGTACCTACAATTTTACTTGGTAGAGCACTTTACTACACAATCCCTAAAATCTTGATCGCTGTTAGATTTTTATGTATAGAGATTTGTGGTAGAGCAACTCACCTTAGTGTGCTCTCTCGTGCAGTATAAATTTATTTTTATTTATTTATAATGTTATCTTTCAAGGAAATGGACTGAATAAACAAGGTCTATCGACAGCTTCAACTGCATCTGTTAACCTTACGATAACATTAGTGTCGCAGTTACACACAAAGACCTATTTTGAGCGACATTAATAGATACGAAAACTATGACATATTTTGTTAAAAGTTAATAAATAAATGATTTATGGCATGACACAAAAGCTGATATCTAACTTTACAGTCACGAACTCTTATTAAGTGGTCTTAATTTTCCTAATTTTGCTGGGGTACAGCATCAAGCTGATTTCTTTATAACTTCTGAGAATTTTTACCCTATTTAGTTTTAACAAAAAAGAAATTACTTTGATAAAAACGTCCTCGGTTTGAGAGGCGCTCCAGTGATCTAAATCGTAGGATTTTAGACCCCCATTTTATTTAAAAGTCGAACACTGCTATTTGTTTTTTCGATTCGAACAGGCCATCACCAAGTCCATTTAAACCACACAGACGAGTGGCAGAAATGACAGATGCTTAAAATGATTTAACCTCAGATGCAATATTCGGTTCGATGGTCCGTAATTCGGTGTGACTGTGTCTGCAGGTTGTCGTCAAGGTTCGCTGGCAGTAGTGCCGTTAGCTATCGATAAAATATTTCAATGAAACTCACATACTAAGTACACTTAGTCTTCTGCTAAGCTACGGTGTCATTTCAAAAGAAGAAGCCATCTCAGAAGTCGTATTACCTAACACAAATAAACTTGACACCCAAATACTTAGATAAAATTATTGCCATTTCTTATTAGTAAGGGTAAAGGTAAAATAGATGCAGGGCAATTTAAATGGTGTTTAAATGAGTGAAAAGCTTATTAAAATTATAAAGTATGGCGCCAGTTTGCATACTATAGGTAAGGTACCTACTAACACATAGGCACAGAATAGACGTAGGTACGCGTGCGTGAAGTACCATTATAACCTTATCTATCGTAGAGGTTATTTATTATTATTGCTCGATCGATCAGCGGTGCCAACGTGGTGCCAACAGTACCTGATAGCATGCGGCCATTCAAAGGTTCAAGGTTAATCGAATACGAAGGTGTTTCCATCGACACTTTCTATCGATTTTTAGACACCACTAGACACACCTGCTTGTAATTATCGCAGAATTTTTGGACCATGACTTCTTTAGATTAGCTGCTCGAGTGTCTTCGTGTACCTAGTGGTAACAAGGTCGAGATGGAGTGGTAGGTACCTATATACCGAGATGTTAGCGAATTAAAGAACACCATCTGAAATACTAATTCCGTTCGTTCAGCAAACCAGTTTGAGATACCAAATCTATAAGTTAGGTAGGTACCTGAGAAATCTTAATGTTCGTGCCTATTAAACTAACCAGCGCACATCAGATATGAATAAATTGTAAGCAGTAAATTCTAAAATAAAATAAAACCATGGGTAGAATTATGCAGAAATACTCAGGGGAAAACCATCAGGCGATTTCTCGAACCATTGACCGCGATTGGATACGTCTCATTGAGAGGTTGCAGTTTATATTACGGCCCCATTTTCTTTTTATAAGCCTATTAACTTTCTTATAATATAATGAATATCAGACCTTTGGGTCTAATCTAGATGATTTATTCAGCGTGAGACGCCAATTTTTGCTCATCCCACACAACGGTTAAACATTTTCGGGATGCTGCAGTACTTGATGAAAGATTTAGATTAAGTAAGCCCGCCTATATCCTACTAATATTATAAACGCGAAAGTTTGTAAGGATGGATGGATGGATGTATGTTTGTTTGATACTCTTTCACGCAAAAACTACTGATCCGATTTGGATGAAACTTGGAATATATATTGTACGTAACCTGGATTAACACATAGGATACTTTTTATCCGGTTCCCTAGGAAAAAATTAACATCCAAAAAAATTTATCAGTAAAAACATCAGTCCAGCCCTTCATTTGTTAGAAATGGTATAGCAAAATACAACTGACAGCTTGAATAAAACCTTTTTATGTTGGTGGGCACACACACAACCTGGCCGTAAATAAGCGATTTGATTTGTATGAAACTTGGAATATATAGGTATTGTCCGTGACCTGCGGGCCTAAGATGCGCACGGCGAGATATTTGTCATGTCGTTCTGTCAAAATGTAAGCATTTTGTATCAGTTTAGGAACTATTGCATTATCTGTGATACCTAATGGTGTCGACAAAACGCGCCATAATGTACACTTTTGACACTTGTTAGTCGTCGTACCTCTCTGAGGACGAGATAATAGTCATGCAGAAATGTCAAAAGTTGAAAATTCAAAGGCGCGGTTTCTCGACAACATTACCACAGATAATGCAATAGTTCCTAAACTGGTACAAAATGTTTACATTTTGACAGAACGACATGACAAATATCTCGCGGTGCGCATCTTAGGCCCGCTGGATTAACACATAGGCTAGGTACTTTTTGTCCCGAAAAATCAACGGGATCCAACGGGACGCGAACGAAGTCGCGGGCGGAAGCTAGTAAGACATATTTAAACATCCTCACTCAAATCTTCTTCTTCAATTGTGACTAATAAAGTTAGAACTCGAAAGGTAAAATACACAATACAACCAATTATAAAATAAATCCAAGACATTACATACAATCGCATTTGACTGCTAAGAAATCGTATAGAAATGCGAAATTTGCATGTTGCTCATAAGTATGGTCATTTCATTTATTTTTCTATAACTATTTACAGTCGCATCGGCATTGAACACCTGAGTTGAACACAAATAGGGCGTTCTTTCAAACATATCAATCCATCCATATATTTTAATTGGTCGCTTCAAAATTGATGCTCAGATTGACAGCCAGTGAGTTTTTCTCACCAATATCCACAAAATCTTCTAGTAAACCTTCTATTAAAAATATCTTAGATACATGTAGATACTTTGCAGGTACGAGTAGACAGGAAAAGCTTTTTGTTGCATATACGATTTAACCCGTACGTAAACGCATATCCTCTAATAACCATTTTTAAAACTTCATTTAATGATCTACTAGGGTCTAAAACTGAGATGTTTTTGGTCTAAAAGGGTTAATGGTGTCTCCGAATCCGTTAGGGTGTAAACAAACACGGTAGTTGGCATGCCTAACCAGGTCGGACGTAACTTGTAGAGAAACAAGTTTTGAACTTGAAGGTGGTTATTCAGTGATTGACGGCTTGATAGCCACTATGTCGCCACGTGACCCACTGCTCTGATTGTCTACTGCCTGATTGAACATGCATTTATAGCAAGCAATATGCCTTAGATTGTGTAATAAAACTAATTTTATCGAAGCTGCGTGATGTGGGTTATCTAGAAATCAGCGTAACGCGATTTCTACATGGGCATTCAGAACAATGACATTTATTGAACTAGAACGAGAAAATTAGAAAATTAAAGTTGGTAGGTATTTATCAGTATGATACAGATAACTGTAAATATCGAAGGGTGTCTTTAACTAGATGGAAAAGTATATGTGTCATTTCATATCTGAATCCTGCTCTTCAAACATTTAGCCTAGAACAAACAGAAAGCAAATTGAAAACCTAGTGAGGTCTGCGGTTCGGCCTCGTTCTGACTTTGGACATAAAGTTAAACAAGATAATGTACAAATGATCATACCTAACGATTTTATGATACTCAAGTAGAAAAGTTATCAAACTCAGGAAACGCGTTAAGAATCGATTCTCATAATCGATGGATAGACACACGATTTTTTCACGTCAAAATTAATGTGGGAGTTTTACTTCCACAATCTACACGGACATGTCTAGTCTACGACTCCTGACCTCACTTGTGTGCAAAACCACTAACGTTAAACCTAGGCTTTGAATAAATCCTACAAAAAGTTTAGGAACCGGGGCAGGTAGTTGACGGTAATTCTGCTAGTGAAATCTATTATTGAATTCAGCAAAAAAAATCAAGAAATGGTAAAGCTCTCCCTACGCGCGGAAGAAGTGAAACTTCTAATGTGACTTTCTACAAGGGTTCTTTTAACTAACGGGTTATTTTTAATGAAAAATATTAAGGTAAGTACAGCAAATGAAGCCACCCGCCTTTCTCGGTTTTAAAACCACCCGATTGTATTTTGTTTGCAGCAATTCTTCAATAGAAGTTCTCAATTTTCAATTTAGAATTTAAAAAAAAAACTTCAATTTTTAACAATGAATTGTTGCACTATCAACCCAATAATCAACAGCGCGTGCAAGAGTATAGTTGGTTTGAAAGAGATATCTCTAAAACTACTGAACCATTCTGCATTGTGCTATTGTTTGAGTTTTATCCCTTTTGTATTGTGTACTGTCATATATGCATAGCTAGCTACATAGGTAGATGCACAATCAATCATGTAAGCAGAACTTATCTGTTCGATAAATACAACCAAACACTACTAAATGAAGACTCTGAACATGTTATACAGGGTCTTCCAAAGTTTAAAGATGGAAAATCTCAAAAGGTACCCAAATAATTGAGGTTACGCGATTTTTTTGTTTCAAAATCCTGCAGGTGTTTCACCTTTAGATTTCCGTTTGACACTTTATTGGAACGTCCTGTATAAACGGTAGAGGTTTTAGGTATTTATATTTCTATCAACTATTTTTTAGCAATTGTTCAGCTTCTTGGCACAAAAACAGTACCTGTCTACTGTTTTTGTGCTAAGGAACTAAAATCCTGATAGACCAAGTCACGGAACATAGAAAACACGACAGAAATCGCGCTTCATATCGATAATCACGACTTGTACGTTGGCGGTTGTAAATACAGTCGTCAATAAAGTTTATAAAGTTCGCAACATCAATGCATTTTTTTAGTCAACAAAGATATTGACCTAAGTAAGATATAAGAAACTTACCTTAACATAGGTAAGTTTCTTATATAGTTTACTTAGGTGGGATGATGACCGATGACCCTAAAAAAGAGCTTTGTAAGATTTTGTGACTGAGGTCGGGAAGATTAATGTGGCCGGCAAAAAAGGTGTAATTTGTCTATGTCTGTTTTATCTTTTACCATTATGTAGTGTTCGTTTGCATTTCATCTGCAATAGATTGTGTAAACGAACAATGAACACTGTATTTTTTTGTTTTATTGACTTTTATCCATGGTTTTACCACATGTATGCCTAGTAAAGGCAGCCTACATTCGTTAGGTTTATGTATGTAGGTGGGTTTACCTACTCCGGTAGTCATGGTGTCGTTGTTCCCAAAAGAGGACAGTTCACGCCTTTCCTTCAAAGGTATTGTTGGCTTATACAACGTTACATTATGGTCAAAAAATCCAGCACACCAAATGGAAACCCAGTTATTTATTGCTGTGTATCATAGGTACCTACTTGATGTTTTGACAAAGCATATCTAGTAATTACTTCGTACAAGCAAATGCGAAATGAAATGAAATGAAATTTATTGAAATAACAACTGACATTAATATTACATTTTCAATATTGTAAATCGGTTAACAGCGTTGTGTTTCCTGGTTGGACAACATTGATACCCAAACTAGGATTAACCTGTGTTATGACATATCAATGGCCTCCGCCAAACAAATGTTACGCATTAGTCGGTTTTCAAGAGCAAAAACAAGGGTCTTTTGATTACGAGATCAAGTGATGGCCATAATAACTGCTAATCACACTGTGGTACCACTAGCGCAATGCTCCAACTTGACCTAAATAAGCAAGCTTTGATGTTCCCGGCAATTTATTCAGCCTTCACTCAGAAAACCAATAAAAAAAGTTTTATTCTTACTACGAAGCAAAAAATATTATTAAATTCGTAAAAGCTCTGTCTGAGAGTAACCAAATTATTTTGTAAAGACTAGGTAGCATTTTTTTAAAGATAAAAATGTAACTTTAATATTGTAGATCCTTGGAAAAGCTCCTAATACCAACTTACAAAACTTCAAGCTACGTAAAAAG
The DNA here is from genome assembly GCA_947507515.1 of Eulithis testata. Classification (NCBI taxonomy): domain Eukaryota; kingdom Metazoa; phylum Arthropoda; class Insecta; order Lepidoptera; family Geometridae; genus Eulithis; species Eulithis testata. The sequence goes on from OX382205.1 coordinate 5,094,063, forward strand.
AGAGATATGGAGACTACATGTAAACAAGATACCTACTTACATCTAAGTTACATCTATAATAAAAGACGCATGTATGCAACTGAATGTAGACTCTTACATAGAAAAAGGGTAGAGCTCTAGCTCTGCTGCAAACATATAATTTTTTATTTTAATGCAATTCGTACCGAATAAATATACTAATCATAAATAATAATTAATTTTGCGCATTTTTTAAATGACTGTATTTGGTTACTAAATAAAGCAAAGGCGAAGGTTGAAGTGAATAGGTACAAATGTGATAAACTATACTAGTATGCATTAAAATCTCATACAATGTAAGGTGTCCCACTCCCACGGACATTATGCCAATAACATTATAACCGGCATTAGCATACAATCCATATTTATCCTACGCCTCCATTGAACGGAGCAAAACGGTTACTTCCGCCTTCGGTTCGGTTATAAATTGTGAAACAATTTGTTTATCATGTTTGTGCTAACACTAAAATCAAAAGTGCTGTTTCTATTCTATCAATCAGTGAAGTGCAACATGGTTTCATTTGTATGCGCCTATGCGGGTACTTTTGTAGTTATTCTGCCTCGTAACTGTTAGTAATTCATTCAGGTTACATTTTGTTCCTACAGTGTGCTATAGCGAATAGAATTATTTAATCATCACTTATAAAAACAGTCTTAAATTGAGGAAAACTCTTTTTAGGGTTAAGCTCGCCTTTGTACCTACATGTTATCTATTTCTGTCTTCTGTTTATGTGTTATTTTAGTGTATAATAAAGAATTACGATTTACGAAAACTGAATGTTATACGATCCTAAATTAAAATATAGAGTAAGGTTACGCTTATTCACCGCATATTTAAAATTAACCAGACTTACAAATAAACAAACTGCGGTTTCAATGAATATGCGTAGGTATAAATAAACAATAACGTTTATTCATTTTATCATGATGTGTGAACTCAGAATATTATATTTGGTCCTATGAATCAAGGAGTTAGACCAGAACCTTAAAAAATAAAGTACCTACCAAAGCGAACCATAAGCTTGAACCATCATGAAATAGTCATGTTTGAAATTAAAAGTTTAAAAGGAATAAGAATAAATAAGGACAAATCGTCGAAGACTTGGCGTATAGATTTCATAAAGCAATTTCTTGAGTAAACAAAACATACTAACAACTTGACGATTTTATTGATGACGCTCAGAATATTGGTCATACGTAACTGACGTACGCAGTAAAAAGTAGCCTTACCTACTGTTTGATTTAATTCCGTGTAGCGAGTAAATCGGTGGATGATACGAGTAGGTAGTTGTTTTTTACGCATTCTCTATGGTCGAGTCGTGCCAGCAGCCTAAGATGCGCACCGCGAGTTATTTGTCATGTCGTTCTGTCAAAATGTAAGCATTTTGTACCAGCTCAGGAACTATTGCATTATCGGTGGTACCTAATGGTGTCGACAAAACGCGCCATAATGTACACTTTTGACACTTCTTAGTCGTCGTACCTCTCTGAGGACGAGATAATAGTCATGCAGAAATCTCAAAAGCTGAAAATTCAAAGGCGCGGTTTCTCGACAACATTACCACAGACAATTCTAAACTGGTACAAAATGCTTACATTTTGACAGAACGACATGACAAATAACTCGCGGTGCGCATCTTAGGCCCGCAGGTGCCTAAAGTAAGCACGGAAAATGACAACCGCTAACTACCGTGTTACAACCATTTTACAATAATAAGCTTCAGCTGTATTATGCAAAAATAACAGTGCATTGGTATTTTGTCATAACAATCGCTGGTAACGGTATTATGGAGCTGAAATTGTTATTTCACTAAATTCTTTTGTTTTGCAATTTCATTTTGTTTTTTTACATTATTATTTTCTTCTGTGTTACTTTCCGAATTTTCTTTATTTTTATGACCTAAAAGCCTGGGATTTTGGGTGTGGCCGTAATAATAGTTTACCTAACTGAATATTGCGTAGATATAATGTTAGTTAGTGATGTGAAATCTCTCTAAATATTATAGCGGCACGTTTTCCGCGAGTCCTATTTTCACGTGGGAAAGTATGTTGGAAAATACGTTAGTGCGACATTTTTCACCGGCAATCCTTTTAGAATTCGCAAATTTTATCAGTTGCCTTACTTTTATTTCAGCTCGAAACCAACATTATGATCATACATATTAATCTCCTCTTGTTCTTAGTATCTAGGTTTACCTCAGCAGCTTTTAACACTATTCAAGGTTTTATAAGGTCTTATGAAGATTTTTATAATCTTTGTTTTATAATAATCGCATCTCCAATCAAACAAAATGAAGGTTGTAAAATTCACAGATCAGTGTGTAAAGAAGTAGTAGGTAGCTAAACACTTACTTTAATCCAATAGGTCCAATAGTCCTCACAGGACTATTCGCCTTCGCATAGGTATACGGTTATAAACACCTTATAAAATTACCTATGAAGCTACCATGGTGTCACATTTCTAGAACAGCTATAAGTAGGTATAAGTTACTGGAGGTTCGTGTTACGATATCATATTGCAAATATCGTGTTATAGTATCAAAAGGTATCAACGCAGTATCAATTAATCATACAGTTATAAAAAAAGTAAATTACTTAAACATGAATGAAAATATCAAAAGAATCGACACGATTGTTAGTCACGTAACCCATTGCATAATTTTCATTGACGAATCTACCATTCATAAGCCTTAGTCAGTCTTGCAAATAATCGATTCACTTCATGTATCTTCTACTGACCACTATAAAAATAGGAAAAAAAGAGCAAATGGAAGTTCTGTTGTAAATTATATTGCAGAAACACTAGAAGCATCTCAAAAAGGCGACATCTGCTATTACGGGTGGCGAATACCAGTTTACTTTTTCTATTCCTTAAATAGAGAACATCCGCGAAGCTTCCGTTTTAAAAACCAGTATCCACTAATATCCTCGTAGGTATCTGCCAGTGGAACAGGATGGCAGAGGCGGAGTCGCTTCTTTCATTATAAGTACGAAAGCGGAAAAGCGGAAATTACTATCCGCTACTATCAGACTCGCTCTTTGCCCTTGATGGGAAACATCCTCAAGCAAGAAAATAGAAGGCAGCTAGAGGGAGCAAGACTTCCTCGCAGATAAACTAACTAAACGATCTTCATTACACAATTAGATGCAATTGAAAAGAAACAAAGAACACGGAAGCGCTTGGCTTCCTCGAATTCTTTGTAAAATAAAAACCAATGCTAATCGGTGTTATTTCGGTTGTTACAGATCCTGCACTTTTTTGAGGCTGAAGTAATTGAGACTACGGAATTGAGGATTTTTATCTGGTAAGTATCATTTTAATTAATTAATTAATTAATATACAAAGCGTGGAAAGTCTGGATGGGAGAGGTTCAAAACTATCCTTTTATTGGGAAGACCTATGTCCAGTATAATATTCATCAAGTAGACTTATTTAGGCTGATATGATGATAAAGAGCGAGGATCAAAGAAAGGTTTCGTTTTCGAAGCAACGCGAACTAAGTTTACCAACTAAAAATCCGGGTAATAAAATGGATTCAACACATTATGTGCCTACTCTGTAATTGTAAGACGCATGCCAATTAGCGAAACATGCAATAAATTGTTATTGGATAGTAGCTTGGTAATTTAAAAAAAACACATCGTTAAAAATAAGTTTATTAGGTTCGCACTATAATTATAATTTAGCAAACATTACATACCTACATAAACCTATGAACCTATCCATCCCGATAAATTATGAAGATATAAATTATAACGTAGGTTCATAGACTACGTAAAACAGCAAAGTGTCATCCACAAGCGGATGTAGCAACTTTGAATGTATCGGGACCAGGTTAAAATTACCTAGTCTAATCATAGGCAAATGCTTTAGCACGTAGATGTACATTAAGTTAATTACCTCGTAGTCTTTGCAAGTGGACATAAATTAGTCCTGGGTGCATGTTAGGGTGTTGTTGCTTACAATATGGCTATACTAAGTAAGTAGCCAAGAGAGTAAGATAAAAAAAGCAAAAGAACAGATCAAATCGCTTTACCATGTAAAAACACCTCACGGACGAAATTGCGAGAGTTCCAGCGAGTATGGCCTAGTTCTGATTGAAAGTCACTCAATCAAATCAAATACAACGATTACGAATTGCCCAATGGATATAAAATTAATAGAATTACGTAGGTATAGAACGCACGAACGAATTACTATAGCGGAAGGCCTGACGCGCTCATCGGAACCAGGGCAAGCTATTCCGACGCGCGAGCTGCATATGGATGGACCTGTTGCAGTGCATACCAGGTTGAATAGCGGAACCTAACTGGAGTGGTCACATCTTATGGAAGTTATTGTGCTTGTTCATTCGGAACTCATAGATATCGATGAGTTTTCACTATGATACCTGCTTGGCTACAGCAGATGTACATGCTTACTTGTGAAATCATGACGAGAAAACTGAGCGGTTTATTGAAAGGATATTAAACCGCTCTGATTTTGATTAAGAATTTTCAAAGGAACTTCGAAGAAGAGTACACTGACCTCGTCCAATCTATCGAGTTTATCAAACTTTGTTGAAACTTTATTGAACTCCGCTCCGAAGGCGCCCTACATTTGCCCTTAGTGAAAGTGAATGCAACGCAAAAGATAATGCTTTTTTATATGAATTATCTTATAGAATTTATATTATTATGATTTTATCCATATCTTAGATAGCGGAAACTAAACTGATATAGTAATATATTTCAACCATTTCTCATCATAGATAACGCGGAACTTTGAAGAGGGGTTTTACCTACTTCTCACAACATAACACCGAGGGTACTGGATACTCAAGAAACATTCTGATTAATAAGCGGGTTTTAGCAAAACCCCTAAGTAATCTTATAACTTACTCTTACAAGTAGTTTGTAAGGCGTGGCTCGGCCAGAGAAAGTAAGGGCCAGCATACTTTCACTTGACTCTTTTAACCCTACTGTACGTGTAGATAAAATAATTATATTCTCGTATTTCCTTAAAGGGTTGTCTATACTCTATAGGATGATAATAGGATTTTGTTTCAGCGACGTCTTCAGTAGTCTAGAATCTAGAATAGTCTAGATGAAAGTAAAGTATGAATATTTAGGTGGGAAGCTTTATAGATCTTTCTTACCTCTAAAGCCGTTTCTTTGTTTAGATGTCTGTAGATTCAAAATATTATTATTGTGTGTTAAATACGAATGATGTAGGTTGGTGGAGGATAAGTATTTAATTATTATGGTCTAATTGACACAGTAACCTTTCTTAGCTACATGTCGGTCGTGTCGGTTAAAAACAAAAGTTGCAATACTAGTTTTTCAAGATAGACGGGTCGAAGGCCTGCCAATGTTCAAATCTCACTAGCGATTCGTACGACCTCGAATTTTTTTTTAAACCAAAACTTTCGTTGTCCTACTGTATCAAATAAATACACGCTTTCGATTCTAAACAGTTTTACCAATCGGTTGATACGAATATAATATTATAATAAATTGGAACTTTGCGATTATAACCAAGTTACGAGCGTTACAAGTTGGCACAATGTTGTCATTCATTAGATACACCTACAGAATGTTGCCTTTGTTGTGTCAAACTGAGCCATAAAAACGTACCTACTACAAAAAGAGACAACCCACTAAATTTTTCGAAGCTAAAGTAAGTCTCATCAAAATCAAAGAAGTCAACCAACAGTTCACAAATTTAAGACCGGTCGTTACTCCCTTATTCTGAAGACTAAAATGATATACCTACGCTACCGCCGACACAGACACGAAATCTGATTTATGCTGCATATTACTTAACAAAGTTCCATTGGTTTAAAAGTAATCCAATTTGAACTTTGCGACCTCCAATTACAGGTTACAAAGGCGGCAGGTGCGTTGACCGTGGTGTAACTTTGCATCGTTACCCGTGCTGCCGCAGCTCTGCGCAAAAAGTCGTCGACTCCGCCAGTCTACCTCGAATAATTTTATCAAAAGGGCATTATAGCAATGGCGACATCGTGTCTCGTCTCGATGAGGGCCTTCTCTTTTCTCACTGACTAGTCGCTATGTTTGTACCGTTACCACCAGTTTTCGTATAGTACCGTAAAATATAGAACTTTAACGTTCCAAAGACTAAATGCGTTGAAAGCTGGTGTATCTATTTGCAAATTTGTATCCTTAGAGGTCATTTGGATAGTGGTGTTTAGCGTCTTTGTAGTCACATCGGACGAACAAATTAAGTAACCCAAATGATGAATGCAAAAGGCATAAAAAAACTCACTAAATCGTTTGTATCGAATGGGGAAGATCAAAATATTCTGTAATGTAATGATCATAACCTAAACGTGCGTTTGGTCAGTCAAGTGTGGTCAAGTGGAAAGGCACATGCTATGGGTTAATGTGTTTATCGATTTTGACGCTCCGATGTTGAGTCGCTGCTCGATCGTAATGAGTGATTTAAAATCGATCATTATTATTTTTTATCATGTGCAAAGCATACCTACTGTTGTTCATTGGACGATAAATGTTACATAATATACTAGCTAGGTTATTACGAAATTTCATTTTCATTGTAGCTACTCGCAAGACCCTGTTTTATTATGCGCATTAGGTACCATAATAAAGGTATGATTCCCGGCGTGATATTAGCAAAACGTAATTATCTCGCAAACATATTGGTGTGGTGTGTGCGATCTATACGGAGCGCAGAGGCGCATTAAAATAGAATATAGCTTCACTGCAGTAGTTATCCGTTCTTCATCGTTATTTGAACTTATTGGTAGGTAGGTACGATGAAGAACGGATAACTCCCACAAAAGTAAACGCCTTTGGCAGCCAAAATAACAATGTACTTATGCCTTGTAAAACTAGTTTTTTCTTCTTTTACAGGGGTGAAGAGAAATTAATCATGTGTCGGTTGCATGACAGCATGAGATAGCTGCCAAAGTATGGGTGCGAACATGGGCAAGAACTCGAGCTTGCTCGATGCCCTCCCCTCGGCGCAAGGCACGCTCCACGTTGTCATGCTCGGACTTGACTCCGCCGGAAAAACCACCGCGCTCTACAGGCTCAAGTTCGACCAGTACCTCAACACGGTCCCCACAATAGGATTCAACTGCGAAAAAGTCAAAGGCACCATCGGAAAATCTAAAGGTGTCAATTTCCTCGTATGGGATGTGGGCGGACAGGAAAAGCTACGACCACTCTGGAAGTCTTACACGAGATGCACCGATGGGATCATATTTGTTCTAGATTCCGTCGACGTGGAGAGGATGGAGGAGGCCAAGATGGAACTGATACGGACGGCAAAGTCGCCGGATAACAACGGTGTGCCGATCCTTGTATTGGCGAACAAGCAAGACCTGCCGGGCGCCAAGGAGCCGCGCGAGTTGGAGAAGCTGCTGGGCCTGCACGAGCTGGTCTCTTCCCCGCACGGGTCGCGCGACGCGCACGCATGGCACGTGCAGCCTGCCTGCGCCATCACTGGCGAGGGCCTGCACGAGGGACTAGAAGCCCTATACGAAATGATACTGAAGCGAAGAAAACTTGCAAAACTACACAAAAAACGTGTCAGATAAACGATACCACGACAGCAAAAAGTTGGTTATAATCGACTGTACGGTGAATTAAGTAGTGCGATTATTGCAAGTATTTTTGATGCTCATTGAATCGTACGGATGATTTTTGTAACGTCCGCTAAAACACCAAATATTGTTTTATGAATAGATGTGTAACGTCTTATGAATTATTCCATCATAATGTTGCTCAATTTATATTGAACATTTTGAAGGGGACGAATAAGTATTTTGAAATTAATTTTTAACTACTAGTCATTTTCTTTTGAAAATAGCTAGGTGGAAGATAAAACTGTGACAGAAAGTTAGAAGAATTAAATGAGGTTGACGCGGCAAATCTTCGCTCTGAGGAGGCAAAGTAGCACTTTGTGCAAGTGTTTGGAGAGCAGTTGATAGTGCATCGATCAAGTCAACGCAAGTATGCAAATCCCACGGTACGTAACTTCATACTTTTTCTTTCATCGATATAACATACTCAGTATATTCCGTGGGACCAGTATTAGTTACTTCTTAGTTAGTTATGAAGATTTGTGCAATGCTGGAAATAGCAGAGGATCGAAGGCATGAATAATTTTAGAACGCGTCTCTTAGTGTTGGCGTTTTGATGTCGTCATAACCTCTAGCAAATGGTTCTCTACCTTTATGCATATTGTGCATATTGTGCGTACATCCTGTTTGAATGGGATGTGCTGTTAGTTAAGTACTTAATACCATGTGTATTAAAACATCTCTTGATAATGTTTGTGCTGGTTTCAATGTTACCCAAGCGTGTGCCCTAATAAATATTTTCTAATACATACTACATTTTGAATTCTCTTCTTACTATCTGAAATTTTATCTTCAACCTTAGAATTTCCTTTTATAAATATTTGTCTTCATTGTCTTGTTGTACTAAGTTTATATAGAATGTTATAAGTATGTTAAAGGAAGAGGCTTATGAACTTCGTAGACTGCTTCTCTTTGTAAATAAACTGTAAATATCTCATCTATGACAAACATAATACGCTGGTAAAAAAAGTCACGTCTGTCGTCATATTTTGTATAAGTTAGAAGTATTTAGCTGCTTTTAAAATGTATGATTACTATTGTACGAATATAATAGAAAGGCCTGAATAAAACCAAGGAAATTATTAATTTACATGATTCGGAATAAATATTTTTCTACAAATAAGTACAATGATTCTAGCTGCGATTGCCTCTTAGCTGAATAACCATGCCATTGCGAAGTTTTAAGTGTGCGATCATAACCCGTTTCAATCGAGTTTTTTTACACAATTCTACTGCAAAACGACTCTTTTGAACACTTGGACCCCTTCTACTCTACTGACTGCGAAAATGACTACAATCCATTGGTTGATGTAAAGATAGATAAAGTTATTTTGGAAGAGCCAGGAAATGGAACTACAGACTTGTCTCATGTTGAAAATTTCATTTGGGCAGATTTGGCCCGCTAAGGATACGGCGGCCGGAGCAACGTCCTTCGATTCACAGATAACTCGACAGTGGTCAGTGGTCAATTTATTGGTTCATTTCAAGAAAAGTCAGTGAGATGATAGAATAACATCACGGCACGCGCAATCGGGACGATGGTAGCTAATCGGAATAAAACCCTGGAACTGGTCAAGGACTCAATGCTTTTAGCATTAAGTCCACCCTTTGTAACAAATTTATGTTTTTGTGCAATAAGTATTAAATAAATAAATAAATAAATAAAAGGACTAAAGAGCATTATATCCATGGCAACTAGTAACCACACTCAGAGGCAATTACAACCAAATCTAAGTTTCAGCCTAAGAATCAAATGCAAAAATATGAGCTGATAAATTCTTTTGCAAAGATAAGCAAAGCTTTAAATTTCCAACATCAAAGAAACTATAGATAGTACGTGTTGTATCAATAGCGTTTTAATAAGTATTTATTTGTTTACTCATAGGTTATTGTGGTTGTTGTGGTAAGTGTAATTCTCGACGCATGAAATTGATTTAAAGCTTTTATCAGTTTGTTTACGTTACTCACTTTGTAAATATGTAAATTCCAAGTAGTTATTTGTCAATACCAAGAAACCAAACATTACATTTATAATGTGAGTAGAATGTGTAAATTTTGTTACTTACTACCTAAAACATTTGTTTTAAATATCTATACTTATTTTGATGACAGTTAATAATTTGTATTGTCTATGGAAATACAATAGACTTTTTTAATGTCGACCCCGTAAATAAAGTCTGTTTTCAATAATATAAACGAGGTTTTATTTAGTTGCATTCCTTGATGGTACATCGTCGTCCTCTTTATCAAAATGGATATATTGAGCAGGATCCTCATCCTTAGTCCAATCGGTAAATAGAGATAAATATTCGATTTCGGTTTCAGTAAGCTGGTGTTGATTAGTTTTTGGGATAATTACTTTGGAAAAACGGCGGGTAATCTTGGCTTTAGGAAAGTGTTTGACCTCTAGATTTGGTACCTCTCTAGAAGCGATAGGTTCATGGGCCCGAAGTAACGCCTTCTCCAGCCTTCCGAATAAGCGCAGCTCTCTAGCAGCCACTTTGGCCCGTTTCAGTTTCTTTTTTTGAGTTTCAATGTAATGAATCGTGGCCTGCTTGACTTTATTGTTATGCAATTCATCCAATTTATATGAATAACTCATGTAGAAATCTTCAATAGCTTTTGCTGTAGCAAATATAGACATGCTGGTAGGTTTGTCAATGTATACTTTTTCGTAACAAAACTCCAGGTGGACCTGAAGCTTGAGGACATCCGTGGCACCCACGCAATCGAAGAATAAGCCGTTTAATACTTTCAAAAATTTTGAACTTAGTTGAGCTTCCTGTTTTTCAGCGTATCCTAAATACCTTTCAAATAGCTTAATTATATCCAAAACTGTTGAGCTATCTGCAGCTATTTTCTCTTTCAGTTGTTTTATTAGTTCCTTTAGTTTCTTTGCATGCGGCGCCAGATGGGTAACGTACGTGAAGTGATGTAACTGTTGCTGTTCAATAGCTTCGAATATGTCTAAAAAATTATCGGGTTCCGTGAAAAATAGAGGCGGTTTGATGAGTCCAGAAACACATTCATTGTGCATCTTTTCAAATATAACATTAAAAGTGTCCTCCTCACTTGACGTGCCAAAATCAAAACCTTTCGCCTCTATTTCAACAGAGTGCGCAAATTCTCTGTGTTTGGAACGCCAACTTGGAGGCGATAGATAGTACAAAAATCGGCCGTATTTTTGCTGAAGACCATACATGTACTCTAGTCCGATCAATCTGGATATTATGGTAAACTTGTGGGTAGCCAAATTTTCAAGTTCTAATATTTTAGCGTTCACCAGTAGTTTCATTTCGTCCCATTTCTTGAGGCATTCCATTGACTTTTTATAATCTTCAGAAATAAAATGATCAAACAGTTTCACTTGTTCCATGTATTTCTTTACGCTAATGTCATACATTTCATTTTCCTTTCTAAAGTTTGCTTCTATATTGATAACACAATCACGTCTACAGCCCACCTCATGTTGCAAGCGTAATTGTGCACTGAAAATACATTTTAATGTTTTGAAAATGGGAATATGTGCAGGCAGCGGACGTCCGTTTAGAAACCGGTAATATCCTCCATCAATATCAGTTACTGCGAATACATCGTCGTCTGGATCTTCTACGTGTAAGCGTTTGCGCAGATCAGCATAAATAATTTTATATTTTTCGATTATTCCAATAGCCAAACGTTGCTTATGTTTCACACTGTTCTGTTTCTTGGCAAATAATGTGTAAGAGTAAAGTAAATTATTATTTTTGAGGGCATCTACTTGCAAAGGTTTAGCGCCTTGTATAGAATATTTACTTAGGAAACTTTCAGATGGTTTTCTCGAAACTTTATCACGTAATCTCTTCTGTAAACTTTTTTTATATACAGATTCTTTGGCACATACTCTAAGTTTTGGTATACGAATAGTAACAGAGGCAGTTTCGTGTTCGTCCATTTGATTTGTGAAATTGAAATGTTTTTACAGATGTTATGCAAAATAAACTTCATAGCCATCTGGTTTCACTATAATTTTTGTACGTACCTATCGAAGTAGAAAATGATGTCAGTTTTAACTGTAGTAGGTATGAATCAGAGCAATAACAATACCTACATTACCTACCTAATCATTTACTGATTTACTTACAAAAAATTAAGACATAATACTATGAGGCATTTAATACAATATTTAGTGATCAAAACTAAATCAAAAATTAAGGTAAAACAGATTTACGTGGTAGCCATTCAAATGCTGGTTTGACATAATCATAATATTCTCTCAAATATGGTGCCGGGTTCATTCCGTCGCACCATTCAGTAAACATCTGTAGCCCTTCTCGTTCTTCAGCCGATACCCTATACTTCTTTGGCTTCCTTCGCTCTCCGCTCATCATTTGTGATTTCTTTTTTTCGGCGATCGCTAGACACATCCGACTCTTTTTATCAAGAAACTTTTTGAACACCGGTCGTTTATATTTTGCTGGTGGTAAGAAGGCCTTATTCATGGCATTTGTCATCTCCCTGAAAGCCCTCAGTTCTCGTTGAGCTTTGTAAGCATTCATCATCATTTTTAAATCTTGAGCAAAGAAATCATTTCGCGCTTGATTAACGATCTTAAAATCAAGCGAGTCTAATCTCAAGTTGTAATCTTCGTACATAACTTCGAGAATTTTCATCGGATCCTGCAAACTTTGATGGCCTTCTTCACATTTTCCAAACACTTGTTCGTACACGTATTCTATACAAATTTTTAATTTCAATGTACTGGGGCTGGCCACGCTGTCATAAAATGAATCGTTCAATATTCGGAAGAACTTTTCTTGTAGATGAGCCTCATTATAAACTTCTCGTGATATCTCGTTATTGATGCCGTCTATGTAGTATTGAAAGTAGTCGAGCTCTTGTTTGGTAGCCGCCTTTAATTGTTTTATTCGTTCTTGCAGCAGTCTGAAAGGAGCATCAGTTTTTGCAAGTTGAGTCAAATACTCTCTACTCTGTAGTTCCATCGTTCGGAAAATATAAATCATTTGCTCAGGTTTTTTGAAATAGATACTGGCTGGTAACGGGACACTTAATTCATTTCTAGCAACCTCAACCATTTTTTCAATATCTAATGTTTCAACCAAATCGTTATCAGTCGCAAATGCTCCAGATTCAAATTGAATCGATTGTACTTTCCCTTTCAATGTCTCATCGAATCGTTGTCTCCATGATAATGGGGCGACGAATATCAAATAAGTCCGATATATTTTGAGAACACCTCGAATGGCATCCAATTTGAATAAAATATTATTCAAAATTGTTAGTTTTGAGACGTAGCCGAGAAATTCAGAGTTTTTGGCAATCAATTCTGCAAAGACTTTTTCCGTTTTGGCTACTTTCACACAAGCTTTTTTGTAGTCTTCAGTTAGAAACTTTTGAAAATTTTTTATGTGCTGTTTTAACTCATCGACGATGACATCGTGCTGCACAGATTCTTCGACCACGCTCTTCTCAATTTTCATAACCAAATCACGCCTGTATCCAATTTGCTGTCTATTCATTGCATAAGAGCGAATATTGTTGGTGTACACCTTGATATCGTCGAAGCAGCGCAAGGGTCGGCCTTCAATGACTGTGTAGAACTCAGGATGTATTTCAACAACTGCTCTGACATCATCCGGTGGTTCTTCCAAGAAAAGTCGTTTTGATATGTCTCTGGTAGCTGCTATTCTCAAGTTATCTTTCTTGTGTAGGGGCTGTGCTAGCCTATCTCTCGATATTAATTTTTCTTTGCGATCACTGTACTTGATATAGGACAATAGCTTCTCAGACCGAGGTACACGAAATGGTTTTCCCGGTTTCTGCTTTTCTTTAGTTATCGCATGTTTTCGGTTAGCGAAGTAGAATTGAGTGTTGGGCACGTATCGACGTCTAAAAATTACATCTAAAGTCTTGATAGGAACCATTGGCTTGCGTTCCTTTTTAAGACACGACGACATGATTCTAAATATTAATTAAGTAAAACTAATCGAAACTATAATAATGAAATCTAAATAAACATAAACCAAAATCGATTATTTGTATGATAATAAATGGATAATAATATTGTCAGTTAATGTCAAAACGACATTAGTTCTTCTACGACATTTTGGACATTTGATTCAAAGAGTAAATCTATCCTCTATAAATAGGCACTGACCAACATGAAACGACATGAAGTTTGTACTTTGTAACAGAGCACTGTGCACAGAATAATATAATATAGTACCTACCTACAATCTCTGGTTTTAAAAGTTATAAAATTAGTAACGTAATTATAATGGTGTAGGTATACAAAATAACGAAAGATCAATGAAAACTTTTGTAAAAGCTTTTCCGCCCTTACATTCTATTCGTAAGTTTTTTTCCTTGAAGGTTCGTAGGAAGATTTCAATCGCTTGCTCATCTTGTCCACTTCCTTCAACATTTTAGCAGCTTCTTTGGCCAGCTTTATTTCTTTGGTTCCTGCATCGTACACCTCCTTTTCGATTTCTTTCACAAGCTCTAAATCATACGCAGAAATATCCATCATCAAATTGTCATATTCAAGTTCCAGGGCTAGCATGAGCTCAACTGAATTGAGCTTTGTTTCGTTAGGAGCGATCAGATGTTCGTAGGTAAACTCGACGTAATTTAATATTTGCAACGCAGTCTCCGACGATACAAGGTATCGTATTTTTTCTTCCAAAATTTTAAAAAATACTTCCTTTACTTCAATTTCGCGATATTCATTTCGTGTTATCATTTCATCAATTTCCTCGATCTAAAACAATAAAAATAATACTTATTTATAGGTAAGTAAAACAACTTTATTAAAGTATGCCAACTTCTAGACGGGCGATTTACGAACGATGCTTTCTAATATAAATAGGCAGGTCTCAGATACACTGATTTGTAAGAGCAACACTATTCTAAGATAAGCGCTAAATACCTACCTTTTGCTGTGTAAAACTCAGTTCTTCATACAATTGTCTCTTCAACGAGTCTAATGCTTTCAAAAACTTGTTTTTCTCCGAGTTCAGCTCCTCAGTTACGAGTAAATAGTTTAGGTTCTGTTTTTCTAACATTGAAAATACTGTAACCAACTGTTCAGGCATGTCGAAGTACAATTTCGCTGGGGGTAAACAGTTTAATCGTTCTTTTATAGCCTGAATGTCAATTTCGCGAAATAAGTCTGAATCCATGCAGAAGATCTCCGGGTGTTTTATGTCTAAAGATACATTTTCCCTTTCCAGCCATAAAATCGGCGATGACTTATGAAGAAAGTTTTGAAACGACAATAGGATCAGTAACGTTTCATCCGTATATTGCAGCTTTGATTTTATGTTCGCCATCTCGTAGTTTGCAGATTTATGTTCTTCGGTTTGATTCAGTAAGTCTTTAGCCAGAGTGTCTGACTTCTTCATTATGGCGATTGTTTTATTGTTGTCATCAGCAAGGAACTTATCAAAGCTGTTCCGGTACTCGTCGAAATGTTTCGAAGCTGTTTCAAAGATGTTCCTTTCACTTTCCATCTCTTTTTCGATTCTCAAAATTTCGTCTACTAAGAAACCGTGCAGTGTTCGCTTTAGAGCAACGTCTTTTATATTTTGTTTGTACAAATGTATGGAAGAATTGGGTCTCACCGGCCGGCTTTCAAGTATGCCATAGAAGGAAGGATCAACGTCTACTATAGTTTTCACTTTTCCTTCGTTCCCTGGTTCTATTGGAGGGAGTTTGATGCCCACTACGGTCTTCCGCGATGTTCTTTTGGCGGATTTTTTCTTTCCTGCTCTCTCCATGGCTGATGCAACGGAATGATGGAAAGTATCTCGTCTTGGAATATAGTCGAAAATCGATATCTCCATAGCAACTTCAAGTGGTTCTGTAAACTTCGCTATCACGGATCGATGTTTATAGAAACGCAACTTTTTTTTCTGGAACTTTTGTCCAAAAATCCCCTTAGCTACCACGGCGACTGCCGGCAGGGGAAAATGGTATGAACGGTACGGGTGCCGCTGCAATTGCAGGCACTTGAGACTCAACACATATCTCAGAGTGATGGACGCAGTGTGATGAGCTTCTGAGGACGTCGTATTCTGATACGACGTCCTCAGAAGACATGCCCAGTGAGGCAATGCATTGTTATAGGCAGAGGTGAACCATCAAGTGAGCGATCTGCTTGTTCCATTACTTACTCTGAAGCGATTCTGGCGTAGCTTACTTTATCAATCTTCACCGATTATCTAACTTAAGCGACGTTCTGCGCAGTCACTATTTAAATGGGTAAAGTGGCATTTAAATCTGAGCACTTCCGTGCTTCGGGGGGCACGCTAAACTGTCGGTCCCGGCTCTAGCAGTTGATAGGCCATGACGGAAGCCTTAAGGCGGCCTAAGTACTCCATCACCAGAGTTGGCCAATCTCATACGAGCTTGCTTGCTTATTACTAACTCTCATAAAAAAGTTGACCAAAAAGTAAGGACAAAATGAACCAAATTTTTATATTATTTTATTATCTCATCAGCAATACAATCTACAAAAATGACTAGAAAACAAAACTCACATCACTTCATCTAATCGCTATCGGAGCTACCGCTCTGTCTCTCCTCTCGTTCCTCATCCTCGTTAGCTTCCTTCTTCACCATCTCCCACGGCATCACCGGTAACGGCTCTACGAAGGAGTCGTCTACTTTTAGCTTGTAAAGCAAGCGCGGGGTAAAGTGAGTCGGTAGCGGCCATACGCTTTCTGGTAAGGAAAAAGAAAACTTAGTTATTAGATTGCGAAAACTATTTTAAGCACATATCAGTCTAATTTAAATGTTAGGTCATTTTGCAACACTGGTTTAGTATATATACAATAGCAACGAATTCAGCCTTGTTTCATATTCATATTCTTTCAGATAGTTTTTCAGTCACTCTTTTTGGGAGCTTAGAAAGTTAGATGAAATTACATACGTAGGTACACGAAATCGATTTATTTAATCTAACAGTCCTTTTAATAGTTCCTTTGAATTCATGTGTGGACTTACCAAAATAGAAGCAATAATCGTCAACTCTTCGATGCAAGTAAATGGTGTGGCGTAGATCCATCACATGCGGTGATTGCAGCAAGAAGTCCAGCAAAGCTACTTCAGGGAGAGCGTCCATCTTGGGATCTGCTGCGCTGAGCCCTTCGAAGGAGAGCTAAAAACGAAAGAACATCAAATAGTTTACGACTGGCCAGTACGGTCAGTAAGTGCAGTCTACGGTAATCCTAATCAATCACAAATCATCAATCATCAATAAATATAAAACTCTTTTGAAGCTGACTGATAACCAACGCACAGCCTAAACCATAAGTCCTAGAGGTATGAAATTTGGAAGGTAGTATCCTTATGTAGTGTAGGGGTGCACTGAGAAAGGAATTTTGAAAAGGCACACTCTAAAGGGTCTAGAATGCGAGCATCGCCGCGGGCGACGGCTAGTTGTTATGAATAAGAACGTTTTTACGTTCTTATTTTCCTCTATCTATTTATTTTCTTTAGAGTTAGCCCTATTATCAAAAAAACTAATCAAACAAAATCCGAGCGAGATATCACGTCACGTGGTCACGTCCAAGATGGCTTCTACTTCTTTTTTCTATGTTGCCATTCCATTATACAAATGTTTCTTAACAGTCAAATTTGACTATTCGTTGATCCGACAATTAGTGATCCGACAATTAGTTGAGTTAACTAGGGATCAAAAAACCGGCCCTTAGTGGAGATCGAACCCAGGACCCTCAGCACGGAAGGCGGCTATTACCGACCGAGCTGTGACGCCTGCCTGTGAAAACTAAAACCTACATGATCATCCAGTTTCGCCAGTCCGCATAGCTTCGTGATCTTATCTAGGCAGATTCTCAGTTGTTCCATATGCTCAGAGAGAGGGCCGTGCGTGTCGAGTCTGCCGACCAGCGACGGCGGCCGGGCAGTTACAGCACGCCAGTTGTCGAATGTCGGCTGGAATTACAGTCGTAAGTGAGTGAAAAAAGCCGTGTTGGCTGAGTGGGATTGCACTTCAACTTTCGATCCGAAGGTCGTGGGTTCGAATCCCGGCCGTGCATCAATGGATTTTTCGTTTCGGTAAATTTATATGCTCATTAACACGAGCTTAACGGTGAAGGAAAACATCGTGCCTTGGCTTAGTCAGCTCCGCACGTATTGACCTTGTCTTTCCTGTGGATATGGCTGACTAGACTGAGAGGATGGTATAGGTGCTACAAGCCTACTCCATCTAAACATTGTCCCAGGCACTACAGTGTGCTGTTAGTGTAGGCATAGGTTGCCTCCTGAGGCATTATCTAGTATAGGACTTTTGCAATTATGATGATGACTGAATGTAACGAATACTATCAATGAGGCGAAAAAAATTTTTTTATTTAGTTTACTATCAATACTGTCGAAAATATATTTGACTTCGCAAAACTAACATTTATCACAGGACGTTTTGCGAAGTAGAATCGATTTCACTTTTAAAACTAAGTAGGTGCCTAGGTACCTAGTTATATCTTAATAATAGGTAATCACTACATAGTATAAAGCAAAGTCGCTTCCCGCGTCTGTCCTAATGTCTGTATGTATGTAGGCTTAGATCTTTAAAACTACACAACGGATTTTGATGCCGGTTTTTTTTATAGATAGAGTGATTCAAGAGGAAGGTTTATATGTATAATACATCATCATCATCATCACCGCATTGCACCCGTGTGAAGCCGGGGCGGGTCGCTAGTACTTGAAATAAATAAAACTGTTTCCTCACCTGTTTGATGGAATGATAAACCATGAGCATTTTCATTCTCTTAACCATCTTTCTATCTTTTGGCGGTTCCTCCACTGGTTCGAAAATAAATGTCAAACCCGCCTCTTCCGCCGCCTCCTCAGCTGCCTTGATCGCTGCTAACCGCGCCTCCTCATCTTTTATGATCATTTCCTCAATCCAGTCGATTTCGCTTCTGAATAAAAACCTAAGCTGCCTGTGGACTGTGTCTTCTGAACCCTGGGAGGAAAGTTTAGAGTAGTCCTAGCACATCCAAGAGACTTTAGATGACGACTGATCCGACAGAACAGAATAGCAGGGCCATGATAACACGACTTGGTCTTGAATGGGCAGAGGCATGGATAGAAAGGTCCGAAGGTCCGTTTATTATATAGGTAAATAGATAGTCACAAACCTCAAGAATGTGCACGAAATAGCTGTCGTACACAAGCAGTAATCCATGTATGTTTATCTCGCAATATCCCGAGTTAACATCTTGGACAGTCTTCCGAAGCCGACCAATAAACTCGTCTTTAGGTAGGGTGTGTTCGCCGGTGTATATAATACGAAGTGCGTAAGCTTTCTGGAAAAGACCATGACATAATATACAGTAGGTACCTAGGAAGGTAAAAATATTCTACAATTTAATATTATTCACACAAACAAAAAGAAATCTTACCAAACCAGCATTTTGAAAATTCTCTTCCACAACTTCCAAAACTGATTTCACATCAAGTTCTGGTAATAATGCCATTTCTTCCTCATATCAAATAACATTTCACTATACTTAGTACTTACCTACTTTATATATTTTGCAAAATAACTACACAAACATACACAAACCAGCAACGCCATCGAAATTTCACGACAGTTGCTATAGAAACCAAATAACATAATAGTAGACTAGACTAACTAAAGCACAGAAAAAAAATCTTTTTTACTTTACTTTTTTTTAATACTGTCAGCTGAAACTCAGCCGAACCGTAGTTGCATGATTATGATAACAGTCTTCTGTGTACCTAGGACCCTACCATTACAAATCGAAAACCTATTTGAATTGTTCTACCTGTAAAAGAAATACAAACATTTCTAGCGATAATGTATATATTATCCTAAAATACAATAGAATAGGTACAACAAATGGATAAAGCGAATAAACTAGGTACTTCAGGATCCACTAAACTAATAATTAGAAGTATCTACTATCATCGTCTCCCAAATCCCGGTGTCGACGATTAGGCCTAGCATCTCCCCTGTTGCTATCCCATTGCCTATTCGAATTTGTGTTCCAATTTTGTGAGTTGGATTGCCGCCAGTTAGGCCTTCTGCTGTTGGAAAAGCTATTGGACCGCTTCATCTGCCTATCTCTTGACCTATCTGCATAGAATGAACGTCCAAGGTCATGCAACTCTTGAGGTATTTCCTGAAAAGTAAAGAGTGAAATCAGTGTTCACCATTCTTTGCAAAAGAGGTAGGTAGAACCTAATGGGACAATATATTATTACGCTCCGTCTTTCGATTCGTTTCACGTACAAACAATAAATAATGCGGTAAAGAAGGCCAATTCCATCAACTTACTGTTAGGAACAGTTTTAGATTGGTGTACTATACAGTACAAACCTGATTGGCTTCTTTCAGCACTGCAATAAGATTCTTCGCCTGGCGACTATCCTCGCTAGTCAAAATGGTGTGTGACACGCCCTTATTCTGCTGCCGGCCCGTGCGACCGATTCGGTGAATGTAGTCTTCGGTCGTGTTCGGGAAATCGTAGTTAATCACGTGCGTGATACCATCAACGTCTATAAAAAAAAAGAAAAAAGAACATTAATTAATATACATACTAACCAATGAACGCCGCGGCGCGACGTGCTATACATAGACCTATTAGACGTCTATCTCAAATAATCTCAATAGTCTAGGCAACAAGTTGAAAAACGTGAATAATAAACATAGGTATCGATTCGCGTGTTGTATTTTTCTAAACTAACCTAATTTAACAGTTCCCTAAATAGTGTGGCAGTGTGACTGCATTCTGATAGGAAAGTAATTTTTGTAGCCCAGAGAAAAACGTACAAAATTTCGACACCTCCTGAAAGGTTCATATTATAATTAATACATAATGATTATAATTCTAATTGCATGCCTGCTTTGAAAAGCAGGCATGCATTTAGAATTATATCATGCTAGATCAAAATGAACTTATAAGCACCATAATCAACTATTAACCATAATGTTCCCCACCACCTACAGTTTAATCAGGCCTTTCAGCTCGGATTCAATTGAAAAGGAAATACTCATAAATATATGTAAAAAGTGCCTTGTTTAAGAATCCGTCTGCAAGTCCTTGTAAAAAAAACAATTTTCTTACCTAGACCTCTTGCTGCAACATCAGTAGCTACCAGAATGCTCTTACTGGCACGTTTAAACTTGTGAATGATGTAATCTCTTTGGTTTTGTGTTTTATCACCATGAATGCCTTGTGCCGGCCACCCATTGGCACTAAGTGCACGAGCCAAGTTGTCGACAAACCTCTTTGTGTTAGTAAAAACTAGTATCTTTCCAAATCCTTCTTCTGATATTTGATGCATGATACTTTTAAATCTGTAAATATAAATAGTATTAATATAACTGCTTTGAGGACTTTTGAAACATTTTATATACTTAGTAATCTAGAATACATACCTTGACAATTTATCACCTTGGTCACAAATATGTACATGTTGTTGGATGTTGTGATTTGCGGTAAGTTCTGTTGATCCTACATTCACTTGCACAAACTCTCCAAGATAATCTTTGGCCAAAGACTGAACTTCTACTGGCCAAGTTGCAGAAAACATTAGTATCTGTCTCTCAAGAGGAACTCCTTCCAAAGCTTGACGTATCTGTGGTTCAAAACCCATGTCCAACATTCTGTCAGCCTCATCCAACACCACATACGTACACCTGGACAAAGTTGTAGTTTTACTCATAAGAAAGTCATTCAGTCTTCCTGGAGTAGCAATAACTATATCAACACCAGACTGCAGCAATTTCTCTTGAGGTCCTTTATTTGCACCTCCGTAAATACAAGCACAGCGTATATTGAATTTTCTCTCAAATTGTTTTGCAACTTGTTCAATTTGACGTGCTAGCTCTCTTGTTGGTGCCAGAACCAGGGCAACAGGACCGAGACCTTTGCTAGCTTTTTTCTCCCGTAAGTGTATTACTGCCGGTAAAAGATATGCCAGTGTTTTGCCAGTACCAGTTTGCGCTATGCCAACAAAGTTCTGTCCGCTCATGACAATAGGCCATGCTTGGGATTGAATCACCGTTGGCTTGGCAAAACCTTGACTTTTTAAGAATTCTTTGATGTAGTCAGGAAACTCACAATTTTCAATGTCAATGTATGGATTGGGAATGTCTTCACCAATTATCGTCACATTGTGCTCAGTGCGATAGTCGTCAATTTCCTCCTGATTCGTTTTAGCAGAGTATAATCTTAGCCCACATAATTCTCTTGACGGGGCATGTAATAAATAATACTGTTTATTGTGTAATGTGGTATAGTAAAATCTAGTACTTTTAATGGAATTATTGTATCCAGTTTTAGCAGTGAGATTTGCAGCTAATAACTTTGAGTGTTGCGAGAGCCTGAGTAAACAAAAAAATATTAGGTATAATAAAATAACCTTATCTGAACGGACCCATTTGGAGCAAGTTACCATTTTCTACGAGATAGTAGGTAGGTACTTACACCGATAAAAATTCCTTCTTGGTTGCAAGCCTTGCAAGAGAATTTAGAGCCATTTTAGTTTCGTTCCTGCAGGTTCCAGTTTCCAGGTAGTTTGCAGGTTATTGCAGGATTTTAGGTTATTCCATTTACGCACTTCCTTTTTGAATAGTTTTACATTCGTTTTATGAAAGTACCTACACTACACGCACAGTCCCAGCTAGTTTAGACAAATACAAATTGCAAATAGTTTACTTTATTGACTCCGGCAAACTCCAGGTTATAGCATTCAAAATGAATGGTGGTAGATGGAATGGACTGGACTTTTTTTTTCTTTTTTAATTTTGTTCTGGCACTGGAGGCTTGTCTTTTTGCCAAGTCTTTTTGTTGGACTGGACTTGCTTATTGAAAAGAGATTTTTTTGTGTGCATTTTTTTTCGCTTTCGTTTCGTCTCGCAAAATATTGCACAGTTGTACGCTGTACAGCCCAAGGAGATAGCTTACAACATGAGAGGTTTGGTTTTGGTTTGGTTGCGCATTATCGGCTGACTGTGCATCACTAAAAAACAATAAAACCCGCACATTGCACATTGTGAAGATATCGATTTGCGTTTCCATCGCCAAACCTTGTGCATGTTTGATAATTTTTAACCTTGTGTAGATTGTTTTGGATTTTCTTGATTGTAAAAACAAATCGATTGTGTTGTGAAGGTTTAATGTGAATGTTTTTAGTGGAACACGCAGTTATAAACACCGAACATCTATAGGAGTTATAAAGGTGATGCGTGACGTGCGTGACAGACCAACAGCAAAATAGGTTGCACGTTGCATTGCACCCAGTATCTCGAAGTTAGTGGTGCCTAGGTATAGATAGATGTTCGGTGCTAGGTATTCTTTTTCTATGATCTCAGTTGATTTTATTTTTTTATTATGGTACCTACTTGTGCTTGAATGGAAATAAATAAATTATTATTATTATTATCGAACCACCAACACAACAACCGGAACACTTGTAGAATGTTCGCGCACAATTTGTTATTGTTTGCTCGCTAAATCCACCAAGAGGAACATTAGTTCCTGTTGGACTTTTTAACCGACTTCAAAAAAGGAAGAGGTTCTCAATTCGGTTGTATTTTTTTTTTATGTTTGTTACCTCAGAACTCCGTCATTTATGAACCGATTTGAAAAATTGTGTGACACCCGCGAAAGTGCGATTCCCGATCTCGGGTGTTTTAAAGCTAATCGGTCACTTTCTCCTCTAGGTGAACAATGTACTATTTTTATCTGAAAGGGTATGCTTCCAGATAGGTCCCATTTTTTTTTTAAAAATAATGTTTCTTACCACTCGATGTTCCTTACCTCAGAACTCCGTCATGAACCGATTTGAAAAATTCTTTTTTTATCTGAAAGGGTATGCTCCCAGGTTGGTCCCGAACTGCCATCATCATCATCATTTGAT
This sequence comes from Eulithis testata, assembly GCA_947507515.1. NCBI lineage: Eukaryota > Metazoa > Arthropoda > Insecta > Lepidoptera > Geometridae > Eulithis > Eulithis testata. The sequence goes on from OX382205.1 coordinate 5,117,612, forward strand.
GATGAAGGCGTATCAAAGCCTCAGGCCACTGCCGATCACTGGTGGAATTCTACCTCTTTATAGCTACATCATAAACCTATATCGCGACCACCTGCCGCGCGTTTACTCATACAAATTGAAACGCGCGAGTGAAACACTTCGCAAAGCGAGAAATTTTGTATGAAAACCGGATAAGCGCCTCTAGCGGGGATTTGGGCAGTTTCTAACAAAATTTCTTGCTTTGCGAATGCGTTTGCGTGTGCTATACTAGAGTTGAAAGTCAAAACAAATGCAGACTCGGAGCTCATGACAGGGGGGCTAACCTATACCGGCCTACCTAGGTAGGTGCCTACTTATCGAGGGATCTACCAACTGAAAAGCCCTTCCCCAAAGGAAACAAAAAAAAATACGTCTTATAATTATTTTATTTAAAGAATTCCATTATCAGAAACACATTGGGACACAGAAAATATTGGAATGATGGAAACATTTTCATACCCTTGATACAGTAGGTATTTCAAAACACTGAAGAAATGAATTGTACAAAAATAGTAAGAGAAGGTCTTGGTATGTTGTCTCTATTTGGATACAAACATGATATCAGCGAATCCTCATAAAGTTAAAATAAATATCACAGTATTCAACTAAATACAAGTCGTATAAGTTTACAGGATATTCAAAACAAAGAATCTACAACACATTTAGAATAAATTAAATTAACTAGCAATCACTGAAATACCAATGCCAAACATCCAGCCTCTTCAGTCACACAAATAAAAAGTACTCTTAATGAGGATTGGCTACTACGTAACATCTAAACTATAGTTAGTATATTAATATTCATTAAACCGTTTGTGACCTGGTCCTTTGCCGCCACCGCCAAAACTACTTCCGCGTTTGAAGGATCCACCGCTTCCGCGTCCACCGCTAGCATACCTGTTTCTGTTCCAGCCTCCACCGCCGCCTCCAGACCGTTCAGCCATTGTTTGCAACTGAGGGTTTATCACCTACAACCAACAAAAAACTTGCATTAGCAACGATCAGTTTATTGTTAGGAACTTTTCAATCAATTCTAAATTCATAAAATATGCTGTAACAACATCTGAGGATGGGATCCAGACAAAATATGTGTGAACACCGAAGGCATGTAGCTGTCTTAATTTACCTCATACTTGCATTCATGTTACGCTATGAAAAAAACGTACCCATGCCAAAGGTATGAGGATAAGTAAGTGAATGACAGTTTTAAATTAATATACCTGGTTGGCTTCTTGAAGTACAGATACAAGATCTTTGGCTTGTCGGGAGTTTGAAGGTGTGAAGAAGGCATAGGATGTGCCTTTTGATTTTGACCTTCCAGTTCTGCCAATTCGGTGGATGTAGTCCTCAGATGAATTAGGATAATCAAAATTTATAACATATTTGATTCCATCAACATCTAGAATTAAAAGTTATGTTAATTTCATTTTAAAAATAGTATTGAAAAGCACAGATCGGTATTTAGTAACTTTTTGAAGCTGGCTTTTAATTTCAAAACTTAAACAAATTACACTAAATCAGGTTGTGGTAACTCATTGTATTACTTACATGAATGAGTTACACAGTATGATCAAATACAACATTCAATATATTTTGCCTCTCACTCAGAACCCTGGAGACTTATAAAGGGCATTGGATTTATTCTGTCTACCAATGTTCTGTCAATAATTGCCCTCTTCAAAGCTCCATAGTGGCCGAAACAGAAAACCCTTGACCTCTTCCTGCTTCATCTCATCAATCACTGGTCAAGTTTTTCATGATGCACCATTGGAGGAATCTTATTTCATAAGCAAATGTTTTCAAAACTAGTAGTGCATCACCAGGTTTTCCACTCTCAAGTGTATCCGCATGTATTACGGACATACCATCAAGTTTTCCGGCCTTGGGTCCCATCATAGTGAAAGGCACATATGAGGCACCATAATAATGACGAGTTATTGCATTCTCAACTGCATCAGACACTGGGTCATCTATATTATCCAGCGCAGTAGTAACATGCCTGCTAGTCTGAGGCAGTAATCACATAGAACACAATAACTTTCCGCCGGTGCCTCTGAAAGTATACACAAAGTTATTATAATATCAATACAAACATATCAATAATTGATCATACAAATTGAACCTGAATAGTTTAAGACAAGCAAAATACTTACCAAGTCCTCGTGCTGCCACATCTGTTGCAACAAGGATGCTAGCTCTTCCCTGCTTGAATTGATATAATACTTCATCTCTTTCTTGCTGTGTTTTGTCACCATGCATGCACACTGCAGGCCATCCATAACGCCTGATATTCCTTGTTATATTTTCAACTTTTCTTTTAGTCTCAACAAATATTATAGTTTTGGCTCCAGGTTCTTGACTTTGGCCAATTTCTTGCAAAAGCACATTCAGTCTGAAAAGAATAAAATTGATGAACATACTTCAAAAAATAAAAGACTGATTGTTCTCAAGAAAAGAGAATTCAGATCTTCTTAGAGGAGTATTTGCTAATTCTAATCAAAAATGATTCATACAAGATAAATAACTCATCATAGTAAGGGGAATGATGGGAAATAACAGGATATAATTTTCTAAGGTAATTAATACATACTTGTTTTCTTTCTCATGTTCTTGGCAAACATCAATTATTTGAAGAATATTGTGGTTGGCAGAGAGCTGCATTGAACCTACATTAATCTGGACATAGTCTCCAAGATAATCTTCAGCCAGTTTTCTGACTTCCTTAGGCCATGTGGCAGACCACATCACAGTCTGTCTGTCAGGGCGAATTTGCTCGATAATCTTTCTAATTTGGGGTTCAAAACCCATGTCCAACATGCGGTCAGCTTCATCAAGCACTAGGTAAGTGCAACGTTGCAGGTTTGTGGTGCCTTTTTCGAGAAAATCAATCAATCTTCCTGGAGTAGCAATAACAATTTCTACTCCTCGTTCTAAGTCACGCGCTTGCTCCCTCTTAGGCGCACCTCCAAATATGCATGTGTTGCGGACATAAGCAGAGTTGCCAAAGTCAGATGCTACTTGTTGGATCTGTTGAGCCAGCTCCCTTGTAGGTGCAAGAACCAAAGCAATGGGACCATCTCCACTACGGATTGGAGGTTGGTTGTTGATATGTACAATAGCAGGTAAGATATAGGCCAAAGTTTTTCCTGAGCCAGTTTGGGCAATTCCAACCAAGTTCTGTCCTGACATGGCAATAGGCCAACCCTGTGCTTGTATTGGAGTTGGTTCCTTGTAGCCCATGCTACTGATGCTCTGGTTAACATAATCAGGAAAGTTTCCTTCATCAAAATGTTGGATGGCATTGGGCACATCAACTCCACTGATGGTAATCTCATGTTGATTTCTGAACTCTTCTACCTCATACGGTGATCTGTTGAGGACAGATGGATGTGGGTTGTAGAAGTTTTTGTTGAAGGGTTGCAGTGACATGGAATCCCAGTTAGGTCGTCGCATGTTTTGGCCGCCGGAAAACTCTTTCTTGCCACCGCCGCCAAATCCACCGCCACCACCAAATCGTCCTCCACCACCACCGCCGCCGCCTCCTCCATATCTAGAGCCTCCACCACCACCGCCGAATTTGGAACCACCGCTTCCACCGCGGCTATTATTCCAGCCTCCAGACCTAAAACCACACAATTTTATATAGGCACCTACTTATTAATAATACGGAGCAGGCTTGCTACCCGAACTAAGACTACACCGTTGATTTATTAGGAAAATATGGAACTTTATGCAAGGGCCAATTAGGGGAGAAGATTGAATCTCTTTGTTTTATGCAGATGAACCACGACACGCGTTACGCACGCGTAGAATTATTGATTGTTCACCCGCTAGCATAACATTCGCTACGCTACGAGAACGAATAGATCTTCAACAAAATGGCTACCGACCGTGTTGGGCATGCGCCGAAATCTGACGCAATGCAGCTGGTAGTTATTATAAAATCAAAGGAGGGAATTATATTTTACATCACCAAAAATGAAACCAATGCCATTATCTTCACACGAATCAGAATGTTATTTTGTATGAACGGAAGGTATGTATAGCCTGTTGGCGCATAGGCGTGCCTACATTTTTCAGCAGTACCTAATTATATGACATGTTAGATTTTTATACCTACACACTAAGAGGTAATTTAGCAAATTAATAACCTGTACCAAAACTTATATTGATAAAATCATACTCACATGGTCAGATATTAATTTAGAGCGGAGATTGTCAAGATAATGAAGGATGTAATTGAGAATCTTGAAGCAGGGTCGTGACGTCTGTAAAGAAAATCACAGTTTTGTTCTTATAACTTCACTTTAACACAGATAGATAACATTTTTAATTTATAAGGCAATTTTCTCAGCTTGCTTTTACAAACGCAAAGAACTAATAAATCGATAAAATTAAACCCGAAAAACATTCACACGCAACCTACCTAGACCACTGCTATTGAGGAAAGAATGAAGAAATTTCATAGCAGTCTCATCATCAGTTCTTCTTCATCGACTGAAGTTTGTCAAGAATGAATGAAATAATTGAACCTACGTCTGTGATTGGTCTAAAATAAACAGCTAGCTTCACATTATTTCACCGAAAGAGCCAGGTAGATTGTAAAAATCCCAGAAGAGAGTGAGAAAAAAGCCTTGGGACGTGGAACCAAATGAAGAGTGTCATGCATGACATTATGATGAATGAAATGAACCAAAGAACAATGAAGAACCACATTCGTGCGTTTAGCAAAACGTGACATTGGTGAAATTGTGGGCAACACTGTAAGGAGAATGAGGCCCTCCGCTAGGATATAGATGTTCGGTGATGAGGCCTTTTCATTTCACCAAGAAGAAAATTTGTCCTGAATCATCTGAAAACTGAATGGCTTGTTACATAGGTTAAAAGCATGTAATATACAAATTTTTCAATAACCTCTGTAATCAAAATATCAGAAATTATAGATAATCGATAAAAAGCAATAACAACCGGCCGTCTCCGACATAAAGTTTTACATAAATACCGATGGTGGAAGCTTATATTTTTCTTATTTTCGTGTTCCGTGTGACATCATGTCATGGTAATGTAATTATTATGAATAAATTGAAATTGAAATGGTCATGACATGACATGATGACTGACAGGAGCTTCCTAGTTGAACAAAAAGGTTCATGAACAAAATAGAGTAATTTTTTTTTTGCCTTTATTGCATTAGTAATCTGTGGCACTAACGAGATCTGTGGTGATTGCATGCTGCGGGGGGGGAGGCAAGTTGATTGAAAGGAAGGATGGGAAGCGAAGGGAAGTTTGAGAGCGCGCTGGCTGGGTGTGTGACGTGTGTGGTTTTTGTAAAAATTGATAGGTACTATCTACTTACTGTAAAGTGAAAAGAAGCAATATAAATAATCAAATTACTACAATGGCGATGCAACCTCACAGCAAGAAAAGAGTCTGCTACTATTACGATAGTAAGTACTTACTTACCTACAACAAAGTTTGTTACCCGCCACAACCAAACTTTTCGGTTATATCTTCAACTTTACGTGTTGTCCATTACAAATGCCTAGATAGCCTAAAAAGTATTATTTATTTAGATTATCTCACTTGCCGCAGCTAATATGTTGATCTTATAGTGAAACTAACCGTCTTCAGCTTTTTACCGAAATGTGAACCAAGCCATTTCATAGCGTCTGTCAAGCGTTCGACGCTCCCATTGGCTACATGGTTGAAGTTTGCCTACCGCTAAGCATGATACAGACTGAATTTGTCAAGATCCAATATGACCTGAGTAACATGTTCGTATAGAACTGAATATGGAAATGTGTACAATTGCTTTGGTATTTCAGGTGACATAGGAAATTATTATTATGGACAAGGACATCCAATGAAGCCGCATCGCATACGCATGACACATAATTTACTATTGAATTATGGTTTATACAGAAAAATGGAAATATATGTAAGCAGATCAAATTAATGAAATAAATGAATTTCCTTTTAGAGGCAGCGAGTACACCTTACTCAAGGGAGGGGGGGGGGGGGTTTGGACGCATTATCTCCCACCTAGTACCCCCTAGTAGCGACATACCTACCCTACTTTGAAATCAACCAGTCAAATCAATACTTGACTTCACAAAGTGAACGGAAGCTAGTTTAGTTAATTAGCAATCTTAAAATCAACCAGCCGAATCAACAGTTCACTGTACATGAAATTATTGAAACCTTTCTTTACAGAGACCCCACAAAGCCACTGCCGATGAAATGACTAAATTCCATTCAGATGATTACATTAGGTTTCTTCGTTCCATCAGACCTGATAACATGTCGGAATACAACAAACAAATGCAGAGGTGTAAGTATTCATAATTATGTTTACGAGATCTCATGCCAACAACTACACCCATTTTTATTCATATATATAGGTAGTAGGTACTTGCTTTGGCACCTAAACTTAATTTGAAATGACAAGCAAAATCATGAAGTGTTCCACTTTTTTTTAATCAAAATACCTAGGTTTGTGTTACATATTTCATCGATTCTCTGAAAATTTTACCGGCCATATTCTTATTTTTTTCTTACCTCAATTCTGTTTATGGCACTAGAGTAAACAGACACTGTCAGAAATGTAAGAAAAAGTCGCAAAAACCATAAACCAAGAAGTAGTAGAAATAGCATGTAAAGAAAGGTATAAATCCTACTTAATATTATAAATGTGAATGTAAGTTTGTTTGTTACGCTTTCACGTGAAAACTATCAATGATCATGAAACTTTGTACACATATTCTTGGAGGTATTAGAAGTAACATAGGATACTTTTTATCCCGGAAAATTAACGGGATCCAATGGGACGCGAACAAGTCGCGGGCGGAAGCTAGTACAAAATAATCTATCATTAAAATCATTTTTAAACAAATAAGTACTAATAAATAATAATAATAAATATTCTTGGACATATTACACAACACTCTCTAGTCCCAAACTAAGCAGAGCTTGTACTATGGAAACTAGATTGCTGATATAATACTTATACATACATATACTTTTTTTTGTAAATACATACATATAATACATAGTAACACCCAGACACAGAACAAACATCTATGTTTGCCACACACAAATGTTTGTTCTCGGTGGGGATCGAACCCACAACCCACAGCACAGAAGGCAGAGCTACTACAGACTGAGCAATGATGCCTGCCAGTACTAATTAGTTTGTATAGCTATGTTGCCAATATTGACTGTTTAAAATGCAATGTATATTTTTGAAACCTATAATTGGCTTTCAATTGCTAATATTGGAGAATCTAGCACATTGTTATGTTACGTGAATTATTCTATCAGCATATCTATATTATTTTTATTACTGGATACTGGATGTATTATTATCCTGTTAAACAATAGATCTTATTATTACAGTTAATGTCGGAGAGGATTGCCCTGTGTTTGATGGCCTATACGAGTTCTGTCAGCTCTCAGCTGGCGGTTCTGTGGCTGCAGCAGTCAAGTTGAACAAACAAGTAAGTTATCATACAAAATCAAATAAGTCAGTGCTTATGTCATTGCTGGTGAAATAGCAAAATGTTTGCATGCTTTGTTCTATTCATTTTATGTATTTATCAGCATTTTCCGGGATAAAAAGTAGCCAAGTCCACTCTCAAACACAGTTCCAATCTTTGACGATACGCATAAAACTCTTGGATCCATAGATTCTGACAGAAGTCCTGTCATTTTTCAGTACAAAATGACACAAAATCTGGATCCAATTTGGAACGGCAGGGGTCAAGGGTACCCCTACAGGTCACGGACAATATCGATTCAACCAAATCGTATCAATACATTTTTGCGTGAAAGAGTAAAAAACATCTATCCATGCATCCTTACAAACTTTCGCGTTATTAGTAAGATTGATTGACTAGTTACTCATGCCAAAATATTTTCAGGCATCAGAAATCTGCATAAACTGGGGCGGCGGACTCCACCACGCTAAGAAGTCGGAAGCGTCAGGTTTCTGTTACGTCAACGATATTGTACTTGGTATTCTGGAGCTGCTGAAGTACCACCAGAGAGTATTGTATATTGACATTGATGTACATCATGGAGACGGAGTGGAAGAGGCTTTTTATACTACCGACAGGGTCATGACTGTGTCTTTCCATAAGTATGGAGAGTACTTCCCTGGCACAGGTGTGTATTTTATTTTACTGGCCTCCAGTCTTAACTTATGTTCCACCGCTGGGTATGTGCAAGCCCCAATGACATTCAATTCTCCCGATCCCTACCAAGCTTCTTTGGAAAACGTCAAGATCGACGCGACATCAGTTTATCGACCGGCCGCGAAAGCGCCATTCATCAGGGACCCTTGTTAGCAAATACTGTACTATTTGGTTATTTAGTCAGTATTCAGGTGTTTTCAGATTATCATAGCCAGTAAGATACCGATAGCATTTATTTATCACTGCTTGTAAATGTGTGTTCATGTTTTGTGTAATATAAGTGACAATCTGTTTGGTTATAGGTGACTTGCGCGACATAGGCGCTGGTAAAGGGAAATACTACGCAGTGAACATACCACTTCGCGACGGAATGGACGACGAATCTTATGAATCTATATTTGTGCCCATCATCTCTAAAGTCATGGAGACTTTCCAACCGAGCGCTGTTGTATTGCAATGCGGCGCTGATTCCCTCACTGGTAAGCTTTTAAACATATTTTGATATTTTGACATTGACCCTAAACTTCAGAAAATATCATAGCTTGAAGACTGATCACAAATCAAACAATAGAACAAAAAAAACCGTTCCGCGGTTTAGTCAGTTCGGCATTCACCTTGTTTTTCCTATGGTAAGCCTGGCAAGGTTATGAAAGCGGTATAGATGCTGGGCACGCCTATTAAACCATGTTCCAGGCATTGCAGCGTCCCGTTCATCCTGACGCTGTGTAAATCATCTAGATTAGATGCAAATGACCTGATTATTAACGGTTTTATTTTGTTATCAGGTGACAGACTGGGTTGTTTTAACCTAACTGTGCGCGGCCACGGGCGGTGTGTCGAACTTGTGAAACGATTCGGTCTACCTTTCTTACTCGTTGGCGGCGGCGGGTATGTTTATTCTTTACAATATTAAGGCTGTGGCCACAGTAGGCAAACTGTGAGCGGCCGACTGAGTGAGCCGCAAATTTGTGGCAACCTGAAATTTGAGTTAGCTGCAAACTCAGACGAATTTTCGTGCGTCGCAAGCTAACTGTTATGAGCTAGCCGCTTACTGAAACAGTCGGCGCACGTAACGCTGCAAACTGCGTAAAGTGAGCACAAAACAGCAAACTGTGGACACTCCGTTTCAAATATATGGAAGGGCGTACTAAACCGATAGGCCGCAAACTCAGTAAGCCGCTAACAGTTTGCCTACTGTGGACACAGCTTTAAAGATCATACTTCATATAATTAGCTAAATAGATTGAGATTGGTATACACGGTTTTTTATTACAATAATAAAAATTTTGGATGAATATAATTTTCAAACAGTCCTCTTCTTACAGCTACACGATTCGCAACGTCTCCCGTTGTTGGACGTACGAGACTTCTGTCGCTCTCGGCGTAGAGATTGCGAATGAGCTGCCTTATAACGACTACTTCGAGTATTTCGGACCAGACTTCAAGCTGCACATATCACCCAGCAATATGTCCAATCAGAACACGCCAGAGTATTTGGAGAAGATCAAGAACAGGCTTTTTGAGAATTTGAGAATGTTGCCGCACGCACCTGGTGTACAGGTAAGATAAGAACAACAATTAGATAAACTGTTTCATCAAAACTACAATAATAATTATTTTTGGTTTGTTTACTATTGTAATACTGTAGTTATTGTAAGAAATATAATTCAGGGTTTTTTTTATACATTTCTTATTCTATATTAATTGATGACTCTACAGTGGTGTCACCCGAACTTCTCCAAAGTGTAACTCAGCATTCAACACTGTTTGAATTGGCAATTACAGGTACAAGCGATTCCGGAAGATGCTGTCAATGATGAATCTGATGATGAAGACAAGATCGACAAAGATGAACGTATGCCACAGAGTGAAAAGGTGAGCCATTTTAACTGTCTCCACAATACACATGCCTTTACTTATATTTCCTTGGTGGTTTTCGTACCATTTGAACACACTGGCATTTCTCAATCGAAAAAATATTTCTGATTATAATCTTGCTATGAACAAGTTGTTGACAGGCATGATATATACTTACTTTTAAAAACTTTCAATGAACTTTATTTTACAAGAATGGCACACTAACTCTCGAATTCATAAACGATGTAGAGGCGGATTCAGGCGCTGCGCCAGCCGAATGCTGGTTGAATCTGTTTGTTTGTCTGCTCATCCTCTGTTTATAAATTCAGGCGTTATGGACTTGTTCCGTAACTAGTTTGATTCAACGGTTTTGAGTCAAAGTCAAAGTCAATTTATTGCTTAGATACATGTTAATAAGATGTCGGTTAATTAATTATACAGTATCAATGTATTTTGCTTATCACTAGGCTTGCAATTTTGTTTTTTTTTTATTAAATAATTGAAAAAAAAGGAAAAATTAATAAAATTAAAATAGGAAAACAAAATATATAAAAAAAAATAGGATAAACACATTAACACATTTATTACAGGATAAGCGCATCACCGGTGACGGTGAGCTCTCTGACTCTGAGGATGAAGGCGAGGGCCGCCGCGACAACCGCTCATACAGGAACCCGCAGCCTAGGAAAAGGCCGCGTCTCGATAAAGACTCTTCGCAAATCAAGGACGATCTCAAACGTGAGTTGTTAATGATAGGTGACATTTTTTACTCATGTACTGTTCAATAGTTTATACACCGTGTATCTACAATGGCGACATTAAATTGACACACGGGTAGAGCTACTTATTAGTATTCATAAAAAAAATATTAAAGTACAGTCAGCTGCACTAAAATGTGTACGATTCGTAACTTTAAACTAGTGTCACCGTATTGCAATAGACATTACCAGGATAAAAACTAAAAAATTATGAACACAGTTGATAATTTTGCTTATTTATTTAGTATTGGGACCGTCGAAGTCCATGCTGCGGCCCTACTTTGAAAATTACGAATTGTACACATTTTAGTGCAGCTGACTGTACTATAATTATTTTTTTATGAATACTAATAAGTAGCTCTACCCGTGTGTCAATTTAATGTAGCCATTGTAGATACACGGTGTATAAGTAAAAATAGCATTTTAATTAGATTTAATTTCAATAAAAATGCGTCAGGACGTCGCGAAGGCATTGGCACGCCTTCGCTCGCGCTCACTAGGAAGTCCCCACTCGTTCACTTGCTTTTTTGGTAAATATTGAAATATAAATTTTCAGCTGAAGACCCAAAAGACGACATAAAGAACATCAGCAGTGCGGAGGAACCAAAGAAAGAGTTGGTACCAAATCCCTGATGTTTGCGTTAGGGTATCAACAGACTGAATAACTGACGCGATGTGTGTTTGACTAAGTTGCTCCTACAAATACAGTTAAACACCAGACTGAAAAAGCTTAGCTCTCATGTGTCCTAGTGCAATTCGGCATTCAAGTAACTGTCTTAAACACAGTTATCGCGTATTACGTGCTGTTTGATTACAAAGTGAAGAGACAACAAAATAAACTCATGAATATTTCCATTTGTTAATATATTATGCTACAATTTGAGAAGTTCCATTACATCAAGTGAGACAGTATAGCAAAAGTGGTTACAAAAGTGTTGATATCAGTATTTTTTTACAAGCAGTGAGTCTCCATTTCTTTGATAGATGTATTTACTATAGCAATTTAGTAATTAAGTTAGGACCTTATCTCATCCTTTTGACAGATAAAGTGGCGTCAAGTTTGTGTGTAGTACCACGCATAGCTTGTCTGTGGATTCAGGAACAGGTAGGTAGGTACTAAAATGATAAAAGAAAAACATTTGTTTCATTATTTCTTTGTCACGTTTATGTTTTTATAATATTTTATTCATCTTCATTGAAACATGTATTATCTCCAAACAAGTTTGGTGAATTCAAACTTTTTTTTTTGCTCAAAATGTCAAGTTGTATGTATGTACTTTAGAGTTATTAATATGAGCATATATATTTTAATCAATTTACTGATTTTGTAACTGATGGATAAAGCCTGATACCTAGCACTCGAGATAGTTCACTATGTTCCTTTACTGTATTTATTTAAAATTCACATTGTTTCAAGCCTCAATATCATGTCCCAGGTGCATACTCGTACTCCAATAGTGGATGTAAAGCTACTGTTACACATGCTGGCAAATAGCATGCTAATTAGCATGCTCAATATTAGCATGCTAGTGAGGAGTTCACATTTGCTAGCAATAAGCATGCTAGTTTTAAGCATGCTTCTGAATAAGCATGCTAAAAGCAAACACTCCAATACACATGCTATTTTATAGCGTGCTCTCACGCTCTCTGTGCACGCGCACCTGTCGCAAACGACTGATCGATCGATACTAGCATGCTCAATAAGCAAACCTGTTCACATGCGCTAAAAGCACGCCCCCTTCACCCGCGCTGCAGATAGCATGCTCACAAATTGACGGTCGTGCGATTTTCTAGCAAATTATTAGCAAGGTTTCGATACACATGCTAAATGAGCACGTGCTCGCTAAAAGCATGCTTTATTAGCATGTGTAACAGTACCTTAACCCTTGATGCACTATAAAATATCGAAAAAGAAAAGGTAAATTTATCGCACAAAAATTAGCTGTTTCGACTCACGTCATAGCCATAGTGAACATTTTTACGCCCATACGCTCGCTCCTATTTCGTCTGCGTTTTGTTATGTTGATTTGCGAGAATCCAGAAACTCGCAGTTTTTGTAAGTGGAGAAAAATAGTTTGCAAATCGCAAGTCGCTTCTCGAAGCTTTCCAATCAACAAAACTCAGACTACGGGCTCAGTAGTCAGCACTCCCTAAGCTGCAACATATCTTCAATGTTATCTTTGTATTCTAGAATACGTGATGCCTAACTTGTATTGATATAAGTACGTTTCGTCACGTCCTAGGAGCCTCGCAGAAGTGTAGTAACATGTTGTTATTGAGTAGTACCAAGGTACTTATTCTTTGGTAGTACATAAGAATACACGATTTTCATTATAATCCATGATTCGTTCTATTTATGTTAATTTAAAACTTTATTGTGCGAAAATAATGTTAGAAATAAGGATATAAATTTAGTACCGATGACTAGGGGGTGGTGATTATTGCTGTTTTTCTCCTAGAAATTAAGGCTGTACTGTACATATATTTTTTATTGTTCAATATATCAAAAATACGAAAAAGAAAATAGTTTTACTTTTTTTCTAACAACTATTTTAGGTTATTTATGATGTTATAAAGGAAAAATTATAATGAAAGTATTTTTATACTTTTTATCGCTTTATTACTGTATGTAATTAAAACAGATTATCACAACGCTCTAGAATTACATTGCACCATAAAATAAAAGTACCTTAAAATCAGTCTGGTACCAAAAGGCATAGAAACAAATAATTGGAATGGATAATATAAAAATACTATGAAATAATTTAGCAATATACATCTACATTTTTAAAGTTGTAATTTTACATACATGAAATCCAATAAGACAGCCTTACTGAAAGATAAAAGAATTGTAATGTATTTTTATAATTACTATTTACTCTAGTGAACACTTATTTCATAGGGCGTTCCTAAATTTACAGAATAATCTTAAAATTGAACCTTACATCACTGCAATGAGTACCAACTATTCTAAAATTCATTTCATGTTTTGAACTTCATTTTAATCACACTTGAATGTTTTCAAAATCCTACGAACATTTTTAAGGAATGTATAAATTGGAAGATTATCTGATGCGGTACCTAGTTATAAAGCATTAAAATTTGTGCGCAAACCATAGGCATTTCGTTTAAATGACTAGTTATGACCGATTGCTTTGTAGCTTTACTGTTTACCAACTACTAAATAAAATTGACATCGAAATCAATTTGAAATGCATTGTACGTTAATTCCTCCCTGCCTGTATGATATAATTCTAGCCATTGAACGGTGTTAAATAACTACGCTGTAGGTACACAGTATTAAGGTGTCCGGGTACTCGGGGCACGAATCGTGTATGTGTAGTTACAATGCGCAGTTTTGCTTTGCGCCAGTATACAGGCAGTTCAAGAGGATTCGCGAAAACTATAAATGAATCTTTTCAACGTCAGCACCGACGGGTAAAGCCTTGGTCTCGCGATCGTAACGCACAACGCAGCGGTATGCAGCATGCAGCGCCGGGCACATAATTGTATGGAAAACGTCTAGTATGGTCTTTCGTACGTTGCAGTCTGCGTCAGCGGCGAGGAGCAAACGCGGTACTCTGCGTTGTGCTGCACACCGCAGCGTTGTGCGTTGCGATTGCGATTTAAAACAAATGATAATATAATATCGGCCAAAAGCGCCTAAACAGATCGGAGATAAAAATGCTTTTACCTTCTGGGTGACCTGTCGGCCGTTAACGGTGTGCCGAAATCCTGTAACTCTACTTCGAACAGCGGTAAAATACCTACCTACAGCAACTAGTTTTTGTTCAGTGATGGCAAGTTTTTATGGCAGCTAGTAGTACATTATAATTATTTAGAGATTGGAAAGACGAAATAGACATAATATTAGGCCCAAAGTAGGTAACAGACATAATCCTAAGGCCCCTTTCGAATGCATAATAAAAATAATCTCATTTTCGGAGAGAAAAACGCCATAAGTGATAAAAACGAATAAGGCACCTTCTCTCGATTCAACACTAAATATAATAAATGATATTAATTTTGTACAAGCTCACAAAAGTAGGTACCAAAGAACTTTCTATTAATTCATAAAATATAGAAGGGGCCAACATAACATAAATGTGGTTAAATAATTAATGACTACAACCCAATAATATATTATTAAATAATACTAAATCAATCACAGGAAATATAAAATGAATATAATTTACTTCTAAGAACATGACGTAACTTACTTTTTATTATGACTGCTTTTAGTTAAGATTATGTAAAATTCTTAAATTATTTTAGTTCGTCCTGAAGTCATAAAATTGAATATAATTTAAGAATACTAGGGTATATTTTCGCCTTGAAAGCGCTCGGACCATTAAAATATATTATAAAGCATACATTCAAAAGTCACAAATTGTTCCACAGAAACAGTCAGCACCAAAATGTTGATGATTTTTCGGAATTTCGTATTTAAGACAAGAATAAATACATTAGAAGCCACTATATACATAATTAGTTTTGAATAAGTATTCTCAATCTCATCTTTACACTTAAAGCTTCCTGAAAAGTCACTACAATTTTGATTCTGACAGTACCACGTCAAACAATTTCTAAGCTTGTCGACCCATCAACTCGTTTGGCGTACATGGCCTAATTATTTACCTGTCTAGAGGTCTTACACTCATCTGCTGATAAAGCTTGTAGCCTCAAGATGTCAATACATGAAAATATCAAATCAAGGCAGACTACTAGCATCAGTGACGGTAGAAAAGACCGTAAGGCTACGTATATAACCAGAGATGTGTGAGGATGTGAGGCAGATGAAAATATCAACCAATAATAAGTACCCATCACTTCACGTACAAAACCAGATCACTTTTGATTAGAGCATATTTCTACGATATTGTGATATCTAATTTAAGCAAATTGAATTTCGCGCATTACATACATCATAGACATTACATTCATCTAGTTTGTTTCTTATAGGCTACTATACCTTTCGCATTGTTGACATGGCAATAAAGCTCATATCATCAAGTTACTGTTTATGGCTAGCGTCCACTGCGTGCGATGCGGGCCTGTGGACTCTTGCCTTTAGTGTCACAATGTGCAAAACAGACAAGTTTTCATTTATCATTTTTGGTACTACGGAACACGAGTTTTAAGTCGCAGGACCCAGTATTGGTGGATTTTTTTAATCTGCCTTGCACATCTAAGGTGGATACGCACTACGCAGCCTTGAAGATTAAAATACTATCTGGCACAATAGTGAGCATCCTGTCAGGATCCGTGAGTGCGTGGACGTGGAACCCTGCTCATCTTATCACGTCGCGTCATCCCGAGCGCACTAGCGCCACCTGCCCCACGCTTAGGTATCTGTGCCCTCTGTAAATGAAACAAAACTATGAACCGACAGGTAAATGTAGTCAGTAGCGACTAGTTTTGAATATACGGAAAACTCGTGGATACTGGTACATGTTTCAACCGGCCTGAGATTACCAAAATCATTGTATTGACAATAAAAAGGATAACAATATAATGAACCCATAGGCTCGTTTTTGCTGTCACAGTGCTTACATTGAAAGTAAAATTTTTGTAATCACTTCCACTATTTGGAACAATAAAGAAATAAAGAACCAATTTTTTCACAAAGATGTTATTAGGAAGCGGTACGCTAACACTCACCTGGAGTTAAAGGGTGATCTCGCAACATTGAGCCTGGAAGTTGTTAAATATGAATATTAGAATTAGTTTAAAATATATATAAGTATAGTTACAATAAAGATCGAAAACTCTAATCATGCATATAAATAAAAAATACATGAACATTGAATATTAAATATGTATGTAAACTAGATATTTACGAGTACACAGGGACAAAATGAAATTCATGCTAAAGTCTACGAGCTTTCAAGACGACATTTCGCATAAGATAATATTCGTAAGCTCTACAAGTCAATTACTTTTTACAAGAACCTAATGAATATCGCACTTAAATGGCTGTAATAAATAAAAATTAGGATCTTTTTATACTGTAATACCTTTCTTGTTATGATGTGCATAGCTCCTTGATTATCTTCTAGGTGTAACCAAAATTATAGCTAAAAGGTTAAGGACTGTTTAACTGTAGGATAATGTGAACTATGGAAAGTAGTAGTCGATTAACAAAAACCAAGGCATGTAGATTATTGTAGATAAACCTTAGTCGGTTAGTTAGAAAACTGAAACGTTAGTATTGTTGGAAACATTAAAATATTTTAGTGTTCGTTCCTTCTATGCTGTTCACTCTCTCTCTCAATAAAAACGTCAACGTGTGTACACAACTCTTTCATTTATAAAATAATTAAAAATACTCTCAAGCTCTCTAGACCACTAAAGAAGCCTTGCTCTTTTCATTGGTCCTTCAGCGGAAATTTTTGTGCCCTGGGAGTGGAATAAGTGTGTACAGGAAGATAGTACAAGACGTCTCGATATCTGGATTTGGGTTGGATTTGGCCATCTTGGACACGTTACCTACAATTTTCTGCTGTCTCAACTCAAGGTACCTACACAGCCACAGCCAAAAGCCAAGCTGTCAAACATCGGTGCATCCATTGGACGGCGTGTTTTTAAACGGAAACAGAGTTCGTTTGATTCATCGAGCATCGCCTATTTTCACGTTAGAGCGAGGGAGCAAGCGAATATCACCTGCCACGCGGCTGCGCGTTACGTTTCGACTACATAGAAATTTTCGACTCCGGCGCCATTTTGTGTCAACTACATTGCATTGTGTGAAAATTTTGAGACTTTAGTATTTTAGTAATAATAATATACCTTTAGTGCTGTATTTCATAGTATATCACGTTACAAAATGTCTGAGTCTAAGCCTCAGGACGATCTCAAGCGAAATATCGCGAGAAGAGGTGCCCTAAAAGGTACACTAACGAGAATACAAAAGAGAATTGAAACTGCCGGTTTTTCAGAGGTGTCAATGCAAATGCTCATTTTGTTAGAGGACAAAGCTATGAATGCCTATGGTGAGTACGAATCCTTAAACTTAGAGTTAGAGGGGACTGATGCAAGCGAGGATCCCGAGGTTACCGAAGAATGTTATTTCGAATGCATTGCGGCCTTGCGCACTCGTATCTCTGAACTTTCAAAAAAGGGTCACGCTTTACCAGAGTGCACTGCGCACACCTCAACCTCTAAGCTAAAGCTTCCGCACGTCAATATTCAGTCTTTCGATGGTAAATATGTGGAATACAGACCATTTATTGAACTATTTAATGCTTTCATAGACAGTGATAAAAAACTTACTGATATTCAGAAATTTTTCTACTTGAGAGGGTTTCTCCAAGGAGAAGCTTTAGATCTGGTTAAAAACCTTCCTATTTTAGGGTCTAGTTACAGGGAATCTTTGAAAATTCTGTCTGAACGCTATGATAATAAGTATAAGATTATCCATGATCATTTGTGTGCTCTGTTTGACTTAACTTCAACCACCAAAGCCACCGTTACATCATTGCGTTCTCTCATCTCAAACAGCAAGCAACATCTTGCTGCGCTTAAAAATCTAGGTGAGCCTATTCATCAATGGGACAGTCTTCTAGTGTGCCTGCTTGTAAGAAAGCTGGATCCTATCACTGCCAATGCATACCACCTTGCCTTAAACCAAACTTATAACCTGCCTCGCTTGCAACCAACCTATAACATGCTTGTACAATTTCTAGAGGGCCGTGCCCTTGCCTTAGAAAATAGTGAAGCAGGCAAAGAAGCAACATGCAACAGCAAGTCAACAGGTTCTACGGGGAAGGTGTCTAATGTGGTCAATGTAAAGGAAGCAAAGTGCCTCTTCTGTGGTAAGTTAAATCATAAAATATTTGCTTGCCCCAATTTCATGTTGTCTTCAACAAAGGAGAGGTTAGATTTTGTCCAGAGTAAGAAGTTATGTAGAATCTGTCTAAATTCACACACAGGGAAGTGTAAATTTCACTTCAAATGTCAGAAATGTAAATCGAACCACAATACCTTGCTACACACCGAAGGTGAAACAGAAAAATGTAGTGAGGTAAGTACAAGCGTAGCCAATGTAGGTGCAAGTTTGAGTGCAAAGACTCAAGTTATGTTGCCAACGGCAAAAGTCAAGCTCATCTCAAACAAAGGCCAAGAGATTATTGTCAAGGCTTTATTAGACTCTGCTAGCCAATCTTCATTTGTCACAACTAGTGTTGCTAGGGTGATAGGTAGACCGCTATTGCCCAACCACACTCAAGTGGTGGGTATAGCCAATACTGAAAAGACAATCCGTCATTCTTTACAGCTTGACATCTTTTCATGTGTTTACCCATATAAGGTGGAGGCCAATCTGCTAGTAGTAGATCAGATAACTTCAAAGTTACCTCAATGCCCCCTTGATCTCTCAAAAATTAAAGTGCCTAAAAATATAATGTTAGCCGATGACTCCTTTCATATCACAAGCGATATAGATATCTTACTGGGTGCCGATGTGTTTTTCCAGACGCTGTTGCCGCGGGATGACCAGCTAGTCGGGGAAGGTGGGGAAGAAAGTGATGCTGCACAACCAAGATTTGTCCATACACAGTTTGGTTACATAGTAGCTGGTAGTGTCCCTAGCTCTTCTATACAAGGCTCTGCTGTTGCTCTTTTTTGTCAGGAATGTGAAACTGACATAGGTAGTACAATATCCAACTTTTGGCAAACAGAAAAAGTCCCAGAAACATATGCGGAACATACGTCTGAACAGCAATACTGTGAGAAATATTTCACGGACACTGTTAAGTTAGAAAACAACCGCTTTGAGGTTTCAATGCCCCTAAAACTACCCCTTTGTGATATGAACAATGTATTAGGAGATTCTCTCAGTCTAGCACTAAAAAGATTCTATAATCTTGAGAAGAAATTGCAAAAGGATACTCAATTGCATGGAGAGTACAAAAGCTTTATTCACGAATTCATTGAATTAGGCCATGCCTGCTATGTAGACATTTCTCTCTATGATCTTACAAAAGATCCAGTATACTTTTTTGCTCATCATGCAGTCATAAAGCAAGATGCAATAACCACAAAATTAAGAACTGTTTTCGATGGATCTATGAAGACTAGTAACAAAGTTTCTCTGAATGACCTGATGTTAAATGGGCCTATAGTCCAACAAGAATTGTTTGATATCCTATTGTTGTTCAGGCTTCATAGATATTTCTTCGTTTGCGATATCAGACGGATGTTCCGAAATATTAACCTAGTTAAATCGCAAAGACCTTTGCAAAATATCCTTTGGAGGGACGCCCCAGATGAGGAAATCAAGTGTATACAGTTATTCACTGTTAGCTATGGACTTAAAAGCTCTTCCTGGCTAGCAACAAGATGCTTGCTCGAGTTGGCTACAAGGTATGGGGAACAATACCCATTAGCTGCTCCTGCATTGTTAGATTCAAATTATGTCGATGACATATTGCTCTCAGATGATAGCTTATCTAATATTATTGCAATAAAATCACAACTGATTGATTTACTAAGTAAAGGAAGTTTTGAGTTGCACAAATGGTCAGCTAATCACAAGTCTATTTTGATAGACACCCCAGAGCAAAAGCAGAGTTTTGAAGATTTAGAGCTAAACAAGGACATAAAAACCTTAGGTTTAAAATTTAGTATTCAAACAGATTCCTTCAGAATCTCATGTCCTCCAACAAATGAAATTCCTAAAACAAAAAGACAGATTCTGAGTTATGTAAGTCGGTTTTATGACCCCTTAGGTATTGCAGGGCCAGTCTTTGTTCAAGCCAAGATAATCATGCAAAAATTGTGGCAGTCAAATGTAGATTGGGATTCTATACCCACCCCTATTTTGCAAAAAGAATGGTTACAGTTTTACAACAACTTGCAACAGATGGCGCCAATTAATATTCCAAGAAATGTTTGCCCAGAAAACAGTAAAGTCATCCAAATTGTCGGCTTTGCAGACGCCTCAACCACAGCATTTGGTTGTGCTATTTATTTGAGAGTTACTGACAAACAAGAAAAAACTACAATGTCTTTGCTCTGTTCAAAATCAAGAATTGCTCCTAAAGCCAGTAAATTGTCAATTCCTCGTCTTGAACTGAATGCTGCGCTGCTCTTAGCAAAGTTAAGTATGAGAGTACATGATACATTGAGCAAAAGAGTAGAAATAGAAAGTGTAAACCTATTCAGTGACTCACAAGTAGTATTGGCTTGGCAAAAGACTGATCCAGCATTGTTAAATGCTTATGTTGCAAACAGAGTCAAAATGATAAATGAATATTCGAAATCATATCAATGGGCATACATAAAAACTGACCAAAACCCAGCAGACTGTCTAAGTAGAGGTATAAACCCTACTGAGCTGCAATGTAACCAACTGTGGTGGCATGGACCATCCTTTCTATGCAAGGCAAATTATAACTTTGATAAGAATTGTAGTTATGATATACCCCAGGACTTACCTGAGGTCAAACGTTCCATGAAAAGCGAACTTGTGTGTGCAGCTACACATGACAAACCACAGTCATTTCTTAGTTCCCTATTAGAAAAATATTCTGATATAAACAAGATAGTAAATGTTCTTTCCTATATTTTAAGATTTCTTAAGAATGCAAGATCAGGGTCTGATAAGATCAAAGAAAACTTTGTAAGGTATGCAGAGGCAAGTCAGGCATTGCACTTATTAATCAAAAATGAACAGCAAAAATATTTTCACCATGATATAGCTTTGTTGCAAGCAGGTAAGCAAGCAGCATCCTATTTAAAATCCCTAAACCCCTTTATTGATGCTGAGGGTCTCCTCAGAGTAGGTGGTAGGTTGCAGCATTCCTCCTTGCCATACAGCAAAAGGCACCAAATAGTTTTACCTAAAGAGTCTACGGTTACTCATCTAATTATTCAAAATGAGCATTTGAAATTGTTTCATGCAGGTCAAAAACTAGTATTAAGTAGCCTTCAACAACGCTATTGGTTAATTAATGGTTTAAGATTAGTAAAAAAGTTTGTTTACAAATGTACAACATGCTTTAGGCACAAAGGTGTAACTGCTAAACAGCTGATGGGGTCACTGCCCTCTGATAGGGTCAATGTACATAGATGCTTCATGAAAGTAGGCATTGATTTTGCAGGGCCAATAATGATTAAGCAATCTAGACTAAGAAGTGTTGTAACAACCAAGGGCTATATCTGTGTCTATGTATGTTTTGTCACAAAAGCAATTCACATAGAATTAGTGTCTAATCTAGAAACAGAAACTTTTTTGTCAAGCTTCAAACGCTTTATTGCAAGGCGTAATGTACCATCTGATGTTTATTGTGATAATGCAGGCACCTTCAAAGCAGCGAATACCCAGTTGTCAGAACTTTATAAACTAAATAATTCAAAAAATCATCAGACACAGGTTCAAAATATGGCCTCAAAGTTAGGTATTAAATTTAACTTCATTCCTAGTTACTCCCCTGTATTTGCTGGGCTCTGGGAATCCGCTGTAAAAAGTGTTAAATATCACTTAAAAAGAGTACTAGGCTCTCATGTTCTAACTTATGAAGAACTGTATACTGTATTAGTTCAAATAGAAGGTATATTGAACTCAAGACCAATAACTCCAATGTCATCTGATATAGAGGACCTTTCCTACTTGACGCCAGGACACTTTCTTACTGGTGCTCCTTTAAATTGTATCCCTGAGCAGGATATTACAAATCTTCCAGATAACAGGCTCAGTTTTTGGCGAAAATGCACGGCCTTAAAGCAGCATTTTTGGAGATATTGGTCAAAACAATATCTAAATGTTTTACAAAACCGTCCTAAATGGAAGGATAGTGTACCTAATGTAAAAGTAGGTGCTCTGGTCATTTTGCGCGAGTTAGATACTCCGCCCATGACTTGGCCTATGGCTAGGGTGACCAGAGTTTTTGAAGGCGCGGATGGCCTCGTTAGGGCTTTAGAAGTTAAGAAAGCCAATGGTAATGTCCATAAGACATCCATAACAAAAATCTGTATTCTTCCTATAGATTAAATAAGTTTAATTTAAGTAAAACAATGCGAACTGCATAGTCAGTAATAGTTATTTAATAGCATAGAAGCGCATATCCTTTTTTACATTTAGTAATTTTGAAATGTAAAGCTAGACTAAGTCCCATCAATATATATAATAAGGGCATGAAGCAAAGAATTATTTCTGTAGGATGATATGATAATTCATTCTGTAGCTATACCAACCTAAGAGTGTAATTATTGCTATGAGTTTCATATCTATCTCCCTTAACATAGTGTAATATCCTAATGGCATACCATGTCATTCTGAGTCATGTTTACTCAATAATGCTCTATGTGTTCAAGCTTAGGATTTAGTAAAAGCGAAATGTAACTAGCACTATAAGTAGGTACTAAGACAAAAGATAGTTTCTAGTATTCATAAACATAATATTATATTCATTTAAAATAAAAACATACAGTCCATTCTCAAGCTATCTAATATTGTGTAACTAAGGAGCTATTTAACAAGTAGGTAATAATAAAACACTGGTTTCCGTGTAACAATTTATTAGGTATTAAACCTATACATAGTACTTGTTCCTTGTAGTGGAATATGTTGGAAACATTAAAATATTTTAGTGTTCGTTCCTTCTATGCTGTTCACTCTCTCTCTCAATAAAAACGTCAACGTGTGTACACAACTCTTTCATTTATAAAATAATTAAAAATACTCTCAAGCTCTCTAGACCACTAAAGAAGCCTTGCTCTTTTCAAGTATTGCAATGTGTTATCGAGTTTATTATGAACGCATGCAGAAACACAAAGCAGCGAAGCTTTACCTATACAGCGTCGGCAACATTGACACTAGCATAGCATCAGTACAGTATTGCGTCAGAAAGATGGTTACTGGTTAGTGCGGCGCCCGGCGTGATGCCTACGATGCTCCCGCCGACGCACGCCTCCACACCTTCTGTAGACCACCACCAAACCGTTATACACTAACCCTAGGACTGCTAACTCAAGCACACTTTAAAATATTCAAAAGACTACCATTTTATGTTCCAAAACGGCAACCATGTGCCATGGAAGATTTTTTTTTCGTGCTCAATAAAATTTTATTTTTTACCTCAATAATTGAAGAGGGAACACAAAACCATCAAATCTCTGTGCATAGACGTTTCCGATATCTATTTGTCTAGTCTAGAATACTGATTGCTTGAGTTATGCAAATTATTTACTTGCTACCATACTATTAGGTACGTTTTATGGGAAGATGAAAAAAATGATTATTTAAAATATGTCAGTAATGGAAAATGACTAGATAAGTAATTTGATGTTAACTCACAGGAAATGTATGGTATGAAATCAAACTAAACTCTTGTAACTTCAGTCAATACGGCATACAATATTATACTTGAACTCACTTTGAAAATGGACATGTTGTCTATAAATTCAACAAAATCTGATTAAGCAATATTTAAACCACTTTATTGAAATACATTTCAAAATAGAAAATATAACATGCATCATTAAATATCTAGAACGAATAAAAATTTATTTTCTGTATCTGAAAAACAAAAATAAATTATTCTTGTGAATAACACTAAATGAGTGTACAAACTTTTCACTAATTTAATTTCCAATCCAAATGCATTCAGAATGATTTAGACACAATTCGTATTATTTTGTGTTATCTGATAGAAAAGAAAGAAAGTACGTGCCGATGCAAAATAATCAAATAAGGAAGAGCAGTAGATATCTCGATAAAATGTATAAAGCAAATGTGTTGCCACATGCATATGTGTGAACAATGTCGTTGTGAACCAAACAAAACAACCAAACAGTTATTGGCAACACTAATCCCAAATCGAGCTTAGTATCATAAAGGTAGCCTTTCGAACTAAGCGTCACAGACGCAGCGTCTATAGCGTCACCAACGCCGTGTCACTAACGCCGCGACAGTGACGCTTTGGTGACTTTGGATACCTATAACAGACGCACAGTCGGTTCACACTTTCGCCGCGCGCCGCCCCGACCGGATTGATCTATAAGCAGTCTTATCATAAAACAATAAATCTCAAAATACAGCGACACTGCAAGCGCGGCCGAGCGACTGACGCAGGCGTCTGACAACGCGGTCACCGCAGCACTGTGACGTCACAGACGCCGCGCCAGTGTCGCTGCGCTCGAATGACGTTCCCTACAATTTCATACATTTGCATAGAACATCGATCTGTCGCTCTGTCGCGGAGTAACAGTAGCGGCGCCACTGACGCTATAGACGCTCGCTTCGAAAGGGCTACCTTAACACTGGTAGTTCGTTTGTTGTAGACTAAACTACAAGTACATTGATGCATGGTATCTCACCGGTGGTGCAAGCTGCGGCGTTATTGTCCGCGTTCCCGCCGGCGACGGACCACGGGCGCGCCTTGCCCGGGATGCGAGCGCATCCATTACCTACGCACACGCATCTTAGGGCCTTATCATACTAGCGGTTTGGAAGCGGCTGCGGGGCGGAGCGGACGCGCAGCGAATGCGTCGCGGACACGCCGCGGCTGCGCAGCGAGGACGACGCGGACGCGTGCCAAATACGTTACGTTTTCGTCGCGTGTTTGTAGCAAATTATCGCCGTACAATACACTCAGTAACAAAATGGATTCCGACCTGACCTGCTTCATTTTTATCCTTGACTGTTTTTTCAGTAAAGCCTTGAAT
The DNA here is from genome assembly GCA_947507515.1 of Eulithis testata. Classification (NCBI taxonomy): domain Eukaryota; kingdom Metazoa; phylum Arthropoda; class Insecta; order Lepidoptera; family Geometridae; genus Eulithis; species Eulithis testata. The sequence goes on from OX382205.1 coordinate 5,143,104, forward strand.
AAATAAATTGCAAATCTCTTTCCATGCTTTTTTAAAATTACGATCACTAAATTCTCTGGTTTTTTGATCCCATATTACGTAACGACTTTGAATTTCATTAATAAATAACTCTGTATCAATATCCGAATCTCCCAATGATGCCATGTTGATACATACGTCCTCTCACATTCGTTACGGTCTGATGTGAGATGGGGCGGACAGGCTGGCGTTTGCACGAGACAGTACAAAATGGCGTCCACTTTGCTGTTCGCGACGGCCCCGTTGCGCGTCCGTAGCAAATTCGCTGCGCATGCGCGGCGTGTTCGTTGTGTGTCCGTAACGAATTCGTTGCGCGCCCGCTCCGCTTTGAGGACGTTCGCAATCCGCTAGTATGATAAGGCCCTTACACTCCCGTGTTCGCAACTAAACCCAAACTGAACCGACACTCAAGCATCTAATACCGCGTGCACACTATGCCCATGCCGCTGCCGAAATGTATGGAGGCATCAATGCCGCGGAATTATTGCCACAGCAACATCGCCTTTATTCTCACTAAGCGGCATTCCTGCCGGCAGTGGCATGGGCATAGTGTGCACGCGGTATAATTAATACCACCTAGATTAGATTAGACTACTGGCTATTATCTATCAACTAACCTGGGCGCCTAAGCTCGGTTCGATACGAAGGGTATTGTTTTTCGCACGTGTCTGTATGCATCCAATACTCTGTCCGGTTCATTATTTGGCAAGAATTTTTGTACCGAACAACAATGTATTTAGATAAACGAGGTGATAAATGGCTCATCTAAAATACTGTGAGTGTCATATTCTTCAGAAAATAGAAGCAGTCGTGTTATTTTTACCTTAGTAGACAACTAAGCTTACGACCCGAGTCGAAAACAGTTATCACAGACGGCGCGATACTGAAACACCGATTATTACTTTCACGCGTGTGCTGTGTCTCATAGAAAACCTCAGCATTTCTTTCCACAACCTAAATGTTAAATAGAGGAAATTCCTCTAAAATAAAATGGTAGTTTTTGACAGATGTTTATAAAATTAATGCTTGAGTTTCGATTCGTGTTTGAGCGCTGTTTTAGAAAACGCCGCATAGAAGCCGGCGAATAACTTTCATTTTATGAAACACCCGGTCACAGTCGCGAATTGCAGAGCATACGTTGCTCAAATCATACAGTAAGTTTGAAGATAAAACTTATTTGCCAGTCTTCTTACCCAGCTGTTGTGCAAAATACTGAAACTTGAATTCCACTGAAAAAGAAGAATATAATATTTTCGAGTAATATAGCTTAGTTTAATTTTTACTGGAACGGAAACACTTCGCTGGTTTGTATGCTTTTAGGACCACATTAAGTAAACGTTTCAGTATTTTGCTCAATAATGTAAGTTTCTGTAAGAAATGTTTTAATGACTATCCCATATATTTATGAATGATTTATGACCACATTAGTATTTTCCCATGAAGTCATGAATTAAAAATATTGTTAGATTGTGTTGATAATGGAAGCCCAATATAACTTAGGTGACAATCAGTTACTACTTACCTATTGTAGTTTGACCCGTGAAAAGTGTTATAGTGAAGTTATAAAAAATCTTCAATTTGTTTATCAAAAACAAGATTTCCCTTATTTTAACTTCTACAATAAGCTCGTATAATAAGCGAAACCACAAAGACAAACACTTACACAGTGCTTTTGAAGCTTCATGTGCTCACAAGTCAAAAAACACACATTTTTGGAAAATAAACTTTAGGCAGACAGAAACAGGATAGATAATGACTTACCCATTGTGTTGACGTTATCAGAAGACCGTGAGGGGGGTGGTGTGTTCGGGGCCTTAGTTCCCACGTTATCGGAAGATTTGCATCGGGATACCTCTGAAAATTAAAAAACATATGCATTAATATTGAACTTGGTAAGCTTATTAAGACTTTGAAGGAATTAGGAAGACTTGTTTCAAACGTACCGCATTCTAATAATACAGGTGTGCTTTCGCCGGATGTGACGCTGTACCTGCAAAATAAAAAGTGTTTTATCAAAAACTTGCTTGGGTCCATCAAATAAGTCGGAGCAGATAGCGATTGCAGAGAGCGTGACGTCAGCGGCGTGCGAGTGGTGAGTTTGAGTTTTGTTCTCCAAAATCTAATTGAACTGAAAAGGTTTGCGTGTCACGATAAACCTCTTAGAGTGCGAAACTATTTCTCTCCATGCAAAAACCGCGAATGGGATTCTTCTTTTTTGAAAATCAAACCTAATAGTTAACTAGTATACTTACATAGTGTCGTCTCGCTGCAGTGTTGGCGAATGGCGCAGAGGCGACGGCGACGCGAGTGATGACAGCGAGTGCAGCGAGCGTGACGTCAGCGGCGTACGAGCTGACATCGATGACGCGTCCTCACTGCCCGGCGGAGTGCGGCATGTACGCCAGAACTCTTCTAACCCTACACAAAAACAAACAAATTTAGTATCAAACATTTCCAAGACCGGTGTAGCTTACTGCTACGCCGTCTATGGCTACTTGGAAATAGACGGCGTAGCAGTGAGCGCTACGCCGCGTAGCACTTACTACGGCCGTATCTACGGCCTTTCACAGAATAAATATAGATCTAGCCAGATACAAAATTGCCAGTCAAAATAGTTTTACCTTCGTCGATATCTTGTGACTGATCGGTGATGGGTCGAGTTGGTGCTCTAGTTTTGGTTCGTCTTGGTCGACCTGTAAAGAATACAATGTATGTAACAATATCACATCAGACACTATAGACATTCTAAGAAGAAATAAGAAGAGAACGGAACACTATCGTCATAGGTAACTTATGGAGGGCACGTTAAACTGTCAGTCTCGGCTCTAGCAGTTGTTAAGCCACGATGAGACCTTAAGGCGGCCTAAAAACTGCGTCACGAGAATTGGCCATTATCTCATACGAGCTTACTTCCTACTTGGAAGAACGCATACTTACACTAAAGAACTCTACTGCGCAGTTTATCTGGATTAAAAATGACGATGGCGGCAGAGACAGCATTAAGGTACGAATTGGCAGCGGAAGACATGAGGCAGCAGCGGACGACGTGTCGCAGCGAGACTACTGGTTTCTATGTATTTCTATGAATATGCGTCGCCAGCTTCGTGTCGCTAACTACGGAGGGAATTTCATAGAAATACATAGAAACCAGCAGGCCTATTAGTCATCATACCTCTCTGAGAACGAGATAATAGTCATGCAGAAATGTCAAAAGTTGAAGATTCAAAGGCGCGTTTTCTGGACAACATTACCACAGATAATGCAATAGTTCAGAAACTGGTGCAAAATGCTTATATTTTGACAGAACGACATGACAAATATCCCGCGTGCGCATCCTAGGCCCGCTGTAGTGTCGCTGCGACACGTCGTCCGCTGCTGCCTCATGTCGTCCGCTGCCAACACGTACCTTAACTGTTGTAACGGAGTTGAGTGCAAGTTGCAGTTAGTTACCTTTGACTAGGTGTCTCAGCTTGTGCGCCGGCAGGTCGGCCAGTGCGTCGGCCGCCTCGGCGTGCAGCGGCGGCAGAGACAACATCTCGTTACTGCTGCATTGCTGTTCCGCGACTGACTTGGGACGGACGCGTCTGCAACCGCGGTCGCGGCGACGGCAACCGAGGGGCGTCGCCTGTGCACACAGATATTGTATTGTACAAGGGTTGGATTCAAGCTAAGGTACGTTATTTGGGTAACTCCGTTCTATAGAACTGTTACGTCTAGAACTGTTAAAACTTTTTTTATCCCTAATATCTGGTAACTTCCATTTCCCTAATGGGCTAGTTTCAATAGTCCTACCATGGAACTACAGCAATAAAAAAGTTTAAAAACAGTCCTATAGAACAAATGGGAGTTACCCCGTTATTTTTGTTTAATTTGACTTTTAGAAAAAAACGGTGTAAATGGACCCCTAAGGAGATTTCTGGATCTTTTTTCCCTTGCCGGCAGTCGCCATGGTAGCTTAGGGGATTTTTGGACAAAAGTTCCAGAAATCCCCCACGCAGGGGACTTAGTCAGAGGAAAAGTGGAATGAGCCACATCGCGTCATCCGCCACATAAAAGGACCCGCCAGAAACCGGTTAGGTTAACTAAGTAGTTATTTGCATTTTAATTGCATTTTTATGCGTGTGAATATAGTGAGGAAAAACTTATAGCAACGAGATGTTGGTACACATGTTTGACATAAATATCTTACCAAGTTCAAGTATTCCAGTTTCTGTGCAGCATGAAAATATTTACAAAACATTGAATTCTTAAATAATACAGTAAACAGTACAGTTGGTAATGGAATAACACAGTTTATTTTAGATTCGTTAAACTAATTACACCTCCTTAAATTTTCTGTCATCTTTGGTGTGTGTTTCAGTGGCCAATAAAAGTTTTATCTATCTACTTATAATGAAAACACATGAAAAATTATTGCTCTATGCATATAAAACTAAAAGCTCTATGTATACGAACTATCTAAAAATTCAGTCACTTTATTTCTTCGAAAACTTACAAGTTTTTATATCAACAAAAATTGCAGTAAATACTAATACAATGCTTACCCCTGAATGCGACATAGGCGTCAGTAGATCGGGAATGTCGCCTTCCGAGCAGGGGAGCGGTTCACTGTCAACGTTGTCAACATTCTCGCAGGCCAGCAGAGCTAGGTTCTCCACGGCTTGACTAGTACACAATTCAATATTTATACATGTACATTTTAGTCTGCTAGATTTTAGTAAATAGCTGGTAGTTTATGTATTCTCGTGGCACAAGTTATTTTTTACTAATTCTCCCTAAAATTTGAATCTGGCAAAATTGACTGTCGAAGTGACGGACAGAGGCCATAAATAAAAGAAGAAGAATTTCAATCGTGAAACTATCGCCTATAATTGACAGGAGATTTTAAAGCATTTCAGATTTTTTAATTTAATTTATTTATTTGATTACTTTTCTGCCATGTAATATTTTATTTTCGGGCTTACTGCTGAACTTTCTTGCACATAATGGTGATTAAAGGCTGAATTACACGATACCATTTTCTTGCACGTGCCAGTGCAATAGTTGAATACAATAAATTAATTGGTCTAAACAACTCGTAACATTTTTGATCTGGTATACAAGTTTTGCTTCCAAACTTTCCTTAGTGGTGGTAATTAATTGCATTCAACTTTGTTTAATATATCCGCGTGTAAACAGTTGCTTACAATTCTTGAACGTCAATTCTTGCGCTTCAACTATTGCATACAATTATTGCAGTGGTACGTACAATAAAATGGTATCGTGTAATTCAGCCTTAACTTACTTGAGCAAATCTTGTAATGTGGTATTGCACGGCGCCATTGCGTCCCTGACGGCTTGCAGTGAAACTATTTCCCCTCCCACGCCGTTGCCTCCCATTGCCGCAAATACTTCACTGCATCGCTGAAAACCAATGTAACATGAACTCCTGTTTGTAGATATTCTAACATAACACAGTCCACACGTCTTAGTTCTCCATACGAGTGAACTGAAATAGAAATAGAAATAGAAATTATTTATTTTACGCAAAAACACACACAAAGATACAATGAAATAAACATTAAATTATAAAGAAAGATGCGTAAAAAGGGTACTCGCTCAGCAAATGCTAAAGGTGCACGGTGGCTCCTTTAGCGCTGGTTTTCAGGAGTGCCTGGAGTGAAGTGGCGTACAGCCTCTGCGACACGCGCTCTGTTTTACAAGAAACTTAATCTAATAGCTATTATGTGCCTAATCTAATATATAATTCATAATACTGGCATTAACTAAAATCATAACTTCTCTTTTTTAAAAACATAAATTAAACAAAAACATAATCAGATACAACTAGAGAAAACACAAATAACACATTCCAAATACAAAATCTATAAAATAACAAGTTAAAACTAACATTAGGTGAAGAACGACCACTTATTGAGCAGATATATTTTGTAAATCTAACAGGTATTTTTTGAGAGAGCTTTTAAATGAATAAACTGAATCTTTATTTCTAATTGGGGGAGGTATATTGTTCCAGCATTTCGTAGCAGCATACCGAAAGCTGCCGCGAAATGCGGTCGTTCGATGGCGCGGACAAATCAAGCGAGTAGCTAAACGGACAATACGGGCAGAAAAGTCAAGTTTATCATACAGGTACTTTGGTACTTGGCTTTTTATTATACCAAACAAAAGAGTTGCAAAATGAAAAGCGCGGCGTGATTTCATGTTTAACTGAGTGAAATGATAAAGGGAATATACGTTTTACGTGTTCTTATGTCCTTTATCTAATTGTTAACAAGCTGTGGTATACATTGCGTGGATATACATTACGCGAGGTAGGGCCAACTACTGTAGAATCCTAATAATATTGTAAATGTCAAAGTTTAGATGTTTTGATATTTGATGTTTGCAAGTTTGGTTTTTTTTAATACGATATAGGCAACCGTTTGACCACAATATCACCTGATGTTAAGCAATGATATGGTCGACAATGTAGCACGGTTACCTAGAAGATACCTATTCACTCTACTCTTAAAAACTTCCAAATTATAGTCATTCGGGAACACAGACGCCGGCAACGAGTTCCACTCTGATGTTTGTGTTTCAATCACGCTGCAACTATTGGTCGTGACGTCGTGACTGGCAGTGACGTCACTAGCAGGAGAGTGGGTGCAGTACTGACCGGCAAGTACTGGTGCAGTAGATGGTGTGCTGCGCTGGCTGCACGCTCGAGCGCGGCGGGGAGCGCAGTGACGTCACTAGCAGGAGAGTGGGTGCGGTACTGACCTGCAAGTACTGGTGCAGTAGATGGTGTGCTGCGCTGGCTGCACGCTCGAGCGCGGCGGGGAGCGCAGTGACGTCACTAGCAGGAGAGTGGGTGCGGTACTGACCTGCAAGTACTGGTGCAGTAGATGGTGTGCTGCGCTGGCTGCACGCTCGAGCGCGGCGGGGAGCGCAGTGACGTCACTAGCAGGAGAGTGGGTGCGGTACTGACCTGCAAGTACTGGTGCAGTAGATGGTGTGCTGCGCTGGCTGCACGCTCGAGCGCGGCGGGGAGCGCAGTGACGTCACTAGCAGGAGAGTGGGTGCGGTACTGACCTGCAAGTACTGGTGCAGTAGATGGTGTGCTGCGCTGGCTGCACGCTCGAGCGCGGCGGGGAGCGCAGTGACGTCACTAGCAGGAGAGTGGGTGCGGTACTGACCTGCAAGTACTGGTGCAGTAGATGGTGTGCTGCGCTGGCTGCACGCTCGAGCGCGGCGGGGAGCGCAGTGACGTCACTAGCAGGAGAGTGGGTGCGGTACTGACCTGCAAGTACTGGTGCAGTAGATGGTGTGCTGCGCTGGCTGCACGCTCGAGCGCGGCGGGGAGCGCAGTGACGTCACTAGCAGGAGAGTGGGTGCGGTACTGACCTGCAAGTACTGGTGCAGTAGATGGTGTGCTGCGCTGGCTGCACGCTCGAGCGCGGCGGGTAGCGCAGTGACGTCACTAGCAGGAGAGTGGGTGCGGTACTGACCTGCAAGTACTGGTGCAGTAGATGGTGTGCTGCGCTGGCTGCACGCTCGAGCGCGGCGGGGAGCGCAGTGACGTCACTAGCAGGAGAGTGGGTGCGGTACTGACCTGCAAGTACTGGTGCAGTAGATGGTGTGCTGCGCTGGCTGCACGCTCGAGCGCGGCGGGGAGCGCAGTGACGTCACTAGCAGGAGAGTGGGTGCGGTACTGACCTGCAAGTACTGGTGCAGTAGATGGTGTGCTGCGCTGGCTGCACGCTCGAGCGCGGCGGGTAGCGCAGTGACGTCACTAGCAGGAGAGTGGGTGCGGTACTGACCTGCAAGTACTGGTGCAGTAGATGGTGTGCTGCGCTGGCTGCACGCTCGAGCGCGGCGGGGAGCGCAGTGACGTCACTAGCAGGAGAGTGGGTGCGGTACTGACCTGCAAGTACTGGTGCAGTAGATGGTGTGCTGCGCTGGCTGCACGCTCGAGCGCGGCGGGGAGCGCAGTGACGTCACTAGCAGGAGAGTGGGTGCGGTACTGACCTGCAAGTACTGGTGCAGTAGATGGTGTGCTGCGCTGGCTGCACGCTCGAGCGCGGCGGGGAGCGCAGTGACGTCACTAGCAGGAGAGTGGGTGCGGTACTGACCTGCAAGTACTGGTGCAGTAGATGGTGTGCTGCGCTGGCTGCACGCTCGAGCGCGGCGGGTAGCGCAGTGACGTCACTAGCAGGAGAGTGGGTGCGGTACTGACCTGCAAGTACTGGTGCAGTAGATGGTGTGCTGCGCTGGCTGCACGCTCGAGCGCGGCGGGGAGCGCAGTGACGTCACTAGCAGGAGAGTGGGTGCGGTACTGACCTGCAAGTACTGGTGCAGTAGATGGTGTGCTGCGCTGGCTGCACGCTCGAGCGCGGCGGGGAGCGCAGTGACGTCACTAGCAGGAGAGTGGGTGCGGTACTGACCTGCAAGTACTGGTGCAGTAGATGGTGTGCTGCGCTGGCTGCACGCTCGAGCGCGGCGGGTAGCGGCGGCGGCGGCAGGGCGGCGGCCGCCTGCGCGGCGAGCGACGCGGCCGCCTCGCCGCCGGCCCACGCGCGCTCCAGCGCCAACGCACGGAGCGTGTGACTGTGGCCCGGGTTGCTGTTGTTCGCGAGACTGTAACAAACTCACTATTAAAACTCACCTAAAATTAAGTAGCATTACTTATATTTTCATTTTTGCGTCTACGAGTATTTTATCTTGTTTAATTTGTTATTATTTTTATTTACGTTAAATACGCTACTTTTTATCCCGGAAAATCAACAGGATCAAACAGGACGCGGACGAAGTCGCGGACAGAAGCCAGTGTAATATAATGGTCTATCTTATAAAAAGTTTGAGTAGACATTATGTCTTGTTTACCATACGAAATCAGGACATAATTTCTACTCTAACTTTTGTAACATAGGTATGTCTTTATGTATTGACAAAAAAAAGGTACATATATATTCTACCAGCAATCTAGTTCCCACAGTACCAGCTTTGCTTAGTTTGGTACTAGAGGGCGTTGTTTGAAGTCTCCATGAATATTTATTTATCTAAATTTTATTTATTAATTAATATTTTTTTAAATTAATTTCAATTTAATAATATCGACTCTTAGGAACGCTTAGGTTACGCTTAGGCTCCGTTTACATTATTATAGTTACCGTTCGTGTAGATCTCTCCAGAGCTGTGCGACTCGCTCGCTAGCACCACGTCCGCCCGCCGCTGCATCGCATCCCGGGAACTCAACGCGCCGCACTGACACCGACCGACGCAGCGCTGTCGCTATGTCCGTCAAACCTATGCAAACAACTTGCTTATCCTACTAATATTAAAAACGCAAAATTTTGTGAGGATGTTTGTTACTCTTTCAAGCAAAAACTACTAATCCGATTTGGATGAAACGTGGAATATATATTGTCCGTGACCAGCGGGCCTAAGATGCGCACCGCGAGATATTTGTCATGTCGTTCTGTCAAAATGTAAGCATTTTGTACCAGTTTAGGAACTATTGCATTATCTGTGGTAATGTTGTCGAGAAACCGCGCCTTTGAATTTTCAACTTTTGACATTTCTGCATGACTATTATCTCGTCCTCAGAGAGGTACGACGACTAAGAAGTGTCAAAAGTGTACATTGTGGCGCGTTTTGTCGACACCATTAGGTACCACAGATAATGCAATAGTTCCTAAACTGGTACAAAATGCTTACATTTTGACAGAACGACATGACAAATATCTCGCGGTGCGCATCTTAGGCCCGCTGGATTAACAAATAGGCTACTTTTTATCCCGAAAAGTCAATGGGATCCAACGGGACGCGAACGAAGTCGTGGGCGGCAGCTAGTACTAACATATTATTTATAGGCACAATAGGCGATGTGATCCTAGATGAAGCTAGATTTTTATATCTCATCATCATCTTTAAACAAGCAGGTGGGTGGATACGTACTCAATTTCGCCTGTCAGCGTAAGCGCAAAATAAAAGGAGTGAGGGAAGTTTTTGCTTTGTCGTGACGACCACGATTAGATACAAGCAGAGATGATCGAAGCTTGCATTGCAATTAGAGTACTCAGAAGCCAAAGCAATTTCAGACATATGAGCTACTTAGACTACTTTGCCGTCTAAGAGTGATCTAAGTTGATATAAAAGCTTAGACTAGAAAAAGGCTACCACTGCGAGCCGAACTTCAGAGTATTTATTTTGTACTACAAGTATATTTTGAAGTGAAATCTTCTTTAGCATCGTCGTGATTTGAAAGTCGATGAAACGAAAATTACGAAGATGAAACGGAAATGAAACGAAAAAGCGCAAGTAAAAAGAGTTCATAGAGCCATCTAGTTCTGATTTAGGCAACATGAGCAATGTTGCCTAAATCAGAACTAGATGGCGACTAGAACCTTTTCTAACTAAATAAGTACTGCATATTGGAACTAGATGGGGACTAGAACTTTTTCTAACTAAACAAGTACTGCATATTGGAACTAGATGGGGACTAGAACCTTTTCTAAATAAATAAGTTATGCATATTGGTTAACCTTCAGTATGCCGGAATTCCAGACACAATAGAAAATCTATTATGTCTCGCGTGGATCCGCGTTCCGGCATACTAAAGGTTAAGTACATAAAAATAAACACTAAATTAATTAGGCTGCCCTTGTTTTACCTTGCAAACTGAACGCGTTCCGATCAATATACAACGTCTGCAGCGTACAGTTGCATTGCAACGCTTTAGCCAGCAATCTCGCGCCCGCGTCCCCCGCCAAGTTGCCTCCGACATCTAACGAACGGAGCCGACGGGCGCCGCCTAGCGCGTTCAGTAATCCGTATAAATCTGCCTACACACAAAATAAGTCTTTAGACATTCATTTACCTACACACACATAAACGAGTGCCAAAGGAACACAGAAAAATAAATAATGTTGAGAAAAAAAAACTGTGTTTCATTCTGTATGCTAGAGTCTAGAGTAGTAAGACTCGATTCGAAATAGTTTATCAAAACAAGGGGGAATGAGTTTAATATAAAGCAGTCATTTGAGTGGAAATAACGAGAAAGACTTGATTTCCTCACCGCATTGTATTCTAGTTTAATGTCAGTCAGAACACTGTTTATGAAAAAGAGGTGTTTATTTCATGCAATTTTTTACCATGAGTGCTTCTTACCTTTAGTTTGCATTCGCTAAGATCTAAAGATGTTAGCGCTGTGTCCGGTTCTTGTAAAACGTGAACTAAGGCCTGAGAATAATAAATTCACATTAAAGCAACGGTACACGTTTAAATAATACAATTATGATTGGAAATACTGACTTGTATCAAAGGTGGCGCGTACGACCTTTTGCCCGTGAGTCGACTGAGGGAGAGACGCGTAATAGAATGATTCTTTCCTATTGCTCTTACTATACCAGATAGCTCAAATTCCATACCTGGAAAAAAAAACATGTCAGCAATATTAAAAACATTATATTATATTATTATGTAGAAAAACCATTAGGTATTTATGTGATATAAGAATTTACATCGTTATAATTTGATTGCGGTTTGTACTAAACTTAATTAATATTGAGTAAATTCTCACAAAAAACGGGTAAGTAACAAAAACCAAGTAATCAGACTAAGTATAAAAAAACGGATTGCGTAGGATAACTCATAATCAATATTACTGATTTTTTTAGTAGTCATTGTAAAAACTGGCAATATTTGTTGAAGAATATTTGTATTTGTTTATTTACTTGCGTTGTTAACTTACTATTATCCGAAAGGTCTAAAGTGCTGAGACACCGTACACCGTGTATGCATGACTCCAGTACATGTGCCGCCTGAGATGAAGCCAACACGCCAGATAGATTTAACTCCACGCCGGTCGCGCTTTCGTTGCATGCTAGGCCGAGAAGTAAACTCCTGAAACAGAAAAAATAACTACAATAATAGCGTGAAATAAAATAAATTATTAATACCTACAAGCTTCACGGACGTATCGAACTAGAAGACGTGTGTGAAATGTCCATGGATAATTTTATTTTATTTAAAACCACAGTGACTTCACTATCCCTTCACTACATAGTTTATAGCAAAGTCGCTTCCCGCGTCTGTCCTAATGTCTGTATGTATGCTTAAATCTTTAAAACTACGCAACGGATTTTGAAGCGGTTTTTTTTAATAGATAGAGCGATTCAAGAGGAAGGTTTATATGTATAATACATCATCATCATCACTGCGTTGCACCCGTGCGAAGCCGGGGCGGGTCGCTAGTCATTCATATAACAGTCAGTTTTGGCAATCGTAAAGTTAGCCGTATCGATGCGCAATGGCGGTTTTTTGAACAAAATTGTGTTCGCGTATCGCAAATAGTAAGATAGGACAGATCCGACCGAATCGTAGATCAAAATTGTACCCCAAAAAGGACACTTGCAGCTTCAACTTACTTCGGATCTGGGAGATATATTTTAGAATACTATAAAAAGTAAGGGAAAATTAAACTTAAGCTAAAAATAAGTCTTAGTGCATAGAAGTGTTTGTGTACATACTTGAGAGCGTCAGGAGGCATCTTGCAATATGAAAAGTCTAGATTAGTCAAGGCGAGGCACGCTGTGAAGAATTGTCGAAATGAAGGCGGTGGGTCTTTCGGTCGCCGTGACCCCGTCCACGGGTTGCGGCCGACTAGTAACGATGATAATCGTGCGGCGCAACCTCTTAGTAATGCACCCCACATCTACAACATAAACATTAAACATGACCGCTTGGTTTTCTATAAATATAAATATAAAAAAAATAATATGAAAAAACTGATTTGAGAAGTGACTTTTATAAACAGAGTGGCCCACAAGTGTCAAGCTGAAGTACTTATAAAGGTAAAAAGCAAAATTAGATATTCTGCAAATAAGATTGAGACTATTGTCACAGAAAAGCAAAAACCATGAAAGGACTGAACTTCTATGGTGTGGTAGATTTGGGTGCCACTTTTAGAATTCCAACAAATTCGGTCATAATGTATGATGTCTAGGTTATCTTATCCGTCTCTCTACGAGTTACAACTATGATTCTTAGGAATACCTACTTACACTTACATTTTCTAAGGTGGTTTCTGTATTCGTTAAATTCAAATGCGTAAGCACGTTGGGTTGTGCAAGGAAATTGTATAAATTCTGAAACAAAGATTTTTAGGCCAATTCTTAAAATTACATTTTTAAATTAAATTCAAGTCTGTTACAAACAAACAATAGCTTACATGAACATCGTCTTTCAGGTTATTTTGTGAGAGATCCAAATGCGAAAGCGTGGAGAGATGGCTAGGGTTGTCATTCAACATGGCTGCTAGATGCGACACTGTCTTTCCCGTGATCCCGCACTGGGACAAAGCAATGTGCCGTAGCCCGTCCTGGTTGTTTGACAGCCCTGTTAGAATACTAATAGCACCTGAAAAAGAGACGAAATCATAATCTAATAAAAACATAATAAAACACCATAATAAACATAAAAACATAAACACTAAATAAAATCATAATCTAACTTTTTAACTATGTACTAGACTATTAGAGAAAGGTACAGTGAATTTTCTATACTCCTAGACACATAAGCAGTGGGCCTATGGCTCATTTTTGAGATAAAGTCGATCTCGCTATTAAAACCGAATGCATATTCACAAGAAAATTTTGCGGGCTCAGCTGTCAAATACCGGGAACCCGTTTCTTTATACCCATAAATGATAAAAATGCTATCAAAGTGCAGTTTGTCAAAAGAGAATCGTGCCACAGATGCGTAATGTATGATCGTCACTTGTTTACACAGAAAAATAGGTACGCATTTGTGGTCACTTACCACCGTATTTAAATGTGAGGGGCAACCACAAGGGCGCCAGGGAGTGCAATGAACTCGGGGAATTGTTATTTGTTCGACTTTCCAATAATTTGAAACCGGATGCTGTGTACTGTTAAACGCAGAGTTTTTGTGGCTCGGGACTATATCTGCTATCATATTGTGATAAAACTGCTTTATTCTTCTTTCACAAAATAGAATTTCTCAATAAAGAGGAGTCTCAGGGAGTTTCGCTGGTAACATCTCGGTCGAATGTAAAATCACTAACATAATCGCGATTTTCGCGGTTTTTATAGTAATTACTACTGTTTGATTGTAATCGATCGAACCTCCAGATTCAAGGAGAATGCTCACAACCCCCTAATGTACACACTGCTAGTTCAATCAGAATACAACTAACGCTGCAATGTAGATTCGGTTACAGGTGTTTTATAATACCTACTGTTTGTTGATCAAATTAGATCACTGTTGACAAATTCTCCAAAACTCAAAACAATTGTCATGTAAACAATCTGTAATTTGATTTTTAAATTATATCATAGTGTGCATTCATATGTATACGTTACTGCATGCAGTAACAATTAAATTAGTTTTTGTAATTCCATCCATGTATCGATTGCGTGACTCACAAACGTAATGTAATTATATTACAGGTAAGGCCTTTCCTACCGCAATTTTTCCTTACATTGATTTGGATATTTTCCTCGACCGCAATGTAAAAACGACGCTAGTCTAAAGACGTTTTGTATTGCAACATCTAACCATAAATTCACTAACGGTTTCAGGGACGGACTCACCTTTATCTTCGATATGATTCTGCGTAAAGTCTAATGTGTGCATAGCCGGCGTATGTTTGGCCTTCAGTAGCGCATGCCCCAGCCTTGCTGCATGGTCATGTCTCAATTGCGCGGCTCGCCAACTTAATTTCTGTGGCGGAGGCTTCGCGAGGCGCACGGAACGACATACACTTTCCCACGCCTCGCCACTCGCTCTCACACTATCGCCGCATACTCCTAAGAACCACGTGTTATGTTGCAACGCCATTATCAACGGGATCAAATCTCTGTAGGTAAAACACGTCTCATTATAATTTATTTCTTATATTCTGTAGTGTATGTACATAACATTGATGTTGATTGACTAATGCATAATTGCAACAAAGACAACAACAAAGACATCTATGGTTGTATATCCATCCATACTAATATTATAAATGCGAAAGTAACTTTGTCGCTTTCACGCCAAAACTGCTGAACCGATTTGAATGAAATTTGGTACACAAATAGTCTAGAGCCTGAGAAAGGACATAGGCTACTTTTTAATGCGAAAAAAGGGTTGTAAGGGGTTGAAAGGGGAGGGTGAAAGTTCCTTAACCTTTTCCATAAAAAATCTTTTAATGTCACATTTGAAATCACACTGTCAGTTGTTTGACAGTAAGAGTTTTAATGACAGGACAACGTCTGTCGGGTCAGCTAGTATACAATAGATGATAGATAGATAGATGTCCATAGATGTTTTCTGTTGTTTAAGTTTTAGTGGTATCAAGTAAAGTTAGGTAAAGAACACAATTCCATAAACGGTTGCTAATAATAAATTACCTTTGATCTAAATGGTCAAAATCCTTTAGATGCAGCATTCTTATATCGTGCGCGAGATATATCGTGTCAATATCCCATGCAACTTCAGCTCTGCAAATAGAAAACATTAAATAAGTTATATTGCATCAAGTATCAAGAGGATAAAAGTTATGAATATCAACCGCAATTACATCATCATCTTCCTGCCATTATCCTACATTTTGTGAAAATTCTCTTTTAGTTCGCTGAATCAGCCATGGTCTTAGTAATCACTGCTTTCTTTACAATCAATTTTCACACAATCTATCTTTCATTTAGGGTAATAAGCGCATTCCTATTACCCCAAATTTACTTCTTATTTTATGTGTACGTTAAATATCAATATACTGTCTTTTACTGTGTCAAATAAAAAATTCATTTCATTCCTTTGTCCCTCTATTCCTTGTCCAGTTTCATATTTAACACCTACCCTAACATAAAGTTATGTAATTTTTTCGCATTTCCTATTCATGAAATTTACAACAACATTCAGGTAGGTATGTAGGTACATCGAACCACTACGACATAATTTACTTCCCAAACCACACAAAATAGTTTTTATGTTATCCTTGAGGACAATTACTTGTTTTAACTGTTCCTGTCACGATATACAACATTGTTTAGGTATACATAGAACTTTACTCATTTATGATATTGCATCTTGTAAGTAGTCGGACCAAATACGGCGTATCTTAAAAATTTATGGATAGTCTCCTAAAAGCGTTTTCCTGTAACTATAACGAATAAGGTACCTGCCCTTTTTGTACCGTCTCAAAAAACCACCCTGTATGTCTAGTGATGAATTACCTAAACGGTGTTTGACACAAGTCGCACATAGCTGCATACTGATTCGAAAAGTCGCCGCATGTGGAATGTTTTCTGGTACCGCTCACTTGCGGCAACGGAAACGGTAAATTGACCTGAAAATAATTTGCAAGTCTTCATTTTTAACTTCCGACCTAAAAACGGAAGGGGTCTTATAAGTTTGACGGCGTTGTGTATCTGTCTGCACCCTCGTAGCTCTGATAGTACGGCTCAGAATCAGATATTAATGCTATTTTTGTAATAAAGGTGATTTATCTAGGATAGTGGAGCCGCCGCCGTTACCAAGTTATGAGGGCCAGCTCTGACAACCAGTTTTGATGGGGATCAGGCATAATTGCAGTTTGAAACCGACTATTAAGATTTGATAAACTAGACTCTAATACTCCAAGGTCTGATGATGACCAGCCACAATGAAAAGGATCCAACGAGATTTGATGATCGGGGTTTAAAGTCTTTGTAAAATGAACTTGTTATACGAGACAATTCAGTTCATTTAGCTAATTGTAATACTGTCTGGGAAATAACGCATGAATGAGCCAATTGATGGCACTTTTACCACCCAATGTCATAGCCTGGATTAGTCATTTTAGCGATTGTAATGTACACTGTGGCTCAAAACAACATTAGGCATCTGATATTAGGACCGCATTAGTGCTAATATCAGATATTAACGATATTAACTTGATCCAATTTAACTGTAAATTAAGTGTTTTTTCCTTGTGTTAATTATTGTACATTACCTTTGATATAATATCCTCCATGGCGACATTGGGAAACAGATCGTCGAATGCAGCACTCAGCGCGTGTAAAACGTTTAGAACTCCATCGGGTGATCCCTCTTCACCTTGAAAATAATAGTTTTTCAGAACGATTTGCTATGTCTATGTATATTGTATCCTATTAGATATCGGTACAACCAAACATAATCCCCATTTTTTATTAGATGGGAAATATTTCGTAACGTTTGCTTTACGCATGCATAATAATTAGTTATTATAGATAAACTAGCCGTCTCCCGCGGCGTTGCTCACGTTAGGGTGTGACTTTTCAAAATTCCATTTTCCCGCTTTTCTGTTGAAATTTTCCTGAATTTTCTTTACTATAAACCTCACGGAGCCCAAGACCTTTCCAACGAATACAAAACCGTGGAAATAGGTTAGTGCGTTCTGGAGTTATAGCGTCAGGAAGGAAAACCCAACTTATTTTTATATAGTAGACAAATAGTAAATAGTAAAAAGTTCCGTTTAAACTTAATTTTTTTTTAACCACTCTACAAGGTAAATGTCATTGGATTCTTTCCTTGTATCTTAAATCAAACAAAAGGAGGAAAATAGGTAGCCTTGAGTCACAGCCGCAGACACGCAGCGGTAGGTAAATTCGTCAAGTGTCGATTAGCACACAATAGTGGTGAACTTACCTATAAGTATGGACAGCGGTTTGTGTTCGTGTATAAGCGTTATCGACAAGTGATTCGGCTTTTTGCTTTCCAAAGCCTCTATCTCCATCAGGTGAAATCCATTGTCGATCTGATACAGAAATACAAATATTTATTTACTGAATAAAAAAACTCTATTCTTTCGGTTACCCATAAAATAAATAAATACATATTCTTGGACATATCACACAACGCTCTCTAGTCCTAAACTAATCAATGCTTATACTATGGGAACTAGATTGCTGATAGAATACTTAAATAAGTACATATTTTTTGTAAATAAGAACACGGAATTTTCATTGGCAGATAAACCAGTGATTCAATGAGCAAGCAACTAATATTCCTCTCTACCTTCTTTAGCTCCTATGATATATCTTGGATTTAGAAAGAGCGTGTTATATTTCGGATTTTCTCAAAGATACTGATAGGTACTGATAGGTACTGATAGGTACTCAAAGATGCTGATACTACTGATAGGTATTCAAAACCACATTATTTGAAACGTTTTGATTCAGTAACCACGTTATAAAGGATTCTCTACAAATAGTTTGATAGGAACTAGTAGACTCATAGACCAGTGTCAACTCCACGAAGTTCAATGTAATTCAAATATATAAATATTACATAGTGAAAATCCACTGGTAGTGTTTGCATGGCAGTACACTAGTTTTTAAATAAAAGACTTTCCCTTAAGGGAAAGTGTGTTCGTTCTTAAAATCGAGGTTATCCTCGATCATAACTTTAAAACTTTGACTTGCGCCAATGAGTCAGATCATTTGGGTCACGCATTAGCATATTAATATTATTGACGCGTTTATAAAACTGCGTAGTACATAGGTAGCACCCATAGGAAACCAGTCAAGCCACGCACTACTCAGAATAAATTGAAATGCTATGCTAAGATACACCTTTGCGTAGTATTTCGACGGGCCGACTCTTAGGCGCCGGCAACAAGTTTTCCATTCCCTAAACAGACGCCTTACTTAACGTGCAGGCTAGTCCAGAACATAGCAAATCACGAGGTCAATATTTGCATTGGTGATTAGGCCATCATGGCGTCAGGCAGCCTAAATAGTGGCAGAATTTACTGCTATCTCCAACAAACTGAATTATTTTATTGATATTAAAAAGATGCATCATCAAAAAGATGATGTTTATAACACACATGAATGTTCCATTTCATAAATATTCATCAAAGCCCTACGTATTGGATGCATTCATGCATGCTAAACAATTTGTAATAAACTTACCCTGAAAAGGGTTTAATCTACACTAACCACTATATTACCATGTGAAAGCCATAAATGTATTGAATATTGAGTATGGAATACCTACAATGTAAATAGTGTGTAGTTAGATTGTAATAATTATGTATACTCTTTCTTTTTGCTATTGAGTCATGCTAATGGATGAAACCACAAATAGGATTTTGTAATGTAATTCTTGACTGAAAGTGCCGTGGATTTTTCCGCCTAATATGAAGTCAACGATTGCTGTTCCACTGGGGGCAACTAACCAGCGAGACGCAAGAGGTAAATACAGAGTGTAACAATGTTATATAGATATTGTTGCTAAGAAGGAAGTGTGTATCTAAACTATCTATCTATCTATCTATCTATCTATGAGCCCAATTTACAAGAAATTATTATATTGAAGGCTGTATTACCTAATGGTTTTAACTAATTGAGTTATCGCAATCTTCCTTAACTGCTTAATATTTAACAAATTAAAAATATTACCTTTGGTGGAACTTTTGCTGTTGTGATGAAAATCCGATATGCTGTCACTACCTGAAATATTTTTTATTTAACAATAAGGTATATTATTTTACTAGATACAGAGATTTATTAATTCTACAAAGATTTTATAACATCCCTAAAGTTATAAGTTGAGCAGGACTCGAACCTGCCACCTTACAAAAAACCCTTGTGATTTTCCCTAGTTCAAGAAAAGCACTTTAATAAAAAAATTATAAACACTAGTCGAACACTTACTCTCATAAAAAAAAGCTATTATATTTTGTGCATTTGCCAGACTAAAATCAATTAGAATAATTGGTATGTCAATTACATAGATGCAATTAGTTAAAAGTAAGGTCATAGTTATTTGTTTACTGGTTAAACCATCTAGCCAGTTTATTCAATTTTGAATATAATACCATCTAGAGTACCTAATGCTATTATAATAACTCACTAACAGTTTAAAATAACTGATTGTAGTTTTATTCATAAACCAGGTGTAGGTACCTACCAATTATTGCATTAACAATGCATCATTCAAACCAGTTTTCAGTTTCATGTTTCATCATCTCACTAGGTACTTGTTATAGATGAATGAACAACAGTGTCACAGCCAATTCAATTGATTCTATTTTGGTCTAGAATTGACCACAATATTACACTGTGGGTGTAGGCATTGTCAGGGACTACACACACATATGCATTTGTTCTGCACAGACAGGCATGTGATGTTGGGAGACACACCTAATGACTCATGTCATTGGAAAGAGCCTTATCTCTTACACTGAGTAGTTTAGTGCTATGTACTATTACTAGCTCAAAATAACAGCAGTAGAATGCATATGAATAGGCATATAAACACATAAAATTTGAAAGTAACAAATTTAACAATTATTATTTTGGATATTCTTTTAACAAAATCGAAATTTATGTGAATAATTTAATTGGATTCAAGTAGGTACCTATCTGGTAAAAGAAAAACAAGTCTATCCTAGAGTTACATGTAGAATTGTAGATACTGTAAATTTATTATTGTATTGTTTGGAAAAATACACCTTCTAATGACTATTGAAACACTTACCAGTACTCTGTTGTCCACTTTATCACCTCTTGATTCCATTCGAATAAAGGTTTTATATAGAATTTTAACTTTCTTTCCAAGGACATTGCTAATGCCATCTGAAACAGTAAATCAGAAAAGAAAAATGTTTAGAAAATACTCCTAGGTATGTAGTTGTTTGTCATAGCAATAAAATGATTGCGGTGTTCATGTTGTTGTTGCGGTGGTCACTTGCCGTGTAATTCAGTAGAAATATGCGATTTTATAGACATTTTTGCAATTTTCTTGAGTGTCATTACTTCAGTGTTTTCCTGTAGTTTTACTGTAATGTCAAAGAATCACGTTCACGTTCATGCTAACAGCATGAAATAAGTTATCAAACGACGACAACTGTAAGTTATTTGATAAATTTAGCCATTTCCCTGTGGGAAATTCCTATATTTTCACTTGCACCTAGCACAAAACAACACAAACCAATCACGATAAAAAATCACTCAACCACAGACAAACAGAGACTGATTTTTTTTTTATAAGCTGAACTGAAACTGAAATGACAGGTGAGATGTTTTTTTTTTTTTTTATTTCGCTCCTTGAAGCAGGCTATAGTTTTAAAACCATACCGCCTAGTCTTACGTTATGTTTTTTCCCATAGTAAGTTCGTTTGTTTATGTGTTTGTCTTGCGTAAATGATAAATCAAGTCAAGTCTTCGTCAAGTCGGCTGTCGTTTGTTTTAAAGAGAAAATGGTGGATTTTCCCTCAAAACCGGAATCGAATTTTCACATTCAGAAAAACCACTTTACACACATTTATTCCAATGGCTCACACTTTAAGTATGACCTAAGCATTATTGGTTAAAATTTCACCAAAATTAAACAACAATACTCACAATTAACACAAGAAAAACTATTAAAATAAAAATGCTATGTGTTGTTTCAAAAAATGTCAAAATTCGAATCCAGGTGAGATGGGTGAACATCGAACATACAAACCATCGACAAAAATACAAACAGACAGAGTGAGATCATTGAGTTAGTAGTTAAAATGGAGTGAGTGGTTGTAATAATAGCAGCATCCCCTATCATACTCTCTCTCTCTGTGTCTGACATAGATGTTCATTGATCCTTCGTCTGTGTGTTCGGTGCTGTGAGGTCTGTGCGGTCTGTGTCTGTCTGTCATCTGTCATCACATCAATCTGCGATGGAGTGATTTGGAGTCTATGGTTCTACTCAAAATATTTATTTGTACGGAAGGAAGGTTTTTTGTTATTTTTCAGGGTGTTTTGTGTAAGTGGGTTGCTAGAAATCATAGCAAATGTTTGAGTGAATTCAGTGTTCAGTCGTTAAAAGTGCTTTACCATGAACAAAAACTACGAGCGGTGTTCTCATTGCACTCGTCGTAAGTGGCTTGCTACAGGCTGCCTTCGCAAATGGATAAAACCCAACGCATTGGAATGTAAACATTTACAACGAAATCACGATAGCAAAAGAGATTTTGACGACACTGATTTTGTGAACGAAGTGTTTTTGTCTGATCGTAAAGTAGCGCTAAGCACTAGTAAGTTTGTGAAGTTTTGGAAGAACAAACTCTTTCTTACTGGTAGCGTCAGATCTCTTCAGCAATATTTTGGTCATCCTAATAGTGGGGATTACATTTGCAATCTCAATAAGGCTTGTGATCCCTCTACATCATCGGATAAAAGAATTATTGCATCAAACATAGGCCATGAATCAAGGAAGGATGAAAATATGTACAAGCAGACATCTACATGCCAGCATTCAGATGGTCATTTAGTTCTCCGTGGTCATCACCATCACGCATCTGTCGAGACATGTGCTATCTACTGCCAACTATCAAAGTAAGAACCTTTTATCTAAATCCATTCTCTTTAGATTTATACTCAAAAATATTGAAATAATCAGTGTTTTAATTTCAGACATGGCTGGTACTGGGGCAGTGTCACATCTAGTGAGGCTGAAGAATTGTTAGCTGGGCAACATGACAATGTATTCTTAGTGAGAGATTCAAATGACTCCAGGCACATACTTTGTGTTTCATTCAGATGTGTAGGGCGCACATTGCACGCTAGACTGAGACATGCTAATGGTCTCTTTTCCCTGAACAATGAGACTTTTGTACCAGCTAGTAGAATATCAGAGCATTGTGCTGCAGTTGATGTAAAATCTCATCTTTTTGAGATGCCTGTTAAATTAGCTAGACCTCTAAACAGGTAATTTTAATGCTATTTACATAAATAATAATATATTATTTGTTTTGTTAGAAAAATTGTTCTCAATACTCAAAAACTTTCAGATTTGCCAAACTGGATTCTTTACAAATGATCTGCAGGTTTGTAATACGCCAAACAGTATCTGCCAATGCATGGGACAAGCTGCCTCTCCCTCCTAACCTCATCAGGTACATAGAAATGGGCAGTGACTACATAGCGTCCTCATAGCTGACTGATTATTGTGCCTTCAAATATCTACATTATCATTATTGTAAGTCTTATAACCTATTAAGGTGTATCCATCTTACAATGAGACAAGCACAACATGAAACAGACAGAAAAAGAAATTATTTGATCTCAGTGCGGTTTTAAATGTTAAAATGTGTTGCATGCAGTTGACTTAAAATTAAGCCCATTTTGTAATAAGTGGGTCGCTGAAGAGAAACAGGGCTCGTTTCTTTTGAAATGAGGGCATTGACCTTCCGTGACCCTGGGCCAGTTTCATTGTAATGTGAATAGATCTTTACTGTTACCAATTATGTATGTAAATTGTTTATAAATTTTATACTGAGACAATATTTTAGTAAAGATAACTGTCCTGTAATTTGTTATTTGAAATTAAAAAGTAAGCTCAATGAAAAATATAATTTGGAAAGTATAATTAAGTACCTACTAAATTCATATGGAGAATTAATTTAGACATACACAGACATTTTACTAAAAAATAAAAACTTTTATAATACTTCAACAACTATTTATTCAGCAGAAAGACTTACCTATACTCTAATAATTTATTTTATAAGTAATAACTACTCTTCATTTAATTACTTCAATGTATTGATTCCAAGGATGTTTTTGGCCTGTAATAAACAAAACATGTGTAATTAAAAATCATAAATATACACAGCTTCATAATTACTTAGGTCAATACTAAAATGTAACACATACTGTTACAAAAGCTGCACTCAGAGTGGAAGGTGCTGCTGCCACTGGGTTCAAATTCAAGGCTGCCTGTATCAACTGGGCATCTCTTATTCTCGAAGACACAAAGCTTCTTGTTCCACTATTTCCTTGTGTACTATCTGTGAGGTAGAATAACTCTGATGTTTTGTAAATTCCAGCCAGCCCTACTCTTCTTACATACCAGTTGAACTGCAAAACATACATTTCTATTAAATTCTCAAAAACAAGTCTCCCTTGCTATCTCTCTGGTCAGAGACCTCACATGCTTTAGCAAAAATCAGCATAAGGGGCGAATACTGAAACGTCACTCAAATTTAAACGCCACTTAAAATTGCTCTACCTCTGTTTGACATACTCATTTGTATGATGCCAATAATTTAAGCATGAACTTAATATAAGTAGCGTTTGAGTATTTGGCCATATATATTTAAAAGCATTTAAATGTAAGTACTTCAACTTACATCTACACTTCTATCTCCAGAATGATAGCAGATGTCATCAACAAGAGACAATAAAGTTGCCAAACAATTTGGGACATTGTTTGGAAGGGTTTGTATAGCCATTGCTTTGGGCCAAGTGCTTCTAAAACAGACAAGTAGGTAATACAAATTGTAACACTGGACAACTTGATATGTGTGTGTAGGCATACCTATATCGGAGTGACAAGATAACTTACTTGTATGGTTCAAGCATGAGTAATCTGGACATGATTGCATTTTCAATAAACTTAACTGGTACCTTTGACTCTTTCGATTCTTCTTTTGGCCACTGAAATCAGTAAAACATTAATAATGAAGATTAAAAAACCTTACAGAAGTTTTGTATCACATTGTAACTTACAGTTTTCATTTGTGTCACCAAGCCTTCATTGCATTTTACATTAAAGTAATGAACCAAATCTCCTCCTCCATTAGGGAACAGCCCATGTGTGATAGTAGGATACCCAGCTGCCTTAGCTCCAGCACTTAGGGACTCCACTGACCATCCATTCTTAGGTACAAATTCTAAAGCCTTCTCCAAAATCTGATTCTTTACATTTTCTTCATATTGGTGCTCCTCATTTTCTATTGAAACAGCTGGCACTTTTGTTTCCTTTTCAATATTACCTTGGCAGTAATGTCTGAATGTTCTTTGAGTGCTATTAATAGGGATGACAGCTGCAAGTGGTAGATTGATCCTACGGGCTGCTCTTAGTGCTGTTGACAAAATTAAATAACACTAGTAGGTATAGGTATTCTAGAAATTAATCCATATTCTCAAAATTAACTAATGGGTTTTAAAGAAAAATCTCTTTAGTTTTCCAACATAGGTAAGTATATTAAAAATGTAAAAATATTGCATACAGCTAAATCATTGTAATGTAACATGGCAAGCTTAAAATTGTATCATTAGTTATTCATGAATTCAGTAAGTCTAGCTACAAGGTACTCAATCACGTCAAATCCATTTAGTGCAGATTGTATGATTTCTTTCTTTTTTTCTGTTGGTATTGAGTCCAGGACATTCCCTCCAATATTGAGTTGCACACTTTCTTCCGGAAGATTTTTGCCTTCTTGTATTTCCGTAAGCTTGGCTTGATAGTGAGCTCTAGACATCTTTAAACCAGTTCTCAGTGTTTCTAGGTACTCTGTTTCAATTGTAGAAAAATGGTCTCTGATTCCAGTTTTATTATCCTTGTCTTTCAAAACTAGGTATGTCAGGAAGTTCAAGACAGAAATAATTTGATCTGCTAGTTCCATCAAGTCTGATTCAATACCATGTGGTAAATTGCATATACATCTGATTATACTCAGCAACTGAGTGCCAGTAAAACATTCATTAATTACAGACTCTTTGTAAGACTCATGGAGAGCATCTTTGTATTGTGTTATGGCATAGCCAATCATGCCAGAATGGTTTGCACCATGTATTAGGTATTTGATAAGCATCACTTTACCTTTATATTCAAACTTTTGGATATAGCTTCCTATGCTATTCAAAGCAGCTAGGCGTATAGATGAATAATTAGAGTAAATGGCAACATTCATCAAACTCTTGATTAAATTGCAATGAACAGAAGCAGAAAGGAGTGCATATGATGTGTTATCAGCCAAGCGGTCGGTCAGAGCTTTGCATGTCGCTACACCCTTCATCAATGGTCCATATTCCGTAATATTCAGAAAGTGGATAACTGTAAGCATTACAGTTTGGACTACATATTCAGTACTATACACTTGTGGTACAGCGGTGTCTGGAATATCAAAATGACCCGAGTATACTACATAGAATAAGCCTGATAATGTTGTCATGTTGATTTTTTCTCTGTGTTCATAGGGTGCCAGCTCTCTGTCATTAGACACTCTGGTTCTCTGTGTTTCCTTTGAGCAGATCTCTACATGGCTCAAGAACTTCAGTAAATTATTTTCTAATTTAAAAATATCTTGAACAATCTGTAGACAAACCAGCCTTGCTTCACTGCTTTTATTTAAACTTGGATCCATATCAATATAAATTAAAGGCTTCCCTAAAAGATTGATCAGAAATGCTACTATTGTTTGTTTAGCTTGGAGATTTTTGTTTTCTGTTCCAAGCAATTCTTCAATAAATGGTCCATAGAATGTTGGCAGCAACGCATATACTCTTATAATCCTTCTCATGTTTGGGTCACTATCCATCAATTTGCGCTCATCACCTTCTAACTTATGTTCAGTAACAGGTATATTCTCAATATAAGTAGATATTGAATTCAAACTCCACTCTAAAGATCTTCCTCGTTTTGAGGACAGTTTTATCAGAAGCTTCCGTAGTAGTGGCAAGACTAGTCCAAACTGAGCATCATTTTTAGCAAGTTCAACACGCTCAATGAACTCTAGAAGGGCTTCTTCCGCAGAACACTTTTCAAGTATGATTGTTAGTAGCTGCTCACAAGCACCATACAGAGAAGGTTTCAGAACAATAGTATCATCTTGAATTTTTTCTATAACAACTGCTATCAAGTCCCAACAGTTATCTTTGATTAAGTTTTCTAACTTTTTTTCTTGTGGTACAGCTAATGCTTCTTTAATTTTTCCTGCGTCCAGTAATGTTGAAACTAAATCGACAATATCGAGTTGTTCTCCCATGGTGTTTAAACTACACACTCAAGAGTTCTGTAATCCAATGAACTCTGAAATTTAATGTAACGTAAATTGTCGCCTGACAAACGTGTTTCTACAAGAGGAAAGTAAGCAAAGCAAACGTTCAGTCTAAACTTAGGATTAGAAAAAACTCGTAGACTCCTGGTACGTTTAGTTGATGAAAAACAATCACCATGTTTTGAACTTACAGAGAAGAATCCTTGGTAATTTGCTCATATTTGAGTTCGTATCTGTATTTTGATAAATGTAGTATTCTAAATACGACGTAAATCAACACACGATACGTTTGGGATAGGTTAGCGCTGAAAACTCTGAAAAGTGCTAAAAAGATCGTGATTCCGAAAGAACAAAACTTGAAAATTCTGTATCGTCGGATGATGATATCGGGTGCCGTCATTTCACAACCATGGAAAACACAACCCCGGAATGTACAGTCAGGAATTGACGTATAATTTGGCAGCCAATTCCATGGTTGTGCAATCTCGGGACGTGTTTTCCAGGCCGTACAATGTTTTGCACAGGGTGGGAATACACAGCCATGGAATTGGCTGCCAAATGGCATCGAATTCCGGGGCTGTACTTTCCTTGGTTGTGTTTTCCATGGCTGTGAAAGCTCAGCACGTGTCGGGAATGCCCATCCACGGAATGTACAACCTGGGAATTGGATGCCAAAATACGTCATCACCTATGCTTTGTTTACACTTACTTGCCTGATTATGTGAACGATTGAACGATTGAAAGGGAACGTAAACAGAACAAAATATTTCATTTTTACTTAGGTAGGTACCTATATTTTTTATTAGTGTGTATATATAGTCAACTTCGCAATCGGTAGGTAGGTTAGGTTAGGTTTGTTTATAAAAAATGCGAGCGAAGCGAGCCCATCCATAAAATCCGCTAAAAAAATAAACTGAAGTTCTTTTTTTTTACGAAAGATCGACTTTCACAAATGAGTAGGTTAGGTTAGGTTTGTTTATGAAAAATGCGAGCGAAGCGAGCCCATCCATAAAATTGGCAAAAAAATAAAATCTTCATTTTTGACCGAACGCTAAGTTGACTGATTGCGAAGTTGACCATAAATAAGCCGTACTTTACTAATCACTAAATTCACACTAGTACCATTTTTACTCTGTAGTTACATCTGAACGAAGCATAGAATGAATCGACCAATCAGGAGCAAGTACATCAATTCCATGGTTGTGCTTTCCACGGGCGTGAATTCCCTACACGTGTCGGGAATGCACGACCATGGAATTGATGTATTTTTTAGTTCTTTTTTTTATACATGAATTCCATGGTTGTGTTTTACCGGGCTGTGCAAAATCGGGCTGTACAAACTCAGCACGTGTCAGGAAAGCACGACCGTGGAATTCATGTATTTTATACATGAATTCCACGGTCGTGCATTCCTGACTGCGCTTTCCACGGTTGTGTTTTCACAGGCTGTACATTCCATGGTTGTACAATAACCGGACCCCAAAATTGGTTCTAAACTAAACTATAGCCTGCTCCGAGGAGCGAAGAAAAAAAAAAAAAATTCATACAAAATATTGAAGAAAATAACATGCAAATAAATACACTGCAAGTTATGTACTAGTATTCTTCCTTCTCTCGTAGGTAAAAATAAAAAGGATTCCAGCCATGGCAGCAAAGCAAAAGAATATTTTTACTAGAAGTAAACCATTGATGAAAATCTACAGCGGTGTAGATGATGAAGGCAAAGAGGTAAGTTACTAGGTATGTACAAAGCTTGTTTCTATACCTAGGTCTTACTTCGAGTAAATCTTCGGTGACTCTTGTTTGGGCTGTTTAGGTGGAAGTGCGCGAGGATGCAGAGCAGCTGGTGAAGTGGCATGAGATTTCCGATGCCCTTGTTGCCGCCGGGTACTACCGGGCGCAGTTACAAGGACTGTCAGCTTTTGACAAAATAGTGGGCGGACTTACCTGGTGTATAGAGCTGTGTGATATTGATGTGGACGTTAGCCTGCTATTTGAAGAGAATCTTACAATTGGAAAGAAAATGTAAGTTCCTACAACAATCTAAGTTTAGGTAATTATATAGGTAGGTACCTATCTACAGTTGCAATTTAATTACATAGGGTAAACATACCGGTTATCGGTTGATTTCTATCAACTGCTGTACACCAAGAAATCATTTCTCAATCATTTCTTCCTACAATAGTGTAGTTTCATAAAACCTAACATTTATAGACGTATCAATGATAGATAATTTATAAAAGCATTATATTCGTAAAAATAGCAAATATACCGGTCATCGGCCTTTTTACTCAGTTATTGTCCATCAGTGCACTGGTTATCCTCCACCTTATTTACGGTAGAAAAACGACTCTTATTCAGTAGCTCATAGGGCTTATAATAGTATGAAAGTAAAAAAATTAGTAAATTCACAAAAAGCGGTATATTTTTACACTCTTCTACGACTTTTAGCTACTTTTGGTTTTAGCATCTCTATAATATCTTAACACAATCATATAAAAATAAAATTATGACATAACATGAAATTATATGCCCAGTAAAACCGAGATTTTAAGAGGAACGAAAATAGGTACCATTACCATTAACATATAAATGTTTTATAAACGATATATAAGAATTCGTATATAAAGTACTTAAATTTTCGGCCGCTCTTTATATAAAACGGCCGGAAACAGGTTTTATTTTTACTAGTTATCGGCCGCTAAACGTTCGGTATGTTTGAAGGTCATATCTTTGAAAATATGAGGTATACAGGCGGCTGGAGTCTTGTTGTTTTACAAAACTCTAGCTGTTCACAAATATAATGGAATCTATGTTGGTGAATTTATGGTTTCTCAATTATAGGCAAAGTGAAATGACGTGAAAAAACCGATTATGCGACCACCCGGTCGGAAAGTACATTTTGAAATTAATCGGTATTGTATTGTCCGACCACCAAAAATATCACAAATTATGAAAAGTTTGATGAGTTTGGGCACTTGAATGTTGAAATTAAACATGTTTAATACACACAAACCAAATCAATGAACAATAAACCAACAGTAACACTTAAAAACTTACCTTTGAAAATCAATCCACCTGCTATTTTTTTTCGTTAAAATTGACACAGTTCGCAAATTTCGATGTCATGCCGTTGGGTTATGAACCATGAAGTTCGTCCGGATCGAATGGCGCGAAATTAGAAAGGAGCGGTCTATAACACTGTCTAATAAGTGAAAATACGTGCGAAGTGGCCGAAAAGGGGTAGTGGCCGGTTCACCGGTATGTTTACTCTAATTCATTAAATGTTTCAAATAATTTTACTGAATATATTTACTTGCAATTATCATTCACAGATCACTGACTGAGAAGATTGTAAAGGCTTTATCATCAATAATTTACTGAATATATTTTTTACTTGCAATTATCATTCACAGATCACTGACCGAGAAGATTGTAAAAGCTTTACCATCAATAAAATGTCCTTATACCATAGAACCTCATCAAATTCAGGGGTTGGACTTCATAAACATATTCCCCCTGATCCAGTGGCTTATAAAATACTCCAGTGAATTCCGAGAAGCCAAGGAAGATGAGCTGAGGCAGTTTGCAGTCATGCAGTATGATAAGAGTTATATTTTTGAGTCTGACAGAGACAAATTTTTGCAAAGAGAGAAATTGTTGAGGAATTTAGCTTCTGTTCAGGTATGTGGTACCTTCAACTGAAATTTGTGTGATAGATTTATTGTAAGACTTTTTCACAATAGAGTAAATTAGGTACTCTATGAGTTATGCAAAACTAGCAAAGATAGTTTGGAACTAGAATGTGTTGTGTGAAATGTCAATGAATACTTATTTAAGTGTTTTATTATGTTAGAGTTGGCCAATAAGGGTAGTAGCACACATATCAACTCGGAAAGGGATCGTAACTGTATCGCTTCTCGCGTCGCCTTTTGATTGGTTGTCCCGAGGGCAAAAGGCGACGCGAGAGGCGATACGGTTACAAGTTGATACATGTGCTACGACCCTAACTCGTACAAGCTTGCTTGCAATATGTAAAGTATTTTCAGTTTATCATAATCTGGATTAATATGTTTGTCCAGTTTTTATAAAAATTTCTTTGCTTTCACAGAACTTGTATAAACCATGCAGAGTCCGCAAAAGAAAAGGCGGTTTTCCAGCCAATGAGTTGGAACAAGTGAATGCCACACTATCCGAGTATGATCAGAGGACTTTATTACATGTTTCTACTAATAAGGAAAACACTAAAGTTGATGAAGGACTTGACTTCTTGGTAAGTTTAGGCTGCAAAAGAAGTGATGCTTCGTAAATAATTTAAAAAGTATTCTAATTTGTTATATTTATTATTCTTCACAACACACATCCGTCATCCATCATCCATAAAGAGTACCTTTAAACTAGATAGGTTGTAGGTATAGTACATATTTTTAATTTGTACTCTTTGTTTCAGTATGATTATGAAAAAACACTGGCTGATCCATCCAAAATTACAACAGAAGTGAGTACAACCTCAACTATGAACAGCTCATAAATGAGTCAGTATACTTACTATAAAATAATTATTTTCTTTTTCAGACAGATAGGTATAAAAAAGATCCAGAAGTGAACTCAAACACTGGTGAACCTAAAATACATTATGCTGTGCTTCACTCAGAACTAACTGGAGAAGTATCTAAAGAGCTGGAATACAATGAAAAGATGAAGTATTCTCAAGATGTGAATAAGCTTACTAAATCAGTAGATCTATTGGAAAGTGAGGTAGCATCATTCAAAAAGAACCATGAAGGTAGGATGGAGGAAGCAAAAAAACAATACACTGATGTTTTAGGGAAATTGAAGAAAATCACTTATAAATTGATGAAATCTGATGATTACAGGTATGCCTTTTTGACCTATGTAACTGTTTGATATTATATTTTTCTAGTAAGCAAGCAAGCTCATATGAGTTAGTGGCCAACTCTGGTGACGGAGTTTTTAGGCCGCCTAAAGGCCTCCGTCATGGCTTAACGACTGCTAGAGCCGGGACCGACAGTTTAACGTGCCCTCCGAAGCACGATAGCTAGTTCTAGTGACAAAAATAGATAAAAATATTTTTCTAGTGACAAAAATGCGAAGGAATTCTACAGTTCCTTGAAAAATCTCGCCAGTGAAAGGAATGAGCTCCTTCTAGTGATCCAACATCGCGAAAAGGAACATCAAAAACTGAAAAATGATTTGAGGTATGTAGAG
This sequence comes from Eulithis testata, assembly GCA_947507515.1. Taxonomy (NCBI): domain Eukaryota; kingdom Metazoa; phylum Arthropoda; class Insecta; order Lepidoptera; family Geometridae; genus Eulithis; species Eulithis testata. Next base: position 5,175,133 of record OX382205.1, read on the forward strand.
TATTATAGAGGTACCTACCCAATGTTTTTTACCTGTTTATAATAGCTGTTCCTAGGGTCCACCAGTTAAGTCCATCTTTTTCCATTATGTCTAAATTATCACACATCACTTTTACCCCTGAAGTAAGATTGTAACCCACATAGACTAACATCTATGTTTGCCACACTCACACAAATCTTTATTCTTGGTTGGGATCGAACACACGACATCGAACTACAGCACGGAGCTATTACCGACTAATCTATGACGCCGTTAATCTTATGTATTTTATAGAAATGCACAAGACACAAGTGCGACTTTAAACGAGGACCAGCCTCTAACCGCAGCTGAGCAGGAAGAGTTTGAACAAAGAGAAGCGAAACTTAAATCCTTTATTACAAGCTTGAGATTAGAGCTAGCTAAGCTCAACCGAGAAGTATTGAAATACACAGTGGCGGTTGACGAGATACCGGGCACTGCGGAACTATTGCAGTACGAAAAGAGATTTATGGAGTTGTATAATCAAGGTATACTGACATAATAACCGTTATATTCATGCACATTATAGTCCTTAGGTTAGATTAGATACAAAACCAACCACACATTCTGAAACTTTGAAAATAAATATTTGAAGATCATAAACACGCAAAACCAACCACACATCCTGAAACTTTTAAAATAAATATTTGAAGATCATAAACACATTGTGGTTTCGCATTTTTTATCTTTCAAGAGAAATTACAGTATAATTTTTTACGCGTAACTCTTGTACTTGATATATATATTTTTTTTTTATAATATTTAATTACCATATGTTATTTCGTTTGCAGTTTCCTCGAAGCACAAAGAAACGAAACAGTATTACATATTTTACAACACGCTTTTGGAGGTAAAACTGTACACTTCGAAGGAACTAAGCCTGCTGAATTCTATCTTAGATAATTACGATGAGTAAGTTGAAATAATTTTTAATATAAGAAAAAAAAATATGATGGACCATAATTTATGCACATAATTTGTATTCAAGGGATAATCAACTCGCGTTATTATTTGGTTACAGAGCAATGTCGTCTGCTAGAAAACGTGAAGAGTTCATGTCACAGTTTGAGTCAATAGTTGAGTGGGTGAACCAAACAGTCAAGAAAGTAGAGGACAAGTTCCTTCACGAGAAGTCACATAAAACGGAGCTTTATGAGGAATACTCACGGCTTATGGACGTCCAGAGACAGTATGCGGCAGCTTTGAAGAAACTCGCTGAGGGGAGGCAGAGGATTGGCACTAGATAAAATCGCCTGATTTGATACTCTCGGGATTCGTATATCGGTTGGACCATTATAGGTTTTTGAAGTGTTTCTATATATTTTGCAGAGTATAGAGAAAAGTTTAGATACTTGGATTTTTGCAAGTCATGATTTAACGGCTGGACCGCTTTGGTTTAACGGCTGGACCGCTTTGGTTGAGACTTGAGAGTTCGTGACGTGGATATGATAGTTTCTCGCGAGGTAAAGCAAGTAAGCAGTAATAAAAAACCACATGAAAACTTTTGAGACTAAGGTAAAACAAACATTATTTACACGATCGTGAAATTTCGCTAAATATTGTATCGATTCTTATGTTTTAGCATATTTTATCTCGGTTTTTTGTATGTTCCTGTTAGTCCTAAACTGAGGGAACAAACGAAAATTAAAACTCTGGTCTGGCTCATTATCAAAACAAAAAAAGACCTATGACAAAATAGGCAATTAGAAGAATATCAATGATAAAATCGCGTGCGTTTACCTAGGAGCTTAGTAGGTTCATTTACATTTTTGTACCACTTGCTTCTTTTACAAACGTAGTTATATAATTTATGCCTAATAATAATGATACCAAGTGCAATAATCTCGCCATTTAGCATTAATCATAACTATTTATTAGTATTAATTTACAATGGATATAACATTTCTACTCTTATATGTGAATCTGCATTCCATAATTTATTATGCACTCCTGAATGTAACTAAGACTGAATTTTATATTATTCAACATGCCACTCTGTGTAAGATCTTGGAAAAACATGAATGTAAACACAGATATTTTGTTTCATTAAACTTTTTATCTATTATTTTTATTATTACAAACAAAATAGGTACCTAAATGGTTTTATAAGGAAAATACCTAAAGTTCTAGATGCTTGTAGCCAGCTACGCATCATGGTATATTATACAATACATAGTACATAGTTTCATAATAAGTAGGTACAATTCATAAAAATACTGTTCCCTGTTTACCGATGCGTTGACAACAAAAATTTTACATACATTTATGAATACTTATCAGCTACTAATCGGTACAGTCAACTTTTGTAATCAAAGCGTGACCACGTTCCCCGACTTCTGCGTAACTGATGGTGGTGGTTGTTGTGTCTTATGTTGCGTCTTGTATGAGCTGCCATGGCTATGACTATGGCCACTATGGCTATGACTATGGCTGTGACTGTGTGAGTGGCCATGCGAACTGGGACTCGATTTCTTGTACATCGAGAATGACACCAGCTCGCGATTCGCGTTGGTCATTGCCATCGAGTGGGAGACGACGTCGTACCCGAAGAGTCCATGAAGACGGTTTACCACGACCAGAGTGAGACCTTTCTGTGTGACTCGGACTGTGCGCTCTTGCTCTGAAGCTATGGCTATCGACATCTCGAAGTTGGAGTTGAGTTCCTGAAAAACGAAAGGGTGAGTAAAATTACCATTCTTATGTTACCTAACCTACCATTATTATGACATTGAAATCAACTTCTCAAGCTGAATTTACCGATACCTGTCGCTATGTAAAACACAACGTCGTCGAAACATTGGCGCTCTGAAAATGGGACGGTAAAATTGTGCTCAGAAGAGGGCGTGAGCTGTACATGTTAAACATGGTAAAATAAAATAGATAATAAATAATGGATGAATTTACCTAATCTTATTTTATATTTTATATCATTTTTCAGTCACTTTTCAAGACAAAGTACCTACCTACCTAACTAATTATATGTGAACCGCATCGTATGTAGGTAAAAATATAATACGGTCTGCCACAGTCATCTACTGCCTTTGTTATACTTTAGTGTTGTCTACCACATTTTAAAATAAAATACATGCCTATGAATTGGTTTGGTCAGACTGAGCAAAGATTTCATGACTAACGACATTCGCAAATCTTCTTGTTATGAATGCTAGTACTACTTTAGTACATTAGAGTATTCTATGCTTTTAGTTAGTTAGGTACCTACCTACTGAATAGTTATGGAATGTTACAATATCTTACCCTCACTAATGTAGCGCGTTCTTCGCTCTTCAATCCATAAACTGTCGCACCTTCGTCCTTTGAAAGGTGTTGAGCGCTGAGGCTTCCCATCACCATGATATAAGGCATCCTGATAGAGATCACTAGTAAACAATCACATATGATTCAAGTTCATTTTACGAGTGCAACCTTGCGTTGTAGGTTCTATGGACGGAATGACACCATGCGGCCGGCTCGTCGACTGGTTGGCCGTTCATGTGTGAGTGAACTCTGCCTGGTAGCCGCATACGTGGTCGGTTCACTACAAGCTAACGCCCATGTATTGGTGTGCTGAGACGTGACGTCGACAGTCACATGGCCTTCACGGGTGCTTGACTGCGCGAGCGCAGGCTGTGACGCCCGTCCGGCTCATAAAACAATGAGATTGTTATTGAAACAGCTGAACAAACCTGCATGACACACCTATAAGTCGTATGAGGTTTTATTGCATTGTAATGAAAGAAACTACGAAATCCAATCAATCAAAATGACGTTGGGTAATTGCGACAAATGGTCTCAAAGTCACAAAAGATACAAAATAAACATCATCGAAATTTACGATTTTACAAAGTTATTTCGTTCGCTAAGGATTTTATAACTAAGGCTTTCCCATGAGTCATTCTATGAGCAGTCCGAGAAATATTCAATTGGGTACGCATCTCATAAAATGCAGTCGCATCTATACCATAAGTAGTCCTAGCTTTTAGGACTACTTATGGTAACACACAGTTTGCTTCGGGGTCTGGCTATTCCATTCGTTGGCTCCTGTTCCCTATCATTAATTTAAGTTTGGTATTGTCCGATAGGTCATACCTGGAAAGTTTCTAAGTTAATTGTATTTTCTAGTATTCGAGACGTACCAAAAAGCTCGCCTTGTGTTTGTCCAGACGATGGCGGAGCTGGCGACAAGAGCAACCAATGTCAAATGTCTTGAAAGTGCTGGAGTTCTAGGTGAGCTAGCCTTTTTTAACTTCTACATCTATGCCTCTGTAAATTCATTAAGGCAAGCACGCAGAAGCTTAGGTGCTACTACTGGTTTTCTGTTGGTGTCATTGAGTCATATTTTATCTACTACAGTGTGGTCTACCCATTCCTAGATCTGCTCCGTCCCCTACTATCTGATGCGTGCAGTACCGTACGCCAATGTGCTGTAGTAGCCGCTGCAAGACTTGGCGAGCACGATGAGGGTGTAGCCAGGCAACTCCTGAATTCTGGAATGATGACTATCACTTTGGAAAACCTTAACAAATACAATGTGAGCTGTTTAATTTCCTCTTATTGTATAAATATAATACCTATGTCTCGGAAGTAGATAGGTTTTATTTCATGTTACAACGTGTAACGTGTGTCATTCATTACAATCTGTGATTTCCTTTCCAGGTTTACTACAAACGGTCTGCGCTTTATCTAATGCGTGCGGTGGCTAAGTAAGTTTGTGTGTCAGGGTTGCAAGTAAATGCATTGTACCTACAAAAAATGATTTGTACTTGTAACAGAAACAATATTGCAGGCATAATGAAGAATTAGCGTCTGCGATTGTACGACTTGGAGCTTTGGAACACATCGTGTCTTGTTTGGAGGACTTTGATACACAGGTTGGTAGATAGATAGGTATGTAACGATGACGGTGATGCGTACACGTCAGATAGTTAGTCTATCTTATGCCATAAGGTCGGTTTTTAACCTACAACAATGCTAGGTAAATTAGGTAATAACAGTTCTGCTAGGTAGGTACATTACATGTAGTTATTCATATTACATACCTACCTATGTAACTTTAAATATACATACATACCTAAAAACAAAATAGATAAAACTGTAATTGCCTAGGTATAGTTCCAGTTCTAATATCACGATTTACGACATTCGGAAAAAGATTACCTATGTGCATTATTGTAAGTAGGCTTATGTAATGAAATCAGATTAGGTAGGTATATTGATGAGTAGTACCTACCTACCTATTGTGCTTACATTACCTATTAATCAATTTATTTTATTTTGTAAGTAAAATTCCTTTTAAATCATATAGGTAAAAGAAAATGCGGCCTGGGCCCTCGGCTACATCGGGAAGCACAGTGAACAATTGGCAGGGCTGGTGGTTGATGCAGGGACTTTACCGTTGTTGGTTCTCGCTTTCCAGGAACCCGAGATGAGTCTCAAACAGGTACACACACCAAAATGTCAAAATATCGCTATGCGGGTGCTACGCTCGCTACGCTTTTTCGTAGCGTAGGCCTACTACGTTCGATTTAGTTCCCTAACTAAAGATATCAATGCGCGTGCTACGAGCGCTACGCATTTTTATTACTTGTCATTTCAGATTTCTGCAGGAGCACTTGTCGACTTAGCGCAGCACAAACCGGAAGCAGTTGTAGACGCTGGAGCGATTTGCCACCTGGTGCATGGGCTGGAGAACCAAGATCCTAAGTTGAAGGCTGGTTTTATGTGTTTTAGTTTTAGGATAAAAATAACACATTATGGTCTCACTGTGTCTTGTCTGTCACGGAATACTACATACGCCAGTTAACCAGAGTAATAGACCAAAAATAGTGGATAGTTACTTACCTAACTACGTAGGTACGGTACGTTAAGAATTATGTTATGAATCAATGTTACCTATCATAATTAGGTTGTTATCATACCTACCTAGATGGGACTATTTTTACAATAAGGTGCCTTCTAGTAAGATCGGCGTAGTAGTATGATATGCCCCTGTATAACAAAGGGGCATAGCAAAATGGCGCGTAAGGCGATGTTGCCATCATTTAATAATTTATAAGTTTAAAAAACTGTATAAACCGACTTCAATTTGATACGCATACATCATCTGTACGGTTCACGTACAGCCTTTTGCTTACGCTGCAACCTACATTTAGACAATTTTAATTCTAACTAGTTGACGCAACGCTACCACAGCGAACGACCGCGGATAAGCATCCAAATTAAATACGTGTATTAACTAACTTTACAATAAATTACATTCTTTTGGATTTATCTTGTGGTTTACTGTTAACTCAAACTCTGAGACCCTACAGTTTGGTCCTTCGAGCCTGTAACTATTCGGTTATTTAGTGTGTGAGTGTCTCTATGTGCGACAGCGATTCGGTTTAATTGGTCTCCCAGAAGCGGGTCGCCCCAGTTGGATTGAGAAGGCGCATATGTCGTAAGTAGAGTGCAAATACAATAAGTAGCCAATAGAAGTAACTAGTGCCTGCGGTATACAACTACCTACAACTCTACCAAGGGAATACTTTAACTTAGAACAATGGCTCAGAGTGTCAAGGTGCTCATCAGTCTCCAGGAGGCTACCTTCAACAACCTAAAGCAAATCTGCATCAACTACAAGAAGGATAGCTCAAGTAGGAAGACTTTGGGGTACCTAGACGAACGTCTTTCGCGGCTGAACCAGCAGTGGGAGAAGTTCGTCTACAACAATCAACTTTTAGAGGAGTCGGATGCCACCGACCATCAATACTTCACTGATAATGTCTTCACCAGCACGAAAGACATGTACGAAGATGTGCTGCAAGACATACTGAAGCGGAAAGCGGAGTTGCCGACCGCGAGTCCGAGTAAGGTGGAGTCCGGGGAGGTGACACCTTCTGCACCACCTACAGCAGGTAAGCAATCGACATTTAGTTTCGATGATATTAAATTTCATGTTCCTCCTCGTGAAACAGAAGAGACAAATAACAAGCAACAAGATCTTTTACGTCAACAATACTGCAACTTTAGAGCATTTGAACGTGCTGTGGAGAAGATTGACTTAGCTCAGTCTACACTCAAAGAAAAATGGGAATTGGAAGATAACCTGAATATCCTAAAAACTAAGTGGGAAAAAATCGAGAAAGCGAATTGGGAACTTGACTATATTTTACAAGACGAGGATTCAGTTTACAAACAGAAGTATGATGCTGCAGAGAAAATTTACGACGAGCTGCGAAAGAAAATTCAACACAGCATCTGGAACAACGCTCACTATGAGAAGACAAGACCAAAAACTACACGAGATACTGCCAACTTGGTCCAACATCTCGAACCATGACATTTACCTCTACTCGGTAACATCACTGTTGTTGGGAGGTATTGTCGTGGTTCTCCTGTACATTGGCGCGAGACGCTGGCTCAGATATACTGGGGCTACCAAAAACCGACCAAATCTTCAAGGGAGAGAGAATAGAGGACTCGAAGAGATCGAGCTACAGGACATGTGTCAGGCTTCGCGAGCGCAACCAATCTACAGTGAAGCAAGCCCGTCAAAGAAAATCTTTCATTTCGATGGACTTAAGTAGTTAAGAACTTTATGATGTTGCTTAATGATTTTGCTTATTATATTTTGACATAACTAACTATACTACATTTTACTACATTATACCTAGTTAAACTAAACTTTGTAATGGATGCTCATCCTACGTTTCTTTTACTTTTCCCTCGGGAGCATGTACGGTTCACGTACAGCCTTTTGCTTACGCTGCAACCTACATTTAGACAATTTTAATTCTAACTAGTTGACGCAACGCTACCACAGCGAACGACCGCGGATAAGCATCCAAATTAAATACGTGTATTAACTAACTTTACAATAAATTACATTCTTTTAGATTTATCTTGTGGTTTACTGTTAACTCAAACTCTGAGACCCTACATCATCAAATGATAATAATGATGATAACAGTTCATTGGGACTGTTCTATTGATCGTAAACACTACAATTCTATTGATCGTAAACAGAAACGTCACAGGAAAGCAAATACGCAGTGTCGTGTAAGTGAATGACGTGTTTTTTCGAGTTATTCTTATTTAACTGCCAAACTACTGAACTGATTTTGATAAAAATTATATGGGACCAATCTGGAAGCATACTTTTTCAGATAAAAGTGTTGATCCTACAATCAACACTTTGTCTTTTGCTTAACTCTTGAAAATTGCTACACGTACATTTCAGCGCAGCACATTATGCGCGCTAGGTGCAGTAGCAGGCGCCAGGTCTGAACTAGCGGAGGCGGTGGTAGCGGGCGGAGCCCTGCCCCCGGCGCTGTTGCACGCAGGACACGACGCGGCGCCTGTGCGTCGCGCCGCTGCAGCCCTCATTAGGGATATCGTCAAACATTCTGTTGATGTAAGTTTTCTGCTAGGTAGGCACCTATTAGAATTTTTATAGACAGAGCCAGCTCAATATCACGTAGACGTAGTAGACCGTCTGTCAAGTTTAAGATAGGTAGGTACTGGTCTAACTACAATTTTGTTTTTAATGAATTTCAGTTAGCTCAGTTGGTGGTGAACACAGGAGGATGTGGCCCTCTGGTCGAGTTGCTGGCAGAATCAACGGGAGGTACACGTGTGCCGGCCTGCATGGCGCTTGGCTTCATTGCGGGCCAGTCGGATCAGCTCGCTATGGCCGTGATAGAGTCCAAGGTACATACCTATATAATAGTTAATGCATTAGCTTGTTATCTGAAAAAAATAAATTTGCATGTAATTAATTACTTTTTGTCATAAAAAAACTGAGAATAACCCTGTTGTTTTTGTCAGGCAATTCCAGCCCTAGTGGAGATCCTTCAGAATACTGAAGCAGAAGACGCTGAGATTTGTGCTTGTGCATGGACACTAGGTCACGTGGCTAAGCACTCACCACAGCATAGCCTTGCCATTGCTGTTGCTAATGCCTTCCCTAGACTGTTGCAGGTATGATGATACCTCAATTTTTGTGGTTATATTGCAATTCTTTGTATAGCACTTGTAAGGACAATACATCGGCATTTCACACATGTTTACAGTTATACACAAATCCCAAGTCATCGGGAGAAGTCCGAGCTCGGACATCATGTGCCCTGAAGCAGTCACTGCAGTGCTGCCTGCACCGCCCAGCACTAGAGCCTCTTTTACATGCTGCACCAGCCTGCATACTGAAATATGTGCTAGCACAATATGCTAAGGTAAGAAGAACCTTTGTTAAAAAAATGTATATTTATTTTGACTTAGTTTAATGATATTGAAATCAATTGCATTAAAAAACAGGTACATCATCAAGATTGTCATCTTCTTCATCATAATCTTCACCATTGTCAAAGTAGTTGTTGGCGTAGTCTGTTCCATCGTCCACTTCGTCTTCTTGTTCATGTTCATCGTCTAAGTCCTCATCATCGTTGTCACCTTTCTTTGCAGCACTTTCATCTTCATTTGTCTCCATATTGTCTTCACTTTCTAGTGTTTCCTTTTTCTCCAAAGTTTGCAATCTTTTATCTATATCCGCAGAGTCTTCTAACTTACGTTTCCGCGATCCGGCTCGGATTCTTCCGGCCTGAGGTTTCAGCTCGGTCGGCATATGAGTCCAGTTACAGTCTAAGATCTTTCCTTTCTTCGCGTCTTGGGCCAACACTTTGTACTTATCGGAGTACCGCTCCACGCCGTCGGTTCGCGTCCTAGCTTTCACGTACGCTGGAGAGTCGTGCAAGTACTCTATAAACTGATCCTTCACGATAAGCATGTAATCTGTTGCAGCATCACAGTTCAGCGGTAAAGGCTTCACCATTAGTTTTGGGAAAAGAGGAGGCGGTGCAGTTGGTGTTATATAGGTATTGTCTTGCCTGGTGATTCCGAGTAGCTGAAGCTGATCTGGCGTTAGGGACAACCCGGTACCACGTCCTCTACCCCTTCCAGCCATGTTTACGCAGTATTTATACGGTTCGCCTCAGGTTCTCATTGAAAAATTTGTAAATAAAAACTGTTTTTTAAGTTTGTTTACGTCGTCGGTCATTCGTCAAAACATCTTTGATCTGCGACATAATTTAAAAAAGGTAGGTACTGTGTTTGTCTATGGTATTTTTTGACATTGACATGACAACTTGACTGACATTGGCGTACATCTGACATTACATTGACTGAGGCACTTAAAGTTAGACCACGCTACGTCAGCACAGCAACGTCGTTAGATCGTAGACTTAAAAATAAAGCACACAATTAAGTTTTAGGACACGAATTGTGCCTAAATATACAAATGTTGCAAAAATGTTTTCAAATTTTTTCTAATGTTTGTTACCTAAGAACTCCGTCATTCGTGAACCGATTTGAAAAAATATTATTTTATCTGAAAGGGTACCTATAGATTCTAAATTGGTCCCTCATAACTTAGATTCTCATAACTTATCAACATAAGATCTGTGTTTCCTGTAGGTACCTACCTATTTAATTTAAACAAACCTTTTTTTAGATTTTACCAAATGATGCAAGAGCACGAAGACTCTTTGTGACGACGGGAGCTCTGAAAAGGGTCCAAGAAATTGATTCGGTTCCAGGAACTTCACTAAAAGAATACATAAATATAATAAACAGTTGTTTCCCAGAAGAAATCGTGAGGTCAGTATCTACCTTTACTATTATTTTATACTCGATTTTTTTCCTACCTAATCGTATTCAATCAGCCCAAGTCAGCTCATTCGGTTAGTTACTCTAGTGCGGCAACATTCAAGTTATATCAATATATTATTTTTCGTTGCAGATATTACACTCCAGGATATTCAGATTCTTTGCTTGACAGAGTAGAAGCATATACACCTCAGGTAAATAAAAGTATACGCTGGCCAGGGTCATCTAAGTACAAACTTTTTAAGAAAGGCCTCATACCCTCACCCATTCGACGTAGTTACCTTACCTAAGTGTAACAACCTTCTTTCTATTTGCTTCAGATCCCAGAGTTATTCACAGACCGAGTACCGAGTGACTGCCAGAGTGAGCTATCGGTGGAAAATGCAAATTAACAGATTCCATTTTCGATAATTTATTTTGTTTAATAAAGTTATTATTTTATATGGAGTTGTTTTCTTAAATTCCGTTCAATAGTGTCCATACAGTCTTTTGCACTTGAATAGCTCGACTGCCAATAGTTGATTTTTCTATAACCATTGATTGACTGCAAACTCTGTAACTACAAAAAGGGAACAATGTACCTAGGTAATAATATGGTAGGTATTATTGCCTAAATGATTTTTTACTAACTGGACTTAGTTACTACTGCACTGCCTGCAAAGCACATTGTCATACATTTTTTACTGTCCTCACATAGACCTAAAGAAAAACACGAATCATGAAGTATACAATTTCGCGTCTTCTTCCCTTCGTTAGTATTGTACTAGGTACTAAACGCGCTATATTTTCATTATGAGCTAGAAAAAAGCCATCCAAGCAAACTACACTAACTAGTGAGGCTGAGCGTAAGCAGACCACTGACCGCAGCCACCGTTGTTGGTCAGCGACAGCTACTTTGGCCCATTTGCCTCAGCTTCACTAATTCGTTGCTTGGATCTACATTACAAACTTACCCATAACTCGCGTCCGACAAAATGTTTATCAGCCTGATTCCTTGAGTATCCACCTCATAGAAACTTTCGTCTGGTTTATTTGAAGACAGATTGAGGCTTTTTATCAAGTTATCTAAACTTGTTACCTCATGCGAGGTTAAACCCTAAACGAAGAGGCAATAATAGGTATTTGAATCTGGCAAGTAGGTATAGTCAACAAGTTTGCTATCTACGAATGCAAAAAGCATCTTGTGATCCGGATCTCGAAGGTCAATCACAAGCTAGTGGCTAATCACCATTCGCATTACGCATGCCATGTAGTTCCAAGAATAAAATGTTGCGTATTCTATTGCAAACTTAGCGTGGTTAGACTCGTAGACTAGAATCAAGTCTTTTGAGTCGAACCACGTAAGCAGTTCTATGCACTGATATTTATTTATTATTCTTATCAAATGTGTTGTCATCGGTCCTCGATAAATCTAGTTTGAATGAAATCTGGCAGTTTTGGTCCAAAATTGCGCCCGAAGAGTCGGTTACAAACATACAAGTGAAGCTAATATAAAGCTTGTAAAAATTGTGCAGTTTACATACCTGAATTTTACATGATGTAAAACCAACAGATTCCAATTCGATAACAAGTATGTAATGCATTTTCAGCGAGAATCAAACTACTATTTCGAATTGGATGTCAGGACCCTATATATACTGCACACGCGATTCCCCTATCAATTCGGTCAGGATGTGGCGAGAGAGATAAGATAAATGTTCCAATAAATATTGTTTATTAGAAATAATTGGAATTACATATAGAAAATGCAAATTAATAAATTTGGGCACTGAACTGTACTATCCCATTCGGTAGGTGCTCTCGATATCCACCACACCTAAAAAAGAGAACACAATATTAAAATTATTGCTCAAACTGAAATATGGGGCTGCATAATAAAATCAATCAGGATTAGGTATCTTCAAAATGATCTAGATATATGCTTGTCTATTATTATCTTCATCATTATATAGTGGAGACAGCCATTAAAAGATTTAAGAGCGTATTACGCACCTGGTTGCTGGATCATGGGTTTTACACGGTTCATGAATTCATGGAGTTGAAGTAAGATTGTATAGTTGATAATAGACCTATAAGTAATATAGTAATTTTTTTTGCATGCCATCATTTTAAAATAGCGAAATAAGGGATCTAGTTATAATTTTGTTTACCACCTGTTGTGTACCTATTTCAAGCAAATAAAGAAACTCTAAAACTCTTAGAATTTAAATACCTACCTACTAGGCTTCCCATCTAACAAAACATAGAAGTATATTTAAAAAAAAATTAAGTACCTGTGTATTTTTAACTGTATGTACTGTCACATCATCATCATGGTTTCATAAGCTGCAGTATCCTGAAAACATTAAAAGTTGAGAAAATATGTTGGAAGCAGGTTTTCAATGAAATACTTTACAAATGTTTATCAGAAATGTTTGTCTTCAAAAAGATCTAGATATATGCTTGTCAAATTATAATCATCATATCTATAAATTCAGTAAACAAACTACAAGTTATCTGGGTACCATGGTAAAATGAAAATACAAACCTTTTACATGGTTTATTCAACTGCAAAAGCTTCCATTTCATTCCTAGAATCTGCAAAAAAAATTGAATATTACTAATATGTCACAACAAACATGTGTAATTATGTTTTTTGAGTGGTTTCAGATTTTACCATACCATATTTTCCCCATGAATTAGTGAGCCAGGGATAACTTAGCAATTCATCATTTTAGGTTTTTACAACCTGGGATGTACTTTTAACAAGAACTTAGGCTAGATTTGCAACTTCATTTGATAATGAAACTTAGGAATTTAGGCAGAGATTTTAACCTAGGGATGACGTCATATCTCGGCCGAAAACTTAAAAAGAAGTTTCCAACGTCATCTCTATTAGAGTTAAAGCATCAGGTAGGTACATTTACAGTAGTTTTTCACCTTTTTATACATCAGAACCAATTTCAGACTCCTCTCACTTCTCACGATAAAGCTTTCCTTTCCGTTTCAGTCTTCAGTGACATCTGCAATATTATAAATGTATGTCAATACAGGAATATCAAATTATGAATATATTATCAAGTAGTTTAAAATTCAGATGTTACCAAAACCATAATTTCTCCATGATTTAGTGAGACAGGGATAACGATTATTCATCATATTATAATTATTTATTTACCCATCCTATTAATATTATATTAATATTATAAACGCGAAAGTTTGCGAGTATGGATGGATGTTTACTCTTTCACGTAAAAACTACTGATCCGATTTGGATGAAACTTGGAATATATATTGTCCATGACCTGGATTAACACATAGGCTACTTTTTATCCCGAAAAATCCACGGGATCCAACGGGACGCGAACCAAGTCGTGAGCGGAAGATAGTATAAAATAAATAAGTTTCTCTACCTGTTAGTTTTTGATGATTGGCTGTTTGATGAACTTTCAAAGTTCTGCATTTTATCTGAAAAGTATTGTTGTCATGTAAATTGGAGCTATCATCTGCATAGGCATGGCACTTTTTTAGCAAAACTTTACTATCAGAAGTACCATACCATATTTTCCCCACGATTGTGTGAGACAGGGATAACGATCATTCATCATTTTTAGTTACAAGTACCTACAGCCCTACATAATAAAATAATATTATAAAACTTCATGTTAAATTAAGTTAGTTTAGGAAAATGCAACAGAATCGGCACCATTAACTTACTTTTTTTTGCTTTAAGCTTCAATCAACACTAAAAACCGCATATAACCTGCAAAAATAAAAAACAATTAGATGAAACCAAACAAAACTAGTGAATAAAAAATTGGTAGGTTTATCAGAAAAATCGCTCAACATTCTTTTCGTTTCAGACTGGGGCGATATTTAATTCATCATGGAATTTTAAATTTAATGATGAAACTGCATACACTTCACTAATTGTATCATTGAATACATTTGTAAGCTTACCTTTTAACTCATAAGTAGTGTAAGTACAGCAAATGGCGCCATTTAATGTGCACCTGGAAAGATTTTTCTTTAATAAACACTGCTAATCCAGTGACATTACATAATTTTTGAGGGCAATATCAGAAAAATCGATCAACATTCTTTTCGTTTCAGACTGGGGCGATATAATCAATCATCACTGCTTCAGCTTATTATTTTATTATTGTTATTAGGACATGAATTACTATTTATCTCACCTTTTACTGTAGTTTTCTCATAATGGATATGAACTTCGATGTACCTGTGAAAAAACATTGTTATTATAAAATGCTCATAACTTTGCAAGTACATATTTTATCAGAAATATAATAATCAGAAAGATCGATCAACATTCTTTTCGTTTCAGACTGGGGCGATATAAAATCATCATAGAATTTGAATTTAGAAGACTGCAGAATGAGATCAATTCTCTAGTAAATCATCAAACTTTATATATGTACTTACCATAATATCTTTTTACAGTATCTTTTCTAGTCCAGGATTTCGTTGTAACTGCAAGAATGATATTTCAAGTTAATTTACCTTACAATTAAACTGTAAGTAACCTAATACTATGCATTGTATAATGTGTTTGTCACACTCAACCCTTGGATGTATAGCTATGTGAACAACACATCTTACACGGAGTGTGATATTGTTCCTAGCCAGAGTCACGCATGACAGGTGTTACTGTTCACACATCGGCTTTGGTAGGGTGGGTATGTATAAAAAAGAGATGAAAGTAAAACATTGGGTGAAACAAACTCACCTCAATTTATGTAGTTATTTCAGTATCAGTTGCTCGTCTTCTTCGTGCATGTTTGTTTCAAGACACATTCTGAAAAAAAAACGGGTTCATTAGAAGATATACGAGGATTCTGTATAGAAGGGAATGATCTGATAGATCAGGAACTATCAATCAACAGGAATTCAGATAGGGGCGATACTTTAAGTCATCATTTTAGAAGCTATGCTTTTTGTTTGTACTGGAGGAAAAAAAATTGGCAGATGTAGATTAGATACTTACCGCAACCTTACCAACAATGACTATTATTGTGATTGTTCTCATTGTTGTTTTCACCATGATCCTGAAGCAACTTTGAATTTAACTGCATCTGTAAGTAAAAAAAATAGTATTAGGTACCTCATGTAATCCTACAAAATCAATAACCTAAAAATTTATAGAGAATGTCACACTCAACCCTTGGATGTATAGCTATGTGAACAACACATCTTACACGGAGTGTGATAATGTTCCTAGCCAGAGTCACGCATGACAGGTGTTTCTGTTCACACATCGGCTTTGGTAGGGTCACTTTAGAATGTTTATACTTTTTAGAAAGAAAAAGTATTATGACCTCATGGAAACCCACCTTGATAGTATGATAGTCTGGGCCTTAAAGCATAAACTGTATCTGAAATAAAAGAGAAGCAGATAAGCTTACAGAAGTAACAAATGTCCTTTTTTGTAATTCAGCAAGTACTCAGTAAGGTGGTATGTTTGAAATCATTGATTTTCATACGAACGAGACTATAAGAGAATAATTCATCATACAAATGCTGATTAACATTATCCCATTGGGTTTGTATAACAATTACCTGGTTGATGTTCATGTAACATTTTCAGCTTTTAGGTTACAGAGTCCTTTATTACAGAGTTTGGCATTTTTTGTTTCCTTTTGGTAGTCTGAAACAATGAAACCTTTATTACAAAATCTGTATAATATCTCACAATATTGTCTCGATTTGCACATGTTCAGCTAAGCGGTGTATTTGGAATCAACAAAATTCATACGAACGAGACTATAAAGTAAATTCATCATTATAGGCTGTATTTGGAAGTGATAGAGAATATTGAATAGTAAAAAGAAGTTATAGCTCACCTTTTACCGCCTTGTTTGTTGAGTTGTACTCATCAGCTGAAACAAAAAACAAATTGAGTACAGAACACACATTACATGTTCTACAAAACCAAATAAACTCACCATTTGATAACACTTTAGCCAACAGTGTTGGATACACAATAACAAACTAGCTTATAGCTTAGAGTAATTCTTTATTTATAAGTCTTTGAGTCACTGTTACTTAGACACAAAAGAATTACTTCTTCGCTGGTTTCTTAGCAGCAGGCTTTTTAGTGCGGGGCTTCTTGGGGTTGGTCTTGGGAATCCTCTTCTTGCCGAAAGTGCCTGTGCGCGCCGCTTTGCTCTTCAGGCTCTTGAACACGGCTGTTCTCGCGCGGTTCCTCTTGACGCGAGCCGAGGTTAGCTTGAACCTGTCGTAATCAGTCATCTGAGCGCGCTTCTCTTTGTTAGCGAGCTTCTGTGCCCATTGGCTATCTGCCCATTTCTCATTCAGTTTAGCTTCTGTCCACGCTTTCCTGACCACACGTGTAGGTGCTGTGAATGGGTACTTCAGAAGGAACTTGGTCAAGTGCAACTGGTTCAGACGGATCTGTTGTCTGGAGACGCCGCTGCAAGGACCATCAACGAGAGCGCGTGTTTGGTCGATAACATCTACCACGCTCACTAACTTTCCTTTCAAGGGACCCTCGGCGACCAGGGCGACGCGCCCCGGTTCCACGTACCTTTCGAATGGCATGACGTCCTGCAACAAACATGACCCATGTGAATCTACACGCTTGACGAAGTTTTAAAGTGAACTTCAGTAATATGTCTGAAACTGAATGTTTTTTGACCAGCACTGCCGACACTATCACAACAACACTTTTGAAAATGGCATTTGAAGAAAATACAATCTAATACGCAGAAATCTTGCGTGAACAACCACCGGGTGTCATGTAAAACTTATGAAATAAGCACATTCACATAGATTAAAATGGATAAAAATAATCTAACCTCACAACGTCTCTTCACAAACAAATTACACACGTAAAAGAAGTTCCGGTTGTTGCTGTCAGTTTGACAAAAATAGTCAGAGTTGCCATTTTCCAGCGATTCTAAAAAAGAACGGTAGCAAAGCAAAGAGAAGAGCTTGACAACGAATGAGGTGCTAATGGCCGTCGGTGATAGTACAGTTTAGCCTTTAAAAAAAACTACTTTTTCTTCCAGTTTCTACCATCGTCCGTTCTATAGTTTATGGTGGTACTTCCGGTAGAATCAATACCTGTATATGGGCGGCATTTTTGATTTGTTTGTTACCTAGCAACTGAAAGAAAACTAGAAAAGTGTAAACAAGTTATTATTTTGGTGTAAAAGAGTATTTGTTTCTGTGTTTTTGTGACTGCAGTGATCGTGAAATAAAATGCGCCTCAAATATTCAAAAACGTTTATTAAATCTCAGGTAGGTAAACATCTACTTTAGTTTGTTATTTGTTTCAATGCATCACAGGGCACGTCCTCAGTGGATATGCTCGATGAGTTAATGCACCGTTATAGGTAGGTAGGTAGTGGTTACCATTTAATATCAGGTGGGCCATTGGCTTGTTCTATCATTTAGTTATATACCTACAAAAAAAATGATCCAGGTTACACGGATCGTAAGACATCCTATGCGCAGTTCATTAATCACTATCATTTTAGTCGGGATAGAGCTACCACCAGCCAGCCGCCACCGGTTTTGCATAAATCATCTTTTCATCGCTGTGTTTTCCAGTGCGTAGTCACGTGGGATCTTTTGCCCCAACCACCGCCGTCAGTTTTCCGAACTATGTTGTAGAGAATGAATTTGTATGCTTGCAGGATATTGAGAGCCCAATAGCAGATATTTGCTGGTCTCCCAATAATGCGAAACTCGCCGTAGCGACATGTGATCGTCTGGTGCTGTTGTTCGACCGTGATGGCACGAGACGGGATAAGTTCTCCACGAAACCCGCTGACTCCGCTGCGGGGAAGAAGTCTTATGTTATCACAAGTAAAATACCTGGCTCTTTTGTATTCACACCATCAGAATCAGTACCTATAGAGCCTATAGTCCTCACGGTAGACGTACAGTGAGTTTGAAACGTTTTCAGCAAAGTTTTCGTTCTAGGTATCTCGTTCAACGACACTTCTGAACTTCTGGGCGTGGCCCAAAGCGACAACATGGTGTTTGTTTATCGCGTCGGAGCCGACTGGAGCGGAAAGAAAGTTATCTGCAATAAGTTTCCGTTAACTGGGGCGCCTATGAAACTGCTGCCGGCTGAAAACGGGTTTTTTACTGGAACTAGCGACGGAAAAATTAGGTCAGCTCACAAAAGTGATTTTTCCGTGTAAAAAGATGAACCTATAGTATAGCATCTTTCATTTATCTACCCCAGTGTTAAAATGCAGCTAAATTTGCTAGCAATGCCAAATTTTGATGTTTGGATGTGAATTTGGCAACCCTCTTGGGCAATTTGAATTTTGAGTTTTAGTTAAGGACTAAGAGGCAGTTTAACACAACTTTTATCAATTGTCTCCAGGAGTTTAGACTGCAAAAGCAATAAGAGTTCTAGCGTATGGACTGCAGGTGCTTGTTGCGTGTCTCTGGCTCGCAGCGGCGAAGGAACGCTAGCGTCGGGCCATGTCGACGGAACTTTGTATGTCAGTGGACGATTACTACTGCGTTACGCACTACCACCTTCCGCGCTCGCTTTACTACCACCCCATGTAAGTTACACTGAGCTTACACTGCCAGTAATAAGAGCCCACACACAGTTGTGTGTCTCTAGCTCGAAATGGTGACATTTGCGTCCGTACTTAAGTCATCTATGGGTAGGTAGGTACTACCTATTATAAACTGTAAAAAAGCCAAAATCTAAAATTAAAGATATTGATAAACTAAATATGCAGATCTACTAAATAAATGATTCTGATTACAAAAGTCGAGTTAGTCTGTTCATCTATTTCTATTTGTCTGTTTGTTTTTTCGCGGATCACGCATTAACTACGCGACCAATTTCAATGAAACTTACACCGGATTGAAACATAGGCTATATTTAATTGAAATCAAATACGTGGATTCTTAGATACAGCTTGAACTTTCTAAACCGAAAGCAGCCATTTGTTACGAGGTTCGTCGTATGCTGGTTGACAGATATTTGGTGGAAAGTTTCGCACGCGTACGAAGTCGCGGGTACCTATTAGCTAGTAGATGATAAGACGTATAAAATTACATAGTTTTCACGAATTTGTGCAGCTTATCGTGGGATCTTGTGATGGTCGAGTGTCAGTATATGAGATACAACGTGGAGCTCTACTTCGGAGCTTGGAACCGTCTTTACCTCCTGATCGACGCGATCTGATTACAGCCACGCCCAGTCCATCAGGACAGGTACGTGTTGGAAAAAATTACTTCTATAGTAGGTGCCAAATAACACCACAATACAGGTCATTCACCCACCTTCACCACGATGTCGCAAAATTCAATTTATGAATGGCTAATTCTGTCGCTTTCCATACAAACCTGTCGCTAAGACGGTAATCGCTCGAATCTCGTAGTACTGTTTGTTTACCATATATAAATTGAATTTTGCAACATCAAGGTGAAGGTGGGTGAATGACCTGTATTGCGGTGTTATTTGGCACCTACTATAAGGTAGGTTTTAGTTTTATATCCGTTTCAGGTATCCTGGTAGGTAAGTATTCCTCGAAAATTTGATTTTACTTCCACAGACAGTGGCGTTTGGTGTATTCGACGGTTGCCTTATAGGCGAGATGAAAGAATCCGGCTCCCTAGAGCTATCAATGCTCAACATTCCGAATCTATACGCGGGGCGGGCGCTGGCTTGGAGCGGTGACGGAACCAAACTAGCGGTGGCTTCACAGACCGGCGCTGTTATACAATTAGAAGCTGTTTTGAAGTAAGTTTTGCTTTAGTAACTTCCCTCATTAATCAATGCTGAACATTCCATTTGCTCAGTACATTGCTCACGGCTCAGTTGGTTGTTGCTCTGCCTTCCGTGCTGTGGGTCGTGGGTTCGACCGCCACCAAGAACAAACATTTGTGTGTGGCAAACGTAGATGTTTGTTCTGTGTCTGGGTGTTACTATCTACTATATAAAAATAAGTCGGGTTTTCCTTCCTGACGCTATAACTCCAGAACGCACGAACCGATTTCCACGGTTTTGCATTCGTTGGAAAGGTCTCGGGCTCCGTGAGGTTTATAGCAAAGAAAATTCTGGAAAAATTTCAACAGAAAAGCGGGAAAATGGAATTTTGAAAAGTCACACCCTAACGCGAGCAACGCCGCGGGAGACGGCTAGTGTATTATAAGTATGTATTTACAAAAAAATGTGTATAAGTATTATATCAGTAATCTTGTTCTCTGCAATGTCGCACGCCAACCTCCTCATTACACCACCACGTTTGGGTTGGCTGGCAGACAATGCTTTCAGCATTAAGTCCACCCTTTGTAACAAATGTCACTTTTGCCAAAGAATAAATATTAAATAATGTTACCCACGCTGATGGAAAGCAGGCATTATACTTTATTGCATACACTTCAAGCTCAGCTAAATAAACGTCGCGAAGAAAATCCTTTTCAATTTGCTTATTCTCCAGGCGATGGTTATGGCGTGATACAGTTGAAGTACAACACGTTAGTCCGAAGCAACTAGTGGTGACTCGATTAGCCAACGATGCGCCACCCCTGACTATTACTACCAAACACGCAACCGATATATTCAATGTACGCTTTATAGGTAAGGCGTACTAAACATTTTCTTTGTTTTTATTTTTGCTTTTGTGAGTTTTAGTACTTTAGTTGTAAACAATATTTTTCTGTTTATATAGGTAACGACTGGTACGCTGTATGTCGTACGGGCAGTACGCTAATTTTGTGTGATATTGCTCGTGGATTAACTAGTGAGGTGGGTTTTATTATTAAATCTAGTATTTTTTATCTAATGCTTCTATCAACGTGATTCTAAGTCTTACCAACTAACAAATAACCCTTATCATTATCTGTGATTTAAGCGCGGTTTTAAAAAATGCTCTGTCATTTGTCACCTGCATGACAAAGAAAAGAGATTACAACAGATTAAGTAGCCTTAGCTAGCGTAGCTTTAGAAGACCAACATTAATGAGGCCATTAGTCTCTGATAAGAATTGTCTTCACATGGTCTCAGCCGTAGGTTTCAAAGTGCTCGATATGGGCCAATTACACTTCAATTCCATTTACTAAAGTGTTGAAAAATAGAAGGGTGTGTAGAATAAACGGTCTCTACTTTGAAAACTATCGGTAGAATATTTTCTAGCAGACAACCCTGAACAAATTATATAAATAAACCCTGAAATACTTGGTTATTTTTATTAAAAAAATCGACCATTTTGTACGAGTGTTTCAATGTTGAAATATGTTTTAGGTGGAATCTGAGTTGAAGTAGAGGCTTCTCACTCCCCTATTTGCACACGGCCTGTCTATTGTTTGACGCTCGGCGACTGGGTGCTTTTGTTCGGTTTATAAGGATATATACGATATGCTATATGGCTAAGTTCTTTGTAAGATTCTATAGTGCGCTATATGTGCTGTTTGATAGCATTCTGAGGATACACATACGTGTTATTATGTATCGTTTTTGGTGTAAAACACTTACATAAGACAATTCAAAAATAGCTGTTAGATTTGATGACGTCTGTTTGGCAGCCATAATGTCCTCTTCTAAATAATTGATTTCCAGGTTGGTTGGTTCATGTTTTATGAGGTCTGGAATGGCCCTATTGAGGTTTTTGTACTATACCTTGTTACTCTACTTTTCCATTGCAAAACATTCACAATAAAAAATGCACAACTCTGTAAAGATATCGATTTGCGTTTCCACCGCCAAACCTTGTGCATGTTTGACATTTTGATTCTTGTACAGATGGTTTCAAGGATTTTCTTGATTGTAAAAACAAATCGTTTGTAAGGATTGTGTTGTGAATGTTTTTAGTCGAAACACGCAGTTGACACACACATAATGGCACATTATCAAGGTATCTAAGTAAATACCGAATAACTGACTGTAAATATAGTCAGTTATTCGGTTTGAAGCGTATGGTTGCAACAACGTATCATTACGTTTTAGAGCGATGAAGGCAGTTACGATGCCCTCACACCCTTAGTAGACGCTGCGAGGTAATGTATATAGGTATAGGTAACCTTTTCACATCAGGCACGCCACTGGTACTGTAGAATTTTCTACTAAAAAAATCGAGAAAACTAAAATAAATAGAGTCTTTTTGTAGATTCAATGGTCAGGCGGTGGTGAAAGGATATATGCTGCGGTAGGCGGAGCATGTCTGTTGCACAGAGCAGGGGAATTAAGCCTTGTTGAATATGGACTGGACAAAATCTTGCATACGGTTAGTAGATATAATATGTAATAAATAAATAATGTATTTATTTACTCTCACAAAGCATCCTACTAATATTATAAACGCGAAAGTGGGTAAGTATGGATGGATGTTTGTTACTCTTTCACGTAAAAATTACTAATCCGATTTGGATGAAACTTGGAATATGGTCCGTGACCTGGATTAACACATAGGCTACTTTTTATCCTGAAAAATCAACGAGATCCAACCAACAAGTACAAGATAATGTTAGACACTAACTGAGACTGGTGTCTAATGTAGATTCCTAAGTATCTGTATTACATCAGGCCCCACTCTGCGATCACAAACAGCTACCGACATGTAGTCTAGGAATAGTACATTACTGCAGCGGCCTGCAACAGCGGCAATGAGGGAAGAACGTGTAAATGTGGGCCGAGTCGAAGACGAGGCACACATACGTGAGTCCGTCATTGCCTAGTTGTGGCCAAGGCTTGTATAGTACTTTTCTCAAATAATGCGCGGATATTAAAACTAAGTACCTAGTCAAAACTTTTTAGTTGAAAATACAATTACTTTTCAAAATCGCTATCAAACAACGAAGTCACAGTGTTCATTTGTTTTTTTTTCAATAATCAGGTTTCTATTTGAAAGCCTGTTCGAAATTTGAATAAAACCTTTGATAAGTTACCTCCTTGGTTGCCATGTTATGGAGTAAAAGATCGTTCCATTTTTAAATAACACGACAGTAATGAGTTTTGTATGTAATTTATCTGGCCGCTAAACATGACAGTAATGGATTTTCATACATTTTTATCTGGCCGCTGCTCGCATGTGTGTGGCCAGTACTGCATCTTCGATTTATCTCGAAGAAGGTTGTCAAAATAATGATTTAATTTCCAAGCATGTTTGAGAAAAAACAATATTTCTGCTTAATGGTAATCCAAAGGTGAAGTTTTATGCACTAACTAGCCGTCGCACGCGGCGTTTCCTGCGTTCTAAAGCCCTTTAGAGTGTGACTTTTCAAAATTCCTTTCTTAGTGCACCCTACACTATATAAAGATACTGGTATCGATTCGGTTGTTGCCTTATTCTAAACTAACCTAATTTGACAGCTCTAAAATTATAGCCGTCCTTGTCGTTTCAGTTTATGAGAAAGGGACGGCAACATTTTTAGTGCTGTCAAATTAGGTTAGTTTAGAAAAATGCAACAACCGAATCGATACCATTACCCTCCAAATTTCAGAACTATAAGACTTATGGTTTAGGCTGTGCGTTGGTTCTAATTATCAGTCAGCTTCAAAAGAGTTTTATATATATTGTTGATGATGTTATGTTAGTATATTATAAAAAGTAGTGTTTTCATTTAGGTTCGAACAGAGCGAGTGAATCCCCACGTTCTAAGTGTGCGCATCAACGAAGGGATAGGCGAAGGCAAGGAAACTGAAGAAAGAAAACATCTTGCTTATTTACTGGACAGGCAGACTATTGCTGTGGTTGATCTTTCAACAGGTAATAATCTCTAATAAAAATAATAAATAAATAAATAAATAAATATTCACGGACATTTAACACAACGCCTTCTAGTCCCAAACTAAGCAAAGCTTGTACTATGGGTACTAGATGTCTGATAAGATACATATATACAATTTTTTTTTGTAAATACATACTTATAATATATAGTAACACCCAGACACAGAACAAACATCTATGTTAGCCACACACAAATGTTTGTTCTCGGTGGGAATCGAACTCACGACCCACAGCACGGAAGGCAGAGCTACTACCGACTGAGCTATGACGCCTGTCTAAAAATAACTAAAGTATTTAATTTTAATAAAACTATTTAGTCTATTTGACTCTACATTACTTTGATCCCTCAATCTAAGGGTATAAGTTTTCTTAGTACCACTTTTTCACTATAGTGGTGTCGATTCTTTTGTTGCAGTTTTCTAAACGAAACTAATTCATTGAGAGCGCTATTGTCTTTCGTCTTTTTGAGAAAGGTACGGCAACATTTCAGTGTCGTCAAATTAGGTTGGATTATAAAATGCAACAAATGAATCAGCACCATTATAGAGACCACAAATATATTATGATTACACGTAACGAATTAAGTTTTTCACTTGTTACTTCATTACTATTCTGTCTTAATCCCACGCTGGATAGCATAAGCAGTACCCTTTTAATTTTTTTTAATTATTCTCGGATTATCTTGTTAAATCAGCTTACGCCCCACAGGGGTACAATTAGGTCAGTGGTGGCACGAAGCTCGTGTGGACTGGCTTGAACTGAACGAAAGCGGTCAGTTACTTTTACTGCGCGATACGAGAAGGCGACTTGCGTTATTGCAACTGCATTCTGGTGATAAGGTACTATGAATTTTGAATCCTATTAACTTGCCTAAAGGTAGTAAATAGATTGGAGTTACGAAGAAATAGTACGAGTAAGACAGCGTAGCGGTAGTCTACGCCGTAGCACATTGCGTAGTAGGTATATACTACGCAATGATGGTTGCATAGACTAACTTGAACCGACCTTCAAGTCTTTGGTTTACTGCAACTGCGTACTTGGTAATAAAGTACATACAATTTTCAATCTTATTAGCTCTGCTAAATATCGAAAATAGATTGATTTTTCATACGAACGAACACAATATCTGAGCGTAGCAGTAGTCTACGCCGTAGTGCATCATAGTGAGTCTACGATTTAGCTGTTGCGTTTCGCAGGAAATCATCGCGAGCGGTGTTGGGTTCGTGCAGTGGATTGAAAATAGCGATGCTGTATTAGCTCAAACTCCTACACATCTTCTTATTTGGTAAGCATTTTTTGCCTACTGTAAATGGTATGTTGGCTTTGAATACAATTTATATTGTATACAAAATGAATCCACAGTCATTTTGCCACAGTCACGAAGTATGTCAACTATTTTAATGAAATTACAAAATATCTTTTTTTTCATTTAAATTTTATTTTTTTATATCAAGTACGTGAATGTGATCACATTTAAAATAATAAAAAAAATGTACTTAATTTTTTTTATTCATTATATTGACAGATTTTTTTACAAGTTGGATTATTTTGTAATTTAAGGTTTTATATATTTCCAGGTACCGTGCATGGGACCCTAGTAGTGTTGAAATGGCAGAGTGTGGCGGTGGGGTGGTAGTACAAGTGATTGCTAATCGCGTGATCTTAGAAGGAGGTCAACTGCCGTACTTGACACTGGATGAACATCGACTTGCCTTTAGTAAGAACTTTTTCAGATTTATCGGTCTTATTTCAGGTTTGAGATATTTATTTACCTAAAAATATAAATCACTTTACGAGAAATACATAGGCAACTTATGTGTAAAAAAGTAAAAATATAAAAGTACGAGTGTGTCGGAAGGACTTGATTCTGTTTTAGCATAAAGGTAAATTATATTTTTAATTATCCAACTCCTTCCAATTTGCCTTATTTTTTAAATTTAATGTCAATGTTCACAATGTCAAAGTCAAAGTCAAAAATCTTTTATTCAATAAAATCTCACTGATCACTTTGAATCGTCATTACGTTTGGCGATTCGCAATGGTGGCGATTCTATTGCATTTTACTAAACTAACCAAATTTGTCCGTGCAAAAAATATTGCCTTCCCTTTTGTCTTAAACTGAAACGACAGAGACAGCTAAACAATTTGAGTGCTGTAAAATTAGGTTAGTTTAGAAAAATGCAACAACAGAACCGATACCGATACTTTTAAACTTTATTTGTTTTTTATTCGGAAAACAAGTTATCAACTATAGTAGCTGCCAAATAACAGCGCAATACAGGTCATTTGCCCACCTTCACCACGATGTCACAAAATTTAATTTATGAATGGCTAATTCTGTCGCTTTCCATACAAACCTGTCGCTAAGACGTTATCGATCGGAATCTCGTAGTACTGTTTGTTTACTATACATAAATTGAATTTTGCGACATCGTGGTGAAGGTGGGTGAATGACCTGTATTGCGCTGTTATTTGGCACCTATAGGTATATTATTTAACAGATAATGCATTACGCGACGGTGACTTATCCGGCTGTGCTCGGTATTTGGACGGCGTAAGCAGCAACGCCGAAGTGGCTCCACTGTGGAGGCAACTAGCTGAACAAGCACTGTCTAATAATGATATTCAGGTACGTACAGTTTGCAGTCTCTTAGTAGGGTAAACTACCCTAATCTTGGCATCCCCACCAATTGTTAGCACTTCTCTGATTTATCCTATTTACTAAGAAAAAGCCAGACCTCACGATGTTTATTATTATGTTAAGTTGTTGTTTATATAACAACATCGTGAGGTCTGGCTTTTTCTTCATAATTAAGCCTCGTTTTCACTAGGAGACATGTCGCGGGAACAAGTCGCCCTACATGACGTAGTTTGGGCGAGGCGACGTCGGACGACGACGTCGCGCGACATCGCGCGGATCACGTGAATTTCGTGTTGAGCGACAGAACAAATGTCGCCTAGTGAAAACGAGGCTATAGGATAAATCAGAGAAGTGCCAACAATTGGTGGGGGTGCCAAGATTAGGGTAGTTTACCCTAATTAATATAATATTGTCTGTGGATGTAGAAAACTCATATTCTTCTTGGATTTAATCTTGTCTTCTTCCTGCCCTTATCCCACAAAGTAAACACATGGCATGTTCTTGGAATGTATAAGTACGGTTATTGCAAACTCGTGACGTTAAATCCGCACTGCTACCTACGTCGTAGACATGCTACATCGTAGCAGTAGGGATTTCTGGAAAAAAACTCCACTGGAAATCCCCACTTGTAGGGATTCCTTAGTGGGGATTTCTGGAATATATCAATAACACTCGCGGCGTCGTTTCTTGCTTTCCAAATGCTCTTTCGTTTGCAATAAAATATCTACGATCAATGTATCACAATTTACTTATCTACTGTAGTTTTGTCATAATTGTTTAAATTTAGAGTCAACCTACCTGTTTTTGCTTTGGATATTGTAAACTGGAGGAGGGCGTTAATATTCGCGACACAGTTTTTTAAACTTCTGCGGATGTTATCGTTTTCTACTAACTTGTGCTTTGTTTCTTTTCCAAAAAATAAACTTATTCTTATTCTTACTAAACTAGATGTCATCAAAAAGTGTTTGTTTTTCAAACCGTATGTTTATTTCAGTTAGCAGCAAAATGCTATCGAGAAGTATGCGATGACGCTCGTACGTTTTACTTAGACAAGACGATAGAGATGGCTAATTGTGAAGGCAACGGCGATGTACAAACTGGTAAATTTTATTATCTTACTTTTCAGAACATATATTATCCATTATTGTACAAGTAGTGCTAGGACTTAATGCTAAGAGCATTTTCTACCAGTCTTCCTGGGTGTGCATTAAAATTGTGTAGCGTGTTTCTATTGGAATGAATGAATGAATGAATGATTGATTTGTTTTTGGAACTAAAGAAGTTGTAGCAATAATAAGTTTAAAAAACTGGAAAACCGACTTCAATTTGATACGCCTTCATCATCAAATGATAATGATGATGACAACAGTTCATTGAGACTGTTCTATTGATCATAAGTTACACAGAAACGTCACAGGAAAGCAAAATACGTGTATGACGTGTTTTTTCCGTTAGTTATTCTTATTTAATTGCAAAAATACCAAATTGATTTTGATAAAACTTTTATGGGACAAATCTGGAAGCATACCTTTTCAGATAAAAAAAGATTTTTTTCCAATAGGGTTTTTAAATGACGGAGTAATCAGAGAACATACATAAAAAAATTATTCTGACGAATTGAGAACCTCCTTCTTTTTTTGAAGTTGGTTAAAATGAATCCTACTAATATTATAAACGCGGAAGTTTGTAAGTATGGATGGATGGATGTTTGTTACTCTTTCACGTAAAAACTACTGATCCGATTTGAATGAAGTTTGAAATATATTGTACGTGACCTGGATTAACACACAGGCTACTTTTTATCCCAAAAAATCAAGGGGATCCAACGGGACGCGAACGAAGTCGCGGGCGGCACCTAGTAGTTAATACATTTACAGGACTCGCCAATCCCGTAGTCAAGGCCCGCCTTGCCATATTCTCTGGAGATCTACCAACAGCAGAGGAATGCTACGTAAGAAAAGCCAACAGACCTGAATTAGCTGTGGAAATGTACAAGCAGTTCAATCAATGGTCGGACGCTATAACACTCGCGGAAAAAACTGATAGAGCGTCGGTGGGTGAATTGAAGCAACAGTACATGGATTATTTGACTTCTACGGGTAACATTTTAATGTTTTGTTTTGCGTAAGTATTTTTTTATATTAAGCGACTGAGCCTTAAAAGTGGTACAAAAAGTTCCATCGATGGTTCAACGCTATAGAATTTTCGGAGAAAACTGATAGAAAGTGACTAAACATGCCACCCATCTGCGATGGAAATGACGCCTGGTGTTCCACTATACAGGTTTTAGCATTACTTAAACCTTTTGGGCACCAGCTCTCATTCAACCTTAGTTTATTCCTAGATTTAACGCTACCTTTTTTATTACCCTAATTATAAGCACGAGGGAAATAAATAAGTTTGAATTTGAACGTCGGTGGACGTACGGAAGCTTCTACGGGTAATAGTATATTATACAACTAGTGAATAAAAGACGGATTTAAAGTGAGGGCCATAAATGAATCACGAGCAAGTGAAGAATTCTAACGACTGTGTGACTGAAGTGTTAGAATCTTCAACGATGTGAGTATAAATCCGTTTTATTCAAGAGTTGCATACTATACTTTGTACCATGACTACGAAAAAAGAAAGATTGGAGGTTGTATAGCCAATGCTATACAACCCCCTTGCGCAAAAACAATAATTAGATGGAGGTCAAATATATTAGTGTGTTCTAAATTATGCTTTTTATTCACTGTTTTCAGTGAATAAAATAAGCTTTTTAGAGGGGGAATAGTATCATTTTTTTTTGTCGCTTGGTACGTTTATACTTTGTTTGAAATAAAGCTTTCTGTTTTTAATTATGACGTTAGTGTAAATCACTGTTTAAATGTGGTGGTTTTAAAATACCAAGGGTTTTTTCTTAGGTCGGTATGGAGAAGCAGGAGCAGTCTTAGCGTCGACAGGCGACGCTCAAGGTGCAGTGAAGCTATGGCTACGAGGGGGTCGCGCTAGGCGGGCCGCGGGTTTGATACTCCAGCATCCGTATCTATTAAGAGATAACGAGTTGGTCGAAGCAGTGCATGGACAACTTATCAAGGTTTTTTTTAATAGGCTTTTACATCTATTCAAGATGATTTATACAGCGTCAGGAGGCAACCTATGCCTACACTTAACGGCACACTGTAGTGCCTAGGACAATGTTTAGATGGAGTAGGCTTGCCCAGCACCTATACCATCCTCTCAGCCTAGTCAGCCATATCCACAGGAAAGACAAGGTCAATACGTGCGGAGCTGACTAAGCCAAGAGTTTCTTCACGATGTTTTCCTTCACCGTTAAGCTCGTGTTATGGCTAGCGTCCACAGACCCGCATCGCACGCATCGGGCGCATCGCACGCAACGGATTTTAGTTTGCCTTGTATAAAAACTCGTCCGTACGGTGCGGATCAGTGGACGCAGTTGTATGAGTTTTTATACAAGGCAAACTAAAATCCGTTGCGTGCGATGCGTCCGATGCGTGCGATGCGGGCCTGTGGACGCTTGCCTTTAGTGCGCATATAAATTTTCCTAACGAAAAATCCATTGATGCACGGCCGGGATTCGAACCCACGACCTTCGGATCGAAAGTCAAGGTGCAATCCCACTCTGCCAACACGGCTTGGTTGGACTATTAGGTTTTTTTATGGCGTACATAATATACTTTCATAAGTATAAGCGAGTAGAGATATAAGGCATAGTGAAGCTATAGTTAGGAGTAGGTCACGCCAGGGAGTCGTAGGTTTGAGTAAATTATTGAGCACATGACTCATTTGATGGTGAAATGTAAGCGTTATAAGCAGATGTAATCAACTGTGCCAGCCTATAACAATTGCATTACTTTGCAGACCAAGTGCACCAAAAACGTTACCGATGTGGCAGTGCCACCGCTTAGATCTCGTGGGTTGAAATGTGTGTAATAAAAATATATGGAATTGTTATGACCTAATAGTCCATTACTAAACTATAATACTAAATATTTCTTACTGAAACCGTCCCCAAGGGGCAATAAAACGAAGACCGCTAGATAGATTCAATTTGTAAAGGTCTGTCTGGCCAATAATATTAGAAGGTACTTACGTTTGGAGATGGAACTTATGTTTGGGGTTACATTTAAAGTAGATACATTAATAGGACTGTAATAATCAAAGTGTAAATCGGTCATTAAGCCGACTAACCTGAGGGGATAAAACAGGATGTGGGTACTCCATCTTAATTATGTCTCATGGGTAAAAATTTGCCACTGTCATAGAGGTTTAACAAATTAATGAATGCCTATATAAAATAGTATATTATGCAACTAGTGAATAAAAGACGGATTTAAAGTGAGGGCCATAAATGAATCACGAGCAAGTGAAGAATTCTAACGACTTCAAGTGTTAGAATCCTGACCGACGTGAGTGGTTCATGGCCCTCGGTATAAATCCGTTTTACTCAAGAGTTGCATACTATACTTTATACCATGACTACGAAAAAAAGAAAGATTGGAGGTTGTATAAAAACAATAATTAGATGGAGGTCAAATATATTAGTGTGTTCTAAATTCAAACACCAAAACAGTGACTAAAAGTGCTTTTTATTCACTGTTTTCAGTGAATAAAAAGCACTTTTATACTTTATAGGAGGAATGGTGGGAAATGGCCGGTGAGATATCAGAACGGAGCGGTGACAGTCGAACGGCAGTGGATTACTACGCCAAAGGGAATAATTACGCGCGAGCGGTGCAACTCGCTAAAGAGGTATTATAATACTGTCAGTCGCTCTAACTTTTACTAGAGGCTTTCTTGTTTTATTTTATTACATCGACGGGTAATGTCAGACAACCTTCTCGCTCGCACATTTCAACATTTTTGAAGATATAATATAAAAAAATGTTAGTGCACATTTTTTGGTTGGAAAACTTGTTTGGATCAATGTGATATGTTTACTGAATCTTTGCATTGTTATTTTCTCGATCCTGACGCTCTGGGATTTCACATAATTACGTTTAGTTTTAATATAACTTCAAAAATGTTGAAATGTGCGAGCGAGAAGGTTGTCTGACTTTACCCGTCGCCTTAATTAAAATTTATACAAAAAACTTATGACGGCACCACCAGTGGGCCAGTCGGTGGGCTCGATGTGAATAACCCTCTACAAATTATGTATACTCTACTAGCTGACTCGACCAAAGACCTGACTCGACAGACTTGGTCCTGTCAGTCAAACTCTTACTGTCAAACAACTGACAGTTATTTCAAATGTGACATTAACAAAGGTTTTATGAAAAAGGTTAAGGAACTTTCACCCCCCCCCCTTTTCAACTTCTTTAAACCTTTTTTTCGCATTAAAAAGTAGCCTATGTCCTTTCTTAGGCTCTAGAACATCTGTGTACCAAATTTCAATCAAATCGGTTCAGTACTTTTGGCGTGAAAGCGAGACAGACAGACAGAGTTACTTTCGCATTTAAATAAATAAATATTTACGGACATTTAGCACAACGCCTTCTAGTCCCAAACTAAGCAAAGCTTGTACTATGAAAACTAGATGGCTGATAGAATACATAAATAAATTTTTTTTTGTAAATACATACTTATGATACATAGAAACACCCAGGCACAGAACAAACATCTATGCCACACAAAGATTTGTTCTCGGTGGGGATCGAACCCACGACCCACAGCATGGAAAGCAGAGCTACTACCGACTGAGCCATGACGCCTGTCATTGTTGTATTTATAATATTAGTATGGATTATTATGTTATCTACTAGCTTAGTAAAAATCGTTTTGCAGACTTGTCCCGGTGAAGTGATAGAGTTGGAACGTTCTTGGGGTGAATGGCTCGTAGGGCTCCGTCAGGCAGGGGCCGCAGTCCCGCATCTCATAGAGGCCGGGGACACTAGGGGAGCCCTAACTGCCGCTTTGAAAGCGCATCACTATAGCAAAGCGCTGCAGATTATTCAGGTAAATATATTCTGGTTTTTAATCGATTGAGAGCGTTCACGCTCGTTTTACAACATTTAATCATCAATATATAAAACTCTTTTGAAGCTTAGAATCAATGCACAGCCTAAACTATAAGTCCTACAGGTATGAAATTTGAAGGGTAGTATCCTTATATAGTGTAGGGGTGCACTAAGAAAGGAATTTTGAAACGTCACACTCTAAAGGGTAGAACGCGAGCAACGCCGCGGGCGACGGCTAGTATATTATAGGAACCTTAAAAACGAGCTGTATTTATGTAAAAAAGCATTTCTTAAAAGTAAAACAATTTTAAACTAGCCCCGAATAAGTCTTTATCCAACGAAAACAGCAAGAATTTGTTTCAGGCTATCGAGGATAAAGAGTCGATAAGGGAACAATGTGAGCAGCTGGGAGATCATTATATCGCTGTACAAGTAAGAGCATCTTCTTTTTTATCTACCTATTTTTGTAGTATTTTTTCCTTTCAGCTATATTTTTAGCGTAAGTAATTTTGTATCTTAAGTTTATTCCAACCATTCTCCTGACCTGTAAGGTTGGCAGGTAGAAAATGCTTATAGCATTAAGCCCACCTAGTTGTACATTTGTTCTTTTGTGCAATAAAGAGTTAAATAAAATTATAAACGTAAAATTTTGTAAGGATGTATGTATGTATGTGTGTCACTCTTTCACGCAAAAACTACTAGCCCTATTTGGATGAAACTTGGAATATATATTTTTCGTGACCGTGATTAACACTTACTTTTATTCCCAGAAAATTAACGGAATCCAACGGGACGCGAATGAAGTCGCGGGGGGAAGCTAGTAATTTTATAATTCTGATAAAATTATAAATTGTTAGTCGTTCGTAACATGGGAATAACCAACAATAACCAAGTTCAAGATCTTTATTGCTTTCATATTAAATAATAATAATATTATTTTATTATTGAACAAAGGATTTTAAATAAATTAGTTGATTGCTTCCAATATGGACCCTGATAGGGCAGAATAGTACATTACTGCAGCGGCCCGCAATAGAGGCAATGAAGGAAGAATGTGTAAATGTGGGCCGAGTCGAAGACGAGGCACACATAAGTAAGTCCCTCATTGCCTAGTTGTGGCCAAAGCTTGTGTAGTACTTTTCTCAAATAATGCGCGGAAATTAAAACTAAGTACCTAGGCAAAACTTTTTAGTTGAAAATACAATTACTTTTCAAAACCAATAACGAAGTTACAGTGTTCATTTGTTTTTTTTTTCAATAATCAGCTTTCTATTTGCAAGACTGTTCGAAATTTGAATAAAACCTTTGATAGGTTACGTCCTTGGTTGCCATGTTATGGAGTAAAAGATCGTTCCATTTTTAAATTACACGCCAGCAATGTATTTTCATACATTTTTACCCGGCCGCTGCTCGCATTATTTGGCTTACTGTATTTTCGATTTATCTCGAAGAAGGTTGTCAAAATAATGCTTTAATTTCCAAGCATGTTTGAAAAAACAGTATTAGCCGCTACTTACCTAAATAGTAGACTATGAAATCTCTACATAAATCTTAAATCTCTTAGGAATGGGAGACAGCGGAGCGAGTTCTAACAACTAGCGGGATGGTAGAACGTTGCGTCGTCGCATACAATAACGCCGGTCGCGTCTCAGACGGCCTCAGACTCTCAGCCGCTCATCTATCAGAGGAAGATACGAGGGACATTTACATGCCGCTGGCGGAACAGATGAGGCGCGACGGACAGTTCAAAAAGGCTGAGCAGATTTACATTGGACTCGGGGAGCCAGAT
Source organism: Eulithis testata (assembly GCA_947507515.1). Lineage (NCBI taxonomy): Eukaryota > Metazoa > Arthropoda > Insecta > Lepidoptera > Geometridae > Eulithis > Eulithis testata. Next base: position 5,209,906 of record OX382205.1, read on the forward strand.
GAGGCTATCTCTATGTATAAAGTATGTATTTCCTCACAAAATAGTAATCCATCCTACACTGTGCTTTTCGTAATTTTCATAAAGCTTCACTAGATTTACTAAGTTTAATTTTATTTCTTGCAAGAACCTCTAAAAGAGACATTCGTCCAGTAATCACTATTTACACCCTTTCAAAAAGAAAAAGAGTGCACTGAATGAACACTTGTATAGCTCTACTTTTTACGTTTTGTATTGTATGTTCAATTTCGAACCAGTAAATGCTGTTCTTCAAAAACAAGCACGACAACTTGCTACGAATAAGTAAAACAGTGCTTAAGAATGTGACTAATTAATGACTATAAATATTCAACACTGTTGTGATATAGACATAATATCAGCAAAAGCTGCTCGCCTATAAACTCCGTCGGTCGTTCGTATGAGTTAGTGGCCAACTCTGGTGACGGAGTTTTTAAGCCGCCATAAGGCCGTCATAAGGCTATAAGGCGTCATGGCTTTACGACCATAAACTAATAAATAACAAATGTTTATTGTATCCGGATGTGTTATTATACCAGTATTTTTGAATGTTTTGTGTTCAGGAAGCGACTCAATACGAAGCAATGTTGCGTTTGGTTGGCGCTCATCGTTCAGAGTTGTTGGAAGCAACACGTCGACACGTCGCTCAAGCTTTACACGCGCACGGCGATTTGCGAACCGCTGAGAACTACTACATACAAGCTGGTCAGTTTTAGCTGTACCTACCACAGATTATATAATACTATACTACTAGCTGTACTATTGTATTGCATTCTACACGGTGTAACATAATTACCCTATAAGTCCGAAAGGGGGGTATTTTGCAGGTCATGGCAAACAGTGTTTGTTCTACGACTTTTGAAATTTCGAAGTTTTTCATTCATGAAATGAGCTTGTAACTTTTACTTAAACTATACCTACACACAGCTAGCGTGTGCATGCAACGCGGTAGGAGAGGGTGTGCCTGCGTGTGTACAGGTTTACGCAAATAGTAAACTAACAGTTAGTCGCAAATTTCTAAAATAATAAAAGTTGTACTTTTGTATGAAAATTTCAATTACGATTTATTGCACATGTCCAAGCACTCAGGTGGTCGGTCTGATTACGCCCTCTTCGGGCTTATAGGGTAATTATGTTACACCTTGTATATCGGTGAAGGAAAACAGCGTGAGGAAACCCGTGGCTTAGTCAGCTGCGTATTGACCTTGTCTTTTCTTGTGGACAAGGTCGACTAGACTGAAGAATGGTATAGGCAAGCCTACTCCATCTAAAAAATATCCCAGGCACCGTTGTTAGTGGCATTTAGCGCTTACGTGTTTCTGTGGGCACGTTAAACTGTCGGTCTCGGCTCTACTTAGCTATTGTTAAGCCGCGACGGACGCCTTAAGGCGGCGGCTCCTTCACCAGAGTTCCCTACGTCATACGAATTTACCCTTAAGGGTGAACTAGTCGCCCACCTTTCCATACAAACGTAGAAGGGTAAGTACTCCACTGTTTGACGTTAACCAACCAAAACTAAGGATTATATCAATTCATCTCGTCATAATCTATGTCTGTGTACACCAAAAACCTTAAAAAAAATATTCATTTAAAAATACAGGCTTCTAAACTTTTCAAAAGTTTGTATGGAAAGGTGGGCGACTAGTTTACCCTTAATAGCAGAAATCTAGTATGTAAGTAGACCAATAAATATCTCGCATCTCGCAACAATATCCTTCTCCACAAAATATCAGTGACAGTGTAACTCTACAGTATTTTGCTGTTAGGTGACTGGAAAAGTGCTATACAAATGTACCGCACCGCTGGCCAGTGGGAAGGCGCGGAAAGAGTAGCGCGCGCGCATGCACCGAACAATATTCAACAACAGGTTTGTTCGAAAACATTCACAATATTGACAGGTAAATTAAAGTAAAAGTAAAAATTCTTTATTTGCGAAAAACTGTCACTGGTACAATTAAAAGCACATTAAGGTTTAGATATAATGGTAACAAGTAAGTAGTACCGTTTAGTGACTCTGTTCCCCACACTAGGACAAAAAGCCTGTAAAGCGGGGTCACAGCGACTCTTCGCGGACTCTCTTATTAAATTACCTACCTAACTTTATTACCTACAGTACTGCAATCGCATGATGATTTATTGCAAATAGGTGTCCAGCTCAGTCCTCACACTATCGGCTGTAAGTTAAACTCCCACCAATAACGAATAACTTGTGTTATTTTAGTTCTGTGTTTGGGTCCTAAGTATGTACAAAAAAAATCTTACTTTCTACTTTGAGACTATTTGTTTGCACTATAAAATGGCCATGAATATTTCTTTTATTTATCAAATCACAGAACGTGAAAAAAAAAACAGATTCAATTTTACTCTTTTTTTTATGGCAACCTTCCGGAGTTGGACATTTCTGCCAAAAAAAATTTCACTCCTTAATCACAGCCATCAAGGCCTCACGTATAAGATCAGCTTCAGAAAAAAAACATCGTGTAAATACAGTATTTTGTTATTAAATCTCTATTATCCAACTCGTATTTATCAAACATATTGCTTGCTAAATGAAGCGGAATGAACAGATTTCGGCAATAGGAAATAAATACCGTGTGAAGGCTGGAATAAGGAAACATAATACTGTAACTCTTTGATAAAATGAGATATTGCTCACAGAAATAAAATTCAAGTTATGAACCATAAAGTATCACCGTTTTGGTCTATGATATAATAGGTATTACTATTAGCAAAAGCTTTTAGCAGTTTAGTGCCCGAATACTGAAACGTTACTTGGATTAAGTTCATGCTTCAATTATTGCCATCTCTGTGACTATGTTAAAAATATGACAAGGCAATTTTAAGTAGTGTTTAAATTTTGAGTGACGTTTAAAAAAACCACCACTTATCTACAGAAAACCTTATAGATCGATAAACATAAGTATATAATAACATCGTTTTATACTTTCCAATTATCGGACAGATATTGGATTCGAAGATTTTAAAAAGTGAGTTAGAAAACTCCTTCGAAAGTTACCGATATCGGTCCGATAATTTCCTATAGACTTTCCTCATGAATCGAATAGTCCTACCGAAGTTGTTGTATCTTTGGTGTATATAGGTAGCATTGCAATGGGCGGCGGTGCTAGGCGGCGCGCCAGCAGCAAGACTCTTATCTGCAAGGGGACTGGTTGCTTTGGGGGCTAGATGGGCATTGCAAGCACAAAGGTAAGATATATTTATCTATCTATCTATCTAGGTGTTTGTTGATTTTTATGTTTTAAGTATGAGGTACAATGAGTGGTATTTATTTTTCCAAAAGAAAAAAAATATGTTAGGTAGTAGAAAGTAAAGAGACGTATGCCCGAATACTAAAACTCAATTTGGATTTAGTTCAGCTTAAATTGTTGCCATCTGTTACTAATTGTAAGGGTCATTTTCATTGAGCCCGCGGAGTGGCCCACTGGTGATATGAAAAAAATATGTACAATGATCTAAGACAGAGTTATCATAAATCGGTTTTAAAACATGCTCTGTCATTATCACTTGCATGACAACGAAAAGAGAAGACAACAAATTTAGCAACAATTTTAGCTAGCCTACTATTTCAATGTCTTTGTGTGAAGTGTGTTATTTACTACATGAGTTCAACTAGGGTAAACTACCCTAATCTTGGCACCCCCACCAATTGTTGGCACTTCTCTGATTTATCCTATTTACTAAGAAAAAGCCAGACCTCACGATGTTTATTATTATGTTAAGTTGTTGTTTATATAACAACATCGTGAGGTCTGGCTTTTTCTTAGTAAATAGGATAAATCAGAGAAGTGCCAACAATTGGTGGGGGTGCCAAGATTAGGGTAGTTTACCCTAACACTTGGTCTTATAAAGATGGGACATAGCCATGGAGCTAAGCGAACTCGGCGGCGGCATAACCCGCCGTGAAGTATCAAGACACGAGGCGGCTGCTTTAGCTGACGACCATCCTGAAGAAGCAGAGGCTGCGTTCCTTCGAGCATCAGCGCCGGAAGACGCAGTCAGGATGTGGCTGAGCAAGGGAAGCCATCAGCGAGCTTTGGCGTTGGCTGAAGAACATGCTACACACATGGTACATATACACGGTGTAACATAAATACCCTATACGTCCGAAAGGGGGGTATTTTACAGGTCATGGCGAACAGTGTTTGTTCTACGACTTTTGGGATTTCGAAGTTTTTCATTCATGGAATGAGCTCGTAACTTTTACTTAAAATGTACCTACACACATCTAGCGTATGCGTGCGACGCGGTAGGAGGGTACCTATGTGTGCATGCGTGTGTACGGGTTTACGCAACTAGTAAACAAACACTTACGGCCCGTTCACACATGGGAGTCCGCTTTACTGGTACGTTTTTAACGGATACGTCATAAATTTATGCTCTGTTCACACATAGGCACCGTATAACGTTCAACGGATCCGTCATTACTGGATCCGATGTGTGAACAGAAAACTCGCAGTATACCGCCGCTATTCTACAAGGATGGACGCTGTCGTGTTGTATTGGTACTATCGTCGGAGAAGGAAGATTCGACGTTATTGGCAGCAGCCACTTATGGCCCAAAAATCAAAAGTCAAAACCTGTCGCATCACTCCCCCTCCTACACCCCGCACACACCGCCCGCCACGCACTCAGTATCTATCCGTTAAAATTCTACGTATCTGTATATTTTTACTGTTCCGTCGTCCAGTATTCGATGACAAAACGGAATGTAATTTTTTTATGGAACGACATTTGTTACTGTATACACAATACTGTGCCATGTGTGAAGTCGCTCATACAACTACATACGCAATCGACGAAAAAAAAACATACACGATAAAACGGAACAGTAAAACGGAGACATGTGTAAACCGGCCGTTAGGGTACGATGTATTGATAGTTTGCACATGTCCGCAAGCACTCAGGTGGTCTGATTACACCCTCTTCCGACTTATAGGGTATTTATGTTACACCTTGTATAACGAACCTTTTAAAAAAAATCCTACTAGATGGGGTGAAATGACCCTTTGTATATTTGTATTTGTATATTCCCAAAACTGTATAACTTGCAAAATTACGGTAAATAGCAATTCAAGTTTTCGTATCGATTGTGAAATCAATTAGAGGGTTTTTTGATCATATTTTGTACTGGTCAGGTGGAAGAAGTTCTAGTAGAAGGTGCCACAGCGGCCGCCGAACGCGGAGACCTGCCTCAGTTCGAAACACTCATGATCCGCGCCAACCGGCCGAGAGAAGTGGTGCAACACTACAAGGATCTTGGTATGTTACTGGAAGATGTCCGATGCTTACGTTTTTATTAGTTTTTCCTAAAGATGACATTTTCCGGGATTCCCAAACGGATGCAAAATGCTTGCATTTTAACACAGAACGGAACGACATGACAATTACCTTGCGTGCGCATCCTAGCCCCGCAGGTTACGGACAATATAATGTACATTACAAGTTTTATTTAAATCAGATCAATAGTTTTTGCGTATGTAACAAACATCCATACATCGTTACAAACTTTCGCGTTTATAATATTAGTAAGATAGCGTAGTTGAAAGAGTTCAAATTTTATTGAATAGTGTGAGAATAGGATGTAGAGTGACGTGTCACGTTTGTGTGTTATGTCAGAGTTATGGGAGGAGGCGATGCGCGTGAGCCGCGAGTACTTGCCGGAGAGCGGTGAGCCGGTGCCGGAGGGAGTGCCGGAGATGTTGTCTCGTGCCGCGTCGCACGCGTCGCGCGGCGAGTGGAGCGCGGCGGTGCGCGCGCTGTGCGCCGCCAGCGCCGCCGCCGCCGCGCCCGCACCGCGCCTCGCCGAGCGCGCCGCACTGCGCGCCGCACGCCTCGCGCGTGACCATCTGCATGCAGCACCACGCACCGCCGCCGCGCACCTGCTGGCCGACAGGTACTGTGCCGCGTCGCACGCGTCGCGCGGCGAGTGGAGCGCGGCGGTGCGCGCGCTGTGCGCCGCCAGCGCCGCCGCCGCCGCGCCCGCACCGCGCCTCGCCGAGCGCGCCGCACTGCGCGCCGCACGCCTCGCGCGTGACCATCTGCATGCAGCACCACGCACCGCCGCCGCGCACATGCTGGCCGACAGGTACTGTGCCGCGTCGCACGCGTCGCGCGGCGAGTGGAGCGCGGCGGTGCGCGCGCTGTGCGCCGCCAGCGCCGCCGCCGCCGCGCCCGCACCGCGCCTCGCCGAGCGCGCCGCACTGCGCGCCGCACGCCTCGCGCGTGACCATCTGCATGCAGCACCACGCACCGCCGCCGCGCACATGCTGGCCGACAGGTACTGTGCCGCGTCGCACGCGTCGCGCGGCGAGTGGAGCGCGGCGGTGCGCGCGCTGTGCGCCGCCAGCGCCGCCGCCACCGCGCCCGCGCCGCGCCTCGCCGAGCGCGCCGCACTGCGCGCCGCACGCCTCGCGCGTGACCATCTGCATGCAGCACCACGCACCGCCGCCGCGCACATGCTGGCCGACAGGTACTGTGCCGCGTCGCACGCGTCGCGCGGCGAGTGGAGCGCGGCGGTGCGCGCGCTGTGCGCCGCCAGCGTCAGCGCTGGCTTATCGTCAACCTTTGTCAATTAGTAGAATAGTAGGCCCTGAGCTGTGCCACCGTAAAATAATATTATGCAACCACAAACATAGCCAAACGGCCATCGTGAAATAGAAGAACTGTACGCGTACTTCAATCTGTCTCACTCGCACACAGATTTGCTGCTATCGGTCAGAGCGAGATCGGCGAGCAGCTCCGCGCCGCTTTAACCGAAGGTTATTCAACCGAGGAGGAAGCCCCTGGAGCCTCCAGCGAGTTTGAAGCAGAAGAGCCTCAAGCACAGGCTGAAGCGGACACGGAAGCGGAAGCGGAGGCGGAAGCGTTGGAGAGACTCGCTCGAGCGGGACACTGGGTGCGCTGCTTAGCGCACGCGGGACGACGCGCTCCGCATTATGCATTGAGATACGCTGCTCACTTGTATAAAGCGCATCCGGTTCGTAAAAAATACATCAATTTTAGCTTTTTTGTGATTGCTCAAAATCACTTGCACACTGATGTAAAAGTACTGCAGATAAAAGTACTCTTTAAAAAATGACTTGAAAAGTAAGTTTTAAAACCCGGATATCTTTTTTTTACTTAAATTTCACTTGAAAGTAATTTTTTTATGACCAAGCCACTTTCCCTTAATTTTAAGCTTTCTTTTGTTTCACAGCGGATGGAGAACATCGATGTCGAAAGCGAAGAACCACCCGAAGCATTATCACAAGTTCTCGAATCTCTCCGGCAGTACCTCGCCACAGACTCAGCTGACTCTATATCTGGCAACGACGTGCCTTTAGCTAAGGCAGTGTGTACTGAGACCTTGGTTCGAGTTTCTATGGTACCGAGGGCTATAACTGCGCTGAAAGACGCAGCAGTGGTTATGGCTGCCGCGGGAGCTGATGACAGAACTATGCAGGCGAGTTTTATATTATACACAGTATATAAATCACTAGCTTCCGACGTGGACGAAATCGCTGGCGAAAGCTAGTAATAGTTTATATAAAATTTTAATTTTAAAACCCTCGAAATGCGGGTGTGTAACCTATACAATATATTTTAATTCGTTATTGTTGTAACATAGATAATCTATTTCCAGTCGCTGACTCTACTAATGGCTTTGCATGTGCCTCAAATAGCTGGGAAAGCGGCCCGAGCTTTACCACGCTATTCGGATATTATAGTTGCCGATGTTGGTAAGTTTTCCATTTGACTGTCACTAAGCGTTGGCGCACACTTGACGACAAGACGTCGCGTCGTGTAGTTAGGGAGAGAAAAGATTTATTTTTTTGTAAATCCGGCTTTTTTTTATAGCCGGATTACGTCACAATATAAAGCATATTGTGACGTAACCCGGCTAAAATATAAAATTGGACGGCATAAATAGGGCTTTGTTTAGCCCCTCAAAAACCATTTTTATTTTTATTCGAGCTTAAATAGTTTTTGATTGTAGATCATATATAAAAATGATTCAATACTTTTTTCTTACGAGCCACCGTTTCTGAGATATTACGAGATATATACGATTCGAAAAGTTTTATAATTATTAGTACAACTCAAAAATTATTTAAGCTAGAATAAAAATAAAAACGGTTTTAGAATGACTAAACAAAGCCCTATTTATGCCGTTCAATTTTATATTTTAGCCGGATTACGTCACTATATGCTTTATATTGTGACGTAATCCGGCTCTAAAAAATGCCGGATTTTCAAAAAAAAACTTTTTTTTCTCTCCCTCTACCGACACGACGCGACGTCTTGCTTTTTAGTGTAGTTTGACGCTTACATACACAAGGGATTTCTTGGTGGGAATTTCAGGAATATATCTATTTTATCAACTACAACGTGGTGAGTGTGCTACGAAGAAACTGTTTATTTGCTACGAACTCGTAGCTCTTGTAGCTTAATGTGCTACGAGGTCTACGACACGAGTGCTACATTCTTTGTGGCGCATAAAAAAGACTTCAACGCGACCTATGGCCGCAAGCTAGTTTTTTTAACAGCTAGTGAGATTTAAGCCCCGTATTCATGGTAAACATTTGTTTAGCAACAATTGAGCAATATTGTTGATGAACGGCAAGAATGTTGCTGGAAACTTTGTTTAAATCAGTATAGGTTGTCCACACGCCGGTCTTCGTTTAAATGTTGCCTTGCATTATTTTATCATTGCTCCACACTACTGTCATGTTTATAAACTGTTGCGAACACGTTCACACACGTCAACATTTGTTGCTAAACTAATGTTTACGCTCGTCGGGCGAGAGCTTGTCAACATGCCGTATAGATATTTATATGTTGCTGTCAAAGTTATTCCGCGACGAACTAATATTCATGGGCTTTTACTTAAATTACATATAATATATATGTCCATGCATTTAAATCTAGAACAGAAAATATTATAGTGTGGCTTAGCTTGCATGATTTTTTCTTACAGTCTATGTTAAGCAACGTTCAGTGCCATCATCAGTGGATGGGTGACCGCTATTGACATTTTCATCTGCACGTTTTAGTGATTCGGAGAGCACATTTAGAGGATGTCTTACGATAGCTAAGTTTTTATAAAGAACTATTTTGAGCTTACTCCAGCCGCTTGCTCATACTACAAGATAGATAGTTGGGTAAGTATTATGGTATTACACATGAGACGGCGCAGTGCAATTCATCACAGGGCACGTCCTCATTGGGTGTGCTTAGTGATGCAATTAATCATTATAGGTAGTGATTACCACAAAACATTAGATGGGGCATCGGCTTATTCAATCATTTAGTTGTATAAAATAAACAGTATATTTTGAAGTGAAAACTTTTTTAGCACCGTTGCGATTTGAAAGTCGATGAAACGAAAAAGCGAGGAAACGAGAAGAGAGATCCCAAAGCTAATTTTCGTACGCATTCTAAGGAGACTGGCCAAGCGGTCTAACGGATTGGATCGAATTGAGACTAGCTCGTAGTGCGTGGGTTCAAGTCTCGAGCGAACTCGTTCATTTTTTGACCAAACTTTTTTTTGAAGGTTTCACTTCTACCACGTGTGAATGCATACATGTTTTTTTTCTATAGCCTTCTATGCTAGTGGGATGGCAATTCGTAATGAAGGCAGTAGCGGCGCTCGCGAGGCTTTTGTGCTGTTGAACCGATGTCTGGATCTTGTGGAGGCCGCTGATGATGAATCAGCTCATTTACTTGACTACGCTGATTTTGGTGAGTTTATTTTATTTCACACTGCAGTCTTATAAGTACTAATTCTTTTATAAGAGTGAATTCTTACAAAAGATTTGTTTGTACAATCAAAAAAACCCTTAAAACCCACCAGCACAAGATTCAAAATATCAAACAAGGTTGGAAACGCAAATCGATATCTTCACAGAGTATAATAATAGGCCTTAATAATAGACCTATGCCTACACTTAACGGCACACTATAGTGCCTGGGACAATGTTTAGATGGAGTAGGCTTGTAGCACCTATACCATCCTCTCAGTCTAGTCAGCCATATCCACAGGAAAGACAAGGTCTATACGTGCGGAGCTGACTAAGCCAAGGCACGATGTGTTCCTTCACCGTTAAGCTCGTGTTAATGTGCACTTCACAGAGTAGTACATGTTTTATTGTGAATGTTTTGCAGTGGAAACGTACGGTTAAATAAATCAATTAAATAAATAAATATTCACGGACATTCAACACAACGCCTTCTAGTCCCAAACTAAGCAAAGCTTGTACTATGGGAACTAGTTATGGTTAGATAAGGACAACGGGACTGTAAGAGGGTATAGAATATAGGAGATTGGATTTCCAAAACATGTAATTTTTTAATAGTTTCATTTCATTCTTTCTAAACATTGACTCAGTCGAAATGTATTTGTTATCAGAATGCACAGACTGGTCTCACCAGCCACTTTTACTGGATAGTGGTTGTATTCGTGGGTCAGTATTGGACGAAGTGAGAGAATGGGTGCTCGCTGTATCTATGGACCAAGCTGTTGAACAGGTACGAAATAAAATGAAAACTTACTTAGGCCTTTACATCTATTGAAGATGATTTATACAGCGACAGGAGGCAACCTAAGCCTATACTTACGGCATACCTATATTATCCTTTCAGCCTAGCCAGCCATATCCACAGGAAAGACATCGTCAATACGTGCGGAGTTGACTAAGCCAAGGCTTTCCTCACGATGTTTTCCTTCACCGCTAAGCTCGTGTTAATGCGCAAATAAATTTGCCGAAACGAAAAATCCATTGATGCACGGCCAGGATTCGAACCTACGACCTTTGGATCGAAAGTCGAGTGCAATCCCACTCGGCCAACACGGCTTATTTATTGAGTAAATATAAAATTTTATTTTTTTATTTAAATTTAATGTACTTACCGTATCTTTCCAGACATTACCTGTCGATAGTCGGGGCTTATACAGTTCGTTTGTGGGAGAATCTGAGCCATGCTGCGTTCTAACTGGCTATCCACTTTCGGAGAGGCTCGTCACCTTTACTAATGGTAAGTTATCTTCTTCTTAATATATAAAAATCTTTTGAAGCTGACTGACAATCAACGCACAGCCTAAACTAGAGTTAAGTTAAGTTAATTAAGTTCTAGAGGTATGAAATATGAAGGAACTAAGAAAGGAATTTTAAAAAGTCGCACCGTAAAGGCTATAAAATTAGGATCAAAGGTTTTAACCAAATAACGCATAATACTGCTACCACCGATTATCTAAGTTAAGCAACGTTCTGTGCGGTCACTATTTGGATGGGTGACCGTTAGTGGCATTTACATCTGAGCGCTTCCGTGTTTCGGAGGGCACGTTAAACGATCGGTCCCGGCTCTAGTAGTCGTTAAGCCACGACGGAGGCCTTAAAGCGGCCTATAAACTCCGTCACCAGAGTTGGCCACTGACTCATACTTGCTTGCTTGCTTGCTACCACGCAAGCAAAGCCGCGGGCGACACCTAGTAATTTTCTATATTCTTTTGCGTGTTAAATTTAGGAATTTTACACCGTGGAATAAATAAATTGACGCGTCTCTGGGGTTTTACTATTTATATCAATTTCGACTTTTTGAGTATTGGATTGGTACTGCAATGTGAATTTCAATCGTCTCTTCTGATTTGAAATTGAGTATATTCGTGGATATTGTCAGGTCGGTGTGCGAATCGTGAGAATTGGTCTCGTGTATCAAGCGCGGCCCGCAACGGTGGTGCGGCTGCGGCTATTCTGCAGCACATAACGCATTGGTGCGGCCCTGCGGATTATGCACACCTCTAAACATGTCTTGCAACTTTTAACAAAAAAAAATACAACTACCTAATACAGTATTTACAATATCGCTGCATAGTATAAAGCAAAGTCGCTTCCCGCGTCTAATGTCTGTATGTATGCTTAAATCTTTAAAACTACGCAACGGATTTTGAAGCGGTTTTTTTTAATAGATAGTGATTCAAGAGAGAGGTTTATATGTATAATACATCATCAGCACTGCATTGCACCCGTGTGAAACTGGGGCGCGTAGCTAGTTCACAATATTTACAAAATACACATGAAACAGTTGAGCTATCTATAAACCGTTGCAAACGATTTATAGATAGCTCAACTGTTCAACAATATTTCTTTGTGAATAAAACCTTTTATATGTAAAAAAAAGCTTTTAACACCTTACTGGTTTTTTGATAGTCAGTAAAAAAGTATCTAAGTATTCTATCAGCAATCTAGTTCCCATAGTACAAGCTGTGCTTAGTTTGGGACTAGAGAGCGTTGTGTTAAATGTCCATGAATATTTATTATTATTATTATTATTAAATAAATTGAATCTGCTATGTTTGGAATTCTGATATTGGTTAAATTAGGAGATAGCATTTTATATTATGATAATGATATTTTAAAATAAAATTAAAATAAGAACCTATGCTATAGCTACTTAACATCGGACATCAGACTATATTTTAAACATTTAAAAGTATTTAATAAATAAAACGATCAATGTTTGTTTATATCGCTATAATAAACTCATTTTGTTATCACATTTATTCAATAATATACTTTGACACAAATATGTTTATACTAAAATGTTTGTTTGAATTATACTGAAAGTTCTACAGAGCTTTTGTAGTTTGCAACAGTTTGGCGCAACCGTGATGCTCTTATGTTGTTTTATTAATTTCATGATATTTTTCAGTATAAATCAAATATAGCTGTGTAGAAAGAATTGTATCTAAGAAGAAACATTTATATTCTAAAGAATTAGGTACAAGATCCGATACCTTTATTTTAACTTGCAAGGAGGACATGAAAAACATTCAGATTTTTATAGTTTATGATTTTTAATATATTGATTACGACAGACTTAAAATTTTGAGTGTATATGCTTACTAGTACGTATTACTTAATTTATTTTGAATTTTTCATTGTGATGTCGAATATTTAAGGTATCGGGATGTTGAGGCACGTAATCATATTAGATTGTCTTACACACTTAAATAGAATAATATTTATTTATCTCACTAATATATCAAGATAATAAGCGTAAGTTTTGATCGATTCCAACATTGTTAGAATAGATGGTTAAATATATTTTATATTAAATAGATAATACATTTACTCTAATTTGTGGTCCATTTTGAAAATCCAATCGTTATATTGTTTGAGGTGTTTACCATAGGAATGAGAAAGTTCTCTATAAATTAGTATTTTCAAAATAGACCAAGTTTTTTGATAGTAAAATAACTTTGTTACAACAAAGACCAATATAAAAATAATAGTGTAGAAAATATATAGCTACATGATATAATAATTTAGGCATTTGAGTATTATTTAACTTTACGAAGATTATAATATTGTATTGTATAAGTTTCTCTCTCTTAAGAAATGTACGATTGATATAAATTTTCTTGTCAAAATATTATATTTCTCAAAATAAGTTGTTGATAGGTACATTGTAAGTATTAAAGGTACTACAAGTTCAGAAAAAACAGTACTTCTAGATTATACTAAGCGCCATACTATGGCCATCCATACACTCAGCGAAATATTTTCACTACAGCAAAAAATAAGAGTTCATAGCTGAAGTTCTGTTTTGAAAATCAACCGTTGGGCCGGATATATATATTTTAGAGGAAGCGCTGTGCTAATCAGTGGTGCAAAAGATCAACAATTATTGTTTTTGAAACATTCGATTATATTGTGTTAAATAAAGTATTAAACTATTTATTCTGCAGTCTATTTAAATATGAAAACTGCTAAATATTAGCGCCACATTACCTGATTCTAGAAAAAAAACATTACAGCGCCTCTGTGAGTATGGGCAGGGGCGAAAAGTTATCTTTGAAGCTGTATCTGAAATAAAGCTTTTCTAGGTATACATTTTTACGATTTGACGAAAAAAGCAGGTGACCCCTGCTTTTTTCCAGGTTGATTCCTCAGAGAAAGTTGTTCTGATGGTACTTTAGCTCCCCGAAGTTTCGAGTAGTCTTAATACACCCAGTAGAAAGATCTTTAATAAAAATGATTTATATTGAACGAGTGATTGATATCACTGGAAGAGCATAGATTTTAATAAGAACATCAAGTTGTAGAGGATATGTAACGCATAGTTTGTTCTCTAACACCAATTAAAATTTTAAACCACAAATATTATATCTACTTTACTTAGTAAATTGTGACTAAACAATGAGCTAGGCCTGTTGACCGCTTTAGGATGTAGCAGTCACTACATACAATATTCTATTTAAAGTCACACGGGTACTGATTTTTTAATCTCAATTATTAAGTTTATTAACTCTATTAGAACCTTTTCTATAATATCTAAATATGGATTTCACACCTAATCAAGAAGTCAAAGTTTTTGCCGGTACATAGGTACATGTGAGTTTACACATTAGACAAGATTACACTTAAACGCTATCACAAAGGAGTTGTGCGTAGTAGAAAAATTTGAAAAATAAACGTATGTACAGTTTTAAGGGAAATATTTAAATATAAATAAGGGTTTTCATATTATGAAAAACTCACGAAGACTACAAAAGAGATCATAGGTATACATTGGAAACATCTCTAAAGCACAACCTTGGAAGAATAGTATCTAGACGCACTTACTCACTAGAATAACATTAGAAAAGTTAATCATATAAGGCAAAGTGTTGAAATTGGGGTTTCAATGTCATTCATTTACAAGGTATTACGCAACGAGGAGGTATGAGTTATTTAATTTTCTACTTAAATATATGAAAAGAAATACGACTTGACTTCGTCTCCAAGCAATGAAATCATCATCAGACATCAGATAAAATCCTAATAATTAATGTCTGATGACGTCACCACTCCAAGACTCTTCAACTTTGTGAACAACTTTGCTACAACTTTGTTCGCAGCATTATTTTATTTCCTAAATTACCCGAAAGTGAAGTAAAGATTAGGTTTGCTATGATGAAAGTATGAGACAGTGAAAATGTTTATGTACACAAGTGTAAGCAGTGAGCTTTTTATTTCGAAGTAAGTATGAAACATGAAATAAGTAAATAATCATGTTTTACATTACATACATACATGCCTACTTTTATCTACATCAGAACTGTATAATAGAAATCTGTTGTCAAAAATTTTTGAGTTTTAATTTTTTAACACAAAATCACGTAGTGAACACGTTTTACGATACTATTATTTTTGCAGTATTTGGTGATAGACAGTGGTAACTATTTTACTTTAACGTCTAAACTACAGTGGTAAATAATTATGTTTCATAGGTCTTGTTCAAAAATAATTTTTAGCACACAACACAAACGGCCAAGAGGAATATTACGCTGTATGTAAAATATCAATGACCTATATTATGTTGTTTACAATTTTGAAAAGATCTTAAACCAAAATGTTTGGCAACGTTACATCAAATTATTCAAACATTATCTAGTTACATGCGTTAACGTTTACATTTATTTCATGCTAATTCGGTTACAATTAAGCCTGATACTCAAAATGGACATCGATTATATTATAATACTATTTACATTGGCTGTTACACGAGACGCAAGGGCAAAATGTTCAGTTCGTACAACTGCACAACGTTAAAATGCTATAGGCACCTATCGTGTGACGGCACCGGAACCAAGAGTGAAATACTGATTTTATAGAAAGCTTGGTTACAAACCGAATATCTCATCCAACGTGACATATTTTTTCAGAGTGTACTTTCGAGTACATCGTTCGGTAAACGAGTAAATATTAATCTATAGTGATTTATAAGTAAAATACAAAACAGTAAAGCCAAACTGAGTTATTTTCGTAACTTTTTACTAAGTTTTGTTTCACCACTAATACGACTACGATGAGATCTAAAAATGATTTATTGCCAACAACACTACACCTAAATACAATACGAATTATTCTACAAAAACACTCTTGGGTTCCACGCGCCACACAATCTAACTTACGATCATCATGGTTAATAAAAAGCCGTCGTGGTCGCCACTAGTAGTCGTCACGGCGTTCCGGCGACGGCTCTCTGGATCAGTCGGGAGACTCGTCGCTTCCGAGCGTGGTGGCAGGAAACAGTGGGTACCAGCCGTACGTGCGTTGAGGAAGTGTCAGCTTCTCCAGGCAAATCTCTACTCCGCCCAGCGCGAGGTTGTGCTCGAAACCGCCGCATCGCTGCCAGAGCATTACGACCAGCGTGCGTCCAAGATATTCACTGGACTGATACCAAAATAAGTCAAGAGTATTTAATGAAACCGTTCCAAATTATAGAGACTAGTAGAGCATTAGTAATGAAGTCGCAATGTACCTGGTATTTGAGAGTTTGTTTGAAGTGCGGCTCTGTAGTGCGACGAACAACGCGTGTTTTTCGCTTATGGAGCCACTTGTCTCCTTCGCGCAGGTAGCACTTCACGTACGAGTCTGGTACCTCGCCGTTAACGCCGTACACTCGACGTGCATGTGAAATCTGCGGACGGGAATTATGAACCTTCACTTTGAGTTTGAGGCTTCAAAAATATTGTTTACTGATTCCTTTAAATAAATGGATTGCGTCTGCGATGAATGCAATTCACCTCTAGTTCCAACTGGCCCTTGACCATGATGATGCTGATGTTGATCTCAGCGTGCAGCGGCGGCAGCATAGAGTTACGCGGCGGCACCTGTCCCGGACCGAGCGGTACGCTGTCGTCGTCATCACCGACCGCGTCGCATGCCGCTGCTGCTGGCACCGCCGCCCACATGCTGCCCTTGCGTCCCGTCGCCGTGCCTGGCCGCACACCCATCACATACCTCAATGCACTGTGCCGCGCACTCGACCGAATGCTACACGAGCCAACATTCAACCGAGCGCTCCCAACAAACATATAGTATATTATCAACATAAAATCAAAGTACGAAACGATATCAAAACCACTCAAATGAAACACTCAAAATTACCAAAAATAAACATTACACCAAAATAAAGCACGTCAAACAGCTTCGTGCCGGGGTGTATACGGTTCTCGGCATACATTCAGTGACCCTAAACGTCTCCGACCTAAACATACAGATGGAAGAGAAAGCGACAAACGTGTGCAGCCAAGAGTGGAGTCGAGGTTCTAATAGTTCTGTTAAGCGATCTCTGTCTTATTATGGTAAGCATTCCGTGTTATGAGCAGCCAAAGTTGAACGGTACAAAAAATTGCATTTCGTAGAAAAATTCATGAGCTCATACAGGCTTTGGCGAGCCGCTGGAGCCCTGCTTCATGCGCAATCGCGACCTACTTTTAAGTTCAAGTTCATTCCCTAACTGTTCAAAGTGAATATCTTATTAAAATCTTCTACGCCTACAGAGAGGACAACTTAATATTTATTTACAAGAAATCTAATAGAATGCGCTTCGAACAAACAATGGGTGAAACGATTGCAGACAGAGGTAATGAAATCCAAACATCCCAGGCGACTCAATGCCTTCGAGATAAGTTAGACGGCCGAACAGACGGTTGAAACACAGAAACGGATGAAGCGAGCGTGATCGCCCGCGGCCGGGCATGCGTCAGGACAGAACAGTACAGACATAGTGAAGTGATGAGAAGCGTCGGGCGCAGCCACATTGAACGGTGCGTGCGCGCGGCCGCCGCACAAGCGATGTATGACCATGCTACTACTGCGGCCGGCGGCCGGCTCGGACGGCACAAGGGAACGCGACCCGAAGCCCGACGCACGACGCCCGCCCGCGTGCGCGCGGAGGGCGCATGCGCCGGCTCGGGCACCACTCAACACTCGCTTACCGAGGCGCTAACGGTCCGTCGCTGCTGACCAAACAAGCACAACACAGTACGATCAGTACTAGGTACCCTCAATCGTAGTATACTCTAGGGTTTTGATGAACAGTGTTAGGTGGGGGGGTCGATAGGGGAGTGGTCTCGGTGGGCTCATGTTTCGGTATGGGAAGTACACCTGAAATCCGGCAGTGATGCTCCGTGATTTGGAACCGTATGTCGTGATGACGGAACATAAATTACGTAAGAAATAAAATAATGTTTCAGAAGTATAATAAGTTACTTCTTAGGTAGTTTTTAATTATATTGATTGTTTCAATAATATTGAAATCTTTGGCATTAATTACAATTTTGATATAATGTTCAAGTTTAATTAAATTAAATACCTAGGTACTATTTTCGCAATCAAAATGCCTATCTCAACTGTCCTAACGCATCGTACATAATTGTAAACTGCACATAAATACATTGATTATAGCAATATTAGCTTGGTCGGAAGTCCTGTAAACTTGGAAATGTACCAAACAGTAGCGTAGTACTGAAACAGAATAATACAATATTATAGATACAGCAATTGTATCTTCCGACCAACCTGAAGGAGCACAAGTAAGCGCAATAAGAGTATTCTGTACTTACGCCTGGCGGTAGATCCGGAGAGTGAGAGCGTGCGTCCGAGTTCTCCCTTGACGGCGCGCAGAGAGCGCAGGATGTCGTCCGGGTCGCGGCGCACGCACGATGAGCGCCGCCGCTCGTTGCGCCGCGGGACAGGCTCAGCGACCGCGCCCTCTAATACACGTCATACGCATACCATACCTACCACTAGCCGTGTTGGCCGAGTGGGATTGCACCTCGACTTTCGACCCGAAGGTCGTGGGTTCGAATCCCGGCCGTCCGTCAATGGATTTTTCGTTTCGGAAAATTTATATGCGCATTAACACGAGCTTAACGGTGAAGGAAAACATCGTGAGGAAAGCCTTGGCTTAGCTCCGCACGTGTTGACCTTGTCTTTCCTGTGGATATGGCTGACTAGGATGAGAAGGGGATGATCGTTGCAACACGTATCCCCGGGGTGGCGCTAAACGAGCAGCAACACTTGGCTGTTGCACCTGTTCCTGGAACCTAACAGCACCACAACCGTTCAGCAACAATATTGAACGATTGTTTGAACGCCATACGAATAAATAAATAAACCTACCACTCACCGTACCTTATACTTCTTTACTACATAGGCGAGTAAAAGAAGTGTTTACTCGGGCCCGATAAACAGGAAATGGAAAATCGTTATTATAATGATCACTACAGTTCTAATAAAACAGATAGAAGCCACTCATGTTACGTCAACATCAAAGGTACAAAGTAGGGTAAGGATAGCCATATCGCTGTCAGTTTGTGTGGTCGATAAACCTGTTAGGTATACATCGAGTTTTGGTGGTGTTACATGCACTTAAGGTAGGTCACTGGTGTTTGTGATAGACAAGCTGCAAAGTTCCTATGTTGTGTATTTTGTTCAATGTGCGTGCAGTGTATTTACCCTTTTCTGCTTGCTGAAATGACGATCGTCGAGAACCAGGAAGGGAACGGGAGAAGTCCTTCCCCAATTGGTAGACCTCTACCTCCAAGGTTTCTGACTGAGAGGAGCCACGACGAGAGCCGCCAACCCATGCGTGGTCGGGATGCAGTAACGACGCGCATTCACCGATGGAGTCCACGTCATCTGGAAGAGAACCGCGTCCTTATACGCTTTTAATTATAAAACTGTATTTAAATGGATTTCTGAAATAAAAATGTTAATAAAACAAGTCACATTAGGGTCAAATGCTAGAGAGGCACGTTTACCAGGATAAATTTAGTTATCAGCCTGCTAAACAAGTAAATTTACACTACATAGTCTTAAAACGTATAAACAAAAAATTCTCATCTTTTAAATATTCTGCTTGATAAGATGCCACACGCCAAACAGTTACAAATAACGGCCAACTAAAAATTAGTCTTGTTTCGTCTATCGCATTATACAGAGAGAAGAGGTAGTCATAGAAAGCAAGACAACACAGAATTATATGTGTGTTTTACCGGATATAGAGCGCTGTGATGCGAAGTCTCCACGGCGCAGGGCTCTGGCGCCAGTGAGCGAGCCCCGGGGTGACGTGTTAGCTGAACGAACACCGCGCTCTTCCAGTGTCCACCATACAGCGCGCTCCTCGGCGAACGCCTTTTCCACTTCCATCTGAAGAATTCATTCTTATTACTATAACTAGCTGATACCCGCGACTTTGTACGCGTGCGAAACTTTCCCCCAAAAAAATATATGTCAACCTGCATACGATGACCCACGTATCAAAAGCTGCTTTTGGTTTAGAAAGGTCAAGCTGTGTCTAAGAATCCACGACTTTAATTTCAATAAAATATAGCCTATGTTTCAATCTGGAAAAAGGGCTTCCAAATGGTTTCGTCGAAATTGGTCCAGTAGTTAAGGCGTGATCCGCGAACAAACAAACAGACAAACTCTATTTTCGGAATCAGACTCGTTCATTTAGTAGATCTGCATATTTAGTTTATCCATATATTTAATTTTAGTTTTTGGCTTTTTTACAATTGTATAGATATATTTTATAAATTTCTAATATAATTTCTAATAATTTTTTAGTCTATAAATTTCTTGCTTGCTATATTTTCTACTAGATATCTATTATGTCGTCAAACCTGTGCTAATTACGTGGTAAAACTTAAATTATCATCAGTAGTTAGCATCTCCTAAAAAGTAATTTAGAAAGAAAACTGATAAATATTTTACTAAGTACGATACCAACAGAAATTATTTTTTATAACTGCCTGCCATAGCCCTTTATAGTAAGCACACTTTACAGTATCTAAGATTCTTGAAACAGATAAGTACACAAGTTAGAACCAATTACTTACTGTGCATTCGCCAATAAGCAAAGGGTCAATGCCAGGACACGCATCCCAAAGTGTCAACTCTATAGCCCTGCCAGCCAGGAGGTCCGCTGTGAGACCTCCGAAACCGAGAGTGGCATTCCACACAGGGTTGCAAGATGCAGACGCAGGATCCGTCTCCACAGGTGGGCAGGTTTCACTGGAAATACACATGAAGCCACTATAAGGTAAAATTGGTCGTCAATCAAAAAAGGCTTGCGTAAAAACTTCCTCAATTCTGTCAGAGTAGTCAAAAGCCCGTTAGTATATTATTTGAATAGAATATTTTGTTTTTGACCAAAAGCCAATTTTGACCGCATATTATACTTTTAAACTAGGATCTTTAAAAACTTACAGTGACGGTAGAAGACGTATTCTGGCAAAAGCTTCTGGTTCATCACCATATCCTAGCGTGTGGTCACGTGAAGGCAGGTCATCGGCCGCGATCAGCACGACGACAAGTTTGCGCAGCTCGCTCTCGAACCACACTTGTAGCTGCGCACGCGCCGGTGGGCGCTGCTCCCGAGCCCTCTCCATGCGGTCTTGCTCCTTCACACACATAAACGGTTTTAACATTCTGTAAAACAAATAAGCTGCCCCTTTGTGACCTTTAGCAATCAACTAGTTTTTAGGTATTATTTAGATGTACAAAATGTAGAATACAAAATTCACTATAGGTCTCAAGGCGCAACTTTTACTCGGGCTAAGAAATCATGGCAAAAGTAAAAATAAGAATTATTGCAAGACCCGAAATGCAAGTTCTAATTGAGTCGTAAACTTTTGGGGAATGCATTGCATTATCGAGTAACATGCAGCAATCACCAGCTATGTTAATCGTTCATCATACGGTTTTCCATTTATTATGATTTATTATAATTATAATTATCATTCACTGTGTGCGTTCCATAGCGAGATGCAATCAGGTTACCATTGAAATGCGTGTTTTTATCGTATTGCCATGTCCATTTCAATCGCAATTTAATAACACATGCGTCGGGCTGAGGCATTTCTATAAAACACAAAGTAATGGCTAAAATCGGATATTGTCATCCGCCATGCAGTAAGCTGTATCATGCTGATACTGGTATCACAAGCCACATCTGCATGAACCTAAATAGGTAGGTACTCGTACATTTGAAATCCACTCAGTATGCAACTTATGCTAAAGGACGTGTTATATAATATAGGCCTGTAGAACTGTATCTTAGAACGTTTTGTCAAAATGCAGAAGCTGTTAAGGATCAAGGAATTTTTCTAACTCTTCTATTTAAAACTCTACATCAAATAGCGCAATGCCCAAAGGTGCTACGCTCTCTAAATTGTATTGCTTTGTGGTATAGAACCTTACTAACTAGGCAAGGGGTTACATTTCCAATATAGGAACCTACTTAATAAAAAAAACCTAGTGTACGTTTGTTAACACAATCAGCAAAATATTAATTTAAGCAGCAATTAGGTAACTTTGTTATAAATGCTGATGGTAATAAACTGTTCGCTATTACGAGTAAATAAATCTACCAATATTGACTTTGACTTACTTCATAGTAGTAAATATTTGTGTGAATGATGGTTCATGAACATTGCAGCTAATTAGAAAGTGTGTTTCTTAAATTCGTATCAAAAGTTATACTTTTTCAGGTGCTCATTCACATAGACGACAACTGTTATGTTAATAATAAGTAGAAAAATGTTTAAAGCATTATTAAAATACATTCATGATTATTATCATAAACATTGACACTCATGACAGTAATAATTACGAGAAATTAGTTTTTGAGCAGAGCAATCGCAAGTAAACTAGTGTCACCATATCAGAGGTGTTCATGTCGGTGCAATCATTAAACCAATATGCATTATACACCAATATGCTTTACATGCATATCTCGATCGGTAGGTAGTTAATGAGTTTGTACGAGTAACAATGAACACTACAACTGACAGAGCAGAGCGGGTATGTACACATGTCGTGGTGGTGACCTCGTCACATGACAGAAGCGTCGGTGCGCGCCTGTCGCTCAAGGGGTTCCAGTGCGGTGTACCGTGCTCCACCACTCCAAGCTCCTAAAGAAACTATCGCTGCGAGCGTCTCTTGACTGTGCCACATCACACTACCAGTACACTAACTCAACAGCAAGACTCGGTAACAGACACTCGATGCTCAATATAATGGCGGTACGAACTGATGAATGCGCGATGACTCGGTTGCACTTCGAGGTAGGCTGCCGCGCAGGTGTCTTCCTTGCTTCATCACTTTGACCTTCTGTACCCAGCACGTAGTTATTCTCGTTACATTTCAGTTACCCACTATCATACCATTCTTCGTTCGTGTTCTAGTGCTCCCATTGGATGTCTGTCTACATTGTTAGTGTATCGAATCGAACGCGTAAGTGATAATATAATATTTGTTATCATAGCTAAGCTTAAAGCGCAGCGAACTATCTTCACTACTTCTTTATCTTTACTGGAGTCAGCACTAATCATCCATGGTATCCTATAGATGATGTTCGACATCGGGATCTTTCCCCTACTCTACCATCGAACTCTAAAACTTTGGTTAGCGTGTGCATACACTTACTTAAACCGCTATGAGATTCGTCTTTGTTTGATTTTTTGCCGATTGGTCCCTAAGTAAGTCCAGCGCCAATTTCGGCTTTATGTTATTGGTCGGGTGATATCAAAAATAAAAATCTGAAAATAAGTAGGTAGCATTTTTTCACACACTTCACTTAGGATAATAAAAATACCATATACCTAAACGATAACATATAACAAATATACTCGTAGATAACAAAAAATAAAAATATACGAGATACTTTTATAATACTTTTGAGTAAACGAAGTATCCCTTTATTTAAATAGTAAAGGTTAACAAAGTTACAGTAACACTATGGTCGTAAGTAGGTAAATAGAAATACTAATTTCTTATAACTAGGCTAACGTGGAAGATGTTTAACAGATTAGTGCTACAGTATCACAGCAGATCAACGGAGACCAATTTCTGCACTCGCAACGCCCCATTCATTTGGAACCAGCATTAATACATAATATTATATAGAAATACGCTAGAGTATTTCATCATGATATTTCAAATGGGACAAGGTATCTGAAAAGGTGTTTGGCGCGATGACGATGCAAGGCCTCAGTTACGTGTAAAGAATTTATGAAGTTTGCACCAATGCCTCTTCCACCATTCAAATAAATCGTCAGGTTTGCAACCTCAAAAACGTTTTTTATTTGAGTAGATAGTAAATAGACCGAAAAGAGCTAAACGACCTGTTTAAAACTGCATCCTCCAATTTCTTCCACTTACAAATTCTACGGTATAGGTTTTCAAATAAGTACAGCCACTGGATCATCTTTCGTAAGTACAAAAACGTGCCAATCTACTAAATATAGAGAATATTAATAAAAACGTATAAGTTACTTATGTTATGGCCACACCACTACAAATGAGCAATAATGACGTAAAGTTGATCCAGTCGCTGGTGGTTATGGTTATACAAAAGGGATTGTTGGAGAAGGTATGTAAATATGAATGATCCGAAAAGCGCAGGAGTAGGCACCGGGTGACAGTCTCTACTTTTATGAAGGGCGAGGTTACCACTGGGTTCACAACACATATTGTTACAATTAAAGCCTATGGGTATTATACCGGGGTTTTCGGCAATTTCCGTCGGGTCGGCGACGATGGTGATTTGTCCGTATCCGGTTCTGCGAACCAAAATAATGTGAATTACACTACCACTTAGCCTACGTGACTTTCGCGAAGATCTAGTTTACCTAAGCCATAACCTACAGACAGTTGTGTAAAAAGAAATACAAAATACCATGAGGAAAAGATCAGGAAGAAATAGAAGGCTTGAAGACGTGCTAAAACAACAGTGCTAGACAAAACAAAGGTAAATATTTGATAAACCAATTTATAAACAGGATGGTAAGCTGAAAGAGAAAGAAGATGTTATAAAAATGAATCATACTGAGATACAATAGTGAAACAGCATAGAAAAATTATTGTCACCCTAAGTATTTTGCAAGTGCTGTTCCTTTTGTTTATAGTGACAAAGCAGAATAATTTTAGCTATGTGAGTTAAAAGGTTTCTTGTAAAAGTAGCACTCTAATTTAGAATTATTTTTTTTAAAGGTTCTAATAGCTATGGTTGTGTTACTAATACGTACTACCTAGGTTAAACAGTAGAAAAAGCTAGTTAAAACTTAGCCCAATAACACAGTTTTTACACACACCATAGCAATTAGTTAACAGCTTTGACAGAAAAAAGGTTCATATTTCACAAATTTACTCAATACTGAGTGTTTTTTAACCATTGATGCTTAGAGACTTTTATAACAAATATTTTAAAACGCCATAAATTCGTCAGTTTCAACAGAAAAAAACATTCATTGGTTTAAGTATGAATATAATTTTACTTTTCGTAAATCTTTACCAGCTACACCAATTTTCTGTCAAATGTATGTGCGTCCAATCATGGACAGAAGCCACGATGCAATGGTACAGGCGTACCGTATAGCGCGTGATGGTGATGCGAGGACTGCGTGGTCGCCGGAGGTGTGTCGTCCATCTGTGGCGCTGGTTCTACTAGCAGCTCTACACTGTCACCGCCACGCTCCAGAACTGCGCACACTTCCTCAAAACTACGCTCCGTGAGGGGCACGCCTCCCCATTCCAGCACCTGAACCATTAACTATCTACAATGTTATGCACTTTTTTGAGACGATCTCTAATACACAAAGATGTCATATGCACTATCAACAAAAGTCTGACTTCTGTACCTGCTGCCTATATAGGCCTTGTAGAATGGTTCCTGAAATCCCGTCACGCTGGTTCATCGCACAGTTTGTGTATTTGACTTATTAGGGTAAAAATTAGGGAAACAAGGTTATTTAAAACGTAGCCTCGTTCTAAGTAGGTAAATTCCCTGAAAGGCCACGTAAATCCGCACGGATATACATAGAAATCATCCCCTTAAATAGCGCAGTCTTTATCTGTGAACAGTGCGGGCACTCGCTTGTGCAAAAAGTGATATATATATATATATTTAGTTGTGTTGTGAGGGTACCTTATCGCCCTGCGAGAGTCCTGCCAGGTCAGCGGGTCCGCCGGGTACTGTCCACACGATGACGGCCTCGCGCCGCCCGCTCGCGTCCGGCTTGCCCCCCACAACCCGCATGCCGAAACCGCGAGCTGTAGGTCATTCATTATTCCTCACAAACCTACCGTATAGATAGATAGATAGTTTATTTGACATACAGAAAAATACAGAACGGACGTAGAAAATATAGCAAACATAAAGATGCCTACAAGAAGCAAACAAATAGTACTAGCTAAGTAACAGCTATAGGTAACCTAACGTAACAAGTGGATACTAAGCTAGTCTCGTTCCGCGCTGTATGCAGCCAAATCGGTCCCGACTCAGCTTATTGCTGTCTTACAGGGCAGATGGTTCCATCCTGCCAAACAGCGCTGGTTTTCAGACAGGGCCAAAAAAATCGTATTTATAAACCTTCTTCATTACGAGCATTTGAAACACTCACAATTTATAAAAAACGTTGAAAGCCCCTTTGTCGGCAAAAAGTGAGGTGTTATAGGTCCGATCTGGCAAATTGTAATTAATTTGCTTTTGCGGTCTGACGCTGATACGGTTTGATCACATGGAAATGAGAAATTGCGGTGAGCGTCATTAATACCTGGCTTACAATTTTCAATTAATTTTATGGCGTGGTGCACGTGGAATATCATTTATTGAGTTACTATGTTTTCGGTTAACTAAAGTTAAATGATTTGTTGGCACAATTTGTTTTCAAAAGGCCTGATAAAAAAGGTGAACATTTTATGAATGTAATTATTCGCTTAGTTCAGTTCATAATCGCTGTTCTTATGGGACCTGTCAAGCACATATAACCGCACTTACACCGATGCCCTTTATCATTAGGGTCACGTCGCAGGGACACGCAACGAGGTGAACGGTCGTCCACGTCGTGTATAACGATCTTAATGGCCTCTGCGTCCACGGACATCTGTCGCGCGGCTGCGGCAGCTGCGGCGGCGGCCGCGGTGCTGAGCGCGCTCGACTGCTCTGAAGACATCGACCCTAGCGAACTCATTGTGCCTGTTCGCTGCTGTAGTGCTGCTATGTCTGGCCTGGGAGTTATACAAATAACTTACAAAGAACTATTTTCAGACCCCATTATTTGTGTAAGGTAATACGCCGATCGGGAAAGTTGGTGGCCTTGTAAACTTGTTGCGTAAGCATAATCAATAGAAACGATGTGGTGGTTAGTAATTGTGCCCACAGACCTACAAGTTACCGTAAAAGGATAACAGTAAACATAACAGCTCATTCGACCCATTTTCCCTCAGCAATATCCGTGGTATAATCAAGAGAGTGCGGATGGGCCACGATCTATCACGTGGGCTCAGTGAGGATAATCTCTACATTTATTTGACTAGCAAGGGCACCTAAACCTGTTACACGGGATTTAATGAAAACATGACATTCAAAGGCTCAAGTTGCAAAGCAAAACTTGTAGCTGGCAAAGGCAACCCGTTGCTTT
Organism: Eulithis testata; assembly: GCA_947507515.1. NCBI lineage: Eukaryota > Metazoa > Arthropoda > Insecta > Lepidoptera > Geometridae > Eulithis > Eulithis testata. Next base: position 5,237,180 of record OX382205.1, read on the forward strand.
GTCTATAAGATCTCGTAAAAAATGTAAAATACCTACATTTTTTACGAGATCTTATTGGACTTATGACCCTAATACCGCGTGCAGACTATGCCCATGCTGCTGCCGGAATGATTGCCGCGATTCATTCCGGAATGATTGCCACAGCAACATCGCCTTTATTCTCACTAAGGAGCTAGAGCATGAACTTGGCGATGTTGCTGTGGCAATAAATCCGGAATTAATCGCGGCATTCATCCCGGCAGCGGCATAGGCATTGTGTGAAACGAGGTAAAGAATAAAGGCGATGTTGCTGTGGCAATAAGTCCAGAAATAATCGCGGCATTCATGCCGGCAGCGGCATGGCATAGTCTGCACTCGCTATATTAGTAAGCACAGCACTAACAGTTGGCTGCCTCGGCGTCTGATGGGCCGATCCTCGTCCACTGTGAGTCCAGATATCTGTGGCGTGGAGTCCGCGTCATCAGGAGGACGGTACGAGCCGCGTCGAGACGTTGCGCCCGCCACTACGTCCACTGCTGATGCTCTGATGAACAATGTAAGTTTCATTGACTTTAGTTATATTTTAACTCGTCTCATCTTAGTGGCTGTACATAATTGTAATAAATTGGTTTTACTGTTACCGTACATAGTAAAAGACTATAGGCCATCACTACAGTAGAAACGTTTTTTGTTTGAAACTGCGCTGGCATCCTTACGGAGATATTGAATAGCTGTTCCTTTTTTTCTTATAAAAGCATTTGTAAAAAAACTACTTTGACTCCCTTGTGTTCTTTACTTGCTGAGTCAGAGCATAATTCATCACAAAATTCGTAGGCATTTTACTCCCAAAGGGTTTGTTACTTTGGTAGGTACAGTAATTTTCCAGTGCTCTCAATCTGTACAGGAAAATATCGTGAGGAAGCCTGCGACGGAAAACCGCCTTTCCTGAGGATAAGACCAACTAGGCTAAGAAAATGGGTGCATGTATGGGCAAGCCTACTTTATCCAAAACCACGTCCCAGCTACTGCAGCATCCCGTTCATAAAGAGATGGATAAAAAGTGGCCCCTAACGCTATATAAAATATGTAGGTAGATTGGATAGGGTACACTACCCTAATCTTGGCACCCCCACGAACTGTTGGCACTTCTCTGATTTATCCTATTTACTAAGAAAAAGCCAGACCTCACGATATCTATACATCTATACAAATATTATAAAGAGGAAAGGTTTGATTTTCTGTTTGTTTGTTTGTTTGTATGAATTGAATAGGCTCCGAAACTACTGGACCGATTAAAAAAATTCTTTTACCATTAGAATCCTACATTATCCCTGATGAACATAGGCTATATTTTATCCCGGAATTCCCACGGGAACGGGAATTACGCGGGTGAAACCGCGAGGCGCTGCTAGTTGTTATATAAACAACAACTTAACATAATAATAAACATCGTGAGGTCTGGCTTTTTCTTAGTAAATAGGATAAATCAGAGAAGTGCCAACAATTGGTGGGGGTGCCAAGATTAGGGTAGTTTACCCCATTTTTATTTTCTGTTAATTTGTGTTTACCGGCGGGAGATGGGCGGCGGCGGTGCGGCAAGCGCTGGCTGATGTCCAGCGGCGGCGGCAGGCGGCTGGTCCTCGTCGCAAGAGCGCTGGCGGGGCGTGCGCACCGAGCGGCGCCGCGCTACACCCACTGTGCTCGGCCGGCGGGACTCGTCCGGCGTCTTGCTGCCGCCACCCTTTAACTGCCGCAAGGGCAGCGTGGTTACACTTACAGTTTTTTTTTTAATGATAAAAGTAATGGAACAAGCTGATAGCTCACCTGATGTTAAGTGGTAACTCCTGCCTATAACAATGCATTACCTTACAGGGCAAGTCCAATGAGGACGTGCCCTGTAAGCCAATGCACTGCTTCCATCACTCTGAGACGTAAAGATCTTGAAGTCTCATGTGCCTGTAATTACACCGGCGCCCTTACCCTTCAAACCGGAACACAGCAATGCGAGCATCGCTGCTTGGCGGCAGACATAGGTACGGTGGTAGTACTTCCCTGGACGAGCTCTCACAAAAAGCTCTACTACTACTGAACTAATTATGATAATCGTGCACGGAGGTGCGCTTTACTCTATTAACCGCACCGGTGCAGATATCATTGAAAGTAGAGAGTGATTTAATAGCGTCTCGAAAGGCAAGTGAATTAACATTAAACTTCACGATTAAATTCGGTGACTACTACACTGTCTTTTTGAAGATCAATGTGGGGTGTAACTGTAAAGGCTGGTAATTGTTTTTTGAAGGACCATAGAATAAATCTAAAAAAAATAAAAATACTGAACCAATCTTAGTGAAATTTGGAAAATGGATCTTGCTCGTAATAAGGTAGATAATCTAGTCCGTCACCTACCTCACACTTCCACACAACGCTCCTTCACGAGGCTTAGCACGGCAATCCTGGTGATGTGGGTGGAGTCCAGCGAGTCCAAGAATGTTCCAAAAAACACCATCTAAATGGGCACAGCACTGCGAGAACGTCTCACAATAATAATAACTGCACGGCAGTTCAAAATGAGCTCAAACTTGTCTATTCACGGAATAGTTTCTCAAAAACGAAGAGAACGCGACCGAGCTTAGGTAGTCGCACAAGCCAAACTGATGATGCGCGCGCGCAGAAGGGCGGCGGCGCATACCCGCGATCCACAACGAGGGTAGTCGTGAAAAGCGGATGGCAAACATAAATTATCTACCCTTTAAATTGAGCAAAGATCCAACATACCCCCCACCGAAATTAGCATGATAATTTCAGTTAAAATAAATACAAAAAAATAAAAATTGCCATTCCAAATGAAGGTAAGAAGGTTGCCTAATAGGGCAGACAGTTTTAAATAAGAGAATAAAAAAATCTTTTAGAGTAAGTTACATATTATGTGTACATATTAAGTCTAAGGTATAAGTTTTATTGGTAAGTATTTAATTAGAATAAGGTAAAGGACATACCTTATTGACAGGTCTTTTAATAATTCCTTTTTGCGTCCTCAGAGTAACGACACGAATTATTTTATCAGGGCCCTCATGGAGACGCTCCACTCTGGCCCGGACCCAGTTAAGTGAACGAATTAGCTCAGATTTGATGAGAACTAAGTCACCGATTTTTATATTAGGAGGCGAGATGAACCACTTTGCTCTTTGCTGCAAAGTATGCAGGTAGTCGTCAGACCACTTCTTCCAAAACGTTTGGGAGATTTTTTGCATGCACTGCCAACGTGACAGTCGGTTCATAGCAACGTCCTCGAGACCGTACTCGGGTACGGCAAGTAAGCTTTGACCTATTAAGAAATGTCCAGGTGTTAATGTCTCAAACTCATCAGGATTGTTAGATAATGGGCATAACGGGCGTGAGTTCATCACAGCTTCTATTTTGCAGAAGACTGTCGAAAGCTCCTCAAACGTAAGTGGTTTATCACCTACTGCACGGAGAAGGTGGCGCTTGGCCGACTTGATACCGGCTTCCCACAGTCCCCCCATCGAAGCTGCAGTAGCTGGAATATTTTTCCATTCTATTGAACGAGAAGCGCAGCCGTCAGCGATTGGCACGTCATTTTGATTAAAAAACTTGCAAACTTCTTTTAAATGTTTCGCGGCGGCGACAAAGTTTGTCCCATTATCGGAGTGTAGGCACGAACATAGACCGCGTCGCGCTACAAACCGGTCGAGAGTAGCAAGGAAACAATCAGCTGATAAGTCACTAAGGACTTCAATGTGTACAGCCTTTGTGGAGAAACACACAAAAAGGCACATGTAGCACTTTAGAATTTTTGCATTACGATGTAAACTCGCCTTTATGTAAAATGGCCCACCTAAATCACAACCGACATGATCAAAAACCTTATTAGGTTTTAATCTTTCAGCGGGTAACGTACCCATGTACGGCTGGACAGACGTAGGGTTGCATTTAAAACACATGATGCATTTTGACAAGACACTTCGAATCTTACTGCGAGCGGATACGATCCAATATCGCTTGCACAAAATTCCTTGCAATGAACGAGGTCCTACATGTAGGTACACTTTATGAAAATGTTCTATTATCAATGTTGTTATGTGACATTTCTTAGGCAACAACAAAGGGTGCTTGCTATTGTAGGGTAGGTCTGCTTGGGAGATCCTACCCCCCACCCTGAGGAAACCACGGGCATCAACGAAGGGTGATAGCTTTCGCAATGAGGAAACAAATTTATTATTTTTAATCTGAGCAATTTCGCTACTAAAGTAGGTATTTTGTGTAGATTTTATGATAGCGTCATGGGACGCATTCAACTCGTGAGTTGTAATCGGACCGACAGAACGGGAACTCTTAGCTAATCTACAATTATTCGCAAATCGCAAACACAAGGCGACAATACGTTGCAATTTTCTAAACGAAGAGTATTTTTCAAAAAACGTTTCTGAAAAATCGTTCTGTGTGTTTTGTGATACACAGGAAAAAGTATCTACGTTTGACTTGAGTTCTAAGACTTCAGTCTTTTCACTGACGTAAAAAGTACTGATTGGCCACTGATGAACGTCATCAGATAACCAAGCTGGACCATGGAGCCACAGCTCGTAATCAGCGGCGAGCTGAGTAGGCATGGCGCCACGCGAACAAACGTCAGCGGCATTGTTTTCGCTACGCACGTGATACCAGCTGTTTGACGGGACCACCTCCACTACTTGAGCGACACGACTCGATACAAAAGTTTTAAGTTTGTAGGGAGGGGTTTGTAACCATGCGAGTGCGACACTGGAGTCCGTCAAAGCAGTTATCTGAAAGTTTAGGTTTTTAATATTTTGTTGGATGAACAAAATCAATTTTGACAACAAAACGGCAGCCATAAGCTCGAGTCTCGGGATCGAAAGAGGCTTGATTGGCGCGACTTTACTTTTACTGATAAGCAGTCTAGTCTTCACGGCATTGTTTGTATCGACACTGCGTACATAAATGCATGCCGCATAACCACGGGTCGATGCGTCACAAAATGCAATTAAATGTAAACCACAGAATTTAGGTATAAGCATGTGCCGCTCAATTTTTATTGCCGATAGATAAGACAATGACGCAATAAAAGTTGACCATTTGTCGCGCAAATCAGCTGGAAGTGGATCGTCCCAACCCAGATTGAGCTTCCACAAATCCTGCATTATGCATTTTGCCAGGAATGTGCATGGGGATAAAAATCCAACGGGGTCAAAAATGCTAGCGAGTATTTTTAGCACTGACCGTTTAGTGTAGGTACCATCCGACATATTATAATCGAATGAGAAACAATCATCGGTTGGTAGCCACTTTAAACCTAAAACCTTCAGGGATGAACACACGGTGTCATCATCACTAAAGTTTATAGCGACCGCTTGGTCGGCGCCGATTCTGGAGAGTAACTCAGGGGAGTTACTCGCCCATTTGCGAAGATCGAAGCCGCCTAGCTTTAGCAGAGCAATGAGCTCATCCTGTAACGTACAGGCTTCTGTGAGGTCTTGTGTCGACCACAACAGGTCGTCAACGAAAAATCCATGCATGAGAATATCCGCAGCTTGAGGATGTTGCATGCCTTCGTCACGCGCCAGCTGTTGCAACGTGCGAACAGCGACAAAACCAGAGGAGCGTAACCCGTAGGTATTTGTGAGTAATTCGTAGGTTTTTATTTCATCAGAGGGCGATTCCCTCCAAAGAATGTGTTGATAACAGCGTTCAGTTGGATAAATAAGAACCATCCGATAAAATTTAGCGATGTCAGCGGTAAAACAAATATCGTACAAGCGAAAGTTGAAAATTATTTTCAAAATATCGTGGTGGAGCTTTCTACCTATAAGCAGGGTGTCATTGAGTGAGACACCGTTTGAAGTCGCCGCTGAGCCATCGAATACCACTCGCACGGGCGTGGTGGTACTAGAAGATTTTACCACACAGTGGTGCGGGATGACATACCTACTCGGTTCTGTACCTACGTACGGTTTCATATGACCTAACTGTTCATACTCGCGCATGAAGTCTACGTAGGGCTCGCGTAACTCGGGCGCTCGAACGAAACGTCGCTCGAGGTGATGTAACCTACGCACGGCGTGGTTATAGGACTCACCGAGGGGGGCGCACTTCGGGTCCATTAGTATAGGTGACACATACCTACCGCTACTGTCCCTATAATGACGCTCCGAATAAATCTCCTCGGCAAGCTTATCAACTGGGCTGATAGGGTTGTCGCACGGCGATTCCTCTATCTCCCAAAATGATTTTAATTGTTTGTTGATGGTGTCACTATCATTGGTGTACGACACCAAATTGCAAGACGTTGCAATGTTAGCGACATCATCTGAAGTACACGGTACTTCAATCTTCCCACACAAAACGAACCCGAAAACACTACTAAGTGCAGTGGGTAGCGTAGGGCTGACAACTATTTTATTCCCGTCGTAAATGTCCGGAAACACATCACCTGCTAGAATAATATCCACAGGGGATTTTTTATAAAAGAAAGGATCAGCTAACAAAAGGTTTTTATAATGTTTGGAAATTTCTTCGGAAATTTCCACCGTAGGTAGGTCGGAAGTCATTTTTTGTAAAATAATAGCATCGATTTTAAACGTAGGATTATCACAATGTCTCGGTTTAATAGTGCATGACGTCATGCCAAAGTTCTTGACACTATTTCCGGCTAAACCAAAAATATTAAACGGACATTTTTGACGCGACAACCCTAGCCGTTCTAAACAGTTCAAAGTTATAAAATTCGATTGAGCGCCTGAGTCGATAAGAACGCGACAAGCTTGCGGATTACCAAACGAATCTATAACATTGACTATTGCCGTACCTAGCATAACCATCAAGTTTTTCATATTGTTACCGCTAGACGAGTGCGATGATTTAGCGTGCAACGTGTGCGTATGCGTACCTACAGCGGCAGGCTCTGCGCTGCCGTGCGCGGGGGGCGCGCGGGGCGCGGGACTGCCTTTAGCGTCGAGGTGCAATAATGCATGATGTCGCTGATTACACGTAAAACATCTAAATTCACTATTGCAATCTTTAGTCGTGTGGTTTTGCTTGAGACAATTGTGGCACAATTTCAAATGGTCAGCACGGCTGACACGTTGCGCAGGAGTCAATTCACGGAATTGTACACAACGAAAAATCATATGATTTTGACCACAATGTGCGCAATCAAAACTTCTCGATTTATTATTATTAGATTGCGTTTGTGAAGAGAATGCCTTCCTAGTAAAATTTTCACTCGACTTTTTATTGACCGTGTTAGGCACAGGATTCCTACTTTGCGGAACAATAGAACTGGAATGCGATTGTGAATGCTCCAAAATCTTTATCTGATTATGTACGTGGGACATTAACTGATCATACGTAGGTATGGTTTTTTGATCGATACCTTGTTCGAATGTTTTTCTTGTGGTGGGATCTAATCCCTTCAATGCTATATGACACAGTACATAGCTAGATAAGTGCTCGATATTTAAAGCATTTATAGCGCGATAAGAATGATCGAAAGTCTCAATAAAATTATTTAAATTGACCGGAGATTCCGATTTAAGCGCAGGAAAGTTTAGCATCTTATCTAGGTATTTACCTACGAGCATCCTATTATCTTGATATTTATCAAGCAAGGACTGCCACACTACATCGTAATTACTTGACGTAATCGGCACACTTTTAACAATACTGAGTGCGGACCCTTTTGTGCATGACAACAAATAATGAAATTTATCAATGCTTGAAATGCCGGTTTGATTGTGCACCAAAGAACAAAATGTTTCATAAAACGTTGTGAAATTCTCAATATTCCCATCAAATGTGAACAATTCGAGTTTAGGTAAACGTGGTCGAACGTCGACATTTTTATCCTTTGCTTCTACCGTACCTACGTGACCGCATGGTGGAACGTCCGCCATTTTGGAGGTGTGCTTTGAAGCGCACAACTTTACACGAAAGTATAGGTCATCGAAGCTACTCATATCGCTATCTGAGAACTGCGTTTCAGGTTTTAAAGTTAATTGCAGTTCAAAGATTTCAATACAAATACTCTCGAATGATTCACGAATGGATGTTATCTCTGAGGCACGCAATAGAAACATTTCCTTGAAAGAAGGATGATTTTCAATTTTACTGGACAAATCAAACACTTGCTGCAATCGCGAAAAAAGGCGTTGCTTTTTAGCGAGGTTTTTATTTATAATACGAATTGTATCCAATTCCTTTTTAGTAGGAATGGGAGGATTTTCAGCTTCAGACATTTTAGAAGTATCTGAATGTTAATTTTAATATGAAATATTTTTTAATTAAATTTTAATTTTAATTGAATCCGGCTCGAGGGCCAAAATGTGGGGTGTAACTGTAAAGGCTGGTAATTGTTTTTTGAAGGACCATAGAATAAATCTAAAAAAAATAAAAATACTGAACCAATCTTAGTGAAATTTGGAAAATGGATCTTGCTCGTAATAAGGTAGATAATCTAGTCCGTCACCTACCTCACACTTCCACACAACGCTCCTTCACGAGGCTTAGCACGGCAATCCTGGTGATGTGGGTGGAGTCCAGCGAGTCCAAGAATGTTCCAAAAAACACCATCTAAATGGGCACAGCACTGCGAGAACGTCTCACAATAATAATAACTGCACGGCAGTTCAAAATGAGCTCAAACTTGTCTATTCACGGAATAGTTTCTCAAAAACGAAGAGAACGCGACCGAGCTTAGGTAGTCGCACAAGCCAAACTGATGATGCGCGCGCGCAGAAGGGCGGCGGCGCATACCCGCGATCCACAACGAGGGTAGTCGTGAAAAGCGGATGGCAAACATAAATTATCTACCCTTTAAATTGAGCAAAGATCCAACAATCAATATGCTGTCCTTTTTACAAATTTTAGAAGAAAAAGGTGGTTTTAGAAAGAGAGATCAATAGTGCATAAGTTTCGTAAGTTTCAGCGTTTTAAAACAACTGTGCGCGCCCACCACACTGCTCTACCTCTGTGTTTATAGCAGTATTTTAGAAAGCATATGATGTTATTATTCAGATATACGTTATTATTCGTGAAGAGTAAGGCAAAATGACGCAATACAAAGTAAGTACTCGTTTTTTTATACATTCTGAGCAAAATTGATTTTTTATGAGCTCTCTCTGAATAGAACGACAAATCTTCATCTTTTGTATGAAAGAAACCCTAGCAATAATGATTTACTTTCAGCTCAAACCATCAAGTTCACGCCAGCCTTTATAAGCTGCTTGACGCGATGAACGAATTCATGAATACTTATGTGGAGACTTGGTATACTTAATTTCCACAGAGACCTTTGAAAAATTTAAATTGCTTTTTTACTCAGTGATAAAAGGTTTCAGCTAAGTTAAGCATCGATTTATGACACCGCAGTAAAAAAATGGTTTATGATATTAGTGAAACAAACAGTGAAAATGATAGCGTAGGCACCTCGTAATATACAAAAGACAGACACATTAATTTAGGTAGTGTTGAATGTCCGTAGATATTTATTTTTTTATTTTACATAATGTTTGAGATTCAATAGCGATACCGACGTAACGGCTAAATCAATTTGGATAAAACTTAATATATACTTGAAATTGATTAAGGACGAGCCGTAAACACCTAGTCATGCAGGCTACCATGTACAAGCTAGTTAAGCTAAAAGTATCAGCAGACATTACTTTTTCCAATTCTTTGAGTGAAGCGGGCGAGACGTCCGAGTGCCGTCGCAGTTCTGGCGAGCGTGGTGGCGCTAAGCCTGAGTTGCCGCCGCCACTGCCGAGGCGCGCTTCTGAGTGTCGCCGCTGCAGCGCGTCTAGCATCGGAATGTCGAGTAATGAATCCGTGCTGTCCTGTGCCGCGGGAGGCAGCCGGGGAGCTGCTTTGCGACGACAAACCGAACACTGCCACGAACTCTACACAAATAAAGTCTGTTTTTACTACAAACCTTAAACAGATCATAACGTGTCAGGGTACTTTAAGGTGTACTTACTAGTTTATATAATTTGTGGCAGTGGTACCCACTTAACATTCAAATCAATTCACATTGAATCACAAAAAAACTTTACATAGAACGGTATTGTTTAAACATGATTTTTGTCAGGCTTTATATTTTGATGTGGAAATTCAGTTGGAAAAGTCCAATTCACAAGATCTAGCACCCGTTATTAGTGCCGTAGGCGTGACTTACCGCATCCTGTTCACTTGAAGGCTTGGAGTATGAGGAGCAGTCCTCACAGACGCGGTGTTGGCAGCCATTGCAGGTGTGGTATACTTCTCCGGGCTTCAACGCTTTCAGGCACACTCGGCATGCGCCGACGCGGGACGGAGCTTTTCCGGCCTCACTAACAAACACACACAAAAAATAATTATATTTCAAATCAAACCAAACAACACAATCTGACTGATGAACTGAATCACTGTCAGCCGATAAAGAATTTTGATTGGTCTTGGTTGCAGCAAAACTAGGGTCAACGAAGTATTTGACGTCTGATAAATACGCGATCGTAACGCACAACGCTGCGGCGTGCAGTACAACGCAGAGTACCGCGTTTGCTCCTCGCCGCTGACGCAGACTGCGACGTAACAAGAGACCATACTAGAGGTTTTCCATACGATTATGTGTCCGGCGCCGCATGCTGCATACCGCTGCGTTGTGCGTTACGATCGCGAGACCAAGGCTTTATGTGTTGAAGTGATACAAGAAGGCACCATGTTAATTATAAACGTAAATACCGTTCAGTCTTAACAGGTGCAGGTGGAGGCTGGGCTGGAGGTGGCGTCGGTGCTGGCTCTGGAGGCTCCTGTACTGCTTGTCTGGGTCCAAGTTTTGTTACTACAAAATAAACAGTTACTACAAAATAAACAATGCATCTACGTTTTTTTTTTTTTTATATTGCCCTACTTATTAATATTATAAAAATAACAATGTCACGAAGGTACTTAAAACTAAAATATTTGTATTTATATGTAAACTATTGGTAAAAGGTAATAAATTAAATTAATAGCTGGATACGAAACGCCTTAGGGTCGATTCACGCATATCAGTGAAGTCACAGTTCCGGCACAGCTTTCATACATTGAGAGCACTTTGTCGTCACTGACCATGCCTGAAGTGACGACACAGTGCTCTCAATGTATGAAAGCTGTGCCAGAACTGTGACTTCACTGATATGTGTGAATCGACCCTTAGTGAAACAAACGTTAGCTATCGATGACGTATATAAACAAAGCTCTATTAGCAATGCGACGGGCACGTATAAATAGACTCTTCCCACACGGGGAAGGTATCGTAGCAACGGAAATGTGCGTAGGCGGCCGCCGTAGCTTGTCTACGGCGTAGCAAGCCAAAACGTTATTTTCCGAAGCAAGGAATTACGTTATCAAATTGTGTTGTCCCCAGCGAGACATAACAAAGAAACACGCGTAGGAAGGAGTATGTAATGTTTGTATGTGACTATATGACAAGCAAGCTATTTAGACTGGAATAAATTACAGCTCATTGTTATGAAATACTAAACTTGAATGAAATGTTGGGAATTCAAATAAGTTCGCAGTTTGTGTCTACCTTTCAGAGAGGAATCTACTAACATTGCCTGCAGGGACTCACTCCCTCCACCCCTGTGAAACCCTCTGTATTCTGCTTTGAATATTGAGAAATAATCATGAATTCCATCGCGCACTCTCTTAGACAATGCCAAATACTTTGCGAGTTTTGAGCTGTATATTTGCGAGTATCTATACTAATTTTATACTTATGTGCCTACTAACTTAGCAAGCTATATCTAGAAAATATAATATTATACGAACTTAGAAACTTAATAAAAAATTTATGTTTTAAACATCCACTAGCTAAGTTAAAATTTGAATATACGATACACCTAAAACCATCAAATACAAAAGGGATCAAGTAAATTTTTGACATAGATTCACTAGACATAGTCTAATTGTCAAAAAAAACCATCAGTTTTTTCAAACAAAATTACCCGCCCGTAAACTTCGTAGGGAGTGTTCTCATTTAAACGGTTTACCTATACTTGTAGATTCTACCTCGTAGAGTTATTTAAAGCATTAATGAGTAACCCGATAAGGCAAGAGTCTTAAAGAGATAGTAAAACGGCTAAGTATAAACAAGCGCGAAACTTCATCGCAATCTCCGAACTCGTACAGATAGTTTGACGGTTGAAGGCTTGTTATTACGCAGTAGATATCATACCAAATTATTTTACATACCAACCCGAAACTTGGAGCAACCTCTATAGTTCCTTGAGAGTATACAGCTGTAGGTATAAATAAGTCTACAGCTGGGTACTGATTACGAGAACAACGGTTTCAGCTATAAAGCTGGAATCGTTTTGTTCTCGTAATCATGACTACGTGATATTTTCCTCTTTTATGATAAAAAGATCCCGCCAGTGATGAATGAGTATTGTTCACGGCAAGAGAGGTGTGTAATGCGTAGATAGAGGGTGCGCTTCGGATCCAACGGCCCGTAGCACCGGAATTTTGATTTTCCGGCGTTGACTGAAAGGAATGCTTGCTATTGCAGTAGGTTTTGTTATTTAGTCTCTGTAAGGGTCCATAATCTACTTGTGTTTCTAGGAATGAGTGAACTTAAACCTTACAATGGGTCAACCGCTGACGTGATAAAGGTTGAAATTCCGCTCAAAAGCGCGTTAGTCCCTTACCTTTGGTTTTACCGCGGTTTGCATTTACAAGTTATTTAGTATAGTATTATATGATCTGTGGTATACATAAATGTATAAGTAGGTTCAAATGGGAGCACATTTGTTTACATTAGAAAAAACTCCTAGAAAAGATAAAGTCAGTTTTTCTAGTTTTTTAAACTTATAAAATTATAATTTATTATTTATTATAACATCATTTCTGTTTAACTGAAAACTTAGAACATTTAGGTGTTCTGTACTGTAATGCCGTTTGTCCACCAGCGCCGGCACCGGGACGGCACAGATGACGGGATTATTTTGGCCCGGCTTTAAAATAACGTGACGGCGATCGTTTGTCCACCGCGCCGCTATCGGTGGCTCAGTAGTATTGTATTTGTATTTGTATATCGGCCCGTCCCAATCCCGTCCCGATTTCTAGCGGTCACGCCGATTTACTATATGTTCGGCGGACGAGATGACGGCGCCCGGGTGCCCGCGTGCAGTGGACAGCCGGTCATAGTAAATATATATACCGCTACTTCGGCGCCAGCATCTCATTATCGATGCCGTGCCAGTGCAGGATTACGCCATTTGTCCACCAACGCCGGGTTGGTGGACAAACGGCGTAAGCTTGCAAAATGCTTAAGTACTACCTTTACTTATTTTTATCTCCAGCTTCTAGAAAAGTTACTAATTAACTTTGTAACGTCAGCTAAGTATATACTTACTTCTTAGTCATTTAAAATTTACCTCTGGCATTATTAGTAATGTAGCAAGTATCAAACCAAAAGTAAACATACTTACTTTTGCTGACAAGCGTCAAACAACCCGCTCTCACATTTCAACATTTATGAAGAAAATATAGAGCAAATATATAATGTTTCCAGTTAATGAAGCTCGACATGATGAATCCTGGTAGTTTTGCTCAATGTGCTCAGAGCACAACTCCTAACTAGATTGAATAACTTCCGCCAGAATACGTAACCACATAGTTAAATCTTTTGAGAGCAACTGAAAGTTATTACAAACGAATATACCTTTATCCTGTGCGTTGAGGAGAGATGAGGAAAGTGTCTGGCGCAGTTTGCCGAATGTGCCCGGTGTCTCGATCTGCCCTGGCACGGAGCTGGTCTCCTCCGTCGCCACCATCTGTTCAGAACGCACAGTGATTACTTTGGCAAACAAGTAATCAAGTAGATACTTTTAAAAAAACCACACCCTTTTACACCAGTGTTTTGCAAACGAACAAAGTGCCCAATAATAAAAAGGCATTGAATTAGTGATCTCAATAAAAACACTTGCCTTTGAAGAAACTCATGTTGCGGAAAGTGACGCGCCAGGGCGATAAAACTCTTCATACAAAAATGACGACTCAGTAATACTGTCGTAAATTTTATGGAGAGCAACAGATGGAGAACGAAATACATCGCAGACGGAAAAATCAATATTTCCGCCTCCGAATTGAACATCAAAAGGTCGCTCCCAAATCAACTAAGAGTTTTTGTTACATCCAATGGCAATTAAACAGTTTTGTGAGGAAATAATTTCTGCTCATTATTTTTAACTTTTTGTAAAACTCTCTGAGTGGTAGGGTACATTAATCGATATAAAAATATGTAGTATAGCTTAACCTAATATTTTTAAGCTATTTACTGTAAATAGCGCACTTAAAAATAAAATGGATTAAATACGAGATGAAGCTATAAATAATTTAGAAATGGCAGCTATTTTAGTAGGTAAGGCTTATAAAGAGTTTTCTTTGTTAACCTCGACAAACCTACGGATATGGACGGTTTAAAAAGAGCGTTTGGAAATAGGATGGCGCGTGGGAAGAAATAGAAGCTTACCGTATGATATTATTAAGTACCTATTTTATGTGTTAGGTACTTTATGCGAAGAGTTTTAGCATCTACTTTTTCTCATAAAAAGTAAATCTATTAAGATAAGTTACCTACTTTTGTTCTACCTCTTAAATTTGCCCACAAGTGGTATTTTTGGGTTTCATGCATAAACCAGTAGATAATTCAATCAGAATTCGTTCACATTTCGCAAATGGATAGGTGGTTGTTCCGATAGGCGAGTTGTTTAGGCAATGCCCATGAATATTGGATGGACGCACGCCGCCATGCGCCATAGTGAATTCCAGAGGGATCACGTGTCAGACGGCGCCTTTTATAGGAATAAATACACGTTTATTCATTTATTTATAGCTATGTTTATTCAAGTTTATTATAAATAGTCGTATTTGTAGGATATAATTATCAAATCATTGTATTTCATATTGGAAAACTATACGATAATAAAATCATTGATATCGGACCTCACGGGTAATTGATTTGATTTAATGTAAGTGTGATAGGCATACATACATACATACATACATACATGTTGGTAATACTTGGCTTACTAACGTGCTGCCGTTCAGCTGGCTGCAACACACTAAACAAGGAAAAACCCGTTCGGTGGACGATGTCCGCGCGAATTTACGGGACAGTGAATCGCGGGTAAACCAAATTGAATTGTAGAGTTAGAGACTTTGCTCTTTCTTTACATCGGGTACAGTCAATATAGTAGAGTGATGATGAGACAAGATTTTATGACTGAAAACTAGCCACATTTCCTTTTTCCAACGATGATTGAAACGTAAAATCTCTTTAATAACTCGTAAAAAATCTTATAACTTGTATTTAGATGAAAAACTATGATCAGAGCTAACAATAAACAATTTAGAAATTCTGAAAAGTGACTTGTGATTTGATGCTGACTACAGGCAAAGATCTTTTCATGAAAAACCAACTAACGCTGCATAAAGGAATGTTTGGTCTATGGTTTTTCGTTTTTACTTGTTCCAAAGTAAAATTAAAACATACTGACTGCAATACTGTCCCAAAGTCTCATCGAATTTGGCTGATACTTGGGTATAAAAACTGTGCTCTACGGACCAAAAGGAACTTATCCTTTTACAACACGGGCGAATTAACTGTGCACCTCGCACTGTGACGTCACCGTGGCGGTGGCGTGGGGTCGCATTCCAGGGAAGTGCACAGTTTATTCGCCCGTGTTATAGTTCTAATAAATCCCATGTCACGTGTACTTATATAAGTTACCCAGATCTACTTAAATAAAAAACAGTGAATATATAGCGGCCCGCGGCCGCCATAGTTTTACGTACCTACACCAGCGTTGGCCGTCGCGCTTAGGTCCTTAGCTTCCCCGACTGTTCCTGACATTATTGGATTTGCGAGCAAAGCGACCGCGCTCGACCGCAAGCTTTCTGCTTAAATACGTTATGAACTTTGTGAGCTCTACTTTACTAGATAAGTAATGAATTTGCGGTTTAGCGTTTCTATAGCTTAATTTGCGTCGTGTCTGAGAGACCCCGAAGTTTGGTGATTGAAGAGTTAAGTAAAACGTTTAACCTTTTTTTATTATAAGTACTTTTTCAAATGGTTATTTTATAGGAGCTCCTGAAATTAACAATTAAAAAGTATTTGGTGCTCTTGAAAATTGATCCCACTTGACCAACCCTTCAGCCATTTTGCAGCCGGTTCCTCTTTTGCCACTCGATGTCTTGTTATTGGCCTATATCGTTTTGAATTTATTTAATTTAGGAATGTTTTAATTGGTTTTTATTTATGTAGTAAACCTAAAACCTTTGTGTTTTAGGTACCTCAACCATCCTTTTCTATGTATGAATAATAATGACTTAACAGGTAGTAAACGTTAGTTTTAAAATGAACGATATATCGATTGAGTGGTGCCAGCACCTAGAGATTTATGAGATAAAATAGGTCATGAACATTGCTCGTTCATGACCTACTAGTGAGGTGCAAGGGGAGGGTTGCGGGACACGGGGGCCGTTGTTTGACCCACTTGTTGCCTTCCCCTTAGCATTGTTATATAATCTGTGCCCTCACCCGCTATTTACATTACAACTCTAATTGCTATTCGCAGGCAGGTGTAGGCCTTTACTTTATCACCACCTTGGGATCGACCTTCCGTAATTTGTTGTTGGCTCGCGGTAAATCCGACGTGTCAAGATATTCATTTTAAAGTGTGAATTGGTTTAACTTTTCCGAACTCATTACTGTGGAGTGAAATTCGGAGCGTTTTCGGGTTGATCCTATATTTGTTACAATATCTAAAGCTGTCAAAACTTCTAAACTACTTGCTACAGTGGATAAACTCATAAAACACTTGAATTAATAAAGTACCTAAGTGACTTTACATTTTATACAGAAAATATTAGGAATGTTCATTTCGATAACGATTGATCAATTAATCGTCATAGCTCTAATTTCCAGCCAGTCATTGATTTTTTCTTTCACAAAGAGTTTTCCAACAATAGCTGAAGTTCGTTCACGTGCTCGGTCCCGCCGCTGCCGCTCGGCACGGGCGGAGGCTCGAGGGTCGACTAGAATACTACAAAGGAATGTAATTACGCGCCAAACACACGACCAACCCGTTGCTCTTTCTCTTCAGCTTTCATTTAATATTTTACGACGAGGTTAGCTTGTAATCTTTCTATTAGAGCAAACTTTACTGATTTTTCCAGCAGCAGGAAAAAAATGGTTAAAACTATGTAGTTAGCATACGGCTACACTTAATCTCGATGCACGGTAGACATCTCTGAAATCTGTAAGTCAATATTCTTCGGATTCCTTAGATGTATAATGTAGTCAGAGACATTATACATCTAAGGAATCCGAAGAATATTGGGTACTCATAAACAAACCAGTTATAACACTAAATATACTTTGGGTTTCCTGGAATTGGATTTTCGGAACAACCTATGAAACCACATAACTCTTTGTTATCCCTTATAATAGTGAAAGTAGTAGGTAGTTTCCCGCACAAAATAACTGCGGTGGGGTCAGTTCGACCGGATCTACCTTCCTACAGTCAAATAAATCTAAATCAACGTCGTCGGTCGGAACGGTATCCCCACCCAAATCTAATTTAGTGCTGTTTCATCATACCAACCCACTTTATATGCTTCGTGGATGCATTAAACTTTAGTCATTTGAATAAGTTGAGGTATGCCTGGCCCTAATGACAAGATTTTAGGATCTATAATTTGAAGACCTAAGTATGTTCACAAAAAACCGGAGTATATTATTATTTACAACCCACTTCTTTAGCTAAACTCTTCATCTTCGCTGTGTACTTATTTTTGATTTATGTATTGTAAAAAGAAAATATAGGTATTAAGTAATTATTAAAATATAGTAATTATAAGTATTTATTTATTTAAGTAATCTTGATTACTTAAATAAATAAATATAAATATTAAATATTCACGGACACTTAACACAACGCCTTCTAGTCCCAAACTAAGCAAAGATTGTACAATGGAAACTAGATGGCTGATAGAATACGTACATACATTTTTTTTTGTAAATACATACTTATAATACATAGAAACACCCAGACACAGAACAAACATTTATGTTTGCCACACAAATGTTTGTTCTCGGTGGGGATCGAACCCACGACCCACAGCACGGAAGGCAGAGCTACTACCGACTGAGCCATGACGCCTGTCAAAACTGTACTTACTTAATTTACCTATATTTATTTTTTATATTATTAGCTCTATCTATTTAAAATACCACTATTAGTTTTTATTTTATTTACGTAGATTAAAATTCACCGGATATCCGTGATTCACTGCATGATTCCAACGGAAGATCAGCGTTGTGCCGCCACGGTAGCACAGCAAATGCTGTGTTGGCCGCCATTTTGTGACGAAGCGTGGACTTTAGGGGAACACACCTTCTTTTAATTTTAGTATTAGGTATAGTTGTTTCCTTTGTAGCTTCAAATAAATGTATTTTATTCTTTTTTTTATTCAACAATAAATGATTTATTATTTAGTCTACGATCTTTTATAGTCTTCGAAGAATGATCGAAATTCTATGGATCCAGTAGATCTAATTTGTTTCAAACATTTACATAGATTTCTACTTTACAGCCAAAAGTATTGTAGTTTCTGTCTTCAAAGTAATTGTACAAAATTGCAATGTACAAAATTGTAATATGTCTAAATATAAATATCTATCCAGTCGTCGCTCTAGCAAATAAGTAATATATTTTTAGTACGGCAAGCGAAGCTAAATTAAATAAGCTTTTAACGCGAATACAAATTTAGATTTGTAAGAGTTTATTGCGAGTTAGAGATTAATTGAGCAGTCACGATCTTTGGGGCGTGATTTCGTATAAAATAAGTTTGATTTTTTTTATCGATTCACGATGACACTCCTGAAAGAAACATTTTAATATGGCTATTATAATAAACATAAACAATCTTATTTAATTTTATAATTCAGGCTACATAACTAACCAGGCATACTCCGTTTTTCAGCGTGGATAAAATACAATTATTTTCGATAGGTTATCTATTTCGTTATTTTTATAAATCTGAAACAGCACATCTTCAAATGAGATTTTGTTGAAGCAAGCAAGAATCCCAAAGTATTTCAGCATAAGCCTTTATGGCAGGGTCGGGGTAACATAACCTCAGTAAGCCTTTCATCTACGTGGTGGAGTCGGCCGACTCGAGTCGCATAATTTTGCCCGCTCAGCTCACCAATAAGCTTTTACACATTCACTGGAATACAGTCTGTATTGCAATGCATCAGGTATCAGGCAAAGTAAGCACCGAGTTGATTACAGCAGACTTGAGATGCCTATTGTATGCGTTACAATATCGACCTACGTAATGGGTACTTTATGAACATTGTCCACGAGTAGCTTTGAGATTTGGGTATGTACTTACTTTAATTGAACCCTTTGAATTCTACGTGACTACGTAGAAAACTTTTAATTAACTAACTGAGTTTGCATTACATAAGCAATGTCAACTATATCTATATTCTGTGTGAATGCTTGGCAAGCTTTGTAAGTAAGCCTTCAACTTAGCTCTCATCATGGTTTTTTATACAATTAAGTATATTATATTTACTTTACAGGCAAACAATGAATGGGAAGAGTGAAAAACCGGGTGAGGTAAGTAACTCTCAAAATTCGACCCTACCTACGTCCGGTAAGAAACTGCAGAAAATTTTCTCAGGGTTTGATTTTAGGCGGTTTAAACAGAGCAAAAAACATTGTAATGCTATATTAGAAATCTCTTTTAAGATACGTTCGAGAAAATTAAAACCGTTCTCATATTTTTTCAATAAAGTTCTACTCAAATAGGTACCAATCAAAATTGATGTAGAACAAACAGCATAAAGTATACCGTTATTTTTTAATAGATTTCTAGAAGTTGTCTATTATCATCGCGAGATAGTAGACAACAATGTAGGGCCTGCATTACTTATTAAAAATAACCAACTCATTCTTTCAGTCCAGGCCAGCTGCGCGCATTACATTCTCTAACTATAGAAGTTCTAATAAGTTCCAGGAACGCTTACTTTAGCATCATGGTAAAATAGAGCATGACGTCGAGGGAGGTTAAGGGTTGCACAATATTCAAAGCAGGGAGCAAACAAGCTATGTGCTAATGCAAATTGAAAAAGTTTGCTAAAGTTGAATGAACAGAATTAATTGCACACGGCGAGCTGACCGTTTAGAACAAGTTTTATCCTGCAACATTGCTTTAGAACGAAATTGTAGGTATTCATTATTATGAGTGCGTTCAAACTTTAAATAATCCCTCGCTAGCTATTACGAATGAAAGTTATAAAGCCAGAACTCTATTTTTTTTTTAAATTGAATGTAAATTTTTATATTATGCAGCATGTATCTATAAATAAAAATTTTTGAGTAAAAATATATTATTATTAAGCAGGTAGGTAGGTACCTTACGATCACAAGGAACTATAAAAATTAAAAAAAACACCAAATACCAAGAGACTGCTCCATTAGAATTTGAAAATGGACCTAACAAGAACGCTTATACATATTAAAGCGAGGCACGGAGTATTGATTTCTTCTCGAGTCGAGTCGGTTTCATGCAAATTAATTCAGTCTATTTTTGATTTACACTTAACTTCCCAGAGGTTGTCTGAATAAGACCCGGATCTTTCCATATAAAATACGTTTTAATACATTTTTGCACGATGCATATGACTTTTAGAAAAAATCACAATAATTGCTAAATAATAATGCTTAATTTTAATTTTATGAAAGTGTAATAATTAATCTGCATGAATGTGAAATAACACTATATGTACCACTTATTTAAGTTTAAGTGTGGAATAAATGGGCTTTTTTATTTTTATTTTATTTATTTATTTATTAATGCTGCTAATACCTTTCTAGGGCTGCGCAACAGTTTATAGTAATTTTTGTTTTCGTATAGGCGTCATCGTAGCATTAGCTACGCGCCGTAGCACGTGCCGCATAAAAAGAAATAACACATACATACGAGTAGATATAATAAAGTTTTCCTTTTATAAAATACAAAGTATTTTAGTTTACGAAACCATTAAATCTAAAAGGAAATAAGAATATTGTAAATAAAATGTTCTCGTCGAGGCAAGAAAATCGAGAACTGGGTCCGGTGTAAAGAGCTTGCACGTAATGGCGACCCACTTCGACCGACTCTATTAGCACAGCGCTGCATACAGCCAGCTTATCAAAGCGCGCATATTAAAGTGACCCTTTCAACCGAACGCTTTACTGTCAGCGTCTACTACGGCTGGAAATAGAGTGAGCGTTTCTAAAGTTGGTACTTAATCTGTACGAAAAGCTTCAAACATTTTATACTTTACATGGTTAACGACTTTAAGTTATCCACTTTTAGGCAAGCAATAGTCATCATACAGCATTACAACTAACTACTTCAAAATCGAATCATTTTGTTTAAAATAATGTAACAAAATGGTATGAATAAAAATGCTACAGTTTTTCTGAAACATTCATAACTAATTAGATTCGTATTTCTCCGAAGAAGAAAACAACGTTTAATGAACGAAACGCTTCTTAAATAAAGGTTTTAGTATTATGTAGCGTACCTTTATAAATGCTAATTTCCTTGAATGCGAAATGAACAAACACGTAGGTGGATCACCTAGTAAGAACAATTGGCTTTCGGTTATTCATATGCTCACAAAATTCAGTACAGTCTCTTGTACATATTAATAGGAAGTGTACCTATTATATCTTTTGTGCATGTACAGCATATAAGTCCTTACTAAGTTACGAGTAGTTGAACTCGTAGTAGCATATTCTTTGTATTGTTAATTTTAATCTAGCATAACCACAATGTAACTCCAGATATACACTGAAAAAAAAAGTGGTTGCGGCAATCAAGATTTTGTTTAGATTAACTAAGTAACTTGTTTGGATCTGAGCCTATCAACTAGAATGATCACAGCAACTATTTTTATGATCAACTTAACTAAGATTTTGATTAATCTAGCTAAGATTTTGATTAATCTAAACAAGATATCGTCAATCAGCTAATCAATCACTTGACATTTTTTTCAGTGTATAAATTTTAGTGCAACAGCTCGAATGTATGCAGGCTTTGAGACAAACTTGATAAGGTTTCACAGTTTTTTTATAATAATTCTTTTGTGTCAATTTTGATTAATAAAATAGGACAAACAAATGCAAAGTATTCTTTTTATATAAACTATCAAATCCCAGCTCTCTGAAAACTAGATAATATACAATGTATAACTTCAGTTTGGGCTTAAAGCACAAACACGACGTAAACTTCAAACATATCGTCAGTGAAATATGCCAGGTAAAGGCACAAAGCCACGTTTGCTTCAAAGCGCATTGTAGTGTAGGGAACAAGCGCAGGTGGAACTCTATAGTACTATTGTAGGTAGGTGGGTTTATTGTTTTAAAAGAAAGACGCTTCCGCTTGGCGGAGCGTTAATTCTCTCACAGGAGCTAGTGAGCGCTCACCTGCTGTAGATAACCAGTCGTGTGAATGATATAATTATATTCTATCCGTTTCGTTTCGTCGACTTTTATTAATGTTTTTACGTAATGCCTGCTCTACTTTCATTCAAAGGTACCATAAAGAGAAGAGCACGTAGATGATTTCCGAAATGCTCATATGTATTCGTGCTTTATTTGAGTTGGACTAAAAGCTTATAAATGTAAGGAATGTGATGATGATGATGATGATAGTAGTTAAGTAAAAGCGGTGTGTGTATAGCGCTATAATTTTAGCTAGAGCGGCGTGTGGCGACGACTACAAAGAATATTAATTAAGGCGTGTTATAAAATCAAAACAACAACGTTCCGACTTTAATGTGGCGAGTGACTTTTATTGTTATTCCCAAAGAGGAAATATCAAATACACGTAACTAGCGACTTTTACAGAAATAATTTGAGTTACTCGAAAAAATGTAGGCTGGCAGGTACTTTATTTATAGGTACACATCCTGTAAAATGTGATGATTGATCGTCAAACGAAAGCATTACTTACCTGCAGAAAAGTCACATTTTCAGAAGCCATCTAAACACATTATTTTAAAAGCGTGCCTATCATCAATCAACTTGAAACCCTTTCTACCTAAAGCAGAGTAAAATTAACGCCCTAAAAAACAAAGATGGTGAGCAGATAAATAGAACATTTCTTAAACCTGTTGAAAAACGTTTCGTAGGTCCCTCATATCTTCTCCCTCTTTTTAGAATTAATCTCATTAAACATGTGATAAACACATGTAAACAAGACCTACTTAAAACACTTTGTATGTACCACACCTACTTAGGCACAGCAAAAACGGTTACCTTAGGATTTACTGAACCACAAAGGCCATCGAAATACTGTAGATATACGAAGATCCCTCAGAGGTAAGTCCCTAAAACGTCAACCCTACCCAAAATATACCTACCTACTAAAACCTCTAGCTTAGTCATAGGAAACAACCGCAAAACGTAAAAGCGTACTTTATAGTGAGGGCTGACCTTAATACAATGTTCTGATCGCCTTCGTGCTCAAAGGCTCCTAACACTGATAAACGTCGCTAATGATATCCATGAATCGAGAAGAAGTCTACTGACGGAGGCCTTAACACTATGGTCGTAGCGTTCCGTGCGAGGTCCGATATCAGCGTGTTATCGTTGAGTTAAAATACTGATAATACGAAGTTTTGTTTTAAAAAAAAGTACTTAGTGTAAAATAGTGTCATGTCATAAGGAAATCTGCGAGCAAAAAAAGGGCCGTAGACCGTAGGGCCTCAAAAGTATAATAATATTACTTATCAATATTATTCATCAATCATAATATTATTTTTCTAAAGAATTTTGTTGAAAACTGTCACAAAATCAATACTTGCATCCCGTAGATCATACTTACTTTAGCCTCAGGAGTATTTTATACGATCTGTGCCTCAGGTTACCAAAATAGTATCTGCTATATCCTAAGGGGTATATTCATATTGGTCTTCTAAATCTGAACTAGTAGCTAAAATGATTCATAAACCTGTTGTCATCTCCTTTCGTTGTCATGCAAGTGACAATGATAGACCATTTTTAAAGCCTCGCTAAAATGACAGTTGCATATGAATAAATGGGTAAGACTTTAGCATTATCTTTTCGGAATGATGAGCTTTGTTGGAATGTAGTTGGTTATCATTCTATTTCTCCCGACACGCAGTTCTATCACTGCGTGTATGATAAAAATCTACATTTTTGTTTACAGTTCACTAATTTCAGTAAATACCTACTAAATCATCATAGCTGTTTAAACTTACCTTCTTCATAAAAGACATAACGTTGGTAGGCAGCATGGTGGCGCTTTGTTGTAGCAATGGCACTTCACTTATTCACAATCACATCACACTCTTACCACTGCACACAGTCTCACAACTACTTAATCGGGTATCAGTACACTTTCACCGAAACACGACATTTTAAAACTGATTTTGTTAAACACAATTTCAGTCCCAACTCTACCTGAAACAAAGAGAAAAAAGATTTTAGTGTCACTTTGTAGACAATGGTCATGAAATTTTATGCGAAAATGCAGCTCTTCATAAAATTTTGCATAGCAGTGAAATTATCTATCTGTAGGTTAGGTAGGTAGGTACCTAGTACCTACAGTATCGACTCGAACGAGTTGACTTCAGCGAGTCCCGTCCGCCGCGCCGGGAGAGCGGGGTTGGAATGAAGGAAGGTAGTGTAGGTACCGTTCGCAGCATCGCTGTCAGCTTTCAATTCAACAGGTCTCTACTTTGTCCGCCTTTCTTCAGAACAATAGCCCAATACCTACATAATATGAACCTCGTTAGCCTTTTTTGATATATTTATGATATCTTTTTTAAATATTTATGGGTACCTTAGTAGAGCAGATAATTTTGTTAGGCAGCTGATTTCATACGTTAATTGTTTAGTGGCCTCATGGTCCTCAGATAATAGCACTCCAGTCCACTCTACTATCTTATTTTATCTACGTTTGTGGTCCTTCGTTGGTTGAAGTTTCCGGTGCCTTGATAGATCCTGACAAACTCATGAAATTTTGCTCTAATCGAGATGAAGCTCTCGAACATTTTTCGCCCAAAAAATAGGCAGATCGTCACATAATTTTGACTTTGAAGAAAATACAGCAGACTGATACAGACCGAAAACTTGCCTTTTTTACGTCGGTAAAAACAAAGCAACCTTCACCAATAGTGCCATCAAAATAATGTCTACCTGCGCCCTCGTAATCGGCCGGCTCTCAAGCTATCTCGGTGAAGTATGCTATCCGAATCGAGTTTACCTTCGGATCCGGGGAAGATTGCATCGCCAGTAATCGATATTCGATATCTTAGTAGACATCCACTGGATGGCTGCGTCAGCCGGATAAAAGGCGAAATAATTTTAGTTCTCGTAGGCCTACTACGTGTACTTTATTACCTTCCCTTTCAGGGTTTAAAATAAGGTGGTACAGTCAGCATCAGAAGTAAACACATTTTCAGAATTTTAAAATTGTGATCATATTTATTGTAGGTATCATTCTCGAAAACTTTTTACTTATTCCGAGGAAACAAAAGAGTCGGTTCGAAAAAAATCGGCTGACCCATACATTTTTGCCAAATAGGTGTTAGCTTTGGTATGGAACATATGGTTTTCTTTTCAGGTTGCCACTGTTGGTTCCACAGAAAAAGTCTTTTATATTAATGAATACACTAACTAACCGACTAAAGTTTTACGGAGTCTTTTTACATCCTGTGTATTTTGTCCATATCGTAAGGACAAAATGGATTTTGATTGACCTCTGTTTATGACAATAGTTTCATAGGTTTTCGTTTTTTTGTTAGTTGATTTCATGGATAAAAGACCAAAGTTGAATACTGTATAATCAAAACTGTTCTAGCTTTATAAAAAAAATAGTATGTCATTTTGTCCGTATTTCCCCTATACCTTAACCTAACCCACACTCGGTAGGTAAGTTCCTACAAAACATTAAATACCTAGAAAATGTATAAGCCTGTAAAAAGCAAATTACGGAGGTACCTAGGTCAGGTAAGTAAATATTTCGTTGGGACATCGAGCGCGATATTAAATCGCGGGTAAGTCGATTACAGCAGCTATCTCGCGCGCCTCGCTACGCGCCGGATTACGTAGCTCGCGTAGCCGTAGCGCCCCGTAGATACGTATAATACAGCGCTACGGTTTACAAAGCTCGATCTACGGGGCGTGGTTGGTCGGCCAATTGCGATTTTATTGAACCCGGCTTTTTAATTGCAAATGTAAATATTAAAATACGACCTAAAGTAATACCTTGAGGTCATGAAGTCTATGGGGTATATTCATATTGGTCTTCTAAAGCTGAGCTAACTAAATAAAATGATTGCTAAATCTGTTGTCATTTCTTTTCGTTGGGGTTATTCCCATCGAGCCCACCGGCCGGCCCACTTATGGGCCGGATGGGAAAAAAAATCCGTCCGAGCCCACTATGCAAATGAGTGGGCTCTGGCATGCAAGTGACAATGATAGAGCATTTTTTAAAGACGCGATAAAATGACAGTTTCTAAGGTTCAGCTCTGGTGGAGTGGTGACAGATCTGTCCGTCACCCCGGACAGACAGACACCGGAGTGAGACCGTTCCGCTTTTCTAAAACTGGACCGGAACACGCAAAGATAAAGGTATTCATATTTTTCGGTATACAATGGTAAGTACTTACATCGCGTGGCAACATGGCCACGTTCCGCATCGAGTTGTCCATGTTGCCGTGTAAATGCGATGGAACTAGTAGGTATCCTAATACCATGGCTCCGACAAATAGCGAGCTGCCTTGGTGGCCGCGCAGTGTACCAAACTCAAACAGTGTAGGTAATCCTGACCATACAATCATAATCTTGGTTAGTACCTAAGGAGGATAAACCTTCAATATAGCTTTCCCAACTTAGATCCAAATCGCGTTTGTATCCAGATTATAGCTAATCTTACCGATAGCGAAACAAAGAATAGTTTACTCTGAGTAATAGGTACCTACTTCTGGTTTAGCTACGAAGTACTTAGCTACCTACTATTTATTGTTTTAGTACTTGTACCTATGTACTAATATTCTGTGGTTTTAATTAGAAAATTAAGGTTTTTTAAATCAAACATTCATCAATAAATTACGATGTAGTACCTAGGTAGGTACATATCTACTCATACTAGCACTTGCTGTTCAAGTACCCCGGTGCTGTTGTAAACGTGTCGCGAGATTTGACTTCGCCGAGACCGTCATATTATTTAAAATAGGATTCATTTGATTAAAAATAATCTTGAGGTTTTTGGTAATTTATTAGAAAGTCTATTTGCTAATTCAGTTTCCTAGATTATAGTGGAAATAAATAATTCCAGTGTTTTTGTTTGTTTATAAATACAGATTATTCCAATATTATTTATCTATCTATGCATGTGGTACAATACAGAATTTATCACCACCATTTGTTTGTGTTGAGTGTAAAATTTAAGTCTTATGAGTAGGTACATTTCATTTGTATTTATTAATTTTCTATTTCTATATAAAGAAACATTATTTAAGGTAAAAGCATGGTAACAGTAAGTTTAAGAAACAAGGACTCATTGAGAAACTTACATTGAAGCTCAAAGAAAAAACAAAAAGCAATGTTTAGTTTGGTGTACATTGCCACTGGTGGCATATCATCAAATTACTCATAGTATAAAACAAAGTTCAAATTTTGGAAAGTACTAAACACAAATTCTTCCAGTTCTAACAAAATAAATAGAGTGATGTTATTTTTCAAAAATAGTAGTGTAAATAATTCAGTGACAGATGGGGTGAGTCAGATAGTATAAAAATAAAAAGAAGCTGAAACATGTTATGAAATAAATCCTAACCGCTTAGTCAACAATGTATCAGACAAAATGAAATCAGTGAACCTAATATGATTAATCATTACATTTAACACAATATTGTAAAATATATAATTATGTATAGTAAAGCAGGAAAAGATTTTGCAACTCCACACAACATAGAAATGGTTTTATTGAATTATGAATTTGAGTAATAATAACAAATTCAGTTAATTTTTGTCAGAGATAACATACTCAATAGATTAGAGATAACAGAAGCCAGGATCTTTCATATCCTATCCGAGTTACATCCTAACTTGAGATACAACAAGTTACAGTAAAAAATATACAACTCATACATCTACCTATCACACAGAAAGCACATCACCACTCTGCATCACCATTGGCCTTTTGGAATACAAAATCTTTACCCGCTAAGTTCATGATGCCATCTTTTAGGTAAAACTTCCACTTGTTACGACTGCGAGTTATTTTATCGTATTGGCATACAACGACATTGTCGGTGTCAAACATGTCGCCGGGCTCCTCATCCGAGACATCGTCACAGGAGTTTAAGGGCTCGTCGTCGGCGCCAGCGCTGTCGTCACGCTCCTCCTCATCGTCGTCCGCGCGCTCCTCGCCAGAGTCCTCTTCCTCATCATCCTCGGCGGCCGCCTCTGCTTCCGCATCGTCCGAGCCCTCGCCCGCGTTCGACCCCTCCTCGTCAGACGAGTCGAGCGCCCCGTCCAGCGACCACGGCAACGGAGCGCCGCCACTGCGACCACCTCCGCCGCCACCACCGCCGTCAAACTCATTCTGCTGCTGACTCGCAAGAGCTGAATTTATATGTTGCTGCAAAAGTGTGGCAGCCAATGGCTGAGGCAGGCTTATGGTAGCATTGATAATGGGCCCTGTTAAGACTTGATGCAGTTTATTTCCATTGAGTGCGGATGCGGGAATCTGAATAGTAAACGATCTCGGTTGCGAGCCAGGCACCCCTGGCTGGGCGGGTAGCGTCAGTTGGACCGGGACTTTATTGTTTGGATCCAGCACGTGATGCGGGTGCGCGCCGGCTATGTTCGAGGGCGTGCCATGCTCCGCGCTCGGGTTCTGTTGGCTCGTGCTCTGACTCACTTTGGGTACGATGTTGGTTTTGGAATTGTGGAAGTTTTGAAGCACGGGAGGAGGCACATGGGTGGGTTCGGGAACCGGTGGGTCCATGGCGCCGCTCGCTTGCAGCTTCGTCTTCCACAACTGCTTCAGCTCCTGTAACACTTGCTCGTCGACTCCGTCGTCCAAAAAACAGTCTCTCACTCCAGCTATCACGTCGTCTACGACTGCGTTATACAGTTTCAATACCGATAGTTGACTCATCGTCATTTTGATTGGATTGAAGGTTTTGCTTGTAAACACAACGTATCACTTCACAGGTTCAGTATGTAATCTTCCTAAAGAAGATAACACAGTAACAAATGCGTATTTTAGATCGTGTTTTACATTTCAACTACTCAATGTCAAGTAACAATCGAGGCCTACACGATCATTACTCTATCGGAGGTAGATGCAATCGACCGGACCTTTTTCACCACAATTCACGGTGTGAATATAGTGGCATTCACTTCCACTCCATTTCGGGGTATATTAAATTATTTTAGTACGATTTTAACAAATTCTATCACTAAAACTTAACCTACAAACAAAAAAATTGATTTTCAAGACAGAAGTCACAGAATCGAAGTGACAGAATGGACAGAATTGACAGATGAATGAATGAGTCAGTAATCTGTTTGTGTTGTCTATGGTCCACCGATCAAAATCAAGTCACGCATGCGCGAGGTGATGCGCATTGCGCACAACAAACCGCATATTGATTGAATTTGCTTGACTGGCTTGATAATGTTGACTGACTTGCTTGTTTGTCGCAAAAAGCAAGAGGCCTACGCTCTGCCGCCGCCGCCGCCGCCGCCGCGCCGCCCGCTCGGACTACATCCTGGATCCGGTAATTCCGGTATGCAGCAGAGGGCAATCCGGAATGCAGAACGAAAACATTTTGAGGAAACCTGCGGCTTAGTTAGCTCCGCACGTTGACCTTGTCTTACGCAGTATTACCTACATGTAATGTTCTTTGGTCTTTCCTTGCTTGAGCAGTAAATGTGAATACGGAACCTACTGATTTAATTGACCTAATAATAGAACATTTAAAACTCACCATAGTATAGATAATAGGTACGTAGACCCAAATTACTCCAATTATTATAGGTAAATATCATGCATATCATTTAGGTAGGTAGGTAATAGTTTCGCCGAGTTTCACGTACATAAGTATCTAGAACCAGTGGCCAACTGCACGAAGTTCTCTCTTCTTCACGAAGTATTTATTGTACCTATGGCCGTACGACCGGAAGTAGGTAGGTACCCGTGAGAATACAGGGTGAATTTTTGAGACGGGGCAGTAAGGGCAGGTACCTACCTTATTCGTTATAGTTACAGGAAAACGCTTTTAGGAGACTATCCATAAATTTTAAGATATTCTGAACTGCATTTACAGATTTTGGAAAAAATGTACAGTCAGCAAGAAAATGGTCATTTTACACATATACTTTTTTTGATGCCAATCGATCCTGTTGCATAGTAGGATCAAAAGTCTCTACTGGACCGACTAAGATATGAGTACTAGAAATGTCAGAAATCGCAAAAAACTTTTCCTATACATTTCGGTAAAAGAGTCAAAACCTCTACATTAGCCAAACTTTTTGCTATGGGTAGATCCGCTATAATCCGCTATAAAGAAGACTGGCTGAAAAAGTAGGTAGGTAAAAAAAAGTTTTAAATTTCTAACTTCGAATTCGATTCGAATTCATATTTTTTGGACATTCTTATGTTTGTGCTGCGAAAATTCAAAATTGTTAGTTGTAATTTATTGATCAAGTGACAACTTGGACAAAAATGCTTTGTGTGTTTGTGTGTTTTTATATTTGTTCTTCGAGATCTTTTGAACCGCTTATCCGATCTTCACAGAATTTGGTAGTACGGACTGTGTACGGATAGTACTCTTAAGTTTTACTGGTTTGTAATATGAAGTAAATCGGTCAAGGGGTCGTGAAGTTATGAGGGTCCAAAGAGAGTAAAAAAAAAGTCGTACAAAAATATCAAGTGGGGGGTCATATGATAGGGTTTGTTTAGACATTCCAAAACCGTTTTTATTTTAATTCTAGGTCTAATAGTTTTTGAGTTGTTGTAAAAATTATTAAATTGGACAACCCAGTATAACGTGAGCTAACATTTCTTGGAGTTTCAATGATTTTGTAGTTCAAGTAAGACTGGTACTTAGCTAGACGGCGATTTGCAAAGTTGGTCAATAAAAAAACCTGTGCGTGCAGTCCCTACGCGCGGGAGAAGTTAAGAAGTTATACTTCGAGTGCCACGCATTCACTCTCGTTCTGTGTTTAATGTGAAATTAATTTAGTATTTATTTTTATGTACTTACTTAACCAAAATGCAGTACTAAATTTTCATTTCAAAATAAAAAGTAAAAAGTTGCATGAACACTGCCATCTATTATATTTTGATTGTAGCCTATTATAGTCTCTTTCTATTTCCTCCCCTGTCAGTTGGATCTCGTATAACTTCAAAAACACGGGCGGTCAAAATAGGTATGCTGAATTGCTGAACACTGCCATCTATATTTGATTGTAGCATTTGAGCGTGTTAGACTATGTCAACTGCGTAACGCAACGTTGTTAGAAGTCGCATCAGAAGTATAACAAAAATTGTTTGGGTTGCATTAACCTCCGACCATCACGAGATGTCAGTTCGGGGCGAACTACCAGTGTAATTCTTGTTAAAAAATTTCTTTAAATCGTCAACCTTTGGATTTCATTGAAGCGTATTTTGTACATAATAGGATCACGGAATCTGCATTGGTGTGTATTTCCGTACAAATGTATGGGAAAAGTTTTTTTGCGATTTCAGACATTTCTAGTACTCAAACCTCAGTCGGTCCGGTAGAGACTTTTGATCCTTATATAAGAAACAGGATCGATTGGCATCAAAAAAAGTTTTTGAGTAAAATGACCATTTTCTTGCTGACTGTACATTTTTTCCAAAATCTGTAAATGCAGTTCAGAATATCTTAAAAATTTATGGATAGTCTCCTAAAAGCGTTTTCCTGTAACTATAACGAATAAGGTACCTGCCCTTACTGTCCCGTCTCAAAAATTCATCCTGGTAGGTACCTACTTACCTACTTAAATTACCTACCTAACAACTGGCTAAGTCACGCTACAGGTGGCCGATACCACTACGGTGCCCTCATGCTCATATAGCTTTACGACTTCCACATAAATTTCAAGTTTATTGTCGACAGACATGGTGAATGAATACTAAAGCGAAAAACCAACTTCCCTTGCTATTGAGATTGAGTTGCATAGGTATACCTACCTACTTCTTTAGTTCGTAACCTGGATTCACCTAATAATAAGGGTTACTTACCTACTTTTTATCCCGAGAAATTAACAGGATCAACGGGATGCGGACGACGTTTCAATCATGACGAAGATATCTCGAATGACTACAGGAATAAACGACTTCTTTAAATAAACCCCTCTATAACGAAGAGAAGCCGCACGCGTGGCACCCTGAATTTGAAAAGTGACCTATATGCTAATCCCGTCTTTCATATAATTGGTGTTACGGTGAGATTGAAGCACAAAAACTCAAACATCTTAATTATTTTGAACATTAGTAGAGTAATGAGATTTTAATTATTTTAATATACCTAGGTAAGTAGTAGGGTCCTATGTCACCTAGGTGACCCAGATAGTAGACATTTTACGTGCTATGTCTACAAAGCCTATAATTGTTCGATAAAGGTGAAGGTTGAGCAAAACACAAACATGGTGCACGAGGTAAAGGAAATGAAAGATTAGAGCAGGTTAATTGCGTGCAATCGGTTGGGGTAATTGGTAATCTGTCGAGGGGGCGACACGACACACAGCGAA
Source organism: Eulithis testata (assembly GCA_947507515.1). Lineage (NCBI taxonomy): Eukaryota > Metazoa > Arthropoda > Insecta > Lepidoptera > Geometridae > Eulithis > Eulithis testata. Next base: position 5,270,044 of record OX382205.1, read on the forward strand.
TTCACACATGGCGCCACCGCGTTAGGTAGCTATACGTACCCTACTCAGGTAGGTACACTGAAATCAGCTAAGTAATAGAAAGCCGACCTACTTATCAAATTATCCAGGTAGAATCTGGTAAATCGAAACGCTATAGCTACGTGCCTATCGTGTCGACTCAAGTCATATTATTCCACCCATTGAAAAATGGTGGAGTGTTATTTTGAAAATACAGCACAACATCAGCAATAAAGTGTACCTAGTTAGTAGTATAGTATTATATAATCTGTGACCTAGTGGAACGCGAAGTAGTGCCACAGATATTAGTACAACTTACTTCATACGGAAGACTGTTACGGTACGTTTTACAATAATAAGCTTTTTAGCAAATTCATTGGTGCCAGAATCATTTATAATTTCAACAAAGTAGGTATAACGGATTGTATGAGCACAGCTGGATATTGATCCGGTGTGATATCTGTGTAAACTCCTTGATATTTGAATTTATTACGAGGGAGGCGTTGGTACACGGTAAACGCATTACAAAGGTAGATAATATATGTAGGTAGTTATGTAAAATACCTATTATTACATACATCTACAATAGTAAAGCGGGAACTAAATTGGAATCGTCATTGGTTTATTCTTCAAATAAAATAAAAGACAGCAAAGTGACTACCGGTTGGTTTGGAATAAACTATCAAATAGCAGCAGTCTTTTGTCGTTTATTTTAATTTTTAACTGATTAGATGTAGGTTTACCTCGCCAGCAAAGCCGTGGACAGGAGCTAGTTATTTTATTAGTGGTTATCCATGTAGTATTATATAATCTGTGTCCATGTCAACCGGGCTTAAGTTATTGTGACAGTGATTTCCTAAAAGGGATAGGATGGAATCCAATGTAGGTACCTACCTATCTACTTCGTTTTAATTTAGCTCCAAGATTTTTATTTCCGCACGTCTAATTAATAAAGTAAAGGGTCAACTTTTATTGTTATAATCTAGGTTTTCTGCATCAATTAAGGTCCTAAGGATTTACCTATCCACAGATTTGCAACATAAAAAATATTCGGGAGTGCAATATTCAGTTTACCTACTGAAAGGTAAACTTTTCTTATCTTCGAATGTTTGTCCGATTGTGTCCATTGAGCCAGATGGCCGCGCGTAGTGGTTAGGTAGATATACCTACCTACACACCTACATAAATATGAAAACATTAAGTGAAATTCTATGTTTATTGGCTGTACGCACCTACTAAAATACGCTGTGTCAATCGGGAAATGAGAAATGATGGTCTCCTGATTATAAAATAGGCGAGGTTGCACAAAGACGCAAGGATTTTTCGTAAAAAAAACATTAGTGATACATACCAACGCTGAAATATAAACATAGCAGCTGTCTTATTGAGCAAGCAAACTTCTTTGAAACACAGCCAGTGACAATATATCATAAGTAAAGATAGGACAATAAGATTTGTCCCATTACGCGCAGACACAGAGGCGTGACACGATGAATAATATCCGGACATCAGTGGAAGCACTCATAACCGTAAATTATATGGAAAACTCAGCAAGTCATGAGGCTTTAGTTGTGTGAGATGTGACCGTGACATGACGTAATAATAACAGCATGGGTCACGACTGTGGCGACCTATTTTTCAATAATAATTATGTTCTCGATGAATGTACGAGAGAACCACATGTACCTACGTACAATTTAGCTAGTAGCTAATTATGATTTGGGAACAAATGGAATAATACCTAAATGTTGGATGTACGAGTAGGTAAGTAAGTATATGGTATGAGCGACAAACTATAAATCGAAACGCTCGCCGTGCGATGATTCCGCGTCAATGACTTACTGGATCACTGCATTGCTCCGTGTATTTTCAGTAAACCTAAGTGTTTTCAAGGAGAAAACAGTGGAAGGTACACCTAGTTGAGAAAGACCTTCCTAGAAAACCATTATTTTCTATACGGACTAAAAGATGTCTTACCTACTAAAAATGTGCACCCAATGGTATTTCACATGTGCAGATTTAATCTTGTACCTACTTCTTAACTTTCTTTGTGTAAATTTTTTGACTATATTGCGGAGGTATATAAGTATTCAATCCAACCTTATCTTTCAGATTTGTCTGAGCAATATTTAATATTAGCTTCTTACCTAGAGATAAATGCCATTATCATTCAAAAATAGAAAGTCCAAAATTATTGTCATACAAGGTAGAGTAGGAGAGATTGTAGGTACCTACAATCTCTGTAGCTATGGATCTAAAAAAATAGATGCGTGATGTGATGATGTTGCAAAAAATCGTGCAGAAAAGGAACGCCTATTGGCCAGCTTTCGCAAGTTTTCCGCAATATATTTTGTCAGATTTACCCAGAAGGGCGGCCGTTGGCAGGTAAATTTTCTCAGAGGTAGGTATTTTCCATTGTGTGAATGTAAATAAAGTAGTGTCAGTGGTGGTATATCTAGAGAGTGAGGACACGTCGATATCGAGCGAGCCCGGCCCAACCCGTGCCGCTTCTAAGTACAACCATGTAACATACAGTACAACATACCCGCTTTAAAATATTTGTGCGCGCATTCAAAACACAATAGCAACAACGGTTGATAAAATTCGAATTAACCGCTGCGAGAGGGATGCGCTTATGTTTGCAGAATAGCTACAAAGACTTTTCTCTCATTACTTTGTCTGGCGATATATATTTTTTTAACTACCATAATTTCAACAGTTTGGGAATAGCCTTGCTTGATAGATGGATTTGGTAACAGTTGTGCTATAGGACTAGGGATTATGTTTACGATTTCTGCTTTTCAGCGTTATAATTGAATTCTGTGAGCTTGTTCACAATTTAGGTGACAAGGGGACTTGTAAATTTGCTCCAATCTAATTATAATGTAAGCCGCAGAGGAGTTGCCAGCTAACTTGTAGCTGTCGGTAACCGGGGAGGTGGATTGATTGACGTGCCGCGCCGGAGTGGGCGAGTTTATAACAAGTTAATTAAAGAACATCTGTCATTATAGTTGTAATCCGGCGTCAGATGTGGATCAAGCAGAGACGAGGGTGACTCCAGCTGACCTGGCCTGACGCTGTGCATTAACTTGACTGACACATTTCCAAACTCCGATTCTAACTTGAAATATCTCTGAGTGTGCAGTGCTATCACACTCCATTTCTGTTAAGCCTCGAGCTTTTGCGGAAATTAAATTTCAAAATAGGCGGCATTCCCATGACACAGCAAATAAAACTAGAGCATTTTGTCGCACGGCGCCGCGGCGCGGCGCGCGGGCGAGGATAAGGCCGTGGTTACTTTGGACACGAATTTGTTCGTACGTAAACGTACAAGTAATGTTCGTACGAATTGAGTGCTCACACTGAATACGTTTTTTCCGTCAAATAGGCAGTTCGGATTGTTTTCGGACGTCGTAAGTAAACGTACGTATACCTACGAGTGATCGCATGCAGTGTGAGCGCTCCCATAGTCCTTGAAAGGTCGGGATCATTCGTGCGTAGTCATACGAATCAAATTCGGATGAAGTCGTATCCAAAGTGAGCACGGCCTAACGACGACGACGCGGCACATGGTGTGAAATAAAAATACTCTAGCTAGCTACTATATCAAATGCTGAGTGAAAAAGATGGTAAGGAAAAATAAGTAATTCGCTAACTTAACTTAAAGCAAGATTATTTATACGAACACACGTAAGTAAATAATAATAATAAACGTAAAGCGTCGTCAGTGATACGTCCCCGACTCCCGTGTCGACGCTACAATGGATACGTTAACCCTTGTCATAGGTGATTTATTTTCTTATGTCACCTACTTTACATTCGTGATATTTTATACTTGCCACAGAATTCATAAAATGTTTTCTGTGATTAGGTATCATCAACTGAATTTGTTGAAAATTAATTTTAATTTAAATTTTTATTGATCAAAGAACCCTATTTGATAATAATGTATGACTCAACCGAAACCTGTTGCAGTGCCCTTGCAGGGTGCATGTACTTACTCTAGCTATATTATACCAAAGCAATAAAATGTACATGTAAGCAATGAATAAATGAAGAAAATCACCCTCACCGAGAATATATTTCTTTTAATAAAATACCTACTGGGATATTCTATGAATAAAAAAAAACATGGAAAGTCCTTGGGATTGTCAACAAAAAAGGCTTTGTATTCCTAATTAGAAATGTTAGAAGCAATTATTTAATTAGGGCGTGGCGGCGTGGGTACATCGAGATAGTTGCGCGATGTGAGCGGCTATTCTTAGGCTCTAGTGTCGGGTGCCGGGTGCTTATTAGACATTCGAGATCTCAAGTGAGCTTTACTAGGTCTCTTATCTACGCAATACCGTTGTGTGGGTAAGTAGATACCTAACATAGTCAGGGATTGCTCCATGTCTAACTATGCTCAAAATAAGCAATTTTAGATTCAAAATTATATAATAGGTTGCACTCTTGATGTCAAATTCTTAGTTTTTATCCTAAATACAAAACGTATTATTAAGTACATAATACTTGTAGGCTTCTTTAGAAATAAAAATAGTACCTATACTCACACGTCTTGTTTAACTTTATAGTTTACTTGTAACTACAGATGAGGCCTCCAAAAACAACTCGCAAGTAACGCTGACGACACTCGACTTTGTATTGCTGACACGTAATTAAGAGAACCTCATTTATCACAATAACATTACGTCCTTACACAAAGAGGACCGTTTGTTTTACGCACATAAACACGTTCTAGAGTTTTACGAAGCGATTTAATACATAAAAACAAACTGAGTTCAAATAGACGAACTAACCTAATGTCATTAAAAGGATGGGGCAAGCTTGTAACGGACGGATGTGTTCAAATAGTGATAAAAACAAAAAAAATATATTATTGAATAGAGATTTATTTTAGTGAGCCAGGTTTGCTAATCTTGAGTAAGCTATATGCAAACTCACAAAACAAATGTTGAATTTTTAAGATTTCTTTGCTAACAAACTCTATTTTCTGTAGAGTTAGCCGCCTGACTCCGATGTTTTGATTCAAAACTTTTGAAATAGAACCAAATACGAGATTTCGTAGCACTTGTGCTACGGAGCTACGCTTTCGTAGCACGAAACGGCTTAGCGCTTGGGGTGTGCAATTATATTTGTATTGAGTATACCTAACTTACAAAAATTGTTTGTTGATAAAAATATGAATAAACTCATAGATTGTAGTTTTTCTATGCATTCATTGTAGGTCAGAACCGAATTATGCTTGATTGGGGGGAATTCTGAGTGAGGATCTGAGGAATAAAAATGCCGTATGTTAAATTTAAAATTTTGTCTCGTCACAAAATAGCTCTATCTCAGTAGCCTCGTTTTATTTCGAGCATAACGTAACAGCCTCGACCGCGTTTCGTGCTACAGGCTACAGCCGTAAATAAATGCCAAAGGTTTTATCATCACAAAACATACGAACGTAAATTAGTTTGGGCTTACCTGGGACACCAATTCACTTTAATTAGACCATTACAAAATCAGTTATTTATAACTATAGTATGGCGTTTCTCGCATGTTGTGTTTATCGTTACGTAATAATGACGTGAATAATATAATTTTGTAACCCACAAACTCAAGTAATGTGCAATGACATTATTTTGCGCAGCAAATAAAACTCCCATTTGTTCTATAGAACTGTTACGTCTAGAACTGTTAAAACTTTTTTTATCCCTAATATCTGGTAACTTCCATTTGGGTAGGTTAACTATTGAAACGAAAACTAGTCCTAATGGGCTAGTTTCAATAGTCCTACCATGGAACTACAGGGATAAAAAAGTTTTTAAAAACAGTCCTACAAAACAAATGGGAGTTACCCAATAAAAGTTAATAATTTAATAATTTTATGATCTTCGCGATATTTAAACTTGTTTTAAACCAAAAGAGTTTAAAAAAATCTACTTTACCTATCACTTTATTATTCAAGTTTCAAGTTTATTCAAAAAATGCTTACAAAAGTTTGTACAGTTTGAACGAATGAGAAACGTTTGGCCACAATCTAGCTTGATGCTAATGCTAAGTGAAGACGCTTAGACCTATTTACTATAGTTTTACAAATATCCACCCAGCGATTGAAATACGCAGATGTTGCTGCGTCATGATAATGTTGGTAAAAAAATGGTTCAGTAAAGACCACTTACTAGATAGATGGGCATAGAACATGGCTTGATTCAGCTACAGAACGTTTCAGCTAATCGCTGGTACGGAATAAAGCTTCAAGCAAGAATTCACCGGCATTGTGTACGCTGGTTTATCGCTGAAAATTCTGCGTAATCTCCCCGTAAGTAAGTCCCGGTTTACTGCAACATAAGACGTCGTTTCCTCTCAGATTAGCCGGAGTACCGTCGTTTGCTACACATCACTGGGTTTTGTTTGTTACGTTCATACTTATTTATTATGCATGTTTGTTTATTTAATAGACGTAAGGGTATCAAATAGGAACGAGCTAAGAAGTGGTTTTATTAAGCCAATGATGCTCATAATCGTGAAATTAATTAGATGTAGTGCGTGCGGCTTATATTTCTCATATCTTGTGTCCCTATGCGTAATTTCCTTGTTGCTAGCCCTACTAGTACTTTGGTCATTCGATGTGTAATGTTATTTATTCCTTATTATGCACCACCACCGTGAAAAGAAAAGCGCGGTGAATTCGTTTTCTGTTTTCAGTTTTAGATTAGTCAGTCCTGTCTGAAAGATTCAAATAATTACTACCGAGATGGCTGAAAACTGGGCTGTCGCCTTTTATAATTCAGACGCTCATATTCAATTTATGATCTCATAAACTTTACCAAGGTTGACTGCCGACCGCATCTTAAGAAGCATTTCATTATTTTGTACGACGATTTGAATTACAAACGTGTGTACATGAGTATTGGAAAAATTTATACTATTTACTGAGTCAATGCTACCTACCTAATCAATATATTATTTTTTATATTATATTTTATGTCGCGTTAACTGTTGTTAACATTTCAATAATATTTGAATGGAAGGGCGCCTACAAAAGAGCTTTTGAAGAATGTTCAATTTCAATATAGGCCAGCCCAAATTACGGTACAGAATGGCACGATTGCTTTTCGCATTTACCTATTGATTATTTGGTCTGTCAGCACAGTTATTTTGTGTGATGTTGTTACTTAACTTTTTTTACGTGGAATGAGCTCAATAATGAGCTCAAATATTATTTTGAGCTGTGTCTGAACGCACAAGATGCCTGCAGTGTTGTTCACTGCAGGCATCTTGTGCGTTTTGGGGCGGCTGCACGGATTTCTCATACGCAGCGTAACTCAAACTCTTGGAGTAGACAACATGCTATTACAATACGCAACGTGCCATAAAACATGTGTTAAATGTTGGATGACGACGGTTAAATTTGATGCTGTAGACGTTAATTAAACCAGAAACTATTTAGAAGCTGAAGATCTTTTGAAAAATATAAAGTTATGCATTACAAGATTGTTTTCTTTTTTATAGTACTGGAGCAAAAACTGACTGACCTCGCTCATTCGGCAAACTAAGAAAAACTTTGAAAGTAATTCTTAATTACAAAAGGTATCTATTCTAAAAACATTCACAAGGTTGGCTTTATCAAGCTTAGGTACAACTTACAACCACTAAGTTTGTAAACACTCTCTTGCGACATAGACGAGGGACATGAGATGTTCCCCTGAACTCAAACAAAATGTACACGTTATGCACAAACATTTCCGTGAATTTATAAACGAAGGCAAACGATGGAACGGAGCAACTTTTCCTGTAGCTTTAAGCAAAAACACACACAAGTCTATGGTTATAAGAGCCCAGTTGCAAAAATACCCCTCAGATCGAATTATATGCAATACTTATGAAATTGTTTAAAGTGTGGTAATTAGAGGCTGCATAAAAACACAGTTTTTGCTGAATTCCCGTTTGTAAATAGTGTCCAGTTAGTTGCTTAAAAGACTATTAGTACGAAAAACTCTCTTAATAGCTTCAAACACACGAGCCGTATCACAAACCGGCAGTACCGTTAAATTGTCAAATCATTAACTGGAATTAGTTTTCCGGTTGAACTCGCGGCAACAATACTGCATGTTTTCTCGAAGTCCGTTTTTGTTAGTAGGCAATTAAGTATTGGAGTTTCTTTGCCCCCAACCCCAACCTAAGCATAGATTAAACTTCATGAAATTTTTTAAAATAAAAAGTATTGTACAGAAAAAAATGCAAAATAAAAAAGCTTATGTACTTGCTATAACAAACTTACCTATAGACTTTGCAATCTTCTATTATATATTCCAAAAAGGAAAAAAGTAATTCCTAAATAGATACCAACTATATTGTGTCAAACGTTAACATACATCAAAACATACATACAATACAGATACCTATCAGTCGATACTCTACTACAATGTAATCAAAATATGTAGAGATTTTCGTGTTTCCAAAATACTCTAGGTACTCTATCAAATGAAAGCACTCTGCTAGAGTATACAATTTTAATCACTATTAGTGATTAAAATTGTATAAGCACACGAGTGAATAAGATCGTATCCGTTAATGTGCCTGCAGTTGGGCACAAAATATAAAAGGGTAGATAGACGCACTGCGTAATCTGTGTAAAAAACGAACGAGTTTTACTTTTATGGCACTAAACAAGCAGTTTTTCCACCATAGAACTTCTGATACCTTTTATGCAACCATTTTATTTGAAATACCGTACGAGCATGCATAGGTTAGGTACTGTAAAAAACATTGATATAGCATTTTTGGTAAACGGCATTGGGTATTTACACACTAGCCATTCTCCGTCCACATTGTGTAACTGTAAGTGTAAGTATCGTGTCTATGGCAGTAAGAAAACACTCATCAAACAGAATATTCGTAGAATGCACGGTCCATGCACGAACCGCTAATTTCGTCTGTATATCTATCTATGGCCATCGTACAGCAGTGTCCATTAACGTGGCCATTGTTCTGTCCAAATAATCGCATTAAGGGTAAATTGACGTTGGCTGACCATTTATTGATCAACTATACAGAGTAGGTAGGTACACTAACTTTCTAGAGCAGGCTCTATTAGGATGCACGTGGAACAAGCCTGCGATTGATGTTGTGGGAAATAATATTTAGTAGAGAATCTATGAAAGAATCATATTGTATATCAGTTTTTTATCTGTCATGCTACCTAAGCTTCGTTCGATGAGAGTAACGATAGGTCGAAGCGATAGGTAAAACTTGAAAAAAAAAATTCATTTCTAATACCGAATATAAAGTTTATTTTATCAAATAACATTGGGAGTGTCTGAGTGAGAGCCGGGCGAGGTTTATAAATATCTACCATTATGTGGGTCTGCTGCCCTTTGAATTTGAGATGAGTGTCAATTAGGCAACATTCTCTACGTATCCACTGTTTATTTATAAACTCAGCATACTGAGGCTGGCATATTTTGATGACGGTGAATAGAGCAATCCGTTCTGCTGAATAGATTTTAATATGAATGAAATGTTTAATTATGATTCATCCCAAATGGCAAACTAATTGTTCCATTCAATTCATTATCGGCACAGATAATAATCTAGTAATGAAGGCACTCATCTTCATCCAAGGCGAGCAATCGACCTATTCACACTCATTTAAATTAAATTAAACCCCTCTTTCGTAGATAGTATAAACCAACTCTACCTACCAAATAAAAGACCTGTCTGATGTACTACAGTGAAGGTACCATACCATACATAGAAACCATTTGTTTTTATATTTTCAATTTTCATCTCGAATGACGGCGTTTTAGTCCAAATAAAAATTTTATCGATAGAAACCCTTGCACGGCAGTTGTAAAATTTTAAATACTTTATAGTCGGGTGCTGCCGCAAAAACTGTAGCGACATGAATGAAAAAAAGCCACACTAAACCACTGTATATTGTGTGGTTCAGACAGCCCAAGACGCTGGTTTTCCACAGCAGTCCGATTTATAAAATAAATCATCTCTTCTGAACTGTAAATGCAGGCTTTCTCGGGCAAAATTTGTTCCTTCATAATTGCGACTCGCCATTATTTAAGCGGAACACTGATCACAGGGAACTTTAAGCCCACTTTCCAACTCCGCATAAAATATGAGTCACTTAACAAATATTTTACAAAGGCTTCAAAGTGACATGTCCTGGATTATAGTCCAAATTGTGCGTAGGATTAGGTTAAATTTTTTTCCTTGAATAAGTAGGTTTTTGTGGTGTTTTTTTTATTACAGAAGTACAACCGTCGTCGTGTCCAATAAACTTTTCTTCATTTCAAAAAGAGCTTTTATGCTGTAAGTTCTCAATGTGCTTGCTTACATTGTGTAATTTGAAATCATTCAACTGAAAACCGTTATCAGTGCAGTTACTTTCTAAGTTCTGAATAATTTCGAGGCTTAAAAAGTTTTATTAAATATGAAAAAACTGGTGTCGTAAATTAGAACACAACGTTGTGAAAGCCTAGGAAGATATCGTTGGCCACCGCCCCGCCACCACCGCCGGCGGCGTGAACCCCCAAGCCTGCGCTAATTAGCTACCTCTTCTGCATCAATATTACAGAGTAACTTACAACATCAGGTGAGATTGTGGTCAAACGGTTGCCTATAATGTATAAAAAAAAAAAAAAAAAAAAAAAAAAACTTTACCTTTGTCTAACCACACATTTGTATGATCAATATTTTAACTTGGGGACTATCATCCGATCTTTGTAAGCAATGAAGTCCGTTGTTTTAGCGTTGCATTTGTCTTGAAAAAAATCGATATAAGACCGAACGGAAACTGTCGAAATACTGTCAAGATCATTCAAATAAGATACTAAAATTCTGTGTGCCTTGTATTTTTTTTTATTAATTGCAAAACGAGCTATTAGTTTTTTAAGCTAGTCTATTGGGTTGGGTTATCTTGAGTGCTACAGAAAAAAAACTCTTTTTGTTGCCGTTGGCGAGATTACTCTTCCTAATTACTTTTTGTTTGTTTGTTTATGACCCCGTCTTACAACTCTTTTATGGAAGGATTGTACGTACGCACTTTGGATGTCTAACAGACGCAGATGGAGGTAAAAGCGTCATTATTTCCTGCCCTGGTACGTAAAATGGTGATTTTGCAAAAAAGCCCGTGCCAAGCGGTGTCACATGAGTTCGATTATTACATGACAAAATATTTATTTTAACGAAACGTAAACTATGTTGATTCTTTTCATGACAGTGACACCCTCAAACTCAGTTAATATTCTGGGCCCTCAAAGTGACTAACACTTAGGCGAATGTAAATTACAAGATAATAGCAGACGATTGAAACAAAACGTCCGTAAGCTACAAAGTCGAGCAATGGAGATGGATGGTGTCATATCATTCACTATTTACACCAACTCAGTAATACCGCTGGTGACAAAACGTTTCCATCAAAGTTATGACGATAAATTCCTTTCTCGACGACTTTCATCCAACAAAAACATTATGAAGCACCTCTGGTCTATCCCGTTCCCGGTCTTTATTATTTTATAACATTTGACGGTCGTTTATAAAAATAGCACAATAACAGATACGTAACGACGTCCCGTGATTGAGGCGAACCTGATTCCATAATTTTAAATTAATTATTCTGCGGCTGACCATCCATTAAACATGAACTATCCTCCAGCTATATTTCTCTCATGTTACCTTATAAATGTACTCGTATCTAGTAGGTGGTAGGCATTTACTCATGCGAATTTATGGTATTCATGGATTAGGGCTCCGGGGGGCGGGTTATTCACAGTTCATTAGAGATTCGAAAGCTAGCTCGGCGAGATAGGATTTCGCAAAAAAAACTTGTTGGCGTGGCGTAGGTGGCATGGAGTTTTAAATTGTGTAACTATCGCAATTTTTTGCTTTTGACAAACAGTAATGTCAAAAGTAAAAAATTGCAGTAATGTTAAAAAAATTACGACAGTGAGAACCGAAGCGTGGGTGAAATAGGTAGGTGCGAAATTACTAAAATCAGGATGGACCCGAATATCACAGAAAATAATTTGATCAACGTTATTAAGTTATATCTATATAGCTACTATAGAAGTATCGATGATACACAATAACTGAAGACTCGAATATGGGCTGGGATTAGGGTCGTTAAGGTACATGTCTACCAAAGCCTAGGTACATACCCAGTACTGTAGTGAATTTTAATAATAATTGTATAAGTTTTCACGTAATATAAATAAGTACTTTGTAATAAGTACCTCATCGTTTTCAATAGTTTTGTTAGGCCCGTATTCACATTTACTGCTCAAGCATAGATTTCTGTCTCTCTCAAAAAAATCTCGTAAAAATCTCTAGTCAAATCTATGCGTAACGATTTCATTATCAGAATACGAACCTTAGACTGGTTTTTATAGACATTAATAATATGGATATTTATATTTTATAATTTTGTTAAAAGATAGGTTCGTAACTGATGGGATATCATTTTCAACAATAATAAAATGGTGTTTATCGATCGATAGGAGACAATAATTTTTGAAACTATAATGGTTATGAAATAGTACATTGTTCACCGAGAGGAGAAAGTGACCGATTACCGTCGAGGGTGTCGAGGGCTTTAAAACACCCGAGATCGGGAATCGCACTTTCTCTCGAGTGATACATAGTGCTTTATACTACACCTACGAGGAAAATAAAAAACTAAAACTGAATCCTCAAACAACACACAAATTGAAAATGGCGCCAATGGCGTCTGCAATTTTCACATGTTCTTTTTTCAAATTGTTTATCCTGCCGCCGCAGGGTCGCACTGCCAGCCCGACACCATCCAACACACAGCTAGTGGCCAGTGTCATTTTGCGAACTTGGAGATAAAAACTCACTGTAAAAATTTTTTGGCTTTTGATATTTAGGTTACCGGCGCATAGTCTTACCCAAAATTAAAAAAGAAAAACCACGTAAGAAATGGATTTTCATACACTTTTCTCTCCCGCTCAGATGCGTTTTCTCCCCGCATGTTTGTTCGATATGCAATGACGTACTTTCTACCGTAAATTTGATAAAGTATCAAGGTACTTTCCAAGCAGGTGTAGTATAAATAGTTTTTACTCAAGTAGCAGTACCTACATATAAGCACTAGTATTATATAATCTGTGATATAAGTATTAATTTTTCAGACAAAATAAAGCTCCTTATTAGTCAAACGTCATCGATTCTGCGCGGTCACTTTTTGGCTGGGTGACTGCTAGCCAACTCCGTCACCAGAGTTGGCCACTAACTCATATGAATAGAAACAAAAAAGTTTATAACAATGGGAATTAATATTTTGCGTTTGTAGGAAAAATATAGGAAGACTAGTACAATATTATTTGAGAAAATGGTATTCTACTCTTATCTCCTGTCTACTGATTTCAGTATAAGTGGACAGACCCCTTTCAAAGGGGAAAGGCCACCCCGCCCCTTGGCCACGTTGCCCCAATCACATTGATTGGAACCGGTAGGTACAGTTTCTTTAGTAAACTTCCTCAACAATATGTTCTTTTATAATGATCTTAATTGGGAAGAGATTACGTTGTTCATGTGTATTTTTCGAAAGTTCCTTACCTCCTATACAGGGTGGCGATACAATGGTGACTTGAAGTTGTATTATAATTTATAACATACTATTACATTTTAAACACTATCTCTGACTTTCATACCTATAGCACCCAAAATACATATGACGACCATGACGACAGCTCGACGTGGCTCGACTGTAGAACGTTACAATCATTCCCTAGATTTTGTTTTCACTGCTAATCGCTACCATTTGATTATCATAATTTGTTTATTCTATTCTACAGTGGGTGTGTTCATGATGCCTGATTGACGTTATCATTTGACTCGCTCTACTCCGCTCAACTAAGTTCTGATGATGGTAGACCACAGAACCAACGTTCGATCGATGCAATGGAAATATGCCGGGGGCGTCTATTGGACAACGTGCCACCCCCATTCCAATCAATATGTGTATATAATGGTCGGTCTCTTTATGAAATTCTTTCAGATTCTAAGGCTTTTACGATGATATTTGAATAGAGACCATTGCAACTTAAAATATATTTTAAGACTGTAGCTTATGCTTTCTAACTTTTCTACAAAGAATGCAAAGTGTTGTAGTAGAAGCATACGAGCTTATGGAACTTTGAAGATATTTTGTTATACCAATTTAAGTTTGAGAAATTCTAGATATGCGTTTTCTTCCACAAACTCTAATATTTACTATGATAAAACAATGTATGTTTTTGTATGTTATTTTTAGTCAATTTATTTGCGGTACTCACGTCATTTCTAAGAAACAGTATGCAAGACTGACTGCGACTTTGAGATCTAACGTCGTTTACTCAGCGTCGTATTCAGGTAGCCGTAAGATGAATCCCATCTTAATTATGTGGTTCCTTTGAACCGCCGCTTTCGTTCGCCGAACCAAGAACCTGAATGGATGGGATGAAGCAATGATCTTCTATGTACCTAACAAAAAAAATTTGGGATGGAATACAAAAATACTAAGCATGATTTTTACCCATCTACAAAATGAAAGATATTGTAGGCTTAAAACATCTAGCTAAATTATGAAAATATAGCTACCAACGAGCAATGTTTTAACTGTTTCTTACTCAATTATCTGAATACTTCACTACCTGAAACACCTAGCCAAAACCAAAAAATATTCTGTCATGTTGTATTGCATCACTCCGGTAAAATTATTTTTTCCATAATAGATCGTTCAACTACCTACCCACAATACGCCTGGCCCCGTGCAATTTCAATCGTTGATATAAAGTTAAAACACGCGCTTTGCTTTGGCTATTTGTGTATGAAACAAGTATTTATTTTATAATCTCATATTAATTCCTCGTTGAGAGCTTCTATACCTACGAAATTAACTAGTCCCTCTTTTCAAAAAAGGTACATTCCTTCCTGCATAACATAAAAGTGGTCTCTGTAGTAACTGCGCCCAGGTGCTACGAAAGTGCTACGAGTGTGCCGAAGCGCTACGCAGCCGCCGCCATCTCGGTACATTGCCGTATTGACAGTGACTGGTTTTCCAGATAGCTTAAAACTTCGTATACCGTATTATTGTTCGGAAAACCGCCTACCTCCATCTTTTCATCGATATTGTACGGCCTTAGGAATACAAATTGTTTCCGAGAAGTTGATATAGAACCAAAATAAATATATTACGGTGTATAAGTATTGCAAAAGTTACGTATATTTTTATTTCAGTTACTTTCTTACTTACGATATTATTTTGAACAGGCAACATATAATATTAATTTGCTAGTAGTTTTTTTGGTCACTATTTTATTAGTTGTAATTGAAACAAAAAGGTCTGAGATGTATACCGTACCACAGATTATATAATACTAGACCGTACCTAGCAAAGACCTTTGTGATCCTTTCATTTCATTCCTAAAGGTGAACTAATTTGCGTCTGCTACTGAATTTACCTGCATGTGGCTTGCACGGGTGGAACTCGGCGATCGATATCGTCTGCTGGGCTACGCTGCAGGGCGGCTCAAAGACAAATTATTATGATCAATCTCGTCTCTGTTCTCAGTGGTAAGTGAATGTTTTGGTAGAAGCATAGTAAAACTACCTACTCAAGGGAAATAACGAACGTAGTAGTCATACAAAAAAATTAACAATTACTTAGTTTACTTAATGAATTATGGTGTTCAGGCCTTCGGATCTAATCTAGATCATTTATTCAGCGTCAAAAGTCACTTTTTAGTTTACCCCATGCCCCTATATACGAGATGCTGCATGGAACATAGTTTTAGATGAAGTAGGTATATAGGTTTAAAAACTATGATCGTGGGCTTATTGCATTTTTTTTGTTACTTCACCAATCCCTATTGGAATGAAACGTATCCCATTACAGCCTAGCTACATTTTTGTATTTCCTAAAGCTTAGCATAACAATATAGTTCCGTATTTATATATCGGGCAGATCGTAAACGTGGGTGAAACTTCCTTCGCGGGTAGTATTGTGCATCGCATTCAGAAGGCCAAGTAGTTAAATTCGCATTAGGAGGCCCCCGGCTCACTCACCTCTGTGGCGTGAAATATAGAAACTCTGACGTCATAGATCCTTTATCACATTACCATAAAGCCTGTGTTTGTATGCGGAAATAATATTTTTCGGAAACGAAGTACAATGTAATTATCTAAGGTTCTAGTTTGTTATGGTGGCTTTCGCTTTGATATTTATTTTACGACCACATTATACCTAGGCAAAGCCACGGAATAAATCATTTACTTACTCTTATTTGCAGATTTTTTTGGTATGCTTTTTTTTTTAGGTATTCTTTTGAAAAATACTTTTAGCCTGAAAAAGAGACAGAAATTGAGTGAATATAGGATTCTTTGTTTCTTTAAAAGATGCGTCATGCTTTCGTTATCTTTCATTCTCAAATACAATAATCTTCTACATAGCAGATCATTGCTAAAATATAATGAATAAGGCTTGATATCCACGAGTCCGGCTAGTATGATTCGTTGAGAGCCCCACGCGCCATCTATATTTCACGTTATATCTTAGACTAGACCGGCGTGTTCGGCGGTGAGCGAGGAAAAAACACCATTAGAATATAAAATTAATAAACAAGCCTTTTTCATCTTACCTAGATGACCGATACAGCGTCATAGAAGCCACTTTTTACCCATGCATCGATGAACGGGACGCTACAGTGCCGGGGTCAATTTTTAGATGGAATAGGCTTCCATACCATTCACTCCAGCCTAGTCGGCCTTATTCACAAAAGAGACAAGGTGAATACGTGTGGAGCTAACTAAGCTGCAGGATCCAAGTCAAGTTAGTTTACGAAACGGACGGACGTTTCAGAACATAATACTGGTTTTGATCACGAGTAAACTCGTAGTGACTCCTCACTGGGACCTACAACTAGCAACCATAGATCGAAATGAAGCTACGTCACACTAACTGTTTGTCATTTTAATCTCATTACTCGGTCCTATCTCTCAACTATATTCACTGCGAGTCCCAGGTGAGGTTTCCGGGCAGCCTATTATTGCTGCTGTGCATGCAGCTTATTAATTAACGCTTCAGTATTCATAATAATGAGTATAATCATGTCTGTTTAAGTATAATTAAGTCAATTTACCTGCGATAATTTTAAAGCACACCCAACTGATATTTTGCCTTTACTTAGTATTTTTATATTTGCGTATTTTTATAGCCAGTTTGAGCCATGTGGCTACCGGTCAGGGACTGAGAAAATGAAATAATTACGAGCGGTTGTCAGCCAGCTCACTTACTGAATATTGCAATGATGTAATGAACATCCTTACCTCCAAGTTGCTCCGGGTTCATCATTAATTCATGTGTGTTGGCAGCAAAAAAGTTATCTCGTTATTTTAGGAACTTACAATATTTAGAGGCCTTAAAATATAGGTAAGGCTGGTTGATGCGAACCTACATAGCTATAGGGATTGGTACGTAACCTGTAGAAGTAGAAGTTGGACCTTTCCTTTCCTACTAACTTATATTCTTAGCGGACTAAAAATGAGACAGTATTATACTATATAAAGCTAGACTACCACTGACTCACTGATTGACATGCCCGATGAGGCAGAAGGAGTGGAGACACACTAGAATAATGTTCTACGAAAATGTGTAGTAGCACCGAAGGAGTAGAAAAAAATTATAGCCGTTTTCGAAATCCAAGATGGCGCCGGTGTTGATTTGCGCGTTCGCAAACTATGACAGATAGAGGGCGCGTAAGCGGTTCATCCGACTGATAGTAGGCTACGATTAAAGAAATTTGTAAAAAAAAAAAAAAAAACAAGATGGCGGCCGCGCAATTTCAATTTGAATTTTTCGACTTTTTAGGGTTCACTTTGGCGAATTACTTTGTTCTACGAAACTTGCAAGTTGGCAACACCGAGTATGCACAACGATAGCTTATATCCTTGAGATTACAGAAAAATTATGACTTTTCAAAAATCCAAGATGGCGGAGGCTGTGGCGGCCATTTTAAAATGGTGATGGTTTTTGCTAAATTTTCGAATCCATTTTTAGGGTAGATGGCAACATTCTAGGGGGTTGAGTTGTACCGAGCGGTTGTGTGTTTCGTTGAGGAGTGTTGCTTGGTTTAGAAATTTTCCCCATTTTTAGGGTAATTTCCGAGATTTTCCCCAAAAACATGAAAAGTAGAAATAATGACATTTTGAATAGAGACTTGGACTGCATAGGAGCGTTGGCCTCCCCCGAATGACATTTGACCATTTTCGTAACTTTTAGTTGGCAACCCCGAGAGACTTGCAACTTTTTAGTTTTTGGGTGTTTCTGACTTTGGCGAATTAATTTGTTCTACGAAACTCAAAAACTGGCGACACTAATGATGCAGAACGATAGCCTATATCCTTGAGATTTCAGAAAAATTATGACTTTTCAAAAATCCAAGATGGCGGACGGCATGGCGGCCATTTTGTAAAAAGTTTGCGATTTTCGAAAAAAATGCGATTTTCAAACCGAAATATCGGGTAGTTGGCAACCCCCTACCTGGATGAGTTGTATGGACCGGTTGTGCAGCTGGTAGAGGAGTGTTGCCTGGTAGAAAAATTTTCCCCATTTTTAGGGTATTTTCCCAGATTTGGCTCGGGAATGTGAAAAGTAGAAATAACGACATTTTGAATCAAAATTTTAACTAGCTGGCAAGATTGGGCCCACCCAAATGACATTTGATCATTTTCATTTCTCGCAGCTGGCAACCCCACACGCTATAGGAGTTTGAATTTTTCAGTCAGACCTGAGTTTGGCGAATTACTTTGTTCTACCAAGTTTAAGGTACGACCACCGTTCTTTCACTGACAGGTAGCTTGTATCCTGTATATTTCAGAAAAATTATGACATTTCAGAAATTCAAAATGGCCGCCATGTCATTTCCGGTTTTCGAAACCTCAACCGATTGACTTCGTTCCAACGGGGTATCCGAAGGAGATTGAGGGATTTGAATGGATATTTACACTGTTTTTCATTTTTGATGCATTTTTACTGCATTTAAAAGTGGGCATTCCAAGATGGCGGCCATGTAAATTTTATTAGCGAATTATTAACCGATTTACTTCGTTCCAACGGGGTATCCAATGGAGATTGAGGGGTTTGAATGGACGTTTACACATTTTTTCAATTTTGATGCATTTTTACTGCATTTAAGGGTGGGCATTCCAAGATGGCGTCCATGTAAATTTTTTTTCATAATCTCAACCGATTGTCTTCGTTCCAACGGAGTGTCCGAATGAGAATGAGGGGTTTGAATGAATATTTAAACTGTTTTTAATATTTGATGCGTTTATACTGCAGTTAAGGGTGGGTATTCAAAGATGGCGGCCATGTAGATTTTAATAGCGAAACATTAATCGATTTACTTCGTTCCAACGGGGTATCCGAATGAGATTGAATTGTGGGAATGAAAGTTTGCACATTGTTTCAATTTTAATGCATTTTTACTGCAATTAGGGGTTGGTATTCCAATATAGCGGCAGTGTTGATTTTTATTGCGAAACTTTAACCGATTGTCTTCGTTCCAACGGGGTTTCCGAATGAGATTAAGGGGTTTGAATGGACGTTTACACATTTTTTCAATTTTGATGCAAGTTTACTGCAATGAAGGGTTGGGATTCTAAGATGGCGGCCATGTAGATTTTAATAGCAAAATATTAACAGATTTACTTCGTTCCAATGGGGTGTTCGAATGAAATTGAGGGGTTTGAATGGATTTTTGTACTGTTTTTAATTTTTGATGCATTTTTACTGCAATTAAGGGTTGGCATTCCAAGATGGTGGCTATGTAGATCTTTTTTCGAAACCTCAACCGATTGTCATCGTTCCAACGGGGTGTTCGAATGAGATTGAGGGGTTTGAATGGAAGTTCACACATTTTTTCAATTTTGATGCATTTTTACTGCAATTAGAGGTTGGGATTTAAAGATGGCGGCCATATAGATTTTAATAGTGAAACATTAACCGATTTACTTCATTCCAACGAGGTGTTCGAATGAGATTGAGGGGTTTAAATAAAAGTTTACACATAATTTCAATTTTGATGCATTTTTACTACAACTAGGGGTTGGGATTTCAAGATGGCGGCCATATAGATTTTAAAAGTGAAATATTAACAGATTTACTTCGTTCCAACGGGGTATTCAAATGAGATTGAGGGGTTTGAGTGGAAATTTGTACTGGTTTTTTATTTTTGATGCATTTTTACTGCAATTAAGGGTTGGCATTCCAAGATGACGGCTATGTAGATCTTTTTTCGAAACCTCAACCGATTGTCTTCGTTCCAACGGGGTATCCGAATGAGTATGAGGTATGAATGGAAGTTAACACTGTTTTTCATTTTTGATGCGTTTTTACTGCAATTAGGCGTGAGGATTCCAGGATGGTGGCCATGTAGATTTTTTTTTCGAATCCTCAACCGATTGACTTCGTTTCAACGGGGTATTCGAATGAGATTGAGGGGTTTGAGTGGAAATTTGTACTGTTTTTTTATTTTTTATGCATTTTTACTGCAATTAAGGGTTGGGATTTCAAGATGGCGGCCATGCATATTTTAATAGTGAAACATTAACCGATTTACTTTATTCCAACGAGGTGTTTGAATGAGATTGAGGGGTTTAAATGAAAGTTTACAAATTATTTCAATTTTTGATGCATATTTACTGCAATTAGGGGTGGGCATTCCAAGATGGAGGCCATGTAGATCATTTTTCGAAACCTCAACCGATTGACTTCGTTGCAACGGGGTGTTCGAATGAGAGTGAGGAGTTTGAATGGACGTTTACACATTTTTCAATTTTGATGCAAGTTTACTGCAATTAAGGGTCGGGATTCTAAGATGGCGGCCATGTAGATTTTAATAGCGAAATAAAACAGATTTACTTCGTTCCAACGGGGTGTTCGAATGAAATTGAGGGGTTTGAATGGAATTTTGTACTTTTTTTAAATTTTTGATGCATTTTCACTGCAATTAAGGGTTGGCATTCCAAGATGGTGGCTATGTAGATCTTTTTTCGAAACCTTAACCGATTGCTTTCGTTCCAACCGGGTATCCGAATGAAATTGAGAGGTATGAATAGATGTTTACACATTTTTTCAATTTTGATGCAAGTTTACTGCAATTAAGGGTTGGGATTCTAAGATGGCGGCCATGTAGATTTTAATAGCGAAATATTAACAGATTTACTTTGTTCCAATGGGGTGTTCGAATGAAATTGAGGGGTTTGAATGGAATTTTGTACTGGTTTTAATTTTTGATGCATTTTTACTGCAATTAAGGGTTGGCATTCCAAGATGGTGGCTATGTAGATCTTTTTTCGAAACCTCAACCGATTATATTCGTTCCAACGGGGTGTCCGAATGAGATTGAGGGGTTTGAATGGAAGTTGAAACATTTTTACAATTTATATGCATTTTTACTGCAATTAAGGGTTGGAATTTCAAGATGGCGGCCATATAGATTTAATAGTGAAACATTAACCGATTTACTTCATTCCAACGAGGTGTTCGAATGAGATTGAAGGGTTTAAATGAAAGTTTACACATTATTTAAATTTTTGATGCATATTTACTGCAATTTGGGGTGGGCATTCTAAGATGGTGGCCATATAGATTTTAATAGTGAAACATTAACTGATTGACTTCGTTCCAACGGCGTGTCCAACTCTGATTGAGGACTTTGAATGAAATTTACAACTTTATTTAAAAAACCGCGAGCTGCTTGCAGCTCGCGCGCCACGCAACCACTATCCTTGAGATTACAGAAAAATTACGACTTTTCAAAAATCCAAGATGGCGGAGGCTGTGGCGGCCATTTTGTAATGGTGATGGTTTTTGCTCAATTTTCGAATCCATTTTTAGGGTAGATGGCAACATTCTAGGGGGTCGAGTTTTACCGAGCGGTGGTGTGTTTCTGTAAGGAGTGTTGCTTGGCTTTGAAATTTTCCCCATTTTTAGGGTAATTTCCGAGATTTTCCCCAAAAACATGAAAAGTAGAAATAATGACATTTTGAATAGAGACTTAGACTGCATAGGTGCGTTGGCCTCCCCCGAATGACATTTGACCATTTTTGTAACTTTTAGTTGGCAACCCCGAGAGACTTGCAACTTTTTAGTTTTTGGGTGTTTCTGACTTTGGCGAATTAATTTGTTCTACGAAACTCAAAAACTGGCAACACTAATTATGCAGAACGATAGCCTATATCCTTGAGATTTCAGAAAAATTATGACTTTTCAAAAATCCAAGATGGCGGACGGCGTGGCGGCCATTTTGTAAAAAGTTTGCGATTTTCGAAAAATTTGCGATTTTCAAACCGGAATATCGGGTAGTTGGCAACCCCCTACCTGGATGAATTGTATGGACTGGTTGTGCAGGTGGTAAAGGAGTGTTGCCTGGTAGAAAATTTTTCCCCATTTTTAGGGTAGTTTCCCAGATTTGACTCGGGAACGTGAAAAGTAGAAATAACGATATTTTGAATCAAAATTTCAACTAGCTGGCAAGATTGAGTCCACCCAAATGACATTTGATCATTTTTATTCCCTGCAGCTGGCAACCCCGCATGCTATAGGAGTTTGAATTTTTCAGTCAGACCCGACTTTGGCGAATTACTTTGTTCTACCAAGTTTAAGGTACGACTACCGTTCTTTCACTGACAGGTAGCTTGTATCCTGTATATTTCAGAAAAATTATGACATTTCAGAAATTCAAAATGGCCGCCGTGTCATTTCCGGTTTTCGAAACCTCAACCGATTGACTTCGTTCCAACGGGGTATCCGAAGGAGATTGAGGGGTTTCAATGTAATTTTACACTGTTTTTCATTTTTGATGCATTTTTACTGTATTTAAAAGTGGGAATTCCAAGATGGCGGCCATGTAAATTTTTTTTGAGAAACCTTAACCGATTGACTTCGTTCCAACGGGGTATCCAATAGAGATTGAGGGATTTGAATGGATATTTACACTGTTTTTTCATTTTTGATGCATTTTTACTGCATTTAAGGGTGGGCATTCCAAGATGGCGGCCATGATAATTTTTTTTGCGAAACCTTAACCGATTGACTTCGTTCCAACGGGGTACCCGAATCAGTATGAGGGGTTTGAGTGGAAATTTGTACTGTTTATAACTTTTAATGCAATTTTACTGCAATTAGAGCTTTGTTTTCCAAGGTGGCGGCTATGTAGATTTTAATAGCGAAACATTAGTTGATTGAGTTCGTTCCAACGGGGTATCCGAATTAGATTGAAGTGTGGGAATGAAAGTTTGCACATATTTTCAATTTAAATGTATTTTTACTGCAATTAGGGGTTAGTATTCCAATATAGCGGCAGTGTTGATTTTTATTGCGAAACTTTAACCGATTGTCTTCGTCCCAACGGGGTTTCCGAATGAGATTGAGGTTTGAATGGACGTTTACACATTTTTTCAATTTTGATGCAAGTTTACTGCAATGAAGGGTTGGGATTCTAAAATGGCAGCCATATAGATTTTAAAAGTGAAATATTAACAGATTTACTTCGTTCCAACGAGGTATTCAAATGAGATTGAGGGGTTTGAGTGGAAAGTTGTACTGGTTTTTTATTTTTGATGCATTTTTACTGCAATTAAGGGTTGGCATTCCAAGATGGCGGCTATGTAGATCTTTTTTTGAAACCTCAACCGATTGTCTTCGTTCCAACGGGGTATCCGAATGAGTATGAGGGGTATGAATGGAAGTTAACACTGTTTTTCATTTTTGATGCGTTTTTACTGCAATTAGGGGTGGGCATTCCAAGATGGAGGCCATGTAGATTATTTTTCGAAACCTCAACCGATTGACTTCGTTCCAACGGGGTATCCGAAGGAGACTGCGGTATTTGAATAGATATTTACACTGTTTTTAATTTTTGATGCGTTTTTACTGCAGTTAGGGGTTTGGATTCCAAAATGGCAGCAATGTAAATTTTATTAGCGAAACAATATCCGATTTTCTTCGTTCCAACGGGGTATCCGAATGAGTATGAGGGGTTTGAATGGAAGTTAACACTGTTTTTTATTTTTGATGCGTTTTTACTGCAATTAGGGGAAGGGATTCTAGGATGGTGGCCATGTAGATTTTTTTCGAATCCTCAACCGATTGACTTCGTTTCAACGGGGTATTCGAACGAGATTGAGGGGTTTAAATGAAATTTTGCACTTTTTTTTTAATTTTTAATGCATTTTTACTGCAATTAGGGATTTGTTTTCCAAGATGGCGGCCATGTCAATTTTATTAGCGAAACATAAACCGATTTACTTCATTCCAACGGGGTATCCAAATGCGATTGAGGGGTTTGAATGGAATTTTGTACTGTTTTTAATTTTTGATGCATTTTTAATGCAATTAAGGGTTGGCATTCCAAGATCGCGGCTATGTAGATCTTTTTTCGAAACCTCAACCGATTGTCTTCGTTCCAACGGGGTGTTCGAATGAGATTGAGGGGTTTGAATGGAAGTTCATACATTTTTTTCAATTTTGATGCATTTTTACTGCAATTAAGGGTTGGGATTTCAAGAAGGCGGCCATATAGATTTTAATAAAGAAACATTAACCGATTTACTTCATTCCAACGAGGTGTTCGAATGAGATTGAGAGGTTTAAATGAAAGTTTACACATTTTTTCAATTTTGATGCGTTTTTACTGCAATTAAGGGTTGGGATTTCAAGATGGCGTCCATGTAGATCTGTTTTCGAAACCTCAACCGATTGACTTCGTTCCAACGGCGTGTCCAACTCTGGTTGAGGACTTTGAATGAAATTTACAACTTTATTTAAAAAACCGCGAGCTGCTTGCAGCTCGCGCGCCACGCAACCACTAGTTATTATACTATATAAAGCTAGACTACCACTCACTCATTGACATGCCCTGAGAGACAGAAAGAGTGGAGACACACTAGAATGATGTTCTACGAAAATGTGTAGAAGCACCGAAGGAGTAGAAAAAAATTATAGCCGTTTTCGAAATCCAAGATGGCGCCGGTGTTGATTTGCGCGTTCGCAAACTATGACAGATAGAGGGCGTGTAAGCGGTTCATCCGACTGATAGTAGGCTACGATTGGGGAAATTTGTAAAAAAAAAAAAAAAAACAAGATGGCGGCCGCGCAATTTCAATTTGAATTTTTCGACTTTTTAGGGTTCACTTTGGCGAATTACTTTGTTCTACGAAACTTGCAAGTTGGCAACACCGAGTATGCACAACGATAGCCCATATCCTTGAGATTACAGAAAAATTATGACTTTTCAAAAATCCAAGATGGCGGAGGCTGTGGCGGCCATTTTGTAATGGTGATGGTTTTTGCTCAATTTTCGAATCCATTTTTAGGGTAGATGGCAACATTCTAGGGGGTTGAGTTGTACCAAGCGGTTGTGTGTTTTGTTGAGGAGTGTTGCTTGGTTTAAAAATTTTCCCCATTTTTAGGGTAATTTCCGAGATTTTCCCCAAAAACATGAAAAGTAGAAATAATGACATTTTTAATAGAGACTTGGACTGCATAGGAGCGTTGGCCTCCCCCGAATGACATTTGACCATTTTCGTAACTTTTAGTTGGCAACCCCGAGAGACTTGCAACTTTTTAATTTTTGGGTGTTTCTGACTTTGGCGAATTAATTTGTTCTACGAAACTCAAAAACTGGCAACACTAATTATGCAGAACGATAGCCTATATCCTTGAGATTTCAGAAAAATTATGACTTTTCAAAAATCCAAGATGGCGGACGGCGTGGCGGCCATTTTGTAAAAAGTTTGCGATTTTCGAAAAATTTGCAATTTTCAAACCGGAATATCGGATAGTTGGCAACCCCCTACCTGGAAGAGTTGTATGGACCGGTTGTGCAGGTAGTAGAGGAGTGTTGCCTGGTAGAAAAATTTTCCCCATTTTTAGGGTAGTTTCCCAGATTTGGCTCGGGAACGTGAAAAGTAGAAATAACGACATTTTTAATCAAAATTTTAACTAACTGGCAAGATTGGGTCCACCCAAATGACATTTGATCATTTTTATTCCCTGCAGCTGGCAACCCCGCATGCTATAGGAGTTTGAATTTTTCAGTCAGACCCGACTTTGGCGAATTACTTTGTTCTACCAAGTTTAAGGTACGACCACCGTTCTTTCACTGACAGGTAGCTTGTATCCTATTTATTTCAGAAAAATTATGACATTTCAGAAATTCAAAATGGCCGCCATGTCATTTCCGGTTTTCGAAACCTCAACCGATTGACTTCGTTCCAACGGGGTATCCGAAGGAGATTGAAGGATTTGAATGGATATTTACACTGTTTTTCATTTTTGATGCATTTTTACTGCATTTAAAAGTGGGCATTCCAAGATGGCGGCCATGATAATTTTTTTTGCGAAACCTTAACCGATTGACTTCGTTCCAACGGGGTATCCGAATGAGTATGAGGGGTTTGAGTGGAAATTTGTACTGTTTATAACTTTTGATGCAATTTTACTGCAATTAGAGGTTTGTTTTCCAAGATGGCGGCCATGTAGATTTTAATAGCGAAACATTATTCGATTGAGTTCGTTCCAACGGGGTTTCCGAAGGAGATTGAGAGATTTGAATGTATATTTAGTCTGTTTTTAATTTTTGATTCGTTTTTACTGCATTAAGGGGTGGGCATTTCAAGATAGCGGCCATGTAAATTTTAATAGCAAAACATTAACCGACTTACTTCGTTCCAACGGGGTGTTCGAACGAAATTGAGGGGTTTGAATAGAATTTTGAACTGTTTTTAGTTTTTGATGCATTTTTAATGCAATTAAGGGTCGGCATTCCAAGATGGCGACTATGTAGATCTTTTTCCAGACCTCATCCGATTGTCTTCGTTCCAACGGGGTGTCCGAATGAGATTGAGGGGTTGGAATGGACGTTTACACATTTTTCAATTTTGATGCAAGTTTACTGCAACTAAAGGTTGGGATTCTAAGATGGCGGCCATGTAGATTTTGATAGCAAAATATTAACAGATTTGTTTCGTTCCAATGGGGTGTTCGAATGAAATTGAGGGGTTTGAATGGAATTTTGTACTGTTTTTAATTTTTGATGCATTTTTACTGCAATTAAGTGTTGGGATTCCAAGATGGCGGCGATGTGAATTCTATTAGCGAAACATCAACCGATTTATTTCATTCCAACGGGGTATCCGAATGAAATTGAGGGGTTTGAATGGACGTTTACACATTTTTTCAATTTTGATGCAAGTTTACTGCAATGAAGGGTTGGGATTCTAAGATGGCGGCCATGTAGATTTTAATAGCAAAATATTAACAGATTTACTTCGTTCCAATGGGGTGTTCGAATGAAATTGAGGGGTTTGAATGAAATTTTGTACTGTTTTTAATTTTTGATGCATTTTTACTGCAATTAAGGGTTGGCATTCCAAGATGGTGGCTATGTAGATCTTTTTTCGAAACCTCAACCGATTGTCTTCGTTTCAACGGCGTGTCCGATTGAGATTGAGGGGTTTGAATGAACGTTTACACATTTTTTCAATTTTGATGCAAGTTTACTGTATTTAGGGGTTGGGACTCTAAGATGGCGGCCATGTAGATTTTAATAGCGAAATATTAACAGATTTACTTCGTTCCAACGGGGTGTTCGAATGAAATTGAGGGGTTTGAATGGAATTTTGTACTGTTTTTAATTTTGGATGCATTTTTACTGCAATTAAGGGTTGGCATTCCAAGATGGTGGCTATGTAGATCTTTTTTCGGAACCTCAACCGATTGTCTTCGTTCCAACGGGGTGTTTGAATGAGATTGAGGGGTTTCAATGGAAATTCACACATTTTTTCAATTTTGATGCATTTTTACTGCAATTAGGGGTTGGGATTTCAATATAGCGGCCATGTATTTTGTTTTTGGAAACTTTGACTGATTGTCTTCGTTCCAACGGGGTCCAAATGAAATTGTGGGGTTTGAATGGATGTTTACACATTTTTTTCAATTTTGATGCAAGTTTACTACAGTTACTTTTAAGGGTTGGGATTCTAAGATAACGGCCATATAAATCTTTTTTCGAAATCTCAACCGATTGACGTCGTTCCAACGGGGTTTTCGAATGAAATTGTGGGGTTTGAATGGAATTTTGTACTCTTTTTAATTTTTGATGCATTTTTACTGCAATTAGGGGTAGGCATTCCAAGATGGCGGCCATGTAGATCTTTTTTCAGAAACCTAAACCGATTGACTTCGTTCCAACGGAATGTTCGAATGAGATTGAGTGGTTTTAATGGTAGGTAATTCATTTTTTAAATTTTTATGCATTTTTACTGCAATTAGGGGTTGGGATTCCAAGATGGCGGCCATGTAGATTTTATTAGCGACACTTTAACCGATTGACTTCGTTCCAACGGGGTATCCGAATGAGATTGAGGTGTTTGAATGGAATTCTTTACTGGTTTTATATATTTTTATTTTATTTTTACTGCAATGTGATTTTTGATAAAAACAAAGCCTTTAACAAAAGACGCGAGCTGCTTGCAGCTCGCGCGCCACGCAACCACTAGTTATACTATATAAAGCTACATTACCACTCACTCACTCACTGATTGACATGCCCTGAGAGACAGAAGGAGTTGTGCTACGCCAAAATGATGTTCTACGAAAATGTGTAGTAGCACCGAAGGAGTAGAAAAAAATTATAGCCGTTTTCGAAATCCAAGATGGCGCCGGTGTTGATTTGCGCGTTCGCAAACTATGACAGATAGAGGGCGCGTGAGCGGTTCATCCGACTGATAGTAGGCTACGATTGGGGAAATTTGTAAAAAAAAAAAAAAAAAAAAGATGGCGGCCGCGCAATTTCGATTTGAATTTTTCGACTTTTTAGGGTTCACTTTGGCGAATTACTTTGTTCTACGAAACTTGCAAGTTGGCAACACCGAGTATGCACAACGATAGCCCATATCCTTGAGATTACAGAAAAATTACGACTTTTCAAAAATCCAAGATGGCGGAGGCTGTGGCGGCCATTTTGTAATGGTGATGGTTTTTGCTAAATTTTCGAATCCATTTTTAGGGTAGATGGCAACATTCTAGGGGGTCGAGTTATACCGAGCGGTTGTGTGTTCCTGTAAGGAGTGTTGCTTGGCTTTGAAATTTTCCCCATTTTTAGGGTAATTTCCGAGATTTTCCCCAAAAACATGAAAAGTAGAAATAATGACATTTTGAATAGAGACTTGGACTGCATAAGAGCGTTGGCCTCCCCCGAATGACATTTGACCATTTTCGTAACTTTTAGTTGGCAACCCCGAGAAACTTGCAACTTTTTAGTTTTTGGGTGTTTCTGACTTTGGCGAATTAATTTGTTCTACGAAACTCAAAAGCTGGCAACACAAATTATGCAGAACGATAGCCTATATCCTTGAGATTTCAGAAAAATTATGACTTTTCAAAAATCCAAGATGGCGGACGGCGTGGCGGCCATTTTGTAAAAAGTTTGCGATTTTCGAAAAATTTGCGATTTTCAAACCGGAATATCGGGTAGTTGGCAACCCCTTACCTGGATGAGTTGTATGGACCGGTTGTGCAGGTGGTAGAGGAGTGTTGCCTGGTAGAATTTTTTTCCCCATTTTTAGGGTAGTTTTCCAGATTTGGCTCGGGAACGTGAAAAGTAGAAATAACGATATTTTGAATCAAAATTTCAACTAGCTGGCAAGATTGGGTCCACCCAAATGACATTTGATCATTTTTATTCCCTGCAGCTGGCAACCCCGCATGCTATAGGAGTTTGAATTTTTCAGTCAGACCCGACTTTGGCGAATTACTTTGTTCTACCAAGTTTAAGGTACGACTACCGTTCTTTCACTGACAGGTAGCTTGAATCCTGTATATTTCAGAAAAATTATGACATTTCAGAAATTGAAAATGGCCGCCGTGTCATTTCCGGTTTTCGAAACCTCAACCGATTGACTTCGTTCCAACGGGGTATCCGAAGGAGACTGAGGTATTTGAATAGATATTTACACTGTTTTTAATTTTTGATGCGTTTTTACTGCAGTTAGGGGTTTGGATTCCAAAATGGCAGCAATGTAAATTTTATTAGCGAAACAATATCCGATTTTCTTCGTTCCAACGGGGTATCCGAATGAGTATGAGGGGTTTGAATGGAAGTTAACACTGTTTTTTATTTTTGATGCGTTTTTACTGCAATTAGGGGAAGGGATTCCAGGATGGTGGCCATGTAGATTTTTTTCGAATCCTCAACCGATTGACTTCGTTTCAACGGGGTATTCGAATGAGATTGATTTTTTTTAATTTTTAATGCATTTTTACTGCAATTAGGGATTTGTTTTCCAAGATGGCGGCCATGTTATTTTATTAGCGAAACATAAACCGATTTACTTCATTCCAACGGGGTATCCAAATGCGATTGAGGGGTTTGAATGGAATTTTGTACTGTTTTTAATTTTTGATGCATTTTTAATGCAATTAAGGGTTGGCATTCCAAGATCGCGGCTATGTAGATCTTTTTTCGAAACCTCAACCGATTGTCTTCGTTCCAACGGGGTGTTCGAATGAGATTGAGGGGTTTGAATGGAAGTTCATACATTTTTTTCAATTTTGATGCATTTATACTGCAATTAAGGGTTGGGATTTCAAGAAGGCGGCCATATAGATTTTAATAAAGAAATATTAACCGATTTACTTCATTCCAACGAGGTGTTCGAATGAGATTGAGAGGTTTAAATGAAAGTTTACACATTTTTTCAATTTTGATGCATTTTTACTGCAATTAAGGGTTGGGATTTCAAGATGGTGTCCATGTAGATCTTTTTTCGAAACCCAACTGATTGTCTTCGTTCCAACTGGGTGTTCGAATGAGGTTGAGGGGTTTGAATGGACGTTTACACATTTTTTCAATTTTGATGCAAGTTTACTGCAATCAAGGGTTGGGATTTCAAGATGGCGGCCATATAGATTTTAATAGTGAAACATTAACCGATTTACTTCATTCCAACGAAGTGTTCGAATGAGATTGAGGGGTTTAAATGAAAGTTTACACATTATTTCAATTTTTGATGCATATTTACTGCAATTTAGGGTGGGCATTACAAGATGGCGGCCATGTAGATCTGTTTTCGAAACCTCAACCGATTGACTTCGTTCCAACGGCGTGTCCAACTCTGGTTGAGGACTTTGAATGAAATTTACAACTTTATTTAAAAAACCGCGAGCTGCTTGCAGCTCGCGCGCCACGCAACCACTAGTTATACTATATAAAGCTAGACTACCACTGACTCACTGACTGATTGACATGCCCGATGAGGCAGAAGGAGTGGAGACACACTAGAATAATGTTCTACGAAAATGTGTAGTAGCACCGAAGGAGTAGAAAA
This sequence comes from Eulithis testata, assembly GCA_947507515.1. Taxonomy (NCBI): domain Eukaryota; kingdom Metazoa; phylum Arthropoda; class Insecta; order Lepidoptera; family Geometridae; genus Eulithis; species Eulithis testata. The sequence continues at coordinate 5,301,439 of OX382205.1, forward strand.
AAATTATAGCCGTTTTCGAAATCCAAGATGGCGCCGGTGTTGATTTGCGCGTTCGCAAACTATGACAGATAGAGGGCGCGTAAGCGGTTCATCCGACTGATAGTAGGCTACGATTGGGGAAATTTGTAAAAAAAAAAAAAAAAAACAAGATGGCGGCCGCGCAATTTCAATTTGAATTTTTCGACTTTTTAGGGTTGACTTTGGCGAATTACTTTGTTCTACGAAACTTGCAAGTTGGCAACACCGAGTATGCACAACGATAGCCCATATCCTTGAGATTACAGAAAAATTATGACTTTTCAAAAATCCAAGATGGCGGAGGCTGTGGCGGCCATTTTAAAATGGTGATGGTTTTTGCTAAATTTTCGAATCCATTTTTAGAGTAGATGGCAACATTCTAGGGGGTTGAGTTGTACCGAGCGGTTGTGTGTTTCGTTGAGGAGTGTTGCTTGGTTTAAAAATTTTCCCCATTTTTAGGGTAATTTCCGAGATTTTCCCCAAAAACATGAAAAGTAGAAATAATGACATTTTGAATAGAGACTTGGACTGCATAAGAGCGTTGGCCTCCCCCGAATGACATTTGACCATTTTCGTAACTTTTAGTTGGCAACCCCGAGAAACTTGCAACTTTTTAGTTTTTGGGTGTTTCTGACTTTGGCGAATTAATTTGTTCTACGAAACTCAAAAGCTGGCAACATTAATTATGCAGAACGATAGCCTATATCCTTGAGATTTCAGAAAAATTATGACTTTTGAAAAATCCAAGATGGCGGACGGCGTGGCGGCCATTTTGTAAAAAGTTTGCGATTTTCAAAAAAAATGCGATTTTTAAACCGAAATATTGGGTAGTTGGCAACCCCCTACCTGGATGAGTTGTATGGACCGGTTGTGCAGCTGGTAGAGGAGTGTTGCCTGGTAGAAAAATTTTCCCCATTTTTAGGGTTGTTTCCCAGATTTGGCTCGGGAACGTGAAAAGTAGAAATAACGACATTTTGAATCAAAATTTCAACTGGGTGGCAAGATTGGGCCCACCCAAATGACATTTGATCATTTTCATTCCCCGCAGCTGGCAACCCCGCATGCTATAGGAGTTTGAATTTTTCAGTCAGACCCGACTTTGGCGAATTACTTTGTTCTACCAAGTTTAAGGTACGACCACCGTTCTTTCACTGACAGGTAGCTTGTATCCTGTATATTTCAGAAAAATTATGACATTTCAGAAATTCAAAATGGCCGCCATGTCATTTCCGGTTTTCGAAACCTCAACCGATTGACTTCGTTCCAACGGGGTATCCGAAAGAAATTGAGGGGTTTCAATGTAATTTTACACTGTTTTTCATTTTTGATGCATTTTTACTGTAATTAAGGGTTGGCATTCCAAGATGGTGCCATGTAGATCTTTTTTCGAAACCTCAACCGATTGTCTTTGTTCCAACGGGGTGTCCGAATGAGAATGAGGGGTTTGAATGAATATTTAAACTGTTTTTAATATTTGATGCGTTTATACTGCAGTTAAGGGTGGGTATTCAAAGATGGCGGCCATGTAGATTTTAATAGCGAAACATTAATCGATTTACTTCGTTCCAACGGGGTTTCCGAAGGAGATTGAGAGATTTGAATGGACGTTTACACATTTTTTTCAATTTTGATGCAAGTTTACTGCAATTAAGGGTTGGCATTCCAAGATGGCGGCTATGTAGATCTTTTTTCGAAACCTCAACCGATTGTCTTCGTTCCAACGGGGTGTTTGAATGAAATTGAGGGGTTTGAATGGAAATTCACACATTTTTTCAATTTTGATGCATTTTTACTGCAATTAGGGGTTGGGATTTCAAGATGGCGGCCATGTATTTTGTTATTGGAAACTTTGACCGATTGTCTTCGTTCCAACGGGGTGTCCGAATGAAATTGTGGGGTTTGAATGGACGTTTACACATTTTTTCAATTTTGATGCAAGTTTACTACAGTTAAGGGTTGGGATTCTAAGATAACGGCCACATAAATCTTTTTTCGAAATCTCAACCGATTGACTTCGTTCCAACGGGGTGTTCGAATGAAATTGAGGGGTTTGAATGGAATTTTGTACTTTTTTTAATTTTTGATGCATTTTTACTGCAATTAAGGGTGGACATTCCAAGATGGCGGCCATGTATATCTTTTTTCAGAATACTTAACCGATTGACTTCATTCCAACGGAATGTTCGAATGAGATTGAGTGTTTTTAATGGTAGTTAATACATTTTTTCAATTTTTATTTACATTTTTACTGCAATTAGGGGTTGGGATTCCAAGATGGCGGCCATGTAGATTTTATTAGCGACACTTTAACCGATTGGCTTCGTTCCAACGGGGTATCCGAATGAGATTGAGGTGTTTGAATGGAATTCTTTACTGGTTTTATATGTTTTTATTTATTTTTACTGCAATGTGATATATGATAAAAACAAAGCTCTTAACAAAAGACGCGAGCTGCTTGCAGCTCGCGCGCCACGCAACCACTAGTTATACTATATAAAGCTAGACTACCACTGACTCACTCACTGACTGATTGACATGCCCTGAGAGGCAGAAGGAGTGGTGCTACGCCAAAATGATGTTCTACGAAAATGTGTAGTAGCACCGAGTGAATAGAAAAAAATTATAGCCGTTTTCGAAATCCAAGATGGCGCCGGTGTTGATTTGCGCGTTCGCAAACTATGACAGATAGAGGGCGCGTAAGCGGTTCATCCGACTGATAGTAGGCTACGATTGGGGAAATTTGCAAAAAAAAAAAAAAAAACAAGATGGCGGCCGCGCAATTTCGATTTGAATTTTTCGACTTTTTAGGGTTCACTTTGGCGAATTACTTTGTTCTACGAAACTTGCAAGTTGGCAACACCGAGTATGCACAACGATAGGCTATATCCTTGAGATTACAGAAAAATTATGACTTTTCAAAAATCCAAGATGGCGGAGGCTGTGGCGGCCATTTTGTAATGGTGATGGTTTTTGCTCAATTTTCGAATCCATTTTTAGGGTAGATGGCAACATTCTAGGGGGTTGAGTTGTAACGAGGGGTTGTGTGTTTTGTTGAGTAGTGTTGCTTGGTTTAGAAATTTTCCCCATTTTTAGGGTTATTTCCGAGATTTTCCCCAAAAACATGAAAAGTAGAAATAATGACATTTTGAATAGAGACTTGGACTGCATAGGAGCGTTGGCCTCCCCCGAATGACATTTGACTATTTTCGTAACTTTTAGTTGGCAACCCCGAAAAACTTGCAACTTTTTAGTTTTTGGGTGTTTCTGACTTTGGCGAATTAATTTGTTCTACGAAAGTCAAAAGCTGGCAACACTAATTATGCAGAACGATAGTTTATATCCTTGAGATTTCAGAAAAATTATGACTTTTCAAAAATCCAAGATGGCGGACGGCGTGGCGGCCTTTTTGTAAAAAGTTTGCGATTTTCGAAAAAAATGCGATTTTCAAACCGAAATATCGGGTAGTTGGCAACCCCCTACCTGGATGAGTTGTATCGACCGGTTGTGCAGCTGGTAGAGGAGTGTTGCCTGGTAGAAATTTTTTCCCCATTTTTAGGGTAGTTTCCCAGATTTGGCTCGGGAACGTGAAAAGTAGAAATAACGATATTTTGAATCAAAATTTCATTTATCTGGCAAGATTGGGCCCACCCAAATGACATTTGATCATATTTATTCCCTGCAGCTGGCAACCCCGCATGCTATAGGAGTTTGAATTTTTCAGTCAGACCCGACTTTGGCGAATTACTTTGTTCTACCAAGTTTAAGGTACGACTACCGTTCTTTCACTGACAGGTAGCTTGGATCCTGTATATTTCAGAAAAATTATGACATTTCAGAAATTCAAAATGGCCGCCGTGTCATTTCCGGTTTTCGAAACCTCAACCGATTGACTTCGTTCCAACGGGGTATCCGAAGGAGATTGAGAGATTTGAATGGATATTTACACTGTTTTTCATTTTTGATGCATTAATACTGCATTTAAGGGTGGGCGTTCCAAGATGGCGGCCATGATAATTTTTTTTGCGAAACCAAAACCGATTGACTTCGTTCCAACGGGGTTTCCGAAGGAGATTGAGAGATTTGAATGGATATTTATTCTTTTTTTAATTTTCGATTCGTTTTTACTGCATTAAGGGGTGGGCATTTCAAGATAACGGCCATGTAAATTTTAATAGCGAAACATTAACCGATTTACTTCGTTCCAACGGGGTATCCGAATGAGATTGAATTGTGGGAATGAAAGTTTGCACATTGTTTCAATTTTAATGCATTTTTACTGCAATTAGGGGTTGGTATTCCAATATAGCGGCAGTGTTGATTTTTATTGCGAAACTTTAACCGATTGTCTTCGTTCCAACGGGGTTTCCGAATGAGATTAAGGGGTTTGAATGGACGTTTACACAATTTTTCAATTTTGATGCAAGTTTACTGCAATGAAGGGTTGGGATTCTAAGATGGCGGCCATGTAGATTTTAATAGCAAAATATTAACAGATTTACTTCGTTCCAATGGGGTGTTCGAATGAAATTGAGGGGTTTGAATGGATTTTTGTACTGTTTTTAATTTTTGATGCATTTTTACTGCAATTAAGGGTTGGCATTCCAAGATGGTGGCTATGTAGATCTTTTTTCGAAACCTCAACCGATTGTCATCGTTCCAACGGGGTGTTCGAATGAGATTGAGGGGTTTGAATGGAAGTTCACACATTTTTTCAATTTTGATGCATTTTTACTGCAATTAGAGGTTGGGATTTAAAGATGGCGGCCATATAGATTTTAATAGTGAAACATTAACCGATTTACTTCATTCCAACGAGGTGTTCGAATGAGATTGAGGGGTTTAAATAAAAGTTTACACATAATTTCAATTTTGATGCATTTTTACTACAACTAGGGGTTGGGATTTCAAGATGGCGGCCATATAGATTTTAAAAGTGAAATATTAACAGATTTACTTCGTTCCAACGGGGTATTCAAATGAGATTGAGGGGTTTGAGTGGAAATTTGTACTGGTTTTTTATTTTTGATGCATTTTTACTGCAATTAAGGGTTGGCATTCCAAGATGACGGCTATGTAGATCTTTTTTCGAAACCTCAACCGATTGTCTTCGTTCCAACGGGGTATCCGAATGAGTATGAGGGGTATGAATGGAAGTTAACACTGTTTTTCATTTTTGATGCGTTTTTACTGCAATTAGGCGTGAGGATTCCAGGATGGTGGCCATGTAGATTTTTTTTCGAATCCTCAACCGATTGACTTCGTTTCAACGGGGTATTCGAATGAGATTGAGGGGTTTGAGTGGAAATTTGTACTGTTTTTTTATTTTTTATGCATTTTTACTGCAATTAAGGGTTGGGATTTCAAGATGGCGGCCATGCATATTTTAATAGTGAAACATTAACCGATTTACTTTATTCCAACGAGGTGTTTGAATGAGATTGAGGGGTTTAAATGAAAGTTTACAAATTATTTCAATTTTTGATGCATATTTACTGCAATTAGGGGTGGGCATTCCAAGATGGAGGCCATGTAGATCATTTTTCGAAACCTCAACCGATTGACTTCGTTGCAACGGGGTGTTCGAATGAGAGTGAGGAGATTGAATGGACGTTTACACATTTTTCAATTTTGATGCAAGTTTACTGCAATTAAGGGTCGGGATTCTAAGATGGCGGCCATGTAGATTTTAATAGCGAAATAATAACAGATTTACTTCGTTCCAACGGGGTGTTCGAATGAAATTGAGGGGTTTGAATGGAATTTTGTACTTTTTTTAAATTTTTGATGCATTTTCACTGCAATTAAGGGTTGGCATTCCAAGATGGTGGCTATGTAGATCTTTTTTCGAAACCTTAACCGATTGCTTTCGTTCCAACCGGGTATCCGAATGAAATTGAGAGGTATGAATAGATGTTTACACATTTTTTCAATTTTGATGCAAGTTTACTGCAATTAAGGGTTGGGATTCTAAGATGGCGGCCATGTAGATTTTAATAGCGAAATATTAACAGATTTACTTTGTTCCAATGGGGTGTTCGAATGAAATTGAGGGGTTTGAATGGAATTTTGTACTGGTTTTAATTTTTGATGCATTTTTACTGCAATTAAGGGTTGGCATTCCAAGATGGTGGCTATGTAGATCTTTTTTCGAAACCTCAACCGATTATATTCGTTCCAACGGGGTGTCCGAATGAGATTGAGGGGTTTGAATGGAAGTTGAAACATTTTTACAATTTATATGCATTTTTACTGCAATTAAGGGTTGGAATTTCAAGATGGCGGCCATATAGATTTAATAGTGAAACATTAACCGATTTACTTCATTCCAACGAGGTGTTCGAATGAGATTGAAGGGTTTAAATGAAAGTTTACACATTATTTAAATTTTTGATGCATATTTACTGCAATTTGGGGTGGGCATTCTAAGATGGTGGCCATATAGATTTTAATAGTGAAACATTAACTGATTGACTTCGTTCCAACGGCGTGTCCAACTCTGATTGAGGACTTTGAATGAAATTTACAACTTTATTTAAAAAACCGCGAGCTGCTTGCAGCTCGCGCGCCACGCAACCACTAGTTATACTATATAAAGCTAGATTACCACTCACTGACTCACTCATTGACATGCCCTGAGAGACAGAAAGAGTGGAGACACACTAGAATGATGTTCTACGTAAATGTGTAGTAGCACCGAGTGAGTAGAAAAAAATTATAGCCGTTTTCGAAATCCAAGATGGCGCCGGTGTTGATTTGCGCGTTCGCAAACTATGACAGATAGAGGGCGCGTAAGCGGTTCATTCGACTGATAGTAGGCTACGATTGGGGAAATTTGTAAAAAAAAAAAAAAAAACAAGATGGCGGCCGCGCAATTTCGATTTGAATTTTTCGACTTTTTAGGGTTCACTTTGGCGAATTACTTTGTTCTACGAAACTTGCAAGTTGGCAACACCGAGTATGCACAACGATAGCCCATATCCTTGAGATTACAGAAAAATTATGACTTTTCAAAAATCCAAGATGGCGGAGGCTGTGGCGGCCATTTTGTAATGGTGATGGTTTTTGCTCAATTTTCGAATCCATTTTTAGGGTAGATGGCAACATTCTAGGGGGTTGAGTTGTACCGAGCGGTTGTGTGTTTCTGTAAGGAGTGTTGCTTGGCTTTGAAATTTTCCCCATTTTTAGGGTAATTTCCGAGATTTTCCCCAAAAACATGAAAAGTAGAAATAATGACATTTTGAATAGAGACTTGGACTGCATAGGAGCGTTGGCCTCCCCCGAATGACATTTGACCATTTTCGTAACTTTTAGTTGGCAACCCCGAGAAACTTGCAACTTTTTAGTTTTTGGGTGTTTCTGACTTTGGCGAATTAATTTGTTCTACGAAACTCAAAAGCTGGCAACACTAATTATGCAGAACGATAGCCTATATCCTTGAGATTTCAGAAAAATTATGACTTTTCAAAAATCCAAGATGGCGGACGGCGTGGCGGCCATTTTGTAAAAAGTTTGCGATTTTCAAAAAAATTGCGATTTTTAAACCGAAATATTGGGTAGTTGGCAACCCCCTACCTGGATGAGTTGTATGGACCGGTTGTGCAGCTGGTAAAGGAGTGTTGCCTGGTAGAAAATTTTTCCCCATTTTTAGGGTAGTTTCCCAGATTTGGCTCGGGAACTTGAAAAGTAGAAATAACGACATTTTGAATCAAAATTTCAACTAAGTGGCAAGATTGGGTCCACTTAAATGACATTTGATCATTTTTATTCTCTGCAGCTGGCAACCCCGCACGCTATAGGAGTTTGAATTTTTCAGTCAGACCCGACTTTGGCGAATTACTTTGTTCTACCAAGTTTAAGGTATGACTACCGTTCTTTCACTGACAGGTAGCTTGTATCCTGTATATTTCAGAAAAATTATGACATTTCAGAAATTCAAAATGGCCGCCGTGTCATTTCCGGTTTTCGAAACCTCAACCGATTGACTTCGTTCCAACGGGGTATCCGAAGGAGATTGAGGGGTTTGAATGGAAGTTCACACATTTTTTCAATTTTGATGCATTTTTACTGCAATTAGAGGTTGGGATTTCATGATGGCGGCCATATAGATTTTAATAGTGAAACATTAACCGATTTACTTCATTCCAACGAGGTGTTCGAATGAGATTGAGAGGTTTAAATGAAAGTTTACAAATTATTTCAATTTTTTATGCATATTTACTGCAATTTTAATAGTGAAACATTAACCGATTTACTTCATTCCAACGAGGTGTTCGAATGAGATTGAGGGGTTTAAATGAATGTTTACACATAATTTTAATTTTGATGCATTTTTACTGCAATTAGGGGTTTGTTTTCCAAGATGGTGGCCATGTCAATTCTATTAGCGAAACATTAACCGATTTACTTCATTCCAACGGGGTATCCGAATGAGATTGAGGTGTTGGAATGGAAGTTCACACATTATTTCAATTTTGATGCATTTTTACTGCAATTAGAGGTTGGGATTTCAAGATGGCGGCCATATAGATTTTAATAGTGAAACATTAACCGATTTACTTCATTCCAACGAGGTGTTCGAATGAAATTGAGGGGTTTGAATGGAATTTTGTACTGTTTTTAATTTTTGATGCATTTTTACTGCAATTGAGGGTCGGGATTCTAAGATGGCGACCATGTAGATTTTAATAGCGAAATAATAACAGATTTTTTTCGTTCCCATTGGGTAGTTCGAATGAAATTGAGGGGTTTGAAAGGAATTTTGTACTGTTTTTAATTTTTGATGCATTTTTACTGCAATTAAGGGTTGGCATTCCAAGATGGTGCCTATGTAGATCTTTTTTCGAAACCTCAACCGATTGTGTTCGTTCCAACGGGGTATCCGAATGAGATTGAGGTGTTTGAATGGAATTCTTTACTGGTTTTATATTTTTTTATGCATTTTTACTGCAATATAATTTTTGATAAAAATAAGGCCTAAAACAAAAGACGCGAGCTGCTTGCAGCTCGCGCGCCACGCAACCACTAGTTATACTATATAAAGCTAGACTACCACTGACTCACTCACTGACTGATTGACATGCCCTGAGAGGCAGAAGGAGTGGTGCTACGCCAAAATGATGTTCTACGAAAATGTGTAGTAGCACCGAGTGAATAGAAAAAAATTATAGCCGTTTTCGAAATCCAAGATGGCGCCGGTGTTGATTTGCGCGTTCGCAAACTATGACAGATAGAGGGCGCGTAAGCGGTTCATCCGACTGATAGTAGGCTACGATTGGGGAAATTTGCAAAAAAAAAAAAAAAAAACAAGATGGCGGCCGCGCAATTTCGATTTGAATTTTTCGACTTTTTAGGGTTCACTTTGGCGAATTACTTTGTTCTACGAAACTTGCAAGTTGGCAACACCGAGTATGCACAACGATAGGCTATATCCTTGAGATTACAGAAAAATTATGACTTTTCAAAAATCCAAGATGGCGGAGGCTGTGGCGGCCATTTTGTAATGGTGATGGTTTTTGCTCAATTTTCGAATCCATTTTTAGGGTAGATGGCAACATTCTAGGGGGTTGAGTTGTAACGAGGGGTTGTGTGTTTTGTTGAGTAGTGTTGCTTGGTTTAGAAATTTTCCCCATTTTTAGGGTTATTTCCGAGATTTTCCCCAAAAACATGAAAAGTAGAAATAATGACATTTTGAATAGAGACTTGGACTGCATAGGAGCGTTGGCCTCCCCCGAATGACATTTGACTATTTTCGTAACTTTTAGTTGGCAACCCCGAAAAACTTGCAACTTTTTAGTTTTTGGGTGTTTCTGACTTTGGCGAATTAATTTGTTCTACGAAAGTCAAAAGCTGGCAACACTAATTATGCAGAACGATAGTTTATATCCTTGAGATTTCAGAAAAATTATGACTTTTCAAAAATCCAAGATGGCGGACGGCGTGGCGGCCTTTTTGTAAAAAGTTTGCGATTTTCGAAAAAAATGCGATTTTCAAACCGAAATATCGGGTAGTTGGCAACCCCCTACCTGGATGAGTTGTATCGACCGGTTGTGCAGCTGGTAGAGGAGTGTTGCCTGGTAGAAATTTTTTCCCCATTTTTAGGGTAGTTTCCCAGATTTGGCTCGGGAACGTGAAAAGTAGAAATAACGATATTTTGAATCAAAATTTCATTTATCTGGCAAGATTGGGCCCACCCAAATGACATTTGATCATATTTATTCCCTGCAGCTGGCAACCCCGCATGCTATAGGAGTTTGAATTTTTCAGTCAGACCCGACTTTGGCGAATTACTTTGTTCTACCAAGTTTAAGGTACGACTACCGTTCTTTCACTGACAGGTAGCTTGGATCCTGTATATTTCAGAAAAATTATGACATTTCAGAATTTCAAAATGGCCGCCGTGTCATTTCCGGTTTTCGAAACCTCAACCGATTGACTTCGTTCCAACGGGGTATCCGAAGGAGATTGAGAGATTTGAATGGATATTTACACTGTTTTTCATTTTTGATGCATTTTTACTGCATTTAAGGGTGGGCATTCCAAGATGGCGGCCATGTAAATTGTATTAGCGAATTATTAACCGATTTACTTCGTTCCAACGGGGTATCCAATGGAGATTGAGGGATTTGAATGGATATTTACACTGTTTTTCATTTTTGATGCATTTTTACTGCATTTAAGGGCGGGCATTCGAAGATGGCGGCCATGTCAATTTTAGTAGCGAATTATTAACCGATTTATTTCGTTCCAACGGGGTATCCGAAGGAGATTGAGGGATTTGAATGGAAATTTGTACTGTTTTGAATTTTTGATGCGTTTTTACTGCAATTAGGGGTTTTTTTTTCAAGATGTCGGCCATGTCAATTCTATTAGCGAAATATTAACCGATTTACTTCATTCCTACGGGGTGTTCGAATGAAATTGAGGTGTTGGAATGGAAGTTTGCACATATTTTCAATTTTAATGCATTTTTACTGCAATTAGGGGTTGGTATTCCAATATAGCGGCAGTGTTGATTTTTATTGCGAAACTTTAACCGATTGTCTTCGTTCCAACGGGGTGTCCAAATGAGATTGAGGGGTTTGAATGAACGTTTACACATTTTTTCAATTTTGATGCAAGTTTACTGTAATTAGGGGTTGGGACTTTAAGATGGCGGCCATGTAGATTTTAATAGCGAAATATTAACAGATTTACTTCGTTCCAACGGGGTGTTCGAATGAAATTGAGGGGTTTGAATGGAAGTTTGTACTATTTTTAATTTTTGATGCATTTTTACTGCAATTAGGGGTTGGGATTCCAGGTTGGCGGCCATGTAGATTTTATTAGCGACACTTTAACCGATTGATTTCGTTCCAACGGGGTATTCGAATGAGATTGAGATGTTTGAATGGAATTCTTTACTGGTTTTATATTTTTTTATGCATTTTTACTGCAATATAATTTTTGATAAAAATAAGGCCTAAAACAAAAGACGCGAGCTGCTTGCAGCTCGCGCGCCACGCAACCACTAGTTAATAAATAAAGATGAATCTCGCTATAGGCACCAACAGGCCGTAATGGCGGCCGCTCCTCGACGTTTAGACTAACTTTCTTTTGAATATTTTATATCACTTTCTTACATAGGTACCCACTTTGTTTCTTAATCATATTCGAGGCTTTTTGTTAGAAATATCGAAGTTTGTGAGATTTAATGAAACAATATTTGTTTGCAAGTTGGATACTGACTTTATTTTAATTATTAGAAATTATGAGAAGGTATTTTTTTAGATGACCACTCAGTTCTTTTTTCTACTCTTTAGTTCTGCCAAGTCGTATGGGCGAAAAACGCGTAACCCATATTGCCACACAATAATTTCAGTAAAATCACAAGGATCATTTTGAATAAAATACAAAAAAATACAAAACACAAAATAGTTTATTTGCTCAAAAAGAAGTACATAAAATAAAAACACCATGTACAAGTTAGTACAAGTTAGTTACAAGTAGTTATAATACCTACTACCCAGGTTTGGTAGTAGGTATTATATGCATATTTAGAATAAAGCTATGGATCATTCAGAAAAACCAACTAAGATTTTAAATATATGCCACGAACTCGTCTGTCTCGGTGGCCAACAAAGAAACTTACGGCGCCATGGTAGGCCATGGCTACTCAAAATAAAATGACAGTGACAGCACTACCAGCGCTCTCGTTCTATACAAAGTCCTGGAACACCTAGTTATTATTACGTAGGTAACAAATTAGTAGATTGTATCATAAGGGAGCAAAATTATATTTTTACGGCGAGGGCGATTTTTTGAATCCAGAGCGAAGTGAAGGATTCTAGAGTAGAATCCCGAGCGTAGCGAGGGATTTTTTAGTAGAATCCTGAACGTAGCGAGGGATTCAAAGTACTTCGCCCGAGCCAATAATATATTTTGCGCCCGAGTGGTACACTTTACTTTTCATCACCAACTATGAGAAAATAAAAGGCGCCTCATATTTTATTGTAATATTATTATTTAATAAAACATATATAGTAACAACTAAAATGAAAATAAATAGTATCTATAATGAAAACCACTTATTTCTTATGTTTTCTATTCGTTCGATTTCTTTGGCGCTGAACACTAAGATGTTCCAAATTCAAAAAGTGCGCGGCAAAGTAAATTGCAGCGCACTTATATATAAGTGCGCCGGAATGAACTTTGCCGCGCACTTATTGTTTCTTATAGAAAACACCACCTTTGGGTGCACATAAAGGCGAACCAAGTAGTTCTTTTTGAATAGGTGTGATGAAAAAAATATTTAAACATGGAAAAATCATTTTGCCCTCATCACCGAGTTTGATATTGAATTTTCACAAAACACTTTAACTCATTTTAAACCCGCTGGGCTACTTGGATGAAGCAATTGGGCTTAAAAAACAAATTCTGTCCCAAATGGCCCCTCGAGAGCCGCAACGCCGAGTACCTGTACCTACGGATAAGTACCAAATACTGTGACATATTCACAACATTTGTATACCTAACATTATTTAATTTTATAAACAACGATGAAAATGAATGCATAAGTGCAGACCGCGGCCCGGTCAGGGAATATTGTAACGTAGTTCCGAGCTATGCTAAAGGAAGCGCGGCCCTGACCGACTTCTGTGACCGATATCCGTGCATCGAGCTTATGGTTCGCAGTGGATCAAAAATGCCTCTATTTTTGGTTCTACTCTACCCTTTTCCATATCGTCGACGACGACACCGCAGTATTGTTTCATCATTAGCCGGGATCACGTTCTACGACCGAACAAATAAAAAATAGGATTGTCTATCCAACTCAATCCGGGAGTCACCTTGTAATTTTCAAAATAATAATAAGGCGTCTCAATTTAGTGTAGGTAAACTAATAACTTCACTTATAAAACGAATGTTTTTCCTGTATTGAAATATAGGTAATTTAGTTATCTAAGTTATCTATGTTGTTACTGGTTAGGTATGTAATGTGTAATAAAATATGTTATGCAATGCTAAACACAACGGTTCTCTATGTGTGACCAAATCAATCTCACTTAATTGGATGTTGATAACAAAACAAACATGAATGTGGTAAGGTTTGCGGCAACCTTTCACATGCATTTTTCTAACCACAAACGTTTATGAAACGTTTCTCATACCAACTAGATCAAACGTACGCTGTTCACGCCCAATAGTTATCATTCAACAAATCAAATTATATCATGCTGTGGGATAGTCATTTATTGATCATAATCATTTTTAAGATCCAAATGTTCAGCTTGATAGTCATAGATTAATAAATAAATTGAGGAGGCAGATAGCGTGATGCAAAAATACCAGCAGTTTTGTTAAAATAGCAAGGGCACTTTCGAAACAGAGTGGCGACATTTGTTGTTTTTCATGTTTATTAACAGTGTAAAAATGATCGCAGGTCAGGTCAACAGCGTGTTAGATTTTAATGACGGGAGCACGTGTAGACTTCTTGCATTTGCATAATTTGTAAAGTCCCTTTCTAATTGAGCCTTGCCGGGCGACCTCAGCCTCTGAAGCGCAGAATACATTAGGAGCTTTTTCGAGAGCGCTTATAGGGTAAACTACCCCAATCTTGGCACCCCCACCAATTGTTAGCACTTCTCTGATTTATCCTATTTACTAAGAAAAAGCCAGACCTCACGATGTTTATTATTATGTTAAGTTGTTGTTTATATGACAACATCATGAGGTCTGGCTTTTTTTTAGTAAATAGGATAAATCAGAGAAGTGCCAACATTTGGTGGGGGTGCCAAGATTAGGGTAGTTTACCCTACTTGTTACAAAAGTTGGAGAAAAAATATGACTGGCATATAGTACGCAAAAAAATAACTAATAATCTGAAACTGATCCAGCATTCCTAAAAACATTGTTTCTTCATAATCACAGAATAGGTTGTGTTTTGACAGTGAGGTAGGTAGATATTTTATAAGATAAAACTCATTTTTCTACAAAATAATATTTAATGGAAAAACTTTTAATGGGATTTGATGAACGGAACAATTTTGGAATGTACCTACCAAGAAACTTAAAAGCAATTTTCTTTTTAGATTTCTCGAATGTCTTTTGAACTACTTACCTTGCACAAGCTGGACATCTCTTTATAATTGCGTTATTTTGAAGCGGAAACTACTACATTGAAGAAAAACTCTTACAAAATTCTAAGCTGCTTCTTGCGACTTCACAAGAACTCAACTAAGATATTTAAGATATTGTTCTTTGAAAATTGTTTACCATGATGCAAGCTATCTTTGTACCTTTTATGGAAATTGATATGGCGGGGTGTTCATACTTTCTCGCACATACCTATGGCCCTACGCAATGTATTAGAAGGCAGTACAAACTAAATTGTACAAAACTACGTTGTCTTAAAGATTTGGCTACTTAGTTTTATCACGTTTTATATAAAGTCCACTCAACAACTGGGCAAAGCCAAACCGCCATAAATTAAGTAAGAATGGGGCAACTTTGCGACTGTAATGGCACATAGAACATATTAATCGTCTGAGAAGGCTGCGATCACAGTAACAGATTTTTTTTCATTGTCTTAAACTCTATAATATTCTACATTTTCTGTAACTTCTTTTTTTTAAATAAATCATCATCATCCACAGCCCGACTTTGCCCACTGCTGGGCATAATAGGCCTCCCCAAGTTTATGCCATCCGCTGCGGTCCTGAGCTAGTCCCTCCCATTTACGGCCTGCAATTTTGACGATGTCGTCTGCCCATCTCACTGGCGGACGTCCTACGTTTCTCTAGCCGCATCATTTTATACCATGTCATACCTACTACAGTCTAGAGCAGTGAAATAAATTGTGTTTGTTATAGTATTTTAGATGGATTCGTAACATTCTAACTAGGTACTTACCTACATCATATTTATTTTTATCCGCTTTTTTTTTCTCATAATATGACCAATATAATCTAAAGTATTAACGCTGAGTAGATGTCGAATAAACCTACTAAAGAAAGTAGAGAAAAAGCAAAACAATTTTATTGTGCCTAATGAAAATTAGGACAACTCACAATTTTACCAATTTGAAGTAGGTAACTACAGCAGGAAATGAAACGTCTTTCGGTTCTCGCCTACTCGAAACGTCTGTTTGTCGTCGCAGCTGCGGTATACCCTTCTACTTTTATTTTATGAAACTTTCCGCAAAATGAGAATGAGTCATGCACGAAAAGAAAACTTTAATGAAATAATAATTGGCTATTCGTGTGCCACAGTTTGTCGTACAGTCGAATGGTCGACTACGTTAGGATAGTTAGGTCCTCTAATTAGCAGGGGTATACTTGTAAAAGCCTAAACAACGAATAGAAGGGCTGAGATGAAAATCTACAGGCAAATTGCATTAAAAGTGTATCAATTTCATGTGCCCTACGTAGTTGAGCACAGATTAACGTTTGATTTTATAAGTATTTCTACTTTTCGACCATACTATCGAGAGCATACTGAAAAATCATGTTAACTTTTCATAAATTACAAATCTTTTATGCTTTTTAAAATTGCTGTGTGCGGTATCATAGAGTTTTGTTTGTTTTTAAAAGGTCCTTCATAGCATGAAATAACTTGGAGTGGAGCGGGCTCCGACCCTTACAAAATATAGACTGCCCTACTTCAAAATGCTAAAACCAAATTGCGATAAGTTTGTTAGGACAATGATTAGAGGATAAACCCCTATCCTTCAGAATAAACTCGTCAGTAAATTGGAAATCTTGATGACGTCACTGGGCTTAAGAGCCTAGCCTCTTGAGATGTGTCATTCGTTTTCGCTTCGCACTCGACTGACTTCAAGTTAAAAAGAGAATAATAAAGTAGATAATTACCTCAGAGTACCAAACTGGTTTTTGGTAATCTGAGATGGATATCCCGAAACCAAACACAAAATACTAATCGTAATTTATATGAGTCAATACTTTTATCTAAGTATCTATGTACTGTACGGTTAATAGCAATCATTACGTCGTCGCCTCGCCATCATGTATACCGCCTATAGGTACATTGACTACAAACCTATTTATTATCCAATAAACGCTCAACAAAACACTCAATAGTCCATCTTTTTTATGAGTTCAGTTATTGAGGAGCCAAAAACGACAGTTAGCCTGTTACGAGGTAACAGCTGCTTTCACCAATATTGCCTCGTTCCGCGCAAAACGCTCAATGCTTACAAAATAGATAGAACTATATACGTTCCGACTAATCGATACCTGCTAGCAGCCATCATAGCTCTGTTATATTCGTAGCATTGCATGTTTGCTCCAGTTAAGGACATTCACATTAGGTAGCATGACCCAGTCATGTTACCGGTAAAGTTAGGACTAGAGATATGTATAGACGGTCATGTATAGTTACAGGTTATTCAAATAACATTTCAGCTAGCAATTATTCAACCATAATGAATTGCGCTAGTCTTCCCCGACGTTGGCGTTGTTGCCACGTCACATGATTACCAACCCGTAGTTATCTTTGTCTAAACCAGCGCTTTGGCACACAAGGACTTAGATGAACTGTATAAAATGAGGTTATCGTAATGAAAATACCACCTCGCATATATACGAACAATTTTCGAAGCAATGCACGTTTGTCGCTACCCAGCAAGCCAGTACTACATGCATGAATGTGTGATAATGTGTGTGAGAGCAATGCATCGCGCACAGTGCTCGAGTGGGCAGATTTAGGCTCGAAGTGAATGTTAAACATGATTAAACTGAGGTGACTAATGGCTAACACGTTGGCAGCTGGGTTTGCCTACCACTGAAATATTATGAAATAGGTTAAAATTTAACACCTCATTATCTTTGTTTGTATTACGCTTTCATGTGATCTCACACCTGGTCTTTGGCAGCCCAACTCGCTCGTCTATAACATGTATTTATTGTGTCTCTTTTCTAAGGCGCATGGTTAACACTAGGACCAGGAGTAAATGGTGATCATTTTACACCCATAAAACTTTACTCGCGTACCCCAGTAAGTACCTATATCAAAGGGGTTTCATTCCCTTGATGTTTATCGGTTTCTGAATCGATTCTTAGCTCTATTTACTATGGACCTTGCCAGACCCCATTCATTGAAAACTTTATCGTCTTGTCTTGACTACGCGCTAAGTGAAGGGATCCAAAGCTTAGCTTAGTGAAAAAGTTTGTTTCATTCTACCCGACTTGATTAATCACTAACTAGCGGATATAACATGGCTTTTCCTAAATCTTCTTTGAGACCTTTGAGATAGACTCTACGTGAGCCCTAAAAAAGTTACAGTGGGATACACAGATGTACTCAGGTAGGTTTATGACAAAATCAGAACCATTTTCAGAATCAAGTGCATGCTGTGACCAGTGGCGGGTTTGCCTTAAGGCCCAGTAGGCCTGGGCCTAGGGCAGCCAGATATGGCAAATCGTGTCAAAAAATCACTGATGATAGCAAGAAATAAATCAAATGCAACTAAATATTTAAAAGGCTGCGCATATTATGGCGGGCCGCACTGTATCGCAACGTATAGCAATAATATTCCTGAATCACTTTTTTACGTATAAAAATAAAGTCAAGAATATTGTAGTCTATATGATGGGTGCTGAGAAAGGGGCGGCACATGGCGTGGGGCCTAGAGCGACCAAGACTGGAAATCCGCCACCCTGTGACATCTTTTATTTGAAGGAACACATGGATTTTAAGTCCATTATCTTGTTATTTTGGGTTTTCTCCTGTTACCTTTGCTGGTTGCCATAATAAAATAAAATAAAAAAATGAAAAATCATCATCATCACCTTGTTAGAGTCCAACGTAGGACTCTACTAAGATGCGCGACTGCATGATCCCGATATTTTGCTTTTCTCCTGCATATAGGTACGTGCTGATCTATTACATACAATACAGTTTCGTATTACAAAATACCTTCCAGACAAACAAGTTGTTTTACCAAGCTGGCGCTGACTAAATTGGATTATTCATAGGTATTATATTAATAGGGCGGATACCCAGGAGAATTTCAATTAAAAACATTATAAGGCACTTACTGATGTTCATCGCCATCATAATTGGCAGTTGATTTCACCCTCCACAAACCATTGCCCTTTATTTCTCTCCATTTTAATCAGCTTTATTAATTTTAAATTGGATATTACATGATTAAATATTATTTACTTTATTCAGCGATGCTGCGGTTTAATAAAACACAAACTGATCAAAAAACTTTTAGAGATGCCAATTCCCTTTTATTCTATCGAAAACCCAACGAGTTCTCATTTACATACACTTTGCTGACCCAACAGCGATAAAACCCTTTTTATCGCACTGAAAAGGATTTCTGAGGTTCAACAAAGAATTTTTTACTATTTAGGTAGGTAATAGAAATCGGTAGAGGTAGGCTATCCCGCGGGAACCGTCATATAAATTACTATCATTAGTTTAACACACGCGGATAATACCCAAAGCTAGCTTTCATTTATTTACGAACAGTTTCGCGTGTCACTAACATCCTGCTAGGTTTCCTCTATATTAATCCTGCAAATTTCGCCAATAAAGACACGCTGTAAATATCTGTGGGCACCTATGGGTTATTCCCACGAATGCCATAAAGCACTCAATGCGACGGAGTAACTACTCATATATTATGTACCGTGGACATCGAAAACAAATGTCAACTTTTTTAAAGTCGTATCTTCGCTGGGGTAGTTCTATGTGCCAAAAAATATTCAGTTTCCAAAATAAATAACCACGAGTCTACAAGCAATAACTAAGAACAGAGTTGCGGAAGTGATTTGCATGCTAAGTATTGTCAGTGGAACTACCCTGGGAGGTGACCCCTCGGTAGGACTCGCTTTGCTAACTAAGACACGGGACTTACTCGAATTGAGCTCCCCAAGATAAAGACGTCTGTAGATAATTACTTTGGAATGAAGGTCAAGGTCGTTTGACGTTTCTTGTCGCACCAGGGTAGCTGGTTATGACGCTTTGAATCAAGCAAAAGTACTCGAAGGTACCTAGTAAATTTTTTCACGGTTCTGCTTGTCGGAAGGTGGGAGTGGAAGGAAGTGAAAACGCAAAAGTTGGTCCGCTACATTATTATGGCTCTGATGAAAGGCACAGCTTATATTGTGGAGATAAACAAAACATGGTTTAAGACTATTAGACGAAGACATCTCTTGCATACTCGCAGTCACCTCTAGAAATAGAAATACACACGGATGTAATAGCCATCAAAAATGTAAAAAACTTTTGTCTGACTGAACAAGTTGTGTGCAACTGTTTTACAATTCCAGCTTCTTTC
Organism: Eulithis testata; assembly: GCA_947507515.1. Lineage (NCBI taxonomy): Eukaryota > Metazoa > Arthropoda > Insecta > Lepidoptera > Geometridae > Eulithis > Eulithis testata. The sequence continues at coordinate 5,321,243 of OX382205.1, forward strand.
TCGTAGAGCTAGTAAAAAATAAAAGCGATAAAAATACGTTGGTCCATCGGGCCTAAGATGCGCACCGCGAGATATTTGTCATGTCGTTCTGTCAAAATGTAAGCATTTTGTACCAGTTTAGGAACTATTGCATTATCTGTGGTAATGTTGTCGAGAAACCGCGCCTAGAAATTTTCAACTTTTGACAACTCGACAACATTACCACAGATAATGCAATAGTTCCTATACTGGTACAAAATGCTTACATTTTGACAGAACGACATGACAAATATCTCGCGGTGCGCAAGTGCGCATCTTAGGCCCGCATGTCTGCGGCTATATCGCGAACGATGGGGCGTACATAGCTAACAATTTATTTTTTATTGTTTTAACTCGAAACAATAGATTTTACCCCAAATACTTAATTGAGCGTTTGGGGTCTTGGAGGAAAAAAAGTTAAGTAATGTGGCACAATTTTTATTCAAACTCATTTATTGTGTGATTATTGAAACCAATAACCTTAAAATTAAAAATAATTACCTAGGTACCTACCGAGTTAGCCGTCAATACTGTCTAACGATAACAATGAACCCTCGTATAGAGAAAATAGTTTGTTTCTGAAAGATCCTTTAGCACCGGATATTACAGCGAACCAAAGCCAAGCAAGAAAACAGTGTTTATTAAATTCATTATTGAAGCTTTTTACGATGGCAGCTAATTTACGGTCATAAATGCTTTCAGCTCTAACCTTATGAAGAATGCATAAGTATTCCCATTCTGTAATATCTAAGCAAAAAGTACTCATTTCAGAAATAAAGGAACAGTTTAAAAAGCTAAATCAGGTTGTGTTGGTTTAAAGCAAAGGTTTTCAGGAATAATTTTATTATGGCTGAAAAGCCTCCGTGCAATAAAATAGCGTTGAGGAACGAGTAACCCAAGCTGAAAGATATCCATCTCAGTAATTCTGTAATAACAGAAAGGTAGCTGAAATCCTGCAATTAAATCAGAGGGTTAGGGTAAGCCTATATATATATTATATTACGTAGACTCCTCGGTCAAGAGTCGCAATCGCCAAAAGGCGAAGACGCCCGAAGCAGCTCAAGTATTATGTTTCAATTGATGATGTAATTAGTGCCTTTGTAGTTTCTGCTAGATTCAATGATAAGATTGTGCCGGTAACTTAGTACTTCTAGAGGCTAATCATCATGGAAAATGTTACATTTAAAAATATTAACTTACTCGTTTACCTTTTAAATGATTTTAGACTTACTTAAAGGTGTGTTCACTTTAGAAAATGTTATCATTGGAAATCTTTTAGCTTGACTGTACAATGAGCGTTTCACGTGGAGTAGCCTTTTGTAACGATAAGCCAATTTTATTGTCTTCGTCGCTCACCCTTATCTTTTTATTGCCGGCACGGACCGGCATTAGCAATATGCTTCACATTTTATGCTCTAAGCGAAAACTGGAGCAATTACTTTTTTTTACTATCACTACTTCGACACACTTTTTTTGTAGGTAGATAAAAACAGCGCACTTTGCATATTATGAATAAGTAGATACAGTCAACAATGTAAGTTAGTGATGATGAGAAATAGTTTCATGTTTTATGACTGAAAACTAAGAAATCATTAAAAAGTTAAAACTCTACCTCAAAAATAGAATTAGAAAAATGATGATTAGAACCAATAAGAAATAATTTTGAAATTCGTAATGAGTTCTTAATTCTTAAAAAACTTCTAATGCTGCTTGTACACAAATGTAAAATGAAATTATGAAGAGAAATGTGTATAAAGTCGGTCAGCTCCAAATAAAATGTTACGCAAATACGAAAGTAACATTCGTATTTCATTATTTTGTGAATAGGAAGCTCCAGAAACTCAAACTTTCCGTAGAATACAGAATATATAAGTGTATAGGTACTATAGGTAGTCTTCAAAGTCTACACAAACTAGACGCCCATATTTAGTCACGTCCCGGGATGCAGGCATGCAATATTCACTGTGCCACTCGTGACTATCATGCTCGGTTTAAACATCAGTAATTTTAGTAGAAAGATATAGTTGTTTTAATTTATTGTGTATATTTATTTATTAGTCTATAAAGCTGCCTAAATAAAAAAAAAATGATTTGATGCTAGGGAGACAAAGAAACTTACATGACACCAAAATGTCCGAAATTACATATTGTTTCAGTCATCATTATGTTTTCCTTAGGGTTTTAGTTATCATGGTAATAATCTTGCGTACTTCACCTGGCGATTATCTAAATAAAATATTCAAAACCAAATATTTATTCCTTTGAGGTTGAAGTCTCTAAACCTAACTAACTAACTTATCTCGTTACTGTCTTTCTACTTTACTTATTGAAGTGTAAACCAAGCATAACTTTCTCAAACATAGAGAAGCAACTGAGTTAGATACTTTATGTAGAACTTGCGGATGCTATGACTTCGTTCGCGTAAAGATTTTCTGTAAACTAATTAAAAAATGCTCGCAGTAGACTATTTTTCAACCTTCACTTTCAACTTTCAGCCATCTAGTTCCCATAGTACAAGCTTTGCTTAGTTTGGGACTAGAGGGCGTTGTGTTAAATGTCCGTAAATATTTATTTATTTATTTATTTATAACTATCCATATTCAGCTCTCTAACGTCTTGGAAACATGTTATTCTTCATTTTATATAAAGAAACGCACCTTTAATTTTTGGAACTTCTATTTCCTCACTGTTTCGGAAAAACGTACTAAAAAACGAGTGCAACTTATTATTTGATTCTTTAGAATAGGAACTTCTGAATTATTGACCATTGATAGAGAGGCTATCAAATAAGTCAGTCATAACTTGTAATTTTGTTCCAAATAAACATTTTTTGATAACTTTGTTTTTTTTTTATATAATAATAGTACCTACTTGCTTATATAATTAGTTTGCTCTTGTTTCATGTAAGTACATAATATGTATTATACTACCTACTGAGTTGTTAGTTCTGCTAGTTGGAGGGATAATACTTACTAATAGATACTTGTGATATGTTTATTAATCTGCAAAATACGTTGGACCTCTTATTCATTAGACAATAGAGTATGTATTTATATCAAATGTTTGGTGAAACGATATCCAGTGGTTGCTGTAGGTACAATATCTAGGGTATTCGAGTCAAATCCTACAGGGGGCTTATTCGAAATAGGATTTCAGATAAGCCGAGGTCTATACCTGTCTAGTGTCCATACATAGCTTGCATATCTACCGTATAATAAAAGTTGTAGAAATATGAGAGACTAGGTGTGCCCGCGACTCCGTCGGCCTGGAAAAGTGTCTTTTGGGTAGCATTTTTAATTACTTTCATACAACTTTTCATCCTTCAACTCCCTTACCTCCCCTTTTTTCGCATGAAAAAGTAGCCTATGTCCTTTCTCAGGCTCTAGACTATCTGTATACCAAATTTCATTCAAATCGGTTCAGTAGTTTTGGCGTGAAAGCGAGACAGACAGACAGACAGAGTTACTTTCGCATTTATAATGTTAGTATGGATTTACGCGCCATTGCACAAGTTCATTTTAAACGAAAGAAAAGTTTTACATCTGACATTTGGTGTTGCCGCACAAAACATTGCCAGTAATTACAATGTTCGATTTCATTTTAAACAGTATGTAGTTATAATATATTTTTTTTACGGAGTTACAGCAAATGTAAAGGTTTAATAGCTGGCTATCGTTTAACTTAGCAGATAAAATAGTAGGGAATCATACTCAGGTAGGAAGATATTTCACTCTAACGCAGATGACGTCACATCTCAGTCGAAAACTCGTTTCATCCACTGTAAAATAGACTGTACTGGTAAATAGTTTTATCCACTGGTAAATCAAGTTCTCGACGTCATTTTGACGTCATCCCTTTTAGATCAAAATGAGAACCCGAGTGAGAATAAGGCCCCGTAATTGGGGAATCCAAGCGCTCGTCAATGTTTTTGATTGAAAATAAGCCTGGAAGTCATTTTTTGGCAAATATAATATATCTATCAATGTTGCTTTGGTAATTTATTTTAGTAAGGCAAAAGCAGAGTTAGATTGGGTATTGAGAATGGCCGTTAGCTATATAGGCAAAGCTACATCCCTATCGATCGGTAAGTAGAAATCACTCGGACGCTAATGAATTTTTACCGAATGCTTTTCAGTCCACACAAGTTCTGATATTTGCCTACTCTGTTCTAGTCCGTTGATGGAATCTCTTTGTGCATAGCGTTAGTAGACTTTTATGTCACTTAAAAAGAAGGCTCGTTTCCAATTACACGGAATGTTCGATAAGATTCATTGTTATCTTAATCTCTGACTCTCAAATTATTCTCGAAGGTGAGTTTCAAATGTCGAGCTTTTAACATATTGTATTTAACTTGAAGCTTACTTCTTATCTTACTTTTTTTAAAAGCTTTGAATGATCTTCAAAGTTATTTCACAGACTTGTGTTAGTTATGGCTCTTTGAGAGCTCAAAACTATGCAAATAAAATGTTAAAGATACGCCGGTTTTTGTTTGTTTTTTAGATATTTAGGTAGTCTAAATTATACGTTCGTTAATTAAAATCCCGCCTACGTTAAATAGACAATAGTATCGATTCTCTCGTTGCATTTTTCTAAACTAACATAATTTGACAGCTCTATTATTATATCCATCTTTGTCGTTTCACTTTATGAGAAAGGGACGGCAACTTTTTTAGTGCTGTCAAATTAGGTTAGTTTTGAAAAATGCAACAACAGAATCGATACTAATTTGAGATTACTAAACAAATCGCGATTAGGTACTTACGTACGTAATATACATTTTTTAATCAAAACAATATTGACAAAAGTAATTCGACTTTTAGATCAAGTTATTGAACATTCTTATATCGATAAACTGAGAAAATGAATTCACATTTTAATTGACTCGCAGCCATCTAAAATCAGTAGGGTGGAAGTGAGGTCGAGATCCACTGCACATGCGAATTATAAACCTCATCTGATACGGAGGTAGCTATAAGTACCTTCTCATTGATTTTTAATGAACTTGCCGGTTTTTGGGTTCGAAGCATTGCTAAAATAGAACTAGTCTAAGCATAAATGACTATTCGGTATTGAAATTAGTTGAAAGCAAGCAAGTGCTCAGATCACACCAAAAATAACACAATAAACGTAATCAGTACCTATAATAGTCAGTAGAGCCACTACGAAAGCTCACCCAAAACACATTAAATTATTCAGCGCTTGATTGATTTTGATAAAAATAGTTCATAATACATTTTATCAAAGGGCATGAAATACGTACTACCGTCACATAATTATATTAATAATTAATTTGTAAGTAATTAGTCACATAATTAAACAGTGATTATTTTAACAACTTAATTTGTCTCGTCTTACATTCAACAGGTAAGCACAATAAAGAACGTTGATATCTAACCCAGGTGCTCCCAAAAGGTGAGAACGGGTACAAGGCACGCTGTGCCGTCAGGGTCACAGACTGGCTTCGGAACCCAAGGTTTAACTCGGCGCTGCTGGGGCAGGGGAACGTGTTATAGAGCTACGGGGACGGTGTATAAGGTGTAAATAAATATAAGTAATGGTAACTTACGCGGGTGCGGGATGATGAGATGTGGACACGACACGTGTGGACGTGTGTGGGGCCGCGTGGCCGGGCTGCGGCAGACTGTTGCTCCCGGGCCCGCTTCACTTGTTACTTGCCGCCCGCCCTGCGCGGCCGAAGGCGCACCCTCGCCCCTCGCCAGCCCTCCCCTACGTCGCCCCGCTTCCACCGCATCCACTCGCCAATATCACGGCTCCTTCAATTTGCAGCATCCTTGGAAGAGGTGAGCGGATGAGCTATCTTACTGCAATCACAGAAACAACAACAGATATTCGATTTGAGCTCTACACTAAATATTTTTCTTTGTTTCGTTGTGGATTCTCATTTTGCACTTTTAATTGTAAGCTATGTACCTGTAGGTACCTACATATTTTTGCTCAAAATGTACCTACCGTTGAATTTAATTTATGAAAGTTAGCGTTATAATTAAATTATTTATTCCTAATGCTATATGTTATGTGAAAGTGTATCTCTATACCTAGCTACTTGCAATACACTGATATTTAGCTATAAAATGTCCTATATAAAATAATGTCAATAGGTTAGGTATTGGATAGATTGGGTAAGTAGGTAAGGTACCCGTCCGTTTTAAAGATAGTGATCGATAGTGTAGTCTGACGGGACAAGGAACGGTGTGGCGGGAACAGTTTCGCGGTAATCCTAACAATTAGACGGCGAGCACGTCGTCCCAACACTCCCAATGATACTTTACTTACACTCGATTGATAAAATAGTTCAGGCGTTAGACGTGTTGGAGATAAATAGTAACCTTCATAATATAGGTACGGAGAACTATTTTTCTCTACGCAACATATTTAGCATTTTCGATCGTGAGATTTTCCGTGAACATAGCTGTGTTACTCTGTCTTGCTTGTACTATTAGTAATTAAGCTGTGACTATACTTACTAAAAGCACGTTACTGCGGTCATAGTGTGACCTCATGGCGTAAGTAGGCGATACCCACGATGCTACGTTCGTAGGGGTCGCGTAGTCGCGTAGCGCAGCTGCTTAGACGCGTAGCGCCGCTACGCATCGTAGCGGTGCTACGTAGTCCGTCGCGTCGTGGTCAGTTACACACACACACTCACCCTAGCGGGTGTCCAAACTGAAACCATAATCTACCGAAATAATACAGAAACAAACAGGATGATTCAGACCATGAAACTGAACAGCTAGGCAATAACTAAGTACTACTTTTTATTTTTTAATAAATACCAAAATAAAACCAGACCCAATCAACTCGTACATTTTTAGCTGCATCAATCTTATCTAGATGATTTAGTTCATAGATTTGTACAGCGTCAGGGACCACTTTTTACCCGATGAACGGAACTTTTAGTTATTTCAGTGCCCGATACGTTTATTTTATATGGAAAACGCTTGCCCAGCACTTTCTATACCATCCTTTTAGCCCAGTCGGCCTTACTGTCAATACGTGTGGAGCTGACTAAGCCGCGGGTTTCCTCACGATGTTATCCTTCATAGTTTGAGACTGGCATTGCGCACATAAATTTTTCCAGTAGTAAAATCTATTAGTGCACGATCGGGTTTAAACTCATGACCTTAGAATCGGAAGTTAGGGTTGCTACCACTAGACCACCGATGCTCTTCACAAAAATCTACGCAATTTGAAGAAATATCAACTTTGGTACACATTTCTTTAGAGAAAATCATTGAATTCACAAAAGTCGTAGAACATATTTTGTTGTTCCCATAAGTGTCGGGAATTCCTTTGGGATAACATACCTACCTACCTAATTTCGGACAACCAATAATTGTGGGAAAATACTCATTGTTACAGGAAACACATTTACTAGACTACAATTTCTCCTGAAATATTGATCCACAATACGAGATTTCGCCTTACCTAGTACGTATGTCTGTGTATGTTTAGTGCAATAGTTATCTGTGCTAGTGCCTACTACATAGTGGTATTAAATTGATTTTATTTTGGCCCCTAGGTATTTACATTATTAATAGGGAACACCAATATCAATTCTAATTAGTGACGCAGGATCAAATACAAACTGTTGCGTATAAAATGAAAAGGTTATGACCTAGTTTGAACTCGCCCTTATCTCACTATTATATGCTATTATTGGAAAAGTTTTCCTTGTGCCAAGAATAAGGACGTGATAAACTGTACGCGTCATGTTTTTATCTCGTTAGAGACGTCTCTTACTGGCCATTGGCTATTGTTGTAAATCAACTTATTTACTGGCGACCTAGATTACAAATTACATTATTAGACGACCATCGAAACATGCTTATAGATGTCTCTTGATAGTTTTTAGTTTGGGTCAAACAATTTTTTTTTTATATTTTTAACTGGCTTATCTTTTTAAAAGACTTCTAAATGACAATCAAAGCAAGTATTTTTGGTTGTTTTGGTATAGACGCCATCAAAGTCAAATGCATGTACAAAAACGGATTCAAGTATATTTTACTCAAAACTCCCGGGTCAGATTAGTTAACCCAACATAAATGCCTCATTGGGATAGCTATAGGTTTTTAGACCACTTCTCATAAATTTTCCCAGTCTCCCGTGTACTTTTATCTTATTCAATGTAGTTAAAGACATCTATTCTCAGATAATTAGGACTTCAAAGCGATCGTCAAAACAATTACTTATTAGAAATTAGTGCCTCGAAGTAGTCGTTTCGTAATGTCTCATAAATAATTCACTATTTAATTATAAGGATGATTACCAGCACGCAATTAACAAAAGGCAGTAATACGCCGGCAACATCCAGGATTACTGGCGCGGATGACTTCACCGTCGTCGCCCTTTAATTAATTTTACGATATTCGGAAACTTACGTAAAAATAAAACAATGTTTCCGCCATCGCATTCCATTATATTGCATCGAAAACATAACCACAGTAAAGATTAAATTACTCAAACTTGCAAGCAACTTGCAAACAGGTAGGTACAACCAGTAATGTACATTTTCGTGGCAACGAATGCGACCTATCCTCTTAATAAAGAAAATGAAAGATGAAATCGGCGCCACCATAACTTTCTGGATGTTATTCCTAACTAATTAGAGTGATAACTGTAATCATGCTGGTCGAAACGGTTCAATTAAATCGTAATACAAACATAAGTACTTACTTATCTACAAGTAACATACAAAAATATATTGGTCAAATCAAAATAAAATTAATTCCTTGCAACGCTTCCTTTGGGAGAAATCGTATGGCGCTTGCGTAGAGGCGCGGGTTAGAAACTGTTCCGCCGCCGCAGCGGGGGCGGCGGTTCTACTTGATGAGGCCCTTGGCCTTGAAGAGGTCGCGCATGAGGCCCTTAAGGTAGCGGATCTCGCGCTGCAGGTCGGAGCACTTGTCGCCGAGGTCGGTGTGCCGCTGGCGCAGCGTCGCCTCCTCGCCCAGCAGAACTTCCACCTCCGCCTTCTTCTTCTGCCGGTAGCGTGTCGCCGCGTTCTTGTTCTGCTCCTTCTTGCGGGAGCGGCGGTCGTCTGCGTGCCGCGTGTACGGCTTGGCGCGTGTTCCGCTACCGCTACCGCTACCGCCGCTGGACCATTCCTCGTCGGTGGTAGAGGAGCGCGGCGAGGATGCTGGCGATGAGCGCGGCGACGGCAAATGCGCCGCACCCTGACGCACAAGCTCGTCCACATCGTGCGCCCACTGATAATCGTCGGCGTGCGGGACGAATGGAGCGGCTGGGGCCCACGGCTCCGCAAGCTGCGCTTGCTGCGCGTAGCTCACGAGCAGCTGCGTTGCGGGACCGGGCGGACTCTGCGGGGGTGTCAGGTGCGTCAGCTCCACAACTCCGTACACGGTCTCGAACTCGCGCAGCAACTCCTCCGTGTGCCCGGGCGGCGCGGGCGCGGGGGCGGGCACGGCGACGGCGGCCGGCGCCGGCTCCACGACCTGCGGGATGCTATCGAAGATGGGCAAGTCCACCTTCTCCTCGAGCCAGTTGGGGAAAATGTTTTCTGTAACAATCGAAACGTCATGTTAGAAGTTAGAAGCGAGCTTCCATATAAATTATTGTGGTCGTGCGCTAAGCCGCATTCTATGGATATTGTTTAGCATGAATTTTCCAATTAACTTTTTTTTTGTACCCATAAATATCTTCAAAGACAGTCCGCGGTTATCAGTGCTTGTGTGCATATTGATCTGATACTCTTTCGTTTTGACCGCAGTACTAATTTATCAATTTTATTTCACTTCAAACCCTTTAGATGTGCCCGCCTACCTTACAGTTAGTTGCCTTTAATTACGTTTTGGTAATTTTAGTGGTTTCCGTCTGTGGCATAGTCATTAGACTAAGAACTACGTATTAGGTAGTTTATATAACTGCTAGGATGTACCAATTAGTACCTAAGCAACATTATTACATAATGTTCCCCACATTATTTTTTTCTAGCGTTTATGAATATACCGAGCTATGATTAGACGCATACTTGTTAACTTTATAAATATTAATAGAACCATACTTGCACGAGTTCTTAAACGATAAATTAAGTATTCAATATACCGGTTCGTTGGGAAATTTCCTTGAGTAAAATACAAATCTTTATAATTAATTTGCAACAAAGCTATCACGGTTTGAGCTGAGGTAGTTATCCTCCCTGAACTAAATAAGCACAATGTTTCATGTTGCACGCCAGGTGATGAAGGCGCCTAGTTTCTCGCTTTAGACTTGATAATGACCTAACTAAGTAACAATATAGAAGGAAGTGTTTGGACCATGGTTTCTATCTGCAGGTGTTTGCGCCAGCAATGCGGAACACTAACCTCATTTTACAGCGCTAAAATTATAGTTTGTCGTTTCAGTATATGACAAAGAAACGGCACCATTTTTAGCGCTGTAAAATTAGAATATTTGAATCATTGTTGCGATGCATCGCCTTCGCTACGCCTTCTGGTTCGTGGTCGCCATTCGAGAATCTTTATTCCCCAGCAAGTTATCACTTTTTAGGAGTTAAGATTAATAGTAAATTTACATAAATCAGTCATATTTAATCGGTCGTTGGTAGGTTTAAGTCTGCCACTTATACAATAAAAATTCCCTGCCTCTTTTTACCTTGCCAATAAGTAAGAGATGGCAATAATTTGACGGGCGATAAACTAATTCGTTCGTAAGTGATTTCTGAAAATATAAAATGCTATGACACTGATGAGGTTAACCGATGCGGCGGGCCTGATCAACGATCAATTGAACATAAATTGGTAGGGCGTAATGTCGGAGAAATTCTCTACATGCATATTTGAGTTCAACAGTCGACCTTTGCGACTTTTACTGAACTGCAGACTATTTAAATAGCGCTTATATCCCCATTTAGTTCCTTATCATTATACCTAGGGCTGTATGTATTCTGCGCCTAGGGCAAGGAACTTTAGTTTTGGAGAAGTTTCGTGATTTTATTTTATTTGAAATACAATTCATTGAAATAACAATCATTTGTGTGTATTGAAAACTTATAACGCGTGTGAAATAAAAAACTGTAGAGATATTATTTCTTTTGGTATGCCGTATCAAATAAGTTAGCCAGCAATATATTTAGCATCGTGCGATGGGCTGCAATACCCTGACCCCAGATAAACGTGCAATCGGAGTTCGGAGCCGATGTGCTTGCCAGTTGCCCTCGATAGCAAATCACCAGATAACTGCGAACGACCTAAGTTGCTCTCTAACAGATATTAAAATAATCCGCTAGAGTCAACGACTTCTATCAATTTGGAAAATTCCACTTCTAATAAGATATGTTGCGGCTCATTATAGTATTTATAAATCGAGTTTACCTACTGTTCATGAAACTAAATGTTAAAGCAAGAAACTGGGTGAACTTGTGACTTAGATGACTTACTAGTACCATAGTACTAGAGTTGTGTTTAATTAATATTATGGAAAGTTATACAGCAAACAATGTATGAGATATGTCCCAAGGCTCTCAACTTGAAATAAAACAAATCAACAACCACGTTTATTCTCGTACAAAAATCGTGCTAAGTATTGGAAAGGCATACCGGTAGGTCATAATAATGGTATCAATATGTAGGAATGAAAACAAGTGGTCAATATGTCGCTTTAATTATTGGGCGACCGGCAAGCGAGGCCGCCTTGTCCGCGAACTGGTTTATAAGAGGCGCGACGCGACGCAAGTCACTGGACATCTATGGATAACTAAATACCAGTTATAGTTATTTTTGTACTAATCGTATTGCACAATCATCGGAATAATCAGTCAAATGTATGCTTCAGTAACGATTTCTGTATCGGCATACGGGCCTAAGATTTAAAAAGATTTGTTTACATAAGTCTGTTGCTATGAGAACATACTGAAGAGCACCAGTAATGCATTTTAATTAAACTAAAAGTTATCTATTCGAAAAGCGTACGCGTAATTTTATGACTTGCACCACCACGATCTAAGTATGGCATACTCTTTTATATAAATACAAAGTAATATGAATTTAAAATCAATTCTATCAGCAAGTGCCAATGCGATAAATGATAAATAAGCTGAATTAATGTGACATTGCACACTTACGTGTCGCATTATGCATGTGCATCAAAATATGAGCAGTTGTAAGCAAATCCAGTTTTGTGTTGTTTTGTTTCTACAATGGAATGTGAACCATGCGCGATCAAAACATTATTTTTCTGGTTGATTATATTCGACGAGAGCCTTCATAATGCTAATAAAGTCTTTATTCATTGCGTTGGGCTATTGAAATGTGGCGATATCAGGCCAGCAGCAAACAAGTTTGTTGCGCAGTTAACTTATCGCTTGAAATAATAACTATGCATCCAGCTACTGCCCGATTAAGCACTAAGGCGACATAACCAATCTACCCAAATCTGTAAACAAGTACAATTTATGAAGTAAAATATCCAAAGCGCTAAGTAGAGCACGCGGACCTTGAGAGCCTTTCCGCCACGATGACTTTCAATAACAACCAAAACAACAACAATAGTTAGACTAGAACCTGCAACAGAACGTACCCATATACATATCCGCCAATGCCATCATGTGTCCCAATTTCTATCGTTAAATAGTCCTTCACGAACCAACAAAATGTCTCTGTGTCCTTACTGCTAAAATACAGTCTAATGTTATTTGAGTTAAAATGGGCAATATCCTTTATAGTGGAATCCTCTTTGGCGAGCGATGGTCGTCGTTGGGAGATCAATACAGGCTCCAGGCCTAACGTCTCTTAACAAGTTTCTGTGAGTTGAAAACTATTTCTTTATTCCAGATGCAACGATAGTGGCACTTCATTCTAACGGCGTCCGGGAGGGGCATCGGCGATGGCGGCAGACATAGGCAGCGACGCGAGCGCAAGCGCCCGATACGAACTTCTTGAATCGATTTTATTGTCACGGGTAAGGGCAAAATGCGGTGACTAGCAAACGCGGCGATTCGCGACTACGTACTGAGGCGCGAGCGCACACCGCACCGCGCGCCGCCGCCACCTCGAACCTTTCCCCTCTACTTAAAATCACGCTTTCGATACGCAGCCACATGCAATAACACAGAAAGTGCACGGCAACATTCACATTTCCACCATCTAACTTTTGCGACGAATGTAGAGTATCAGAATTTTATGTTGCATAATTTATATGTCCAATGACGAGTTGATAGCAGTAAGGTTAGTGTTTCCCCATTAAAACAACTGACACCGCTATTTTCCTCTTACTCGAATTCTCTTCAGAGACAATGTATCAAATACATTGAGGAAATTCAGAACAGCAGCGACCTTCATGGTTAATCATTCAATATCGACTCAAAACTCTAACAGCACGAGTCTGTTTGGTGCTACCACGTGCTTCTGTATTTTTATGGGCCAATTAAAAACAAGTTTATTTTACAAAAATTTAAAAACTTCCGACCATGAAAATCTCCTTAGATCCTCTTCATTATTGTTGATCATCATCAGACCTTGAGAGTGGACTTCAGCTGATCCAATCTCAATAGTTTGAGTTAAAATAAAATTATGTCTGAGATTCTTCAAAACTGGTTTTCAGAACTGATGAATATCCTCATAGCATGGAAACGGCTCCATCGATTTTCACCAAACGAAGCCCCATACAAAGTCAATTGAATAAAATGTAAGTAATCGACTATAGTTACGAGTAGGCCACAACATAAACATGTCATTATGATGAGACACGAGACATTAAAAGGAAACCTTGAACTATCTCGATATTCCTACAGTCAATAAACAAGGAAAGTCAAAGCTAATAATATTACTGAGGGACTAGGAACTTACACACAGCAAATAAAACATTTAAGAAAAATCTTATAACAAGTGTAACAACAAGAAAAATATGAAAATATTGTTCCAGGAAACTGATAGTCAAAATACAACCTCAATCCACCCTAAATCTATGACATACAATGATTGTTCCACCCAGTGTGTATGAATGCTATCATCATAATTTGCCTTGCCTAAAAACCCATGTCAGCGCCTTCTAGTTATCAAGCGGAGAACTATCACGTATACCGGTTTTTAAGTAAAATCGATTAAACCGTGTCAAACATAAACTATTTCTTAGATCGCGATAGCATATGCATAATTATTATCTACTAGCTTCCGCCCGCGACTTCGTTCGCGTCCCATTGGATCCCGTTAATTTTCCGGGACAAAAAGTATCCTAAATGTTACTTCTAATACCTCCAAGAATATGTATACAAAGTTTCATGATGATCGGTTAAGTATTTTTCGCGTGAAAGCGTAAAAAACAAACTTACATTCACTTATAATATTAGTAGGGATGGACCATGGCACCACGGGTTCACAATATGAAATGATTATCAGCCCATTAAGTAATCGTATTCCACCGACTTTAAAACCGCTATAATATTCCACTGATTCATGATAAAAAAAAGTTATGGAATAGTACAAATGATACAAACTATGACGCGGTTTACGGTAAAATAAACATTAAAGACTTATATAATAAAAATGTTACTATGCCGCGTTACAAATTATAAGGCAATTCATTAAAATCTTTAAAACATAACAAATAGGATAACACGTTTTGAGTAATATTAAAACATAATTAGTTAAATATGATATGAGCCGTTAGAGCGAACATCTAATATTGGTTTATCATTTTAATTATAAATATTGGTTAATTAGTTACTAACGATTATATATTTAATAGTTATACACAATCACGACACGCAGCGAAATAATGGAAGACGGCCAAGAGGTGTGTCGTGTTTAGTTACGTGTAGGTTTAATATCACCAGTATTATATTAACTGTGGTATCACCCTGTGTTGGTCATTTAACAAGGTATTATTTTAACCTACATCGGTCGTTTTACATCGATCATTACGCGTACTCATCGTGTTTAAGTTCGTGTAGATGATTTTATATGACTTGGATACGAAGACGTAGTCATTATTTGAATAATGCCACACAAATTACACCCCTACCTGGATGCTTGAGCACCCAGGTAGTGGATCTCTGTGTTCGAGTGTGTTCGTTCGACAAACGAGTACCTGTTAAACTAAGAGCAACAATACTTCACTTCGGTACCATTATAAGAACATTCAAGTGAATTCAATGTTGCTTATTCTTTTAATGATAACGATTTTTTTAAACATCAAGTGTCTTAATGGATGAGCGCGTAGTTTTTATCTTTTCATTAGTTAAAATGTCTAGTCATTCTGACAAAAGTAATTTCATACTGCTTATTAGATTTTTTTTATGGAGCGGGTTTATTACCAAATATTAAAATGAAATATTATTATAGCCAGTAAAGTATCCCAGAAACGCACTTCAATCATTTCCCGCCAAATTATGTTTCCAGATTTATCTTGGATCTTACAAAAACCGCCAAAAACCGCGTCTGTTTTGGACTTAACCCCCTGTCAAAGCTGTCAGATTTATATGTTACGTAATATGAAAAAATTTAGTTAAAGTCCAAAACAGACGCGGTTTTTGGCGGTTTTTGTTAGATCCAAGATAAATCTGGAAAAATAATTTGGCGGTTCGAGTTTAAAAAAGTGTAACCACCCGTAGGTTTTATTGGGAGTGTCTGATCTAAATAATTATTTCCTTATTTGCTCCTACAATAAGTGAGATCGCAATGCTCTTTGATTAGGTAGTAAGCATCGCTGTGACCGCATTATTCAAGGCACATCTTATCATTCCTTTTACAAAAATATTTAATCAAAAATTTTAACAGGTTTCAAATCAGCTCTTCTAGTACCGAAAGGTAGGCTTAGCTTTCTCTGTGAGAGAAGAAAAAAAATTCACAATAACTTTCCGCCTTACGAAATTAGTGGGTACATAAACAACATTGTCTAATTATTGTAGTTGCAAAATTCAATAAATTGTGTGCAGACAAAATTAATATCATGGACAAACAATACCTGGTATTGTTGGTCCATGTTAGTATATAGAAAACGTGCGGTTTGTCGGCCCCGCACGTATGAGCTTTGACGTGAAAGAGAAACGACTATGATATGCGAATAGTTGCTGGGTAAGCTCAATATTTATTCAGCGTCAGAGGTAGTTTTTTCACCCTTGACCTTTTTTATGGGACCGTAGTTGTTGGGATGAGGCTGGGACATGATTTAAGAAACCTATGCTCTATTTAAAATCTCTCAGCCCAGTCGGACTTTTCCTCCGGAATTACATAGTCACGTGCGAAGCTGACTAAGCCACGGAATTTGAGAAGCCAAAGACTTTTTCTTTTTTAATTGGAAGGCGGGCTAGTCATTACAATAGACAGACAAACATACTCCATCTAAAATGATCCCCTAGGCTCCACCGCACCGCCTAAACGCTACCAGTGTCATGTAAACATTCCCTGCCTATACATTTTCTAGAAAAGATAAGAGAAATAGAGACAATTTACTGGATATCAAAATTTATCTATTTCTATTCGTGACCTCGGACCTTATTGTGCGTAAGACATACGTTATCAACAAAACTCTGAGCGTAACGAGAAAAAGTTAACATGTGCGTTCTTGCGATAAACTTTGTAGCAATTGTGTAAACTTAAAAAACCCGGTTTATTGTACATCGACACTAAAATATATGCAAGCAGATTTAGTTAGATAGGCCGGGGAAGTACCACCCGTAACATAATCATCATTTCTGTAGTCAAGCATGCTATGTTCCGGTTTGAAGAGCCAAAGCTCTTCACCGTCTGTGTGGCTGTTACCGTCTGTGTGGCTGTTACCGTCTGTGTGGCTGTTACCGTCTGTGTGGCTGTTACCGTCTGTGTGGCTGTTATTGTACCGCCACCCAAAGGTGGCGGTACAATAACAGCCACACAGACAGGACCCATAGATCTCCTTCATTATAAACTGGTCATTATCGAAACTTAAATTTAGTACTCCAGTTCTCAAATCCGAATGTTGCAAACTGCATTTATGCCTAAGGTCAATTAATAATTGGGGATCAGACCTGATGAATATCCCCATTACAAGACGGCTGCACCAATTTTTACCAAACATAACTACGAACCATAAGTACTAAAGCTTTCTTACCAAAAACTGCATTGAAACTTTGTCTCTAAGTAATGAGCACAGTACAATGTATCATACGACACGTCCTCAGTGGACATGCTCAGCGAGGCAATGCACAGGTTGCGGTGGCCCATCGGCTTCTTCCATCATAATCATATACTTAGTTGAATAAATAAAATTGAAATCTGAGCATTCGTTTCGTTCGATTCATACTTAAGCCCATCTCCCATTACGATACGCACAGGCGATTCAAGTATCCTGCAAGTCTCGGAGACTAGTCGCCGCTAAGTATCTCACATACATTTGAATGCAGGCTCGCACACTACGCTACTGGTATCCTGCATTCAAATGTATGTGAGATACTTGGCGGCGACTAGTCTCCGAGACTTGCAGGATACTTGTATCGCCTGTGCGTATCGTAATGGGAGAAGGGCTTTATGAAACCCCTTTTTTCGCAATTGGGGGTTAAAATGGTAGTGAGGTAGGTACCTTGTTTGCATTGGCTTTCTAGCTGCTGCAGTAGATCGGTAGCGAGCTCCGCCGGGCTGGGCTTGGTGTCTGGCGGCGACGGCGGGTACAAACTCGTTGACACGTCATCGTTGAAGCAGTACTCGCTCTTTGCAGCGCTGGGAAAGTTCTTGAGCAGATCTGCGGACAGTAGTTCAGATTTACAACTCAAGCTTACAGCACAGGCAGATAATGATAGTATGGAAAGTTACCTTTTACACACCATCATCTACTCTTTTTCTACGTAAATGGAGGTACCGCAATACATTTTCAAATAACTTAGATACGCCTTAGGGCCTAATACTGAAACACCGCTCACCTGGGTTGAAATTAACCAGGCATTATCCAAGAGATTGCAACAGGCCATGAAGTGTTGCCTATTGCAATCTCTTGGATAATCAATATTCAACCGTTACATAATGACATTTTAAGGTTATTGTTATTTAACATACACGGAGGAGTTAAACAAAACTTTACAGGTTGCAAATAGGTGCTGGGCTAGACAAAACTCCTGTTTTTGGAACACCTTACCCTTTTATCCATAATTTCTTGTCATTTTAGCGCAGCTTTAATACCCATTTAGTGTCATTCTTTATCGTACATAAAAATATTTCTAGCTTTTATTATAATATGAGGACTAACTTATAATGAGGAATTAATATTTTATGTAGGTATTGGACAAACTATGATGAGTATAAAGTATGCCTACAGACAATTATAATTTAACTATTACATGATAACTGAAATTTCGTGCGCTATGGTACTGCTTCTGTAACACGTGAGAGTAACCACCAAATTATGAGTAATTTTTTTAGCTTTGGTGAGCTGGCTCAGAGAGCAGTAAGAATTTATGAAAAAAAAATTACAAATAATTTGTACAAGTTGTTTATGCACTTAAAATATATAAAATAAAGATCTTACTATGTAATAGGGCCAACTGGAAATCTCTACACATGTCACACATGCCGTTATTTTGGTAACAACACATTTTGCACTAAACTTCTTTAAAACGCACGCAAATAAACCAGTAATAATTATTAAATGAAATATTAATCGCGATTCGCTGGAATATATCGAAGAAGCTTCAAGGTAAGGAGCTTAGATAAGTAATGGACAAAATACAACGTTGAAACTGAAGACGTCGATATTTATATGAACGATAACTGTCGCACGATATTACGTCAAAGTTACGCCCGAAGTCGTGCCTCAAGTTAAATCTTATTTGTTAATGTCACAACAATTATTTCTCGCTGTTTTAAAAATACATGGAATGGATAGGCTATAAAAATTATAATTACTGTAGCCGATAGGAGCGTGGAGTGGTGAAAGGTCGTGGGGTTTTAAAACACTTTTTTTTGAGGAATATTGGAGAGGTACCGGGCGATTGCGCGTAGATACGGCCGAGTACGTTCGCGGTTCACAATCCAACTGATTGGCCGTGTATCTGCGCGCAAACGCGGGTAGTTCCACTTTATTTTGAAAATAAGGTAAGTAGGTAGGTACAAACATTTCGTAAGACTTAATTCTACAATATAATATTTTAGTAGGTATTTCAGGTTCGCGAGGCGCGTCGTCTACATTCTCCGCCGTGTCACGTCAGGGACACTCATTAGCGACAGGAAGTAGTGCCAAGCGAGTTACAGGTCGGATTAACACTCCAGACTTGGTCTTTATTTCCACAGCGCACCATACGCTTTTCGGGTCCAGGCAATGATACCTCCACGGCGTCTTTCAACTAAAATGTATTTCTTGCGATTGCGCATATCAGCTGTTGCTACTCGTTGACGTATCCGAAGTATGCTCCACTCATCAAGGTAGGTACGACGGCGTCGTTTTCTGTAGAAGTTTCGTTGTAGAAGTTTATTGTTTCTCAATAAATTTATTTGTGTAGAAACTGTTTGCATCTTTGCGTAGCGAGTTAACAATCTTTCTTTTCGCTGAAATAATTCTGCCATTTCTTTTCTACAAGTATTGTATTTTTCTACGAAAAATAGAACGGGAGCAGTACAGAAGCGAGGCCACAATGAAAACTTCTCAGGATCCGGAACAGGTAAACTACTGGGCTCTACTTCATGTACAGGGGGGGGTACCATTTCTAAGGTTTTTTTATTAATCTTTCTTTTTTCTTTTTCAGGTGCAGAAATCATCCGGGAGGTGTCCGTCGCATACAGGAAACCAGGAACGTGGAACCATTCACATTCTTTGTATAAGTTTAAGTTCATATTTTTTATTTTGTTCGACTGGATGTAATGCCATTTATGTACTTTACTCAAGTCGTCGATTACACTCTGTCTTTCTGTGACCAACGTTTTGTAATTTCTTATATCATTTTTTGTCCAGTACGATACAGTCTTCGGTTGTAAACGACGTCGTTCCTTTTGTGTTGCACCAGAATAGGTATCAATCGATGCAGGTTTTATCTTCGCACTATCTATACCTACGCACCAGTAGGCTATAATAGCTGCGTCTGCGACGGGCGATGCGTCATGCAATTTATTTGTTTTGATTGAAGTTGAACTTAATTTTATTTGAATTTTAGAACTGTCTTCGTTTGAAACTTGCTTTGAGGGACAAGGGAACCATCTGGGTTTGAGAATAGGATCATTTATTTCTTGAAGTTGAGAAATCCAATCTCTAAAAATCTCGAACCATTTTATAGGTATCTGTAGGTATGTTGACATCTTCTCAGGAATGTTCGTGAGTGTGTGAGGGGGAGATGCATCAGCTGTGGCTCCGCAGGCGCCTGTGCGCGCGGCCACCAGTGGGTAGGTGGTGGTGGCGGCGCGGGAGCAGGCGTGGCGGGGCAGGCAGCTGGACGCGGGGGCAGGGGGGCGCCTCAGCTGTTCCACCGTTAACAATGCACACTTACATGTAGAACATTGATGCTTTGAAGGGCAAATACCGTGCACACACCAACCTAGTGGTGTTAGTGTGGCGTAAAGTTCACTTTTACACAATTTTTGTAACGGTAAATTAAGTTCATTTATTTTTATTGCACTTAATTCGAATGAGTCATTGTTTATATTTGTTGTTTTACACTTTATAAGTTCACTTTTACACATCGGTTCTGAGTCCAACGCACTACGAACACACAAAGTTTGTTTTTGTTCATGTTTGCTCACGGAAACCACTTTTGACAATGCATATTTTGAATCGTTCATCACTGAGCAGTGAATGTTCACATTTTCTACCTTTTGATCACTGGTTAGCACACAGAAGTCAATGTTGTTGAATGTTTTTTCACTGTTTTCACTTTTAGCACTGTTTGCACTGGCTTTGAGTTTCCAGTGCAGAAGACGGTGATGAGGTAGGCCACACTCATCCACAGAACAGGAAGCTACAGAGCATGTATCGCGACTGTGAGTAGCGAGTAGGCATTTATGACACAGGTTGTTGACCCGCACGAAGCGCCATCGGTCTTTTGTTAAAGCTCGCATGAATCGCACGCACTCAGATAATTGATGACTGCTGATCTTACAGAACTTGCAATTTATTTTCTTATCACTCTTAGCGCTGAATGGACTTGAGTGTATTCTGCGGTCTTCGGGTTTCTTGCGGTAATCTGATTGACTTTGTAAGTAGGTCAAACCTGCAGCTGATATTTTGTTTGCTTCACTGCATAAAAATTCGGCCAGCACTTCTAACTTAGCCTTTTCTGTGTTGCAGTTCATGCTGTAATAGTCGGCCCACTTATTAATGAGAGGACTAGGACACTTTGTGAGCACTGTGGACACCAGTTCAGGACTTCGTAGGTAATCAGTTTGTTTCACTGCTTTTGCTGCGGCCACGAAATTCTTGATTTTTATTGAAAATGACACAATTTCGTGGTGGTAGTTTAGTGGTAGTGGTGGTATTTTCTTGATTTGATATGTAATTTTGTGTATTATTGTTTCAGGTCTACCGTAGCGGAGTTCCAGCGCTTCAATGATGGTTTGCGGAGCCGTGGTCACGATGAGAAGTGAAGAAACTATTTCTTTCGCTTCTCCCTTTAAAGACTTGCGTAATCTCCACATATTTTCAGCATCACTGTACATACAAACTTTTGTTGTTTCATCGTAAGCTAGTTTGTACGCCAGCCACTCAAGAGGATCTCCGTAGAACTGAGGTAAGTCTTTTGAAGTAGCAAATCTTGAGATTAATTGTTTATTTTGCAGGTTCGACTCGTGGATAGCACTAACGAGGTCTCGCATCTTCATGCTGGCCGCGTCGCAGCCACCGCCAGCGTCGCGTCGTCGTCGGCCGCCACCATCGTCACCGCGGATCACGTTCGCGCCACAAGTTTTTATGGCTTCATGGCGACTTTTATAATCGTTTTCTATAGCTGATAGCTTTCTGTCGAATTCAGCGTTCATCTCAATGGATTTTAATTCGAGTTCAGCTAACTTTTTCGCCGCTTCAAACTCAAGTTGCTTTTTCTTTGCTTCAATTGACTTGGCGGTTGGTGAGCTGGAATGTTGCAGTATTTTCGACTTGTCGTCGCGTGCCGGTTCTTCTCGCATCTTGAGTTCCTCCTTTTTCCATGAACTACGTGTCCGCACTGTCATTGTAAAATGGCGGCTGGGTAGCGGTGGAGTGTTGAACATTTTTATGCGACTGTTTCACAGGTTCCACGTATAATCCGCTCGAAGGACTTTGTAGCCGATAGGAGCGTGGAGTGGTGAAAGGTCGTGGGGTTTTAAAACACTTTTTTTTGAGGAATATTGGAGAGGTACCGGGCGATTGCGCGTAGATACGGCCGAGTACGTTCGCGGTTCACAATCCAACTGATTGGCCGTGTATCTGCGCGCAAACGCGGGTAGTTCCACTTTATTTTGAAAATAAGGTAAGTAGGTAGGTACAAACATTTCGTAAGACTTAATTCTACAATATAATATTTTAGTAGGTATTTCAGGTTCGCGAGGCGCGTCGTCTACAATTACTTTAACGAAGCTATTTTAAGGTAACAACAGGTGCGGCGTGTTAATACTGACAAAAAGCAGTAGGCACTCTTGCCTTATCACACCTGGAAAAGTAAGGCGATGCGTGCAAAAACAAATCTTTGGGAGTTTATATGTTTTTTTATAAATGCGTACAATAACGTTACAATCTACAAAGCACAACTAAAGTGTTTGTAAGTTCGTAGCCAAAAGAAGATCACAATGTTCATAGCCTTGATAATTTGAAAACTATATTCGAAGTTTGAAACTGTATACATAAAAAGTAACTTAATTCGATTTTTTTTAGCTTCTACCCCTTATTCGGTCAAAATGACCATTTACTGGACGCTATGATAATTTACTGGTAAATTTGTCAGATTCTGATGGTATCAAAGGTATCAAAAGATAGACATTCATCCCGCTGGTATAGAAGTAAAACTCACATCCCCGCCCGCTTATTTATCCCTTTAATGTAGCAATATGCGCAGTTCTGACTATACATAGGATGTTATTGTTCTATGAGATTGCCGTGCCACGGCACACCGTGATTGGCTCAGAGTCGGTCGGTAAATACCTCTTCTGTATACTCTATACTACAGAGTATTTCCTATAGAGTCTATAGGATACTCTTGGATGTTTATTATCATAATTTACAAAAGTCAAATCACAGTATAAGGACTCTGTAATAATATGCAGCATAAACAAGATGTTTTTAAAATTAAATGTCAAAACAGATTATTATATTTCCATTGGAAACAAGATAAATAATGGTAAACAGCCAATAAGAGATATGCAATTGAAAACATGACCAGAGGGCAGTTAACTTGAAACAAATATGTTTTTAGAAGAACATCTCGACGTCATCAAAATCAAGCATAGTGACTATCAGGACACACCCACGTTTTCGGCATAGCAACACATCATTTTGTAAATAAAAACGTGATAACACTGTATCAATATTTTAACTCAGCGATAGTTAACAATTTTTCATCTCGTTTTATCTAAAGTTTCAACCAAACAATTTTCTGTCATAGCAAATTTGCGTTGTAAAAATGTGTAGAATAGATAAAAATCCTCATACCTTTGCGAAAGCCTACTGACACGTCAACTAGCTAAATAATGTAGTTACTCTGTTATATTCACCACCGTTTTTAGCGTTCCAAAATCCAACGAGGATCCTTTAAAGTTTCGCATTGAATGCTTGTTTGTATGCCCTTAGTAAGAGCCGTTTTAATTGCAGACCACTTATATGATTATTGTTGAACCTACGCCTATAAAAGTATGAAAAAACTTAGATAAATAGATTTTTCAGTGATTCTTTTATCAATGAAACACATTGGATCATGTGTCGTTTGAAACATTACTGAGACTATTGCAATTTTTCAACACAAATAAAACCATTCGTGCGGAACCCTGTCAATATACTGGTTCATAGTTACGTATAAGTAACATAGCAGTTTATGATTACTAGAATGATATGCAAAAATAGTATATTATGCAACTAGTGAATAAAAGACGTATTTACAGCGAGGGCCATAAATTAATCACGAGTAAGTGAAGGATTCTAACGACTGAATCACGACCGTAGGGAGTGATTCATGATGATTCAAGTGTTAGAATCCTGAACGACGTGAGTGGTTCATGGCCCTCGGTATAAATCCGTTTTATTCAAGAGTTGCATACTATGTATACTTTATACCATGACTACGAGAAAAAGAAAGATTGGAGGTTGTATAGCCAATGCTATACAACCTCCTTGGGCAAAAACAATAATTAGATGGAGGTCAAATATATTAGTGTGTTCTAAATTCAAACACCAAAACAGTGAGTAAAAGTGCTTTTTATTCACTGTTTTCGGTAAATAAAATAACCTTTTTAGAGGGGGAATAGTATAAATATTATTTTTGTGTCCTCGACGTGTTAAGTCTAATATTAGATATTGTAACTTTGCATTTGTTTAATGTTGACTTTCATTCTCTCTAAATGTTTTCTTAAGCTTTGCAAATAACTATTATTCAGATAAATTTGTATAATACTTTATAATGTTTGCTTTCGCCAGAACTATTTTGGCAACAAGGTGTATAAATAGTGCTTATGTTGTGCGTGCAGTATTGTGTATTTCGCGACGTTTAGATATACAATAGCATTGAAGTAGTGGAAATTAACGCGAATGAGAATAGGATAAGGCCTTATTATGACCTATTTGACCCAGCCGAGTTATCAGCGAGCATGAGTCGAATCCGTGGGGGGTACGGCTTCGACCAACGCACGTAGAGATTATTTGTAAATTTAAGTGTCAAACGGTCAATATTTATCGCTATTGCGATTATTTTCTAGATGCTGCTCGCAAATCTGAGCCCTTGCATTCTAGACATAACCCTAATTAGAGACCGATAATACTTGGCATCGCAAAAGATTATTTTGTCCTTTGTCGGCGAAAAATTATTTACAGATAACACAGGCTGAAAAACAAAATCAAACGTCATCACGAAAATAATCAAAACAATTTAAACAAATAAGGGGCATACTTATAAACGCTGAATAAGACATCTGCGGTGTAATTGTTTATCTGTTGGTACCATCAGAATCTGTCAGAATCTGACAAATTGCAATCAGAATAACAATTTAGCGACCGGTAGATTGTAATTTTGAGTGCACAGATTCTGATCATATCAAAAGATATGAAACCGTGCCTGAATATTAACATAACTTGCAATTTTAAGATAAATTATAATAAAATAAAATAACAACTGTCCAAATTTTATATCACACTAAACACCATTATCATTTGGATTGATATTTTCCCAGAGAACTTTTCGATAGAGTAGAAACACCCTTCCAACAAGAACTTTCTTAATTCAAAGATAAAGACAGGGTTTATCCGTTAGTAAGAGATAGCAACAATTTAAACCGCTAATTCAAGTTATGCAACGATTATAAGCTCGGACGAATATTCGTCCAAGATTATAAGTCACAAGTGTCGATAAAAATATAATTGAAAGCATATTTCCTAATTTTAGCCCGAAAAACATAGATAGATAGATATATTCTTTATCGCACACCAAGAAAAGAAGAAAAGGTCTCAGGTGAGATTGTGGTCAAACGGTTGCCTATATTGTATAAAAAAACAATTAAAGACAAATAAGTTTTAAGTATGAGGTACAATGGGCGGTCTTATCGCTATAACCGATCTCTTCCAGGCAACCTTTGGATGGTGGGTGGTTGGATGATGGTGGGAAACATAGTGGGTGTATTATTGCTGTCCCCGAACGTCAGTGTCATTCATGAGTTAAATAAATATGTCCTTGTATGGCATGACAACACATATCCTGTACCACCGAATCAATGTTCATGAAAAAGTTATTATTCTTCCCTATTAGGTGCCCTAATTAATGTGTTATGATCTGGGTACAATGAGATTTCCAGTTATGTAGTCTTTAGCTATTAATGAGATCACTGGTATCACAAGTCACAAGATATCTACTATATAAAAATAAGTCGAGTTTTCCTTCCTGACGCTATAACTCCAGAACGCACGAACCGATTTCCACGGTTTTGCATTCGTTGGAAAGGTCTCGGGCTCCGTGAAGTTTATAGCAAAGAAAATTCCGGAAAAATTTCAACAGAAAAGCGGGAATATGGAATTTTGAAAAGTCACACCCTAACGCGAGCAACGCCGCGGGAGACGGCTAGTTATTATAATAAAATAATATTGGCTAATGGATACCCAGACTCTTAAGAGACTGGCGTGGATCAGGAAACCCACCTATATTTGTAAGTTTTTGTTTATTAGTTTCTTTGTAGTATAAGAGGGGTGGGCACTGAGTATCAGGAAACAGAATTTCTTGTTCGATGCTCAGGGTTCCCCAAAGTGTTTATGAATGGCTACACATTCTGCACGCTGTGTTCATTGTTTTTAGCAACTACGCCTTGAATGATCTTTGTACACCATGATATTATTTTTAAGGTTTATGCGTAAGTTTCAATTTGTGAACCTATTAATAAAAAATAAAAAATAAAATAATACTTAAATAAATAAATAATGTGTAGTCTTTAGTTCAAAAGCGCTCAGTTCCTTACTTTACTTGAATAAATACCTTGACTGGCTAATGAATTTTTTTCTTTCAGTGAAGATTTTTTTTCTTTCAGTAATGAATTCTAAATAACATAATACTGTCAAAAATAACACACGCTGTATCGGAGCAGCTATATTATTTTTTTTTTCTTAAAAAATGGTTCAATATGTTTCAATTCTAGTTTTAAATATCAGATTTCATAGTTTAAGTATATAAAAACATGCTTTTAATATTTAAATTAAGAAATTAACAACTAACTCAATGGTTACATTTTAAATACACGTGGCACCATCTAGTGATTGTCGAGAACAAAATGTTTTTCAGAAATAATAAAACTACTGTGATCAACAGTCATTTAGTACAAATTACCCGTCAGTAATGATTTATTGAAAGAAGGTTTGCCTGTTAATATGTCGCTAGAGTACCACCTCACGGCAACCACAAATAAAATTTTCGCAAGCAGATTTGCGATTTTTATCTATGTTAGGCGAGACAAGAGTTTCAATGTATTAAACCGGTATGGAGCGGTTCTGGTCTGGATAGATAACCTTATCCGAATTTATTTTGACCTAACTCATTTGATTAGATACATACCGTACCTATGTCCGTCCGTATATGCAGTAAGCAGGCTTGATACTCAGGATTCTCGACATAGCGGAAACATCATGGCTACCGTAACGTAAAACCGCTTCAACGTTTTATAAACATAGCCCGAAGAATTTGTATTAGAATGTATTTCGACAAATGATGTATCGTTGAAAGCGTCCTGAATGTCCTAATCGTCCGCTGGCTATATGCTATGCTCTGTGACGTTACATTAAATTGAATGTGGCGCCCTCTAGAGGATACAAAGTCATGAACTCAAAAAATAGTAGTAGTAGGTACTAGGTATGCTTTAGGACCATTTAGCATATGCCCTTATGTACGTGACCATTTCAGATGAGAATATTTTCTTGTTTAATTTTTTTTTGAACTTGATATCTTCCAATTTCAAACAACATGCATAATTGCTAAGTGTGTTCGTTTTACGTATGCTACAAAGTTCACGTAAGCTATATTTTCTTATAGAAAATGAGCAGCGCCTCTAGCGGGAAGTTTACAAAACTGATGAGTCTCCATACAAATAGTTTACGTGACGTATAATTTGGTTAAAATCTTTGATCCTAATTTTATACCCTTTAGGGTGCAACTTTTCAAAATTCCTTTCTTTTTAAATTCCCTACACTATACATATAAGGATACTACCCTCCCAAATTTCATACCTCTAGGACTTATAATTTAGGCTGTGCGTTGATTGTCAGTCAGCTTCAAAAGAGTTTTATAGGTTTAATACTTTAGATCAAGGAACAGCACAGGTGGACGCAGTGCCCAACCCACTAACAGATTGCACTACAAGCAAATAACCAACACTTTAGATCATTTTTCATCGGCAATGGGTAAACAGTGGAGAGGCCATTTTTATCCATGCAAGACCAGATGTTGTTTCAAAATTTAGAACATTTTCATCCTTATTTCACATTACGCGTGATCAATTACCCTCTATTAGCCGAAATTCCATGGGAACCGTAGCGATAGTAGGTAATAAAAGCGAAGTATACACACCGTCGTCATTAAAGATGTCAATATCGAGCAGCATGAAACACTCTTCATTAGTGAGGATCCCGCCGGCCGAAGCCGACGAACGAACCAACTGACTTGCACTCATTGCTGGAGAGTTGTTCACTCTGAAATTGACAATTTATATCATTAGAACACAAATAGTTGTAGGCTACAACTCTCTTAGTGCACTTATAGAAGAATCTTTCCTACAGAAAGAGCTCGTTCGGGGAACTACTACCACCGTACCTATTTCTGCCACCAAGCAGTGATGCTCGCATTGCTACATTTGCTACTAGCTTTCGCCCGCGGCTTTGTTTGCGTGGTAGCAGCATACAAAATGTTTGATACTAATTTTAGAACCTTTAGGCTACGACTTTTCAAAATTCCTTTCTTAGTGCACACTATGTAAGGATACTACCCTCCAAATTTCATACCTCTAGGACTTATACATTAGGCTGTGCGTTGATTGTTAGTCAGCTTTAAAAGAGTTTTATACGTTTAGAAGATTTAGAAGATGTTTTAGTTTGAAGGGTATGGGTTCGTTTCAATTACTGGCTCATAAGACATAACACAGGTGTTCGGCGCAGTGCAATGTATTAATGAGTACGTTGTCAGTGGACGTGCTCAGTGAGACAATGCACCGTTATAGGCAGTGGTTACCATTTAACATCAGATGGGTAATCGGTTTATTCCATCATTTAGTTATGTAATAAAAAAAAATTCTAATTCCTGTAATAAGAGTTCCTTTGTATATGCAAAAGAAAATATATATCGAAATATATATGCATGCGGAGCTGACTAAGTCGCATTCTATTATAGAGAAGCAAAAGAAGTTATGGAAAAAAAACCTTATTGTGTAATTGGTTTTTCTCTTCTCTCAACTATATATAATAACAATAGAATTGCAAGATATTCTTTTTGATTTTAGGTCTGGAACATAATAATTATGTAGGTATCTATCTTTTTCTTGCTAAATCAATTACAAATCGCGTTTTGAGATCGTATACTATATTCCCCGTAGTAACAATGTCTTACCACAGATTGAAGTAGAAGTCCAGAGAGGTCCGATGATGATGGTGGTGGTGACTTTTGTTGGTGTCGAAGGACAAAGCTGTCCGGTGAGGGCGCCATGGTGGCACTGAAACATAAAATACACTTTGTTTTAGGAATTATAACTTTTTATATGTGTATTATGTAAAATGTTATTTATTATAACTTTTGTATACCTACAGGGTTAAAAATTAATTCGCTAGGTCCCTATCTTCTTTACTCTTCCACCGATCTTCAAATGCTGTTTGTGTATATTTCTTCCAACCGTTGTTAGTGATACTTTATCACCAGAGACAAGCGAAAATTGCTAATATTATTTTAAATTAAAATAGAAGTCACGACATGATTACTTTAGACACAGTTAGCGCTATTTTAAAATAATTTTTTAATCATCATCATCATCATCATCCACAGAACGACTTTGCCCACTGCTGGCCATATGCCTCCCCAAGTTTATGCCATCCACTGCGGTCCTGAGCTAGTCTCTGCCATTTACGGCCTGCGATTTTGACGATGTCGTCTGCCTATCTCGCTGCCGGACGTCGTTAATTTGAAATATTACGTCCAAATTATTATAACTTTTTTTCACTAACAGCTAAGACTGCAAGTCATGGTAAACATCACAACGAACATCACCCATATTAGTCATACTTGAAAAACACAAACATCATTGCATACTATAAAGTACAAGTTAATTCTATGGCATCAGATAATACCTACTTAATGACGTCATTTAGCTGATATTGTAGCTGTTTTTTAGCACCTCTCTGGCCGGTTAAAAAGGTAGAGCCTAGTAGGTACAAGTAATGGCCTAGTGATTGTTGCGCGCCATGTGAAAGGCCGCAGGAATGTTCATTTAATTTTATTTATCAATGATCGTAAGCTGTTCAAATCCCATACCAATTCTAGATGCGATTGGTTGCAATTGCAACCGGTCGCATATATTGTAAAGTGAGCCAAATCCTCGCACGTGTCTTAGAAATCTGATAGGATTTTCGACTTCTTGATTTTATTGTAACAAGTTTCTATGTATTGAAATTCATATCATAATCAATTTGCACGTTTTACAAATTAACTTGTTTTAATATCCATGTAGTGTGTGCAGTGTAATAATAATAATTATTATAAATTCTTTATTTCAGAAAATGACTTAGTACAATATTCTAAGACTGTAACTATATTGTGCTGTAACCGGATTGAATTTGAACCTATAGCGCCATCTATCTCGCTACATGAGAACTATTCTAGATCGCGCAAACGAAGTTATCACGGACTTTGTACATAAGTAATACAACCGAATACCATCCATTGGTCCTCGGACCCCTAGCCAAAGGTCGCTCGGCGTGGAAAATCTTTCCTTATCGTACATATCCTACAATGTTCTCCTCAAACCATTAAACGTAGGCCCACTGTTAAATTGATCTTATTGTATAATATTTTACATCATTCATGAGATTAGCGAGGTACCTACTCAATACTCCAACAAGTGGATTCGAGTAACTTCTATTTTTATACATTGTAAGATATAAGTAGGTACTTAATTATTTAAAAGAGCTAATCCTAAATGATACAATTATAAAAGTTCATTAACTAAAACCCGACTGGGTAAGGTACATTTACATTTTTGGAACCTACACCAAAATCATTTTAATTTGATACCATACACAACACAGTAATATTAGATTCATTCAATTATTTTTTAATTCAAAAGAGTGCCTTCATTTTTCATCCCACAATGAGGTCACAGCTTATGCTCCGGAAGTATTATAGGATCTGTGGTCCCAGGCCGTAAGAGCTCTGAGGGAATGGTTAAACATCCCATATACTTACACACTGTTAATCTCATAACCCTACTCTTGCTCCACATAGTCGGGTAAAATAAAAATATATTAAATATTTGACTTATAAAATGCACACACTTATCAGCTAGGTATGTAATAGATTTGTTACAGTCAAAGAAGTGTTTCAAAATATACATTGAAATGTGACACCAGCGAGTAGTTCAGATTAAGACATTGTGTAAAAATATGTAAGTAATCAGCACGTAGGCTGGTTGATGTTGCAAAAGGTGAATGTCTCAACCAGATAAAGCAGACATTACTCAAGAGAGTTCGAACCTTTTGTAATACATACAAAATATAATGGTTGATCAACACATAGTATAGGTACAATAATTACATTGAAATAATATTTTGTTATAGGTACCTATTGTAATTATTCTCAAGGTAGTTAAATGACAGTTTCATGATTCTAATGCATAAGGTATAGATAAAGGATTATTAAAAAATAAAAATTGTAACTAAAATAAGTTAGAATTACGAAATCTAGGTAACCAAATGGGTACAATCAAAAGCCAAAACCTAATTAAAATTTAACAAAACTTACCAACCTACATACATCTAGCAATACTGTTTACATGAAATAGTAGGGAATATTAAATTGAATTTCATGATAACTGGTTTTTTATAAACAACATAAAGGGAAATCTTTGTTAAATAAATATTACACAACCTCAAAATGTGTGCCTTAAAAATACGTAGCGCTAAGAATTTGGAAGCCAATTAGTATGGACTTCGCACTATACTCCATGCGTGAAAGGCATGAGCTGAATTATTGTGCTAGTGATAGGTGGCGTCTACGCCGTGTCGTGTTGCAACTTAATTATAGGACTCCTACCAGCAGTGATGGTGAAAGCAGGTAAACACACCTTAGGTACCTAGTGGTATTATTAATTTGATTTATCTTTACATTTCTTAAAAGATAACATTGTATTGTGTAGTTTTCTAATATCACAGCGCCAAACCGATAGGAATAGGCAATTTCTAGGAATGATTGCATGAAAATTCCCATCATTATGCCTACATGTTATAACACTATTTTAGGTGGAATTGGAAAATACAACATAAACTTACAACATGTTGAATTCGTGTGTACGGCACACGCAGGTGTGCAGTGTGATTACTAGAAACCCATCTTTAACACGATGAAAGCACAGGAAAAACCAAAACACGTCTTTTAACTTCGAGCCATTGATGAGTAATAGAACTAGTGTACGTTAAACATCGATAGACTATCGATAGTATCGATAGTAAATGGCTATCGATACTATCGATAGTTTTTAAAACAATCGATCGATTGTTTACTCAAGTATTACTTATACATCCCTAGAGTCTAGGTATGCGTGTATGTAGGTTATTCCCCGGCTATAGTGACAAAGGCGCAGACATTAAGATTGTTCTCTATGGTAGGGGAATTACTATGCTAGCCATTTATCTAAAGAACGCTTGGCTGAAGAAACGCAACAACCAATACCATCCACGTCTTTAGGAACACCTGATGACCTGTTGGGGTTCCTGGACGTTCCGGACGTATCGACCCCGTTAAGTAACTCATTGGTAGATGTCAGGCAATATCTGGAGAAGCCAGTAATTGACAGGAAAGAGTGTCCTATAACATACTGGAGATACAATAACAATAAATTAAATGAATTAGCGATGCTCTATCTGTGTATTCCAGCATCTTCTGTGCCTTCGGAACGGATTTTTTCGAAGGCCGGACAAATCTTAACCGAACGGAGAAACAGATTAAAAGAAAAAAGGTTAAACGAATTGTTGTTGTTAACAAAATAGTAAATATTTTAATGTTTGATTTGTTTCTTTAATAATGATGAATGCTGATTTTTTATTGTTATTTCAAATTTAATTGAAAATAAAACTCTTCGTTTCGTATAACATTTGTTATTTTATTGATGTCCTACAATTTTTTAAACTATCGATAGACTATCGATACTATCGATAGCTTTTAGTAAAACTATCGATACTATCGGATTACCAAACTATCGATGTTTAACGTACACTAAATAGAACAGGGGAAGAGGCGCGGCGGGGGGAGGAGACCAAGCGAGGACGATTGTGGGGCGCGGGAAACTGAAGGTAGTGTTGCAAGCCTAAAAAACCGTGTGGGTTGAGTTTAGCGCCATCTCTCAAGGGAATTAAAGACCTATAGGTATCTTACTTACAAGAAAGATGGCATGGCACCATGATAAATGCAAAACAACAACGACGAGGATGTTGGTAGCTCGTGACTATTCATTTATTGGAATTTCCACATGCTTCAAATTCTCATTTAAAATTCAGCCCTACTTCATAATTTTCATTAGTATCATACCTACTTCACTAATAAATAATATGAGCTTATGAAAATGTCATGCTATAGCACTCTAGATTAGCCAAGTTGATAACTGCAACTGTTTGCGATTCACAGAAATCTGGAACACACACTAATCTCACTTGTTGACCATCCTCCCCTAAAACAAAGAAAATTATTTAAAGGTCTCAATTAAACTACTGTTGTATTGTAATTTTAATGCATGAAAATGACCTCCTTTAGAAAGATAATAAATCAGTATGAGATAAAGCATTACCTTTGTACAAGTCTGTTGCAAATCGCTCCGAGTTCCCAGTGAAGTAAATAGCTGGGCAGTTGTATATAGTGAATGGATCTGTATCAATGCACGGAGTACAAGGAACGGTGTCTGGGCAAGTTGGTCCAAGATGGCGCCATTCGAGGGTCTTCCTCATTACGTCTAAGCTGTTATCCATTTTACTATAGCGCATTATATCTTTAACTGGTTCCCCAGAAGTGCCCAGACAAAGAAATCCTAGAAAAAAGTTATTATTAAAAGTTATAATCATACTTCTGCCCTTTCTCCTAGGTTAAATGGAGTCATCACAACATGGTTTTGTCTTCACGCCTTTATTACTCCTGCATATCATGTTATACAGTTTTATCTATCTAACAATACCATTCCTGTATTTTTTGTAAGTAGATAAGGCTTACCTCCAATATCACATTCATAAGGATTGGATACTCTATTAAAAGACTTGTATTCTGTTGCTTTAGGAAACAAACCTGAAAGAAAAGTTGAATGTTAGATAGGCCCCTACATCTACTTGTTTCTTCACCATCAAATAAAGCAAAATAGGGGTTTAGTTACTTAATTCACTCACAGTAATGAAATGGCTTCTGAGGTAGCATAATGCCAGTTGGGTCTTTGCAGCCAGGCATCAAATCCAATGGTGCAACAGCACTGATGGACTCTGCAAATGAATCTACTAGCCCAGCTGATGCTATCACATCTGACTCATTGAGAACCTTTTCAGTTGAATGATTTGCAAATACACCTCCTGAAACAAAAAAAAGTTTCAAACACACAACATTGGCCACTTCTTTTGAAGTCTTGGTCCAGGCGCCATACACATGTTATGCCCTACCCATTCTCTTTTATGATTTCATAAACAATGCACATTTCTCTTATAATTGGTCTCAAATTACACAGATATTTAGTAGGTACAGAAATTAAAGTACTGAAAATCAATAGATAATAAATAGATTACCTGCAACAATAACTCGAACAATATTGGATATCTCTCCTTGATATTCAGATGTCCCAGCAAGACCACTTAACCATTCCATAAGCAGATGCAGTGAAAACATGTGATCAGCTGTCTTAGAAGACATGTTCAAGCCAGACATGATTACTATGTACCTAAAACCATTTTACATGAGTACTATAACAAGGTTTCAAAGTTTTGGTGCTTAGGCAATGTTTTATACGAATAATTTATTCATTTATGCTGATTCAAGCAGGCTAGGTTTTAATTTCTGGAGCTTGAAGATGACACCAAAAATCATACAAAGAGAGTTCCTTTGTTACGCAGTTCACATAGTTGTAGTATCAGAATGAAAGGAGTATTTTTTATTTTTAAGGAACTAAAGGAATCAAAAAGCCTATACAAACCTATCATCACTGAGTTTGGGAAGGGATTTTTGTATATTGCATCCAGGCCAACAGATATCTTTTACTGTGAATATCCCATCTTCATCTTCAGAACCTAGAAGAGTAATATAATGTAAGTAAAATGCAGGATTGTTGTAATCACTGTGAAGTTAATCTCAATGGTAATGGAGTGCAGAAACTTTTAAAAGTGCATTTTTTAGCATTATCCAAATAATTTGAAACAAAAATAAGGGGTAGTTATTAGTGACAATTGACTAAAATATTGTAGATTTCATCAATATTGTAAAATCAGGTATCTACTTATCTAAAGTTTTGATTTCCATTATGCTATGATACAGTCCCAGTTAATGTTTGCAACAAAACTTACCCAACACGGCACAAACCACACCAGTCACTACTTGGTGAACGTCAATACAGTCTCCAGCTAATTTTATTCTCTGGAGTTCATCTTCCAAGACTAGAGTATCAGAGTCATGTACAAAGTGAGTTCTGGAATTACAAAATAACACATAATAATATATTAAAACTCGCTTGTACCTCGAAGGTATGTTCTACTTTGTAAGTAAAAATTATACTTTGCCTGGTTTGCTGTGGTATAATTTCAAGTTTATCAGATAGTTCTTTGAGTATGCTTGGTTTTAACTCCTGGTGCTTGAAGAGGGTGCCAACAATGATACAAAGAGTTCCCTTGTCGCGCAATTCACACAGTTTCAGTATTTTGTAAGTGTTTGACCATTTCTTCCTTATCACTGGAGCTAAGATATTTCTGAATGTATTCAGTCTAGCTGAATAAATATGAGCGTATTGTTTTGAAAAGTCTCTTGAAACTTGGTAGAAACGTTTAGAACAATCCACGTAGTCCAAGCATTGCCTCTCCAATTCCACTGTTGGAAATTCATTCTTTGGATTGCTTGTTGTACCAGACTCTACTTTGAAAAGCATTTTTACTTGTAGGAAGTTTGTAGGAATTATTTTATTCACAAATCCAAAAACGAGCACAAACTCAAACAACTCAAACAAAGCACATTTCGCGGTTTTTTTTTACGACTAAAAGGTTTTTCATTAATTCATTCTTCAATGACAAAATAATATCTATGGTTGAAACTGACCGTTTGTTCGGGTCCTATGGGAATGCTTTTGAATATAGCAACACTCACATCCGTAAGCGTACCGTAGTTAAAGGAAAAGGAAATGATGTCAGTTATTCCTTCATAGAGCGGGAACAAACAAACTTTTTAGAAAGGGAAGGAATGAACAACGAAACAGACAATCGAAAAAAATGGCGGGAGTGCAGAAAGTTCGTCTCAATAATTTAAATCCGAACCTGAAAAACGGTCTCGTAGTGGGTATCATCATAGCAAAGAATAGCCCACGTGTTATAGGTTCAAAGAAGAAAAATGGAGAATCAAGAGGAGTTACTTCATTCACATTGAGGGACTCTAATATTGATACGATTAACGTTGATGTTTGGGGATCCGAATACTTCGTGCTTACATTTTACGAAAGATTCCTTGTTGGTGATGTTGGTGCGTAATACAGAGGTTTATTATACTCGAACTCAAAGATACCTATATAGGTATAAAGATAGCAGCAGCTGAAACTATTGTTTTTGTTTCAGTTGAAATTTCATCTCCGAAGATCTGTGTAAAAAGTGGCACTAATGAAATATTTAGGCCTCAGGTAAGAATATAAGCGCCCCTAACCCCCACTAAGTTTACCTACTAAATTATCATAGAAAAAAAATACTCTCTAACAAGAGCTAGGTAATTATAGTCAGAGCATTAACAAATGACAATCGCATCGCACGCAGATGTAATTCCTAACCTAATAATAATAGTAAATATGATTTTATCATTTTTGTTTAGGTGTCATCTCCCTTCTATCTTTCATTGAATGAAGGGTTTTCTGACGTTAGCATCCACAGTGGAGATGCATTTGGTTCGTACTTGCCTCTGCTCCACATTCCCACGAAACTTTCCTCGGGATACTACGGCCTTGCAGAAGTATTGAAATTGCCAGGTAAGATCACAAGCCTCACAGGGTACGTCCTCAGTGGACGTGCTCTGCGGGGTAATATTGCACATAATGGGTATCCAGCCCAAAGTACTTAACCGCATCAGGAGGACCATCTGAACCATCGAAGCTAACCAACGACAGATTCTAAAACAACTTCGTTCTTTACAGAGAGCACCAATGTTTACGTGGATTTGTTGGTGGTTGTAAAATCTGTAAAACCGGCGAAAATGATCAAGACGAAAACAGGTAAGAAATCAATACAAATCTACTGTACTCAACTACAATTTCCACCATCCACTATCAAAATATCGACGGGTACATTTTTTTGTTTAAAGGTACCGACATGTCAGTTCGGACTGTAGAAATAATGGATAACACAACTCCAGCATCCCTCCAGTTGGACATGTTTGATATTGATACCATACAAAGGTAACTTCTATGCACTTCTAAAAACTACAGCCACAGATTATATAATACTACTGCTACAGCGTTATCAGCGTGCAGAATTCCAATGCTGGAATTATGAGTCCTCCATAAAATTTCAGAAAGAACGATTTTGTGTCTTATACATCCTCCGAATTCCGGCGAATATCCGTCCGATTCACTTTCCGGTTCGTGGACGCCAGAACCTTACCAGTTGGTATGTTCAAGTAAAATATACGTCATCATCAACCACCAAATGACGTCACCCACTTCTCGATATAGGTTTCCCTGTTTGTGCCGTAGAGCTAAATGCTGAGCTACGAGTAATTTCTCTCATTCACGGCCTACGACACGACTTTGACGATCTTTCTGTCCATCTCACTGCAAAAAATACCTAAATATAGGTAGTAGGTGCCTAATAACACCGCAATACAGGTCATTCACCCACCTTCACCACGATGTCGCAAAATACAATTTATGAATGGTTAATTCTGTCGCTTTCCATACAAACCTGTCGCTAAGACGGTATGGCTCGAATCTCGTAGTAGGTACTGTTTGTTTACCATACATAAATGGAATTTTGCGACATCGTGGTGAAGGTGGGTGAATGACCTGTATTGCGGTGTTATTAGGCACCTACTATAGGTACATAAGTACCTAACATCCATAATTTTATAACAGAGCAGAAGACTGGCGCGCTTTAGAGAGCGTGTTATTCATAGCGGACGCCAAGGTGTCATGGCGTGGACTTGCCGTGAAGCTGCAAGTCTGTGCTCGCACCATTATCACGCATCAGCCGCATACAGCAG
Source organism: Eulithis testata (assembly GCA_947507515.1). NCBI lineage: Eukaryota > Metazoa > Arthropoda > Insecta > Lepidoptera > Geometridae > Eulithis > Eulithis testata. Next base: position 5,359,500 of record OX382205.1, read on the forward strand.
ACGCAGAGGCTTTGCAATTATACATACGGAACCAGGCCAGCACACGTAACCATCAATTAGCATCCCTTCCTATCCTACTAATATCGCGTGCACACTATGCCCATGCCACTGCCGGCATGTATTTCGCTTAGTGAGAATAAAGGCGATGTTGCTATGGCAATAAGTCCGCGGCCATACATTCCGGCAGCGGCATGGGCATAGTGTGCACGCGGTATAATATTTTATATGCGAAAGTTTACATGTTTTTATATTTGGATGACAGTCTTTCAATTTCAAGCTAAAACTACTGAACCAATTTGGATGCAACTTGGAATTATATGTACCCAGTTCGTACCTAATCGTAACCTGGAATAACACATAGGGTAACTTTTTATCCCGAAAAATTAACAGTAAAAAAATAAAAGAGGGCGACCGACCTTGCTTCTGGCGGAAACTGAAATTTATCAGAAAAAAATAGATTTCACTACTAAAATGGTAGGTACAAAAGGTGAATCGCGCTGACGAAAACGCACGGCACGGCGCCGGCGCACTACCTAAAAAATCTTTGATAAATGAATCCAAAAATATATTATGTTATTAGAACTCGATATATTCCAAAAATCGCTGAGTGTGAACGCGGTATCAAATCATGTCGACTAAGGCTAGTAAGGCCGTTTTCTGACTTGTCGGTGCGGTAGCGGTGCGGCAATCTATCGGCATAAAACCCTACAGTACAGCTTATATCGTCGCGAGAAAAAAAAAGTCTGTTGTATATCCCCAGCGACAACTAACTCGGTAAACCGAACCGATCCCTCCCCGCTCCCGCACATACCGCGCCAATCAGGAAACGGCCTAAGTTATCACAAATATATCTCAGCTGGAGGCGGCGAGGCAGCAGCATGGGCTGCTTGGAGCGGCGAGCGCGCTTCAGCTGCATCAGTAGCACAGATCCGAGACCGACTGGCTAGCGCCGTGCCGTTCTGTGCCTCTTTGCACGCTATACTCACGCATTTGGACTTGGACGATTTGCTTTCTCCTCTGTACGTCAGAGGGCCTAGTACGAGTTTTAGTGTGTAAATCTGGTCTGAAACGTCTGACGCCCATCACACCAGTGGGCGCTGATTTGTATGGAGACACTGAGCGGATTTTTTGAGAAACTTGGTCTACACCAAGCCCCTACTCGCATGTCGAGCTTCTCAAAGAATCCGCTCAGTGTCTCCATACAAATCAGCGTCCACTGGTGTGATGGGTGTCAGACGTTTCACACCCACACTATACCTACACTTAAAACTCGTACTAGGCCCTCTGATATTATTGAACGTAGTATTAAAAGTAGTAAAACATTAAAACATAATGTCGTAAGATGCCATCTCCTGATAAACATAGGTACATCTTTTTTATATGTACTAGCTAAGCGTTTAGCTGCCAGCACACCTGATGGTAAGTGTAGCTGCAGCTAAGGTGGAGCACGCTTAGCTATAATCCACCTATTCACTCATTGCTTGATATCTACAAAATAGTGTCGGTAAATAGCTTTTTCGACCAGAAATCATATGAAGACCTGCAACAGAGATCTGTTTTTAATGAGAAAAAGGGATAAGATAAACACATGATCCACTTGATGTTAAGTGGTTATCTCCTTACCTCTTTCAAAATCCTTACCGTCTAGGCCCAATAGTAGCTGTATTGGTATCGAGTCTATTGTTGCATTTTTCTAAACTAACCTAATTTTACAGCACTAAACATTTTATTAGTCGCTTTCTCTTATACCGAAACGACAAAGACGGCTATAATTTTCAAGCTATCAAATTAGGTTAGTTTATTAAAAAATTACAAGAATCGATACCACTATCAAATAAATCGTAAAGAATCGGTGAATATTATAAGCCCCTCATGAAATTTTCACCACCTGTCAGCTTCCCAGCTAAACATTGCCTTGTTCTACGGTATTATTTTTGTAGAGGGGATAACAACAGTGACGAGCTACGGGTTCGATTCTCGGATCACACGGGAGAGTTGAATGCACGCCTGCCAATCGCCGCTCTTCAAGAAACTTTGGGATATTCCGTAAGTTTTTTAACATTTCTGCAAATTATCATGATCATTTTCTAGATCAATGATGATCATAGTGCCGTCGGTATTTTTCCTATTCCTAAAAGTCTTCCTATCAGTTACCCATGATAATAGGTACATATAGATGCCATAGATATTATATTACTATTTTTTTATAGCCGGAACAATTGAAGACCATGTCGGCAGATGATAGAGCTGCCGTGAGATGGAAAATTCTTCTGGAGCAGTGCACCGCTAAGTTAGCAGCCTCTACGCCCCGATTGATCGTATTGACACTGCGGCGTGCATCGCCTGCTGATCCTATCCCATTGTATTAAAAATTAATTCAAAATGCTGTTAGATTTGATTCCAAATAAATGAATAGGTACCTAACCTATATATTTCCCGTTTTATTTTGAATTTATAATATTAGTACGATTAGGTATAAGCGACCAAGAAATTGGTTTACCACTTTTGATGACATCTCCCAGTAACATAATTATTCGCTAAGGAGTTTAAATAAACAGGAATGACAGATTCTGACGTAGCAGTTATTAATCTGTCGAGCGAAAATAGCCCTTGATGTTTTGTACGTGCAAATGATATTCAGCCTTAGAGTGGTAAACCAATTTCTTGGTCGCCTATACTAGCCTATACTAGCATATTTTATAATGTAAGTATGTAAATATATATATTATTATGTTCGTGGACCTTTTATTTATTTTTATTTTTCTTTTTTATTTTAAATCGGCAGACATCCGTGGTAACACTACTGAGGTTCCAACGGAAGATCAGCGTTGTGTTGTGAGACACAACAAATGCTGAGTTGGGCTCCTATTTGTGGCCATTAGGCGGGCGGGACAGGGAGATACACATTTTATGTTTTGTGTTGTCTTGGTGTTTTTCTTAGGTCCTCTGTGTATTTCATGTTTGTGCCCGTTTGTGTGTCATAAATAAATGTATTTTCTTTCTTTCTTTCATGTCACTAGTTACTATACTTACAAACATGCACTAAACAGAATGCTTTATCGATATCTGTTGACGACGAAAGCTTGTTTTCCCTCGTTACATTGATCAAATATACGAGATGTTTCTTCATAACTTGCAACTAAGTAATGGTCGATAAGCCAGAAAAAACAGAACTAACTTACGAATACACGAAACGTAGAAAATATTTTGGGAAGCAACTATTATTTGAAGACCATGGCCCCGAAATTACAGTCAGTATTCCTTGCAACCCTTCTGTTTACAAAAACTATATTCTTCGGAATCCTGTGCATGTGGGCATTCAAAATACGGGGACGATGTCTGAACATTGGGTCAATTCAGTCACGTAAGTCCCTACATTTAATCAGCATAATTAAACCAATTATTATGTCTTTGTTTCATTGCGGGGAGTTTTTTTTCAGGGCCGAATACACATGCTCAGGCGTGAACCACGTCGAAGGTGGATGGCCGAAAGATATAAACCTGAATGACCCAGAAGCTGCACAAAGATATCGACGCAAAATAGAGAAAGATGATGCTTATATTCACGCTGTTATGCACCTTGGACATGTAAGTTATTAAGTAGGTACCATATTGCCGAAAAAAATCGTGACAGAATAAGTCGCTTTTCTTTTTAGGGTATGGAGCACAATATATTACAAAACAATGCGATAGATATGTATCAAACATACTACACGGAGCTGCCTACTATTCCACCGGTGGAACAGAGCAGTTGCCAAACTGTGAACGTGTACCGAGAACCCGGAGCAAAGCGGGCTGTAAGGGCTCTCTCCTGGCAGTCAGATGGTGGCGCTAAACTGGCAGCAGCCCACGCTGACGTTGAACTCATGAGAAACAACAGAAGTCCACAACATTCGTATATATGGGATATCGGTAAGCATCTAATCAAGATGATATTAACAGCGTCAGAGGTCACTATTGACCCATACATATCCCGATGAACTGGACGCTCTCGTGGCTGGGACATAATCGAGTAGGCTTGCCCAGCCCAGCACCTATACCATCCTCTTAGCCTATACTCGGTCCTATCAGTCGTAGTATCACGGAATACAATACGTACCTACTTAAAACTTTTATATTTTATTTATTTCACAAAACGGCCAACACAAAGTAATAAGCTTGTTGCACGCGCGGACACCGCAATTCGTAAAACTAACGAAATCCTTATCCAACAGATAATGCGAATGCGCCTGAACTCATCATAAAACCTCCACAGCCTTTACTTGACCTGCAGTACAATCCGAGAGACCAGCATACTTTAATAGGAGGAATGATGAATGGGCAGGTAGGTACTAGGTACTAGGCGAATCCAGCTAGGCTGGGCAGCGTTTGGGAAACTCCGACAGGTCTTCTCGTCACCCATACCTCAATGTCTGAAGACGAAAGTCTTCAACCAATGCGTCCTACCTGTCATGACCTATGCTGCCGAAACGTGGACACTGACAGTAGGTTTGGTCCACAAGCTGAAAGTCGCTCAGCGAGCTATGGAGAGGGCTATGCTCGGAATTTCTCTGAAGGATAGAATCCGGAACGAGGTTATCCGACAGAGAACCAAGGTAGTCGACATAGCTCAGAGGATAAGTAAGCTGAAGTGGCAGTGGGCCGGCCATGTTTGCCGCAGAACTGACAATCGTTGGAGCAAACTAATACTCGAGTGGAGACCGCGTTTAGGCAAGCGTAGTGTAGGACGACCTCCGGCTAGGTGGGGTGACGATCTGAAACATGTAGCTGGCAAACACTGGATGAGAAGAGCCGAAGACCGGGCTCAGTGGCGCGTCTTGGGAGAGACCTACGTCCAGCAGTGGACCGATATAGGTTGATGATGATCATGATGATGTACTAGGTATGCCAGTGTAAGTAAACCGGTAATTACACAACTCTTATGGAACCAACAAAAATATATTGGAATAGTCAAAAATAAATGTTTTCTTTAGGTGGGTTGGTGGGATATGCGAAAAGGAGGAGAGGCAGTAAGCATCTGTCCACCGCATGTCGCACATCGTGATCTTGTTCGCAACGTTGTTTTCATAAACTCTAAAATTGGTGCTGAGTTCATATCTGCGTCGCCTGATGGTGTTGTAAAATGGTAAGCAAATAAAACGGGTACCTACTGAAGCAATGAAGCATAGTATATAAAGTTCAAGGGTTCAAGTAGGTTTAAAGAAATACTTTTTATTGCAGGTGGGACACACGAAATATGAGTGAACCAACATATTACATGATTATTGATATGGTGAAATTACCAACTGACACCGCAACTATTGAAAACGCGATAGGAGTATCAGCCCTAGAGTATGAACCAACGATACCTACGAGGTAAATACAAAGAAATGCGATACTAAGACCCGTATGCCGGTATATTTGAGTAGTTTTCCATACAAAATCTATACTTGAATCCGGATCAGTGCTTGAGTAAATCAGCATAGAAATAACGAAAACATAGATTTGAAATCTTTTTTAATTTCATGACAGATTTATGGTGGGGACAGAAACTGGACTTGTAATAGGAGGTAATCGAAAAGGAAAAAATGCTGTAGAAAAGCTCCCTTCTAAGGTAAGCATTCTAAACTGGCAGTGTATGTGTATATTTGTGGAAATGTACTCGTAACAAAATTTATTTCAGTACGAAGCGCATTTCGGTCCTGTATATTCTTTAAAACGGAATCCAACTTTCCTAAAGAACTTCCTCACAGTTGGTGATTGGACAGCCAGAGTGTGGAGTGAAGATTGTAGGGAATCGTCTATACTTTGGACTTATTCACATCGAACTAAACTAACTGACGGAGCTTGGAATCCCGTCAGGTAAAACTGCTTGAAAAGAAATAACAAACAATCGGTTAAGAGAAAGAGTGAGACGTATTTTGTAACATTTCAGATTCTCTGTAATGCTAGTAACGCAATGGGACGGCTGTCTCTCTAGCTGGGATTTGTTGCGCCGTCGAAGTGCACCCATCGTCACTGCACAACTTTGTGATGAACCTTTACTATGTCTACGACCTCACGAGGGAGTAAGTTTTTAATTTAGAACACGGCTTCTCTTTACATAGTTTAATTGAATTCGTCTTATAATGTAATCGAATCTACATAAGACAACTTCACCTAAAGTAGGTGTAAAATTATTGAATTTACAGGGTTTACTAGTAGCTTGCGGTAGCAGCAAGGGCACAGTTTACCTTGCTGAGCTTTCTACAAATCTCGGTACAGCTGATAAAAATGACAAACAGCTTTTAACACATGTAAGTACGTTTAAAGATATTTTATTGTAATTCATTGTTTACTGTCTCTCTAATCAAGTTAATTTTCAGATTTTAGAACGCGAAAACAAACGCGAACGCATATTAGAAGCTAAAATGCGCGAGATCAGATTGAAAATGCGTCAAGACCGCGATGGTGGACCGCAAACTTCTGAAGCTGACGCGACAGCAACTAACAAAGATTTGGAGGAAGCCACCGACGAATATATGCAAACAATAAAAGAGTTGCAAGAACAGCAAAAGGCTATTCAGTAAACCCAGTATATTCACTTTCTTATTGCACTTAATTAAAAACTTTTATGATAAAGTAAAAACTTTGAACACTTTGTTCTAGCTTGAACATTGGAACTCGGTAAATGCAAAATGCAATCAATAAAAGTTACGTCAAAACACGAACACGATCAACTAGTTTTATTATACTCGTGGATCACTTACTTCACCTTCTCCATGTAAGTCAGTGATATGATTAGCGGCTTGATACGCCTCTTGGGGCGTTGATTTTTACGCTAGGCGGTTGTTTCCAAGTTTGTGAATGCCGCGAATGACCAGCGGTGCTCAATATTGGCGCCGACTCCACTTGTGGTGCGCTCGAACACGTCCGTGTGCTTTTGCAGCACCTGATGAACTGATGCTTGAGAGATGCTCGGGAATAGAGCGCGGACGTACGACACTACGTAATCCAGACTGGCTCCATGTGGATGGACCTGTGAAGAATACTATCGTGTCAAAACTGTCTAAAATCCAATTCCATTATTTTGTAAGAAAAATGTGATGGTTTTTAAAAACCAATTATTATACTTTGGAGGGTCGTACTCGCAGTTTCAGTATTCCTAAAAGGAGGATTAGAGATAAACGTACCTGTAAAAACGCAGACATAACGCCTATCAGTTTAGCTTCGCCGCAGCGAACGTCGACAGTTTCCATTAGATTGACTTTATTATCAGCTATCGATTTAGAGTCAAAATCTTCCGGTAGCGGCGGCGGAGGCGGCGGCTTGACTACTGGCATTGGCAATGGCGGCTAGAATATAAATTATTTCATTAAAACCCGCCTGAATCTATAAAATCGAAAAATCAAGACCTAAGAACGAGCAATATCTGAACGTCGTCGTGAAATACAATATCTACACACTTACATTCGACTTATCCATGGCTCCCTGCAAAGCTTGTCGGGCTATGAACTGAGCTTTAAACTTTTCCATTTCCTTTAGAGCATCAGACTTGATGACATCGACTTCATTTTTGTAAGCTTCGAGTTGAAACTGCAGGCTCTCGTTCTCACGCTATAAATACAAATTATGATTACAAACTACAAACGTATGTCATTTTGTGCATCAGGATCGTGGTGCATTACAAACATACTTTTAGCTGCAGGACTTCTTCGCTACAACTACCACCCATTTCCAAAGCTTTGTTATTGTAGCCATTGTTGTAAGCACTTTCATTATCTTCAGAATAAAATTTCTCATTGAATTCTTCCTTCAATGTATTGAACTCCTGAAAAATAACAATTAATGTAGTTGTGTATGTAACCTTGGTTTTGTACCCTTATTGGCGACATCGTTGTCCAACATTACTACAGGTGTCAAAATTCTTAGACAATTATGCTACTTTTCTACCGTACCATACCTGCTTCTGCGATCTCCTGGGGTTTTCCGCTTCGTCTTGTCACGACAACGAAGGTAATCATAACTATTGCATTGAAATGAAAATGTGCATAAAATAAGAGCGGTACATAATCATGTATAAGTACATGGTTTTTGAGGTTTTCCAGTTCTTCTTTTATCCAGTTCTCGTTATTGTTACACACAGACAAAAATATTTTAATTATGTGCTACGCTGACTGCTGGCTTGTATAGTACTAACATCTATAATACGAATAGTTTACGAGTTACATACATACCTACACCAAATAGTTATATTTCTAACGAAACAACGAATACCTGAGTCATTTTCTGCCAAGTCTCTATATTCTTCCGCTGAGGTTTAGTGAAGTGGTCCCAGGCGCGCTGATGAGTCGCCGCAGTTAGCACTTTCGCCACCTGTTCGACTGAGGTTCACAAATAATCGTTATGAGAGGTCCGAAGCCATCACATGACTGCACTGCACATACCGTGAAACTGTACATTAGCGACCGGCCGTCCCAGGTTCTCATGTTATGTCGACAGAGACCATTTTGATGTTTCCACATCTACCCATAATGAGCGCGTTTTCTGGTTGTCGGGAATGCGCGTGCGAGAGCGACAAGTGTTGCAACACACGGACAGTGTGCCACACAGAGGGAGCCCTAAGTGTTCACCATCGGTTCCGGCTTACACAGGACTGTCGTACTGGTCTGCAAAGCGTTGCGCTCATTTCTTGGGATTACTTTTTTACAGTAGGTAGGTAAGTACCTATGAAAAACATAGTCCATGATAAGATAACTATGAGAGTGCGTACACGTTGCCATCTACCTACGCATTTCTATTACTGCGACTCGAGTGTCCTTCGGCCCACGGCGCCTCTGCCACGACGATGCCAGGCATAAAGCGAAGGGACTAAATGATTTTAGCATAAAACACAGACTACAGTCTGTGTTTCTTTAGTTCTTCATAGAAACGCTGGACGTCTTTGGCATGGCGCCCGAGTTTGTACTCTGTTTGGGCAAACAGAGGAGTGAACGCATTTTGGTCTTTGCACTAAGCGATATTCATTCACGCAGTGGTATTATGTGACCATTTCATGTCCTCGTTCGTCTATTACGCACCCACGCACACGCACCCTAATAGTATTGCAGACCAATATGACAAACCGTGGTTTTGATGGTGAACACTTAATTTTACGTGACAATTTACTTTTATAATTTCGAAACCAAAAGTAATTTCAAATATCTGAGTTGGCCTAATATTGCCTAGAAATTGAGCAGAATTATAAAAGTAAAATTGTCAAGACACTTACAACAGATACCTAATACCGAAACATCGTTGTTTGGTACAACACTGAAGATTTTCATTAGTTTTCTTTTATTTGGAGGCCTCTGCTCAGCACTGGAGATCCATTAGGTATTATTAGATTGGTCTGACCAGAGATTTTGCATTGAGTTTATGTCTTCACAGGAAGGCAAAGAAATACTTATTCTGTTTCCCTTTCGGCAAGAGACTTTGCACTAAGTACCTTGGTTCATCACGTTCAGACTAACTCTGCTCCCATATAGACATTGCCATAGCTTACCTTAGATTAATACATTTTAAACTGGAGATTAATTTCTTGTTACTTGAGAGAGAGAGAGAATTTGGCTCAGACTGATTATGACTGAGAGAGTAAGAGTTTGCCCAATATTTAATAACTGGAGATATCAAAGACACTCACGCTGGTTGATCACATTCTGAATGTTGTTTTTGACCCTTTCCTTGCAGTCCTGCAGTTCATCTTCAGCCATCATTTTTTCATTGAATAAACGGCGAATATGTGCATTTGTAGCTTGAATCATAGAATAGAATTGGTTTGCGTTCTTTTTGGAGCATTCACCGCGCTCCAACCATGCCAGAAGTGTCTGCAAAAAAATAATTATAAGTAAAATTTACCTACATAAAAATAATTACCAAAATATTACCAACTGTCTTACTGGTATGGCACTGTAGAATTGGTCTTCAGTTCGTATTTTTTCAGCAAGCTGCATAATAGCAGTGGTGGAGAATGGTTGAACCCTAACAGGTGATGGGGAACGTCTGTATGAAGCACTCATACTGCGACTTGCCATCTCCTGAGCAGTTAGTTGCTGCATTTGTTGCTGCTGAGCGCGCATCACTTGTCTCTGTCGCCTTTCAAACTCATTTTGATCGTCACGGCTCTGAAACAAAATATAGTAATTTTTAGAACTGTCCTGTCCACGCTGTCTAATTCTATAAATTATTTATGCCTTACCGCAGCGTAATCAACATGTAACCATCCTGATGTTGAATGAGAAGAATCATCTTCAACTACATCTTTTTCTTTTACATCCGTAAGTGTAATGCGATATCCAGATATTGCCATAGCATCAGTGACACAGCTTTCTTTATCAAAACGAATGTGACAGAAGTTTTTTTTTGACAATCTGAGAGTGTGAATGCGGCCATAGTTTTCAAATATGTCTCTGACCACAGACTCTCTGATCTTGTCTGGGAGTCCTCCAACAAAGATGGTGCGACATCCTGGGGGACGAGTCCTCCGAGGCGGGTGCGGAGTGCCTGGATCAGGAGGAGACAGCTTGCAGTGCTTAAGCACAATCTCTTTCTTCTCTTGTATTGATATGTCAGTATTCATGCCAGAGTACATTCCCATTATGGATGGATCAATCATCATTCCTCCCATCATATTCATATCTATTGGTGTTCCTGTTGATGATTGCCCTGACATTGATGATATATCCATGGCTGGCTGGGTGATTAGCTCCATAGCATTTGTCGAAGATATCATATCTATTCCAGTTGAAGGCATTAAGCCTCCTTGTAACATGGGTGCTGGCATCATCATATTTGGGTACATCCCTCCCATCATCATATTGCCTGTAAAATAATCATATTATGAGAATTTAGAATAATGTAAAAGAGAACAAAATAGTAATATTATAATCGAAAAATGAATTTTTTATACCTTGTCCATACATGTTTGACATCATCATTTGGTTCATTATGTTCATATCACCAGAGTTGTTTTTGTTCTCATCATTATTTTTATCTCTTCTCCGCCCAACATTATCCACCCTAACAGGAGACCTTGACCGGTCTCTTCTACCTGTGAGTGAAACAATATATGAAAGCTACATGTGAAGTGTTTAGATATAGGTATTATTGGAGATAGAACCTAAGTTTAAATAGTTTCCTTATTCATAAAACGCCAAAAATACTAGGTTCCATTCCAACTTCAAGTATATTCACTTTGAATGAAATAACCATGAAACTGAATGATGTGCTACTAATTCTTGTTGCCAGTTTCTACTTTAGAACTAGGTACCTGCTTTAACAAACGAAATAAATGTATAAACCAACTTTGCATCACAAAAGTTTGAAGATCCAAGTTCCAAATTGTTACTGCGCCCGCCTCACTCACAATGCTACTGCGTCTCTGGACGCAGGCCACGGCACAGCCAACTTGCTTACACCGCTTTTTGTATTAACTTTGCCTTGCAGTACATAAATGCTCAGTGGCATAAAGTAACTTAGTTTAATTACTCTGCCGATATGTAATAGTATTCTATTCTACTTAATGCTCGAGCTGCAAGAGAAGAGAAGAGAAGGTTGAGAGTAGGGGTGGGCGATATAAATCGATATTTCAAAAAATATCGATACATGTACGCGATATATCGCTTCAATCTGATATTATCGAATCATCTAGTATCGAATGTAATATCGATATATTTCATCCGATATACCAAATATCGTGTCACATTCCATTTTTTTTCTTTATAGTGTAAACTACCCTAATCTTGGCACCCCACCAATTATCCTATGTCGAATAGATCTCTAACATTTAGTTTTTTCTTTTTGTGACATGACAATGTGATGATTCCTACTAATTATTAATTGAATGAATGAGGTGATATTTCTTATAAACTTGTGCATGTACCTATAAATCTACCTACTTCTGCTTAAATATTTTTGACAACTTTTTCTATGAATGCTTGTTTATCTGTTGTAAAGTGCTTTGCCACACCACAGATCATATAATACTATACTTCTGCTTACTATAATATCAATATGTAATATCATAATATATTTCTTTTATTTTTAGCGCTATTGTGAAATTTGTTGCATTAGATTTCAATTATTTTATCTCTCTAGTTTATCGTAGCTTTTTCAACCATTGTATATATTTGTTTCCAAAATACTTTTTACTTTCCATAATGTTTTACCTGCGTTATCTGTGGTTGCCTTTAGTGGATAAGCACCAGCCATGATATGTTCTGTTTGAGTTTAGTTTTAAGTTATGTGTATTATTCTTTGGCAATCCTAATAAATAAATAAATTGGCACTTCTCTGATTTATCCTATTTACTAAGAAAAAGCCAGACCTCACGATGTTGTTAATATAAACAACAACTTAACATCGTGAGGTCTGGCTTTTTCTTAGTAAATAGGATAAATCAGAGAAGTGCGAATAATTGGTGTAGTTTACCCTATCTAATTATTACTTTAAATCTGCAACATTGTCAATTTGAGTAAGAATAAAACGAAAAACTCCGGATTATTGAAAACTAGCCTTTGCAATAACGAAACGCAGACATGAGATACTCTCCGCCAGGGCAGCACTAGTAGCAAAACTTTTCTAATCTGTGGTGGTGGCAGCATTGGGACTACCCAAACGCGACCTTTTCTATTTTTTCTTACAATAAAAAAAATCTGTGGTGTCTATGGTCACTTGTTCTGGTCATTGGTTTCGTTTTCAGTACAAATATATCGATATCTTAAAAATATCGATATATTTGTTCGATATATCGCAAAGTATCGATATAACACTACGATATATTATATCGAAAAAAATATCGATATTTTTTAACATGTACATCCCTAGTTGAGAGAAGGTACCTTACCTAAGTACCTACCCTTTGGTAGGGGTGTTAAAAATAATCGATTTTTATTAAAATCGATTATTATTTTCTTTAATCGATTTTTTATTGTTGATTTTTATATAATATTAATCGATTTAAATCGATTAAGCTGTTTCTCAAACAAACAAGTTGCAAGCGATGGATGAAAAAATCTTGCAAAATAGGACTGTTCGTTTTTGTATTTGGTTTCCTAATTCCTTACCTTGAAATTTTAAAGGATCATTGCCTCTGATTTTTAGTTCTGAATTAGTTATTTTTTTATTCGTATAATTTTATTTGATTTTTAATCTGTTACATGGTTAATATAAAGCTCTTAGGTTCATTATTGGAATATGAAAAGCATAAATCGATATTAAAATCGATTTGAATAACGAAAAATCGATTTTTATTTAATCGATTCTTTTCCATTAATCTCACATCCCTACCTTTTGGTACCTATAATTGAATAGAATTTCTATTATTTTGCAAACTCGATTCTTCTTTTTTTTTTTCTGTCTTTCTTTTTCTTCTTTTTCTTGTGGCTGTTCGGTGGCTATGTGGGTGGCTAGGGCTGCCATGAATTTTTCAATGTCAGTGTTGGTGTTTACTTGGACCTTGGACAGATAGCAAACTGTCCTGGTGGGTTACTCTCGAACACAGTTTCAATCCGGATCCATAGATTTTGACAGAAATTCTGTAATTTTTCAGTACAAAATGACACGAGATCTGTAAAATTCCGCGAATCCGGATCGGAACGTAGTCGAGCACAGACACTTTGTCTGTGTAGTCGAGAGTAACCCACCTGTCAGTGAGCAATCTCGATCTATCGCGCGCGAGAATTTGACAATGGATGGATGAACTCATTTTTTTTTGTTTGCCAAGTCCAACTGACTTCGACCAAGTCAGTTCGACTTGGCTTGGCATTGGCAGCACTGAGTGCAAAGAGAATGCAAAAACGGAGTGTAGTGCCTACTCTTTAGTACACGACAGAAAAAAGTGAAACGTAGTGTGAACAAAAAAGACTTGGCAAAAAGGCAAGCTTACAGTGCCAGAAAAAAAAAAAAAAACCTACTTCTAAAAAAGTGCGCGAGCGCGGAATCCTTTTCCTTTCCTTCCAATATCTAAAATTAACTTGATTTATCTTCATTACCTTCATTACGACACGGCGGCAGTCATGATGCAGTCATGTTTGTTTTAGCAGAAATGAAAGACGTTATCCGTGTTACTCCTGAACATTTTCATCAAAGTTTAACGGATTCTATCACAGTTTTACTCAATAGGAAACTTGCCAATAAGGTAAACAAAAACATAACCTTTCGTTTCTTGTGCTTAGAGTACAATGAAACAATTAGTTGAATTAGTCAACTCTTTATGTTTACAGGTGGTCCTAAACGTAGGTTTATGTATCGCACTATACGATATAACGGATATTGGACACTCGTACATATTTCCTGGCGACGGCTCTTCACACACTGAAGTTAAATTCAGATACACAGTATTTCGACCTGTGGTTGAAGAAATAATGGTTGGAAAAATTAAAAGTTGTAGCAGAGAAGGTGTCCATGGTAATATCTAATCACAGAATACTAATATTCTATTGAATACTAAATAAATAAATACTAATATCCCCCAAAAAGGGATGTAGCTCTTAACAGATCTCATCTTGATTTTGTTGTGTCTGCAATCCTGGTTTAATATTTAAATTTCTCTCTTTCAGTAACATTAGGGTTTTTTGATGATATCTTAATACCAGTGAACGCACTCCAACATCCATCCAGATTTGATGAAACCGACCAAGCCTGGGTTTGGGAGTATCCAGTAGAAGAAGGAGACAAACACGACTTATTTATGGATTCAGGTCAGTTATTATTCTTACTTTTAAAAAATGTAGATTACAATATTAAAGTTATCATTGGTGTTGATTCTGTTGTTGTATTTTTCTAAATTAACCTAGTTTTAGAGTGTTAAAAATATTGCCATCCCTTTTTCATTTACAAACTGAAATGACCAAGAGGATTATACTAAACAAAAAACATTTTGTTTTAGGAGAACCAATAAGATTTCGAGTAACAAGTGAAACATTTGAAGAAAGCCTACCAAGTGGCCCCCCTGGCACAGAATGCAGCACCGTGCAAGCAGTGGCACCATACAAAATAATTGGCGGAATCAACGAACCAGGGTTAGGGCTGCTAACGTGGTGGGAAGCTCCTGGGCAAGATGGTGGTGATAATGATGATGAATAAAATAATACTATGGATTAAGTACATAGTTACTTTACATTATACTAGTTTACTTCCTTAACATCTGTCACACTGTTGTCAGTCCCGGAAGTCACAAGTATATAAAATATCTGATTATTTAGAAGACAAACAAGCTTGGGACGAACTAGCTCCAACTCATCCAACAAAAAAAAAATGTAATCATACCTAATCATACAAAACGTAATGACGATTCAAAGTGATGAGTGAGATTTTATTGAATAAAAGATTTTTGACTTTGACTTGAAAATTTCATCACCAAAGTTGGCCACTAACTCATACAAACTTATTACCTCCCTAATATTGACTCATCTGAACAAAGCCATAGGTAGAAGTCTTGTCTAGATAAAGAGGGACCAAAATCAAAACAATGTATTTTTTTTTTTTTCTTTTTTTGAATGCTCATTTGAAAAATACAACAGTATATTAACAAGAATACAATTTACTATTTAGGATATAATTTAAGTACTGATATCTTATGCTAAGTTTGACTGAAATGAAATTAAACAATTACACATTGATCAGTTGATCACACATTTAAGTTTTGCTGGTTAGGGCTAAAGCAGTTTATTGGTAAAATGATGCCCTGAAAGTCATGAATCATAGTTTAACCAATTTTGTAATATTTGAGATAAATATATCAGATTGTGTGCCAGTTTGTTTTAACTTACACTTAAACATCAAAGCATTAAATTATTTTTAACACATAAATCAAAATATAATTAATGGTACTGTTTGTACCAAAACAGTACCATTAATTATATCCACAACTACATTGTACGTACTTCTTGAATATAAAATAGAGCATACCGTTTTGTTTCCAACCCTAATTGGGTAAGCAAGCAGCCTGGCCCAGCCTGCATGGTGCCATAACACACTTTGTGCTTATCATAATTTGTAATAAATAATGCAACTAAAGCACTTAATATGGTCACAAAAATCTATGATAAATCACTGTAGTTGCAATATTTACGTAAATTCTATTTAGAGATACACAACAGTACCTACACGCGCTACTTTTAAATAGGCAGCGAACTCGCCGCGTAGCGTGTGCGCGCTGTGCAATCGCCAGTTATGGCTCTAACGTCTTAGTAGGTACTTTATATAAATAACCATACATTATCACAAACAATCACAAGACAATATAACATATAATTCCCTCGGAATCTAAAACCCAGTCTTAATAAAATAGAAAAATAATCACATGTTATTATCCACATAATAATAAATATGGAATTGATATTGAATTTTTAGGGCAGGAAGGCACCCTTTGAGACTTTAAGTGCATCTAAACAGAGTTTCTTGAGATTTTACCGAGATCGAGGCACATTCTTCTTAGATCAACTGTAATAATTAATTTGATCATAGAATTGGTACTTACATGACAGTTTCCTTAAAAAGATAAGGCCTTAGCTACACTATGTTCATGTTCAGCCCTCACTTGCCTATCAGAACAGAAGAACAAGGCTTCTTGGAAATAATAAAGTTCATCCAATACAAGCAGAAATATTTACTTCCACTGGACAAGAATTATAAGGTTACTATACCTACTTAGTTACACAACATTCAACGGTGTTGGTCATCATAATTTTCATTTAGATTGACAGAATAAAGTATGAATATGTTTTAGTGGATAACCTCCTGACTAGATATTGATGTCGAGCAAATTCACTCCATGCATAAGTCCAACCATCTTTCTTTTACAGCGCTGGAGAAAATAAGTAGATAACTAAATCACCAAGTTATATAGAACTAATCTAAGAAAGTACTGTGAGGTACACTAACGTATTGATATAAAAATTTATTGTGAAGAAAGATAAAATTGGTCACTCTTTTGATTAATAGTAGGTAAAAAATAATTACCCTACATTATAAGGTACCTACACCATAAAATTATTTGTAAATTATAAAACTAATGGAAATTAGTCAATCAATTTTTCTTGATATAAATAATATTACTAAAGTGGCGAGATAATAAAGTGACGGTTGCAATTGATGTGTTGTACGAGCTAGCTCGTGAGCAGAGCAGATGCCGCCGGTTTACACTGTCTCCTGTGAGACCGTAGAATAATAATCTCTTACCAATGGGTAATGTTCGTGACGGAAATAATTTCAATCAGCGGTATACTTACATCAAATAATTCCATAAATACAACGATTATAGGTACACAAACCAGAAAGCTCCATATCTTTTGCCAGTTTGTAGGTAAGTAGCGCCATTGCTTATTGACATTTCTACTTGAAGGTATAAAGTAGAGGTGAGTTGATAAAGTGATGGTTGCAGTTGATGTGTTGTATGAGCCGGCCGGTGAGCAAATGCCGCCCGTACTGCACCGCCTCCTGTTCGTCTTTAGCGAGACCGCAGGATACGAGCCAACTGACGAGGCAAGAGCCGCGGAATACGTTACGGTATGTGCGCATACGCCATCTAGAACGTACACACATTTTAGGGCGCTGAAAATGGCTAGGGACAAGAGCCGTCGTCGGTTGTTTGGGTTCATTTAACAATGAGAACACCCGTTACTGAATGTTTGTTTTGACCACCTCCTTCAAAACAAAACCAAAATCGATAAATTTGTAAATTAAACAAACATTTGCCCCGATGCGGAAATCGGACCGGCACTTCTTTTGTTTCAGCTTGATAGACGCCCTCTGCCCCGCAAAGATCCGTCAGAAATCTTTTATTCAGTAATATCACAAGGGTAATTTAAAATAGTTTTATAAATGTACTTATACTAGGTGATCCTAGGTGCCAGTTCCTCGCGATCCGAGCCTACAAGAACGGGCAAGAAACTACAGCCTGCCTGGTCCCAACTATTTTAGTATTCCATTTCAGTTTTGGACAAACTGCTTTTCTGATTGAACGGCAGCCACCTGAACTTGCTAATCTTCTAAGACTGATTAAGAGTTTATGTAAAAATAGTAAATACCTGGTATCTTTAGCAATCGCTTCCTTGCACCGCTCCAAGTGATGCGTGATGAATTGATCGCACACGTGCTTTGTCTCGAAACTCAAGTCTTCTATCTCTGGTAAGACCACCGTGTCCGCGCCATGCCTTTACAATTAAATTATGTTAGGAAATAACAAAAAAAAACGTACAGACTAATTTCTTGTAGTGAGGACACAGTATACCTAATGTAATAGCGTGAGATGATGACATAACGAAACGTTTAGCCTAAGCAACACTACATAAGGATTCCAAAATCAGATCATTGTAAAAATATTCCACACTCAGTAATAAAAAGAACGCCCCTCAAAATAGCATATATCAATAGGCATTAGTATCTGGCAGGTCGCGATTTGAACGTAGTATCAAAAATGTTTCTTATGTTACTTACAATATAGAGAGAAACACCTACCATTTTTTCTTGATAAGTCTGACAGCCGGCACCAGTATCTCCTCAGGATCCAAACCGAAGAGTATCAGAACGACCAACGCTTGTCCGTAGGTAGCCGCAATGTCTAAGACTTGAATTTCGATGAACACGCCGCTTTCGTCTTTAGACATTATTCGCCATGCCGTGTACGTTATTCCCTGAATGAAATAAAATATTTTAGTTTTTTAGCTATGTTATATCATTTACAGTGCTATTGTGTATTGACAATAATTTAAAGATGGCGAGAATGAGTTGATATGTGTTTGATCGGGCGGCAACAAGCCGAGTGGACTCCCAGAATATTCAGTACTAGGTGCCGCCCGCGACTTCGTTCGCGTCCCGTTGGATCCCGTTAATTTTACGGGATAAAAAGTAGCCTATGTGTTAATCCAGGTCACGGACAATATATATTCCAAGTTTCATCCAAATCGGATCAGTACTTTTTACGTGAAAGAGTAACAAACATCCATCCATCCATCTATACTTACACATTTTCGCGTTTATAATATTAGTAGGATGTATAGGTAGCCAGTACTTACAATGAACATAAACAAGTTGTAGACGATGATCAGCACAGTGTGTTTGAGTAACTGGCCGCCGCGGCCGCGCGTTTGTTCTGGCGGCAACAAGCCGAGTTGACTAGCGGCACGTTCTAATTCGTTCAAATAAGTGCAATTGCCCGGTTCTATGCAACGGTGCTTCTGAGATGGCGGGCAGGCGCACTCTCTATTATAAAATAATAGTACCAATTTTGTATTAGATAATAGGTTCTTGAAGACTTAATTGTATCTACATAACATGTCACCACTGGTGAGAAAAATACTAATTACCTACTAACCTACCTCGTTTATAATGGCACAGATTTTTTTTCCTAAGATAAAATGCGAAACACAGATGTTTGTAAGTATATTTTAAGAATTATTGCAATCATTAGCCACAGGAAGTTAAAATATGTTCTCAATAAGTAATAGAACTTACTTGGCGTTATCAGCAATATCCTCGATGTCGTGTGAATGCGAGCCAACGAGTCCGTTCTCGCAGTTGGGATCATCAGAGCAGCATCCATTGGTTATTATTCTGTTTGGTGATGGAGTTGCTGTTATAGTCCTGTAGCCACACGCTGAAACTGAAAGAGATTCAATAAATATTAATGAACATTTTGCATTAATATCTAGCCCTAATCCACAGAAAAATAGTAGTAAGACTAGTAAGTACTTCGTGCCCAAACTAAGCAGAAAACTTGCTGGCGTGTTGGCTTTAAATTTTCAATCCTTTCCTTAGATTAAGTGATCCGAGGTGGTTTCTACTAGGATTTTTTTTTCGTGAGTGTGAGCCCAGCTACTGTCTGCTGTAAGAAATCTACTGAACGTGAGTATGTGCGAAAATAATGTTTGACAACTACTAGTTTACTAATTTCGGTCTTTCTCAAGGATCTCGGAGGATAGGATAATTATATATTGCTTTGTTGTTATAATTTAGGTACTCACTCAGATCATCTGAAGCAAATAGAACGAAACCATTTTTAATACAATAAAACAAGAGTCGGTACTGTAACAGTCCCACAAGATTTCTCGGTTTGTCTCGGTCAACGGAGAGCGAAGCGAGCCGCGCGCCGCTATACAATCGTAAAGGTTAGTACCGCCGTTATTCAAGATCATGGGTTCTCCGTTGTCCACAAGACTGGTAGTCTTGCCTGGAGTGACTTCGAGAGCGAAGCGAGCCGCACTGCAATAGCAATATTTACTGCAAAGGTTAGTTACCGCCGTTGTTGGAGATGGACTGTGTATGCGACATGGGTTCCCCATTGTCTACAAGGCTAGTAGTCTCGTCAGGCGGACTGTTCGCGAGGTCGGCGGAGAGCGAAGCGAACTGCGCACTACGACGCCGGAACCGGATGTATACTATGAGGCAGCCTGTTGTCACTGTAAATAATTTATAATCAGCTATGTACTGAAGTTTTGA
Organism: Eulithis testata; assembly: GCA_947507515.1. NCBI lineage: Eukaryota > Metazoa > Arthropoda > Insecta > Lepidoptera > Geometridae > Eulithis > Eulithis testata. The sequence goes on from OX382205.1 coordinate 5,379,936, forward strand.
AATATCAAAGTGCTATCTAATAAATTAATAAGACGAAAGGCAAGGATGACATGAATAATAGCTTTGTTTCGCTCACCAGTAAGGCAGAACACGAGTAGACACAGGCGGATCGCATCGACGGCCTCCATATTGAGTTCAATGGATGTTTTGGTAAGGAGGAGCATTGCCACCATCACTCCAGGAGCGCCCCAAGCCACAAAGGCTAACACCGGCCATAGAGTCACTACGAAACATGGACCGCGACTCTGCAAAAATAGTTTTACAATCAATTAGTATTTCCACATCAAACATATTCTTTTGAGGAGAACATTGTAGGATAATATGTGTCCTCCTACGAAAAAGGAAGATCTTCATTGCCGAGCGACCTTTGGCTAGGAGTCCGAGGACCAATGGATGGTATTCGGTAGTATTACTTATGTTCAAACTCCGTGATAACTTCGTTTGCGCGATCTAGGATAGTTCTCATGTAGCGAGATAGAGATGGCGCTACACTTTAAACAAATGACGGAGAGTGGACTGCTAAGAACCAAAAGCGATGAAACCCAAACGACTGTGGAGTAATCGGTATCGGTAAATATTACGCGTCAAATTGAGATAGAAACTCTTAATCGAATCATCAGTTTGTCACATGAACATGAAGGTCAATTTGTATTTATAAACGATCGAAGCCATACTTTTCACGATATACTTATATGTATTATCACAGTACATTACGTTAGACATATGATGAGCCCGTAGTCAGTCTTATGTAACGAGCATAATATTATTTTTTGTTTTAAATTTAATGCTCACCTCTAACATAAGAATTCCGACAGACAGCATACAAGTCCACAGCAGACATGAGAAACGACTGAAGGTACAGAGAGATTGTTGTATTGTCACATGCCAAGACGGCGTTACGGCGCTAGGTCCGCCCCAGATCACACTAATCGCTAGCAGCATCTGAAAATGTACCATTCATTACTTTAGAGCTCATAGATAATACCTAGGTAAATAACTTTGTACCTACTATTTACCCCAGAACCATCAAAAAGCCCTCTAACCATCAAAAAGCTTATTTTATTCACTGAAAACAGTGAATAAAAAGCTTTTACTCACTGTTTTGGTGTTTGAATTTAGAACACACTAATATATTTGACCTCCATCTAATTATTGTTTTTGCGCATGGAGCCAATGCTATACAACCACCAATCTTTCTTTTTCTCGTAGTCATGGTATTATAAAGTATAGTATGCAACTCTTGAATAAAACGGATTTAATACCGAGGGCCATGAACCACTCACGTCGTTTAGGATTCTAACACGATACACTCCCTACGGTCGTGATTCAGTCCTAAGAATCCTTCACTTGCTCGTGTTTCATTTATGGCCATCGCTTTAAATCCCTCTTTTATACACTAGTTGCATAATATACTATTATTTACTACACACAAAGATACACATCAAAAAGGCGTCGCACTGCGCCGCGTATGTATATTAATAAAATGAAATTTTGAATAGCTGGAATGGACTAATCATTTTTTTATTGTAATTACCTGTGATACTATCAAGCAAAGCGTCAATCTATGCGGCATCCGTTTATACTTTTTCGTGATTGAGAACACGAGTATCACCCAAAGACTCGCGACGAGCGCCACAATCGATAGACTGAAAGCGAACCTCTTTAGCTGATCAGCGTAGTCCTTGTTCAGTGATATTACTTGCGCGGACATGAACATTATCGGTGCTGAGAGAAACGTGCAAATCACCATTGACGATGCGACCTGTAGAAACACCAATGTTATATTTTAAAGACATTATTAGGTGGACCAATAGCGGATAATCTAGTGGAGTACCTCAAGGAGTAACGTCCTTGTATGTTTATTTTGGGACCACGTATCTATAGGAATACCACGCATTGCAATGCCTAATAGCTAAGCTGGTAAGTAGCCTTCTACCTTTTTAGAAAACCTTTATAAACGTAAAAAGGCTTCTTGCTGGATAAAGTTGGCAAAAGGCTTGTCGTGGCTTGGGTTATTTTTTATCCAGGTACTGCACCATTAAACTAAATACCATAAGGGGAAGTGCAGAAGCTAGTAAGTACTTACCAAATCGATTTCTAACTGGTACAGATTCGAGAAGACGAACACAGCTGGCGCAGTCGGTATGGTTCCATACAAGAAAGCGTACGTAGACAGCGATCCTGTCTCCGACTCGTTGGCTCCGGCGTTAAGAGCGCTGACGGATTCACGCATCACTACCGGAAGGACCACTCTGGGAATTTATAATATGGTCATGGTGGTTACTTATAGTAGGAAGTGCTTCTTTTTGGATAACAACGCAAATAGAATTTCCACTTTTATTGGTAAAAGTTAAGTTAAGTTGGTTTTTTAAGAAAGCAAATTAAATAACAACAGCTACAGAGTAACTAAATATATTTCGGAAAGGATGTCTAGCATGGCTGGAGATTATAGTAGAGTTGTTTATTTCAGATTAATTTACAGGATGCAAACCTTAGTGGCTAAATGGCTAATGCTACTAAGTATAAACCTTGCTAGCCAAAAACACATGTGCATGTAATATGTACCTTGTAAACTGATACCTACTGCTTAAAATTATCGTTTGTTGTCTATGGCTTTATACTGTATAATGTTTTTAGTTGGTAGAGATCATCTAACTGAATCTCTTATTCCTATTATGCATGAATGAGTATGACTCATTACTATCATAAAAAAATGAACTTCCACCCCATTCTAAACAAAGTACTTTTATGCCAATATTTTCCATAACTTACAATTTAACCATAATCAGTACACAAGGCAGCAAGAGTGCTGGTCCTCTCAGTCTGTGTATTTGCCCGACCATACGGAGTCCCAGTAAGAAAAGTGCAGTGGCAGAGAAAGCTTGTCCAAACACCTAGAGGAATGTTACAGATTAGAAGGAAAATAAGTTAAGGCAACCCTAAGAATATTTAGTCTGATGCATACGGTATGTTTGATTAGAACAGATACAATACAAATAAGAATCAACAGCTTTAGCAAATCTGGTCAAACCTGTTCTAATCTTTCCAAATTAGATACCTTACATAGAAACCTGAAGAGAAATGTGTCTTACCTCCAATAATCCCTCCAAGTAAATAGATAGTTGATGCTTAAAAACAATGTTCCCAATTATTCCCAAAACTGTCATAACCAGCACTGGGTTGTAAGCAATTCCTTTTGCAATCTGTCTCAGTAGCTTCACAGTACAAAGGTTGATGGCTGGTTGGTCTGGGCCAGTTACAGCCTGTGACTGCTCTTTTTGCTTGTGAATTTCCATAAGCACAAAAGCTACAGGGTTAAGTACAGCTAACGATATTGGAGCCATGAGGTAGAGGTAAAGCGCATACTCGGGATGAGTTTTCTCATACAGAGCGCTAACTGCAAACAGAACATTTTGTATTGATTATTAGAAAATTCAATATCATATTCTGTGTAAATTGTAATTTTGGTAAAAGTTTTATGTATTAACTTACTGATTGGGAATCCCAATGCAAAGTCATTGCTCTGCGTGCAAAATATAGCAAAGATGCCTGCTCTTCCAAGGTTCACCGGTTTTGATACCAATATTGTGACAATCATAACTCCAAAAAATATGATACCTTTAGCTAATAATATAGCTAGTAGAAATATCCAGTTAACCATACTAAAGTCCAACTTTGCCAATGAGAGGAAAATAAGAGATGGGAGGGCAAATGTCCCCACAAATGTACCAATACCCCTTGATTCTGTGGATGTGACAACATTGAGACGGCCAGCTGTATACCTACAAAACAAGTATCTAGATCATTTACTAAAAAATAAGCACCTAATTTGGCATTAGAAAATCTGATGTGGTGGTAAGCAAGTGGTTGATATCCTCATTGATCTCAGTGCAGTAAATAATAATTCAACAGTAGTCGTCACTTTATCAACTCACCCGCACAAAATTATGGTAAAACATTGAAACAGAGCTGGATACAATTTGTCTGCTGCAGTGTCAGAGAGATCTATATTGGCTTCATCCATAGTTCTAGAACGGTGACTAGACCAGTTCCAGTTTATACGTTTACGGCAAATGCACTGGAGAAGCAGGCTAGATTAGTGACACTATGTAAAAGTTACTAGGTCCCTAACATCTAGCTGTTGGCTGAGTCTGGCTGGTCTAGAGAAATAAATATCTAAGTTAGAGTCCCAGCAATGTGCAAAAAACTGACTCGTAGACTGGATGAATCGATTGAATAAAGAAAGTGTAAAAACAAAGTACATATGAGCTGAGCCTCGGGTCCGGTTATTGTACAACCATGGAATGTACAGCCTGTGAAAACACAACCGTGGAAAGCGCAGTCAGGAATGCACGACCGTGGAATTCATGTATAAAATACATGAATTCCACGGTCGTGCTTTCCTGACACGTGCTGAGTTTGTACGGCCCGATTTTGCACAGCCCGGTAAAACACAACCATGGAATTCATGTATAAAAAAAAAAACTAAAAAATACATCAATTCCAATGTCGTGCATTCCCGACACGTGTAGGGAATTCACGCCCGTGGAAAGCACAACCATGGAATTGATGTACTTGCTCCTGATTGGTCGATTCATTCTATGCTTCGTTCAGATGTAACTACAGAGTAAAAATGGTACTAGTGTGAATTTAGTGATTAGTAAAGTACGGCTTATTTATGGTCAACTTCGCAATCAGTCAACTTAGCGTTCGGTCAAAAATGAAGATTTTATTTTTTTGCCAATTTTATGGATGGGCTCGCTTCGCTCGCATTTTTCATAAACAAACCTAACCTAACCTACTCATTTGTGAAAGTCGATCTTTCGTAAAAAAAAGAACTTCAGTTTATTTTTTTAGCAGATTTTATGGATGGGCTCGCTTCGCTCGCATTTTTTATAAACAAACCTAACCTAACCTACCTACCGATTGCGAAGTTGACTATATATACACACTAATAAAAAATATAGGTACCTACCTAAGTAAAAATGAAATATTTTGTTCTGTTTACGTTCCCTTTCAATCGTTCAATCGTTCACATAGTCAGGCAAGTAAGTGTAAACAAAGCATAGGTGATGACGTATTTTGGCATCCAATTCCCAGGTTGTACATTCCGTGGATGGGCATTCCCGACACGTGCTGAGCTTTCACAGCCATGGAAAACACAACCAAGGAAAGTACAGCCCCGGAATTCGATGCCATTTGGCAGCCAATTCCATGGCTGTGTATTCCCACCCTGTGCAAAACATTGTACGGCCTGGAAAACACGTCCCGAGATTGCACAACCATGGAATTGGCTGCCAAATTATACGTCAATTCCTGACTGTACATTCCGGGGTTGTGTTTTCCATGGTTGTGAAATGACGGCACCTCTGAGCCTCACTCACCGAGGTTCTTCATAGGGATGTAAAAATAATCGATTTTTATTAAAATCGAGTATTATTTTCTTATAATCAATTTTTTACTGTCGATTTTTATTTTAATATTAATCGATTTTTAATAAATCGATTATATAAATTACATGTTTAAATCCATTTTGAGAAACAGCTCGTATAAAAGCGATGGATGAAAAAATCTTGCAAAATAGGACTGGACATTTAATTTTGTGTATTTGGTTTCCTAATTCCTTACCTTGAAATTTTAAAAGAACATTTGTCTTTGATTTTTAGTTTTTAATTGATTATTTTTTTATTCGTATAATTTTATTTGATTTTTAATCTGATAAATTGTTAATATGAATCTCTAAGGCCCGTATTCCAAGACAGAAATCGTTACTCAAGCATAGATTTGAGTAGAGATTTTCATACAAAAATCTATGCTTGAATACGCATCAGTGCTTGAGTAAGGCTACGGGATACGGGCCTTAGGCTTATTATTGGAATATGAAAAATATTGGAATATAAAGCATGTACTTTTAACTAATACAAAAAAAAAACAATTCTTTTGCAAAAATTGATTTATTTTTATAAAAATCGATTTAATTTTGAATAAAGAAAAATCGATGTTTATTTAATCGATTCATTTCCATTAATCTCGCATCCCTAGTTCTTCATTCTGTCCGGAACCCAGAACATACATATCTGTCAAGTCAAAACTGACATTTAGTACTGTCAATTATCAAAAAACGGATTACTGCACAGACGAAGTATCACAATTGTGATACTTCGTCTGTGGATTACTGCTTGCTTCGGATAGTTTTTTTAGTTATTTTTTTATAGCTGGCTGGCAGACGACCCTCGCAGGCAGATCAGGCAGGATATAGATGTTCGGTGGGTGGGCAGATAGTGGCGGCGGCGCGCTGCCGCCGCCGCCGCCGCCATCACCACAAACATTAACAAAAAAATAAAAAAAACTATATCTGTTTTTTTCTTCTTTTTTCATCCCATACTGACCCATAGAAAGTAAGTCCATTCTATTTATTCATAATAAAGTAACATTACGGATTACTCCAAGACGTTATTCTATAGACTAGCAAAACATAAAATATTTACAATATACAATATTACAGAAAGATAATAACAATAAAATCTATAGGCTATGTCCCTCCCAAAGTCTATGGCACGAACGAGATCTTCTACCACCGAACATCTCTTCTAAGTAATCCATAAAGAAAAAACTTTGTAATGTACAAACAGGGTTTGGTTGGGTTCTCTTCTTAAGGTTAGACCGCACTAGGGCGGAACTGCACTGCAGCGGAGCGTCGCGTCAGTTAGCTTCTATGTATATTCTTTTACCTTGGAAAGAATATAGAAGCTAACTGACGCGACGCTCCGCTGCAGTGCAGTTCCGCCCTAGTGCGGTCTAACCTTTGGAGTCCTTTCCATGAAAGAAGTCCCGCAGACGCGGCGCTGTAGTATTATTTCTCGGGCAGCACTTTTAACAACTTTAGGCATTAAAAACAAGACTTTGATCACAGAAACCAAATAAATTTCAATTTCAATATATTCAATTTATTCATTCATAATAAAATAACATTACGGATTACTCCAAGGCCTTATTCTATAGACTAGCAAGACATAAAATATTTACAATATACAATATAACAGAAAGATAATAACATTAAAATCTATAGGGTTTGTAACAAAGTCTATGGCAAGAACGAGATCTTCTACTAATAATAGACAACAAGAAATATACGATTAAAAATAAGTACTTAAAATAAAATATAAACTTATTATGTACAAGCAGCGCCTCGCGGTTTCACCCGCGTAATTCCCGTTCCCGTGGGAATTCCGGGATAAAATATAGCCTATGTTCATCAGGGATAATGTAGGATTCTAATGGTAAAAGAATTTTTTTAATCGGTCCAGTAGTTTCGGAGCCTATTCAATTCATACAAACAAACAAACAAACAAAAAATCAAACCTTTCCTCTTTATAATATTTGTATAGATGTATAGATGTATAGATGTATAGATCTAAACAGTGTAACTATTATTACTGTGATAACTGATTACCATGGTGTCAAGGAACTAGGTACCTCAGCATAGGTATCTAAGGCAGAGTTTTCCGACTGTAGCCCACTTGTCTGCAAATATGTCAAAATTCGGGTAGGCTACGAGTAGAGCGTTTAGATGGCGTTGTGCTCGACAGACTGGGGATTGTTGGCGTGCTACGGTGCGTGCGGTTCTTGGGAAAAATAATGGAACTCGCCCGGTGCGGAATCTAGACCGATTATCGGGCACACAGAGTCGACTTACCTCCACCAGTAAATCAGGGCAAATTATCAACCCCCGCAAAATGCGACAAATTGTAGTTAATTGATCGCAGAGTCTTCGCGATTCAAGAGAGTGGAGTCCTAGTGTACCCTGTAGGTATTTGGTAGGGTACATGAAGGGATAGTAACCATATACCTTTTTGTATAGAAAGCGCAGAAACCTTTTCTAGAAAAACGCACTAGCATCCGAACAGATTAACAGCACCTGACACTAATTTAAAATTTAGTTTTAAAGTTTAGTTCCGGAAATGTCCGCGGGACTTCTGTCATGAAAAGGACTCTACGAGGTAGGCGTGATTGATGCAGGCTGACGGGACGTGCTTGAACGTTTGTATTGTCATGCTACTTTCCTATATTTGTTGTCTTTGGTTCGCAATGCCTTTTTTTATTCATGCAATCTTTGTGCAATCAGCATCCGTTTCCGTAATTTTGTAGCTGGCGGCGGCGGCGGCGGTACAAAAAAGTTTTTTTCTATGGTTTCTTTCTAGAGTTTCGATTCGAGTCTATTGTCTATGGAAGGAAGGCAGCCATTTTTGCAATTTGCTCTTTTCTTTCACCGGTCTGTGAAAAGGTCGCTAGTGAATGACAAATTTACAAAATTTCTAAATTCTCTCTAACCGAGAGGTAAGTTAATATTACAATAATGGTCAAGGTTATTTCTGCTTGAAATCGAAAGAAAGACAAAGTAGGTAATAGATTCATCGGTCGTGTGCTGTTCCAGATACTACCATCATTAGCGACAACACCTTGCAAATCGATAACGCCTAGGTCCATCGGTAAAATGCAGTACAACGGATTTCACAATCAGCATCCCATGTAAGTGTCTTATCTACATCTGTAAAAATCCCTAATGCCCGTCGTGAGACTGATCATGATAAGCTTTCGTATTTCCATACTTCCCTACATGGCTGGCAGCGGCCATTTTGTGAAGTGCATTCTAATTCACAGCTGAGCACCTAAAGTAGCTAAGGTACCTACCTACTGGGTCGCGCAACCTACATGTAAAATCAATGCAATGGTTTTGTCTCTAAAACTGCATTGTTCGTGTCTTCTCAATTTTATTATTATTGTCAAAGGCGTGTCCCAGTGTTATGTCGACATGTTTAGCTCAGCGTTCTAACTAAATAATTCTATCCCAGGTAAGTACCTACTACGTAATCTAAGTAGCTATGTATCTACCTACCTACTTACATAAAATACAGGCAATGAATTTTTTTCTATAATGTGAGGTTGCATTGAAGCCACCCTGTGCCAACTAATGACTTCAGTTTTGGAGTCAAAATAGTATGTACACTTGACCTTATTTAGAAAACCATATAGGTACCTACCTACTGTATGTGATATGGGCTATCGGTTTATGTTGTAAAGAACTATTTTCTCAAATAATTAGTTTCAGGCCCAGACCAGACCGGAATGAACAATTCGGCAAAATGCCATTCTTTAATGGTATGCCTGACTTTGGAGGCCCAAAAAACTTTGGTCCCAGAAATATGGGTAATAAGAATTTTCGCCCAAGAAATGATTTCAATGGTGTAAGGAATGATTTCAAACAAAATGATGGTAACTCCAATGACTTTGGGGGACCAAAGGAGTACAGGCCTAGACCTAATTATAACTCACAGCCACAAAAGACCTATGGTGACAAACCTGCTGGAGGAAATGTGCAGTATTATAATGCCAAGAATGAATTTGGTGGGCCAAATCCAAACTATCAAAAGAGTTATAACCCTAATGGTCAAGCGAACTTCATGCAAAAGAAAATTTACAATCCCAATGGCCCACAGCAGCCGCAGGATTTCAAAGGTCGCAAATTGCAAAGTATGAAAGCAAAGCATCCTGGAGACACTTTGGTAAAACCAGTCTGGGATTTGGGTAATCTAGAGCCCATTGAAAAGGATTTCTACAAACCACATGCTGATGTTGAAGGTAGATCTGAAGAAGCTGTGGAGATGTTTCGATCTACCAAGGAAATCACAGTCAGTGGAAACAATGTTCCCAGACCCAACCAAGTTTTTGATGAAGGCAATTTTCCTGACCATGTAATGACCATTGTCAAGGAACAAGGTTTCACTGAACCTACTGGTATTCAAGCTCAAGGTTGGCCCATTGCACTCTCTGGTCGTGACATGGTTGGGATTGCTTCAACTGGATCCGGAAAGACCCTAGCATACATGCTACCAGCTGCTGTTCACATTGTACATCAACAGCGTATCCAGCGCGGTGATGGCCCTATTGCACTCATTCTTGCCCCAACTAGAGAGTTGGCACAGCAAATTCAATCTGTTGCTCAGGCATACAGTGCTCATGGCACAATTAGAAACACTTGCTTGTTTGGTGGTTCTCCCAAAGGACCCCAAGCTAGAGATTTAGAGAGGGGTGTGGAGATTGTTATTGCTACACCCGGTAGATTGATTGACTTCTTGGAGCGTGGTACTACCAATCTGCGCAGGTGCACTTACCTGGTATTAGATGAAGCTGACCGAATGTTGGACATGGGCTTTGAGCCCCAAATTCGCAAGATCATTGAACAGATCCGCCCTGACCGCCAAGTACTTATGTGGTCTGCAACATGGCCTAAGGAAATCCAGGCTCTGGCAGAAGATTTCTTGACAGATTATGTCAAAGTTAACATTGGATCTCTGAATCTGTCTGCGAACAACAACATCAAGCAGATCATTGAAGTTTGTGAAGAGCATGAAAAAGAGGGAAAGCTTACCAACTTGTTGAAAGAAATTGCATCAGAGAGAGACAACAAAGTGATTGTATTTGTGGAAACAAAAAAGAAGGTAAAATCATTTAATATAATATATACCTTCAGAGGGTCTGAATGCAAAATCTAAACAATCTCAATGTTATGGATAAACGTTAGGAGTCACGGGCTTGATTTTGACCAAAATAAGAAAGACTTTATCAAAAAGTTTGTTTTTTTGTAGAAACTTGATTTTTATATTTGTGCTTTTTGCATATTTCGATACATTACCTGATAAACATATACCATATAAAAACTATTGGTCTAATGCAGTTGAATATGTAAAATTTTAAACATTAAACCCCTCAGGGTGGTCAAGAGAACTCTCTTAGCATATTTTTCTAACTGATCAAGTTTATTTTAACTTGTGTTTATTTTTAGGTTGATGACATTGCACGCGCGGTGCGCCGCATGGGTCACAAAGCTCTCGCCATTCACGGTGACAAGTCTCAGCCCGAGCGAGACGCCGTACTCACGGAGTTTAGAAACGGTGCCACCACTATTCTGATAGCCACTGATGTCGCTGCGCGTGGCCTTGATGTGGAAGATGTCAAGTTTGTCGTTAACTTTGACTACCCTAACTCCTCTGAAGATTACATTCACAGAATTGGTACATATTCAACATAAGCTTCAATAAATAGTACCTAGTTATGTATATAATCTTACTCAACCTTTAAATTCTAGGACGTACTGGTCGTTGCCAGCAATCAGGAACTGCCTACACATACTTCACCCCTGGGGATTCTCGTCAAGCTCGCGGTCTTCTGGCTGTTCTTCGGGAAACTGTACAGAACCCTCCCCCTAAATTAGTCGAATTAGCGCGTAACTCCAACAATAGCACTGGTAAAGAAGCATTCTTTATGTTAATCTAATGTAGACTTCTTCAATGCGCTTTTATATTTACAACCTGAAATGTATGTTACAGGACGCAATCGCTGGCAGCAACGCAAAGAAAACAACAATAACAATAGCAACAGTGGCTCGAGTTCACCCCGCCAACAGAGCAACCAATGGAACAACAAGATGGCCAACAACAGTGAAGAAAATACATACCAGAACCGTAACCCTGGCCAAGCACCTAGATTCAACAACCAAGGCAACCAGGGCTACAGACCAAATAACTATCAGAAGCCCCAAGTTCCTTTCCCAAGCCCAAATGTTTTTGAATCTATGGGAAACTACCAAGGTGGCTACAACAGCGGATACCAGGGCAATTACCAAAATCAAAATGGATATGGTCAGCGCCCTTACAACAGTGAGTACATAGGTACTTTCTACTGCATATTTTTTATTTTTTTGTGCCCTTATTCTACAGTTACTTGGATCAGCACTAGTGCTATCATCATCTTTGTGTTCACCTCTATCAAAAACATCTATTCATATTATGATTGACAACTATATTTCTAAATCATCTGCAACCATTATTACTGACTAAACAATATTGTGTTACAGATTCCCGTAACATGGGCCAGCAGTACCGCGGCAATAACACGAACGGAAACAAGCCTAGCGGATCAGGCTCTTCGTACGGATCCCCGCCGCCTCACTTTGCCACGCCGCCGCACTACCCACAGATGCACCCGCATCCCCAGGACATGCTTGGTGTGTACCATTTTTACTCAAATACCATTTAACCTTGAGTTTGAAATCAGCAGTGCTGAGAATTAAAGGTTTTTGTAAGGAAAATCAATGATACATGCTAAGCTTGTACTTTAATGCACGCTTATTTGTTGATTATTCTTTGCTTACCCCTTAGCTACCTTGAACTTTTGTTAAATCTTGCAATCACTTTGTTAAGGGTAGCCTATCTCTATTGTGAAAAGTAGAAAGTAATGGTTGTTTTGTGTAGGCGGCAAGTACTACGGAGGTGGAGGCGCCGGCCCTTGCGGCTACCAGGCGGCGGTGGGCGCAGGCGTCGCCTACCCGCATCTGCCGCCAGGGCCACTGCTCTACGCAGCCCCGGTACAGCAGTAAGCTGTACTCGCGGCATTCAGCTCTTGTTTTACATAACTCATGCATATTCCAAATATAAATGTGGATTTAGGTAAGGATGATTATTCACTAATACAAGATTAATGTGAGCTCTAAATGTTGTCTTTCAATATTGATGTTGAATATTGTAGAGCTGATTCCTAGAATAATTGATCAAGTTTTGTTTCAATGCTTGTGATTAGTTTATTACTTTATTAGTATACATTAGATCTGAATGAAAGCTTGCAAAATTAACCATTGTAGGTGGAAGATTTGGAAGAAATTACTGCATGCAAAATGTATTAGTAATTACTGAAATTACAGGTCTTCATTGAAAGGCTGCTCTTGTGCTGCTGATACTTTTTTGTGAATTCTCTTTCAGATCCAATTTAAATAGTTAATGTGTGTTAGGTTTATAAGATACCTAATTGTGTTCTTCATAAACCATGACAATCTTGGACATCATTCTAATTCTGGCTAAATAACTGATTCTGGCTTGATCCATGAATCATGAATAACCAATGAAGTGAAATCATTCTATACGCAATGCACAGCACAAGTTCACAATATATCAAAGTATTATTGAGAATCAAACTTTAATTTTACCTTGCTGCCCAGAAAAATGCTATTTTTTTTTGTCAATAATTGTAATAATGAAGAATACAATTAGTTTTAAAATTTTAAGTGGAACATGTTTTAATTCTTGAAGTTCCACTGCTAGATTTAATCATTATAATATTTGTTAGAGTAGTTGGTGTCGGTACCCTCCTGTGTAATCCCGGGTGCCTTTCGTTTCTTAAAATTTCTGTATAATGTACGAAATGCACGAAACATATAGAAGATGAAAGAAATTTTCGAGGGTAGTTTGAATATTGCAGAATAACATAAATTAAATTTTATTTTATTGTTAACGATTGATCCAGTGGTATAAAGGGACAACTTAGTGTTAGAAAATAATACTATATAACGCGTTAAATAAATGCTTTTGATATAATTCAAGTTAACAATCTGTATTGCCAGATAAAAATGTGAATATTTTTCTTATGTGATGTCAATGACATTTCAGTCGCTGATTTTATTTTTTATAATAAAGATTAGATCTTATCTACTTGAACATAACGCCTAGAGGTTTGGTCAGAGTCGAATTTTATTATGGCGCTAGACAAAGGCTTCGAACTCATTTACCATTCTGATAGATGATATGTATATAAAACATGCATTTAACCGTAGGGACATAGTATTCTGAACATAATACAAATATTCAAACACAAAAAGTTACTTTCGTAACAATTTTATGTAACTTTTAATTTTGTACCTTTTGTGTGACATGATTATTTCAAATAATTCATCTGGTTTCTAACTAGAATTCTTTGTACGTAAACGGGTTTTACAATGATATTAATAGAGGGTCAATGCATAGGTATAAATTATTCTGAACTAACTCATTTAATTTGTTGTTCAGACTCGCACCCTTTACTGTCCAAAGATTTGGAAAAATCTGTGATAATCATTACTATAGAGCCCGTCATTGTTTTGGTCAATTGTTAATACATAAGTACACTTTCTATTATGAGAAGTGTTTTACTAGACAAAAAGATATATATTTTTTGACTATTTGAACGAATTTCATATAAATTTGTGACAACAAGCTTGCAAGTCGTTCACAGATATTATAATAGTTATAAGATTTAATAATTTATTGTTATTCAATTTAGTTTTCAGTTTACTATTAGGTGACGAAATTGAACCAGTTGAAAGGGACGTAAAAGTTATTATCTTTTTAAGAATACCGTTTGATGGAATGGTGTAATAGCAACCGGCTTTTAACGAATATAAAGAGGTGAACAACGTGTATGAGTCTCGCGCTATATACTCTACAGAATGCGAGATTTGCTTTGTTATTGTGTACATTGTAAGAGAAAGACTGCCGTGAAAGGATGTGGATAAGTATGTGCATAACTCATCTCAAAGATGGTGTTTCTATTATCATAACACTAGCCTGTCCAAAAGGATCATCAGCTAAGGCTTGCAATTGATTATTCGGATCAGAAGATTGAGGTCATTTTAGATTGTTATCTGGTGGCGTATTAACGGCCGGGCTAGTGGTGTATCGTGTCGGATCGGCAAAAGTGTCGTGTCAGTGTGATCGCGAGTTGCAGGTTTCTCCTGTATTATTATGTACAAAGTACTACACCCACCTCTACTAAACAACTGTGATAATAACACTAAGTAGCGTAGCAGGCGATTTATATACTAGTTACGTCCAAGAGAAGGGATGACATCATATCTGACATATTGTATTGTGATAATAATATCGAAACGTGCTCTCCGCGTTTTGACGAAATGTTTTTTCTCTAAACAAGACTGATTATTTCTTATTAAATGAATATTTTATACTTGTTCCACTTCGACTGAATGAATTAAGACGTCTGTTTTGTAATTGTATTTGGTAAGATTTTATTATCTCTGCTGAGTTTTTCAAAAATATATTGTCACTATGTTGGATATGTGTCAAAAAGCCTTTCCAAGCGGTCACCAAAATAACGATATTCTCTTTATTGTTTTATTCATTGGTTTCCTTTATTTATTCTGATGAAAATGTTGTTGACAAATTATGCGGCAGCGACAGTGTAAACTAACTGTAGAGTATAATAGTATAATATTGTTGTTGATTTGCAAAACTTTATTTATTCAACCAATATCTCTTAGGCATCTTCTTGCTTTACTATTAAGAGTTTATTTTCAAAAGAAATTGTGAAAAATATACATAGATTTTTAAGTATGTGGCAATGCAGATCATCCTACGTATTGATAAATTGTAACAAACAACAGTATGTAAAGTTTGTATTTATTCAATTTTTAAAGTACAGTTTATACCTATGGAGGAGAGAGACTCCGAAATAATACAACTGTCCCAAAGGGAAGTCTTCTGAATGTTTCTGAGAAGTGCATTTCTTCTATGTAATACAGTATTAAATTCAGATTAATAAATGAATGTATAATTACTTTCTTTTTATTTTTGTTGAAAAAGTGCGCACGTGAGCACCTTTTGTCTCTGCAACTTTATCTCTCCCTTCAAGGTACCATACAACCACCAATATAGGTTACAAAATGGTTAGGATAACGATATTAGGTATGTACTTAACATTATAATTTTAATATAGCATGGAATAAGCTTTAATTCTTTGTGCATATTTTTGAAGATAGGATCAAAGCTCATGAACTAGTTACTAAAAGTAGACTTTGCCAGCAGAGGTACTAAATGCCACTTTCAGGTTCCCAGTGTCATTGGTATCAGTTTTTTACTAAAAGCCTCTTTAGCTAGGTACGTATGTAATATACTTAGTAGCGAATAAAGCTATTTTTTGCAGAAAAAAAAAACTCAGTTAATATCAATACTTTTATAGGTACCTACCTACTGGTCAAGAGATAGCAAAACGGTAATCCAACAAAAACTGATAAAGTGAAACCCTAGAAAACACAAGTTGAATCTAGGTCACAAATTCAGCTAACGTTCATTCGGCTAGCTCAACCAGCAAAAAACCTAGCAAAAAGTAAAAAATTACAATGCTTACATATAGGGGAGGCACCTTATCTCTCCTACCCACGAAGAATCATTTTCTCAGTTATTTTTTCACGACTTACTGCGCATAGGTAGGTAGGTACCTACTGCAAAATAATGATCGTTATAAATAATGGTCTTCAAGTAAAACGATTATTATGACAATGGACAGACAGACGGACAAAATTAAAGGACCTTGTAGGACTTCGGAACCTATAAAATTAATAATTTTGTAGGTAGGTAGGTATCATAGGAAAATGCACAACGAAAAGGCGAGCTCTGCGATGAGAGGTCTGAGACAAATTCTTCACAAAAAAAATCCACCACAATTTAGTGACCACGTGATGGTTTATCTATCGTTCAATGTTCAAGAATAATAATTTGCAGAAGCTATTTATGTACCTAGTTCCTATTTGTATGTTTAATGAATTACACTAGAATTTTTAGATAGGTAGGTAGGTAATGCCTACTTTTATTATTCTTGTAAGGATATAAGTAATCTGCGGTATTATTGATCTGTGCCTAGAGACAGTTTGCGTGGTTTGCACGCACTCCCACATTAGTCTACTGGATTTACAGGACCGGAAGTCATGCAACGTGAAGGCATCTCCGTGATGAAGGTACAATAACCTTGTCAAATCAGTCACTAGATGGCGTTATATTGAAATTATACTGTGTAGTCGTGCTCGGCTCGATATTTTGTGGGTTGAATGGCTGATAGCAATTTGACGTGTATTTTTGTAGAAAATCGGAAATTGCAATCGTTTTTGGTATAGGTGAAAAAATTGATGTTTTTTACTATTGAAGTGCAGTGAATTTATAAAAATAGAAGTGGGAAGTGTCTAAATAAACAATTTACGTGTTTTCTTTGAAAATTGTACAAATATCGAGGTCGAACGAATTTTGCAATGGCTGAGTTTGTGATTGTTGGTAAGTTTGTTTTCCTTATGTTGGGCTAAGTATTTTACAGACTATTCAAGTTTTTAGGATTCTACTATGCCTATGTAGAAAGATAGGTATGTAGTGCAATACATCCTCATAATCTAACCCAACTTCTGCCACCTGACACTTCTAGCTATAGACGAGACGGCCTTGAATCTAATCTTGTCACGTCAATGTATGTAGGTAGTAGGTATATTTTGGTTTGGAGCATTTTAGTTAAATTATTCAGTTCTAGTAAAGGTAGGTATGTACGATTTACCTTCCTGCTCTTGTGTTGAAATAAATAAAGAATGTAGGTAGGTATAGGTACCTAGTAGGTAGGTTCAATTTTCTGAGATAGGTCAATAGGTACCTACCTATTTAACTCCGATAAACCTAATATCCAGCCTAATAAGTATTAAAGTAATTTATTTATTTAATACTTTATTGCACAAAATTATAAATTTGTTACAAAGGGTGGACTTAATGCTGAAAGCATTGTCTGCCAGCCAACCCAAACGTGGTGGTGTAGTGACGAGGTTTTGATTGCTTTTTGACTGATTTGACGTTGACAATGACAGTTAGATGGTTTTTTTTTTGGAATTTTGACATTGACCGTTTATTTTTAAAATTGTTCAGAATCAGAATGTTCCTGGGATTCGAGTTTTTGAAACAACATAATAAAGCACTTTTATTTTAATAGTTTTTCTTGTGTTATTGTGAGTAATGTTGTTTAATTTTGGTGGAATTTTAAAGAATAATACTTAGGTCATAAACATAAAAGTGTGCGCCATTGGAATAAAAACGCGTGTAAAGTGGTTTCTCTGAATGTGAAAATTCGTTTCAGGTTTTGTAGAGAAAATGGCATTTTCTCTTCAAAACGAGCGACAGCCGACTTGACGAAGACGAGGAGCGAAGCGACGAGCTGTTACGTTACTTTATGAGACCCGCAGCCTGATCACGTATCTAGCAATCGCATAAATATAGCATAAATCGTCAAATTTTTGCTCCTCAATCGATAATTCGTATCACGTATCGACGATAGCAAAGCCAAGGCAAACCATCGACAGTGCTGCCTCTACAGGACAATCCGTGACACAAAAGTGCATTGTTTTCAATTATTGTTTTCTGTAGCCGAACCAATTTTTGGTATCACGTACGCTTTTGACAACAATAATTTAGCAAATATCAAACCATTTGAACTGTCAAATTGCATACACCTTTTCAGTGATTGTTTTACGATTAATTACGATTGTTTTCATCAAAGCTTATTATTTATCCTCAAAAAGCTGTGATTTTTGTGATAAAACTGGTTCTAGCAGTTCATCAAAGGGGTTTACATAGATTATTGTGTTAGATTTTAGCCAAAGGATTGTGAATTGTGATTTACTGACTCTTGGACATAGCTCGTGCAATACCCTTCGGCTGGCAAGGCACCGGCTACCGGCGTCCTATAGTGTCGGCGGCCTTATCACGTATCTACTTATTATTGTAAACAATAAAAAAACATATTTTGGTAGGTACTTACGTACCACAAATTACCTACGCTGTTTTGTTTTGTTTCTTAGTTCCAATTATTGCTACTCGATCACTATGGCGCTAGTATCGCCGCGATAAATGCATTCCAACGATCAGCGAGCCATTAGGCATCGGTCTCGTACGTGATACCATTATTTTTTTCGTTTTGAAATCGCTCGCTTGCTAGCTGCGCGATAATTGATGATTGCTGGATTATCGCAAATTTTAGCTGATAGCCCTGCCGAACATAACGAGAAAGCGAAGTGAGCGTGAACGCTCACTTCTTTTCCTAAACTAACACCTACCTAGGATATGTTTGCGCTAGAGATCGGCGTTTTCGTTTTTTCTCGCAAACGGCTACGTAGCCGCTATACAGTTTGCATATTATCGATTTCAATATTTTCAATAACGGTTTTCAAATATCGATTGTGCTTCGGGCTTTCGCGCCGCAAAACCATGGACCAAAAAAGTTACAATAGAAAGTAAACCATATTGTTAGCTTCTTAAGACATATTTTTACGCACGCCACTAACATGCAAATATATAGCTAACTTTACGTCACTCAAATTCGCCCCATCTCTTTCTAACCAGTAAAACTATTCATACTTAGAAAGAGAGGTGGCGAATTTAGCGTATCGTATCGGTGTTTCATTATAGTTTTGGTTGGGTTGTGAAGTTTTCGTTTTGGTCGTCGGCTAACTTGAGGCCAGTCTGCGCTGCGCGCTGCGCACTCCCATAGTAGGTAGGTACTTGGAAAGTCGGGATCGTTCGTGGGTGTTCGTACGTGTACCTACTCACGAGTAAAAATCGTACGAAAGCGTAGGTATCTAATAGTAGGTAGTTTTCGTGAAATCGGTTATGTGGATGTAGGGTATCGATATGGTATGATAACCGACCCATAACCGTTTTTAGTAACGTTTCGATATATCGAACTCATCTCTAGTTTGCGCCACTTTTTGATGCCAAGGTTTTGTAGAGGCACTAACAAAAAGTTGTTTGATGGGGAATGTTACTTACTAAATAATTCAAATACTCAATACTCAATATATTTATTGCTTTCACATGGTTTAGGTAAATTTTACATTGGTGGTGGACTTCTTCTTCTTTTCTATATGGCCTCTGTCTGTCCGTCATCTCAATTACATTCTCTCGGATATTTTGGTATCATCCATTGTAGGTAGATACCTACATAGTTACACTGGTTACTATTTGTAGGTAATATAGAATAGAATAGAAAACGTTTATTTTGTGCCATAAAAAAAAACATAGGTAGGTATATCTATCTAATGTTTGTTAATTATCACTAATGCTCATGCAAGTTGGTTATTAAATACTTTTGATTTCTGTCCAGGAGTCTTCAGTAAACTGGCAGATGGTGAACAAGGACAACAGCAACTAGGTTAGGCCGCCATACACGTAACCAGGTCGCCACTGCGGAACGACTCCGAGGTAAGTAAGATACCTACCTACCTATTTCGTATTGTACGGTTTAGATTCTGTAAGCAACTGCTCTAAACGTATGTATACTATAAGGATTCCAGTATATGTGCAGGTGACTTAACTTTCTATCCAGTTTAATTGCGTAACGTGTTGGACTCCTGTGCCGGCAGAAGGTGCGTTATGATGGCGATGAATTATGAACTACACATAGATAGCTCTCGATGCTCAATTGATTATCCATTAATTAATGTCTTTAGGAAATTCAAGGTGTACAAACAAACGCAACGCAACTTCACTTAAATCAATGAGGGAAGATTACTTAGGAGTATAGGGAGGATTGATAATTGATACAAACATACCTACTGTTAAATAAGACCGTCAACGTAACAAATGGCATGTGAACAGCTGCTTATTGTTATACGTACCGTAAACCAGTTATCTACCTAGTTTGAGTACATTTCCTACTGAGTTAATTACAGCAATGTCACTTCTCCAGGCACGCATAACCTTCGGCGGTACCAGAGACGGTACTAAACAAGTACATGTGTTTACAAACAAACGTAACGTAGGTAACCATGTTGCCTCTTGAATATATCACGACTCACCCTGAGTATACTGTCGCCGTATTCATTGTAGTTAAAGCATGATGCACTCATTGTGAAAGCACAAGCGTCCATTTGTAACAAATGCCGTGCTGTAGGTATGGCGGCGACGCGGCGCCAGTTACTTTCATGTAATATGTTTCAAATAATGCTTTATGTAGGTATAATGTGGTTTCCGAGATAAGGGCACTCGTTGATGAATAACGTAGGTCGGTAAATGTTTGTGGTTTCCTGAATAGATGCCGCGATAACGCTCAACTTTCACAGTTATGCAACGTAAACATTGGTTTTGAAACAAACAAATACCTTTCGCAATGAGACAAAGGCTATTCAGTTATTCACAAACAGTAGGTACCTATAACATGATTAAAAGAAAACAACCTCTCTGTTTTGTACTGAAGGTCTTCAAACGATGTTCTGTTGGGTGTGCCAACTGCGTGCGTTTCATTTCATGTCTGTTATCGTTGGCAGAAATTGCAAGAACCTCTTCCTGGTTATTCTATTTATAGACTGAATACTCCTTCGCCATCTGATTGATGTTTGTAAGTAACCCAATGTTTACGTGTATTTCTATACAAATATTATAAAGAGGAAAGGTTTGATTTTTTTGTTTGTTTGTTTGTTTGTATGAATTGAATATGCTCCGAAACTACTGGACCGATTAAAAAAATTCTTTTACCATTAGAATCCTACATTATCCCTGATGAACATAGGCTATATTTTATCCCGGAATTCCCACGGGAACGGGAATTACGCGGGTGAAACCGCGAGGCGCTGCTAGTTACGAAATAAAAAGCTTTAGCAACCCCACGAGTACATGAAACTACTAGGTTTGTTAGATTACTTATACGAGCAAGTACTCCTTACATTAATCTAAGAAACTGTTATTTTAACGGAACCAGTGGCTTTGTATGTGTGTGTGTAGTGTACATGAGCTCAATGCTACTAAACAACGGTTGATGTTCTATTCAGTTCCAAATCCAACTATGGTTCGATCGTTGTTCAGCTTAGTTGAAACGTCACTGTGTAACTGGATCGAAAGAGCCTAAAACCGATGAAAAGCTACGGTTCAGCTGCGTTTCAGCTGTCAAAGTTTGATAGTAGAATAACAAATAACCTAAAACAGATGAAAAACTTCGGTTCAGCCGCATTTCAGCTGACAAGTTCGTTAGTGGAATTGGTCCTCTGTACAGGTACACACACATCACATACACACACTACCCAATACCTACCTGTCTGTATCTGTACAATTTGAATTGCACGTCACGCAAGGCTAATGACGACTCACGAGAAAAAACATGAGAATAGTTTACGTGTACATCCACCGGTATACAATTATACATACATTACGTATGTAATAGTATAACACACATAATGTACAAACTTACTAGGTGCATTGTATGTTCGTCAATTAAAATTATAACAGTCATCTTCATTATTTGATATGTATTTTTTTGGGTTCCGAAGTCCAACACAGAGCCTAATTAATTTTGCCTTTCCGCCACGCGGCCATGCCGCTGCTGCTGTCTATGCGCCCATCTTTAACTAGAGCCGTTTTTATTCCTGTTCCTTTACTGTAATAATAAATCCGGCTGATTTTGTAAAGATTTTGATAATATTGTAGCGATGAACTTCAAAAGAAACATAAACCTGCAGCGATAGGATGGCAGGTGGCTGAGGGCAGGGGGCTGGGGCACACAGACCTAATATTACCACCTGCAAGCTTTTTAAGCTTTAGTCTAGCTGTTTATGCTTGGCTCTTTGCTTTCTTGTCCTTGGTCTAGAACTAGAAACTAACTTTGCTTGTGTAGTTTTGCTGGCAAATCATTTACCAATCATCAAATTGGTTTTCTAAAATTTGAGTCCAGTAAATTGAATGCGATGCGATGCAATGCATGCAACGAAATCAACCAATCTTTGTGAGATCCGGCTGTGTTGGCGGTGTCGACAGCCTTGCCAGAGGCGATGTTTTTGCAAAACAAACAGACAGGTCCGCGCAACCTATTGCAACAACCAGACGATTGACTCTCTCTTTCTCTCCATATTGCGAGAGTGAACCGCTCACTACAAAACCGGATTAAGCCATTGCACGTATACCTACGTAACAAAGGTACAATAAATCGTTTTAAGCATATGAAAGTAGCTAAGCTTTTCATTTACTTATCTAACCTAACTAGTCTTAAAACTCTTGCACCAAATTTGGCTCATTCCAATTTTCCCCTGACTAAGGCTGAAATAATCAAAAGTCATTCAAATTGAGTGGCGTTTGAGTATTCGCCCATAAGTCCCCTGTGTGGGGGATTTCTGCCCTTTTTCTCCAAGTTGCTATTGTTACTAAACTTCTCTGTAGTTAAGTAAAAAGTAATCGATGATAGCCTACGAATTTGATGTACATAAGTAGGTATTAGGTAGATCGTGTAATACCTCTACCTAATTAAGTTCTCTCTACCAAATCAAAGTTCACGCTATACCCTCTCTGCTTTTAATAACAGGTTGATAGGTGAAAGATTGACGGCGTTGTGGTGTGTCTGTCTGTGCTCTCGTAACTCTGAAAGTAGAGCTCCGATTTGAATGCGGGTTTTTTGTAATAGATGATATCTGGCATTGTTCTTAACTTCTTTGCCATGTTTTGTGAAAACTGGTGAAGCCGTTTCCATGTTATGAGGATCGTCATCAGGTCTGAAAACAAGTTTGGAAAATCTCAAGCATAATAAAAACTGCAGTTTGAAATACATATTTAGTTCAGCCAGCGCAAACGGAGGCGGACTATGGATGGCCCGTATGCTGATAAATAAATCGTTACTCATGCATACATTTGAGTTGCTTGAGTCCAGATCAGTGCTTGAGCAGTAAATCAGCATAAGGGCCTTAGGCTGAAATACTCAAAAGTCATTTAAATTTGAGCACCACTTAAAGTTGCTCTTTCTCTGTTTGACATTACTCATTTGTAAGAGATGGCAATAATTTAAGCGGGACTTAAATTGAGTGGCGTTTGAGTATTTGCCCATTAGACTTTCTATCGCTCACGCGCATTCCGTAAATCGTCTGTGGCACGGGACATTTCTGAATCTAATGAATATTTCTTGACATTCTGACGATGAATAATATTCGAATGATTTAATTAAATACCTGTACATGCCAATCTTACATTGAGTGTGTCGAAATCGTGTCACCACAGTTGGCTGTTGCGGGCATTTGCGGGGCTTCACGCAGCTGCCGAGTGGCCTACTGCGCTACGTCGCGTCGCGTCGCGTGCCCCGCACATCTAGGCTAAGGTCGCTAATGTGCATTTTTCACTGCATAGGTACATTTTATATTTACCTACCTACCAGTATTCTAACGAATAGACAACAAACACGTCGACCTACACATACATTCCGGCTAAATCCATTCACACTCGCAGCTAGTTTCGGAGATCCTGTTCGTATATATACACCAACAGAACTTGTGGTTGTGAATGTTCGCGAACCGGACTTTGCATGATTCTTAGAATAAAAGCAGGTAGGTAGTTGTAGGTATAATATTGATTAGAACCTATTAAATCAATGATTGGATCACGGCGACCGCCACGACCTTTAGATGCAACGTTTGCATAGGTAGGTACTTAGTTTATTTGGCTTAATTCTACAAATTGTACAATAAGAGTTTTTGACTTTTCATCAAGTAGGTAGTAGGTAGGTACCTACCCGATATTAGTGTCGGTCTCGTGAGCGTAGGTTGGCAACGACGAAATACTGTCGAGGTTAAAATAATTTGGCGGGCATCAGAGCTGCATTGAAACGATACATTAGTTACGCTTGGAACGTACCTACTCGTATAATGGAATGTACGGTGCGGTACGAAGGGAAAGGAGAAGCAGGTAGAGCGCTTTCGAAGGGGCAATGTGCTCCGGCCACGCTATGAAACTAGGTCACACACACCATACAAAAAAAATATTTTAAGGATTTGGTATGATTTCTGTATAATCAGGACTGTTCTGACTCTTTTAGCATTATAAAATGCAACGGTAGCTTAACTATGGAGTTGTTCACGCATTTGTGAACGGTTTTCCTGATACCTTTGAGTTTTTTTTAATGGTGTAATAGTTCAGTTAATACATAGATATTTATGTACCTATACTCAAGACGAGAATTGATTGGCGTCGGGTGGCAGTGGCGGCGCGCGGCGGCGGCGGCGGCGGCGGCGGAGACGACCGTTGTTGGCGCGCTGGCGCATGGCGCTGGCCTGCATGAATCATGCCTGTATCTCGTGCCCGACCGGCAGACGCACCCAATCTAGGTCACTTGCTCGCGATGGTTTGTTTGGGTCCCCCGAATTAGAATGTGTTAATAATACGACAACCTTTGCTTACCGGTGCACTCCGCTACCCACCTCTGTACTGTACAATTTTCTATTTTTACCACATGTTTTGGACGCATTACAAGTGTGATGCATTCTGAACGAACAGGTTGAATCTCGATGTGCTCTTTGAAATAAGGAATCTTTGTCCTGTTTATGTTCGCGGAAATTCGCGATAATATCTTACCATAAGAACTGAGCATAAGAATAACATGTCTTATTGATTTTCCTGTTAGTTTGCTAACTGGAAAACGTTAAACTGGTTGGTAAAGCAAACTACATATTAGTGCTAGTAGATGATCTCTACAGTTGCTTGCCTAGAGTAGGTACATAGCACCTTTATGTGTGTTTAAAAAGTCTGATGGACTATGATTACTTTAAAAAGAAAATAAATCTTAGCCAAAAATACCCCTAAGAAGATTGTAAAATAAGTGGCTGACCGCCAGCCTGGGCTGGGATCTCGGGCAGTACATTTTTTTTTATTCCTCATCCTCACGCACGGGAATCAACATTGCGAGCGTGCTATTCGTTCATCCGATTGCTAGCATTAAAATTGAATATATTAGGTATCTAGTATGTACTACTTGATATCTCTAATATTATTATCCATCCGTACATAATAGTACTGCAGTATTAACAGATAAAAGCAAACCAACCCTCTCCACCACGCGTTTTTCCTGGAATCCTATCTGAGATAGATTCTATTGTTTGCCACTGTACACTAAAGTTCGTAATAAGACCTTTATTTTTACGTGTTTTTTGTTAGTTTGCTGTAACAACTGAATCGCCGCCAATATCACGAAGTACCTAGGTATTGATTGACCTACCTGTATGTATTTAAGTATTCGGTAGCAATTAGCATAGCTCTTCTTTCGTCTATTTAGTATGTAGTTGTATCACTAATTTCCTCTGCATGAATGTTTGCGAGTTGCATTTCCTCGTGGTATTGTGGGGCGGGAGAGGCGTTGCATCCGGCGGCCTACTCGTGGTAGGTAAATGGGTCAGTGGCTTACGTCAGCTATCGCGTTTGTTTGGGTCCCGTTTATTGATCAAACTGCTCGGCCCACGCTTCTGTGTCGGAACTTGAGCGCATGCGCACGCAGCTCGCTTTACTGGGTCATGAAATTGATGCATTATTTTGCATAGCCTATTGTTACGTTCTTGGAATGTTTGTTTAGTTCTATCTAAATCTTTGTGTAAATTACTATTGCATTGATTGACTTCAAAAATAAAACCACATCATCATCATTTTCGCGTTACGTTCTTATCCCCCGCTAAATGGGGTCGGCACAACATTTAGGTATCTTCCTCCACTCACTCCTATCATTTAAATCTGAATCTACTCCTCCATACCACATCTACCATGCTAATCGAAATAAAAAATAAAACATCACATTGTAAATCAAATAACTTTTCCTAAAAATAACTCATGACAACAAATAACAATTCTTGGTTCTTGTTCATATTCCTGCCAGAATAAGAACAGGAAAGTGTATATTCTAAAAGGTTAGGATACTGGCTACAGCTATCAAGTTGAAAATAATACCAAGTAGGTAGTACAAAATTAGAACCACAAGTTTGGGTGGTGAGTTGGCAAGACGTTGTTTTGTTTGAGTATTTTCTACCTAGATGGCGCTGCTTGTTTTATTTCATTATCAGATGCATCGCTAAAAATTTTGCCTCTGGCTCTGTCTACGCTTGAAAGTTTTCTTTGATGATGCAGGTTAAGTATGTTCACGATACTTGATATTTTGGGATGAAATATCGAGAGGTATCTTAACTATATCCATCCACTCTACTCCCTACGCTTCTTCATTCAAATAGGCAATTTATAATTCACAGGCAACAAACTGGTATAGAGTGGTATTTAAAACTTTCGTATTATTATATCATTTTTGACTGTAGGTTAATGCAATAATTGCGTATAAATTACTTACCTACGCCAACACAGTTACTGTACTATCAGAGAATGATAAGCTGTAGGTAATTCTTTCGCGTCGAATTCTGGTTGGGTACTGGGTAGGGGAATTCCAATTTTGTATAAAGGCTGAAATTGCAAATAGTAATTATCTAGCGAGATACTCAATAATATGGCCTTGAAAGGGAAATAGGATATTCAAGTAAAATGTCAAGGCAATCTGCAAACTATGAGCGTTAGTCCAGTTCAGAATGTAATTATAATTATGTAGGTAACTACTTATAAACTCATTATAGACATAGACAAATAAAACTGGTTGTTTGATGAATTTTCCTCATAAATAAACTTTGTACCTACTTAGGAAGGAACAGAAATACCGCGCAATTTACTACCTACATAATATTACTTACGGGAATAATCTAGATGCATTTTGCTAACACTTAAATAGAACATCATTGTAGGTACAAAACAGTACAATCATTGTAAGTAGTAAAACGTTAGTCGCATTTGTTTTTGTACTGAATACAGCCTACGTCACAGTTATATTCTCCAAGAATAGAATATGACTGTGTATCGTACACCGTAGCATGCTACGACATAACCAGTGGGGATTTCTGGAATACCATAATTATATCCTTTGCGTCTCAAACCAAAGCTACTAAATAAGTGCTACGTCGTAGCCTATGCTACGAAGCGTACAAAATATCGTTAATAGAAAACACATCGTGCCATTAGATATAATTTGTGTTTCATCCGAAGTTCAATTCCATTGTCCAGTGTCCAGGACAAAGATCACCACAAATAGCGAATACGGATATCCTGCACATCAGTGGCGAGCGACAGTGACATAGTCATCCATGATTGCTGCAGCCTTGACTGCGCAGGTGGCGCCGTGATGACCCCCCGACACATGCCCTGCTCTGGCACGGCTCGGAGGTAGTACTAGAACGTGATTCCCGCTCTTTAGAATCACTTCGATAGGAATCGTTGGTTGATTATTATTATTATTATTATTTAACTCTTTATTGCACAAAATTAGCAAAATGTACAAATAGGTGGGCTTATATGCTATAAGCATTTTCTACCTACCAAACATACAGGTCAGGAGAATGGTTGGCGTACAAACTTAAGAAAGTTATTGGTTTTGTACCGCAAAAAACCAGGTACAGGCACTGAGTGTACCAAACCGTCTGACCAAATGTAATGTTCTGAAGTAACTGCAAGGTGGAAAATAAATAAACCCCAAGTAGGTACTTAATCCATAACGAGGATGTTATTGTAGTTCATATTGCAGACTTTGGCATAGCGTCTACAAAAATATGCACGCTTGCGCCGCGTGGTCTGCCTCGTCTTGTCGCCTCCTGCCCTACCACCCTTATTCACCTCACCCCCTTAATCGATCGCATTACTGAGAATGTAGAGATATCTACATCTACCTACGCGAAATACAATTCTAAGTAGGTCGGTGGTGGAGTAGGTGCGCGCGCAGCCTGCCACCACTACGACGTCATTATTGATCTTGCACGTGGCGCCGCCGTAAGTGACGTAGCATCCTGATAGTACGCCCACTCCCCTCAACCACAGAATATAAGTAGGTACTACACCTCTGAACCACCGACCGACACCCACCACCCCCGCAGTTCCTGTCGCCCGTCTGACCCCACATCAGCCTGCAAACTGTAGTTTAAACTGCACCCACTCACAAACCGTAGATAAAGTAACATACAAGTACTGATTGAATTATTTTCCCATCTGCGGATGCGGTAGATCCTGCGGCAAGTTGAGCGGACGCATCTAAGTACCTTTTCGATAGAAACACACTCCCCTTTCAAGTCTCTAGGACCAGTAGTTCAGACTGTACGTTGTCTGTCAGTAATTAGTCAGGACTTTGATTCTTACATACTTACCAGTAGTTCGCCCCGAACAGAGATCTCGTGATGTTCCCAAAAAAACATAAATGCAAGGAAACATTGCATTTTTTTAACAATGGTTAAAATAATAATCTTTGCAAAATCACATCGATACCGCGATTCAATTACGAGTCACTCTTCTTCTTTGTCCTGGCCTTCTAATTCTAATTCGTCGTGGGGGAATAAGATCTGCACTGACGTCCCGCGTTGGGGTGTATTGTGCATTGTCCCCCTGCTGACCTCACCCCAACAAGTCCTGGCCTTAGGTCCCACTTCTTTTCGGGTCGGCTCTCCTTGTCCTCATGCGCCATAAACTACCAGTCACTATATAACTCAAAATCTACTTTATCTAAAGCAAAACTAAAAACGTTTTAGAAATGCCTAAGTGAAGTCCTATCATAAATGACATCTTACTTAACTTTTTGTGCAACTTCGTGTCGCAAGACAAATCAGTATACCATCAAAACAAGCTAGAGATACCTACAATTACTAACAATGCATTTCATTGAGGCGTGCTCCAAAAATATGCAAAAATAGGCCATAATACTCAACTGAGAAAATCCCTCTAACTTCATGAAGATTCGCTTCACCACACCGCAGTATATTCACTAAAATATCCTAACAGTATTAATTTCAGTCAAAGCCATTTCTTAGAACTGCTTTTAAGGTAACCTCATTTAGCTACCTTCGAATGAAAAATTAAGGTCAGTAGGTTATGCAATAGGCATCTGCGCTGTGGAGGCGGAGGCGGGGTAGGTTGGCAGTTGGCTTGGCACGAATTGTGCGGAGGCGATGCGATGGCGGCAGTGCGCCAGAATAGAAAGGGCAGAAGGTCGTGGCTTGGTGCATGCAGTACTGCTGCATTGAGGGTGGGAGGCTTCCTCAGGGTGGGTGGACAAGCGAGTAGGCAGGCGTGGAGCCCACGCGGCCTCGTTACGTAACCAAGCCCACAGCTGTACTTGCCGAGTTCCGCTAATGTCGAAGGTTGCTGCGCATAAGGTCGCCCGTCTGGGTCACGACATAACATAGGTGAGGCGAAGGTTTTTTCTATTGCTTTGTTCAAGGTAACCGCAAATTCTAAATAATTATTGTGTAAAC
Organism: Eulithis testata; assembly: GCA_947507515.1. Classification (NCBI taxonomy): domain Eukaryota; kingdom Metazoa; phylum Arthropoda; class Insecta; order Lepidoptera; family Geometridae; genus Eulithis; species Eulithis testata. The sequence continues at coordinate 5,409,676 of OX382205.1, forward strand.
ACTAAACCTTTTTCCTTTTTATACTCCTTGTCAAAATGTTTTTACTTTCTTATCTTTCTGCTCTTATAGGTACTACCGTATTGTTTTCATGTTTTGTTCACAGTTTTTCTGTATCTATTTCTTTTCTACTCGTGAAAACCTTTTATTGGCCTACTGTTTCCATTTTTGTACCTAATCTATGTTATGTGCTGTCGGTTTTCCTATTAATAAATAAAAGTAAAATCCCAGAAAAACTTAATCTGTGACAGAACTGGTTAATGGACTACTAGATTAGTCGCAGTGAAGTCATGTACTTAATATTATGTAGGTATGTACTTTATGTACAAACAATAATATTGACTCATCCCCTGGTTGTGTTTGGTAGTTAAGGTACCTTCGTTTAAGTCCGAACTGAGAGCCTATGCAGACTATTGCGCACGGCGCGGCGGCGACGACGACGACGACGACGCCGCAGTGACGCTGCGACGCCACATCGTTTTCTGAATCTAGGCCTTCCTTTTTTTTGACCCTGCTGGCTATCGAACCAATCTCGATACAAAGAAGTGTTTTTTCAAGGGCGCGGCGCCAGAGCGCGTCGTCGTGAGACGTCGTGTGACATACCATGGATTTTTATATGCTGGACGCCGCCGCCGCCGCCGCCGCGCCGCACTGAACCGTATGCAATGCATAGACTCTTAGGCCTGCCGGTACCGAAATCATTATACATGAAAGTACTCCAGCTAATTATTTCCTGGGAATTCCACCATTTTATCGAACTTTTGCTGGCAAAATAATAAATGTTGTTTGTTTTCCTAAGTATCGCATGATCTAACCAAACCTACTCAGCTATACATGTTATTAAAATAAAAACAATGGTATAATTTAGTTCGGTAAAACCAATTGATAATGTTGTTTCTCTTGAGTTATTTTAATGTGAACTCTAATGGTATTATTCATATTAATTGTCTTTTAAAGCTATGCTATCTATCAACTTTTTATGAGATAGACCCATCTCTAAAATCTCCACCAACTAAGTAACTACTACTGGATTGTTATATCATTTTAGGAGGCCGTATTTTGATTTTGGCCGTTCTTGAACTCGAATTTTACTAAGTTTAAGGTTTAACGATCACAAAAATTACCGATAAAAAATACATGTTTTTTCGTAAAATGAAAAAAATAAGTGTTATTTCAGCATTTCAAACCGTTGCAAACGATTTATAGATAGCTCAACTGGAAGTGTGTCCAAGACACTGGCTGCATTGCCGCACTGAATAGCAATGCTGATACGCTGGCCGATATGATTACCTACACATACACTAACTCCTCCACATGTATCAATCCTCCCCCCTCCCCCTATAGATTGGCGATTGTAAAATCTATATCTAGAAAAGGCGAAGTCATTATCATAACAAAATTGTTTACTTCGCTTTATTTCTGAAAATTCCTTATCTCGGAATATTTAACTATAATGTACCTACATAATATAGTGTGTGAATCAGTGTTTAGTTGACTGTAATATTGTTACTATTATCTCTTATGTGGTAGGTATCATATTTTGTTCAAGTACGAGTACGTATAGTTGAAATTGATATATCTCACTCAGGTAAAAGGTTTTCGTTTCTTTACCTGTCTACATATTTGGGAACTTCTTGACATCTCAGATCGGAACTTACTAGACTAGATAGACTGAAAAATCTATTAGGTAGGTACAGGTAGGTATGACAACGTGTCCGTAAGACAACTAAAACACTAAAACCTATCGGCCGATTGAAAGTTTGCAGTAGGTACTTATGCGAAGGGTTTTAATAAACACCACCTATACCTAGCGCGTGCTGATTACAACTTTATTTCAACGACCCAATGACAGTCTTAAATGGCAGTATCTATTCATAAGACCAGATTAAACTGTAAATTGCTTGTTATTGTGATGATGAACTTGAGGTTACGGTGCTTGCTTAGTGTGCTTGCTATCTACTATCACGTTGCAGTGTAGTGGTCGGACGGAATGATGTTTTTGTGATCTCATGACTGTCATGGCATGACAGCTAATTGGATATGGTGGGAAATTGTTTAGATTAACATCGTGTTATGAAACTTTTTAGTCCAGTCAAATTAGTCAAAATTAGGTAAGAATCTCGGAATTTGAGATGTGTACCCAGCTATAAACTCGCATTAACTTGTATCTTCACCTCCGAAAAGTTGTCTCAAAACCTACATATTATTATGGTAGGGTGTTCGCGTCCATTAAAATCTCAAGGTCAAAGGTCACAAAAAACGACCTTTGCAAATATCTCGTTTCCTTTGGGTTTTTGGCTACGTGTATGTATGGTCAATATTGTAGAGGATTACCTTCCCTACAACTTTTGTTTCAATAAAAATTTTATACGTTGAATCGTTTTCGAGATAGAGGGCGGAGAGCGCGTTTTATAATTTTTAATAATAATACTACAACTCAAAAACTATTTAAGCTAGAATAAAAATAAAAACGGTTTTGGAATGTCTAAGCAAAGCCCTAGTCTATGACATCCAACTTGATATTTTAGTAAGACTTAATTAAGTTCTCGAAAAATAAAATGCAAAGAAACATTTTTATAAGCAGATAAACTTTGCAATCGCATCGATACCGCGGTCTAGCTGGGTCTGGCTGAACTACAATAAAAAGTCATCGAAATTCTAAGAAATGGTAGCTCACATTATACCGATATCATACCAACCAACCAAAGAAACCAGCAAAGTCATGAGGGGTATCATAAAAAAAAGGACTATTTTTTTTCTATAATGGCGGCCATACACGCTATGTTTTGCATGATGGTTAAAACCTTGCATGCATAACGGACATGCAAACCCTAGCGTGTATGTGATAAAACTGTACAGTTATAGGTACGTGCATGTACAATAATGTACATGCAACCAAGCAAATATCAAAATTGATATTTTTTTTCCGAGCGTGTATACGTGTGGCGTCCGGCGAGCTTGCATGCACAGTTCCTAGTAGGATAGGAGCTGTAGCTTATAACCATCATGCAAAACCTGCGTGTACGGCCTCCATATGCATAGTTTTTTACCGTTATCTTAGGTTGGTTTTTAGATAAATAATTATTATTTTCTATCTATAGAAAAAATCAGATATTCTTCTAAGTAAAACGGATTTACTTGGAAGAATATCTGAATATTTCAGGAAAAATCTTGTTTAGCTGCCGATATAGTTATTTCATATCATCAGTCATCACGTGTTATTGTAATGGTTTTCATTAATATATTCATTGCTGCGGTTATATAATTTAATGTAGGTACTTACTTAAATGATTGCAAATATACAATAATAACATGTTTTGCGTCGGTGTCGGCGCCAAGGTCGGGGTCGTTGAACCTATTTACCTACGTCTTTCAGAAAGAGGCGCCGCGCCGCGCCAAATGTTCCAATGCCCCGCCGCGCGTCGTCGTCGCTAGCGCCGCTGCCCGCCGCCGCGCCGTCAGTCCCTCCTTGATGTGCCTCGCACTTACAAAACACTATCATATCGGTTGCTAAATATGTAAATAACTTATTAATCTATATTCTAAACACTTCTATCCGTTCGTACCTATCTTATACCTTACTCGCCTACTTGTTTTATCATCCTTAAAACTTAAAACTTGCCTACTGGCTTCCTTAAGTGAACCTAGGTACCATCTTTAGGACGATCTTGGCTTGCGTCGCGCGTCAGTCGTCGCCTGATTCTCATTCATTAGGTACCTACCTAAATATATGTATAGGAGAAACCTAGACGTGAGTGCCATTTATTCGGTTAGGTAGGTACTAAAACGTTGATTTTCCATTGCCGATGTAAATGTCTCCGTCATTACAGCTAGTTAATTTTCTCATGATAAAACTGATAAAAGGTGTGAAACAAAATGGCTAGACCATGCCGTTGTAGAACTTCGTCGTCGTCGTCGTCAATATTTGCTTTATTGCTGACGTCTTTCTTGGATTCTGTCTCGTAAACAAGTTTTATGTTAGATTCATTCTGCTTTTTTGCACCTGCTTTTGACTTATTGGACTCACCATAGGAGAAAACTTGAAAGCTCGATAGGTACCTACATAGAGTACATAGGTATACTTATAATTTTATGTTGGCATATTTTTTACTAAAAACAATTACCATGATTTGTGAGTTTGATTATGCCGATATCATGCATTCGATCTCAATCCGTCATTAGATCTCAAAACGTACCGAACCCTAAAGTAATTATATGTCTGGTTATACCTTTGTTCACGTTAGCTGAGGCACAGATCATGTAATGACTGAGGTGATTTTTGTCCTGGTTCCTAGTTCCTTGTTCAGTACAATACAGTCCTGTATCAAAAAAATAATCTTATGATCGTTAAATAATTTTTGTTCATGAATATTCCAAAAACATTATGATCACTCAAACCTTGGCTCAGCGAACCACCACCGGTACGGTGATTGACCGTCGTAGTCGGTTACTCACACCACACGAAGAGTTGCCAACTTTTTGTACAAAAAATAATAGTATTTTAAGGTCGAAGAAGGAAAATAAACATTATACTTACCAAATTCTATGGAGATCAAATAAGTGGTTCGAAAGTTATGCTCTAACAAACATACAACGCCGTTTCAACTATGTTATGGCTGAGATAATATTTGCAAATAGCATCGATACAGCGATCTAGCTAGGTAGTAAGCAAAGCAAGCTCGTATGGCTAACTCTGGTGACGGAGTTTTTAGCTAGGTAGTACCTACCTAAACTACAAAGTTATTGAAATTCTCAGGAGATAGGAGCTGGCGTTGTAATGGTTTGAGACGCTGACTTCTAGCTCGAATATTTCACCGCTTAGCAGATATTAAACCACTTATGGAAATCGCAAAGAACCGGTGTTTCGAAGATAACTATTTAAAAGTTAAGTAAAAGTATGATATTTTGATCATAAGTATTTGTTTGATCCAAACAAGTTTACGTCCAAACAAGCTGACATTGAATCAAAATTAAGATCACCTTGAGCACATCATGCCCAACAAATGTACAAAGCTGAAATCACATGTCACGTTTTCGTATATTATATTATCGTGAAGATGCACAGAACGTACTCGTAAGAGTAGGTAAACACGATTCTCTGATGTAAACATCTCTGAGAATATCCCACTGGACTCCGACTCCGGCTTGACACAAATATGGTACAAACCGGAAATACCCACCCAGCCGCTTGCACCACAGCCACAAATACTGAAAGCACTCGTGATAAATTATACATTTTACGACAACATTGTGCGTAGTACTGCCTCTGGGAACTACATTAATTGCTTGCACTTGAATCACTATATGATGGAATGGTTGCCCTATTTTTAAACGAAATATTTTACAAGTAGTACACTACCTATATAATTGATTGACCTTATTGTGTTAACTTGGTCTAATCGGCTTTGTATATTTTTTGTATCTGTTTGTTACTACTTATCCGATCTTTCTTCTCTGGGAACATTGCGTGTGTGATCTCAGTTCGGAGCAAACTTCTAGTTATTAAATAAAATACCTAAGTACACTACCTAATTTATTTTTAATTTTATGTACTATAGTACTAAAACAATTTCGAATGTAAGTAAAATGTGAGCGCTATCGATCGTGTTAGTTTACATTATAATCACGACCTTTTGATAATGGGTTATCGCAAGCACACGCTGATTCTTCATTATTAACCGGATGAATGAATGCGTAGAAAAAGTATTTCAATACTTTACCTTACTTCGTTTCTGTTGAGATGACGATACGGTTTTGCTGTGAGCGGAATTCTAAGAATGAAACACTATTAATGTAGAATACACAGCGGCTGCGTTCTATTCATAGTGGATGATGAGATATTGTGATGAATGGATGACGCGGCCTCGCCGACGACGACGTGACGGGGCGGCGGCGGCGGCGGCGGCGCCCGTCACGTGTGTATCTTACGCTTCATGTTTGGATTTATCGACATTATTTTAGGCTTGGCATAGGGTTCCTTTGCTAGACGACAATTATAGTATTGGGGGTATCCATTTTTGGACACAGACCTCCTCGAGGTCCGTTGAGGATACGAGTATAGTATCCTCTTGCTCCATCTGTGGTTCTCGCCCGGTGTCCGTACAGCCCATCGCCATTTTAGGCGACAAGCCACTTTTTGCTGCGTCTATAATTCTAGTTTTTTCACGTACTACGTTACGTATGTCTGCGCCTCTTACCTTGGCTATTTCAATGTTGTTTTTGTTTATCGTATTTACAGGTGTTTACGTCAAAATAATTACTTTATTTTGTTTTTCGTGACAAAAACAAAAATTAAAAATAACAAAATTAATTCAAAAAAATTAATTCAATGTATGCAAATCGGGACCTGAAATGCCCCAACCAACGCCTTTATATTCAGGCTCCTGTTAAATGGTTAGATCAAGCCATCATTTGTATGTACTAATAGTGACTTCGACTTCGACACTATTCTTCGTTGGAGTAAACTTTATGGTTTGGAAGTTCATTCGGTAAAGAAAGCCCCAGGTATCATAAGTAGCTCACGTATGCTATATCAAGTTGACTGGCCATCTCCCGTAAATTTAATTAGACCTATATTTCACTTGCGTCAATGATCACTTATCTAAGTCATACCAGGCTCAAATGGTTACCAATTCGTTTTCGCCGGAATGTTCATACACTTTCGCTCCTCTACAAAATCCTTTTTCTTTCCTTGACTCCAGTCTACCTCAAAGAACGTTTTAAGTTTCTTCACCTTTCCAATTCCCAATCCCTGCGCTCATCTAACGCCCGTCATTTAAAAACTCACGTCCTCTCTCCAGGAGTTACGAGTATGCTATCATAGCAAGTCCTTTACGCTTTACAGGCTATCAAATTTTGGAATGATTGACCTGTTCATCCAAAGGTTGCCTGGAAGGTATTGCTTTTAGCAATAAGGTAGCCCATTGTACCTACCTCTTAATACTTTTTATGACCAATTTTTGTATTTTGATGTAAGAATTACGGTGTAGAATGAATGAAGAATATTCTATCTATTCTTCTTTATGCGAAACTTTGATATTTTCTTTGCGATGTGATGAGCTAAGTCTGATAATCGTAGAGTAGAATATGAGACTCTCTCTACAAACAAATCGATAGCCTTGCTAAATAATATACCTTCCGTATGCGTTTAAAAATTAGATTCATTAAAAAACTCAAGCTCAAGCTAAAACAAGAATATAAGACAAAGGCAATGGAAGGAAGCGCACCGCAAGTAGGTAAGGTACAATGCGCTTTTGGAATGCTAATGAATTTATTAATAGGGCTTGGTTGAAAATGGATCGAGTCATTGCAGCAAGACAGGACCGATTTGGTAGCGACGCGACGTGGCACCACCGCACCGAGGCGGTTTCTTCGCCTACGCAAACACCTCGTGATTCATTCGTTTGGCCGAGCAACGGTAAACACTATCCTAATTACGCTAGGCCACAGCAATGAGATTCCACTTAGTAAACATGAACTCAATCTATTGGATTGGAATACTATATGAATACTCAAACATTTCCTAGTTAAAATAAAAGTCCTACAGCTAGGTGGTAGTATTGACAAACGAAAGAAGCAATAAATATGTCTATAGAATGGACTACTTTATGCCAACCTTCAATAAAATAAGGAAGTCAAGGCGGTCGGCTTTGAATAGATCACGGCGCATAGTGCAATCATTAGTGTCGACCCTTAAATTGTGCCTAGTTAATTGCCGGTGCGTCAGACCGAACAATTTGTGATGTAACTCTACATTCTTGGCGGTGTCGCACAATGACGCAAGCTAAACCTCGCAGAAGGACTTATTCCATTTCGTCATTGCTTATCGCAAATTCTTGCGTCTGATTACAAAATCTACATGCGTTGTTTGTTACGTGATGACGTTGATATTTTTTTATTAAACGAAACTATCCATAGCTTATTTAAGTTGTTCCTTTGTGTTATTGTTTATGGAGCTTGATTTTTTCATGACTACAAATACTACAATGTTAGATAATAAAATCTAGAAAATAAAATTAGTCTTCTCTTTTGAAGTCGGTTCAAAAGTAACGTAAGTAGGTTAAAGATATGAGACTATTTTTAAAGACATATTAAAAATAATATTTTATATTATTATTTTTAACACATTTAATCAAACCAAATCAAAATGACAAATTAATAATTTAGTAACTACTTACATCAACAAAAAATATTGAGGATTTTTTTAAATGATTAGGATTGATAATGCATTTACCTAACTAGTTATGAAAATACACCAAAGGAAAAGATAATCTAAAATAAATTTTTCACCTTACCTGTAAATAATTGAACATTCCTTGTTATGATAGTAATTAATTAGGAAATCTATGGGCCCGGTTTGTGAATGTTCTCTAGAAATAAAAATAAATACGACAGGCGTGACTTTCGACATTAGCCTTTGTGTCTATTTCCGAACAGTGAACTAAAATGCGAAGATCGTTTTCCAGATATTCTAAGTATTTCTAACAGAGGACGTAATATCTCTTTACATCTCTTATATTCGGTAAGTAGGTCCTTATTACCCCCAAATGGGGCTTGTAGGTGACCAATTAGCGCTCTAGGGTAATAATGTAGCTAGAAAAGCCCTAGGGCGATAAGTAATTTGAGGGAAGAATGTGTAAATGTGGGCTGAGTCGAACACGATGCACACATACGTGAGTCCCTCAAATTACTTACCGCCCTAGGGCTTTTCTAGCTACATTATTACCCTAGAGCGCTAATTGGTCACCTACAAGCCCCATTTGGGGGTAATAAGGACCTACTTACCTCACAATCGAGATTTAAAGCAGAGTAGTTAGCTCGGGTGTAAGCATCAATTGCACCCTCGAACTATAGGCCTTACAGCCCTTGGCTACTAATCTACTATTGATATTTTTCTTGTTTCCTTGGTGTCGCTGTATTTCAGTAAGGTACATGTCCAGACGTTGCAGGCTTGCAGGTAATGTTTGAAATATTTTAATTGGATGTGCCTCTGCCTTGCGAGTCCCTTTGAATGAAATTCTCAGGGACCTTTAATACTACCAAGATTTTCTCAGATATTATTCTGAGGATTAGTCGTGGCACAGAATATTAGTAGAAGCGTGGTAAGTTATTCTGAAACTACGGTTTTCATTGTGTAGTATAAGGTATAATGTTAGTATTCTTGGTAGGTCTAGTTTTTTTTCGTGAATCGTGCCCTGTTCGATATTCCTTAGAAAGTTTTGGTACCAGTTTTCAAGAAGTAGCACAGCACAGATTTTGTAAAACGTGATGTATTCTCATGGTCATCGAAAAATCAACAAAGCTCAAAACACCGCAAAATTAAGTTCGCTATTTACAGGATAGGAGATTTACTGCTGATTTTGTTTGCTTTTCCTACGCGTGGTCTCACGCATTTATCTGATTTATCTATTTTATTATTTTTGCTTGCGTTTCTGTATTGATTGTTTGCATTTACGTCTGCGTCAGCGACTCTACATTTAGATGCAACATGAGCCGCCAAAGTAGCACTGCCCGATACCCGGAGTGCGGGACGCGGCCGCGCTGAGATGAGTGAGACGCAGCACGCGCCTCTTCGTCATCGCCGCGTCGCCGCCGCCGCCGCGCGCCGATGCAATGCGCTAACAATAGCATAGGACGCAAACTGTACCTATTATTGTCTTTTTTCTAAATTCCATTCCTACGGATACACGAGCCACGACTTTACTAAGCAGGCCAACTTTTTTCACTGCAACAACTTTTATTGGTTTGCGCTAAAATACTTTATTATTATGTAACTTAATAATTTTATTGCAGTGGTTTTTAAATATTTTAGTAGGTATTGTAGCATTTATTCTGCACTCGCTGAAGCCTATTAACCGTGCAGAATTAAAGTGCGAAAATCAATCTTTTCATCAAGTTAATTTTACAAAAAATTATAACTACTACCGTAAGCCTAAATTGTATCTTAAATAAATAAATAAACCCTCGACCACAGAAGATAACAAAATTAATTTTGATGACAATGAAACTTTTCATCAAGTTAATTTTACAAAAAATTATAACTACTACCGTAAGCCTAAATTGTATCTTAAATAAATAAATAAACCCTCGACCACAGAAGATAACAAAATTAATTTTGATGACAATGAAACGAACGATGCTGTTGTCTCTAACTACCCACAACTAGTCCAGCAGACACGACAAGGTAATATAAAGCACTTGTTCCTTCATTAAGTCTTCTTGCTTAAAACCTCCCTGGTCCCTGCTGCGGTGGTGTCGGCCTTATTAAGCAATTATAATAGTCACCATGTGTCTAGTAAACGTGATGCGCTGCACCGAGGTGATTGAATGACCCTTCGCCTTCCACGTGCCGCTGATCTACGTCGTCGCAGCGTCGTCGTTGTGGTCGTATTTGTTTCGTATTAGCTCCATATCTACAGCGATAATGGAAAACATTAATTGGCTTTTTACAATTTTTTGTTACTATTGTCGATAAACGACTACAGACGACATTACGCCTATAGCCGAAGAAGACTGGAAAACTTACACAGTAGGAAAGAATAGGGAGACATCATAGCAGCTGCAGGAGGTCTTCACCCAAGGAGGGGTCCTAGTACGTAAGTTAGGTATGTAGGTTTGTGCTTATTATGTAATACAGATTACAATTTATGGGTTTTACGAAACTGTAAAAAAAATCGATAAATGCAACCTACGTAGGAATAATAAATACCTCTTATCAGCTACACGTGCTTCGGCTTGCATGCTTAATGCTTATTCTTACTACATAACAATTCTTGGTTAATGTAGTGTAGTGGAAAATATTCTTACATTATTTGCCATTATCTTGTTACATCGTTGTGAAAGCGACCTTTCATGGCATGGTAATTAGTAAAATTATTAAGTATCTACCTACTTATAAATGTAAAACGTTTTCAAATAAAATAATTTTTTTTTCATTAAAATATATATTAAGTACAATTATTTTTCAAAAACAACTTGCTCCTACACCCTAATTTTTTTCTTTAGTCATCTTGCCCAGAATACAGGTAGAAAGATACTATACTATGACTATGTAAAAAAAGTGGGCTAGAAAATGTTTATAAGCTTTCAGTTACCATTATATATACTAATTACATTTACTTGTTTAGCGACATTACGTATAGTAGGTAGGAATTGTATTTACTCTTACTCTTTACATCTTCCTATTATTATTATGCAATGTATGTAATAGGTTAGTTGTTATGATTAACGTTTATTTACATAATCGAATTAGTACGTGTAATAGTTTGTAATACTTATAAAATACGACATATAATATTATTTCTGTGAAACCTACAAAACCAGAGGTTATCCTGAGAGTTATTCTAGTTTCGGACTACTGGTATCTCGTCGCACTGGGACGAAACAATAACTACAATTTTAATAATATTTCTGTTACTGTTTGATGTGGAGTTTAATAGCCATAATTTATTTCTCTTTAATTGTAGGTAATATAAGTATCCTATTGTTGTGGATACCCGCATGGTCACATGCCCTGCAGTGGGAACATCTGAATTAAACAATTGGTCTTACATCTATCCAATTACTAGCTAGTTTACTGCTCATGTGAACTGCTCTGGCAAAACACGTTGTTTAGAAAATATGCGTAGTGAAAGTAAAAAAGCGGGACTCGCGTACCTAGTTGAAATAGCTGATGTCGACGTTTTACATTATAATAATATTTAAATGAATCGTTCTTTTAGATACCGTCGCCGGATGTTGTCTCTGTTAGGGTTCACCCAAGGTGAGCAGACGGCGCGGCGCGGCGCGGGGCGACCAGCGAGACGTACGGCGACCTCTACGCCCGACTTACTGGTTTCTAAATTAAATCATGTCTTTGATAGTCTGTATGGAAATTCAATACCGTCTGGCAACACAATAGATCCACAACAATGATTAAAGCACTTTAAAAGCCCCCAATACTTTTGTATAATGAATAGGTTGTCTGGCACAGCACAAGCATTGAGCATCGCAAGACCTTCGCATCTTGATCTGATAACTAGGGCAACTTCAAGTGGACAACCTTCCGGCTTCATCTTCAGATGACGATGGCAGTTCATTTTGATTATTCTGGTGACCGTAAAAACCACTGAAAAAGTAGCAAAATACAAAAGCTTAAAGGTTAATGAAGTGGTTAAAAATGGATTTTAAGCGTTTTATGTCATCGCTTCCTTATATATTGTTTGCTTTAAGTTTAATTAAATGTGATCAGACCAACAACTTCATGTTTAGCGACTAATCAGTAACTAGCTATTGTACCAAACTGTAAAAGAAAAGAAAGCTCCTTCTATCCAAGTAGCACAGACTTCGGTTCTGTCTGGTAGCGCAGACGAATGAGGGGAGAGGGCGATATTAAAGTATTTAGTCGCGCCGAGAGGGTTGGCCGGGTAAGGGCGGCCAACGCACCACGAGGCTATGACCGACCGGGGTACTCGGGTTAATGTACTCCAAGACGCACCCTATGCGTTCTGTCTGCGTAGTGTGCGTGCGTAGCGTGTGTCACGTGTAGGACTTCGAAGCTTGGATGGAGCTCGGTCGGACCCGTATTAACTGCCTCTGCATCAATTCATCAAAACAAGCTTTTATTTTTGCGTCGTTTAATTAGAGAGCTCTCATCCCATGGACACCTTTCAGGTCAATTATCAGAGGTCCGGCTCCATCATCAGATGAGGCGCGCTGTCACCATGTTACTGCATTGTTACCGAAGACTAAAGATATGACACAGCTAAATCGGACATCGCATCGGGTCAAATTTATCTTGCAATATTAACCTAAAACAAACAAACACAAACCTTTGAAGTTAATTAAAAGTTTGTAAAAATAGTCTCTGACTACTTACCTAAATATTTCTTTCTGAAAGTACTAAACTAACGGCTGTCTTTAGATATCACATGGATGTGTATTATGTGTATTTTGAAGATAACTACTTTAATTTAAACTACCTACTTTTATTTCTTAGGTAGGTACTACTTAAAAGTAGAAGCCGCGGTAGTCATACGCGCATGCAATGTAAGAGGAAGGCGCCAACGCCATGCGCCACCCCGGCGGCGGCGGCTATGATTACACTGCGAAGTGCATACAGACAACAGACAGATACCATAAGTTAGGACTTTGTAGGATGGTCTAATCCATAAATGCCTACCACCGACAATTATTAATTAATATTATATTATTTGCAGTAGACTGCTCCACAATATTATCGTCGAATACCTAAATACTTAGAACTATAAACATAAAAAGATGAATTGATTAATAAATAAATTGCCCAGGGGGCAAGTAAAACCCTCTTGTAGGCGGTATGGTAAAGTAGCAAAAAGCTCAACAATGCACAACGACTTAAAAGCCGTTGGACAAAGATCTACGACCAGTGGTATCCTGAATAAATTTTGAGCTGAATCTGATACCACTACCCTGAGTAGTTTCAAATATTTTGTTTGTAATGCTTTTAGTGTTTGGTAACCCTAAGCTCTACTTCGTGAATGAGCGCGGACAATGAGGGCCGCGGAAAGGCGCGCGCGCGCCTCTTCGTCAGAGTGCACTGACTCACAGTCACAGGCCACCCACGCTGGGCCGCCACGCTACACAAGACGCCTTCATTTCCTTGTTATCGGCATTCTAACCGCATTGTACACACTTCGCAATAGAGTCCCACGCCTTTACAAGTTTTCTATAAAATCCAGCAAGCAAAAGTTAAATTTTTTTTTAAAATTTACTTTTTTTAAACTGTTTACGACTACGTAAGGGGAAGTCAAAACAATATTAAATAAGAATGGGATTTTGAGAATAACCCAATTAAAAAACTTCGTCATTACTCCCAAGACTTCCAACAAATTCATTCTGGGTTTCATATTTTGCCGACAGTCCCAGACTGTCACAGAACGCATAGCATATCTAGAATTCCGTATCTTCATAAAATACGAATGCGAAAAGGGATATAGTGCGGAGACGAGACGTACCAGAATAGACCTATCAGACAAGATGACCAGGAGCATAGATATATGTATGTAAGTGTATGTATATATCAATCGTATTTGAAACCTTGTCTCTGATTCGCTCCAGTGGAAACACCCAGCTTTTTCCTCTCTTTTGCATTGTCTAAATTATACTCTTTCCTATGGTGTTATTGCGCTGAAAGTTAGTTTACAATATAGTTTACAATATTTTCAAGTCTGTAAATTATAGATTTACTTAGGCTGTATTTTATGTAACTAATAGCAAAGGCGGGACGAGTTATGCCCGGAATGTGGTCACAGTCGCGTCTTGCGAGCGCTATAACTCGCAATACCAGCCAGGCCACTAGGAATGCAATGCAAGCCAACATAGTGAGTGTCCGCGACCGACGACAACGCGATGACAACGCGACGATGCGCCTGCTGCGTTCTGCCATTAGCATATCAATAACGTGTTGTCCAAAGTTTCATCTATCCTCTTTGTTCTAGTTGGCATCGTACTGTACTTTATATTGATTTACATCTCTCATATTCGGTAAGTAGGTCCTTATTACTCCTAAATGGGGCTTGTAGGTGACCAATTAGCGCTCTAGGGTAATAATGTAGCTAGAAAAGCTCTAGGGCGGTAAGTAGAGTCCAAGAGTCCAAGACGAGGCACACTTACGTGAGTCCCTCAAATTACTTACCGCCCAGGGCTTTTCTAGCTATATTATTACCCTAGAGCACAAGCCCCATTTGGGGGTAATAAGGACTTACTTACCGAATATGAGAGATGTAAAATATATTATTTGTTGACTATTCACGTTTCAGTCATGCTTTCTAGTAGCTGCCCCCCTTCTTTCCTGCGTCGTAAGTTTGAGCCCGATCGTAGCACGGGTGGTGGCGTCGGAAGAGAGGGTTGCTTCCACAGGGTGTTGCGCGACAGGCTTTATTACGGCGGCGCGGCGCGGCGCGGTAGGCGCCGGAGCCTACTCACGAAGTAAAAGATTATGGACTGTGTTTATTTACTAAAATCTGATTGCTTATCGTTTTCATATTTTTTTCGCTACTGTTTTATTATACTTACCTAAACTATCTGACTCGCCCTAAATGAGTATCGCAGTACCAATCAAACTTCGCCATGGTTTAAGTTAAAATAGAAATACTTAGTAAAAATAGTTCATTAAAAAATGAGCGGCAAGTACCCTGGAGGTTTGTTTGAAGAGTTTGCAGTACCTATGCAATGTTTTAAAAAGTGTCTTTCTGTAGTTTCTATGAGCGAGCAGAGCACACTGCAATTTTCCTTGAACATACAAATCAAGACAAACTTCATTGTCTGTCTTATTATTACATTAAAATGTTAGTGTTATTTTGTAATGTATTAATTGGCTACAATGCGCGTCATGGGTATTAATGAACTCGTGGAAGGTACTCTCAACAGTTTCTCAAGCCAACTGACGACTAGGTCATGGACCTTAAAAATTGACGCGCACTAAGCTTCTTTCCAAGGCTCAACCGCTCGTTTAGAGGTTTCCACATTTTCTTTCATACAGCAACAAGACAAAAGTTTTTAAAGTTATTTAATGGCAATTTAATTCCATACGTACAAATATTTAAAAACCCAGCTTTGCAAAATCTATAAATTAAATACCTTAAAATCTATAAATTAATTAAATTCATCATTGCCGTTCATCATCAGGCGCCATCAGGCACACAAGAATCAAACAATTAAACAAAAAACTATATTTTTCGAATCTGAATGCTTATTTTACTTAAACTGAGGGTTCATAGCTGATGGATTGGATACCAGGAAACGGATTGCGTTGTTTACCAAAACAAAAAGTAACGCCGCGACGACGACGCCCGAGCAGACAGACACACACAAAGATTAACAGACTCGCCTCATAATGCCTTCTGCCGGTTGAAAACATCTTACTTTTTAGAATGCAACAAAGATTAAGACTTTTTTTACTTGTCGTACCATCATCAGAGACGTTGCACATTGCAAATCAAAATCAGGAATGTCGATTGGCTGTTTCAGTTCAAAAACGGTCCATCCAGATACACAGACGTATATTTGAGATCGTTTATATCAAAGCGTTTTGTCTCACGCTTCTTGTTGTAGAGTTCAACGGCCAGACTGAAGTTTACGCTTGAAAGCTTTGAATAAAGTAAGTAAATACTTATTTATAGTGTTGTATTGGGTAGTTTTGTTTGGTGCTTTAGTTTGTATCGTTGTTGATTTCATCGTAGGTATTATGCACTGGAATTGCGCATACATATTTATTGAGTTTAAATATTCGAAATTTAAAATAAACGGTCACCAGCATGAGTTATGCGTCGAGATCGGTCGGCTAAGCTAAGGGTAAGCAAAGTTGAATGTATCGGCAGGCATCTCATCCTTCGTGGAATTTGCACCCACACATTCTTAGGTTTGCATCTTGCCGCGGTCGCGTCGTTCGTTATCGACTTGTTTGGTTTGTTTAGCCTGTTTTTTAAATTATTTCAATGAAAACCATTTTCGCAAGGAGTTGGGGATTAAAACGCAGGTATCTAATAGTACCTACCTACCTACCTAAGTAAAATTGTTAATTATTTTGCAATGTTTGTATCGTACTTACCTACGTATGTAGAAAAATTAGGTTTGTCAATTTTATTCGTTTAGGTAAGTAAAGTAGGTAAGTACCTAAACCTACTTATTCGTTAAAAATAAAAAGTTGAACCGGTACTCTGTCTGTAGTACCTACCAGGCGGCACAGTATCAGTAAGACTTGTTTTGTCATATTATTATACAAAATGTTTGTGATCTTTACTGTAATAATATGTTGTGCAAATAAATTATCTTTATAAAATACTTATTTACAAACTCACATTAATTTAGTTAATAAACCTAATAACTTAACTAATATTCCATAGGTACCTAATTAATATTCTGTGCTTTCTATTACTATACTACCCAACCCACCACGTGCCCGGCTGTCGCCGCCATCTTGGAATCGTTGTAGACTTTGGCGCGAAACGTAGCGTGTAGTACTTAGCGTAGCATGGCATGGCATGGCGTGGTGGGTGGGGTAGAAAGAGCGAGGTGAGCATCTAAGGAAAAACTTGGTTCCTTACATTTTTGCTGTTTTAATACGTACATTAATGCTGCCAACATTTTTAAAATGAAAATTTCTACCTCGATGATACGAAAAAATCACTGCACTTGCCTACTTTACTACATTTTATAGTATAAGTAGTAAATTATGCACTTGCAGCTAGCTACTAGCTAGTACATAATGGATATTGGTTTCGATTAGAACTTCAATCACTCGCTTCATTACAACTTCCACCTCTAACTTTTTTATAAATACCTGGGCCAAATCCTGTGTAAACGGATGTTACCGCCAAAACGTGGCGTGGTATGGTATACTTCCACATTAATGGCCGTCGTTCATTGCGCTCGCTTTGGGTGTATTGGCCGCTGCTCACCACGCGCATCCTGCCTGTGCCTACTACGAATCTTTTGTCCTGCTCGCACTCATCTCCCGTATTTGTAAACAAAAGAGACACACTTATATTACAATACTTCACATGCAGCGATTTTGGTGCCATAGAAGGACGCACGGCGAGATCAATGCACTTTCCGAGGACAGCAAGCCCGTTTTTATGTATCGTCAGTGCAACCGCCTTCGAACTAATAGGGATCTTAAGAGCCAGCCCTAAGAGTTGGTTTAGCGGAGTTATGGAATATGTTTTAGAGGTCGTAGGACGGCGGCGCGGCGCGTCGGCCGGCGGCGGTGTCTAGACGCGCGGGAAATTATTAAAGTTGTTGCGAGATGGAAGTATCCCTCTCAGGACTGGATTTTACTTGACCTCGTAAACGACATACTTACTAAACTAATAAATCGGAATATCGAATTAAACATCGGTTGGCCAATGCAAACATGCAAACCCTGATGTTACGCTTTACGCCTTTTTTCCCCATACATCTGTGACTTTATTTTGAATCGATACATTCAGTAGTGCTTAGTTATTTCCTGAGAATTAGTTATTCCCCTAGAGGCGTGTTCATGCTTTTTCAACTATCAACGCTTTAGCGCCGGTATCTGTACGGGAGTATATTAGGTATTTATTTTACATCTCTCATATTCGGT
The DNA here is from genome assembly GCA_947507515.1 of Eulithis testata. NCBI lineage: Eukaryota > Metazoa > Arthropoda > Insecta > Lepidoptera > Geometridae > Eulithis > Eulithis testata. The sequence goes on from OX382205.1 coordinate 5,427,755, forward strand.
AAGTACTAGGTCCTTATTACTTAAGTATACGATTTACTTTATTTATTTACTTATTTATTTTAGATACTAATGTAGGTCCTGTTATATGTACTTATACTTGTTTACTGTTTTTAAATCTGTAGATGAGGTAGGTACACATAGTAATTGTTTTTTTCCCTAAAAGCTCCATAACATCCTTGCCCTGCTCTGGGATTTCCATACCTATCATGGCATGCATTGTAAACATTTCTAATGTTGGTTTATCTTCGTTTTCCTTAATAGGTTCTCATTGTGTTATAGTTATAATATTGTCGATTACATACATTATACAATTCAACTACATGACATGCTTTGACGCGTATTTTAGGAGTGCAACGATAACGTAATGTTATCTATTCATAAATTCTTGTACTTTGACCTAATAAGTAGGTACCTAGGTAGGTACAGGAACCTAAAATGTTGTGTTCGAATATTGAAAACTAAACTTACAATACAAAGTAATATAGTGGTAGGTACCTATTAGTTATTCTCGTTATCTTCACAAAGTAACAGCACAAATCTACTTTTCATAGTTTTCATACATATTTTTTACAAACATAACTGAAGTGATGTGAATGTAAGTATAATTTAAATAAGTAGGTACGGGGAAAATATATACCTAGTTAAAATACGTTTTAATAAACAAGTATCGAAAGCGAAAAGCCATCGTACGTAACTGCTAAATATCTACATGTCACACGAAATGTTTTAATTTAATTGAAATGAGTAGATTGCGTAAGCAAGTCTCCGACTTACATACCTACGCAATTACGGTCTACCAAAAAATGTCTTGGGCACACTTCTGATTGGTTGGTTGGTACTGATTTGGACCAGTTGAGCTAGTTATCTATAAAATCGTTTGCAACGGTTTGCTAGGTATGTAAGATATTTTCAGATCTTTTTACTGGTAGCACAGAATATTAGTAGGTCGATCGTGGTAATGAAAATAAAACTTCGTATCGTAGGCATTGTTTGCTTGTCAATTGTAAATTTGCAATAACAATGCTTCTCGCAAGCTTCCAAGGGCACGGAGCACTTAGGCAGTAATAGTAATTGCATGCCATTCATATGACATTTTATGAATCATTTAGAAAACAAAGCTGCTCTTCAGCGGAGCGCATTGACTTGACACATCGTGTTTGTTTGTTGTTCTGGTGACTGACTGTGATCGATTCTGTGAATTCACTGTTTTTATACATGGTAGGTGCCGTGGGTTGGTTGCATGGATGACAGTAAATTAAAACAAAATATGGTCTTTCTTTACCTTTTAAACGATATTTTGGTGAATCTGTGCTTACATAAAATAGCAAACAAAGGGGTTACTTGATCAGCTCCCACTATTTATAGCAAAATCTTTTTTTCAAGGTTTCTATTTGAGATATCATCAAATAAATTGGACAAGGCGCAAGTAAAAACTATGTAGTGTTTCGAAACAAAGCCAATGTAACATGAACTCCCATTTGAAGGAACGTTAATGAATTTTTAATGACGATGCGGTTCAGGTTAATGTGGGTGGACCCTTAATAATTGTGGTTTTTATTTAATTCCTCGAATTCAGGTTACTGTTAGTATTTAGTTGCTTATACTTTTCCTTTCATAAGACCATAATGGTACCTACAGGTTTTGTGAAAAATCATACATTTCAGACGGGTACTTTGGGATAAATCTGGAGAAAAGTGAGAACTATTTCGCGGTATTAACAATTTTTTTCTTTAACAAAGTTTTTTTAATAAAAAATCTTAGGAGTTTTGGTTCAGTTCTAAGCTTTCATTAGACACCCTGGTACTTATTGGTTTAAAAAATATGTTTATTTTCATTATTTTTATATCCCCTTCATTTAACCCTCTTAATGGTACGGTACCTAATTTTCAGAATATTGTCTTCATTCATTCATGAATACACCTTCAAAACGTCATGGGTTGTAATTGTAACAAACTACTACTGTTGTAACTCAACTTTCTAGCTTCTACGGTTCAGCTCTGTTGGCGGTGACAGACAGAAGGATACCGGAGTGAGACCATAAGTGTTCCGTTGCAATTTTTCGACTAAGCATCAAATCGGAGCACGTGCAGTTTTAAACTTTAATTCAAGCTATGTTTAGAGCTAATTTTGAATCGTACGTGGCGGCAGCGGCGGCGAGTTGCTCTGCTAGGTGGTTGAAGCGCCCACCTTCGTCACCTTACTGAGGGGCCACTATTCGAAGGCTACCAGCAAAATAAAAGTCAGGCCCTTGAATTGTGTTTTATCAGTCATCGCACCCGAGGCACACAACGTGCCGTGCAAATAATTAGCAAACTACATAGGTATATGTAGTTAAGTATACATTACTTCTTACCTAAACAATTTAAAGAAAAAAACAAGTTTAGTGTATGCTTCTACACCACAACCTAACGTGCGAGTTAGTAAAGGTATTATGGCATTTGCGTATTATGGAACTTATTTTCAGAAAATTGCCCGACCTATGACATTTTTGTTTAATTTGATTTTTAGACGAAAACGGTGTAAATAGACCCCTAAGGGGATTCCTGGAACTTTTCTCCAATTTTCCCCTGCCGACAGTCGCCGTGGTAGCTAAGAGGATTTTAGGACAAAAGTTCCAGAAATCCCCTACGCAGGGAATTTAGTCAGGGGAAAATTGGAATGAGCCACGGTTACAGGTAAAATTAATTTAATAAAACTTTATTTTGAGGTTATAAAAATATATGCTGAAAATTTTTTTTTACTACTGACTTGAATCTGAATACCCTTTCATGATTACGCGTGTATACTCTATGGTGTGGTCTATAAACCAGTCTACCAATGTGGTGTTTATTTGTGTTGTGATTACTTGGGATCCTTTAGCTGTCTTTGTACGAAAGGGAATCAAAATAAAAAAACGGGTTGCGAGCGAAGTCACTGCCGAAAGCTAGTAGGTACTATGATAAAGGCAGACGCGAAACATTACTTTTCTTTTTGATTTCAATAATATTAATATAATATATGTATATATATTTTAAGTTAATTATTTAGTAAGTATTTTTTTTAACTGCCAGCACCGATTTTGATGACATCTAATAATATGTTCTTTTGAAAAATTGCTGCTACTAACACATCTGCATTGGTCTAAAACAACATTACATTTGCCGTTTGGAGTGTTCTTTACTCTGTAAAATTTTAAATCAGCACCAAATTTTCCTATTTCCAAAGATATCATATAAGGTTTATTATTACTGTTATTTATTTCGCACGTTGTGATCACGTTTCAAAGTGCGAGGGGCTCTAGAGCAGGTGGTATAGAGTCGGCGGATGTAGCTTACAAATACAACGCAGGGTCAAAAGACCAATCAAGGCCATGCCCGCGACATTCAACGTCAATATCCTCTACTAGGCGCCTCTGTTCTGTTCTGTCTGACTAGCTATCTGCTTCTAACAGCACATGGCTCAAACAAACTAGGTAGGTACTTATATCTTTTATCTACTTACGATATTTCCTAATCAATGAACTCTTATTTTATCATGCACTCATGTTCTGCTAATAGAACCCTAGTAGGTACCTTACATATTTGTTACTAGTAGGTAAGGTACTAGCTTGACCTTGTTACCATACCACTATTATCTAAATATAAAATAGTGTTTATAGGTATACAGATGAGACTATTTTCTGGTTTTAAGTACCTTTGAAAGCGTGATTTTGCAGTAACTAGGTAGATATTCGGGTTCGTATTCTAACAAAGCAATCGTTACTCAAGCATAGATTTGTGAAGACATTTTCGTACAAAAATCTATTCTTGAGTCCGGATCAGGGCTTGTTCAGTAAATGCGCACATGGGCCTTACGCTGGAATTCATGAACATGTATGTAGGAATTGTAGGAGTTCCCCTAGTTGACTTCATCCAGCGTAAGCTAAATCTAATCTAAAAGCCATAGGGGTAGCCCCACATGTTTATGAATCCAGCGTTAGTTTTTGAACTTACTTTTTATGCTATGCAGTTCAGACCACTCTTGTAACTCCAGTTGACTAGAGGCTGCAGTCTCATTTTTGATACCCAATTTTGTAAACAAACATTTAATACAAGCAGACCCCAGATGTCATGTGGATATCATCGCAACATAAAAACAGCCAGGTGGCACATGGCACATGGCGCATGGCGGCGGATCTGGGTTCGATGCACCACCGATGCACGAAGCAGCTTTTATTTTCTTTCAAATCGAAGGGTTGGATGGATGAAACCGTTAGATATAACTACTTAGAAAAAAGGTTTTGAACACCTGGTTGGTCTCTTGCCAGCCTTTTATTATGTAGGGTACATAAGGTTATGTAAACGTAATCAGTATTTTTTATTGTAAAAATTTTGCACCACAATTACAATGGTCCAATTTTTTTCGGTATGTTTCATGAAAATGAATGGTTTCGATTGGAAAATGTTATTTTTTTTGGAACTTCAACTTTAGTCATGTCATGTAAAGTACCTACCTTTACCTACTAAAGTCCACTTCAAGAAATTATCTTTTAACGCCGCAATAAAATAATAGGCAAATATGATTAGAGGGACGCTTCTATAAATAAAGCGTTAAACTTCAAAAAAATCACGAATAGGCTTCTAGAGGAGATTTTAAGAAAAAGAACTGTAGGATGTATTGATTGAAATTAAAGTTATTTATAATATTGGTGGTATTTATTTACTACAAAAATATGGAAAAATGTGTTTGAAATTACATTTGCGTTGCCTGCATTTGAAATTGTAACGGAAACCACGTGGCTGCGCACATCGAAACAGCGCATCCAGAGAAACGCTCTGCTGCCGCCGCCGCCACCGCTGCCGCCGCCGCCATACTACGTGCAGCCTACTATAATAGGTAAAAGTACTCCTACATATCACATCCCCGGAAAGTTCATATCCGTCCGCCCGGCATACTTGTGTATACTATCCGTATTATCCCACTAATATTATAAATGCGAAAGTTTACATGTTTGGACATTTGGATGGATGTTTTTGTTTTAATCAGGCCAAAACAACTGAACCAATTTGGATAAAACTTGGAATATACCTAGCTATTTTAGTTCGTAACCTGGATTAACACATAGACTACTTTTTATTCCGAATAATTAACAGGACCTACATTCTACATAGGTACAGGAACGACGACGGGTCTTCTTACTCCCGGTTGGGAGAAGGTTAGGGCCTCGATGACTATCTCTACCCTGGTTATCTGCGCCAGGGGTAACTACCCCTGGGTCCTGGGGCTTCGCCTGGATTGGCGGTGCTCCTCTTAAAACTAGGTTCAATGCTTTTTTTTTTTTTTTTTTTTTTTTTTTTTTTTTTTTTTTTTGAAATATGTATATATATATTTTTTTTTTTTTTTTTTTTTTTTTCTTTTGTTATGTTTTTTTTTCAATGTATATTTTTTTTTTTACAATTGCATATATATATTTTTTTTTTTTTTTTTTTTTTGTATTTTTTTTTTTTTTTTTTTGTACTTTTTTTTATATATACATATCTTATTATACATACTTAATACTAATACACATGATGAACAAAATATATACAATACAAAAATCAAAAAGGAAAAGAAAATAACAAATAAAATAACAATTACACTACTATATACAAACAATATTAAAAGCATGAACAACGGAAAAAGAGTTTAGCTGGAAGTTGAATTTAGAAACGAAAATAGTGAGAAGGAGGCAAGTGAAATTACAAGAGAAATTAAAAGGTGGACGAACGGAAGAGTGCGATATTGCAGCCTTAGGGCGCAATTCCACCTCTCTCCCGTTCGTGTAGGGTTGGTCATGGGAAGGATGGGAAATCTGGGAATGTCGTGTCGGCGTCGTGAACATTAGTCAGTCGCCTCCAAGAGGTCTCGGGGGAGGGGTCTCCACGGTTGGTCAAAGTCAGGGGGGCGTGTATGTAGCGGCGCCAGATTGTTCAGGTGGGCGTGGTGACCGTTGTCGGCCTTGTCGAACATTCGACGGGCCGACAACTTCACGAAGCTCTCGATGCTCTCCGTACCCGTGTCGCGGGCAATAACATCGTTACGGACGTATCTGCCCGCGCCTACACACATACGGAGTGCAACGTTCTGAACCCTCTGGAGCGCTACTTTGTTGGTATGGGAGAGGAGTGCGTACCACGCGGGAGCTGCGTAAGTCAGTCGGGAACGGACGTAAGTCTTGTAGACTCGCACCTTGGTCCTCAGCGGAAGTCGGGAAATCAAGACCGGTCGGAGCTGGGCCCTGGCAGCCCGCGCCTGTTGAAGGGCGCGGTCTACTTGAGGGTGCATTCTCAACGACCGGTCGATATCCACACCGAGGTACCTGGCGCAAGACTGCCACTCAATGTCCTGTCCCCTGAGCTGGAGCTTACAGGGATGGGAGCGACGGCGTGAGACAAGCAGGGCCGCGGTCTTACCGACGTTGACGGCAATGCGCCATTTGTCCAGCCAGGAGGGGAGAAGGTCTAGGAGGCGCTGCATGCGTCCTGCGGCTATCGTAGGGCTGCGGGAGGACGCGAAGTAAGCGCTATCGTCGGCAAACAGCGCAAGAACGACGTCCCGTTCCCCGGGGAGAAGGTGTCCCTCCAGGGTCGGGATATCGTTCGTGTAGTGCGCGTATAGTGCCGGCGACAGACAGCTTCCCTGCGGAACTCCGGCAACCGCTGGTCTGGGGGCGGAGTTTGTTCGTTCCACTGAAACGAAGAAGCTCCGCCCCCGGAGGAACGAGGCCACAAGATGCGTGAGGGCGGGGGGTAGGTCGGTCTGGGAGAGTTTGAAAATCAGTCCAGTGTGCCAAACCCGGTCAAACGCCTTCTCCACATCCAGGAACACCGCAGCAGTGCTATGGTTGCGGTTCAGTGCCTCAGCCAGCAAATGGAGCACTCGCGCAAGTTGCAGCGTTGTGCTGTGCTGGCTTCGGAACCCGAACTGCTCCGGTCTTGGCACGATGCTGGGGTAGATCCGGGAAAGGAGAAGTCGCTCGAAGAGTTTGGCGATAGTCGGTAGTAAGGTAATCGGTCTGTAGCTCGCAGGAAGACGTCGGTCCTTTCCCGGCTTGGGGAGGACGATTACCTTACCGGTCTTCCAATGGTCGGGGAAATGGTTAGTCCGGAGGATGCCGTTGAATAGCCGCGCGAGCGCAGCTATACCTCGGCGCGGTAAGTGTCTCAGAGCCATGTTCGTGATTCCGTCGCAGCCTGGCGCCTTCCGCCCGTGTAGGCGGAGGACGGCCTTCCGCACCTCCATAGGGGATATAAAATACCCCCCATCGAGGGGCGGGGTCGGGCGCGACAGGAACTCACTTACCGACTCTTCGACGTGGGCGTGGTGGTCCAGTATGTCTCGTGGGGCGTCATTGTCTACGGGGTGTGGCGAAAACTGTTCCTCCAGGTGCGTCGCGAGGATCTCGGCGCGATCGATGGGGTTGAAGCGCCTCACCCCGTTCCTGTCAAGGAGAGGATATGTAGGGATGGGGGTGCGTGTGAGGGCCCGGTTTAGCGCGTACAAGTTGGTGTCGTGTTCGGAGGCCCGGTCGATGGTAGTCTCCCAGGTCTCCCCACGCCAAGCTCGTACGGCCTCCGAGACCTCCGCAGTCAGTCGGTCAAGTTGCGTCTTCAGACGGGGGCAGCGCGAGCGCGCCCAGTCGCGTCTTAGTCGTCTTTTGGTCGAAAGTCGTCGTTTTAGGTCAGTCGGTAGCTCTTCGCGTGCGTTCCGGCGGCACTGGGGGATCGGTTGGGACGCTGCCTCCCTCGCCTCCTGCAATCTGGCTGTGAGCCTGGTCGCCTCCTGCTCAACCTCCTCCGGGGAGCTCAGGCGACCCACCTCTAAGTCAGTGAGGGCGCGAGCGAAGGCCTCCCAATCGGTTTTCCTGTTTTGGGGTCTTGGGATAGTACAAACCGCTGACAAGGCCAGCGTGATTAAGAGGGGAAGGTGATTTGTGTCCATGTCGTAGAGGACTTCGACCTGGACAGGGTAGGGGATGTTCTTGGTCAGAAGTATGTCCAGTACGTCTGCTGAGTGTCGGTTGTTCGTCGGTATGTGAGTCGGTGAGTCAGGTCCTAGTACTGTGATATCCATGGCCTCCGCATCCTGTTGCAGCTGGCGGCCCACTGGGTTGATAACCCGGGACCCCCAGTCAGGGTGTTTCGCGTTGAGGTCCGCGGCTAGGAGGGTGGGGGTGGGGGAGTCAAAGATTGCTGAGATATCCTGAGGGGAATAACGGGGGCCTGGAGGGCGATAGCCGGCGAAGAGTTTTAGCTCGACTCCTGCCGCGCTCACCAGGACACCCGTAGTTCTCAGCTCGTCAAAGGGGAGGTGCTCAATTTCCTCGTGTATGACATCGCGACGGACCAAGGCAGCAGTGCCTCGGAAGGCATGCCCGGTGGCGGGGGACAATTCGTCCCGTCTATACACAAAGTAATTGGGCACCTTGAAAGAAGAATGGGGGGCTAATTTGGTTTCGCCCAGGAGGATTATGTGAATATCCTGCGACTGGGCGAGGAGGCGGAGGGGCTGGGCCTGGAGCCTAACCCCTCCGGGATTCCAGTAAAGGACACGCAGACAGGGCGTACTACCCATTGTGGGTCCTACCTAGCGAGGCCAGTGCTCGCATCGCCGCCTCCTGGAGGTTACCTCCGGCAGCGATGGTGACGAGGAACTCCGTCAGGACCCTGAGGATAGACTCCAAAGGGTTCCCGGCGGGTCCTGTCGCGTTCTCCTCGGCCGGCGATGCAGCAGAGGGGTAGTCGGTGGTGCCTATGAGGGGGATGGTCTGCGGGACAAGTCGGGGACGGCTGGTCTGCACTCTCTGGGGCAAAGGAACCCAGGGGGTCGCAGTTGCCCGCAGCACCGTTGCGGGTGTTGGTGCGGGGTGGGGTACAAAAGTGGGCGGGGCCTGTTGGTCGACGCTAGCTCTGGCCACCGCTAGTGCCGGGGTCGGCAAACGGTAGGCCGGAGCAGGTTCCGAGCGCGTGACCACAGGCTCGGCTACTGGGGGAAGAGGCAGCTCTTCGTTAGGCAAGGGCGTGGAGGATGCCACTGGTCTCTTCCTCCCACGTCCTCCCCTACGTGTCCGGCGCTTACCTGGGACGGGCTGTCCTCGTTCGGTAGGCTGGTTGGCAGCGGCGTACAGACCCGTTGCTGGGGCCTCCGGTGCTGATCTGCTGGGGCCTTGGGATCGCCCATCAGGGCGAGCGGGGGGCGATGTCGCCCGCAGTCGTGCAGGACCAAAGGTTGCGGGTTCGATTCTTGCAGGTTGGTCCGTGCGAGGTGCCGTCGTGCCGGTAGGCGGGCGCGCAAGGGGCGGGGGGGCGGTTGCCACGATTCCCCTCTTGCGCGCCTCGCGCCTGAAGACGGGGCAGCGACGGTCGTTCGCGGTGTGGTCCCCTTCGCAGTTCGCGCAGGTGGGTTTCGCCGTTCTTTCGCGCGGACAGTCCGCAGCGAAATGTAGGCCTCCACAGCGCACGCAGCGAAGGGGACGGTGGCAGTTCCCGGACGCGTGGCCGAATGCCTGGCAGCGATGGCACTGGGGCACCCTGTTAGAGGCGCCACGCCAGTGCTCTATCACTACTCCCGGCATGGAGAGTAGCTCACTGACCCGGTACAGCCGTGCCAGCTCCTCCTGGGTCATGTGAGTTAGCTGGGCGTGAAACAAGCAGCCTGCCCTGCCTTGCTTCAGGGAAATGTGCTTCACGAAGAGCACCGGAAAGTCCAGAGCCGACAGAGCCGCCTTGATCTCCTCAGGGTCGGTATCCGCAGGAAGCCCGCGGATAGCGACCTTCGTGGGCAGGTCGGCTTGGATGCTGTAGCAGAACCAGCTGATCGCTGGATCGGCTGCCATAGCATCCACTAGGTGGCGCTGGACAATCCGGTACTCCTCGATGGAGCGGGGGATGAAGCGCACACCCTTTCCCAAGGGGCGCGCGTTCGGGGCGAAGCCGAGCTTCCCGCGGATTGCAGCGAAATGCGTTGTCCAGTTGGGCAAGCATTCCACTACAATGGGCGGGTAGCCCTTGGTGGCTGGAGGCACGGCAGCTGCCGGTTGGCTAGCTGCGGTGGGAGGTCGCGGGGGGGAGGCAGTAGCTGCAACTGCAGCGTACTGCATGGAGGTCGTCTGCGGAGGAGGGAGACGCTCGTCTCGCGCAGGTTCCGGGGCTTGGGGCAGGGACTGGAGTGGACTCACCATTCGCGCTACCGTTGAGGTGCGCGGCGTGGGAGTCGGTGGGCTGGCTGGAGTCCTCGAGGGGCTGTCAAACTGCGCCAGGTGGGCAGCGTAGGCAGCTGCGGCGCGTGGTGTCGGAGTCGGAGGGGTGCCCAGAGGGAGGTCGAGGGGCACCATTGACTCGGGCTCAACGTACTGCGTCGAGTCCGCGCCAGAGTACCTCTCCTCTTCCTCGTCGTTGTCTTCTCGTGGCTCGCTTGACTCACCGCTGGTTTCCGGGTGGGCGTCCGACTGGTACCCGGATGGTCCGGGTAGCGCCAGACGTTCCTCCGGAGGCGATGGAGTCGGCGAGGGTGAGGCCGGCTGAGGGAGGTGGACCAGTGCGGTCCGGGAGGTGCTTGGGGTGGCGACTAGCGGAGGCGAAGACAGAACCTTCTGCCTCTTGTCGTCGTGCGCGGCCGGGACGTCCTCTGGTGAGGAGTCTACCGGCCGCGGCCTGACGCCCTTCCGTCCTGGCCGGCCGGGTTCGTCGCGCCGCGGATCATCAAATCCACAGTCGCGGAGCCCCTCGGCCTGGGGGACGGGCGGGGCAGCCTCGATGGCTGCGATGGGTGGCTGCGGACGGTTCCTCAGCGCGCCGGGAGCCAAAACAACCGTGTTCTCAGGGTTGAAGAGGTCCCTACGCGTGATGGCACGGTCCAGAAGCGGGACACGCTTGCGGTCCGGGGGTTTGCGGGGGGGGTCCTGACCGCTATCCGACATGGTCGGGTTGGCGGGGGATGGGTGTATGGGGGTAGATGGAGGGGAGGGCTGAGGATGGCGGGGAAGACCGCTGGTGCGGCAAGCCTATGCCAGGCACCGGCTCGCCAATCCACCAGCGGATACAGGGGATGGGCTGGGATGGGACGGTTGTCACTGCCTTGGGTGTTTTCAAAAAAACACCAGGTAGTGACGCACACGACGGACGGGACGGGATAGAGGCTCTCGTTCCGTCAGCGATGCGACGCCTCGGCACCGACGCGACACTCCGGGGGGGCGACACTCCCACTGGGGGGGCTCGCTCCAGGCCACCGGTTGTCAAGCGTCAGGTGTGGGGGGCGTCAGGGGGCGTGGGACTGCTCTGAGAGGGTTCTCTGCAGAAGCACGAGTCGTCGAACGTCATGATGAACATGATAGGTACAGGTTTAAATAAATAAACGGGATTAGTGGCGCCACATTTTTAACACAAGAGGGAGAAGTTACGTCAGCTGCTTCAGGCGAAAACTGTGATTTATCATAAAATAACTATAGATGTTATTGCTAAAATCATACAAAAGCTGAATCGCGTGGACGAAAACGCACGGCACCCCCTTCGAATCCTACGATAGCAAATGAACATAATCGTTGTTACCAAAAAACATGTTTATTCCACCCCCTGCGAATCCTACGATAGCAAATGAACATAATCGTTGTTACCAAAAAACATGTTTATTCCGAAAAAAAAAAAAAAAAAATTGAAACGCCACGCGGACGAAGTCGCGGGTAACAGCTAGTGTAGGTATTATAATTTCGAATTGGTGACCTTTCAGAGTATCAAATATCGTGGCACCACCCACGTGCCTCAAGCTCAAGTTAGTCACCCACCCGCCCTCACCTCCTAAAAACCACGTGAAATAAATCACACCGCCCCATGGAGTTTCTTACTCAATACAGCCACGTGGATTTCACGTGCTCTAAAAATCTTGGTTTCAGTTTTGTTGTAATTTTTAAACAATTTTTGTTTAGTATTTAAAATTTAGGTTTATTAATCAGTGTTATTTATAATCCTCTAAACGCAATGCTGCCAGAGAAACTCTTATAAAACGACGCAACACCATCGTGTTTGAGATCGTTTGATTTGTTTTGGTTGGACAAGGTTTTAGATTATGTCCAGGGTCTGATGATGGCGCTGGAAAGTGGTCATGAGAATTCTGTAATCCAATGACGCATAAATACTTGGTTATAAGTACATTTTTAAATAACAAAATATTGAAATAATGTGTGTTAAAGACTTATACAAACTTCGGAGATAAAGGGGCCCAAGATTGTACAAAATTAAATGTTAGGTAAGTAAGTTTTTGAATTTTTTTCATTATAAATTAAAAACTATCGAACCCTTAAAGTGCGGAGCGGAGTACCTTAAGTATTGTGGCACCATAAGGGTTCCGTTAACAGTGTTATTACCCCATGGATTCGGAACCCTAAAAACGAGGTCAGCCCTGGCCCTGGCTGCCAGGCAAGACTCAGGGCCACATGTTTCGTTGCTACATAGCTCCTACTTTATGAGGGGGCTCGGGGCGGGTAGACAGGGGTAAAGGTGGCATGGGGGTGAGGTTAGGGGGCTGAAATTAATGTACTACACTTCGAGTCCAACCAAAGCCGATGACTACGACGACGACGCGTGCGTCCTGCCGCCGCGACATCGCCCCCGCTTCGCCCAGTACGCCACCCTCCGCACACCACCACACCGCGCCGTCGAAAGCGCGCGATTATTCTGTCTAGCGAACGAGGGATACGTAGTCAGTCAATGCCTTGCTTACGTACGTCAGTCAAGCCAAGCAAGACCCATTGGTTGGCTGACTTGTCGCTCCGCTCTGTCACCTTTCGTTTAGTTTAGCTCTCATCGCGCTGTATATCGGAACGGTCGCATGTTCGCAATCTCTAAACCTCCGCTGTTGTTTATTTTATTAACATTCCACATTCCTACGAAGTTTTGTTTTCGCGATTTAAATTAGTTTAAAAGTTTCATGAACTGTGCTTTCATCGTTTTGAACATTTAATAAAAGACTGAACTTAATATAAGCTGTGAGACGGGCCGAAATGAGTGGATTGACCACAAGAACAAAAAGAGGATCGCGGGGTAGTGCCACTCTTCTGGAAGCAGCCAACAGAATTCTGCGATTACTTGGAGTTAGTTCTGCTAAGCGCGGGAAACAACCCTCGCCCAAATCTAAGGTAAAGGTCAATGACTCAGCATGTCTACTTTTGTAACCTTACCCTGTTTGTTTGTAGACAACTAGGTTGTAGGTACAACGCTTTACCGTTACCAAAAAAATCCATTTATCTAACTGAAGTCAAATCAGTCAAAAAACCGATCGAATCAGTTAGGTAGGTAGGTTACCTAATGTAGTGTTTATGAAATTAGGATTTCGAGTGATTTTCAAGGTTTTAAAAATTTATTTTCTGTGATATCTGAAGCGTGCGCAACATGTTTTCATAATTTAGGGGCTTCTTTTAAGAAAATCTACAAAAACAAAATGAATTCATTGCCATAACCCGCCGCTGCCGCGCCGCCGCCTCGGAAGTAAATTTGAGGCCATTCATCAAAAATAGAAACTGTTTAGAATCTAAGCAAAGCTCTTTTCTGCTCTATCACTTTTTTACTCCCTGTGGACATACCCTACCTCCAACTTACAACCCCTTGGTCGAATTATCTTTATAAGTATTAAAATTTATCAGCTTTGAAGTTTTAGTGCATCACACTCAATGTTCTCAAATTTACCCACAGCCAGCTAGTAGGTTGACCAGTAGGTAGGTCCTTAGGTACCTGGGAAGTAACTACCTACCTAATGATAAAGAAGACGAGATTTTCATTGTAGGGGGCTTAAAATTATTGTAAAGTTAATTTGATTCATCCTCATACACATTTCTCCGTCTACTTTTTTGTTTCCATTCTGCAGTAGGTAGGTGTACCTAACTACAAGTACCTACTTGCTTACCCTATTTGAATGTTTATATCATTGACCGTGGTGTTGAATGAAACTATATAAGGTAGGTAAGAGTATTGTAGTACCTAAGATGTTATGTACTTGTACCTAACCTACTTACCTAGTAATTATGAGGTAGGTAGGTACCTATGTGAATATGAACTTTCGCTGCAGGTACCTACCTAGTCACCAATAAATTGACATAAAACGTGACGTAGTACATAAATGCGCGGCGCACTTTCGCCGTGTTTACTGTGTTTCTTTCACATTGTCGAGAATGTTGAAGGTCCGATGCAAATAAATAAGCCAGCAGCGCAGCGTGGCGGGCGGCGGCGGCGTGACGTGACGCAGCACTTGTTTGTTGTTTGTACACGCGTTGTCGGCGTGATCACTTTGTTTACCATTAGCTGCGGACGATTCACGATAAGCATTCATCACTCGCCAGTAATGACACAATACAAAATAAGTGTTCCGTTTTTCCAAAACTGGACCGGAACGGAATACTAAAAAAAGTTTTATAGGTACCTACATGGTACTTATTTTCTTCGATGGGACTGTACATTTTATTCAATACAAAAAGCTGGCAACCCTAGCAGTGATACTTAACCTAGCTGGGGGGTACAACTGCTAGGGTTGCCAATATTTTGTAAAAAAAAATATATATTATACTTAGTACTTATTGTATTTTAAGGTCGGAGAAAGAAAATGAACAGTGTTTTTATAAAGAAAACAGTATTTTATTGTACCTACTATGGCTTCAACAAATTGTTAACGAACAAAATAACCTTCCAGAAACCATAACAAAAAACCACTGTCTTCAATAATACTGGTATTATATCTAATTCGAATGGAATTTAATGAATGCAGCGAAATGCACGAAGACGTGGGATTGAGGTCGGTTCGACTACGCGGTACAGCCAGCAATAGAAGCAAATAAATCCGCCTATAAAATAAATCCGCCTTGTGTGACTCATAATACCCTGTAATTAAATCTCAACTGAAGTTAGTAATTCGTTGTTGAATGTAGAGTAAAAGAGCATTAAAATTAATAGTTTTTTGTTGCTGGCTTTACGTACTACGAGTGTACGGTGTACGGAATGCGCTTTGCTCTGAGTGCTGTGGGAACTGGGAATGCGCGGCGCGGGTACCGTTGCGTCGACGTCGTCGATCGTGGCTACGGAATGCGAGACCCACTTGCGGCCAAGTGACTCATTCGAAACATCAATGAACCTCACTTGATGTTCAGTCAGATACGGAACGTTAGCTCATGCTGTATATTCGCGCAAGACCACCAATGCCAGGATAGAGTAGAGTCCGGACATAGCTATGTTACCAGGATAGGACGAAGAAAGTCTACGATAATTTTACATTAATTACGCAGGTACTTTGTAATGTGCCTAATATATTATGTTAACTTAATGAATGTGCTACTTATTTCCTTTGCAGTCGAGAAGGTGATGTAGACTGTCAAGATAGAGTCCCAAACTATGCAGTCGAGAAGGTGATGTAGACTGTCAAGATAGAGTCCCAAACTAAGCAAAGCTTGTAAGCTATGTTGCAGATAGATAAGACTAGATTTTTCTCGTATTATTTTGAAAATTGAATTCAAATGAAAATGACTGCTGGTTGTCCCAACGTAACGGTTCGTGATCGTGATGCGAAACCGACCTATGAACTCTCGCGACGATGCGATGTGCGGTTCCGAAAAGTTCCGACATAGGTACATTGCTTTGCGTGTGATTTGCGATATTCTCACGATTCACGAGAGCAATTAACAAGGCGGTCTGTTGGTCATTCATTATTCAGCCGCGTTTTCGTAAACAAGCCTCGTTACAAAAAGTGCTTATCAACAATCTCCATTGTTACAGAATAACAGCCGAGCTGAGAGTGAGGTCCGAGTTCCCATTGCTGCGGCAGAAACGATTGCTGAGACACCGGTGAAAATGCAAGCGTCATCGACGACTGCTGCTCCGTCGGCTCCGGTACCTTCAACCTCACTTACGCCCAGTCAGCCCGCCAAACCCTCCAAGAGATCTCCTGAGGACTACAAATTTGGCAAGCTAATTGGTGATGGCTGTTACAGTACTGTCTTCCTAGCCAAAGATATTCACAACGGAAAAGAAGTTGCAAGTAAGTATTACACTTCAACAACACTCAAACTCCTTTATCTATAAATTTTGACAATAATAATAGCGACCTTATAAAATCCATATTGGTTAATCAGAAGGAAGAGAGAATAAAGTTTTTAGATAGTGATTTCGCCTCCTACGAAAGTTACCTAGTAATACAATACGAATTATCGTATGATCTCAATGCGGAGGACGATTTATTATGTGCTATAACCTAACCTAGTTTCTCTCTTTCCAGTTAAAGTCTGCAGTAAAGATCACATCATCCGAAAAAAGAAGAGAGAATACATCAAACGAGAGAAGGAAGCCCTCAACTTGCTATTCAACGTCCAGCATGGATTTATCAAACTATACTGCACTTTCCAAACCAGAGAAGAACTGTTCTTTGTGCTGTCCTACGCTAAGCATGGCGAGCTTTTGTCTCATATTAATCGAGTTGGCTCCTTTGACTACAATGTAGCTAAACACTACGCCGCTGAGCTACTAGAAGCATTGGAAAAGATGCATGCCAAAGGCATAATCCACCGTGATCTAAAACCGGAAAATATTTTATTGGACGAGAACATGCACTTGAAAATTGCAGATTTTGGAACAGCCAAACTGTTGCATCCTAAAGATATAAGACCAACTACTGAAGATAATGAAAATGAAACACAAAATGAACGTTCGAGAAAGATCAGTTTCGTTGGTACTCCTCAATACGTAAGCCCGGAGTTATTGCATGACTGCGTTGACACCAGAGCCTCTGATCTTTGGGCGTTTGGTTGCATTGTATACCAGATGATCTCCGGCCTCCCTCCGTTCCGAGCAGCAACAGAGTTCCTCACGTTTCAAAAGATTCTTAAAATGGACTACGAGTTCCCAGAAGAATTTCCCAGTGACGCCAAAGATCTAGTTGAAAAGATATTAGTTTTGGATCACTCACAAAGACTTGGGTCTAATGACACAGGGGAAACTTACGAAAGCATTCGCAATCATCCATTCTTTGAAGGAATCGATTGGGACAACCTATTTGAAATAACTCCTCCGCCGATAAGCCCGTACCTGCCGGCTTTTAAAGAAGAATATACCGTGCCAGACGACCTTGAACCAGGCTTGGGACAAGAACAACGTAAACGACTTTGGGAAATCGACTTGAATACTTCAAAAGGTACCTAACGTACATTATTCTTTTACATTTACTTTCATAGACTTCTTTTTCCATTAGATACTAGAGAGATATTGCTTTCTACGTGGCTGATTTCTTCGTCTGTTGTAACAGAACAGCAAAATGTTTCGTTTGATACAGCAAGCGATACGGTTAGCTAATTTCTGCGTATGCAGTTAATGTGGACTTGCGCGAGTGCATTGAAGCGACTAGTAAGAGGCAACCGCTGCGTCCATGACCCAAATTCTTGGCAAAACACCAGTCTTGTTTCATAACTGTGCCAAGTGATTAAATGTTTTTGCGATTGTATCGCTTAAATCAACTCCGTTACAGAGTTCTCTGTACGTTACTGACTCTTTCCGTGCACATGTTGCATATAGCATATGTCATCGCATTCAAGTCATACTGACGGTCGTCCTCGGTACATGCTACGGTCGACATTAATGACGTCAGCCTTCCGCCGCCGCCGCCGTCGCCGCTGCTCCGAGAGTGGTTTATGCCATCATGAATGAATCGCACCGCATACTCGTAGCCGCACAGCTGACAATACGATAGGGCGTATCACATGATACGTGAATCATCCATGCGATCATCATTGCATAGTATAGTGCAAATTTATCATAACAAGTAACGTTGATCTAATACAAACTTGAATGTTCTTTCTGTCTTTATAGGACTTTTGTGCATAAACTCCGAAGACAAACGGCACCGTATCGAAGAGCAATCAATTAATAGTCAATGGCATCAATTCGTGGACGGAGAGCTGATTTTGAAACAAGGCCTAGTAGATAAAAGGAAGGGTCTATTCGCCAGAAGACGCATGTTGTTGCTTACCACCGGCCCTCGACTGTTCTACGTCGACCCAAACAACATGGTACTCAAAGGAGAGATCCCTTGGTCACCAGAACTACGTGTTGAAGTGAAGAACTTCAAAATATTTTTTGTTCACGCGGTGAGTTATATTTTCCTTTTTATAATTTTCCGAAATACCTTTTTAGTTTCGCTCTGTCCGACTGTCTGTCTGTCCTTAGTTAGTCATAGCCGTTTTATCCAACGACCAATGAAAGAATCATGCTGAAATTTGGCAACGTCATTTATTTATTTACTTAATCTGAACGTTATAGGTATATAGACTTGCCGAAGGTTAGCACTTGCCCTGTATCGATTTGCCTACGCTCGCGTTGGACTAAGCCACTCGACCAACACGTGTTACACAGGCTTTAGAAGTTGAACGTTGCGAATCGTGCGAGAGGGATGATATTTTTTTTATGCGGTATATACACTTCGCGCATACATGTAAACTTATTGGATTCAATTTCAACGATCTCTGCATTGTATATAACGTAGTTATGGTTATGTTAGATGTCTAACCTGACTTGGGTACATACAACTACCTGTCGGTAAAAGTAGTAAATCCTGACTTCGGAAGCATTTCCTGTGCCTGGTCCGTCCGCTGCGCGCTTTAATAATTTATTAAATAACCAGATTCAGCTCTTAACTTCTCAAACTTTCTTTGAAATTTTATTTTATACCTTAAGTAAGTCAAGTAAAATGTGTTTCTCTTTTTTGTTGAGCAGCCACACCGCACATATTATTTGGAAGACCCGGCCGGGTTCGCTCTGGAGTGGAAGCGCGTGATCGACGAGGTGCGCATCAGCACCTACGGGCGAGATACGACCTAGGCGGTGGCGGCGGCGCCGGAGCCAGACTCCGCCCGCATTATATCGTAACTGCAGGGCTGAATGCACACTTGTACGATACTATTAGTCTCGATTTGAAGCATGGTGTCCATCCTGACAGAATGGTATGGCGTCCGATAAACGCGAAGAATCCGCGCCGCGCCACCGCCGCGCTAAGCATGCACGAGGCGCGCTGCTCGTTCTCGAGATGACGACATCATCAGCTGCCGATTGATCATTATGGACATTGACTGATTCCTAATCGTAGTAAATACCCCTTAAATTATTACTCTTATTAAGTTCCTTAGTTAATGTGAATAACCGCGATGTGTGTAAATATTTTTGTCTTACATTATAATATCCGCGATCGCTTAGTGTAGTGTAAAGTAACCGTGGGCTCTCAGGCCTAGTTGTAAGGACGGACTTGTTATTCACCACCCGCGTGTTCACAAAGCCCATTCCGGTTGGTAACTAGGCAATTTATAGCTAAATTTAATATTATTTAATTAAAATAATTTGCCAACGGAATGAGATTGTATAGTAATCAATACCGTAAAATGGAATGGAGGGAAATAAAAACGCAGAAAAATTAGAAAAAAAAATGTGCAATTTGAGAGGCCATTTTTTCTTCAATTTTGGTGAAATTAAATTTGGTTTACTAACGAAAACAAATGGTAACATTTTTGAAAATTCGCCTGCATACGGCCTGTCTGTTTCGACTTGAAGAGTTACCGAGTTTAAACTATTTCAAATATTGGAAATGGGTAGCTCGCAGAACTGACAATCGAACCGGGATACAAGTGGCACAACATAAAGGCCCTCGAATAGTGACCACAAACCGAAAGGCAAAGTATACGCCCGACGGACTGACGTGGCGGGAAGTGCGTGAATGGAGAAGGCTCAAAATCGTCCCTTCTGGAAATCTATCAGGAGGCCTCTATTCAGCAATGGAGTTCTACATGGTAAAGTCGGTATTAATATTTGACAGCCATGGTCATTTAGTCTATTCACCCGTTTAGCGTTTCTATTGTCCCCCACCCCCCATACTACGGTACTTAGACAAATATTTCTGGCGGTTTTATATTCTGTACCGAGACTTTACAACGTAGGTTGTCCCCGTGTTTGGTCTCGGAGGAGTAAGCCGCCGCCGCCCGCTGATGATGAGGATAGTTTCCTTGTTACGCACGCACTTGTTGGCGGCGCTCTCCGATCATCAGTATCGTAGAGGGCGCAATGCTTTGTGCATTAATATTACTTTTGCACTCCTATATTTACTTAGCAAGGGTATTTATGGTTAGCTAAAAAGGTGACAGCTTTCAGGCATTGGATTTATTTCAATTAAACATACACATAGGTATTAATTAGGTACCTATCTAGATGAATTATCGATATATATTTTTATGTAATATAAAGATGTAACTAGGCACCTCATAATAGAATTGCTTAATATAATTTAATTGTATAAACAATTTTTACTTTTATGTATGAGCAAACTCACTACATAACATACCTGTAGTTAGGAACTATAAACCTATATGACTTCATACTTATGTAACGTAAGTTAGGTACCTACATCATCAATGTCATAGGCTTATTTAGTTATTTTCCTAGGTTAACTGTATTGTTATCCTGTTTGCCTGCTAAAGTTTATGTTCACTACTATTGATAGTTTCAAAAGTTATACAGGCCACAGAATTTTTGGCATATTATAATATGTACCTACCTACAACAATTATGTATATTGGGTATATTACTTACTACCTACATACTAATAATGCCTAAACCTTGCCTGTACCTAGGTGCATATTTAATATTTATTGTAAAAAGGGGTTATGCGTGGGTATAAACTTTCTTAATATTGTATTATTTTCCAGTCTGGTATAAATCCATTTAGGTAGACAAATAGGTAAACCTAGGTAAATAATGGATATTAACTTATGTGTCAATGATTCCTTCAAAACACAATGTTTAACCATAATTTTTGACAATTAGGTAAACCTACCTACCTACATCATTTTTCAATGGCATTGTTAATCAAGATACAAGATAGTTTTTTTATGCATAAACTGCATTTAAAAAATAATTGTTTACTTACCTACTATTGCAATTATATTTTACATTGTACCTACCTACCTTCATTTAAGTATTGCGTTAATTCCAGTAACAAAATAAGAAATTGAAAATAAATTGAAATTGATTTTTAAAATAGTAATTTCTGTTTCTCTTTGTTATACGTCTAAACTGCACCAAACTTCACAGTAGTCTGTGGGGCTTGATGACCACTTGGTGGTGAATGCAAAGGTACATCATAGTACCATGTACCTATAGGCTCTGTACCATCATGGTAGTTGTGGTAGGTAAATAGTAGGTACAAATAAATAACTATATTGATACCTACCCACAACTACAATTAAAGGTTGGTAGGTTACACTAAGTAGAAAAAAATTGGAGTAGGTACGCAGAGAAAGGGGTGGGAAGGGAATACGGTTGCCAACTAAACTGTTATTATAAAAATACATAGGTACCTATTATACTTTTTATTTATTCCTAAAATACTGTTTACCTACTGTTGAATAAAAATAAAGTACATACCTATGCAAAATACTGTTTTTAATTCTTTCATACATCCGTCCAAGCCTGAGTAGAAGTACCTACCTAGGAACGTAGGTACCTACGGTAGTTACTTAAGCACCCATTCTTTGGTAAATAGAGTCCTTTTCATGAAAGAAGTCCCGCGGAAATTTCCGGAACTAAACTTAAAACTAAATTTTAAATTAGTTGTCAGGTGTTGTTATTGTGTTAGGATGCTAGTGCGTTTTTATTTGGTTTCTGTGATCAAAGTCTTGTTTTCAATGCCTAAAGTTGTTAAAAGTGCTGCCCGAGAAATAATACAAGGTGGACTACAGCGCCGCGTCTGCGGGACTTCTTTCATGGAAAGGACTCTACTGAGTCAACTACAAATTTTGCTCTGCACTAAAATGCCGTGATCACGAATAAAAGTCAATCATAAAATGTATCGTATTCGAGATCGCTAACGTATTCGAGATACACTGCGTGGTGTCGCTACAAAGTTTGGCAGTCGAGCTGGCGTTGACGCGCAATATGACTTGAATACGGTAGATTTACGTAACGACGACGTGACTGAAATTTGTTCTTTTTTTTTTCGCTCCTCGGAGCAGGCTATAGTTTTAAAACTATACCGCCTAGTCTGTTATGTTTATTCTCCTATTGTTAGTTACGTAAAGTCAAGTCTTCGTCAAGTCGGGTGTCGTTTGTTTTGAAGAGAAAATGGTGCATGGAATCGAATTTTGACATTCAGAAAAACCACTTTACACACATTTATTCCAATGGCTCACACTTTATGTTACGACCTAAGTATTATTGGTCAAAATTCCACCAAAATTAAACAACAATACCCACAATAACACAAGAAAAACTATATGCGTGCAGTTCATAACAAACACACCCACTCATTCTTACTGAGTCCACAGTGCCTACCTATAAAATTACGCTGTTTTGCGAAGCTATTCTGTTCTATAAGTAATAAAACAAATTGTAGAGTACATGATAATAATTAAGAATATTTAAACATCAAAATAAAAACATATTTTCAGAAGATATACTTTTATATCATTAGACACCTTTACCTACAACTACAACAACAATGAAGACACGAAAACTCAACACAATAAAACTAGATAACGTTATAACAAAATAGCACATACACTACAGTAAAAGTAACAATAACAAAACAATATCTGAAAACTGAAGAAATTTCAAAGCAAAACGGGACGAGACGCCATTATTTTCAAATTTTTATCCACGTGACATGTTGACATTAGACATGAGTTCGATATATCGAAACGTAACTGATATCGGATATGGGTAAGATATCGATATTTATACCCCGATATCATGAAAACTAACCAAAACCTCTACTGATACCCTAAAGACACGAACAAACTTCACAAATATACGCTACCTCCCTTTCTAAGTATGAGTAGATTTTCTACTGGTTAAAAAAAAACATACTCGTCGTTAAGCCATGACGGATTCCATAAAGTGGCCTTAATACTTCGTCACCAGAGTTGGCCACTAACTCATACGAGCTTGCTTTACTGGTTAAAATGAGATGGAGCGAATATGAATGACGTAACGTTAGATATTTGCATGATAATGGCGTGCGTACAAATATGTCATAGGACGCTAGCAATATGGTTTACTTTCTATTGTAACTTTTTTTGGTCAATGGTTTTGCGGCGCGAAAACACGAAGCACATATTGATATTTAAAAACCGATATCGATATGCAAACTGTATCGGCTACTTAACCGTTTGCGAGAAAAAACTAAAACGCCCATCTCTAGTTGACATGACATTTAACGTCAACTTTCTCGTTGCTTTGTCGATAGGTAGCGCTACTTTCCATACTTCGCAGCATCCCCATCCAACTGTGCCCCCCTTATTAGTATTTTTTTTTCTCATAGCACCAGCAGCACCTCATTCATAGCACTCGTAACGTAATTCGTAATACCATTGTTTTGTAGCACATTGTAGTAGGTATGAGTTCTAAAGTTATAAAGTATATTGGCAGAACAACAGATTTCAAAGGGAAAACGTTATGGGAAATTGTTGGAAGTCTAAAAAACCTAGGTGTTGGCAGAGTTATTGTGCGGTCTGTCTTCCGAAGGTACCCTGAACCCAGCTTCATGAAGATAGTGAAAGTTGAAACATGTCCGGATGAGGTACGATAGATAGGTATACCCATGTTACATAAGCTAAAACTTCCTGCGGTTCTGGCAGAGTTAAATATTTTGGTAGGTATACTCTTGTCAACCTGACTGATAAAAACCTTTCACTACAGGAACGCCGCAGAGTGCGTGTCTGGGTCGAGAAAACGTTTAGAGGTAGGAAACTCCCAGCTCTCACTGAAATTTACCGAACATCATACAAACCCGATTACCAGCTGATATCAAAGAAAGAAGAAGCATCATTAATGACTGCGGTCAAGGAGCTCAATTATTCTGAAGAAATCCTTCCAAACAAAGTTGAAATGCCACCGCTTATGAAGAAGTTTATTAAACAAGAACATGCAAAGAGAGGATTGGAGGTAAATAACAATAATTTTAGATTAGAAGACTTGAGGTTATAACATTTTGTGTCAACCCCTCCTGACATGGGATGACCTGATCACCTAACAGGAAGGAAGTGATTATGAACTCTCTATTCAAGCTCTGCAATATATGTGCTCTCATATTAGGAAAAAACATTGTTAAGAAGGCAACCCAGGGTTTCCCACCTGAATTATTCAAACTGCTGTTGAATGTGTCATAGTTTGGTAATGTTTGGGTGTTAATGCTTCCTTTTACATACATAAGTATATTATGTTCTGACTTGGTTATCTTTGAGTTCCAGGAGAGCTCTGGGATATCTGTCACACTTAGAAATTGTTCTTATTACGTTATATAGGTAAGACATATTGGTTGGTTGAGACTGGTTGATCGAACCGTGAATGTTCTTATTACGTTATATAGGTAAGACATATTGGTTGGTTGAGACTGGTGTATCGAACCGTGAACCATTTTTTCCTTGCTCCTGTTCCTTGGACTGAGTTAATCTAGGCACAAGGCAATGTGTATGCAATTTGGGAGCAACATGTTTTAACTTTATTTTGATAGATTGCAATACCATTTATGTATTCTGTGGTAACACTCTGTTTTTACTGTTTTCAGCCAATGAAGGAGTACATGATGCCTTTGAGCTATAACAGCAGTCCAAATAGAGTGAAAAGGGTGGCAAAAGAAGGTGAACAACCTACTGTTCAAATCACCATGGGCCTTGGAAAACCCCGCAGCCTATCCCTTTATGACGGAGTACCTCTTAGTTAAGCAAGTATTTACATAATAATGGTCTTATTTGAATAGAATAGATGTTTCTGTTGAATTACATAAACTTATTTTACTTGTACCAAAAAAAAATTAAAAGTTAATTAAAAAAAATAAAACAATTCTTATAAATAATCACATAATTTAAGTCGTCAGAAATGGGAATGAGTAACAAGATAATAAAATGGCACACTAAAACATGATTTTTAACATCATGTTTAATGAGTACCTAATTATTATAAAAATGGGAATATGCCTAGAAAGATATTATTTTAATATTCTGCTAGAACATGCCATAAACACATGAGCAAAAGAAGTTTTCAAAAATAATAATACAACTTTATCTTGTTTGGACTTAAGGATTCTTTCTAGAATTAGGCTCAGTTGCAAATTTTTTCGCCAAGAAAGGATTTGTATCAATTTCCGGGGCATGGCGCTCTACTTCCAGTTTCTGAAAACAAAGTTGAACATCATTTTGGCACGAATTAAAAGGAAACTATTGCTGAAAATCTATAATTCTTGAGGCTGCGTAAGTGCGTATCCTGCGAAAATCGCAAAGAATGGGTTGCTTTTTAAGCCCCGAACGAAAAACAATAGGGGAGTTAAACGTTTGACGGCGCTGTGTCTGTCTGTGCTCTCTTAGTAACTCCGAAGTAGGGCTCCGATTTAATGCGGTTATTTGTAAGAAAGCTGGTAGATCATGCCAGTCTCTTTGGTCCTACGCCCGTTTCTTACTGCTGCCCTACTAAGTAGGCTCATTATTTTAAATATTATGTGATGGGTATGCCGGTTCCAGAGAGCAGCTCTCAGCTACTAACCCAGTCTTTAAAAACCTTAACAAATCCATTACATACCTTCCAGAACTCTCGCATTTCTTGCACTTCATCCTCCCTCTGGACGAAGTATTGACGAACTGTTTTCTGTATCAACGTTGCTGCATAGTCTTCAGGCCACAGCCATGACTTCGGGTAGTACGGACGAGGACTATAATACAAATACGATTTAAAAATAAGGCGTACGATGATTGTGAACACAATAGTTTTTAAGAGTACTACGTGAACGTACTTTTCCCTTAGGTAGTTTCGAATCCACGGCATGTTGAACAGGTGCAGTTGCTTAACTTTACGTTCCGGGTAACGTGGGTTGTTATTCCATAGTAGCTACAACATGAAACAAATCTTGATTTCTTTTATAATTATCCTAAACTAACTTAATTTTAGTTGTAAGAATTAGTTATTGCAAAATATATATTCTACCTGTACTATGTGGTCAATTCCATTAAAAAAGCACTTCTGTCTTGCAAGAGCTTCCCACAGCTTAGCTTTGTTCAGGGTTTCTTCCAGTGCTGGTATAAGGTGCACAAATACTTCGCTTTTTATATAGTCGCACTCCGTTTCTGAAAGTGGGATCTCACGGTATGAATGAGGTTCGCGTACTGACGGCCGAGCCCAATATTCAAACCTCGCGATCGCACCAAAGCCAAACATTTTTGAAGTTGATTGTACTAAAACTAAAAAACCTCTTCACCAATGCTTGTCATCTTCAGATATTCGAGTATAGACTACAATTTATCAAATCTTGAACTTTGAAATGAGCTAAATGTTTTAAACTGCAGTTATACGCCTGAGATTCCTGATGAATACTTTCATAAGATAGACGGACGGACGGAGGGAGGGTCGGACCGACGACGGCTCCACCAATTTTCACCAAACATGGCTAAACATCGTCCCAGATACTTTGAGAGATAGATACGTACCTACTTTCAGAGCTACAAGAGCACAGACAGAAGAGAGATACAGACAGAAGACGGTTCTTCGGTCGGGGGTTAAAAACAAGCTATGTTTCTATGTTATTGAATATTGGGAATGGCTATTATACGACCATTTTAAGTCAGAAGATCATTGAAAGAAACTTACTAAGAAAAGGTGGCTTAGGAACCTTCTCCTGTTTGCTCTCTGCGTACTCAGTAATTTCTCGGAATCTTTGATCGCTTTCCTCAATGATTTCTTGCCAATTAGCTGTTGTGGACTTCTTTATCAGCACTGGAAACTCAATTTCTGAGCACGGTAAACTATCAGGCAGAGTGAAGGTAGCCAGGTTGTCAGTCTGCTCATTAGCGACCGATTTCATGTCTTTGCCCTTGCCCTTACGATCGGTGCTCTTCCCAGCCATGGCAAAGTATGAATTTAAATACTATTATAGTTATGCTCAGTGATCATTACTTGGAATAGTAAATTGTGGTAATATCCGAAATGATCGTCGATTTCTAACGAAAGGACACCTGACATATATCTGACATCAAAACGATATTTTGAAGTATTGAAGTCATAGTTTTGAGTTGACTCTTTAACACCGAGGTTTTAATGTTTTAATTACTAGGTGAAATCCAGGGAAATCCCACACAAACACAAATACGTTCCTTTTAGTGCTTGTTAGTACCTCACGTGTATGTACCTAATATTGGCTGTTTATGGAGGCTATATTTTCCATCCTAAGCTATTTCAGGCTATTTCTGGTTTGGGTATGTAGTGTGGTTAGGGTTAGATTAGATCAGAAAATTCATTATGACACGTCTTGTTAAAAAACCGTACAGATGCGAGTTTAATGCTATTTAGCATTATGTACCAACTAACCTGCGCGTAGTGTAGAAATGATAGTAGTGCTTATAAAGAAAATGTAAAAAGGAAAACTTTTATTACTACTTTACTACTTCTCTTGTAGTTAGTCAGGTACGTGTAGGTAATTAAATGCAAAATTATTCATAAAAAGTTTTATTTTATACAAAACCTGCATAAGCAATTACTGGGATTCTCTGGATATTACCATCCAAAGGTAAGTACCTAAATAATAAATTAAAATATCTAAAAATAAATTATGGTATAACATTCAGTTCTTAGGCTCTTTCATATCACGATGTGAGAGCACTAATATGGAGAGAACCTTCCGGTGATCTGCGAAATCCAATCAAGGTAATGTGCTACTTTGACGTAAACACCGGGTACACCGACCTCTCCGCAGCCGATTCCCCAGGACACGACGCCGACAAGCTGCCAGGTGCCTCCACGCTCGCACACCAACGGACCGCCGCCGTCACCTTTGCACGCGTCCTTCCCTTCTTCACCACCGGCGCAGATGAAACCAGGATTCAGCTCATAGTTGTAACCTAACCTTGTTTGACGCAACTGTTGCTGGCACTGCCCATGTCCGAATACTGGCACGTCGACTTCTTTCAAAATGTTCTGGTACTTTCCGCTTTGCCCGAAAGCGTCCTTGCCCCAACCCGTAGTCCAACACCTCTGACCGGCATATTCCGTATACTTATCAGGCAGACAAGCGGGGCTGATATGGGGGGTCTTTGTCCAGTCAACGGGACGGTCTATTTTTAAGATTGCTAAGTCGTTGTCTAATGTGCCAGCATAATACTGAGGGTGCACATGGACGGAAACAATATCTCTTTCGACGTAAGGGAAGAATTCAACGTCGCGGTTCACATCCCATTCTCCGAGACGCACTCTGAGATCGAAGCCTTTATGCCTGTAACAAAATGATACTTATTTAATATTATGATAGGTTTACCCACCCACATCAATATTCTTAGATATTTATAGCTAGCGAAAGTATAGGTGCTTAGCATACCCACTACTGTTTCAATGATCAAATGGGATCACTTACGATTTAATGCAGTGAGCTGCCGTCATAATATGTAAGCCATCGATGAGGGTTCCTCCGCAAACGTATACAGCCTCCTTGGGATCCTTCTTCAGTATAGCCACTTGCCATGGGTATTCTCCGAATTCACTTTCTCCATCGACATATTCAGGTGTCTTGATCCTTCCATTAATTCCTTGAGAGTGTCTTATCCCGCATTGACCACGATTGGCAGCTTGTGGAGTCAGCGGTCTACGACAACAAACTTGGTTTGGTCGGCATTGTTGCACGGAAGGACGGTTCAAGTATGCTTGACGCTGTAACAGAAATATACTCAACATTTTAATAGCCTACCAAATGAATCTCAGACTAATTTATTCTAGGTTAGGTACCTAGGTACATGCGAGTAATGATTACCTCTTCTATAGTTTCGCTAGGGATTTCTACGTTAATTTCTCTCTTCCTTCGGTTGTCGGGGAATCGGATAGTTTGGCCTCCCCGGTTTGCCCCAGGTTTCGAAGGAAGGACGAAGGATCGGGAATATGCGTATCTATTGGCATAGTTATTGCGGTCGTTGCCTGAGCTAGCGTTTACTGATCTTTCGTAACCATAATTTTCGTGTCCACTGGGTGGATTGTAGAAGTCAGTGTTATCATCAAAGCTATTGCCGCCATCATCATCATAATAATCCTCATCTGCTGGTGCATTTTCGCGAAACTGATAAGGGTGTGTTCGAGGGTATTCCGGTTCATAATGTGTATAGTGAGGAGAGTACACTGGTGGTCTAAAGTGTGGAGGTGACGTTTGGTGGTGAGAAAGTGAGTAGTGGTGTATTGGCGGGTGTGAAGGATAGTGACCGTGGGGATATTGGTATGAATTGTGGTGGTGGTAATGCTCATGCTCATGCTTATTTAAAAGATACAGCTTTTTCTCGTGGAACAAGTGGCCAATTTTGTTGACAACGTGCTCATTAGGTGTTACATGTAGATTGACAAAAGGTTTGACTACCTTTTCACCATAATCATTTTTGGTTACTTGAACAGATAAGAGTGGGTTAACGGAAACGAGTCCTAAATTAAGACCGCCTCCGTTGAGTGCTGGACCATATGGATTGTAAATAGGATTCGCACTGAAAGGATTGATAGGGTAACCGGAATGGGAAGGCTGGGGCAATCCAAAAGAGACACCAAACGTGGGCTGCACTTTTTTGTCGCCGCCAATGCCGCCATTGCCGCCGTAGCCGGACAATCCAATGAGGCGCTGAGTGACATTTATTCCAGTAAATAATTTCATCTCGATCTTTATGATTGTGTTAGGTTTTGTCAATGCCCATTGTTTAGTTCTGCTTTTGGGAGCTGTTACAATTTGACTTCCGAGTAAATTACTAAATAGGTAGGTAGTAATTACATACCTAATATTTATATCTATTCGAGACAATTTGTAACAACGTTGCCCCAGTCTCAAGTGCCGTGTGTGAAAATGATAGGTACCTAGGCACCAAAAGTATGATTCAACAACCCTCCGGTACTCAGGTAGGTATAAAAGTGGAAGTTGCTGGGATGGATGGATATGTTATTATGGCGTTTGTAAGTGTTGTTTAAGTGAACATCAGTTTAAAGCATATTCTATCGCTAATATTATCAGGTACATTAGGCACATCAAAACTTACCGGTTCTGCTTCTTTTTTAACTTCAGGCTCTTGGTCTGCTTCTATCTCACGCTTGCTGACTTTCTTAACTCCGGAATCGGTTCCATTTAGTTTTTCAGTGGTATATACTTCGGTTTTGTTCAAGTTGTCTAGTTGTTCTTCAGTTAACGCTGATATTTCACTGCCCTTGTTACGAGGGTCGATTGGCAAATATAAGTCATCTCTGCGGCCAATTACTTCTTGGGCGGGACACTGATCATAATTTACACAGACGCATTCAAAGCCTTGGGCTTTTCCGGAGTGATAGTTTTCTTGGTAAATATTAGATTGACCGAAAGTTGCAGGCCCTTGGTTGTGTAGATTACTTGAAGCTCCTTGATTGTAAATACCTGAAGATTCTTGATTGTAAACTCCAGAAGACCCTTGGTTGTATATGTTTCCAGAGCCTGGATTGTACAAGTTGTTTCCAGATCCTACATGCAGTTCTTTCTTGTAGAACTCAGAATTTTCTGTGGCATAAGCTCCTAACGAGTTTCCATACTTTTGGTCTTCAAATGCATTGTTATGGTAAGGATTAGGTAACGATTGTGTCAATACGCTAGATCCGCCTTTGTTAAAACCATTATGACCGTATTGCGAACCATAAACAGTATCAGGTTCATAGACAGGTCTAGGAAGAGATCCGGTCATAGGCTTAAAGCCACCAGAGGTGATAGAGCCGTAATCACCTCCCGATGCGGTTATAATGTCTGTAGAGTGCTGAGTGTTAAAATTTTGTGATGCGAGGTGCCCCACCGATCCTACGGGAATAGCAACGGGCTTGATTATTACTTTGGGGTCCTTATCAGCATCACTGTGTACGTAGTGATGGTGTACGTGTTGTTGGACGATTTCAGACTTAGTACCTGATGGCGATTTACTGTGACTAGGTTTGGAGTTTTCATAGGCATAAGGTCCTTCGTTGGCGAATGTGGGAGGCTTGGTTACAAAGTTTCCCTCGTAGCTACCGTAACCGTTGCCGTTGCTGCTTTGAGAGAACTGAAAGTTACTGCCGGCTACACCGTATTTCTCAGAGAATCCTGGACGAGGATTGCTTCCGTATGGCCTCTTTGGCGGTCCTTTTATTGGACGTGAAGGGTAGTGCATAGGTTTAGGTGGACCGTAAGCTCTTGGGGGACCTCGAACCGCAATTGAAGCGACAGGCTTTCCAATAGGCTTGATATCGACGGGTTGCGCGTAGATAAGTTCATCGGGTGATAAGAAACGTTTTTCTTGGGTATCTTCATCCTCGCCTTCACACTGAAAATGTTAAAGTTAAAAATAACATTGTTGTATATGTAGGTACCTATTTGTTATTGTCTTAATATTTATTTGTTTGTGGAAACTTACTTGTATAAGTCCTAAATTGCAGAGCCTTCCTTTGATTAAGTTCCTTGCTTCAGCATCATCTCCAGCGTCCAAGGCATCCTTGATCGTGGGATCGCCGTACACATCGTCGAAATCGCCTCCTAAGCTTCTGCCTTGTTTCAGATCTTTAACAATATCGTCGACAGAAGAGCTTTTCGATTCAAAACTCTTTTCTTCAGCTTTTGGCAAAGTTTCTCCTTCGAGAAGCTCGGTAGATTTTTCAGATGCTTGTTCCTCCGGTTTGTCGTTCACCTCTGCCTCCCATGACCATTCCGCTGTTGCACTGGCTATTATGAGTGTTACAAGAATAAGGGATATTTTAGGCCACCGCATGATCTGGAAAAAAAGAAACGAACTCTAATAGTTTTATAGGGCAAGAGACTCGATTTTTGGAATCAAAATAGTTTATGTAGTGAATCTGCATATTTAGTTTTTTCATATCTTCTCGGCTTGTTTACGTACAAGGTTTGATCCTTATTGAATTGAGTTGTCATTGTTTCGAAACCCGGTTTGCGGAGAATTACTTTTACTTTCGCGGACAAGCCTCGATTGCATAAGCTTCCACAGTGCTGGCTATTCGGTGAGGTAACTGTTGGGGGGGTCTCCGCGGTACATCGACCGCGTGCAGCTGTTCGTGTAGGTAGGGAAAGCACTCTCACGTTGTGCTTCTTGGGTATAGTTATTACCTATGTACTCCGTATCATGACATCATCATGTTATGATTTTAAACCTAAGTATGATGTAAACGAGCGAAAGCGTTTAAAATGATTATGATGATTCTTCTAATTTAAGATAGAAACTGAAGTTAGTCTTATTAGGTAGTAGTCATGTCATCTGTGTAGATACAGAAAACTGTGTAGGTACTATTTATTATTGAGGTCACACTTTGTTGTTATTGCGTAAGAATGTGGCGAATCCATGTCAGTGTCATGATGTTCGACCCAAACCAGGACACTAACTCCATTGGTAGTAGGGGCGGCTTCTGGCCGATGTGTCATAAGTTTGGTAACAGCGTTATGCAATTTCCGAGGTGGCTTACGTATTTTTATTCAAACTATTGAGCGTAACGCTTGTAAGTCCATGGCTGTGTGTGAGGAAACTATGAAAATTTCTCCTGCCATTGTTTGTTTTATCGAAAACGAGATCCAGAACTGTTGTACCTACAATAATTGTGGGAAATCTACACCGGATTCTGTCATAGTTGGCTGCGTATGATATAAAGTTAGTGCGGGAGCTTTCTCCATTCTAGTGTCGCGATGCAAGCAGATAGTGCTTCTAGCTACAATAAATAAATAGCTATAGGTACTAGTACAGTATTATAATGAGCTGTGCCTATACTAAAATATAGTTATGTAAAAATGTGTTTATAAATATTGTTTATAGTAAAATAATAATCGACTTGTACAGTATTTACACTATTTTTTTTTAAATATAGGCTCATGATCCAAATCAATGTGTTGATAGACTATTTTTGGGTAGAGATTATAATAGAAACTTAGCAAAACCAAATAAAGTAGGGGATCTTCGGTTTGAAGAGTCAAGTGCACAGGTCTGGTGTATCTCCATATTTTAATTGAAAAATATGTGATTGAGGACACGGATTGGATGCGTTTTAAATTGAGAGTGAAAGCAATATGAAATACGAGGAGTTTGCAAGTTGCACGCTCTTCTCGACACACTGGTTCATATTTTAATATTACCATCCACTAAATGATTTTAATTTCAACGACCATGAAAAAATTTAAAATGAATCTCTAAATCGTATATATGACACATTTACCGATTTAATTAAATTTCTTAATTTCTGGAGGCTAGAATGTGGCAGGCCTAATACCAACACTCTTACTGTTTTTAAAATTGATCACACTTCATTTATCCACAATCACGTAATCCATATTTTGGTAACCACGAAACACTTGTGTTTGCACTAATTGGTAGGTATAGCTAAAAACTTACTATTGTTTTAAAACGCTTGTTTATAAATAAAAAGGAATTTTGTAAACTTTAAATTTTCACTTCTTCACCGGCGCACTGTTTGCGTCTGAATGACTGTTACATCCTCCACTTCGACGCTTTATACTTCGACCAACTCAAAGATGCATCGACTCCGATTTTGTAAGACGATTGACGCAGCCTCTTACCACTGTATACGGATATTTTACGATTACTCACCCGAGTTGGTCAACTTTGCTCTGGGCTAGCGATAGATCTACTGTCGTTTTGTTTTATTGGTACAGGGGTATGACGTCTTCAAATGCCATTGATCAACCCTTGCTCGTCTCATTCACAGGTTCCGAGTAGTTGTTTGGCAATATGGGTTTTATTGAGGTCGCATTTTACAGATCTATTATGCCACGAATTCAGATTATTTTCTGTGATAATTGGAATAGATGCTTATAGCTTGGTCGAAATAATTCGGTGCGAACAAACTCTGCCGTTTGATCCTTAAAGTACTGGTGGGTTTCCGTCTTTTAACTAAAGAGCCGGTAAGCCATCTCACAATGTTTTTCTTGACCGTGGTGACTTGGTGATGACATGAGCAATAGTATTACGCCCATAAAAATAATTTTATTAGACAAATTAACAAGTCTATTGACTAGTAGGTACTACCCAATTTGAAACCTCCACGACCTTAACATTAGAAGATGGGGTTGTTGTCACTACACCAGTTATTAATAACTAGCTGGTTCGTTTGGCTAGACTTTTGATTCTAACAATTGTGCCTGCTCTCAGCCTGCTTATTTAGCGTGTGTGCCAATAGTTATACAACAGTAATGGGCTATTTGCGCCCACCAGCTTCGGAATACGGTCGTTCTACCAAAACGAGCTCGTGAGCCACTTTCCCAGGCCCCTCATCCTTCTAAGGATCATTTTGCTAACCGGGTAACGAATTCAAACTGTTGCAACGACTTTAATTTAGAATATTTGATAGCACAGTCAGGATCATTAGTAAATAATGATAAGGAAAGGTTTAATAGTTATTTGTTATACAAGAGTGCAAAGTTGCTTTTTAACCGCGTGTTCAATTTTGATGACCGAGCAAGCGAAGGATTCTAAAATTGAATCACGAGCGCAGCGAGTGATTCAATATTAGAATCTTGAGCGTTAGCGAGGGAATCAAAAGAGCACGAGGTGAAAAATCTTTGCACTCGAGTGCAACACGTAACTTTTCATTCCACCTCAGCGAGGAAATGACTAAATGCAAAAAAAAAACGTTTACAATCACAAGATAGGTACTTTTATTTCAGTTTAGGTATTAACTACTACATTATGACAGGTAAGTAGTACAGAATAATCTTTAAATTATAACAAAATAATACTAAGGTATAATTAAGAAAATTTGAAAGTAACGTTGCTACAGTTATTT
The DNA here is from genome assembly GCA_947507515.1 of Eulithis testata. NCBI lineage: Eukaryota > Metazoa > Arthropoda > Insecta > Lepidoptera > Geometridae > Eulithis > Eulithis testata. Next base: position 5,462,542 of record OX382205.1, read on the forward strand.
AAATTGAGTGTAATTTTTTTACAGTTTCAGTCAATTCTGTTGGCGTCAAACAAACTTCCTCGTCGCTAGAATCACTCATTTTAGTTTTTTCACTTGTTTTTAAGTTTCTTGTTTTTAATATAAGGTTTAACAATAACGTGAAAAAATGCCGCGTAAAGAAGCGCGTACAAAGCAAATTGAAAAAAGAACACCAAGAAGGTTCCGAGTCTGAGTTTTTAACAAATTAAAAAAAAGTTGTATGATAATATATTCGGCACCATAGAGGGTAGCAGTAAATAGGTTTAATGTTTTTTTTAATTCACAAACTTAGTGCACACGATGTTCTAAATTCAATTTACTTTATCCTCTAGAAAATAAAAACGGCTTTTGCACTCAGATATTGAAGAGCAAAAATACTCTTTCCGAGATGTTGGGATGAAAAAAATGTTTTATGAATGAAAACTAGCAACTTTCCGTTTTCGTTTTCCAACTATGATTGAGAAGTAAAAACTCTAATTTAGGTAAAACATGCATTAACGCCAAAAGTAAGTACCTACAATTTGAAACAATTTTGAAATATTTTTTTAAAAGTGGTCTACCTATGATGATTTCTGTACATACTGTCAAATGTGTAAATAGGGTTTAATAATGTTTAATAGCTAAGCTAAGAAATAAATAAACCAGAGAAAGTATTGTACTTACTAAATAATAATAATGACTCCGTCGTAGAGGCCTCTATATCTATACAAAAGACATAAACGCGCTCGATTGCTACGATTACAACGCAACTACAAACTATTTCTGTCTAAGAAGACTTGAGATAAATCTTTTGCCATATGGCGTTATGGCAAAAGATTTTTCTCAAGTCTATATTGTTCTTTTTAATTCCTTATATTTTGATACCTGGAACAAAGAAATGTAGGTGTTTATTCTTCTTTGCGTGTAAAAGACATCAACGCGTTCGCAGTGCTACGAACGCGCTTAAGAATTATTGTAACCAATGATCTTCTATGATTGTAACTTGTAGTTACAATAATAGTTGTGATGGAACAAGCAGATATCCCACCTGATGTTAAGTGGTACATATTTAGTTTTTAATCGATCTATTTAGATCATATTTCAAAATTCGGCATTGGGTACAGGATCTGGTTGGCATTGCACGCTACGCTGCGCCAGGCTAGCTTGCACAAGGTGGGCTTTCCAGCACAGCCGGACCTGGCGCTGACGATGCGTTTGCGCAATAGTTCGGTGAACCACTTTGCTAGCTTCAACTATACTTGTTGTTTATAAATAGATGTGTATGTGCATTGCTGTGCAATTTTGCATAGAGTATGAAATTGCTGAGATAAAATATTAATTAGGCAGAATTTATCATAACATCGGATTAAATATATAAAAATATTCTAAACTTAAGAAATCAGAAACATTTATTCGCTGAATGTAAGTTTTAGGTAACATTGATGTTAAATGTATTAAAAGAGATCTATACATCCTACCAGTTATTGTCCTGGTGTGCAAACATTTTAACAAAATTAAATTCAAATACCTATACCTATTACAAATTACAATCATGTCAGTATCACTTTAGTAAAATGTCACTTATAACTAAAATATTCGTCAGTAGAGTAAAAGCACAGATTATATAATACTATACGTAAAAGCAATAAGGCTTGGATGGATTCCAAACCTTAAGTTTTGGACCATATGCTGCAAACTTACTTAATCGAATCGAGACTCAAACATCAGTTTCTCGAGAGATTTTAATTGAGACGCGTTAAAAAAATTAATTTGTGTTCAGCTGGAGTTTCAAGCCTATGTACTCAATTGGTAGATCGTTTGCAAACATTTTGATGATTAAAAATATGCCATGGTATTTGTAATAGTGTACTATTTCTTCAGCGCTTCTTAACAGGATTACCAACTATACTAGGCTACGTAGGTACCTATAAGACTATATAGGTAAGGTGATTGACGATTGTTATTTCAGTGGAGAAGTACATTGTATGCTAATAGCGGTGTCGTAAGCAGATCTACTTCTTCGTAGGTACTCTTACGTAGGTTTCTTGCACCTCGAATCTTGTTATATGTATCAGGATAGTGTGTAGGTGAACAGTTTTTATTTTGTATCATTTAATATTCTTATTTATATGAGTTTTGCAATAGTCTGCTGATAGGTTCATGTGTATTTTGCAAATACTGTATTAGTCGTAATTTTCTTGTTGATGAGTTAAGTATGGGCTTATACCGGAACGTAGTATAATAGTTATTCTGTCTTGTACACTGCTGGGGAAAACGTAAATTGGTCTTGGTTCCGCTACACACAACACGTTGAACTTGTTACACCTACATGCATAGGTAATACATAAAAAGATCTCTACAACCCAAAACTAAATAGTAGATAAATTTCAGTTGCATATAATCATCCAAGATTTTAATCAGGACTTATTTATTTGATGACAGTAACGTATCAAAAACATTAGTATTTAGATATTTATTTTATATGGATCATCTGATCTATCTTGTTTGATCATTTATAACCATAAGGCGGCCTAAAAACTCTGTCACCAGAGTTGGCCACTAGCTCATACGAACTTGCTTGCTTTATTTATAACCAATTTGTGTTTTTGTAATTTTCTTTATGAATAAAGTACAAATAAAAAAAAACAACACCTCTACACCTATTATTACTACATTAGGAATTTCAGTGCTATTTTATCACTCAAGTACTCTTTTCTCTACTCTTTTTAGTATCTACTATAAATAACAATCATGTTGTAAATGTTTACAACTAGGCACTTCCTGGTCAGAAGTTTACTGACACCAACTTGCCATTAACTCTTGCATTGGCCAACAGTGCATTGAACCACTGTTGCTGACAGCTCCCTCGTTGACCATTATCAAGAAAAGAAGTACCCTCAATGAAATCTAAACTTTAGCCCGTTGGCAATGAATCTTTTTTAGAACACACCTACCTATGTATTTCTCATCTCAGTAGACATTGACTACCGGTTTATCCGTCTTCTAAATGTGTTTACATTTTTTGCTAGTTCTCCACGTGGACCGTGCACCCACTTATTACGTAACAACCAAAGCTGTAGATCAATGACTTTGCCTGGGTATTGCGACCGAACCAGTTGATTGAATGTTGTAAAAAACCGTAACAGTACCTACTAGCTAGACGAATGGATGAATGCACCCCACCTGAGTTCTACCATGGAGTGGAGGTATAAAGTATTATTAGTCCATGGTTCTGCATAGGATTTTTTAATGATAATAAAAACGTGATTGTATTATTTCTGTAAAACTAAATATTAGTATAGAAAAATGCAGCAACAGAATCAGGCCTAGGAAGGAGGTAAATAGTAAACTTTCAAGGGATTTTTTTTGTACATTTTATTCACATTCTTTACTGGGTCTATAAGTTTGAAGTTGGCCCATAAGTAGTCGTATAATTTATTCAACTACCGAATTATGTCGATAGATTACCAAGAACGCTTGTATTACAAGAGCCAGGGGTTTTCCGAATTGCGCCTATTGCATAGCAAGCTTGCAGCGCGCCCGCGGAGGTCACGCACGCGAGGCTTGTTGGCGGAACATAAACAACTATGGAGGTATTCGTTCAACTTTTTAAGTTACAACGACGCAGGTACATATTACCACAGATTATATAATAAATATTACTGAAAAGTGTAACTTACTTTCTAAGCAGGTAAATGTTTTCACATTCATTCAGCCGTCCATGAAAATTCTACGCACGGTTCCCGCAAAAAAACAGTCAGACAATTCGGCCAGTCAGTTCAAAATGGACTTCGGAGTGATAGGTTATGTCAATGTGGGAAGGTATGTACCTGCTAAAGGTATAGCTACACTCAGAGAAGTAGCGCGTCTATTGACATCCTATACTAATGAGCTATGACGAACAGAGACACAAGACTTCTTTGTAGGTTTGTGATTTTCATCAAACCGTAATAGTAAATGTAAGCACTAAACAACCCTTAAAATGATCTTATCACTACATATTAGGCATTAAATAATTGAATTTCATTGCTAGAACAGCTTTAAAAGTTTTTAGTGCGAAGACAGCTCACAGTTGTTTCTGTGCGATTCAATCGTTGACCTACTGTACTTATGTACTGTGTTGTTATTGTTACTCATAATTCGTTTCGTTCCTTTGGGCTTCCCTAAGGTTCCTTGCAAGGACTCCTAAATCACTACTGGGTTTTTACTGACTGTAAAGATGAATATTAATTTTAGTAGATAAGATAAGTAACTGCCCTTTTATGATGTGTATACGTGTAATCATACTAAAAAAACACTGGATAGATTATAATTGATATTGAGCACCAAAATAAGAGAAAAAAACAATAAAAGGGAAATAACAATAGATTATCACATAGGCTACTTTTTATCCCAGAAAATCAACACGATGAAACGGGACGCAGGCGAAGTCGCGGGGATAGTCGTCGCTAGTCGGGAAGCTAGTATAGTATAATTAAAACCAAAAAGTCAGTTTCATTTCAGTCGTACCTCGCCTGCCAGCCTACCTATGTATCTATCAGTAACCAGATTTTTTTGTCAAAGAGTTCAAAATCACACCTCTTCAGTCGATCTAAGTAGGTTCTGTGCCTAAACTATGAAATACAATATGCGCGCCACCTATCAGTGAAGAGCCGTACTAAAAATCTACAGTAGGTGCTGTATGTTACGAGACTACTTAGTTCTTTCCTCACTGTTCACTTTGCTTTTGCAACTTTTACTTGTTTTCACTGTTTGACCACCACCGCCGCCAGTAGGCACTTTATAACAAGTAGTTGCTTATACTGGAATACAGAACTAAGTTATTATTATTGTAATAAATAACTAGTTGTACTATGTTCCGCATGCAGGTACAGAAATCGACATTCAAGCATAGAATTTAGTAGAGATTTTCATATAAAAATTTATGTTCGAGAGCAGTAAATCGGCATACGGTCCTATGTCTGTGTTATTTTAATGACTCTTCTATTTTCTAAGATTAATAAAATAACCAAATTTTATTGAAAAGTTATTAATGCCGACCTTTTTATTTATTGTCTGAAGTGCGCTACCTAGCGGTAAAAAGACGAACTCTTCGACAGTCTTGCTCTCGTAGCATTGTGCTACGAAGTCGTAGCACCATGGTGTAAGTCTATATTGTAGTTATTCTAGAGTCGCATAGAGAGCGCTGCTGTTTTCTTATCATTAATTTATATTCTAACTTTACTTTATTATCCTCGACTGACTGCCACACTCAGAGGCGTAGGTACGTTCAAAGATCCAACAAATCAACGCTTAGTTTATTGACATCTTTTTATTAATGAATACAATGATGACGAACAGAGGCAGCGCCGATTTTAAGAAATGAAGAATGTTTAAGTTACGTCTCTGAGTATGGCACGATACTGACGCCCGACATGTACCTACTTTTGTACGAGCAACTGACATACATAACACATCGGTATTATGTAATCGTGTCAGTAAGCAAACGCCTATCATCACCAACATACTAACTGCCACATAAAAACTATACAAATAAAAAAAAAACATTAACTAATTTAAATTTTTATAAGTCGGAGTTCTTTGGTAAACATAGTAGACTATTTTGAGAATATCGGTTAAGGACGCGTGTCTCAATGGGATATGTCCCATGTATACAGAACGTATGGCAACCCTAACGACAAATCAATTGAATATGGTGAAACATGTACCTTAATGTAACTGGTTTACAACGTCAGCTTTAAATTACACAAATACCATGTCGCGGCCATGAAAATAAAGTTCCGCTTGTTTTGTAATGGAGTCATAAATAGTTGCAAGTTTTATCTAAATAAACAATTTTACTTTCTTGTACTGATCTTTATAGCAACAGAGTAACAAGTAAAGTAGGACTTTATAAAATTGGTTTAATCCTGGATGATTACGGTTTCGGAGGACCACGCGACCACGGTTTAAAAATACCTAACAAAAAGTTCCGCTGGACACGGTTGGTTTAGTTCATGCAAAAATGGGAAGCACAGTCGACCAGAAAACATTTCAAGATTATCAATTTCAAGACCAGATCATGATGTTATTATTTAAGATGTAAATACTGTCGATGCAACTGCCATGCCGTGCCCTTGTGCCAAAGACTACTACAAAACACTATTGTGTGGTCGCTTATTCTAAAGTGTTAAAAAATCTGATGTACATATACCTACTAAGATGTATAAGAACCTACTCGTATATATGTTTACTAAAACAAATAGAGAATTCAATACCACCAACGTAATTTTTTGATTGGCCTCTTAGCACATATGACGATAATGCACCAAACGTACCTACCTAGTGATTACATACCCAGCTATTGTAGGTGCCAATGCAAACTGTCGGAAGCTGTGCAAAATGCCCTAGAGCAAGGTTGGCTACTTTCACAGTGACACTTGACATTGCTTTTTCACTACCTGATATCATTCTGGCATGTGAAATAATAATAAAATAATTACTCATTTGACCGCGGTGGGTATATAAGCGCCGAATAAGATGGTAATTGTATCAGTCGGCCGAGTACGGTTTGAAGTGATCTAGTTCGTCAAATACCAACACAGACCACGTAGTAAGAATGAATACGCTGGTGGTGTTGTTCGCAGTAGCGTCTGTGGCGTGTGGCTCAGTGGTGCAGCTGGCACAGCCCGCGCATCACCCCGCGCTGGTGCTGGACCCACACGGCCGGCCGCTCGACACCGCCGAGGTGATCAACGCGCGCAACCTGCACTTGCAGGCCAAGGCTCTGGAGCACGCGCCGCTCTACAGCGTGGCGCCGCTCGCTCACTACGCCGCCGTGCCCGCCTCTCCCCTGCTGGCGCATTCCGCCCTGCACTACCTGAAGAAGCGCTCGCTGGGACTCGTGTCGTACGCAGCGCCCTCTGCCGTCTCGCACCAGTCCCGCGTGGACGTCATCTCCAGCCCCGCGGTGGTGTCTCACGCTGCCGTCGCCGCACCCCTCGCGTCTTACGCCGCCGTCGCCACGCCGCTGCTCGCCGTGGCGCCCGCCGCCGTCTCGCACCAGTCCCGCGTCGACTACCGCTCCAGCCCTGCCGTCGTCAGCCATGCTTACGCCACCGCTCCCGTGCTCTCCCACGCTGTTCCCCTATCCTACTCGGTTTTGGCTAGCTCTTACGCTCACTCTCCCCTCTCTCACGGACATTACCTAAAGAAGCGTTCGCTGTCGACCATCCTGGGCTCTTGGACTCACACTGTACCAGCTGCAGTATCCCATCAGTCGCGTGTTGATGTCCGTACCAGCCCTGCTATTGTCAGTCACGCGGTCGCCGCTCCCGTGGTGTCTCATGCCGTGTACGCCGCCCCCGCCGTGTACGCCGCTCCTGCCGTTTACGCCGCCCCCGCCGCCGTCTCCCACCAGTCCCGCGTGGACGTCATCTCTTCGCCGGCACACGTTGCCCCCTTGGCCCACAGTGTGGCTTATTCTTCCCCAATCACACATCTGTCTCATGCTTCCCTCTGGTAAAGCGAAATATTTGACGAACAACGAAAATTATTGTAGTTTTCGTTTTGATAGTTTAAATTATTGAAATGAATAGACAAATAAAAAATAATTTATACCCTACAAAATATTTTTATACCTACCCAATATTTGTAGTTATAATAAGGTGATAAACATTAAAATACATAAAACAGAATTGAGAACCTCCTTCTTTTTTGAAGTCGGTATTTATCGTTTCATAGGAATGCGACTTTTAAAACCGAACGAAAGTATATTGACAATTTTAGAATACATACATACATGCATACATACCTACCTTGTACTTACTGCAAACTCAGGCACTTGCTCTATCTCGCTGGCGTGTTCAAAGTGAAGCGAAGAGGGCTGCCAACACTCGGCAAAAACGCCGCGCCGCGCCGCCGTCGCGCCGCCGCCGTGAGTGCTGAACGTGTAAAAAAATATTTGTTTTTAGAGCGTGATTTTTCAGCAGTCGAGTTTTAGTGTTTTTGAGCTTACAAATGTAATTTAAATTTTATTTTGGGCATGCATGCAAGCAAACCACGAGCAACACCTATTAATAAAATAAATATATTTTTGAAATGTGCTAGTTAGCCCTTGCATTAGAACTCTATGTCCTCTAGTGGGCGCCATATTCAATGAATGTTACGTCACATATGCCATAACATACCAAACCCAACGACATTTCTCAATGGTGTAACCTTCGATTTTTAACACTTTACATATAATCTACACCTAATATATAATCTACTCACCTACCGGATCAAGAGTTTTCCCTATACCTAACTACTACTAACTCGAGTATCATATTGTAAAAATATCAAAGTTTCCGCCGAGTCAGACGTCAGATTTGCACCATTCAACTATAGCATCTATTTAGTATACTTTTAGGCAATTTCTACCTAATTTACTTAATTTTAAGTACTTTAAAGCATAGCATTTACACCTAATTGTTACTATGTACTTGGAATAAATAAATTCTTGAAATTTTGAGTATTTTAAACTTATTTTCTTCTTTGCCTGAGTTTTCCCCTACGGCAGGAAGGAAAAACTGTTACAATGGAGAGAACAGATGAACATACATAGATACATACATACATATTAGTACAGTCGGGGATTTGAGATCTACTCGAGTGTGGCAGAATAACATAAGGAGGAAAACCTTGCCCCCTATTAAGTACTCCCACCATACATGAACTCTATAAGTACATTATAGGTTCGCGCGTTTAAGGCTCCCCATTTAGCATCTTGGCGCCCCTACTAAGTAATACAGAGAGGTCAAAATCATAACTCTTCTCTTTGCTTCGTCGTATTCGGGTAAGAATTAAGTGTTCTACGACTTCATGTAAAGTAAATTGAATGATTTACACTAAATAAAAAATTGGCGTGCCTCAAACTGCAAAGCAAAAGAAATACAGAGAAAATAAGACAGCCAAACACATGGACATGGCAATGATTTCTTATTCATCTAGCTGCTTTATTCAAAAATAAATATAAATAAAAATATTTCGAAAATTGATTTGGCATCCTATAAATAGAGATCCAGCAACTATAAATACACCAACGTCTGTTGCCCAGCAGCAAGATGGATTTGTAAACGATATGCCTAACTGACAAATCTGATCGAGGCTTGCCAGGAGTACCAAGACCGTATCAAGAAAATAAATACAAGCCCAGGCAAGGCCCCGCCCGGTAAGAATTATTATTTGTATCTCCTAATATTGCTTATTTATATCCTAACTAGGTGCCGCCCGCGACTTCGTTCGCGTCCCGTTGGATCCCATCAATTTTTCGGGTAAAAAGTAGCCTATGTGTTAATCCAGGTCACGGACAATATATATTCCAAGTTTCATCCAAATCGGATCAGTAGTTTTTACGTGAAAGAGTAACAAACATCCATCCATCCTTACTTACAAACTTTCGCGTTTATAATATTGGTAGGAAGGATTATTGTATAGGACAAATGAATTAATTCAATTCGTGCCACATTAAAAAAATCGTAGGTAAGTATTATTTACATTTTATTGTTTTTGTAAATATATCGTACTTATAACATTCAAAAATGTATAATTTATTCTATTAGCTCGACAGGTTCGTTATTCACCAGGCGTGAACGAGAGGAGATGAGTGAATGAGTCCGGAGTGAGCGTAGGGAGCCGCTGCGTAACCGTGGGCGAGAGGAGCAGCGTAAGCATGGCTGACGAGGGCGGGGCTGGAGCGGTAGTCGACGCGAGACTGGTGCGAGACGGCGGCGGGCGCCACGGCGAGCAGCGGCGTGGCGACGGCGGCGTGAGACACGAGAGGCGCGGCGACGGCAGCGTGAGACACCACTGCGGGGCTGGAGATGACGTCCACGCGGGACTGGTGCGAGACGGCAGAAGGCACTGCGTACGACACGAGTCCCAGCGAGCGCTTCTTCAGGTAGTGCAGGGCGGAACGCGCCAGCAGGGGAGAGGCGGGCACGGCGGCGTAGTGAGCGAACGGCGCCACGCTGTAGAGCGGCGCGTGCTCTAGAGCCTTGGCCTGCAAGTGCAGGTTGCGCGCGTTGATCACCTCGTCGGTGTCGAGCGGCCGGCCGTGTGGGTCCAGCACCAGCGCGGGGTGATGCGCGGGCTGTGCCAGCTGCACCACCGAGCCGCACGCCACAGACGCTACTGCGAACAACACCACCAGCGTATTCATTCTTACTACGTGGTCTGTGTTTTACTCTGACGAACTAGATCACTTCAAACCGTTTTCGGCCGACTGATAAAATTGTCTTGCCCTCTGCTATATTTATATAAACCGGACGTAAGAAAGGCAATTTCAGTGGGAAATATTAATATTATTAAAACAATGTTGGTATGACCTCGACGTGTGCTTGGCGGTCATGCGAAAGAATTTCGTGGCTAGAGTATGTAGTGCGCGACGATGAAAGCAAAGTCTATATAAACTTAGTTTTCATAAAATACTGAAGTATCATGAAATAGGTAGTTCATGAGAATTATATAGTCCTTGTGATATCACGCCACTTCATTCTAGGCACTCCTGAAAACCGGCGCTAAAGCAGCCACCGTGCACCTTTAGCATTTGCTGAGCGAGTACCCTTTTTACGCATCTTTTTTTATACTTTAATGCTTATTTCATTGTATCTTTGTCTTTGTTTTTGGGTAAAATAAATAATTTCTATTTCTATTTCTAATGTGTTGATGGGCGAAGAAACGTAGAGCGCGCGTCATTTTAAAAGACACTCGTTTATTTAACCGTATCAGTGTTCAAGAGCACATTAATAACTCGATTATTAACAGCTATAAGTACATTTTGATTCCGTGTTCTTGTGTTACATGACTTACATGCAATATAATAACGTGCATAGATTAGCACCCGATAATAAATAACACGATATCTAGGTACCATGCTGCTTTGTTATCTAGATGATTTCACACTACAAAAAAAAGGTATAATCAAGGTAGAGTAACTTTATTGGAATTTAATTAATAATAAGTACGTCGTATTTTTTTGTTGAGTGTAAACGTAGTCACAGTCAGAAAAACAAACTGCGTTCTATAATAGTACAATTTCCTTGTAATAAAAGGAAGTAATATCTAGTTAGTTACACAGATATTATAGTGTACTAGTTATTTACATAATGGCTTTAGTTTGGGCCAGTAAGCGCCCCTGATGAAGATAAATTGGCTGCTTCTGACCAACTGTTTTGGAATTCATAAAAGGTTTTATCGTAATTGTCTATCTAGAGGTTCCTTCCGTGGCATGTTAAACCCCGGTTCATACCAAGAGCATGTGAAATAAAATTGAAAAAAAAAATGCTCAATTTAGACACTTCGAAAGCTACACTATACCTATTATTATATGAAAATTCCAAAATACTGCTCTACAAAAACATAAATTATAAAACGTATTTGTTTTATAATTTATGTTTTTGCAAGCCAACCAATATGTTTGTAGAACTTAGAGCAGTGTAAAACAATGTATGCTGAGATGGGGCCTATTTGACTCGCAACCGCACAAAGGGTAGGCTATATTTTTTTTTTTGTTTCATTGTAAGTATCTGTTTTTATGTGTATAACTCACAATATTGAGCCTGGGTGAAATAACCAGCATAGTGTAGGGTATTACGAATAAAGAATTACCTTACATATTTACAGATGCAATAGATTTTCCAAAAGCTAGCTCAATTGAACTCTTATTAGAACCAAAAGTTAGTCAGTTCTTGTTTATATAAACCAATGGCCAAAAAAAGAAAAGTACAAAGGTAATCTTGATGTGTCACTGTCTTTAGGTAGACCGTTAAACTTAGCTTGGTCAAAATGTCTTTCGTGGTCAAGAAAAGCGCCTTCTATGAATTTAGATTTCATACCTTTTCCATAGGTTAACGACCTTAGAGACCTATGTATACCAACGATAGGACGTTAGGATGTCCGTGGTACTCTCGGTGTAGGGAAATATCTAAATCCCTTTATATCCTCTTATTCGCTGCACAAAGAACTTCCTCGTAATTTAAAGTCAGAGCTACTAAACCGTATTGGGACCTGTACATAGTTTAACGCCTGGAGTCTGTCTTGATGACCTAAATGACTAAATAAGTAAGTATCGTCAGCTTATCGAAGCATGGAAGGGCAATCTAGGTGGGAATTCCGTAAACGGTCGCCCATCCAAATGATGAAGCAGAAGGTTGAGTTTCCTCACTTTTATATAAAGAATGTTTGCGTTAGTTCCCTTATCGTTATATTTATTATCCACTTCACTTTGTATGGAAAAACGTTCCTAAGCTTCGGTGAGGTCGTTGACTCTCCAAGTCTCTAGATTATTGCAATTTATGATGGGGATTTTGCTGAATAAATAAAACAATGTCCGTAATGTGTGGGCTCAGCGCAACTGGAGCGCTCTAAATGAGTTTGGGAATGTAAGTGCTCGCCCTCGACGTTTTTAGAAATTCTTTTCTAATATAACCAACACAGACCTACTACACTTTACTTGTTGATGTGCCCAACTTGGGCATACGTGAGTATAATAATGTGTATCTTGTAAATACTTGTATTATATTAGTTGCAATGATTTCTTTGTTAGTATGTAGTTGTTTAGATGAGTTTTACTACAAAAAAGTAAAACATTTTTCTGGCTCAACGTTTGCTGATATAGACCCTTCCTTCTTTCTGCTTTTATTCCACTAGGTGCGGTAGGCACACCATGTTGTTTTCTTTCATTGTACGTTAACTTAATATTCACACCTTTTCTATGTATGCATAATAATATTATCATATTTTACCATCCATCCATATTTTCTTAGGACTACTTTTTCGTCTATAGCCATCCACATTTATTACTCTGTGTACCTAATTCTGATATTTCTCCGACTTCGATGCTTCTGGTACCATGTCTCTGGTAGAGCACCTCTATCAGAGACTGTAAAAAACATAAAATGCTGAAAGATATTACGAAGTCTTATTTAGCCTTCGCCTAATGGAAAAGGAATTCTAGGCACGACCGTTTACAACAGTTAAGTAGTTCCCTTATAAGGAAGTAGCATAAAAATACTCCAAATCTTTTCAACGAGCATTAGTAACACGACGTGACATATTCAGCTGTTTTCGCAACAGAAAAGGATTTATTTAGTCGTTCCTGATGCAAGGCACAAAGACATTTCATCAGCTGACTTTACGCAAGGCTATCAAATAGATAGCTTATCGTTTGCACTGTTGTAGTACGTATTTAAGTAGGTACCTTGTAGTTAGGAAATAATTAAAAACCAAATGTCGGTACCAAGATACTAGAACTTGTAAAAGGTCTATTCTTGCTACATCACTGCAATCGAATTAATTACTACCAATGTTTCTTTCGTTTATTTAGACTTTAAAATTTACAGCACTATTTCGCTTTAGTTCCTTTTTATCCAAACTAAAAGCTGTCTATCCTAGTGGTTTCCTCTTTTCAAGATCACTAGTTGAAAAATTTAATATAAACATTTAGCTTTATCGGCAAGCTTTCTTCTTACTATCTACGTTAGTTTTCAAAATAATGAAAACTAATGAAACACTTTTAGATCTAAAGTAGGTATTCCGTTTAGATCGTTGAAGACATAAAAGAACAGCTGTGAGGTACATAACGGGTTGAATCTGATAGCGAGAGTTGCCATTTCAATCCAACAATAGCTGCAAAAGTTTGTATAAGGCCTGTTACACCGTGCTGTAAATGTAACATTACAAGCTTTACTTTTACGAGGTAGGTATATGATCCTATTTTATGTGAGATAGGATAAACCAAATACCTTAATAGGTAACTAATAACTACTTACTATATATGTTTTAATAAGCATATCAAGGAGTTCGTGATAGACACCTATCGTATGAACAAAAAGAAAAAGTTTTATTATTTTTTCAGGCTTTTCTGTGAAAAATAAATATCCTCGGACATTTTACACAACACCCTTTAGTTCCAAACTAAGGAGCTTGTACCATGGAAACTAGAACTTTCATGAAGCTTCTGCGCAAAACAAAAAAAAGTTTATAATAGTACATTATGATATGAGTGCGGTAAGTTGAAAATTACAGCCGAGGCGATATTGCCAGCCCGAGCCGTAGGCGAGGGCTACAAGAAAGCAGAGGCTGTAATTTTCAAAGCGCACGTATGTCATACGACGTTTTATAACACATTTGCGAGGAAATAAATAAAACTTGTTTTAAAAGTTGTTTAAAAGTAAAATTAACTTATTAATTTTATAAAAGTAAAAAGCGCGGAAATAATTTTTACTTGATCACAAATTAGCGATGCGCGCGCATCAGCGCTATAAAAACTCTTTGCTAAGATTTAAAAAAGGTTCGTTCGTTTTAGACGGAGTATCTTGATAAACCGTACCTTTTACCTTACTTTCTAATTTATTTATTTTATGGAAAACCAACAGCTTAAACTAACTAGATAAACATTTTTATAGCAGTAGAAAGCCAATTACAGGTTTTCACGGATACGTTGATATAATAGTTACACATACAACTGTGAACGTCTGGTCGACGACAAAGTGACTACAAATTTACCTACGTACACTATGATCTTAAAGAGGGATTTAAATCCCCAAAGAATTCTAATACGAATAAATCACTTGTTAAAGTAGTTAGAAAATTTTTAACAATTTGTAAAAGAATTAGATGCTTATTTTTTATCTCCCAAAGTCAATTTTATTCATAAAATGTTGACCACTTTACTGACATAAAAACTCTTTGCTAAGATTTAAAAAAGGTTCCGTTCGTTTTAGTGGGAGCATCTTGATAAACCGTACGTTTTACATTACCATAACGCACGAGTGCGTAATCACGATACTGAAATTGGTGAAATAAGAGACCCTTTACGAGCAAATGTGTTATAAATATTTTTATTTTTAACCCACAGACAAACTTAAAATAATACAAATATTTCTCTTGCTATTTTTATAACATAACTTCTCGGACTTACGGCAGCTGGTTTTACTAGATCAAGGTAGTCCACGGATAAAGGTACTGTAGGCATTACATTACTAAATAAATACCTTTTCATCCCACCATCTCGGAAAGAGTATTTTTGCTCTTCAATATCTGAGTGCAAAAGCAGTTTTTATTCTCTAGAGGATAAAATAAATTGAATTTAGAACATCGTGTGCATTAAGTTTGTGAATTAAAAAAAACATTAAACCTATTTACTGCTACCTCTATGGTGCCGAATATATCATACAACTTTTTTTTAATTTGGTAAAAAGTCAGAGTCGGAACCTTCTTGGTGTTCTTTTTTCAATTTGCTTTGTACGCGGTTCTTTACGCGGCATTTTTTCACGTCATTGTTAAACCTTATATTAAAAACAAGAAACTTGAAAACAAGTGAAAAAACTAAAATGAGTGATTCTAGCGACGAGGAAGTTTGTTTGACGCCAACAGAATTGACTGAAACTGTTAATAATGCGCAAATGAGCTTTCTCCCTCAACAATCACGCGCCGCGAGAAGTATTTAAAACAGTACGATATGTTCAACATGCGGCGACTAGCAAAAGGAGCCAAAACTTTCTCAGAAAACGTTAATTGTTGTCATAATGTAGTAGTTAATACCTAAACTGAAATAAAAGTACCTATCTTGTGATTGTAAACGTTTTTTTTTGCATTTAGTCATTTCCTCGCTGAGGTGGAATGAAAAGTTACGTGTTGCACTTGAGTGCAAAGATTTTTCACCTCGTGCTCTTTTGATTCTCTGGCTAACGCTCAGGATTCTAATTTTAGAATCCTTCGCTTGCTCGGTCATCAAAATTGAACACGCGGTTAAAAAGCAACTTTGCACTCTTGTAGTTATACAAGAGTGCAAAGTTGCTTTTTAACCGCCATATTATATTATTCATATTATTTTTGACAACAATTGGAGTACTATAATAGTTATTTGTTAAAATAACTATTATAGTACTCCAATTGTTGTCATAAGTAGAATAACTTTGTTGACTTAAGATTGCTAGGTGGCTTCTATGTAAGCGACATGCAGGTTATTATTATGTTTCATAATTATTTTTAATATGTTCTCATTATTATAAATACAAAATGTTGATTTGTTTTAAAATTAAATCCATGTCTAGTTTAGTTTTTAACCGACTTCAAAAAAAGAGGTTCTAAATTCGGTTGTATTTTGTTTTTATGTTTGTTACCTCAAAACTCCGTCATTTATGAACCGATTTGAAAAATTCTTTTTTTATCTGAAAGGGTATGCTTCCAGGTTGGTCCCGAACTGCCATCATCATGATCATTTGATGATGAAGGCGTATCAAATTGAAGTCGGTTTTTCCAGTTTTTTAAACTTATAAATTATTTCTATTTATTAGGTATAAACTAATCAGTAAAAAAAATAGTTATTTTAGGTATACTTACGTAATTATTTATGGTATAAAGGATAGCTCGCTAACAAAAGGTGTGGCTAGATCATTGATTCGATTCGAGCTATTAGTTGGATATCGAAATGTAATCAGGAAATAATTTTTTTGTGCTCAATGGTTTTACTATATGCGGTAGGTATAATTAATAGCATTCCCAACGC
Organism: Eulithis testata; assembly: GCA_947507515.1. Classification (NCBI taxonomy): domain Eukaryota; kingdom Metazoa; phylum Arthropoda; class Insecta; order Lepidoptera; family Geometridae; genus Eulithis; species Eulithis testata. The sequence goes on from OX382205.1 coordinate 5,479,070, forward strand.
GACTAGTATTGTTACTTAGGTCACCTACGTTACGTTACTAACTTTAATTATTTTATAAATAGGTACTTAGATTAGTACGTTTTTCACATCATTTGAATTAAGAATGTTTTTCGTCGATGTTTCAGTTTGTAGGTCGAATTTTCGGCTTATTCCAGAAATTCCGCTTATTCGCGCGTGGTTCCCCTGCGTACTAGATTTCTGGAGTTTTTGTCCGAAAATCCCCTCCCCATCCCCTGCGACTGCTAGCAGAGGATTTAACAAAAATTGGTTTGTGTGGCTGAGCACTCAAAGTCAAAAATCTTTTATTCAATAAAATCTCACTGATCACTTTGAATCGTCATTACGTTTTGTATGATTAGGTATGATTACATTTTTTTTATTGGATGAGTTGGAGCTAGTTCGTCCTAAGCTTGTTTGTCTTCTAAATAATCAGATATTTTATAGTATGCTTTTAAAAGAAGTCTCTGTTTTATTACGTTTTTGAACTTGCTAATTGACAACTGACTTGTTTCTTTATATAAAAAAATCTAACTGAATGCTAAGGTTTTTAATGGTTTTTTTCTGGCTAGATTATTTATTTATTTTCTCAATGAAATCTTGTGAATATAGTTTACTTATCTTTTAGTAAGAAAATTACAACTAATTACTTACCTAACCTAAGTGACCAGTTGACGGACAGCAATGCAAACTAAAACCTAATTATGAGTTTGAACTGGCAATGTAGGTTAACTTTATGTTAATTTGTTAGATAGTTGTACAAGAACACTATGGTAATTAATATTGATACTGATCGAAGACCTTGATATTATGTTCCTGTTTGTTGACAGTAGGTAAGTCTCCTTTATGCTCTGTTCATATTATTTCAGTCCAGTAATCCAGCGCATCATTCCAGTGGAGTGCTGGACTGGGTTATTATATATCCTACTTCCTACTAATATTATAAACGCGAAAGTTTGTAAGTATGGATGGATGGATGGATGTTTGTAACTCTTTCACGTAAAAACTACTGAATTAATCTTATGAACCTTGGAATATATATTGTCCGTGACCTGGAATATCACATAGGCTACTTTTTATCCCGGAAAATCAACAGGATGCAACGGAACGCGAACGAAGTCGCGGGCGGCACCTAGTAGATAATAATAAACTCCCTCCGTAAAGAAGGTTCGTTGCCCTGGGCTCATTGCTTTCATTTTATATTACTATGATGTATCTTTTTCTGAAAAAGTATTGAAAACGTGGCTTTTGATACGCTTATAAGTTGTGTAATTTGGTGGCGTTAAAAGCTCATTAAACCGCTGAGTTGGCTTAGAACTTTGAAAATTGTATACCTTTACTCATACCTACATAATTATTGCTACGCGTATTCATCATCATCATCATTCAACTTACCTAAAAAAAACAAGTCTCCTGCTTTTCATAGTTACACATAAAATAAAGCTATGCAGAGCCACAGAGTATGGTAGTTAGTATGGCTACGGAAAGCTCACGTGTTAAAACATAAAACTAGATTGTATGGGACTACTTACGTCACGACGACGACCAGTCTGCCTCTGGAGTACCTATACATACATGAGCAATATGAGCATTGTTCATGATTGTAAGCTTTATAGAATATAATTCTTTTTGGTATGAAAATCGGAAACACTAAAGTAGGTACCTAGGTACGCATAGAATAAAGGTTAGTTAAAAATTCTATTATGAAAATGGAAATGGGTGCATTGACCCCAACCAGAAGAGGAAGGACCGGCATGAGGAAGGACCGGCATTAAAAAGTCTTCTGTGAAATATGTCCGTTTCCAACTTAATTGCCATTTGCGTTGCGACCCACTGATGTGTGTTTTATGACCAAGAAAGAATTAATGCAATTAGGCTATGAAAACTGGGTTGCCAAATACTCAGGTTTATATATCCAAGTAGAATTAGAAGTAGTTTTTCTATTTTTATTAAAATTATGTAGTAACGACAATCTTACTGCAGTTATGGTGGTTGGTGCGGTGACAAGGACAAAGATGGTGCTAGGTGTCGACTAGTCACTCGTTGAAACATTATTGTGCTACGCCTGTGTTTTCTGAAGTGAATGGCCCTTATCGAAATGTCCAAGGCAAACTGGGAAGCAATCATAGATTTTGGAACTTGTCCCATTTATATAGAGTTGAATTTAGCTGAATTATGCTCAGGCCGGGTGGCCACCGGCGCGGCGCTCGCGCTTTGTTGCTTTTCTTTCTATTACCGATAACCAACGCCCTATTGCATATTCAGACAACGTCACAAAGGTATCTGGAATAGGTTCGCCTACAAAATTGATTTGGTATAAAAGCTAGGGCTAAAATAGCAATTGTATCAGTCGTTTTTCGATTAGAAAACAACACAGACCACAATGTTTAAGCTGGTGGTGTTGTCTTCCGTGCTAGCTCTGGTGGCCGCCGCACCGAGTGGGCTGGGTCATCTTGGACTGGGACTCGGTTGGGGTGGCGCGCTGGCCGGTCATTTGGGTGCTCCTCTGGCAGCACCGCTCGCTGCTCCTCTGGCCGCTGCGCCTTGGGGTGCTTACTGGGCCGCCGCCGCTCCTCTGGCACATGGACACGGAGGGGTTGCCGCTGCACCTGCGATCGCTGCTTACAACTACAGAGGTCCTCTGTCCCTGGCGCCAGGACAGCCTGCCAATATTCTGGCTAACGATGGCAGGCCGCTCGACACCATCAACGTAAATTTGGACCGAGCCGCGCATCTGACGGCAAAGGCGTTGGACCCTGCTGGCGCATACGGTGCTCACCACATCGGCAAGCGGTCCGCTCCTTTGCTGGGCGCGGCCTGGTCGCACACAGCCCGCATCGACCTGCCGGCCGCGCACCTGATAGCGTCTGCTCCCCTGGCCGTCCCTGCAGTTCCTCTTGGTCTCCACGGTGGTCTCGGTTTCGGTCCGGTCGCACCTTTGGGTGTAGGAGCTTGGGGTCATGCCGGTCGTGTAGGTCACTGGGGTGGCTGGTAAAAATTGTACAAAATTTTAGAATGTAGCAAATACTATCTTTACCTACTATAGTTTTTATAAAGAGAGTTACCTATAAACACTTTTTATTATTGACCCTTCACCAACCCCTATCTGATACTTAGGTACCTGGAAACGATCCATTATGATCGTCAAAAATAGCGCAAATAACAGTTTATAACAGACTACCAAGGTAGGTTACTAAAACTATACTTACTATATAGCTATAATTTATTTAAAACTGTGAAAAATGAACGACTGAAATTACTAAATTGTTTCAATTAAAAAGTATCATGGTCTAGAAGAAATATAAAATTATATAAAAAATAGACTACCGGTAGAATGTCAGTCATTCGGACTCATTCAGTCTAAGCCGTTAAGAGGTCTATTACAAAGAAACCGTGATTTTACCTATGTTTGGCGTTCTTATCCAGAGAAACTGTAACTCTTCGACAATTTCAACTTATTGTATAATGAAGAGCAGCTTTAAATATACTCCATAGTGGCCTCGCTTTTCCCGATTTTGTCTTATATACTTATTTATAGCCAATATTCCGAAGCATGTTTTTGAAAAAACTCGCGCGGGCACTTTTTCAAGCTCTTTGACTGCACAACTGTACAAAGCAGAGAAAATGAAAAGTATACAATAATATGTCTTAAATACTGGTTAATTCCAATGTGACCTTGGAATTCAGAACAATGTCTTGGAAATCTATAAAAAACACCAATTCTAAAACCATAAAACTCCTAAAAACGTTCAGAGTTAGCTGGGAATATCTCAATAGTAAATTCATATTGGTGAATGAAATTTATACCAAAATAAACATTAGTTCATTACGAACAAGGCTGCATACTTTATTTTTCTTAGAAAATATAATTTAACTTAAAATAATCGATATTAAAATAGTATAAAATGAGACGCGTTGGCCAGTAGCGCTTCAGCGCTCGTGGAGGTCGGACCTATGTCAATTTTCGCGCCCAACGATCGATCGTAATCTTGTATGGAACGCATAGTATGACTACACTGACTAACTAGTTTTGATCATGTACAACATACGACATGACATGTAGTAGTCACATGTAGTAGAACTCAATGATGGAACAAACCGATAACTCACCTGATGTTAAGTGGTAACCACTGCCTATAACGATGCATCACGTCACGTCCAATGAGGACGTGCTCTGTGATGCATTGTTATGGTTTGACATCTACTATGTTATTAGACTAATTTGTCACATACATGGTTGCATATTTATCCATGTATATAATATGTTTATATACGTTTATGTATTCGTATATACGTGTAAACATTAACATAAACATTCTAAAAATGTATAGGGATCTTAAAAACGACTTATTTCATAACAAAAATTAAATATTTACTTCACTTGTTTTTTTAAGAACTCGTAGCACTCGTAGCACTGGTTCTACGAATGCTACGCAAGGCTCTACGAGACGTGCCAGAAATATTATTATTGTAGCTTTATCCCAGACCCACACCATTTAAAAATACCTAGTAAAGAGTTTCGCTGGACTTTTATTTTATAAAATGTACTTTTAGAAAGACAAGTGCTAGGCTGTTTAAAAATACAATACAAGAATCAAAAAAGTACTCCGTAGGCTCTTACAAGTTTATTATCAGAGGCATAAACAAAAAGTGGCCTCTGACGCTGTATAAATCATCTAGAAGGCCTCCTAACTAATATTATAAATGTCAAAGTAACTCTGTCTGTCTGTCGCGCTTTCACGTCAAAACTACTGAACCGATTTAAATGAAATTTGGTTACAGATAGTTTAGAGCCTGAGAAAGGACATAGGCTACTTTTTAATGCGAAAAAGATGGTACCCAAAGACACTATTCCACGCGGACGAAGTCGCGGGCACAGCTAGTGGTTTATAATTGAGTATGACGCATTTAAAATGCTGGGAACCAATTATTATATTAACTTATCTTGCATAAGTACATACATATTTACATAAAAATATACGCTTGCTAAAAGGTAACATTTGGTTACCACTTATCATCAGTGACTATCGGCTCTTTCAGAAAAGCTGTTCGTTCATGCATTGTCCTATTTTTGTATTGGTTAATAAATTATCACCCATCTATCTAACAGTTTCAAACAACTCTAGCTTGTAGAAACGATATTATTTCAGGTTACTTCCTTGTGCGTTGTAATTTATATCCAGTTAGTTCCTTATGTTTGTGTTTTACAGTAAGCTGACACTGGAGTCGGACGTGTTTTATGAGTAGTTGATTCACTGATCTTTGGTGGACGCTGTGGACAGCGGTTTAGTATAAAAAAGTAGTTATTTGTGGATCATTTAAGTATGACACTCACTACTGTCATCTCATCTCATCTCATCATGATCATTTGTATAAATGTAAGTAACTACTGTATGTTCAAAACTACGACCATTTATTAATATTTAGTTAATAATATTAGTTCCACATCGGCTTTATATTCTGTGACCTCAGTAGAAAATAATGTTATTCAAGTTAGATAGGTTTCTAGCCCTATAAAGGTATATAGAATATTTTATGTTGGGCTTGTTGACATTGTTAGATGATAAAATGTAGACTTTTCATGGTCGACAAGACGATGCGTTCTTACTTCAAGATGCAAGTATAAAAGCTGACTGCAATCTTAGAAGTGCATCAGTCGTCGAGTTATCAACACAGACCACTTACACAATGATGAAGCTGGTGGTGTTGTCTTGCGTGTTGGCCGCCGCCTCCGCTACCGGCCTGTGGGGAGTAGCTCCCTACCCTTACACCACGCTGGGAGCTAACTACAGGGGCCCGCTGTCGCTGGCTCCGGGTCAGCCTGCCAATGTCCTGGGCTGGGATGGCAGGCCCTTGGACACTCTGGACGTGAACTTGGACCGCTCGGCACACCTCGTCGCGAAGGCTTACAACGGCGCCCATATTCTGAAGAAACGCTCAGTGGTTCCCCTGGTTGCTCCCGTGGCTGGCCACGTCGCAGTAGCTCCGGCGCCGCTGATCACTTCCACTGTGCCATTCGGTCACATCTCCCCCTACTACGCCCCTTACACATCCGTTGCTCACATTTCTCCCTATACCCGTATTGCTGCACCCCTGACCCACTGGTAAACTTCCTTCCTTTTTCTCACATTCATTCAAATATTGGACAACATGTAAATAAACAAAGATGAGTTACATTTTATGTTTTTGATTTCTTATTATTTATTTAGAGACACATCAGAGTTCACATTTAAACAAAAAAAAACAGAGGATTTATTTCTTACGAGGTTCGCATTGCTGTGGTATGAAGTGTTTGGGTGCCGATACAGTTAAGGCTCCAGTGCACAATGGTACATGCTGGCCCACTGCACGCCATCGCCATTGTGTACAGGGGGTAATGGCAGTGGCGGACCATTGTCCATCGTGGCGGGCAATCGGAAAGCTGTCGGTTTGGGCACACTTCAAAGGAATCGTGGCGTAGCGTGGCCTGTGGTGATTACAAAATCGCCCATTGTTTAGTTCGTCACCGATCGTAGAACGGTATAGTGCACTTTTTTGGTGAATGGTCAGCTTCTACCATCGCCTTATGCGCTATTTTTTTTATTACTTTGTGTCGGTACACTCTTCTGTAATACTTGTGAGCAATATATATAAATAAAATTACTTTCACGTCCATCGCTAATGTTTCGTCAGACAGCAGTTTTCATACTAAATCATAGGTGTTCAGGACATTAGCGCGTTTCAGCGCGTTTTTGCCGCCAAAAGCTTTTTGTTTTCGTATATCTCTGTAGTCACGTCGCTTGATATTATGCTGGGCAGCAAAAGCAGTTTACAGCCTGCGATTTGAGGGCTGATCTAAACTTGTGCGATACTTAAGCGAAATTGAAACTCAAGCATGGTGTTTCAGTAAAAAAATATTGTATGGTTGCCGTAGCCGTCGTCTACAAGAGCTTTTTCATCCTATTCATTCCACTGTTGCACTGGTTCAAAAGTCTATTATGTACAGTCCCTATTTGTTTCATTGTTTTCTGATTTGCTTACTAAGCATTTCTGCGCTGTGAGATCTCAGTAGACGTCCCGGTTGCTATACTGGCAGCTGCGCAGTGCGTGAGTTACCATCAATATTTTTCTTTATTGTTTTGATAAATGCCATTTAAAAACTAACTTGCTATTCGTACTCTTGCCTCATAAAGGTTTTGATCAAATAAAATTGTATTTATAGTTAAATATTGACTTTATTTACAAAGTAATATACAAGGATGTTGGATGTTGATGATGGCGTCTGTAAAGTTTAGAGGTTCAGTAGTGAGTGAAGATAGGGGCTCCGTAGTGAGCGATAGGAGCGATGGGGGAGATACGCGCGATCGGAACAGCGGGGGTGATCACCGGCGTGTGAGCGTAGGCGATGGGGCTGCTGAACACTGGGGCGATCAGAGGAGCGGAACGCTTCTTCAGAATATGGAAACTATTGTCAAGTGCCTTGGCAGTCAGATGAGCAGAGCGGTCCAAGTTCACCTCAAGAGTATCCAAAGGCCTGCCGTCTGAGCCCAGAATGTTGGCGGGCTGACCAGGAGCGAGCGACAGAGGTCCTCTGTAGTTGTATGGCTGGATCAGTGCAGCATTATACACAATGGGGGCGTAAGGGGCGATCAGGGCAGCGGAGCGCTTCTTCAGCAGGTGAAAACCGCCATTGGCGTAAGCCTTGGCAGTGAGATGAGCAGAGCGGTCCAAGTTCACATCCAACGTATCCAGGGGCCTGCCGTCTGAGCCGAGGATGTTGGCTGGCTGACCCGGAGCCAGGGAGAGGGGTCCTCGATAGTTGTACGGCGCTAGTCCAAATGGTGCGCTGTACGCTACAGGAGCGAAGGGTGCGTACAACCCAGAGGCTGAAACTGCGGCCAGCACGCAAGACAACACCACCAGCTTCATCATTGTGTAGTGGTCTGTGTTGATAACTCGACTCAACGACGACTGATGCTCTACAATAATTGGCATACGTTTTTATACTTGCACTCTGATTATTATTAAAAGGCGTCGTCGCCGGATTATATCGTTGACATTGAAAGGACTACTTTTGAAAACGCAGTTAATTTGACTGGATCGTTTTTTTTCGTATAAGTAGGTATTCTTTGTGGAGAATTTATTTCTAGGTACGTACTTAAATGTGAGTATCAACAACTCCCGCAAAGTTCAGACATTGTTTATAAGTTGTAGCGAAACCGACTCTGCAAAGATAATATCGTGTTTTGTCCCTATTGACATACTTTGAGATCAAGAATAAGTAAGTTAAAAAATGGCTTTGGTTACTCCTACGAGTAAAATGACAAAAATGTCCAGTCACCAAAATTACATGTGGTATGCCAGTAGTGAACTATACCTGTGCCTATACTAAGGAAAGGTGGAAGTTACCGCTTAGCAGGTGGGCTTGTTCCATCATTTCTCTCATAAAAAGAAACAAGGTTCAAAGCTCCAGTTGAACACTGTTCTACCGCAAAAAACGTAACGCTTGAGGTATTTAGCAAATAGTGAATTGTTATTAGAAAAATATAAAGAAAGGAATATTAAATACCGAAACGAGTAAATTCGGCAAATTCGCATAGCTACCATCACTCGTATTTCGTAGAATATTAATACCATTGTAATGAAATTAGCGTGAATTGTATCGTGACCAGCAGGGCAAGCAACCGAGATGCCGAGACAAAGCCTTTGTGATAAGATTACCTATTCAAAACACTTGTTTGAGATTTCATTTCCCACACGTTATTTTAATTTCAGGATACTTTTATATACTTACTCGTACCTAGTAAAAAAATTAACATTGGTTTTATTAAAAGCTTTGCTTGGTGTGGAATCGCGTGGCAAGGAATATTGTTACAATTCAATTGTGTTTCGGTCCTTCGATTTCTAGAATAGGGGTTTGACAAGTTTGTTGTGTGCCTAAAATAAAAAAAAAGTAATTGCCTTTCTACAGCTGTAAGAGTAATTGATGAACTGACCAGTTGAGGCTTCTGGGCGACCTCGAATATTGTAAATACCAACTTCCTGAACAGCCTCCTTGCACCGGTTTGAGAAACGAGATCGCCCTTTGATCCAGTGATTACTTTCTATAAATACGAATACTGCACTAAGTTTAGCATCAGTCGTTCATCCGAGCAACACAGACCACAATGTTTAAGCTGGTGGTGTTGTCCTTCCTCGCAGCGGCGGTGGCCGAGCCCAGCAGCCTGTTCTACTCGTCTCCTCTGACGTACTCCACGGTAGTGGCGCCAGCAACGACCACTATTACGAAGGCGGCCAGCAGTGTCATTCATCCTTCGCTGATCTACTCTACTTACGCAGCCACACCCTTTGCCTACAGCCATTTCATCAAGAAGAGGTCTGCGCAGTATGTCCCGTACTATGCATCCAGCCATCTGATCAGTGCGCCACTCACTACTAGGCTGATCTCGACACCCTTCGTGCACAGCCCCGCTGTCGTCCCCTACACTGCTTCTCTACCCTTGGCTACCACGCATTTCATCAAGAAGCGGTCTGCACCATTGCTGTCCACCAGTGCAATTATCGCTCCTACCACATACGCTGCCACTCCTTACCTGACTTCCACGTATGCTGCCACTAGTCCTTTTTACCCATCTCCGTTCTACCCAACCCCTATTGCCTTCTCTAACCCTATCACCCACTTTATCAAGAAGCGTTCTGCACAATACCTAAATACTTACTCTGTTCCTACTTCCTTTTCCCATCAGTCCAGAATAGACTTGATCAACCACCCCTCTCCAGTTCTGAAAGTTGCTTCCTACCACGCTCCTTTGAACTTCCCTGTTCTGTTCTAAATTACAAACTGTGAACAATGATATTATTTTTGCAAAAAGTTTATCGTTGTTAATACAAAAATGTCTACTTGTAAATAGTGGGTGAATATAACATCAATCAATCAATTCCTTACAACTGAAATAAAAACTGCGGTAAACAATTCCACGATTTTTATTTAATTTAAGATCCTAGCTAGGTCGTTCTCATTTTGTGATGAAAAAAAACTTGGCAAAACATAATATACCAGAAACAACCATTAGTTTCGTTTTATCAATAAACATGGATTCGCTTCAATGATTTGAGCCTTGAACTAAAATCGATGTCTATCAGATGCCTAGTTTTAAGAGGAGATAAGGTTCAAAACCACTAGCTGTACCTAACTAAATACACATTTGAAATAGATTTTAGTTAAAAAAAATTATAGGGAGTTAAGTATTTTAGTATGTACGGTTCAAATAATAAAACAATAAAAAGCTATTTTAAAACAATATGCTTTATTTACTTATTAAAATTAATAACTTTAATTTAACACTACTTTTACTTACTAGTATAGTATTATATAATCTGTGCTAGGGGTTACTTAATTATTTTATACTACGAGTCACTACCAGTACATAGAAATGATACTACAGTAAATGTTACTTCTCTAATAAGTCTTTGACCTATTTAGCTCGATACAAATGCACTTCCAAGCGATAGGATGCTTATGCAATGTTGGACCCGTCCATTTCATCTCGTATAACTGTTGTTCCACTAGGGCTTTCACTTGCTTCTATATTCGTTTCTGTTAAGACACTTTTAACTGTTTCAACTTTGACCTCATCAAGTTTTTCAGGCGCAGGTTCTTCTTGTACCTTTTCTATTGAAATCGGGTGTTCTAGCGCTCTTGCCAACGGTAGATTGTGAAAAAAGGTCAGAGCCACAGGAATAAAATAATTATCTGTTCTTACTAAAGGTGGTAAACCTAATTCACTTTCTTTCTTAGCTGTATACGCGGCTATTGGACTATAAACTAACGGGGAAATAAATCCGGGGGTATGTCTTATATCAATTCGCGATTGATGAGACACTGCACTTGGAGCGGCGAAGATCAACGGAGCGAGTTGACCTTGCGTCTTACGTAGCACACACACCAGGAAATATATTCTAATCATCTTGCACGGCTGAACTGTGACGTGTAACGTCGGAGGCAGATGAGACGAAGTATATAAAGTGAGGTAACGGTTGTTGGTTGCGCGGGCGCAATAGGTTCAAGTTCTCGGTCACCGCTATTGGACGGGTTGTTGCGTCACGACTCTGGGTTCAGGGGCACTGGCCGGATTGAGATGCACATGCGTTGTAAAAGATCAATTAAAGTAATTACAGTTTCGTGAGCTTGGGTCATCATCATCATAATTAACATTTTAATTTTCTTGGGCAGTGTTTCTTTTTGATTGCATTGCTTAGCATTTTTTGATTGCATTGTATTCCTGATTATTTTGTGACTATTGTATCACTACATAGTGTAAAGCAAAGTCGCTTCCCGCGTCTGTCCTAATGTCTGTAGGTATACTTAGATCTTTAAAACTACACAACGGATTTTGACGCAGTTTTTTTTTAATAGATAGAGTGATTCAAGAGGAAGATTAAATACATCATCATCATCACTGCATTACACCCGTGCGAAGCCGGGGCGGGTCGCTAGTATAACATACTATTACTATATGCAGACGTAGTCTTATAAAAACCTAGCAACAAAGAACGCAATAATTCGATCTTTCAATCTATTATGTATAAAAGCCAATCTATTTGTAATCGTGCTACAAAAAAGCTTTTCCTGGTTTTTGTCAACACGCTCACAAACTTCAATGGAAATTTTATTCTTAGATTTCGATCCTGTCGCTGTGATTCAGCGTTCATAGTATAAGAAGGTGGTGCGTTAGGTGTTAGTATCCAGTTAGTTTGAAAAGTTTGCAATGTTTCGTGTCGCGCTATTGTTTGCTGGCCTAGTAGCATGCCGTGCTCATGCAGTGCTACCATTGACGCATACTGTTGTGGCTCCTGTACCTTATACTAACGGGTTTGGTCTGGGTTTTGGTGGTTACGCCGGTCATGGATACTCAAGCGCGGGACATCTTGGATATAGCAGTCAAGAGCTTATTGGACACGGATACGCTGGCCACGGCCTTCACGGTCATGGATATGGCGCTCACCACGTGTTGAAGCGATCGCCACACTATGTTCCTGTTGGACACTTGGGAGGTCTTGGACACGGACATTTGGGAGCAGTTGGTAGCTTTGGTGCCACAGGCCATGTGGCTCCAATAATTTCACCTGTAGCTGTTTCTCACCAATCTCGTGTAGATGTTCGTTCTTCTCCTGCTCTTGTCGCACAGGTTCTACCTGTTGTGGCCCCGGTCGCAGCGCCTGCTATTCACGCTGCTCCAATACATACTGGTTTCGCCTCTTTGCATTATGGAGGCGGTCATGACGGCGGTCATTACGGATCTACTCATTCCCATTTCGGACATTATTAGTCTTTGAAATAGGCCAAGTGTAATAATAAAGTTTTACTTACTTATTGTAGTATAGTTTGTACTTATGGGAACCGAATTAAACTTCTCATTGGAGTTTAATTTTAATAAGTTTAATTCGGTGCTTTTTATTATTTTCTGCCATTAAACTAGATTTTTTAGTGTCTGGCAACTAAAGCATCCATAAGTTATAGTTGATAAGACGATTATAAATGATCCTTGTGATTTTTTTGAATACATTTTTTTTACATTGAATCTGACTTTGTGTACCTACTACCTACCTAAAGAGTGGGTGAACGTCTTATGTTACCTAGGAGTCAAGGTAAAGTAATTGTTTTTCCTATAAAATAACAAAATTATTACTTTCTATTACTATTACGTATAGTATTATATAATCTGTGCTATTACTTAGTACTACCTAACCCATAATTCACAAAAAATTAAGTAACTGCATGAGTTAAATTAATATATATGTACCTAATAAATATATGGAACGTTAATAAAAACAAAGGATCTTGTAACTCTCGATACATTTATTGCAGAATTAACTAGATTATAAGATCAGATTCGTTTGAAAGTATTGGAGTAGTCTACCAGGGGTGAACACTAAGAGCTTTAGGCACAACACCATGGTAGGCCAGAGGAGATGAATATGCAGATACAAGAGGAGAAGAGTAGGCGGAGACAAGTGGGGAAGAGTAGGCAGACACGACGGGAGTAGAGTAGGCAGACACAACGGGGGTAGAGTAGGCAGAGACTACAGGGCTGGAGTAGGCGAGGGGCGCGATAGCTGAGCTGTAGTGCAAGGGAGCCGAGCGCTTCTTGAGGTGGTGGACGGACAGAGCCTTTGCCTGGTAGTGGGCAGCGCGCGCGGCGACCACCTCGGGGGTGTCGAGTGGCACACCCCTAGCGGCGTCCAGTACAACGGCGGGTGAGTGTGGCGCCTGGGAGAATGCGGCGTAGCCGGGGTACACCAGCCCCGCGCTGTACACGGAAGGCGCTAGGTAAGGCGAGCCGTGCACCACACTGCTACTGTACTGCGACAACGAGCTCACGGCAGGCACTACGCCAGCACCGTACGCCAGAACCACGCCAGGCCTGGCCGCCACCATGCCTACTACACCGAGCAACACCACCAGCTTGTACATTGTGGTCTGTGTTGTGTTCTTGTCGTGACGAAGAATAAAGATCGACTGATGTCAAGCAAACAGCCGTGGATGTTTTATACTCTCCTAACAACAGGTAATAACTGCCGAAACAAATGCTAATAAATGACCTTCAAAGGTTGCATGTACGCTAGGTTGAAAATAAATAACTATGTATTTGAAAAAAATATAGTACTTTTAGATACGGAAGCTTTCGGTATCAATTTGCAAATCAATTATATACACACAGATAGATTTATGAAATTTTTGAGTATTCATGAACCTACACCTACCTACACACAGCGCCAAAACTATAGGTACCTAATTGATATAATTCTGTATGTTATACCTAGTAGTAAAATTAAATGCAGTAAGTATCAGTTGGTTTATTTATTTATTTATCATTTTAGTCAGTCGTTCGGCAGCATGAACCGAGGATAAATCCTCGTTATTGTGGTGACGTTTACCAGGGATGGATTCCGTAAGCCTTGGTGACGATGGGGGTGTGGAGCGCGGTCGAGTAAGTAAGGGGCGCAGAGTAGATGGGGGCAGCGGCGTAGGTTGACACAATTGGGGTGGCGACCGCGTGAGACAGAAGAGGAGCGGCAAACACAGAGCGCTTGCGGATCAAGTGACCCTCAGCGAAAGCCTTGGCCTCGAAGTGAGCAGCGCGAGCAGCGATCACCTCAGGAGTGTCGAGGGGTACAGCGGGAGCACCGATGGCGGCGGGCACGACGGCAGCGGTCTTGATCAAACCTGGTGCTGCAAAAGCAGTCGCGATGGCGGGAGTGGCGAATGCCGTCTTTACGAACGCCGGAGCTGCAGCAAACGCGGGGGCAGTGATGGCAGTTTTGACAAAAGAAGGCGCAACTGCGGCGGTGGCGATGGGTGCACTGTAGATCTGAGGGGTTGATACGTAGGTGCTAGTAATGGCGGGAGTTGACTTGATGTCAAGGCGGGATTGCGAAGATACAGCAGATCCAGATGTGTAGGCCACGGCGGGAGCAGCGTAGGTTGCGGGTGCGGAGTATGCAACGGGTGCAGCAACTGCAGCGGGGGCAGCGTAGGCAGCGTAGGCAGCAGGAGCTGCGATGGCAGCAGGAGCCGAGTAGGAGGTTGATACTACAGCTGGTGAGCTCTTGATGTCCAACCGAGACTGAGAAGATATGGCAGATCCCGAAGTGTAGGCGATAGAAGGTGCAGCATAGGCCGCAGGTGCGGCGAAGGCAGCGGGCGCAGCATAGGTCCCAGTTGCGGTATAGGCTACGGGTGCAGCGTATGCAGCAGGAGCAGCGTACGCAGCAGGTGCAGCGTATGCAAGAGGTGCAGCAATAGCAGCGGGCGCGGAGTATGATGTCGCTACTACAGCTGGCGAGCTCTTGATATCCAGCCGAGACTGCGAGGAGACGGCAGCAGGAGCAGCCGCGAATACACCCGCAGAGTACGTTAGCGCACCACCATTGAGGAGGCTATGACTGGGTGCAGCCGAAGCCAACGCCACCACGGATAACAACACCACCAGCGAGTTCATCGTGGTCTGTGTAAGTTCAGGTGCGAACGACGAGAGAAAAAGATCAACTGATGCTTTCTTCAGATTTCTTAGTGTTTTTATACTGGCCGCGTGAATCGCGAATGAAAGTCAAGTTCGACGAGTCCTTATTCAAGTTACCTACGAGTATATTGCACAGTTACCAAATAAGTGACATTTAAATTAACAAAAGTCGATGTTTGTGATAAACAGCGAATCTTAAACTTTAATCAGTTTGTTTATCTATTTAATGAGCTCATTTTCTAAACATTGTAGCTTTAGAAATTCTACCTAAATATATTATAAGATTACCTATTGAAGTTGTTTTAATCCATGTATTTAACTAGGTATGAAAATAATTGGTAACTGAAATAATTTACCTGCATGAATTTAATTCACTTAATCTATGATCGCTGCAATTATATTTATCTCGTAGACAGCCAAAAAAATTACGTCAGCTGCACCCACGCATATATTTAGGCTCGCTAGGTAAAACACGGTTATTATAATGATTTCCTTCCTACAATCTCAAACATGTAACCACCTACGACAAAACCAAAACATCCGTCTCATACATTGGACCCAATGTTTGTTTTTATAGAGTGCTGTAGATAGATAAATAGATAGATAATACTTTATTGTACACAAGGATTAAGTACTTAAAAATCTGACAGGCATTTTTCAGATTTTGACAGGCGTCATGGCTCAGTCGGTAGTAGCTCTGCCTTCCGTGCTGTGGGTCGTGGGTTCGATCCCCACCGAGAACAAACATTTGTGTGACAAACATAGATGTTTGTTCTGTGTCTGGGTGTTTCTATGTATTATAAGTATGTATTTACAAAAAAAAAATGTATGTATGTATTCTATCAGCCATCTAGTTCCCATCGTACAAGCTTTGCTTAGTTTGGGACTAGAAGGCGTTGTGTTAAGTTTCCGTGAATATTTATTTATTATTTATCTTAAAACTAACTTTGTATAGTACAATGGGCGGTCTTATCGCTGAAAGCGATTTCTTCCAGGCTGTACTACCAGATGGATAAAATCTGTCGCAAACGTATACTGACACTTCTGCTTTTTTAATCGTTTTCACTATTACTCAACGACAGAAAAAATATATACCGTTACTTACCGAAAACTAAATACTTTACTGGTTCTACACGTGCTGTAGACAGAAATATTTTTAAATGATTTCAGCATAAGCCTTGTTCTAGACTTCTATGTAACATCACAAAAATAGTACATTACTGCAGCGGCCTGCAACAGACGCAATGAGGGAAGCACGTGTAAATGTGGGCCGAGTCGAAGACGAGGCACACATACGTGAGTCCCTCATTGAATAGTTGTGGCCAAGGCTTGTATAGTACTTTTCTCAAATAATGCGCGGAAATTAAAACTTAGTACCTAGTCAAAACTTTTTAGTTGAAAATACAATTACTTTTCAAAACCATTATCGAACAACGAAGTCACAGTATTCATTTGTTTTTTTTTTCAATAATCAGCTTTCTATTTGGAAGCCTGTTCGAAATTTGAATAAAACCTTTGATAAGTTACCTCCTTGGTTGCTATGTTATGGAGTAAAAGATCGTTCTATTTTTAAATAACACGACAGTAATGAGTTTTTTAATACAGTTGCTCAAAAAGTGGCGTATTGCAGGGACGTATAGCGTTCGGGATGTGGGCTATTACACACTCGTGTTTTTTTTTACCTTTCCCGATCTAGTGCGTTCTCTTTCCCAACTGTCAAAATAATGTCTATTAAAAAGAAAACCAACCACGAGGTTTTTACTAAAAAAAATCATAGAAGTTTTTATGATTCATGCAAATACGTATATTTCTAAAAAGAAGCTACTAATTTGTTTCAATATCAGATTTAATGATTTGATTGAATGAGTTAGGTTAGGTTTCATTTCATCTCATTAAATTTCATTTTCATTTCATATCAATAAAAAAATTGTACCTGAAGACTTGGCTGTATGGGCATAGTTCCCTTTGCCTACCAGAATGGGTGACGAAAAAAAATCTCTGCTTATATTCTACGGTTGGCGCCATTTTCCAGTTTTTTTTTTATTAAATTGCTTCATTTTTTCGCAACTGTTTTAAAAATAGTCGTTCAGTACACGTGCGGAACCGTCATTGCAACTTGTTCCGACTGTCAACCCTCGCCTTCGGCTGCGCCTCAGCTCGGGTAGACATTTGTCGGAACTCTTTGCAATGACAGCCTTTCCGCACTTGTAATGAAATGTACTATTGTATGTAATTTATCTGGCCGCTAAACACGACAGTAATGGATTTTCATACATTTTTATCTGGCCGCTGCTCGCATGTGTGTGGCCAGTACTGCATCTTCGATTTATCTCGAAGAAGGTTGTCAAAATAATGCTTTAATTTTCAAGCATGTTTGAGAAATAGCTATTTACAGGAACGCCGAGAGTCCTATACGATTATAACCACTGGTTGCTGATCGGCTGCGAGATTTATAGGTGTTTGAATCGTAAGTTTACATGGTCTGGTAAAGCTCCATTTGTCTTCTATCTAAATAATCATTTCTCGTAGAGGAGTCGAGCGATATAACACTGACTAGTAACATTGATATAATGTTAGAAATGCAGCGAAGAATGAACCTCAAAGTATTGGTGCGTGCTGGCCGGCAAAGAGATTTGAAAAAGGAAGACAGTGAATGTGACACACACGACGAGCGACGCGTCAATTGAAAAATAATGTGAAAACTTGTGAAAAGTATAATACCTATAGCTACGGGTACGGATTAATACTTACGGCAAAATAATAAACTAAAGCTGCTTATATTATTAAATTGACATACTGATTTCGGTAAGTACTTGTAAACAAACTCTACCAGCAACAGAAGGAAATTTATATTCAAAGCATTTTTATTACCACTCAATACTTCAAAGACAAAACGGCTGTCAATGTGAAGCATTCTAAATTCTAATAAAAGTAAAAAGTATAGATGCCTATATTAAAAAGGTGTATGGGTGTTAAGATAAAAAAGTAAAGTTCCTAGACGTACAATAATGTCGAGCAGTGGCACAGCTCATTATTTTTTTTATCATAATATTTTTGCGGGCGGCGTTGTTGTCAGTCTGAGCGAAATGTTAAGGTTTGATCGACCTTGTCTCGACTTTCATACGGAGCAACTGAGCGTAGGCTTCTACTGTACTTATGTTTGTATTAGTACAGAGTTGATACAACAGCTTTTTTTTAATTGCTGGAATACTAATTTTGATTGAATTTTTCTAAATGGAACTTTTTTGACGGAACTTTTTCGGTTATGATTCAGATTTTTCAATGTTAATGAGAATATTTTTGTAGCGATTTATTAAATTATTACTTATTAAAGTTTTCTAAATAAAATAAATTCATATTTCGAAAATACAAAACACAGAAAATATTAACTTTTTTGATAAACCAAAAAAAAAATTACAGTGCACTCAAACTCATGAAATTTGGGTTTTATACCTACTTTCTGGGTTATATTTAAATTAAAATGTGGTGGTTAGTGGGACATTGAATGTAAAGTGGTTTTCCTTAACAAAAAAAGGCCGTCGTTATACTTCTAAAATTCTATCACACTACTATCAACAGCTCTAGTAAGATGTGTAGCGGCTTGTTGACATTACACATATAATGCGTTGGGAGGTAGAGTGGTATGCGGAATCGACTGTCCGTGTATGGTCTGCTTATCCACCACCACGCCACCACTTGTAATCCCATCAGAAAATATGTAATTGTTGGAAGTAATAACTTTTCAGACACGACAGTGCATTGTAAGTATAGCTCGGTTGAAAATTGCATGTGTTTTAAAATCTGCTAACTAGGAATGGAACATCTGTTGAGGCAGTGATGTGGCAAATGTTGGCCACATCACTGCCTCAAATGCGGGTAAGGCTATCTGCTCCATGATATGAGCAAGCAAAGAAACAAATTCTTAATTCATTTGATTTAATTCCAAACTCAATGGCACAACTTTCCAACTCGCGGATAGTTATTTCGAATGTCTTAGAACTACACTTTATAAATAAATGGGTGCTGACTGTTGCTCTTTTTGGACTAAGCCAGGTGGAATGCTTGTTGGCCACGGCTGGGCTTGGGAGGCTCACCACGCGTGGGCGTAAGCGGGAGCGGCGTAGGCAGGAGCTGCGATGACGGGGGCGTGAGCGGCTACCACGGCAGGAGAGGCGATCTGTTGAGTTTACGAAATGTTAGTGTATGATGCATTTGCAATATCCAAATGATGAGGAAAACCCAGTTACTGAACTTGACTTTGAATAGGTAGGTAATACAATCCGCTAGAGCACAGATATTATTTAATTTTAGACGATTCCCATACATTTTGACATTAATTTATCTAAAGCGCCAGTTGTAAAGAAGCTTAAAAAATTAAATGATACGACTTCCTCTTTTATTTAGAGCCTTGCCACAGTATTCTTTGGTCTGTGTTTTGCATGATTATAGGACAGATCTTTAACATTTATTATTAAAAATAGTAATCAAGTCAAATTATAATAATTTATTCATTTAAAACTATGTACTTACACTTGTTGGACACAAGTTGGACTAGGAAAAGATTTCAACGCGCTTAAGGACTAGTTTAGTTTTTTGCTAATCGGTCGTTGTTTTATTATATAACAAAATAAAAAACAAAACTTAAAAGTTTTATTTTTACTAGAAATAAAACAAATGGTAACAACTCCAAAGTGGGTAACTAAATAATAACCACTTTGCTTTCTTTAGGCTGGGATGGTGCTAGCCTCGAAAATATAAAAATAAATTAAAATGTATGGAAATTATCCACGCTTCTTCTACTATTTTTTGACGTTTTCTCTAGCGGCTTTAGAAGGTCAAAATAAACTTACTCTGACGGTGTTGGCATAAGAAGTAGCGAGAGGAGCAACAGTTTTGACGACAGGGGCACTAACTAGGGGAGCACCGACGATTCCATGGCCCCAAGGAGAGGCCAGGGGGGCAGCGTAGCCGTAGGGGGAGCCGATTAGTACCGGGGGCGGCGGCGGCGCAGGCCAGGAGGGTGGCGAATACGACCTGGAAAATCAAGTTCCAAATATAGTAATTTTAGAGGCGGTGTACTTAAATCACCTGTGGTAAAACACTATGGTGTACTTAGCGAGCCTTACCAGTATCACATTGGCAATTCGCGGGCGATTCCACTCGCGGCGTCCACGTCGCGCTTATGGCTAGCGTCCACAGGCCCGCATCGCACGCATCGGACGCATCGCACGCAACGGATTTTAGTTTGCCTTGTATAAAAACTCGTCCGTACGGTGCGGATCAGTGGACGCAGTTGTATGAGTTTTTAGGCAAGTCAAACTAAAATCCGTTGCGTGCGATGCGTCCGATGCGTGCGATGCGGGCCTGTGGACGCTAGCCATTACGCAGCGTTCTCGGGACGAGCTCGCGGAGTGCTCGTGGCGTGCTTGCGAATCGCCAGCGTGATGCTTTAGAAGCTCTTAGTTGCACTTTCGTTTTTTAGTCTTCAGAACCAATGCGGTCAGAGTTTTTGAGAAATTTGGGGTTCATCTCCTTGATAATGAATTTTGATGCATTTTCAGCGTCGTAAACAAGGATATCTAGCTAGTTTTTATATAGTTGTTTATTATTTATTTTATAAGTATGTAATTAATATGTAGATAAAGTCTTAAAGCGAGATTTATGAAGAATATTATTAGGTACATTATAAAAAATCTGCAAAGAATCCATTTAACATTTTTAATCTAGAGCAGAGTTTCATAAATAAGTGGTTTCATCTGGTTCAATCTTATTTAATAATAATATTATATTAACTGACATTGCATTGATTGTCTGATGCCCTTGCCGTGACTAGGACATCGACATAGCGTGGGCTCATAACTTTAGACCTAAGCTTAATAAATTGAATTCTAGCAAGATTACTTAGGCTGCTGTTCTTCAATATCCTAGACATCTGTTACTTTGATAACTTCATATTTATATTTGGGAAAATAATTAGATCATGACATGATTGTTCTATTGTACACTTAAGTATTATTTTTCTTAGAATTTATATAAAAGATACTGCGGTAAAAAGATGATCAGGCTAAATAATCGCCCCATTTTTGGTGAACTTTCGCTTAAATTACTATTTTGAATGTCAAAAATAGGTAGGTAGGTACTTGACTTTATTACAACTTTGTTTTACTTTGTTCGTTTATAATTACTACCTACCTATTTATTACTAAAACACACCTTGAAATAGAGGGTACTTTAAAATTTTTGGTAATTGGTTTTGTTTTTCAAAAATATAGAGTCGCAAACATATTTAAATTTGGAACTATCAAACGATATTATTGTCGTACAAGGTGTTTACCTCTACTTTACCTACGAGTATTTAGGTACCATATAATACCCGCTCTCGAGTTTTACGACATCTCTGAACTGAAACGCAGGTAGGTACTCATTTGTGCTTGGGCTCGGTAATTGTATCGATAGAGCTATTCACTTGATTTACGAGTTGGTTATCGAATAAAAAAGCGTAACTTATCGAGTACCGGATGGCAGACCGCGACCTCGGTCGGGTCGTTGCCGCCAGAGAATGTCACGACAAAAAGTGGAATAAAGAACAATAATTTATGTAACTCGCAATTTTTAAGAAAATTAGGGCTATACTTCACACCCTTATATTTTTTTACACGAAGCCAATACTCACTTTTTTAAATTTTACTTTATGACAAACATAATTTTCTATTGTTTCTATCTACTTTTTTAAATGAAAAATAGATTACTATTTTTTAAGTATTTTCAGTCAATAAAACTAAAAAGAATCTTACCAGCTTGTACATTTTGAAGGGTGGGTAGGGGATTTGTAAAATCGAATGAAGGATGTGTGAGCGAATGTGCTAAGGGCCTGTTAGGTTTTGCTTTTATAGTAGACATAGTTGGACCTAATCCGTCTAACCCTACCCCGGTTTGAGCCTAGGTCACATGTCGCCTGCGTCAATATATTGTATGGTTAGCAAAAATATCGCCATATGTAGGCAATAAAAATTACTAATCTCGTAGTGGCCAACTCTGGTGTTTTTAGGTATTGGCTTAGAGAGCCGGGACCGACAGTTTAACATGCCCTTCGATGCACGCGGAAGCGCTCAGATGTAAATGCCAGTAACGGTCACCTATCCAAATGGTAACCGCGCAGAACGTATCGGTGAAGATTGACTAAGCAAGCCTGCTTGCCGTGAATTCTAACTTAAAAGAGTTAGGTATATAACCAAACAAAATACCAACATATTCGGCAAAATTACCAAACATTTCTACATTTCCTTCTGTTATTTATTATCTATTTTCTTATTTATCATGATAAACGATGTTTTTTTTTTAGGTTACATAATAAAAAATCTGTAGGATGGGTAACGTAGAATGTAGAATACAACCTTACAGAAGTTAATTTATATACGTTTTATTGGGTAGTAAGTAGTGTGTTACTGTTTCCTAGTAGGTATTTGTTTTTTATAAGGCTACATAACGACATAAGATGAATTAAAAAAAAATATCTACACAAGAAGATATTATGTATATTTTTTAAGTCTGTTCCAATAATACTTACTTATTGATAAATTATACGTACCTACTTATTTCAAAATAACAATTTTCATTAGTGGGCAGTTTCTTGGTCATGTTCTCGTTATTTATTGTAAGTAATTTGAACGAACTATTGCGTCATAGATTACTATCGCAGATAATTATAACTTACCTTGCTTACAATAATTTGCTAATCAATGTAAAGGCGTTTTAGTGATTTAGTGATCCTAGGTATTTTCAGTATTATATTTTAGTATTTTGGACATCTATACGTATCTATTGTGAATGAACTAAGTATTTTATAAAAAACAACTTAATATTATGTTTTTAAAAAAAATTGTGTAAGTATTAAAATTATGTAATTTTAACACTGTCTGACGTAAACACATCAGCGAAAGCTGCTCGTCTATAAACAAATAAATAAATAAATATATATTAAGTTACTTTGAAACGAACGGTACATGCATACTTAGTTTCTGTTCGTAGTTATTAATATTTTTAATTTTCTGCACACGTTCAGACTACATAACAATTATATGAGTAGAAATGAATTTGATACTTTGGCTCCGACTTAATTTCTTTTTTAATATAGTATATAATAATAATAAATAATAATAATAAATATTCACGGACACTTAACACAACGCCTTCTAGTCCCAAACTAAGCAAAGCTTGCATGATGGGAACTAGATGGCTGATAGAATACATACATACATATTTTTTTTGTAAATATATACTTATAATACATAGAAACACCCAGACACAGAACAAACATCTATGTTTGCCACACAAATGTTTGTTCTAGGTGGGAATCGAACCCACGACCCACAGCACAGAAGGCAGAGCTACTACCGACTGAGCCATGACGCCTGTTTATTAATATTTATTTATTCTACTTTAGCTAGGCCGGCATACATATGCCACTTACACGAATTAAATACCATATTATTGGTCTTATTAATGTAGGTACCTACTTAAATTTCTCAAAGAGGCACTTTAATTTAATTGTTTTTCTTTTGATTTACTCATTCAAAAATTCAACTGCAAGAGAAAAAAACCGATAAAGTATCTAGATTAGTTTATCAATAGTAAATAAATACAGGTTGACTAAAATTTATTTGTCCGTTGATGAAAATTAGTTTATATTTATTTTCTAAGAACCCGCTACCGTCATAGTCACATCGTGTGTGAATAATTATCAAGGACCTAAATACTACATCAATGTAAATTTCGATAATTTATAGTGATGTAGTATTTAGGTCCTTGATAATTATTTTACTATTTTTTTTTTCATTTATTGTTTTAAAAATACATAATAACTTATTTTGTACTATAGCACTAACGAAACCACAAGGTTTATAGGAATAATGCTACATGAGTCTTAGCGTCGATATCCTTACATTAGGTAGGTATAGCTACTAGGTTAGATAGGTATGGGTAGGTAGCTGTAAGTAGGATCTAGCAAAGTGCATTCCAATTTCTTAGGTAGCTAGTTTTAGTTACAAATTTATATACTTGCTAGTTAGTTAGGTAATTAAGTAGGTAGATTGATTTGTTTTTTTAAATAGTAGGTATTATTGGTATTTTTCAATATTAGCTAAAAGTGGACGTTTTCACACTGATTGAAAAATATCTTTTCATCCCACCATCTCGGAAAGAGTATTTTTGCTCTTCAATATCTGAGTGCAAAAGCCGTTTTTATTCTCTAGAGGATAAAGTAAATTGAATATTCGAACATCGTGTGCACTAAGTATGTGAATTAAAAAAAACATTAAACCTATTTACTGCTACCTCTATGGTGCCGAATATATCATACAACTTTTTTTTAATTTGTTAAAAACTCAGACTCGGAACCTTCTTGGTGTTCTTTTTTCAATTTGCTAGTCATTTCCTTGCTGAGGTGGAATGAAAAGTTACGTGTTGCACTCGAGTGCAAAGATTTTTCACCTCGTGCTCTTTTGATTCCCTCGCTAACGCTCAGGATTCTAATTTTGAATCACTCGCATCGCTCGTGATTCAATTTTAGAATCCTTCGCTTACTCGGTCATCAAAATTGAACACGCGGTTAAAAAGCAACTTTGCACTCTTGTATAACAAATAACTATTGTCGTCGACGACACGACACGGTGTAAAAACGTCTAGTAGGTAGGTACCTACTAAAATGTATAATGCTATATAGCTGGTAGTGTGAAAAGCCTAACGATGTTTGAGCTAGCATCATTTCAAAAATCGATTAATGATTATTGACTGTTTTTGACGCAGCAAAACCACAGATTATAGAATACTATGCAAAACTATGGAAACTGCAATGCAAGTACCGTTCTTGGCGATCGCATAACTTGCCATTTAGAATCGTCAAAATTCGATAAAAATGGTTTTATCGACAGTTGCGGGTACGTTACCAACTTAGACGATCGGTAGACAAATTCGTTAAATTTTAACAAATTGGCAATGGTGTATGTGTACTATGATTTGATTCTGAAAAACGAAAGTGATTAACAGTGGTATTGCCAGTAAACTAGTAAATCATGGCAGCAGTGAACGAATGATTTCGATAAACTCTGACCTTATTTTTGGGAGTACGGATCTTTTGTCGACAAGAGATCTGTTCTCCCATGGAACGATACGATTCGATACGTTTATCGACTTTAGCGATCGACAACTAAGCGATCGATAAGAAAGGTTCCTACTTGCACTGCTGAATTGCTGTGATCGGCCCCAACGCATCGACAATTTACCTTAGAAATATCTACTGCTTAAATAGGATTCGTAGATTTTTTTTTGTGCATGTTCCTTTGGACCTCAATATTTTACATTGTGATATGACGGCTTACGTTTTATTATGACGCACGTAAACTAGGGCTTTAGTACTTGTAAGCTAGCGTAAAGGAGGGCAGGGCGTTTTCAATGACACTATTCAGTCATGTACACAGTCAGCTGACACATTATCCATATCATTCTAAGTGAACTGTACATTTTGTACAATAATAAGATACCTGCCTATATTTTTGGCAAAGTCAAATTAGTGGACAATGATGGTGTTCTCTGACTTCCCAAAATAGCTTCACCATACTTTTACACGGCTCTTTGACTGGATAGAAACCAATTTTATTCTCAAGACTAGTTCTAGAAACTACTGCAAGTTCCATCATTGGAATTAACACATTGGACCTGCCATCTGACCGCCAAGTGTACCGTCAAGTGGGTCAAAACTTTGGTCGTAAGTTTCACAGCCAGAGCTTGCGACGGTTCGCCAAATTAGAACTTGACCTATTTTTTTTTATTTAAAACTAAAATAAGTGGGATATAGTTATTAGCAGCTGGTTTTAAAATATTTTATTGTATTGTCTTGGTGGTCAGACCGCTGGGCTCCATACAAAGTTGCCCGGTATCCTTTTTTACCTTCATTGAAACGTAGGTATTTGATACAGATATAAGTTAGATAACTTACTTCTACAAATGGCATTGTAGCCTTGTCTTTGAGCACACAATTTAATTGAGTGACACGCCTTTGACTTGTTTCGTTCATATCAATTATCTCCATGCAGCATCGATTTTTTAAAACTATCATCACCGTCTTAATATGGACGGCCGTAATATTGTTAAGATTCGGATAAGCATGTGAACTTAAGTATACTGTAGAGAATTTATCAATAAAAACTACAAGAATATATTTTACTACATTCGTTTAATATCACATTTTAATATACAGTTGAGCAAGTCACTAGGCAATGATTTCGCCAAATTCGTTTATAGGTAGTAGGAGTACGGAGATGAGAGGTATCTAGCGGAGAGGAGTGGAGCGGGGGCGGCAGCAACTAGGGGTGCAGCTGGAGCCGCGACGTAAGGAGCAGCTGCGACATAGGGGGCGGATGCAACAACAGGGGCGGCTACAGCGTGGTTGACGGCGTGCGCTGAGTAGGAGCTGGCATAAGGTGCGACGTAAGCTGCGGGGGCGAGAGCAGGAGCTGCAACCAGAGCAGCAGGAGCCACGACACTAGCGTTGATGGAGGCAGCAGCCACGGCAAGGACAACCTGTCAAATAACACGAGGAATGTAAGATTACGTGATCAACGAAACAAGAAGAACAATTATTATGACGTGAAACTTACAACAAACTTGGCGATCATTTTGCTTGGGGTTTTGTGACTGCTAAGAAGTGTATT
Source organism: Eulithis testata (assembly GCA_947507515.1). Lineage (NCBI taxonomy): Eukaryota > Metazoa > Arthropoda > Insecta > Lepidoptera > Geometridae > Eulithis > Eulithis testata. The sequence continues at coordinate 5,505,777 of OX382205.1, forward strand.
ACACTGGAAGATTCGTTGAACTGTGTCGTCTCCAGGGCATCGTCACGTTTTATACTGCCTACCGATTTCGTTGAGCAACCACGGAGACAGTAGGTACGCGCACGCGCTAAGTAATGCGCAGGACATCGTAGTTGGCACTGCGTTTTTTGACCCAGACTTGGCTTACGAACAGCGCATTCTAATTTAAACTCTGTGCAAGCCAATTTCATTGCACGTTATATAATAACCGAAAATAATACCGCTTATGAATACGAATATCATAGCTCAAAAAAAATACTGACAACTTTACGAGTACAAAAAGTAAAGATAGAAAACCTATCTTTAAAATCGAATTTGTCATGACAAATGTAGGCCAGGGTTTGTTAGAGAAATCTCGCACTTATTATGGTGACAGACATGAATGGTGACTAAAAGTAGAGCATATTAAAATTGACGATAGGTAGACCACCTTCTTAAGTATGGCTTATTGGTTAGATTACGCTATTTCAGAGAACAATATTTTTTTGATTATCTACCAATTCTGCTTCACTAGCTAAATAAGTTATTTTCTTCCTATCCGCGTGTTTGGGTTCTCTATAAAAGCAACCATTGCAAAAACACATGAAGTAAATAATTCTTTATCGTTGCAGTACCTACATTATGTATTCTGCGTCATTACTATGCAGTGAAATCGAAAAAAAGCCGTGTTGGCGAGTGGGATTGCACCTCGACTTTCGATCCGAAGGTCGTGGGTTCAAATCCCGGCCGTGCATCAATGGATTTTTCGTTTCGGAAAATTTATATGCGCATTAACACGAGCTTAACGGTGAAAGAAAACATCGTGAGGAAACCCTTGGCTTAGTCAGCTCCGCACGTGTTGACCTTGTCTTTCCTGTGGGTATGGCTGACTAGGCTGAGAAGGAGATGATCGTTGCTCACGTCCGTAGGAATTGTCCCATAACCCTACACGTATCCCCGGGGTGGCGCTAAACGACCAACAACACTTGGCTGCTGCACCTGTTCCTAGAACCTCACAGCACCACAATCGTTCAGCAATAATATATAATTATTGTGAACGATTGTTTGAACGCCATACGAATAAATAAGTGAAATCGAAGCAGCCTTAATCCAAATGTATTTTGCAGACTGATTCAATACAATTTCACAACAAAAAAACCGTTTCCCAATGTGATCCATTTCTCCGCGCACGCCTCTACGAATCCCAAATGACCGCTTGCCAATACGTCAAATGCGTATTTTACTGTACGGCTACTGAATTACAATAAACAAGGTATAAAAGACGAGTGTTTTTTCTAACTAGTCACACATCACATCCTCTTTTCACTAAGGAAGGTCCTCTACCAAAACAAGCAAGATGTTCTCTTTCAAATCTGTAAGTTTTCTTCGCAGTTTGCTACGCATGTTCTATTTACACTGTTTATAAATTTTGATTATGATAATTATTACCCAATCTACAAATGATTTTTATTTTTCTACTAGATTGTGCTTATTGCTGCTGCATTCACCATTGGAGCTGAGTCTAGTGCAGTTCCAGTAACAGCTCCTCTAGTCGCTGCACCTGCCCAAATTGGATACGCTCATGCTGTGCCTCAAAACATTCCTCCGTACGCCTCTCAGATTAGCGTGACCACAAAGAACTTGAGCCCTCTCATCGCCGCTCCTGTTGCCGCACCTTTCGTACCCGCTTCTTACCTCGCTGGACCTGCAGCGTACGTTGGCGGACCCGCTCCTTACATCGGCGGACCTGCCCCATACGTTGCTGGTCCTGCCCCATACGTGGCTGGTCCAGCCCCATACGTCACTGGTCCTGCCCCATACGTTGCTGGCCCTGCCCCATACCTTGCTGGTCCTGCCCCATACGCCGCTGGGCCTGCGCCCTACGCTGCACCCTACCCTTACGGCGCTCCACTCATCCGATCACCGCTCAGTCTTGCCCCAGCATACGTTCGATAGATTTTAGAGAACACTAGACTGTGATGACCTTCCTAGTAAAAAAGACTAATTAGATTTTTATATGTTTATACTAAAATTAAAAGAAATATTCTCTACTTCCATTGTTTCCTTTTTACCTATCAAGTGATAGCGTTATAAGTGCAGCGTTTACATATTCATTATCAAACTATTTATCTTATTATTTTTAATTATCAACTAAACTACACTTATTTTAGCTGCAGGTGTTTAATTAGCTAGCTGATCAACAACTGTGGTACTTATATAATCATGGGATTCCTAAGGGGCCTTTAGAAGAAGTTGTTTTACAATTTATGTAAATGTATGTGTTCTGAATGGTATAAGTAGGTATGATCTGAAAACCGTTCGTTACATTTATACAAACTTGAGTTTTTGTGTTTTGTAATCGATCAAGAAACATCGTGAAAGTTCTTTTATTTGTAGGAGTATACTCATTTAGTCCTAATTTAGTGAGTGAGGTATAACTATGTTACCTTTTTTCTATTACTTAAAAGTCTCAGCATTTAATTTGAAATGATTTATTCTAAACTATTTAATATAATAACATTTATTCAATTATTTCTTATAAACATTGTATAACGAATAACAACATTATTTACAACATAGCATCAATTGACTATTTTATTGGGTAGCTTCTACTTATTATCTAGGCTTCACTTCTTCCATGCATTTCTGAGGATGGGCGCTGGCGCTGGTGCGTAAGGAATCTGAGACGCGTAGCCGTGTATACCAAAGGGTAGTGCTTTAGCCACTTCAACATGAGCAGGTGGTCCAAAAACTGGAGCAGGCAAAGGTGGCGCCACTGGCCTTATAATCGGGGAGAATGGGGTCGCTGGTAGTGCGGGTACCGAGTGAGCGTATAAGGCAGCTTGCGGTAAAGCTGGGACTACTGGAGCAATTCTTGGTAGAACTGGTACGAACGGAGATTGTTTAGGTAGAGCTGGTGCAAAATAAGGGAATGCACCAGAAAATATTGGAGCCGGACCGGCTGGCGCAAAAACGGGAGCTGGGTATGCTGCAGCAGGAAATGTGGGGGCTGGTAGAAATGGGGCTGGAGCAGGAACAAAAGGCGCTGGCGCCGGCAGTAATGGTGCCGGTGCGGGGAACACTGGTGCTGGTGCGGGCAAGAAGGGCGCCGGTGCAGGGTAGAATGGTGGTGGTGGTGGTGGTGCTGCCACCACTGGTGCTGGCGCAGGAAACAGTGGAGCAGGAGCCGCTACTGCGTGAATGGACCTCACGCCCGTCGGAAAGTTGAAGAACGGCGCGTATCGTACTATGGGGAACGATTTGACGGCTGGGTATAGGTGGCCAATTCCGCTAGCGTGGCAGCTAGCTATGATGGCAAGAGCTGATAAAACCTGAAAAAGTGTACAAATATTACAACCGTGAATGATACCAGTGCCACAGATTATATAATACTATACTAGCCAGTGCTAAGAATATCGTTAATATTGACTTTTCATTAAGTTATAAAGATTGCACCTCTGTACTTACTAATCTTTGGATTGACATTGTGACTTGATTAGTCGGGTGTCAATGTTGAAGTGTACCGACTGACGTGGCACTTGTGGTTATATAGTTCAATACTGTTGCAAGCATTACGTCTATGTTGGTCGCATCAGTTTCACTTTCCTTAGGCAGGACATGCGCATGCTTAATTGGGTATCAACACAGACACCATTGACTACCGAATGTGTCATAGTTGCCACTGATAGTAATGTTATGTAATTAACAGTGTGCCGCTTCTGTTTTATGGTAATCACTGGCACTTTTTTTTGCTAGTACACAATTAACGTAAATATAAAACCTTGTTCTGTTTTAAATATGCATGCTAGTCGTTTGTTAGTCATAAATTCCTCATTAAATTACATGTTCAGTTTATTTAACAAACTAATTATTTCAATAAAATTTACTACAGGTAGTGTCGCGATTTTGTTAATTTATGCTTACTTATAAACTTCAACCTATAAATCTTATACCTAAACCGATCATTGGCTACATCTTGTAGATAAAATACTGGGATTCTGTTTTCTTTTTGATTCCAACATTTTTTATTTTCACTCTAATTTAGATTATTTTTAAATAATATAAATAATAAGTTATCAATCGAATTTCAACTCTTTTACAAATTTTTACTAAGCTTATTTTACTGCCAATAGTTGCTGAGCTATATTAAGCTTTTTTGTCATAAAGCTTGTAGAAGCATAGGTAAGGTACCTACTACTGAATAATTATGAATGACACGAACCAGAAAGCGAAACGTAAAACGGTCCCTCATTCTATGAACCGACGATATTGTAAAACCCAAAAGAAGTCTGTAAAGAGCAGCCAACGGTTCGTACTGAAAATCTATAGGGGAGAACTTTTTTCATAAACTTATACTACTTCACTACAAAATATATTCTTCCGTAACAGAATTACGAGTAAATACTTCTTTTTTTTTTTAATCTATACTAATCTATACTAGTCTATACTAATATTATAAAGAGGAAAGGTTTGATTTTTTGTTTGTTTGTTTGTTTGTATGAATTGAATAGGCTCCGAAACTACTGGACCGATTAAAAAAATTCTTTTACCATTAGAATCCTACATTATCCCTGATGAACATAGGCTATATTTTATCCCGGAATTCCCACGGGAACGGGAATTACGCGGGTGAAACCGCGAGGCGCTGCTAGTATTAGAATATATTGGTTTTCAGAAAAAGTTAGGTAAAGTATAAACGTCGTAAACGTGCTTACATGAAGATATTATTTAATCTAATAGTCAACGCGTTGACTCCTCGCTCTAACCACAGAACATTAGTGCTCTAACTATGTAGTAAAATATGGGCAAAGTATGCTGGTATAACTTCTCAAAAGGGCTGCTAGTAACAAATATTACACGTCAATCAACCATTATGCTAATAGATGTAGTGATTTGGTTCACGGATGAAGGACGGCGCCAAATTATGCAGGGAGGAGAATCAAAGTTTGTATAGAACCCTATACGTCATACTGTACAACCTACCACTTGATATTCATAACGCGTGAGAAACAATAGGTACAGATAAATAGTAGGTAAATGAAGTGGATGTTAATCGCTTTTCACATAAAATATGTACGTTACAACCAATAGAGTTTACGTTACATAGTAATTGACTCCATCTTTCTAATCATGACAAAAGCTAAAAGCTGAAATACAGTACTATTTTTTATTTTTTTGCAATAAGTAAGTACTAAGTACCTAACTTTTTTATTCTAATCATAAACTAATCTAAAAGCACCTGAAATCCATTACTATTTTTATACTTTTTGCATTAATTAGTACGGTTATTACATGAGTTTCTCTACTACTCTGTTTTGGATTTTATTTTAAGACTCTGACATAAAGTTTGATACCGTAGTGTAGTAATGTGTAGTATGTAGTACCTATCTTAGAGCGATTATACTTATCAATAAATATATAATTTATTTTAAAATTATATGCTCTAGTATTTGTAGCAAAAACCTAGAAGGTTGAGTCGACCTCAAACGAATTTTCAACCCAGTTTGTCTGGTTTGCTCAAGGCTCATAGGTAACTTGTAACTAGCTTAGCTTCGCTACGTCTTAAATCCGTAATATTGGCCTAACAAACAACATTGCCAGCTATTTATAAGCAAGTCTTAAAAAAATAAATTCGAAACTAACTTTCTTCATCAACTGGTTACGGGGTGCTTAAGTCGTACTTCAAACATGTGAGCTGATTATACACCCTAATTTCAATTGTGCCCACTATTGTTCGGCTTCTTCATATAACTGAGGCTTTGTTTGTGTAATTACTTTTGCCAAGGCCTACAGGAAAACTTCCTTGAAACTTTGGTACTTTCTGTATCAACATGCCACACGCAAATGTGCCAGCGTAATTCTTTAGATGGATAATAATAAGCCTGCTGATTGTTTCGAGTGTCACGTTTCGTGCTAAGTCTCAAGCTCGTAGGTAAGTATTAAGAAAGTTGTGGTTATTAGAAATTATATTGTGTACAAAATGGTTCTAGATGTCAGTCTTCATGGTTTCTCACTTGAGGGCTACTACTGGTGCTGGGCCTGCCAAGTATGGGGAAGCGTAGCGGGCGTATGCAGGCACTATGGGTGCAGGGGCAGCTAGAAGAGGTGCGGCAGCAGGGGCTACGAGCCTAGCCGCTGCGTATGGAGAAGCGACGTATGGAGAAGGAGCGGCGACGTATGAGGCAGCTGCTGCGACGTACGGCGCAGGTGCAGCAACATAAGGAGCCGCAACAGGAGATACAATCCTAGCAGCAGGAGCGTAGTATGGTGCGGCGACTAAAGGAGCAGCAGCAGGGTAGAGACCGTTGAAGTTCCGGGCTACGTACTGTGAGCTGGAGGCTGTGACGATGGGAGCTGGCGCAGCTATCAGCGGGGCTGGGGCTGCGAACACAGCAGCCCCTATGCTGGGCTTGGCAGCAGCAATGGCAATGGTGGCCAGGAAGAACACCTGAAAATAAAATAAGTAGAGTTGCGGTAATTAGGTTGGGCTAGAAGATGTTATTTTCCTTTCCTTTTTTCAGACTTACAATTTTATACATTTTGGTTAATATAGGTGTTTGTCTGTTGAACAGAAGATGCGATTCGAGTGTGATGTCTACAGTTTGGTGACAAAACCTTATATACGGCAGACGGGTAAGATTCACCTTGTACTGCGTTTCGTCACTGTACAATGCATGCAATGTCTCGTTAGACTCAAAGCACGCAACGGGGGCGGCCAGCACGTCCCACGTTACGAAAACTGGGCTGGTTAGTGGTCAGTCCGATAACATTATGTTAGGACTACATTTGGGCTCGCAGGTTTTGGACATTATCACCTCATTCAATCATATTTTGTAGCTTATCAAAAGCTTACTTAGAATGCGGCCGGTTTTGCAATGTCCGTTTCGCAGCCGGCGCATTAAGCCGCTAAGGTTAGTCTCTATTATTGTAATTAGCTACTTTAAAGTGCAAATATTTTTTTTGTTTCTAGTATGTAACGTAACGGTTGCTGATTTTAATATTTGCTGTATATTTCAATAGCAATCTGCATTTTGTTAACCTTGGGCGAATAATATGGAGAGACTAAAATTTTATCATAATCTTGGGATCGAGTACTTCCGATGGTATATACCTCATAAAAAATACCCAGTTTCTTTGATAAGGCACTTTGTTGGTCAAGGTGATCGTTCCTTCTATATTTGGCCCTATTTATTATTGTAGGTGCGTATATATATATATATATAAAATAAGTGGTCACTGATTAATCTAGCTAGGACATTCACTTAAAGTTATTTAGAACCGTATCTCTTTCGTTCAACTCATGGTTGAATGAAGTTGTAAAAACTCTGTCATGGTAGTCGAGTATACCTACTCGTAAAAGTTGATGTATTTTTGATTGTTTACTATAGACATTTTTGGAGAAGACTAAATCCTACTAATAATTATTATAAACGCGAAAGTTTGTAACGATGTATGTATGTATGTATGGATGTTTGTTACTCTTTCACGCAAAAACTACTGATTCGATTTGGATGAAACTTGGAATATATTATTGTTCGTGACCTGGATTAACACATAGGATACTTTTTATCCCGTTCCCGGGGAAAAGATGAACATCCAAAAAAAATTATCAGTAAAATCATCAGTCGAGCCGTTCATTTGTTAGAAATGGTACCTATAGCAAAACACAACTGACATAGAACAACTGACAGCTTGAATAAAGCCTTTTTATGTTGGTGGGTACACAACCTGGCCGTAAATAATCAAATTAAGAAAACAATATTTTCATTCTTGAGCTACGTGTACAAAGATGAAATTTTTACAAGCGATCCGATTTGGATGAAAATTGGAATATATATTGTCCGTGACCTGGATTAACACATAGACTAGGTACTTTTTACCCCGAAAAATCAAGGGCATCCAACGGGACACGAACGAAGTCGCGGGCGGCCTCTAGTAATAAATATATACCTACTTATGGACGATAGTTGACATTTCATTTCACACAACGACATCTAGGGCCAAACTAAGCAAAGCTTGTGCTATGAGATTATGATTGTATAGATTGTACAATATAAATAATATAATTGTAGTAAATACATAATACATAGTAACACTCTACATCTATGTTTGGCATACACAAATGTTTGTTCACAGTGGGGATCGAACCCATGACTCAAAGGCTGTGACGCCAGTCAACTTACCTCAATGGGATTCCTTAGTCATTTTCTTAACCAATGAATAAATGCGTAAAACAACGAAATTGGAATCAAATGATTATTATTATTTTTTTCGCTCCTCGGAGCAGGTTATAGTTTTAAAGCCATACCGCCTAGTCTAACGTTATGTTTTTCCCATAAGCTAATTTGTTTAGGTGTTTGTCTTGCGTAAATGATAAGTCAAGCCAAGTCATCGTCAAGTTAGCTGTCGTTTGTTTTGAAGAGAAAATGGTGGATTTTCCCTCGAAAACCGGAATCGAATTTTCACATTCAGAAAAACCATTTTACTCACATTTATTCCAATGGCTTACACTTTGTGCTACGACCTAAGTATTATTGGTTAAAATTCCACTAAAATTAAACAATAACACAAGAAAAACTTTTAAAATTAAAATGCTATAAGTTGTTTCAAAAAATGACAAAATTCGAATCCCAATCGGGAAGAAACGACTCACGAAGTTTTTTTTCATATTCAAAAGTCGTGTGGGTAATTTAAATTATTTATTTTTTTAAACTATATACATAGGATGGGGATGTACGAGTATCCCCACCCTGGTTTTTATGGTGAAAGAACCTACTTTTATAAGCTCACTTAACAATCTTATCATACTAGTCTACAAAAATTAAAACAAATAATTTACAACTACCAAAAACGTGTTATTTTTTTCAAAGGTTGACAGTTTTGTACAATCAACTCTACTTACCCGTTTTTAGTTTTTAAACGATTTGAATAGAATTTGATTGATCCAGAGAAAGGTAAGGGTAGTGAACGTGGGCGGTTGGTAATGAAAAATTTTACTCGTGTGCTAATCTTTGAGCAAATACCTAAGTAGGTACTAGGGTTTACGGGTACTCTACCTGAAGAGATGTCATGCATGATGCTATGTACATTGAGGAAACATAGATTTCTAGTAGTCATGTAAATACTGTAAACACGTATAAAAATATTTATTTACAATAGGTAACATTTCCTTATTTACAATTGCTTATCTATAACAAGTGGAGTTATTTATTTACCTATTTACAATAAATAATCATAGTCTAGGCGGTTTAGTATTTGGTATAGGAAAAGGTCTGAAGGTAGTGGGTTCGATTTCTTTGGTATTGAAAGGCCTCGCATTTTGCGTGCGAGGGGCTATGTTCCTCAACGAGAGAGGAGCAGGAACTTTGTATCCTGAACTTGACACTCGTACATTGTATGCGGTATTAGGCGGTATGCTGCGGGTCTTCAGTACAGGTCTGATGATGAGTTTTGCTTTTGACGGCAGAAAGGAATGAATTTGCTTGACCACTTTGATTGCTTGGTGATTGTGCTCAAAGTGGGGTAATGGTGGAGGGGCAATATAGGCCAGTGGTACCCGTTGAACTTCAACGAATGTTTTTAGTTTCTTTGGGTGTACGTGGATGTTCGTATGCGGGTGGTGGTGATGATGATGGTGCGGTAGAGCCAAAGGCAGTTGATGCTGTGGCCGCTGATACTGCGGATTGGGACGCAAATACTGCTTCAAGTTCACATCCTGGTTTAAAGGTAAGGGAGACGGTGCAGCATACTGTTTAAAATTCACGTTTTGATTTGTTGGTAGCGGAGACGGGCCCAGATACTGCCTAAAGTTCACTTGGCTTTCATCCCGGTTAGATGGCAACCCTTGCACTACGTTATTATCACTTCCATCTGGCACTTGAGTAGTTGCTTCTGGCTCCTTGGTAGTTTTTACGTCAGCCTGCGTTGTAGGATTTTCCGTAGTGGTTTCTTCTTTAGTTCTATCATCACTCGGTTGCTCTTGAGGGATGAGCCCGAAGGTAGGTGGGAATCCGAACGGGTATGGTGGGAGAAGGATGGTTGCGACTGGAGCTGCAGCATTTGCTGTTGCTATGGCTATTGCTACATTCGGCTCTACAGGTTGGGGTTGTGCTGGTTGCGAGGGTTGAGTCGATTGTAAAGGTTGAACTGGTTGAACAGGTATCACCGATTGAAATGAAGGCACTGGTTGAAGATGTTGCACAGGTTGGAGATGTGTCACAGGTTGCACAGCAACTGGTTGCTGTATAGGAACAAAGTGCTGTGGTCTGCCAGATGGCTCGAGGAAAACTGGCGGTGCGACTAAACGATTGAAGGTTCTCTCGAAGTATTGTGAACTAGAAGCGGTCACAACCGGCGCCGCGTGGTGGACACCTGAGCTTTGCACCATTCCGCATATTGCGGTAAATGCCAGCACCTGTAAGTTACCAAAGGTATAAATAAGTCCTAAAACTCTATTATCAAATAGCATTACATTTTATAAAAAAAAAGTATTACCAAGTGAAGCATCTTGAAGGCCCCTCGCAGGACCGCTTTTAAAATTATAATGCACGCGTTAGAAAAGAGAGTCTTCGCTTTTATATAGGTGTAACAAATTTTGCATCGTGGTGTGGCAACGTAGCGGGTGTAGTGGAATACCTAATGGTTCAATATGTAAGGACGCGGACCTTGATGGACACAAAAAATCGTATTGAAACGCCCAAAGAATAATAATAAACGATGGACTATTTGGAAAGTACCAGCCACAACTGGCAATTATCGATTTAGCCGAGTTTAGCCTGTAAACACCCTTGCGACAGCTGAATGTCATTCGTAACGGTCATTACAGATTACGTATAGGTTAATCCTAAGTCCTAAGTGCCTAAAATCTATATCCAGATCAAACACGTTATTATAATATTTCTCAATACAGACGATAAAAGATCAGATAGCTCTATACACAGTGATTTGTCTAGACACCGTTATCAGTAAAAAACTTGTGAAGGTAGAGATTTATTAAGTTACGCAATTTTCTGCGTGGGGTGGTCATAATTTGTATGGCTGCGGCAGCTAGAGATATTTTCATCTAAGCGTCCTATACGTCCTATAGTGTATACAAAACGGTCCCGTCTACAGCGGAACGGTTTTGAGGAATACGAAGCGTAGCACATGCAGAGAATCAGCCGTATGACATACAAAGTTCTTAGGCGTAGTTTTAGTCTCGTGTTTATTTGTACTGCTACTGTACCTATTTATGTATAGCATATGCATAGTATAGTAACACCCAGACACAGAACAATGTTTATCTCCACATGAATGTTGGTCCTCCGGTCGAGTTATTCTAGTTTCTCGTCGTAGTATCTCGTACCACTGGGAAGAAACAATAACTTCAATTTTCCACACCCCACAGCGCAGAAGGTACCCGCTGTACCAATGAAGAAACTATGACGCATGTCAAAAGGAGTAAGGTAGAAACCTTTCTAGTTACTTTACTTTGTTTTGAGGTAGCTTACTTCGTTTGATGATATATCCAGCAACGAAAAACAATATTATTTTGTTTACCAAGCGGGCAGTGGAAAATAACTAAGAAAATAATATGGTAATAATACTTAAAAGATGTTATCAACAGCCCACGTAGCTATCGACCTACCAACCTAAAAAACGCGATTGCAAAAATGCTCTGCAAGTGTTGTTGGCAGCTTGTGATAAACGTGTGTTACTGTTGTGTCTTCTAACAAAGATGAAGTGTCACAATTTCACATACAGAATGTTGAGTCTCATTTTGCATTAGCGCCTGTCACAATAGTGTTTTCTATTTTATTATTCGATAGCTTTACCATTTTATGGCTCTACCTAACTGTGAAAAATTTTATTCAGATACTTTCATGAGATAATTTATTGGTTTCATTAAAGCTTACATGACGTAGGTATATTATAATATAGGTGTCTTTAAAGAAATGCTTGACATAAAACATAACCTACACCACAGATCATAATACTATACAACTAAGGCAAATGCTCTAGGTTCTGCGAATCTTCCTAGGAGTTACAGTTACGCCATTAGTATCTTGATTATTTTATGTTACGTACTGCAATATTTATTTTTAATTTTTATTTATATAATCTTATAAGTAGGTTTGTTTATATTATCTTAGGCATACGTACTGTATCAGAAATCTTTGATGTCAGATATTTAAGTACATAGTTAATTACCGTATCTTTACATAAAATATCATTGATCGTAACTTTACTTTAGACGTTTTCATATTCTCGATATTTCAATGGTAAAACGCAGAAAAAAGTAAGACGTGGGGGTACTAGTATAGTATTATATGATCTATGACGTGGGTAAGGAGAGCTGTTATGTAGCTACGCGTATCTATAAATAACAATGTAAAGCTTCATAGCGCCTAGTTATTTTAAGAAACAACCATTCTCGTGCGTGGGTAGGTATTTGAACGAAATTGTAGGCGAAAATCTTACACAAAGATACTTTTTCTTGAAATATTATATTAAATAATCAACAATAAAAAACGTAGTAGGTAAGTAGGAAAAAAATACACAAAGGTGTATGATTTTACAGGCAAAACATTACATTAATTTTGAAAGTAGGTAAGTATATGCTGTCTTTAATGAACTCACTCACAGGTAGATATATATCTTATCTTTTGAGTCTAGATCCTAGTCTAGATCTTTTGAGTCTAGATTAAGTCTAGATCCCAGTCAATAGTGTGGCAGTGGGTATGCACCATGCAACTTTACATGCATAGAGTGCTATACCTAAATGAAAAAAAATAATGACTCGTGCGTTTTTTGGGCACACCCCTGATGTTACTTCAGATCAATGGTAAGTAATAGTATATTATGCAACTATTGAATAAAAGACGGATTTAAAGCGAGGGCCATAAATGAATCACGAGCAAGTGTTAGAATCCTGAACGACGTGAGTGGTTCATGGTCCTCGCTATAAATCCGTTTTATTCAAGAGTTGCATACTATACTTTATACCATGACTACGAGAAAAAGAATAATTGGAGGTTGTATATTATGTATAGCCAATGCTATACAACCTCCTTGCGCAAAAACAGTAATTATATGGAGGTCAAATATATTAGTATGTTCTAAATTCAAACGCCAAAACAGTGAGTAACAGTGCTTTTTATTCACTGTTTTCAGTGAATAAAATAAGCTTTTTAGAGGGGGAATGGTATAAAATATTTTTTGTCTGTTGTGTATAAAAGGTGAAATGCAATGTAAAAATTATTTATTCATAGTATCACAACGCTTTGTTTTATAATTCGATTGTTAATAGGCAACAAGTGGAGCAGAAGCCGCTACGTAAGGGGAAGCAGCAGCGACGTATGGGGCCGGAGCAGCGACGTATGGGGCAGCAGCGGCGACGTATGGGGCAGGAGCAGCGACGTAAGGAGCAGCGGGAGCGACGTAAGCAGCCGGAGCAGCGATGTATGCTGCAGCTAATGCATTGTGGTTGCGGTGGAAGTACTGTGAGCTGGTTGCTGTGACGATTGGGGCAGGGGCGGCGGCAATCAAGGGAGCGCTGAGTAGAGCAGGCTTGGCGGCAGAGATGGCGATCAGGGCCGAAAGGACAAACTGAAAATTAATTAGGTATATTAGCAAAGGCCTACTCGTACATAAAATGCGTTTTATACTATTGAAAAAATATAATATGTTTTTTATATGTTAAGAAAAACTTACGATTTTCATCATTTTGGTAGTTGTTAATGGTACTGTTGGTGAGAACAGGACTGATGCTGACTGGCACTGATCCCTAACATTTTATAGTCATCACAGGGTGTCTGTCGCAACGATGTTCCATTCGCAGTGTCGTCTCTGGCATTGGCCTGCACGTGATAAGAATCAAAGCATTGACCAGACCACCTTTACGTATTCACTCACCACTCACATATAAACATGTCGTTAGTGTGTCACTGCCACATAAGGATGAAAATACTAATTTCTTTCTTGCTTATCGCAAGAATAAATTAGGTTCACTGACTTCCTATAATAATTAGGGCAGTCTCTGCTATAGAATACATCGGGAAGGTAGGTAGTAGGTATCTACTCAGCGTTTCCAATATGTCGACGTCGAAATGAATGATAATTCAAACTTCCTTATAAATTACGTCATGCAATCAACAAAAGAAAGTTATTCGATTTTCTTTTGTTGATTATCTTTTTTACTGTAGGAATATAAAGGACTTGCAACAATTCTGTACGCATGCATAAACAGTTCAAGAGTCACGCGACCACACCACGTGTAAAAACACGTTAAACACCATCCAATTTTCTTAATTTTCTTATTTAAAATACCAAAAAGTTACCTTTGAAAGAATAACGTGGAAAGCCACGTGAAACATTTTTAGGGGTTCGCCAACGTAAATATGTGTATAACGAACCGGTACGACACAGCCGAATATTTCATTGTCGCTTCAAAGATAATCATAGAGCTCAATATCCATTCTAAGTTTCATCCAAATCAGTGTTTTGCTGTTACAAGACAACGTGATTGAGTCAGTAGTTTGGTAAGAAATATAAAAAAAAACTAATTTTGAATTGATTTACAGGCCTTTTGTTATATTTCTTTACATAATAAGATTATTTGTATTTTATTATATACATTTTAGGAAAAAATCAACGTTTATTTTGGTACCTACAACACCTTAAACGCTCAATTTTTACTCACGCTTGGCGAAGTCATTTCTCCTCAACTTTGAACTTTATATTGTTTGTTTTGCACGAGACAAATAAAAAAAACCGACTAATTATTATAGCGTTTCTAAAAACGTGATTTGTTTTGGTACAACGTGATACGAAAAAAGTTAAATAAAACAGTTTAATATCTGTATTTGAAATCAACGATATTGTTTAGTATTGTCACAGATCATATAGAACACCGCAAAAGCTCTAAGCCAAGTATTGCTCTGAAGAGTAATGCCTTATTAAAATGACTGTAGGTATTTCACTCTATGAATGAATGAATGAATTAATGAATTAATGAATGAAAATACTTTATTGTACATAGGTACACCTTACAAACTAATATGCGAGACAGATTATATTATCTATCTCCATCTTTCAACTCTTTTGACGTTATAAAAGCATAATCACTTTACTAGAATAACATCGATAGACGTGATACAAATTCATATTTCCGGCACAACAACAATGGCATCAAAAATGTACAATAAAATTCCCGAACAATTTAAAGAGATAGAAAAGGATAGGGCTTTTGAAAGCAAATTGAAGGACTTATTAATTAATAAATGCTATTATAATTTAAATGACTTTTTCAATGATGAACTGCCTGCGTTGTAACTTAATTGAAATGAACACAAACAACTAGCTTCTAATTTTAACTTCACTCAAATTACGGCCAGCTTCCACTCCAAATATTGCTATGCCCTAAGCTTAAGGGCTATTATGCACTACTATTTTAATCCTTAAGACTTCACCATGTAACATAATAATTGCAATAAATGATACGAATATGAATATGAATATAGTGTGTACTTAATATGTGAATGCCATATTTATTGTGACTTTAATAGTACATTATGGTACTAGTGTGTAACATTGGTGATTACCGCCGAGGCGCCATTGAGACCCGAGCCGTAGGCGAGGGTCTTAAGAGAGCCGAGGACGGGAATCATCAATACACACGTGTATCATGCGACGTTTTTCAACACACTTGTGAATAAAATAACAATAAAACTCATTTTTCCTTGGAGTTTTCAAGTAGTAGGTAAACTTTCCATAACGTTAAGGGCTTCACATCTTATATCGGGCGATGTAAAACATAAATCATTGTCTTCGTAACTAGTACTTGTAGACATTTTAATTAATAAATAACTATAATTTCAACAGTGAAAACGAGTTGAGAAAAATGTTTCGCAATGGCGGTAAAAATTAATCAGTTTTCCTATGCGCGCGCATTGCGATCGGCCACAGACTAAAGGGTGAGGTTTTTTTTATTTTCCGCGCATAGGGTTTGCGCCTATTCTGCCACGTAGAAAATGAGGAATTTAAAGTTTTCTTTTATTACAGAGAAAACAAAAGTTATATTTGAGTGTAAGTTTTATTTATTAAACACGTACGAGTTAAAATTATCTATAATAGATATTTTTAACTCGTACGTGTTTAATAAATAAAACTTACACTCAAATATAACTTTTGTTGCGCGCGCATAGGAAAACTGATTAATTTTTACCGCCATTGCGAAACATTAATATCTATTATAGATAATTTTAACTCGTACGTGTTTAATAAACTAATATAACTTTTGTTTTCTCTGTAATAAAAGAAAACTTTAAATTCCTCATTTTGTACGTGGCAGAATAGGCGCATGAAATGAGCAAGCAATAGGAACATTAATTTATTTGTTCTATTGAACACGATCTTTTTTTTGAATAAAAATTTTTAAGAACAAAGCAACTCAACAAATAAAATTTCAAAATAAATCTATAGCTCACTAGTGAGTTATAGCAATGAAAAAGTCACAGTTTGATTATGGGTGTCATTCTGTGCCTAATTGCGGTGACCATAGAGCCACTTTATGAGCAAGTGTTTTGAAAAGTAATAATATTTCAAATTCGAATAGAATGAATAGAACAAAAGCTTATTTTATTAGAGCATCCAGCGTAAGTTGGAAAATCCATGAATAGTGCTTTGTGAGATATACACGTCATGTATACCTAAGTCATGTAACCAAACATTTAATTAATACTTTGTTAAAGGCTTTTATTGTAGCAAAACTATCTGACAATAGAGCATGCAAAACAGTGTGAGACAAAACGGCATTCTAATCATCACAATAGTGAATACCGTCAAAGCGTTCGGTAAGAGATTACATATCCATCCATAGAAGACCCTTGGTCTAAATTCTCACATTATTGGCTTTTGTGTAGGTGTAGTTAAAAAGATTTCCAGACAAGACATTTCTATGAATGTAAGCTTTGTATAAAGCAAAAGGTTACGCAATTTTTTTGTGAAAGATGTTAAAGCTTTGTGTCTCGGTGTTAAAAGATATTTTAAAAGTAGAAAAATACTATAAAACTAGTTTTCATGGTGAAAGTTTTGCTTAGTTTGGGACTAGAGGGCGTTTCGTGAGCATTTTCCTACATATTACTCTTCCAGTGTTTCTCCTACCAGTTATATCCATGTTCAGGATGTTCCCTTTTTGTGTATTATCTACTTCCGAGATGACAGTCTCACCGCCACCGCCCCGCATGGTGTAAGATGGGTGTAAGTGATAGAGTATGTATGGGTATATTCGATAGCGTGTGCATTTGACATCCTCAGCAAAGGTACACACACAGGCAGGAACATGCTGCTAAGATAACATCGTGTGCGTCATAGGGCCGGAAATAGTCAAGACTTGCGAATGCGTAGGTAAGTATTGTAATTGAAAAAGTTTCGACTTCATAACGCGCTCAACTGGTCCTGAAACATTGTAGAAATAAAAACCGAATGTTTGTAAAATCAAACAGATGACGTAGGTTAGGGGTTAAAATCGTCATCGCTGAAACCGTCTGTCGAGCAATTCGACCAAATTAGAACTGGCAGAATAGGTTTTTTATCTCGTCTAATGAAGGGCTATTTGAGAAAAAAAAATCGAACTTCTCATCCCTATTTTTAAAGATTATCAATAATTTCATACTCAATTTCGTGTGAATTCTTTTCAGGTAGCAGGTAAGTAAAATAAAGAATTAATTTAAAATTATGCTACTTATTTGAAATGAATCTTTTATTTTATATACAAGTTAGGCACTGCACCAACTCAAAGCTGAAGAAGTTTCTTTGCTGCTTGTTTCCTATACCGCGAAGTACTCACGTAGGGTGGTTTTGCCTTTGTAAATGAACAGTACCTATGTATAAGAATGGTCCACGTGGCTTGACGCCGCGCGCCGGGTCACATGTGTAGTGTACAGTATACCGTACATGTTTAAATAAAACAACATAAAAGTCTTTCGTCCAAGCATAAAATACTTAGCTTCGGTGGCTGCTACGGAGCGATAAAATAAGTAGGTAAAGACCAACTCAATGTACCTACCTATTTTTATTAATTCTTTATTTTAGACAACAGTGGTCCATACAAGATTCAAATTAAATTAAAATTAACACAAATAGGTATGAGCCTATTTTGGCTCAAAATACCCCAGGCGTCATATCGAGGCCACTCATTTGCATAGTGGGCTCGATGGGATTTTTTTTCCCATCCGGCCCACCAGTGAACCGGCCGGTGGGCTCGATGGGAATAAGCGTATTAATATAATACACGATGAACCCCGAGTCTGTGCATTTGTTTTGACTTTCGACTCGAGTATAGCACACGCAAACGCATTCGCAAAGCAAGAAAATTTGTTGGAAATTGCACAATTCCAAAATCTCCCGGTAGAGGCGCTTATCCGGTAATCAGGGTCACGCGTTCAAAATTGAGACAAAGTTGAAGTTTTAAACTACTGCAGTTTTCAGTGTATTCGTATTTTATATAAGTACCGGGTTAAAATATTCTTTATAGATACGAGCACCATCGTAACATAACCGGATTAAATATTAAAGGCTTCTGAATTAAACAGAATCATGCCTATCACATTGAGTACTAAATAACTATTCATGAAGTATGTAGAGATTTACAATATTCTACACAGCCTTCAAATCCTTTCGAGAGGTGGAAAGTTCTGAACCAACGGTGTTGATTTCAGTTGAACAAAAGCGATGTTGACGCAATAGGCGACTTCAAGGAGCCTCGTGTAAGGAAACTTTCAAACCCTATAAACACTATACAGTGTGTAAAAATGGGCGAGCACGTTCACAAAGTACCTACAACTCAATGAGTGCTCGTAGTGCGATCTAGTTTTTTTAACTCCAAGCCAACTGATACTGGGAGGTATGGTTAGCTATGCATGCAGTATGCATCTCAAGGAAATATAAACTGGCAGAATTTTGACAAGTTGCAAAAGCCATAAACCAAGGAGAAGAAGCTGCTCGTAGCTTTTCAAGTAAGTAGATACATTGTTCTAATTTTGGCAGTTGTATTTTTGTTACACCTTGTACGTAATAATTGATTGTTTTCTGTGAATCTACGTCGCAAATAACCCAAATATCATGTGAATTGTAAAAACCTGTTAGACAGTCTACAAAAGTCATTATACATATTATATGTACGTAGCTTTATTTTCAGGGTTCTGAAACCCTTATTTTAATTACCTAAAATGAAAACATCAAAGTAAAAAGTAATTGTGTTTATACTTACGTCTTCGAAATTTTCGAGGTAGGTACGGTGATACTGGTAAGAAGACTATGTATTCTTTTTACAAAAACAGTGTTTCTAGGTGACGGTAACCGATCATTATCAGGTGGGCCGTTTGCCTATTTGTCTTCTACATTTCGCCACTTTTGGAAAAATTATGTACGATGTATTACACACTTTTGGAAAAATTAACAAGATATCTCAAATAGCTACTATACTAATGAGTAGTAGATAACATCTATCTATACTACACGCGAGAGCAATGATTCCGGGTCACTTAAAGAATGTTAAAAATCTCGGAAACTAAAAATGATAGGTTAATGCAATAAATTGTATTTAATAGACAATGTAATACTCCTTAAATGAAGGTATTAAAACTTCTTAGTTATTGTAAAGTTATATCTTAAAAAAATCAAATTTGAACAAGGGCCACTTTCGAAGATGGAACTACGAAATTACAGCATTTGGTTTTGCTTTTGTTTGTAATCTGTCATTTATGTGGGTATATAAACCATGTTGATAGTGCTCTATATTCATTATTCAAGCTGAAATTATGTCGCTTACGCCTGAAGAATGCACCAGAATACTTACAATGCTGGAAACCGGCCGGAGTCAGCGCGATACAGCCAGGACTGTCGGTGTGTCGCTGTCAACAGTACAAAGAGTTCTCCGACGTTACGAAGAAACTGGTTCTAACCTACGCAGACCAGGAACGGGCAGAACCAGGTGTACCACAGCACGAGAAGACCGATACTTGGTGAACACCATGCTTCGAAATCGCTTTCTCACAGGAACTGAACTCACAAATCAGTTTCGACGCCTCGGAGGAAGTAACCCAAGTGCATGGACAGTAAGACGTCGGCTTGCTGAATCTAACTTAAAACCCCTTAGACCGGCAAACGGCCCTAAACTGGAGCGTGGGCATCGTATTTCAAGACTAAGATATGCCCAGAGCCACGTAAATTGGAGTATTGAAGATTGGTCAAAAGTTATGTTCTCCGACGAATCAAAATTTATGCTCTACAAGCACGATGGAAGACACAGAGTGTATCGAAGACCAGGGGAAAGATTCAAGCAAGCATGCATCGAAGAAAAAGTAGCCTACGGTGGTGGGTCTGTACTTGTGTGGGCCGGAATTTCTTCTGAAAGTCGCACAGAGCTGGTGATCATAGAAAACGGCTCTTTAACTAGCGTAAGATATGTGGAAGAAATCCTCAATGATCATGTTGGTCCATTTATGGTCAATTTAGGTGAGGATGCTATATTTATGCATGACAATGCCCGACCTCATACAGGTAGGATTGTGAATGACTACCTTCAAGAGATGAACATTACTCGTATGGAGTGGCCAGCGCGCAGCCCGGATATCAACCCGATCGAGCATGCTTGGGACGAGCTAGGCAGATGCGTAAAACAACGAAACCCTCCCCCAATCACGCTTCGTGAGCTCAAAATTGCTCTCACAGAGGAATGGGAGAATATTCCCCAAAATCGTATAAGGAACTTGGTGTACAGCATGCCAAACCGCGTAAACGCAGTAATGGAAGCACGAGGAGGCAATACGAAGTATTAAAATTCAAGTCAAATCGTAATAAAGTTCAAAAATTTCATGTTTCCTATTTTTGTTTTAAGGAGAGATCAGCAGTTTTTTTCTTTATGTAATTTTGTGTTAATAAAATGTATGGTGACTCATATTTTTTTACTTTCATTTAAGGAGTATTACATTGTCTATTAAATACAATTTATTGCATTAACCTATCATTTTTAGTTTCCGAGATTTTTAACATTCTTTAAGTGACCCGGAATCATTGCTCTCGAGTGTATTATAAAACTGTAAAAAAGCCAAAAACTAAAATTAAAGATATGGATAAACTAAATATGCACATCTACTCAATAAACGATTCTGATTCCGAAAATCGAGTTTGTCTGTTTAACTGTTCGTCTGTTTGTTTGTTCGCGGATCACGCTTAAACTACTGGAACAATTTCAATAAAACTTATACCATTCGGAAGCCCTTTTTCCGGATTGAAACATAGGCTATATTTTATTGAAATTAAACACGTGGATTCTTAGATACAGCTTGACCTCTCTAAACCAAAAGCAGCCTTTGACACGAGGTTCATCGTATGCTGGTTGACAGATATTTTTTGGTGGAACGTTTCGCACGCGTACGAAGTCGCGGGTATCAGCTACCTAGTAATAAATTATCTGTGACGTTGCATAGGTATAAGACCTTATAAAAAGTAATGGTTTTTTCCATAACCGTAAGCCGCTTTCATCATAAAAGTTCTGTTGTTGTGTGTATCTATCTATTACTCCATTGAACCCTTTGTTGATGATGCCGCCCGGTTCTATTTCTCACTAGAATGACGCACTGGCCTTCTTTGGTCCATTTTATGCAACTTCTTAGCACGTTGTGGGAAATGTGCGTAGGCTTAGCAAAACAAATGCAGGGAACTGGACACAATCAGAGCACGTTTAGAACAGGGCCTCCGTTGAAGGTAATAATGGAAAAGTAGATCTATAAATACGTGTTTTCCGATAGCTTTGTTCCGCTGATAAGACGGAAAAAGATCTAATTTAGCTTAGAAATAATAAACAAGCCGCTATTTTTAGAATAAACCTTCGTTTATTTACTTACGCAAGAAGGGAAAAAGGCGTTGCAACTTTTTCTTAAAGAAAATTAGTAAGCTACGATGACAACAAATGGAAGTCTTAGAACAAGTCAGGAAAAATGAGGTGTTATTTATTGGAAAACAAGACGGACCTGAGTTAGCACGTTCCAAGTCTGATTTTTATTTTTTTTATTTATGAAAAGCGGGAATCGAGATACTCGCAGTCGCAGTTTTTGTAAGAAGAAAAATTAAATCGTCAGCTAAAGGCGCTTATCGGGCTTTCAAACTGGGCCAAAACGTTTGTATTCAAAATCGTATTCCTTGAATTTACAAACACCAAAATTGGCATGTTTATTATTCAAAAAAATAAATAAGAAGTGCATTAAAAAAAAAACTTAAGCGATGCTATTTGCGGTCAAAGTTTGTATGGAAAAATCAAAACTTGATGCGACTGGCTTGAAACTTGGTGTGAATATTAAGAACGTGAAATAAAAAAACCTATCTTTCCTTTTTCGATACAAACCCTTAAACGGCTGAAAATAAATAAAGTAAGTCCTCTGTATCAAGGGTCTGGAATGAACGCACAGCCAAAACGGCTAAAGCCAGAAATCTGAAATTTTGTATGCAATATAGCTTCGTTACATGACACAAGCACCCAGTAAGACGGGATTTTAAGAAATTTAACCCCTAAGTGGGTCAGACTGGGCCTAAATGTTAGTATGAAAAATCGTATTCCTTGAAGTTATTAATACCAAAATAGGCAAGTATGTATATTCATCAAACCTAATAAATGAGAACTGTATTTGAATAAACTACCTTAACACTAATTTGTGGTGCTATTCGTTGTCAGTTTGTTTCAAACTTAGCATGGACTTAGTGACGATTCGGACAAAATATTTTGGGACAAATTCTCCCAATCGTCACTTTTGATTTTAATAATTTTTGTTGTGACGATTCGGAGAACATCAAATTAAGGAAGCCGTTGAGTACAGTCAGGTAAAAAAATGTTAAGCAAAATATGATTTAGCTATTTAAATTGCTTTGCGAGCGTGTGGTTACATTAAGGTGGTTCGATTTCCATACTAATTTATTTAACCAATTTGGGGGAAATTATATTATTGTACCTAACAAGCAATTTTTATTTCTTTCTTGAATCATAGAACTTAAAATCAAGATCTATTTTTTTGATGACAGCTGTCAAACTTCAAACGCCCATATCTCGGAAACTACTCACCCTAGAGTTCTCGTTCCAAAACCAAATGAAAGGTGTGATCAAGATCTATTTTTGTCCCCAAAGACAAAAAAAAAAAAAGCGTAGGTAAAAATACCAGCCTCTGAAGCCACATTTAAAGAAGTAGGTAGGTAAGTAAGTAAGTAGTAGGTTCCTACTTAAGATCTCGCTATAAAGTCAACGGGAAGCATAGTTTGTATGATGCTTTATTACTGAGTACTTCGCGGGCAAAGCCGCGGGCGCTACAGCTAGTTCAATTATTGATTTTCCGCACGTTTTCTTATTTGTTACATATCAAGTATGGGCGTGAACACGTGAGACGTGGGTAATATCCACGACAGAAACTACACGAGTCACGTTCGGATTTCTTGTACCCTTAGCATTAGTTTCTGCTGAATCTCTCATGGATTGTCTTTTCTCTCTATTTACTCTGGTCATCCGCGATACGATACCTGCATATAGCCTAATGCGGAACCATTTCTTCGCTTTCCTGAAACTTCCTAAACTGGTTTTCAGGCATCTGATGGGCAGGTACATATCACAGAATATTTTGACATCTCGGCCTGCTGATTGTCTAAATCTGATACCATGTGTTTGATACCACCGATGGACAGCAACTGCGTAACTTGTTATCATTACTTTTCGACCGCTATCAAAACATTTCAATGACAGTCCATTTTTTAAAGCTGCGCTAAAATGACAAGCGCATAATAATATAACATGTTTTTTGTAAGAAAAATATAACAATGTCTCTAACTTGCATAGTTTTTGAAATAAGTAAAAAAACATATAAATAACTACATAATATTATGAGTTTGGTTCGTAGCCTCGCTGGGCGAGACCATTCGCACTTGGCCACCGGCTGGTGCTAAGCGTACGACGTCACACTGCTTTTTTATTACAGAGGCAGTATTCAAACGTCACTCGCAATAACTAAGCGCGTTTATCAAAGAATAAGAATTTCACTTATGTAAGCAATAACATTATAATTACCTACACTTAAATACTAAAACATAATTTTCAGAGTAGACCATTCAGATGATAAGTAAGTATCTGGTGACGATATGAAGATTTTACTTTAAAAAAATGTGGTTGGCATTCCATGACGCAGCCTGGATTCTACGACTAAGTCGCGGTAGGGTGGATCATGCAGCGGGCGGGTATGATATTAAGCAAATAGGTATTTTTAGGTATTTTTTTGCTGTGGTATGTAAGTACCATGCTAGGTTAGGTACTTGTGTAAATAAGGGTAAGGGGACATTTAGGAGTCAATGTTTACAGTACCTAGTTCAGAAAAAAATTATTTATCCTTTAGGTACCTTATTTTTGTGCCATAAAGATCCCTAATTTTTCGTTGCAGTAAAATACCTCGCGTCTTCATAATAAGGGTTTTGACGTTTTGATGGAGAGTTCAAATCAAGTAACAGCCATCCATTCAATTTCTCTGGCCTATTATGCGTATTTTACTAATAATGGCATAATACGCGAGCATTCGAATGGCATAATTTCAAAGAGGTCACATAGTACAAGGTACTTAGTATTTTGTAAGTTCTGTAACATTGCCAATCGTGCTTTCACGGGGCTATTGTACCTTCCACAAAGCACAGAAACTTTAATTTTATATCTAAGGTCAATATTGTTTACTCATTGAGTAATATAAGTCAACAACTCTACATTCATCATTGTTATGAAATTTTAATGTTATTGTAATACCGACAATAGTTCAATGTAGTGTATGCAAAGGTTCTTGTCCTAAAAGGGCATTATACAATACACAATGACAATAGGTTAAAGGACTCAACCTGCATTGACTGTTGTACGAGTAGGTATGTATACCTACGATTGAGTAGTATTTAGTAGGTACTTCTCTAAAAGCACCTACTAACTACTACTAGTAGGTACTTCTCTAAAAGTACCTACCTATACATGATACTTATTGTATCTACTGGCAATAACATCACAGTGGCATAATTCAGAGCTCATCGACAGAAATTCAATGGTAAATGACGGTAGTTTAGAGCGCATAATTTTGATAATTTTATTGGAAATCCTTCATATAGGTAGGATTAGGTACTTCATAAATATTTATCCGAAAGTTTATATGATTACATATTTGGTGGCATATTCAGATTATGTAAAAAAACCATAATCAAATTCATTAGCAATATTACTATAGCCATACTTTCGTATATTTTACTAGGTAAACCCAAAAGGCATATCTACAAAAATATGCCACCATTTGGCTAAATTGTATAATAAGGTCATTAACTTACATTACACTTAATTCATCATTGTTATGACATTGTAATATTAATTGTGATACCGACAATCCTAACTAATATTATAAATGCGAAAGTAACTCTGTCTGTCTGTCTGGAAGTATCGTCATTCTTAGAGCTAGAAGCTTGAAACTTATTTTTTAAGCTGCTGGTTTGATATACCTAAATAAATATGACATTCAAAGTTTGTAAAAATTAAAAAAATGCCGCGTGGGGAGGGGTCTTAGTACGGCGACTTTTTGTTTATTTAAAGATAGATAGGTAGATAACACTTTGTTGTACACAATAACACAATGTAACTACAAAACTAACATTAACAAAGTACAATGGGCGGCCTTATCGCTTAAAGTGATTTCTTCCAGGCAACCTTGGATAGACTGAAATTAGCGGAGATGGACGGTGGTATACAATTATTTTCGTGAACTACAAATAACTTTAAGTACAGAAAATAAGATCAAGAACAATTTTACCCTCGAGGATGTAAATAATAGTGATAACAATAGGGGATGACAGTTTGTATGGAAACATGTAAGGTTTATGTGATTTTTTTCTAAGACAAAGAGACAAAATATTATAATTATATTCAATAATTTAAGATGCTACCCAAAGACACTATTTGACGCGGACGAAGTCACGGGCACAGCAAGTTGGTAATATAATATATAAGACGTAGATACATAGAATAGGAACAATATAGGTCATCCATGTAGGTATCCTCATCTAATAAATTAGGTAGGTACCGTAAAACGGGGTGTATAGGGATCCAGGGGTGAATAGGGACAAAACCGAAATTGAAATAATCATTAAAAATTATCTACCTAACCACAGACAATTCTTTATTTTTTTGGTAGAAAGTTGTAGTTATTGTATACTGGATTGGTGAGCTGGTAACATTTGTTTGACATGGATTAGGTATATTATTAATTAGGTACTAACAAACAACAAAATAACAGGTTACTATCATTACTATTATTATATTCCATGATTTCAACAGGATGTTGCGGTTAGTTATAAATCGTGTAAGTATACCTATTGCTGTAAAAATAGCATTATTATCATTTTGTAATGTGGGTAAACTGGCCACAAACGACAATTCAATGATAAAGCCTACCTAATTAAAATTATTAACTAAGTTAAATTGCATACATCTAACCTAACAGTAGCTAGAGAATGGCTTCACTTTTTTGCTAATGTAGTTTTTACTAATTTTTACTTATGATTTTTTTTATGATTTGCTAAGGTATGTTATTCTTAATTATTCCGGGTAGGTACCAGGTAGGTACTACTTCTAGCACCCCCTCGTGTTTACAATGAGAGTACCTACCTAGGCAGGTGGTTCATAAAACTTACCTACTCTCATTGTTATAATGTGTGTATTTGGAGCTTACTAAAAAATCTAGAAAATATAGTTACGAGCAACAATCATCTATCTATCTATACTATTATAAAACTGTAAAAAAGACAAAAACTAAAATTAAAGATAAACTAAATATGCAGATCTACTAAACAAAAGATTCTGATTCCAAAATCGACTTTGTCTGTTTGTTTGTTCGCAGATCACGCTTAAACTACTGGACCAATTTCAATGAAACTTATACCAATCAGAAGCCCTTTTTCCGGATTGAAACATAGGCTATATTTTATTGAAATCAATGACGTAGATTCTTAGATACAGCTTGAGCTCCCTAAACCAAAAGCAGCCTTTGTCACGAGGTTCATCATATACCTACTGGTTGTCAGATATTTTGATGGAAAGTTTCGCACACGTACGAAGTCGCGGGTATGAGCTAGTATTTTTAATAAAGTATAATAGAGTTAGCTAAGGTGTTTGACGTTTGTACTATAAGGGCATACTGAATACACCAAAGGTCAATTTTAGACTCCCATTTATATGTATTAGAACCGGAGGGCAATTAAATGCTTTTAACCTTTTACCCCTAAATAAAGGTTATGATTTATAGAAAATAAAAGTTATGTTAAGTTACAGTACAAAAAAATAACATGTATGTTCAATTGAAATTAACTTTATTTGCTTGATTAACTAATAACTAGGTACATAATCGGTAAGTTGTCTTAGCGGTCCTGTGTGAGCAATATTCATGTTTTCAACGCACGTAGTAGGCGTAAGGGGAGTATGCGCTGTATGCTGAGTATGCTACTGGTGCTGTGTATGCGCTGTATGCCGAGTATGCCACGGGTGCGGTATAAGCTGCGGCGTAGGGAGCAGTGTAGCCAACAGGGTATTCCACTACTAAGGGCTTGGCGGCCGCGAAAGCCAGAAGAGCGGCGACGATCACCTTAGAAAAGATAAGTTAGTATGTTCAAATCAGTTCGTAAATGACGGAGTTCTAACTTCTAACACACATAATATACAAACCGAAACAAAAATACAACCGAATGAAGAACCTAAATAGGTACCTACCTAACAATTAAAGTAAATAAAGAACATACAAGTATTGAACCAGTCAAAGTCAAAGTCAAAAATCTTTTATTCAATAAAATCTCACTGATCACTTTGAATCGTCATTACGTTTTGTATGATTAGGTATGATTACATATTTTTTTTATTGGATGAGTACTTACGTATTTGAACATTTTCTTGCGTTGATGCTGATGATTGCTGTGTACAGGATGAGCTCTGGACTCTGAGTGTAATGAAGACTTCTCCATACCTCTTTTATATGACTGCATTTCTGGAGTTAGAACCGGATAACTAGATGAATATCCTCTTGAAACATTAGGCAGTATAGTCACGTACAGCCTCGTCCCATGACACTGGTCAGATTAGTTCAAGGACATAGCTTGTCCAAACGGATGCCGTGCATCAAGATTGTTTTAGATTACGCGGGTATTTTTGGAACTGTTGGAATTAAAGTAGAGCCACGTTACCTAGCCCCGGACCTTCTTTATGTAACCGACTTCCAAATAACAACAGAGGTAATCAGTTTGATGTAAATTTATTATAATACCGGAAAGAGTTTTACGTCGTTAGTTTTATACGTATTAGGGTCAGCCCACATCTGACGGAAAATGCGTCGAGCGTATCACTTTTCGCACTAACGCATTATCGGTTGAATGTGAAAGGTTGAATGTTTTATTATAGGTATATTTGTCTGTTTTGGCGTTACGCAACCGATAATACGCGACGTATCTTCGGTCAGATGTGGGCCG
The DNA here is from genome assembly GCA_947507515.1 of Eulithis testata. Classification (NCBI taxonomy): domain Eukaryota; kingdom Metazoa; phylum Arthropoda; class Insecta; order Lepidoptera; family Geometridae; genus Eulithis; species Eulithis testata. The sequence goes on from OX382205.1 coordinate 5,534,316, forward strand.
ACCCTTCCTCTATATAAACAACAGTAAACTTAACAACTAAAATCAGAAATGTTAGGTACTGTGTTTAGAAAGACTCAATAGTATGTGCTATTGCTTTTAGGCTTACAAATAAAATGCCATAGGTAATGGGTAACGGGTCCGTAAAACATTATAAATCACATTTCTCGTTAGATAATTTTATTCCATTATTATTCTAACTACGTTTGTAATGTACGGCATACGGTTGTTGTGGTGTTGAAATCAATCGTGAGCCTGTAATGAAAGGCCTCTTTCGTATCTGGTAATGTATTCTTCTTGCTGACACAGTGAAAATGCATGCTAATATCAACAGTATCCACTGAAAATGAAAACGCACAAGTTAAATTACTAAAATTTATTTATTATAGTTTTTTATTGAATTTACACTAATTTGCCAATGATTCTCATGTGCCTATGTAAGATATGTACAATATGTATATGATTCTAAATCTACGCGGGTAACTACAGTCAAGAGTAAAAACTCCGAGTCATCTATAAAACTTGAATATCGTGGTAATCTGGTTTAGTGAAATAAATTAGGTACGTTTGGTAGACAGGAGTAGGTAGGTACCTGTTTTATTGCGTAATTACCTTTCATAATTTCAATAAGCTAGCTAGCTATTCATGGTCACTAGCTATATATTCACGTTTTTATAGATGACCAGGAGTTTTTGCTTTTGAGTGTATTAGACCAAAAACACTACTATAGTACTTATGACATTTTACATACCTATTATAAGATCATTGGCATTTACAATTACTGACATTACCCTTTCCCTTCAAAACAAACGACAGCCGACTTGACGAATGACATGACTTGACTGATAATATTTTACATAACACTGTAAAAATTGTCTGTTGAAATGTTGAAATGACCATTTAGGTAGAAAAGAAGAAGTAGAAGAAGAGTAATTTCAGATGATTAAAAAACATGCAATAGCCGGGACAGGCCGACGAATGGTAAATGAGTCTTACTCATGTCGTACTTCTAAATATAGAATAAACTTACCGATTTCAGAAGCATCGTGACGACTAACACCCCAGAAAGAATTATTAACAATTCTACTAGTGCTTTTATAGCTCTAACTAATCAAAGAACTGAGGTGTGGATAATAAGTAGGTAATTCGATTAGCTAGTCCATTGAGGCGAGGTGTTAATTGGTATAAACATCGGTTGATTAGATTCTAAATGCAAATGCTAAAGAATTACAACCGAATACTTCTTACGCCTGACTTTTCAATTGGGACATTGTGCCAATTTGTGTCCCAAAATATTTTGTCCGAATCGTCAGCAAGTCGAATACTCAAACGCTACTTAGATAACCTTTATTTTTATAGACAAGCAGATTTCGCTGATAATTATGTCTGCCAGTGGGGTTAAGCTCACCACGAGCTTAGGGTTATTATGGTTTTGTGTACAATAAAGAATCTAAGAGTGTTGAACATTCATTGTGCTTTCTTTCACATTTTTTATGCACTGGTTTACTTATTCGATTATTGCCATCTCTTACATGTGATGCCAAGCGGAGGTAGGATAATTTTAAGTGGTGCATATTCTGCCCTGGCACCATGCTGAGTGGTGGCCATTTTTGTTATTTTTAATTATAGTTCTAAGATTTAATTTGGTAATACCTCTGTAAAATAACAAAATAAAAACATTCTATTCTATTCTATTCTATGCTATAAAAGTGACGTTTCAGTATTCGGGTATTATACGCATAGTAATATAGAATGGTGGTATAACTACACACTATTGCAAAACTTCAGAGCACCCGTGGTCTAGTGGTAGCGACCCCGTCTTCCGATTCCATGGTCGTGGGATTAAATGCGGTCGTGCACCTATTGATTGTAAGTGCGCAATGCCATTGCTCTCTAATCTCAAACGATGAAAAAACATAGTGAGGAAACCCGATGCTTTTTTTATACAACTAAATGATGAGCCACCTAATCTTAAGTTGTAACCACTGCCTATAACGTCCCTTTCATTAAGAGTATGGGATAGTATTATAGGAGACACTTTTTACCCATACCATCTGTGGTATGGGTAAAAATTGTCTCCTATAATATTATATACTTGACGCTGTATAATCATCTAGATTGCCAAGACTTGATTATTATTATTGCAAAACTTCTAAAAACAAAGCCAGACGCGAATGCAAGGAGTGTAGTTTTTCTTTTAGCAGACTTAAAAAATAGAAGAGTTTTAAAAATAAATAGCCAATTTACGTCTCTGGAATCTAAAATTTAAATTAGAGCAGCTAAATAAAACAAAATCGTCTCTCATATAATCTAGTTACATCCTGTTACGACTCCGCCCACAGCACGGGTCCCCAACGTTTTTTTATTTACAAGAGTTTTTTGCTCTTATTATAAAAAAAATTGCAATATTGATTTGTTGCTTTTAATCAATAGCTAACATTTTTTTCTGGTTATTATATTTCTTGCTTGTCTCATAAATAGGTATAAATTACGGATAGGTTGATCCCACTAATATTATTAAATGTCAAAGTTTGGATAAGTGTGTTTCAATCACGCTGAAACGACTGGTCCAATTTGAATTAAACTTTAATATTATATACTTAGTTCGTAATCTGGATTAACACATAGGCTACTTTTAATTCCGGAAAACTGAGGTAGTCTAGCTATTACTAATATTTTATTTGGAAAAACCTAGAGCTATGGCTAGCTATGCTATGGTCTGCTATAGCATAAAAAAAGCTATGTACAATAATATTACAGGTAGCTACTAACATACGCCCGACAATTCGTGAAAAAATAATAACATCACACACTGGAGTAGCTGTTGACTCCTATGCATTATTACCCAAATCTAGGTACGCCGATTTGCACTCCTTTTTCTCCCACTACAAGAAGTAGGTAATTCAATCATGTACGTTTGTAGCTGGGGGAATTTGACCCAATGATTCAATATTCCAAACATGCACTCCGAGGAAGTTTCTTCATTGCCAGCTCCATACGATTGTTAAGGTATAAAACGTACAAAAACGTTCTACAGGACATCACACTAGTATCTGCTCTTGAGTTCTTCTGTTCTCACGAATTTAATTCAAATACATTTCAAAATGTTCAAGCTGGTGAGTCATTGTCTGATGTCAATCCACAAAATATTTCCTAGTGCATTTTATACTGAGACTAAACTTGTTTATTATCTTTACAGTTTGTCTTTGCCTGCTTCCTGGCCGTGGCTGCCGCCAAGCCTGGTATCTTGGCTGCGGCCCCCCTGGCGTACACAGCACCAGTAGCAGCAGCTTACACGGCGCCTGTGGCTGCGGCGTACACGGCACCCCTCGCATACTCCGCCTACTCTACCTACCCCTACACCGCTGCCTACTCTGCTTACCCCTACGCCTCACCCTACTCGGCATACTACCTACGTCGTTAAGAAGTTAAAGACCCAAGTGATGCTGTGATATGAATATGACCAATCGAAATAAATAAATAATATTTTAAAATCATTTCGTATCTTTCATTTCCTTTTTATTATTTTCTAAATTTGCATTAAATACATAGAACCTTATCATAATATAGGCTTTTATAAACCGGCACACCTATTAGTCGGTTCAGCTTAGATTACTATATAACTTAGGTCGCGTGCTAGACGATTTTCTGTGGTCGTCATTATACTCAAACCTTGGAGAAAAGTGTTTGAATACTGAATAGCAGCTAACATCCTCTAAAGAAAAATCATAAAAAAAAAAAAAAATTAGCGAATGGTTGTGTGTTGTCTTGTCTTGTTCACACAGACAGCTGAATACAGCTTATAAAAGCTCAGTATCGGCGGACTGGCAGCAGTCAGTCTAGCAAGACTGGTCGTGAGACTCGTTGGTCGTGAGGTTGGTAGACTGGTCGGTAGCCTGGTAGGTAGACTGGTGGGTAGACTAGTCGGTACACTGGTCGTTAGACTGATTGACAGACTGGTCGGAAGATTGGTTTGTAGACTGGTTGGTAGACTGGATGGTAGACTGATCGGCAGACTGTTCAGTAGACTAGACGGCACACTGGTCGGTAGACTGATTGGCAGACTGGTCGTTAGATTGGTCGGTAGACTGGTCAGAAGACTGGTTTGTAGACTGGTTGGGAGAGTGATCGACAGACTGATCGGCAGACTGGTCGGTAGATTTGTCGGTAGACTGGTCAGAAGACTGGTCGGTAGATTTGTCGGTGGATTGGTCAGAAGACTGGTCGGAAGACAGGTTTGGGGACTGGTTGGGCGTGATCGGCAGACTGGTCGGTAAACTGGCCGATAGACTGATCGGAAGACTGGTTTGTAGACTGATTGGTAAACTGATCGGAAGACTGGTTTGTAGACTGGTTGGTAGACTGATCGGAAGATTGGTTTGTAGACTTGTAGGTAGACTGATCGGAAGACTGATTTGTAGACTGGTTGGTAGACTGATCGGAAGACTGGTTTGTAAACTAGTTTGTAGAGTGGTCGGTAGACTGGCCGGTAGCCTGGTCGGAAGACTGTTTTGTGCACTTGGTACTTTTCCGAAAATGACTTATGGTTTATTTTCTAATCACTCAATCTGCAATTTTTTTCAGAAGTGGTTTAATAAAGTGAATATTGAAAATTTTAAACCACAGTGACGAATATTTATAATGAGTTCTACAATAAGTTGTAGAGCCATGGTTCATAAAAACGACTTAGTGACGATTCGGACCAAATATTTTGGGACAAATTCTCCCAATCGTCACTTTTGATTTTAATAATTTTTGTTGTGACGATTCGGAGAACATCAAATTAAGGAAGCCGTTGAGTACAGTCAGGTAAAAAAATGTTAAGCAAAATATTATTTAGCTATTTAAATTGCTTTGCGAGCGTGTGGTTACATTAAGGTGGTTCGATTTCCATACTAATTTATAAACTTCAAACGGCTATATCTCGGAAACTACTCACCCTAGAGTTCTCGTTCCAAAACCAAATGAAAGGTGTGATCAAGATCTAACTTTTTGATGACAGCTATCAAATTTCAAACGGCTATATCTCGGAAACTACTCATCCTAGAGTTCTCGTTCTAAAATCAAATGAAAGGTGTGATCAAGATCTATTTTTTTGATGACAGCTGTCAAACTTCAAACGCCCATATCTCGGAAACTACTCACCCTAGAGTTCTCGTTCCAAAACCAAATGAAAGGTGTGATCAAGATCTATTTTTTTGATGACAGCTGTCAAACTTCAAACGGCTATATCTCGGAAACTACTCACCCTAGAGATCTCGTTCCAAACCAAATGAAGGGTGTGATCAAGATCTATTTTTTTGATGACAGCTGTCAAACTTCAAACGCCCATATCTCGGAAACTACTCACCCTAGAGTTCTCGTTCCAAAACCAAATGAAAGGTGTGATCAAGATCTATTTTTTTGATGACAGCTGTCAAACTTCAAACGCCTATATCTCGGAAACTACTCACCCTAGAGATCTCGTTCCAAACCAAATGAAAGGTGTGATCAAGATCTATTTTTTTGATGACAGCTGTCAAACTTCAAACGGCTATATCTCGGAAACTACTCACCCTAGAGATCTCGTTCCAAACCAAATGAAAGGTGTGATCAAGATCTATTTTTTTGATGACAGCTGTCCAACTTCAAACGCCCATATCTCGGAAACTACTCACCCTAGAGATCTCGTTCCAAAACCAAATGAAAGGTGTGATCAAGATCTATTTTTTTGATGACAGCTGTCAAACTTCAAACGCCCATATCTCGGAAACTACTCACCCTAGAGTTCTCGTTCCAAAACCAAATGAAAGGTGTGATCAAGATCTATTTTTTTGATGACAGCTGTCAAACTTCAAACGCCCATATCTCGGAAACTACTCACCCTAGAGTTCTCGTTCCAAAACCAAATGAAAGGTGTGATCAAGATCTACATTTTTGATGACAGCTGTCAAACTTCAAACGGCTATATCTCGGAAACTACTCACCCTAGAGATCTCGTTCCAAAACCAAATGAAAGGTGTGATCAAGATCTATTTTTTTGATGACAGCTATCAAACTTCAAACGTTTATCAAAAATATAGATTTTGATCACACCTTTCATTTGGTTTTAAAACGAGAACTCTAGGATGAGTAGTTTCCGAGATAGAGCCGTTTGAAGTTTGACAGCTGTCATCAAAAAGTTAGATCTTGATCACACCTTTCATTTAGTTTTGGAACGAAAACTCTAGGATGAGTAGTTTCCGAGATATAGCCGTTTGAAGTTTGACAGCTGTCATCAAAAAGTTAGATCTTGATCACACCTTTCATTTGGTTTTGGAACGAGATCTCTAGGGTGAGTAGTTTCCGAGATATAGCCGTTTGAAGTTTGACAGCTGTCATCAAAAAAATAGATCTTGATCACACCTTTCATTTGATTTTAGAACGAGAACTCTAGGATGAGTAGTTTCCGAGATATAGCCGTTTGAAATTTGACAGCTGTCATCAAAAAGTTAGATCTTGATCACACCTTTCATTTGGTTTTGGAACGAGACCTCTAGGGTGAGTAGTTTCCGAGATATAGCCGTTTGAAGTTTGACAGCTGTCATCAAAAATGTAGATCTTGATCACACCTTTCATTTGGTTTTGGAACGAGAACTCTAGGATGAGTAGTTTCCGAGATATAGCCGTTTGAAGTTTGACAGCTGTCATCAAAAAGTTAGATCTTGATCACACCTTTCATTTGGTTTTGGAACGAGATTTCTAGGGTGAGTAGTTTCCGAGATATAGCCGTTTGAAGTTTGACAGCTGTCATCAAAAAAATAGATCTCGATCACACCTTTCATTTGATTTTAGAACGAGAACTCTAGGGTGAGTAGTTTCCGAGATATAGCCGTTTGAAGTTTGACAGCTGTCTTCAAACATTTAGATCTTGATCACACCTTTCATTTGGTTTTGGAACGAGAACTCTAGGGTGAGTAGTTTCCTAGATATGGGCGTTTGAAGTTTGACAGCTGTCATCAAAAAAATAGATCTTGATTTTAAGTTCTATGATTCAAGAAATAAATAAAAATTGCTTGTTAGGTATAATAATATAATTTCCCCCAAATTGGTAAAATAAATTAATATGGAAATCGAACCACCTTAATAGCTATATCACATTTTGCTTAAAAATTGTTTACCTGACTGTACAATGCAGCTATTTTTAAAGTTGTCCGAATCGTCACAACAAAAATTATTAAAATCAAAAGTGACGATTGGGAGAATTTGTCCCAAAATATTTGGTCCGAATCGTCACTAAGTCATAAAAACATTTTAAACATTTCAAATTAAAAAAAAAAAAACATTGAATACACAGATACTAAATTACGGCGGTTATACAATTTACCTTCTAGTATATGTAGTTGGTAGGTACTGTAACTAATCATTTCGTTTCAGCATCGTACCATTTACGTCCATACATACCTGAATATACAAGGTGTAACCTAATTACCCGAATAATATGTTATTATATTAAGCCCGAAGGAGGCGTAATCAGACCAACCACCTTTTTCAAACAAGAAGTTAGGCACCCTATACAGGGTGCCTAACTTCTAGGGTGCCTTTTTTCGTGTGTATACATACACACACGAAAAGTTGCACAGAACCGGTTGTGCATGCTGAGCGCACGAAATGCATACGGCGAGAGGACCGCTAGTTATCTAGTTCCTCGTAATAAACAACCTACCTACTGATCTTATTAATAGTATTACGCTTAAGAACATTAATCTTAAATTAAAATCCTACTTTCTGGCTAATATTGAAAAATACCAGTAATACCTACTATTTAAAAAAACTAATCAATCTACCTACTTAATTACCTAACGAACTAGCAAGTAAATAAATTTGTAACTAAAACTAGCTACCTAAGTAATTACTAGTAGCTGTAAGTGGGATCTAGCAAAATGCATTCCAGTTGGAATGCATTTTGCTAGATCCCACTTACAGCTACCTACCCATACCTATCTAACCTAGTACTATACCTACCTAATGTAAGGCTATCGACGCTAAGACTCATGTAGCATTATTCCTATAAACCTTGTGGTTTCCTTAGTGCTATAGTACAAAATAAGTTATTATGTATTTTTAAAACAATAAATGAAAAAAAATAAAAAAATAAAAGGTAAAATAATTATCAAGGACCTAAATACTACATCACTGTAAATTATCGAAATTTACATTGATGTAGTATTTAGGTCCTTGATAATTATTCACACACGATGTGACTATGACGGTAGCGGGTTCTTAGAAAATAAATATAAACTAATTTTCATAATAATTATGTATTTTTAAAACAATAAATGAAAAAAAAAACCTGAGTACTTGGACAAGTGCAAAGGGTCAATAAATCGTAATTGAAATTATCACAGAAAAGTACAACTTTTATTATTTTGGAAATTTGCGACAACCCTAACGGTCTTATTCCAGAACGAAGACTAAAGAAAGTCAAGGTTACAGACTAAGGACAGACTAGTTAGTACTATGAAAATAGCGCTATCTAGTGTCCAGTAGGGACATTTTCGAGTTGCTGACACTTAGGGTCATACTACACGGGCGGTTCTCCCGCCGCGGGAATCCGCTTCTGAACCGCACTAGTCACAATTTAATACAAAAAAATTAAGTTAAACGTTTACTTAACACCTTCACTGTGGAGGAGGCCGATATCGGCCCCTAACGGTTTTTCAGCTGGTGCGGGCGAAGAAAACTATGTCCCTCCCGCCTGTGCGGAACGATTATCTCAGGTGTTTGAAAGAGTTCGATAAAGACAAATATATATTTCAGTTTGCTGTCAAAAACTGTAGGTTTTCTCCATCAAAACATCACGGGAGGCCTTTATAGATCTCCTACGCACTGACGGTGAAAAACATCCGCTCAGTGCACTGAGCGGATGTTTTTCACTGCCGCAGCAGTGGGTCTATTTCGCCCTCCCATCCCAGGAGGCCGCCGGCGACCCCTTGCCGCACAGAGCGCGTGCTCCACTAGTTAGTGTTGTGCTGTCTAGCTTATTTGACGTCGCGCTCGCTTGATATAATCAAAGATGGCAAGCAATAAAAGAAAAATACAAGCAAACATAATAGTAACAGTAACAGAAAACAAAACAAAAAAAGAACAGTATAAACGATGCTAGGTAGTTAGCCCTGCCTGTCCCGTTTTGTAGATACCCTTATATATATGTTCAGCTCTTTTGAGTCCCACTGCTGAGCAAAGGCCTCCCCCCATTCTTTCTACACACTCTGATCTTGGGCTACGCTTTTCCAGTCGGTCAAAAAATTGTAGAGTTCATCTCACCATCTTCTTTTAAGTCTGCCTTCTTGCTGCGAAACGTACCTGTACCTACTACGTAGCTTCGAAAGCAGCTTAGTTGAAGTGGGATTGGGCTGTTCATGTCTGTCGTATGCCAGGTATTTTGTCTAACCTTGTCACCCCTTACATCCATCTTAACATTCGCATCTCAGTAGCATGGACTCTCCCTTCATCCGCCTTCTTTGTTGTTCAACACTCCAAACATTATTTTTGTCTGTCCCATCACTATTAAAATTTCTTTCTAGTACGGTTCAGGTCGAAATAGGCCTCCAGTTTTCCCTGGTTTATTTCTCATTTAATATTTGGCAGATCTCCGGGCGAATCAAACGTAAGGAAGTAGGGTTCACAGCCATTCTAAAAGTATAAAAAAAATTGAAAATATTATGTTTTCGCAAAGTTATAGCAATTTAATCTATTCTAGTGCTAGGGGATTGAGAAAGACCTCCTACGCACTGGCGAAAATATCATTGGGGACGCATTTCGATCCCCGCCGCACCAGCTGAGGGTATCAGATTTTACTTGCCGCAGCCAAGGTGTTAACACTGGTTCCACCCACACATTGTGCTTTACCTTATTTTTTAATAATTCTATTATTATAAGGGCTGCAAGCGCAGTTATCATTGGCGGATGCATGTTGAAATGAACAAAAGACAGCGATAAACCGCGTCCCGTGTAGTGATGGTCTGCGGCAGCTTTGTCGAGCGGATTCCCGCGGCGGGAGAACCGCCCGTGTAGTATGACCCAGTAGTACAGACACACGTCTTCAAAAGAAGAAAAACTGACAGACCAATATGGCGACTGCCATTTCCACCAAATTAATCAAATTAGATTTTGACAAAATACTCGACAATCCAAATTTTGCGAATACATGTTGTCGACTCGAAATCATTATTTTGTTATGTTTTATTGTTTAGGTAAGGTTTCAATTGAATCTACCAATACCCCATTGACAGAATTGTTATGTAACAACAACAACATAACAATATTTTTATTATTAATACAAGAATAATTTATTAATACAAAATTATTAACATAGATGACTTCGTTGTTGGTTTAGTACCAAAGATAAACTAGGAGTCTCGTAGGTTTATCTTTAGTACCATAGATGTTATAGTATCAAGAGATAAACTTCGTTATGTAATAACGTTTAGAGATTAGTCCATGGTTTAAATGCCGATTTGTAATGACAACAACTTACCGTAACTACATAGTTCTGGTTTAAGCCTGGACTAATGAGATTTTTTGTAATAAGACCCTAAGTGTTTGTTTACTGTTTGCGTAAACCCGTAAACACACGCATGCACACGTAGGTACCCTTCTATCGCGTCGCACGCACACGCATGCTGTGTGTAGATAAATTTTAAGTAAAAGTTGCGAGCTCATTTCATGAATGAAAAACTTCGAAATCTCAAACACTGTTCGCCAAGTGCTGTAAAACATCCCCCTTTCGAACTTATAGGGTAATTATGTTACACCGTGTATAATTATTACGCTATATGTTTGCTTATATTGTTGGTTTTTGTCTTCCGGTCCAGAAGACAAATCATAGAAAAGGCCTCCAACCAATAGACTGAAGATCGTTAGAAGTTCGTAGATGGAAAAGGTTTTGCGCTCTAAGGCCGTAATATGCCTATTTACAGCTCCCGCACTGGTCCGGACTCAAGCATATATTTTTGTCATGAGGTCTATGGACACAAGGTCATGAGATCTATGGACACATGAGTACAAGGACACAAGGACAACTATTGTACATTGCAAACACTCTGAAAATTTTTGTAGGCTTGTTAATGTTTACTATTTGTGATTTTGTTTACTGTTGCATTTAACACCGATTTTTCTGTCTCGTTATCAATAGAAAGTAAGCAGGGAATGACTAATATTACGAAGAATCTTCTGTACTATAAAAAAAGGTGAATTGGCCCATTCCAATAGAGGGGCAAAACTCATTGAAATTCATAGAACGTTATCGTGCGCATCAGACTACTCTCATTGCAGGCATTGTCCTTCATAGTTTACTATAAAGTTTGGTTCGGCAGCTCCTTTCGTATCATTCAGCAGTAGCTCAGTTCCCACTTACAAACCACCAACCAACATGTTCAAATTGGTACGAGTATGTTTTTTAAAGACGACGTAATCATAGCGAAGCATCGTATCAAATTGAACTATATTTAGCTGCACTTGGAAGACCAGTAGTGCACTAAATTGATTTTAGTAGCATTTTCTATTGGGTTACCATTTTAAATACTACCATAGAGTACAAGTAGTTCTATCTAGAGCAGATTCCATTACCAAAATGGGAAAAGTTTTTTTCACGCATAAATTATTTTCTTCGTTTTCAATCTAATTTGAGTGTGTTATTTCAGTTTATCTTCGCTTGCTTCCTGGCCGTGGCTGCCGCCAAGCCTGGTATTCTGGCTGCGGCCCCCCTGGCGTACACAGCACCAGTAGCAGCAGCTTACACGGCGCCGGTGGCTGCGGCGTACACGACACCCCTCGGATACTCCGCCTACTCTACCTACCCCTACACCGCTGCCTACTCTGCCTACCCCTACGCCTCACCTTACTCTGCATACTACCTACGCCGTTGATTCAAGCTCATGTGATGTGACAATAAAAGACACGCTATTCTAACTTACTATTTTTTATGATCCCTGATTTTGTGGTTCATTTTGGTATCGAAAAGAGTTGTGGGAGTATACATATATAATTATACTAGCTGACCCAAAGCTGACCCGACGGACGTTGTCATGTCATTCAAACTCTTACTGTCAAACAACTGACAGTTATTTCAAAACCCTTTTTTCGAATTAAAAAGAAGCCTATGTCTTTTTTGAGGCTCTAGACTATCTGTGTACCAAATTTCATTCAAATCGGTTCAGTAGTTTTGGCGTGAAAGCGAGACAGGCAGACAGACAGAGTTACTTTCGCATTTATAATATTAGTATTGATGGATGGTTTGCAGTAGTGACTTATCATTTTGCAGAATTACAGAATCTGCATATTGATTTGACTGTAAAAGCAATGATCTTTTACATTATTATGTATAAGGATAAAATTACATGATTGCCCATTTGAAACAAAAAAAGTCGGGTTGCCAATAGGAAGTGCATTAGGTCTATTCGTTTACCATTTATTCATAAGTGACGCTGTTATAATAGAAATCCATACTAATATTATAAATGCGAAAGTAACTCTGTCTGTCTGTCTCGCTTTCACGCCAAAACTACTGAACCGATTTGAATGAAATTTGGTACACAGATAGTCTAGAGCCTGAGAAAGGACATGGGATACTTTTTAATGCAAAAAAAGGATTGTAAGAGGGTTGAAAGGGGGGGATGAAAAGTTGTATGGATGTAATTAAAAATGCTACCCAAAAGACACTTTTCCACGCTGACGAAGTCGGGCACACCTAGTAATGAATAATTAGAAGTCACACTACCATAATCAAACATGTGGGTACCAAACACTAACGAGAAGTATATAATAAATTTGAAAATAATATTTTTTCTTACTAAGTAGGCATGTAAGTAAAAGTGATTCAAAAGTTTCTCACCCTATACTACGTAGGCCCACTAGGCACACATGTATCATATCTTAAAAACCAATGCCAAAACATATTTCAATATATTGTAAAGTTGGCAATCGGTGCAAAATCGGCATGCAAAGACATATACTGTGTTTTACTGTGTAAGTTCAACAAGCGCAGGCGTAGCTTGAAGAAAAAGTGTGGAATACAGGCCACTGGCAGTGGCAGCCCCCACCCTGATTATGTGGCTTTAGCTTACCCTTTGAAATATAAACATAACTTTTTTTTTGTTTTCCTCATATCAAGACGCATACCTACTATAGACAAATCTGTGGAACAAGCATACCTCTCATACATTTCTAGCTAAGTCCTTTCGATTTCACTTTCGCTGCCTTCATTTGGGCGTTTGCACACTGGCCGATACCGACATGTCAGAGGCTCGCGGCTCGAACAAAATATCAGTGTCAAATTCAAATTCAAATGGTTTATTTACATAGATGTTATCATGACAGTTGACCCAAAACGACAAATCTATTATATGCTACCACATTTAAACAAAGCAGAGAAAATATAAAAACTAACAACTATACATGCACTTAAAAATAGTTAATTAATATCGACTTACTTATACTTATTTAACAACTTAATTACTTAACTAGGTACCTACAATATTAAATCTTACTTTCTACTGACATTATAAATGTATTTTAATACTATCTCCTTCACAATATAACAGGACAATTTTTAAAATTTGGTTAATCCTATCAGCGAGTGTCGAGACAGTGTGAGCTTCTTTGTAATGCTACGTGTCCACTGGGCTGTCCGGATCGGAGCGTAGTACGTACGGAGCGAAAATATTTGTTACAGCGTGAACTGGATAGGCAATTAATTAGGCATATCTGTGTATAATAACACTGTAAATATCAACGCCTCATGCGTTATGCGGATACGCTTCCATTCCGATATATTAGACGCGTAGCTTTAGTGGCGTGCCGTGTCGGTGGCAACAGTGAATATGAAAAAAACAGTCAAGAGTTGTAGTTTTCGGATACCTAGGTAGAAGAATAACCTTCATTTTTTTGTAAAAATAGCAAGCAAAAATTTTTTTGTAAAAATAAAACTGCGTGATTCATTTAATGAATGCTAGCACCTACGCTGTTTATGTAAATCATAAACTTAAATGTCAAAAACTAGATTAACACATTCTTAGCCTGTTTAGGAACACCTAGATCCACGGTAGCTTTTTTAGGAAGTGGAAATCATGTTAGAGGGAATGTTCATCTTAATATAAAAAGGTAAGGTAAAATAAAATAAATTAGCCTTTTTCATTGTTATTTATTTTTGAGAACTTGTATTTTTTTAAAAAGCCTAATGTATTATTACAGTGAAAAACCATAATTCGATAGGTACATTTAGCTTAACGGTTTGTAGATGAACTTATTGAAAAATATGGAATAGGTACATTACTGTGATTTTGTAGAGCAAACGAATGTCAACACAAATGCGTCATGTATCAGTTCACACCCATTATAATACGGATAACCATATAGTTTTAGCATACAAATGACCTATAACTTAAGATTTATTACCTACAAGCTCTGAAAAGCTTAGGTATCTATAGGTATCTGCGTAAAGTTTTATTGGATTTATGTGCAGCGAACAAAACCATCTATATACCACAACTAGGTAGGTAAGTTAAATATAAAAAATATTAGGTGTTTAAAGTGATCAAGAGCAGTAATATAAATAATATAATTACATTTAAGTACACATGTTTTTCAGTTTCCAGTTTTTTTTAGCATTGATTTTGCCTCGATGTTTCTTCATTTTAACGTAATTTTTTGGATTGGATTTAGCAGTAAGTTTCATAATAGTCGGTTTTTTGGTTATGGCCTTCAAATTCGGACGTAAGGTGCCAAATGAACCAAAAGATCGTAATCCCATTTTAGGGTTAGCATGGACTGCGTATACTGGATCGTTCTGGGTACCTGTAGGTGTAGGAACAGACTCACCTGCAAAGTTCCAAGGTAAATCTGTCGTTCCAGAAGAACTTGGGACATAATATTGTGAATCGAATGATTGTATTATATTGTTGAGATTCACTAATTCCAAACCAGCCAAACAAGTAACTCTTTCTTGGTTACTATATGCAGTCGAACTCGCCATTTTATAAACTGGTTCAACATTCTTTGAACTAAACTCAGTGCACATACTTGGTACAAAACTTCTATTCGTTTTCACGAAATAAGCAATCACTGGTATCTAAAAAATATACACATACATGTACATGAGTAAATAGAAAAAAGTTATGTTAGTAAATAAAAACCATTAGAGACGAAGAAAATCAGATACGATACCAAAATATAACTCATCTTTTACATTATTTAAGTTAAGATTTTTTTATAACGGAGAATAAACCGTATTTTACAACCTAGTTGGTTACAATATTAATGGAATATAAATTGAATTTCGCCGTGGCTTTGAAAGCAAATTTGTAGGTACCTACACATTACACAACGTGTAAATGCTTTAGGATAAGATAAGAGTGATTACCACCATAAATTGCTAATATTGTTACAAAATCAAAACATAGAAAGTAAATTACTTCCATTCGATTTATTTTTATGATGATATGATTCAAAGTAAATTAATTTGTGGTACAAAAAAACAAGTGGTTGAAACCCACCTCAAGGTCCGCGGCCGTTGCAGGAGGATTTTTTTTTGCTCTGTTTTGATTTAAGTATGCGACTGCGTGCACTGCAGCGGCATTTTTGCCTATATATTTCGCTCGGCGCGCTCCGCGCAGTGGTTCCAAGATTTCCAAGTAAAATATATCTTTTAAATAAACCTTATTGACATAGCTACCTTATACTCCTAATGAATTCCAGAAGAAGCGTGGTTCTCATAGTGCAACATTAGGCAGACTAACAATAGAGATTCAATAAACGATTACAAAATACATAAATTAAGATTAAATATTTATTTTGTGATTAAATTTTCTTAAACGAAAGAATTTTCTATTTACAGTGTTCGTCATGTTTTATGAAATTTTATTAACGGCGTAGGTAGTATGCAGAGTAAGGTGAGGCGTAGGGGTAAGCAGAGTAGGCAGCAGTGTAGGGGTAGGTAGAGTAGGCGGAGTATGCGAGGGGTGCCGTGTACGCCGCAGCCACCGGCGCCGTGTAAGCTGCTGCTACTGGTGCTGTGTATGCCAGGGGGGCCGCAGCCAGGATACCAGGCTTGGCGGCAGCCACAGCCAGGAAGCAGGCGAAGACAAACTGTAATAAAAAACAAAGGACTACTTATTAGGTTGACTGATAATGACTATTATAAATTCAACTAGTTATGCGCTTGTTTGGATCTGTGTTCTGCGCGGTCACTATTTGTTTGTTAGTGTCATTTACATCTGAGCGCATCCATGCCTCGGAGGGCACGTTCCTCCTCTAGCAGTCACTAAAAACTTTGTCACCAAACCTGGCCACTAACAGACCAATTTACTGTTTTACTTTTTAGTGGGTTTAAAAAACTTACCAGTTTGAACATCTTGGAATTGTTGGGATTCAATTAGCTGCTGCGAAATGATGTCGATTTACCCTCTACCACAAACTTTATAGTAAATAGTGAAGGACAAGAACGCAATACTGAGAGGCACGTCCCATTCGATGCTTCTCTGAATATTTATCAGTTGCCCTCACTCGTAATGATTACAACTCAATGCATAAAGCGGTCCCACGAGCGGCCAGTAACCAGGGGTAGGTTAGGTACTATGTTTTTTTCTAGCAGCGCGTATTGATCATGGTTGATTAATGAACCGCCTAGAATTTTATTTAAATTGCTTAATATAATATCTGAAATAGAGTACTACTTATCTAAGAGAAAGTCAATCCCCTTAGAAATGAAAAATGGGTAGATATATTTTTCAGTTTTACTAAAGTGTCTAAAATATGAACAATCTCAGAACCATTCTATTGTTGTTTAAAAATACACCGTCTATTTTTAGGTGACATTCATTCGTATACTCGTATACCTAACCTACACCAATGAAGTAAGACAGAGAATAAGTACTTGGCGACGGTATTATAAGGCCTTCTTTCTGTGATTGTGGGTTCGCAAGAAATCGACTGACGACTGAGCAATCGGAAGCCTTTGTCCAACAATGAATAACTCATAACCAACAGTTATTATGGAAAAAAAACATGTTTAGATATTATGTCTAACTATTCATGATTACAAGCAGGATTTTTCTATTTTGATATATATTTATATAGTTCTCTTAAATCTTAAAAAACATCGTGACGATGTTCCGCACATAATAATAATTGACCTTGTCTTTCCCGTGGCGGATTTGGGCGATTTGGGTGTTATGATCGCTTAACTACCTAGTACTCCATCTTAAACATGTCCCAGGCACAGTGTCCCGTTTATAGGGTAACTGGATAAAAAGTGGCCTTTCACGCTGTATAAATCCTCTAGATCAGATGGAAGGCCTATTTATTAGGTGGAAGACATTCAACCTGCCTACTTCTCTGACAAATATTGAACGATAAGTCATAGGATAAAAGAAAAAGCGTTTATTTCTTTTCATTGCATCGAATCGGCCGCGCCGAATCATTATTCTGTGTGGTACGTAAGGAACTACCTTGCAACAACGTCCCTTACATTTCGGCATTTGTCCTCAACATTTAGTATAAAGTACGCTGTAAAGATGGTGTCACTATCATTCGACTCAGCACACTCGAAGAAAACCATCAACATGTTTAAACTGGTAAGGTTCTTCTTATATTTACCCGAAAGAACACCAGGGTAAATCAATGGAGTCAGAAAACTGCAAACTTTGAAGAGATAGGCACATAAGAACTTTCAACCTTCATAAAAAAATCCCACAAAATCACCAGTGAGACAAAGCCCAACTGCAGTTGGACAAACGGGAATTGCAGGTTTTAACTAATGAAGTTGGTTTGGACTTGGTTTTGAAATGTCATGGTTGTAATACGTCTGGTGTGCAAATGGTTTTTGTTGATCCAAACGATACGAACAAAACCCAACCAATCTTTGTAGACACTGTTTTATTTATAGAAAACTAAACATGGTACTTATCAAATCAAACTTTGAACTTTAAATATAGAAATGCTAATTCACGGCGTGGGGTTATTTTCGGAACGCTTTCTGTTGTTTTAACTGAATGACTTCTCTAACAATTGTTTCTCTTTCCAGTTTGTCTTTGCCTGCTTCCTGGCCGTGGCTGCTGCCAAGCCTGGTATCTTGGCTGCGGCCCCCCTGGCGTACACAGCACCAGTAGCAGCAGCTTACACGGCGCCGGTAGCTGCGGCGTACACGGCACCCCTCGGATACTCCGCCTACTCTACCTACCCCTACACCGCTGCCTACTCTGCCTACCCTTACGCCTCACCCTACTCGGCATATTATCTGCGCCGTTAATTACTAAAGTTCTCTAAAATAAACGATGTTTACTGTAGAAAAGTCAAGTTTCTTCAGTCAACTTGTGTCAAACTTTTTCATGAAATAAAAACATTATTATTATTATTATATCCTTCATAATAAGTTACTAAACGACCTAAACGTTCAAAAAAGACAATACAATTTCATATACCTACTACCTTCGAGGTCATCAATATTTCTAAGGCCCACATTTTAAATTGATAGGTACCTAAATATGGTTTATTTCAGTAGTGATTTTACAGTACGCAACCTTGAAACAGCTATAAATAGAACCTAGAACCCATTCACATAAAGATCTCCTTGATATTCAAAATTAATGTGTTTGAAGACTCCCCAGTACAAATGAAATTCAGTGTTCACAATATGAAAAAATATGTTCACATAAATAAATCCTCAACATATGTAGGTACTTAAATTATTCCACATGTATACTTAATTATTTATAGGGCCTTTATAAAAACATCGAAACTTATAACGAGCCATAAAACTGTGACATTTAGAATGAAACCGGTCTACTTTATATTTACCTATATTCAGCAAGCAAAATGTGATTTATCAATGCTATCGGTTTAATTTTGCAACTCGCGAGCCAAACTAATTTAACACTTCCGATGCTCACCTCTACCTACGCTAACCCTCATATTTTCAGTTGATATCTCGAATAATCCTCGCCTCGACTCAACATCATAATCGTGTTTTGATTTTGACAACCAAAACTACCCAAAGCATGATTTTGAGGTCAAGTCCACAAGATTATGGACAAAAGTAATTATTGTTGCTCGGCGCAACAAACACGTATTATTATTACTATGAGCTTTGAACTAATGATACCTAAAACGAGTATTCTCACTAAATATATTATTTACTTGCGCTATATTTTTGATAATATGCACACTATGGAAACCAGACTGAATACATAATATTCCGTGCTAAATAGTATAGGTAGGTACCTTGTCAACTTATAATTTTATATATGATGCTATGTTATAGCCATCACAGACCGAGGTTGTATGATAAAAAGTTTGTATTGATTGGGAATTGAACCTATTACCTACAGGGTAGAAGGAGGAGCTTCTATCAACTAATCCGTAAGGCTAGACAACTTTTGCAGCTATCTTATAGGACACAGTAAGGCATGGATGGCAAGGAATAATATAAGTTATCCCAGCAGTGGGATGAAGCTCAGTGGGACAAAGGAGAATTAACGATTTTTTTCTATTCGAAAAAGCTACACCAACTCCAACGGTAAGGAAACGATGAGGAAAATGTCACGAGAAGACCAGACCAGTTTGGGCAGTTAATTAGTCTTTAGTATACGATGAGCTTGACAAGTAGGCATGAATGCAAAATGGTGTCGATTCTGCTGTTGCATTTTTTAAACGAACCGGCCAGCGCTAAAATTAAGGTTGTCTTTGTCGTTTCAGTTTATTGGAAAGGGACGATAACATTTTTAGTGCTGTCAAAAATGCAACAGAATCAACACCAATGTGATACATCACCAGAGCAGACTACTTTATATCCATGCCCAGAGCCCCGAGTCTGAGCCCAGAGTCTGTGCATTTGATTTGACTTTCGACTCGATTTCGATCGGGAGATTTGGGAATTGCACAATTCCCGAATCTCTCGCTAGAGGCACTTACCCATACAAAATTTCTCGCTTTGCGAATGCGTTTGCGTGTGATATACTCGATTCGAAAGTCAAAACAAATGCACAGATTCGGGGCTCAGATGAGACGCTGCAGTGCCTCTGGGGCATTTATTTATGCTTACTCAGGTTTTAGGTACTAAGTAGGTATCATGTGACCCTAGTAGAAAATGAAACAAAGGTGTTTCGTGCAAAAACTGCTCTACATTATTCTGCTCGCGTAATTAGGTGATTTAAAAAACCCACCAAATGACGTGCTTATTTCTACTTAGTACACTCGAGAGCAATGATTCCGGGTCACTTAAAGAATGTTAAAAATCTCGGAAACTAAAAATGATAGGTTAATGCAATAAATTGTATTTAATAGACAATGTAATACTCCTTAAATGAAAGTAAAAAAATATGAGTCACCATACATTTTATTAACACAAAATTACATAAAGAAAAAAACTGCTGATCTCTCCTTAAAACAAAAATAGGAAACATGAAATTTTTGAAATTTATTACGATTTTCTTGAATTTTAATAATATTGCCTCCTCGTGCTTCCATTACTGCGTTTACGCGGTTTGGCATGCTGTACACCAAGTTCCTTATACGATTTTGGGGAATATTCTCCCATTCCTCTGTGAGAGCAATTTTGAGCTCACGAAGCGTGATTGGGGGAGGGTTTCGTTGTTTTACGCATCTGCCTAGCTCGTCCCAAGCATGCTCGATCGGGTTGATATCCGGGCTGCGCGCTGGCCACTCCATACGAGTAATGTTCATCTCTTGAAGGTAGTCATTCACAATCCTACCTGAATGAGGTCGGGCATTGTCATGCATAAATATAGCATCCTCACCTAAATTGACCATAAATGGACCAACATGATCATTGAGGATTTCTTCCACATATCTTACGCTAGTTAAAGAGCCGTTTTCTATGATCACCAGCTCTGTGCGACTTTCAGAAGAAATTCCGGCCCACACAAGTACAGACCCACCACCGTAGGCTACTTTTTCTTCGATGCATGCTTGCTTGAATCTTTCCCCTGGTCTTCGATACACTCTGTGTCTTCCATCGTGCTTGTAGAGCATAAATTTTGATTCGTCGGAGAACATAACTTTTGACCAATCTTCAATACTCCAATTTACGTGGCTCTGGGCATATCTTAGTCTTGAAATACGATGCCCACGCTCCAGTTTAGGGCCGTTTGCAGGTCTAAGGGGTTTTAAGTTAGATTCAGCAAGCCGACGTCTTACTGTCCATGCACTTGGGTTACTTCCTCCGAGGCGTCGAAACTGATTTGTGAGTTCAGTTCCTGTGAGAAAGCGATTTCGAAGCATGGTGTTCACCAAGTATCGGTCTTCTCGTGCTTTGGTACACCTGGTTCTGCCCGTTCCTGGTCTGCGTAGGTTAGAACCAGTTTCTTCGTAACGTCGGAGAACTCTTTGTACTGTTGACAGCGACACACCGACAGTCCTGGCTGTATCGCGCTGACTCCGGCCGGTTTCCAGCATTGTAAGTATTCTGGTGCATTCTTCAGGCGTAAGCGACATAATTTCAGCTTGAATAATGAATATAGAGCACTATCAACATGGTTTATATACCCACATAAATGACAGATTACAAACAAAAGCAAAACCAAATGCTGTAATTTCGTAGTTCCATCTTCGAAAGTGGCCCTTTTTCAAATTTGATTTTTTTAAGATATAACTTTACAATAACTAAGAAGTTTTAATACCTTCATTTAAGGAGTATTACATTGTCTATTAAATACAATTTATTGCATTAACCTATCATTTTTAGTTTCCGAGATTTTTAACATTCTTTAAGTGACCCGGAATCATTGCTCTCGCGTGTATTATTAACAACTCGCCAACTTCTAAAATAGAATTTATATAAGGTAGTGAAATAAATTAGGCTATCATAATGCACATAGAGAATACAAGATCTTCATATGACAATCCAGTCTCAAACGGCGCGACGCGACACTTCGTTATGGTAACCATGACCTTTGCGACCACCATAACACCATCCTACTTATCTGAGTATGGTCCAGTTTAAATAGGCACATTGACCTTAGGGTTGCCGCAACGATGATCACAGAAGATTCTATAGTCAGTACATAGCTAGACCATTGGTAACTGCGGACACGCGCGTACTGACCCCTAAGTGGCCTGACGCAACACTGTCACGCATCCTGCATGCTGATGGCTAATGTTTATGCGATATAGAGCCATCCTTCTAGAACATTTTCCTTTTAGATTATCATTCGTCTCTCTAAGAAATATTCTAATAAAAATTCTTCTTGATGCTATAATTTCCAGCCCAACGTAACTCCAAGTGCGGATTGCCAGGTAGACACAATCGCTGGAGAAAAAAAAGTATGGAAATGACATGTCTTATATTGAGTCACATATTAACGTAACAATCCTGAGATATTTTTATCTAGTTAAATAGAGATAGAGACATCAGTCTTCATGTAATTTTATGTAATTCTTTTATGAACCGTTTTTATTATAAGCCCTCTTGAGTCCCACTGCTGGACAGTTGTCTCTTTACATCCGTCGTATTTCACTCGTTGCAATTTTGGGCTAATTATAAGACCAATCATTTTATTAGCGCCATTATAAGTACAGAAGACGGGGATTTTAAATACTTGAAGCATTAAAGTCCTTATGAAGGCAAAAATAAGTTAATTTGTTTTGTCTGCTTGTTGCGTACCATCGTTCGATGCTATCAAGCATTCGGAGCATTGTAAAGCGTGCTACGTAAAGTTACCAAACCCTCGTATAATCGCGAAATTCTCCTATGTATCAAAGTAAACGACTATTTAAACAGCTACTCCATACCACAGAGGTATCATTCACTTCTTTTGCTCACCAAGACCAACCAAATTAACAACATGATGTTCAAGCTGGTTAGTATACCTAGACATAATTCTTATGTGCTAAGTTTAAGCAGATGCTTAAGCTTGTTTATTAGAATGTCTGCCGTCATAGATTATACAAATAAAAAAAAATGTAGGTACTAATAATAAGTATGTAATGCAATACCTACTGACATAATCTGACTCGCCACCTGTCTTGATATTGTTAAACAGGTTTTTTTTCTGCAGGTCATAATCGCCGCAGTGATGGCTGTCACCACTGCTAAACCAGGAAACTTGCTGGCTGCGCCGATTGCTGCGGCATACACTGCCCCTATTGCTGCTGCGTATACTGCCCCTATCGCTGCTGCGTATACTGCCCCTATTGCTGCAGCATATACGGCTCCAGTAGCCGCAGCTTATACTTCTCCCTTTGCCGCTGCCTACTCGGCTCCTCTCCGTTACGCTGCGTACACGTCCCCAGTTGCCGCAGCATACACTGCTCCCATCGCACCAGCATACACTGCCCCTATTGCTGCAGCGTACAGAGCACCTTTATTTTTCAAGTAACTGCATACTCTACTGACCGATCATTATAGTTTTGTACTGTATTAATTGTACTGTATTTGTACTGTATTTATTATTTCAAATTGAAACCCATCAACCTATAGGTAGGTTATACATGTAACTACGAAGTACCACGGCTTTTATTTTTCTTTATTTATTAAATTTTAGCGTATATACTAAGGGAAACCAAAAACATTATTAAAAAGCCCAACTCAGGGGCAACTCAGAAGCCTGGACTTATAACTACAACGAGGCGCCACCATGTCACGGCAGCAACCATCGGTAGCTTTTTCTCACTCTGTTCTTCCAGTGATCTAGACACATCTAGATCACTGAAAGAACAGTGTCTATCTACATAACATATCACTTCAATGCTCGTCACTCATTGTAACTATACAATATCGATGAATAATGAATGAATATTTAGGACGAGCCTGAAATAGCTACAGAAAACAATAGTGATGACATCAACCGATATGTCAGTCATCAGACACCTAGAGGATGTCGCGCATGTCTCCGGAGTACTCTCTACCTATTTTCAGGTTGCTTATTTAACTTCAATATTCCGCCTGGCAATACATACTAACGTAGCATATTTTTAACTGTAGTTAGGTACCTACCTAAAACAGAATCTGTCACGTCTAGAATCTGCCCAAAACCGAAAAAAAAGCTGCTAGAATAGGTCCGTTCTAGCCAATGTAACATTCTGCAGGAACTACTACATCTTCTTCTTCTTTTCTCTAAATATATAAAACTTGTTTGAAGCTGACAACGCACAGCCTAAACTTTATAGTCTTATGTCCAAAAGGTATGAAATTTGGAGGGTAGTATTCCTATATAATGTAGGGGTGCAATAAGAAAGACATTTTGAAAAGTCGCACCCTAAACGGTCTAAAACTATAGGATCAAAGATTTTAACCAAATAATTCGTATACTGCTACCACGCGAGCAAAGCCGCGGGCGACACCTAGTACAAAATAAGAGCAAAATATTTATTTTGGACTAGCTGATACCCGCAACTTCGTACGCGTGCGTAACTATCCACCAAAAAATATCTGTCAGCCAGGATACGATGAAACTCGTGCCAAAAGCTGCTTTTGGTTTAGAGAGGTCAAGCTGTGTCTAAGAATCCACGTCTTTAATTTCAATAAAATATAGCCTATGTTTCAATCCGGAAAAAGGGCTTCTGAATGGTATAAGTTTCATTGAAATTGGTCCAGTAGTTTAGGCGTGATGCGCGAACAAACAAACAAACAAACTCGAATTTCGGAATCAGAATCGTTTATTTAGTAGATCTGTATATTTAGTTTATCCATATCTTTAATTTTAGTTTTTGGCTTTTTTACAGTTTTATAATAGTATAGAAGTGATCGTCCTGAGTGGTGAACACGGACAAATCTGACAGTCGATGCGTTATAATCTTTTTTTTTAATTTATTTTTTATAATGCGCGTCAATCCCAGCTCGACTGCCAAACGTTGTAGAGTCACCGCGCAGTGTATAGTCACATTTATTCGTGATCGAGGCACTGAACGATAAAGTTACGTCACCATCGTCATAATATGACTAGTCCATTGAAATGTTACAATTTAAGGACCGAATATTGCATTTTTAGAGGACGCAATTTTATTTTTGGGACATGTGTGGGGGTGTCAATAGAAGCTTAACCTCAAGTTTGTGGGGTCGCCACCCTTGTCCCCCAGCCGCCATCTTGGAAAAAGAAGTGACAACACTTTTTTCGCGATATCTCAAAAACTATGAGTCTTAAAAAAAATTCTTGAAGACATAATTTGTAGCAAATTGTTTTGCCTACAAATATGTCTCTATAACTTTTTGTCCTAAATTAAAAATTAAAGAAGTTATAAGCAAAAAAGTAAGAAAATTTTTGAGTTTGAAATGAACGAATGTAAATTGAATTCTTTTCACCTGTGAGTATAATTTTATCCCAATAAAGTGGCTACTTTTTCATAAAATCAAATAATGTTATAAAATTTCTGATATTATAATGCCATATTAACGAGTACTCAATTTTTAGTGCAGTGCAACTAAAATTATGACTTGCCGAAATGAGTCGGGTTGTACCATTCTATTTACATTCGTTCTTTTCAAACTCAAAAAATTTCTTACTTTTTTGCTTATAACTTCTTTAATTTTTAATTTAGGACAAAAAGTTATAGAGACATATTTGTAGGCAAAATAATTTGCTACAAATTATGTCTTCAAGAATTTTTTTTAAGACTCATAGTTTTTGAGATATCGCGAAAAAAGTGTTGTCACTTCTTTTTCCAAGATGGCGGCTGGGGGACAAGGGTGGCGACCCCACAAACTTGAGGTTAAGCTTCTATTGACACCCCCACACATGTCCCAAAAATAAAATTGCGTCCTCTAAAAAATGCAAAGCTCATGTAACATTTCAATGGACTAGACGTTTTTATTCTCTAGCGTTTGAATAATATCAACTTTAGAGCGTAAACCATGAAACACGCTGGTTGTAAAATATCTATAGAGGTCAAGCTTTAGAAATATGTTCCTTAGTTACCTTTGTAATCCTGGTAAGCAATAAGCAAATGTGGAAATCAATTTAGGCATTCTGTCTTTCATCGAATAATGCTCTACTTCGTGAGCTCAACGATGTGTATACTCAGGTGAAGGCTTATGGACCTTTATATGACGTCAAAGTTATGAATAAATTGTAAGCTAAGGGTGGTAGGGGTTAGTTAACTCCAGGGTGCTTGTGTAGAGGTTCTATTGTCTAGTTCTAGCGCGAGCAAAGACTTCGTTTCAATTGTTTTTAAGATATCCGCTCAGAATTTGATAAAAATCACTATATCACTACATAGTACAAAGCAAAGTCGCTTCCCGCGTCTGTCCTAATGTCTGTATGTATGTATGCTTAGGTCTTTAAAACTACACAACGGATCTTGATGCAGTTTTTTTTAATAGATAGAGTGATTCAAGAGGAAGGTTTATATGTTTAATCATCATCACTGCATTGCACCCGTGCGAAGCCGGGGCTGGTCGCTAGTAGTTTATAGGTTTTAAAAACTGGAAAAATCGACTTCAATTTAATACGCCTTCATCATCAAATGATGATTATGATGATGATGACAGTAGTTCATTGGGACTATTCTGTTGATCGTAAGTTACACAGAAACGCAATGTCGTGTACGGATATGACGTGTTTTTTCCAGTTATTCTTATTTAATTGCAAAACTACTGAATTGATTTTGACAAAAAAATTATGAGACCAATCTGAAAGCATACCCTTTCAGATAAAAAAAGAATTTTTCAAATCGGTTCATAAATAAAGCAAACATAAAAAAAATACAACCGAATTAAGAACCACCTCCTTTTTTGAAGTCGGTTAAAAAGATTGTCAGTGTCAAGCTTTTAGTCATAGTTACTTCTTGCATAATAATAATATTCATAGTTTAGTATTTTTTTCTAGGTACTTTAGTAGAACTAGAATATTGACTCTACCACAAAAACAAATCAAAGATACTATAGGTACACGTTTCATATATTTTTTAATTTTTAGAGTTCAGAAGTCCAACCTGAACATAAGTATATTTTATATGTTATATTATATTATATTTGTATTTTATATATTTACCTGTTATATTTTAAATAATAGGTAGACAAATCGGCTAGAAGTCTAGAAAATTATATCCTCGAAGGAGTGGTTTACTTAAATCACTTAAAACGTTGACAGTATCGCTAAATAAGGATCTAATAAAATACATAATAACCTTTTTAACTGGTTTTCAATCACTCACTTGAACTTATGCTAATGTCACTCTGTTTTAGGGTATTGAAGTCCAACAAATAACCCGACACTCGCCGTCCATCATTCGTGGTCTTCTTATTTTTCTTTGTTGTTCCACAGGCTTTGTAATATCTTGGGGAAATGTTCCAAAATAGTGTGCAAAATAAATATTAAAAGTTACTTTAAACTTTACGAATAATTATTACTTATACACCTTAGATGATTTTTAGAATTTAATTTCATTGAAGTAAATGAAGTTGATAGATTCAGCAAGTTTTCTATCTACTTTAGCAATGATTTATTAGTCAGATTATGGGTCGTTCTAACTTCAAAACGTTCCTTCTGAATAGTGCGATACGTGCTTGGCCGATTTATTTTTATATTATCTTTCTACGGATCAAATAATGATGGGTGAGCAGAGCAGTAAATTACAGAGGAATGAATATACATAAGTTCTAGTATCATCTTCTATGGCAGTTGGTGTCTACTTGGTAGAGATCATTACTAACGATAAGGCCGCCCATTCTGCTAAGTAACTATGTGCTTTGTTGTTTTAGTTTCTGACTTTTCTGACAGATAATAATTACACACAGATTCCTACAGATTAAATAACTAGATAAAATCCAAGTAAGTACCTAGTAGCAATCTAGTTATACGTGAAAATAAATATATAAATTCAAAGTCAAAGTATATTTTCACGTATATATATACGTGAAAATATACATATTCTCATATGTAGTTAAGTATTTAAAATATAAAATGAGAATAAAATGGTTCCATATTAAAACATTTACAAAAAAAACTATATTAATTTGACCTTGATCTCCAAAATATCCGGTCTCGGACAAGCATAAATTTCTAATAAAACAGTCAAATTAGCCACTTCATCAGTTTAATGAATACTGTAGAATAATTGAATCATGTTCAGGGTATCATCGTTGGTGACCTTCAAAAACGTCCAATAGTACACAAGGATGTACCCGCTTCGATCATTTGTAATGGAATCGAAGGCGTGTAGAACGTTCTCGTACCTTGATGTCCGATACGATGCGCGACACGTCGACGATTTGTATTTGATACAGGGTGCTCGTTGTAGGTTGAGGTGCCTTAGAAATGTCACGTGATATTATTTAACTTTGGCTTAGATTTTTTAGATTTACGTTATATATTATTAGACTTTGATTTACCATGGAAATGGCTATGCCACCTACCGAAATAAATGACTATGGTAAGTATTATCTCTAGCTATACAGAGCCCGTAGTCTGAGTTTTGTTATGTTGACTTGCGACAAGCGAGAATCGAGAACCTCGAAGTTTTTGTATGGAGCAAAATATTTGGCAAATGTCCCGCTAGAAGCGCTTATAGGGTTTTCATACAAAATATCTCGCAAGTCGCTTCTCGGTATGCGTTTCGATCAACAAAACAAAACTCAGACTAAGGGCTCTGTGCCCAGTGTGCCCTTTGACATTTGCTAAAAAATGGGAATGATCACGTGATTTTTCTTTTAAAATATCATTTCGCGACAGAAACTTGGTTAAAAGGATTGATCACTTGGACTGATTTTTATACTCTATTACCCATCTCATACAAGAGTTTTATATAGCATCCTGTCGCTAAGTATTCCGTCTATTATTCATGTCACGGCGGATTCCTGATCGCGCACGTTCCAAGGTGCGTAAGCGCAGGCGATGCCAAAACAATAGAGGTCACTATCAGCTTCTATATAATAGCCAGGATAGGCTGCAACATCACCAGTCAGTGCTAGACGGACTTACAAACAAACAAAATGTTCAAATACGTAAGTACCTCTGAGTTATTTGCGATTTTGATCTCTTTATTGAACCATTTAAAATGCAATTAAAGGTCTGATAAAATTTAGTTCCAATTTTTTAGGCTTTATTAATATTACTCCATCTTTCTTCTAAATACTTACTTAAACTACTTACTTTACTAAAATATTTAACATCTATAGTAGGTGTAGGTATGTTATAAATAATTATATTTCATAATAATACTTTTTTAAAAGTATGAGTAATAATATGACGGACTGATAGAGAAGAGTGGAAATAAAACCACGTGTCTTAAAGTACAGTCAGTATTAGAAGTTGATCTATTTTTCAGAATTTTAAAATTGTTTAGTGCCTATCGGCTTTCATTAGGACTACTTTTACTGTACTTACGTTAGAATACTTTTATTTCTGACCCATATCCTCACATAGTTAAAAAAAAGAAATTTTGCTAGATACGTCAAAGGGCATAGTCTCTTTGGCCACAGTTTTTCCCTCATAAAGGTCGACAGATGTTCAGTCGGCACGCTCACCACGAAAGACGACTTATGATGTCGACTGTACCTTATATTATTTTTGTCCACAGCTGATATTCGTCGCTCTACTGGCTTTCGCCTCAGCGAAGCCCCTAGTAGTGAGCTACGCATCTCCGTACACCGCAGCATACACTGCCCCTGTAGCTGCAGCCTACACAGCTCCGTACTATTCTGCCTACTCAGCCTACACCGCACCGGTGGCATACTCAGCCTACTCATATGCCGCACCGTACTCTTACTACCTTTAAACAAACCCGGACGTAATCCATGTGAAGTGATTCAGTATTTATGATAGAATAAGTATGCTACGAAATTAAATACAGTATTGTCGTTATGCACAGTTTTAATTCTTTTTAATGGTAAATTATTCCTCAATTCTCAGGAAAAAATTAGAAGTCGTAATATGGTAGTATTTATATTCGTACACTGAAGAAAATGTTTGTTCAATTCCCGTTCGAAGCCGGCACGGACAGCTAGTAAATAAATAAATAGGAAATAAATAAAAGACTTATCAAGGACAGATTTTGCAGTTGCACTTATTCTTATATGCTAAGTAAAAATAGCAGCCGAAGCAATAAACTTCTTCCGTAACTGGTTCAAAAATAGTTTAGTTGATTTTATAGTTGATTTAAATGAAAGATTAACAGCATTTCGTATCTTAAAACCGTGAAAATATGTGATGCAGAAATTCATATGCATGTCAACTTGTGCAGTTATGAAGCTGCGCAAATTAGCAGTATGCGAGGAGGATAACAAACATGGCTCTCTATACAAAAAACATAGCTTCGTTGAATCCGTTTCCACCAGTGCTAAGTCCAGCTAAGCTGATAGGATCTCTTCTCTTCTTCTAACCTAAGAGCTCAGCTCTTGTCGGTGTAATTTAATTATGTAGTTCTCGCTAATTGTCCCTTTCCAGTGCAGCTTCCTTAACGTCCTTATACGACATGACAGCGATCTTTTCTTTCAGCTGGCTCGTATAGCTTTTACGCGGTCTTCCCCTTCCTCTCTTTCCTTCTACCTTTCCTTCAATGATATTTTTAATTAAGCTGTCATGTCGTATGAGGCGTCCCATCATTTTTCCTCTCCGGTTTTCAATAACCCTCGTAAGGGCTTTTTCTTCATTGAGCCAACTCAGTGCTTCCACGTTAGTAATTTTCTCCGTCCAGCTTATCTTTTCCATTCTCCTCCAACACCACATCTCAAATGCTGATAAAATACATAATATTTTTTTTTGTAAATAGGTAGCTAGCAGTAGGTTACATAGCAACAACCAGACAGAACTAACATCTATGTTTGCCACAAACAAATGTTTGTTCTCGGCGGGGATCGAATCCATGACCCACAGCACGGAAGGCCATCTATTACCATCTATTAGGTACCAAATGATCTGTGGCGCCGGTCTGTGGCAGCTCGTAGTAAAAATAAATGATCCCTACTGCTGAATATAAATATCAAACACATCCTTACCCTTAGCTACATAATATATCTTAGCTTAACTCTGGTGGAAGAGCACCCTAAACAACTTTTTTTAAGATAACATAAGATAAAATGTTTATTGCATAGTCTTAAAGTTAACATAACTGGTTACTATAGAGACTTGAAACGATGCAAAATGCAAAATTTCAAATGCTCATGTCATAAGGACCCTTATGACATGAGCATTTGAAATTTTGCATTCATGGGATTTTTAAACAATATTATTTTCCAATTTTTCACTGTTTGACAGGTTTTAAATCGTTCAAAAAAATATCTCCTTGTAATAACGGTGAAGGCCAGCTCCCAGCCTAGTCAGCCATATCCACAGGAAAGACAAGGTCAATACGTGCGGAGCTGACTTAGCCAAGGGTTTCCTCACGATGTTTTCCTTCACCGTTAAAGTTCGTGTTTATGCGCATATAAATTTTCCGAACGAAAAATCCATTGATGCACGGCCGGGATTCGAACCCACGACCTTCGGATCGAAAGTCGAGGTGCAATCCCACTCGGCCAACACGGCTTTTGGTTGGTAGATAGCTCAACTGTTTCATATGTATTTTGTAAATATTGTAAATTTTTCTAATAAAACTTATACAAAACCTGACATAGGAAATGCCTTTGTTGACTATAAAGACCATTGGGTATTTAAATACCTAATTTTATGTACTTAATAAAATATAAACATTCTTTTCACGTAATTATTTAACTACAAATTATTTTAATTGAATAAAACACAAATTATATGGCTTGTCAAATTAGCTTTTGTTGAACACTGGTTTTATTATTTCCTCTAATAGGATTAATAAAGCTTCCTTCAATTGATACATTTATTCTAACTTAAACTCGTAAATTGGACTTGTTTTAATAATATAGCCTTGGCTAGTGTCATCTAACAAAATTGATTTTTATTGCATTTCACATCTCAGTCCGCAGGTTTCAAATAGAAATGAATCTTATAATGCTCCGCAGAAGTGTCAATTTAATAAGTTCTTATTAATAAACATAAGTACGAAATCCGGTTGGTAGGTATTTGTATAAAATGGGTGAAGATGATCGAAGTAGACACATTCAGACCGAGACAGCCTGAAAACCACCTGCCAAAATGTACAAGCTGGTAAGTCACTTGCTATTCAAAATAAAAATTATAGAAATTTAATAAAAAAAACTTATTTACTTACTTATAATATAATTTCAACTAATATTATACATTCAATTTAAAAAAATGATGTTTCATAGACCGATCAATTTATCCGAACTTATCAACGAACTTTTACTTACTATGAATTGAATAATAGGTTAAACAAGTATTAGATGCTAATTGTAATATGTTACTAATGTAGTTATAATGACTAAAAGTTTATCATTTCGATCTTCAAGAGAAAATAGTTCAGTAATTGATGCTTTTAAACAACTCTTGCTGGATAGAATAATTCTGGAAAAGTTGTAAAGTATTTAGCAATTTCTAATATAAACTCGTTGTTACAGATTGTTGCCTTCGCCGCCGTGCTGGCTGTAGCCGCCGCTAAGCCCAGTCTGGGTTACGCCTACTCGGCTCCCTACTCTTCCTACGTGGGCCCCGTGGCTACTTCCTACTCCGCCTACTCTGCTCCTGCGTACTCGTCGCTCTACTCCGCCCCCGCGTACTCTTCACTCTACTCCTCCCAGGCATTCCCTTCAGT
The DNA here is from genome assembly GCA_947507515.1 of Eulithis testata. Classification (NCBI taxonomy): domain Eukaryota; kingdom Metazoa; phylum Arthropoda; class Insecta; order Lepidoptera; family Geometridae; genus Eulithis; species Eulithis testata. The sequence goes on from OX382205.1 coordinate 5,566,905, forward strand.
GTACGCCGCCCCTGCCTACTCCGCGCAGGTGTACTCAGCTGCCCCGGCTGTTGTCGCTAAGACCTACGCTGCTGCACCAGTCGCTACTTACGCTACTGCTCCCGTGGCCACTTACACCGCTGCTGCTCCCGTAGCCACCTACCCTGCTGCTGCCCCCGTTGTGGCCAAGAGCTACGCTGCTGCCCCAGTCGCGACTTACGCTACTGCTCCCGTAGCCACCTACCCTGCTGCTGCCCCCGTTGTGGCCAAGACCTACGCTGCTGCCCCATTCGCGACTTACGCTACTGCTCCCGTAGCCACCTACCCTGCTGCTGCCCCCTATGTGGCCAAGACCTACGCTGCTGCCCCAGTCGCGACTTACGCTACTGCTCCCGTAGCCACCTACCCTGCTGCTGCCTCCTATGTGGCCAAGACCTACGCTGCTGCCCCAGTCGCGACTTACGCTACTGCTCCCGTAGCCACCTACCCTGCTGCTGCCCCCTATGTGGCCAAGACCTACACTGCTGCCCCAGTTGCGACTTACGCTACTGCTCCCGTGGCCACTTACGCCGCTGCTGCTCCCGTAGCCACCTACGCTGCTGCCGCCCCCGTTGTGGCTAAGACCTACACCACTGCCCCCATCGCCACCACCTACGCCGCTGCTGCCCCCATCGCCACCACCTACGCCGCTGCCGCTCCCGTCGCCACTTACGCCGCCGCTGCCCCCGTCTACGCTAAGGCTTACTCCACCTACTCTCTTCCCAGTTACGCCTACTCTGGCTACTCTGACTACCCCTCGGTAGCTTACAGCAGCCAATACCCCGTCGACTCTTTCCTGTGGAAGAAGAAGAAGTAAAAACTTAAACGACTAGTGTGAGTGTTTAAGAATAGTCATGCCTATGTTCAAATAAATAAATTGTTACCCTTTAAGTTACAAAAATATTATTTTCTCTACCCAAGCCCTCAATCTACAAAGTTACTTAGGTAGAAACAAATTTATAGTTAAAATTTAGAAAATTAATGCTACCTATCTTTTTATAAAAAAATAAACCAATTAATTATGTAAGTAGCTACCGGTTCCTCAGAAAATAATAAGCAAGTAAGATTGTAACGAGTTCTGTATGCTCGCGATTTCAACGGCCATGGTCGCAGTCGCAGTATTTATTGCTTATTTGCATTGATTTAAGGGTAGGTACATATCGATACTTAGCTGTCTATAAATATAAATAACAAATGTTATAAAATATAATATGTGCTGTGCTAAAAAACTCCAAATTAGACCACTGGCCATTTGTCGGGCTGCCCAGTGTGCATGCAGATATTTATGCCTAGGTACCTACAGTAAATACTTAATTCTTTATTAATTACCTACTTACTTATATTTACGTAAAACAAATCAATAACTAAATAAATAATGTACGGCTTTATCTCTAATAGCGATACCGAGCTAGCAGTCATGCATCTCTCAATGAAAGGTTGTCAATTTTTTTCAATATTTCCGGGTTGCTGTGTCTAAAAAATAATGTAGATAAAGCTCGCTTTATTACTTGTAGGTAGTAGGTAGTTATCTATATTATCTGTTACACATCTGTAAAAGTTCGTCACGTGTACGGCCGTTTTGAGATTATAGAATATATCGATACCTTTATTTTTAGTCGACTTCAAAATAAACATTAAACTCTCAAATCAGTTGTTTACATAACTTGTAACACTTCATCAGAACACCGTAATTCAGTGGTATTTTTATGGTCACTAGATGATTGGTTCTTATGAGATTGATAGTATTAGTAGCCTCAGAATATTGAATCAAGCAACAATAAATTAGCTCTACATAATTGTACTTCACTAACGAGCATTTGGCTTGGCTTATAATATTTAAATGTGATAGGTATTAAATTACACCGATAAGTAATTAAAATTAGGTTTATGTTTATACGTCCAGTTTGCTATTTTTGTAAATCTTAAATAATAGGTAAGTAAAAAGAATAAAATATTCAAAGACAACAGGAATATAATATTCTAACGTAAATAAATTTTTATTTTGTACACCTATGGTGTTATATTACTAGCTAGATACACACTAACCTAATCTAAATCTATCCAGAACAAAACTGTCGTCTCGTTACCTATTATATTGCGAGAAGTTTATTTTTCATACCTAGGTGACGTCTATTTATTCCTATTGGCAATAATATATGCACAGGTATTATCCTCTAGTTCTCATTCCATTCTGGCATCAAGTAATTTACATGTATTATCGCAACTATTATCAAATCGGTCCAATTGATATGAGATTAGACTATCTCCCATCAGCGAAAACCCCTGGCCAGCTTGTGTCTAGTCAAAATAAAATAAAAACACAATTTCTTAATAAATACCAAGTACTTAACCGTTCAGAGACAGACCTTTTACATCTAATCTAGATGGTTTATACAGCATCAGCGTTTAACCATTCTCCTTGATATACGAGATGCTGCTGTAGTAGGTACCTGGTGGTTTTAGATGGAGCAGGCTTGCCTGTAGGTGCCTACCATCCTCTCAGCTTGTCGGCCTGATCCATAGGAAATACAAGGTAAATAAGTATTTAGATACATGCATGCGGAGCTGACTACGCCACGGGTTCCCTTACGATGTTTTCTTTCACCGTTTGTGTGCCCTGGCATTGCGCACCTCTTCTGAATAGAAAAATCCATGTGTGCACGACCTGATTTGAGCTTACAATACCTTGAGATCGGAAGACAGGGTTGCTTGCTACCACTAGACCACCACCGGTGCTCTTACTTGCTATATATCGAGCATTTTTATGCAAGTTCACCAAAACATACTTAACAATGATCAAATCGATGCTATAAATGCTAAAGTTTAATAAGTTTAGCTGTTTGTTCCTCAAATCGTAACTAGAATTGGCATGTTAGGTAGACACTTTTAATCGCAAAAACATGTACAGGATCTAAGTATGAGGCAGATAGAAAGACGCGAGAAGCGCATAAAGTCACGGTAGAAGTTTGCTTTTAATAATTCAACAATTATGGCCAAGTACTTAGATAGTGATATCTAGCTAGGTCATGGTATGCAAACCACAAGAAATACAATGAATAAAAGGTTAGCCACTCGTACATTGTTATAATACGATCAATCAAGGAGCTCAGTGAGACTGATGCTGTAAATAAAGCATCGAAAAATTAAATAATTTCCATTTCAAAACGCCTGCAAGCTAATTTTTCTAATAATAAATTATTACCGATGTCTCATCATCATTTACATAAAATATAGTTAGGTACCTACCGATAACGCGACCTGAAGAATTGATGACATTATTAAATGTAGGTACCTACAGCAGAAACTGATCGACTTGCAGATTATTATTTTTATTTTAGTGAGATTCAGCACAAATCCGGTTGTAGGAAATTAATATAAATTGAGTGAAGATGTACCGACTATTGTCATTCAGTCCAGATCAGTCAACTTATAAACTTCCGAAATGTACAAGCTGGTAAGTAGGCATTGAAAACTAAAAGCTAACAATCGATTTTCTTATTTTGTTTTTTTCTTACCTACAGGGTGTACACAGTGTACACTACAAATTCAGATAAGCAAGATCAGTACACGCATGTTTAAAGGAATGACAAGTCCAGTAAATGGTAAATACAAGTAATTTATCTTATACAAATTTAATTATAAATTTTACAGTGTATTGCCCTTGCCGCCGTGCTGGCCGTCACCGCCGCTAAGCCACAGTTTGCTTACCCGGCCCCCGCTGCATCCTACGTAGCCCCTGCCACACCCTATGTGGCTCCCGCTGCGGCTTACGTCGCCCCTGCTGCATCGTACGTTGCTCCAGCTGCATCATACGTCGCCCCTGTTGCGTCGTACGTCGCCCCCTCTACATCTTACGTGGCTCCTGCTGCCGTAGCAACTACATACTCGGCCTACTCTGCTCCCGGCGCCGTATACGCCCCAACTTACCCTGTTGTGGCCAAGCCCGTGGCCGCTGCTCCAGTTGCTTACGCTCCGAGCTTCCCGGTTGTCGCTAAGACACTAGCGGCTCCAGTGGCGCCCGTTGCCGCTGCCCCGATCTCCTACGCTCCCGCGGCTCCAGTCTTGACCAAGACTGTGTTTGAGACTCCCGTCGCCGCCGCTCCAGTTGCCACCGTTGCTGCTGCCCCCATCTCATATGCTCCTGCCGCTCCCGTTGCTGCAGCTACTTTCGGCACTGTTGCTGCTGCCCCCATCGCCACAGCCCCTGTGGTCGCCAGTGCGGCTCTCCCTGCATACTCTGCCGAACCCAACTCTTTCGCATGGAAGAAGAAGTAAACGACTGAACTGGTATCAATAACGATTATGAACTACGACAAACAATAAATTATTACCATTCTAATGAGTTTGTTTGTTGCTACCACCTAGCACCCACGATTAGGTAGTCAGCTGTACTTTGCCAGTATTAATATTAAGTATGGAGTTTAAGGGCGCTCTTCATACATCATCGGCTCTTCGGTATCTTTTATCTCTCTAAAACTGTTGTATATAAATAAAATAGAGCCATTTCAAGTTTTACTATTTTATTAAACCAGATGAGCAAAATAATTTAGAAGTCAAGTTACACCGTCGGTCGAGCACTAAGTTCAGCCTAAAGACGGGAAAAACCGACTTCAATTTGATACGCTTTCATGATGGTGATGATGATGATGGCAGTTCATTGGGAGTTCTATTGATCGCATACACCACGTGACGTAGAAATGACGTGTTTTTTCCAGTTGTGGGTGTCATAAATGCGAAACTACTAATGACTTGATTTTTTTATTTTAAGTATGTGATTTTATAGCTTACTGGATGACGAAAGTTTCTGCGTTCTGGTCTTATCCAGAGGTTCTCAAATAGGGGCCTGAAAATGCGGCGAAATGGTTCCAGTAAAGGATGGTACGGCAGTGTTTGTTTCGCGCTCGACTTGGCGGGGGCACTGCCGTGCCCCCTGATCATCAAATACTAACACAATTGGCGGAATGATCGCGGAACCACAGATTATATAATACTATACGCGGAACACAACATAAGAAAACAACACACAGTCGACTTGAGAACCTCCTTAGTTGGTTAAAAAAAAGAATAATATTATCCTTGGTTATCGACCCAATGAAATTATAAACTAATATAAATGCAATAGGTACTACTTAAAACACCACTAAAGAAAGTAGAAAACTGGAAAAGCAAACATTTTGGTAACTTACTTATAACCAGTTTCCGCCTGTAACTTAGTCCGTGGGGCTGCATCCCGGGCCAACACGGCTTAAAAATAATATAATTTAAAAGTTATTTTGGTAACTAATATGACTGGTATATGGAATCCTACTTTTAGCATGTAACGCTAGAATTTGTATTACTACCGACGCTGTAAATCGAGGCTACATTCGTACACGCCAAACTAATCGTATACTTACATCAAGATACCTACAACACGATGTCACTCCATTTCAACCTCAAAAAGTCTCTCTTGACGCTTCGAACTGTTAGGCTGTTTTTTAACCGAGTTCAAAAAGGAGGAGGTTCTCAATTCGGTTGTATTTTTTTATGTTTGTTACCTCTGAACTCCGTCATTTATGAAAGGATTTGAAAAAATATTTTTTTATCTGAAAGGGTATGCTTCCAGGTTGGTCCCATAAAATTTGTAACATAATCGGTTCAGTAATTAAGCAGTTAAATAAGGATAACTGGAAAAACACGTCATCCACGTGCACGACATTGCGTGTTTTGATTTTCTGTGGTGTTTACGATCAATAGAACAGTTTCAATGAACTGCCATCATCATCATCATTTGATGATGAAGGCGTATCAAATTGAAGTCGGTTTTTCCAGTTTTTTAAAGTTATAAATTATTGTATTAAATCTGTGTATATTTATTTAAAGTACTATGTCACCATCATCAAGCATAATTTACCCATCCAGCCCACTAACTAGATCATTAGCACTAAAATTGCTTACATTGCTGGGTGGTGCACTCAAAGTGCCGCTCAAAGTTTTTAATGATATTCTTCTGAATACCATCCTATTAATATTATAAACACGAAAGTTTGTGAGAATGTATGGATGGATGTTTGTTACTCTTTCACTTAAAAACTACTGATCCGATTTGGATGAAACTTGGAATATATATTGTCCGTAACCTGGATTAACACATATGGGCTACTTTTTATCCCGAAAAATCAACGGTATCCAACGGGACGCGAATGAAGTCGCGGGCGGCACCTAGTTAGGTATATAATACCTAATTAGTATGGTTAATCTATGGCTATAGGAACATCTACTGCCCAATGCCACCGTAGCATGCTACGACGTAGCGAATGAGGAGTCCTGAAAACTTGAAATTCACATATTTATTTATTTATATATTATAAAAGAGAAACATATGGAGATGAATATCCTCTTCATAAGTAAATACAACCCACGGCTTTAAGGTTTTAGAAATTTCATTTTTTTTTTTTAAATTTCGTACAAAAAAATATATTTATAGATTTATTATATTATAAAAACTTACCAATTAAGACCGAATATTTGCCCAGCAGTGGGACAGAACAGGTTTATTAAAAAAACTAATCATTTAGGAGATTCTTAGATTCTTTATTGCACACAGAAAAATATGAACAAACAAGTTAAAACTAAAGATATGTACAAAGGCGAGCTTAACCCTAATAAGAGTTTTCTTCCAATCAATAGAGAGATTAATAGTTTTCTAACAATTTCTTCGACGTGGACACCCAGGATTTTTTAAATTTATTGTTGTGAATTTAACTTAGATTTTAGAATATCAAATCAGTACCCTGCGGCTTATACATTTATAACTAAAACATTTTTGGTACTCTCGTAATTGCGAATTAACAAACTATTTAGAATAGGACACCCCACTAGCTGCCTACGTTTCACCATTCCATGTACTTTCTGTTTCCATCTGTTTTAAGATTTGTCAAAAACAAAGATAGAAATGTTTTTATTTGACTCAGAGATTTTATGTCCTATATTTTGTGGTGTAACCTTGGCTGCGTGGTATCCTTATTTAGTTATTGGTTTAAAAGAGGTTTGCTCTACATAAGAAATATTAATGAATTCCCTACATAGTTGAACCTTGACAAGTACCACAACACTCAAACCAGAAATGAATACCGGCGGATCAAGCGGCAAATACGGCAATAGAATGTACGGTTAATTTACGTTACGTTGACGAATAGGCAGATGTTGAGTGTTTGAAGGTGTTGTTTGATACGCTCTACGATACCGCATAATTAATTTTGTAAATCCGGTTACAGATTATTTTGTATAAAAAGAGCGAAGTTTAGAGAACTGCCATCATTCAGTCAAAGCCAGCCTGAAAGAAACAACCAAAATGTACAAAATCGTAAGTTCTTAGTTATAGCCTACTAACCTACATAATCAAGGCCCATTTTGTTGTTTTGGTACCTATTTACGCTTGTGCCAGTTACTTTGGCACAAAATTGACTATGAAAAAAAATATCTGAAAAAAAAAGAAACGGTTGTCACTCAGCTTTAGCTACATAAGTAATGTAGAAAAGCAGGTATTCAGTGGCACAAATGGTAATGACTTATGTGTTATTGTTACAGTGTGTTGCTCTGGTTGCCGTGCTGGCCGTCGCCGCCGCCAAACCCAGCCTGGGTTACTCCTACTCAGCCTACCCCGCCGCCTATGACGTAGCCCCCGTAGCCCCCGTAGCCTCCGCTGCGGCTTACTCTTACGCCACACCTGCCGTATACCCCTCTCCATCCGTGTACTCATCGTCTTACTACCCTGCCTCCTACCCAGTCGCATACTCCGCCGCCCCAGTGACCTCATACGGATCCCCATCACTGGCATCTTACGCTGCCCCGGTCGCTGCATACACTGCTCCCGTGGCCGCAGCCTACTCCGGATACTCTGCGTACCCCGCATACTCTAGTTACTCTGACTACCCGGCATTCTCCGCTCCCCTGACTTACGGCTCAACATACGGAGGTCTCCCTCTCTGGAAGAAGAAGTGAATTGTATGACGCTATTCTAGTTATGTAAGTCCAATTAATAAAAAAATTATTGTGTATGTTTTTCTTTTATTATAATAATATCAAAAACAAGGATCAGGAGACAACCTATGTGATCAAAAATTTTAAGTAGGTATACCTACTTAAAATGAAGATATTATCTTTTATTAGGTATGCAGTTTAAAATATTTTATCAAATCTGTAACTAATGGCATACTTACCATCTCGTGAGGCCAAATAAGTTTATTCTAATGCATATAAATAAGGTTACCATAAATATAACAACATGACCATACACAGTAGGTATCAGTCCAATATTACTTAACTACTAATTTATATTATTAGATTAATAAATAAATAAATAAATAAATAAATATTCACGGACACTTAACACAACGCCTTCTAGTCCCAAACTAAGCAAAGCTTGTACGATGGAAACTAGATGGCTGATAGAATACATACATACATTTTTTTTTGTAAATACATACTTATAATACATAGAAACACCCAGACACAGAACAAACATCTATGTTCACAACACACAAATGTTGGTTCTCGGTGGGGATCAAACCCACGACTCACAGCACGGAAGGCAGAGCTACTACCGACTGAGCCATGACGCCTGATTGTTTATAAATACTGTGACATCCTACTAATATTATAAACAAGCTTCCGCTCGCGACTTCGTTCGCGTCCCGTTGGATCCCGTTGATTTTCCGGCATAAAAAGTAGCCTATGTGTTAATCCAGGTCACGGACAATATAATATTCCAAGTCTCATCCAAATCGGATCACTAGTTTTTGCTTGAAAGAGTAACAAACAGCCTCACAAACTTTCGCGTTTATAATATTACTATAGTAGGTGCCAAATAACACCGCAATACAGGTCATTCACCCACCTTCAAAACGATGTCGCAAATTTCAATTTACAACTACAAACCCCTAAAAACCCCAAATGCTGGGTGCACGTTTTGGTGTAGTAACTTGTAAAAATGTCATCTTTGTAAAATGTTACTCGAAAACAAAAAACAACACGTGTGAAATTCAAACGTGGTAGTTCAAAATAAAAAGTAAAAATTCAAAATAAAAAGTTGCAAAAAGCTTATAATGCGTCGGTCTGACCGCAGTCTAATGGTATTATACCCTTTGGCCAATAGGAGGCCTGTTACGATGGTTAATATTCCGGCTGTCTCTTATCAATTTCCAAATGTCAAATTTTCAAACATTACGGTTATCTGTCAGTTGTGTTTTGTTATTCCATGTCAGTTGTGTTTTGCTATACCATTTCTATTTTTTACACCTTGGGTTACATTATTGTAAATTTATCACTGTTTCTCTACAATATTATTTGAATTTTTTTAGGCAACTCATTTGCAATATATTTATTGACATATTTAATTTAATATAAAATAGTTTTCATCCATTAACCAGCTCGGTCCAATTCCTTGTATAGCGGACCCTGTACTATTGGTTCCTCGGAAAAACTAGCGGCAGTTTGTATTGAAAAGTAAATTATGGTAGGTAGGTACTTACATAGCAACATAAGTCGTAAAATCTAAATAAATGCAGTCGCAAAATTTTATAAGCAGTTCCATCATTGAAATTAGTATAATTATATAAAAATGAGTCAAGTTTATGCACAACGAAACGAAATGAAAAAAAAATCTTTTTAAAAAAAACTTAAAAAGTAATATAACATTTAATCACAACAATTTGCCGACACATTTATTAGAGCTTTTAAAACAGCTTTCGATGAAACCAGCTTTATCTCGATTACGTTCAGTTACACGAGCTTCACTTATTACCAGATCTCATCGTGAGTTTTTTGTACTTGTACATCGGATATTTATCAATAACTAGCTTCCGCCCGCGTCCCATTGGATCCCGTTAATTTTCCGGGATAAAACGTATCCTATGTTACTTCTAATACCTCCAAGAATATGTGTACAAAGTTTCATATGATCGGTTAAGTAGTTTTCGCGTGAAAGCGTAACAAACAAACTTACATTCACATTTATATATTATACTAGCGACCCGCCCCGGCTTCGCATGGGTGCAATGCAGTAGTGATGATGATGTATTATACATACAAACCTTTCTCTTGAATTCCTCTGTCTATGAAAAAACCTGCATTAAAATCCATTGTGTAGTTTTAAAGATCTAAAGCATACATACATACAGACATTAGGACAGACGCGGGAAGCGACTTACTCAAGTTTGGGGAACCTAAAACGGGTTTTTTAAGAAGAAACTATTCTTTTGAATTAAACTACAATTAAAACTCTTACGTCTAAGCCGAATTGTAGGCACTAATCTAATGTGGCTCCCACGGAACGAGAGGATGCAGCCGGCGATACAGAGACGGCTGACACCACGCTTTTATAATCTTTTAGAACTAACTGCATTGCAAATGTAAGCAAAAACATAATAATAGAAAAATATAAAAAAGAGCAAGTGCTCTAGTACTAGGGCTCTAGGGCTCTAGGACTCTAGGACTCTAGGACTCTAGGACTCTAGGACTCTAGGACTCTAGGACTCTAGGACTCTAGGACTCTAGGACTCTAGGTCTCTTAAGTCTCTAGGTTGAGAGTCAAACATAACTACTTTGCTTTATACTATGCAGTGAAGTAGGATAGCAATTAGCATAGCATTTACAGCAAACATGACCTTTACAAAGACAGAAAAATATCACTAATTACCTTGCAATCTTTTTATATTTTGCTGCCTACGACGGCTACGACAAAATGTCTCTCACTGTGTTTTATTACTTTCGTAATCAATTGAATCAAATCCGGTTGAGGAAATCAGTATAAAATGATCGAACTAGAGCAGTTCCTCATCATTCAGTCACAAGCCGTCTGAAATCATCTACCACAATGTTCAAGCAGGTAATAAATCTGATTACTAGATACCTAAAATATATTTTATTCATTGAGAGATTTTTTATATTTGTTTGGTTTGCCATTCTCACTATATCATCGATAATTTCTTTCTTGGTGCATTTTTTTGAGAATAGTTTCCTTGCCCGCAACTATGTCGTATTGGATCCCATGCACAATTTATATAATACCTTTGTTCTAGTGTGTTGCCTTTGCCGCCGTTCTGGCTGTCGCCGTTGCTAAGCCCAGCCTTGGCTACACCTACCCAGCTGCGTCCTACGTAGCCCCCGTGGCCACATCTTACTCGGCCTACTCCGCACCTGCTGTGTACTCCGCTGCTCCATCTGTGTACTCGCCATCAGTCTACCCCGCGGGTTACCCTGCGGTAGCACCAGTTGCCACTGCCGCTGTAGCTCCAGCACCCATCGCCACCACCTACGCCGCTGCACCCGTCGCCACTTACGGCGCTGCCCCCATCGCCTCCTACGCCGTTCCTGCTTACTCAGGCTACTCTGGATACGCCGCTCCTCTGGCCTACAACGAATTCGCTACCCCTTTCCTAGTCAAGAAGAAGAAGTGAACATGCTTGTCTGACGTTTTGATAAAACAATGATCAATAATAAAAATAACTTCTGGCTAATTTTCTTTTTTTTTTCTTTTTCTCTTTTATAATCATAAGTTTTTGGTCTTGGCAGAATGATAAGTTTTGGTCAACAACCCATGTTGACATTTTACAATCGGTAAAGAATAGAAAACATCAAAAATGTATGAGATTACACACGTACCTAACTTATAGTTTAGATACTGGTGGTGATTACCTAAACTTACGTAAAAATATATATGTTTTATCAAAGGTCCAAATTAGCATACCACCCCAATAACAATTGGACTGACTATCTTAACAAGACTATAGATAGAGTCTAAAGCCTATGGGTCATATTCATATAGATAGATGAGAACGACCAAAGGTGCTGTAGAAAAACATACAAGACCATTCAGAAAAAAATAAGTTCAAAAAATGATTATGTATGTTTACAGGATATAATGTAGTGATAAAATGTAAATGTAGTATACTTACATAACAATTTTAAATGAGAATATTTTCTTATTTCATACTTTTTAGAGGGTTTTAGTTATTGAACTTATTTTTAAAAATTATTTTTGAGGTTATTACAAGCAAAGCCGCGAGCAACAACCATATTTTTTTGGAATGTGATTGAGTAACTCTATACTAGGGTTACTCTCGAGAGTAACCGATAACCGGTTGAGAGTAACCCTAGGGGTTACTCTCGACCACCGTTCCAATCTATAAAATTAAAAAATGACATTTTTTGACAGATTTCATGTCATTTTTCAATACAAAATGACACAATTTCTTTCAAAATCCGGATCCAGTTTAGAACGGTAGTAGAAGAGTAGCCCTACCTGCTTTCTTACTGGCGTTAAGGCGATATTATACGATAGATTCACGCTAATGTGGAAGATGATAAAGAAATGTGTGCTTAGTGTGTGATAGGAGTGAAAAAGCTATGTAAATTATTTTTACGAGTATCGATATACTCGTAAAAATAATTTACATAGCTTCGATTCAACGTCATTCAAGTTGTGATTATGACTCTTACAATTTTTATAGAATTTAGTGTTAGGTAACTTAGACAAATCGGCGTTGTACCTATGCTTGTATGTTTATAAGTTACCGTTTGTAATATTTGCATGAAATATAGGTCGATATGTTGTACTGTCAAGGGTGAAACGAAATTAGAACGACTAAAATAGGTAAAACTACTTCAATGTAGGTATATGGCTTTCATTTCATACGCACAGGCACTCCCTAGAATCAATTTCGTCAATAGAAATTCTATAAAAAAAATTTGGCCCACCCTTGCTAGAGAATAAGTAAGTACCAACATAGGTACTTTATTTTTTTTAAACTTAAATACTATTCATTTCTTTTATTTTTTTTATTAATTAACCTATCATAAAATCTCAGTTCGGAGCTAGCCAAATACTGTTGAACCTAGCAAAGCATTTTAAGAAAAAAATACAGCGAATGCGTAATCTTACTGTTCGTTTATTTTTTTATCGTTTGTGTCACTATGATTTAGTGCTTCACTTCTTCTTCCAGAGGAAAGGGCTGGCAATTTCGTTGGTGTAAGCCACTGGGGCGGAGTACCCAGTGTACGCGGGGTAGGCAGCGGCGGTGTATGTCGTGGCTAGTGGGGCGTAGGCGGGAGCAGCAGCGACGGCAGCGACGGGGGCAGTGGCCACAGCAGCTACCGGAGCAGCGGCGTAGGTGGTGTGGACGGGAGCAGTAGCAACAGCAGCCACGGGGGCAGCGGCGGCATAGCTTGAGTATACGGTTGGTGAGTACACAGGGGCGGAGTAAGCCGAGTAGGAAGCCACTGGAGCTACGTAGGATCCATAGCTGTAGCCCAGGCTAGGCTTAGCAGCAGCGACGGCCAGCACGGCGGCGAGGGCAACACACTGAAACAAACGGGTTGGTTAAAAATTGTTTGTGTTAAAGGTTTTGTGAGTAAAATGTCCAACGCCGTCTTGCGGGGTAAGTACTTAATAAAAAACTCCTAGTCTTCGTTTTATATTTATTAGATGTACCTATAGCTTTCTTCTAAATATATAAAACTCTTTTGAAGCTGACTGATAATAGTGATAATCAACGCACAGCCTAGACTATAAGGCCTAGAGGTATGAAATTTGTAGGGTAGTATCCTTATATAGTGTAGGGGTACACTAAGAAAAGAATTTTGAAAAGTCACACTCTAAGGGTCTAGAACGCGAGCAACGCCGCGGGCGACGGCTAGTTTATTGATAAAACCGTAGTCTTACCAGCTTGTACATTTTAGAGGAGTGTTTCAGACTGATTTCGACTGAATGATGAAGAATTGCTCCATTTCGCCCATTTTATACATTGTGCTACAACCGGATTTGATCCTAATGTTTACAAAAGTCATAAAACATACAGAAACACTCGTAGGCTGTAATATAAAAAGTTCGAGGTTAGTGTAGTCATCGGGTGCAGTCTTGGCTACACCAATAAATAATTATGCGACAGATCTGAATCAATGATAATGTTATTACCTACTTATTAGTCATCACACCGGCTTCTCCGTGAATCTGCTGGGCCTTGAGAAAGCTATAAATAGAGGAGATTTATAATATCAGACATTTTAGCTTCGGGCAACTGGATATAAAGTCTTAAGAATTTGAAAAATATTTAAACAAAATTAGGTATTGACGAAAAGTTTGTTGTTTAGACTAAATGGGATGTTCAAAACGGCGGTGATCAAATGGATAGGTGAGCGAGTTTATCCTCTGAATTGAACGTAGAGTCCTTTTGACTAAAACTTCGTGACTTCCCTTTCATCCACAAACCACTGACACGGAACATAGACTTACTAGATGTATGTATTGCCATGAAAAAATTACCTTTTGCAAAATATTGGAAATTGGAATGACTTCTGAAAATAGATCACGAGACTCTAGCGATTGTTAAATCACAGAATGTACTTACGTAGTCAGTATCTCAGGAGGAACAGCAACCAAACAAAGCAACTCATCACTTGTTTCGCTGATCAGCTAAACAAGATCTTTCACTTTTCACGTTTTCACATCTATGCACGCTTCGAAACGAATCCGCCTCAACACGGTTTTTCTTTCAAGAAAACTGATCGCTTTGGGTTAAGTAGTTCCTATTCTTAGCTTTGTTTGGTTAACATCCGTGGTCTAATACCATTAGTTTGGTTCAGTTTGGTGTTTGGTTCTATACCTGATGATATCCGTTAGCCCTGCCCAAACAGCTCTGTTTTGAACGGTTCCCTGGAATTTTTTTAATGCAATTAGATCTTATGAACTGAGTGACCTACGAGTTTTGGTGGTACGCTGATGGTTTGAATGGAGACACTGAGCGAACTCTTTGAGAAGCTTTTTAAAAAACAATAGATAAGAACAAAACATATGCAAGACAGCATCAAATTGAAAGCTTTTTTTATTTTATCTTAGCCATAATGTACGAGTAGTGGCCATGTTTGATTTTTGGTTGACCAATATCATAAAAGTCCTATAAGTTATTTTTTGCAAAAATGCAATCGGAATCATGCATTACGACATAATAAAGCCTTTGCAAGAGATCAAAAATAGAATAGTGTCATCTTCAAAAATCCAATCCATAGGTCAAGAGCTACTAATCCGGTCCTTAAAAACCTCTATACAGAGAATACTGCAAAGTTTGACTGTTTGTTTGTCTTTAATTAATAAAAAAGGTCGTTCTAACAGATGTAGCTGGTAACCTCAGTTTACATTTATGTCTTCAGCTTACGAACATAATTATAGAATATGGATATAGAACGTAATTTTCTGCCTTCCGTATTCTTTCAAAATTGTGTCTTGTTGTCTGCCAATTTCAAATGCAGATCTTCTAAAACCCATAGAAAAAGCACCTGCTAATTAGAAATGAATCAAATAGAATAATTTTAACATAACCTGTATGACCCTCCGAATTTTATTTTATTGGCACATCTGTTCCAAAACTAAATTAATAATTTTAAAATCATTAGGTCTCAATCCGGTTGTTCATTATTTGTATAAAATGGACTTTGTTTGTCGAAAGATCATCATTCAGTCCGAGACAGTCTGAAAACCAACTACCAACATGTTCAAGCTAGTAAGTAGAGTACTTTATTAGTTATCTTCATTTAAACTAATCTTTAATTTTAACTTACGAGTAAGTAGTGCACATCTTATGTTATATTATATGGTGTTTAATGTTGCGGCTTTCTGATTTCTTGATTAGTAGTTTCGAAAACACATGTCATTTTGAAATGAAATCATTAAAATTTCCTGGTGTTTCATTGCAGAGTTTCGCCCTTGCTGTCCTGGCCGTTGCCTCAGCTAAGCCCAGCCTGCCGTACTCAACATTCAACACCGGCTTCACTGGAGGGCAGACCTACCTTCCACCCGTGGCTACCTCTTACTCGGGCTACACTGCGCCTTCAATTTACTCCGCCGGCCAAGCCGTGTATCCCGCAGGCCAGCAGACCCTGTACCCCGCTGGCCAGCCTGTGTACTCCGGTGCTCATTCCGTGTACCCTGCCACCGCCCAGTCAGTGTACCCTGCTACCGCCCAGTCAGTGTACCCTGCCACTGCCCAGTCAGTGTACCCTGCCGGTCACTCTGTATACACCGCGCCTTCCGCATACCCCGCGCCTTCCGTATACTCCGCTTCATACCCGGCGGCGGCCCCAGCTGTCTCATACGTTAAGAGTGTGGCCGCTCCCGTGACCACTGGTCACTACGCCACCCCAGCGGTATCGTACGTCAAGAACGTAGCTGCCCCTGCTATCAGCACTGCTCACTACCCCACCCCTGTGAACACTGGTCATTACGCTACCCCTGTGGTTGCCGCTCCCACCGTCGTGAAGCCTTACTCCGCCTACTCCGTCCAGCCCTCTTACTACCCTGGAGTCACCGGATACTCGGGTTTCTCTGGATACCCTGCCCCCGTCGCGTACGGCAGCCCTGTGTGGAAGAAGAAGTAAACGACTGCTCTCAACTCTCGGATTGAAGATCAAAAATATGCGATGAAAATAAAATTTTATGTTTCATTTTTGTTGTTCAATTTTACGCTTAGGTACCTGTCTCTCACAAAGAAGAGTCAATGTTTTAGGTAGGTACTAAGAAACATTTAAGTAATGGTGTAGACTAGCCTTAAAGCACTAAGAACTTGAGTATTTTAGTTGAAGATTTTAGTTACATATTGAAGGCATAATACCGCATATTATTTTATGCAGCAACAGTGAATAATGGATTAGCCACAACTTTTGTTCTCCAAACGCTTCTACATTTCGCAAGGTCAATGGAAAAACGTTTAAGTATTTTGGTTACATGAACTGACTCTTAGCTGAAATTATACATTCTTTTGTTTTCCCAACTATTCATCAAAGCCTTGACAATAGTATTGAATCAATTTTTATCTATACAAATATAAGTACATTTTGTCAGTGCTTATTTTCTAAGCGGGCTGAATAATATAAATACTTAGTCATATTTTTCCTGTCATTCAGTGTGATTTAGGGAGCGGTAAGCAGAAGTATAGTTCATCAAAATGGTCAAAGGATTCGTGGTAAGTGACATCCTTTATTATCCTTTATTTACTTTGCTAGGAATGAGGAATCTTCGTAGATTGTGCAGATTTGATCGTTCGACTATAGCTGGTCTGTAAATAAATCTTATATAGTTTTGGGGTTTTCTATAGGCCATGGTCTATCCTACAGACAACAAGATCACTACTCTCGTCTGAAATTTTACATGAACATTATGGTGGTGTTACACTAACCCAAGGCTGAGATGACGTTCTGCAAAAAGAATAAAACAATTAATTAATATTAAAATTAACCAGAATTACATTTATGAACGATCACTCACGCGAATCCTTACTTAATACTATAAATGCGAAAGTAACTCTGTCTGTCTGTCGCGCTTTCACGCCAAAACTACTGAACCGATTTAAATGAAATTTGGTACCTACACAGATATTCTAGAGCCTGAGAAAGGACATAGGCTACTTTTTAATGCGAAAATAGGGCTGTAAGGGGTTGAAAAGGAGGGGGGTGAAAAGTTGTATGGAAGTAATTAAAAATGCTACCCAAAGACATTATTCCATGTGGACGAAGTCGCGGGCACAACTAGTATCCCATAAATGTTTATATTATGCTCTTGCTCTCTAGCGATGTCAACTTTGAGGGTCAAAATTTCTTTTAAAATTTCTAAAAACATTTGGGGGTTTTACACAGAGATGTTTGTGTATAATACAACCCGCGACTTCGTACGCGTGCGAAACTTTCCACCAAAATATCTGTCAACCAGCATACGATGAATCTCGTGCCAAAGGCAGATTTCGGTTTAGAGAGGTCAAGCTGTATCTAAGAATCCACGTCTTTCATTTCAATAAAATATAGCCTACGAGCGACCCGCCCCGGTTTCGCACGGAAAATTACAAACCGATAAAAACCCCTAAATAAAAAGAAAAAAATCAAAGTAAAAAGTTACAAAAAGCGTATCGCCTTGGATTTGAACTTGCGTCGGTCTGACCGCAGTGCAATCGTATTACCCTTCGGCCAACAGGAAGTCTGTTACGATATTTGAATTTACGGCTGTCTCTTATCAATTTCCAAATGTCAAATTTTAAAACATTACGTTTAGCCACAGATTATGTAATACTATGTTTAGGTGTTAGTTGTGTCAGTTGTGTTTTGCTATACCATTTCCATTTTTTACACCTTGGGTTACAATATTGTAAATTTATCAGTGTTTCTCTACAATATTATGCATGTATTATACATATAAACCTTCCTCTTGAATCTCTCTATCTATTTAAAAAAACCGCTTCAAAATCCGTTGTGCAGTTTTAAAGATCTAAGCATACATACAGACAGACGCGGGAAGCGACTTTGTTTTATACTATGTAGTGATGAAGTGATGTTTGAATCCGGACAAAGGGTTTCTGAATGGTATAAGTTTTATTAAAATGGGTCCATTAGTTTAGGCGTGATCCGCGAACAATCAAACAGACAAACAGATAAACATACAAACTCGATTTTCGGAATCAGAATCGTTTATTTAGTATCTTTAATTTTAGTTTTTGGCTTTTATACAGTTTTATAATAGTATAGATAGATGAATGTCTGAAATTACAAAAATATCTATTGGGTAACATCTTGTTGATCTTGTATGGATAACGTATTTGCAACTTGTAACATTTCTAGTAGAAATACTGTAACTTCAGTTAAGGTGATAGTGTTTCTCCTCTATCAGAAACAGGAACGATTGGCAGTATAAAAGTATTTGTGTAAATGGACCGTTATCGCGCTAGCTGTACATTTTTTTCAAAATCTGTGAATGCAAGTCTACATATTTTTAAAAGTTAAAGATTCTAAGAACGTTCTCCACGGAAATATTTGGTAAAATAATTATTTAGTTTTGCAGAGTTATTATTTAGTTTAGTTAATTTAGTTAACTCAGGTATGTAAATAATTTCTCTCAACAGGTGTTATTAGCGGTGTTGGCAGCCGCCGCTGCTCGTCCTGATCCTCAGTACATATACAGCGCTGATCCATTGTATGGAACCACTTTATCAGCATACACCGCTCCTGTTGCTCCCGTAGCACCAGTTGCCCCTGTGGTAACCGCCGCTGTCCCAGCACCAACATTACCCTTGCCAAGTGTATACCCTGTACTGTATCCATCTTTAATATCTGCGTACGCGTATAGTTTTCAAAGCACATACGGAGAGGTTCCGGCAGCCAATCTGATCTCCGCATACCCAAGTGCATCTCTCACAAGTCGTTACTCGAGTCAACCTTACGCCTATGTTGACTATCTGAGCTACCGCCGATAAAAATACCCATATCTAAACATTAGACAAAATGGCATGTGTATAAAGCCTCCCACGCCTATGCCATATGTATGCAAAAGTTGGCAAAGTACGAAAGTCGGCACTCGGCGCCGAAATCATTTAAATATCATGTAGAGCCCTTATAATATTCTCTGCCATTGTATGGCGCATCAATAAAATATTGCATGACATTCATGTGGCATAGGCGTTGGGACGGGTAACTCCCATTTGTTCTATAGAACTGTTACGTCTAGAACAGTTAAAACTTTTTTTATCCCTAATATCTGGTAACTTCTATTTGGGTAGGACTATTGAAACGAAAATTAGCCTTAATGGGCTAGTTTCAATAGTCCTACCATGGAACTACAGAGATAAAAAAGATTTAAAACAGTCCTTTCAAGTTTTCTAATAGTAACATGGTAACATTATGCTATTGCATGCTTTACTACAAGGCTATTATTATAAGGAGCCAGAACAAATGGGAGTTTCCCGTTGGGACTTGGACTGGACACCCTATATGTATACTAAAGGGGCTATATTTATTTTGAATAAATTTCAGATTAATTTGAATTTTGCTCCTCTAATTTTTCATGTCTAGATAACCAAAGACTGCCACATAAAGATCTGCCTGGATAATTGCCGATCATTGCCTGCTTGCTATTGAGCGATAGGGCCGCCCATTGTACATTTAATGCAACCTGTTTTGTTTATATCATAGGAATATGTTTCGGTGTTATTTATGTACAATAAAGCGTTTTCATTCATTCATAAAGTTGACTATGAAAATGTATGTATAGTCACGCGGTTTATTATTGATCGAGTGAGCGAAGCGAACGAGATCTTAGTGACAACTTGAACAAAAATGCTTTGTATGTTTGTTAGTCGAGATCTTTTGAACCGCTTATCCGATCTTCACAGAATTTGGTAGGTATACGGATAGTACTCTTAAATTTTACTGGTTTGTTAAATGAAAAAAATCGGTCAAGGGGTCGTGAAGTTATGAGGGTCCAAAGAAAGTTAAAAAAAAAGTCGTACAAAAATATCAAGTGGGGTATCATATGATAGGGTTTTGTTTAGACAATCCAAAATCGTTTTTATTTTGATTCTAGGTGTAATAGTTTTGTTTTTGAGTTGTTGTACAAATTATAAAATTGGCACACCCAGTATAACGTAAGCTACCATTTCTTGGAGTTTCAATGATTTTATAGTTCAAGTAAGACTGGTACTTAGCTAGACGGTGATTTCGATGCGATTTGCAAAGTTTATTGCGTTCATTGGTCAATAAAAATTGTTTGGGTTTTATTAACCTCCGACCATCACGAGATCTCAGTTCGGGGCAAACTACTAGTTTAGTTATGTTATTCCCATACATTAGATTTTTCTTTATTCCGAGTCCACGCCGCTAACACGCGGCGTCCTCGCGCCCGCGCCGAGCTCGCGGAGAGCACGATATCATTTTGGATGACATTTAATAAATGTTCTGGAACTCAAACCAGCATTATGAGTCATACATTTTCGGACACTGATATAAAATTCAACTGTTTAGTGGTTGAATAACTAGTTTTTTTCTAGAATTTCGCTGCTAGGTGTAACACACACCGAATGACACGAGTCGCCGCCGCCCGGTCGCGGCGATGCACAAAGATACAGATTCGACTTTGCTTTGCTTTGTCTGTTTTTAGGTACAGTCGATATCATTAGTGAACGATGATGATGAGCGAGACAAAGAAATAGAAAAAAAAAACTTTCAAAAATGTTAGAGACTGAAAACTAGGAACTTTCCTAAGAATTTGAGCGTATGAGGACTGTTGAAATTTGGAAATTTCAATAAATGGAGCACATATATATACTGACCCCGTAATCAGAACACAGTATACATACTTACCTGCATATATTTGTTCTGATGATAGGGGTTACAAGATAAGCTGCAAAAAAAAATGTCTAATAATGCCAACTTAACAACCCAATATAAACAAATCACTATGATACCAATAAAATAAATCAATTTCGCAATTTGCATAAACATCTCGATCGTGAAAACTGGTTTTTTATCTATATAAATACTTAAAGGGTATTATAGTTGATACAACACACAGTTGCTAACTGGTCAAGTGAACTAGTTCTAAAGGTGTACCCTCCCACACTCGTCCAAGGCCATGGTCCACGTTATGCACTATGTCTGATTAAATAATGTATTCATAGATGATATTTAGGAGAACTGTGATATACTGTAGTCTTTACATTTTACATAATATTAACATATTGTCACGTTCAAAGTAAATAAAAGTCAGTTTAGTCAGTTTGTTTGTAATAAAGGTTAGTATAGTAATATACATAATAAAAATATTGGGGCCGGAATATTTCCAAACTTAATTTAACATAATAATGTGATTTTGTCATTTTTGCATCCATATGTGCAATGCAATATTATTAAAATATATTTATATATTTGAGAGGATAATCATATTTTAAAAGTATTGTTAATTTTTTATAGAATAAGACAAGTAGATCGATTTCATATTGATAAATTATAATCTACAAACTTCGCTCATAGTCTAAAAATATTTTCAAAATTTATTTCAAATGCTAAAAGACATGGTACAAGAATCTACATACATACGCGTCTACATACAAGTTCTACTTAGTTAGAGCGAGGAGCCAATGCATAGACTCTACAAAGGTTTTAGTTATAAAGCAAACTACTACATAACTAAATAAGTACCCTTAATTTAAGTGTCTACCTTTTCATTAAAAGTAAATATTTTTATTATTAAAAAAAAATACTATGGCTCGCCTTCAGGTAGGTATATCGCGTGTTCACTCTAAACACAGTAATAAAGTGTTTTATTAAGCTATAAAAAAGATCTATATTTCAATAAAGATTTATTTCATGTCCATAAACCTTTTAAAAGAAAGAAATCCTGGCGTTGCATATGTCACTTATTGCATTCATCCTACATACAGGCATTCCCGTTCTTAAGGTCAGTGCTATTTCTGGTTGGAATGAGTGAGTATAAAAACGCATCGGACCCTTCGAAGGGCATCATTCGCCCTTGTGAATTCATCCCATACAAGATGTATAAGCTGGTAAGTAACCCTCGTATAACAATGCCTATTATTGTATATTATAATACGTGGTTAATTAGCATTTTATGATATGGAGCTTACAAAAGCCCTATACTACTGGTATAGTATTATATAATCTGTGTCTATACAATATAATATCTTTTAATCAAATTTTACGGTTTTGCAAGAAAACGAATTAAAATGAGTTTCATTGGTCTGCCAAACTATAAAAGCTAACTCTGATTTATTTTTGTAATTTGAATAACCTGTGGTGTTAAAAACGCCAATACTTATTATGTGTATCGACAGCTGCATCAGAATAAAAAATATAATATAATTCTATTATATACGCATTTTGATTAGCCATAAAAATCATTTTTGGTCTGCTAGAAGTAGAATTTGTTAGTTCACGTCCGTATGTAACTACTTATTTGCAAAACACGGCTCCGCTATATCACATCCGTAATTTTATTCAGATGATAGCATGTTAGAACAAAAATCGTTTTTTTTTGTATAAATTTTATTGTTTTTTTATAAATATTTGGTGAAAGTATAGGATCGATACCTATTATAGATTTATTTATTTTATTTTTTATAGAGTATTTCACTTTCAATCTGATTTATTGCCGTTTTCTTTACATAAAATAAAATAAAATTGTGACTATGTAACTATTGTTCTAGTTGTCTTTCTTCGCCATCCTGGCCGTTGTGTTTGCTGCACCAGCGCCAGCTCCCGAGCCTGCGCATCAGCCTGCTACCATCTTATCTCCAGCACTACCCCAACTAGCCTACCCTCAGCTGGGTCTGACCTACCCTGCCGCACACATTGCTTACAGCGCACCCGTGGCCTACCCAAGCTACCCAGCATACCCGGCCGTCCCCATCACCTACAATAAGATCTATTGAACGAATTGAGCTTCAAAGTTGGCAGTGATGTTTCAATTAGATTTCAGGCTTGAATAAATTCGAGGTGCACTGAATATGATTTTTTTTTACCCCAATCGAACATAATATAGGCATTAATTTTCATAGAGAAAAAATATACTGTACTACAAATACCAACAATAAGTTCTCAAAATAGTTAGGTACCTGTTTAGTTACCTACAGCTTTTACGAAGAAACTATAAATTCTTTGGCTTTTATTTATGACAACACGAATCAAGCATTATGTCAAGATTTTGATTTGAATAATTATTTATACGGTCATAAAGATTCGATCATAATCATTACGTTATCCTGTTTGAGATATTTTGTTTCGGTGATGTTTTTAGTAATTAGCTTTGAATTATTTAGACTAAGCATATATGTATTTGCTATTTATAATCGTATTAGTTCACCTGTTTTATAACACGCTGTTAATCTTTTATAGGTAACACTAATTTTTTTTGTTGCGCGAACGAAGTCTCTAAAAGCACACAGAGATTGTTATGTTACTATGGACATTTTTTATAGTTTTCTTTTATATCAGGAGATACCTATAAAGCCTTTGGAAACGTTCTTCTACGCCTAGCTTCGATTCAGGTTTATCAAATTTAATACTATTCTATGAAAATGGCAACAAACTTCTAAAAGGCTTTCAAAATAAAACAAATACGTAATGCACAAAATTATAATAAATCATCAGGCAAATCGGTGTCCACATTCAGTCCTTAGTCAATTACAGTCAGTCCTCAACGAACGAAGTAGCCGTAGGGGTAGGCAGCCGCAGCGTAGGGGGAAGCGTAGGCAAGAGGTGCGGAGTAGGCAGAGTAACCAGAATAACCAGAATACGCCAAGGGAGCTGCTACTCCAGGGGCGTTGTAGGTCAGGATCTGAGGCTTGGGGCTGGCGAACGCTACAGCCAAGAGGGCGAAGAAAGCAAACTGGAAATGAAATGTTCGGTAAGTGAAATTGTGTGGTTGCGAAAATGCGAGAGTGGCTCAGAGTGAGTGATAAAATAACTTATTAAGAGAAAAACAGACTATTTTTGTATTTCGTAAAGATACTTAAGCCCTGTATTTAGGTAAATAAATAAGGTACCTATCACTTTAGTGCTTAGGTCTCCAAGGACCACATTTTTAGGTTTTACCTGACATTATATCAACCAAATACTTAATCAGCCTAAAGGATGACGACGGAGGCCTTGAGGCGGCCTAAAAACTTTGTCCTGTCACCAAAGTTGACCACTAACTCATACGAACTTACTTACAAGCCTAAAGGAAATACGATATTCACAAAGATATCCAAGCAAAATAAAATTATTCCAAGACCATGGTTAAAATAATTGGAAGGATAATTTAGGTAATATACAACGTAACAAGCTCATTGTCCGCCCTTATTATCCTGAGACAGAGGTCTATAGGGCGATAGCTTCAATGTGAATTCAAGGGCAACCACTTTATCGTGAAAAAAACTAAGTAACATAGTACCCACATAGAAATGTCATTGTTTCACGCTGATAAAATTAGATCTCGATCCCTCCCCCCCTCTCGTCCCCCTAGCCAAGATTACGTTCCGAAAGCATGAAACGGTCGTGAATTTTCGTACAAAAATGCCTGCAGTACATTATGATAACTGTTCTATTTTTATATTCTTATGGCCGAATACTTAAACGCCACTCAAACCCCACTCAATTTAAGTTCCGCTTAAATTATTGCCATCTCTTACAAATGAGTAATGTCAAACAGAGGCAGAGCAATTTTAAGTGGCGCTCAAATTTGAATGACTTTTAAGTATTCCAGCCTAAGACTGTAAAAAGAAATACTTGATTAATTTAAGTAATATTAAAGCGTTTCGTCTCAGTTTCATATCTATTCGTATACATAGATCTAGTTTTGTTGTATTCTAATAGTGCGTCGTACACGTCTCGTCGCCGTAGGAACAGAATATAATTAGGTTCCCTTAGGAATAGAAGGCACAAATCGGCTGTAACCCATCTATTTATATACAAACAAAAACATCACCCTCTTGACATCGGAATCAAATATTAAAGGGTATTTGTGATCGAGACTTATACTTCTCTAGTCTCTAGTCTCTAGTCAAGATAACACTCTACAACCGCAAGAGAATATTGTTTTAAATATTTATGGGACTAGTCACGTGGTTTATCGCTTAGGCTATGCTATCCCCATACATTCTAACTATTGCTATTGGCAGTGCAGATTTACCAACTTTGACTTTTCAGTTTTTTTCAGACAGTAATTTCTCTCACTTGTTACTTTCTGAGGGGGATAATAATATAACGTAAGTATTCGAATCATAGCTTCACCGGCAAAACCTGTAGCGGCACCACAGAGTGTATCTGTAAGCTAGCGGTACGACGATACGTTTACGACCGTCACATTTATGTGTGAGACATTGTTATCGATTCGCTTGTTGCATTTTTCTAACCTAACCTAATTTGACAGCACTAAAAATGGTGCCGTCCCTTTCTCATAAACTGAAACGAGAAGGACGCCTATAATTTTAGACCTGTCATATTAGGTCAGTTTAGAAAAATGCAACAAGTGAATAGATACTACTGTAGAAATAAAAACGTCACTATTTAAAACTGTGAACTTTTGACAAGAGTTGAGAGGTGCTTCTATAATATATGTAAACTCCAGAATGTATACAATACAGAACACAAAAACAATTTATTTTCTATTTTCTGTAATCTACAATGGTAAACTTATTATGGGAGATAGTTATAGATAAAATTCTATAAGTATTGATAATTAAATCTAGGCAAGTTTTAAATCACTTACCACTTTGGCGAACATTGTTGTATATTGTACTTGGAGTTTCAAGTGATAATCGTAATAGTAGTGTCCAGGTTTATATACTTGCAGTACAAAACAGACCACGCCTTGATTGGTTGTCTTGTAACAACAAAAAGCGTCCTTGATCTTCAAAGTAATAGATTCAATACTCAGGAAGGAGGTACTAATACGATGTGTATCAATGAGTAATAGATATCCGTGTTACCGCGTGATGTCTTTTTGCTTCATATCTTCCTTTATACACATATTAGTTTGATTTAAAGTCGTTGAAACATGGAAGAACTTGACCACTTTCATGAATTTGCTATTGGAAATGTTAGAGAAAACGGAAAACCGCGTCGGAGAATAAAAAAATAGAATGACGGTCTCAAACCGAAAGACCAAGCTTAGGACGGCCTATAACTTTGTGAAAATTGTAGGAAGTCTCTCAATGAGGAATCAAAATTGTCCATCCTATCTACAGAGAAAAAATACCCTTAGATGTCCAATGTCCAGTTGTACTTTAATAAACTAAAAATAATTTCTGCTGGTTTTTGTAATCTAAACTTTTTGTATCGATACAAAAAACAAAAGAGCGTTGGATACTCTAACTTACCCTGATGGATCATTTATTTAATTATAGTGATCATGCTTTAAATTATTTCACATTCTAAAAATATTGTATCAAATTATGCACTTTGATCAGCTACGGCTACAGTTTAATAAAAAAAAAACAAAAAGTTTTTTTGTTAAAAAAAATGAAACCTGATCCGTTTTATTAATAAAAAAAGTACCCAACCAAGACTTTTTAACATCGACTGACATTTAGAGCAACGAATTACAAGCTAGCACGCGATAACTAAGCGAACTTTGGTTGATTACTATTTTAAGAGTAGCTAGGTATCGTAAATCATTCTTTTATTTGCTTAGATTTTAATTTATTAATTTGAATATTAATTTCTCGGCTTATCGCTAATTCTAATAGTTATTTAAAATATTTTAAGCTGTGAATAGATGGATGTTATTTAATCAAACAATTATACTTATAGTAAGTAGCTAATAAAATATATTACAGCGAAAAAAAAACAAAAAGCTAGATAAACAAAGAAATAACATCTCCATAATCAGTAGTATCCGTATCCGTAGTTGTAAGGTGACGCTCCATAAGTTCCATAAGAACCATAAGCTCCAGGATTGGAGTAGCCAGAGTATCCTCCGTAGTACCCTGTACCAGGGTATCCTGATGAGTAGCCATTGTACCCATAACCACTGTACAGCTGAGGCCTCGCGAGTGCCACGGCCACGAGAGCGAACAAAAATACCTAGAACAAGAGAAGCGTGAATACAGCTTTATTTAAAAAAAGAATTCAGTTGAATATAGTTTTAATACAAAAATATCATTCTACTTAACTTCAAAAACGTTACTCTATAATCTATAACATAATAATATAGGTACATAAAAAATAGACATTCAGACAACAGCTTTGTATTTAGCCTTTAGTGAAAACAGAAAAAATAAAGGGCACCTTGGAAAATATTTGGTAACATTTTAGCAACTTCTGAAACAAAAAACATAATTATGTTTCAACTTTGTCACGATACCCGAATCAAAACGTGACTCTCAATTAAACAAGCCCTTTGCGATGACGTTATAACCAATTAGTCGGAGTGACGAACGTCTGGAGTCACGTGAAAGGAAAGAAACGCGTTTCAATTCGTAATTGTTTTTGCCTCGTTTATCAATTTTGTTTGGTCATACATTAAAACACGTAATTTATGCTGTACTCACAGTATTTTTCTGTGTGATGTAAGTATTTAGTTGTTGCATACAGGGTACAATTTAAAATGTAAAATTTCTAAAACCTTACTATTTCAAAAATAACCTTAATCAATAGCTGTTTCTACGCTTACCAATTTGGCAATCATTATTGTTTGTCAATATCGTAGTGATCCCGGCAGGTACACAATGTAACTAGCAGCAACAGGCACTGTTCTGAATTTTAGTATTCCCAACCTTTATAGGCTGAATATGTCCTTGGGACTATTCGAACAATAAAAACCTCTATATGAATCTCAGCTGGGAATTGATGTAAATTGTCAACACAGACATACTGAGGACGCTCTCTACATTATAATTAGGGTTGTCTTTGTTTTTCGCTTTAGATGCTTACAAAAATTCCTCGATATGAATACAGCACGTAGTAGGTATGCATTTAGTTATATTACTTCACGTGCATACATGGTATTCACTCATTGTTTTTACCTAAACTGTCGTGACCACATAACTAGAACATAGAGGGGGCGTTTAATAGGGCATAAGCTGAGCAGAATGAAACCGCACGTGGTTGACGTGAAACCATTTTGCACTTGCAAAGGGACAATTTTTTTTATTTTGTCTCTGCATAAAAGAACTCTCAGAATAATGATTAATATCAAAGTACTCACGTTGAAAATTGTCTATAAATAAAGTCGATATTTATAGGTAATAGTTTTGCTGTAGGAATTCTATCGAATTTGATAGAATAAGTAATCATCCCAAAATAATTGAACCAATGAAACCTTGTAATATTATTTTTCCATTCTGCTTGAAAGACGATTGTGTACAAGGATGAGTTTTCAAAGGTTTTTTCTTCTCAACCCATACAAGGCAGGATACGGAAATTGCTTTGACAACGGGATCAATGCCCGCGTCTCTTGTTGTTGACATCCTAACAGAATAGATCATACAAAAAATCAAGGCTAGAACTTTTGTATATAAAGCTGAGTACTCCTAGGTTGGACATGATTCAGTACACTGTATCGCAATCAATCAACATGTATTCCAAAATTGTAAGTACTTTTATTCTATAAGAGCCTATAGCTATCAAAAGCTACCGCTTTATTGAATTTATAAAAAAAACTCTATCATAATAAGCCACAACTGAAGCCTTCTAGAAAACATTGTGAAGTTATATAATTTCTACAATACAATAGCTTTGGCATCTTCAGAATAAGTAGACAAAGTTGTCTAATAGTTCCTTTTCATGAAACACTTCGATTCCTTGAAGATATAAAGTTCCTTATGTATGTCCTGTGTTTACTCCTTACCTCTTTCACAGATTACCTTCTTCGCCATCATCGCTGTAGCTTTGGCAGCTCCAAGCCCAAAGCCAGCCCCTGCCCCTGCACCGCAGTACCTCGCATACTCCGCGGGTCTGGACTATGCCTACCCTTCGGCTGCCTACGTGTCTCCTTTCGCCGCATCTTACTCTGCTCCAGCACCCTTGGCATACTCTGCATACCCAGCAACTAATACTCTCTACTACTAAACATAACCTGACTTAAAGATTTGAAACATGACCATACGCATTCCCTTACTAATCGAACTAGAATTACCTACAGCTCTGGATAGTTTTATGTAGGCCATTGCAAGCATTAAACATCATAGCATTGTACACCAAATGATGTAAATAAAACCAATAATGTACTAGTTATAGCCAGTTTGTAAAACTACCAGATGTGATCTGTGATTTTCTTAGCAATCAATAAAAACGCTTAACCCAATTTACCTGTTTTTTGGACTAGCTTCCGCCATCCATTTTGACCGCGTCCAGTTCGTCGTCTAGTGGAAGTTTTACAGCCGTTAGAGAATAGAGAACTCGTCTTTTTAAAACGTACAGAACCAGAATATTATATTCCCTTAAGTTTTGTACCGACTTCAAAAAAGGAGGAGGTTCTCAATTCGGTAGTTTTTTTTTTATATTTGTTACCTCAGAACTCCGTCATTTATGAACCTATTTGATTTTTTTTTTATCTGAAAGGATTCTATTTCCAGATTGGTTCTATAATTTTTTTATCAAAATCGGTTCAGAAATTAAGCAGTTTAATAAGAATAACTGGAAAAACACGTCATACACGTACACGACATTGCATATTTTGCTTTCCTGTGACTTTTCTGTGACGTTTACGATCAATAGAACAGTAAGTACAAAGTACTTCTATCACGAATAAATCTGACAGTCGCCGCATTAGCATATTCGAGTTACATTCTGCCAACCGTTGTAGTGTCACCGCGCAGTGTATCTCGGATACGCTAGCGTTACGATACGTTTGCGATTGTCACATTTATTCGTGATCAAGGCACAGAGCCCCGAGTCTGTGCCTGTGCATTTGTTTTGACTTATAGCATAATATGCAAAAGCATTCGCAAAGCGAGAAATTAGGGTTAATTACTAATTAAGGCGTATCATATTGAAGTCAGTTCCTATGCATTTCATGACAATTCCCATTAGTAAAACCGGAAGGTAGCCACCGACAGTCCGTAGTTCACCAACTGGCATTAATCAAGCCGGGTTTGGGTTTAGTGAAATAATCATGAGATGGATTCTTGTTATAAGTTAACCGACTTCCAAAAAGGAGAAGTTTCTCAATTTGGTTATATTTCTTTTCAGTAGTTTGGCAGTTAAATAAGAGTAACTCGAAAAAACACGTCATCCACGTACACGACATTACGTATTTTCCTTTTCTGTGGTGTTAACGATCAATAGTCCCAATGAATTGCTATCATCGTCATCATTTGATGATGAAGGCGTATCAAATTGAAGTCGGTTTTTCCAATTTTTTAAACTTATAAATCTTTGAATAAGTTAGTAACTGTGCCTTGATCACGAATAAATGTGGCAATCGTAAACGTATCGTAACGCTAGCGTGTCCAAGATACACTGCGCGGTGACGCTACAACGTTTGTCAGTAAAGCTGGCGTCGATGCGCAATATGATTCGAATACGTTAGATTTACGTAACGCGGTGACGTGAGTAGAACGTTAGGTGTCTGGTGGATATAATGAAGTCTACGAAGTAGAACCACATATTATTTTTTACCTAGATAAACTTATTTATTTATTTAAATGGTATATAAGTAAACTAAATTATCTCAATTTTAGCATCTACACTCAAGAACAGAGATTTCGGGTCATGTATAAAAACTTGAATATTTTTGAAACCATCAGCGCTAGCAAGCAAGTGATCCAATTAATCAATTACTTTTATTTACCTAACTAGGGAGTATTAAACTAGCTATAAAACTCAATTTATTTCATTCATGGTTTCCACGATATTCGAGTTTTTATAAATGACCCGAAATTTTTGCTCTCGACTGTATAATAATATGTGTAAAATAGTCTAATCTATTATGTTACGCGAGACCTTGCTTCTTTTTTAAGATGCAAAGCCTCAAACATCAATATTCAAATTAAATGCTCCAATTTTAGGCAAGGACAGTAAATAAAAAATAATCCTTGAACTTCACAATACAATGGAGTGTCCACACGGATTTAAAAGATGACATGTTGAAATGAGTGATGTGACAGGTGTGAGGAACATGTGGCTAACGACTTGCTAGTTACAATCTGAAAGCCATAGGTACTAATCGAGTGATTTAATTTCATAATACTTACTTATATTATTATACTATTATAAACTTTGTAGTAACTTGCTAGTGCTAGGTAAATAATAATGTCGTAACGGCAAAACTACTACCTACACAATATAATTTTTGAAGACCCTTTAGTTTTAAAGTCAACATTACATAATAAAGTCCATCGCATGTGTTACAGTCAAAGTGATGAATTAGACTAGCACCAATAATACTAGTAGTTCGCCCCGAACTGAGATCTCGTGATGGTCGGAGGTTAATAAAACCCAAGCATTTTTTATTGACCAATGGTTGTAATAAACTTTGCAAATCGCTTCGAAATCGCCGTCTAGCTAAGTACCAGTCTTACTTGAACTACAAAGCTTACGTTATACTGGGTTTGCCAATTTTATAATTTTTACAACAACTCAAAAACTATTAGAACTAGAATCGAAATAAAAACGGTTTTGGAATGTCTACGCAAAGCCCTATCATATGACACCCCATTTGATATTTTGGTACGACTTCATGTTTTTTTTACTCTCTTTGAAACCTCATAACTTTCCAACCCCTTGACCGATTTACTTTATAAGATCGGATAAGCGGTTTAAAAGATCTCGACGAACAAACATACAAAGCATTTTTGCCCAAGTTGTCACTAAGATCTCGTTCGCTTCGCTCACTCGATCAATTATGTTATCCTTTTTATTATTATTTTCTTTATGGTTCAGTTCATCTATGGTTTAGGTATATATTTACTAATAAAATAAAAGTCATCCTATGGAGTAATAATATGGTAATAATGATCATGTATTATGATATAGTGAAAGATAATAATAATGGTGAATGATTATTTGACGTTTTTAACTATCAGGTCCGTGGGGTACTGAGGCCCTCCGGGTATTCACAATTCTATCAGGGCGTCTAGAAGCTATACACCCGAGGCCCGAGGGCGGGTTATTATCTGGCCCAGCGTATTAGCATTGCTAATAACAATGCTACTCAAAAACATGATTTTATGAACCTGATGTTTGTTCTGTGTCTGGGTGTTACTATGTATTATAAGTATGTATTTACAAAAAAAAGTATATAAGTATTATATCAGCAATCTAGTTCCCATAGTACAAGCTCTGCTTAGTTTGGGACTAGAGAGCGTTGTGTGTAATGTCCAAGAATATTTATTTTATATTTATTTAATATTTAATGTAAAGTAGATAAGAATCAAATTACAAGGCGTCATGGCTCAGTCGGTAGTAGCTCTGCCTTCCGTGCTGTGGGTCGTGGGTTCGATCCCCACCGAGAACAAACATTTGTGTGTTGTAAACATAGATGTTTGTTCTGTGTCTGGATGTTTCTATGTATTATAAGTATGTATTTACAAAAAAAATGTATGTATGTATTCTCAGCCATCTAGTTTCCATCGTACAAGCTTTGCTTAGTTTGGGACTAGAAGGCGTTGTGTTAAGTGTCCGTGAATATTTATTTATTATTTATTAATGCTTCGAGTTGTAAAGTATAACCGTGTTACAATTGTCGAAAGGATAACCCTAACGAATGGGTTTTTGAATAATACGAAAACCCAATACAATTAAAAACTCTATGATCGGGTTACCCAAACGAAAGGGTTTTGAAGGGGGTTACCCCTTAAAACAGCTTATCAAACAATAGGGTAAGCCATAAGGAAAGGGTTTCTTATTAACCGCTTGTAAAACCCTATTGACGCTAGGCTCAGCTCAGTGCGACATTGTACCCAGCCAGTGTCTTGGGACCGGAAGTGTGCCCAAGACACTGGCTACATTGGTACTAAATTGGACCAGTTGAGCTATCTATAAATATTTTACAACGGTTTGTAGATAGCAGAACTGTTGCATGTGCATTTTGTAAATATTGTTTTTATTGTTAATACTTTAATAAATACTTTTACTCGTTAGTAGTAGCATAACACAAAATCCATCAATATGCCGCAGGCTCGTTTGGTCAACTGCCGGGGCGACGGGCCAAGTCTTACCAACTTTGCAACAATTGAACGGTCAGGGACTCTGTTGCGTGTACCTTTTTAAATAGTTTTACACACCTTTAACATTGGTTTTTTGTATGATCGTAACAATTTTACTATCATTTTTTTAACGATAACTTTCCAACCTAGGTACTCGATTCGAGCTGTAAAATATCTTTCGATCGATTAAAAACCCGCAAGTTCTTCAGAAGTTGGCTTCTTCAGACGTAGGTATCAATACTTAAATATTTTTTCTTTATCATCGTTTAGTATCTTATAAACACGAAACCTAGTTTAAAACCACACACAAGAACAATGCGATGACCTTTCTTACAAAAAAAAAACACCATCTAAAAAGTTTTTACGAGTAGCCGCATGTTTACTGATGGTAACGCTATTTGTAGTCCCCGATCGTTTTCTCAACCACGTCGGCTATGTTTGGAATAATGATGACCAGCTCGACTTACAATACAGTAAAGTGTGTAGCTACATCTTTATGTTAATAATATAAGGTATTTGGTACCAATTGGTAGTCGACAGTCGTTAGGTACTGAGGCCATATTTTTGACCAGTGAGGACACGACCACGTTCCCTGCCATACGAATGTATTCGTACACTGCCAACGCTTTTAATTTTGTAGGTAGCCTCAACTAAACATCTACGAATAAACTCGTAGCTGGCGCTGGATCCTAGATACGCTACTACGTATATTTTCGTAGTTGGCAGGGAACGTCGTGTCGTATTGAATTGAACGGATAAAAGACACACAGATTAAACGCAGTTAAAATATAACTAGGTACCTATTGTCCTATTGTCAAAAAAGCACAGTGAAGTCACGAATATCTTTCAAAGAAAAAGTGACTATGTACTTACCAAGTACTTACATAACATAAATCTAACTAGAACCGAATTTGCAACCTAATGGAAATAATTTTTGTATAATATGTAAAAATAATATTTCCTTACGTTTTTGGAACGAAGTTCCTTATCCCGCGTTGCGGAAGGGGGCTGGACGGAAAAAATTAAGACCAAAAATTGTAACGACACTTTTTTTAAACTTTGACAACGTCATTCGAATAAATTGGTGCAGGAAGGAAACAAATGAATATATATATTCACATAATAATGAATGAATAAATATAATGAATGTAGGTATTGTTGGAAGTTTTTGTTTTAATTTAGGTGGTTCTGTGTACTTACTGTAAGAAAACAACACCTCAAGGAACTTCGTTCCACCCGGGTGTCCCTTGTCACCTCTCAAGTTTTTTTATTACTTTATTTATCTAACATTGTTAAAGCACCACCAACAATGCCCAATTATATTTCCCATTAAATAACATTTATCTAGTTTGAAAACCCTTTATTTATTACTAGCTGTGCCCGCGACTTCGTCCGTGTGGCGAATAGTGTCTTTGAGTAGCATTTTTAATTACTTTCATACAACTTTTCATCCCCCTCTTTCAACCCCTTTTTTCCCATTTTAAAATAGCCTATGTCCTTTCTCAGGCCTTAGACTATCTGTGTACCAAATTTTATTTAAATCGGTTCAGTAGTTTTTGCGTGAAAGCGCGTCAGACAGACAGACAGAGTTAGTTTCGCATTTATAATATTAGTAAAGATTATGAAACTTATCTAACAACCAACGCCTACTGCAAACTATTCATACAATTGAATATAATTTATCTATTCACATCTATTTGAGGGCTCATTCCGGAAATCCCGCGACTAAGTCCCCTGCGTAGGGGATTTCGAGTTTAATTGTTCTCTGACATCCATCATGCCATAGTAAGCTTGCAGGCCAATACATCCTATTAGCATACGGATAATGAAGGCTTTATGGGAAAGCTATTTCCGCCTAAATCTAACTAGTAAGCTCCATAACGATGACTATTCTCAAACGATTTAGGGTGACCAATTGAAATCAATATTATGTTGACAATCAATATCAGCTAGTAAGGGATTTTACTACATTTTACTACATTTTATTATGAGAATTATGGTCTGTGTATCAACAGTCAACTGTCGACTGATCAATCTATCCGCAATTTCTCCAATTACTCAACGGTGAAGAGTGTGTTAATTCGTTCAAGTTCAAGAGCAATTAGTATACCTGCAGACAAAATTGGGTAAAGCGCAAATATCTTCAAGACCTCTCAAAACCCTAGCGAAGCATAAGGATGTGCTCCTGGATGCAAGCTTCTGGCCAGCGGATATCGTCTTTCGGCGCTATACACGACCACTAAATTTTCATGTATGAGTGTGCGATAACGCCGAGCGTGGAGTGGGATGATGAGATATGGGTTTTCTCGTGGAAGTACAGTGCCTAACGTTTTTACCTAATTACAAGTTAATTAAACAATAACTGAAGAAAATGATTGATTGATTCTACAGGCGTCACGGCTTAGTCGGTAATTAGCTCTGCCTTCCGTGCAAACATTTGAATCGATACCATTGTCTGTGTATTATAAGTATATTTATTTAAAAAAAAATAAGTATTCTATCAGCAATCTAGTTCCCATAGTACAAGCTCTGCTTAGTTTGGGACTAGAAGGCGTTGTGTGAAATGTCCAAGGATATTTATTTATTTATTTATAAGTTAATCAGTGATAGTTTTACCAAACCATGGTGGCCCTTGCAGTGTTGGCAACCATGGTAATGATGATATGACATACTATTCTATATATATCTATAATTTATAAGTTTAAAAAACTGGAAAAACCGACTTCAATTTGATACGCCTTCATCATCAAATGATGATGATGATGGCAGTTCGGGACCAACCTGGAAGCATACCCTTTCAGATAAAAAAGAATTTTTCAAATCGGTTCATAAATGACGGAGTTCTGAGGTAAGAACATAAATTAAAAAAAAAATGGGATCAATCTGGAGGCATACCCTTTCAGATAAAAAAAATAATTTTTCAAATCGGTTCATAAATGACGGAGTTCTGAGGTAACAAACAAAAAAAAATACAACCGAATTGAGAACCTCCTTGTCGGGGGGTCTCAATGGGACCGCACCCACCCACACCGCACACGCGCCCCGAAAGGGGCGACGCGGGGTGATCTCTCCACAAGCGGGTGGACCGAGCTCGGGTGGCTTGCGCCTACCTCCGCTCCAGGCCTGTGTGGCACCCGCTAGTGGAGGGCTGGATCAAGCGTATACCGTCCGTTCACCTGAGGGGGTGGCAAATGAAAGCCGCCGCTTGCTGGGGTCCGATCAAGTAAAACCACAGTGAACTGTTGATCTACGAGAATGGTTGGCGCGAGGGGGTTTGACCAATCGTGCAGCTGTTGTTTGCCTAGATCTGTTCCGCTCCTCAAACTACTTCTTGTTTCTACTTCTTGTTTCTTGAGACTACTTCTTGTTTCTTGAGACTTCTTCTTCTTTCTTGAGACTTCTTCTTCTTTTCCTGTTGCGCAGTAGTAGTAGTAGCAGTAGTAGTAGTAGTAGATGTCCAACCCTTTTTAGGTCAAAAGTCGTCCCCTTATATCACCCGACGGCATTACCTTAAGGAGGACGGCCCTTTGACCCCTGTTTACCCCGACCTTTTTATTACCTTGGCCACCCTCTTGCGCTCACCAAACTTGCGTAATTCAGTTTATTTCCATGAAACTTATTCTATCCTAATGGGCATAATGCCCCCTATTAGGTATACAATTACCAGGGTCTACGGGTCCTTAGTTTAGTTATATAACGCAAAAAGGATGGACTTTTGTCCGGGGTTGAACCTAACTTGTATCTTGTAACTTTATTTCTGTCTTAACTAGCAACGCTAACTCTACCTACTTTTCTCTTATCTCTAGAGGTTACTAAACTTTATTGTTTATAATGGTTAAAATATCTTAAAAGTATACAGTCTTTATCCTAGTCGTTAAAATCTAACTTAATCGTGGGAGTCGTCGCCAACATCCTCCCCCTCACGCGTAGCGTCGATTCTCTGCTTGGCGCCATCCTGTTGTCTCTGAACGTCGCACGGGAAACTCCCCGTCTGTCATCGCGCCGTCCTGATGCTCTGGACTCGATGACTGTTGACTCCTGATCCCTTATCAGACGATGAGGTTGTCTTTCGGGACCAGGAGTACCGCCTTGGAGCTCGGCCTTTTGAAGACGCCATGTGGTGTGCGCACATCCACTATGCGAGTGCGGTTGTCGGGTCCAGGGTAGGTTTGGACCACGACACCGCGCGGCCATATGTTGCGTGGTAGTGTGGAG
Source organism: Eulithis testata (assembly GCA_947507515.1). Classification (NCBI taxonomy): domain Eukaryota; kingdom Metazoa; phylum Arthropoda; class Insecta; order Lepidoptera; family Geometridae; genus Eulithis; species Eulithis testata. The sequence goes on from OX382205.1 coordinate 5,604,575, forward strand.
TCCACGATAAGGACTGTGTCCCCACACTGCAGATCTTGTTTGGTTGTGGAGCCGCCGACTTGACGGGGCAGGAGTGTAGGTAGGTACTCCCGCACCCATCTGGCCCAGAAGTGGTCAGTCAGGCGCTGTGCGGTCCTCCATGACCGCCGCCCGACGAGGTCCTCTTCGGTAAATGCTCCCAGCCTGGGAGCACCGCATGATCTCCCGATAAGGAAGTGGTTGGGCGTGAGGCCCTCTTCTTCACCCTCTTCAGTCCTGATGAGTGGTCTTGAGTTCACCACATGCTCTGCCTCAAGTAGCAGCGTGTGGAGAACCTCTTCTTTCGGGTGCCTTTCCTTGAGGGTCACGTTGAGTGCCGTCTTCACCGACTTCACCAGTCGCTCCCAGGCTCCCCCCATGTTCGGCGCGCCGGGTGCGATGAACTTCCATCGTACCCCGGCTTCCTTGGCTCGTTCTGCGAAGCCCTCGGTGTTTAGCTCGTCGATGGAGCTCTTGAGTTCCTTGTTTGCCCCTACGAAGTTCGTACCATTGTCACTGAAGATGGTCCTAGGCATTCCTCGTCTCGCGGCCATTCGCCTTAATGCCATAATCATTGAGTCGGCGGACAGAGATGCCGCCAACTCTAGGTGCACTGCTCTTGTGGTGAGGCACGTGAAGAGTGCGCCCCACCTTTTCTCGTGCCGTCGTCCTACCGTTACTGTCATCGGGCCGAAGTAGTCCACCGCCGTGTTTTTGAACGGCGGCTCTCCAAACTGTAGTCGTTCCCTCGGTAGATCTCCTATGGGTAGGTGCGACGGCGTTCCTCGGTACACCCTGCACCACTGGCACCCGCGGCTCGTCGCTCTGACCGCGGACCTTAAGCCTAAGATCCAATATCTTTGACGAATTTCGTTAATCACTGTAGCGTGATTCCCATGATTGAACGTCTCATGGTAGTGGGCTATTAGGAGTCTTGTTACCTTGTCCTTGCTGTCTAGTACGATGGGCCTTTTGTATCCTTGCGCCATGTCAGCGGCGTCTATTCTGCCCCGCAATCGTATGAGGCCATCTTCCGTCACGACGTCCAGCTTCTTAAGCTTCCCGTTTTCCTCGAGGTGACTGTCCTCCTGGCTTCTCTTGAGAAGCGCTTTCTCAGCATTCTCTAAACAGCTGACTTCTATAGATAAATACGATTGTTTCCTTACGTTTATAACAGGCACTTTGTAGGCCTGTTTCTTGGCCTTCGTGTTTCTTCTCCACGTGGGGTCATCCTGGCTTCTGTTCACCGCGCTAACCGTTTCTCGTTTTCTGCATAGGTCGATGAACTGGAGTACCCTCGCCGTCGCCCTCAGCAGCCTTGTCCATTTCGAGAATCTGTTAGGATCGGGCATAGGTGATCTGTACTCACCTGATTTGACGACGGCGACTTGGTGTTCTTCCTTGTCTTCTCCTGATGACCCACGCTTGAAAGCTCGATCTTCGGGCCACCCTTCTTCCTCCCCCGTGAGGAACTTCGGCCCTGTGAACCATCGGTGGTTCCCATTGAAGTTCCCCGGGACGTTTCTTGTGGCGTCATCTGCTGGGTTCTCTGCGGTAGGTACCCAGCGCCACTGTTGAGGCCTCGTAGTGTCCTCAATTTCTGCCAGGCGATGTGCGACGAAAGTTTTAAAGGTTCGTGGGTCTGCCTTTATCCAGGAGAGCACCGTGCTGGAATCAGTCCAGTACGTCTTTCTTACCGCCTTCATGTCCATTTCTTCGCTGACAGATTGAGCTAGCCTTGCTCCAAGCAGCGCGGCTTGTAGCTCCAGCCTCGGGATGGACACTGGCTTTAACGGGGTGACCCTTGCCTTACCAGCTAGCAGGGTCACATGGTATCCATTCCCTCGACTTTGCTGCCTCCAGTAGATCGCACATGCATAGGCCGCTTCGCTTGCATCAGTGAAGACGTGTAGATCTCCTTCCTCTTTGGTTCGTGCTATGCACCTCGGAACCCTGAGATCATGCAGCAGCTGCAGATCTTGTAGATAGCTCTTCCACGACACCTCGTCTGTTTCAGTTACCTTTTCGTCCCAGTCAACGCCGCTCCGCCATACGTCCTGCATCAGCTTCTTTCCCTGGATTAGCACAGGAGACGCTAGACCCAGGGGGTCGAAAGTGCTCATGACCGCACTTGTCACCTGACGTTTGGTTGGGGTTTTCTCCTGGTTGACGACCTCGGACACGTTGCGCAGCTGAGTTCTGAATCCCATCTCGTCCTTGAGTGTAAACCAGCGTAGCCCCAGAGTCCGTTCTTCTTTGGACCCGAGCTCTATTTCTGAGTTTACCTGATCGGTGAGTCCCTTGAGCACCCACTTGCTGTTCGACGCCCATCCTCGTAGCCGGAACCCGGCTCTTTGATGAATGGTATCTACCTGACGAGCTATTCTCAGCGCCTCTTCCTTTGTGTCAAAGCAATGTAGGTAGTCATCCATGTAATGATTCCTTACAATTGCCTTTGCCGCCTCCGGGAACTCGTTCTCTGCTTCTTTAGCGTTGAGGTTCTTGACGTACAACGCTAGGCTCGGCGAGCAAGCGGCCCCGAAGATCACCGATGACATCCTGTATTCTCTTGGCGATCTTTGCCGACTTGCTCCCCTCCACAGGAACCGCAGACTGTCACGGTCTTCCTGCCTTATTTTTACCTGTAGGAACATTTCTTGGATGTCGGAGACCACGGCGATCTGCTTCTCCCGGAAGCGCATCAGCACCCCAAACAGCGACTGGAGCAAGTCGGGCCCTGGCAAGAGCGCGTCGTTTAGGCTCTTCCCTCCGCACTTCGCCGCTGCGTCAAAAACTAACCTTATTTTTCTCTTTGTGGGGTGCGTCACGGCGAAGTGTGGAAGGTACCATCTCCTTTCTGACATTGACTCGTGGACCACTTCCTCCGCGTACCCACTAGTCTGGAGGTGCTCCATTTGCCGCTCGTATTCCGCTTTTAGGTCGGCATCTTTATCCAGCTTCCTTTCGATGTTCCTCAATCGGTTAAATGCAGAATCATAGTTTGGTGGCATGGATTCTGCCTCCGTTTTCCACAGCATGCCCACTTCAAACCGCCCGCTGTCTAGCCGGCGTGTTGTTTTGTTGAGCATCTGCACGGCCCGTTCCTCGGCGTCCGTGCTGGGTCGTCGCGGTTGGACACCTAATGACTCAATTGCAAAGTGCTCCCGCATGAGCTCATTCATACCCTCGTCGCTGGCGGAAACATGCGCGCAGGTCAGACAGTTCACTTCTCTGGTTACTCCCCCATCCGTTCCATGTAGCACCCATCCCAGATGCGTGAGGGAGGCAGCCGGCTGCCCGCGCTTACCTTTCTTTGTTGCTCGCGACACGATGAGCTCCCAATTGTCCTGACCTATCAGTAACTTTGGAGACTCCTTTCCGTAGTGCAACCTTTCCGCAAGTTTCTTGAGGTGATTGCATTCTTCCAGCCGCGACTTCTCAACTGCTTGGGGTGATAGCTTTAAATCATCTATAGTGCGTGCCCCAGCGATCTTTCTTCTGTGATTGGAGTATAAGCCCCTCAGACTTACGTTCACTCTCATGGAGTCATCTTTCCTGATGATCCTTCCGCCGACTGTTTCTAGAGAGAGTGACTGTTTGGGTCCTTCCAATCCCACATTGGTTGCTACCACAGCATCGATGAGGGTCACCGTAGATCCCTCATCCAATAAGGCTAAAACTTTCGCCTTACCTTTTGGCCCGTATATCTCCACGGGCACCATTTTGAGATACGCTCTCGCATCACTGGCAGCGTTCGTCACGTGGACGTTGTTTGCTACCTCTTTGACAGTATCTTCTTTCGCCTTTTCTGGTGCTTCCTTATCTTCGTGCAATAGGACGTGATGCCATCTCCGGCAGTGCTTGCAGGGTGGCCTCTTGCAGGATTCCTTCCTATGTCTGTACCTAAGACACTTAAAGCACTGCCCTGACTTCCTTACCATAGCCCATCTGTCTGTGACTGATGCCTGTATGAATTTCTTGCATTCGTCCAGGGTGTGTGTTCCTTCGCATTGTGGGCACTTGAGTCGCTGCTCCTCCTGAGGTTCCGCAGCCGTGTGCGTAGCCTGTCGTGATTGATTGGTCACCTTTTTTGGAACAGCAATTTCTTGGCCGGCGTAAGGCCCACAACGTTCAGCTTCTCTGTTCAGAAACACAGACACCAGTACCAGGTCCGGGTCCTCATGTTCTGCTGCGAAGTCGTACCATCTGTATTTGAGCACCATAGGTAATTTGTCTATTATTACCTTCATTGTCTCCGGCGATTTCAGATACTGTGGCTTCTTCAGCCCTTTTATTGTTGCGACGGTGTTATTGATTGTTGCCGCAAACGTACACACATCGCGAGCGTTCTCCGTTGTTTTTGACAAGTTTTTGATTTTGTCCAGTTCCGCCAAGACCAGGGCTTCTGGTCTTCCATATCTGCGACGGAGAGAGTCCAGCACCTCTTCTGGTGCACAGTCTGAATATAATATACTCCTTACCGTCTCTCGTGCCGCTCCTTTTATTGCCTTCCTCATCCGTGCCATGTTCTGAACGGCACTGAATAAAGACGCCGTATCTCCGTAGACCGTTTGGAAGGCCAGCCATTCTCCACTGTTGCCGTCAAAAACAGGAAGCTCATACATATACGCAGGTTGGTGCGTATTTCCCGTTTTAGGTGCGGCACTGATGGCGCTAATAATGGCCTTAGCCAATGCGCCCATGTCGCTGGCCTCCATACCTTTTGGTTGTTCCGGTTTCACATCAGTGGCAGTTGGATTTTGGAGTTTCACAGAACCTGTTTTGGTCCCGCCTGGTCGCCCCTCCGCGGGCGTCCCTCCTTCTCCTTGATGCCCTTCACCAGGCATCCCGCTTACTGTTTTGCTCACCCAGTTTCGAACCTCCTCAGCTCGGTCCTCCGGTTCTTCCTCGGTAGAGTCCATTAATGCCTCGTCCTCATCATCACACTCACCCAACCTTAATAGTTCCAGTTCAGCCCTCGCCAGCGAGGCGGCGGCTTGGGCTTCCTGCATTACTCTGCGGCTGATTTCTATTTCCAGCTTCGCTTCACGCCGCGCCCGCGACTTTTGTTCGGCTGGCGAGGGTCGGTTAGGGTTAGAACGGGCACTAGACTTACCTCTAGTTCTCGTTACGGCCCCAGGAGCACCGGATACCGTTTGGACGGTATCAGGCGCGGTTCCGGGGGTGTCTGTGGTCTCGGTTGTCGTTGCCGCTCCAGACGTGCCAGAGGTCTCCGTGGTCTCTGGAGTCTGTTCCTCTTCGTTCGGCCGGCGATCGATCCCCGCGCGACTGCGTGTCACGGGCATGGTGGTGACGTGTGGTCGTCTGTCTCTCCGTCAGCAAATGATAAATCGGCCTCAACAACAGCTGACTTATGAATGGTCGCCAGACGCCCTCACACCACAGCAGTGGCAGCTTGCCCCCAAAGGCAACGGTGACGGTATGTACGCAGATCCGGCTCGAAGGACCAGCTGTCGGGGGGTCTCAATGGGACCGCACCCACCCACACCGCACACGCGCCCCGAAAGGGGCGACGCGGGGTGATCTCTCCACAAGCGGGTGGACCGAGCTCGGGTGGCTTGCGCCTACCTCCGCTCCAGGCCTGTGTGGCACCCGCTAGTGGAGGGCTGGATCAAGCGTATACCGTCCGTTCACCTGAGGGGGTGGCAAATGAAAGCCGCCGCTTGCTGGGGTCCGATCAAGTAAAACCACAGTGAACTGTTGATCTACGAGAATGGTTGGCGCGAGGGGGTTTGACCAATCGTGCAGCTGTTGTTTGCCTAGATCTGTTCCGCTCCTCAAACTACTTCTTGTTTCTACTTCTTGTTTCTTGAGACTACTTCTTGTTTCTTGAGACTTCTTCTTCTTTCTTGAGACTTCTTCTTCTTTTCCTGTTGCGCAGTAGTAGTAGTAGCAGTAGTAGTAGTAGTAGATGTCCAACCCTTTTTAGGTCAAAAGTCGTCCCCTTATATCACCCGACGGCATTACCTTAAGGAGGACGGCCCTTTGACCCCTGTTTACCCCGACCTTTTTATTACCTTGGCCACCCTCTTGCGCTCACCAAACTTGCGTAATTCAGTTTATTTCCATGAAACTTATTCTATCCTAATGGGCATAATGCCCCCTATTAGGTATACAATTACCAGGGTCTACGGGTCCTTAGTTTAGTTATATAACGCAAAAAGGATGGACTTTTGTCCGGGGTTGAACCTAACTTGTATCTTGTAACTTTATTTCTGTCTTAACTAGCAACGCTAACTCTACCTACTTTTCTCTTATCTCTAGAGGTTACTAAACTTTATTGTTTATAATGGTTAAAATATCTTAAAAGTATACAGTCTTTATCCTAGTCGTTAAAATCTAACTTAATCGTGGGAGTCGTCGCCAACACTCCTCCTTTTTTGAAGTCCGTTAAAAACGGCTCGCGCTTGGTTTGATCGATTATTAGTGTTTACAAGTAAATTAGAATTAGGGAAGTTGAAGGTGATGTTGGCATTGGCAACTGAAAGTAATATTGACGTTGACAGTAATTGATGATGACGTTGTCGTCAAGCTGATTTATTTTTATGAGCGGGCATAGACACCCGAATGGAGTTGTAAGTGTCATGGTTGGCGAGTTATCAGACTTTGAAAGGACAATTCGAAAATGTTAGTCGCTTGCAAAACCATTTGCTCTTTTCGTGATTTTAATTGTTATCTCTCAGTGTTTTCGGTGACTGTTATTCGGAAAGTCGTAATACGGTGATCAGACTATATTGTAAGACTTTTATTTTGGTGAATACCTGTGCGTGCGCGCCCACACTATCTAAAGATGTCCAAGCAACCTTCTGATGTACCGAACCACATTAACGATATACCAGCTTAACGATACTTCGACATATAGATATAGGTAGTAGTCATGTCAATCCTACTTAAGCTGTGACATAACAGAATAAGCAAACCAAACGCTGTTGTGTAGGTAGGTATGGTTTGTTTTCAGTGGGTTCATCCACGCGTCATAGCAAGGGTTACATAAATTGCTTCTTAATACCTACCTACGTTTTGAATCGGATTAAGTTTCGGTAAATGCAGATTAACTTTACTGTGTGTATTCAATGTTCTATTTTGAATCGAAGCTTAAACATAGGTTGACATTTCACACAACCCTCTAGTCTCAAACTAATCAAAGGTTGTACAATTACCTACTATGAGAACTAGATTGCTGCTAGAATACAGAATATCTACTTAGGTACACTTTTTTTGTAAATACATATTTATGATAACATCTCAAACATAAAACAAACATCTTATGTTTGTCACACACAAAGTAAATGTTTTTTTCTTGGTCTGATTCGAACCCATGAGCTATAGCCGCTATAGCACGGAAGGCAGAGCGCCTTGTTCGCTTTATGACAGATTCGCTTTATGGCAGATTAGCATTAGGCCAGATTAGCCTTAGGACAGATTCTCTCTAGGGCAGAAGTACAGTGAATCAAATAATGTTAACAAATAGTTTAGGTTATTTAATAACACAACAAAATGTAACATAAGACTTATTTTCTATCATGTAAAGTGGCCATTTACATGATAGAAAGATTAGGAAGGAGTGTTGAAAGATAAACTGAAGGAGTTTTGGAAAACTTTTGTTGTTAATCGAGTCATTTTCATATTTATTGTAGATTGAGCATCAACATGTTGACAATTTAATTAATAGATACCTTTGTGTGACGAATTATTATCATACAGTTTATAAAGGTAGCATTCGTTACATAAAGGAATTAAAGCTTTAACTACGGCGTAGTGTAGATACAAAAAATATGAAATTCACTCATAAACGAAAGAAAATAGAAAACCCTTATCGAATCTGCCATTGACTGTACAATTTCTGCCTTAGAGCGAGTCTGTCCTAAGGCTAATCTGGCCTAATGCTAATCTGCCATAAAGCGAATCTGTCATAAAGCGAACAAAGGCGGCAGAGCTACTACCTACTGAGCTTGACAAAAATGTATCTTACTTAGACCTATATTGTAAGTACGTTCTATTTACACATATTTATAATAACTACGGTATACCGTAGCATTAAATTACTAGTAATAACAGTAACAAACGCAAAATGTTACTAATCAAATTAACTCTTGAATAGGAGTTGTAGATGTAGAGTACTAGTAAGGCTTCAAGTTTAGTTTGAAATGGTAAAGTCACGAGACTACACGTGAGCATATACTTAGTTTACTTACCTACTTACTTTCATAGAATCTCCGAAAAATGAAAGATGTTTTTTCCAACTTTACAATTTTTACTAAAGCTTAAAATACAAGATATACCTACTTAACCTAGAACCAAAATTAAAATCGTTTTGGAATGACTAAGCAAATCCCTTTTTAAGGTACCTTACTCAATATTTTTGTATGACATTGTTTTTTTCTCCCCATTGGACCCTTTACAACCTTTTAAGAATCGATTTGTGGTAAATCTGGTAAATATGTCGACCTAACAAATTATATATGAAGATCAGATAAACAGTTATACCTACAACATCAATTTGCCCAAGTTGACACTTCTTAGCTTGCTCGATCAACTAGTAACCGACAGCGCGTCACATAATGTCAGGCAAAAATATATGTGTATAGAAACCTTGCCTTGACGGCCTCGGATGTAGCCGGGAGGCATCCTGGAAAAACATGTTTCTAGAATTCGTTATTGATGACACCACGCATGAAGTTTAAAATTAGAATGCTTAACTAATTACTTATTGTGATGATTTGTAGGTAATAGACTAGGTAATGGTAACTTTGATGTTAGTTACGTCCTCTAACTGACATAGTAAAGTGTGGATTATTGTAACATTGATATTTTATAAAAAATTACAGGAATATTAAGCGATTTATCTAATTTAGAATCTACTAACAATGAAAAAAACCTGCTAAGCAAAACATTGCAAATATTAGCCAGCCTCATCAAACCTACGTCAACGAGAATTGAAATTGAAGCCCGCGGCCGAATCGCGTGAAATTGAAGACCGCTAAGTTCAATCAAGAATCAATTACCTAAGCGCTCGCGTGGTATCGGCGGTATCGGCGCAGCCACGTGGTCACGAGGTGGCTGAATCTTTACGGTTGCTTTGCAGGCGGCACGTGCTGCATGCCTTTTGCATTGGCAAAAGGCATGCACATGCAGCACGTGCCGCCTGCCGTGCAAAAAAACATGACATGTGTCCAACGACACATGTCATATTTTTTTAATTAAAAAAAAAACTATTAAAACAATTTAAAACAAAGTCGTCATCAGGAAAATCATAGAAAAAAGTTCTAGGTAGGTATAACATTCGGTCCAGTTTTAAAACAGAATAGCTATTCCGGTGTTTGTCTGTCACCTCCACCAGAGACAATTTACATGGGCAAGATTCATATTTATTTTTACCTACTCATAATATTGTGTTTTAATACTAACGTACAATATGTATATTAATATTCTTTGCCATAAATAAAAATGGAGCAAACCCTTCAACTTCTCTTGAACAATTACTTAAACAACTCTTAGTAGGTACTTGTGTGTTGCATGACGTCAACGAGGTAGATCCTACATTTAATCGAGACTTATTAGTTTCACATCCTAGCCTCTTCGTCGTGCAAGAGCAACTCATACAATACCTAGGTACCTATCTACCCAGTATGGTTGTAGTAAACTTACTTACTAAAAGGTTAAAATTGACACTGATGTTTATCAAGTTCGTTAACTTTTACGCTGAAAATCACTAATGAAATAGCCTTATTTCAAATGAAATAGTCTCTAAAATCTATCATTGAATTCACGCCTTGAATACCTCGACTTCAATAGTCTGATCAATTTGCTGTAATTATTTTAATAGGCGTTTTATTTGCATTGACATTGAAAGTCGCAATCACGTGCCACGCGCGGTTTACAGTGCAAAGTTTATCAAGAGACGCATAGGACAAGGTCGAAGTACCTAATTGACAAAGAAAAAGCTTCCCAAGCTGTAGTCAGCTCTTAGCGAACTTTTGTAACAAGGTGGTCAAACACAATATGTTATTTGGAAGATGTTTTGGCAAAATAACCATGGAATACCTTTTAGAAGATCTCACTTTTGCAAATAATTAATATCTTCAATCTTAAACAACAATAAACTACTTTCCGATACACATGAGCGAGTTGGAGCAGGTATCAATTTACAAATCCGTTTACAAAATCTAGCTCAAGGTATTTATAAAAATACGATGATAGACCTCGAATTTTATAAAGACAAATGTTACAATTCAATGAAAGCAGGTAGGCACCTCACACAACGATGGAGGGACATTGGTCAGGAGGCGGCAGCGGGCATACGTGTGCCGCTGCATGAACCGGCGGGAAAGCTTCTGCTCATGCGCTAAAAAGCCCTTATAAGCCCTGCCTCTGTTGGCCCGCCAACAGTTCGCAACACCACCCAGTGAAGCGACCTACACTTTCTTAAACGATCTCACTCGAGATAAAACGAAAAGTTTTCAATAACAACAGTATTCGCGATTCGCATACAATATTTTTACCGAATTTATTCGGGTAATTAAACTTTAAAAAAGTAGTGTTAAGATTTACTGATGAAGAATAAGCTTGGAGTCAACCTTTTTACCACTGAGAAGTTCGCCAGTGAACTGCCAGTCAACGATATGGGAGAGCATCGCTCGCCTAAGCAGACAACGCGGCGGGAATCTATCACGCCAAAGATAGTGATTTGTCCACCGATGGAGGATATACCTGAGACAGCGGCTCAGCCTCGCGGAGGTCGTCTTTTAAAAGCTCTCAGCAGACGCCTCTCTCGCCGCACCGTCGACTCAGACTCTGTTGCATCAAACTTAAGTTCCAGCAGCAACGAGAGCGTAGAAGATCCAACACGCTCTGAAGATCGGTCCTCGTGCTCTGCCAGTGACTCGGGAAGTGATGGCTCTAAGCACCAACGTCGTCATCGCTCCATCGTATCTTTACGACGCGTATTCCAAAGCTTGAGTCTCTCAAGCCGTTCGCAGTCTTGCTCGCCGACGGAACGCACCAGGGCACCGAAGAAGCAGCAGCAGCCGCAACGTATCCTGCGTCCTCCAATCACGTACACTTATGTGCGTGGACTGTCTGGACTCCCGACGCAAAGAGTACCTCGGCACAGCGTATCCTGCTCCACCCTTGGCCTGAACCGATAAATAAACTCGTTCATATCACCATTTTGGGGCGGACTTAGCTGAGATAAAGACTGGTTAAGTTTTATGGGTAGAATTAAAAAGCTAGTGAAAGGAGTTCTAATCATATCAATATAGGGTTGCTGGGTTGAGAGCAGTAATTGATATAACTACGGTTTCTTCATCCAGGACCAAGATTGGGCATAGGGCAACGCGGCCTGATGACGCTGGGCTGTGACTCGTTTAATTCTTTTTAAGGGACAATACATAAGACTGTAAACGATTGAAAGTTTAATATTCGATCATATAAATATTGTATAAGTAACACCGTAACAGGAGAATGTCTTCAGAATATTGTCATAATTTTCTAATGCACTATAGAATACAAGTCTTTTAATTCAGTAGAGTCAACATTAATTTTGACTTACCACCATTTTCTATAGTACCTTACCTTTATATCAAAATTATAGATAGATAAAAAATTCAAGCACATTATTGTACACAACCTAATTATAATAATGTTTCGTTATTCAAGCATAGTGCCTTTCCACATTTTAAAAATAAGTAGTCGTAGTTATAAACTTGTATACTAATTGATATAAAAGTATGCATATGGTATTTTACTTTATCTTTTAAAGCATTGCTTTAAGATGTTAAAGTAATAATTCTATTTTACAGCATCACACCTACCGCATGTCATAAAACATAAGTATTTCACCACCAAATACTCTATAACTTTCGAATTTAACATATTTCTAAATGAAGACGAACCATTTGTCGACAATTTAATATTTCTGTAAAATTATCAAGTTAATATTGCTGTAATCATAATGTAGATAGTCTAAATATTGATGAACTAGTTATAAGTTATTTGTAATTATAAAATGGTTTTCTTATCAAATAAAAGACAAAATATAAAATAAACACCAAATTTTTCTTCCTACACCTCGACAGAAAAAATACCCTAAAACTTTTCTGAAATAAAATAAGTAGACATTTCTTTGACAGACAAGTACCTATATTTCAGCAAGGACAAGACGAGATAAAGTTAAATTTCAGCTAAACATTAGTAATAAGAACAAAAATAGGTAGAAAACCTGTATACCAATTAACTACAATACAATACATAATTTAAATCTACAATAAATTCGAGACATAAAAGATAAAATAACATTTTACTTAGTGGTTTTATAACATAGGGCCAAAATCGAAACTGTATCTTGACGTACTTCTTAGTAGGCGATTCTTTTTAGCTGGTTTGTACGAAATTAGAAAATTAAATCTTTTATTGACAGAACAATAAAAGATACGAAACAAAGAGCCTTCTAAATAATCTTGTTACCATTCAAGGTACCTTTCGTTGTACAATCCGGGGAGCGAGAGCACGGTAACTATACTACACTTCAGACATCGGCTTTTCACAAAACAGGTTTATATTGTCATCTAACTTTGTACCTAACCCTAATTTTTGTGTTAAACCTTTTGTGGGAGAGAATATAAAAACGTTTTATTTATTATTATTCATTGTTAGTTTTTGGTAAACTAGACTTTCAGCTCACATTCTGTGTAAAATCATATTATTTTGAAATATGACCAATTTCAGCTTTATGCGCCGCCGCCTCTGCCATGTAGATATATCCATTATTATCCATCCATTGCTACTTTGATTATGTTTATATTCAGAATAAAAACCAAAGGATGGTGCGTGTCTTTTACAAACAATTTGCGATGATAAGCGTTTCTATAGCCTGCACCCGTCACATGATTTTCCCACGTTGCAGCAAGCACGTGACCAGATGGACAATTTAAACGAAGTTTTATAGTTTTACATGTAATTTTGTTATCTACCTTGGTTAGCTCTAGCTTTTCAATTTTATATTTTTTGTTATTTTCTAGCAAAATTAGCAAGTTGAGACGGCAAAGGGCAGGTCATATATAACTCGCAGAACTGACAACTGATGGAGAACAAAGGTTCTCGAATGGCCACCAGAAACCAGCGCGAAGCATAGGATGGCATCCCATCCGTTGGACTTACGACATTGACACTGTGACATGAAGAACGCTTATGGAAATAATAGGGAGGCCTATGTCCAAGTAATATTTGTTATTCCGTTTTGCAAAGATGATAATAATAATATATATGTGTATAAAACTCTTCGTTTTATTTGACTGTTTCTAAAAACCTGAGTAATTTTTAAGGCCTTAAAAAAAATTCAGTGCATCTAAAGTATGAATAATTATTTTAAACTTTATACGTACAATCAGTCCTGAATTCCGGTTGTCGAGGTTTAAAAAGTGAAATTTTTAATTAATCATATTCTGGACTGAAATTTTTTAGACCACCCATTTGCAATAAATTTATTGACATATTTAATTGCTAATTATAATAGTTTTCATCCATTAACCAGCTCGGTGAAAATCGTTGTATAGCGGGATCTTAGGCTATTAGTATAATAAAAACTCAAGGTTCTACAAATTCTTTTGACACAATTTTACCGCTGCATTGCGGAACATATTACATTTATAGAGCAATGAAATCTCGAGGCTGAGGGCTATTAGAAGACTGTTGAACGAGATAAGGTCAACGACACGAATGCAACTATCGATCTTAGCGTCCAGCCTTTACAGCTCCAATGCTAAATACATCTTACCATGAAGTAGAGCACATTACGATGGTTTTGGTTTTATGATGACACTTCACGCGTGGTTGCTTTACGGTGTTTTATTCGTCTTTATTTTTAGGAATCCAAATAGCACAAGATACAAGATACAAGATGTTTATTTGCATAAATAAGTGCACACTAATCACACCATCCACACCTCGTAATGAACAGTAGAGTTCTGTTGTTTAACGGTAACAATGAAGTTTTTAGATCTCTTAGATGATTAGGTACCTGCTGAAAGTCACGACATAACACCTGTTAGGTACTAGAATTTAGTATTTTATACGGAAAAATGTAATGCTATTATATTTTCCCCAAAATAGAATGAGGTAAATCAAATGACAATAAGGAGCTATTGATGGTTCATCGACCTTTGAGGCTCCTGCCTTTATAATATCATGATACTCAATCCTTGGTAATCGTTTTGGAATAAAAAATGCTAGGATCGGAATTAATATTAATGGTTATACATTAGGCCTGAGACCTAAAACCTGAGGTTTTTAGGTCGAGACATTAAGGGTGAATAATAATTTTGATAAATTCTACCGATTCTCTAGAAAAACGATATGGTAGAAACTACATTAATTATTAACATTATATACAGTTTATTCGTTTTATACTCAAAGTACCTGAGAACTGGTCTACCACCTATCTAGTGGTGGCAATACTGCCTTCCGATTCGATTTCTATCCGGTCATGGGTTTAAATCCGGCCATGCACCTACGGATTTTTCTATTTAGAAAAATTTACCGAATGCTGAGCCTAAAGCCAATATTATCAAATAGCGAAGAAAACCATCGTTAGAAAATCCACGGCTTAGAAATGAATTATGAAAATGAAAAAAATCGTAACTAATATTATAAATCCGAAGGTACCTTTCTGTCTGTCGCGTTTTCACGCTGAAACTGCTGAACCGATTTAAATAAAATTCGGTACCTTCGGTCTAGAGCCTGAGAAAGGACATGGGCTATTTTTAATGCGAAAAAAAGGTTGTAAGTGGTTGAAAGGTTGTAAGTGGTTGAAAGGGGGATGAAAAGTTATATGGAAGTATCGTCATTTAAAACTAGAAGCTTGAAACGAATTTTTTAGGCTGTTGATTCGATATACATAAATATGACATTCAAAGTTTGTACAACTTTTACCCTATGCTACCCAAAGACGCGGACGAAGTCGCGGGCACAGCTAGTTGTATATAAATATTGTCTGTCTCAAGCACCTATGTAACTTCACGCAAATGGAGCTTATGTAGAAACGGCCAAAAATACATCAAAGACCATAAAAATAACAAACTGAAAAACACGATAAGAACAATTTATTATGATATCAAATCAACACATTCAACACGAAAATTAGGTTACACGTTTAAAAAATACAGGAAGGATCTAAAAATAGACGGTTTGGAAAAACATAAACAGAATTATTTGTGGGCAATAATTAGTCCCATCAGCCATCTGTTTCCGTAGGCTAATAGAAATAGGCTTCTGTCTATTACAGCTGCAAATAAATAGAATATTGATAACAAACTACCTACTGAGCGTAAAGAAAATACCTATTTGGAGAATCCACTAATAAACTGACCGTTATGTAGAATGAAGCTAAGTACAGCTTCATAAACTTAGTTCATTTTCAAAATTGACATGACTCTGAATGTGTACCTTCTAAACTCTTTTAGAAATATGTAAAGCTGGTAGGCTGAGAACCTACCTTAAAGTTTGAGTTATATATATTGATCATTTTAATTTCTGGAGGTATGCAAAAGTAGGCATGACAGTATGCTGAACTCGTGAAAGAAGAAAATTATTTTTTTACCTATGAACTTTGTGTTCCCCGAATTCACCCGAAGACATACAAAGAAATGTTTTGAAAATATGCAACTCTTGAGAGTAAAACAGATACCGTTATTTTCATAAAAGTAACTTGAGTGCATCCAGGTCAAACTAAATTCCAAGCTCGCCTCGGCCCCAACGACCCTGCTAAATATAGATTTGATTTGTGTTATAACAACGAACGTTCAAGCTTTGCCTGCTGGTCTATATGAAGAATGAAGGCTAACGGAAGGCAGGCCTCACGGCCACACCGCTACACAGACAACCCGCACACAGCTCCAAGCGTGTGTACACCTGCTTGCGTGGTAACTTCCATTGAAAACTTAACTGTGGCTCCTCCAACAGCTTTTGCTCTCTGATATATGAGTAACCGGTGTACTGGTAGCAAATATGGCAGCAGGGGTGTACTGCCTACGTCACTTGAATCCAATTTTGGGTCAGTAGGTCACGGGAAAGGACTGCAGCAGTTGTGCGATGCGAGGGGGGTAATTTTTAAAGCCAACATCGTGACGTCATCACGCTAGCCCTGGACCTCTCCCGCCCCGCTTGAATGATGAATGAAGAGGTCGATTGATGCTCTAGGACCCTAAGTCTAAGAATCATTGTGACTTTGTGAGACATTTTGGCATTTTACAATTTACTTAGCAAAATATCAAAAAATGTAAAATATTTGCGAAAGGCTGAAACATTGAACGGAGCTCAATCAGAAGTGCAAAGATCTAGTAGCAGAGCGTAAACAAAACCACGAGAATAATTAAAAAAAATCTTTCACTTTTTATAAACACATATTTTAATTTTTTGTCTAAGTAGAGTTATTTTAAGTTTCCTTGTTTCCGGTACCTTATTGATAAACGCTCAGTTTACATTTTCATTTCAATCACTCATCGTATTCTTAAGAGCATTCTCCAGTTTATTGTTTTAGGTAACTTGTGTCTCCATCGACATCCCGCTGTGGAGTAAGAACTTTTCTAATACTTACATATACAGCCTATACATTATATTTTTCAAAGCAATGACCTTCACTTGGGGTAAGTAACTGCTATCGTTATACATAGGTATTATTGTATTGATATCTGTGTACCTCTGTGGGCGACTGTCACGGAGAAACAAGCCGCCAGTTCGATTCCCCACGAATAGTAAATACCAACCCTTGCAAATGTTCCAAATGGTTTTTATTTGCTCCCTTATATAGCCAGATATTTTCCAATCTCAAGTCATGACTTTTCGTTCAGTAATGCCATCATCATTCTATTTTTCGAGCAATTGTAGAATGTCCACTAGGGCCTCAGGGACTTTGTTGAGGTAGTATCTAACCGGAACCACGGAGATTGTTCGATGATGCATTGGCTCGAAGATGAATGCAGGCACACCGGTGAGTTTTTAGTAGGTATACTGTAGTAGGTGCTAACAATCTGATGCTGGCAGAGTTTTAGCAACTGATAGAGAGTCCAAAACTCCTTTGTACTCTCCCCGAGTGAGGGGCGTAAAGTATTTTTCTCGTTAAAAGGGCCTCAGGATCTTTATATCGAAATAAAGTGGTGTTATTGACAATCGTACCTATAACATAGGTAATTATATTAATAACTTTTGAACTGTCTGAGCAACCGCACGATTGAAAGTTTTTTCACACTTTACAAACGCTTTTCATCCAATGCCGATTTCAAAACATAAATAAAAAGCTAACAAAACAAAACCGTGTTTTCTAATCAACCACAAGATGAAACTCGTGATCGGTCACGATACCTGCACAGAATAAGCATCAGTTGTTATAAATGCCGACACAGAATAACCAACACCTACTTACATCTTGATGGAAAAGTTGTATGGCTTTCTTTGCCACTTTGTGAGTCGAGTGCGTCTTCAAAATATATTAATGTTTTATTATGACGCACAAAACTTGAAACATTTTTAGGTTTTACATCTACGAGTACTTTTTCGTGATAAATTTAAACAAACTTGAGAGTGTTTTTTTACGGAATGGTATAAAAACCCTTGACCAAATTAGTGAGTTTAGGTAAACTAATTGTGGTTATTCTCTTTATATTTAGTTTATATACAATGATTGAGCTATTGTTATTATTTTGAAGATATTTAAATAAATAAATTATATTGGACGTTTCACACAACGCCCTGTAATCCCAAGCGAAGCATAGCTCGTACTATGAGAACTAGATTGCTGAAAAGAATATGTACATAGTTCATTCTGAAAAATTCTAAAACCCTCGACCAGGTAAATCTTATACCCTCTTCATCATCCCTGAATCAAGAATCACTTCCAAACTGGAGTCATACTTTCGGAGCTCTGTTAAAAACTTACAACACCCTTTCCTTTTTCGGTCGGGGGTTAAAATAAACAAACAAAAGAAAACTCTGTGAACGAATAGAAGCTAGAAATAATACACAGACTTGTTTTCGCTTTTGTAGTATGAGCTACGGCGTAGCACCCCGAGCTACGACGTAGTACCCAAAACTAAGATCTTTTGAGAATAATAAATAATTACTGTTAGATTTATTGTTTGTTTTTCACGAGTTTTATCATTGGCTTTTTCAATCAATTTTTACTAAGTCCAAAACACACGTGGTTTTTGTTAGATCCAAGATAAATCTGATAACGTGGTAAGGCCGAAAGATTTTCAAAATATCAGAAAAACCCACAGTGTGCGTACAGTCGATTCAAAAAGAAATGTGTTTAGTTTGGTATTGGTAGTCCAAGGATCTGTTGATGGACGCGGAATTATGTTTGTTATGTTGTTTATTATGTTGTATCAAGGGGAAGGCTGAGGATCAGAATCCCACTCGACTCATAACTTTTGGGATAATAATAGTTTAGTCAAAGATTATAACTATACATGTGATATAAGATAGCTCAACTGTATATTATCTGAATATTATAAATATTATCGTATCAGTTGTAATTTTCTTTATGACTTTTAGGATGTCCCTAAGTCTCTGATAAAAGTTATATCTGATATATGTATAGTTTTGTCATAAAAATGATATATATATTTTCGTTCATTATGTGCAACTTATTGTGCAGTATGAAACAAAAGTCGTTTTTTATTCCTTCGTTCATCTAGGAGACTAAAGAATAAAAAACGTTACAAGTGTTATTTTTGCTGGCTGGGTTTCTCTAGCAAAGTGCGGTAATCAACAATCTATTCAAACTCTTATTATGTACCACTTTTCACGCAAATAAATAAATAAATAAATCAAAACTAGATGGACCGCGTGGTTTGCCGTAGACGGATAGCACGTGGACGGACACGAATAGCCATGTTCCGCGCAGCCTGTATTTTATAAACAGTCTTCAAGAAAATACACGTTTTTTTCAGCACGCAGAAAGAAACGTGTTTAACAGGTAGCCTCAAGCAGCGCAGTACCTGAGGTTTCTTGCGTCTCGGATGCGCTCGTCCCCTTTCCACGAGGGAAGAATCTGGGATCTGATTACTCTGCAGTGTTTCTTAAACTTGATTTACTTTTTATACATTATTTTCGAGTCGTTATTTGGTTATTTCTACCTAACAATGTGGAGCAAAGGGAGGGTTATGAGTTTAACAGACTTTGTATTGTATTTATAATCTATGCATTTGTAAGCGCCAATAATGAGGTCATTCTGCAAATGATTTCAGTTCTTGGAAGTTTTACTTCAAAGTTACGTACATATAAATTGTTTATTTAAAATGAGGTTAGACAGACAAACAGATCAACAACAATAGCCCAAGGCTTTCATTTTTTACTTCTGCTATAATATGCAACCTTGGATATTACGGAATAGCAGTAGTAGATATTAGTAGTAGGTAACCTACCCGTGATCATGGCGCATGCAACTGTAATGAACTATCGGAAAATAATCAAAGTCACTGATCGTGGTATATATCCCGTTTTTAGTAAAAAATATGTTCATAACTACGCGTATAATAGTTTCAAAATTACAAATAATTATATCCGTTTTTTATTTACGCTTATACTTTTTTTAATTCAGAGAGATGAGCACCAGCACGTAGTTACAAGAAAACAAATCTCTTGTATCCTTATTCCAAATAAGAAGTACTTACTTCTCACACCATCAACCTTAACCTCTTTTGCTACCTTTGAAATATTCGGTAAATGTTTACGTACCTATACACTTTATTCGGTTTACTGTTATCGGAAAGAGTCGACCGCTGAAGTGGGTCTTTTCCTTGTTGAAAATCTTATTTCTCTCTCGAAATATACCCAAATATTGACTATTGCTTCTATACTGTTATGCAAATTACGAGGGCATGGCAAGAAGTTTCCCTGACCCCTGACAAAAAGAAAGTTGAAGAACCTTATCTCAAACCTTCGCAGAAAGGTGCTCAAATAAATAAACAAACATGAAGTTCGATTTACTAAGACCCGGCAACATATTACAGCAGAACTGCCTATCATAAGTTGACACTCCAATCGATAAATTGTATGGAAATTACCTTTCAAACATAAAGACACGTGTGACGTAGTCGATCCAATACTTTGTTTAGGTTTTCTATTGTTTAGTATAGTATTATATGATCTGTGGTTTAATGAAGTTTAGTCAATGAAGTTTAAGCATTATTTTGACAACCTTCTGCGAGATAAATCGAAAATGCAGCACTGGCCAAATACATGCGAGCAGCGGCCAGATAAACATGTATGAAAATCCATTGCTGGCGTGTTTAGCGGTCAAATAAATTATGTACATACAAAACTCATATCTGTCGTGTAATTTAAAAATGGAACGATCTTTTACTCCATAACAGGGCAACCAAGGAGGTAACATAACAAAGGTTTTATTTAAATTTCGAACAGGCTTGCAAATAGAAAGCTGATTATTGAAAAAAAAAGAAATGAACACTATAACTTCGTTCTTCGTTATTGGTTTCGAAAAGTAATTGTATTTTCAACTAAAAAGTTTTGCCTAGGTACTCAGATAGTTTTAATTTCCGCGCATTATTTGAGAGAAGTACTAGCCTTGGCCACAACTAGGCAATGATGGACTCACGTATGTGTGCCTCGTCTTCGACTCGGCCCACATTTACACGTTCTTCCCTCATTGCCTCTGTTTTGGGCCGCTGCAGTAATGTACTATTAATTCACATTTTTATGGGCATCGCCATCATAGAAGTACCTAGCATAATGTAAAAAGTTAAGTTAGATAGAGTGATCGCGGCTGGGCCTTCCTTCTGGTGGCTTGTCAGTGGTAGGTACCTACTATCAAGTCGTTGAGTTTGCTGAAAGTTTTATTGGTTTACTATGCAGGTATACATAACTAAGAGAATGAGAGAATATTTTTATAGAGTCGCTATAAGTAAAATAATAAAGGATTATTCCGTAGCTAAGTAGCTGAATATTAGACGTCTGAGACGCGGATTCAATATACGAATAAGTTGTTGAAACTATTACGTTACGGGTAATTAATCTATTTATCCAAACTCCGAAGAAAAGATTGAGAACTGCAATTTCCTCAACGGGGAAAGATAAAGTAGACCGTAGGTATACCAGTCACGTGTTATACCATCCTTTCCATTGTCTGGCAGCTCGGATTTGTTAGTGTCTGGCAGGTACACTAAAGTATATTATCATTTATTATTTTATTATATTAACAGGGACTATTTTAAACATAATATTCAGTCACCAATACTTACACACTGTAAACTGTTGAAACACTATCTTTAAGATCTCTTTTTTACACAGTTTTACAATAAATGATTCTTATTGTTATTCTTATACAACATTTTTTATAGGTCTTTCATTTTGGATTTTATGGAAATATTTAGATATTGAGATAAATCTGAAAGTTTGGATGTTAATAATCTGAAAGTTGGTTTTAATTTTTAACACTGTTACATGGTTAAAAATGAATAAATACTTACAATGTATGATTAAAAAAAACTGTTACCTGGAGGTTGCCCAGGAAGTAGTTTTTTGCGATATCATGTTTTACGATACGAAAATAAACGATAAACGTGAAGTCAATCACCTACCCTAGATTTTCAGGGACCTGGAACAACACCAAAATAAAAGTATCCCATAAAGGATGCTAGGATAAGACCTACTTATATATATATTTTTCAATAGGCTGCCAGAGACAGTATTCAGTGCTCCAACAATACTAAGCGATTGCCTCCTGCCTATGTATATTTTTACTTTTTTTACCTGTAAAGTAGACACAGTTGCTGACAATAATACTTCAGCCTTCAACCACAATGGGATGCTCAATGTTGCATCTCATGGCCTTAGGTATGTATGAAGTTCCAAGATCCAACACCATTAAATAGAGATATGAAGTGTTTTATTACAAATCCATGTTGGAAAGTGGGACTAGGTCGTGTCGTAACCTTATGAGCGTGCCTTTTATTATTAGTAGGGTAAGTGTTTATATAAAGCCATTTTTGAAGTTATACTTCTAATGCGACTTCCAACCAGGTTGCGTTATACGGAAGAACATAGTCTCTGTCTCTTTCTATTCGGGGGAATAGAAAGAGATTGAGACTAGCTGCTAACTATCGTTAATAGATGGCAGTGTTCAGCATTTGACAGCCCATGTTTTTGAAGTTATACGACTTCCAACTGACAGCGTCAAACAAAAGAAAAAGAAACATAGCCGTAAATTTCAATCATCAGGAGCGAGCTCTTTTGGTGGAACGGTGATACCGTCGGACTGCGGTCAGACCGTTCAAATCCAAACCAACATTATAGACTTTTCGCAACTTTTTACTTTTTATTTTGAATTGAAAATTTAGTAGGTATTGCATATTGGTTAAGTACATAAAAATAAATACTAAATTAATTTCACATTAAACACAGAGCGAGAGTGAATGCGTGGCACTCGAAGTATAACTTCTTCCGCACGTAGGGACTCCCCGCACTGGTTTTTTTTTTGTCAGTGGTGATAAGCAAATTTAAAAAATTTGTATAGCTTTTAAACTGTTAAGGTTAGACCGCACTAGGGCGGAACTGCACTTCAGCGGAGCGTCGCGGCAGTTAGCTTCTATATTCTTTCCAAGGTAAAAGAATATAGAAGCTAACTGACGCGACGCTCCGCTGCAGTGCAGTTCCGCCCTAGTGCGGTCTAAGCTTTAACGATTATTTGGTATCTTCTACTGTCAAACTTTGACAGATAAAACGCAATTGAATCGTAGTTTTTCATCTGTTTTTAGGCCATTTTTCTCCAGGACAGTGCCGTTTCAGCTAAGCTGCTTCTTGTTATTGTTCTTTATTTTTATCGTTTCTTCCTTTATTTTTCATTAGTATACCTATTATAATCTGTTTGTGCTGTAGTCGATGCAAATAAATATTTTAAAGTCTATTCTTGTAAGTAACCACTGATGACCTAGATAAGATACGTGACTTGCATCATGTAGAGAGGATTAACGAGCCCTGAAGAACTGTTCCCTCACAATAATCCACAATGAGGGTGAAAAGTTTAGAGTGCGTTTGCTTTATTTTCTATTGCCTTAATGTTACTTATAATCTTTGGAATATCAAGTACCTAGGTAATATAATAAATAAAAATAAGGCATAATAAGTACTTATATTATGCAAATTTTATAATATACATTTTTTATTAGCTTTTTGCGGCTTTATATTATCACTGCGGCCTAGATGGCCTACCTAATTGTGTACGAAATACTAACTTAATAAAATTAACTTAACAATTAGCCTTCTAAATATAAAATTTCTGTCAATGTCCTTGTATCGTTTAATTTTGCTTCCAGATTGAGTATAACTAAACCATTTCCTTCATTCAAAAGCACATTACATAATATAACATAGTTGACAGCTGCACTAGTGATAAAATTAAAATATGTGTAATTAGTAACATGTTTCTGTTTAAAAGCATATAAATAATATCAAAATCTGTTTTTATAAGATTTTCAATAATTAGCTATAGATTTTGTTTTGTTATTATTTTGATAGTTAAATCTACAGCCTCGGTGGTTGAATTTTTAGAAATGGCGTTTTTTATCTTTAGAATCTTAACATAGCGCGATAGCCGCATTTGGAGTAACACAGGACTGAAAACCAGACCTTGCAAGTTGCGCTCTCCTAGAGGGCACGACCCGCGATATCTGTGTCAAGGATATCTCTTAAAATAGACAGTTTGGGTTTGTTACTTGTGTCTATATTCTTTACGGATGAATGGTTTCACATAGTCGAGGTTAGATAAATATATAAACAGCGTAACTTTTCAGCAGGTATACCTTCTAATTTTAATTTTGGCCTATTTTGCAGCTAGCCACCAAAATTTTGTCAAAGAGTTTAGGGAGACTTATAAAATAAGATAAAACTAATAGAAAATTCATCTACATAAAACATGGCACAACTTTTGTATAATATCACTATTAACTGCTATCTAATGCATGTATTAATTACTTTTTAGAAACTTCAACTATTTGTATCAACGGTATTAACTTTCCGTTTATTGTAAGCTCATTGATATAACCAGAAAGGACAGCAAAAGCGGGTGATACGACCTCCAGATGCTCGGTACCTTCGTCCTTGGCTGCCTACCAATGAAACGCTGAAGGTGAACTAAAAGTAATAATACCTACTTCTTCTAATCATCTCTATTCGAATGAAGTTGGGCTTACCATAATACCCATGTGCTACGTGACCGACCTTCGCTTAGATCTCTCCTTGAGAGTCTTTAGAGTAGTCAGAGACATGTCTAAACGTATAGTATGGCCTGGCCACAAATCATTATAATACTATACTAGTATATGGCATAGTCTTATTTTTAAGTGACAGGTGCGCTGCTAGTGAACAATTGGATTTTAAATATAAATGTTGATTAAAACAATAGGGATAGAAATAGAGGCCATGCTTATTTTGGCGGCCCCAGATGAATGCCTACCTCGCCTACAGTCTTTACTATTTGAATTTAAATGACAATCAAAATCGAAAAGTCATGCAAGTGCAGTGACGCAGTTATATTAACTTCTAGAGTATTCGACACCCGTTCTGTGATCTAGTTTTGAATGGGCTCGCGGAGGCTCGTCGTGACGTCATAGAGGCGTATCTGTGACGTCAGCAAGGAAAGTAGGTCGCGCGGTCGAAGACCCCGAGCCGCTGCAGTCGTGGCATATTATCCGTCCTTGGAAACGAGACAAAACTATGCCAACTCTGTTTTTAAAGAATTCGGAATGTCTGCACGATTGCTAGAGTAAATAACGCATGAGCAAATCTAAAAACTGCACTGTTTTATATGAAGTGCAATACTGGTGATTTTTTCATTTGCTTAAAATATAAAAGTAATAATATACTCTTCATGCTGCTAAAACTTATTATTATGAGCAATTCGAAATTACTTAAAAAAACAAACAAATAATTTCAAGTACTGTAAAGTAGCCCTATCACTGCAAGAACTGTTGGTCACGCAGACTTTAGGCATCACCTCAGGGCACTCACGTACCACCTAAAACATAGTCATAACTTTATTCTAATTTTAAAACTTT
Source organism: Eulithis testata (assembly GCA_947507515.1). Lineage (NCBI taxonomy): Eukaryota > Metazoa > Arthropoda > Insecta > Lepidoptera > Geometridae > Eulithis > Eulithis testata. The sequence continues at coordinate 5,629,681 of OX382205.1, forward strand.
ATTTACTTATCGCCATCCTCATTGAAACACCAACCCATACCCCTGTTCCATTGAGATGAGGGAGCGAACTAGGTCAATTGCTGCAGCCCCCGGAACTGCCTCCGATCGATGCGCCGCCGGCGTCAATGAGAACAACCCCGATGCTCAAAATGCCAGCCTATTAATAGAACTGAAGGTGATCAGTATAGGAAGGTACTTCGGGTACTCGAAAGGGTCTCAAGAGTCCTTTTGAGTTTGCGATGACACGATTACTGAAAATGAGGTTAAGTAAGTAGCACATTATCTACCATCCTTTATTCATTTCCAAAAAAATATTCGTACAAAAATTCCATACTTCCATTCCATTCCATACTTTATTGAGATTTAGAACACTATGTAAGGATCGTGCAATCGTTTTTATAAAATTATCAATGGTATAAGCAGACAGGCTTGAGTGCTACTTTATTCAGTCCTTTGGCAAAGAAACATATACTTTTGCTAGTCTGCTGCATAATTTAAGCCTGGCATCACTAGAGTCCTTTTCATGACAGAAGTCCCGCGGAAATTTCCGGAACTAAACTTTAAAACTAAATTTTAAATTAGTTGTCAGGTGCTGTTAATGTGTTCGGATGCTAGTGCGTTTTTATTTTGTTTCTGTCATCAAAGTCTTGTTTTCAATGCCTAAAGTTGTTAAAAGTGCTGCCCGAGAAATAATACTTAAAGTCGACTACAGCGCCGCGTCTGCGGGACTTCATTCATGGAAAGGACTCTAGTGATGGCTTAAACTATAATGTGGGTATAACGTAAAAAATATCAAAATATAAATCACAATTTTGTTACTGTTACTGCGTAAGACCAGTAAGGCTTGACTTTGTGAGATTTGTATGAGTTTACGTCACCAGAATCTGAACGTGCTTTACTTACTCAGTAATAAGTATATTTTGAAATATACCGTGGAGTAGAGACGAAGGCATACATGCAGCTTGGAGCATTGAGCAAGCGTCATGGAGAAAACCAACGGAAGGCTTAACCGTCTGTGAAAATGTAGTAAAATCCTAGTAAATGCAGTAGGTTTAGTACCAGTAGGATATTTTATGAGACTGCAAAGTAATTGAAATCAAGATATGGCCTAAAAACGTACGTATGTCTATATACACAGTGGTCATGCAGGCGGCATCAAAGTAAAGATGACATCTAAAAAATATTGCCAAAATAATGCAAAAGATATTTATTAGAAAAATATTTCTGACTTTGATGTTTTGCTTTGTGCATACAGATTTTATAGTTATTATTGACTTCAATTGCTGTGCAAGTAAATTAAAAAAACAAAAGATTTCTTTAACTTCTTTATACCTATGTGAGAAAATATGATGATGACACACCCATTTTGGTCTCTTATTATCTGTAACCAGTGCCATAGAATAGATAGCCTTCACCAGTGTTTTAAGAAGAAAAATTTGATCTGCACACAAACAACGGATAACATGTTACGTAAGGTTTTGTTCACTAAACAAACAACTTATAGTATAAGAGTTACTAACAAGTTCATACGATTAGTTCACTATGTATTTTGACGCCCACTACACCTACTGCCCGGTAGGTTTGTAAATAGAATAAATTATTACCCAGTTACTTATTACTTATTATTCTTAATTAATTGATCGAGTGAGCGAAGCGAACGAAGATCTTACTGACAACTTCAAAATGCTTTGTATGTTTGTATGTTTGTTCGTCGAGATCTTTGGAACCGCTTATCCGATCTTCACAGAATTGTAGGTATACGGATAATACTCTTAAGTTTTACTGGTTTGTTAAATGAAGTAAATTGGTCAAGGGGTCGTGAAGTTATGAGAGTCCAAAGAGAGTAAAAAAAAAAGTCGTACAATAATATCAAGTGGGGTGTCATATGATAGGGTTTTGTTTAGACATTCTAAAACCTTTTTTATTTTGATTCTAATAGTTTTTGAGTTGTTGTAAAAATTATAAAATTGACAAACCCAGTATAATGTGAGCTACCATTTCTTGGAGTTTCAATAATTTTGTAGTTCAAGTAAGACTGGTACTTAGCTAGACGGCGATTTCGAAGCGATTTGCAAAGTTTATTACAACCATTGGTCAATAACAATTGTTTGTGTTTTATTAACCTCCGACCATCACGAGATCTCAGTTCGGGGCGAACTACTAGTTAATCCGGCTAAATAAAAAAATACTATTTCCAGCAGTTTAAGTAAAACATTACAGGTGCTTAGTAGAGCTCTTCCGGTAGGGAAGTACTAACACCGTTCCTATTTCTGACGTCAAGCAATGATACTCGAAATGCAATACTTTGTGTAATTTTTTAGTCCGAGTGTTTTCACTAATCAAACTGAAACTACTGGGAGGCAATAATACAATAACATCTATTGTCAAGCTTAGTTCCATCCAACGGCAACGACCGCCGAGTCAGTTACCTTCTTTGAGAAGTAGGACACCAAGTCATGATACTGAAGTATCCCAAGGGAACTTCTAAGGCATCATTAACGCTAGAACGAGTAAAGAGCAAAACAAACAGCGGAATCGAAGGTAAAGGGGTCGAGTAAAATAATTCAGAATTAATTTGTGCTAAGTGGACAAACGTCTGCAGAGATTTCAGAAGGTTCATTATTATTTTAAATGATTTTTGGCAGTAGTTAACGTCAAATGTATTTAATTAAATACTCAAAACTAAGCTAGAGAAAATTTAAATAAATTAATCACTATTCTCGGCCATTTTACCTACAAAAAAAATGCAACAGAGATGTAGTACACTTGCGTAGCGCAATGCTACGTGCGTAGCTGCTCGTAGGCAGATAGCTACGCGCGTACCTAGTTTAACTACTTGGACATAATACAATATCTTTTTGCGCCTAACAGAGCTTTTACTTTATATCCTGACTTAGATTTATTTTTACTATGCGATAGTATTTAGGCCATTTTGGAAAGTCTTATACTTTTAGGATCCGTTGTGAGCTGTGCGATGCTTTTCAGTCACTTTTAATCTGGCTCTTAATACTTGAATTTTGACCATTTAGCAACTTAACGTTAATGAAATAGAGGAAACTTTGTTTCGACTAATCTACCTTTAGTACAGTAATGTATCTGTGTTCTTAAAGGTACCAAAAACGGCAGAACATTTCAAGAGTTTCTTCTATAAAATTAAAGCCATTTACGAACTAACAAGCGTTCCCGGTACTGCTCAGCCAGCGATAGATGTAATGGTCCCGCAATCAGTTGGGACAAAATTTATTGTTTTTCTATTGTAACAAACTAAACCATCTTCGGAGTCCGGGTTCACCGACCTTTCTGTACCTCGAAACTTTTCGTTTCCTTACAAAGTAATGTATTTAAATCGTAGGGTAATTTATTATTTCTTGCATTGTGTTTTTAGCTATTGATGTCATTCTATTCGACATGCTTTCACATGTTATTATTTGGCTATCGGTGTGTCATTGACAATGGTGAATAGCATTTTTTTAAATTGAAGGATTCAGATTGCGCCTATTATCATAAAGGATATACTTAATGTTGTTGGTATTGTTGATTTTAATCATGGGATACACTGGGCTTAGAATGTTTTGTCTGTAAAATTTAATAAAGAGTTAAATAAAAAAAAATGTCGTTCACACGTCACAAGTCCATAGTATAGGTAGTTGTAGGTACAAAAGTATTTTAGTAACTCACCTCAGTGCTACCAAAGTCACTTTGGGGTCGGAACATTGCTTCGGGCATTTCGCCTATTAATATTACTAAAGATAGGATTCATTCTGTTAACAGCTTTTAAAAAACCTGAATGCTGTGGATATTTCAAAAGCAATTTGATAGAATATATAAACTGGTAAGTAAAGGCAACGAACCTGTATTCTTCAAAATACTATTAGAAACTCAATGCCTAAGGGATGAGTCGGTATTATATTGGAAGGCAGAATACCCTTGTATGCTTAATTAACATACTATGAAGTTTCATTTTAGCTAGCCACTGTACGTTAGGTCATTATATTATGTCCTTACTAATTTATCGTTGCATCTGCAGAGAAAAACGCGACATTTACTCGAATAGTTTGCAGAAGACTCATGGTGAGTCTTGTCTTTCGTGTTACGTAGGGTACCTACTATTATTTCTTCTCTGAATTAGTTTCCACCCATGACTCGTGACTTGGTATAATTGTAACCTCCACCATCAACATAAAATCATTTTTTATCAAACAAAAAAAAGTTTTGAAAAATAATAAAATAAAAAAGCGAGGTTTTGGGATTCGTCATTACAGTGCTAAAAAACAAAGGTCAAATGACACCCCAACTTTAACCTTATTTACATCAAATGTTTAACCTGGATTTAGGAAATGATAAATGGGATAAGATCACAGTTTTCAGTCACAGGTACGCGAAATATTTAGGGAGTTATTCAAATTTTGTCAGGGATTGAATACTAACTAGGTACTTCAAATTGTGGGTGTGTACTAAATTTAGGTAGTGTGTCTGATTTTCTGACTGCATTCTGACTTTGAATCAGAAGTCTGAACGTAAACCAGCTACTGTGCCTAAGGAATAGATCCTGAGCTTTTAAATTTTTTGATTGTTTTTCGTGCTTTCAATACCACTATCTCCGGCTAACCTAACTGTCAGTATTTCAAATCTGTGGTGTAATTGAGACTATTGTTTATCTCCGTCACGTACCCCCTAATCTTGTTGTCGATGAGCAGACATTGAACTGCTTTATGAAATTGTCCCACGTCAAGGCCGTGCCAGTGGGGTGATGACATCGAGTACACAATATGCTATCAAATTAAATTAATTATTTCGAGAGCCATTGAAATCCATGAGCAAATAATGATATTAAGTATTTTAAGATCTACTGGACTAAAAAATCCTCACAATAACGTCCAATATTTTTAATTTACAAATGGTTTTGACTTCCGATGCGATGGACCGACAATACATAAATATACAACCGCGGAACAGACGTTTACGTGTAAGTAAGCAAGCTTGATGAGTCTAAGTTGGTGCTTTTTGTTTTGATGAAGCAAAAAAGGCACCTAGTTCAGTCGTCAATATCAATAATTGAACAAAAAATAAGTAAGATACTATTATGATACAAACAAACACTTGTCGATGCCGGAGAGTCGCACTGCGTGTGTGGATACCTAAGCGTTGAGGCTGTCACAAGCAGATCTGCGTAGGCAGGAGTAGCTAAAAACTATCTCTTTTAATACAACATGAAAGCTTTTTTAACGTACTTACTGCATCACATGTGTTCATGATTGTATATTTAGAATGTTTGTTAAGCCATTTCATTAGATATATAGATAGATAAACACTTTATTGTACACAAAGATGAATTACATAAGTACAGGAAATAACATAAAACAGGCAGTACAATGAGTGGTCTTATTGCTAAAAGCGATCTCTTCGAGACAACCTTTGGAATTACATTAGTTACATTTTTATCATACAAACAAAGACTCTAGATTACTAGTTCATGCGAGCTAGAGTTGCGTGTCTCTCCTTTCTGCCAAAATATTTTTGTATGATAAAAATAAGTAATGATAACCGTTGAAAATATATTAGATCTTTATGTGAAAGAGGTCGTTTGAGCGAAACGCTAATAACTTTTCATAAGTAGGTATAAATTACTTTTAGTTCTGAGAATATTTTGAAATCATGATGCCAACTGATACTTACCAGCATGTTCTACGGTGTTGTAAACATTTTCTTTGCTCTCGGTGTTCGAGCTTAACGGGATTAAGCTATAATGCACATAGATTATACACTAATCTGAAAGTCAAATAACGGCACGAAATATACCTAGTACCTACACTACAAGACAGAAGGTGGCACGTTCTTATGATGTATGATATATTCCAGAAATCCTCGTAACTCACACCAGCGGATTTTCAATGAAGAAAATAATAAATACGACATATCACGATCAGTGCTACGAAATATGCTACGAGTTTTCGTAGCCGTTCCTACAAACTTACCAATTTCGCACAGGTCATCAGCCGATTTATTAAAAAGAGTCTAAATAAAATACACCTTTTCTATAAATAGGTATATAAGCTCAATCCACTTGTGTGGCTTTTAAAACTGCCTTTATTAGTAGATTATTGACAGGCGTCATGGCTCAGTCGGTAGTAGCTCTGCCTTCCGTGCTGTGGGTCGTGGGTTCGATCCCCACCGAGAACAAACATTTGTGTGGCAAACATAGATGTTTGTTCTGTGTCTGGGTGTTTCTATGTATTATAAGTATGTATTTACAAAAAAAAAAAATTATGTATGTATTCTATCAGCCATCTAGTTCCCATCGTACAAGCTTTGCTTAGTTTGGGACTAGAAGGCGTTGTGTTAAGTGTCCGTGAATATTTATTTATTTATTTATTTATTTATTATTATACAAGGGGATAAAGCAGTGTCTTCTGTCGCGGGTGACGATTTAAATAGCGAGCGTAACGAAGGACTCGAAGTTTACTCCCGAGCGTAGCGAGGGTGTTAAAAACTTAAATCACGAGCGAAGCGAGGTATTTAAGACGAGTCCTGAGAGTAGCGAGGGATTTAAGTTCACCCAAGACTAAGACAGCTTTATCACCGAGGAAAATACTCTACTTTTCGTACCATTTGCGAAAAAATTAACACAATAATAATATGAGATAGCATTTTAGAACATTAACTTATTTATAAAAATAAATTAAAATAAACTTAACGTTTATGTATTTGAAGAAAACAAAAACGCGGCATTTTCCTAGACTAATATTTTTTTGTCGGAAAAGCAAAGGCATCAAGCTCATACGGCCTGCATAATAAATGCGTATTCCTTTTTCAAAAAGATGTATAATGCTTTGTAAACAAACTCAATGGTGTAAACACAGATGTAGTTCAGTATAAATTTTCTCTCCCTGTTTTTAACAGATTAAAAATGACTATTGTTATGTTCGCTTTTTGTGGCATAGAATGTCACTTTTTTGAGCAAGTGGTACGAAAATATATTTTTTATATACGACAGTATATTTTTCACTAAAAACAGGCTAACGAAACATAATATAATGCTTATTATGAAAAAATCGTTGTTACTATTAATCAGATTATCAGAATAGATCTATCAGATTATGTAGATACGTATACGCCATTACACAACAATATTCGTTGGTTATCTGTTCCAACAGTATTTCATTAACAATGTTACGCAAACGTCGATTTCATAGATTGCTAATTAGGTTTATTTCGAGTGTATTAGAGGATGATGCAACACCCTGCTAACTTGTCAACACACCCTCCACTACCGGTCAGAAACATAAACCCAGGTACAGACACCCTTTAGCTTGTGGAAGTTAGGTACCTACACCCCTACACTAATTTATTTTTATGCCGTATTATGGGTACCTACGTCATTTTTACGAAAACAACCGTACGAGACCGAGGGTGACCTTAGAGAGTAGTAAGGCAGGATATAGTTGTTCTGTGGGTAGGGCCTGCCAATATCAGAATGATGCGAAGTGGCATATTGTCGCTTATCGTAAAAAAACAAACTCGAAACCAGTAGAGCTCCTAAATTGATTTCAAACAGTTTCGAACAGTTTTCGAACTGACATAATGCGTGGATATTTTTATGATATAAATGACTATGACAAGCCCTCAGATCTCAAATAGCATGGATATAAAAACAATAAAAATAAAGAGCCAGGGTATAAAGCAGACAAATCAAATTATATTTTATTATTTTTATTGTAATAAACCATACAATGGTGCCGATCTTGTTATTACATTTTTCCAAACAGTACTTGAAACGTTGCCGTTCCTTTTACTGAAACGTCCATTGAAATGTTACATTTTTTAGGCCTTACCTTGCGTTTTTTAGAGGACGCAATTTTATTTTTTTGATGTGTAGAGGGGGTCAGTGTATAGCTAAAAACAAGTTTGTGGGGGTCGCAACCCTTGTCCCACGGCCGCCATCTTGAAAATAGGGGTTGAAATAGTTTTTACGATACATCTCTTAAACTATTTATTTGATAAAAAAAAAAATTAACATTTTTTGTTGCAAATTAAATTCTCTACAACTTTGGTCCAGTAACTTTTTGTCGTAGAACTATAAGCGCTCCGAAGTCAGTACTATTTTTCAGTACTCTTAACTATACCTATATTATACGTGTGTACTAATAATATGTCACCAGTTTTTTTTTTTTTTTTGTTATTATAACTTTTTTAGTTACAAATTTTATTACAAATTACTGGACCAAAGTTGTAGAAAATTTAATTTGCAACAAAAAATGTTGACAATTTTTTTTTATCAAATAAATAGTTTAAGAGATATATCGTAAAAACCATTTCAACCCCTATTTTCAAGATGGCGGCCGTGGGACAAGAGTGGCGACCCCACAAACTTGGTTTTAGCTTTACACTGACCCCCCCTACACATCAAAAAAATAAAATTGCGTCCTCTAAAAAACGCAACCCCAAATGTAACTATTCAATGGACTATTAACTAAGTTTTGAACCTAACTGAAACGACAAAGACAGCTATATTATAAGCGCTGTCAAATAAGATTAGTTTAAAAAATGCAACAACAAACGACACCAATATTCGAAAAAACAAAATTCAGTTTTGTAAAACAATGGTCTACATGTAAAATACAATTTCATAAAAGGTCTGAAACTTATTGAACAGTGCCTCTAGGTTCGAACAAATAGCATTGATGGTAAGCACTTCCCAGTACTCCCGTGAAATGAGGCTCATAGTTATAGATCAGGTATTGATTCTCTTCAGCGGCATTCGCGAAGGAATGGTCACTCTTCCTGCATTCTCTCACGAAGAAATCCATAAAGTATCGGTTTGCTTTCACAGCGTTCATGGAGTGAGGATAACCTTTTGAGAGTTTCCATTCGAATGCGCTTTTTTCGGGGTGGAACTGTACACCGAAGAATGGGTATCTGTAAAGTTGGCTTACAATAAATCCTAGGAAGTCTATATTTTATGGTGGAAAAGAATTTGCAGGCAATATATGTAAGTACTAGGTGCCCCCCGCGACTTCGTTCGCGTCCCGTTGGATCCCGTTAATTTTTCGGGATAAAAAGTAGCCTATGTGTTAATCCAGGTCACAGACTATATATAATACAAGTTTCATCCAAATTGAATCAGTAGTTTTTACGTGAAAGAGTAACAAACATCCATCCATCCATCCATATACTTACAAACTTTGACGCTTATAGTATTGAGTAGGATATGCATAATCTCTATGTATGTATGTATATGCATAATCTCTATATCTAAAAATATACAATCATCATTATCATCCACAGCGTGATTTCACCCACTGTTGGATATAGGCCTCTCTTTTGATGTACCACTCCTTACGACCCCGTGCCAATCTCATCCAATTTTTGTCCGCTATGACAGCGATATCGTCTGCCCATCTTGCTGCAGGACGACCGACATTTCTGTAACCAGTTCTTGGACGCCATTCAGCTATAGTAGGTGCCAAATAACACCGCAATACAGGTCATTCACCCACCTTCCCACCTTCACCGCAAAATTCAATTTATGTATGGCTAATTCTGTCGCTTTCCATACAAACCTGTCGCTAAGACGGTATCGCTCAAATCTCGTTAGTAGGTACTGTTTGTTCACCATACATAAATTGAATTTATCGACATCGTGGTTGACCTGTATTGCGGTGTTATTTGGCACCTACTGTAGCGCCTTACTCCACCTGAGCCCGTAGTCTGAGTTTTGTTATGGTGACTTGCGACGAGCGAGAATCGAGAACCTCGCAGTTTTTGTACGGAGTAAAATAGTTTGCAAATGTCCCGCTAGAGGCGCTTAGAAGGTTTTCCTACAAAATATCTCTCAAGTCGCTTCTCGGTATGCGTTTCGATCAATAAAACAAAGCTCAGACTAAGGGCTCTGGCATCACCTCGCCTTGCCAAGTGTTCTGCCCAAGTCCATTTTAGTTCCGTTACGCGATTAAATAATACAAAATAAAAATATACAATACCTAATCTAGTTGTATACAAAATAACAACACCTATCTTTCTGTACTGATTCCATCACAGAAATAAAAAGTGTAAGCGATTCTAGTAAGAGTATTTTGCAATATTATGGCTTTCTTAAGGCACTTACTTTTTGTTTTCGATGCTAGCGATGAACCGAACACTGTACGCATCATCAGTGTATGACGTCACTTTCCAGTTTTCAGTGAGGTTGTGAGATTTTAGATTCTGGAAAGAGAAAATAAATTTATCATGATACTCGAGTGCACTAATAACAAACTCTACGTTAATTTTTTTTTCCAATTTACACATTGAAAAGTTCCATAAAAGCCATGATACAATCCAGCTCGAACTTTAGGAATTCGGCAAAGCAACTGACTTATTTTTCGTAGATTAACAACAATAGTAACAACAATGATTTATTAGTAACTACCTCATCCACAATGCAGAACTGGTGAGCATTGACAGTAACTTTCTCATGTTCTAACAGATCGATGATATCATCTGGGGCATCTTTGAACATTTTGCTGCCACGGAAATCTGTCAAAAAATAGTATATTATGCAACTAGTGAATAAAAGACGGATTTAAAGCGAGGGCCATAAACGAATCACGAGTAAGTGAAGGATTCTAACGACTGAATCACGACCGTAGGGAGTGGTTCATTATGATTCAAGTGTTAGAAATCCTGAACGACGTGAGTGGTTCATGGCCCTCGGTATAAATCCGTTTTATTCAAGAGTTGCATACTATACTTTATACCATGACTACGAGAAAAAGAAAGATTGGAGGTTGTAGAGCCAATGCTATAAAACCTCCTTGCGCAAAAACAATAATTAGATGGAGGTGAAATGTATTAGTGTGTTCTAAATTAAAACACCAAACCAGTGCTTTTTATTCACTGTTTTCAGTGAATAAATTAAACTTTTTAGAAAGGGAATGGTATAAAATAATTTGCCTTTTTTTTCTTATTATGTACTATTGTTTGTTTAAATTAATATTATATTATGTTATACCAATTTAATTGTAACTGATCTATTGTAATGATTTCAATCTAAAGCGAATAAATGATTGTCTATGTCTATGTCTAAAAATAAGAATTACCACCACTCCCCGTCCAGTGGCACCCTCGTCAAAGATGAGTTTCGGTGAAGAAACGAGTATTCGGGGGTCTTCGTAGGAAAATGCATGAATTTTTTTTAAACATTAAATAATATATGTTTTAAATAAGTCTACGTACCTATTTTTGAATATGCCAGAATAGATCGTGTTTTTGATAATTAGGTATTTCATTTGCTTTTAATCTTTAGTAAATAAATTAGACTATTACTTAGTTAGTTGGCAGTACAAAGTGTAAAAACACATAATTACGCTGATTACTAGATAGGTACCTAACTGTTTTGTGAGATTAGACAAAATTTAAGTAGGTACGTACCTAAGTACCATTAACCAAGTACCTACATTTTACCTGAATCTTATATTTGAACTCTAATATCTCAAAACTTTCTCACGTTCTTTTAGCAAAAAGTTTGTTTTGACTGTTATTTTATTATGCAAACGGACAATCTACTGAGTTCTTAAACATTTTAAAATATTACGTATACTTATTATAGTTTATTTTTATCATCTCTTTGATTTCACCGTTCAAACTTTTAGGATAATACCTACCTACATATTTACAACTGTGATAATACCTACGAATAAAACATCTAGAAATTGAAATCTATCAATAAAAGTAGGTACCTAACGCTATCCGCTATTTTTAAAAAGCACAACAGCCTGCTGTGCTTTTTCAAAATAGCGGACATGCAATGTCCATCGAACTTCAGTACGTAATTCTTACTTTCTCTAGTCCATCTGGCTTACCATCAGTAAAATAAAGCGGGTCATTCCCGTAAGAGTAACAAGTGACCCTATTCTCTTTTTCCCCTCTCCCTGAGTCCAAGATAATAAGAAGTTCAAAGCCCAGACAGGTGCCGAAGATCGGGAAGTAATCTCCATTATCGTTCAGCTTCTTAGCTATCTCGAAGATGTGCTGGCCCGCGTCTGCGTAGCCGTTGGATTGGTTAAAATAGGTGGCGCCACCAGGAATGAGGACCCTGGAATAGAAAAACTGGCTGCTGTAGTACGCTGTTGGTAACATAGTAAGGAGCTATGTTAGAGACTGCATCATCTAACCGAACGCCCCGAGTAAACTTTAGTTTAAAAAAAAACATGGACATTTCCATGAATTTTTTTATTTTTTAGAAATGTCCATGTCCAAAACTAAGCAAGCTTGATGGGAACTAATAGATATTTACTTACTTTATTGATGTTTGTTCTGTGTCTGGGAGTTACTATGTATTATAAGTATGTATTTACAAAAAAAAAGTATATAAGTACTATATCAGCAATCTAGTTTCCATAGTAGGCACAAGCTCTGCTTAGTTTGGGACTAGAGAGCGTTGTGTATAATGTCCAAGAATATTTATTTATTTATTATTTATTTAATTATTTGGTAATCTGAGATACATAAAGAAAACATCCATGTTTGTCACTTACAAATCTTTGTTCTCGGTGGAGATCGAACCCGTGGGCGTGGGTTCACGACCCACACCACAGCACGGAAGGCATAGCCGCAGATCATATAATACTAAGTACACTATCTTAGATTTTTTTGTACTTGTTTATACCTACTACAATTATATATAGTAACATTGAGTTACTATTTAAAATTGCAATTTTTATTAGTAGGGGAAGGTCGGGTAAAGTGGTCACCCCAAGCTTTGAATGACTGCCGCTTAATATTATGTTAATATATATCTTATATTATCAATTTATACTCTCAAGTTAATGTAGTTTTGATATCACATTGTTATTTTACAAAGAATTAATTACTATTTTATAAGTTTTAAGCTGCACAAAATTATCTTGTGACGCGAGTACCACTGTACTCGCGTCACAAGATAATTGCCACTGCATAGTCTCAATAAAATACACTTTTTGTTACACTTATTCAAGTTTTGTCGTCTATTGTTTTTAGGAAATAATTCAATAGACGACAAGAAGACAAAGGAACTCTAATTTCCTAATTATTAACTAACTACCTAACTACAAGAGTAGGCCACTTTACCAGAAACAGCAAAGCGACGAAAAAAAATGGCTCAAAAGTCAAATGAGATTATACCTATTGTCTTCGTTTGCCGTGAAATAACATGTCCATAATAGAGACTAAACCGTTAAAATATTAAATTATTTATAACTTTTGTTGGACACAGTGACTTATCACAATGTTTAAACCACTGACCTTAGATCATAGACCACAAAAGTCACTGTTTTTGCAATAAAAACTTTACGCGTGAAACAAAAGTGTCCGTGTTTACTGGAGCAATAATGGCGTCGGACAATGAATTGTTTACACATGCTGTTGATAGATTTTGGTGGTTGGTTGGTCATAAAAACGACGGTGACCACGTTACCAGCCTGGGCCACTTTAGCGAACCTTCCCCTACTATGTGGTATAAGTTTCGAATAAACTCACCCATTGATCTTTCCAATAAGTTCTTCGTAATAAGCGCGATCCTTACCAATCCTGGAATTGAAACAAAAAATATCAAGCTGGTTGCAATTAATTCTCAGTTAATTTTGTCACTGCGTCTTATCGGTAGGTCCCTAGGTGCGTAGAAGGTAGGCTTATGTAGATAAAACTTACATAATAGGCACTACCCTAGCCCCAGACGCCTCGACATCCTTTACATATGAAGCGGCGATGTAGCTCGTATAGTTCTCCTCAGGGTACTTCCCGTGGAGGTAGAGGGACTGCTCCTGGGACAGCACACCGATGATCGGACGGTCGTTCACGATCGGTACCTCATCGTTTCTCACCACCACCACCGCACCTTCGCTTCGGAGGAAATACACCAGCGTCAACAGCAATGCAGCTTTCATCATGACCAACTCGCTCCAATTGTTCTCATAACAACACCACCTATAGGTAAAATATTCACTTATCATTCAGAGCTAATCAACCGATTAGTTGTTTTAATTTTAAAATCAAAACATTATGTATTAAAACAATAAGGAACATAATCGAGTGTTTTTTCTTTTCTTTGTTCGGTGCCGATTTGATCTTGTGCTATGATTAGATGTTATATTATTAACCTGATGACGATTATGTTAAAAACATCATTCGCTAAGCAAATTAATATTTCTTCTGCGATACGAGTCGTGTACATCAGAACACAGTGGAACGTACGTAGTTCGTCTAAAAATAACTCTACTGCTCTAGAATTTGAGATATTCGTGATACAAATATCTGTCACGTTATTGGTTTAGGGTAAATACAATGACAACAAACATTGACTGTTGACCACTCCATCATTGACTGTTGACCACTCCATTAGGTATTTTCTAAATAAAAGCTATTTTTTGAAAAGATTTTCTCATTTCCTGAACTATTTTTGCCTTTGGTGATATTAAATTATATTAAGACTAGTGGTTGCGAGGTGTTATTTTCTTGTAGTATTTTATTTGAACGAACCACCTTATCGAACCATAAAAACCCCTACAAACCCCTAAGAACCCTATAAACCAAAAAATATATGCGCGCCATCTTAGATGTCAAAATGGATGACATTTTCGTAATCAGCGTCCTAAAATGACTCGAAAATGACAGACATATCAAATTTTTGAAAAAAAAAATTGCGCGCTATCTTGGATTTCAAAATGGATGACATTATCGTAATCAGCGTCCCAAAATTACTTGATAACGACACCCACTTACATCGGCTATGGTATATACATACAAACATTACAAAATTAAAAAAAACTTCCAATAATACGTACATAGGCACAAAATATAAAAGGTGATGTGGGTAGAGTAGTAGAGCTCCAAAGCTCTACTACTCTACCCACATCACCTCAGAGTTGATGGAAATTGGACACAGTGCACAGGGCATTTCCTCAGGGGACGTGCTCTGTGAGGTAATATTCATGTTATAAGTTTTTAAGTACCTACCTAACCGTTCTGTAACTACTTAGGTAGGTAGGTATGTACTTATTTCTCATAAAAATGAATATTGAACACAATCATCACTTAGGTAGGTACCTTAGGTACCTTGGCTACCTTCACACTTACTTTTAATATAACCCGTGCCCCAAATAATGATTTGAACTGTACACTGAATTATTTTGCAAAACACTTGAAGGTAAAATTTACTGACTCTGGCTAACGTGCGATTTACTATTTTCGCGCGATACATTCTTAAGTTTTATACGCCTACCTAATTAGGTACTGAAGATGGACTGATAATAAAGCTCTAAAATAAATCGCTATTGTTGCTATTGACACACGAGCCAATCAATAAAGCCCAACCAAACATAGTACCGGCTTCGCATGCGCGCATTACGAGCTTAGTAGGCTAGGGTAGGCTGTACCTACTACTTAGCTACAACGGGTAGAGTAGGTTAGGTACCTAGGGTACTCGTATAGCTAATTACAATATTTTTACATAATTAGTAGGTAGGTACTAGTTTTATCTACTAAACGTTCGATGACCTCTGCAGACTATGGCGGGTGGCTAACCCTCGGATGTGTTCTTACGTACTTATACCTACTACTATAGTTAGGTTAGGTACCTACCTACTACCTACTCGAGATAAAATTACTTCTTTCAAACAAAGATTTTATTTCATCTACATAAATACCTATCACCTCGTTTGGAAAATAAGTATGTAAAGTAGGTAACCTCCGTAGCTTTTGCCGCGTTTCAGCTGTCGTAGTTTAAAAACTGTAATTCAGGTTGTAGCAAGTTGATCAACATTTCGTTGCGTTTTTGGCATGAACCTATGTCGGCGCCTTGATTTACCGTCTTTGGTATTTTTAGTCTGTTCTACACTAAGTTTTTATTAACTGGCAACACTGTATTTTAGTTGTCAAAAGAAAAATGCCGCTGCCAAGACGGGACGTAATGATAAAGGTATTTTGATGTTATTTCAGTTTCTTGTCCATAATTTCATATTAAATCAAAAACTATTACAACAGACATTTTAAAAACTTAAAATAAAGTTTCAGTGATCTAAGTAATGTGATTGAACATACGACATAAAACTGAACATCTTGTTTTAGGTTGGATTTCTGCGTTGACAGTAAAATTCGTATAGCTCTGTATTTGGCGAAAGAAAGGAGTTGAGAATGTTTGAAATGGTAAGCACCATACCCTTTATTAGTTATCTGCTTACTCTTACTGGCTTACTAACGCTCTACTTTGAAATAAAGCGGCAGAATTTTGGGACGGAACATTCACATTGTGTTTCGATATTTTCAGAATGCAGCAGAACCGATGCAAGTGGATGTTCCACCTGAAGATAACGAGAACAATGAAGCCGAGTGCTATGTGGTGGATAATCCCTCCTTAGATTTAGAGACATATTCAGCTGCATACACAGGCTTTGCCAAGCTGTATAGACTAATGTTTGTTGCTGATCATTGCCCTACCCTAAGGTTGGAAGCTCTAAAAATGGCCATAACCTATATCATGACAACATATAATGTAAGTCTGTACCAATCACTCCATAAGAAGCTTGCTGAAGCCGTGGTTGCCGCAGGCTTGCCTGACGTAGCAGCTCAGATGGGCTCACAGGATATACCTTCCATTGACACTCAATGGATAGAAAGTAAAACAAAAAAAGCTGCCATAAAGCTGGAAAAGCTTGATACAGATTTGAAAAATTACAAAACAAATTCAATAAAAGAAAGCATTAGAAGAGGGCATGATGACTTGGGTGACCACTATCTCGACTGTGGTGATTTGAGCAGTGCATTGAAATGCTATTCAAGAGCAAGAGATTACTGCACAAGCGGCAAACACATTATAATGATGTGTCTGAATGTGGTCAAGGTATCAGTGTATCTACAGAACTGGGCTCATGTTCTCAACTATGTGTCCAAAGCGGAAAGCACACCTGATTTCAACGAGGTGCCTGGAAAAGATTCCAATCAATCCATACTGACCCGCCTAAAGTGCGCTGCAGGTCTGGCTGAGTTAGCTACAAAGAAATACAAATCTGCTGCCAAACACTTCCTTGCAGCCAGTATTGATCACTGTGACTACTCTGAGCTGCTCAGCAGCAACAATGTAGCCGTGTATGGGGGACTGTGTGCATTAGCTACATTTGACCGCTCAGAATTACAAAAGCAAGTCATAGTTAGCAGTTCTTTTAAATTATTTCTAGAACTAGAACCACAGTTACGAGATATCATTTTTAAGTTCTATGAATCAAAGTATGCCTCTTGCTTACGATTATTGGATGAGATTAGGGATAATCTTATGCTGGATATGTATTTAGCTCCACACTTGAACTCCCTATACATGCAAATAAGGAACAGAGCATTGATTCAGTACTTCAGTCCATACTTGTCGGCTGATATGAGACTGATGGCTTCTGCTTTCAACCGCACTGTCAATGCTTTGGAAGATGAGTTGATGCTGTTAATACTTGATGGGCAGATACAGGCGCGCATTGATTCACACAATAAGATTTTGTATGCCAAGGATGTTGACCAGAGAAGCACTACATTTGATAGGAGTCTAACCATGGGAAAGGAGTATCAGCGAAGGACATCTATGCTCATACTGCGGGCTGCAATGATCAAGAATCAGATTCATGTCAAAGTAAGTTCCTTTACAAAGCATTTTTATCTTTTTTCAACCAGTTCCAGTTTTAACATAGACCTAAATAAATAAGTGGATCATTGCCATTGTTTCATAGGCCTACCTAGTAATAATAAAAAGTTCTAGTATTCCATTTGCATTTTTTTAGGATTTCTTTAAGTACTCTTATCTACATTGCACCCTGTTTGTTTAACTAACTTATATTTTGGCATTCTAGAATGTTGGGCGTGAAGCAGGAGCACAGGGTGGTGAAGCCCCTGGCTCCAGTACGAGTCTCACACCAAGGACCTTTGACACTGTGCCCCTGTGATAAACTACCCCAGATACATGCATGACAACCATGTATTGCTATTGCAGTGGTGGAAAGAAACAATTAATTCAACATTTAATTTGCTACACAAGTCATGATTCAACACAAACTCTAGCATTACATGTTAAAGTGATAACGTCATGAGCCTATTTTCTGGCACACCGTTTCAAAGCGCGAACGCGTATTGTACATTGGCATGTGAATATAGATCTTATCAAAATGAACATTTGTGTACTGATTAATAATAATGTATCTGCTTTTGTTTTTGTTTAATGAGACTGCAGGAGTAGACTAACTATTCAACAAATTGTTGTTTCTTTAGGATGTTGTGTAAAGAAAATGGTTTTATCAGCACATAATGCTGGTGCAATCATTTCACAACATTGTTAATACGAAACTATTATATGTATGTAACCGCAAAAATATTGTATTACGTAAATTTTGGATTAAAAACTTAAAAGGCTTTTTGGAAGGTTTTATTCCGTAACATTGTATTTAATTTTGACCATAGTGTGATTAACTTCCCCCTCAAATTTTTAAATCCCAGTTTTGTCTTCTGGCAAGTAAGGTCACCCATGGTCTATGTTATGTAGGGATGTTAAAGTCAATGTTGGGTTTATAACATTTATTTTAAATTAAACAATTTGACGTGTACCTATTACATTATGTTATATTAGCTATCTTTTTCACTACATGCAATTGGTTGTAAGCATGTGGGGCAGGCGCCGTTTGACACTCCAAAGGCAGGTGGTCGATTTCCAGAACATGCCACCAGCCACTGAAAAGAACAGTAGAATATAAGCATTAGCATTAGGTAGGTACCATTGTCTCCATTTTTTTGCTACGTTTTTGTACTACCTGCACCAAAAAAAAATGGCAAATACCTATCGTTATAAAATCAAGCTGGATTATGTTGGCATGTCTGTGCTTCTGCTGTAGTCATTACACTGCACCCAAACTGGGTTTCAAATGTTTAATACTTTGCGTCAGTCGCGCGCATGAGGATAATACGTCCATGGTCGCGCGTCGTTAAAGCGCTAGGCTCACCGTGACACGGTGTGGCCCAACACTTTATAACTGTCTTATAGGCTGCCATTTTGTGGCTAACGACTTACCAATGATATATTAACTAGATTTTGTTTAGACTTAGAGAATGCATGGAGAAGGTTCAAAATCATTATTTCTGGAATTCTATGGGAAGGCAGTGGACTTTACAGCCTGTTATGATGATGATAATTAAGAAAATACGCCTAGAATTGTTTCAGCATTACATACAAGTCTAGTTTAAAAAACGGAAATGATTCTTGAAAATAAATTTAACCTACTTGATATAAACAGCTTCTATGAAAATAAACCCCACAAGTAGGATTCTGGCATAGAGGTAGTGGCAGTCCTATTTCATCTGGGAGTTCATCACATAGACAGATAGCGCAAGTAGAGGATTCTTTAATGGGTACATCATCTGTTATATCATTAGTCAGTTGGTGAGACAGAACAGGAAACTGTGATAAGTCTGAAAGGGAGATAATAAAATTAATGATAATGAGTAAACAAAAATAAGGTACAGTCAAGATAACTTTGTGGATTTCATATATTATCTTTTAAAATAGTACATATTATGTGTTTAGTTTACTTTTAACCATAAAAAAATATCAGCCATAAGCATTTTAAACAATTATTACTTATAATGTTCAGTTTGTGTTCAGTTCACTATAGGTACATAGTAGATTTAGGTACCTACCCAAAAACAAGTACCTACTCAATGAAGTAGTTAAATGGTTTTTTTATATAGTTATTTTTTTACTTTCTTACCAAAAACAGACATGATATTATCCACAATATCCTTATCATGATCCCAAGAAAGGAGCCCCGTTTGCAATTTATCATGCCACATGTCTGACTGCCCAACGAGATGGATATTAGTAGCTAAGCCTGCTGCTGTCACTTCCACATGAAGCCAGGTTCGTTCATCTGAAATAACATAACACTTTATTTATGTATTGTCAAACATAATGCAAAAGTATTGTTAAGGCAGGTTAAGGATACCCAAGAATATGATATTACTTTAAAGCTTTAAATTTAAGTGTAAGAATGGTTTTCCCTTGAAGGTAAAAGTTTCCACATAAAACTCGTTTTCAGTAGAAAAATATACCTCCAGCAATTTTTCTTACAACCCACACTGAAGACTATGATCCCTAAGTAGGTAAGTATATCTAAAATTATCTTACCTAGAAGTATTCTTCTATACTCATCTTTAAATGATGGATTTGGAGGCTCCATAACACAACAAAATTGATCAATGCGTTCCAACTCATATAAATATAATTCTAAACTGCTAATATACTGTTTGTAGGCAGTTATAATTTCTTCCAAAGTACCGTATTCTTTCTCTTGTAGAAATGAAAATGGAAGGCTCACAGAAACTATGGTTAGCTTCTTAGGGCCTCTAGAATGTATAAATAGTTCATGCACTCTTTCAGAGTTGGCTTCTTTAATAACACACTTTAAATCTCTCAAGGTATTGCCAAAATAAAGTGGAATATCCCCTTCGTTTACAATGGTCTGTATTTCGTCTAATAAATCTTTATCTACGAGATCTAATGTTATCAAACTCAAGTTTTGCACTTCAGGCCGCATCAGACTACGAAGCTGATATAAGACACACGACTCCTGGTTTTCGTATAATTCCACTAACATTTCACGTATTTTAGTCATCATTATGCATAACCTTTTCTCTCTCCAATAAATATTAATTTCACAGAACTAGAATACTAGATCCGTACATTTATTTTAATTGCTTTTGGTCAGTTCTTCGACTTTGGTGACTTTGTTGGTTTGCTTAGCTCGTTTGCCACCGAACATCTATATCCTAGCGTCGTTTGCTCTTGAAGAGCATTGAAAACTTGAAAAGTATTTTTGGTTTGAGCTACTGTAGTGGTACCTACCTTTTACAACTTGTCACAATTCTGTCAATGTCTGTTTACTGAACCCTACAAAAAAAGTACTCGATGCTTACAAAGTATCGATGTTTTCACTCGATACATCGAACTACATCGATGTACGGTTCTGATGTATTGAATCGAAAAAAACATCGATGTTTATTCAAAGTGGACACCCTTCGCTCACTCGATCAATTATACAGAGCCCATCAATTATCAATCGATCAATTATATATAAAATGTGTATGACATATATTAACGTCACAATCTGCATTCACAGTGTATCGCGGTAGTAACTACTTGTAAATATCATCAGCCTATCCTATATAAACCCATAAACCAAAGAATGTTTGCTAATGTTTTCTGCTAACATGACGTCACGAAACTAAAAAAAAAGTTAGTAGAAATAAGAGCTCGTGAGAGTAAAACACAGAACACCAGCGGGCCTAAGATGCGCACCGCGAGATATTTGTCATGTCGTTCTGTCAAAATGTAAGCATTTTGTACCAGTTTAGGAACTATTGCATTATCTGTGGTAATGTTGTCGAGAAACCGCGCCTTTGAATCTTCAACTTTTGACATTTCAGCATGACTATTATCTCGTCTTCAGCTAAGTACGACGACTAAGAAGTGTCAAAAGTGTACATTATGAAGGCGCGTTTTGTCGACAGCATTACCACAGATAATGCAATAGTTCATGAAACTGGTGCAAAATGCTTACATTTTGACAGAACGACATGACAAATATCTCGCGGTGCGCATCTTAGGCCCGCATATCCTAACGGAGTAAAAGTATTCTATGAATAAGAGCGCCGATAAACAAATGCAACAAACAAATAAATAAAATAAAATAGATGTAAGAACAAGCATCGAATGAAGAACATGTGATAGGCCTA
The DNA here is from genome assembly GCA_947507515.1 of Eulithis testata. Taxonomy (NCBI): domain Eukaryota; kingdom Metazoa; phylum Arthropoda; class Insecta; order Lepidoptera; family Geometridae; genus Eulithis; species Eulithis testata. The sequence continues at coordinate 5,651,452 of OX382205.1, forward strand.
AAAAGTATTATATTCTATTTCGATGAAATAAAGCACAAGATAAGATAGTCTCGGATAAAGTCACCGAGGCTAATAAATAAAGATCGCACGTGCGTCACGCAAAATGCCTACTCCTGAAGAACTGGAGAAGGAGTTGAAAAATGTGGACAAAGATCTGCAAAACGTTGAAGTGGAAATATCGAAATTGAGAACACGTCAGAGAAAACTGCAGGAAAAAAAAACTTCAATAAAAAATACGATAAATCAGCTAAAATCAGACTCATTAGCGAGCATTGATTGGACTGGTACAAATTACGAATGGTCGGAAAATGTAGAAAATGTTCGAGATCGCATATTTAAAATCGCACAGTTTAGACCTAAACAATTAAGTGCAATCAATTCGACACTCTCTAATCAACACACTATTGTTGTTATGCCCACTGGAGCAGGGAAAAGCTTGTGCTATCAATTACCAGCTTTAATTAAGACAGGTCTTACTATTGTAGTTTCTCCATTGATATCCCTAATGGAAGACCAAGTAAGGTCTCTATCTAAGAAGAGCATTTCGGCAAAGTACATAAGCAGCTCAAGTTCTAAAGATGAAACATCAACAGCTTTAGACTTACTAAAAGATAAGAATACAGATGTTAAATTGTTGTATGTAACACCAGAAAGATTTGCCAAAAGTAAGAGATTTATGTCTAATTTACAAAAATGTTATGCTGATGGCAGACTACAGAGAATTGCTATCGATGAAGTACACTGCTGCTCTCAGTGGGGCCATGATTTTAGACCGGATTATAAATACCTTGGAATTTTGTCTAATATGTTTCCAAATATACCCATTCTTGGGCTAACAGCCACTGCAACAGCCCATGTGTTAAGTGATGTGCAAAAAATACTGAATATTCCTGGATGCTTGGTAATAAAGTCAACTTTCAACAGGCCCAACTTGTATTACAAAATATTAGAGAAACCAACTTCACAAGATGAATGTATCTCAATATTAGAGAAACTGTTAAAATATAGGTACAAAAATGAGACTGGAATCATTTACACAAACAGTATAAAAGATACTGAGGATGTTACACAAGGGTTACGTAAGAGAGGATTAAAAGTGGGATGCTATCATGCTAATCTAGATTCTGAAGCAAGATCAAATGTTCACTTGAAGTGGCATGATAAACACTACCAAGCTATAGTAGCTACTGTAGCTTTTGGAATGGGCATTGATAAGGCAGATGTCAGATTTGTTGTTCATTACACAATAAGTAAGTCTATGGAAAATTACTATCAAGAAAGTGGAAGAGCAGGAAGGGATGGTCTCAGAGCTGAGTGTATCACTATGTACAGAATGCAGGATATTTTTAAAGTCAGTACTATGGTATTTTCATCCGTTGGGAGTCTGGACCATTTGTATGGTATGGTCAAATACTGTCTCAATGGAACCTACTGTAGGAGGCAGATGATAGCGGAACATTTTGATGAAGACTGGGGTGAGACGGACTGTAATAAGATGTGTGATGTGTGCTGCTACCCAAACAATAATTTAAAAGAAATCAATCTTGAACCACATTGTAAAACACTAAATTCCATAATTGAAAATGCTGAGAAGCAAGACACAAAATTAACAGCACAAAAATTAATAGATGCATGGTTTCTGAAAGGACCAGTTCCATTAAGACACAGAGGAAAAGAACCAAATTTTTCTAGGAATTTAGCAGAAGACGTTATAGCATTTCTAATAACAAACAACTTTATTGTGGAAGATTTTCACTTTACTGCCTATTCAACTATAAGTTATCTAAAGAAAGGTGCTAACATGGATTTAGTAACGGACCCAGACTTTGCCCTGACAATGCCAGTCAGAAAATATTCACCATTTGAATTTGAGACACCAGCACCAACAGATTTATTTGAAAGACAGAACAGTAGTGAAGCTAGTGAAAGCAAGCCTAAGAAATATGATAACTGTAAAGCAAATGAAATAATATCTAAGAAACGAAAATCAGAGGGGTTAAAAGCACCAAAACCTAAACATAGTAAAATATTAAAATTAACTGATTATGATAATTAAACTTATTAAAAATAGCCTGACTTTTATTTAGTAGTAAAGTATTTAAAATTGCTTAGCTTATCTTGTTTGGGTCATTGATTGATTAGTTAAGGAAACCTACTTCACTAAACTAAGTTTAAATAAATAGCTACCTAAAATTATCATTTAACAAATTATCTACAAATATGTTTTTGTGTAAAAGCTGCCTATCTTTTGAATGTTACCCACAATTACTTACTTACCTATAATTAAGACTACTAACCTACCATTACTTTTTTTACCTACTTACTAAAATCATAATTTAAGCTCATTTTAAGCGGACTGTAAAGTTCTTTTATGAGAATTAATAAAGTTCTTTAAACCGAAAATTCCTATGTACTATAGTGATGTTTAGAGGATAGCCGTGGTCGTATGCCACCTCCCCTAACAAAACAATACATTCAGACAGTAGTGGTAGGGCAGTGTGGCATATGGCCATGGTTATCCTATAACTAAACCTCACTAATAGTAGGTTCTATGTTACTACCAGAACTACGTACTTAATAAGAAGGTAAGTAATAAATACATATTTTTTATTTAAAAGCCTATTTTTATTATATTATTATTTACCTATTAATTTGTCTCACATCTAGGTATACTTATCTTTAGATTCTTCAAATTCCAATAAAAAATGCATTTGATTCTAGGTCCAATTTATTAAAATGCATAAAAAACAACAAAACCGAGTAAAATCGAGAGAGGTATTACACTGTAAGCTTTAAGCTTACAAGTTGTATCATCTCTTAATAATCTGTGAATTAAAAAGCATTATTAACTACATTGGTAAAATCACAAAAATATACTACCTAAACATAACTTACACCAACTAAATGTAACTATTTAAGTGTCGTTCTAAAATGTTCCGTCAAGAATCCCAGTTTATTAAAATGTAAATTTATTAATATGTACATACACAAAAATACCACAATTTCCTTATAAAGTAAAAATAATTGCGCCAAAAATTCTACATAATATCTAAAATATTCATTTTCTCAAGAAGAACTAGGCAAGACTTAAAAACTTCAACAAGATTATTATGTAACGTAATTATGTACTCCACACACATGTCATCATAAATTATTATTATAAGAGTAGGTAGGTAGGTACCTATCTAAGTAACATTATGTTCTGTCAATATTAAATCTGATTTTATTGCGGCCTGACCAGTTTGGTCATAATCTTGACCATGTCATCGTCCTTATGTAAATGCAATTGTAAGATTGAGAAAACTTCAATCACTTGCGTGGTCTCTGGTAAATTGCCTTCTGCACGCCATTTGATTTCCATTTTGGACATCTTAATACTGCCACATTCATGCTTGACACAGTTGAACTCTCCTGGGAAATCCTGAAAGAATAAAAATAAATCAAGTTTCAAAAATGTTACGTGCGTCCCTTCTGTGTAAGGTCGCCCAGTCTTAGGTCCGTATTCCGTAGCCTTACTCAAGCACTGATCCATACTCAAGCATAGATTTTTGTATGAAAATCTTTACTCAAATCTATGCTTGAGTAACGATTTCTGTCTCGGAATACGGGCCTTAAGGCCCAATTACACGATACCATTTTCTTGTACGTGCCTGTGCAATAATTGTATGCAATAGTTGAAGCGCAAGAATCGACTTTCAAGAATTGTAAGCAACTGTTTGCACGCGGATATATTTAAAAAAGTTGCATGCAATTATTGAATACAATTCTTGACTGTCAATAATTGCATATGGCTTTTGTTTACACCAATACAATTATGTCATGGAGATTATTGCTTACAAGTTTTGACTTGTCAAAACACAGGCGTGTACCATTTTTTGGCGAGTTGCTTCAAGAATTGCACGTATTTGCGCTCAGAAATTCATGCAATTGTTGCACGTTTTCAAGGGGCTAGTTATTAAAAAATATGAGTCAAAAAGTGTTCAAATTCGGTTCTGCTGATTTAATAAAATTCATTTATTTAATAATGAGTGCATATGGGATACGGAAAAACTACAAGAATCCACATGAGATACCACAAAACACAATGGGAAAAAACAACGAGACTAGGCGGAATGATTTTAAAACTATAGCCTTCTCCGAGGAGCGAAAAAAAAAATTGGTTACAGACAGAATTAAATTACGCGGGAATGCGTATACAATAATTTCCTAAGCAATTCTTGCATTCAACTGGTTACACCAAGGAAAGTTTTGAAGCAAAACTTATATACCAGATCAAAAATGTTACGAGTTGTTTAGACCATGCAATTAATTTATTGTATTCAACTATTGCACTGGCACGTGCAAGAAAATGGTATCGTGTAATTCAGCCTTTATTCTGCATTATCTCATCCGAGAATCATTACAAAATGCTGTCGATATGCTTTACGTAAGCTCCCATCTCATTACCTTATCTACAATCAGCATCATTAGTAGGTACGTATCTAGTACATGATGAGATAGTTTCAAAAATGTGTGATGACTAAAAACAAGAAAGTCTCAATTTCTTAAAAAAAGTTTTCCTAAAAGTAGGTAGCGAGTACCAAGCTATGTATTTAGATAAAAAAATATGATTAAAGGGTACCAAAGAAATTCTTAAAAAGTGTCCTAAAAAAGCTTGGACGAATTGTGTGTTAATTCGTCCCAAGTAGGTACCTAATTAATATTATATTAATATTATACCAATTTAATTGTAACTGATCTATTGTAATGATTTCAATCTAAAGCGAATAAATGATTGTCTATGTCTATGTCCAAGTAGAGAAGTAAACCTAACTTTCACTTTTACATTAGTCTTCCTATCCATCCAACGACGCTACTAACGGATACTCTACCTACTACCACATATCATATAATACTACTAATACAAAAGCCACGCAAATAACGCCACTTGTACTGTACAATATCTAAACCAGCAGTAAAAAGAATGATAAGTAGATGTAGGTAGGTACCTATCTCTAAATCTTCTAATTGTTTTACTTTAATAATCATCTTATAATAATTTGATTGATAATGTTCGAGTGTGTTAAATTTGTTCTTAAGGTGAAATTTAACTCTGGTGAGGGCGCTATCGCCACTCCAAGATTGGCTTCCTAAAGATAGGCTAGGTAGGTAGGTAACTAAAACTTACCGAGTTGAAAAATATCCGTCGGTTCAAAGCCATAGCCACAACAATAACATCAATATACTTTTCTCTGACTTCGACAACAACACCTTCAGTCTGAACTGGAGAGTTCATTTCAATATATTTTAGCATGTATAAATCTGATGACATTTCGCCGGCTTTTTTAGCGTTGTACTTCTGCTTGTTGCATTGCGCTGCTACCGCGCGGACTTTGTCAACTTTCCATTTTGGAACCTCTCGGAACTCGAGACTGGCTGCCAATAACCTAAAAATAAAGTTTAATTTTTTTATTGGAGAGAAGGCGTTGCTGCGACTGTATGGATTATTACGCCTTGTTATCGCTAACTTTAAGATAGGTTAAACTATACAATACAATGTCGCAACGTCGTCATGTGAGTAATTTCGTCAATGATTTAGACGTGTGGGGCGCCACATCACATAAGCGTTGTGTAGCTCGGTTCTTACCCATATATTTTATTTTAAACATACCTGTGGACCATGATGTCAGCATATCGTCGAATAGGGCTGGTAAAATGGGTATAAATTGGAATATTTAGTGCATAATGCTGAAAATCATCATCTTCACATGTGTCCGCACAAAAATATTTGGCTCTCGTCATTGGTTTTGCACATAACATGTTCAGTACCATAGCTCTGCCTCTGTCACATGTTGCAGGGTCAGTGTAAGGTAACAAAGAGCGGTGCAGCGCACCAGCAGAGGAGATATCTAGTTCAATACCCATTGGAGCCAGAGCTTTTGCCAGTTGCTTTAACATGTGACCACTTGGACGTGGATGGCATCTCAAAAAAGCTATTTTTGGGTGGTCTTCATAAATTCGTCGAGCTACTGTCATGTTCGCAAGTAGCATAAACTCTTCAATCATTTGATGGCTCTCTTTTATTTCATAGAATGAATATGAATCTGGCAATCCATTTACAGGACTCAAACGGAAAGATACCTTTGGCTGATCAATTCTCAATGCTCCATTTTCAAATCGGTTACGTCTGAAAATCGCCGACATGCTTCCTATAATTTCGATAGATTTGCGTATATCTTTATATTGGAAATTATTATAGGTTTCAGGGAAGGAACTTTCAGCGTATTCTTTCTTTTCCAAAATTGCTTGAGCATGCTCATACGCTAGTTGGGAGCACGAGTTAATAACTGTTTTAGCAAATCGATGGCTAAGTACTTTACCATCTTTGGTAATTTCCCAAAATACTGAAAAAGCAAGTTTATCTACTCCCGGGAAAAGAGAACAGAGCATGCATAGCTCATCTGGAAGCATGTGGTATGCTCTTTCAACTAAATAAATAGTTGTCGCTTTTTGTGCTACCTTTTCATCAAGTATGGTGTCTTCAAGCAAATAATGCGCAACGTCAGAGATATGAACACCAATTTCGTAGTTACCATTGCTTAATTCCTTGCATGAAACGGCATCATCAATATCACGGCAATTGGATGGATCTATACTAAATAGACACAGATCGCGGCAATCTTCTCTTATTTTGATTTCATCTTCTGGAATAGTATAGTCAAGTCTGGGAAAAAGATCTCTAACTTCAGCTCCATAAGGAGTGACATCTAAATCATTTTCAGCCAGTATTGCCAGAGTTTCTGTCTTCATGTTTCCAGATTGACCAATGTTTTGCAAAATTTTTCCCATAGCAAATCTTGTGTCAGTCCATGAGATTATTTGTGCCAAAAACAATGTGTCTTCATATTGTTTGAAGTCTTGATAGAAGTTATCAGGCCAACAAGTGAAAGGTATATTCAGTCTGGGTATTCTGTGGTCTCTTGGAATAAACAGAGCCTTTTGCCTATTTTTATCATGCATCAACTTTAGATTTCCAATGCATGTTCTGGTGTGGACCTTTTCCTTTATGTACACTACTTTACCTCTCTTTTGATCTTTCCTGTCCATTTGTGCATCTTTTTCATTACTCTGTTCAGTTTTCTCCTCATTTTGATCATGTTTACCAACTTGCAGGTCATTTGCTTCTTCTGTTTGTATATTTTTATTCTCTTCACTGTTAGCTTCAATAAACATTATTACAACAACATCACCTTCCAATGCACGATTTCTGTTTTTGAGCCCATCAATGAAGACATCCTGTTCATCCCGATCTAATGTAGATATATATGCATGTTGAAATTGTTTAGGATTGATTCTCAAAATACCTTCAAGCAGAATATTATTTTTTAACCCAGCTTCAACTTCTTCCGGGGCCATATATGGATCAAATTTTTTTTCATCATTTTGAGCCTCCTTTCTGTTGTTATTTCTCTTTTTGTGTTTTGGAGAGTTTTTGGAGTCTGGAGGAGGCTCTCTAATCCCTCTAACTGGAGTGCTGATATTCTTTTGCATGTTAATGTTGTAATTACTTTGTGTGTACGAATGACTCAGCAGAGGGTGTTGCATCATATTTTGAAAAAATCCTGAATTGGGCGAATTTGGTACACTACCTGAGGAAGGCCTTTGATGCAGAACCAGAGGGGTAGTTGGGGCACTCGCTGGGTGTGGTCTGTGTTGCACAGTATGCATTGCTGCAGTCTGTTTAGAATGTTGCCTGCTAACCGTGTGCCTCATGTGTTGTACAGCTGCCGACTGAATGGTGTGGTGCGCACCAGAAGACTGTACTGTCTGCTGTATAACAGCACTTTGCATGGTATGCATCCTTGCACCTGTTTGAACAGTCTGCTGCATACTCACTGCCTGCATAGTTTGTTGCATATTTATCTCGTTTTGTACATTTGGTAGATATTGAAACTGTGGGTGATATGTGAGGTTTTCTAAATATCTGGAATTTGTGTGAGCATAGATGGAGCTTGCATAGTTTTGAAAATAATTTTGCATATTTACTCCATTTTGATTCATATTGTTGACACCAGGGGAAAATTTACCTTGATTTAGGCCAGGTGCTGAATTTATTGGTGGCATTTTCAACTGTTTATTACGTTTTCTTTGTGAGTTCTTACCTTTGGATATTGATGTACATTCGGTATGCTCACCTAACTTTGCTACATCACCCTCTTTGTTTGTTTTCATAGCACTCATTAGCTTTTTGCTAAGAATCTCATCCACTTGTTCTTTGTTTGATACCGATGCTTGTGCTTCCTTAGGCGAATCATACTTACTTACTTTATTATCCTCCCTGTGGGACAGTTTCATTTGGTCTTTTACTTGCTGCTCGCTTTGAAAAGTATTCACAACCGCTGGGTCCACTGGAAAAATCTGTGACGTGGATAATTCGTTTGAAGCTAACACCCCTGGAGTAAGATCGCCTGTAGGCGATATTTCTTGAACACTAATCATTGTATTATGAATTCATCTAGGCACAAATAAAATACGTTGGAAAATCATAATTTGTTGGTTTCAAAAATCACAAGTGAATTTTATAAGACAAGTTCAATGACCGACGGTATCATTCACAGACGAAGTATTGCATTTCAATGCGAGACGCGAGAGAGCATACGAGCGAGAGAGTAGGTAGGTACCTTTTTCTAGGCGAGCGAGCCGCGAGGCACCATCAATCAAGCATTTTTTTTTAAAGGGCTAGCCTTATTTATTCATACAAAATGGCAGATACAATGTATCTTGGATCATTCTTCCACCAAGGAACAATGTATCTTGGTATTCCTGGTACATGTATCTTGGAAGAATGTACGTATGTATGTACTCACATTTGCCAAAACTGACGTGTTTCTTACTGTCAAGTACCAAAAAGCAGATTAGCTTTTTGCTCCGGATGGTTATTGTACAACCATGGAATGCACAGTAGGAAAACAACCATGGAACTATTGTATATGTATAATAGTCTTGTAGACCCTGAAAACATTTTGATCAATCGAGAGTAGTGTTATACTAGTACATAATCCCCCCGAATAGAAAGAGACAGAGGCTAATACGCGACAAATACTACAATCAAATATAGATGGCAATGTTCAGCAATTCAGCATTTGACCGCCCGTGTTTTTGAAGATAACGACTTCCAACTGACAGCGGGGGTAATAGAAAGAGACTGATACGCTACAATCAAAATATAATAGATGGCAGTGTTCATGCAACTTTTTATTTTGAAGTGAAAATTTAGTAAGTACTGCATATTGGTTATGTACATAAAAATAAATACTAAATTAATTTCACATTAAACACAGAGCGAGAGTGAATGCATGGCACTCGAAGTATAACTTCTTCCGCGCGTAGGGACTGCACGCACAGGTTTTTATTTCCTAAGGCAGAATCTGAAAATGAGAAGGCACCATTATCGTCACAAGCTGCATGGCAGACCTCAATTTACAGGCACATTTTTGATCCGTCGCGTCAGGAGGTGGTGCGAGTCACTTGGGGCCATGGATTCTTGGGGCCAATTGGGGCCACTTATAAAACGTACACACATGTGTCCGCCATTTTGTATGTAGGAATAAGGCTGGCTGTTTTTACTTATTTTTTTTTTATTTTTTATTTCGCTCCTTGAAGCAGGCTATAGTTTTAAAACCATACCGCCTAGTCTTACGTTATGTTTTTTCCCATAGTAAGTTCGTTTGTTTGTGTTTGTCTTGTGTAAATGATAAATCAAGTCAAGTTTTCGTCAAGTCGGCTGTTGTTTGTTTTAAAGAGAAAATGGTGGATTTTCCCTCCAAAACCGGAATCGAATTTTCACATTCAGAAAAACCACTTGTCACACATTTATTCCAATGGCTCACACTTTAAGTTATGAACTAAGTATTATTGGTGAAAATTCCACCAAAATTAAACAACAATACTCACAATTAACACAAGAAAAACTGTTAAAATAAAAATGCTGTGTTGTTTCAAAGAATGACAAAATTCGAATCTGGCTGTTTTTACTTTATCCCACCGGTTTTATCTTACTCCTTTGTGCAACGTGACATTGGCGAAGTTGGCTTTCCCCCACATGCCATTAAACCAAATATTGAATTGAATACTTTATCCCACAGTAGGGATGTAAGATTAATGGAAAAGAATCGATTAAATAAAAATCGATTATTCATAATTAATCGATTTGTAAAAAATCTATTTTAATAAAAATAAATCGATTTTTGCGAAGGAATCGTTTTTTGTATTATTTCAAAGTACATGCTTTTCATATTCCAATAAACCTAAGAAATTCATAAGAACAATTTATCAGATTAGAATTCAAATAAAAAAAATACGAATAAAAAAAAAAACCAATACAATACTAAAAATCAAAGGCAATGTTCCTTTAAAATTTCCAGGTTAGGAATTAGGAAACCAAATACACAAAAGCCCAGTCCTATTTTGAAAGATTTTTTTCATCCATCGCTTATAATCGAGCTGTTTCTCAAAATGGATTTAAACATGTAATTTATTAAAAATCGATTAATATTAAAATAAAAATCGATTAAAAGAAAATAATTATCGATTTTAATAAAAAATCGATTTATTTTTTACATCCCTATTTCAACTAATTCCAATTTCCACCTACAGTGTAGCTGCCAAGCTGCTCTTCTAACGACCTATTTCGATTTTTCGAAGCGTTAGCTTATTTACCTAGGTACACGTAGGTAACTGTGGTGATCGTAAAAATAATTCTAAATGAAGTTAATAACGCACAACATGCTTACTTCGAAGTGCTTAAAGGGTGTCTTGACTGGATACCCACTTGCTATCAACGCAACAGACGTGAAGGTAACAGAGGTGGACTACAACCCAGAATTTATAACCAGAGTTATTCCTAAATTGGATTGGGAAGTGTTGTGGACTGCAGCTGACAGTATTGGCCATGGTGAAGGTTTACCTAAAGTTATAGAGCCCAAATATGAAGAAAACGAAGAGTTCTTGAAAATTGCTCATAAAGTATTACTTGAAGTGGAAGTAGAAGAAGGACATCTAACTTGCCCTGAGTCAGGAAGGCAGTTCCCTATATCAAAAGGCATACCAAATATGTTATTAACAGAAGCTGAAGTACAATAGTTAATAAAAATTTGTAGTTATGTAGGTATTCACATTCTGCCACATTTTCAGCCAAAGTTGGCGAGCCAATCTGTGAAAACCCGGCTTTAGCTCTATTCCTATTCATAATAAAAGGTCATGGCTGAAGCATAACATGTAGATAATGTGTTGAATATAATTGTTGTATTTTTCTAAACCTTATTTGACAGCACTAAAAATAATGCCTTCCCTTTCTCAATAGAGACTGCTGTAATTTTAGTACCATCAAGTTGGGTAGTTTCTGTAAAAATCTGTTAAAACAAATTGAACCTTGAGTGTCAGATCTAATCTCAAAATAGGAACAATTAATATTACCTAATAATTGAGCTAGTCGCATAATCACAAGGACACTGGTATAAGCCGGTGAGTGAGGGGTACTTTTAGACCCCCCGCGCACTAGGCAGCCTCGCTGCGGCAGGTAGTAAAACATACACTAGCCTAGCGCACTAGCCTCACCTCTGGTGTTACAGGTGTCCATGGGCGACGGTGACCACTTTCCATCAGGTGGCCCGCCTGCTTGTCTGCCAGCTATGGCATAAAAAAAAAAAAAAAAAATGGGAATTCGTGGCTTTGATTGATAAGTGACAGTCATTAGTAAAGTCTAAGGTAGGAACTATTGTAGCTAACTATTATATCTTCCGTGCTGTGGGTCGTGGGTTCGATCCCCACCGAGAACAAACATTTGTGAGTTGTAAACATAGATGTTTGTTCTGTGTCTGGGTGTTTCTATGTATTATAAGTATGTATTTACAAAAAAAATGTATGTATGTATTCTATCAGCCATCTAGTTTCCATCGTACAGGCTTTGCTTAGTTTGGGACTAAAGGTGTTGTGTTAAGTGTCCGTGAATATTTATTTATTAAGTTACATTTAATATAATTTGGACTGCATTACTAGTTATCTAGTTGTCCAAAATAAACAATTAGAATTTTTAATTAACTTTAATTATTACTTTAGTTTGATGGAACAAAACCATGTGAAACAATAGAATTCAGGCACAGCATACTAGCTTATAATATACATACATAATATTAATGAAATAAATTACATACATAGATAAACAAAAACTTTTATTTTTAATTTGAACAATAAATTATAATCACATGCATACAGTATTGTTACATACATACTGCACCGTTTCATTTAATGACCTAGGTACAACTTATAATTCATCTACATATGGGACAAATGCTAGGTTGCCTGCAGCGCCGATGGAAATCCTGGTTTTCGCAGCATTTGTTAAGGCCTGAAAATAATCAATAGTTGTAAAAAGTAAGTTCAAAAACTAAAATAATAACTGGATATTTTATTTCATTAAGTTTTTTGTGATTTATGTTCTAATTTTATTTTACCTAAGTTTTTACTTGTGTTGCAAACAAATTATATTTCTTTCTTAGCGCGACTACCTACTGAAAAATCACGCCATAAAAAGTATGAAATAAGAAAATATTAACATCTGTACCTAATTATAAGAACAATGCATACATGCCACTAGGCTCCCAAAACTCACAAATACCTACTTTCTACTATGGACAAATTGATATTATCTAGCAACATACCTGGATGATATCATTGCTCGACAGGGACTCAACCTCTCTAGCCAATTCAGAGGGCGATATGACTTTGCCGGTGTATAGGCCTTGAGCGGCGAGGGACTCTGCTAAGGAGCTTCCATCATCGGCCTCGCTCAAGATCTGGAGTTTCAGCTGGTTCCTGCCAGCCTTGATCATTTCCCCATTCAGTACTGGGCTCTTGAGGAGTTTGCCGATACTTTTTACAGCCTGGAAAGAGATTATTACAAGTAAATAAATATTGGAAAAAATGTAAAACTGTAGATCAAAGCCGATTCTGTTGTTGCATTTTTCTCACAGACAAATCATCTGTGATTTTACTAACTAAACTAACCGTAATGAGAGCACTAAAAATTTTGTCATTACTTTCTTTTCTACCTAAACTGAAATGACATGCTATAATTTTTGGTAAGTTTGAATCAACACAAATGTTTTAAGTACATTGGTACATATATTTCTATTTAAAACTACTGATAGAATATAGCACAATTTAAAAACCTAGAATATAAGATTGTTTGCAAAGACTTACAGTGTTTGCTTCATCCTTGGGCACTGATAGAACAACTCCAAATAAACCGTTGTCAGAGTAGGAAACGTTGAATCCAGCAGCGGCGAATGGGCCGATGTTGCCCACGGCTTTCGCGATCGGCGAATTGTCAGAGCCCCACTTAGTGACAGGGCCATTGCCTAAAGCTGAAGCAGATAACAACAATAAATGATACATAGTATGGTAAGATTTTAATTGTTAAAGAAAACCCTAGTAGCTGGGTGAAGTCCAAATCCTGGATCCAGAACTGCACGACATTGTTAAGTTATGATGACCACGGTAAACCACTGGAGGAGACGGCACAAAATAGTTCTCTCTGGAAACCTACGTGGAAGGCGTCTCTGCGGGAATCTATGTCCAGCAGTAGACTTTTATAGGCTGTGATGATGGTAGGTCTTGGCTTTGTGGCACCTTAAATGAATACCAAGGCTAGTAGTCATTTCGAACACACTAGTGCCGTTGATTAGCTAGATCACGGTATCGATGCAATTTGCGCTAAGTTAATCTGAACCATACTTAAGAGTTTTTTTTTATTTGCGAACATCACGAGGTCAACATCGCAGTTCGGGGCGAACTACTAGTTTACCTTTAGCGGCAACAGCGAGGGCAAGAGATTGCGCAGAACCCGACGGAGCTCCCTGCAATGCGATCGCCACATGGGCTAGGTCACCTCCCATCTCCTTCCTGCAACATACAGCATTATTTAGATGAAGTAGGCTTGTTCAGCGCTTATTCTTGTCGCCATCATTCGCAAGAATAGTATATTATGCAACTAGTGAATAAAAGACGGATTTACAGCGAGGGCCATAAATGAGTCACGAGCAAGTGAAGGATTATCACGACCGTAGGGAGTGATTCATGATGATACAAGTGTTAGAATCCTGAACGAGGTGAGTGGTTCATGGACCTCGGTATAAATCAGTTTTATTCAAGAGTTGCATACTATACTTTATACCATGACTACGATAAAAAGAAAGATCGCAAAAACAATAATTAAATATATTAGTGTGTTCTAAATTCAAACACCAAGACAGTGAGTAAAAGTGCTTTTCACTGTTTTCAGTGAATAAAATAACCTTTAATGGTATAAAAAACATTTACGGACGCAGGTTTCCTCACGACGTTTTGCTTCACCATTTGAGAGTACTAACATGGCGCAAATGAGATGAATCTATTGATGCATGACCGGATTTGAACTCACTTTTGGATAGGAAGGCGGGGTGGGGTTGCTACCACTAGACACCGGTGCCGTAAAGGTATAGACGAAAGAGGCGCACCGAGACGTCACGTCTTGCTGCGCGAGTTCGTTAGTACTTCTTTGTGTACTGCGTGCATAGCGTTGAGTAGCCATACTCGAGCAAGCTACTCGTGTACAATGACGTCGTGAGTGGCAGTTGCAATAAACGTTATCACATAAATTTTGTTGCAAAGTGAAGCGCGTTGCCTTTTCATGCGCAGCAGTGCGATAGCGCCTTTAAGTTGACTTCTGGCATTTGTAAGAGTGAGTAGGTAATTAGTGAATATACCAACCTCAATTCACCACCATAGTAGGTGGAGGCCTCTGCCTTGGCGTCACCGTTAGGCAGCTGGAGAGTTTGAGCGATAAGGCTAGCTCTATCCTGAAACATTGAAGATAATGAAGAAAAAATCATGATGTAAGCTAAAAATAGTGGCGTATTCTCGACCAGATATAGCTATTCTAGCGGTACCTACGTTTATATTCTTATATACAGTCTACACTAACATCCGGCATAGGGATACATTGTGTACAACTACAATAAGGGCTCAGGCACACTTGACGGAAATTCCGTCGCGGACGACGGATGATTCGTCGCGGAAATTCCGTCGCGGAACGCAATACATGTTATTGCATATAAATTACAAATAGCGGCCACACTACGCGGAAGATCGGTCGCGGAAGTATGGTACCGGATTGACATCCGCGGAATTTACGTTTTTTTTTTAGTTATACTCTTACCTGGCTATCTCCAATAACGATAACGGCGCAACGGCCTGGTGTGAGCGTGTTGCAGGCAAAGTGTTGCATGGACTCTGAGGAGACCTTTCCGATCCTCTTTGGTGAAATAAAGAGTGAGTTGCCAAGACCGCGACGGAAGGCAGCTTTATGCAGAAGGTCAACAGCACGGACCTGGAAAACAAGAGTTATTATATATTTCAGCACATGTGATGCAGCCTGGCTCAAAGTTGCTGACAAAAGTAAGGATTCTCTTCCATTGTGTGGTGGCAGCACAATGTTTAATTTATTTTATACAACATAATGATGGAACAAGCTCTACCGATGCTATGTGATAACCACTGCCTATAATTTGATAAGTATAAATGCATTTTTGTGCAGTATGCAGTGTTACCTGGGGTGGAAGGGTAGCCAAGTCTTGCCTCAGACGTGGCACATTGTCATCAAGCTCCCAGGGTCTGAACTCCTGGTTAGAGACAATATCATTCAGCTGTTCTACTGCAGCCTGCAGGTTGTCCTGGGTGGTCTGAAATAATATTGTACAAAACAATATTATTTGTAAAATAGGTTCATAACTGTAATCTCTTTTCAAACCTCTATGTACTCTATAGAGATTCTTAATAACATTATAAAGAAAAACCAGAAGTTATGTAGGTTGTTATGTTAAGTAGATTTTGATTGTTGGTTTGAGATTACAAAGAACAAAATAAACACATTGTTGTGTAATAAGGAAGAACTCTTACTACATATATCAAATAGTATTATATTCATTTGTAAGATAGGATATGCAATGTAACTAACATGGGCTTACACTATAAAAAATACAAAAAAAAATATCAAAAATACTAATAAAACTATATGATGAATGTTTCCTTATTGCGTGTTTCCACTCAAAACATTCACAAGAAAGCCTTCACAACACAATCCTTACAAACAATTCGTTTTTACAATCAAGAACAATCTGCACAAGATTCAAAATGTCAAACATGCACAAAGTTTGGCGGTGGAAACGCAAAACTATATCTTCACCGAGTTGAGCATGTTTTATTGTGAATTTTTTTGAGTGGAACCACGTACTTAGTAAAGGGAAGGTACAGATTTTAGTCAATACACTAGCTTAAATCAGTCAGTCTATTTAAATACTCACTTATGAAACTCACCTCAAGAGTATAGTAAATAAACTCGCGGTCACCAGAGGCACTGACTGCAGCACCAACCTGTGCCAACTTGCGAGCAATGATGAATCCACTCGAGTTTTTGGTTGTGAAACCAGCAGCTGAACGCAGGACATGAGACACTCCTAGATCAGTCTGAGCCTCATAACGAGATCCAGCCCTAAAAATATTTTATGAATATATTTTTAGCTGACCTAGTGTTTTTACATGGAACATCTTCCAAATAATAAGCTGAGCCAAATATAGGTACTTGAAGGCAACGGTGACACGGGTGACAGGTGATCCATTGTCCAAAGCAGCGACTAATGTCTTATTGGGTAGGACAGTAGATGTGATTCTGACATCTTTCTTGAAAGCTGGTGCCGCCTGGGCGTATCCCCTGATCTACAAGACAAATACATTTTAGGTGCGGGAACAGAGTACCTCTACAGTACGATGCAAGTTTACATAATCAGAGGTTTTGACAGTAGGTACGACATTTTCAGTTGAAGAACGTTATAACCGATTGTGTGTGGATTTCCAGAAAAGATTTTCAAATCTTACCGCAACATGACGAACTAGCGGGTTAGCAAAAGCTTTCGATGCCATTTCTGCAGAAACTTAATTTTTATCTCTGCGCCCACTGCACACTTTACAGAAAAACTGGAAAACCATAGACGGTACGGCATAGACGAGACTTATTTTTTTTCTATTTCTCTAGTGGAAATCTCTTTTTTTTTAACGAAACAAAAGTTCGGTAGGCACACTTGCGATTCGATGACCAAACAAAGAGCAATGAAGCGCGCCATCAAAATGTACTTTGTGCGCGCAAGTGCGCAATGTTCGGTATTCTGTGGCGTGGACAATGTGGACATAGACAAAGTCTTTTATTGCTGCCATAAATTTGTTTTGTCATGTCAATCATGTCAATGTCACGTCAAAAAATATCTTCATGTTACAAAAATACCGCCAATTTTAGTGTTTTTCAGATAGATCGAGTGAGAACTGAATTAATTCTTGTACGCAAAAAAATAAGTACCGTAACTAAAAGAGGGCACAAATGAGCAGTCCGTTTACAAATTCTTGAGGCCCAGTGATGTTGCTAATACAAAATAAATGATATTTGTGTGCACGTAGGACTGCATGCTACACACAGGTACGTAGTTATTTGAGCTTAGCGTTTAGAAAAATAAATATCCATAGCTGAATTTGAGACCACACTGTGATTAGCTAGTAATAAATAACTAATAATAGAGTGACTAAAAGTTAAGTTTCAATAATTGACCTACTTAAATCTAATAATTTCAGGGAAGTTATGACCAGTCTGCTTGAACAGTTTTCTGAAGAAGATTCAACTATTTCTAAGGAGAATAATGATACTCTAAGTGTTCATCAGTGTAAAAATGTTCAACGTTTGAAGGAGAAAAAAACAAGATCAAAATGCAATAAAGTTTTAAAGAGAAGACTTACAAAATACAAGATCAGACGAGATGGGGCAGAAGATCAAGATATTTTAGATGTATCAGTTATTCTAGAATCCTCGTTAACTATAAAATCACCAAGCAAGGGAAAATCAAGTGCTGATCTAGAGCTAGAACAGCTTACACCTACTAACTACCTCTTTAGAATGGGTAGAAAAAAGCAATCTCTTATTGTAACAGAAAAATCTGTGAAACCCAAATCAGGAGCAAATATGATCAATGGCAATAGTGTTGTGCAATTATCTCCCACTACTGCAGAAAAGAAACAAACAAATGCATTTAAATTATTAATGGACTCAAGAAATAAAAGCCTTGGCACTAACTCGCCAGGGAAAGAAAAACCACTTGATGAAATAGAAATGCAAAGTTTAATAGACAAAAAAAATAGTAAGGCTAAAAGAAACTTGGTTCTTGAAAAAATGGCAGAATCTAAAGGAGCTCTAAAGAAAAAGGAGGCAGAAGAAAATCAGGCAAAATATATAGATAAAAAAATGAAGAAACGAGCTGATCGACTAAAAACAATGATATCAAATATTGAGCCAAAAGCATCCAAAGATTCAAATGCAAAAAGTGTTCCAAAATTACAGAACGGTAGAAAACCCCTGAACACTTTAAAAACTGAAAAAAATGAAAAACATTCTGATATGCTAGTGAAAACTCTACAGTTAGTAAACATGTTCACTGAAATTAAACAGAAAACTAGCACTGAAAGCAAACATATCTGTAAAGAAGATGAAGAATTCTTAAGTAAATTATCTCCGTCTCTTAAAAAGAAAGAGAGCATGCTAAGCTATTTTCAAAAAGTTGAAAAAGAGCCCGAATGCACTATCACAGACAATGAAAATAATGTTGACATCAAAGTAAAAATTAGGACCAAAACTAAAAAGAAAATAAAGAAGAAAAAGCTGAGTCTGAACAAAGGTTATTCCAGTGAAGATGTAATCCCATGTCAAGTTGAAACTATAAAACCAGATCAAGATACTAAAAATGAAAAGTTTTCAGATTGTGAATTGAAAAGACCGGAAAACCCATCCAAAATTAAACAAATTACCAGTAAAGAAAGGCGAAAAAGGAAACGTGATTTCATACCACATAATAGTGATGATGGTGCAGTTTCATCTTTAAATATTTTAGATGACGCTCGTCCAAGAAGATCAGCTAAAAGACCGGTAAAATATAGTGAGGTCGCTGACCCATCCAGTTCAGATAAAGAACTGCATATCTTTACTCCCAAAAAGAAAAAGCATTTTGATTATAAAAACAATACAAGCAAGACTACAATAGTTGACATAAGCTCAGAAGATGAGAGAAAACTAGAACAAACCAAAAAATCTATACTAGAAGCAAAAGTAAAGAGATCTAATGTTACTACTGATAAAAAAACAGTGAAACTAGCACCAATATTCTCTACAAGAACACAACTAGACCCAGCAGCTGTTGAAGCGAAACAGAAATTTTTGCAAAGTGGAGTTCCAGAACAACTAAAGAAAAAGATGATAAAACAAGCTGACAAAACCATACTCAGTAATTATTTTGTGAAAGTTGTTCACATCCAGCAACTTGATGTAAGAGAACTGTCAAATTCTGTTCAGCTGAGTCTGATTGAGCAAACAACTCCTCTTGATGATCATACAGACACTCATAACTGTGAGGACCTGTTATTTAAAACATTGCTGAATATGGATACATCACCAAAAACCCTCACATTATCATCAAATATTATCAATGCACAAGTAGTTTTACAGAACCTCAAGGAAAAATACCCAAGATATCCTGTCTATCGCACTTATCGATTATTGAGGGGTAAAAAGAAGGGAGACTACAAGGTTGGAGCCAACTATTTGGATCTAGACAATAGTGTGGAGATATTAAATGCTTCCATTGACAATCAGAATGACAATCCAGATCAGCTGAGTTGGTCTGATAAGTATAAACCCTTGGCAGCTAGCCAAATTATAGGCAATTTTGAGAGTGTCAAAGAACTGAGAAAGTGGCTTGTATCCTGGACAGAGAACAATGTTAAATCAAAAACAAATGGTAATAGTTCTGATTCATCAGACTATTTCCAATCTGATGGTGATAGTAAAGATAGTATGAAATCAAGTAATAACCTTTTGGTATTATCAGGGCCAGTCGGCAGTGGAAAAACCTCTAGTGTGTATGCTATTGCTGCGGAACTATCATATAAAGTTATTGAGGTAAATGCAAGTAGCAAAAGAACTGGCAAAATAATGTTGCAAGATTTACAGGAAGCTACCCAGTCCCACAAAGTGAATAGAAAAGCCAACACTAATGAAAATTCACAGAATCCCCAAAAATTTGAAAACACGGAAGCACCTATTCCTATGACCACAAATCCAGTCAAAAAGCGCGGGCGGCCAAAGAAGAATTTAGAGATTGCTAAACCAATAACACCTGTTGTAAAAAAGACAATATCAAAGGAAAAATCGGATAATATGTTATCAGCTAGCCAAGATACAACCAGAACTGGGATGTCTCTTATCCTGATAGATGATGCAGATATTGTTTTTGATCAAGATGATGGATTTTGTTCAGCAATTGTGCAGCTTGTTCATAGTTCGAAAAGGCCAGTTATACTTATAACTTCAACATTATCATGTCCACACCTGCAGAGGTTCATACAAAACAGCAAGGTACTGAAAATGAATGCTTTGCTACCAGACATACTTGGGACTTGGTTGGACATAATGTGCTTGGCTGATAGTGGAACATGTTGGCCAGGGATTGGCTCAAAAGCTCTAAATCTATTCAAAGGAGACGTTAGAAAAACTATAAATTATTTGCAGTTTTATGTCTGTAGCCAAGAGCAAGCTTTGAGCTTGGGAACGGAACTACAACGAGATTGCAGAATCAATGTAGATGATGAAAATTCAAACATTTCATGGGCAGATCGCGATGGCGAACATAAAAACTTGCACGATGGTATAAATGGATCTGGTGACCATTCAAAAAATTTAATTCTTCAACAAATTCATTCCATGCAGTACAAAACTCCAAATGACCTCTTCAACCTTTGGTGGAATGTACCAAAACTGTTGAGCACATCTGATCAAGGTGACCATACTGAATGTGCAATTACCATAAACAAATCGTCAAAATCACTTGAATCAATCAGCCAATTTTTGGACTCTATATCAATATGTGATTTATTCAGTCACAACTCATTGAAGAACAGGGGAAATTTGACTTCTGACCCTTGGTTTTCTGAAGAGTCTCACAGCGTGTCCGAACTAGAAAATTTCGATATATACGATGGACAGTATGGAACAAGAGAAGAAATTGCCTGTGAAATAACAAACAGAGCTCTAAGTATTACTCAAGGTGAACTTGGTTGTAACAGAAACCTCCTATTAGATTTTCCTGGGATGTCACAGCAAAGGTGAGAGTAAGTTGTGTGTAAGTACTTACCCATTAGCAAATTATATTATTGCTAATGGGTAGGTAAGGGCAATTTTTGGTGTTTGTAACTTTTCAGTATTCGGAGCGGGCGTTAGGTTCGTCACAAAAGTCACGCGCGCGCTTTGTCTGTGGCAGCGGTGATAGATAGCCTACTTCTAAAATCAAAGGTCGCAGGTTCGCTACTCGCTAAATGTGCAAATTATCAAACTTCAATTTTGTATCTAGAAGAAATTACTCAGTAGTGTGTTTTTTCCTTCGATGTTGCAGCGTTTTCTCTTGCATGTATGCGTATGGCTCGAAATATTAATGCAAAATATCTTGTTACAGGCAACGAGACAGGATAGTAGCCCGCCACAACAATCTAACCGGTTCCCTCAGCCCGCAGGCCGTTCTAGACAGAAAAGCTCTTGCTCTAGACTACTGGCCATCCTGTAGAATCATTTGCCGGATAGAGAAATCAAAGACTGACACCAATTCCAAAAGAAACAATCGGTTCTGTCACTACTTAAAGTCCCTCAGTTTTCTTTGCAAAAATGACTCTTTTGATAAACTGGCTTCAAGTTTATGTCCAAGTGAAGTGCGGACAGAACTAACATAATTTATAGTATACTTCGTTAAATTATTGTGAATATGAAGTTAAAATGAAATTAATTGTGTTGTTGAATAGATGTTAGTTGTTGTATATATAGATAAGTAGATAACTAGCTATAGATAGACCATTTAAATGAGACCACTTCCCTGGAAGCTTACAGGGACGTTTTACGTTTTACAAGGAGTGGACTGACTTACGTGGGTTACCTATAGGTGGTAGTAATATAAAATAGTAGTTTACTTCATTTACTTTTAATGACAATAGACAACTTAATTAAACTTAATTGTTTGTTTTTTACTGTTAATTAGGTGTGAGAAGGAATAGCGATAACATAGCGGTATCGCTTCTTATGTTCGTTTTGAACTTGTTTGTTTCTTTGGTAGAAGAACCTCTCACATTAATATCTCAATGATAAAATGTACGTAGGTAAGTTTATTCTTGGCATCAATTAATGTTATACGTGGTTATAGGCATAAATGTTTATCAACTTCATTGAATTTTCAGAAAACCGGTTTAAACTGTCTCCACCAAAAGGAGACATCATTTATGACCAGAGAAAAAATACTGTGTGCTGTATGGAAACCCGATGAAAATAATGAGACAGGTACTTACTTATTTTTACAATAAATCAAACCGTACCTACCCTGATTTCATGGGTACCTATGTCCGTTCATGGTGCTTAATGGAGAGAATAATCCCACGGACTTCTCAGTTCGTAGGTAGGAAGGAATTTTTACAGATTTGTTTTCGTTAGGCCCTAAATTATGTATGTGGAAACATGTAGGTACTGTCAACATTATTAGTAAATTATGATGTAAAAAAGTTTCAAAAATGTTTTTGAATTAGGTACCTATGTCTGAATCTTGGACGAATTAATTGTATACGGTCTGAATGTATTGTACCTGAGTAACTTTTCCTTTTGTTGTTTAAACTGACGAACGTGTGAGCTACTTCTGATGCTGACTGTACTTACTTATAGGAAAAGCGTAAGTTCGCGTACCGATACCGACAAAACTCCTGTTTTGATTGTCTCACTGAAGCAGTCTTTGATACTTGGAAGTTTTTTATCTACAATTGATAAGCAACACAAATTAACAACAAATTATAAAGATTTCAATATTGTTTTGTCTAATTACATGGTAACAGAAGATTTATCCCAACCCAAGTTATCAAAGTTGCCAACTTAAAAGTATTTTCGGTTTTATAAAACTGTTATCAGTTAGCTACCTATAACTACTGGTTACAAAACTATTTTTGTTTTCGATAGAGACTCTTATTTTAGAACAGATCTGATCTTTTAATTGTTTTGTGACCCGTTGATTAGGTCGAATTCAATTTCTTTGAAACACCTAATCTTTTCTATTCTGGAAACCACAGTAGGTAGGTATATGAATTTGGGGTTTTAGAGGTACATTATTCTAACCTCTACCTACGTCCTAGTCTATAGTTTCAGATTTCAGGGAAATAAATTAGTTGAGTGATAAAAACAGTTCGATCATGAACTTAGCCGCACTATCTCAAGAAAATAAATTCTCAGAAATGGAAATGACGTTAATGACCTCTTATCGTCGACAAAATGTAATTTTTCGTAAATGTAGAAAACCCCGTAACTCTCTTAGTAGCATAGTATAACCAGGGGTTTAATACAGTACTACAAAGATGCGTAGATATATTTAATTATTTATTTATTTAGATTATTTATTCAGACAACTTGGTCCAGTTTGGTTAGTAACATAAAAACACTTATTAAACTAGGTTAGTAATTTTTAACTAATAGCGATGTTGTCCTCTGGATGAGGTTCCAAACCAAAGGACAGTTATGTTTTTGAGCTATAACATTTAGGATAAAAATAAGAATAATTAATATATAATTAAACTACTGTACCGTCACTGGAAGCTTTATATTGAGAAGGCGTATCCGGTTCCGTCGTATTTCCATTCGTTTTAGTACTTTTTACCCGTGTGTATCCGGTCAAGTGGCGCCACCTGGCGGGTGCGATTCATTTTTGCTTCGTAAAATGAAACACGCCATATTGAATTCATTGGCGTTTTGTATTCCGTCGAAGCAACTTGTGCCCAGAGCTCTCTCTGCCACAACCGTTGCAAAAATAGTTTAAATATTATATTAGTATTATTTTATATCATATAAAGTAAGGATTATTTCAAATAGTGAAATTCTCCATACCTTTGTTCAGTAAAACTGTGCAAGTAAACTAAGATTAGCATGGCCCTGCAAGGACACGCAAAAGAGGAATAAACTGTAAGTACTACCCTCTATTTTTAATGATTGTACGTGATCAATTCTTTTAACGGTTTTCCGTTCGGATCATGTACCCACATAAGTTATTATTTTAGAAAAGTTTAGTATCCGGTATAATTTATTGTGCAAAAAAAAAAAAATTTATTATTTATTTAGAATGGATAGTATGAGTCCGCTTTGGCTGGTAAGCCACAAGTTGTGGCTGATCCTAAGCGAGTTCAAAGCTGCTCCAGCAGCAACTCCTCCAGCAAATAAAGATTTATCTTATCTTATCCCTTACAGCAGTAGCTCATCGAGCTCATTTTCTTAGGTACTTTAATATTTTAGTTTTAATAAGCTTACCTTTTCAGCAATTTTTTCTTTATGGTGGTTTGAATAAATGTTTATCTACCCTATCTATGGACTGTGAGCCACCAGCCTGGCAGAAACTAGTCCAGAATATGGGTGAGTTACAAAACATTTTTACCATTTTTATTACCAGCTATTCTGATAATGTGAATACAACTTGTCTTTATGAGGCTTCTATTTACTCCGAAGTTAGTGGAGAGCTTTATGAAAACCACAGACCACATCGTTACCTACGGACGAACTGTAGTAATTTAGTACCTAGTGGTGGGTAGTTATAAAACTGTTTGTAGATGACCTCTACCTACGAATGTGAATAAACTAGTGTTCAATCAGCAAGCTGTGTTTCACTACACGGTGGTAGCGATGGAACTGTGATGACGGTCAAAATCAACATCAACTTCTTGGTTTATGGCTTTGCAACTTGTTTTTACAATTATGCATTGTCGGTTCAGTAGGACAAAGCTGAAGAACCGAGAGTTTCTAAAGCTACTAGAGGTCCAGTGTTTAGGTAGTACCTCTTGGTCCGAGGTTAGATAAGCTGAGGTGTTTAACCATACTCCAGGTTTCATAGACTTGGTAACAAACGAAAGGGGGTAAAACGTATGACACCTTACGTCATCTGGCACACACGGCTCTAATTAAATTAATCAAATATAATTAAATTAATTAAATTAAATTATATACCGTAAACTTTGACAATCTGGTTTATTTATTTTATTTAAAGTAAAGTTGATTTGCTTATTATAGATGAACGTACCTAATACTTCATCAGATCTTTTGTGATTAGTTTGCGGCCACTGAGCCGAAAGTATCGAAATGCGCATAGAGCCTTTTAGTGGAAGCGTCACTAAATAGATTACCCGTCTGCCACTTACATATTTGAGTCAGAGCCTTTCACCGCTGCCCTGGAAAAGCAGGGGGTGTCCCGCAAAGCCACTCAAATCTGATGGTTTCTCACAGGAGAAATCTAATCCGTGCAACAGTCGCCCCTCGCGGGGGCAAGGCGTTCGGTCAAAAGTCTATAGTCTATAGAAATGTTTACCCATGATGAGCCTGGTCTCCTAATGCATATGCATGGTTATAGCAACACACCCTCGCGGGGTGGATGTTATCAGTGCAACAGCCGCCCCTCGCGGGGGCAAGGCGTTGATGGTCTATAGTGCCGTCGCGAGGAACATGCACCCATAAGCCTGGTCTCCCAATGCATATGCATGGTTGTAGCAACCCACCCTCGCGGGGTGGATGTTATCAGTCCAACAGCCGCCCCTCGCGGGCGGAAGGCGTTCGATTCGAAAGTCTATAGTTCCATCGCGTGGAACATGTACCTACCAATAACGAGCCTAGTCTCCCTTTGTATAATAATATGCTCTGTTGTAGCAAGCAACCCAACCCACCCTCGCGGGGTGGATGTTTCCATAACAACTTTCAGTACAGGAGTCAGTTGTCCAATGTTCAATACTAGAACTATAACTATGTACAATCATGGGAGAGGTTCATTTCACAACAGGGCTCGCGGCCCGACCGTGAAAACAGCTGAGATGAGGACGCTCGAATGCTCCGAGAGGAAACCAGAAAGGTAAGTACAATGAATAAGAAAGCAAGCTCGTATGAGTTAGTGACCAATTCTGGTGACGGAGTTTTTAGGCCGCCTTAAGGCCTCCGTCGTCTCTCAACGACTGCTCTAGAGTCGCGACCGACAGTTTAACGTGCTCTCCGAAGCACGTAAGCGCTCAGAGGTTAATGCTACTAACTGCCACCCATCCAAATAGTGACCGCACAGAACGTTGTTTAACTTAGATAATCGGTGAAGATTGGCTAAGCAAGTTATGCCACGAGCGCTTCTTACAAGGACAATGAATGACTCAATGTTTTCGAGCAGGTCAGTTAGCGCACTACCACTCACAGTGGAAGAAAAGATACACTGTTATCAAATACCATTTTTTCAAAAATATAAACATCTTTTCACACGTCTGGCTGCAGAAATGTCTGCCAAAGAGCTGCCAGAAATGACTTGAGCCCCCAAAATATTTTCTATACTAAGAAAATTAGGTGGCTCAGGCATTGCGATAAAATTGGAATGACAGAATCGTTGTATATCTTGAAGATTACCTGATAGTATACCAAAAAGCAGACTTACTTCACGAACATGTCAAGGTCGCAGTCCAAACGTTAAATGGGTAGTCAATGTCGAGAAATCAGTCCTCAACAAAAGAGCATAATATATCTCGGCATATGTACTTGGAGTCCCTGGGACAACCTAAAATCTCTACCCAAAGAAAAATCTATAAAAATATTTCAGAAAGTTGATCAAGTTCTCAAACAAACAAAGGTAACCGTAAAAGATTTGCAGATAATAATTTAATAATTAATTTTGCCAGCCTTGTTGTTCCTCGAGAACGACTCAACCATCGTCAATGATAATGTTCATGAACAGATTTCCAGATCTGTCGACAATGACCTACCTACTGGTTTGGTGGACTGAATTGTCTTTTATCATACCCGCATCCGGCGAACTTTTTGACAACAGATGCCCTATCGGGCAATTGGTCACAGGAAGAGCAAGGTCTACACTGCAACCGGAATGAGATGCTGGCTATTCTATATGCCCTTCAAAGTCAAATCAATCTTGCAAACCATCTGGCACGTCATCGTCGCCTCCTCATCGAGTGGCATCTACTACCGGCCTGTGTGGACGTAGTGTTTGCAAAGTAAGAAACATAGTAAGTACAAGACCGGAGACATGTATGTCAACAATTATATTATGTCCCGAGACCTAACAGACCGCCAAACTTTGTTTCACGACGTGTTCAGTGTTCTATGGAATTACCAACTTGCGTGGCTGTTCCCACCACGGTTTCTAGTCCTCAGAGTCTTTGCTCACCTAAATCAGTCAACGTGAATATTTCTCGTAGTAGTTCCCCGGTGGGCAATGGTATTTTGGCGAGCCGACTTCAAAGCTCAAGCTTTGGCAGCACCATTGACACTGAAAAATCTCCAAAAACGCATCGACAGGGCTTCCACCTCCGCTGGTTGACAACATAACTCTCGATGTGTGGAAATATAGGGTGGTCAGAAGCAATAACAACATGAAACACTGAACAGTTATCGTTGCTTAAAAATTCCTGGCGGAAGCCTACTCTAAAAACATATGAGGTGGCTTGAATCGTTGGATTTCTTGCTGTAAATCTAATAAAGTTGACGTACAAATGCCTACGGGGTCACAAATAGATTTACTTTTGATTAACAAGTAATCATACAATACTATTATTTTACATCAATTTGTAGTCTCTACATCTACATTATGTAACGCTAGCACTTTGCTTTCATTTTTTGGTTAAGCACACTCTAAAATCAATAGCTCTATTAGCTAGAAATCCGAAAACTTTCAAGCCACCGGTCTAGGAAATTAGTGAACTAACTTCGCTTTTTAATGGACTATACAGTAGACAGTAGTAATTTGTTTCAAGTATCGCGTCACACTAGTATAGCACTAGTATTACTTTGCTCAGGAATTCGCATCCACGACCTGAACTTATTCTTAAATATCGTTATCACTGCGTTAGATCAAATAGCAGTATCACATTTTGGCCGATAATCCGTTCAAAAACCGACTGCAGGTAGTTATAGACAGTCTGGCTGGGCTGATCATACTAACTTAACCTTGTTCACAGATCATATAATACTTTACTAGCACTCCGTTAGTATGGGTTGAAATAACTATTAATCATTACATGAAAGACGTTGCACAACCAAATCATTTAATTTGTTTGTTACGGTAAGAAGTATCGCTAAACCTACATCATGCACTGTCATAGCAGTCTAGGTTAAAACGTTGTTTGAACAAGCAGGTATTACAGCACTTTCACGAAGCGTTCGATCTGCGGTTTCTCGGAAGAGTTGGTTGGAGAATCGTTCTCTTGACGAAATCTTGGCTGAGAAAATTAGCGATCAGCTAATACGTTCCAGCATTTTTACAGGCGAGAGATATGAGCAGCAGTCAATCTGAAAGTAGGTGTAACACAAATATTTAAAGCATTAAATAAGCTTGGTTAAATAAACAAATGTATGTGTGAAATAAGAATATGATCATTACATTACTTATGATTTTTGATTGTAGCAAAATGATTAAGCTTATTATTACATAAGTAATTAAAAATAGTAAATGAATATTTTACACTTACAGGTTCAATTTTGGTTGATTCGTAAATCAATTTTACCACAGATTATATAATACTATACTAGTCTTTTACTAAGAGTTAAATTGTATTATTGTATACTTGTTGCTATAATATTTAAATGTCACATTGGCGCTAGGTTACCTAATTATACAAGTGGCGACACCAGGCGATAACAAACAGGTCTCAATATAAAGCTTCCAGTGACGGTACAGTAGTTTAATAGCAGCGTTTTACCTGAAATAAAACGCATATTAAAATACTTACCTCACTGGAAGCTTTCACTTTAATCTCTGCCTGGTGAAATTAAGCCAATGAATTCAATATGGCGTGTTTCATTTTACGAAGCAAAAATGAATCGCACCCGCCAGGTGGCGCCACTTGACCGGATACACACGGGTAAAAAGTACTAAAACGAATGGAAATACGACGGAACCGGATACGCCTTCTCAATATAAAGCTTCCAGTGAGGTAAGTATTTTAATATGCGTTTTATTTCAGGTAAAACGCTGCTAATAAGATTGTCGTAGGCACTTTGTCGTTTGTCAAATGTTTATTCAAAGCTCAAGTTGGGTGGCATTTCTTTAAAAAGTCCCCAGAGTGCGTCGGGGCCAGTGGTCAAGTTATTTACAGACCTTTATTAATAGCATCAAGTTGTTTACACCATGCCGTCTGACAGATAAGAAGAACGTCATCCAGATGCTTCCAGAACCAATAAACAGATTGTAATTTTGACAGAGTTATGAAGTTCAGCATCTTATTAAAAAAAACATTATTCAGATCTCAAGATGGTGGTGAACTGCCAGAGCCAGTGGTCAACTTACTTGAAAACCTTTATTAGTAATATTTATTAGTAACTTAACCTAACTTAACTTGGTAACTTTACCTAGACGCTTCCAGAACAAAAGTAGAGCTCTGAGAGGCGCACTGACAAATTTGGCCACTAACTCACGAACTTACTGACAGACTCGAAATTTCGAGAATATTCTTTGTACATGTAAACTGTACATATAGGTATTAAGAGTAGGTATACATTTTATAATTAGTAGCTACGTTTTATAGTTATTCGGGAAAGTTGGTTATTTGAGTTGCTATGTACTATATGCACAAAGGTTAGAAGTTGAACGGGAATAGACAATGAAGATAATATTTACACGACGTATTAGTATAGTACTGCAATTCGATTAATAACGAGGTTGATAAACCGGTAATTACCAGTTTAGGATCTAGAGCAATCGGACGTTATCGATGCTATGACATTTTGTACTGAGGTAGGCATAGTTATAGTAATAGAAAATGATTTGATGGAATTTGGCGAAACAATTCTACGTAAATTACGATGCGTTATTTTGTCGCTAGCTGTAATCAACATCATCAATACATGATCAATACATAAATGATAATGAGATAAAGTGTAAAAAAAAAATATGACAGAAAAATTGCAATTCTTTCATTTTATTTTATCAATTTTGGCTATGAAGTATTAAGATGAAAAATAATGAGTAGAGCCATTAATTAATGATTTTAAAATTCACAAAAAGTAATCTATTTCTGATGCTGACAGTACAGTGCACACACAGCACACTTGTAAAGAGCTTTCAGTATTTCCAAAATAGGTACCTAGTGTGATTTAACATTGTAATTTTTCCTTGATTATTGATAGAATAAATCCAGATATTTTTTAACCTAATTTCCCATGTGTTTTAATCGTAACTTTAGTAAGTAAAAAATACCTTGGCAGAAAAAATCGGCAATAGGTGCTGTTTAACATCAATAATTTTATAAGAACGTCTATGACTGTAGATTTTCACTGGTCTGAGAGAGTGCCAAAAATTATCTATTCATAATTAATAGTTTTATAGCTTTGTATTTTTTTATCACGGACATAAATTATTATCTCATTTAAATGTGGTATTTACGGGAGCATAAAGTATTTCTCATCACGACAAGTCATTAAAGTCGGCAATGTTGGCGCCGCGCGCCGCCCGGGAGGAGCGGGGGTTATCGCAAGGCGCGTGCGCGAGTCGACATATTCCTTCAATCGCTTATATTACATACAGCGCCGGAGTATTCGCATCAGTTTCATCATTGCGACAACTTATACAGCACCTGTCAACCACCCAAAAATAAAATAATTCGAAATGGTCAGGGGCGCTCTTCGTGGAGAAACTTGCGGCTACTGCAGCGCGTGTGTTCGGGCGCGTTTGTGCGCCGCGCGAGGACGGAGCCCTGAGCTTCTAGAGTGTGCTTACAAACACATCCTAGAATCTTACACAAGTGAAAAACAAGGAAAGCTGCCGGATTCGCCGAAACGGGCGTGTGCCTCGTGTCGCTGGACCTCCAACGCCCAGTTTCCGGAGACCCCTCCGCAATCTGCGAGCGATCTCAGCTTAGAATGGAGCTCGAGATCTTCTCAGCGGTCACGCACCCGACGACGCCACAGGTAGACCGCCTCAGGACAGACAACAGTTGGAGTCTGCTCATGGATATTTTCTCTACAAGAGTGCTTAATAGCATTCCAGTCATCACTGTTTCAGTTGAAATGAAACAATGCCTGGTTTCAACGGTGTGGCGGCGGCGCAGCGTGGTCGGTGCCGCTATGTTAATTTTATGACACAAAACCCGGTACATTTCAGTAATATTTTGGTGAATTTAAATTATCTAATAAATAAACTTATTGTATAAAATCAGTTGTTTAAATTTTTGTGTAACATAATTTAGACTGGCCCCAGAAGCTGTCACACACAAACCTCCGAATTTTACATTCTCCTTTTCGTCGATCAGTAATCTATAAGTAAAGTAGGAAGACGCACCACAGCTATTAGAGGCTAGGTTAGTTCTATTTTGTGGCTGGATTTGAATATATGCAATGCAAATCTATGAATATTTAACTTGGAAAAGTGGGTAGGTACAGTCACCTACTCTATGTTCTATGGTACCTCACGACGGATCATTGAGGTTCTCAAATTGTTTGAGTTAGCTTCAGCAGCCTATGACAAAACCTGTGACTTGTGATGACTGTGCCTACGCCTGTACAGAGGGTTATATATTTTGAACGAGTGGTTAAAAATAATTTAGAAATACAGGTTGCAATAACTTTTTAAGTACTTATACCTACAGAATATTAAATTATTATTTGATTTGATGCACAGTAGGTCCATTAATTGAACATCTACGCACATTTCCCGCGTCTTATTAATTTTATAGTTTTGATAATAATTATCTATTATAACAATAACAGGCAACTATTGTAAGTACCTACCTACAGAATATAATATACATACATACTGGGTGTAATAAGACCACTCTTAAAAACTGTGAGGGTTAAAGTTCTTCTCAATATACCTACAACATTAATTATGGAACTACCTAGAATAACGCGAAAAAAATTTTGCGGTTATCATAAATTTTTATCAAACAAAAACAAGCATAGCAAGCATCAAACAACGAACGAGAAGTGGTTTGACGCGGGTAAATATTTTACAATTTTTATGGGCTAACTTTTTTCCTGTTCTGTGGCGTTAACTCCGCCGGTTCTACAGGAAATATTGATGGGCACTCCCCGCAGTTATCGGGAGTGTTTATATGACACCCTGTACTAGTTAGTGCGACTGAAGCCGTATAAAAGTTACAAGAACAAATCGTTGGTACAATGCCCTCTGAACACGGCCGCACATAGAGGTACGACAGTTGTGTAGATAAAGCATTTGGTTGACGTAGAAACGAGGAGATAGGATCACAGAGTAGGTATAAGCACAAATTTTTGACCGTCTTCGTCACTGAAAGTTCATGTATCGTGTGCTGGTTTAGCAAAAAGATAATTTTAGTCGATAAGTAACAAATCACGTATGGATAGTGTGATTATTTCTAAAAGCCATCATGGCAAATCAGCAGCCAGCGTATTGAGAATATTATATTAGAGTAGTACCCTAATTCAACTCAAGGCACATTTCTGTAAATAATGTACCTACAGAGAGCCAGTATTGAAAACAAAAACGCGTGCTTAGGTATATTAATATGCACACAAATGCACACCGGAAGATAGCTTCGCATAACCGACGCAGTTCTTCATACTTATTGCAGACAGCAAACCAAGCTATTTGATCTAGCAAAACAACATCAGCTATGGGAGAAAAGTTATAAGTTAGCTTTCGGCCTGCAACCGGCATAGTCAGTGCGATAGAAAAACCCAGTCTTCTTTTGTTTGCTTGAAAGTAATAACCATTTGGTGTGGCTGACAGTACAGTACATTCTAGGTTACCTACCGACGTGGACAAATTAGTATTCTTATATTTTATTATAAACACGAGTGACCTTTAAAATGTTGGTGTACCTACCTAGTTTACGTACATGATACCATCTTGTATGTACCTACTAATATTCTGTGATAGCACAGATCATATAATACTGTGGTAGGTACCATGTTGCTGGGGTGTTACATGGTAGTAAAAATTTTACAACTTTTTTATCGCTACGTATAAGTAAACATAAGTAATTTGAGCACAATTTTCAGCGCAACGATGTACGCGCTCATTACGCAATTTTCAGTGGGATAATATCTAAGTTCATCACTATAGATCTTCTATACCTACATATACAATCAGGTCTTTGGCATAATCCATATGATTTATACCGATGCTCCTATGAACGGGACGCAGCAGTGCCTGGCACGTGATATAGATGGAGTAGGCTTGTCCAGCACTAAACCTTTCAGCGTAGTTGGGCCTTATCCACAGGAAAGACTAGGTCAATTAAAAATTCGAATAAAAAAAACTATTGGATCCCGACGGTTTAAACTGCTCTTAAACATCGGGTGACCTAAACAAGTCCAAAAATAATAAGCCGATCTTAGAACGTAGTAAGTGTAATACTTAATACTGATAATAGAACAGATGCTTAATCTGCTCATCGGCTTAGATAATAAATAAATTAGATAAAATAATACTAAGATTTAGATTGATACACTTATATTTCTTTAAATTATTCCATGTTGTGCTACTTCTACCATATAACATTTACATTCTACTTAATGATGAGTACACTAAAGTCCATAGTTGTATTTATGTGGGTTATTATTAGATGAATCTGTTTTAATAAACGAGTTGACTTGCATATTTGTATAATAAAATATGAGCTTTATTATTTAGAGCTTTTTTAAAACAAAATCGTTTCGGTTTTCGGACAGTTTCCGTTCAGGGCAACACTATTACTTTTCTACTGGAGTGCTGAGTTAATTACCGATATTTTTTTTGTTCGAGAGCTTGAGATAAATGTATAGAAATAATTTAGCCACTCGGACAAAACTGAATAAGCCAATTGGATCGTGAAATCGAAACCAACTGTCTCTGTCTTATGCCTATTTAAATTACGAGTATGCAGGTTAATTTAGTTACAATACATAATAGAGGAACAGTGGCATGACTAGATTCAGATATGTTCTGTAATTATTAAAATATATACATGATTATTTACAAGAAATATCTACATAATACCTAAAACAGTCAAAGTTCGTAGTAGATTCGCAAGCTTTTATATAAAAAGAACATCAATTTCGACTATAAAACTTTGAGCTAAAGTTCACAATTCAATGCGAAGACGCAAGTACAAAAGTGACGTTTGGTGGCATAGTAGGGGGCGCTGTCGTCACTTGTGGTAGTACGAGCATAGGGTAGGTTTTGCAAGGGTTACCGGCTGGTTCCCCTAACATACTCAGTAGTAGGTATGACACGAGTGATCCTGACAATAGTCCGCCGTTGTATGAGAGAGTCATCATGTTGCCTAGAAAAAGATACGAATGTTTTAAATTTTTTTTACGAGAAAGAGTAACTTATGTAATAGATGGACCATCTATTTCAAGCTGTTAACTGTGTCTTCTCTATTAGATTAAAATATAAATAAATATATAGTGCTGCCATCTATTCACTAGTGTGTACATAATGTCAACTTCTCATGCCTTATCTTCTGACTTTTATTAAATGCTTCTACGCATGTAATAAACTTACCAGCAATTTCGCGATGTTCACGACTGACACGAGATGGCGCCATTATCATCGGCACAGATCCAAACACGCCATTTGTGAAGCCAAGTACAACGGAAAACATTATGGGATACACCTGAAAATATTGAATTATAGATTTACAGCTCACGTTAATTTTATCAAAAATTAATAAGGCACGAAAAAAACCATAAGTAGATTATTTTCCTCATAATGTTCGTCACCAACTAGAGTTCAGAGCTGATGAATAGGTATCCATACCTTGGAAACGGCGGCAGGCAGATTTTTACCAAATATAAAAGATACGATACATCCCAGAAAAATTACCAATGCATTTTTTAAAACGGCAATTATTAAAATAATGACACTAATGGTATTCTGTGGCATTATTTTCACAGCTGCGAGCCAATACAGCACACAATAAATAACGTAGTAATACAGACACGCTAAGGCCTTAAAATATAAACAAATAAAGGATGTTATGTACTCTGATGTTATGTTATATCCTACTGTCCTACTTCCCACTAATATTATAAACGCGAAAGTTTTGTAAGTATGGATGGATGGATGGATGTTTGTTACTCTTTCACGTAAAAACTAATGATCCGATTTGGATGAAACTTAGAATATATATTGTCCGTGACCTGGATTAACACATAGGCTACTTTTTATCCCGAAAAATTAACGGGATCCAACGTGACGCGAACGAAGTCGCGAGCGGCACCTAGTATAATACGATACGTACTGATAACCCCTCTTTTACGAAGGGTGGTTAAAAATGTAGACTTACATCCCCGACAATGTGCGGCGAGTATCTCGGAGCGGCGCACAGCAACAGTAACGGCACTAACAGTAGTCTCAGTCCGCTCGCCATCAGTAGCTGACTGCGGCTCCACTCGTACGGCCAGGCCGCTGCTATCTAAAACAAACAAATCACGTGATTATCCTACTAATCACTACATAGTATAAAACAAAGTAGCTTCCCGCTGTCTGTCTGTCTCTATGTATGCTTAGATCTTTAGAACTACGCAACGGATTTTGATTTTTTTAATAGATAGAGTGATTCAAGAGGAAGGTTTATATGTATAATACATGCTTAATATAGTAGAGAAACACTGTCAATTTTAGGGATTTCTAATGTGAACCCTACGAGATAGATCAAAATAATGTACTAATGTACCTACACCGTATATAAAGACATTCTGTAGTATATTAAGTATCAGCATTGCACCCGTGCGAAGCCGGGGCGGGTCGCTAGTATTATAAACGCGAAAGTTTGTGAGTATGGATGGATGTTTGTTACTGTTTCACGTAAAAACTACTGCTCCGATTTGGATGAAACTTGGAATATGTATTGTACGTGACCTGGATTAACATATAGGTTATTTTTTATCCCGGAAAATCAACGGGATCCAACGGGACGCGAACGAAGTCGCGGGCAGAATCTAGTAAGCTATATACAGAGCTTACAAATGGGTTATGGCGGGTGTTTAAAAACTGTTATGAGGTTCTTAGGCCCGTATGCCGATACCGAAATCGTTACTCAAGCATAGATTTGAGCCATCAGGATCAGTGCTTGAGCAGTATCAGCATACGGGCTTTAGATGTGTTCGATTGTGGCTTATTATGACCAATTATTTGGGACCCGATGTAAGTCTCGAGTCTCGCTATAGGTATTACAAAGTGACTTTTCAATCAAACTTCGTTATTTGAGTTCGTGCTCAATATTGCGCAGAAATTCGTTTTCCACACCGAAATTAACACAACTCTGGATCTAGATCTCAGGAGGCCTAGTCTTTTAAAATGCCGGCTAAGATTCAACCGCTGAATACAACCATAAACGCATAAAAATAATTTGCGGTTGTAAAATCTCTACTTTTGAATTATCATCATAAAACCTTGTGCAATAACAACTTTTGTTAGCAATCAATAGAAGGATAAAAACCTTACTTTTCCGATAAAGTCGAACAGGTTGAAGAATGACATCAGTATGATGGGGGTCCATGTTCCGAAGCGGCACGAAGGCACTTCAGACGCGATGCCGGGGTACAGGGCTAGTGTTGTGAAGTACACCAGTCCTATCGACACCATGTATGGATAGATGGCGCGAGCTACCGCCCAGCGGTCTAAGATACCACCTGGAAAACAATATGCATTGAAATAAATAAATAAGTTTTTCTAATATTGTATGTAGGTATGTTAGTCTCTAAGGTATATATTGATATGGGTTCTAGAATAAGTTCTTACATCTTGTACTTAAGTTGCCCGAAATAAAGTTTTATTATTATTATTATTGAATTTTCACCGCGGACATAAAAAAAGGTGTGAATGAGTTTCAATCGTGTCCTAAAATCTGTGGTATGTTACGCGCAGAAAAAGTAGCGAAAGGTTTAAAGTGGATAACGGCTAAAGAGATCACAGTAGACCGCAGGGACGATTGAAGGCAGTACACCGGAATCTCTATGATTACAGAAGTAAGAGCTAATTTTGATCTAGGTGTAAAGTCGCGTGGAAAGAGTTCACTCGATTCTATACCCTATTGATACTTTCTAAGGTTTATTTACGTTTGATCGCTCTCCAGGTCGCATGCTTAGCGAAAGCTCAAAGAGAATGTAGTGAGTGGCAACAAATGCAGTAGTGGTAAAGGAATATGACGTATGGAGTACGTGCGATTCTATAGTGACTGCAGCAGCTATAGGGTATACTATAGTCTATACCAGGGATGGCGAACCTTTACGTATCAACCTGCCATTTATCTAAAAAAATATTTAGTCAGGTCATAGACGTGCCATCAAATACTTTTAACTTTGTGGGAAAATAATAATAATAAATACATAGGTACATACTATCAACTCAAAACTTACAAAAAATTCAAGTCAAATTAGTGTGACTTCTGTTGTTGCAGATTAGATGAAAAACAATTATTGTTCAGTTTTGACACCTGTCATTATCACGTTGACGCATTCGCGCGTCATTCTGTCTTGTCACCTAATATAGGTCACGCAGGTCACTGAACCCCTATTGGTCAAAATACAGGGTTCATTCACATAAAAAAATCTGTAACGGTAATATTTCGTATTTTAAGGTTTTTTATATTGACCCCCGTGTCAGAGAGTTGTAATTAAATCTCTCGTGAGATATGTCGTTTTTCGTGTCGATTACAACAATAGAATCACCACAAAACTAGCATCCTAGTTAGCCTTCCTGTGCATTCAGATAGTGTGTAGTTGAGTGAGCCTACGTAGAAGCCCTAGCCAGTGTTAAGCGTAGCGGTTGCGGAACCCTGAAGATTTTGACGGAGAAAGCTAGCTAGTCAGTATCTTGACGATCTTACGGACCTGCCTACCCAAACGTGTGGCAGACGCTTCAGGAGAGCCCTCCAGGATATCGAGGTACGTGGGACACTTTTATTGCACCCTGTATTCACAGCTGTTACTGGTTTCTCAGGATCTAGTTTGTGGTTTGTCGTATCGTTTTCGTATTTGCATTTTAATTTTATCGTTTAATTTTATACAGTCCACTTAATCGTACATTTTGGTCCTTCGAGCCGGATCTAATTGATATAGCAACCTATGGACATTTCGGTTCATATTAGGCAGATTTATTTGTAAAGTTAACCTAAGGACATTTGGTCCGTGGATCACTCATAACATTACCAAGGTGACCTACGGTACTATTTGTCCATTGCTATACATTTAATTAATCCATTTAAAACTTTGTAATCGTTTTTTAGTTCGTTTAGTTACTTACGGAACATTTTGCAGAATACCTACATACTAGTTTTATTGTATTTCAATTTGTCGTTTTGTAAATTTAATAAAAACGTAGGGTAGGCATAACTGTAAAGTTTCGTTCAAAAATATTTCGTTTGACACTATTCTATTTTGTGTTTTTTTATCGCTATCGGTTGATTGATGGTGTGTTAGCTGTCAGTCAGTTTTATTGATCAGTTTTTATTTTAGTTTCGTAACTGTCAGTGTAATTGATGGTTGTATAGACGCTAACAAACTAATCATTCATTTCGTTCACTCCTTACGTAAAAATAGTAAACATTATAGTCTGTTTTGTTCATTCATTACGTGAAAATAGTCTATGTTTGTTTATTTGCTTTATTTCGTGAATGAAACTCTGAAAAAGGCGGGAAACATCGAACAGGGAAGTCGCGATTTTTCCCACCAAATTTTTAAAATTTAATTTTATAGGATAGATTGATCAGTAGAGTTAGGATTTAGCATTAATTTCATTATTTATTGTATTTAAAGTAGTTTTGTGTATATATAAAAGTATCTGGTAAGTTTTTACTTGATTTTTCTGATGGAGGAGCCGGAGCCGCCTGATCCCGGCGGGGGCATAGTCCCGCCGGTTGGTTGCTACGTAACTCTTTCTAATAGCTTCGATAAGTTGCAATCTAACGAGTCAGCAGTGGATACTGATACTTCTGTAGGAAAGAAGCGTAAACGCAGTCGTTTGCATAAAATATGCAAGCACTGTAATAAGCGAAAGCGACATGGTTCTAGCGAGACTAAAGGATGCTTCTGTGAAGAATCCTCTATGAATTCTGATAAATCTGACAACAATGTTACTATCATCCCATCAAGTGCTGAACCACTAGTTTCTGACGCTCCAATGCCATCAGTTCAGGCACCTTCTTTGTCACCGAATTCATCTCCACCTGCGCCGCCGCCGGTGCCGGTTACAAGAACTCAATATGAATGTACAGATAATGCACCCTATATTGTTCATGTCCAACGTGTCACAGAGTCTCCAAATGATAGTTCTACTCTTCACCCCATTATCTTTGGCAAGTTTTTGAAGAGAAATGCGATCTACAATGTTATTAATGGTAGTGTTAAAAGAATAGGTAGAAACAGAGTTTCCATTGGTTTTAATAACCACATTGATGCTAACGCATTTATTAACCATAACAGTCTCAATAGTAACAACCTCAAAGCATTTATACCTACCTACAATGTCTCACGCATGGGTGTTATCCGTGGAGTGCCCGCAGACCTCTCTCCAGAGGAGATGATGGAATGCACCACGGTTCCCGATGGTTGTGGGAAGATCTTAAAATTAAGACGTATTAATTTCAAAGAAATAGTCAATGGAGCTCCAGTTTGGAAGCCAACTCAGACAGTGGTTGTGACGTTTGATGGTCAGGTGTTACCTGAACGTATTTACATGTGCTATACTGCTTTGACTGTTCAATTATATACATACCCAACCATTCAATGCTACAACTGCTGTCGTTTTGGACACACAAAGTTGCAGTGTAGGTCCAAGCCTCGCTGCTTTAAATGTGGTAGGGAACACTCTGGTGATACATGTGATGTTGATGAGGAGTGTATTTCTTGCTGCTCATGCGGGGGAATACACTTTGCTACTAGTAAGTCATGTCCGGAATATACAAGGCAACAAAAGATCAAATTTTCAATGGCAGAGCAGTGTATTTCCTACGTAGAAGCATCTAGAATCCATCCTCCTCTATCGCGATCTTATGCTGAAATGGTAGCCACAGCAAAAGATCAAAATCCACAATCTACATACTCCCTCAAACTAAACCAGCCCTCTTCTCCTTCGTCTTACAGAAAAACTGTCTTTTTAAAACCACGTTCACCTCCCACATTAACTAAAGGTTATGATCAAAAAGAACATCGTAATATAACTAGCACTCCAACCTCAGCCTTAGCAAACGGTTGCGCTCTGACAGAGGGCACACCTAAGGATAGGCAACTTAATATATCTGATGTAATTGCCCTTTTAAACTCTCTAATACAGTCTAATACCATTGAACCGTCCAACGCTGCCAAGATAATTGACATCATTAGCTTACTACACTCACAACCACAATGGATCACGCCCGATCCGCAGTTCAATGGA
Source organism: Eulithis testata (assembly GCA_947507515.1). Lineage (NCBI taxonomy): Eukaryota > Metazoa > Arthropoda > Insecta > Lepidoptera > Geometridae > Eulithis > Eulithis testata. Next base: position 5,691,990 of record OX382205.1, read on the forward strand.
ACTGCAGGAGTGTAGTCTCCAAAAAAAGTGAAATTATCTATTTAATTAATGTATACAACCCTTTTATTATCGCCATCACAGAGTCTTGGCTTAAGCCAGGCTCTGTGTTCAAATTGAGCGGCTTCTCCTGCCTCAGGGATGATAGACCTGATGGGTATGGAGGAGCCGTTCTTCTTGTAAATAATTCTTTTTCTTTTAAAATTTTTTCTCTTCCTCCCCATAACAGTAATAGTTTTTCTGCTGTTGCATGCATTATTAATAATGTATGTTTTGTTTCTATTTATATACCGCATCCTTCCTCCCAAATTAACACTGAAATCGACAATCTGTTATCTCTTATTCCTAAGCCATGTGTAGTCATGGGTGATTTTAATGCACATCATAGGACATGGGGTAGCTCTATTTCTAATAGCTATGGCAGAGATCTTTTGGAAATAATTGATAATCAAAATCTATGTATCCTAAATGATGGATCTGAAACTCGTCGAACAAAGCCTACTGAAAATAATAGTGCAGTAGACCTAACAATAGTATCACCTAGTTTAGCATCTTCAGTTATATGGCAAACACAACCTTCAACACATGGCAGTGATCATTTTCCTATTTTAATAAAGTTTACACAATTTAAATTAAATGAAATACCTAGAGCTCTCCCCAGAATGAGGTATAGAATAATTAATAACAAATGGTGTGATTTTAAAAATTATATTGAAAATAATGTTAACTCTTTGCCTCATTCTTCTGAAGAAATTTCTGTTCGAGCAGACGGATTTACTAAAAGTTTGATAGAAGCTGCTGATTTAACTTTCCCTTTGAAAAATAGTGCTTCTGGCAAATTGTCTTCTCCACCATGGTGGGATACAGAGTGTAGTGTAGCTGTTGCTCAGAGAAAGCAGGCAGAACTGACTTACAATTCTGACATGTCTGAGGAAAATTTTGATAATTTAGTGGACACAATAGCTCAAACTAAAAAGCTATTGAAAGAAAAGAAACTCCAAGGTTGGAGGGGTTTTTGTTCAACTATATCTCCTAACACAAAACCTTCAGAAGTCTGGAAGAATATAAGACGTTATAGGAATGGAGTTAGTACTACTACTTTTACAAATATGCCACCTAATCTCTATAATAGTTTCTTAGATCGCTTGGCTCCGCCAACAGTTCCGCCTAAGGAGTTGTTTTCTCCTATTTATGTTTCTTTCCCTACCTGCCCTTATGGCCTTGATGCTCCTTTCTCTATAGATGAGCTGAAAGGTGTGTTATCAGACGTTCATGATACAGCTCCAGGTAAAGATGGTATTCCATACTCATTTTATTCACATCTTGGTGATAACGCCATGCAATATTTTCTTGATCTTATCAACTCTGTCATGTTGACAGGTGTCATTCCTTCAACATGGAAAATGCAAGTAGTGTTGCCATTTTTAAAACCCTCTAAAAACCCGGCTGATTCTATGTCCTATCGACCCATTGCTTTATCCCCAGTTATAATTAAAATTGCGGAACATTTAGTTAAAAATAGAATAGAATGGTTTATTGAAAATCAGAACATCTTACCTAACAGCCAATATGGTTTTAGGAAAGGTAGAAGTTCGATGGACAGCTTAAGTGTATTTACTACGGATATTCGCATAGCCTTTTCACAAAATAAATCTGTGATAGCGACATTCTTAGATATTAAATCTGCTTACGATAATGTTCTTATTGAATTACTAATAAAGAAACTACATGTTTTGAGAATTCCACATTTGCTAACAAATTTCATCCAAAATATGTTAGCTGGTAGAATAATATTTTTAACCAACACAGATCTTTCTAGAGTGGCGTGGAAGGGTTTGCCTCAGGGCTCTGTTCTTAGCCCACTTCTTTATAACATATATACTTATGATTTGGAAGCATCTGTGAGTGATACAGTTAGTATCCTGCAGTATGCAGATGATTTGCTGCTATATTCCACAAGCATTTATATTGATTCAGCTGCCCAAAATATTAATTTTGCGCTTCATTTTTTAAAATTATGGTTGGATAAACATGGTTTGGAGTTATCTCCTACTAAAAGCATTGTGGTTCCCTTCACGCGTAAAAATAGTATACCACCCATTAATGTTATTTATGATGGCATATCTATTCCGATAAAAAGTCAAGCCAAATTTTTAGGTGTATTATTAGACTCTAAACTTAACGGAAGTGCTCATTGTGAATATATTGTAGAAAAGTGTGAAAGACATATTAATTTATTAAGATGCCTGACCGGTGTTTGGTGGGGTGCTCATCCCTTTTCTCTAAAACTAGTTTATAATGCGTTAATTAGGAGCTCACTAGATTATGGTACCTATTTGTTGGAACCTGGTAGCATTATGTTTTTTAAAAAGTTAGATTCTTTGCAGGCTCGCGCTATGCGTATTATTATGGGAGCTATGAAGTCTAGTCCAATTAACGCACTGCAAGTTGAATGTGGTGAACCACCTTTATATTTAAGACGCCAGTTTTTGTGTAGTAGATTTTTCTTCCGCACGCTGCAGTTTCAGAATCACCAGCTTCATTCTAAGATTCAACATCTTTCAGAACTTATTTGCTCTTCTTCATACTGGAGTCATAAATCACCCCCTCTCTTAATTAATAGCCTTCGTAAATATCAAACATTGTCAGCTCAAACACATAAATCGCTTCTTTTGCCTATTTTCCAATGTAACTTTGAAGCTTTAATACAGCCCCTTGATACATATCTTAACCTAAATATTGATCGTAATGGAGCGCATGCTAATGTTTATTTCAAATCCATTGTCGATGACCGATGGTCAGGTTGGCATCAGATATTTACTGATGCTTCCAAGCATTCACAGACTGGTTATGTCGGTATAGGCGTGTTTCACAAACAGTATAATATTGTACAAAAAGTTAAATTACCTCCAGAAACATCAGTATTTACGGGTGAGTGTTTTGGTATTGTCAAAGCTCTTGACTACGTTTTATTAATGAAACTTAAAAAATCGGTTATTTTTACTGACTCATTAAGCTCTTTACAATCACTTGCAAAGTACCCGTTTCGTTCAAAAAATGCATATCCTCTGGTTATAGAAGTTAGATCAAAGGTATTCCAATGTAAATCCATTGGTTTAACAGTTAATTTTGCGTGGATACCTAGCCACTGTGGTATTTTAGGAAACATACGGGCAGACAAATTGGCTAATGAGGCTGTGGAATGTGGAGACATATTCCCGTACAAAAATTATACGCATGATCTCATTGCTCTTTCTAAGATTTACCTCAGGGATTCTTGGGGTGAAGACTGGGACCGTTCTAGCAGTTCTAAAGGTAAACACTTCAAACTGATACAACACGCAATACCCATAAAACCTTGGTTTTTTAAGATTAAACTCGGTAAACGTGCTACCACAATTTTGATAAGAATGCGCCTGGGGCACTTGTGTACCCCAGCACACCTAGCGCGAATAAAAGTGAAGCCTGACCCATCCTGCGTTTGTGGAGATGAATTCGGTGACGTTAATCATATATTTTTTGCTTGTTCCCTATATAATCACAGAAAACTTCTTCAAGATCTTGTTGCATGTCGTATTCCTCTTCCTACTAGTGTTAATATCCTTTTAGCTACCCTTGACCCTTGTATATATCATTGTTTATCATCTTTTATTTATATGAATAACATAGAAATTTAATTTTGTACATATTTCCCTTTTGTATATATTTTTCTCCTTTGTTTATATTGTTATGTTTTTGTGTATCCCTAACCCTGCTGATCCTTCTCCCTAACCCGCATGTCAGATCCCGCGCTTTGTATAATATATATGTTTCCCAAATTTTTTTTACGCAAAATGGCAAATGCACAAAAACAGTGCGACGCCAACACAAAAAAAAAAAAAAAAAAAAAAAAAAAAATTGAAACTCTAATTTTTGTTTACGATGTCTCTTCTAGACTCGAAAAAGGGTGATGGGTATGAGTATGCCTTGCTAGGTGATCAAGACAGAATCACGCGCGATGATGCTAAATTGCAGGTCGAGTTGTTGGATGCATCGGATCTTACCGGCGTGTGTGAAAATGATGTTTTGCCAATAATTAATTTGTTTCACACAGCAGAAAAAAGATTATTGTGTAAGGTGTCTGTTTTGGATCAAAAAGCAGTATTCTCTCACACCAGGCACGTATCCAGACTTTTGGTTCGGGGGGGGACAAACATTGAAACAACCATGTGAACTGTGTGAAAATCGCTGTAATCACTGTACTATAATTTTCACTGTACTATACTATAATTATATAAGTATTTTTCTGTTTCCGCTGGCAGCCATTACGTCTAGTACCATATCAGGATCTGGCGCCAAAGCGGAATGAATAGACAATAGAGCGAGACCAGTAAGCCTCTCGCCCGCCATTCTATTCCTTAGGACGGATTTTATTCTCTTTAGGCATGAAAATGACCGCTCCACAGATGCCGTTGAAACCGGAAGGGTGGCCAGAATATGTATTAGCCTGTTAATGGTAGGAAAGAAAACTTTGTCACACGTGTCTAAAATTTCCATAATTTCGACTGGTTTCTTATCTGTGTTTTTCCACTTGGCACACCACATACTGTACTCTGCTTTTATTCGTGATTCTCCAACACTTTCTTCCCAATAAATTTTCATATTTTCTAATTCACTTAGATGTCGCTACTAGTAACGTCGCTTACATAATCAGATCAAGATCTATCTATTTTTATTTTACCTACTTATTGAAAGAACACGCAAGCGAATAAATAAACAGATGGCTCAAAACGTTTTTTTTTTTCAGTCGATTTCGGGGGTGGATAAATCCCAACTATCCCCCCCTCTGTATACGTGCCTGTCTCACACTATTGACTTCGACAAAAAAGTGCGCAGTATCATGAGCCGGTTACGTAAACAGCCGGTCCAAAAGCCGGTTGTAAACAGTAACAAATTATCGTTTGTCGTGGCTCCAAAAGAGGAATGTGTCATTTGTTTAGAGGTAGGGCATGCAATTGAAAGTTGTTCAAGTTTCTTGAAGCAGTCGGCTACTGATAGGTTTAAATTAGTAAACAAGATGAAGCTGTGTGTTCTGTGTTTATGTTCATCTCACTCAGTCAAAAGGTGTATGTCTAAAACAAAGTGTAATAAGTGCACTGATAGTCACCATACATTGCTACATGTGAATCAAGTTGTACTAGAAGTCGTACCAGAATCACAGCCTTCATCGTCTCAGATAGCATTGACCTCTTATGACCCGCACTCAGAAGTGTTGTCTTCAACGGCTATAGTTTTAGTAAAAAATAAATTAAATAAATTTGATCAGGTACACATCCTGATTGATAGTGCTAGTACATGTAACTTCATTACTAAAGAATGTGCACAGCGCTTAGGATTAAAAATTAATTATTGTACCCAGTCGTTGAATAGGATAGGTCAAGTTTCAGCTGATGTACTTGGATCGGTCCACTGTGAGATAGTTCGCACAAGTGGGTACTCCTCAAACAAACTGTCGCTGGAGGCTTTAGTGCTTCCAAACATTTGCTCGGATATGCCAGCCGAGAAAATTGATTTTTCGTTGTGGCATCATATACAGGGGTTAGATCTCGCTGACCCTGGTTTCAGCAAACCAGCACCGGTTGACATGTTTGTCAGTGTCAATAGTTTCACCTCAGCCTTGCTGCCTGGTATAATTAAAGGTAGTTATGGTCAACCTGTTGCTATCCCAACTACTTTCGGGTGGATACTTGTGGGGGATTGCATGGTTGCTGCTGATTCTTCTCGTCTTCTCGTTTCGTGTCGAAGCTTGGCTCGAGATAACTCATCCAAGAGGTTTTGGGACTTGGAAATTGTCGACCCGCCCAAACCTGTAGCACTGTCCAAAGAGGAGTGGGCCTGTAAAAATAACTCAGGACCTACTTGTTGTCGAACTCCTCAAGGTAGGCTAAGGGTTCCTCTAACGGTTAGTGACTCTCAGAGCAAGCCACTATTGTTGAGCGCTAAAGAATTCACTCTAGCGCGCCCTCACTTTAGGTCTGATTATGGTGAATTCGGGACCGACTACTCGCAGATCGGCCACAGAAAAGAGGTCGTTCCGCTTTTGTCGAATGTTGGTTCTTTTAATTATAACCCACATCATGGGATTTGGCGTCCTGGTTTCGCAACGCCGTCACTTCGGACGGTTTTCGATGTTGCTCGCACCACGGATGCAAAAAGCTCGTTTTGTAATCACGGATTGCTGTCAACTAATTTGGTCTCGTGTGCAGCATGGTGGTCGGGTCCAACAAGGCTGTTGCTTCCTCCGGACTTGAGCAATGGATCTACGCTGGAAGAACCGAAGATTTTGAAAATATCTATGGCTAATATTGCCGCCCTTGTCGATGGTATTTCAAATCGGTTCTCCTCGTATGAGCGGATGGTCAAAGTCCTGGCACATTCAACCACACACAATCGGTTGATCGGTGGTTTGTCCTACGTTAAGAACGTAACAAGCGTTCTTGTGAACCATGATCAGGAAGTCGCATCCGCACCTGTACTTTATGCTACCACCAAGAACGCCCCACTTTCACTTTCGCTTTCGCAGGGTTGCCAAAAATTGTGCCGTCCTGTGGACACAGGTGGTCTATTGAGGGTGGTCGGTCACTCTTCCCACAGCCAGCTCGGCTACGATCACAAGCATTATTTGCGGTTGCTTCGAGCCCATCATGTAGCTTCGGTGATCAAGGAAGAGTGCCATCGCAAGTTCGTGCACTCGGGATTGAAGTTGCTGCAGGATCCGCTTACCCGACATTGTCGTGTCTTGTCGCCAAAACGGTTAACTCGAAGAAAGTTGTCGTTGCGCTTTCGAGTAAACCCGCGGCTTATAGTTCCTCCTCGAATAGGAGAGCTACCTCTTCATTGTATCAATCAGATGAAGCCATTTTCGTTTGCTTCATTTGATTACGCTGGCTCGTTTAACGTATCTCTCAAACGTGGTCGCAGTGTACGTGCGTATAGAGGATACGTACGTTTTCTCGTAGGCACTGCTATTAAAGCAGTACTTTTGAAGCTCGTTCTAGAGCTTAGGTCCGAGGCGTACCTGGTATGTTTCAGGCGTTCCATGGCCCGCAGCGGCCACTGTCGTTTTCGGTTGGTGTCCGATCGAGGTAAAACCTTCGTGGGAACCAGCAAATTGGTCGAAAAATCGATGTACCAGGCAACGCAGACTAAGCAAGAAGAGTTCGTGCTCAACACCTCAGGCAGTCCACATTTCTTGGGCTTAGCTGAGACTCATGTTAAGTCAACGAAAACTCATCTTGCTCGTGTCGTGGGTTTGCAGCACCTGCTGTACGAAAATTCCACTACACTGTTGCTGATAAAAATCGAAGTTCGGCATAGTATGAAGCGGTTGTCCCTTCTTAGTTCGGACTCCGGCGACTTAACAGTTCATTTTTTTTATCGTTGAATATAATAAGGAGGTATACTTATTATAATAAATTAATATTATTATTATTAGTTGTTTTTCGTATTTTTTTGTTTCTCGTTAATTGAACCTAAATTTTTCGTGTTGTTTTCATCCATTATTTCGTTATTACCTGGTGAAAATACTGTGTATTTTGGTGGTCGGAATGTTCAGTTTTGACACCTGTCATTATCACGTTGACGCATTCGCGCGTCATTCTGTCTTGTCACCTAATATAGGTCACGCAGGTCACTGAACCCCTATTGGTCAAAATACAGGGTTCATTCACATAAAAAAATCTGTAACGGTAATATTTCGTATTTTAAGGTTTTTTATATTGACCCCCGTGTCAGAGAGTTGTAATTAAATCTCTCGTGAGATATGTCGTTTTTCGTGTCGATTACAACAATAGAATCACCACAAAACTAGCATCCTAGTTAGCCTTCCTGTGCATTCAGATAGTGTGTAGTTGAGTGAGCCTACGTAGAAGCCCTAGCCAGTGTTAAGCGTAGCGGTTGCGGAACCCTGAAGATTTTGACGGAGAAAGCTAGCTAGTCAGTATCTTGACGATCTTACGGACCTGCCTACCCAAACGTGTGGCAGACGCTTCAGGAGAGCCCTCCAGGATATCGAGGTACGTGGGACACTTTTATTGCACCCTGTATTCACAGCTGTTACTGGTTTCTCAGGATCTAGTTTGTGGTTTGTCGTATCGTTTTCGTATTTGCATTTTAATTTTATCGTTTAATTTTATACAGTCCACTTAATCGTACAATTATGTTAGGGTTGTAAGGCGTTACTTTTAATCTCGTGTTCGCTCGTCATATAATACCTAATTAATTCACACTTTTTTCGTAGTGCATAATGAATTTTGTGATCAGTGACGTGCCCAAAATATTCTGTCGTATGCCATTAACGGCACGCGTGCCATTGGTTCGCCATCCCTGGTCTATAGGTACCCTATAACTGCTGCAGTCACACTAACACACAGCTGCTATACAGTAAGGTGTACTTACGTTTGATTGCCCTCCAGGACGTATGCCTTTCTGGGGGCTCGAAAACAACGTCCTCAACTTTATAGGAAGGTCGTTGGGAGGCTGCCGATGGGGAGCCACTTGGCTCCGATAGTGCGGGCGGTGATGTCGCATGGGGGGAATATACCGGGTTCGCAAAACTGAACGCGTTGTCTGTGGCAACTGAAAATCGTGAAATAAGATATTTCAGTTGTGCAAATCCTCCAAAACTGAGCCCTGACTTTCGAATCGAGTATAGCACACGCGAACGCATTCGCAAAGCGAGAAATTTTGTATGAAAACCGGATACGCTTATCCGGTTTTGCTCCCGGTGCAATTCCCAACAAAATTTCTAGCTTTGCGAATGCGTTTGTGTGTGCTATACTCGAGTCGAAAGTCAAAACAAATGCACAGACTCGGGGCTCTGAGATATTATGCCACATAACAATGCAACATGACCTTAAATGTGGTAGGACCTTCAAAGTAAATCTTAGGAGCTTGAAGCCTGGAGCTTTTTTTGTACCAGTTTCGAAAGTACATGAACTTTAAAAAATATATTATTATGGTGACGTAAAGAAAATATAAATTGAAAATATAATGTTTTTTTACCAGTGGTAGATAATGCTGGACTTTGTATCTGCAATACTCCGTAACTCTGCTCTCCTACTTCGCTTTCCATCTGAAATAAAGAGGAACATTAATAACTGTGATATTGTTGAAGATATACAAAATCTTTAGTCTTACTTAGGACACAATAATTCCAACACATATTGATAGTTTTTTTCAGAATTAGGTAGAGTATATGTAGATATACATATAAACGGTGATACTGCAAAAGTTATAAGCTGTGTATGTGTAAATAATAGGGAACTTGCTTAATGTTTTTTAAGCATTCAAAATATTAAATCTGACATAATTATGCTACAAAAAATCACACATTACAATACTAACGTAATTTTTTATTACCAATGTAGCGTCCTCATTCGGGTTCAGGTGCAGTAAAATGCGGCGTTTTTGCTTAGATTCCGTCGTGATCCTCAAATAGTGTTGGACGAGAGGATTTTTCATCGTGAAATGATGCATCATAGAGTGCAGGAGTAGTATAAGAATAGATACTACGAAGAACATAAAAGTGCTGCGCGTCGGCGTATGGAAGCAAAGCTTGGTTGCTATCCGGTCGAATGACACCACGAAACCGGCAGCGCCTGTTGGACAAGTAGATAATAAAATTAAAACCTTTATTTTATCGCCACCGATTAAAACGCTTCTGTCATTATATATCGGTCGCTAAACCTAAAGTTGTTAATATTCAAATAAATTCAAATATAAAAACATTTACTGCCTCATTTTGTGAGTATATATATCTATGTAGGTATAGGTACTTATAGTACATAGCGTTTCAAATAACAAAGAAGCAAAAATAAGAAGATAAATAAATATTGACCCTGTACCTATATGAATTTTGCCAAAATAACTGAATTTTGAATACAAATCGACTCTTACAATTCCAATGCTGAAATTATATTGATGTTACCCAGCAACAGCCAAAAATAACCAAGAAGTAGTACACTTACTTTCACCAGCCATCACTGCTTGCGTGTACCTTGGAGGCAGGCACCCAGTAAAGCCGTAGTAAGAAGCCTGTTGCACTGTGCATCCGAAAGCTACCACTCCTATAGCAATCAGGTTGATAGCATAAGAAACCGATGAAGAGAATCCGTCCCACCCGATGTTGCAAACCGCGACAAATAACATCGTTGCTAGGGAGACCAGAATGCCTGGAATATAAATGTTTTATGTACATATATTATTTCTTGTTTTAAAGTGTTCACTGTTCAGTCTGGAGCCTAGCGGTTACTTAAACCCGTCTCTCAACCTCCCTGGCAGAAGTTGAGAGGCTTTAACGTTAATATGTATTTAAATAAAGTTTTAGTTTGTTTTAGTTAGTACTACCTAAGTGATAAACAACAGAATCGACACTATTAGGTAGAAATATTCTATCACTCATTCATTATTACCTAATCCAGATTTAAATAATGCACATCTACATTCTACTTGAATTTACAAACTTGTTTTTTAAGTAGGTGTGTTGTGACATTTTACTGTAGTGTCCTTGATCCCACAGAAGATGGAATCTTGATCCTATCTCATGTAAAGAAATAATTTACTTGAAAGAAATATTTTTACATATGCTCGTAGGTTATCTTGATAAAATAGAGATCTTTGGAGATAGGTAGTAGGTAACTAAGTCGTGAAGAAGACGAACTTACACTAGATATCTGTTAATCTCTATTCTCTACCTTTGTTATTAACAAACTCATGTACCTAATGCCCATAGCACACCTCCGCTGCGGTACTGTAAAAGCGAAACCGCTAGATGAATTCCGCTGCGATCAAGTGTAGTTTGAGTAGCTCAGTAGCGGAATGGGCATCGGAACCTCGCGTCATCATCGAAATTGACAAAATGGCGGCCGGAGCGCGGAAGTGTGGCTGGGGTCGGAGCAGATCGACGAAACCGCGCGGAGAAAGAGATGGAATATAGTCAAATCTATGCGATAGAACAGGCAGTTTCGCTAGTGTTCCGCTTCTCCTACACGGGACAAGACATGACGAAATTACTCCGGTTCCGCCGTTACGGTTCCGCAGCGGAGGTGTGCTATACGGACGTACCTAAGCTTGGGATAGTTACACCGTGTTTTGACTTTTGCATGGACAATCAGATTCAAAGCTTGGAATAGTGATTCCAAGATTAGGTACCTATGTACCTACATCGAGTTTATTAATTACAGGGTTTATGGTTCTTAGGGCCGAATACTGAAATGTCACTCAAATTTAAACACAACTTAAAATTGCTCGCCTCTGTTTGACATTACTTATTTGTCAGAGATGGCAATAATTTTAGCATGAACTTAATATAAGTAGCGTTTGAGAATTCGGCCGTTATTCATAGGTCGCTTAATTCTCATCTAGCTAAAACGGCTGCTAAATCTATAGTCATCTCTTTTCGTTATCGTGCAGGTCATTGCAGGTGACAATGACAGACCATTTTTAAGAGGTACTCTAAAACTACAGGACATTTTAAAGGTCTTAGGTTATAAAAAAACAGTGGTACAAATAAACAATAAAATTTTGTACCCAAGAGGTAGAGCATTCAAAACATTTGCGAGTTCTAGTTCTCAAAAAAATTTACTAAATCCAGGGTCTGCAGGACCTTTTTCAGGTGTCAAAACTTACCAAAAGTGATCCTCGTATTATAAGAGAAGACATCCAGCAGCATATTGTTGATGACAACGGCGACACACGCCGATGCGATGTACACGGTCGACATGTCGAACATTATTGTGCTTTGGGGGTAATGGAACTGGAAGTAGTCCACCGCCATTATGAAACTGAAAGATAACCGAATTACAAATTAAAAAAAAATTTTATGCTATGTGTTCAGTATAATCTTACCACGCATGGTATTATTAGGTGTATCTAAGCATGAAATAGTTAGGTACACCCTGTTTTGAGTTTTGCATTGAGAAGATTTAAAATTCGATTGAACTAGACAAAACTAGCTTACATCGAGTTTATTTATAACAGGGTTAATATATAATGCCTACGGGCAGCAGTAGTATCTAATAGCCCATAGTAAGTAATTTGAAATGAAATGATGAGTGGAGTTTACCTTTGATTCACGTAGACTAGACAGCATGTCAGTAAAACTTAATGGCGGAAAACATTCTAGTGTACAAAACCAAGAACCCCAATAAACTATGATACTGGTTCAAATCAAGATATGTTAAACATCTGCGGTCGTTAATTATTACTACTTAGCCATAGCCACCTCTTAATTGCTCTCAAGCTGCTATGCGACGTTTAACTTTATTCTTTGTTTAGTTGACAACCTAGGTGAATATTTTCCTGATCTTTTATAGATACCTTACCTACCTACCAGTCTCTCAACTCTCGCATGTATGTTCAACAAATTACCTGTTGAAAGGCAGTAGGAAAGCTGTGCCAGCGCAGAACAACGTCAGGTAGACCATGTTGTATGTGTCTGGAGGTGGTGCGCTAGGGTTGGCCATGTTGGAGAGAGGTTCCCCTCGGGCCGTGCGAATCACCTCTATCCGGGCGTACCCGCGGCCTAGGGTCTCGTTCATTTCTTCACCACTAACTCACATAATGTTCACTCTAACAAGTAACGTAACACAGGATACCAATTTTTCACATTCACAAAAAGTATTTGATATGATACTGTCAGCAGAGACAGAATGCGGAGAGGAAAATATTTTAATGGAAATGTAACTTTTTTGGTTTAACAGTTTATTTACCAAAGATACTGGCAAGTACAAACAAACGGGAAACGAATTTGAAAATAGCGTAGATAATATCACGGGGTCTACGACGCGGTGGTGGAGGGTTGGGATCAAGAATTGGAGGGGGAGTATGGAGCGGTCGAGACATAGGTGTTACTTTACGCGGGCGAACCCGCGTACAAGAGCTAATATACAATAGTCCCGTCTATTACGAATCCTAAAAAAGATCCAGAAACAAGATTCAATGTCAAATGCACTGTTTGCAAACGTTTTGAGACAATCCAATCAATTTTTAATTTACATAACGACTACTGCTTATTACTTCAAGGCACCTGGATCGGCACTCAATTTCACTAAACTATTCGAAGGTTCACAGGTTTTAACAATGGTAGGAATCACGGTAAGGCAGCAGCAGTGATTTTGCGTGAGAAATTATCTGGTTCTTTTAGTTAATTTTATGGATTTTTATTACATTTGATTCGGCCGGGAGCGATACTGTGCGTATTGGCCAAAGCGGGGTTGAAGTGTACACCGCGCATGCGTCTCCTGCATTGATTTTCAGTGCAGGGACTAAACTTTGTTAAAACGGCATTGTATTCCAGATATTTTATATTTAGCTCCACACCTTACCTACAGGTAAATCTACGTACCTACCTGCCGTAACTTTCTTACATTACAGAGTTCTAGAGATTTCGACGACTTAGGGCGAGGATCAAAGTTTTTTTCTCAAAACTATTAACTACCTATACTTACTTATTTTTTCTCAAACATGCTTGGAAATTAAGGCATTATTTTGACAACCTTCTTCGAGATAAATCGAAAATGCAGTACTGGGCAAACACATGCGAGCAGCGGCCGTCAATAAATGTATGAAAATTCATTGCCAGCGTGTTTAGCGGCCATATAAATTACATACAAAACTCATTACTGTCGTGTTATTTAAAAATGGAACGATCTTTTACTCCATCATGGCAACCAAGGAGGTAACGTATCAAAGGTTTTATTCAAATTTCGAACAGGCTTTCAAATAGAAAGCTGATTATTGAAAAAATAAACAAATGAACACTGTAACTTCTTTGTTCCTTATTGGTTTTGAAAATTATTGTATTTTCAACTAAATAGTTTTGCCTAGGTACTTAGATTTAATTTCCGCGCATTATTTGAGAAAAGTACTATACAAGCCTTGGCCACAACTAGGCAATGAGGGACTCACGTAGGTGTCTGTGCCTCATCTTCGACTCGGCCCACATTTACACGTTCTTCCCTCATTGCCTCTGTTGCGGGCCGCTGCAGTAATGTACTATTGTTGAATGATATGAATCTTATGGTATAGAAATAATAGATAAGTGCCTACCTAGTTTTATAGTAAATTTCAATAATATAGTAGGTAAGTTATAGCCAAGGTATAGTTAAAATATAATAAATATATAATAGGTATAGGTCCAAGCAATCCAAATATTTGGATAATTTAATACCTAGGTTCAAAAACAACTCTAAACGGTTGAGCGGAAAGAGAGAGTCCGTCTATGGGTTCTGTAGATGGAAGAGGGTCTCCTTCAGGTATTCTCAAGTTGAACCTTTGAAGCAGATGCGTCAAAAACATGAATAACTCTGACCTTGCCAACCCTTCGCCAATGCAGCGTCTCTTGCCTAGCAAAAATAAAAACAACGCCAAATTACCTCAGTATATTATATACCTACTCGTACAAACATAATAATTCGCTATGGTAATACAGGAAATAATACACTTATTACGAACACAGAATGGTATGGTACGAAAACCAGAAACGCAGACGGAAATCTGAACTAGGTATGCTTAGCATACCTACCTTAAAATATTCTGCAGTTATGAAATAACCTTACAACGTAATTATCTTTAAAATAAAATGGAATCTAGCTTACTTACCAGCACCAAACGGCATCAACCATTCGTCTTGGATTAGATTCCCTTCTTTAGTAAGAAAACGTTCCGGGCGAAATACATTAGGGTCTTTCCAGTGATTGCCGTTATGCAGGTCGTATATAGCGAGCAGTATTAATGTCCCCTGAAATGAACTCTGCCCTGTAAGCGATGCCATTCTAAGACACAAATATACCAAAAGAGTTAGTACTATAGGTAGAGAAGGTGTTGGTGAAAACAGACTAACTTAGAGCTGATGAATTTTCTCATAAAAAACATGGGTAAGAACCATCCCGAATTAACCACTCTCCTTAAAAAAAAAGCGCATCTAAGTAGGAGCTCTACTATCGGAGTTACGGAGCCACAGACAAATAGACCAGACACAACTCCGTCAAGCTTATAATACCCTTTCCTTTGTTGTAATAAGGTTGTATTACATACCTTCGGTATAATGTAGTTGCCTATTCTTGCATCGTCAAGGGCCATGTGGGGGATCCCCACAGGCGCTACACTTGATATTCGTAGAGTTTCTAGTATAACAGCTTCGGTGTACACCATTCTATAGGAAAGAAGAGCAATGAAAACATTTTAAAACCCCCGACCATGAAAAGTT
Organism: Eulithis testata; assembly: GCA_947507515.1. Classification (NCBI taxonomy): domain Eukaryota; kingdom Metazoa; phylum Arthropoda; class Insecta; order Lepidoptera; family Geometridae; genus Eulithis; species Eulithis testata. The sequence goes on from OX382205.1 coordinate 5,707,234, forward strand.
TCATCATTGATCAGACCTTTGAGTATGAACTCCGCTATATATTTCTGTAATTTTTCAAATGTAACTGTAAAAAAATCTATGCTAGAGTCTCAACTCAGACTTGAGCATTAATTTGTCACTCAAAGTTTAAACTTTAATTAAAATTTCTCTGCTCTCCTTTTTACCTTATCCAGCAGTAAGAATAGCAATAATTTTAAGCATGAAATTAATCAAAGTAGCGTTTCAGGTTTTTGACGTAATCAAAATCCCATGAAGTAACTTCATGCACATACGTATGAATTTACTTCGAGGTTTTTTTTTTGCAATTCCGATACCTAAGCAATGGTCAGTCTGGTACATAGATAGGAAGTACCTAATTATAATTATTGTGAGTACCTATTTTTTATTATTATTTGAACTAAGATTGTAAGTACCTAATAGCGTGCCTGATAAAATAGCTCTAGCCATGGCCGCATTATATCAATCAGCTTGCGAAGATTTTTTATTTACTTATCGACATAATTACATCAGCAACAAAGTTCTCAGTTGCACCGTCTTCTCAAGAATACCTAAGATTCAGTATAATATAACTATTAATTTGGAGTAATAAGTAAACCTAAGGACGACGACGTTACCACTACAACCTGCATAATACAAGTTTCGACTCTAGTTGGGTGACCTAAGTCTCTGGTACCACAGGTTTTAAAAACCTTACATTAGTACATTCACTGCCTTTGCATAATGATTTACAGAAAAACCAAACAGATTTAATTAACTATGTAAGGAATACTACGCAATAAGTGGACATGTTGTCTATAAAAAGAAATGTTTGAACATGCTTTATCAAATCCTTCGAATCTAAACCTCTTACGAACATTAAAGTAACTTCAGTCAGTTAATCTCATTGGTTTAGCCTCTATCGTGGTAAAAATAATATAAAATGTTATGGCCAAAACTGGGTTTTGCTAGCTAACCTAAGGTTTGTTTTTGTAGTTTAAATGTTACAGAACTTTTAGTTCTAGAGCTCAACTCGCTCTTGGCCGATTTTTTACTGTAGCCTCTCACTTAGCAAAGTTTTAAATAAAACCGGTTATTAACAAATGCAGTAATAGCCTAGGTACCTGGATCGGTGATTAACGGTAGGTGTCTGGGCTCGGCTGATCACTTCGTCAATCTCCGTCTGCAGTTTTCTCTGGATTTCTCGGTCTCGCACTAGGTGGAGCAGCATGAATACTGCCGTGTTTGAAACAGTTTCCATGCCAGCTTCTAGTAAATCCAGGCATACTACGTAAAGATCCTCTTTTGTAACTGGTCAGAAGAGATACAAGTTACGTATGTTTTATTTTACCATGGTGTACCTATGCTTGGAATAGTTACCTACCTAAGTACACCTTGTTTTGTCTTTTGTATTGACAAGAATGTTTAAATATAATAAGATAAAAACACGTTGCAAGTATTATTCCAAATCATTGAAACCGATTTTCACAACTGGGTGTGTTGGAAATACAGATTGAAGATAATAAGAGTAGATAAAGCCATTGCAGATTTTTAAATAATAATCCTATGCACAAACCGTTATTTTCACAATCGTATTTGAAGGAACTACTTACGACATGTAATTGAATGACTCAATATCGTTATGTGAAAACATTTTTATGAAATTATTTATTGTATAATACGTACAGGATTGATTATTCTGTTCCATCATTTCTATAAGAAAAGCATCGATGACGTCTCTCGGGTGTTTCATGTCAATGTTTTGTTTATGTTCCTCTATAGTTTCCTGCAAATTTTGTAAGGACTATAGAACCTATTTTGCCTCTATGTAGAGTTGTAGAGCCCTTCGCATTTCTTTCCATAGTATAAGACAATGAGTAAGAACCAACACTAGAAAAAACGCTTTGACATTCAGATAAAACTCTTGACAGCAGATAAATGAACGACTAATAATAAATAATGTTATCTCTAGCGCCAGCGCGCAATTATAATGAAGACAGTTTAAAAATATTAAACTATGATATTGTTTGTTCAAAAGCTGACGCAAATTCTTGCTTTGATTATCCCCTCTCCAGTGTCTTTGGCGATATGAGTAAATGCTAATGTTTATATATGACAATAACATTAATTTCTTAAAAATAAGGTCACCTTAATAAATTCATGAATCTGATTGTGTATTGCCTTTAACTCTGTGTAACCAATTAGATCCGGTATGATATGTCTCAGAAATGGTAAAAAGTTTAAGATGCCACCGCTCATATCAGCAGCTTTGAATAATCTTGTGATTAAATCGCAGAGATGTTTGAGACGTTCGTCGTCTAGATTGTATCTGGAAAATACTATGCAAAATAAACTAACATTTTAATAAAATAACACCTCAATACAAAAAGCATCCACGTACTTCATAGCAACTTCCAAAAATATCATCTAGGTACATAGGTAAACAAGTACAGAGTTTATCAGGGTTGTTTTCATGATGAAATTTTATCAATAAAATTTTGTTTTACATTACCTACGATCAGTCGTTACTGGACCGGTTAGGTTCAGAATAATCAGTGCTATATAACAATACCTCACCTGTTGAAAAGCACGTGTTTGATCGCGAAATTTTGAATAAATTATAATTCAAGTTCCTAGTTTAGCGTGGTTATTAATCAGTAGCAAATTCTCGCCATTTCTCGTTCGATAACTCCATAAATCCGAAGTAAATTTTGTTGAATTGAATAGTTACCTAGGTATATTTTTGAATTTTACGTATTCAATACGATGGGCAAGTTTTTAGTACCTTTTACCAGCTACTAACTGCCACATGATGTTTACAATAGACACCTGAAACATCGAATTGACGAATATTGGGCGCCCGCCGTAACTCATTCTTAATTTTACCAGAGCCCTGCATTCCTCTTCAATGTAATTTTCCATATATCGCGCATTGTAACCGAAGTTTTTTAGATACTTCAAAACGAATCTCCTAGTTGTACTCCATTTGGGTCCATCTGCAAATACTAAACCTGAAAACACCTAGGTTTTGTTTATTGTTTATTTAGTAAGTTGGTATCAGTAGTCCCGGTTACGTACTGAGTGACTTACCAATTTTTTTTCCAAATGACCTCATGGTATAAAAGAATCCAACAGGTCGTCCTTCGAAGACTTCTCTAGAGGATACTTCCCTAATGTAATCTCGTCCAGACACTATTACGACGTTCAAGATGCCTAGTCGTAACCCGAGGAGTTCTCCGTACTGTCGAGCCCATGATTGCCAAAGCTTGTGATGATACTTATCTTGCCGCAACTTGAACAGAACTGACAAAAGGTTTCCTATGAATGGCAACGGCAAGGGACCTACAAAGTGAATTTTCATAAGCATTGCTAAGGCTGATGATGTTAAAAATGATTAACGAGGACTTATTTAGTAGTTCAAAATAGCTTTAAACCTGGGGGATAGTGTCTAGGAGGCTTTAAACTGCGTCCCAGTATATATATGAATAAAATTGCACACAATATTACAACCCACATAGCGCCCGTCTTCAACAAGGGTTCAATAAGAATTGAGAAATGTATTTTTTGCAGGAAGGAAGTAACATAATAATATGCAAGGAGATCTAATCAGTACACCTACCTAATCGACTTAGCTTGAATACTAATATTATTCATTTTTTTTCTGGAGATGTTGTCATCAGGATAACATGTAAAATTGCTCTGAATATTATGATACGAGATGCTGGGAACTAAAAATAGTTGGTTTTACCACAGGATATTGTTTTACCCACCTGCATGCTATCAAGTTGTTGACGAATAACGCAGAACATAAGCAGCAAAATGTTTCATCAAAATGTCTATTCTAATCAATCATCGCGGTTTACAAAAGAAACAGATTAGAACATAAGATTTGGTAATCTGAGGTATCTGCAATCTCTTTGAAAAAAAAAAACCTTAGTCCACCCAGATGTGCAATAAAAGTAAACCAACAAAAATTGCACAGTAGTACCGGTTTGAGTGAAACAAGGCCAGAGATACCTATATTTTTATACGAGATCATTTTGACCCAAGGGAGTAATAATGCAAGTGCGATTAAATTGTAACAATAAAATCATATCGTCCACTTGGTGAATCTATAAAACTGCCGGGGTATCTGTGGGCTCGCATTGTATGCTCGGACATCGAACGTTCAACATCGTGACATACGGCCTGAGTTTTGAACTATTTACGACTAAATAACCAAAGTGCAGTGATGGCCCCCGTAAACGCGAATATCATCAACGAAGCCAAGGTTTTCGTACCGGCGAAGAAAGCTCTGCCGGAGGTGGATACCGAAAATAAAAACGGAAAAAGTAGCACCGGGTATGAACAAGTTTTCAAACCGTATTTTATTATTTTTACAACTTTTTAATAGGACATAAAGTTTTGGCTGTTTTCTTTATATTATTTTTATCGCAGGAAATTGATGGTATTACAAAATTGAATATGAAGGAGCATTAATATAACCTGTCACGTATTTATAAGAATGTTTACCAACAAACTCATCGATCAAAAAATATGTCAAGTTTGGTGATTGATATGATTATATTTATTTTATGAAATCTATTTTCATCTTGTAATAGTTTTTTTACAAGTTGCAGCAGACAAACTACTTAGGTAGGTATGTAAAATCGTCCTTTGCTTTTCTCAAAATAAACCATACCTTTTAAAAACCGAGATAAATGATTACGATTATCCGACCAATAAGAACGTCACAGAATAAAACATTCTAACGCTGATAATTGAGCGAAATCCTCTTATCATTATTACTACTAGCTTCTCCACACGCGTGGTAGGTATAATATGGATCCGACCAATAAGAACGTCACAGAATAAAACATTCTAACGCTGATAATTGAGCGAAAACCTCTTATCATTATTATCTACTAGCTTCTCCACACGCGTGGTAGGTATATGGATAAGGGAAATATTTAATTGCATACCTACCTACATCAAATAAATGGGGCAAGGCGTAAGTTTGACTCGCGCATGTAGTGTTCCGAGTTTCCGAGTGAACGAATACGCTCACTCGGAAACGCTTTTATAACCAGGACTTCAAAAAGCCAATGTAACATGAGATCCCATTTGTAAGATTCTCAATGACGATACGGTTATGGTTAAACTGAACGTATAATAATTTTGGTTTTTATTTAATTTCTCGAATTAAGTTTACTGAAAAAATCATCCATTTCTGATGGGTACTTTAGGAGAAATCGTCTGGAATGAAATATTTCGCAATAAATACTTTTATCTTCAATATAGTTTTATTAATAAAAAATCGAAGTATGAGGTTATCTTTTAGTTAAGTTTTCATTACATAGATACTCCACATTTTTATTTTCATATCCCTTAAAAGTCCCTAGTTTTCAGAATATTGTTTTCCTAAACCTAAACAAAAAAAAACTCAATAAACTTCATAGCTCTCCAGCTTCTACGGCTCAGCTCTGGTGGAGGTAACAAATAGACGGACAGACAGACACCGGAGTGAGGCCATAAGTGTTTAGTTTTTCTAAAACTGGACCGGAACACTAAAAATTACTTTTAATTATGTTACTTCAGTTTACAAGTTTCATTGCATTTAAAATATACAAATAGGGATAAAAATTGGGTAGGATTTACTCGCATGATGCCAAACATAACAACGATCTATACCTACTAGAAAAATCGATTTTATCTGCTAATTAAATGTAAATAGGGGTCAATTGGAGCAATAGTTACCTAAGTAGTACGTATCGATCGGGCGCGCCAATCTGATCATTGGTGATCGCTATCAATGTTTTTCTATGGATACTGGTGCATTTTAATCATTATACCGTTGCTAATACATCACTAGGTGACCATGTCCGCAACTTCGTAGTGCGTTTTTACAAATATTGACATTACATAATGTACCGTAAATAATTTTTTATACCAATAAATACAATAATTTTATATACAATAAAATATAGAAAAAAAATATAGCCCTTTACAAACGATCATTTTTATAATACCTTAAATACGTACCTAGACTACTTTCTCTAGGTAAAGCTTATTTCCATGTACGTTAGTTTTATAGCAGGTTCTTATTACGCCCCTATTGAAGTCCTGTGTAGCTGGTTTGCCCATGGATCTTGCAGTGCCTAGCCAGTTCGTTTTACAGGTGCGAGTTAAATCAGGAATGCAGTCAGTCATCATTACTGACATTACTGTCAAGCCATTCACCTGATTCCCAACCAGTTTGATGTTTTGTTGAATATCTACAACACCATAAGTGGCATGTTTTGCAATATTATGTTTGCATAGATTGATAATGATATCGGAAACCTGCCCCTCTAGCTAAGTTTACATTAATAAGAGAAGACACAAAACTTATACATTTTTGCCATTTTCTGTTCTGTTACGATTGTGTAGAATGTCATCTTGGTTGAATGGAGCTAGTATTCTTTGTAGAGTACCAAAGCAGCTTTTTTAAAAATCTTTATTTTTGTTTCGGGAGATACTATCAGCAGTAAGTACCCCAGGTAGATTACAACACAATCCTTTCCTTTCAAGGTTGTCTGGTAGAGATCGCTGTTTAGCGATAAGACTGCCCATAGTTGTATGTCATAGACTTAAGTTGTTATGTTTCCTGTATGTTTAGTTTTTAGTTGTGGTGTGCAATAAAGTATTTTCTATCTTCTATCTATCTATCTATCTACTATACCGACACAACACACATACATAATATTTATTAGGCCAAACCGCTATTCAGAAATATTTGAAAAGTGTTGCAAATAGCTTTAGATCACAGATCGTGTACCTAATAAGAATCTATTTCAGATATTCGTACGAGACTTTGGTAGAGGTGGCCGACTTTTTACTATCTCGGATCCCAACAAAGCCAAACATCGGCATCATTTGCGGCTCTGGGATGGGTTCGTATTGGAATGAGGGTACTTATTCAATCTTTCAATTGAAATCATCTGCTTGCATGACATGCATGAGAGATATATATATATATATATATATATATATATATTGAAAGAGCCTTCATAACTGGTAAAAAAAACCCTTACACCGGATCGATACCTACCTCGTAAATTAATGAAATACTACCGGAGTTGATTGGACTACCGATAATCAAGCGATTTTATTAAAGGTACCGAGGTAAAGTTATAAAAGGGTTGTATTCCATCTCTGTGACTAACAGATGCATGTGGAAAATATAAAGATTGTAGTAACCGAATTAGAAGGTCAGAGAGAGTACTCACTCAAGCCTCTAAAATAGATATAGTCAAGCCTCTAAGGCCACAAACGCACTAGCGGTTAACCGCGGGGGCGGCTAACCGCGCGGCTAGCCGCATTTCCATCAGTTTAATATGCAACCGCTTGTGAAAATTTCAAACGCAGCTGGCCGCTCGAAGCGAACCGCCTAGGCAGCCAACCGCTAGTGCGTAACGGGCCTAATAATTATGTATTGCTCAGTCTACTAGGTAGGTACCTAACAAAATTACACAAACTACTAAGACTGTTTCCTTTTGTAATTTTGCGATGCATAAAGTAAATTATTTTGGCAATATATTAAGAGATAATAAATAATATTTTTCAGGACAACTAGCAGAAAATATAGTAGACCCTATATGCATACCATACGAGGATATACCAAACTTTCCCGTGAGCACAGTAGAGGGCCACCATGGCAAACTGGTGTTCGGAAAACTGGAAGGTGTTACTGTTGTGGCTATGCAAGGAAGGTTTCATTATTACGAAGGGTACCCTTTGTGGAAGGTTTGTGTTTTGTAGTTTTGTGATTTTAGAACTAGGTAGGTAAACCATATTATTTAGACTTATTACTTTACAAAGAAATATGGCATGATAGCTTGCTGTCTAGCAAGCTTTCGTCATATTTGGTTTGGGATTTTATAAACAAATCGTACTTCTCTAGAAAAACATCATGAAGAATTGACGTCATTACAAAAAGTACCTACCTACATAGACTTATTCTGCCTTTCCTGATAATTATGGTCATTATGAATGAAGTAAACAAATCTGTAGAGCTCGTGCATTGGTTTAGGCGCCCTTCTTATCAATTCGTAAATATTTAAGTAAAGTTCTAGTAAAATCTAATAAATAATTTAAGATATTGAGGATTGTGTCATTCAGGTCAGGTTTTAAAGTGATATATGGAGTTTTTTGTTGATAAGAGAGAGATTTCTAGAGGCGGCTGATGCAAAGAGAGCTTAACCATGTGGCATTAGGTTATCACCACTTAATAACACATATAATAGGAAAGGATTACATAAAGACAACAGTAGGCACCTAACTAGAATTATCTTTCCGCTTACTCTAGTGCTCATTAAAGCCAACTTAATTCGGATCCTTATAATATGAGGGTGAGACGTCGTGGCACCTACACCCCAACATGATAGTACTCCTAACAAAATGTAGTAAACTCATTTGTCCAGTATTGCAAAAGGCACGAAATGCTGCAGATCATTATAATATTAAAAACGACGCTGGACACGAGCTACACCGTTATGTTATTACGCCAAGGATATCAACATTTAAATACTCCCACAACTTTTATAAATTCCTCGCACCTTCTTGTTATGTTTTATTGGTTCTGTTGCTCTCCAGAATAATAATGAAATTCGTTCACAGTGCTGTCTGCCGGTAAGAGTTATGAAGCTCATTGGAGTGAAGACCCTGATCGCAACCAACGCCGCCGGAGGTCTGAACCCCAATTACAAGATCGGTGACATCATGATTGTGAAGGACCATATCAACATGATGGGCTTCGCCGGAAACAACCCCTTGCACGGGCCCAATGACGAGAGATTTGGCCCGCGCTTTCCGCCGATGAACAAGGCGTACAAACTTGCGTTGAGAAAGATCGCGAAAGAGGTATGTAAATAAGTTACTATCCTACTAATATTATAAACGCGAAAGTTTGTATGTATGTATGTATGTATGGTTGTTTGTTACTCTTTCACGCAAAAACTACTGATCCGATTTGGAATATATATTGTCCGTGACCTGGATTAACACATATGATACTTTTTATCCCGTTCCCGGGGAAAAGATGAACATCAAATTATCAGTTAAAACATCAGTCCAGCCGTTCATTTGTTACAAATGGTATAGCAAAACACAACTGACATGGTAGGTACAACTGACAGCTTGAATAAAACCTTTTTATGTTGGTGGGTACACAACCTGGCCGTAAATAATCAAATTAAGAAAACAATATTTTCATTCTTAAGCTACGTGTACAAAGATGAAATTTTTACAAGCGTTCCGATTTGGATGAAACTTGGAATATATATTGTCCGTGATCTGGATTAACACATAGACTAGACCTACTTTTTATCCCGAAAAATCAACGAAGTCGCGGGCGGCCTCTAGTCTTTTATATATTGCTTAGTCAGTCAAAAAAAACCTGATTGTAAGCAGTTACAGTAGTCTATAATATTGCAACCCTGATCCCTTATGCACCAGGTGATGTTATGCCAGATTGTTCAGTGAGTAACTTTGAATTTAAAACCTACAGTCATCTATACATATACGTATCTATACGTGAAAGTTTCCGTATTATAAAAACGAACTGTAATTCAAACTGTCTCGGTAAACATTTACTAAAAATTGCAATAAGCTTTTCCTGAACATTGGAAGTCGTGGATAACGAATATCCACGCAGTGGTAAGTACCAAATTAAATTTATTCATGTCGGAAAAAATACAATTCCAAAGATCTATTCAAGAAAAAGTATAGAAAAACATTGAACCATTCGGGATAACATCGCCCCCTGGATGTTATCGACTCCATTGTTGTTTACACGATGTTTCATTAACATGTCAAGAGACAAGGTTATCGCGGGTCACCACATGATTAGCAACGAAGCAAATATACTGTTACGTTGTTACGTTTGTAAAAGAGCTGTAACTTCCTGATTGTCTCATTTCCTAGTATCACTCGAGTTTAATAAACGGTGCTTTGCAAGAAATTTATTTGACCTAGCTGACTTCCAAGTTCTAAGCGCTTGGTCTGACGCACCCTCCTTTTTACAATTAATTGGCAGCAACTGTAATTTCTTTCGAGAATGTTGGGTTAACTATACGAAATCGTGACACGTATTATGTTATGTACGAAATCGTGACACGTATTTCGTCATACTAACACACAATGGTTTTGCAGTTTAATCAATCAATAATAGCTGCTTAAAGGTTATCAGACCGTAATCATCATTGCTCCCGAGTCTGAAGCCACTCAACAAGACTTTAAACACGTGACTACCTTGGGCATACCTACTACTTCTGTTTCAAAACTAACTATAACCTCCGTACTTTTCTTCCCAACAGGTAGCAAAAGAAATCAACATCGAAAACATTGTCAGAGAGGGCGTGTACACGTGTCTTGGAGGGCCCAACTTCGAAACAGTTGCGGAACTCAACATGCTCAAAATGGTTGGAGTTGACGCTGTGGGCATGTCTACAGTACATGAGGTAAATCATGTATAAAAAGTATACCTTTTCCTGGCAGTAAGTAAGTAGGTACCTATCTATATAATATTTTAGAGAACAATATAAAACCCCAACCGCCTCATCTTACTAGCCAACGTTTCCGTAATATATAACAGTGTTTTTATTTTGATGCTCCATGTTACAGGTGATTACAGCATGCCACTGCGACATGAACGTGTTCGCGCTATCGCTGATCACCAACGAGTGTGTGACCAGCGACGATGCAGATTCTGAAGCCAACCACGAAGAGGTCCTGGACGTCGGAAGGATGCGTCAAGACATTCTCCGCAAATACGTATCACGGCTAGTAGAGAGATTCGGACGATTCGGACAGGTGGAGAACTCGTCCCCATGAAAACACTAGTATAACTCATACGGCTTTTATAGTTGGCAATAATGCACGTAATTGAGGTACAGTAGATAAATGAAATGCATGTTGTAGTTTTCTTATTTTAGGCTAACTAACGCTGAATACCGATTTGTTTGGCGAGAAACAATAATAGGTTTGTAGAGTTACAATTACTTGTTTATTTTTACAATAAGTAAATATAAAGTTTATTAAAGAAATAGCATATAAGTTAATATTTTGTTAAATAAATTATTGCAAGTGAGGTAGGTACCACTTACTGGTATTTACTGACTTTGAGTACCTAATATAACAATTTATGTTAGTAATACATTCTTACAATAATATCATAAATAGGTAACCATAAATATTATTTTAAATGACACCTACTTATAAAGATGAGGTAAATATTATGAGATTTACATTAGGTTATGTGAGATTTATGTTAAAATTCATTGTCATATGTAACACTTTTTTAAGGATTGTCTGCAAGATATTGTTTTTGTATAAATTAAATAATATAACAAATATTTGACTTTTTATCTAAATAAATTATAAGTCCACTTCACAGCGTAAACCACCACAAATGTTGTAAGATTTTTTTAACTTAGATTTATTTTTAATTTTAAATCCTACTTACCTTACGAGATCTCAGGTTATTTGAGGGGGTGCTTCTTGGGGCAAAGATGGGCGAATTCTTTACAGGCTTCATCAATTTCACCATAATGATATTTGAATCCATATTCTAAGACTCTCTTGGGTACGACATATTGACCTTTAGTCATGATCATAGCCCTTTCTGGGTTCAAAGCGAAATTCAATATTTTTTCTGGAACAGGGAAGAATGCTGGCCGCTGTAATGCTTTCGCGAAGGCCTGAAATAATAAAGATTTTTTTTTTTTTTTTTTTAATTTAACAAACATAAATTGGGGAAGGAATAGGGTTGCTCAATGTTCATGGTTGTATTCTGAAACTAGCTGATACCCGCGACTTCGTACGCGTGCGAAACTTTCCGCCAAAATATCTGTCAAGCAGTATACGATGAACCTCGTGTCAAAGGCGGCTTTTGGTTTAGAGAGGTCAAGCTGTATCTTAGAATCCACGTCTTTCATTTCAATAAAATATAGCCTATGTTTCAATCCGGTAAAAGGGCTTCCGAATGGTATAAGTTTCATTGAAATTGGTCCAGTATTTTAGGCGTGATACGCGAACAAACAAACAGACAAACTCTATTTTCGGAATCAGAATCATTTATTTAGTAGATCTGCATATTTAGTTTATCCATATCTCTAATTTTAGTTTTTGGCTTTTTTACAGTTTTATAATAGTATAGATAGATTATAATTTGTTCTAACCTTTGTGAACTGCTCATTAGTAATTATCTGCGGTGCCACACCATTCAATATTCCAGTAACATTGTCATTTTCAATCGCAAATTGTATCAGTCGAGTGAGGTCATCTATGTGAATCCAAGGTAGATATTGCCTGCCATCACCAATACGCCCACCGAGGCCCAAGTAGAATGGAAGGAACATATTCTTTATCATGCCACCCCATCTGCCTAGGACTGCTCCTGATCTAATAATTACCTGAAACAAAATATACCAATTTTAAAAAATGGCCAAAATATAAGAATTCAACTGTATTTTTCTGAAAACTGCCAACGTTAGAACACCCAATAAAATAGTTGATGATGGTTATGCATATATTTTTCTTGCATACACTCATACCGAAATTGAACTTGCAGTTTTTGCCTTTGTTCACCTACTGCACCTCAATAAAACCTCAGGGCTTCATTGAAATTAATTTAATCTTTTTTTACATTCATTTAGGAACATTGATTGCAAGTTATCAGCAGATTGCAATTATGCCGGTGCCATTAAGGATTCTACAAGATTTTATAAATGACTCATTATCCAGCCTGTACACTGGTAGAAAGAACAGTGAGAATGAGCATACTGCACCCAGAAACAACTCGTGTCGAACCAGTTCATTTTATACATTTACATCAAATCATTTTCTTACTAGTCTAACAGGTGGGCCAACTTGAGCAGCTTTTTCCCAATCTCCAACTAATCTTGAGAAAAAGTCCACTCCAGTAGAGGTGCTGGCTTCGTCATATCTGATAGAGTCAGATGGCTCATAGGCTCCAACTCCAGTCAATAGTACAAACACCTTTGGTTTATCACTGCATTCATTTATTGCTTTTGTAAGAGCTCTTGTTGTGTACACTCTTGAGTTATGGACATTCTGTTTGAATCTGCAAATAAAAACATAATGAAATTAGCATGGAAAAGCTGCTTGAAAAATTAGTTTGATGAGCCATTCATAGTATACAATCTCTTGAGGGTGATATTGTTAGATTTGATTCTAAGGTTTTTGAAGTGGTGCATAGTCTCCTACTTACCCTGGTGACCAAGATTTTGTAAAGTCCATAAACTGCTGTCCAGCGCAGTTGACTACCGCGCAAGTGCGCAGAGGCAGCCCAGATACTTCCAGCGCAGACCAAGACATGTTGTTCGCGCCTGGCATGCGTGCTACGTTAGTGACACTATAACCATTAGCCAGCAAGAGTTCTCCCAGGTGACGGCCGATGAAGCCCGTTCCACCACCTGCATGATATAAAATATAATATACATATCGCTGTCTACAGCTTTACGTGGTTCAAGGAACGGGTAAGGAAAAAGCGGTTGCAGTATGAGCTAGTAGTAAATAGGTAGGTACACCGGAATGATCTTATAGCATAGTAGGTGTACCTAGTTTCATTGTTCTGAAAGCATATAGGTAAAGAAGCAGCGTAGGTATATAAAATAGATGTTCTCACATAACGTAAGATTACATACCGATTAGAACTTTTGTCGCTGCCATAATTTTAGCAGTTATATAACCACTTGTACAAGAACTCTTCTATCTTGAGGAGCTAGTTTGTTAGGAACAGGAACGATGTATTAAAGTCAGTTATTTGAACAGCGAAGTTTATCTATTGTTTTTATTTTAATTCAATCACGTCACGCCAAAAATCACGCTTCAATTTTGAATAATTTTGAATGATACACTTTTTTACGGGTCCGCTATTGTACAGTACACCCACACCGTACAGTAGGGTAGATAAGTAGTAGAGGTGTAGGATATAGATGTTCGGTGTAGAGGTGTCGTCAATACTGGTTACTTTTTTTTATTAGTTAAATGATAAAATGATAAAAAAATATCGTTATTTCAATTTGAATAAATATTCGATAACCTCGCTTACTGGCCCGGCACCTTGATGAAAATATGAAAATTACTCATTATAATATCTAGGATGCGTAGGTTCAAATTTAAATGTAGTAAAATTAATCAATAATTTCATGATGTATTTGAAATTATTCATATTATCTAGCAAGCGTAGATTTAAATTTCAATGCAGTCAAGTGAATAATAATAATATTATTTACATTACATATTCTATATTTCTATGATTAATCATAAGTTGATAATAATAGGTGTTAATAAAAATATTCGATCACCTCCATTTTTTATGGAATAATAGTGAATTTTTTTTTATTAGTTGTTTTTATCGGTTGAAAGAAATATTACACGTACAATTACAACCACAGATTAGTAAAGTACAACCATGAAATGCACAGTCTGGGAAATCAAAAACAAAAGGATTCGAATTTTGACATTTTTTGAAACAACACATAGCATTTTTATTTTAATAGTTTTTCTTGTGTGAATTGTGAGTATTGTTGTTTAATTTTGGTGGAATTTTAACCAATAATGCTTAGGTCATAACTTAAAGTGTGAGCCATTGGAATAAACGTGTGTAAAGTGGTTTTTCTGAATGTGAAAATTCGATTTCTGTTTTGGAGGGAAAATCCACCATTTTCTCTTTAAAACAAACGACAGCCGACTTGACGAAGACTTGACTTGATTTATCATTTACGCAAGACAAACACATAAAACAAAGGAACTTAATATGGGAAAAAAACAACGTAAGACTAGGCGGTATGGTTTTGAAACTATAGCCTGCTTCAAGGAGCGAAATAAAAAAAAAAAAAAAAAAATCTAAAACAAAACCATGGAAAACACAGCCAGAATTCCACGACCCAGGAAAAAACCACCTGGGGCTGTTGGCTTTGAATAATGGCTCCTTTGCACTGAACAAGTCACTTACGCACTTGAGTTTGAACTTCGCACTTTTCATAGTGACTTTTAGAAAGTTGATGCGTGGCAAGCCAAAACAGCAAGTAGGTTGGAGCCACAGAATAAATGGTACGATGCGTTGAGCTAGCATGTTGCGAGACTTGCGAG
This sequence comes from Eulithis testata, assembly GCA_947507515.1. Lineage (NCBI taxonomy): Eukaryota > Metazoa > Arthropoda > Insecta > Lepidoptera > Geometridae > Eulithis > Eulithis testata. The sequence goes on from OX382205.1 coordinate 5,722,345, forward strand.
TTGTCGACTCGGAACTCCGTACGCAACGATCGTCCACACGCAACATGATTTATTACCGCAAATAATGAATAGCATAATAATTCAAAACATGTTTTGGGTTATTTGTCGCGTATTATCGTGATGGACTTTATTATAGTATGAATTACCATGCTGCGTTATATATAGATAGACTCCTCTGCTCTACCTGCCATAGGGATGTGAGATGAATGGAAAAAAACGATTAAATAAAAATCGATTTTCCTTTATTCAAAATTGTTCGATTTGTCAAAAATCGATTTTAATTAAAAAAAACTACTTTTGCGAAAGAATCGATATTTTCCTGAAAACTCAAAAAAAATTATACGAATAAAAAAAAACAATTCAAAACTAAAAATCAAAGGCAATGTTCCTTTAAAATTTCAAGGTAAGTAATTAGGAAACCAAATGTCCAGGCCTATTTTGCAAGATTTTTTCATCCATCGCATATGAACGAGCTGTTTCTTAAAGTGGATTTAAACATGTAATTAATATAATCGATTAATATTAAAATAAAAATCGATTATAAGAAAAAAAATTTCGATTTTAATAAAAAACGATTATTTGAATAAAAATCGATAATTTTTAAAAAATCGATTTTAATAAAAATCGATTATTGTTTAACATCCTTAACCTGCCATAGAAAAAAAATACTTCTTCTAAGCTATGGTGCGGAATCAAACACCTAAACAAACGAACTACGAACATAATAGGGGAAAAAACAATAACGTAAGACTAGGCGGTATGGTTTTAAAACTATAGCCTGCTCCGAGGAGCAAAAAAAAAAAAAAAAAAAAAAAAACTATGGTGCGGAAAAAAACCGTTTGTTTGTTTTGCTATTTACTGTTTGTGTTTCATAATCATAACCCTTATGTAAAGGTATTTCTGCTATGTCTGAGACACTATCAGCAACACAATCTGCTAAGCCAATTCATATCTATATCGAAAAAGGAAAACCGTACGTCTGGAATGCTGAAGGTATCGTAATACGTGCCTATTTTTATGTACCTACTGCCTTGCATAAGTACAACTTTTTTAATAAATACATTTTATTTTGCAGACTGGCACACTCTACGTTCACAGCGTAGGATATGTGGAGCATTGATTGGCTCAATAGCTTCATATCCCAGGCAGAATGACTTTTTGGGTAGGTGTAGGTAAGGTAGGTACCTAAATAGGTACTTTATAGAATCCCTGTGAATGGGTCAAAACTTTACTAAAACCATCGTTACAGGCACCAAACCCAGATGAACCCTGACCCTGTCTGAATGATACCCAGACAGAACCTTTGTATTATTAGAGCCACATTTATGGTATAAGTACAACTAGTAGGTATTTAGTAATCTTATGTGCTTATTTAAATAGTTTGTGGCATATTACAGGATTACCAATGGCTCTTATGCCAGAAGAAGCAGCTTTACTGGTGGCAAAAGGTCTCTGTGAACTATTTGAGTTACCAAACATGGCCACAAAGCCTTCAGAAACACAGAAAGAAGCCATCAATAATCTAGAAAAACAGTAAGTGTTGAACAGCTAAAATTCCTAATAGTTAGTAAAGCCAGATTTCTTCTTTTTCTTGTGGCTTTTCGGTGGCCATAGCTGCCACAAATTTGCCAATGTCAGTGTTTGTTGGTGATTACCTTATAACAAAATGAGAAGGTCTGAGTAGGTAAGTTATGAAAATGACCGGTGATTAAAGCCAGATTAGTTTTTACACTATAAAAAAATATTTTTTGGAAATAAATGCTTTATTATCAAACTAATGTACATAATTCTGTGTTAAAGGATACTTGAAGAACAAACTGAGACGCTTAAAAAAAGAAAAATTGATCAGATGATGCAAAAGATCGATATCATTATAGCAGGAAAAAAACAAAAACTTATAAAGAAGGGAATAACTGGTATGTTAATTGAAAAACAATGCTCCTGAATTTTTTGTATCATTATCCTAAATTAACTTAATTTGACAGCACTAAAATTGTTACCATCCCTTTCCTATGAACTGAAACTACAAAGACAGCTACCATTTTAGTGCTGTCTAGAAAATGCAACAACAGAATCTGCAGCATTGTGCACTTTACTATCTTACCAACTCTTTATTACACCTATGTAGAAGAGACATATATACCATCTTCAGAAATCTGGCACAAAATCCTACTAAAGATCAGAGAGGTCAATGCAATGCATTTTTATAGGCAAAGGTCATGTGGCCCTCTGCTTGTTTTACTTATTTTCTATATAAAAAAGCATTTTTTTTATTTTACAGCAAAAATGTGATTCATATTCCAAACTAATTTCCAGGAGATATAGATAGAGAGGCATACATACAGGAGAAAATAAATCAACTTCCCAGCTTGTCACCTGCCCATGCACTAGTACACATACCAACTGAAGATTTCTTAGAAACTGGTAGGTATGTTGGTTGATCGGTGATAATTTAGGTATGTCTGGTATTAAATCGTTTTATACTTACATAAAAAAACACACTACACACTAACAAACAAAAATTGAATAGGTACTATAGTTAAATATTTCTCTCTTCCTGTCTAATTACCCCATTTGGCGGTTGGGTCAGCCTTCCTCCACTATTGTGGTCCAACACAGGTGGCCAGGTGGTCTTTTGTCTTCCTCTGAATCTTTACTTTAACCAAATGCTACCTACTATAAAACTATTCAGGTAGGTAGGCTAGGTAGGTACCTCATTGAAGCTTATATTTATCTGTTCACAGAATGCAAAAAAGTTGATGTACACCGACTGGAAGAAAATGCATTGAAATATGCTGTTTTTAGTGATCTATGGGAAAGAGGGTATTACATTACAACAGGATCAAAATTCGGTTGTGATTACCTTGTGTACCCAGGTACTAATTATTTTCCTATCTATATATCTTAAGGGAAACCAACATCTTAATTCAGTTTCTTCAAGTGGTGGAACCACTCGGAGAACTAATTTAAACTAGTAGGTACCCACTTAACCTACCCATGTAATGCACCAAATCTTTTTCTGTTTCTATTCCAGGGGATCCAGTAAAATTCCACGCTCTTTATATGGTCCGATGCGTTAAAAAAGAAAAATTATTTCACCCTACTGCCATTGTGGCATACGGGCGGTTGGCGGTAGGAGTTAACAAATTAGCAGTTTTCGCTTTTCTCAATGATGAAGAAAAAGTGAGGTATCAGACTCTCCAATGGCATGATAGCATTAATTAGGATAATAAAATAAAGTAGTACCTACCTGCCTATCTAAGTATGTAAGTAGGTAGGTACCTACTAACAAGAATTTTGCATTGGTTTTATTTTGTTTCTTTTAATTAACATTTTATAATATTAGATGGGATAAGTGTAAAACAACAGAATCGACACCATTAGTTAGGTACCATTGTAGGTAGGTACAAAGTTAGAACTCATAAAACAATGATAATAATTTACCAGTTTTGAGTTAGTAGGTACCTAATACTACAAGGGTATGTATCTAATATGATCTACTAGGTACTACCTAAAAATCTTTAAACTTTTTTGGGAGAAACTGTCCGACGAAGATTGATTAAACTTAGAGTCCTTTCCATGAAAGAAGTCCCGCAGACGCGTCGCTGCAGTCGACTTAAGTATTATTTCTCGGACAGCACTTTTAACAACTTTAGGCATTGAAAACAAGACTTTGATCACAGAAACCAACTAAAAACGAACTAGCATCCGAACACAATAACAGGACCTGCCGGCCTAAGATGCGCACCGCGAGATAATTGTCATGTCGTTCTGTCAAAATGTAAGCATTTTGTACCAGTTTAGGAACTATTGCATTATCTGTGGTACCTAATGGTGTCGACAAAATGCGCCATAATGTACACTTTTGACACTTCTTACTCGTGGTACCTCTCTGAAGACGAGTTAATAGTCATGCAGAAATGTCAAAAGGTGAAGATTCAAAGGCGCGTTTTGTCGAAAAGCATTACCACAGATAATGCAATAGTTCCTAAACTGGTACAAAATGCTCACATTTTGACAGAACGACATGACAATTATCTCGCGGTGCGCATCTTAGGCCCGCTGACAACTAATTTACAATTTAGTTTTATAATTTAGTTCTGGAAATTTCCGCGGGACTTCTTTCATGAAAAGGACTTGTAATTTTTACTGAGTCAGAGTTGGCCGCACTGTGCGTGACGATACACTAGGACTAGGCAAAAGATGGCAAAAGAACAAGTAGCCCACCAAACTATTCCGCGCCAGACAGAACAAAAAACCAAACGTCACGCATACGCATGCTGTCAGTTAACTTGACAGACGAGACGACTCGGACGGCTCATCTGTTTTCTGTTTCTGCTCTAAACTTTCCAAAATCATCATGGACGATCCAGATTTAGACAAAATTAGACAACAGCGCCTTGCTCAGCTTCAAAGCCAACATGGGGTGCGTACAGAACATGACTCATTTATCTACAATACCATAGAGCTGGTTCTCTTGTTTCGGTCACCCAAGCTTAGGTTAGAATCTGGTTTACCTAACTTCTATGACTTCTAATCTAAAACCTAGATGAGGTACCTACCTACCCAACGTGTTTAATCACAGCTAGTGCACAATCTTTTTTACTCTCATTTTCAGGGTACTGGGGACCCGAACCAAGCTAAAGCACAAAATGAAAGACAGCAGGCGATGGAAGAGGCCAAACACACAATTCTTGCACAAGCACTTAGCCAGGATGCTAGAGCTAGATGTAAGTGAAGTATAATTATTATAATCTTTTATGCTGGGTTTTCAGTCTTAAGCTGAGTTTTGGCTCGGGCTGAGTGCACTCTGAGGTCTACTCGGTCGCTACTTGTATTATGTAAACACGCAGTCCGAGCGCACTCGGACGCCGTCATCCCCGAGTAGAATCGGATCGTGCTCTATTTTTCGAGTGCACTTGGATCATTTGTATGTAAATAAAATGGAGTCTACTAAACTCTATCAAAATACTCCTGTCGTGTGTAATGTAAACCGCTATCCATGTACACTCGTATGAAGCTGTCTCGTACCTACTTTGCAAGAGCCAACTCTGACTGTGAAAACCCGGCTTTAACCTACCATTTTACTTCGTTGTAGTTAATGGCTTGTACTTATATTCTGTGCTACTGATTATATAAATCTATCAATTACAGTACAACTAACAGCATACTCAGTCAATATCAAAGGTCAGCCTAATGTTACTATTATCTATCATTGTAAAGTTACAGAATAAATATTAATTAGCACCAGAGTCGGCGCTTGAAATGGTACAACTAGTGCACCCTTAGATAATAGAGATCAGGGTTTGAATCTGCAGCGTTCTTTATATTATTACTAAATTGAACGCATCAGGTAGGTAATTACTTTCATAGGTTTGTGTACATGAAAAGTACCTAGTTATATGGACAAAAATATTAGTTTTTTTTTTTATTTCAGTGAACACCATAAAGATAAGCAAACCAGAAAAAGCGGCAATGGTAGAAAACTTGATTTGCAGAATGGCTCAGTCGGGACAAATTCAAAACAAGGTTTCAGAACCAGATCTGATTCAACTGCTAGAATCTGTAAACCAGCAAATGCCTAAGTCAGCTAGCACTGTGAAGTTTGATCGACGTAGAGCTGCTCTGGACTCGGATGATGATGATTTCTAGCATTTAATTAAGTTATTTACACTTTCTTCTACATGAATTGAATACACAACTAATGCTTTACTCATGCCTTATAATTTAACACTAAGGCCGTGCTCACTTTGGATACGATTTCATCCGAATTTGATTCGTACGACTACGCCCGATTGATACCGACCTTCCAAGGACTATGGGAGAACTCACACTGCATGCGATCAGTCGTAAGTATACGTACTTTTACTTACGACGTCCGAATACAATCCGAACTTGTTGAGATTTATCACGCAGTCGTACTATTTGACGGAGAAAAACGTATTCAGTGTGAGCACTCAATTCGTACGAACATTACTCGTACGTTTACGTACGAACAAATTCGTGTCCAAAGTGAGCACGGCCTAATGCACAGAAGACTAATTAATGTACCTAAGTATGAAAGATAGTCATGAACTACCTACATTTAAATAGTAGGTAGGATGCTAGGTTAAGATTAAGTCTCAGCTTTGAATATATTTTATTATAAGAGCTTGTTTGTTTCTATTCCTTTCACCACTCGGCTTGTAAAAATAATAGGTACGCTTGGTCACAGATTATGTAATACTATACACTTGGTATACAAATGAGTACTAGGTAGGGGGCCGTTCAAATATTACGTAAGCAGATTTATTACAATTATTTACTCCCACATCCCCCTTGTCAGCGAAAGTAAGCAAAGCTCTTACCCCCTCCCCCCATGCTTACGTAAACATTTTTGAATTATAAATGACATGTATTTTTTATATTATAATTATAATTACCTACTAATAATTTAAAAAATAGAAAATAGATTTAGGATAGGGACGTCTGGGCAACGTTGGTAGGTATTCTACTTTCGAATACCCCGGATATACGTACCTACATAACATCTGGGTTTTCTAGCATCTGAATTTGTTAGTTTATCACAACTTTTGGTGAGGACCACAAAGAGAGTAGGTAAACTTCGAGGTGGGAGACTGCGAATTAATTACAGACTCCGGATGTTCGACGGATAGGTTTGGCTTTTGGATTTCAATTCATGTTCGCAAATATCCTGTCTGAATGTTTGCAATCGTAACTGTTTACTTATTAGTAGGTACCTAGTTTTACTATTTAAGGTACCTACATAGGTAGGTAGGTCTCTGATGACTCTGATGTTCGTCTTTTAACCTAATACATTACCCAAGTCTACCTTTGTATGATATATATTTTTGTGCAATAAAGTGTTAGGTTTTATGCTATGATTTTTGGTAATCTGAGTACCTACATTAATTAGCACCCATGGCCACATGTATCTTCTCTACTCTGTGACACGGTATATACACCGAGGTTAGATTAGGTTTTACGATGAATACCACAACCAAACGTCTAGTCTAAGTAGTATTAATATACACCTACCTACCATAGAATTATAATCCTAGTGCTCCCATAGTCTGGTGCTCCATGATGCTCCATGAAACTAGGACGACGACGCACGGTGCCACAGTGTTAGGATTTACATAAAGATCTCTTTGAGCTAAATTCATTAAAGCCTCTACCTAATTAGGAATATCCTATCTCTTACAAAAAAGAATACCTTTCTCTTTCTCTTCGCTTTTGAACCATTTTGAACTGTCTGATAAACACAGAAAATAAAATGCTGATAAATAAATTTGATAAACATACCATAAAACTTTGAAATAAGTACTACCTACCACGGATGTTTTAACGTTTTTATATAGATGGTCTATGCATGGCCAGTTTAGCAATGGGCTCAAATTCCAAAGAGCAAAATATTGTTACCATCCGTGGTGTAGCATACAAAAAGCAAGTGATCTTGGCTGACGTTAACCTTCCTTATAAATTCACAATAGATCGCAACCGAAATAATTTATTGTTCTGTATCAATGCTGACGAGTTTTCGGATCAAAGCTTTCAATCTGTGATACTGAACCTGGATCGAGGATCAGTTGCGATTGTGCCTGGTATACGTAACGGATTTGCTAGTGCAGTGGACCAAACTACTGGAAATGTCTACCTAGGCGGCAGTGATGGTATATTTTCTTATAATTACAACACAAAAAATATTGACAAACCAGCCCTGATAAGCGGAATAGATGTATTTGACATGTTTTTCCAAAAACACTTGTATATCGTAGACACCGCTACGCAATCTCTAAAAGTTTTCAAGTACGGAAAGCAAGACATTGTTCCAAACCTTGAAGGACACCTGATACATCACTTTGTTGTAGATTTCAATGACAATTTATATTTTGTGGACCCGACAGGCCTATACGTCATGAACAGTGGAAAAGATAGAGCAATTTTGTTGGATGATAGGGTCTTACAATATCGTGGCGCTACCCTTGATATGCATGGGGTGCCACACTTCATCGCACAGGATGGAATATACAAAATCAATGGAGAAAGCGGACAACCAGAAATAATACTGCCTTTAGACAAGGGCTACGGATTAGCATTTGATAAAAATAACAATATTGTTTACAGTGATGAACGAGCAGTGATTACATTGATTCGTTGTTAGCGTTCTAGCGAGTTTAATCAGCTTATTGAAGATGGATTACACGTTTGGATAATAGCTATCTTTGTTGAACTGATTATTTTAATGACGATGTGCCCACCCACACCAAAAGAACGTGCTTGATATTTTTGTAATTATTTTTTTATTGGCTACAGCTTCGTAAAGTTATACTCGTAGGTACCTAGCTCCTAAAACTCGATAGCACAAAAATGCGTCTCTAACCATTTTCTAAGCATTTTTGATGGCAAACTGAATTTCCACATCATAAGTTTTCATTGAGCGAGTCTCATAATTTATGTTCTAAGTATATCGCCAAGATAGAGTAAAGTTTCCAAAGAAATTGAACATTTCTCGAGGCTACTTAAGTACTTACATGTTTGTTAAAAATAGATTATTTTCGATGTGTTCTATCCTTGTTCCATCTATCCCAAATTCCCAACTGGCTGAGAAAGAGTGGAAAAAAATTAATCCAGATAGAACAGATATATTATTGTACCTACACATGACGTAGATAGAAATAGATGACATGTACAAAAGAGTTTATTTCTCTAAGGCTGGAGAGAGATGACTATGGAGGTAGATCCGATCCGTGTACATAAAGTTATAGCAGAAATAAGATACTTTGGTACTTACATCTTTTAGTAGCACTGTTCGCATAGTGCTATAGAGGAATCTAATTTATATTCTCTGTGAGTTCAGCTGAAAATACGGACATGGAAGCACGACGCGCGGCACCACAGGAAAACGTGGAACGACACAAATGAAAATAAATGAATCTTGATTTCGGAAACTCCAATATTTTTCCACGCAATAACACTTATACCTACGGTGTAAAAAAGTACTGCCGACCATGCTTTTTTGATGAATTGTTTAGGACCTACTAAAACAGTTATGTTATAAAGTTTATGTTATACCTACTTAAAAATAGAAAAATTGTAAAGGACTTTTAAATACCAAAAATTAACATTTATAAATAGTTGGAATCAAGTGAGCTCCAGATGGCTCCAGTAAAATGTAAGCCACGACCACACGACGAAAAAGACCCCTGAGTTGAACAGTCCGTTTTGCTATCCAAGATCTAATACGAGGGCCTGGAAAGGGTTAAACTTAATTAAACGCTTTATTACTCGTGAAACTTGATGTTATAACAAGAGTCGTACCTTCTGCTAATTTTTATCGTGTAATCATCGGCTAAGAACCTTATCAAATCTGTAAGGAAGTTATAAAAGTAAAGGCAGCAGCACACGTCTCTAGGTGTGTTCGCATAACTCAAGATGTTGCGAGTACCACTGTTCCTGTGTTTTGCTGCGATAGCGGTCCAAGGGTCGCCGCAACCAGATATTATCAAAAGTATACTGGGTGCAGGAGCTCGGTATTCAGACAATATTTATGAAGATACTCATCTAACAGTTGTAAGTTTTCATTTACTGGATAAAATATGTTTTTACCTTTGATAAAACATGTTCGCCTTCGAAATTAAAATAGAACTCCTAACTAAATCTATCATGAATTTGGTTCTAGCCCGAGCTGATCAAGAAGTACCGCTACCCGGGCGAGGTGCACCAGGTGACGACCCCCGATGGCTATATCCTGGAGATGCACCGTATTCCCCACGGTCGTGACAACAATAATTCACCCGGAAGCAGACCCGTTATCTTCATGATGCACGGTCTACTCTCGTCGTCTGCTGATTGGGTGGTGATGGGCCCTGGTTCTGGATTTGGTATGTTTTACTGGCACTCGAGTTTAAAGCGAGTTTTGAGAAGGTGGTAGACAAGTAGTGGCACCCAACATGGATATAAAGGACGCAAGGAGCAAACATAATAAATACCTAACAATAGCTGACATTAGTTTATTGAAAATGTTTGGAAATACACCTTCATATACTTATCATCACTCATACTTACCTACATTCCTCTATCAGGTTATATCCTCGCTGAGGAAGGCTACGATGTATGGATGGGCAATGCCCGCGGCAACCACTACTCCCGCCGTCACGTCTCCCTGAACCCGGATTCTATCTTGAACAGCAACTACTGGAAGTTCTCCTGGGATGAGATCGGAAACATAGACCTGCCTACCATGATTGATTACGTTCTTGAACAATCTGGACAGCCAAGGCTTCACTATATTGGACATTCACAGGTAGCTTACCTATAAGTTTAATGTGCTCCTCAAAATAAAAAAAAATAAGTCTTCGGTGAACGTGCTCTGTGAGGCAAACTATCCATCGTTATAGGTAGTGGTTACGACTTAACATCAGGTGCGCCATCAGCTTGTTCCATCATTGAGTAGAATAGTAAAAAAAAACAGTCGAGCGCAAAAATTCCGGGTCATCACATTCATAGTTTCATGGCATTCATGGTTTCTAAGATATTTCTTTGTGCTCTCGAGTGTTATTGGGTCCATAGGTACCCTACTCTATTACAATTAAATAGTTTTTTTTGTATTATTCAATTTACATATCTTGCAGGGTACAACAGCGTTTTTCGTGATGGGGTCGCTGCAGCCAACGTACAATGAGAAAATTATTTCCATGCACGCGCTGGCTCCAGTAGCTTACATGGCATACAACAGGAATCCGCTTCTGTGGTACATCTCTCCTTATGCAAACAACATCGAGGTTGGTATTTTTAGGCTTTATGAACACTGATTTTGTGAACAATCAAAATATAAGTAGACGTGATAAAAATATTATTATTGTAATTTCGAATTTAATAGAATCTATCTATGTATCTATACTAAAATGTAAAAAATCCAAATAAAAAAACTGTAAAAAAGCCTTAATATACTTAATATACAGATCTACTAAATAAACGATTCTGATTCCGAAAATCGAGTTTGTCTGTTTGTTTGTTTGTTCGCGCATCACGCCTAAACTACGGGGCCAGTTTTAATGAAACTTATACCATTCAGAAGCTTTTTTTCCGGATTGAAACATAGGCTATATTTTATTGAAATTAAAAACGTGGATTCTTAGATACAGCTTGACCTCTTTAAACCAAAAGCAGCCTTTGACACGAGGTTCATCGTATGCTGGTTGACAGATATTTTTTGGTGGAAAGTTACGCACGCGTACGAAGTTGCGGGTATCAGCTAGTTTTTGAATAAAATAATATATTTCAGACTATCGCTAGGCTTCTTGGAGCTGGTGAGTTCATGCCCAACAATGCAATCATGACGTGGGCGGGTCAGACATTGTGCCGAGACGAAGTGGTGTTCCAGCCGATCTGCAGCAACATTCTCTTCTTGATCGGTGGATGGAACGAAGCGCAGCACAATGCAGTATGTACTTTTACTTAGCAACTACATAGGTTACGCTCTTGTGGTACAAAATCTATACAGCAGCAGAATTGCCGTACAATGCGGGCCGACCATCTAGTGGACCCCAGCTTTATGGTAGTAAAAATTTCCCAGGCGTGGGACGAACAACTTTTGTTTGAAATGAAATAAGTGCTCCTCTACGCCAATTGCTACACCATCACTACGACCAAAACATATTCCTAGCGTTCGTAGAGGTTGCGTAGAGGGTACGTAGAGGGCACGTAGAGCTCGTAGAACCCAACTTTCACCCAAGTCAAGTTTAGGTGATTTTTAAAAGGATTTGTTACCCACTGTCAGACGTGTCACGAACGTGAGTACGGGGAGAGAATAATAATACTTCTTGCATCACGCGGACACAGCTTTGACCTGATTTATTTGTTGGTCCTCTGCCACAAAATCTAACAGTTTGTGTGTGAATTCTATGGATGTGTAAGTATGACTTTTGTGTTTTAACTTTCAGACAATGATGCCAGTGATATTCGGACACGCTCCCGCTGGGGCGTCAGTCCGTCAATTCGCTCATTACGGTCAGAGCATCGATAACAAAAGCTTCCGTCGATACGACCAAGGCAGTTTCATCGCCAACAGAAGAGTCTACGGATCTAGAAGGCCGCCGAGATACGACCTTTCTAAAGTAACCACGCCTGTGTTCCTACACTATTCTGATAGGGATCCCTTAGCAGATGTCAGAGATGTCGACAGGCTTTGGAAGGAACTCGGCAGGCCTATCGGAAAATTCCGTGTTCCCATGACTAAGTTTAGCCATTTGGACTTCTTGTGGGGTATCGATGCAAAGGAATTGGTGTACGATAGAGTTATAAATCTAATCAAGGCGATGGATATCAATGGCGATGCTTTTATTGAAGGTACTGATTTATCTAACTTTTAATTTTACTAGCATTATAGATACGCGGATTTAAATACTTGTGTGGTAATGATTTTGGCAAAAAAACATGATTTATAGAATTAAGATAAGCAATAATCTTTTAATCCAACCATCTGAGTTTTCATGTACTTACCTTGTCTAGATATAAATTAAGTATACCTAGTAAGATTAATTTGTTGACATGAAAAACAATGTCACTTTTATCAAAATAAATTTGCGAGTTATTTCCGTCTATAAATAAAAGTGGGTAATATTCATACATAATGAATTCCATATCATCCATAAAAACCTCATGAACTCGAGATATACGAACGAGGTAAAGTTATACATAACAAAGGAGACTGCTTGAATAGCATCACAAAGTTTTTATTAGCCTCGATTCCATCCAACTTTCCTTCTGTTATATAGAAAAGGTACATAATATACATAAAAGTTCTGGAATAATGGAATATATTTTATATGGCTTTCATTGGTTATACAGAGTGTAACATTTCAATCGTTCAGTACGGTAAAGTTGAAACTATATAAGACATACGAAGATCTGTTCTTAGGAACCATGTCATCGATTTTTGTAACAAGGAAAACTGAATTCATACATATAAAAACTGGTACTTAGCTCGGGAATCGAAAAATAAAACTAACACTATTTCTATTTCTGCTTTACTATGAAACATGATGCCTAAAATGAATAAAATATTTTGTTAGTAGGTGTCTGAAAGAACAACCGCTGTTGCTTTAACGGACAGCTATTTTCATCCGACAGTGTACGGCAGTCAAACTTTGTTATGAGTTTAATAGAGTTCACGGATCACAAGTTTTGAACCGATACCGCACAATTAATCCTTACATAAGGATTCCCAACATTTCAGGTTGTGGTTGAACTCTCTAGCTAGTTTGGTTGAGTTCTAGAAAATGGTGGGTGAGATGCAGGCAGGATAGGTTACAGTAGTGAGATCATAACTTGACAGGACTCTGAGCCAAGTATTTCTCAATAAAAGTAAGTAAGAAAACCGTAAGCAAACCTTCAAGTTATACATAGTTTCAAATAAATAAATTAATAATTTCCATAAAGGTAAGGTTACCTAAGTTGATAAGTTGATAGTAAAATGCCGTTATAAGGTGCCTACCTGAGAAACCTATGGAAAAGGTTAGAATTCAAAACACGGCTTACACAAGAAAAGGGTTTATTACGAGCACACACTGTCATTAGCTTAACCGAGTGATCTGCATATAAATAGGTAGTGCCTACCTTGCCGACAAAGGTTTACAGGAGCAACTACAATTTATCTGTGGTGAGTCAGACAGGCTCTGAAAGGGCCCAATAAGATAAGGTCTCAGGACTTGATATTAAATATTTTAATTAAAATTATTTATAAGCATCCATTATCTTGTGTCATTTGCAGCCTTCTTTTGTGCTAGGTACGTAATTATCTATTGACTAAGTGGGTATAGTCATTAAATTATTCCTTTTAATTTAAATTGTTACATAAGGGTTTAGAATTAAAAAAAAAATTTTTTTTCAGTGTAGAGCATGGTATACGCTTAATAGGTACCCACGATCTAATAGAACACGTTGGCACTCTGATAGTATTTTACTATAGAAATGTATGTATAATTAAATACACATAACCTGAACCGTACGTCCCTAACTAACCAATCTAGAATGTAGCAATACAGGCATTATAATTTAATAACTGATGCACGTCGCCTAATACATGACCGTAACTCACTTTGTGACGATCACAAACCAGCATCCTAACTAAATTGTCATCACGTGGGTTGGATAGGTACACGCTAAACCTAATGGCGGATGTCCGATAGTGAATTACCATATATTTACTATGGTGATGTTGCTATTAGTTTGATGAATTTGATCGAGAAAACATTGATAAAGAACCGGAGAAATAGTTTGCTCAAAAATATAGAGGTTTACATTTTTACACATTTACGTATGTAGAGCACCCTAAAATTGTATTCTGATGGTATAAATAAAGAAAGGTGGGTGCTTTTATTCGCCCAAGAGTGAATCAGCTTGCGATTCCCTGGGGTATATGATTATGACTCATAATATTAGTAATCTGAGGATTATGATTACCCATCTGATAAAAATATAAAACGTTAACAACAATAAGTAGAGTAATGGATTATCTTTATTCTCCACTCAATTCGACTAGTAGCTCAGTGCTGATATATATATCATCCATACTTATAATATAAATAATAAATAGGCCTTTACATCTATTGAAGATGATTTATACAGCGTCAGGAGGCAACCTATGCCTACACTAACAGGACACTGTAGTGCGGTCAGCCATATCCACAGGAAAGACAAGGTCAATACGTGCGGAGCTGACTAGGCCGCGGGTTTCCTCACGATGTTTTCCTTCACCGTTAAAGCTCGTGTTAATGCGCATATAAATTTTCCGAACGAAAAATCCATTGATGCACGGCCGGGATTCGAACCCACGACCTTCGGATCGAAAGTCGAGGTGCAATCCCACTCGGCCAACACGGCTGTTACTTATAATATAAACATTGCGTGTAAACACCTGATTTTGCTAAAAATATAAATTTTCAGGTTTTATTTTAATGATAAAGTATGGCTATTAAAAAATACGTTCAGCAATAAAATTAAGTTGTCAAAGTGACGTAAATATCGTATATTTTATTGTAAACGTTGAACAGAACATAGTAGGAGTCCATCCGAAAGCGGTCCCCCTTGACGCCACACGGATGTTGCAGTAAATTGAATTCTGTTAAGGACCGTACAAGGGCAACACTAAACAGGCTTCCTCCATCGTGTGCTGGCCTTTTCTAATTTTACGTGGAGTAAATGAATTGCATGGCTGGGGAAGAGGCACTCAGTAAGCCTGTTGTAAACGGAAAAAACCATATTCGACTAGAAAACGTCATAAAAATGTACTTACTCATTCTTGCTGAAATGTTATTTTACTGAAATCAAGTTCCAGTTTGAACGATAAGAATGCTGTGCTGGTGCAATTACAGGCATATGACTTATAAAACGATGGTGGCAGGAGGTGAATCGGTAAATTAGTAAGAAGAGTCATTGAAATGCGAGTCACAAAATCAATAAAGTACATAATATCGATGGATGTATCCATAGAACCAATTAATATATACGTTGCTTTGCTATCTATTATTAATTTAAATGATCTAGCTATCCTACTTCCTTCCTACTTAATATTATAAACGCGAAAGTTTGTAACTATGTATGTATGTATGTATGAATGGATGTTTGTTACTCTTTCACGCAAAAACTACTGATCCGATTTGGATGAAACTTGGAATATATATTGTCCGTGACCTGGATTAACACATAGGATACTTTTTATCCCGTTCCCGGGGAAAAGATGAACATCCAAAAAAATTATCAGTAAAAACATCAGTCCAGCCGTTCATTTGTTAGAAATGGTATAGCAAATCACAACTGACATATAGAACAACTGACAGCTTGAATAAAACCATTTTATGTTGGTGGGTACACAACCTGGATGTAAATAATCAAATTAAGAAATAGTACATTGTTCACCGAGAGGAGAAAGTGACCGAGATCGGGAATCGCACTTTCTCTCGAGTGATACATAGTGCTTTATACTACACCTACGAGGAAAATAAAAAACTAAAACTGAATCCTCAAACAACACACAAATTGAAAATGGCGCTAATGGCGTCTGCAATTTTCACATGTTCTTTTTTCAAATTGTTTATCCTGCCGCCGCAGGGTCGCACTGCCAGCCCGACACCATCCAACACACAGCTAGTGGCCAGTGTCATTTTGCGAACTTGGAGATAAAAACTCACTGTAAAAACTTTTTGGCTTTTGATATTTAGGTTACCGGCGCATAGTCTTACCCAAAATTAAAAAAGAAAAACCACGTAAGAAATGGATTTTCATAAACTTTTCTCTCCCGCTCAGATGCGTTTTCTCCCCGCATATTTGTTCGATATGCAATGACGTACTTTCTACCGTAAATTTGATAAAGTATCAAGGTACTTTCCAAGCAGGTGTAGTATAAACAATATTTTCATTCTTAAGCTACGTGTACAAAGATGAAATTTTTACAAGTGATCCGATTTGTATGAAACTTGGAATATATAATTGTCCGTGACCTGGATTAACACATAGACTAGGTACTTTTTATCTCGAAAAATCAACGGGGTCCAACGGGACGCGAACGAAGTCGCGGGTGGCCTTTAGTAGGTCATAATTCATGACTTGCATGTTGAACACGTGCCTAAGAGGGCAGTTAACACGTTCATTAGCGCCGAGCGCACCGCAAACAGTGCAGACAACGCGCCTCTCTTTGCTAATAACAAACTGCACGTTATAGCGTTTAGCAATACGACATACGCAGTGAATTTGTATGTAGGATTACTTATGCTACAGACTAGATACAGACTAGCCCCGCTCTAGTAAAGTTAACACTATAAAATCACTAGAGAAAAGAAAACGTAGGAGATTAGTCGCGTATACTAGTTCTAGTTCTATAGCTTCGTGCTGTGGGTCGTGGGTTCGATCCCCAACGAGAACAAACATTTGTGTGTTGTAAACATAGATGTAAAAAATGTATGTATGTATGTTAGAACAAAAAAAAATGTATGTATGTATGTATTCTATCAGCCATCTAGTTTCCATCGTACAAGCTTTGCTTAGTTTGGGACTAGAAGGCGTTGTGTTAAGAATATTTATTTATTTATTTATTTATTTATTTATAGCGGTTTCAGAAAACCGCTGTAGAACTAGAACAGTCTATAAACGATATTTGAGGGATGTTTGTTCTCCAACAGCTGTAGAACCTATGCCAAAAGTTAATAATACCAACGTATCGAACTCACAAATAGTAAAAGTTTCAATGAAAATGCATGAAAAGTCACAAAGGTTGAAGCTTGCAATAACTGCCGGATGGCGATAACTCACAACGCGAAGTTCGCTAACAAGCAAACTAAGAGACCGCTTCATTGAGTGCCTTTATTGATTGAATATCCATCATAGCCGCAGATTATGTGGGTGTAGGCATTCGTAAGTATATAGTCTGCCTAATAGACCAATAATCGGACACTTTTGTATATTGTAAGGTGTGTTTTGTTTTGCAAGATGACGAAAAGATCACCAGATGGCAACTTGACGAATACGATGATATGTGAATTACACCTACGAATATCTTCAATGCTTAAACTCTAAACCTAATTATTACGTCTAATTATTATTGTGTACCACAGATCATGGTTTGCGTATATTGGAATTGAGATATATGAAATCAACAATTTCAAAGTTGTATCGACAGTCTGAGCTTTTTGCGATGTTTTTCATTCGAAAAGTTTTGTTATCTCGTTATCTGTTAAGTAGCTTTAATATTTATTGATGCTGATTAAGTTAAGAGATACAACTTATGACAGAAGTCTGAGGTGTTTATAATATACCGAGCCTTGAAACTCAAGAGAAATAAATGTATTAGGTACCTACCCTACCAACCTAACAATAACATACACTTCATGCTAGTTCAAAGGCACAACCTGGCATAATCAGAAACTCCATCCCCCTATCTTATAAGAACTTAGAGTAAACATTACACCCCTTATTGAAATGGTTAAAGAATGAAAAAAAAAAACAGTGTTTTTAAAGGTACTTTATTTAAAGCCAGGAACACAAGTTACATTCTTACAATTCGTGAAAATAATCTAATAATAAAAATCAGATACATAAATTCGGTTTTGAAACACAGATAGCGCTTTAGCCAAAAGTTTTATTTCAATTTAGTTATTATTTACCTATCATAAAAATATTATTGGGGCCAGTTTGATGTTGAATACCGCTGAGATAAGCTTAGAGTTGGGATAAGCATTGATAAAGTAACGTTAAAACAATTAGGTTATTGCTAAAGAAAAATGTGGTAGTTAGAATACTTTTTAAGTTAAAATAGTTAATATTGTTCGAGAAAACTGGGTCCCGCCCAATGCTCCAGGCTAGCGGCAGCGATTCAAAACTTATTGAACTTTTATCGGAAGCGGTTCCAAAGGAAATGAATCGACATTTTAAAGAAGTGTATAAATTTCTCAAATTGATACTGTACATTTTTATAAAGTTTTTAGCAATATTGGTTATAAAGAAATAGTACTTATAAAATATAATTTGTATTGTTTTGAGTACATTTATATCTTTCTTTGCTCATTTAATTGACGCTTCGCATGGTCTGATTTTGCAAACTTATAAAAATTTCTTAATAATTTTGATATAAAGTTTTATAAAAATACTCTGGAAATGCCAAGCGTACGCTAGTTTCCGGAAGGACGAGTTTCCTAGAAAATCGATTTCCCGCGAAATGAGTAAGGAGTTTCACGGTGTGACATCTCGCTTCCGAGATGTCTCTAAAATGCGCTCTCTGTATAATTTAATTTAAAATATCTTACGAAGGAGAAAGCTCAGCAATATGGGTATTAACTATAGGTGGATGTTATTATGAATCTGGCGTAATTTATTGTACCTTTCTGTACTCTACTAAAGGTTGCTACTGGTTGCGATTGGTTACATACTCGCGGTGGATTACGAAGAATACAACATTAACGACACTCATTTATTATATTACTATGATATTGGGATTGATTAAGTCTAGAGTATAAATAGATAGGTATTTATTAAAACTTTTTTTAAAACCTGCATCTGATTTGAATATAATATAAACATCCGTATGGAAATCAGGAAACCAAAACGATCATCCTATTTCAGACGTCCACAATTACACCATTTTATAATTTGATAGATCCAAAATTAGACAAGTGTAAGTATAATCCTAAAAGTTGATATACACATGTATAAGTATAATAATATAATATACAATTTAAGACATCGATACGTTTTCTAATATTTGTATACACATGGAATATGAATATAATTTTATTTCACACACTCAATTTTATAATTTTATCTTACGGTGAAAATCAGTCGTCAAAGACTATTCAAATATTTTCCGAATGTTAACACCTATTATGAGACGGCTTATACAAAGCTCTTAATCTGATTATTTTTACACAATATACATAAAACATCAATAGGTTTTAAAAATTCACATTTTCTTGGAAAAAGCTTGTACATACAATATCATATAGCAATATTGATAAAAATACATGTGGATATATATAGGTACTTCAATGACTAGTCAGATTACTTTGATTAACATCAATAGGTTTTACAAAAAGATATTACATAGTTGTGAGCAACAACTCTTTGCATAAGTACAACGCGTAAATATTACCGATCTAGATTATATTGGTACCTACAACACTTTATGGATTGGCAGATGATATGATGGTATGTTAGATAGCACACTAACAGGATATTTTTAATACACATAGACAGTTATAGGTATACCTACTAAGAATAGATATGAAATTGATAGTGAATCTTATAATATTTGGTCGGGAAATTCTAATAGAGACTAATAGCTAAAGACATAAGCTCTGAAGGGTGCGTACTACCTACACACACATAAACGCTTTGAAACACTTAGCCAATATACATATATATTCTCTCGAGGATAAGAGCTACACACACAGTCTTGTATAATATACAATTTATATTAATACTGATGTGTAATACGTTCATTTATTTTAACATTTAATAAAATATTATATTTGAAAACTTCAATTTTGACAAATTATATTGGATTTTAAAATATATCTATACAAATATTATAAAGAGGAAAGGTTTGATTTTTTGTTTGTTTGTTTGTATGAATTGAATAGGCTCCGAAACTACTGGACCGATTAAAAAAATTCTTTTACCATTAGAATCCTACATTATCCCTGATGAACATAGGCTATATTTTATCCCGGAATTCCCACGGGAACGGGAATTACGCGGGTGAAACCGCGAAGCGCTGCTAGTTCTTTAATAAAACATTTATGCATATTGTCGTCATTCAAATGGACATTGTGCGTCAATTATAAATAACATTTAATAACTGCAAATCGCATAAATACATTAATGATTGTTTACTGTTCCGCAAAACGTAGCCTTTGCTTCTTGACAAATTCCTGGGCGAGTTTGTCGTGGGTGCGCGACTCGCATATTTGTAAGATTGGGTGATCTGTAAATAATATAATCCTTAGTATATATTCATCATATAGGCATCTGAACAAGTTTCTGAAGTAATCGCTTACGGTCCTACTCACGCACTCCACACCTCTCAACATATTTGACGAAATAAGCTATGTTGCTATGGTAATATTCCTTTATTAATAAGACAAACCTAGAGATAGATTCAATATTCTGAACGGCCATAAGTAGCACGTGATATTACTGTGGATTACACACACAGCTTTCGAAGGGAGGAAGCTTTCGATGGCTCTTGAAATTGGGCTGGCCATTAGTAATAAATATTAAATAACAGGAGACGCTTTGTCATTGACCAAAACTAGTTTTGGGGCAGTGAGCGAGCACCATTTATGTATAAATCTCGGCTTTGGCAGTTGCCAGAGGGGAGAAATTGGGAGGCCCTCCCAGTAGGGTGGTCGCTAAGTTACCTTAAAATGTTGTTACGTTATATTTTACTTTTAATAGTGTAAACAAAAACCACTCAGATTGAAATCGCTCACAAATCGATAATAATTAGTGTTTTTTCGTTCTATTTAAATTTCCTCTTCGGGTCCGAATCATCACTCACTTCTAATATTTGTATAATATTTTTATTTGCTTATTTAGGTAATTGTTGAATTAAATCTTTCATTTGTTTTACTTGGAAAAATAGACAACTTATCTTTACTATCATTGTCTGAGGGGACTTAAAGAATCACCTGTCTCGTATGGAATATCCAACTGCCGTATAAGGTGGCCAGTTGCGAAATTTATGTAACTAGCCGTCGCCCGCGGCGTTGCCGCGTTCTAGACCCCTTAGAGTATGACTTTTCAAAATTCCTTTCTTAGTGCACCCCTACACTATATAAGGATATTACCTTCCAAATTTCATACCTCTTGGACTTATGGTTTAGGTTGTGCGTTGATTCTAAGTCAGCTTCAAAAGAGTTTATATATATTGATATGTAATATTTCATATAATATTTCGACGTGATCACTCTTGATGTCCTCGAAAGGATCCTGAGTGGGTAGATACTGGTAAATATCATAATCTGATATGTTTACCATGTGAGCGCTTCAAACGCCTTCCCAGCAAAGTAGTCAGCGGTCACCGCTTCCTTGTCCCGCAAAAAAAGTGTGAGTACGACTTCCCTCACCATGTATACTCGTAGTTTACACTCACTAAAACCATTACTGATATGAAGTGTTATAAATTGCTCGCCAGAAAAGTCCTCAGCTGTCAGCACGTCCTTGTCCTACAACGAGATTGTCATCACACCTCAGTCAATGTACCTAGTTTATAAATACTCACTGCGGTCGTGCAATTGCATTAGTGGCAGCTCGATAGGGCGTAGTGGATCAGGTGGGCCGTTCATATTGACACCAGGTACTCTAGCAAGTGCCACAAAAGCTTCTCCAGCGAAGTCGTCAGCAGTTAACACGTCCTTGTCCCACACCGAAAGTGACAGTACGGCTTCTCCAGATCTCACCGCTTCTACCCCCACGTTGAACTCAAAGCATTCGTCCCAAACGGGGTTCAGTGTTTTCTGTTAGATAAATGGCGGTTTCAGGAAACATGCATGAATATTTTGTTTAGGGTAATATGAAAATATTACAGAATCGCAGAGTATTTTATCAATCAGCACCATTATATTTTTCTAATTAATACCACTCCCGAAAACTTCAGGTAGTTAAAGTAGTCATCAATATTAATAAATATGAACAACAATTCCCGAGGAATGAATAGTGTGCGCGTGAAAAAAATGTTACTTACTGCCAATACTGTTCATATTGATTATTTAACCTTCGAAGATTCTGGGAGTAGTCCCTACTTATCTCCTAATGTATTATTATGAACATATACGTCAGTATAATTGTTTACTTCAGCAATATTTTTGTTACCATTTTCCTCCTAGTTAATTAACTGACCACAAAATCATAAAACATTTTCACAATCCCACATTCGTATATTTTGAATCAAATAACAAACAGGTAAGTATATAATGTTTTACTGACCTTCTGCACATGAGTAACTTGTTCATGAGTTTTCGGGAAGAGTCGTTTTGGTAATAGTTCGAGTACGACAAACGGGTCACTCAGACCATTTGGATCCAGAGGGATGACGTCACGAGCTGACAGTACTTCCACGCAAAGTGCGTCATGGCTTGTGTGAACTCTGTGTAAATGAAATGGTACCTTTTAGATTGAATACTGTACATTGGCACATTGAGTCTTTATTCCAAGTAAATGCAGTAGTAAAATGTTATAAGCAGTTTATCACTGAAATTTCTGTTACAGATACAAAGATCTATCTGCCTAAACTCTTGTAAAAGTAACTTGCAAAACAAATAGTCAGAAGCTCCCAAAACATAGTTGGATAATCAGAAATTGTTCTTCAGCAAAACAATGTACAATGTTTGAATGTTCTACATAATGCCGTTGAGTCAAGTTACTAAATTCTCTATTCATCTATTATGTGCCTAAACAGAAGTTTCTAGACAAACGGAGGATATTTTAACAACTCCGTAACTTAGCTCAAGCTGCCGTCTGTAAACACAAACCTTCCCTTTCTAAAACGAAAAAGATTCAAGATGTACAATGAAAATATTAATATTAAAAAAACACTGGCTTCAGTTAAGCTACATATTATTACATACCTGGCTAAAATAGAGCCATATGGAGAAGGCAGATGGGCTCTCGCTTGATCCTGCAGACGGTCTAAGAGCCAAAGCTCAATCAGTTTCTCAGTGGTAGCCTGATGGTACATCATTCTCTGCTCGAGCCGATTCCATTCAGGGTTGTGTACTTCTGACATTGGAAGGCCTATTGCAAATAGTTTTAATTAGGAATCTAATGTAAAAAGTTCTTAATGTCTCTTGAAGCATATCACATCGTCGCTATCTTACTCGAAGGTGTTTACTCATCATGTACCTGTGCCACGAATTCCTAGAACTGATTTTTTTTGAGAGAATTATATTGTGATGAAACTTCAAGTGATCGCTAAAACCTGAAGTTTATACCTTTACCTATTACAATGAACAAGTCCACTAAGGACGACTATTAACCATATTGATGAGTTTTTATCCTCGAAACCTTGGATATACCACACAACGCTCGCTAGTCCCAAACGAAGCAAAGCTTGTACTATGTGAACTAGATTGCCGATAGAATATATATTTTTTGTAAATACATACATAAGATACACAGTAACACCCAGACATAGAACAAACATCTATGTTTGCCACACACAAATGTTTGTTCTCGGTGGGGATCGAACCCACGACCCACAGCACGGAAGGCAGAGCTTTTACCGACTGAGCCATAACGCCTGTCAAAGAAAAAATCGTTCGGAAGAAGGAGTATGGCAGTGGGCATAGTAAATAGCATCTTGGCTAGTCCGGACGAAGCCAAGATTCTATATAAGTTAGCAGAAGTAGGTTTAGTTAGGAATTAAGTTTTTTTTTGTGTATACATGTTGCTTTTAGTTGATAAGTTAGTAGATAAGTTGTATATATAATAGGGTAATTATAATCGCTCAGCGATTAAACCCTGTATTAAAAAAAAAAACTTGGTCAGTGTCAATTTCCTACCTTTTCCTTCAGCATGAAAGAACTCAGCAAGCAAATCGAGAGCTTCCTTCAGTCTATCGTGGTAGACCCTTGGTTTATCAGCGCCGCCAGCGTCGGCCTGAGCAGACATCTCCTTGAGCACTGCACTCCAACATCCCGCCAGAGCACGGATGAAGGCACGTGCTAGCAACCACGTGTTCAATGCTGACAGGTGCTGGTCAAGGAACTCCAGCAGTGGTGTTATTGCCTAAACGATTACAAGGGTTGGTTCAAATCAGATTGGTTCAATTCTAATTTCTATACATAAGAGATTTTTTTCTGTCCTTTCATGGCGTCGAGATTGTCCTGCAAACTTTCATAGAGCTGTTAAGGTAAAAGTTGCTGGTCCCCAACAACTAGAGAACTTTACCTAGCAGTCGATTTACTTAATCTAAATGGAACGAAACTGAAACATAGTTCTTAGGTCATTGGACCATTTTCTATAGAACATTTTTGAGTCAAAGAATATCATTAATTTAATAAACTTGTAAATTAGGTTCTAAGAGTTTGATGGTTTGAAGACTACTTTTGTCGCGCTAACACTGATCGTACCAAAGGAAAAGTTATTTATATTGATGAGTACTTTAACTCCGATATACACGGTGTAACATAAATACCCTATAAGTCCGAAAGGGGGGGTATTTTACAGGTCATAGCGAACAGTGTTTGTTCTACGACTTTTGAGATTTCGAAGTTTTTCATTCATAAATGAACTCGTAACTTTTACTTAAAATGTACTTACACACAGCTAGTGTGTGCGTGTGACGCGGTAGAACGGTACCTACGTGTGTATCTTGTGTACGGGTTTACGCAAATAGTAAACAAACACTTAGGGTTGTCGCAAATTTCTAAAATAATAAAAGTTGTACTTTTGTATGAAAATTTCAGTTACTATTTATTGACCCTCTGCACATGTCCAAGCATCGTCGGTGGTCGGTCTGATTACGCCTCCTTAGGGCTTATAGGGTAATTATGTTACACCTTTTATATTGATTGCTATAATTATGTCAGTCATACTTGTGGCGTAGGCAGTGTGTCAGGAGACCAGGCGAGATGGAAGACAGCCTTCCGCAGCGGAGGCCTGGCCCTCGCGGCTAGTGGAGTAGCGGCGCGTGTGGAGCGCGCGTCCAGCGTGCCCAACGCTCCTCGAACCAGCTGACGAGCGTTCTCGTCCCTTTCACTGCTGTACAATCATCTTATTCAATAGCCCCCTTCTTCTTCTTTTCAATAATGGCCTTTGCCCGTCATTTCGACAGGCAATTTTGCCAATGTCAAGTGATTTAGTTGTAATAATATACCTAAGTCAAGTCAAGTCATTCGTCAAGTCGGCTGTCGTTTGTTTTGAAAAAAAAATGGTGGAATTTCTCTTCAAAACCTAACACGAATTTTCACATTCAGAAAAACCACTTTACACACATTTATTCCAACAATAGCCCCCTTATTTACGATCGGTGCATAACTTTATTCATCTGTTTAAATTATTGCTGTCACCTACTAACAGGTAATGTCAAACAGTGACAGAGCTAGACTTTGATTCAACTGTTTAACTATTCGTCTGTCATAAGTAAGGCCCTAGACGTTTGCACACTGGCCAATAAACACGATATACAGTCACGTGATTGATATTCGGTAACTCCCATTTGTTCTATAGGACTGTTACGTCATAGAACTGTTAAAACTTTTTTTATCCCTAATATCTGGTAACTTCCATTTGGTAGGACTATTGAAACGAAAACTAGCTCTAATGAGCTAGTTTTAATAGTCCTACCATGGAACTATAGGGATAAAAAAGTTTTACGTAACAGTCCTATAGAACAAATGGGAGTTACCGTTGATATTATTCGTCAAGTTCCATTATCATTATGTTCGTGTCGTCAGTGGCAAACAAAAACATCGGTATTAGCACCGACAGCTCTCCGCACCAAAATCATGTTACTAAGTGTCGTGCTAGTTGGCAGTGAAAATAGACGAAAACTCTACCCTCGAAGGAAGCTTTGAATAGTTCATATTCATATTCATATTCATATCATTTATTGCAATTATTATGTTACATGGTGAGGTCTTAAGATTAAAATAGTAGTGCATAATAGCCCTTAAGCTTAGGGCATAGCAATATTTGGAGTGGAAGCGGGCCGTGATTTGAGTGAAGTTAAAATTAAAAGCTAATTGTTTGTGTTCATTTCAATTAAGTTACAACGCAGGCAGTTCATCATTGAAAAAGTCATTTAAATTATAATAGCATTTTTTAATTAATAAGTCCTTCAATTTGCTTTCAAACGTTCTATCCTTTTCTATCTCTTTAAATTGTTCGGGAATTTTATTGTAAATTTTTGATGCCATTGTTGTTGTGCCGGAACTATGAATTTGTAGTTTAGAATGAGGTACAACTAATTTGTGCTTAAATCTGCACGGGTAGCGTCGTGGCAGTTATGCTAGCACTAACGTAAAAAAATGTCCCTAGCACCTTAGGCATGTGGTAGGCAGGTAGATAGTTTCTTAAGTTTACGAGTTTGAGCAAAGAACAAGAATGTAGAGTCGCGCAGTAATAAACTTTTTGTGAGGTCTATCCATGAACTTAAACTTTGATGCCAAAATGGTGCCTGAAGAAGTCATACTACTTATGGTGAAGGTTCGCATTACAGTATAATTTTAATACCATGGACCAGTTTGTTGCTGTGTTAAGTTTTCTATGAACAAACTGTACCGCTTATAATGTACAGTGGATTTCATTAAAAACTTCTTTAAAGTGTAGCATGTGTTGGAAGACTTTGACGATTCACAGTTCAAACATTCAACTAAACTTTAGCTCTAACAATCTTCACGTCAGGAACTTTTCTTGTTAGTATCATAACAGACATTACGTCTGAATCTGACACAAAATGGTTATTAAACTAAAAATAAAAGTTTTTTAAAAATTTCAGAGTCGTTTAAAGTGATACTTGTGTAATAAGTGTGAATAAAACTCATAGTTGTATTAGCTTTATTCACAGCTACACTACACAACTTACGACATGTAACTTTTAAGTACTTGTTAAGTTTATCACGCAATATCATATAGACATTGTAATCCTATCAGTTGCAAAATATACCTACCACAAATTTAAACTGTAAACTTAACCCACGCAAATAAAACTAAGAGATCTCCTAGTCAAGTGGGAATATGAAAAGTTTCCGTATCAAAATGTCGGCGTTCAAAGTTTGTACATAAACAGAAGATACTCTGTAGCTAAATCCCTAGTCAATTTGTTGCTAAGGACTATTAAACTCTGCTGTAACTGCTGCGTGAGTTCACCAGTTTTCTCTTTGGAAACATTTTGTTTGTTTCTAAAACACAAAACACAGTGGGTTACAAAAACAAAGAAGCCTTACGAGTATTTGGCTCATGCTTTATGATACATTACTTGTAAAATTGAAAAGAAATTGCCATGAAAAATATTAAGTATTGTATATCTTGGATATTTACATCGAAAAAATAACAGGTCTTTTTAGTAAAGTCGTTTCAAGAGTAGGCTTATGTCGAGGATGTAAGAGCTACTTTTGAGCAAAGTGGTGAAAATGTAGAGATCATTTTTTAAGCATAAAAAGAAAATTCACGGTTTAGAGATTCGGGTGCACTTACATGTATTCATCGTCGTATTCAGCGAGCGAGCGGCGCACATATTCCAAGTTATTCACGATTGTGCATATCTCCTCCGTCGTTTTGTTTTGACCTACAAATAAAACGGTTTTTCAACTGCCCGTTTTATTTATGTCAAGACAAAGGGTGACTGAAATCACTTTTAGAAGGCAATAAAAGCAGCTCATTAATGTTGCCTGCCTGACTGCTGATAAAACAGTTTTCTTTCCGCCTTCGCCTATTCTGCATTTTCATGAAAATCCCTTACTTTAGAAGCCGTAAAAATATTTTATACGCAAGCCTATAAAATTGAAAAAGGCCGTACTTACCTATTTCTATTAAACTATTTATTTAGTCAACTTGCTGGGTGAGAGATAAACTAGGACGGAGGGCTTTTAATGGACTAATAAATTAGAATGTCTGTACGAGCGTACATCTGACTATCTCCTCAAAAATGCCTGCGGCGGGATATAAATAAATAATATAATAATAATAAATATTCTTGGACATTACACACAACGCTCTCTAGTCCCAAACTAAGGAGAGCTTGTACTATGGAAACTAGATTGCTGATATAATACTTACATACTTTTTTTTGTAAATACATACCTACTTATAATACATAGTAACACCCAGACATAGAACAAACATCTATGTTTGCCGAACACAAATGTTTGTTCTCAGTGGGGATCGAACACACGACCCACAGCACAGAAGGCAAAGCTACTACCGACTGAGCCATGACGCCTGTCATATCTAGTCGGCCAAGCCTACTTACCATTGTTTTCGTAGTAGCCCTGATCAGCAAGAGCACCGTGGACTAGATCAGCGTAATGCAGCGCGGTGGCACAAGCCGCTTCCAATAGACGCACGCCGCCGCCCATCGAGCCTTCCTCAGCGCCGCCGATAGCACGCCATACGAGACGCATGTGGTAAAGACTGGAGAAAGCAAAACTATGTGTCCTATCCTACTAATATTATAAACGCGAAAGTTTGTAAGGATGGATGGATGTTTGTTACTCTTAAACGTAAAAAACTACTGATCCGATTTGGATTAAACTTGGAATATATATTGTCCGTGACCTGGATTAACACATAGGATACTTTTTATCCCGTTCCCGGGGAAAAGATGAACATCCAAAAAAATTTGTCAGTAAAAACATCAGTCCAGTCGTTCATTTATTAGAAATGTATAGCAAAACACAACTGACATAGAACAACCGACAGCTTAAATAAAACCTTTTTATGTTGGTGGGTACACAACCTGGCCGTAAATAATCAAATTAAGAAAACAATATTTTCATTCTTAAGCTACGTGTACAAAGATGAAATTTTTACAAGCGTTCCGATTTGGATGAAACTTGGAATATATATTGTCCGAGACCTGGATTAACACATAGGCTACTTTTCATCCCGAAAAATCAACGGGATCCAACGGGACGCGTACGAAGTCGCGGGCGGAAGCTAGTTACCAATAAACAAGGAGTAAGCTCGGTATGGTTTGACTCGGTAAAGAGACAGAACACTGTCTATACATGGCGTAATAAGTCTACAACCCGAAGTTTTTAGGAGTGGTCTACACAGTCTACCAAACCATGGACAAAGAAGATTGTGATTGGCTATGATTAAACAAAGTGGCGGTAACCTATAGCTGTTAGTGAAAGTATTCAAAGTAACGATTAATAGCAAATAATTGAAAATAGTAAACTTTTTTACTAGAAACTACAACTGCAGTAGAAGTGCATAGCGCTACAAACAAAATGTTTGCACTTATTAAGTAGAATGAAAGACAAAAACTGTACGAATTAGTAATTGGTACAATGGTTGACTTTGTTCCCAGCGATTCGTAAACAAAAAGTGTGTGAACCGACGACACGGACGCTTTGTGAGCAGTTTTGTCTTTATGGCGCTCGGATAGCAAACATTAAAAGTGGATTTAACTTTGAGTTGGAGTTGGAGCGGTCGCCAAAACACAGGCTTGTTTATAACAGCTTATAACTAATGTACCTACCATTATTTAAATTAATTAAAAAGGGTGATATCATGGTAACGTATCATTTGGAACAAAATAAACAAATTCTATAAAAGCATCTTCAAGGCTTAACCCTACACTGTTCGATATTGATGGCGCTTCCATTTTCTAAATAGGTGCCGTGGGATCACTCCAATAAAGTTCAGGATCATATCTCAAGTTATTTGCTGGGTGATCCCTTAATTCTTATAAAACGTAGTTTGTAAGCATTTAATATTACATGGATTTGTCTGTTTGCTTTAGGAAGAGCATCTATGAATGTGGGCTATAAATAAACACCGTTAGATATCATTCCATTCGGCCCTTTGCAGTGACGCATTCCTTTGCGTCAGGATTGGAACATTCTCCGAGTTAATGCCTACAAGTATTGAGAGTATTTTTACTGTGTAGGTTCGTGACTTGTCTTGTGAGTGGTAGAGGAATCCAGTAGTGCTCGTATTCGTAAAAAGTGATTCTGTGTACATACAATACACCTAATATAATAATTATATTTACTTTACTAATAGGTAGGTACCTACTGCTAATACTAAGTAAAATAAGTAACGATGCCCCAGGCGTCCCAATAAATTCTAGATCAATGAAGATAAATACAAAAATAAATATTGAAATGTAGAGCTTACCAAGCAGCTGTATCCACAGATGAGGTGCTATGTTTCACGTAATGCTCTCCTTCCACCGGTTTGTCTGTAAATAATACCATCTTTGTGGAAAGGATTAAAAATGATAAGTAGGTAGGTATGCTTGTGTAATAGAGTGCGAAGTCTTGGGGTTTCAGTAAAATTGGAAAAATACGCCTTTTTTGCAGTATGTCAACTTAATTGTGGGTGTATATTATTAGCTCAATAAGTATAGTCGTACGTTTATAACAATATAATTTGTAAGTCTCTTAATTTTTACCCAACAAATATTTTATTTGTCTCGGACCGATAAAGAGTTTCGTGTTACGGCACAGTTAGATTTCGATGCCTATCTAAATGGCCGCCGCCCTAACTCGGGTGTGAACCTTCGCCTTTGGCCCTTGCGATAGCGATAGTTCACCATTGAAAAACATACTTTATAAACCTGAGGTTAAGTCACGAAGTCTATCGAGATTTGTAGTAAGATCACTCTTGAAAGATTTCGAGACCGTGTCCATCAGGTCTTTGCATCGGTATTTTGTTTCGGAAATTGTGGGTGTGTATTTTCAATGCTTGCCGAGTATGGCTTACTTTACATAGGTGATTCGCCCACTAAAATAAAGTCCTTAATTGGATTCAATAGGTCGTTGTACAATTAGTAGTTGACTGTTTTTAGGAGGTTACATATTTTCGGAGTTTTTTATTTCAGTAAAAATTCGATTTTAACAGTTTATCTTACCAAGTTCGACTGCGGCGCGCACACGTTGCAACGCCATAGTTTTGGTGACGGCCAGCCATCGATCGATCAACGGCTCGAACCACCTATAATCACATTGTAGCTTTACTAACAAATAACATTTTAATTCTTTTTTATATCATGTAATCTTAGTTCACTTATATAATTTTATGAATATTTTCAAAAAATATTGTACCTATCACTCATTTAAATACATTTGACCATGTAAAGAGCTTACTGGACTCTGACAAAATTAACCCATATACCTAGAATAAATGGTAGTGTTGAGATCACCACTGGAAAAGCTGCCAACATTAGCGTGCTAAATAGCTATATTATCCATTGATAGGTGAGATAATACAAATTTACCAAATTAGTAAAACAACCGTGATAGATACGATTACATGGCATACATACCTAATTCAAACTAGGGTTAATTCTTATCGAAAAGAATTGAGATAAAAATAATTTCCACCACCTTAAATGTTTTGTTACATGTCATTAGTTTGAGTGGGTAATATACTTAGAATCTGTAAAGTTTGTTATCAAACCAGTTGGTTTTGGTGGTTTTTTAACACCTAAAATATTTACACGGTTAATAAAAAAAACCTGTTTTTATAACATATTATCTAACCAGTCTCAACTTCAACTTGGGTCTCAGTTCAGCTTAACAGCTAATTAGCGTGAAGTTATTACCGCCCTGTGTAATGCGCGTGTTTATAATCAAATCGAGTAACACTTGTAAACTTTTTAACGAGAAGGCTTCAATCACGTTGTACATTCGCTTCGAGTTTTATTGTTGTTACGAACGAGAGTTGAAATTACTTGAATGATTTATTTACTCGCTTTTGCTCTTATACCATTATGAGTAATTGAATAGAACTCCCATTTGAACAATGGAATATGAATAACTGGTTCATTCATTTATATATCAATATTTATTTTGCGTAGAACATTCGCTGTTACTTTATAAACTGTGTACTCTTAATATATATTATAAGCTATATACTCTTTTGGTTACGTTCTTTCAGGATAGTATTACATTTTTATCAATCTTGTAAAAACGATGGGGCTTAATCAAAATATAATTCTAATTTATATCAGGTATGTTTAATGTATATGTACTAAAAAAAATTGCCAGAAATGTAATCAAAGCAGAAAGAATGTGAATGGACAAAAGAATAAAAATCTACCATAAACATTCGTAGCATGATTGTTGTAGCACGTAGCACACGCGGCTACGAGTATTTGCTACGTGCTACGACATACATTCTACGGACCTTCGTAGCTACGGAATGTTGACATTGACACTGGTTTTTTTTTCACTATAATAATCCTAAAGTATGGGTTTAGAATTATTTTTTCCACAAGTATAGATATTTTATGATGCGGACTGTCAGAGAGAAACTCTTTGTCGGCGTCTGTGTTTCCATATATTTTGGATGTTTTCAAGAGACGAGTTAATCTTCTTAGTAAGCGTGCTACATTTAACATCAGATAAGATCGCGGTCAAACGCTTGACTATAATTTCGTAAAATAATAATCATATTTTGCGTTCACACATTTCACCGTTTTATATATTTCATACCATAATTCCACTTACTTGTATGCCACAAACATTTGTGGTGCAGCCTCGTTCGGTGGATGTGATTGCTTAGCCGGGGTAGCGGCGGCACACAGCTCTCGAACCGCGCAAAGAACTTCGAATGGAAGCGTCTTCGCTGTCACTACGCAGTTCACTATGTACAACAGAGGTCATTTTTGATTGGACTCTGAGAACTCTTTCAACCGGCTAGGTGGGTACTAAAATGCCTAAATGACTAAAATGCCCAAATGCCTAAAATGTCTTCATGATTAAAATGTTTTGATGACTAAAATGCCCAAATGACTAAAATGTCTCCATGATTAAAATGATTTTATGATTAAATTGCCCAAACGACTAAAACGGCTTGATCACTAAAATGCCTTTTTGACAAAAATGCCTAAATGACAAAAACGGCTCGATCA
Source organism: Eulithis testata (assembly GCA_947507515.1). Classification (NCBI taxonomy): domain Eukaryota; kingdom Metazoa; phylum Arthropoda; class Insecta; order Lepidoptera; family Geometridae; genus Eulithis; species Eulithis testata. The sequence continues at coordinate 5,755,424 of OX382205.1, forward strand.
CTAAAATGCCTAAATGACAAAAATGATTTGATAATCAAAATGCCTTGATGACTAAAATGTCCAATGACTAAAACGCCTAAATGACTAAAATGGGTCGCAAATAACTTACATAACCCTGTTGCTTCATCATAAACCTCTTCTTCGGCCACCCCGCACCATCCCTCGGCGACCCAATGCTCGACACATTGCCGCACGTCCTCAGTCAGCTGATTGTAATCAACCAATACCCTTAGTTCGTACTATACTACTACCACAGATTATATAATACTATACTAGTACTACTACTATGTATTACTGTGGCTCGTGGGTTCGATCCCCACCGAGAACAAACATTTGTGTTGGCAAACATAGAGGTTTGTTCTGTGTCTGGGTGTTACTATGTATCATAAGTATGTATTTACAAAAAAAATGTATATAATGTATTCTATCAGCCATCTAGTTCCCATAGTGCAAGCTTTGCTTAGTTTGGGACTAGAAGGCGTTGTGTTAAATGTCCGTGAATATTTATATTTATTTATTTATGTATTATAAGTATGTATTTACAAAAAAAAAATGTATATAAGTATTATATCAGCAATCTAGTTCCCATAGTAGAAGCTTTGCTTAGTTTGGGACTAGAAGGCGTTGTGTTAAATGTCCGTGAATATTTATCTTTATTTATTTGTATTATAAGTATGTATTTACAAAAAAAAATGTATATAAGTATTATATCAGCAATCTAGTTCCCATAGTAGAAGCTCTGCTTAGTTTGGGACTAGAAGGCGTTGTGTTAAATGTCCGTGAATATTTATCTTTATTTATTTATGTATTATAAGTATGTATTTACAAAAAAAAATGTATATAAGTATTATATCAGCAATCTAGTTCCCATAGTACAAGCTCTGCTTAGTTTGGGACTAGAGGGTGTTGTGTGTAATGTCCGAAGATATTTATTTATTTATTTATAAAATCTGTAGCTACCTACAGAACTCCAAGTATTGTTGTTATGATAATATTATGATTTCGAAGTAGAATTACTTCTTAAAGAGTTCTGCCAGGATATTGTAAGTAGACAATAGTAGTATCATGTAGTACTTAGTTGTCATTTTAAGTAACCTCATAAAAAAAAAATTGAACTATATGTAAGTGCTGTAATTTTTTGAAAGTTATTACGTTTAAAACCAGCATAAACTTTAGTGGTTTTTAGATGCTATAAAAACCTATAAATTTCTGTGTACAAATTGTTAAACTGTAGGTAATACTTAATACCAAAAAATTCTTTGACATGTATGACTTATGCTATAACATTTGCAATCATAAATATGAAGTAAGTAAGTAAAATTGGCATTGCAAGATAGTTGTTTATGCATGATGAGAATCGTAACTTGGAAACTGCTTGGGAACAACATGCACGTTCATAAGCTATTCTATCGATTGCCTATCGAGTTTTACTAAATAGGCTAAGGCTTCATGCACTATTTTATAATACCGTTCTGCTTCTTCGACAGACAATTTTGCCAATGTCAAGTGTTATAATTGTAATAATATAAGTCAAGTCAAGTCAAGTCATTCGTCAAGTCGGCTGTCGTTTGTTTTGAAAAGAAAATGGTTGATTTCTCTTCAAAACCTAACACGAATTTTCACACTCAGAAAAACCACTTTACACACATTTATTCCAATGGCTCACACTTTACGTTACGACTTAAGTATAATTGGTTAAAATTCCACCAAAATTAAACAACAATACTCACAATAACACAAGAAAACTATTACAATAAAAGTGCTATGTGTCGTTTCAAAAAATGTCAAAACTCGTGTCCTACGAGTTCTGCTGTAATAATGTGTCGTTTAATGTGATGTCAAATGAGCAGTAAAAATGTTTTCCCGAGAATCACTATTTACTATGAAATAAAATCTAATGTTAAGTATGTATTCAATAAACAATCTCTACCACTTACCATTTTGTCTATTTGAAGGAAAACAACGTTGAAGTACGTAACATTATTGGTCCTGAAACATTTAGGTTAACGTTATCGCCCTGAGTTTTATTGAAACGGAAAAAAAGTATCGGAAAATATGTATATACACAGTGGCAAGGGACTCGGAATTTACGCTTCTTACTTCCACGCCGTTTTGCGAAGAATGGATACGTCACACAATAACTTTCACTGAAAATATGATTTCTCGCGTCCGACGCCGAAAACTTTCCTTATGTAACAACTGGAACCAATATTTATTGGATACTGAGATTTTATTCTGCCGTTCCATATATTGATTGGAAAGGTTCTCAGATCTATAAAAACATCACAAGTACATGCTCATAGCTTCCGTTTTTTTCGAAAGCAAAAGTTTTGGAAAAAGAAAACTGAAATTCTTACTCCTACATCGTAGCAAACTACGGAGTAGCAATGGGATTCCGGAAAAAGAGTTGAGTTCCTCGTAGGTATTTCTTAGTAGGGGTTCGGGATTGATTCATTTATTTAAATATGTTATTTGAATGCTGAAAACAATGTATAAAACGACTTGCTGACGTTTCGGACAAAATACTTTGGCACAAATTGTCCCAATTGTCACTTTTGATTTTAATATTTTTGTTACTGACGTCAAATTAAGAAAGCCGTTGAGTACAGTCAGGTAAAAAATTTTTAAGCAAAATATGATATAGCTATTTAAATTGCTTTGCGAGCGTGTGGTGACATTAAGGTGGTTCGATTTCCATACTAATTTATTTTACCAATTTGGGGGAAATTATATCATTGGGTACAGATTTAACTTTTCTGAGTTATAAAAGGAATAAGTTACCTATACGGGACCGTAAAACTCACGTGTCAAATAAGGGATGATAATAAGTCAATCCTTGCTGTAAATCGATCTGGACTAGAGTGATCAAATTGACGAGATCCTCTCCACGTTCTGATTCGGTATCTTGAGCACACAGGGCGTCATACCATTCAGCTGTGCCTTTGCGAAGAGCCGTTATTATTTCAGTCCTGAATTGAAAAATGCAATGTCAAATGTCATGTAATGTCGAGGGAACATCATAATCTGCATACCAATGTAAGCAGACTCGTACTGATTAAGGCCATAATACTTTAAGATGGTATAGGTACCGGGCAAGCTTACTCTATCTAAAGTTTAAATGACGTGCCGATGACGTAAACGTTATCATTTTCAAAGGTGGTTACTCATCTCTAGTTTACTTTGTCGTTATTCCCAGAATGTTTGCTGAACAAAGTAAGTTCACTCTCATAAACATGATTGTAGTCCCTACCCCAACAGAAAAGGTTAACGAACCTTTGGCAAGAGCAAACCTAATACAGGTATACCTACAACACTTATGCACTTTATGTTGACTATCAAAAGAATGAACACTCTTGTTCGATACATTTTTGGCCAAAATCCCATGAATAGAACTATAGAAAGAAAACGGATTTTCAAAAAAAAAAGCTATTACGCAAGCTAAATGTGCAAGGTGTTCAAAGAAACATATTTAGACCGTAATAATGTAAAGTGGGTAGGCTCACCTGATTTCCTTACTGAAAGGGCAACACCGCCAGAAAGATTTCATTTGAGACAACTGGCTCAAGCAACGTAGCAAATATTCCAATCTGTAGGCAAATTATTTTAATATAAAACTTTCATCCCACTATTGAAAAAGCTATTTAGTAAATTGACAATTCACAGTAGCTGATAAAATATCAGTCAATTCAGAGGATAGGGGTCGGTACACAGGCCGATACCGACACGTACACGACATAGATACTTTATGTGAGTTGGCTCGAACAAAAATATCGGAGTCATAAACATTAATTATAAGATTAGTTCTACGCCGATATCGTGTAGGAATGTTAGAATGTACAGTAGGTGTCTTGTCAATAACGCCCGAATACTAAAACGCTACTTGGATTAATTTAAATTATTGCCATATCTTGCTGATAGGTAAGCCAAAACTAGGCAGAGTAATTTTAAGTGGTGCTTGACGTGACGTTTTAGTATTCAGGCGTGAATTTCATTGAAGCAGTACTGGATTTGGAAATATCAAAACCCAATACTGGTTATGTTTTCTTCACACAGATTGGCATAATCCAAAGCTCACGGCACGCAACATCTGTTCTTGGCATTGGAAGTTTGTAATTACAAGCGTATTGGTTATTATGGGAAAATATCAAAGTTTTGAGTCTAATTTCATCGCGAATATTGGTTTGCTGAGCACTCTAGAGTTTGTACTTTTTGATCAAAACATTTGCGATTGATGTTATGAGTTTGGAACTTTGTAATAAGTGGAAAACTCTGCCGATACGAAGAGATTTGCGAATACCCAAAATGCTATGGAACGTCAGAGAAAAAGTAGCTAAATATACCTACGGGGTGTAATAAATATTCGGGAGATTAAAATACCCATCAATATGAACAACTTTTCCTGAGAAACCACAGTATCAGAACCAAAAAACTGCTGTTCGATACAAAATGTGCCTGCTTTGGCCAAAACAAATAGCCAAAATACAAATACAAATGTTTTTATTCCTTCCAAAAGATAATAGGTAGTATTAACAGTGTTGAAAATAAAACAACAGAATATTCATGCTCACACTTAGGTTCCATTGGAAAAGTGGTTCATATTGACAACACAAAGTAGCAAGTACGCCCGGTATCCGGTATACCTGATCAGGCTGTTAGCATGCAGCACAGGATACAAATCTCGATGTAATTTCAGCTGATGCAGTCCTCGATCCATGAATTCGGCGAAGCAGTCAGCCAGCCAGCGCTCTTCATCGCGAGAGGCTCCTGATCCCGAGTCACCACTGCCTCCGCCAGAAATAGCCTCGCTGGCGCACCAAGCCTTCTCTAACTCGGTGAGCAGTTTAGACATGTATCTGGTAGAGTTATTACATATGAGATGGCCCAACATGAGTTACTTATAAGCTTGTTTATTTTTAGCTACATATAATCACTAGCCGTTGCCCGCGTTCTACCCTTTAGGATGCGATTTTTCAAAATTTCTTTCTTAGTGCACCCCTACACTATATAAGGGTACTACTACCCTCCAAATTTCTAGGACTTGTAGTTTAGGCTGTGCGTTGATTCTATGTCAGCTTCAAAAGAGTTTTATATTATATTGATTGATGATAATTATGATTATAGCTAAAAACAAACATAATTATAGATTATAACCTATCATCATACACATGTACATGCAAAGACTGTTCTGAAAAACTTATAACACATCTTCTGGGTCGCGTAGTCGCGTAAAAAGAAAACATGTTCCATTCCATAATAATAATATGTTTCTTAACTTTTAATCTCATACTAAGATTCGTTAATAGGTCGTAAAGGACGTCGCTAGCAAAAATAAATTGTTTTCATAAGCCTCGTGGTCGTGGCCTGACCGCAGAGCGGAAACATCGTGCGGTCAAACGAATGCGGAAAAACAATGGCAATAATTACGAATGTAAACTAAATAAGCACAAGGGTTTACAAGCGATTATATGAAATGGTAGATATCACGAGATAAAATTGTATTGTTACTTTAACATCTAAAACCCCGCGTTTATCACTATTTCAGAAGTTTATTGTACAAAATATGAAGTTACTCGAAATATTGCAGTCTATAATACAGCTAACGCCAGTATATAATCCATACTGCAATAACTATTGTCTATTATTTCAGCATTCTATATGGCTAGGGTTTTTCCTTCGAAGGATTTGAGACAAGGAAATAGATGTATCTAAGTATTGTACCTATTATTATGTCCAAGGTTGTCTGGAAGAGATAGCTTATTAGCGATAAGACCGCCCATTGTGCAATTAATTTAAGTTTTGTTTTTTATTTTATTGTAATCCCTAGGTTAATGTGTGCAATAAAGTATTTTCTATCTTCTATCCATCTATCTATGTAAAACCCAAAATGTCTTTACATAACACAATAATATTTTGAAATCCAATGTTTTGCAAAGTGAGAGCAAACCACGATTGTTTTAAAGTTACTAACTTGGGATCCAGAGGAGCTTCACTGTTGAGTCTACAGGCAGCGGCAAAGCGCGCAATGGACGCTTGCAGCGCGCTTAAGTCCCCTTGTATCGCGTGTTGATGCAGCAATGTCTTCGCAGCGCCACACAGCTCGCCCTCCCAACCAGCTTCACCTCCCTCGGCGCCTCCGCAAGCTTGGTTTGCAGCCGTTTCTACTTCATGAGCGAGAAGAACCCCAAATAGACGCTCGTGGTGACGAACCTAAGTCAAGTAAGCATTACCGTGAAAGCCAGTTTCAATTCGTGGTCAGAGCCCCGAGTCTGTGCATTTGTTTTGACTTTTGACAATTGCACAATTCCTAAAATCTTTCGCTAGAGGCGCTTATCCGGTTTCATACAAAATTTCTGGCTTTGCAAATGCGTCTGCATGTGCTATACTCGAATCGAAAGTCAAAACAAATGCACAGACTCGGGGCTCTGTAGGACTACTCCCGACCACCGCCGTTCTAAATTGGATCCGGATTTTAACAGATTTTGTGTCAGTTTGTACTGAAAAATGACAAGACTTCTGTCAAAATGTATGGATCCGGATTGGAACTGTGGTCGAGAGTAACCCACCTGTTCAGTTTCTGAGTTTTTTTAAAAATCTGGGTCAACTATTACAGGTACTTGTTAGAGTAGACGCAGTGCATTGCGTGACAGAACACGGCGGCAATGCTCTATGTGAAGTAAGGTAGCACGTCCGCTTGTTATTATCATAAAAAAAGAAAATTTCGACAAGCTGATAATAAAACTATGAGAGTACACATTTTACCATTTTTATTCTCCATTTAATTAGCAATAAGTCTGTTGTAGATACCTGTCTGTATAAATAATTGGAAACTGCCAGAGCCAACGATTAATTATAAATGAAGGAGAAAAATCTGGAACAGATCGTTCGCGAGCACTAGCATAATTTTACTAGGTAATATTATGCTAGGCTAAAGCTGCTGTCAGGCTTTCCGGCTGATAACAGAAATAAAATAAGCAGCATCGTATCGTGCCATGATACGACAGAGCATGCTCGCTTGGCGTCTTGAACGAATTAAATTCATCCAAGCTTGGCGTCAAGGCATCAGAGCGCCTGCTTCCGAATAAAAAATAGCGACCCGGGAAATTCCTTTTCGATAAGAAACTTCTAAGAATAACATAATTTAGATCAATGAAGAGTAATTATCCTTTGTTAGTATAGATCTGAACGTAAGACCCTTTCATAAAGGCGCTAAATATAAATAAAAACATTGACGCTAGCAATAATGATATTAGTGATGTAAAATCGAATGAAGTGAAAAAAGCCGGTGTCGCCGAATCGTGCTGAAAAGCACCTATGAAGAATGAATTGGATTTATCGTGTAATCGCAATTTCGCGTTACTCACTCGCTCACATGATTACGTAGGGTAAAAGAGATTCGCTCACCGAATACACTGAATACGTTATCGAAATGCTTCAAAGTCCTTAGAGGATATGGAGTCTCTATAAATCCACTTGCTGTTTGAACCGCTATTGAATAAACCATACTTATCTTACAGTAAAGATTTCAAACGTTTTACTAAGATTCGGTAAAAGGTGGTAAAAATAATTGTCACATTATGCCTATACCTATTTTATGTAATTAGGTTATGGAAAGTAAACAGCACTAACGTGACACAATAATATATAAGCACTGGCCAATTTGGCTCACCTTACTTTTATCGACTCGAATAATGTAATTTGCATACGTAATAGCATGTAAAGCCCTTCTCCCCTTACGATACGCACAGGTGATTCAAGTATCCTGCAAGTCTCGGAGACTAGTCCTGCATTCAAATGTATGTGAGATACTTGGCGACGACTAGTCTCCGAGACTTGCAGGATACTTGAATCGCCTGTGCGTATCGTAATGGGAGAAGCTACCACACAGCGAGCCGCCGGCTTTGCTAGACGCTGACGCTGACAAGCGTCAAACAATTTGTCACTCGCACATTTCAACATTTTTAAAGATTAGTTTAGAAGTATTTATGTAAAATCGCAACAACTATTAAGTACTGTATTTCATAACTAAATTCAATGATTTAATATTTTCAAAAATGTTGAAATAAATGTGCGAGTGAGAAGTTGTTTGACGCTTGTCAGCGTCCGACGGCTCCTTTGCTTGTGACCAAGCCGCTGGCAATGCCGCCGCGCTATGTGGATCTACCATAAGAGTTAGATAAGTACGCGTAGACTAATTTTTTCACATAGAAATTTCGTCTTTGGTCTCTTTTCGTCTGCTTCGTTATTTTACTACAGAGTCGATGAACTGACAAGGGTGCTTCAGTAAAGATTTGGTTCTTTATTACTATTTCAAAGGGTTCTCGTATTGAGTTAGACATTTTTTGGTAGACTTCTTATAAAGGTATACTTGTAAATATCAATTATTTAGAAGAGAAACAAGCTTGGGACGAACCAGCAGGTCCAAATCATTCAATAAAAAAAAATGTAATCTTCGTAAGGTTTTGAATGATTTATGACAAAACTTTACGACGATTAAAAGTGATCAGTGAGATTTTATTGAATAAAAGCTTTTTGACTCTTACAATTTATTTAAAAATACTTTTCAAGCATATTTTTGGAAGCGGGGTCGGTATGTTTTACTATTATTGTAAAATATGAAAGGCTGTAGAGCAAATAAAAGGGATGAAACAACAGCAAAGGCGACGAAGCGTGCGGGGTTAACTCGTCCGATAGCGTTATATTCGCACAATACAAAAGCCAACCCACGTACATTGTAAGTACCTAAGACTAGTGGCTCGTTGCTAAAAGCTATAAAACATTTTATGTATGGTGCAGCATCCCAACAGATTAGTAATAGCTAGATATTGCTAGCTACTACACACATAATTTCTTTATTAAACACATTAAAGCATTATTAAGAAACATCATATCTATGAAACGGTCATTTCTCCTTTAATCATATTTAAGGGATCGGTCGTTACCAATAACATTATACTAGCTTAATATGGTTACAATAGCCAATAGCTTTATGTGAGCCATTGAACGAACATAATTTATTTTCTTTGGAATTTACTACCTATATCTAGTATTCCGTTCATATATACAGCGTGTATCTACAATGGCGACATTAAATTGACACGCGGGTAGAGCTACTTATTAGTATTCATAAAAAAATTATTAATGTACAGTCAGCTGCACTAGAATGTGTACACAATTCGTAATTTTCAATGTAGGGCCGCAGCATTGTTATGGACTTTGACGGTCCCAATACTAAATAAATAAGTAAAATTATCAACTATGTTCAATTTTTTTAGTTTTTGCCCCGTAAATGTCTATTGCAATACGGTGACACTAGTTTTAAAGTTACGAATCGTACACATTTTAGTGCAGCTGACTGTACTTTCATTATTTATTTTTAATGATACTAATAAGTAGCTCTACCCGTGTGTCAATTTAATGTCGCCATTGTAGATACACGCTGTATAGCTGTTAGCGAGTATCCGTAGTGTAACACGCCTACGGCGACCAGTGGATGGTATTTCTTGCAATAGAATGTGTTTGTTCACGTTACCTGTTGCCAGTTGTCATCGTCATGACGTCCGGCTTCGCGAGCTGACAGCCACAAGCGCAAGCGGATTCTTCCTTGCACGGAAGACCTCTGTGAGCGTGCGTCTAGTGTGTACCACGCCTCTACACCAGTCGACGGTATTTCTCGTAGTGGGATGTTCACACAACCTATGCATAAAACAATATGGAGCTTAGTTTAATTATTGGCCCTTTTGCACGAGGTTTCTAAAAAATAATAAACCGCTCTAGATACAGCGACGTTTTATATCAAATTATCTTAGCATAGATATTACATTACATGAATAACCTGTAAGAAGCTTTGTTCATGTTAACAGGCTTTTACACAAGTTCATAATAATAATGTAGAACAAAATCGATACAAAAAGAGAGTTTGCGTTGAAAAGCTCTATAGATCTAGAAGATACGTAACACGAGGCATAGATGTCAAAGTTTTTAAATGATGGATGTTTCATGTTCATAATTAACTTTGCCCGTAGCGTATCCATTGTATAAAGTAGACGTGCTCTTTGTTATAATATATTTTACGATGGATATTGGATATCGAGGGTAAAATACCTAATCCTTTCAATATTCATTTTTGTTGAATGAAATGTCCGATAAATAAAAGACTTTTAAAAGGTTCTATGCAGACGAAAAATCGATAAATGGAACTATAGGAACAATGCAGCACGTAATTGAATTGCTAAAATATTAACAGCTTATAGGGAGAAACATGTATCGTATCACAATATTCAATGTCTTCACACCTATAATATAATATTGTGTTTCGACATTACCCCATCAATCTTATTATTTACAATAAGTACTCTATCGTTTTTAACACGTGATCCATTTCATCCCACAACCGTGAACGGATTCCGAAATGATTGTAAAATAGGTTTTGGGGACGGAGATGGATTATTTCAGAGCAAGGGACACAGCGTAGGTCGAGCGTAACTTCAATAGAAATGTGCCTTTTGAGCAATTTCTAATACACATCATGGTATCCTACTGCTTACAAACCCTACTAATATTATAAACGCGAAAGTTTGTAACGATGTATGTATATATGGATGTTTGTTACTCTTTCACGCAAAAACTACTGATCCGATTTGGATGAAACTTAGAATATAAATATATTGTCCGCGGCCTGGATTAACACATAGGATACTTTTTATCCCGTTCCCGGGGAAAAGATGAACATCCAAAAAAAATTATCAGTAAAAACATCAGTCCAGCCGTTCATTTGTTAGAAATGGTATATAGCAAAACACAACTGACATAGAACAACTGACAGCTTGAATATAGTATATTTCATTACAAGAGATAGAGACATACAAAGAGTTCCGACAAATGTCTACCCGAGCCGAGGCGCAGCCGAAGGCGAGGGTTGACAGTCGGAACAAGTTGCAATGACGGTTCCGCACGTGTACTGAATAGAACGACTATTTTTAATACAGTTGCGAAAAAATGAAGCAATTTAATAAAAAGAAAATTTCTAAAAATGGCGCCAACCGTAGAATATAAGTAGACATTTTTTTTTCTTCACCATTTCTGGTAGGCAAAGGGAACTATGCCCATACAGCCAAGTCTTCAGGTAGATTTTTTTTATTGATATGAAATGAAAATGAAATTTAATGAGATGAAATGAAACCTAACCTAACTCATTCAATCAAATCATTAAATCTGAATTGAAACAAATTAGTAGCTTCTTTTTAGAAATATACGTATTTGCATACATCATAAAAACTTGTAAAAACTTCATGGTTGGTTTTTCTTTTTAATAGACATTATTTTGACAGTTGGGAAAGAGAACGCACTAGTTCGGGAAAGGTAAAAAAAAAAGCACGAGTGTGTAATAGCCCACTTCCCGAACGCCACTTTTTGAGCAACTGTATTAAAAAAACCTTTTTATGTTGGTGGGTACACAACCTGGCCTTAAATAATCAAATTAAGAAAACAATATTTTCATTCTTAAGCTACGTGTACAAAGATGAAATTTTTAGAAGCGAACCGATTTGGATGAAACTTGGAATATATATTGTCCGTGACCTGGATTAACACATATACTATTACTTTTTATCCCGAAAAATCAACGGGATCCAACGGGACGCGAACGAAGTCGCGGGCGGCTTCTAGTTGAATATAATCAAGGTAGCATGATGTAAGTTTATGCTTTCCACGCAAAGTTTCCACCTATTATGGTTTGACCTCAGCGACTCTTATCTACGTCATCCCTGTCGGATTACGTCATATTTTCGGGCAATCACACTAATATTGCTAATAGGGCGACATCGTTGCGAGCTATAAACAGATTTTATGCAAATTGTGTACATGAGCTGCTACTTGAAGCATATCGCGATAAGCAGATAAAACGAAGCAGTAGCTCTGTACAAGTGATAGGAATACTAAACACTCTCCGCCAACGCCCGCATCCAAGACAAGTACGCTATTTAATTACACTAAAAACGTTATCACACTGCTCTTTCGATTAACTATGCGTAGATAGTTTTAATTAAGGCTTAAAACGGCGTGCTCTGGTGCCAATTTGTCAACAAGACTAATTAAGTTTGTCTTTTACCCATGCCGGGAGTCCAACCACCTCCGCTATATCAAACAGTTCGCTGACAAACTAATTGGAATGGAACTATCGGGGAAGATAAACATTCACAAAGTCACAATGATTGCGTAGATATAACTTATCTTGGAATTTAGGCAGGTTTCTACTTATTATTTTTTATTCTACGTTTCAAAGAGCTCCATCACCGTCACAAGTATTTTTTTTTCAGTTCACATCACAAGTAACAAAAAATATAATTTATAAATTAAAAAATGTAGGGAACCGACTTCAATTTGACTACCATCCGGTACCAATAATGTTGAGCCAATTGCATATTGTTGCTAAGTGTAGGTATATTATGAGTTATGAGCATTCACTAAATTCTCGCCACGAACGACCAACATTCCATTTATAGTCAGCGGGTTGTTTTTTCAGTTTTTAATTAACCATTAATAAATTTCGTGTGTTTATGCAACCGTGAGAGATTAACAGACATGCTTGAGTTGCTCCAAGGTGACGAGTTCCGATCGAAGCTCTTGGGAACATGCACAGTGTTTTCGTATCAAGAGCATTGTTGCGAGAGTAAGTAAAACAGATGCTTTGAAAAAAATTCCAATGACTTTCACAATATTCATACGATGGACTTTTCTTTTGAATGAACGTTGTGATATCAAGTAACTAGCTGGTGCTATTATGAAACTGTCAGCGCAGAAAAAATACCTAACCGTCAGGATTGCATTGCCTTTATGTTATTCTGGCACATATTGCACACACGTATTTTCTGCGAACCTACTTACCTACGTTTATAATTTATTTCACTGTGTTTATATGTACTTACAATTTCAGCTTAATAATTTACCGATCAACCATTTAAAAAGATTGTCCCATTTGACACCGGCATCAAGAATTACAAGGTAGAGTCAGTAATGTGAACTTAATTACAGTCCATTTGCGTGTCCATTAACAAAGCGTGATTCGATACAATGCCGTCGTTAATTTCAGGATTTTCACTGTTTTATTGAAAACATCAACAATAAACAGCTACATTTTTTGTAATGTCATTCCCATTAGCAATGAGGAGAAGAAGAAGACTGTCTTTACTATTTGTATAATATCACTTACTTATAGTCTAGAAGTTGCTGATTTTTATTAGGCTCGCACCATAGATTTGCTAACATCAGTTGGTAAATTTTTATGCTTCTTCCACAGAATACCTGATGTACCTACTATAATAATAGTCAGTGATCTGTATGCTCATTGCTCACCCAAGAAGTCATCCTGGCTTCCCTGCCGAGCGCTCTGGCAGACCTGCTTGAAGAACCTCCCAAGGCCTCGAACGCCGCGCACTTCGTTCAGACGAGAGACTGCGTCGAGAACGGAGCTCTCATCATCGTGGTCCCATATGTCCAGGTGCAGGACATCGGATGATATGTCGTCGATGTCACTGTATAAAGTGATTCTTTGTACTCGTACATGGATTAAACAAAGTGAAAAGAGATGCAGGCAGGGAAGGCTTTAGAACTCTATAGTAGGTGCCAAATAACACGGCAATACAGGTCATTCACCCACCTTCACCACGATGTCGCAAAATTCAATTTATGTATGGCTAATTCTGTCGCTTTCCATGCAAACATGTCGCTAAGACGGTATCGCTCGAATCTCGTTAGTACTGTTTGTTTACCATACATAAATTGAATTTTGTGACATCGTGGTGAAGGTGGGTGAATGACCGGTATTGCGGTGTTATTTGGCACCTACTATAGGCTAAGAAATTAACTTTTTGCTAATCATTAAATCGGTAGAGTGTCGTCTCTAGGTTTTGTTACTCATATATATAAACACTATAACATTGATTCGGCTGCATGCTGTACAAAGATTAATAAACTAAAGTTAAATAAACATTAAAAGTTTCGAAGAAAAAAGCATATATGACCTGTGAGAGCCATTCGACGCAAATTGAAGTCCTTCATCTGCCCAGCTTACCTTGTCGGATTCATGTTTATTAAACCACCCGTATAGAAAGACAAGTGTCCATGAAACTCCTAAAATATGTATGAGGGCTTATGTAAAACTGTACCACAGGTGAGATGTAGCTGGAACCACTGGCAGCGTATAGGCATCCGGATCCTGACCGACGAAAGTCAAGAGACTGTGGTTTCTCAATTCTCGCTTAAATTTCACTGCGAAATGTGTGCCGTCTAATAATCTAACGAATTAAATTGTGTTCGTGTCACACAGAAATTAAAAAATTAAAGTTTGCATAAAACGGTTTTGAAATTCGTAACATTGACAGAGAAATTGTAATTTGATAAAACTTTATGGGTAAGTAGAGTTTAACGTGGGCACAGATTATATAATACTCGTAGGTCAGAGATCGGTCGTAACGTAGGTAACCAATTAAACCGGAACTCAAATCCCCTTTACCGGGAATATCTGGCATTTTGACAGTAACTTCCGTAGAACCCAATAGATGTTTATTAGTTTCAAATAGCAATTTACGCATCGCTCCCGTTGCTTCTTTAGTCAATTTAGCACTAACTCGGCAAACATGGGTCAGGCACCTTATTGACAGTTTCTTCCAACAGATAGAAATCTATAGGCAGTTGTTATCCACTGCTGCTAAACTCGGCATATACTGTGTGCTGAATTTGGGGGACTAGCCTATTTCCTGGATTCAGAAGCTTAAATATCAACGAGGAAATAATATACGATTTTGAAATGTAATACTAAAATATACATTGATGTTTTATCTTCAAAAGGTGTGCATGAAAAAACTATGAATGTTTATTTAGTTTGAAACTCTTTGGACCCTTATATAAATTTGCAACCCCTTGATCGATTCACTTCAATATTATAACCAGAAGGTAAACCTTACGAGTACTATACGTGGAACTACCAAATTCTATGAAGATTGGATAAGTAAGTAGTTTTGAAAGTTACGCTCTAACAAACAATTAGACATACAGACATTTTCCTTTCTAAAAAGAGTTTTAGCTTATACCTATGGCATTCCTGTACCTGGTAGAAGTTCGCACTTACAACTTGAAGGTTTCATTCCATTTAGGCGAGAGTGTGTGTTGCCTAACACTGGTAGCGCGAATGAAACGAGCCGGCAAGCGCCCCAGGCTGTCGCGCTGCTGCCTGCCTTCACGACGCTTGAAGCTCAGCCGGAAGCTGCTGTGTTTGCGTCCTTCGTCTTCAGAAGCTCGTGGGGACGCTGGGAGTGACGCCGGCTGAATCCCCAGCATGCAGTATGGGTCGCTGTATCCTGTGTAAGTGTGTATGGTATATACGACTCATTTGAGGCCCTGACTACTTAAGTTGCCATTCTGCAATGGCTAGAAATTATACAATAAGGCTAGGGGCCTTATGTTATCTCATATCTCGGCCGAAAACTGAGTTTTCAACGTTATCCCTACTAGAGTAAAATCTCTGCCGAATTGAGCATAAGCCCCCAGGGGAAACTTAAAAACTACCAAACAATTAGACAGTACCTACTTATAAGAAGAACAATGAATATTCAATTGTTTGTTGTAAATTACATTCTGATCTCCACAAATAATTTGGAACGGAATTCTCCAGACAACCTTGGAATGAGCATTTTATCTTAGAAGGACCTGCAGACTTTATCATAGCAATGCCGACTATTTGCACTGTATTTGATTGCTTATTTAATTATTTTTTTTAATTCTTGGAACAGTGGTGCCTGTTTCATAAACTTTGAAGTATAACATTTATTTTGGAACAGAGAAAATCACAAATTCTTGCTGAAAGCCGGTACCTACTATACAATGTTTTAAATAATATTCCGACAAACGCAATTTACGTTACATTACGTTTCGTGAAATAAATACTTGCTTTCCATTCCGAAAGGTAAAGGTTAGGTAGGTACTCGTATATACATCCAATGAATCCTAGATACACATAATACCATTATACTGTGTGACTGTGGTGTCACTCAAATTTAAGCACCACCTAAAATTGCTGTGCCTCTGTTTGACATTACCTACTTATTTGTAAGAGATGGAAATAATTTAAGCGTGAACTTAATTTAAGTGGCGTTTGGGTATTCGGCCGAGTGTGTGACTGTGACGGAGGAATGGGAATAAGAAACCGATGTGCTTTTTTATTTTTTATTGAGAGGTGGTGCATAAAGTGGGGTGCCATCATTACACAACCATGGAAAACACGGCCCTGAAATGTACAACCGCAATAATTTTTTTAGAACTAGGGAATACAACAAAAAACTTCTTCTATAGGTACACATAGGGTAACTATATGGCCTGTGTCCGTCATTTCGACAGACAATTTTGCCAGTGTCAAGTGATGAATTTGTATAAGTCTTTTTTTTTATTTACAGGGTTTAATCGCTGAGCGATTATACTTACCCTATTAGATAAAACTTATCTACTAACTTATCAACTCAAAACAACATGTATACACAAAAAAAAACTTAATTCCTGACTAAACCTACTTCTGCTAACTTATATAGCATCTTTGCTTCGTCCGAAAACGGACTAGCCAAGATGCTATTTACAATGCCCACTGCCATTCTCCTTCTTCCGAACGCACCTACCCTATAAAGCGGTTGTTCCGGACACATTCCAGCAAAATATGTATATGTAATATCCTCTACTATTGTATACCACAATCAGAACAATTTGGAGATATAACCTTATTCATAAAATTTGTTTTGCTGGAATGTGTCCAGAACGTAACCTTAGAGCCATATTTAAAGAAGTCCTGTTCATAGGAAAATTATCTATCCATGGATAGCGAAAAATTTGCGGCTGGATAGTTCGGAACTAAATACCCTTCTCCCTTGATCTTTCATCAAAGTACTCCTGCCATGCTACTCTACATCTCTCCTTAACCGTACTAACATGATCCGAAAAAAGAGCTATCACGGAAAAGGGGACTCCAACAACAGACGCTTGTTGAGCTAACTTGTCAACAATCTCATTCTCCGGAATTTGGATAAGTACAAGTCAAGTCAAGTCATTCGTCAAGTCGGCTGTCGTTTGTTTTGAAGAGAAAATGGTGGATTTTCTTTTCAAAACCTGAAACGAATTTTCACATTTAGAGAAACCACCTTATACACATTTATTCCAATGGCTCATACTTTATGTTACGACCGAAGTATTATTGGTTAAAATTCCACCAAATATAACAAAAATACTCACAGTAACACAAGAAAAACTATTAAAATAAAAGTGCTATATTATTATGTTGTTTAAAAAAATGTCAAAACTCGAATCCTAAAACATTAAACTTTGCGTTTGACGTGTGATGTGACGTAGGTAAAGAGCTTTTTACTGCCTTTGTACTTCTTCGTGTAACTACTTCTTATTTCTAATACTTTACATCATCGCTCGAAATAACAAATTTTTGTACGTTTTTTTAAAGTCATACCTACCTACTCTACTTACCGAATATACTTCAAATCTAAAGTTATTAGAAAATTAATATTACCATTGGCATCTTTAGCCTCAAGTCCATCTGCTTCTAGAACGCAGCAACCGAGAACGACAGTAGGCGGTCGCTCGCTGCCGGCTGAGCGCAGCGCGCGAGCGTGCATGTCAGGCGTCACGCGAAACGCATGCCGCGCATACTCGATCACCTCCTCCTTGTAAGCAGCGAACTGCCCGTTCGGTGCTGGTGCTCCTACTGTGTTCTCGATGCAGTATAACACCTAAACAGAAAATGCAACTGTGTATTCTCTTTTGCGGTATATTACGTCACTTTTTGTCGTTTAAAAATCTGTATTTTCTCAAACATGCTTGGAAATTAAAGCATTATTTTGACAACCTTCTTCGAGATAAACCGAAAATGCAGTACTGGCCACATACATGCGAGCAGCGGTCGGCAATAAATGTATGAAAATCCATTGCCGGCTTCTTTAGAGTCCTTTCCATGAAAGAAGTCCCGCAGACGCGGCGCTGTAGTCGACCTTAAGTATTATTTCTCGGGCAGCACTTTTAACAACTTGAGGCATTGAAAACAAGACTTTGATCACAGAAACCAAATAAAAACGCACTAGCATCCGAACACATTAACAGCACCTGACAACTAATTTAAATAGTAGATTATTTAACAAGGGGATAAAGCAGTGTCTTCTGTCGCGGGTGAGCGTAACGAAGGACTCGAAGTTTACTCCCGAGCGTAGCGAGGGTGTTAAAAACTTAAATCACGAGCGAAGCGAGGGATTTAAGACGAGTCCTGAGAGTAGCGAGGGATTTAAGTTCACCCAAGACTAAGACAGCTTTATCACCGAGGAAAATACTCTACTTTTCGTACCATTTGCGAAAAAATTAACACAATAATAATATGAGATAGCATTTTAGAACATTAACTTATTTATAAAAATAAATTAAAACAAACTTAACGTTTATGTATTTGAAGAAAACAAAAACGCGGTATTTTCCTAGACTAATATTTTTTTGTCGAAAAAGCAAAGGCATCAAGCTCATACGGCCTGCATAATAAATGCGTATTCCTTTTTCAAAAAGATGTATAATGCTTTGTACACAAACTCAATGGTGTAAACACAGATGTAGTTCAGTATAAATTGTATTCCAAATTTAAATCACTTTCTCCCCCTAGAGGATGAAAGAAATCCAGTACAATTTTCTCTCCCTGTTTTTAACAGATTTTTAAAAATGACTATTGTTATGTTCGCTTTTGGTGGCATAGAATGTCACTTTTTTGAGCAAGTGGTACGAAAATTTAGTTTTAAAGTTTAGTTCCGGAAATTTCCGCGGGACTTCTGTCATGAAAAGGACTCTAGCGGCCATATAAATTACATACAAAACTCATTACTGTCGTGTTATTTAAAAATGGAACGATCTTTTACTCCATAACATGGCAACCAAGGAGGTAACTTATCAAAGGTTTTATCCAAATTTCGCACAGGCTTTCAAATAGAAAGGTGATTATTGAAAAAAAAACAAATGAACACTGTAACTTCGTTGTTCGTTATTGGTTTTGAAAAGGACCTAATTGTATTTACAACTAAAAAGTTTTTCCTAGGTACTTAGTTTTAATTTCCGCGCATTATTTGAGAACAGTACTATACAAGCCTTGGCCACAACTAGGCAATGAGGGGCTCACGTATGTGTGCCTCGTCTTCGACTCGGCCCACATTTACACGTTCTTCCCTCATTGCCTCTGTTGCGGGCCGTTGCAGTACTGTACTATAGCCGCCTCAGTGGTACCTACGCTACCTACCGATACAGTAACTGATAAGTATACCTATGTATAGTACCTAGGTACTTAGATACTTAACAAATTACACTGATTTATTACTTTATTGTTCTAAATCAACGGAAATGCTCTCTCTAAGACACCAAAATGTCGTCGATGGTTGTTCTTAGGTTATTTAGCGTGGCTACTGACTACACCTACCTACTTATTACTAGCATCTTTCTTCCACAAAAGTTGGACCAGTAAAATTTATCTACATTGCCTCAGTAAGCTGTGCTAGATATTACTGTTTACGGTCATTAAATTGTTCATTCAACTTAAATTGTTAATTAGGGACAGCTCGAGTTCAGAGACTTTATTCGTTGTTCAAACAACGTTGAACAAACGACATTATATAATAAAAACAATTTACTTATTGTAGCGCGCGTCTTGAAAAGATCTTTCGGTTTCGGTACTTGGTTTTTGTAGGTATATAACTTTATAGAAGTACAATTATTTTAAAGTTTTATTAGATAGAAGCACGTCCAAACACTCCATTTGGAAACGTAAAGAAATTATTTATTTATTTAACTCTCCTGCCGTGACCTAAATAGACTAATCACAATTAATCACAAACTTATTCAAATTCAGCGAGGGCAAAGCGAGACTACAATTCTAACTTCAGCAATCCTTGTCCTGCAAAGTAAATACCTACTGAAACGTAATATTATGCAATAGCCGTAGGAATATGTGGAAACCAAAGTTTCATGTCCGGGTCGCGAGTGCTTGTTTGCATTATTGTTAAAGGTACCACCCTACGCTTCGTTTGTTCTGTTTCATTTCATTGTAATCTTATCAACAAGGTTCACATTTTAATAGCTTCTTGTACAGTATTGTTTTGTTTGCCATATTATTTTACAGCTTCTTGTAAATAAAAGAGTCTGTAGGTAAGCCAAATAACTATTACCCACCACAGTTGATTTGTTGAGTTGTTAAACACTTATTGAGACAATGCTATACCCCGGCGACGTCGACGACAACGCGACGCGGGACTTAAAACTTGGCTCTTTGCAAAATTTCAGCATGTTACTAAGCTTTGGATTGGGACCATAGTAGCGTTGCAGGTATCGATATCGCATGGCACCAAATATTAGCAAAAAAACACGTCTTTTGCTTTTACAAGTCATCGACATTATCATTACGTATCATGCTTTTATAGTGCGGAAAGTTAATCCAGTGTTTGATTTCCTGCCTCCATACCATACCTCAGTATACAGATGTTCATGATCCTTGTGCGAGAGTTGAGCGGACACGCTGGGCAGGCCGAGGTCCTGGGCCGCGGGCGGTGGACGTTCGGCGCGGCCTTCAGCCAGGCGCAAAGCCGCCAGGCGTCTGTTCTCTTGACGCCATGATAGAGCCGTGAAGCTCTCGAAGTAGGATCCGTCTGTTTCTTGAACCCTGGATGTGACAAAAAAAGTAAGTACTTACCTAACATATTTTAACACCATTTGCTATAATTTGCAATTTTGTAAGTAAATAAGTAGTCATCTAAGCCAGGTATATCTATTGTAAAATAAAAGTTGTTTGACGTGGCTTTTCGAAACTGCCTTTTGATAATTTGCAACCAAGCACTAAGGAGCATGTTCCTGATTTAACCACAAAAACGTATGTAACCGGTATTAAATTTTGACTTGAAAATACGTAGCTGTACATCATCGCACATCTTGGTCTTCATTCTGTAGTGAAAATTTAGAAAAAAGCGCCTAACTCGGCTTCTCTCGGTCAACAAGGTCGAATAAATAAAAAAAAAATAGTGTTACATATCATTTCAATTATAACAATTAGAATATCAGTTAAACTTATTACAATAGAAAACCATAAGTACTTCACTTTCGTTTATATACCCCTTTTAGAACAATCTACTATTTTCCGTTAAAACACCTTTTATCATCGCTTTAAATTCAGGCTTAGGTATAAAGAGTGGAAATGTTCCAAACAAAGTGGAACAATTTACCAGGCATCCGGTTCGCGCTTCACCATGGCAGCTAAGTATTATGTCTGCAATCTTCATGCATTATGTGTTGTCGCGGTTCCTTCGCTTTCTCCAAAGATGCAAGTTGCTATGAAAGCAAGCATGAACGCACACTTTCAAATGTAACTACGCTACAAATTGGTCTGGTATGTACGTTCAGCTTTTGTTCGACTTTCCACAAGTAAATAAAATCCCACGTCGTTGTGACGTAGGAAAGTATGAAATGGAAATAGAAAAATTACTATAGGAAATCAAAGGGCAAATTCAAATTGTTTCTACAAAAATGTCTGACAGAGTCGGCGTGGGTTCCTATTTCGCTTCGCCTTTTGAGAGCACAATCGTATAGAGTTTTGGAAAAACGGAACACGTTTTCCGACCGTATTTAAACCGGCGTCAAACAGAAGGTTACACTAAAATGACGTAGGTGCTAGGTATAGTAAGGTAAAACTATTGTGTAGGTACCTACCTAACTACATTTACCAACTGGAATTACTGGGATCCTAGGGAAATCTTTACAAACTGTTCCTTTGTGCAAAAGATTTCAAGAAAATGTTGGAGCGTTAATTTTCCACTGCTGCGATACAAAAGGGAAAAGAGAAAGAGATTTCGCATTTGTTCCAACTTAAAATATAGACTTGCTTATTTAATTACTCATTCATCAGATTAATCTTTCTTAAGTAATTTCCACCTATAGTGAAGCACCCGTGACTTTGTGTAGATAAGTAAAAAGTTGTTAGGACTGATGGCCATGGTTTTGGTTAAAACGCGAGCATACCTATAGCTAAACTAGTGTTCGCTTGTTCGCTTCGATAGTTTGGATTTGTTTTATTTCGCTCAAACTATAGTCGATCAGAAAGTCTGCAGTCTGCTTCTAAGATTAACGTTCGCTTCGCTCACTCGATCTAGTAAACTTATAATGCTTTCCTCGTTTACGTAGGTTTTTTAAGGTGTGCAGGTATACGTAGTCCACACACCTTACAAAAAAGTGATCTGTCAATACGAGTGCGTAGATAAGAGCCGAGTTATGGTCAGTTTGCTTACAACATCGTGACATCGTCTAGCTTGGTGAAAAAATAATGTCCCTAGATCTAGTAACTCTTGTTCTAAGCAGAAAATTTTCCTACAAAACAGTGATCAATGACTAACATCTCCGGGGAAATTGAGCGAGCGCGTGCTATTCAGAATTGGTATTGAAGTGGGAGTAACCTCGAAAAATTAATAGATGCGTCATTTTTTCAAGATCCACACAACCTCTATCTTACACTATCTACGCATATAGTAGTTTTACTATATAGGTAATTTTAAAACCCAAAGCGCAAACTAAAGTTGTTATATTTTAATGATTTTCGGACACAAAATCATAATAAAAAAGTTTGACAAATTATGCTGAGGCACAGATTATATAATACTATACGCTGAGGTTTCATACCTGATGAGTCAGGCCGTATACCTACTATTAACATTAGTCTTGTGTCATCTCGTAACATTACCACCAGATAGCTTATACTAAACAATGTACACATTTGTACACTGTACACTAGTGTACACTACAGTGACACAGTGAGACGTCATCAGCCAAAGTGATGAAGGATCTCGGATGACCGGAACGAACAACATTCATCATTCTACCTGCTCGCAGCTGCGCGCCTAGATAACGCTGCGTGACACTTTATTTGAATAAACCCTCGTTTCAATGTATGGGAACGGAGTTTGTTTTCCACTCATGTTTTTAATTTTATTTGTATTCCAGAAAACATTTTGTGTCCCAGTCGTTTAAAAGTACGAACTCGGATTACCAAAATAGGCAGTAGTAGACAAACAAAAAAAAAAAAAGAATAATGTGCAAAAAAAATATTCTCCCTATGCAGGTGTATGTAGTTTATGAAAATAACGAAAAAGTGCAGTACGACAGGGTATTGACAGTGACAGAAGTACATTTGGACCCTTTGGACCTACATACTAACTCTGCTTTAGTGGAAGTACCCAACCAACACACTCCGCTCCGCACTCACCTCTCATTTCGTCTCAGCATCATAAAAACGCACCATAATGAGGTACGAGTAAGTACTCATGATCATAAATTCTATTGTACCGTAATAAGTAACATACTTTTAGTAGAAAAGGTTGAAATGATGTCAAGGCTGACCGTGCTTCCATCTCGCGTATGAATTATCTCCGCTCTTATGAAGGATATTCAATAAACTTACCACGTTCTACTTTCTGTTCCTAAATCATAGCTAAACAGGAATCCGCCCGCATAGCTGAAGCAAACGAATTTGTAAAACAAAATACATAATATAGGTATAACAAAAGCACTTGAAAATTTTTTATTTATTAAATTCTATGTTTAGGTAGGTACCCTACGAACGAAGTACTAGGTTACTTAGATGTACCTACTAGCTACAGATCGATTTATGACCAGACAATACAGTAGGTATTTATCATCATTAATGTTTAGTAAGGTACTTATTACATTTCAGAGATAATAATGTATGATAACTTGGATGCAATGACTTACGATGCTTATGTGAACTAAACACGTATGTAGTGGTGAGGACAAACCCTTCGTTAAAATGTTTTATGACACAATAACCGCAATAACAATGCATGACTAGGCGCGGTTTAATCACTGGGGGATGGCAGGATGACAGGTGACCGGAACGACACACACAATCACGTGTATATACCTACCTAGCTATACACGGTGTAACATAATTACCCTATAAGTCCGAAAGGGGGGTATTTTACAGGTCATGGCGAACAGTGTTTGTTCTACGATTTCTACGTTTTTCATTCATGAAATGAGCTCGTAACTTTTGTTTAAAATGTACCTACACACAGCTAGCGTGTGCGTGCGACGTGGTAAGAGGGTACCTACGTGTGCATGCGTGTGTACAGGTTTACGCAAATAGTACACAAACACTTAGGGTTGTTGCTTTTCTAAAATAATAAAAGTTGTACTTTTGTATGAAAATTTCAACTATGATTTATTCACCCTTTACACATGTCCAAGCACTCAGGTCGTCGGTCTGAATAAGCCCCCTTCGGGCTTATAGGGTAATTATGTTAAACCTTGTAAAATATAGTACAAATGTTCTCGACGTGTAAGCAACAACGCGTAGAGCTTTTGCAAAACTTTTGCCGCTGGGGTGGTGATGGAACACACCACATCGTATTTTGTTACGCACTATCTCGCAATGCGCTCTTGTGCAACGTTGCAGAGCGACACGTACCTAGTTGCCTAATGAGTAGGTACATGGTTTTATACTTTACTCTGTTTTTGATGCTAAGGGCACTCAATTTTTTTCATAATCGTATTCTTAGTTCTACTATGCAGGCTTAGGGTGAGACTAATCGCTAGAACGTGTTATTACTAGCATTTATTATACTTATTACTAGAGACCTGAAAGGACACGACAACAAGTAGGTATTACCAAACAATTTTCCCATTATTGTAACTTTGATAACGAATCTGAAGAACAATCCCGTCGGCAGCTCATTTAGCACGTTTTTACGCGTCCGAGTAGGTCCCAATTTGTAGGTACAAAATACAAAAACAAAAAAGTACAAAAACGAGCTCGTTGATTGATAATATATTACCACGTCTTTGCTATTAGTAATAAATACACAATTTTTTTCACATTACAATATTTTACAGTTACCCATTAAAAATTGTTACATATCTTTGCGATTTATTTCCACAAATTTTCCTTAGAAAATTGGCCAATAAACTAACAAATAAACTGTCATAAGTAGGTTTTACCTTACCTACCCGCAAATTTACAGTAATCGTAACCAAAAACATAACTCTGCAGCTCTAAGGCCTAAACAGCAAAGGTAAAAGTCCATCGAGCGATTCCAGAATTCCATCGTACTTTTATTTGATTTCCCGGAACTCACGGCAAATTCAGGAATGTAGCTGAAAGTCAATGCTTGCTATATGCAGTTGGTTCTCTGGGCACTGCCGCGCTGTGGGTATTGAATAATTGAGATACGCCAGTGGAATTGGATTTATTTGATATCGGGTTCCAACGTAACATAGGCCGTAGCATATCTCGCAAATCGCAATTAATTTTCAGGTGTTGTTCAATGATCGCATTGTAAAGTTGGTGTTTTTTATATAGAAATGTAATATATATAGGTTCAATGTAAGCATACTTATTTGGATCATGAATGAATGAATGAATGAAAACGCTTTATTGTACATAAATGACACCAAAACATATTCCTATGATATAAACAGAACATGGCACATGAATAAAATAAAATTGATTCAAGAAACAAAGTTTTACAGAATGTCGGTAAAACCATATTATCTGCAGAAGTAGATCAAGGAAAAATATGTACATATTATATAGTTATTACACAATTTATTCGATTCAGTAAACTACTGCATTATTTCAATATTTTTATGTAAGTGATTAGGGACCGAATTAATCGATAGGTAATTATGAAAAGCAATCATAACATTGACCGTCCTACACTCGATCATCCTGCGTAATTGATGTCAAAGTGTAGATTAATAACGTTATTGTAAGTAGGTCATTGGGTGACCTGTTGCATGTCCTAGCACGTTCGGATGTCACCTCAAAGCTTAGAGCTGTTTGTAGCACTGCGCTGCACTGGTTTAGTATGTGCTATGACATGACTCAAGCATAGAGTACGTTAGCAGTCAAGTGTTACCTCACACGTATGCATGTCCTTTCATCGTAAAGTAGAATATAGTAGTTGGTATTAACTTCCTTAGAAATCAGTTTAGTTTTTACTGGCTCGAAGTCTACAATATTTAAGTAATCCTATTTTTTTCAATTCTATATCTCATCTACCTATCATACATATTACCTCAGACACAGATTATATAATACTATACCCTCAGATGAACATAGATACACTCGGGTGTTATGCCAAAGGGCTGAGAGCCGCGCGAGCTTTTCTGTTATCAACACGCTACGAACCAGCTTTTATAACACTAAGCTGTGCCTCCTCACTTGCTTAGCTCCTCACCCACAACTCATAACCTTTTCCAATATTCGGCGCGGGGCGGCGCGGCGCCAGATTAACAGCTCTCACCTCGATACGAATCTCCATCAAACTACTTTCGAACGACTCTCAAAAACTCTGCGTGTAAAATGCGTTCTCTATGAAAAAGGACGAACTTTAGTAAAAGAGCGTAACAAATTAAATTTTCCCTGTATCGCTTCGAGTACTTAGGTGGAGAGCTCAGTACTTATAACTTCTAATTGGTGGAATAACATACAACAAAAAGCGTCGTCGGCGACAACGAAACGAAATTGAAAAGTCTTGAATTGGCAAATACATAGTTTGCATACGTTCAACATGTTTATGGAACTAATATATTACCTACGTCTACGTCTCCTAGAAACAAATTGAGCCGTAACTTTTTCAACAATGCACGATACTTTGATTTGATAGGTTCCGTCATAAACACGAAGTCGTAATTTTGGTCCGGGTCCGGACCTTTACACACACGCCTCCCACCTTGATGTAACAAAAAAAAATATTACATTTGAAGTGGCAAAACAAATAAGAGGAAATAGGCACCCATCGCGGGGGTTCTAATCAAATTTTCTATTAGGCCAAATGGGACCCCGCTGACAAATCAATTCGTCTAGATATCGCTCGCTGTTCGCATCTCCCGCCTCTCCCTTTGTTTATAGAGACCATTAAGGAAATTAAAGGTGCCAGGTAATTCTTGCACAAGACACAGGATTGATCAATTTCTAAGCTATTTGTACCATCAAGATCGAGCGGCCCGTGACAGACATGACAACAAATACGTCCGGTCGCTCAAAATGGTTGGGTCAATTCGCGCGCTTTGCTTGTTGTCGTCCTTAGAAATTCAACGGTATACACGCGCACCCGACCCACACCCGACCCGCACTCGTGCTCTATGTGTTTCGCGCTTTACTGTCAAAGAGCTCTAAACTGATTCCAGAGTTCGAGGAAAACTAAAGAATCTCGTTGCTATACCATGTAAGCCATTGTAAGTGCTTAAAATGATGTTGTTGATTTGCTTTTCAAATTAGACGAATCGGCGAATGTTTACATGTTCGCAACCTACGTAGCACAACTTACTTAAATTATTGGTAAGCACTAAGTACTTACCCAGAATTGACAGTGCTGTCAACTTCTGGCCAAGATAGGCGACGTTTGCAGAATGCCATGGTCGGAGGTTTCTCCGGCGGTGGATTGCGAGCGACGCGCAGCGAACCTCCACGACGCGGCGGCGGTGCTGGGGCAAGGCAATCCAAAGTGCGACGACGCGCGCCAAGAGCTGAGGCGCCTTCGGTGGGAACCACGCGAGGGAATCCTATACATACCGGTACATAGTCATCTCTAAACGTGTAAGTAAACGATCATAGTCTATATTTAACCCACTTCAAAAAAAGGAGGATGTTCTTTACTTTTTTTGTTTATTACCCTAACGTCGTCTTTTTCTATTATAAACCCATTCGAAAAATTTAAAAAGTCTTAACTGAAATACTGGATTTGCCATTGTATTTCGGTACATAATTTGAGGTTTGTAACGTCACATGCCGCGTTTTCAAATAGAACAACGAGAATTTAAAAGTGACATTCAAAACTCTCTCACCACGCTGTAGTTGTATTAGAATAGAAATTCTCACTTATAAATATTGTTAGGAGTGGACAAGACATTCTCTGGAAGCACTCAGTCTGAACTAGGGTGAGTTCTACGCATGTAGGGTGCGGACTCGAAGCTACTAACATTTTAATGTCTAGTCAGCTACACCAACTGCGGTTACCACCTTGCATTATTAAGGCTATATACCTATATCCACCTTCATAAATTCAAGTATCTTGGTTTTTGTATCTTGGCAAGTTTAGCTTTTCATGATTCTTATTCGCTAAACCAAAACTTTAATGCATAAATCTGGCCTAAGAAGAGTCAAGAAGTATTTAAAAGATCATTATCCAAAAAGTTTTTGTGCGACTTCATCGGCCCGCCACGTCGCGTCGCTCGCAACGGCGGCGCGGCGAGGGGAGTTCACAACATCAGCCGACGTTTTTCTGTGCATGCTATTATTTATTTCTATTAGAATTAGATAGACGCAGGGTATAAATTTTACTGAACGATATCTGACACTCAAAATTAATTGGCAGTCCAATCTGTTATCAAAAACCATACACAAATGTATGACATGGTTGCTTTGCTTGCTTACCTCGCATAGTAGCGGTGGATGGCTTCGGTTTCTGCGCTTGCACGTCTTCGGAACGATGTCGGGCAGGCGGCGCGCGGCGTGGCGACAGCGCCAGCCCCGCCACGCTGTCCGCCACGCCCGCCACGTATTGACCGATCGACGAGAAAAAACTCATCTTGCCTCACTTCACTCCTCTGCACTACACTCACATTTGTTTCTCACAACACTTGATATACCCTTAATTCGTGTCCATCCTCCAATAAATTCTATATTTTCAAAAAAGATCCATATAAGTAATAGAAACGTTCAATGTTCACATAATGTGGGTTTTACGGTTTTACCTGAAAAGAAAAAATGTTTTTTTATGTTTTATAACAGACATTTTACCTTCAACATTCCAGGACTGACGGCTATTGAAAAGTTACGGACGAAAGATGGAATGGCCGCAATCATGAAATAATTCTACAGCAATAAACCGTTTTATATCTGCCAGTTTTTTCTCAAAGATATATATTACTTTTGATGTGATTTTCTTTAAACATAGATCATATACTACTAAGCTCGATTTGAAAGTCCATTAATTACGGCTATGCTACGTAACCTTGCAAAACACTCACAGGAGATCCAACTCTCTTGAAAGCTTTATATTAAAAGTATCTAACAGAGTAAACTCTTCAAAAGCGACATTCCATTCATCGCTATCTTTATCAGTATCTAAATTACATTCATAACGTTATTTAAAGTTGACTTCTTCGTCGGTTCATTAATTATTTTAGTGGAACACTTACCAGTGATGATCGTGCCCGACATCAAACGTATCTACGCAAGCCCGTAGGCAGTAAATCTATTAAGCTTAGGAGGCGGTGTTCTACAATTTCTACATAATCCCTGCTCCTCTAGCAACAATATTAGAACCGGCTATTGTAGTCCCACAACGCGGCATACGGCTCGCTGTGATTAGACTAGGCTTCGTATTACTCTAACCAGGCTAAGCCGTTTGTCGTGAATTGTCGGTGGGGATTGGATATTTCTAAAATTTATAGAGAAGCTAGTGCGTGTAAAAATAATCTGATACATATAAAAATAGAAAAACAAAGAATTGTAAAGTATTGCATTACAACAACATTGAACTACTCAGAGCATGCCCGGGATTGTACGTAGAATAGGTAGGTATGTATTAGGTACCTATGTATTTTTACATTGATAAATATGATAATCCATCGTCGTAAAAATAATACTAATAGCATTGAAAACCTATGAACTGACTGAAAATCCTCAAATAACAGGTGACAGTGTTTACTTATTATTACTCTGTTGCTTAGGACTAATCCAGAGGGAGTTGGGTCGTCGGTTGTGTTCAACTGTGCAAGTAGCTAAGGCTGTCTACTACGAAACACGACACAAAAAGATGTGCTAGTGATACTTGAGTTACACTGCGTGGTCACCTTATGTGTTGTGTGCGGCCTCTTGCTAGTTACGGTGCAGTGTAACTGTAATGTGCGAAACATCCCTAGCAATATCAACTAAGTACAGTCCTCAATTATCACCGCATGTTCTCAAGACGGCAAAGTTCAGAAACAAACTTTGGCTTGACGACGGCGGATCAAGATTTACTAGTATGTAAATTTTGGGTTTGGTGCTCAATGCGTTTGATTTTTAAAGGTATCCACTTTAAAATTCACTGTACCAAAGAGAGACAAACTAAGACGTCGAGTCGCATAAGGAGTTTTTTGCTAAGAACGTTCATAGTAATTAAGTATCAAGTATAAGG
The DNA here is from genome assembly GCA_947507515.1 of Eulithis testata. Lineage (NCBI taxonomy): Eukaryota > Metazoa > Arthropoda > Insecta > Lepidoptera > Geometridae > Eulithis > Eulithis testata. The sequence continues at coordinate 5,785,675 of OX382205.1, forward strand.
TAGGTATTTTTTACTCTTTAAATATCACGTCACCGTATCCTAATATAGTTATTAAAATTCAGTCGGGTGGTGCTATAAAAGGAAATCTTTTCATAAATGGGCGAACTCTCGGTGAAGGGTTAATGAACAAATTAACGAACATCCCTGATGGCCGCTGGACCATTTTTGTTTAATATTTTACAGCTAATAGCTACTTTGTTTAACTTTTGATCGAGTTATAGGTACTATTAATATTAAATACTTAGGCCCGTATGCTGATTTATTGCTCAGCACTGATCCGGACTCAAACATAGATTTTTGTAAAATCTTTACTTAAATCTATGCTTGACTAACGATTTCTCTATCAGCATATACTAAACCTAAAATAACTCTCGATTTAGTAACAAACTATCATTCATCAGCCGTCAATCATGAAAAAACAGTCAAGTAATTTTTTTTGTACGGCCGCTTATCATTGCATCTTTTTCGTAGCACTAGTGCTACGCGCGTAGAACCGTAGCACTTGTATTATACTTTGATTATATTATCCGGAAAATTACTATTCACAGTTATATTATACTATGTAATGGAGGAAACTATGCTGGTTTATGTAAATATTGAACTTTTTGTTTTCCAAAGAAAATTAAAATAATTCGCGCAGAAAATGCCATAGTAAATAAGCAAATAATAATAATTCGAAGTAGATATAATAATGTATACCTTGTGGCTTAGATTGCTCGACATGCTTTTAAAAATACGAATATAACGCTAACATCCAATGTGGAACTTTTGGTCAGTGATTATTTCCACACCACAATTCGTGTTTTTTTTACATCCTCGACGCGTAGAAGATGTAAAAACGAAAAAAACGTCGCGACGTTCGCGTCTTGGCGATTTCATTTGGTCGGCCTAGTGACGGTTTTTGGATGACATACCTACCTATACAGTATAGTATTATATGATTTGTATCATGATTTCTATTTTATAGAATTTTCATCGACTTTTAGGTAGGCACTAGGTACAGTCAGAAATACGTTAATTAGTTAGTAATCAATAACAAATTGAGTTTTTGCAATCCAATTAATTGCAGTTGCAAATTTTTACGAGCAGTTCTATAATTAAAACTAGTATAAAGACATAAAGATCTACCTAAAAACATGAACAATCTAGTACAAGTCGAAAGCTCCTAAAACATAGTTTGACCATCATTTCATCAACTTATGTTAGTGACCGCTCATATTATTTATCATAGTAAAGTTTTAAATACTATCCTACTGTTGCATTAAATTTCGTTTCAAATTCTTTTTCTATTTAAATCTCATCTCATTATAAATGATAACGATTTATTCTGTAATAATTAAAAAAACTGATATCATTGCATGCTTATTGATTATTAACTTTAAATTATGTACTTTAAAATGGTCCTTCCTTTTCAACACAAAACAAAGCGTGATGTAACACGCAATAAAGAAGTGGTCGCCGAGACTTAAAGCCCGGCTTCATCACAAGTGACTGTCGACTAGTTTCCGACAGCTTCTGACTACAAACAACAAATTGCGGTCTATTCATATCCAACAGACCACCCGAACCGTAAATGTAAGTCCTGAGTAATTTTATATAGTGCTCAATAACACTCAAAATGTAAGACGTGGTTGACACGGCATTGTCCTGCACATTTTTTGGCAGTATACTTCTTAACGAACAAATAGTGGATCATACATTGTTCATAGAACCATTCACACGACGTATGTACTACAAAAAATTATACACCTACATTTTTTAGACGTATACTGCAAAAAAACGTGCAGGACAATGCCGTGTGAACCACGTCTTTTGTTCAATAATTTCAGTAGAGACGTATGACACCACGCCATGCTATGCACATTATTGCACATAATCTCGTTTTCAATAATTTTGATGGTATAATATGTAGGATAGAACACAGGGATATTGTTATGCATTGAACGTAGATATTACAAAATGTTTAATAATTTCAATAAAATCACCTATACTCAGCTATGACGCGACTTATTAGTGTTATATACATTTTGTAGCGGATTAAGAAGGTAATCTATAGAAAGGTAGTGAATAGTTTTCTTTCTAAAAAATAATATTGATTCCCGTGATTCAAGGAAACTTGATTTCTGTAAAATCGTGTATCGTTCCACTCGAATATAGTAATGCCAATGCTATTGAATGCAATGTGGTTGGAAAATGAGCGGACCAATGGCTGCTTTGTCCGCTACATATCCATAGAACTCTACAACAAAGCTAAAATAAGTAAGCGTCCATCGCGCTCGAGTGCCCGCTTGCAGCTAAGCAGCTTACCAAGTTTTTCAACCATTTTGACTTGCAAAAACTAGCAATATAATGTTTGCTAAGAGTACAAAAACCGCGCTGAAAAGTTAATGGTCATTCACATACAGTCAGTCCCATCTAAAAATCTCTATAGTATAAACAGAAAATGTATAATTAAAATTTATACATCTTTAATTAGTTGTTAGGTGGTACGTAACTACATACCGACGTATCTATAATTTGGGTACTAATCTTCTGACCTAAGTTACAAAGGGGTTTAATACGACGTCTGTCATCGAATAATATATTTTTAACCATGTCAATGCGTGACATTCAACTCTAGTAATGTATGTAGTAGGTACTCGTGTGTACCTAATTAACAGCTAAAGCTAGTTAGTAAACAAACAAAGTACCAAGCATTATTTCAAAAGACGAGCATAAACATAACTTTCGATTTGCCAAACATTAGTGAAAACAAATCAACGGAACTGATCAATAGATTGGCAATAAACATTATGAAGCACTTAAATGCTACTTACAAAACTTACCTCGCCTCAGGCGAGACGCAAAGGCCCCAAGAATCCTTTTATCTATTTGCACTTCAGTAAACTCGTAAAACGCTTCAGTTCTAACACGCTAATTGAGTGAAGCCTCGAGGAATGCGAAGCTTCAATGTTTCGAGGTGTTGAGAACGTCCAAATATGCTGTGAATTGAAATCGGAGCGGTTGGGCCGTCGTCGGTGGAGGGCGCTAGGCGGGTGTCGCGCAGGGCGGCTGGGCGGCAACTGGCTCCTCGCAGCCTGCTCCCTGCTCCTCAAGCCTCGCCCGGGTGCCTTCCTGTTGATCGTGTGTACGCGACAGGTGATGCAAAGCTTTTGCATCACAAACTTTCGCTTCTAAATCAATATTTATCTAATGCATAGGTTTTTATAGTTTCTGCTTTTAATGTTAAAGTTTTCACTTATTGTATTTTAAGATTTTAGCGACTGTAGTCTCCCGCCACGGTAGACATTCTTTCAGATATCTTGGTACTTACTTACTGCCCTGGTAGACATATGATCATAAATAAATTGTATTAGAGAGCTAGTCCAAACCAAACTTGGAATATGGCTACGTTTCGATGGGTATTTCAATCCATGGTGGCCGATTGTAAGCCCATTAGTTATCGCGGTTTGAATACTGACTGGTTTCCTCACGATGCTTTTTTTACCGTGACAAAGAGCGGTACAACCGGATTTGAGCCCACATCCTGGATCAGAAAGGAAATAAAATTGATGAAAATTGCTTTGAAAAGCTTGGAATTTTTTCTAACGTCCACATTTCTATTAACCTTCCCATACTGACTAGTAAGTGACGCTACACAGTTCCTCGTCACACTTTACCACTCCATGTATTCTTACGAAAGTATTTGAGCTAAGGCATCTCACATAATTACTTACTTCCTTTAGCGGTCCTGTAGTTAAATACTCGTAAAGAGTGGTTGTTCAAACGTCGAACAGTGATTAGCAAAGTTCTGACTCGCTGCGTCAGCACTAAAACAAAAGAAAACTAATAAGGATGTTCGTGACTTAAATATTATAATTAATATTAATATTTAAGGTTTTGAGATTTCTTTGGACACCCTGTGAAGAAACTTGGTCAGTAATAGCAGAAATAGAGGCGCTTTTGAGAAATATAATATATCCAGTAGATTTTCATTAATCTATTGAAATGTATGATATGCGAACTAAATCACTTACATTTGAATAGAATTTGTGCAAGACACAGCATGTGATATAACTTATCACTTGCTATGCCTACAAGCTAAGGAGTTGAATTTCAGAACTTCCTTTCATAGTGCGCCCCTCTTATTTACATTACAAAAGGACCCTTCTTGGTTTTTACTTTTACTTAAACTGTGCCTTTGATTCGCAGTTCGTCATTGTAAGGGCTTTTGTATAAGATTTGATCAGATTCAGATCAAAAAATTCATTACTGCGTTTTATATCCTAAGCAGCAAGTGTGAAATGCTTTTGTGTTATTCGATAAGATACCCCAACAGTCATCCCACACTTTTCCTGACCTTATTTAATAAAATGTTAGTCGAAGCAACCCCCTACAAACTGTCGATCATTTGTCATACTTGCTCAAATGTTTAGCTAAAGGGTGAACGGCGCGACGACGACCGGGCGGCGCCTTCGCACTTTCTTATTCGATAGAAGCCAGTCATTTACGTTACAAATGGAACTCCTAACGTAATTTATTACGTGCAGTGCTCGACGGGGCGCTGCTGCCGTCAAAAGTTATTTTCGTAGATAAATTATTTGAAACCTGTAAATTACGACCATCAATCCCATCCAATAACAAAACTGTTATCGAAATCTAATAGCTATAGAATTGCAGGCTCAATTAGTGGATTAATCAGCCCTGAAGCTCTGCATTTTATCCTTTCGGATTAGGATCGATTTCAAGCCCTATTAGGCACAGTGTTTTAAACAACTTTCATAGTTTGACTTTTCATCTAGTAGGGGAGCGTGGTTTACACTCGATTTTTCATGTCATGGAAAACACCGATTAACCATCCCTCGCTGAAATCCTTATGGTCAAGCCCCTCTCAAACCAAACGAATCCGTCACTGTTGATAATGTCTTAGAGGGTACCAGAGGCGTATTCAAACCTTTTAATTTCGCATAGGCTTACATTTGGTACTATTATTTTATTGATATTTGAGTCATAGACTGAGATCGAATACCTAAACAAGAAAATTCATATAACAATGAAAGCTTCAAAATGTTATAAAATGGCCGAAAGAGCTGTACAATACACGCTGTTAATCGCGTTTCACATTCATGGGTGTGCCCTGTAGTATAACGAAAGAATTAAGTAGATCATAAAGTTCCCATTAATGTACCTCGATGTCGAACTTAACGACAGGAACGATTAAACAACGCAATAAATGTTAATAGAGAAAACACAATGAATAACACAATAGCACAGTTTATATAATACTATACACAATATTAAGATTAGTAAGTAGGTATAGGCTATAGGCACCCACACTACAAGTGTGTTTGGCATGGGAGCATTTTAGAAGCGCTGCCCTTGGCTATCAAAAGCAAACACTGGCACAAGCCTATGTATATATGTTTAACTATGTACTCGTATTATTAAAATACGTTTTAGAAAAACATCTAAAACCAAAATAAGATTGGACGACAGTTCTAGCAAATTATTTGCGTTCTAAACGCTCGTACTTGTTTCTACATTGGTGACGTTTGTTTGCAGATATCCATGATGGATTTTACCAACTCAGAATAAAAGCTAGGTTACGTCAGTAACAAAAATATTAAAATCAATTGGGACAATTGGGACAATTTGTCCCAAAATATTTTCTCCGAAACGTCAGCAAGTCAAATATTTCCAGCTTTGTTTTTGTCAAGTTTAAGTAGAAACAAATATCGTTATTCCGAGTTGGTAAATCCACCCTAAAAAATTAGCTAGAGCTAACTCCATCATCATAGAATAGTATATATACTATAAAAAAATGCTGTGCTACGAGTTCATTTTCTATAACAATAATGTATTTTATATTCGTACGACAAACTAATCTTTGCTTCATAACATTTGGCGATAAAAGCACTTATCTATTGAATTTTATCAGTCATCCAACGAACACGTCGTGATATGCATAGATAAACGATGTTTACACGATAAAAATAATGTAGAGACCGGAATTATTAAAACTTTGTTATGGTGCTATAGTGCGCATTGGCCTTTAGGCCTTTGTTTAGTACTTGATGATTGGCACCATGGGGCCGATACTGTCAATTGGTCTATTTCCTCTCCATGGGTGAGGTTTGTTGACCTTCCAGCATTATGTGCAGTAATAGGTCACTGATTAAGTGCAGTGCACATCAATAGACTCCACTATCATCGTCCGGAAATTAGCTGGTGAGAAACTACATTAGTGTAGGAACCAGTTAGGTTTTTCATCAATACTATCTAATGGAAGTATTATTTTATTTTATTTTAAGAATTTTATGAAAACTAACAGCTGGGTTTTACACAATAAGTCTGAGGCTCTTTATACTCAGATGGAGAAAAAAAATCTCATTTGTTCAGCTAGTAGGTACCTCGTACAGCACGCCTCTGCAGAAATCTATAGAATGATTATTTTATTTGAATATCATCTGGCTCCAACTTCCAACATTTTTCCTCAACATGACTCATCCGAAAGCGTCAACTCGAGTACCTACACAATGTAATACCTACTTGCAGTTAACTTTTCCGATCTGAAGCACTTATCCTGAACTAGTCAGGTAAGTAACTCACAGCAAAGAAAGCCTGACCTATATTAGAGACATATTGATCGCTCAGTTTTTAAATGTTTAGTAAGTTCGTACAGAGTTATATAGTTTTATAATATTATCCCCTTGCAATGACATGTAGTACTTAGGTACCTGGCTAGATACCTTTTTCAAGTTTTTTATTCTCCTTAGCGACTGAACTATTATGTATAGGACAGTACATCTATAATCGGTGACAAATAGCTCTCATGACCAAGCTGGTATGAAATTGAAACCAAGGATAGTGGGACAAAACTGACGAAGGTGGGTGATGATGAGTTGTTGGGTACTTTACCAAACTTTTGGTCATCATAACCTAGCTATTAGTACGTAGGTAATAAGTACTATTACTTATTCTGTGGCATTTTTATTACGAAGTACCTAACATGTTTTATTTGTGGTCGCGGTCTGGACGAGAACCTTCATACAATTAGGCATAAACCTACGATGCAATTGGTCACTTGAAATTATTAGGTTACGAGGGCAGAGGACCGACCATAACTAAAAAATATACCTAACTGAATGAAAGCCCTTACTATGGTCAGCATTAGAGAATTACCTTAGATCACTGTTCAGAATGCCCTAATCTCTTATCTTTCAGTCATAAAACATTTTTAAAACATTGTCTCATATATCATTTACTAATGCTGTCTGTACCAATATGATGTTTTATAATTAGGTAAGTACCAATATCTAAAGACACTATATCTCAAAGCATCGTTCCTTGGATTGACGCAGACTCTTGGGTATTTTGTGTCTTAGCTGATGACGTTACAACCGCAAATTCCAATAAATTGTATCACTTACCTAGCAATGAGCGAATAGAGTGAGTTATTTCCCGTTTGTCATTAGTTTTGTTGTGCGTTTTAAAAGCATTTCAACGTCAGTCTGTCTAGTGGCTCAAAACAGGGCACGTGTATTGTGATTTTCAATTTATTATACGTTTACTTACATACAAATGCTTTCAAGATGACTACGGAAATGGCAGAACTAAGTGAAACGACAACATTTGCATTCGATGAAGATACAACAAAAGACTGGGAACTAACGACGACAACGACAATAGATTTGGAACTAACGACGACATTGCAGAATATAGACATAACTACAGAAAGTTCTATACATTATGAAAGAACACAAGCTGATGATGATTTATTCGTTGCCTTCAATATTTTGGAAATCGTTATGACCTCTATGGAACTAATGCTATGGATCGGAGCAGCTATCAAAATGCCTCGTTGGAGAAATAATTACAGAAACCAGATGCTCATTCAGTTAAGTGTCGCGCGTTTCATCAAAAGACTGATATTCGCTTTAATGTACTTGGAGCACAAAGCGATAATTAGTTGGAAGTACGTGCCCGTGGTTTTAAACAGTTCTCAAATTTATATAGACTTTGTTATAGTGATATTAGTGTTCTTCTTCATTAAGCACATGTACGACAGCTTAATTATAGTGTTAGTGAAATGTAGGCAAAATAGTTTGTACAAAATATCGATCTGTGCGTGGCTGCTACCAGCGCCCATCAGCGCAGTGTGGACGGCAATAATAGTTTACCACGCCCTTCGGGAAAAAACCGTCTATCTTTTAATTTGCTATGTATTCAGATGGCCATTGATATTCATGGGAACTGCGCTTTACATAACGATATTGGTCAGAGTGCTATCTGACAAAATAAGAAGATTTGCAAGAAGCCTCACTGTTGTGACATTTTTAATGTGCTTGGTCATCAACTTCTACTTGGTATCAAAAGATATCATAGAGCTATGGTGTGTCAAATCTCCAAGTACTATTCTATTAAGCAATGTGTCCGGTATTGTAATGAATTTTCTTATTCTAACTTTTTATGTAATTTTAATAACAATGGATTGGAAAAACTGCAGTCATTCAACTCCAAGGAATATGCGAAGCTTAAATTCATATGCACCGGATTACAGTATAACCGAAACACACAAAATATAAATAAGGAAGTAGAACCTAATGCAAACCTTAAGGCCAGGTTCCCACTACGCCGGACCGGCAAATCTGCCGGGCCGCTAAAACTGCCGGAATAGTAGTATAATTTATATAGAGCTATCCACATTATCCGACAAAATCTACTAAAATTCTACTTTTCCGGTATAATGTGAACACTCTGTCCGGTGTCCGGTTCCCGGCAGATTTGCCAGTCCGGCCTAACTGTAATGCTTTTTGCCTGTTTAGTATTACGAAGAAATTGTTTAGTTACTTTTATATAGATACCTGAAAAATTACGTTTTATTTACATTCATCCCATTAGTTATTGTTTTATTCGATTCTCCTGTCATAAAAGCTATAGGAGCTTTCGCTCTTGCTACTATTATTTTTCTGGTCCACAATTTAATGATTAGTAATAATTATGTAGTCGTTCATATGAAATCTTAGCTAAAACCCTTGTCGGAGCTGTGTGTAGAGCTGGTAGAGGCGTAGGTATAAAAAAGTTTTCATGCAACATTGTATTCGTCAAACCCACTGGAATTTCCATTGACGACAGTAGATATTGATATTGTAGGTATTAACTAGCTAGGTAGTAGGTATGTAAAATGGTATTATGTATACTTAGTTTATCAATGAAAGTCTATACAACTTGGTATTCTGCGGGACTATTATGTGAACTAACCTATATAGGTACCTATTAACTTTTTTGTTAGTGCTTGCTTTTGATTTGTTTTAGCCATGTTGTGTTTTGTTTTAGCAAGTTTTGCTTGCTTATGGAATAAAAATAAAACTAATAGGATTTTTATAACTAGTATTTAATTTATGATCACAATGAAGGAATGTAATGTTCTCACCTTTACAATATCACTAAGTTTTAGTAACAGTTTCTGTCAAACGCAAATTACTTGAAAGCAGGTTTAATTTGAAATCCAATGACGTGAGCACAACCGGAACCAATAATCGCATTTCAATTTAATCTTGTAGGTAGATACTGCATGGCTGGCTTTACCTTCCAAACATCACAGCTATGTGAGTGTAATGCTAACTGCTAAATCTTAAATGCCTAAAACTAACTCTAATCTACAAAAAATGTATTCTTCGGAATACTAATAAAACAAATAATATACCTTTTATAGCATGGAAACAACATATAAAAAAATATTTTTATTCAACAATAAATTCCCATAAACAACCGATAATTACGTACCTAAAGGCAGGTAATTTAATTAAGATTTTGTTTCATGGTTCAACAACTTTATTTACACAAGTATTTTGTAAGAAGTATGCTTTGCTGAAGGATATGGTTGGGGAATGGACGGAGGATAGCTGCATTAGAACAGTTTGGTCACTACTGGGCCAGTGAGCCTGGAGTGGTTTACTTGCAGTCGCACGCGCAGCGTTTGATTCTCTTTTCACTGTGCGGGAACTCTACGCTGCGCACGGAACGTGGCTGCATGTCTGAAAAAGAAAAAAACCGTCAAATGGTTCCAAAGTTCAACAAGAAATACAAGTTTCATCAAAACCGATTTGGTATTAAAAACAAAACAGAGACGATTCTTTGAAATAGTAATTTGTGAAGTAAAGTCCCTACCGACTGGCTAGCGTCCACAGGCCCGCATCGCACGCATCGGACGCATCGCACGCAACGGATTTTAGTTTGCTTTGTATAAAAACTCGTCCGTACGTGCGGATCAGTGGACGCAGTTGTATGAGTTTTTATACAATGCAAACTAAAATCCGTTGCGTGCGATGCGGGCCTGTGGACGCTTGCCTTAAAGCGATACTTGGTAAAACCTGAAAAGAGTGTACTAAATAGCAGGTTAACCGGTAAAATTAAATGACACAAATTTTCCCTTTAACTCTTTATCAATAGGTAGATACCAAGAACTTAAAACTTAACTCAATATAAGTATAGGTTTTCTAAAGAAGATATAATAAGTACAAGCAAAAGTGCGTTTGTATTTTGTGTTATCACAGGAAGGAACTAAAACCGAATTTCCCAGTCTAATGAGTTTGACAATACTCGCTAACGAAGTTGGCGGATGGTGACCACAATCTCTGCTGCGAAGCGATCATAATTAGCTGCGGCATTGCTACTTATGTTTCACTTAGCACTTAGCTACCTGGTTTTATAAGACTCTGACACCGTCATATGACGTGGAAATAATTGAAAGACAAAATTAAATAATACTTTATTTATATATTATTTTTTTTAAAGGTTAGACTGCATTAGGGCGGAACTGCACTGCAGCGGAGCGGCGCGTCGTTTTCAATGTAGTTCGGTATAACGCACTAGAACTGCAGCAGCGCGGCATTTTATCTCTCAGTCGGTTGGCAACCACTGAACGCGATGGATGAAATTGGTGTGAACGGTATATATATATAAAAGAAGAGGGACCACTTACCTATCACATTCCAGGCCAGACCGCTAAAGCTAGGGCTAAAATTTGGAATGTACTTTCTTTACATGGCATAGGCACCCGCTAAGACGGGATTTTAACAAATTTAACCCCTGACTGGGTCAAACTGGGCCTAAACGTTAGTATGCAAAATCGTATTCCTTGAAGTTATAAATACCAAAATTGGCATGTACCTATGTTCATCAAACTAAATAAATAAGAACTGTATTAAAAAAAACTATCTCAACACTAATTCGCTGTGCTATTAGTTGTTAAAGTTTGTATGGAAAAATTGATTTGTTTCAAGCTTAGGTAGGTACCTAGCATGTCCTTACAAAAAAATAAAATACCTACGAAAGGTGTAGGTAGGAAGGGAGATAGCGTACCTAGGTAAAAAATACCAGCCTCTGAAGCCACAATTAAAGCTAAGTGGGTAGGTAGGTAAGTAGGTAGTAGGTACCTACTTAAGATCTCGCTATAAAATCAACGGGAAGCATAGTTTATGTGTTGCTTTATTACTGAGTACCTACCACGCGGGCACAGATTATATACGCGGGCAAAGCCGCGGGCGCTACAGCTAGTATAATACAGATGGATGCCTCCCAAGTGTCGCGGACGCGCCGCTTACTATAACGCACTAAGCGGCAGCGGAACTGCGCGACGCGAGCGCGTCAACTTTGCCTAGTTGCCCAACTCTGTCGCGACGCTCCGCTGCAGTGCAGTTCCGTTGCCGCGTAGTGCGGTATGGCTAGTACATTTACTTGGAAATAATATTGAAGCTAACTGTCGCGTCGCTCCGCTGCAGTGCTGTTCCGCCCTAGTGCGGTCTAACCTTTAAGCTGTTTTCTTCTTTACTGTCTCTAGATTTATGGTGTAATACATCATATCATACTTATTAAGTATACATTAATTATAATTAGACTTTTAGTGAAGAAAAACGAGTGGCCTTATCGTTGAAGATGACTTTGCCCATTAGGCTACCTACCCTAAGGCAGACATGACAGTGCCTAACGAACAACGTAGTATAGCGAATAGCGATATAATTCAGCACAGAGTTTTTTCCTTCTGCCTAACTAGTTAAGTACTGCAGAAATCATTTGTTTTCTATTTGTTTATGTATTGTGTGTGGTTTTGTTCCAAAGAAATGTAGTATTGTTCCAAATAAATGGGTTTGTTTTTATGTAGTGATCGGTCATTTTTAAATATAGTGAGACGTGGTTCACACGGCATTGTCCTGCACGTTTTTTGCCAGTATACGTCTAACAAATGGAGGTGTATAATTTTTTGCAGTACATACGTCGTGTGAATGGTTCTATATACAATGTATGATCCACTATTTGTTCGTTAAGACGTATACTGGCAAAAAAAGTGCAGGACAATGCCTTGTGAACCACGTCTAAATTACGACCATGATTACGCGGTTACCGATTTGTAGAAAATCAGGTTTTAGCGGCGGAGGCGCGCCGCCGCCGCCCCGCCGTGCAAAACTTGTAAATTGATAAGTGAGAGAAAAGATAACGTAACTATAGACAGAAAGAACGTAAAATGTCATAAGGATTTTTTTTTTGCAAGAGGTCACCATAATGATTGCGTCGAATATTGGACAAAAGAGAATTATATTTTGCGGTTTCTCATTCAAGTGTTCAACTTTAGACTTTAGTTGATGGCGATGGAATGATGTCATCTGAGTTATAAGCGCATCACCATTTTAGTATAGTATACAAATACGCACTATTTACTAGGTAGGTACTGTTTGCAAAGCGTAGAGGCATACGGTCTATCTTATAAAAAGTCAGAACGAACCTAATCTCTTGCTTATCTCTAGATCTCGTTATTCTAGTTTCATGAACGTATTTTAACGTTAAGTTGTACATTATCACTAGTAATCTAACCCGACACTAACTTATAGTTGTAATGACGTTTTCTATCCTATAACAAGTTAGAGCGAGCATAATAAACAAATAAATATATAAATATTCACGGACAAACTAAGCAAAGCTTGTACGATGGAAACTAGATGGCTGATAGAATACATACATACATATTATTTTTTGTAAATACATACTTATAATACATAGAAACATCCAGACATAGAATAAATATCTATGTTTACAACACACAAATGTTTGTTCTCGGTGGGGATCGAACCCACGAGCCACAGCACGCAAGGCAGAGCTACTACCGACTGAGCCATAACGCCTGTCAATCTCTTGCTTATGTGTAGATCCCGTTTTTGTTGTTTCATAAACGTATTTATCAATACTCTAACCTGACGCTTATTTAAAGTCGAGGGACCCTCCTATAGCGGTACATTATCATGAAAATAGGCACAAAAATTTGCATAGAAGAGTTTTATCGTGTCTAAAAGAGTGCATAAAAAATTGAAGCTATTGGAGCCATTCAGGCGCGCAACAACAAAACAATACCTAATTTCTTGTTTTGTCAATTTTTATAAGATAGACTAGTAATCTTACTAAATAAACCAAATTCTGACAGATGGACTAAGAAAATAAAAATCTAAAGTACCAAGACAGGGTTCACTGGAAAAGGAATCGTGTCACGAACATTCGCTCAGTTATTGAAGCACGATCTCATCTCTACGGGTGAGTACCGTACAGTAGATAATCAACACTATTCCGTTGTCAGCACCACCTGTTTAATTGCTACACGTCGCATAATCTTTGCCATGGGTACCCGTTTATAGAGAAAGTTCGAGTAAACCCCGTTTGTATTCTGAAAGCTACATGAATAGAATAACGCCTTGGAGCAATCAGTAATGTTATTTTACTATTGAATAAATAATTTGAATTTGAATAAGGGATACAACGAGTAAGTAAGTTAAATGTGATCTAGGTACAATGTTGATTTTAACCTCAAGTTATATTTTTACTGAATCAGGAAAATACATTGACTTTTACCATTTGCGTGATTGTCCAAGTCCAACCAACATCGGCTTTCAAGAGAAACTTTGTTATGACCACGCTCATCCTAAATGTCCGAAGTTTTCCTAGTGTTATTCAGTTACTAACAATGTGGTCTCTTTTCTATAGGCATGTCCTGGGGAAGTAGCAAGATGTGGAGCACGTAGGAGATTGTAGCACGTCATTCAATCCTTGGTTTTCCTATCCTTAGGGACTGGCCTATTCTTATATGTATTACTTACAGTGCGGCCTCTCCTCCATGGGCATGTCCTGGGGGAGAAGTAGGGTGCGTGGTGCGCGGGGTGATTGTGGCGCGTCCATCGCTGCTTGGTTCTCCTCTTGGCCTTCTTGAGCCTGGGCTTCTGCCTCAGCCTCGGCTGCGGCCGCCAGGGTGTTGACGATTGTCTTCATCTGAAAAGGCAAAGTACACATCATACACTAGTCAAAAACAGTCCAGCAGGCCTAGGATGCGCACGCGAGATATTTGTCATGTCGTTCTGTCAAATTATAAGCATTTTGCACCAGTTTTTGAACTTTTGCGTTATCTGTGGTAATGTTGTCGACAAAACGCGCCTTCTTATTGTACACTTTTGACATTTGTTAGTCTTCGTACCACTCTGAGGACGAGATAATAGTCATGCAGAAATGTCATAAGTTGAAGATTCAAAGGCGCGTTTTGTCGACAACATTACCACAGATAATGCAATAGTTCAGAAACTGGTGCAAAATGCTTACATTTTGACAGAACGACATGACAAATATCTCGCGTGCGCATCCTAGGCTAGCAGGACAGGTACCTATAACTTTTACAAGGATCTTGAAAACTTAGCTACAGGTTCCAAGAAATGTCTAACGTCTCTGAGGATTGTAGAAGTGGGCATTATAGGTACCTGTACTTATCTATACTAGGTTGGTACTTAGCTATTAGACGATATTTTAGAATCTCGCATTGTTTGCAATTATTTTACCGTGTATATAATGGGGAATTAAAAAGTCCCAAGTGTCCTCCCGTCTACCATCGTCTGTCCAACCTAATGAATTTATTAAATACCTAATGAATTTATTTTCCTATTACAAAGTACGTAAACCATAGGTATAAGGTAGGTAAATGGTCAACATTATTAGTAAAAAATATGAGACAAAGTATCTATATTGACTGTTAACGACTACGATATCTATATTGACTGTTAACGATTTTCTTTTTCCAGATTTGATGAAGTAAAAACTCAATTGTTATAAGTGGTTGATATTCTGATAAAATTTTATAATAAGAGCCAAAAATAAAAGTTTGGAAATTGTAAAAAAGTGATCTATTTCCAATCCTACTGTGTATAGGATAAGACACGATAGACATCTTGTTGCCAAGCGGAATCTCTGTATTTCCGAGTCTGGATTTTGTTATAACCCACGATTCAGGAAAATCTACTAACAGTCGGAAAATTTTATAAATAGGTACTCAATTAGAGTACCTATTTATAAAAATATATGCAATCATATTTAAAAATAACAAAGTCTAAATTAAGGTAGGTAGAGTACAATCATCCAAATGCAATGTTTGGGAGTTTTTGACTATTTTTTTATTTTACTTTATGTTAACTTAGTAGATCTTTATACCTTAATATTATAATGTTCTGTATCTCTACTAGTTTAAATGATAGAACCTTCATTAAACCACATCTAACATTTTACGATTGCATTTACTTTTATTTTGTTGGTTCTAATTCTAGCACAACGAAACAAGTACATAGAAATAATGGAAGGATTCATCTCCATTTTAGCGAGATAAATTAAAACGCCTGCTAAATAAAGTTCTGCAGACAACAAGCTACGTTACGCCATAAAGAATAAAAACCAAATTGAAACAATTTGATTTTTATTCATTATGGCGTGACTCTACCATTCCTAAAAAATAATTTTACCTACAACGAAACAAAACCAAAACAATAAACTTTTTATAATAGGTATAATACGAATGGGGCACTTCAAAAATGAAAATTTTCTATCTAAGTTTTTAAGTTCATAAAGGCTCGGCAACGCGCATGTAATACCTCTATTGTTACAGGCGTCCATAGGCTACGGTAACCACTTCACATCAGGCGGGCTTTATACTTGTTTGCCTACTTCATCATCATCATCATCGAAACACATTTTATTCGGGATCCTAAGGATTCAAATACTACCCTTTTTGTAACACTTTTTATGTCAAAGTAAAGTTTTCCTTTTTATTTCAATTCTTCCATCATAGGCAGCTTGTAGTGACCCACTGCTGTGCATGTCTCCTCCCTCAAACGCCTCGTGCCTATGTTTGCCTACTTAGTATAAAAAAATGTAAGAAGAAAGATACTGACAACTACCTCTTGCATATCATTGTCGATCTGCTGTTGGCTGCGACGTTGCTGACTGGCCT
Source organism: Eulithis testata (assembly GCA_947507515.1). Taxonomy (NCBI): domain Eukaryota; kingdom Metazoa; phylum Arthropoda; class Insecta; order Lepidoptera; family Geometridae; genus Eulithis; species Eulithis testata. The sequence goes on from OX382205.1 coordinate 5,801,960, forward strand.
GCTCGGCTGTGCGGTGGATTACGTTCAAGTCTTCAGGAGTAAGACCCCAAGGCAGGTTCATTTGTACCGGTGTGCCTTCCATCTGCATCTTTTGTACCTGGATTAAGATACAAAGTCTTGGTAAATGTCAAGTTTACACAATTATTTGCTGACTAACTTATTTCTTTAGTCTTTTATCTTTAATCTATGTCTATGTACAATCGTTTTTTTTTTAACTCTCGAAGTTGCTTTTGCCGGTTAAATTTGAATTTGATTTTATTTTTTGTTGGTCTATGTACAATCGATTTTTTTTTTAACTCTCGAAGTTGCTTTTGCCGGTTGAATTTGAATTTGATTTAATTTTTTGTTGGTAACATTAATTGCTTTTATTTTGTTTTCTTGACTTTTGCTGGTTTTGTTTTCTCGATCTTGTGTGTACTATTTTTACTGAAATGTGCTTTGTGGTGACTACTCAAAAATGACAAAAGAAGATATGAAATGAGACATCTGCACGAATAAATGACCTATTTGATGTTCACTGCGCGTCAACAACAGTTTACTCTCAATGTAACGTGATTTATTCGTGCTGATTCCCCAGTAGACCAATCCAAACTTAATTTAAAAGTCTGTCAAAAGATACTGAATTATAAAATAGCTAGTTCGCTTCGACATAAATAACTCTAACCTTCTTACGAACATTTTTTATTCTGCATTTGGCGTTTGAAAGAAAGAAGTTTTTTCGTGTGTAACCGGTGATAAATAGAAAAATACTAATCGATGAAACACAATGCAACAGCACAGTAGTAAGTAGTTTGAAATAATACCATTTGGTTTGAGTTCTGGCGTCAGTCAGCTGTCGATTTCACCTTTGTTAGTCTTGTATTAAGAGAAACACTCTAACTTATCTCCTTTTTTGGACTTAGCTTGCTGGGAGTTTGAAAATTGCTCAGTACTATCAAAAAATTAATTCACCGAATGAGATGAGATCGTTGAAATTTAATAGCGTACAGATAAGTACGACGACTTCCGGTTGAAGCTTTATTAACAGAGCTCTGTCAAATGTATCTACTCATATTATTATTACTTTGGGAAGTTCTTAAATAGTAGGTACACTTCGGAGAAAGTTTCAAAAGATAAACATACGCAGCAGTGAAATCGAATGCAAATATTTTATTTTCTCTATTTTTGGTGAAAGCCTTATTTAAATAAATCTTACTTCGGGTTGCTCTAATTCCTGCGTGGGTGCCGACTGAGGGACGAACTGATGGAGAATGGTAGATTGCTGAAAATAATACAAACACTTAGTTACATTTGCAAATAGGTATAATACTTAATAGATAAACTTCGTAGCACGATGCCTACGTAGGCATACGACACACAAAATAGAAATACGTCTCTGTTCTGTGCTTTCTCATCAAAATTTTGAAGTTATAGTACTAATTACTCTATCCTAATCATCGAAAAGTTAGCTAAATGTTAACCCAGCGGCAGCCAGTGTCTTGGGCACGCTTCCGATTGGTACTGATCTGGACCAGTTGCGCTATCTATAAGTAAATCGTTTGCAACGGTTTGTAAATAGCGTAAATAGCTCAACTGTTTCATGTGTATTTTGTAAATAATGTTTAATAGTACAAAAAAGCAAATAACACTGCAATACAGGTCATTCACCCACCTTCACCACGATGTCGCAAAATTCAATTTATGACTGGCTAATTCTGTCGCTTTCCATACAAACCTGTCGCTAAGACGGTAATCGCTCGAATCTCGTAGTACTGTTTGTTTACCATACATAAATTGAATTTTGCGACATCATGGTGAAAGTGGGTGAATAACCTGTATTGCGGTGTTATTTGGCACCTACTATAGTAAACATAGTGCTACAAACAACAAGATTTTGTTAGAGTGGCCGAGAGGGATTGTTAATAGAACGGTTTTTGCTTTATGTAAGTGCTAAACAATTTGCTAGACAAATATTAGCTTCATGACATGTATAAAAAAACTGAGCTCTCCTTTTTACTGTTAGGAGCACATCATCAAAGAATATCATCGAATTGTAAAAAATTTTTTTATCGAGATGGTACCTAAATATTGGAATCGCTTATTGAAAATGCTTCATAAGATCCATCTTTTTTACTTCAAGCTATAAAGTTATAATTATAACGTTTATCTATATTTCCGGCAATGTATTAATTATAACAATGCGCTGGGTTGGTCTGTCTGTCTGTACCGTAGTACCGGCTACTCTCGGAAGTAGATACTAAGAAGATTTCACACTGGTTTTCACCAATAGATTGCATTACTTCCGGTTTGGTTTATAATTTATTTCGTATGAAGTCGGGTAGGTCAGCTATACTCAATAATTACAGAAGTCTGAGGTGAGATTAATTATCTACGAAGACCAAGGTTGAATATCTTTGAATAATTATGACACACTCAAGATTTTTAATGCCAGTGTTCATTAGCCAGTAGGTAAACGTGTATAGTAAGCGTTACAATTATCAACTGTCATCAGCACGCCCGTATATATTTACTGCTATTTCTTTATCAGAATACGAGCCTTTATAATACGAGAGAGAATTGGCTAGGCCTAGCAATCTTTGATATCTTTATATTCTTGGTAAACTGTGACCCAACCAAGTGCAAAAATCATAAGTTATTAGAATCTATATACAACAAATCCTTTGGATCACCAACACATGAGCAAAAACCAATCTGGCTAACCCTGAGAAGCGATTTACCACTTCTATTGAACAAAATATCACAGTTCCACGTATTATTATTTTCATTTGTTTTGCACAAAGGTTTTTTTTCGAATGACGACCACGGAACGGAGGACAACATGGAAGAACTTCTAATGCTGATAAATCATGACGAGGGCGATGCTGCAACGTTTTGATTTATGGTTTTTGTAAATTGAAGTCAACCGCACTTGTGACATGACATTGTGATATCAGCTGTATCATACCTCATTCTGGTCATTCTGAGGTGGTGGGGGTGGAGGAGCGAATGGCCCCATGGAGTCTGGCGGCGGCGGTCCCATGTTCTGTGGGGGCATGTTCTGTGGAGGCATGTTGTGAGGCGCAGGAATGGCGATCACTCGTTGCACGTGGATGCGCATCTCGCGCGGTCCACCCATCTGCTCCTCGGACGAGTCCCAAGGCATCTGGATCAACAAACAACCTCAATCAACCTCAACAACCTCAACCATCATTAGATAGATAGATAGATAGATCGTTTATTTGACATACACACAGAAAAATACATTGGTATATAACCAATGATTGTTTGTTGTTTTTACATCACTACTAAGGTGACCGCTATGTTTATTTGGACACGAAGCGACCGGCATGTCACCATGTCAGTCAGCTCTTTTGTTTGGTTAGGTAAAACATGGATTCATTTTAATTTGTTCTATTTTGGACCCTCACTTTTTAAAATTGTCTAGCTACAGTAACTACAAAGTCATCAGAGATTCTCTGAGCCAAAATAAAATTACCTTGCTTGAAAAATACTTTAGCTCTGCCTTTATTGTTTTAGCCGATGTAATCAACGCTATTATATTTTTATATCTAAGTTAAAGTATATATTCTATCTATATCTAATAAACAACAACAAAGCAATTTACGATAGCTGAATTAGCATTGTAATAAAATTATGTAGAACTGAAGAACAAAGGATAATGAAGGCTCGATCATGGCGGCTATGAATAATGCAGGTGTGCGTGTTGCGGGATCGTCACCGACACCGGCCATCAGGAAGCAATGACCGCTGACCCGAGGACGCGGACCCAACGCATCTCTCGCAGGAGTCCTCGGTACGGGCCCACGCAAAACAAAACAAAACAACACTGCATCATCGCAAAAATATTCTGATGGTGCATGGAGCAAGTACGTAAACTGGAATCATTCTAAGTATTTACTATTCCTAGACTTTTTTTATTATTGAAGGATCATCAAAAAAGACCTTGGTTTGGTCGATGTAAAGACAAGCACCTCGAACTAAACCGGTATCATACCGGCCTAATCGAACGAGTCTTCAAAATTTTTCATTTACAAAAAAAAGATAACAAAAACACGCTCATAAAAATAAACAAAGAAACCGATGTATCGGACTTCGGTTAACGAGTATTAATATTCTAACGATGATGCTGCGAATGATGCGGAACCAAACAAAAACACGGAAGAAGTATCGCGTCGTCTCGTAGCGCTAATCGCATTGTCAATGCGCCCTTGGACGAAATATCGTTCAATTATTTAGTACGCTTCATACACAGAAAAATATACTGAGAAAGGGCATGTAGGTAAAACTCGTCACTAGCTTGTAGAATTGAGACTATTAGTCTCGCAGCTAGAACCACTCAGACTACTTTTTCATGATGAGTAGGTTATTAAATTAATTACCCACATCTTGATTAGATTTACTCACGACTGCTCGATATATTTTTGCTTCTTGTTACAATCACCGTCAGATTTAATTGGATTGAGTTGATTTATTTATCACAGATTAGTTTCTTCTTGTGATATTTATAGATTTAGTGATATTCCGGATCATGAACTGCACCTACTGATGAAACCTAAACGAATAATAATAATCATTAGGTACATTAGCTAAACCAAAACTGTAATGTTCAAAATATTTTGTACAGACGGTACCTACCTAATGCAGCATAATGTGTTCGCTTTCTTTGATATATTTTGTGCTAGAAAGTTCTCGGCATGTTCATGTTTTATTATTTTTGTTACCGGTGTTTACTAAATCACTTAGTTTGTAAATATATGCATAAAATACAAAATTCTTCTATTTTCTTAAAACATCAACAAAACCACTAAATGGCATTAGTCATGTTGAACATTGTGTCATAATATTCCCATTAAAATAAAGATGAAGCGGTAAGACTACTTTCTTTTGTAGATTTAAATGTCTAAATCGTTTGAACAGGTTTTAGTTTTACTTTTATTTAAAACATGTAATAAATAATAAAATGTTTGTTTACAATAATTTTATTAGTAAGTATAAGAGGGCAGGGAGGCATGCCTGTGTTCACTATGTAGTCAAACTAATCAACGAAGCAAGACAAGCTATAGGAAGGTCGCCGACACTTTGCTTCCTGTGTTTTGGGATTGTAGCTTTAATTTAAGATGACCTCAAATTGTTCCGGATTGCGGAACTTTCTATTTATGCAGGTTTCTATAATATCATTATTTTGCCTGCTGGGTAAGCTTGCTTGCAACAGGATAACATTAAACTTACCTTCTTGAGCTTTTTACTACAGTTTTCTGTTTTTTTAATAAAAAGTGAAGGAACCTTTATATGCGTAAAATATTAAAGTTCTGCTACTTAATAAAAACAAGTGAACTACGCCAGAAGGTGTTGTAAATGTACCTAAGAATAGTGCATAGTATTATATAATCTGTGGTATAGTTAAACATTATCCTTGAAGAAATCGTGTTCTATGTCTTCAAATGCGCAATTTGCAGCGGTTATGCACTATGTCCAATTTAAGTTTAAACCTACAATTTTAAAACGGGTACATAACCTATCAATGGGTCATCATTGCGCATAAGTAGGTACATTCGTTTCATACTTTAAATACCTCCTTCATTTTATATTAATCATGGTCAAAAGGATAAAAATAGAATATTTCTGAAACTATGTGTGTATGGAAATACTTTTATGCACATACGTAGCCAATGCATTTCATGAAACGTAATGATTGAATTACTGTAATTTCATAACTACATCACAAAAATGTGTACATGGACCTACCCTTATCAAAGTTAATGTTTTTTTTATAAAAACTAACAGTTATTCATAATTATAATTATAAACAGATGCGATAATAACTTGTGCCATGGTCATTTTGTAGCGTCAAGAATATCAGCACTTAATATCGGTTGATGTGCCTAAGTGGAACAAGGTTCACGAGCGGTCGTATCCACCGGTGCGGTGCATCAAATTATACATTTATGTATAAGAATAATTAATTGTAGACAGACACAGCGTGGCCAATCCGTCCCAACGGGCCCCATCCCCGCGGTGTGCCCGCGGCAAGCGCGCGCTTTGGTGAACGCTACCAAGTTCAAGAGCATCTCATACATACAGAGCACAAACATTAATGTGCTCAATTTGGGCACGAATGGTATCGATTGCTCGGATATATAAAAATGTGAGTTGGACGCGCGCGGCTCAAACACTCGATACAGACCGCAACATGCACGCGTATATTGCGCTCGTCTTAGCGCTCGCGGCACCGGCGATCGCTGCCTCCCGGGACCGCCTCGGCTACGAGAGAGAAATAGACTCCACTAGATACAATCAAGTACCGAAACTTCTCGATTATGTACTAAGTGATGACTATCTAGCTTCGCAAAAGAACAGAGGGAAGTTAGTAACCAAACCAAGGCAGGATGAACCAGTGGCCGCAGATAATGTTTTACTGGAATCGAACGTGGTGAGAATAGTGCGTCCTGCAAAGAGAGATCTGGAAAATCAGCCAACTGAGCTGGTGAGACGACGACGTGGGTACAACTTGGAGAACGTGCGTGTTCCAGCAAGGTACCCTTATCTTCCTGTGGCAAACTTCAACCGCTTCCGCAGATGGGGCTAGTGGCCGCACACCGCATTATCGCGCCTCAAAATGTCAAGGCTGCGCAGACGCTGCTGAGACTATAGTGTAAACATAGGAGCAGCCTTGCGTCTGCGTCGCGTCGTCGCACCCCGGGCGTCTCTCCTGTAAATTGCACGCACGCCCGAAGACTCTACTATTAGTTACTAAGTATGATATTTATATGAAGAAGTGGCTGTGATCGAAAGCTCAAGTGATGCCGTTATCTGGACGGCTGGTGGCAACGATTAACAGAAAATAAAATATAACTTCATTAGGTTTAATGGTTATAACAAAGTTATATAGATAAATTATACAATATTTTTTGAAGATGTTTTCAATTTGTCAAATATTTGTGTTTTTATTTAGTTTATTGGTGCTTTGAATCCCAGTTACTCATAGTTATTAAATCAAACTCAAAAGTGTTCTTGAAATAAGTTAGTAAAAAACGACGTACATACAAGATAATTCAGTAAAGGCAAATCAACTGTCAGTGAAATAATAATCAAGTTGTTGCGCGTAGGCACGAACGGACTGGTACTTAGAGAATATTACAGTAATTAGACCCTATCATGTTGTAATGGGAACAATGAAACATAATGTATGCGACTTTAAAATGCAGTTGGCATAATTTGTGTCAGAGGAGCTGTTTATAGATAATTCAACCATCGCTAGGTGTTGAAGGTACCTACCTACTTTGATTGAGTTGCAGAACAAAGGTTGAGTAACAAGTTAATATGTGCCTTCAACAGCATGCAATTGATTAGTTACAATGTTTCCTGGCAAATTGCATCGACAACGGTGATCGACATTGATTTGCTAATTGAACCTACTTATAAAATTCAGTTCAACTAGTCGTGTGTGAAGTTATTAATTATTATACTTACTACACACTTAGGGCCGTAAGATCAAAAGCAGTTTAAACTATGGGTTTCGTTAACTACGATTACATTTGATCGATGGATTAATCTACTGCGTCATCTCTGTCAGTTTAAGATACCCATGGTCGATTATCTACCATTGATCTTATGAAATAATCGAAGACTGGGTTAAACTCTATTTCGTGGTTTAAACCACTATTGATCTTACGGCCCTTAGAATCAACTTGTTAATAAGACCAATTTTAAATGATCCTTGTGTTTTTACTGAATAAAAAATTTACTAAGTAGAATGTTTATTTCCAAAAAGAAAGAGCATACAACAAATATAAGTATCAAGCTAAAATAATAAATTCTTTGATAATAAATAATAAATACTTTATTTCAGAAAAAGACAAAAAGACGGAAACAGAAAGTCTAAATTATTACAAATGCTTGACGGCTTTTGTACTATGATGTACATACACCTAGCAGAAGCAGTAGGTAGCTTTATTGCGAGTTTTCCATGTTTTCAAACTATAGCCGAAATATATTGACTACCTAGTAATTGAATTGCATGGAGTTCAGCGCAGCGCCTCTAACGGTTACTACACTTTTGATGGCTTTATATAGTTGAATAAAAAAAAACTTGCAGAATATAAATTGCTACGTGCCTGCTCAACTTTATTAAAAAAACACTTAAGTATTGAAGTTTTTATAGAAGTTATATCTACATTGTAGTTATTTACGAGCACTTACAAGATAAAAAATAAAAGTTTTCTATTAGCATTCATTTTGTATTCTGTTTATTCTGCCGTCGTCGTTTGGTTTTAGGTTACAAAAGTCGTTAGGTTTGCATTCTAAATGCCTTTGCTGTATGTAATACAATACTGAGCCTCTATGGACAAGGAATAAACTTGGGAGTGATTGAATAATGCGTGTCATAATTTAGATGTCGGAATATATATGTTGTCGAGCGGTGGTGGGGTCTCGGTTGACAAGTTGACAGGTCGTCGACAGACATGCAGGCTACCACCACACCTCTCCACCTCCCCCGAGCCGAGCGAGAACCTCGCGGCCGCTAACAGGGCCATTTACCCTCCGCCCTTCCAACTCCTACACAATTACTGTCAGATGCTGCCGCTCAAACGAACCTACTAAAACATCTTCGAAGTTTTGATGAAATATTTCAACGTATTAAAGGAAAGAAAATGATCAAAATATTCAAATGGAAGGTTTTATTTATAAACAGATTATACCGGTTAGTGATGTCAGCCAGACCTATTTGTATACGTTCTTGTACCAGGTATTTTTCAATTTCCTGTTGGTATAGGTATGAAAGCTTAGTTAGTTATTCAATAAATCAGTAGGTATTCGAAATGGCAGATGTAAGAGTGCTTTCTATTCTGCTATCTGAGTCATGCTACATGCATGACCGTAGTACACTACTCCGCCTACTTACCATCATTATGCTTAGTCTTTGTTCAGCTGTCAAATAAGACAAGATCAACCGTCATACGTACAGTTAGCTTTCTGTTTGAGATGAGTAGTTATTACGGCTGGCCCACTAACACCCTAATTGTTTTCTATGCCTTCACGATCTTGTACCGCTATTTGCAAACTAAATTATATACTTAGTTGAGTAATACTTGTGTCCTCCGATCGATAAAAATACACTGATTTTTAAATCTGAAAAAAAATATTTTCGTAGTGCATGTGTGTTCCTTCACGCGCCGTAGTCAGTTCTGCACGTATTGATCGTTTTTTCTGTGGCTTATGCATAAAGTCTGAGATGCTAGGTATAAAAATATAGCTTCCGAACAGGATGCCCCACCCTGCATGGTTCCGTAATATAACTCTTTAAAAAAGTCAACCTAAGAGCAGTAAAGCAATATTCAAGGCGGGCCAGAAGAGCCAAACCAGCGAACAGGGCATCAGATTGATTTACGATAACGTGAAATGAGCAGACAATAGTTAAAAAAAACCAGCTCTCATCAAACATCTATTACGGAGGTACTCGAGGCAGCTAGCTCATAGTTAACGGAGGACCAAACAAGCAATAAACATATCAGATGTACCGGAATATCGTTGCACGAACTTCGTACGTGATCTTGTTATGAGTAGCGAGCCGATATTTGTTATTTATTTTGGACACACTGGATCAACTGCGAAAAAACTTTCGACATTTGGATAGATGTGGGTGTAGCAGGCGAATAATAACACAGCTCAAAGAAGAAGAAGAAGAAGACCTCTTTTTATATGTCGCGGGGAAAAAAATAAGGCTTTTAAGTATATTTTGATAATTTTAGTATTTTGTGTATGAACCGAAGTAATCGTATAGGTACTTAAGCTATCAAAGCCGACGTTAAAACTTTAATCAAAAAATAATCTGAGAGCTTTCCGCAAACGTGACTTATTATTACGTTCACAATCATAATCGATGTAAGTAATAATCACCTGAAGCTTACTTTATAATGAGCAAATTTAATGATAACGTGACCTATCGCCGAGTGGGCATAAAGATCACGACACGACATAATCATAATACTAATGAGCTTTGAACCGCTGCTGTGCTTCTTTTCATGCATATCAAAGTTGAAAATGATTTATTACTGAAATGTTGCCCCTTCACCTTGAATAATTCATAAGTTAGCTAACTAGGTACTAAGCTCGATTCGAAGACAAAAAAAAACTTGCCTGTGAATGTGAATCCATCCAAACTAACAATGATGTAAGTACAAATCAAAAGAAGAAAAAATCAGGATGAATTCTGATAAGCAAGTATACTGACCCCAGAGGTCAATTGCGCTAGTTTTGAAACCACACCAAAATAAAACCAAAGTTGATAGCGTTAGTAGGCATAGGTAGACCGATACCTTACCAGCAACGGTATACCACAAACAGTATATACCTATAGGTTCTAATTTTGTTCGAAACGAGTTTAATTAAGTATCCAAAAGCGTGTTAAAAAGCTTGGCTGTAGGTACGTATTATATTATCTGTGGCTGTGCTAAGATTTTATTTAAAATTGTGCCGGTTTATAAATAGTCCATACTTAGCAAAGAGAAGCGCAGGGTCACAGCGGTCCAGAGCATGCTTCGAGTTCTCCAGACCCGGTTTGTTAGTTGCGATCGGGGACGTTTACATTTATTTACGTTCGTTCTCGCCCTCTCGTGTCCAAACTTCGAAAGCCTTCGATTCTTCTTCCCCACACCGCACATTTACACCCCTTTCCACCCGCGCCACAGGAGATCTATTGTTTACTGCAGATGGAACTCGAGAGACACACCCGCTACACTACAGAGCAAAATATCCCGATCTTCTATAAAAACTTGAATATCTTAGAAACCATGAATGCTAGCTTATAAATTGTGCAAGCTAATAATGCAAATAAACGATTGCCACGTTTAATTAAGGAGTATCAAACTATCTATTTCATACAATTTATTTCACTAAGTTTTTATAGATGACCCAGAATTTTTGCTCTCGAGTGTAGGTTCATCCATGCTCGAAACGCGTTGCTGCTCACGTGTCACTCCTATCTGACATTTTCCACTCGTGCTTTACCTATTCTAATGCTAGTGACTATTCAAACTAGTAGTTCGCCCCGAACTGAGATCTCGTGATGGTCGGAGGTTAATAAAACCCAAACCATTTTTATAAACTTTGCAAATCGCATCAAAATCGCCTTCTAGCAAAGTACTTGAACTACAAAATCATTGAAATTCCAAGAAATGTTAGCTCACGTTATACTGGGTTTTCCAATTTTATAATTTTTACAACAACTCAAAAACTATTAGACCTAGAATCAAAATAAAAACGGTTTTGGAACTAAGATCTTCGTTCGCTTCGCTCACTCGATCAATTAATATAAATAACGTACGTTTTTTTCTGTACTACCATAAATATCTAATTAAGCAAACATTAACAGTTGTACCGCAAAATGCTGTAAGCTCTTACTAGGCACAGACAAAATTAAATTCATTTTTTCTCTTTTGCATTTTAGGTTTTATATTTTTTTCATGTTATGTATATGTGACTTAGATTAAAAAAACATTCTTCATTGTCATACACAGCCAGGTATTCAAATGAAAGTTCATCTATGAATAATAATAGCGCACAATGATCTAATCTAGAGCAATGAAACCAACTTATTGAACTACTCTACAGTTATGATAAAAACTGCACTCTAATAATTTGCTACTGCTGAGTCTGCAGACAGCATTATCTTTAATCCTGAATCCTTATTAGGTTAACTATAATCATGTGGTTTCCAAGTAGCTTTATATAATTTTAACTTGTAATTATCTCACAACACACATATCAACTGCCAAGATAACGGTCTAATTTATTTAGCCAATTTTAGCCTCCAAGTCAATTATCCAACACACGGGTAATTCAGCGATAATCTACTGTTATTTTGGCGACTAAACTCGTGCTTACAAAATATAAATACCTACATTATATTATTTAAAAAACATTTGTGAAATTTTATTTACACTAAGACAACAAAGTAAGTTCGTATGAGTTGGTGGCCAACTCTGTTGACGGAGTTTTAAGGCCGCCTTAAGGCCTCGACAACGAAAATTTATTATTAATTTTTACTTGTGGTAGGCATAGGTACGAGTACCTACATACCATACGAGTACTTTCAGTGAACCAATTAGATTTGATGCACAAAAGTAATATTCACAAGAGCACGAATAACGGATGCAGTAACCACACGTTACATATTCGTGAATAGTGACTCAAAACTGTAATTGAGGTCCTTGTACTGGTAACGTTGAATAAAATGATAAATGGAAGGGCAAAGTAAGTACCTACTGTGTACCAGAACCGGAATATTCGTGATTGCATAAGCACAAGCACAGTTGAAGGAGCCGACGCGACGACTGGGTCGATGACCGTGGGCCTTCATTTTGCGAATTATTTCAGTTCAAGTTTTATGCATTAATTTCTCAGATGGATTGGACCAACCTTCAGTGCAAAGCCTTTCTGAGCGAAACGCTCTACATTGCCGGAAGGGTAGCTAATAATATGGCCCATCGACTCTCTCGACAGCTGTTTATTTTATTATAACCATTATCAGAATCAGTATCACGTGTGTTTAACTTGAGAACAATCTTAATTTAACAAGTGTTTTAATAGCAGTAACGATAGCTTTAATTAATTTACTCGTTTTATTTAAGGCGTATCAATGTAAAAGGCAGACAACGCTTTCTCTCGTTCATTTCCACATTTTTGAAGATATAATATAACTAAATGTAATTATGTGAAATTGCAGAGCTTCAGGGTCGAGAGAATAACAATGCAAAGGTTCAGTAAAAATATCACATTGATCCAAACAAATTTTCCGACCAAAAAACTTATACCAATGCGATAAATTAAAGTACAAATTTTTTGGTTAGAAAACTTGTTTGGATCAATGTGATATTTTTACTGAACCTTTGCATAGTTATTCTCTCGACCCTGAAGCTCTGCAATTTTACATAATTACATTTAGTTATAATATATCTTCAAAAATGTTGAAATGTGCGACCGAGAGGGTTGTCTGCCTTTTACATACGCCTTAATCGACTGAGCTTTACAAAATAATACCGGGAAGAAACAGCAAAGGGTTAATAAACAATAGTCGGTATAGGTAGGTAGGTATTCCCTTTTCAAGGGACCCAGAAATATGGAAATGTTTACATAACGATCCTTTCATCCTGCTCACAAAAGAATCTCTACATCAAATCGAGTAACTAGAGTGAATACCCACCAAGCACTTGTGTGGGTTATAGGAACTAGAAAGGAGGAAAACGATCGGATTTCTCCGTCCACTCATCACTGACAAAGAAAAACCGACGCGCCTACTCCAATTACTAAAATTATCAAATTAAAGGCATGTATTATGACCACGTTTATGTTAACGAAAGGCCTCTACTAAACCCTATTTATTCTGCATTATACAGATCTAGATCACACATTCATTTAATGCGACAGCAACATAAACTTAATGCACACATAAACCTTTTCATTCGACGCAGTATAATGTAGGCCATAACGGGTAACAACATGTCTGTAACATTTGCTCCCTAATTGCTTTTGTTAAGGATACCATTAATCACAAATTTCACAGTTAAAACAAAGTAAAGTAGATACTTAATTATTATAAATTACATCTAACAAACCTAAACTCACGTATTAAAAATGCTTGGAGAAATATGCACGACTTGTATGTGTCAACTCTGATTATATAATTTATCTTTATGATTTAGGTACTTACTTCAAATTTTACGTTTTTGATAAAAAATACACCCAAGATTGCGTAGTCGAGTCGACGCCGTACCTTACCTAACTAAGTGTCCCATAGCGGCGTGGAGCGGAATGACGAGATTATGGTTTTCTTGTGAGAGAATATAGAGCGCAGCGTTTTTACCAGCGCAGTTTTAGTGATGATCATTTACTACATAAAAGATCATTGGTACTGATTTTAAACGTCTATTAGCTTACAGTACATAACGGTTCTTCATACCATTCACCAAAAAGTTTAAGTCTTATCTATCTTTACACCGTCTAGATCTTCGGTTGAATAACCGTAGTGAGATCGAGTTAGTCATAAAAAATTGAGTGGAATGATAGGAGTAATGATATACTTTTTAATACGAACAAGCTAGTAAGATTCAATACCTTACAATGAAGAATTTACACATGATAATTTTGCAACATGAATATTAAAATCAAAAGTGTCAATTGGGACAATTTGTCCCAAAATATTTTGTCCGAAACGTCAGCCAGTCGACATTTTTAGACGATTCCCCCCAAATTATGTTTCCAGATTTATCTTGGATCTGATAACGTGGTAAGGCCGTTCATGTTTTACGGATTATTTTGACAGATATCGAAAAAAACGACGCAGTGTACCGACGTAGTAGAACCCAAGTACCTACTATCTAAGTAACTATAAATTTAGTCACTCTGCTATAGAGAAACGTAATGGCTATTTCAAGGAATGATAGATCCAAATATGTAATTATTTATCTAACTATTCCATTACCTATCGTACATGTTAGACGGCGTAATTTGATTCAGTCATTTCAGAAGGTCATGTCGTGATGCAAAGATTACGAGTGATTAGGGGGGTCGTTAGATGGAATTACTAACTCGCAAGCAATCTATTTTTTAGTACATATATAATCACATCACACTAAGTAATATTATAAATGTCAAAGTTTCGATGTTTGGATGTGTGTGTTTCAACTTGGAATTTATAGTTCGTAACCAGGACTAACAGATAGGCTACATTTTACCCGGAAAATCAACAGGATCAAACGGGACGCGGATGAAGTCGCCTGCGAAAGTTAGTTACCTTATAGAACGTTAAATAAAACTTACTACAATTTCAAATCAATACCACGTCGTCCTTTTACATTCGGCACGTAGAAAAATAAGTGTAGGAGATTTTAAAAATAAATTTTGAAATTCTCAACGACATTAAGAAAACATGAAAACGCTTTTAAGAACAATGTCAAGTGAAATAATTAAGAGATTAGCTAATGTTTTTATGATAATAAAGACATTATCATAAAAACATTAGCTAATCTCCCAGACTTTATAAGAGGGCTCTTATAGACGGGGAACTCGAATGCTATATTTGGCCACTCGAATCCGAGGGTAATCCCTCGATCCCTAATCAAAGCCTCTCTTGACCCTGAGATCAGAATCCATCGCTGCTTATTGCTTTCCCCTACCTACGGCTTGCTAAAGTACAGGTATTATTGTCCATCGTCTTTTCTGCTGCTTGAGCTGTGGCTTAGCGGCAGAGCGAACTTCAAAGTGAAGCCATAAAGGGAAAATTGTTCAGATGAAATCGTTTGATGAAAAAATATCTTTCATTTTGGGTGGCCACGTACTTGTTTAGTAAAGCCTACTCGACGATGTGCTTTATCTGTTGACTTCATTGCTGTACAAGCTGGTGGTGAATAGCAGGTAAACCAACGAACACCATACGTATTTTATTTGGATTTAGAAAAACATAAACACGTGTCAATTGTTTATGAACCATGTTACCAATGTAGCGATTCATAAAGCGACAGAGCGACTAAAAGCTCTACATAGCTGAAATGTCAAGTTATTGGCAGTCGATGTAGCTGTTATGGTGAGTAAAAACTAGAAAGCTTACAGAGAAGCGCAGAGGTGGAAACAAACAGCAGTGGGTCCAAGAATCTAAAGAATGATGATACAGATTTACAGATACACTTCAGATGCATTGCAGCGTGAACTATGAGAAGTCTTCGTGCAGTTCAATTTCACGCTTTCTACCTACATAAACACCATTGCTTTACCCACGCTTAGCCGCCATACAATAATGTTTTCCCGTTTTGTTCAAAATGAAAAATTGGTGCAGTTTAACTGCTGAAAAGTGAACACACTTTTTGGACTATTATAAATTCAATATAATATGTGAACTATTCACAAGTACTTATAAGAATTCATAAAATTGCGATAGGTACTCGTATCTGCTATACAATACCAGTAGGTAAGTTGTGTTTACGGAAATATCATAGCTGTTTAACAAACAAACTCCAATTACAAAGTTATGACTGCCGCCGGTAGCTCTACCGAAAATGCTCTACCTCGGAGTAACATAAGTTTGGTAAATTGTTTAGGTAAACCATTTTAAAGGCCCATCTTTGTTTGTTATTTCTGATTTGTATATTAAATTGAACCTCTTCTCAAGGAGTATAGGTCTGGTGATAATAATAAACATTGTATTAAAGAACATGTCCTAAAATATTTTTTGGGCACCCTTAACCTTGGAGGAGTGAACTTGAATGTCACCCGTATCGAAATCAGGGAACTCCAGAACCTGAAAGTCTTAGCTACCAGAGGGCCAAGAAGAGGTCGTAACCAGCAGGTAAAAACCTGTGGAAAGCTCTATTCGTAAGATAAGTATTCTATGTACTTACCGACAACGGGAAGGGCATGGAGCGATGTTGAGGCATGGAAGAAAGGGAAGCGAATGGAGGCATGCCAGGCTCTTGTTCGGGAGAGTTGCGCTGGTTCTGGCGAAGCAAACAACATATTTGGTGTTACTATAGTAACTTATTCATTTACAGAAAATATATACAAGTAACTAAGTATCTATTCTGTCGGCAACCTAGTTTCCATATTACAAGCTTTGCTTAGTTTGAGACTAGAACGCGTTGTGTGAAATATCCATGAATATTTATTTTACTTCTTTGATACGGTGTCTCATTTGTTGCATTTTTCTAAACTAACTTACCTAATATTAGAGTGCTCTAAAGCAATATGCGTGTGTCGTGGCAGCAGTGCAAGCACCGTTCTTATCGATCGCTTAGTTGTCGATCGCTAAAGTCGATAAACGTATCAAATCGTATCGGGGGAGTACGGATCTCGTCGACAAAAGATCCGTACTCCCAAAAATAAGGTCAGAGTATATCGAAATCATTCGTTCACTGCTGCCATGATTTACTAGTTTACTGTCAATATCACTGTTAATCACTTTCGTTTTTCAGAATCAACATGGTAAACATACACCATTGCCAATTCGTTAAAATTTAACGAATTTATATACCGATCGTCTAAGTTGGTAACGTACCCGCAACTATCGATAAAACCATTTTTATCGAATTTTGACGATTCTAAGTGTCAAATTATGCGATCGACAAGAAAACGGTACTTGCACTGCAGGAACCCTACTTATCATTTAGTTAGTAACGTTTAGCTGTTCAATTATTTAGACATGTTGGTTTGTTTTTTATTATTTGTTACTGAAGCATAGATTTGAGTAGAGCTTTTTGTACACTTCGGACGCAAACACTTAGGACTGCACTTCGGCAATCATAAGTCTATGATAGAGTACCCTGAAAGTGGTTTGTTGTACTTACTGGCATGGGGAAAGGCATGGGGCGGTGTTGGGGCATAGCACCGAGAGGCGCAAATGGCGGCATTCTAGGTTCTTGAGGGCCGTTGCGGTCAGGCTGAGGACGCAGCGGCAAACGCACTGGCCCGGTCAGAGGGAACGCAAACACTTGCGACTGCGGCTCTGGTATCATTGGTCTGTGACAAAGAGATAAAGAGAAAATATACTATTTTTATGGATGTACAAACTTAGGGCCCGTAAAGGTAAAAAAAATCCAAAATTATCAAAGCATATTTTTACAAACCGAAGGTATAGGTAAGTAAAGTACTTATTATGTTGTTGTTTATACAATTACCGGAGTAACCTGAACACCAGTTATAATTTGATTCAGTCACTAGTTTATAATGGTCAAAGATAGCAATATAGGTGTTTATAAGTACCTATGGGTTTACCGCTTTGGAACCAAATATATTTTTCTCAAAGATGCTTGGAAATTAGAGCATTATTTTGACAACCTTCGTTGAGATAAATCGAAAATGCAGTACTGGCCAAATACATGCGAGCAGCGGCCAGATAAAAATGTATGAAAATCCATTTCTATCGTGTTGAGCGGCCAAATAAATTACATACAATAGTACATTGTTCACCGAGAGGAGAAAGTGACCGATTATCGTCGAGGATGTCGTTTGAAGCCCGAGCCGTAGGCGAGGGCTTTAAAACATCGAGATCGGGAATCGCACTTTCTCTCGAGTGATACATAGTGCTTTATACTACACCTACGAGGAAAATAAAAAACTAAAACTGAATCCTCAAACATCACACAAATTGAAAATGGCGCCAATGGCGTCTGCAATTTTCACATGTTCTTTTTTCAAATTGTTTATCCTGCCGCCGCAGGGTCGCACTGCCAGCCCGACACCATCCAACACACAGCTAGTGGCCAGTGTCATTTCGCGAACTTGGAGATAAAAACTCACTGTAAAAACTTTTTGGCTTTTGATATTTAGGATACCGGCGCATAGTCTTACCCAAAATTAAAAAAGAAAACCTACGTAAGAAATGGATTTTCATACACTTTTCTCTCCCGCTCAGATGCGTTTTCTCCCCGCATATTTGTTCGATATGCAATGACGTACTTTCTACCGTAAATTTGATAAAGTATCAAGGTACTTTCCAAGCAGATGTAGTATAAAACTCATATCTGTCGTGTAATTTAAAAATAGAACGATCCTTTACTCCATAACATGACAACCACGGAGGTTTTATTCAAATTTCGAATAGGCTTTCAAATAGAAAGCTGATAATTGAAAAAAAAAACAGATGAACACTGTAACTTGTTGCGGGCCTGTGTTGCGGGCCGCTGCAGTAATGTACTATTTATGCTAGTATGAATCTCTAGACATACGTACCTACCTAATACCACCACCACCTTGAATTTTTACTATTCAAATTCTGCTAGAAATTAAAAAAAGTTACAATACATTAGTATTCGTTTTAAATTAATCTAAGAACACGATGAAAAATACTAGAGTACGATCTTGTAAAGTAGGTCATTTCAACATCTGAGAGGAAAACTTTGTATTTTCTCCAGCAGGTGGTTATGCAGGTAATGTAATTTCACATTGCTTCACTTACCTAAGCCGTTCCAGAAAATCGAGAGGAAATTTTCCTCTCCAGTACATAAAAAACTTGGAAGATGCTAAAGAAAACTAGGTAGAATCTGAGCATCGGACACTTCCCTGATTTTTAAAACACATTATTTTAACAAATTACATTGTTTTTTCGAGTAGCTAAAACATTTCATTGAAGAAAGTAAGTGTATCTTAGTCATTCTTAGTAGATGAGTTACGTCATATTAAAACTTGCAAGTAGATGCAAATATAGGAAGGTAATAGAAAATTCATAAGTACCTAACATAATTTTTGTAGGTTAAACTTGTGTATGTAGAGACAGTGATTTTGAATCTATACTATTATAAAATTGTAAAAAAAACAAAAAGTAAAATTAAAGGTATGGATAAACGAAATATGCAAATCTACTAAATGAACGATTCTGATTCCGAAAATCGAGTTTGTCTGTGTATCTGTTTGTTTGTTCGCGGATCACGCCTAAACTACTAGACCAATTTCAATGAAACTTATTCCATTCAGAAGCCCTTTGTCCGGATTGAAACATAGGCTATATTTTATTGAAATGAAAGATGTGGATTCGTAGATACAGCTTGACCTCTCTAAACTAAAAGCCGCCTTTAATACGAGGTTCATCGTATGCTGGTTGTCAGATATTTTGGTGGAAAGTTTCGCACGCGTACGAAGTCGCGGGTATCAGCTAGTTAGTAATAATTTGGGAAGTCCTGCATTCAATACAATTTTTTAGGTAAATCTCCTTCATAATTCCTATTCTAAGTGCAATACTCGTAGAAACGATAGGTATACCAAACCAGGGGGGCAATCGTTGTCTCATAAAAACCTGCCAAGTTTAAGCCTGGCAGGTTTTCTGAACTGTTTTCATACTAAATCATAGGTATTCTGTGTCTAAATAGTGACATTAGCGCGTTTCAGCGCGTTTTTTTGCCGTTAAAAGCTTTTTGTTTTCGTATATCTGTAGCCACGTCACTTGACATTATGCTGGGCAGCGAAACCAGTTCAGCGCTTGCGATATGGGGGCAGACCCAAGTTTGTCACGTTCTACAGTAAGGTAAGGACCACGGACTGAATATGCATGAGAGAACGTTACTATCGAATGACGTAAGTTTTAGAGAGTTTTCATCTCGTTGGCTGTCACAGCAAACTGATGTAAAGACTCTATTACAATAGTTACATGTAAATTGCTTAGTTGCGCAAGAAGTAGTTAGCTTCCCAGTAGCTTCTTCTTTGGGGTTTCGTTTGCATAGTGAGAAGGTATTTCCTTTCACTTGGAAAATGATGAAGATAGTTACATAGATAGTAAATGTTTACTGCTTCATTTGAAAATCGATGGCGTATAAAAGTGTTCATATTTATTACTAGCTGTGCCCGCGACTTCATCCGCGTGAAATGATTCATGCGCGTGTCTTTGAGTAGCATCTAAAATTATAGGCTAATATTAGTATGAATTTTATGAAGTGTTGTTAGTGACCTACAACTAAACATCGATTACCCACAAAACAATAAAAAAAATAGTAGGTCTACAATTATGCGACCTTATTGGTAATAGCGATCTTTGTCAGGCAACCTTTGGAATGGACAGGGTAGGACTGAATAAAAGATAAAAAGTGGTTTAAGCTTGGCTGAAGAAAGTAAAAATTTCCTTTACATGTACCTACGCTATATAAGAAACATTGTCGGTGGGGTATAAACTGCTGATGAAATGACACGAGAGATTACTGACACTACGTACTGAACACTAATAATGATCAATTAATCTTCAAACAAAACAACTAAATACATTGATGAGATGCAACGTATGCACGTATAATTTAGAAATTGGGGAATTATCGTAGTACAAGGGTCAATTCATACTAGCGCATAGTCGAAGCGCATCGAAACGTCAATCCGAAAACAGCAAATTCAGACGCGTGAAGACACACAAAATCTATTGAATGCGCATGAATTACCCCTCTTTTTTGTCTAAGAAGAAATATGTGCATTACGCTGAAGAGATAAGGGTGAATTTGCTATGTTACGTTTCTTCGATGTGCTTCGACTCTGCGCTATAGTAGGTGCCAAGTAACACCGCAATACAGGTCATTCACCCACCTTTCGTGGTGAAGGTGGGTGAATGACCTGTATTGGCTAATTCTGTCGCTTTCCATACAAACCTGTCGCTAAGACGGTATCGCTCGAATCTCGTAAGTACTGTTTGTTTACCACACATAAATGTAATTTTGCGACATCGTGGTGAAGGTGGGTGAATGACCTGTATTGCGGTGTTATTTGGCACCTACTATAGTATGAATTGACCCTTGATATTCTGTGATACTAACCTTGGTTCATCTCCGCCGTGACAGATGATGGCGATGCGCTCAGCCTGCGCGCTACGAGGAGCAAAGGCGCCGAGGATATTGAACGGGAACTGCTTCTCCATCGGCTCTTCGTGACGCTTCTCAACTATACAGTTCATGCGGCCCCTGGAAACAAAGACGACATTTAGAACACACTTTTTTAATTACAGTTGCCGTACATACGAAACAGCAATTCACATTCTCGAAAACAGTATTTCACAAACATTAGTTGATCGAGTGAGCAAAGCAAACGAAGATCTTAGTGACAACTTGGTCAAAAATGCTTTGTATGTTTGTATGTTTGTTCTTCGAGATCTTTTGAACCGCTTATACGATCTTCAAAGAATTTGGTAGGTATACGGATAGTACTCTTAAATTTTACTGGTTTGTTAAATGAAGTAAATCGGTCAAGGGGTCGTGAAGTTATGAGGGTCCAAAGAGAGCAAAAAAAAAGTCGTTCAAAAATGATAGGGTTTTGTTTAGACATTCCAAAACCGTTTTTATTTTGATTCTAGGTCTAATAGTTTTTGAGTTGCTATAAAAATTATAAAATTGGGAAACCCAGTATAACGTGAGCTAACATTTCTTAGAGTTTCAATGATTTTGTAGTTCAAGTAAGGCTGGTACTTAGCTAGACGGCGATTTCGATGCGATTTGCAAAGTTTATTGCTACCATTGGTCAATAAAAATTGTTTGGGTTTTATTAACCTCCGACCAACACGAGATCTCAGTTCGGGGCGAACTACTAGTTTAGGTTATGTTTATAGTAAAAACTAGCCCCCGTTCTGCAGACCGTATTTTCTTTATAAAAACGTACAGTCAGCAAAATAAGTTGATGAACATTGGCCAATTATATTTTGGGAGCTTTTGATTAAGTATTTTGTATTGTAATTTTGCAAGAGTTTAGATAGTTTTTAATATGCATCAATAGTAGAACTGCTTGCTTATGTATATGATTTGGTAACTGAATTTACTTGGATTTAAAAAATTCAATTTGTTAATTGACTTATTTTGCTGAACGTACTTAGGTTAAAACCACGTTAAAACTTATGAGTCATTGAAAATAAGCTGCATAAATAACTATTCTTGTAGCCTGCGTTTAAGTCTTTTATATGTAAGAGATGTTCGTCGTAGTACATGCTACGAAACATTTCTTACTACATTTTTAAAGTACAGTGCCGTGACATTTTTATCCGGTTGGATTATCCGAGATTTACGGTTCGGTGTCATCAATTACCTCGATGCGGGCTGCTGACTCACATAAGTAATTCTTATTTACAGGGAGAAAAGACTAGGATTTTGAAACAAAGGTAACTAAACCAGTTAGCAATTAGCGTAAGCATTATTATTTTAAGAAATGAGGCCTTCGTGCATTTTTTCTGTTCATATTGTTCAGAGAATATTGTATTGGGTGCGCAATGCGTATCCCGAAAAAAATATATATAATATATCCTGTAAGTATTATTACATAGACAGTATTTACAAAATAAACATGAAACAGTTGAGTTGTCGACAAACCGTTGCAAACGATGTTAATTAATTAATTTATAATATTATTTTAAATTGATCCTTTTAATACAATAAATAAAAACACAGTTGTGTTACCATTAAACGTACTTGTTTAGATTTTTTTTTATTTGTTAGTTGGTTCAAGCCATTCTAAAAGAAAAACTCTATAAAGCTAAATTCCTTGTCCCCCTGACGTACGGTGCATTAGGTATGGCACCCTGTATTATCAAATTCATTGCACAGTTTAAAAAAAAGATCAGAAATCGTGGTTGCATGTGCTACAAACCTAATATTATGCTGGTTAATGTAAAGTGAATCGCAAACAACACTAATTTTATTCATACACCAGCACTTCCTTCCAATCCTTCCTGTTTTTTTCTTTATTAAAGTTCTGCAGCTATTTTCTCATGCCTATTCAATTACACACGCTAATACAGCATTTTTATTTCCGTGTATGCTTAAACCATGTCCCGTCCCAAAGGAGTTACCTTACAACAGTCTACCTAAATGGTTTGCCGGAAAACTTATAGGAAAGTACTTACACCTTTTCTCGACATACGCCCATTTGTGCCAGCGAATATCGAGCAGGAAAATTACAGAAACAACTATTTTGCTGACGGTAGTGCCAAGTAAGTAAAATTTTTTCAGTTTTTCTGAGGCAGTCGTACATAACCACAAATAGGAAGTCGATTTATGGAAAACTACCTGACGCTGTGGTTTTATTACTTGTAAATTGTAAACACAAAGTACTTAGTTTTAAAAGTATTAGTACTTATAGAGTCAGTGTTAATACACTTATTTGTTTCGACCCAGCCTCGGTATTCCATATTTGTTTTATAAAAAGTATACTACTGTAAGATGTAATGTTAATTTTAAGACTATGCAATAAACATTTTTTATCTTATATAGGCAGGTACAGTTACTTACATAAAACATTTCATTGTCTTAAGTTATTTTACATCTTTTTCAAGAAAAGGAGTGAACAACCCGTAAAGACACATTCTATAGTTTACTTACAGCATCACCGAAGGAACTAACTGGAAACTTACTTTTGATTGTTGGCGAGGAAGGCTCCTGCAAGGTCGTCCAAGTCGAAGTGAATGGGCACCTTGAACACAGGTCGCATGCCTTCCAAATCATCATCCTCTTCCGCTGAACTGTCAGATTCTGAACTCTCATCGCTGTTTGGAGACTCATTCTTCACATCATCGATTTTCTGAAAATAATTTAAAGAGCATGCATAAGAAACCGTGCGTTTGGCAAAAGTATGCAATGCATGTGTGACACGTAACAATTTTCAGTGTCATTTTTACCTATTGCAAAGGAGCACATATATGTATAACCATTGAAATACCTAGTGCATATTACGTGCAAAATATAGAAATCCAGAGCGATAGGCTATTTACCTAACATCTGACTCTTTTAATTTGAACACTAGGTATACCGTTTTAAATACTGTCGTGGATTTTTTTTATTAGGTTCATTCTTAGACATTGCACACGTGTATAACGGCATTTTTTATCCAGAGTGGAGGACAATGAATAGTCTTTTGATTGCGTGCCAAACACATTCCCAGGTTGTTTAACAAAAGCCATCATGCCTTCTTTGTATGAAACATAACGAGGTGCAATACAAACTGCCACAATGAACAGTACGACGCGGACGGAGCACGACAACTAATTCGTTTTGGTTCACTGTCTGACCTCAGAGCGTCCGGAAGATTTGTACGGTCGGGGGTCATGCGAAGATCATTCGTCTTCCTGTACTTTCAATATTTTGAGCCCACCTCAAGGCGCACGAGCGAAAGTAAGCACCTATATCGTGTGAGATCGCACAAATCTAAGTTCGACTTTCGCCTGGTGACAGAGCAATGGTAATGACAAAATAAACAGCGTCTATAGTTCCTCGTAGTTATATTTCGCTTAAAGCACCTTACTTATTAGTTATAATTCACTTTTTTGTCGTTTCACGTTTTAACAAAGCTTCACATTTTATTGCGCAATGTGAAAGCAATATCGCTGGATAGTTATACCAATAACAGAGAAAGCAACAATTCTTTACTGCTCAGAGGGAAGGAATTACTAAGGTTTCATCTGTGATGATGACTTAAATACGTTCTGCGGAACTATAAATAAAATTAAATAACGGGCATGGACGCTGTCCTGCATTCCATCAGCGCAGAGGAATGAAACAAGAGCTATGGTCCTCGTTCTGTGCTGTTTGCTGGTCACAATGGGCTCGGACATCCTGCCGAGACAATGCGCTCGCGCACCATTGTTCCAGCCCTCCATTTGTAAATAAATACACCACCATTCGATTTACATCATTTATCGCCCAATCAAACTATCCATGCAAATCGACTCATTAATGAATATGCAAATTTTGTCTATCAATGTTGTCAATATGGTTTCGTAAGATTCCATGACGCATCCAAACCCCTTAGATCGAATTATTTGATATGATTACCATCTGTTGAATTGTCAGTAGCATGGACTGCTCGTTCCTTTGTTGACTTCTTATTTCCTGCTAAAAGATGATTTTCTATTCTATCTATTCTATATCCTACTAATATTAAAAATGTGAATGTAAGTTTGTTTGTTACGCTTTCACGCGAAAACTACTTAACCGATCTTCATGAAACTTTGTACACATATTCTTGGAGGTATTAGAAGTAACATAGGATACTTTTTATCCCGGAAAACCAACGGAATCCAACGGGACCCGAACGAAGTCGCGGGTATCAGCTAGTATTCTATAAAAGTGCCTACAACCTCTTTTAGGTGACGTTTACTTTTCGTAAAATTAAAATTATAACTGGATTGTGTAATTCATTGATTGGCAATCTATTGCAAATGACTTGTGGTGCTTGGCCAATTCATATAATAAACGACCGCTTTCTAGTGGTGCAACGGCCGAAGCGATACCGCCATCCAGCGCCACCGTGCACCGTAGCGTAGGCGAGTGAAAGCTGGCTGACGTCACATGCATTCACTGACGAATGCACATCAAATATATTGTATTGTATCTGAGTGTATTGTCATTCGACGTCGTAATCTACTCGATTAAGCTAGTTTCTTATGCAACTGAATAGTTTATTTTTCTATCGAAAGCCGCGTCAAGGACAAAAGCTACCAAACCCCATTACACTATGAACTGAAAGGTTTTGTAAATTAAAACCAGCGAAGTCCTTTTAGGCAATACTTATTAAATTTAATATTAATTAGGTATTTAAAATTGGTAATTTTTGATTTTGATCCAGAAAATCAAATAAGAATCATGGCTTCATCGCAGACGACTCATTGATTTTGAACCGTTCCGCCAGTTTACAATGCTGTGAATTGCGCTTGATAATACCTAGCTCTCACTATCTGATTACGACACTGACCGAAACAAATTATATTATTGTAGGTAGGCAGTCATTCTTTATAATAACTTCTAATTGATAAGTTACGGTCAAAGGCGTTAGACATTTTTTTTTCCATTAGGTACTCCGTTCCTTCCAAGGTTTTCCTTGGCTAATGAAAACAAATGAGTAAACTCCATCACAGAACAACCACGGAATACCTAATAGTACAACTAAGCTTTTCTGTATTCAAGTAGGTAGATAGTCAAGTGCAAAAGTTCTCACAATTTTAAATGGAAACATGACGCATGCGGTATGCGTGATATCTCTAGATAGAAATATACAACACAGTGATTTAAAATTTTATCTAACGTCAAATCTTGTATCTTGTATGTCTACACGAGTAACGAGTAGGTAACGAGTAACCCTATAAGTCCAAAGGGGGCATAATCAGACCGAACTCTAGACACTGGACAGCAATTATTGCGATCACCTGCCTCCTCTAAACTCAGAATGGACCAAAATATGACCAAGATTTACGACAACGGCCGGCATAAAAGTCATTGAATCTGTCAAGCAGAAAATTGAATTAGGTACAAAGACTTCCTAATACGACCGTAGGCCGCTTGTTCGGCAGACTAAATTGCACATTTAGGTATGTATAGTTAGTTACTGCCAAAGAACACAAGCACTGAAACGCACCATGTTCCCGATGAGTTCTTACACAGTGGAGTGTACTATAGAATTTGGGGACAGATGGTGTTAGTGTTAAAACGCCAATGGCAAGGCTCCGAGTCAGGTCGGAGAGCAAACGTGTTACGCTGACTTGCTCAAGATATGTTTTATTACCTGTAGCCTGTCCTCATCGATCTTGGACTCGGCGTGGTTGAGTGCATCTTCTTTGTGGATGGACGCTGGCGCTGGTGAGCTCGTCTGCGACACCACTGGAGGCGCCGCGTGGAGCGCATGCGCATTGCCGATCGGCAACGGCTCGTCCTGTAACAATTGAACAAATATTTTAACATCATCTTCATCTTCTTGACTGTGCCCGTAACGTTAAAAGCCTCCTTCATAAATAATCCAAACTTGGTACCTATGTTTCCAGTCCGTAACTTTAGCTGTAGCCTGTGGGTATATTTATTCTACAAAAGTGAAACTTTACCCGGTAGAATCGAAAAATGTTTAGACATGGATTCTTTTAGAACACGTTAATCCACATTTTCAAAAAGGCCTTCTGTTTTGAGTGAAGACCTATTTTGTTGACATAGGTTCCTAGTTTGTAAATCTTTGCTGTAGCTAATGTTTGTGTTTCTTATTGCGGCACATATGAGTAATAAACTTTTTCTATTCTATCCTATTCTAATGCCTTTTTGTTTTCCACCTCTAAATACTTAACAATGTACTAGGTGCATAAGTAGGTACGGTTGAAAGTACTTATCCTTTTTTTCTGAACATATAAATAAAATTTATCCTGAGTACTTATATCTCGCTAGCTCACTTTACTTACAGTAGAAACGTAAAGAAACATTGAGAAAACAATAAGGACCTCATCCACCCTGTGATAGCTTTAATCAGAAACCTAGCCAAAGTAGTTACTGGCATCACCGGCACGTAGTTTTTACGTAGATTAGGTAATCACTTTTTGTGCGACTATTGCTCATTTGCAGCAGCTATAGGTACCACTCTGAGAACATTTTCAACATAGCTAGATAGATTTATCTTGTCTACCTCGGCAAATTATTTAGCTAAACTACAGAATATTAGTACAAGTAGCTTAACTAAAACAGTAACGAACTCGCCGTTCACTTTGTCGTAAAAACAGTCAGAGTGCTCATCGCAAAATGGCGGATGCCTTTTGCGCATAGACTGGTGGTTACGTAACCTATGCTAGTAGTCACATCAACACTTGCTTGCTGTAAGTGCAACCTCCACGGATAGTCGAAGCTCGTCATTGTTATGTCGTATTCTCCTCAGTTAATAAGCATAGGAGTTGGCTGTTTGCGAACTCATTCAAAGCGTTTAAAAAACATTAAATAGGAAAAATGCAAGGCAATTTGTTTTTGTACGGCGTCACTGATTGTGGGCCATTGTTGAAAAATCCTAACTAAGCGTGATAAAGTCGGTATCATGCTTGACGATGTCATGTCGTACTACCGACTGTCGAACGTGACCATACAAAGAACGTTTATGCCCACATCATGGCCGTTTTGTAAGTACTTAAGCGCTTACGTTGGCACTTGGCAGACATCTTATTGAAAAGGTGAAGAAAACCTTTGTTAGCCAACGAGAATAAGACCGTTTTACAAAAGCTAATCGCAAATATCTTTCCAGAAAAGAAAGCAAGTACCTATAATAGAAAGACTCTACTAACTCTATTTAAACCTACCAAAGTTACATTTTGGAAATTTAAAAAAAATTCGGTACCTACCTACATTTTTATTATTTACGTGCACCTGATTATCTATGGAACTGCGTTATCAACCATACTGAGCTGAATTGTGGACTTGCGGTCCCAGCTTAACTAGGTTAAGGGCTACCACCTCCATCGCAACAACGCCGCTGATGCTAAAACCCCTGATCTACGAAGCCTCCAGAAAGATTTTTAAGCTGGCAAAAACTTCACCCTTCATGCATAATGAATCGCCTGCTTCTTTAGAGTTTAAATGCAGAAAAAAAAAAGAGTTAAAAATACCAAATTCAAGATTCCTAGCGCCAGTTCAGTAGCGTAAAAACTTACTTGAACACTTTTATTTCTCATAAATAAGTGAATTGTATTCTTTTTAAAAAAATAAATGTTTGAAACCGTAAAAACACAATGACACAATCTCTAAGCCGGATTCAAACGGTGTAGGTGTATTAGCTTTAGTTATACTATGTTGTAATTGTAACTCACATAGCAAACATTGTAGGTAAGTAAGTACCTACCTAACCTACCTATTATATGTCTTTTGTGTCACCGTATTGAAAGTAAATAATTCAGTGAACAATAGAGTTATGAGTAGTAAATCGAAGGTTAATTTTGGTGTTAAATATTCACGGCTGAATGAAACCGGCAGACATGTCAATGCAGAATATGCATATGCATTGGCAAATAGATCCAAACTGGTAAATAGGCTCCGTTTGAAGGCAGCTGTAGAGGCAGATCAACCAAGCGTGAAGTGTTCGCGACCACAACTGATAGAAAACGACGATTACGCAGCAAACTGTTGTCGCATTGTACATTGAAATACGCCCACAGCACTTTTACTGGATTTACGAAACGTTTTAAACATTTTATAGTCATTGTTTGCTTGCGTCGTCGGGACGTTGCGTGATAATAAGGAAATTGTCTACTCTTCTTATAAAGACGGAACGCAATCATCCTGATGTTTTAAAAAACACGGTGAATACGTCCATGAATAACTCTGCTCAAAAACACACCTGTTTTAACAAAATACAAAACATGTGTATTTTGGTGACCCATCTTCAGCTAAAAGTAGGTGCGTAAGTAAAATACCTAGTTGAACATAAGAAATGCCAAAGTGTGTGGGCAGTCGCCCGTAAAACAGTACTTTTTCAAACCCTGGTAAAGCACCACAACAAAAGCCGCTAGTGGGCTAATGATTTATACATACCTACTCTATATATGAAATCGAGATTACAAAAAAACTTTACTAAAAAAGGAATATAAAAAATAATATTTAAACTAAAGAAGGCCTACTAAAAAACAAAGCTATCTACATACATCTCCCAGGCTATTTGAAGGATTCGAGGAAACTTCTCAACTGATTAGTGTGCTTGAGAATGAACGAGAAACGGATCCACCCACTTTCACCAAATATGGCTAAGAACCATCCCCGATAAACCACCTTCCTTATAAAGTCCTCCACTCTGCAAACTGGGGGACAAACAACTCTGCAGACAAACAAACAAACAGACAGCCAGACAAGCACTAGCAATCGTATAAAATTCCTTCTGTTTGTTCGAAAAATGGGCATCAAAATGGACGGGGACCGTTTATCTAGTGGTCGGACAATTTATTGAGATGCGCGTGTGCGGAAAATCGGCCATTTCCGTTACGCAAGCGCACATTCTCTCAGAAAACATGATTTATTATTACACGTGACGTGAAACAGCAATATGGAAATTATGGTACCTACTGGTCATTATACGATGCAAAACACAAGATAACGATAAAACTTAGGTAATTCCACATTGTGTTATTTGGTACCTATATGTATAATTATCTAAATCTCGCTATATTTTTGGACTATAAGTAGGCACTTACAATAAACAAAGGTAGCTAGGAACTAGGAATATAGGTGCCTTATTGATTTTATTCCCAAGATAGCAGAATTTGGTCGTGGTTTGGGTTTTCTAGTCTAGAAGGTTGAGCACAGAATACTTATCAATATAAGTATACGAGTTGTAGTCAAAGTAATATCAAAGAATACCTAATGTAAGTATGGTAACATTGTGGTAAACGAGACCTTGTATTGAACCATCTCAATGTAATTAACAGACTTCATAGGGAAGCAATTGATGAAAGATTTCCATTGTAATGTTTGAGGGGTCAAGTAAAACAGCCAAGTACCTACCTACGTCACGTGCATTCGGTCACGGGGTATGATTCAAGGACTTCGTGCCTTTTAAATGTTTGCATTCCGACCCGACGGTGATTTGACGAAAATATTATTGTACGGACCGACACGGTACGCGGTCAGAATAATGCAGTATACTATACATAGCTACAACTAACTACACACATAGTTATATTAATTACATTCAAAAAAAAAATTTAACCCTTCAGCTGATAATGGAGGCTTTGACGATAAGTAAAGTATCGTAATAATCTTTCTTACCTAAACATAATTGTTGCAGACGACAAAGTAGACGACTTGACAACTGCATAACCCTAGATTTTAGAAACTTTCGTGTAGGTATTTACTAATAAATAGCCCCCTTACTTACTATCGCTGCATAACTTTATTCAACTGTTTAAATTATTGCTGTCACCTACTAACAGGTAATGTGAAACAGTGACAGAGCTAGACT
Source organism: Eulithis testata (assembly GCA_947507515.1). Lineage (NCBI taxonomy): Eukaryota > Metazoa > Arthropoda > Insecta > Lepidoptera > Geometridae > Eulithis > Eulithis testata. The sequence goes on from OX382205.1 coordinate 5,833,136, forward strand.
CTGATTCAACTGTTTAACTATTCGTGTCATAAGTAAGGCCCTAAATAATTTCTGAAACATCGATAGAAAAGAGTGATGTTGGTAGGTAGGTCCTTAACCTACGTAAGATATTTCATGCAAGATAATTATTAAGTTAGCACCCCACGGAAGAGGACGCGGGCACTAAAATAAATAAGTAGGTTACTTAGGTACCTACCTAGTGTACCTACATATCCTACAATTTGGCACTAATAAAACTGTAATGTTGTGTGTAATGCAATAAGAGCAAAGTAAGAAAATGAAACAAAGAAAAAGAAAGTGTCTTTCAAAGCAAAAACAATACTGAATAGCTTGAGATTTTGTTCGGCTTTTAGTCGTTTCTAAAAACTAGAAACCTGTCTAACGGTAATATATTTTTGGATAAAGCTATTTGACATCGTCTCTCGTCCGAAACGTGAGGTCGCCAAAGCTGTATAAATAATTACTGGCTAGTAGAGTAGTGCTAGTAGGTAGGTTGACATCTTTTGTTTGATGATTTCTAAATAGTAGGGCGATAAGTAGGTAGGTATGGTAAACATTTTCATACAAAACATTCGATACCTACTTATGTCGATATTGATGTTTTTAGGGCGTTTTTTCAGAAGTTTCTGACAAAGTTGTTGGAGTTCAATGAAAAATAGGCCTACTGTAGGTACGTTACCTACCTACTGCAAGTAAAACGGTTGTAATGTAAGTATGTTGATCAAGAAATTGCATCGCCTGTTAGGTTAGGTTACTAAACTTATCCGGTGAATGCATTATTATGAAACGAAATAAAGCCTCTTGTGTCACATAGAGATGCATCCGAGACGAGTTTAGTGACCGGAGACTACTTTCGCTACAGATAGGTACCTACATAACAAATCGCCAAGAGGTTACCCAACTATTAGGTAAGTATAAGTACGTAGGTACCTAGACAAGACACCTAAATGTATTCAAACGAATACCACGTCAGAAGCGTTTTCGTCCGAAACCGTGGCCGTCCTGAAGCCCAGTGACTTAGGTAGGTAGTAGGTAGGTACCGGTCTGACTTGTAGTACCTACCTACCTTATGTAAGCAAATGACAATTTATGAAGCATAATGTACATTACATATTTTGTTGATTGTCGCTTGTTATTATTCTATGAATCTATTTTTAAAATAGGTAGATATACTTACTGATAAAAATATTTTATTGTCTATTTCTTACAGTAGGTAGGTACCTAAGTAGACAAGAAAGTTATTGTTTAATCATTCATGATCAATGTAGGTACGTAATGTAATTAATGACCCATGGAAACCAGACAAGTAGGTATCGGTAGGTACCTACCTACCTACAAAGTAAACAAACAAACTTTACCTACTAACACAATTTACCTAAGTAGGTACTTAACTCTAAAAGCCTGCTAATTTGAAAAGATGCATTAAAGCATCACAACAAGAACAAAGAGGCCCTGTCTGTCATGCTTATAGATAGCCTACTAACTGAAACCAGGGTCGTCATAAAGATGTGGGAAACCCAGGCGCATTGTTTTGGTAGGTAGTAGGTTAGGTAGGTGCCTATTATCTAAGGTGCATTGGGGTAATTGCGAAAATGGGTATATTCCGAAAATCCATAAAATCTAGTAACATAATGCGATATTTTCGTGTTGGCAACATTGGTCTAGACGCCATCTTGATTGGCATCGCCGTGACAGTCCTATATATTCTCGTGCCAACAGGAAAATATCGCATTATGTTACTAGATTTTATGTATTTTCGGAATATACCCATTTTCGCAATTACCCCAATGCACCTTACAATTATTGGGTAAAATCTTCTAGGTAATGAAATATACTAAAATACTTTTACTTATTGTTGGGACCTACCGTGTAGGTACCTATCAAAAATATCGGTATGCTATTGAAATTCTTTTTACAGGTAGCGTAAGATTACAAAGTTATACTAGAGTTATTTATTAAACCGTACCTACCTACGTAGGTAAACGTACCTACTTACTTACTGCCACGTGCTTATGCTTAGTAGGTAAATTTATTTGAAACATAATAAAATGAAGACTTCAACAAGCTTGCTCAACCAATTATGGGCTCATGGCCCTTTTAGAACGCAACTCCGTATTGAAATCTTTTTCGAAATAGGTACTTAGCTCTTGCTGAGAGTTAGTTTACTCTTCTTTGCTAGCTACACTTTTTTTACGCCCTTACCTTTATACAAGGACAAGCTCACAGAATACAGAGAGATTTTTTTTTAAATGATCAAAATAAGTCAACTAGCCTTGATTTTAATCAAAAACAAACTAGTTTAGAGATATATGTAAGTATTTCAAAATTTTATATTAGCTGGGTACTATTCAGTTTGTCTTGATTTAAATATTATGTTCTCGTTTGCAGTGTGTTCATGCAATATTTTAAAGTTAATTTTCGAAAACACAGCATTTTATTCAGTAAACAACGCTTTTTTTTTACAAAAAAAAGTCTTCTATAACTTTTACTTACTTTATAAAAAAAAATCTCTAATCATTTAAACATGCAGCGCAGTGCTACTACAGTAGGTACGGCTGGCATTCCGGGATGGCCTGCGATGGGCGAATAGGTGCCATACAATACGACCGCCTTAGCTATCGGGGTAAATATCGTTAGATAACAATTATAAGTTCACAATTCACAACACAGGTCGGTCTGTGGTGTGTTGTGTGAGTTGTGTTATAATATTCTGTGGTTGTGTTGCGATTCAAGGTGAGCCGGTCCGACGACATGGCATGTCCTCGATGCGCTGAGAAGACAAGACCTAATGCCGAATTCACACCATTCATAATTTCTTAACTACTTATAGCCCTTGGAATATTTATTATTGAGTTATTTGCCAGTTTTACGAATCGTGAATCACCAAGTAGGTAGGTACCTACCTAATTTATTTATTTTGTCGGTGGCTAAATTAAAAAACTAAGAAGTGTTCTACCTATTTAAGTACTACGAAAAGTCATATAGTTATGTATATATGATATGTACTTTTAAATGTGATTTTATTTTTGTACTCTTGAATAAAATCGAGTTCAAAAACTATTGAACTACTTAGGCTGAAATCAAATGTTTGGTTACTAAAGATTTCAAAACCAATTCGAGTTGATTATTTTGGTAAACGAGTACGAACGAAAGCAAGCTAGGTACCTAATACTAGCAAGGGGCTTCGCGGATGGAGGATAGTATGGGACTGATGTCGAACACCAACGGCGAAGTCCCATCCCATCCTCGCATCATCAGCGAAGCCCGCTATAGATAATAGTTTCGTTCGTTTCGGTCAGTCTGTCTGTACTCACCATTATAGGATTCAAAACAATAACATGACCAACGACATTCACAAAAGATTTAAAAACAAAACTGAGGTTAAAGAGGCCCATATAATAAACACACGTCGTTTAACTTAGATGTTGCAGCGATTATATTGAACGAAGGACCATTTATAACAAAAGATAGGCCTGACATGGATTCAAGAGTAGGCTTTATAACTCCGTACCTACACTACACACCTTCCATCCTTAGTTTTGGTTGGTCAACGTCAAACAGTGGAGTAGTTACCCTTCCACGTTTGTATGGAAAGGTGGGCGACTATGTTGGACCTTAAGCATTGATGTAATCATTGGTGGTTCCAAGTGTGTACACGGAACCACGACATATAAATATTTTATACATACAAAGATTACATAATCACACATACAAACTTTATTTCTATACTTATTTACCTACCTATTAAGTTATTTTATTATTGAATAAATAAATTTGATTTTGAATTTGAACCTAGGTAGGTACTATTTATTGTTTTATTTTAATAAACAAACTCCTCATCTAGCTTTTAATTTTTAAGTTTTACTACATAGTATAAGGTACTCACCGCCATCAAACCGTCGTTTCCATAAGGAATAGCTCTTCCTTCTAAGGCTAGCTCCTTGTCAAGCATAGCGTCTAGCTGCTCGAGCTGGTGGCATGAAGCGCGGGCTGCGACATAGCTAGACGCTAAGATAAAAGCACCCAGGATGAATGAGGCAGCCACCACCGTCAGTGCCGCGATCCTCGCAATTTGCACTGATGACGACATCCGTTGCCGATATGCCTGCAAAACAAGTAAAGTTACACCAAAAAAATCAGGGTAGGTTCTTTAATAATGCAACGGTTTGTAGATAGCTCAACTGTTTCATATGTATTTTGTAAATATTGTGAATAATGTAAATAATAGGTACGTAGAATTAGGTAGGTCCTGATTTTCATTACGGTAAGGTCTAATTTTAAATCCAAAGCAACATAATTTGTCCATTATGTTGTAATTTCTGAGGAAAGTAAAGGCGTGTACTTAGAGCCCGCCATGTGTTCGGTCGCATTGCAATGTACCTACGAGTAATTGACATTTCCCATCCATACGCTTTTAGTTGCACACTAAAAACATTGAAAAATAGAATACCCTAAGCCTAACCTATAGGAAGCAGAGTATCGTCGTCAGCACTCAGACATGGTTTACTAGCATAGCAGAAAAGCTTCCGACCCAAGCAAACCGTGGCAGTTATACAGCAAACAAAATGTTTACGTAATACTTTAGCGGTACGGTGCGGTGCAACAGAGAAAGTGCCTCAACGACCGCTATTACACTCGAGAAATCCATTATCTAAAGGCCTTACTGAGGTGCGACGAAATTAAAACGATTTCTATCTTTACGATGGTCTAAAGTGGTTCATCTTCAGTAATCAAAACATAACGAACGACGAATAAGCTATTTTTGTTTCTCTTGGCTCCTTAGGTAAAATGAACGTTACCCAGTGAACACTCATAATGGACTATGTCAATAAAGTTTTGGTTGCAAGTGTACTATGCAAATCATCAGCGTCTACGTTCCAGTTACACACTGGTACGACCACGATCGGCCATGTCATTATGTATCTCTTAATAATTAGATGCTCATGTTTATACAGGGACGTGCAAAGACACCTTATACAGCATTGGGACGTTAGTACGATCTTACTAATATTATAAACGCGAAAGTTTGTAACGATGTATGTATGTATGGATGTTTGTTATTCTTTCACGCAAAAACTACTGATCCGATTTGGATGAAACTTGGAATAGTAGGTACCTACACTACCCACCTATATATAACCTTGGGCTTAGGTAATAAACATTTTATCTTCACAAATGACTTTTTATTTCGACTGTACTGACCTGCGTTGTGCCACAGAATAACACAACAGTACTGCTTAAGGAACGAAACGGGAAGAAAATTTGAAATTAGCATAACAATAGAAGGCACGAATCGGCTATAACCCCTATAAATGACTAGGTGCCGCCCGCGACTTCGTTCGCGTCACGTTGGATCCCGTTGATTTTTCGGGATAAAAAGTAGCCTATGTGTTAATCCAGGTCACGGACAATATATATTCCAAGTTTCATCCAAATCGGATCAGTAGTTTATACCTACGTGAAAGAGTAACAAACATCCATCTATCCATCCATCCATACTTACAAACTTTCGCGTTTATATTAATTATAGTACTTCCTACTATAGGATAGGATTCAAGGAACTTTCAGCGACCAACGTCAGCATACAACTTAGTTTCAGGCAAGGGTAGTTAGATAGATGATGTTGCGTGATAAAATGTGATAATAGTTGGCCACAAACAATAGAACAATGAATTTTCCCACCTATATACATATCACAATTCTTGGAAAATAACATAGGTACCTACTTACGTAGGTCTTTATTTATCTATCTGAACAACCTCGTCTCATTTAATGTTTATTTTTTACTGCATCATGTTTTACAAACACGAGGAGGTACCTAGTCAGTAGATGTTAGTAGTTAGTAACTAAATCGTAGGTACCTGCGATAATTTTAGCAACTGATATTAGAATTATCCGAAGATCGTCAATGAACCCTTATCAGTAATACTTCCTAATAGGAAAGCAATATCACTTTCCTCTTAGGAAGTAGTCTAGTCTGTTTACCTGCTTGTTAGTTCTTAAAATCGTTTACTTGTAGATGAAATTTTGAAGATGTACGGAGTAGTCGGAACTACTCGGAATCCTCAAAACGCATTCAAATCGGGGCTACGATGTGTTTGTTTAGCAGTGCCCTCGTCGTCGTCGTCGTCGTCGTCGTCGTCGTCGTCGTCTCGAGGGCACAGATAAATAAACAGACAGACTCACAACGCTGTCAAACCTTGTCAAACTTATAACATCCCTTCTAGGTAGTTATAAATATTCCGTTTTTCGGATGCTATAGATATGTACTTAGATACCTATTGTAAAAATTTTCGTTCGGATGTTTACAACGCATGATATAAGGCGGTGTTTACAAACAATGGGTAACACCGAGTGACCTGGCTGGTAATATAGCGCGATCACACTATGCCGAAGTGCACTATGGGCAGGGACTTGGGCAGGGAAGTGGTGTGAACACGAACATGCCGCTGTCCCGTCTCCCTGCCCAAGTTCATGCCCTAGCTCCTTAGTGAGAATAAAGGCGATGTTGCTGTGGCAATCATTCTGGAATTAATCTCGGATTTCATGCCGGCAGCGGCATGGGCATAGTGTGCTCGCGCTATTTAGGTCCTAGCTGCACCGGGCGACGCGGCGCGGCGGCGCGGCGAGGTATGCATGGCACCCTGCGGTTCGACAGCACCGCTTAGACTGCCCAGCCCCATTGAGAGAAAGGCGCTTTCCCGCAACTCAATTCCTACACGATGGACTAGCTTAGCTAGACATTTACCTACTTCATTGTGTAATTAATTGAACTATCCGTATGCACGTAAAGTAATAACAGGTATACCCACCATTAGTGCAGTTTTATGACGCTATTAAGTATAGCGATAGACTAGGTAGGTAAGTACACCAACGACGGCCATACGATTTCTTTCGAAATGTTTTATAAATATTATTTCATGGTTCTCGAAGTTTTACAGAAAATTAACCTACATACCTACCTTGGGTTGGTATTGGTGGTATTGCTTTTATAATAATTGTCGCTGCACTTACCTACCTATGTACCTAACCTACCTACGGTCTGGTGTTTATTTAGTACTCGCACAGGTACACCATACATAAGGCACCTACTTGATCCCGTAGTACCTAGGTAGGGACACTAATTTCGCTACGTAATAAGTTGATACCTACCCTAACCTACATTATAAGCCTTAGTTACACTTAGAGATTTTTTACCTAGTTCAAAGTAGGATTCAAAAAGTTATGAAGATTGCGTGCTAGGCTCTACTTTGGCTCTACCATAGCACTATAACTGAACTGAACTAAAGATGCATAACAACTTTTACATTGATGGCTCAACTCGCCTACTTTTGAAAGCTTCGGCACTAGGTATTGTGACAGAAACACCGCACTAACCGTGCATACTAAAAAGGAATAACGGAAAACATACCGGAGGCGGTTCCGACGACGCGCTGTACTCGGACGGCGGGTACTCTGGTTTCATGGTGATGGTTGCCATGGAGTCTGGTTGGTGCTCCTTCTCCATCACAGGTTTAAAATTCTTCACGATTTAAAATGTTGTTTAGATGGTTTGCGCGCGCTTTGTTGGACGTTCGAGGTAGTAATGCGTATGGTACGAGTGAGCGGCAGCGGCATGGCATCGTGTGGCGGCGGCGTAGGCGCAGTGGTGGTGGGTGGGGCCGAGTCGTGGCGGTCGCACAGCCGTCGTTGAACACTGCGACGGACGACACCCGCCACCGCCGCCATCATGCTGCTTCACACCTCAATTTTATAAAATATATGCAATAGTTAGTCTTTACTCTAAACCTACTCTACACTCTCCGGAATGGTATGGTATAGCTCGAAAGAACAATAAATCACAAATTCTTTGTATGGTAGGTAGGTGGTACATACCACAAGGTACAGCTAATTTGGCGTAGGCCTAAGTTGCCTAAGCAAGCACACCCATGCCCTCATAGTACGATTTTCTCTCGAATCCGAAGTCCGAGAATGTTAGTAAACTAAAGGCTCATTAGTAGCGAAGTAAGGAGCCTTTAGTCACAGAACAAAATGAATGAATGAAAACTCTTTTCCGGCTAGGTAGGTAGGTGAACAGCATGGTTTTTCAACAGAGTAAATTAATCACCAAATACACAGGATGGTCATCGTCCAAAGAAAAGCAAACCAGTCTGGTCAAGTGCTTAAAGTTCTTTCTTCTTCTATTTTCGTTCTTCTTCTACTTTCGTTCTATTTTGAACCGACTTCAAAAAAGGAGGAGGCTCTCAATTCGGTTGTATTTTTTTTTTAAATGTCCCAGGACTCCGTCATTAAGAACCGATTTGAAAATTCATTTTTTATCTGAAAGAGTTCCAGCCCTTTTCTAGAATTTCTCAAATAATTGATCCCATAAAATATTTATCAAAATCTGTTCTAGTTGTTTGGCAGCTAAATATGAATAACTCGAAAAAACACGCCATACACACCTACAGCGCATTGCGTATTTATTTGCTTTCCTGTGTCGTTTCTGTGACGTTTACGATCCATAGAACAGTCCCAATGAACTGCCATCAAATGATGATGATGAAGGCGTATCAAACTGAAGTCGGTTTTTCCAGTTTTTTAAACTTATAAATTTATTCATGTAAAATCCAGGTATTTTATACCTATTTGACCTATTTCAAATATTTCGCTTTGAACTTGCGTTTCATACAAAAGGAGAATTCAGAGATATGTAATTTTGGTAGAATGGGAGTCCCCGTCCCGCTTCATAAAACATATGAACTATGTAAGATGTATCTATTACATATTCTTTGGCAAGTTTGCCATAAACTTCTGAAATATATAAGAGGCGGGAGGGGGGAGGCGGTAATTTTTGGGACTGTTTTCATCTTAGGCCCGTATTCCGAGACAGAAATCGTTACTCAAGCATAGATTTGAGTAGAGATTTTCATACAAAAATCTATGCTTGAGTACGGATCTGTGCTTGAGTAAGGCTACGGAATACGGGCCTTAAACTATGGATGTTGTATGCATACCATGATGCATACTGATACATTACGCTATGCAATGCATTTTCAAATCAAAACCCATCGATGTAAATTAAACGGCCAGCCTTATTTCTACATACAAAATGGCAGACACCTATGTGTGCATTTTTATGTATGCATGTAGGTTTGTAACATTCATAATTCATACTATACATCATCTTTACAATTTATTAGCTGGAATGTGTTTGGAACGGTTTGGAACAATCGTTAGGTTAGGTGCGTTTGGAAGAAGTTTGGCATGGTAAATAGCATCTTGGCTAGTCCGTTTTCGGACGAAGCCAAGGTTAGCTAGGTTTAGTTAGGGATTAAGCTTTATGTTTTTAATTGCTACCTTAGAAGTTCACTGCGATCAAATCAAACCCTTTATATAAATAAATAACTGTCATTATAGCTATCAAAACTTTCTTACTGTCAAGCACGCAGGTCAAGTAAAACGGATTATTGTACAACCATGGAATGCGCAGTCTCGGAAAACAACCATGGAATTATTGTACACTAGCTGATACCCGCGACTACGTACGCGTGCGAAACTTTCCACCGAAATATATGTCACCAGCATACGATGATCCTCGTAGGAGATGGCTGCTTTTGGTTTAGAAAGTTAAAGCTGTATCTAAGAATCCACGTCTTTGATTTTAATAAAACCTACCTATGTTTCAATCCCGAAAAAGGACTTCGGAATGGTATAAGTTTCATTGAATTTGATCCAGTAGTTAAGGCGTGATCCGCGAACAAACAAACAGACAAACTCGATTTTTGGAATCAGAATCGTATAATTAATAGATCTGCATTTTTACCACCTACCTCTTCGAAAAAGCTGTTCATGAAAAAGCGGCAACACTATGTATCTGTCAAACTTTGAATACAATGATTTGTCAGAGTAGTCTGTGATTGTGAATTTCGTGAGTTTTCTATTCTAATAATTTACGGCGAAGCTATGGCTGCTACTGGAAAGGGAACTTTTCAACCGGTAGGTACCTATGTAGTTTGTTTAAAAGAAGAGTTGGTAGGTATACCTAGTTAAATAGGTTATTTTGCTTCGAGCACGGTGCCTCCCTTCTAGATATAATTATATATAATAGGGACCTACCTTTTTAGGCAATGCTGTTTTTATGTAGGTGTTTATATAAGTACTTACTTTTGAAATGAACATAATATCTCCTGATTGTTTGCATTTGATTGAGTACTATAAAGTGCATACCAGCACTATGTACCTACCTACCTACACAATCTACACATGCCATTGATCTACCTCAATGCAACAGAGCTAGCAGAAAAAACTATTAATGGTAACGGTGTGAATGATTTAAAATACAAAGAAATATAATTATGCCATTTTATTTCAGGATTCTGATGTCCACATCTCATATGAAGATCAACAAAAAATTAACAAATTTGCACGTCTCAATGCAAAAGTAGATGATTTTAAGGATGAACTCAAAGTGAAACAGAATGACGTGAAGAACTTAGAGGATGCAGTAGAGGAGCTAAGCTTGACGGATGATTCTGAAAAAATTCCATATCTTGTCGGAGAAGTGTTCATCTGCCAGAGTTTGGAAGATACACTGGTAAGATACAAATTCTTATTCAGTGAGCAGATTGACTCAAAAACCAGCATACATAATGTACTCTTTGCAACTAACCAAGAAGTATAGTGCTATAATTTAGCGAAAATGGCATATGGGAGGTTTTTAGTGTTAGGCCGAGTTTGCATAGATCTATGTTTTGAAGTTTTACGATACTTGTTTAAACATCTTGTATCTATACAAATATTATAAAGAGGAAAGGTTTGATTTTTTGTTTGTATGAATTGAATAGGCTCCGAAACTACTGGACCGATAAAAAAAATTCTTTTACCATTAGAATCCTACATTATCCCTGATGAACATAGGCTATATTTTATCCCGGAATTCCCACGGGAACGGGAATTACGCGGGTGAAACCGCGAGGCGCTGCTAGTCTTAGATATAATACTTAAATATGCCACCTAGTGCCTATGTACACCTCAACAAATTGCTGTGCCCTAACAGGGTTTATGTTTGCTACACTACCTTTTGTACAACATCTATAAAACAACATAAGTGCAATAAATTATTTGAATTTGTTTTGATCTATATAGATACAATCTCAGGTATCAATTTATATGCACACACGAAATCACGGACTTGTATATTTATTTTATATAACTGCAGCTCTGGTTTTTGGTTGCAGACATCTCTAGAAGAAGCCAAAATAAAGAAAGAAACTGAAATGAGTGAACTGTTAGGCAACATTGAAGAGCTGAAAACCCAAATGAGTACCCTAAAAGCACATTTATATGGAAAGTTTGGAAGCCACATCAATCTAGAAAATGAAGAAGAATAAAACAAAACTTTAATAATATAGACATTTATTTTATTAATAGCCATAATTATTAATATTATGCATACATAGCCCTCACAGTCACAATTATGTTATGGGAGCATCAGAAGGAACAAAATGTAAAATATTGTAAACTTATTTAAGTGTGCTTAATATTTTTTTCCATCTACCTAGTATTGGCACCACAGAAGAGATTAAGAGTTCTGTGACTGGCATTTATCAGTATTACACAAAATAAACTCTTCTAGCAAGATAATTTTATAAGTTAAAACTAGCAAACTCACTGACGCGCGTGTACCTATGGTGCACAAAAAACGTGGTCATATTCAAGGTTTCGTGCTTGGAGTTAATAGGACTGATAGAGTTCGTTACATTACACCATTCTCCGCTCAAAAACACGTACTTATTACTGAAAAACGTAGGAAACAAAGCTGCCTCAGGTGACGGCCCATGACGCCTAGGCAGGCCTAGGACGCTGAGATGGAGTAATGAAACTAAGCCTTTGACAGATTTGTGGGAAATAGCAAACACGCGTATGTCTTCCTTATCTTCTTGGAAGAAAATGAGAAACCTTTGCACAGCAAAGGTTCGGTTAAGCAAAAAGGAGAGGAAAAGCAGACTTTCATTTGACTATAAATACATACCTAATATAATAACATTTCTTTTCGTGTTTAACATTCAGCTTTCATTTACATTCATGATTTTTGATATTGGCAATAAATGAATTATGAATTGAAGTACCTAGTAAAAAATTCTAACGCTTGATTAAAAAAAAATCATAAGCTTTTACAATAAATAAACATGAAAAAAATCGTGACCAGATGTGTTTTTCAAAAAGGCAAAACGACTGATCGAATTAGTTAGGCCACAAAAAGAATAATAAGTATGTAAAATCTGCCAAAAAAAGCTAATATTTTAATAAATAGTATAAATACTTTTAAGTAGATACTTAGGGTATGTACGAACTAGGTACTTACAAAAAATAAATAATAATAGCTAACTATGTACCGTTTTATTTTGCAGAATTAGAAGTATTGATCTCGGAAATTAGGTATAACATGAATATGTATTTACCTACGAGTGATTTATTTAAAAAAACATCACTACATATTAGTATACGCGGGAAGTGTCCCGCGTCTGTCCTAATGTCTGTATGTATGTATGCTTAGATCTTTGAAACTACACAACGGATTATATGTATAATACATCATCATCATCACTGCATTGCACCCGTGCGAAGCCGGGGCGAGTCGCTAGTAAATTATATGAAGTTATTAAAAAAGTTGGTAGTATCTTTACAAGTAGGTACAAAAACACGTTCAAATAATACTTGCCAAAATATAATTTGGCCCCAAAATAATATTTTTTGTATCTTTGGTGTATATTATATTATGGACGAATAATGTAAGTAATAAGTAGTTAGAGCTTTCAAAAATTCAAGCATGATATTTTGAAAAGTAGCAACATGTAATACTTTTATTAATCTTTTAAATTAATAAATACCATTGGAATCTTATTTTTACTATCACAATTACTGACTACTACAATAACATTGTGTCACAAAATACCTACCTACAACTAACACTAGAAACAATACAAGAATAACGATTTACTATAATATTGCATGGCCGACGACAATCACCACACACCCTGGTACAGCGGCGCTACGCCAGCATGGTAGCTATCTTACATGAAATAAAAAAATACACAACACTGCTGCCGCACTCAAGTTCGTGTGAAAATAATAAGGTCTGCAAGGTTCAACAGTTGAGCGGACTATAGGTAAATCACGTAAGTCAGTCCACTTCCTGCAGTCCTCTTAGTAGATTAGTAGATTTTAGTCCTCTTATAATATTGTCTTGTGTATTTATAAAAATAACAAAATAAATATTTTCTATTTCTTAGGTGAGGGGGTCGTTTGCGCGGGGTATCGCAAATTAACCGCTCCCGCCTCAGTAAACTGTACGGAGTGGTCTCATTTTAAATGGTTTATCTATAATTGCTTTTAAATACTAGAGTCCAGAATGTCAAGCGAGCCCACACAGGTCCAGTACCTATACACCATACAGACTAAATCTTGTACTAGGCCCTTAGCTACTAAAACCAGCCTGTTTAGAAACGGCGGTCACATAAATTTATTATAAAAAGTCTAAGCTTCAAAATTTGCTAATATAAATAAAAATCATACACCTCTTTGTAAGCTGGTGTGTGAATTAGAAAGGGAACCAGCTTGGAGAGTCTCTTCGTCATCAGTTTCTCTATCGTTCGTTATCCTGATAGCCTGATACCATTGGTTAGTGAGATCAGTCATTTGGCTCTTGCAATCTTTTAGTTCCTGTAATAATAAGACATTTTAACGTGAGAAAAAGATCACAGCAAAGAGATGCATCCCCTGATTATTCCCGGACCACTTGACTTTTTAATTACGTGCCCAGTTCACCGCAGCCCAAGGACATCACCAACACCAAAGGCAAAGCTGATACGTTACGGACCTTTTACTAGGTTGTAACTTACAACTTGTAACTCTTATAAACAACGCCATCTCAAAGCTCAATCTACCTACATATTTTTAACCGACTTCAAAAAGGAGGAGGTACCTATGTTTCGCGATCATCGATTTTGATGATTCTTGTTTTGTTTTGTAGATCATACTTTAGAGGTGGCATTTTATCAAAATCGGTTCAGTAGTTTGGCAGTTAAATAAGAATTGCTGGAAAAACACGACATTGCGTATTTTGCTTTCCTGTGACTTTTCAGTGGTGTTTACGATCGAACAATTCCAATGAATGCCAATTCCAATGAAGCGCTCGTGGCGTAGCTTGCTTAGCCAATCTTAACCGATTATCTAAGTTAAGCAACGTTCTGCGCGATCACTATTTGGATGGGTGACAGTTAGTGGCATTTACATCTGAGCGCTTCCGTGTTTCGGAGGGCACGTTAAACTGTCGGTCCCGGCTCTAGCAGTCGTTAAGCCATGGCGGAGGCTTTAAAGCGGCCTAAAAACTCCCGTCACCAGAGTTGGCCACTAACTCATACGAGCTTGCTTGCTAATGAACTGCCATCATCATTCATTATCATAATGAAGCTGTTAGGTAATCAAATTGAAGTAAGCTTTTCTAGTTTTTAAATTTATTAATTATTATTATTTATAAATAGTTTTAAAAAATACCTGATGCGTGAACCTTCTAGTGAAGAATGGCGTGAGGTATTTCATATCGAGTCGAACGAATCCTTTGATCCGTGTCGCCAGCGAGTAATTTACCTGCACATAAACACATTGGACAAAAAGTTATCTAGAATAGTAGATTATTATACAAGGGGATAAAGCAGTGTCTTCTGTCGCGGGTGACGATTTAAATCGCGAGCGTAACGAAGGACTCGAAGTTTACTCCCGAGCGTAGCGAGGGTGTTAAAAACTTAAATCACGAGCGAAGCGAGGGATTTAAGACGAGTCCTGAGAGTAGCGAGGAATTTAAGTTCACCCAAGACTAAGACAGCTTTATTACCGAGGAAAATACTCTACTTTTCGTACCATTTGCGAAAAAATTAACACAATAATAATATGAGATAGCATTTTAAAACATTAACTTATTTATAAAAATAAATTAAAATAAACTTAACGTTTATGTATTTGAAGAAAACAAAAACGCGGCATTTTCCTAGACTAATATTTTTTTGTCGGAAAAGCAAAGGCATCAAGCTCATACGGCCTGCATAATAAATGCGTATTCCTTTTTCAAAAAGATGAATAATGCTTTGTATACAAACTCAATGGTGTAAACACAGATGTAGTTCAGTATAAATTGTATTCCAAATTTAAATCACTTTCTCCCCCTAGAGGATGAAAGAAATCCAGTACAATTTTCTCTCCCTGTTTTTAACAGATTAAAAATGACTATTGTTATGTTCGCTTTTTGTGGCATAGAATGTCACTTTTTTGAGCAAGTGGTACGAAAATATTATTATATCTCTTGCCACAGATCTTGCCTTTAATAGACTTTTCAAATTTTTTATTCGGAAAAGTCATGTGCATAATTTCAGTGATCTCAAACGTTGAAGGAAAACATCATAAGAAAACCCGCGGCTTAGTCTATACCATACTTATTGACCTGTCTTTCATTTATTTTTTAATTCTAAGTGATACGTAGGTAGGTACTTATGTCTGGGAATTAGTCATGTCAGAGCCTATTTTATTGTTTCCTTACCTCCAGTTCCTCCTCAGTTATTTCAGACAAGTGTTCGGAGTCGATCGCTTGCCCCCACTCTTTTGTCTTAGACAAGCTCACTTCTTTCTGCTTGCGCAACGAGCGTGATCGCTTCGGTTTCTTATTAGCCTGAAACCACCCAGTTTGTTATATCCTACTAATATTATAAATGTCAAGGTTTAGTTAGACGTTTGGATGTTTAGATGTTTGTGTTTCAATCACGCTGCAACTCCTGGTCCGATATAGATGAAACTTGGAATATATAAAACTATAGTTTGTAACCTGGTTTAACACATAGGCTACTTTTTATCCTAAAAAATCAACAGGATCAAACAGGACGCGGGCGAAATGTTTAAAATTCTATACCTATGCATAAAAATTTCAAATGAGAATATTTTCTTGTTTCATACATTTTAGGCCGCGATTTTTCAGTTATGCAAGCAAAGCCGCTAGAAGCAGCCAGCAATATTTTTTTTTTGAAATGTCGAGACGCTCTTGACGATAGCTCGTTAGTGAAAATGATGATAAGTAGTTTAGGAATTACATATAAGGGAACAGATGAACATCATACATACATACATACCGGTCAAAATCGACTCTAGCAGTCAGCGATAAAAAAACTCTGTCACCAGAGTTGGGCCTGCCTATAAATAGCCCACACGAGCTTCCTTACTAAAATCATATATACCTTTTTGCTTCGCCGTAGTCCGTTAAAAATGTTAAACTCACCCGTAGAAATTTCAGCAGAGGCATTGTAGAACCTCCAAAGAATAGAGTTGTGAAAAGCACAATGATGAGTGTCGTAGTAATAATCACGTGTCTCGTCTCGTCGGAGAAGCCGAGATGCAGGGATAGAGCGTAAGATATGGCACCTCGCAAGCCTAAAACATAAGGGTACCTACATTTAATATGAATGATTATAATCTAGACTTTACGTAGTACAAGTAGGTAAGTTTGTACAAGAGTCACAGCTGGCGTCGGTAAAAGCTCTGCCTTCCGTGCAGTTGGTCGTGGGTTCGATCCCCACTACAAACAATTTGACTGTGGCAAATATAGATGTTTGTTCTATGTCTGGGTGTTATTAAGTATTATAAATTAAGTATGTATTTTACAAATAAATTGGGCAAGGCGCAAGTTTTACTTTTGCATGTAGTGTTCCGAGTGAAAGAAAGTTTTTGGTAAGGTAAATTCGCTTTAGCCACTTAAAAAAACTTTATGGTTATTGTACTTTTAGAAGTTTCCTATAGTTTTCCTTTCATCATACAATAATGAAACAGTTTTTCTGGAATAATCACTCATTTTTGACGGGTACTTTCCGAAAAATCCATCTGGAAAGAAATATTTCGCACAAAATTTTTTAGTCTCCACCAAATTCTATTAAGATCGGATAAACGCTTCAAAAGTTATGCTCGAACATACAACATTTGCCTAAGTTGTCACTAAGATCTTCGTTCACTCGATCAATAAATATATTCTTGGAAATTTCATACAACACTCTAGTCCCAAACTGGATTCTCATACCTTTCTAAAATAGTTTATTTGGTGTCGCAATAAAACCTCTAAACTTGATGTATATAAGATGTATAGCTAATCGGAGGAGTCTTGATGTCTATAAGATGTATAGCATTCTCACCTACTGCACCTATAGCATTCTTTTCAGTGCTCTAGCTACCAATCATATTTCGAGTCTGGAAACAATTTACATCTTCTTCGTTTACTCGATCAATAAAGAATCTTGTCTGGAACTGTTTAGCAGGGTGGAACCATCTGCCCTGTTAGACAGCAATAAGCTGAGTCGGGACCGATTTGGCTGCATGCAGCGCGGAACGAGACTAGCTAGTACCCACTTGTTACGTTAGGTTACCTATAACTGTTACTTAACTTTTTGTTTGTTTCTTGTAGGTATCTTTATGTTTGCTATATTTTCTACGTCCGTTCTGTATTTTTCTGTGTGCATGTCAAATAAACTATCTATCTATCTATCTAACTGTCACGTGCATAGGAGTAATAAATAGGACTTACCGCTAAACCACATGATAAACATCATCTTTTTGGTGATCTTGTGTTCGCGAAACTTATTGCAGAGTAGTGCTAGAGGAAAAATGTTAGCAGCGCGGCCAAGCAGGCAGAGGATAATGCTCCAAACGACCAGCGCTGGCTCAACGCGGTGCCGGAAACTGCGAGACATTTTAAATAATTTATCAATATATATATATAAAACTAGACTTGACTTCTTCAACGCAGGATTAATAGTGCAATTTGCTATGCGACATCTTTTAGGCGTTTCTGAAGAGTTCGCGTCCCGTTGATTTTCCGGAATAAAAAGTAGCTTATGTGTTAATCCAGGTCACGGACAATATTATATTCCAAGTTTCATCCAAATCGGATCAGTAGTTTTTGCGTGAAAGAGTAACAAAAATACATCCATCCTTAAAAACTTTCGCGTTTATACTATTAGTAGGACTCTTTTGAAGCTGACATAGAATCAACGCACAGCCTAAACTATAATTCCTAGAGGTATGGGAGGGTAGTATCCTTAAATGGTGTAGGGGTGCACTAAGAAAGGAATTTTGAAAAATCACACGGTGTAAGAGTGCCCTAAGAAAGGATTTTTGAAAAGTCACACTCCAAAGGGTCTAGAACGCTAGCAACGCCGCGGGAGACGGCTAGTAAGTTTATAAACTCGAAAAAAGTCTTCAATTTGATACAGCTTCATCATCAGATGGTAGGTAGTTCATTGGGTTTGTTCTATTCATCATAAACACCATTGAAAGGTCACAAGTCGGTGAAAAAGACAGTTGAAAACATAACATATCCTGCAGTACGATTTTTTTTTCATAAGTACTTTAGTAACATTAACTGATCTTGATTGCATGACTCATTAGCAGCACAAGAACATATATTCATATCAATGAGCATAATAGCAATAAATGTGCAGCAATAAACCACTTTTATTTTACTTATACTTACACAAAAAAATAAGAACCTTATGGTTTGAATAAAAAAAAGACTGGATAACCAAACCCACATTGATAGAACCCAGCCCACATGATAATTTTTTGATCAAAATAATCTATTTTATGAACTGCTTACCTGAATAGGGCAAGGCCTAAGTAAGCAAACACACATGTCTCAGCAATGAAAGCCAGAGTCCTCATAGTTTGCTGCATGGTCACCTGGGTCACAGTGGACAGGTTAAAGTGAGTGTAGTGAGACATCACAATACCGCAAAACAATATGGCCATGATTCCTGGAAGAAATAGGTACCTATGTCAAATTGTGTATATCTAAGTCTAAGGAGTAAGTCTAGTAAGTACCTACAATGCAAGATTTTTAAAATGAAACAATTATTTATAAATAGCTTCCGCCCGCGCGTACCGTTGCATCCCGTTGATTTTTCGGAATAAAAAGTACCATTATGAACCATTATTCCAAGTTTCATCTAAATCGGATCAGTAGTTTTTGCGTATGTATGTATGTTTGTTCCTAAGAGGAACAAACATACATACATCCTCACAAACTTCATGTTTATAATTTTAGTAGGATTTAGGTAGATAAAGTACCTAGACCTACCTGATAAATGTATTCCTTCAGCAAGAACATATGGGGCATATGTGAACACTAGCATCATTCCAAACTCGAGTGATGGATTCTTTCTAAGGTCCACATGTTTCAGCAGCAACGCACTGATCAATGCAAACAGAACCCCAATACCAGCCGAGGCAAAGAACATCAACCAGAAACGGTTTATAGCTGATAGTATGGCTTCTCCCGTTGACATGATCGGGTCATTTGAATCCAACACCGCAGTAGTCAGTACAATGGCTACAGCATCATTCAGGATACTTTCCCCAAAAACCAACATGTTAAGGACTGGATCCACATCTAGAGCATGAAATATAGCCACTGTAGCCACAGGATCCACGGCTGATATCAAGGACCCAAATGCAAATGATTCCACAAAACTCAGCTTATACACCACTTGGGCCAAACCCAACAAATAAATTCCAGCCCCAATAACGAATGCCGAAATCGCTGTTCCAACTATGGCAAACAATAATATTGATCCAATATTTTGAAAGAAATTGCCCTTATGTAAATTGTATCCAGACTCAAATATGATAGGTGGCAAGAGCACTAAAAAGAATGCAGTAGGTGAGAACGCCTCTTCTTTCCTCCAATTAGCTATATTTCTTATAGACATTAGGTTTATTATCATTCCTATCAGAGCACCTAGGAAAACAATAACAACACTTTCTGGAAGATATGAGAATCCAGTTTGCAGCATGAGGTGTATTAATAGGATTCCAAGTGCCAATATACACAAGACGAAAAATATAGCCATTGAACTGTTGTGCTCATCTTCAGCAGAGCTCTTTTCAGGCAGTGGTGCTGCATCTGAAGGGTTCACCACAGAGGCATTTGGAGATGTCAAGGATTGGTTTACTTGTACACCAGACAAGGTTTCTTGCGAAGGCCCATTATAATGAATGGCATTGGTGTTATTGGTACTCTCAGAGGAACTCTGAAACGTTGGGCTAGTTACACTTGCTTCACTTGAACTAGTTAAATTCCCCTCACTAGAGCGTTTTGACCTTGACTGCAAAATTCGACCACTTTCTTGAGTTTCGGTGGTATAATATTTAGAATCTCTAGTCTCGCTATTCTTTTCGATAATTCCTTTACCAGAATTGTTATGTTTTAGCCCCGTTTTGTGTTGTAGACCTTGAGAATAACACAGAGCACTGGATAAAATAATAATAAAAACTAATTTATTTGTGCGAAACATTTTATATATAAATTATTACTACTAAAGGTGTGTACAGTATTTTTTCCAAGTAAATCTAAGTACTATACAGTGACTACCTATGTATAGACATACCTACTACCAAAGAATATGACCAACCTTATTTCTACATAGCAAGCAAACTCGTATGAGTTAAGCTTAGACCGCACTAGGGCGGAACTGCACTGCAGCGGAGCGTCGCGTCAGTTAGCTTCTATATTCTTTTACCTTGGAAAGAATAAAGAAGCTATCTGACGCGACGCTCCGCTGAAGTGCAGTTCCGCCCTAGTGCGGTCTAACCTTTAGTGGCCAACTCTGGTGACGTAGTTTAGTTTTTAGGCCGCCTTAAAGGTAGCCTTTCGAACTGAGCGTCACAGACGCAGCGTCTATAGCGTCACCAACGCCGCGTCACTAACGCCGTGACAGTGACGCTTTGGTGACTTTGGATACCCACAACAGACGCACAGTCGGTTCACACTTTCGCCGCGCGCCGCCCCGACCGGATTGATCTATAGGCAGTCTTATCATAAAACAATAAATCTTAAAATACAGTGAAACTGCAAGCGCGGCCGAGCGAGTGACGCGGGCGTCTGACAACGCGGTCACCGCGGCACTGTGACGTCACAGACGCCGCGTTAGTGTCGCTGGGCTCGAATGACGATCCCTAGAATTTCATACATTTGCATAGAACATCGATCTGTCGCTCTGTCGCGGCGCCACTGTCGCAGTGTCACAGAGGTGACGCGATAAGACGCTGCGTCTGTGACGCAGTGTTAGTTCAAAAGACCTTTAGTCATGGCTTAACGACTGCTAGAGCCAGGACCAACAGTTAAACGTGCCCTCTGAAGCACAGAAGCGCTCAGATGTAAATGCCACTATCGGTCACCCATCCAAATAGTGACCGCGCAGCGCAGAACGTCGTTTAGTCACAGATCATATAATACTATACTTCCATTGATAGTATATATATTACCTATATTATAGTATGGATATAAAATGGAATAATAATACCAAGAGTAAGGCCCGTATTCCGTAGACTTACTCAAGCACTGCACCGTACTCAAGCATAGATTTTTGTATGAAAATCTACTCAAATCTATGCTTGAGTAACGATTTACTGATTCACCTATGAGTGAGGAAAAAAAAAGAACATGTGTGCAATTCACACGTCGTAAAAATTAAACCTTCAAAAAAAAACCAGTGCGTGTAGTTGGAGTACCTCCGCGCGGAAGAAGTTAT
Source organism: Eulithis testata (assembly GCA_947507515.1). NCBI lineage: Eukaryota > Metazoa > Arthropoda > Insecta > Lepidoptera > Geometridae > Eulithis > Eulithis testata. The sequence goes on from OX382205.1 coordinate 5,854,735, forward strand.
ACTTCGAGTGCCACGCATTCACTCTCGCTCTGTATTTAATGTGAAATTAATTTAGTATTTATTTTTATGTACTTAAGTAATATGCAGACTTAACCAATAAGCAGTACTTATTTAGTTAGAAAAGGTTATTTTTGCTCATTTTGCTTAAATCAGAACTAGGTGGTGCTGCTAAGTTTGGTCGGATCCTAGAACGTTGTTTTGCGTGTTTTGCGTTTTGTGGGGGTCGAACTGTCGCCCTGTCATTTCATCGCTTTTTCGTTTCATCGACTTTCAAATCACAACGATGCTAAAGAAGTTTTCACTTCAATATAAATCTTTTGTCCTTGTCACGTTACCCACAGGTGGTTTGCTTATCAAGTCAAGGTCAATTAAATTATATCCATTCAGTAGTTCTTCTTGGTCAAGTGAATGTAAATATTGATACCTATTAGGTATTTGTCCAATAGCTTGTAAAAATAGAATATAACTAGTGGCTCTGGGAGCTGTAGACCTCGCGAGCATACTAAATATTCCAATATTCAACATCATCAATCAACATCATCAATGTCGTGTAAGGTGTTTTCTGAAAGTCTTTAAGTGCACTTTTATTAATTTCTAATTTAAGACTTATTATTATGCTGATGCTCTCATTCAGTGAAGGAAAACATCATGAAGATAATTTTTAGTTAGTATTCTAAGAGCGACGAAACGCTTGCAGCCTGTCACGTATTGAAAACTAACTATAATGCAAAATGTTGTGTGTGTGTGATGTTATGTTTTTTCTATTTAATTTTGTAAATTTTTGAGGAATGTAATGTGCAAGTGCATTTTCCGTTTTGTGATTTTTTTGATCTTTTTGGTTTTTTTTGCATCATCTTGTGTAGAATGAGGTCCTTTGTGTTTCTCTCAAATTTGATTGAAAACCATCGATTGTTTGATGAGCTATCCTGTTCATCATGCTGAAGATCCTTATCAGATCTTCGCCAAACTTTTATGAGACCAACTTATAGTTACTACCTTTCAAATAAAAAAAGAATAATCGAAATCGGATCTCATTTGGTGGAGATATCCAGTATATCAAATAGCCCCCTTTTTGCCCTTTTTTTGGGGGAAGTACCCCTCCAATCAAAAATCCCCGACGACAAAAAAATTCTAATAAGTCATATAACCTGTGTACCAAGTTTCGTCCAGATCGGTTGAAAAATGCGACCTGTAGAGGAGAACAGACAGACAGACAGACAGACAGACAGACAGACAGACAGACAGACAGACATCCGGACAAACGCATTTTTGGTCAATGTGGAAACTGAGACGCTTCGCTCGCTTCGCTCGCTCGGTCAACTATTAAGCAGTTTTTTATTCTTCTCCTTTAGAAATGATCTACTGCTACTATTAATATCTTTGTGAATTTGTGCACTAAGTATGTATGACTAGTGCTATTGATGTATTGTAGTACCTATCTAATTAATGCATCATTTAAAAGAAGGCATTGTGTGAAAGGTCCATGAATATTTATGATTTCTTATTACTTATATAAGACTTCAATTAAAATAAATTAGGTAATTTAAAATTATGGCATTGGTATGCAGTTGTGACACAACTTCTTATGAGTATCAAGTTTGGTACAAAATGATTGGGGTTTGGTAAAAAAGTTGAATGATGTGGCAGCCCAAAATTTATATTTATTTATTTATTTAATACTTTATTGCACAAAATTATAAATTTGTTGCAAAGGGTGGACTTAATGGTGAAAGCATTGTCTGCCAGCCAACCCAAACGTGTATGTGTGTGTACTATTCGTCTTGCTCGGGGGTTACGCGCTGAGCCTATCGATGGTATACTAAGGCCCGTATTCCGAGACAGAAATCGTTACTCAAGCATAGATTTGAGTAGAGATTTTCATACAAAAATCTATGCTTGAGTACGGATCAATGCTTGATAAGGCTACGGAATACGGACCTAAATCTATGTATACTACAAATAATCGGTGAAGATTGAAGCAAGCTTTGCCACGACCAAGACGGTAGTCTCATATGGTAGAGTCGAGAATACATCAAACGCAAACGCACATGAAACGCAACATAGGTGACCCCCATTTTGTATGTAGAAATAAGGCTGACCGTTGATAACTAACTCTGTGGATATCGTTGTTATTTTCCTTGATCAGTAAAGTTTCTCTATTTTCAATTTAGTAAATTACGATGGATTCGTCTTTGCGTGAGCAAGTTATGATAAACCAATTCGTACTAGCAGCTGGTTGTGCTCAGGAACAAGCTAGACAGCTATTACAAGCTGCACACTGGCAATTTGAGGTAGGTACCTATATTTAGTAATTTATGTAAACAAACAGTAGGTAATCATGAAATGGCTGCTACATCATTTTCTTAGAATATTAGCCTTCAAGTCTCGCCATGAAGCTTTTATACGCCGTTAGGCTTGAAATAGACAGGTTTTCAGACTGCCCTTTGCAGTTGTTTGCTCCTCAGCATTTACGCTTCTTGAACTATTTTTATTTACCTACCTCGTGCTGATGTTCTATGCGTAACATTATTTACGTAGGTGAATATAGGTACCTCTATGATGATGTTTACCGAATACGCAATACGACAAATCGTCAAATCTTGAGCATATCAATAAATTGATAAAACTCATGATGATAAACACACAACATTCTAATGGTTCTTTTTTTTCAAATTCAAATTCAAATTCAAATCGTTTATTGCACTTATGTTGTTATAAAGATGTTGTACAAAAGTAGTGTAGCAAACATAAACCCTGTTAGGGCACAGCAATTTGTTGAGGTGTAGGTACATAGGCACTAGGTGGCATATTTAGGTATCTGAGACACAAGATACAATTTGCAAAAAGAATTGTTACAAATTAGTCTTAACTGTAGGAGGCATTTTACAACTTATATATCTTTTACAGGTATCGTAAAACTTAATACTTAATATTTTGTATGTCTAAGTTTATCTTACCTATATAATAATTTAATATTGTACTTTTTATAATATTATATTAGAAATTACTCATAAATATGGCCTATTGGGTATTATTTCTACTCTCTGCAAGGAATTCTTGCAGTGAGTAGAAACAGTTTTGGATGAGAAACTTTTTTAAGAGAGTTTTATATCGATTGAGGTTTTCTTCATTTTTTATATCAGTAGGGATGTTATTATAAATGTTTACTGACATTGAATATGGACCGGTGTGGAAGAGTTGTAGATTTGAGGAGGGAATAGCTAATCTATTTTGCTGTCTTAAGTTTTGTGGGCGTTTATATTGTTCAAAAAGGTTCATGTTCTTTTTGACAAATATGCATGTTTCTAAGATATAAATACAAGTGAGGGTTAGAATGTTGTACTTTATGAAATAGGGTTTACAGCTTATCATTCCATCTAAATTATATATTATTCTCAAACATCTCTTTTGTAGAACAAACAGTTTCGAAATGTCGGTACTATTTCCCCACAGAACAATGCCGTATTGGAGCCACGCATGTGCATAAGCATAGTAGGCGCAGGTAGCAGTTTTTATATATGTAGTTTTTTTTAATTGATATAAAGCGTATGTGAATCTAGACAGCTTGGCTGAAATATTTTTAATATGGGTTTTCCAATTGATGTGTGAGTCTATGTGAATTCCTAAAAGTGGGTAAGTATTAATGCATTCCAGAATGATGTTATTAAATGAGAAATTAATGCTGAGGGGTTTTTTTTGATACGGGTGAAATTGTATAATTTTTGTCTTTTTAAAATTTAGTAGAAGGTTGTGGTCATTAAGCCAGCTCATTATTTTGGACAGGTTGATTTCGAGATTATCGTTTAAGTCTATACCAGATTTGCTGGGAATTACTATTGAAATATCGTCGGCAAATAAAGTACATGAACAATCTATAATTTTTGGCAAATCGTTTATATATATTAAAAATAATATGCATCCTAACACACTGCCTTGTGGAATGGATTTAATCATATCAGTTTGGGTTGACTTCACTTTAGTTATATATCCTGTGTTGCTATTATAGTATTCAATTTCAACATATTGCTTTCTATTTTTTAGGTATGAATTGAACCAGTCATATACTAAACCCCTCACACCTATACCATAAAGTTTTTCAAGTAGGATACTATAAGACACTCTATCGTAAGCTTTACTCATGTCTAGTAAAATTCCAACAGCATAGTTTTTATTATTAATAATATCTAATATAGCGTGAATATATTTATAGACTGCTAAAGAGGTAGATCTATTTTTTCTGAAACCATTTTGACAGTCGCTGAATATATTAAATTTTTCACAGAAAGAATAGAGCCGACATGACATTGCGCTTTCAAATATTTTAGAGAAAGTGGGTAACAGGGCTATTGGACGATAGTTATTACAATCACCGTGATCTTCTTTTTTATAAAGGGGTTTGATAACTGATATTTTTAATTGGTCTGGAACGGTTCCTTCTTCAAAGGATTGATTTATAAGGTGCGATAGGGGTGTGGCAAGTTTTTCTGCACACTTTTTTATAAGGAAGGGGGGTAACTCGTCATGTCCAACGCTCCTTTTATTCTTGAGGTTGATTATTAATTTAAAAGTTTCTTTTGGAGTCACTGGCTGTAAATACATTGAATTTTCTGATTTTGACAACACAGGTCGACCGTCTGGTGCTGATGAAGTGTTGTTATCTCCTACTGTAGAAAAAAAACTATTGAAAGTATTGGCAATTTTTTCAGGATCTTCTATTATTTTATTATTTATTTTTAGTTTTATATTTTTTGAACTCTTTAAAGGGAGTTTATTTGTTTGTTCTTTTACTATACGCCACATAGTTTTAACAATGTTATCTGATTTTTTAATTTTTTTGATATTTACTAGTTTTTTTGATGTAGCTACCGTTTTTTTAAGAATTTTTTCATAATTTTTATAGTTCGTATTTAGAATAGGATTATTAATTTGTGATATTAAAATTTTTAGTAATCTTTTATGTTTACAAGACTTTTTTATGCCGTTTGTTAGCCATGCTTTTTTCAATTTATTTTTTATTTTTATTTTAACTTTAGGTATATGAATGTTTAATAGTTGTGTTATGGAGTCGCTGAATAAGTTGTAATTTATGTTTATATTTTTATCGTTTGTTATTATTTTTTCAAAATCTATTTTTACTAATTCATCTATGAAAGATTGTACATTTTTTTCATTAAAGATGCGTTTTTCTATAAACCAATTTTTCCTTATCTGTTGTTTATTTATTGGCATACTAACATGCACTCCTTTATGGTCAGAGAAGCCATATTCTTTGACTATTATTTTAAATTCTTTTTTTTTGAAGTTTGTAAATATAAGATCTATGCATGAGGATTTTAGGTTCTTATTATCTTTGGATGTTTTTATTCTAGTGGGTTCTTTAACGTTTTGATAGAAGTTGAAGCTATGCATCAAGTCTAATAGTGTTGCTGAAATTGAGTGGTCTAACATATCTACATTGAAATCTCCCCCAATAATAATATCTTTTTTGATATATTTTTGTTGTAAAAGCTGCAAAAGTTTTGTTAGGGATTCGTAAAATAAATTGGGCATTCTCTTTCTATCTGGCCAATATAAGTTGATTATAATAAGATCTAACTTAGGTATCTCTATCGCACATACTTCTATTAAAAATTCTATGGTAAAAAGTTGGATATCCTTAAGTTCTAAGTACTCTATTTCTTCTTTTAAGAATATACACACTCCACCACCTTCATAGTTTGAACGGCAATAGGATGTCGCTAGTTTATATCCGTCGATACAGAGTAGATCTTGTTTTGATGTTGTTACCCAGGTTTCTGACAAGCATAATATATGTATGTCTTTATCATATTCTGTAGCTTCTTCTATTAGGTGCCGTTTATTGCATAAACTTTGCATGTTTTGAAAGAGACCATTGATTTTATTCTCTAAAAAAACACTTCCGGTGATGGTTTTGCTACTTTCTCAGACACTTGGTTGCAGTCTGATTTCTGGTCAATCAATTGATGTTGAATATTATTAGACAATTTCATTCCAATATTTGTTTTTGGGGGGCTTTGAGATGCTGTTTGTGGAGATCTAGTTGTTTTGATGTATTCCTTTCCGTCTATTATCAGTTTGTTGTTTATAATGTTGGCACGTTGGCCATTCCTTCGAGCTTCAACCAGTTTTCCAATCATTTTTTTTCGGTTCTGTAGTGATTCAACGTCTAGCACTTCTGAGACTGATAGTCCAGTGTTCCTGAAGTACTGGCGGTTTCGCAGTATATGTTTAGTCATATTTTTGCTAAGTAATTCTATCACTAGAGGTCTTCGGTTCCCTCTTTTGCCCAGTCTCTTTAGGTCTTCTATGTATCCCATTAGGTTAACATTTAGTATGTCTTGAAACAGGTGGATCAGTCTATTCCGGAGTTCATGTTCATTTTCTCTTAAGTTCTCATCTAGACCATAAAGGACCAGTTTTTTAGTATTATCAGATGAAAATTCTTTTTGGAGTAGTGGTTCTGTACTGCTCGGTATTTGTTTTTGTATCTCTTTGATTTCTCTTTGTAATTTTAGGTTTTCCTCTTGTAGTACATGGATAATTTTATTTGTTTCTTCTAGGGTTTCTTTCAGCGACTTTTGTTCTGTTGATAAGGTGTTTGTTTTATTTGTCAGTTCTTGTTTCAGTTGTATTATTTGGTTTGAGGTTGTGGAAATTATCGTTGTTTTTACTTCATCCAAAATAGATATTTTAATATTTTCAAACTTTTTATCCAGTAGAGCTTCTATTTGCTCAATTGTTACCATTTGACTTAAGGGTGTTTGTGGTTGAGTTATTTGAGGAGGGATATTTACATTTACAGGGTCTTGTGTATCACCCAACTCATTTATATCATCATCAGATGATGTATCATGGGATGTGTATTTTTTTTGTCTTCTAGGTTTTCTGATTGGCAAATTCAAGCTAGTCGTTTGTCTTTTGGCTTCTTTTAAAGTTGTTGAAGCCGATGCAGCGAGTTTACGACTTGGAAATATTTGTCTTTGTGGACGAGTAGATATCGGGCCAATAGGGGTATTGATACTGTTCTGTTGCTGCTTTTTGTTTAAGCATTTCAGGCATTCCCAACTTGTTCTATCCATTGTGTTGTAGAATCGTGTGAATGACACATTAGCACACTCTATATCATAATGATCTTTGCACATAATACAGGTAAGGTGTTGTCTTTCTGGGATGCTTTGTAGACATTTAACGCACGTCAATGCCATAATTTCGGTCTGACTCCTATATTTTGGCAGCAGGATAGTGTCGTGGTGCCGTGTATATTTTGAGAAGTATTTGTGAAATTATAACCTCACTTTTTTTGTGATCTCGAGTCCGATCTTCACAATTTTTGTTGTGATGGTAATGTTTTGCACTTTACACATGTGAAAGCACTCATAAAAAGAATTCAAGCACCCTTTCATAGAATGATTGACACATAATAATTGTTTATTTTGTCGGAAGTTTTTTAAGTTTTTTTGTTTTCAAATAATTCGGTAGTTCTGCACTTTAGGTTGAAGATAATACTTCCCCAACTAATTTATGCACTGTTTGATATGATGGAGATAGTATTTTTATTATTCGAATAAGGAAAATCTATTTAAAACATTTTATTTGTAACTAGCAGCGCCTCGCGGTTTCACCCGCGTAATTCCCGTTCCCGTGGGAATTCCGGGATAAAATATAGCCTATGTTCATCAGGGATAATGTAGGATTCTAATGGTAAAAGAATTTTTTTAATCGGTCCAGTAGTTTCGGAGCCTATTCAATTCATACAAACAAACAAACAAACAAAAAATCAAACCTTTCCTCTTTATAATATTTGTATAGAAGACACAGCAAGGATAATGTTGTCCCTGCTAGCGCCACCTAGTTCTTTGTACCTACACTACATAAATCTATTAATTGCAGTTAGCCAGCCCTATCCAATAATAAGTAAACTAAAAACATAAACAAACCGGTTTGACTGTGGTAGGTACATTAATCTACTTAGACTGTAAGACGCCCTGAGGTAAAAATAAATTGGGCAAGGTCTAAGGTTAAAAATTAGCTTTATAACCAGCTATAAAAAAGCCAATATAACATGAGCTCCCATTTCTAGAATTTTTAATGATGTTATAGTTCAGGTTAGGCTGGATGCATAATAATTGTAATTTTTATTTAATTTCTCAAATTGTTGCCCACAGTTTTCCTTTCATGAGACCTTAGAGATACAGGTTTTCTGATAAAATCACCCATTTTCGATCGACTAGAACCTACTATGGTTGAAATCAGCATGGAATTAAATATTTCATACTAAAGCCCGTATGCTGATAAAGAACTCAAGCATAGATTTGAGTAGAGATTTTCATACAAAAGTCTATGCTTGAGTCCGGATCAGTGCTTAAGCAGTAAATCAGCATACAGGACTAATTCATTTTTAATAAAAAAAAATAAAAACGAAAGTACAAGGCTATTTTAGCTTTCATTAGATTACTCAATATGGTAAAGAAAATTTTTTAATTTCATATTCCGTTCTACCCTCTCTTATAGTCCCTAATTTTCAGAATATTGTCGGCCTATAACATTTCATGGGTTGTAACAAACTATTACTATTCCAAAGGTGTTGGGGCATTTCAGGTCCCGATTTGCATACATTTAGTTAATTTTTAGATTAATTTTGTTATTTATAACTTTTGTTGGTTTCATCATAATCTAATAAGCAGTAGCAGGCACAAAAATGTAAAATGAAGTCATTATTTTGACGTTTGTAAACATCTGTGAATACGATGAATAACATTAAAAAAAAAGCTTCATTTGTGTTGTAAAATGTTTAATAACTAATGATTCCCGCTGCTTTATAATGACATTATTACATTTTTTAAAACTGCACTATATGTGTTTTGTAACAAACAAAGTTCCATCATTGCAAGTTAAAAAAATGTAGGACCTAGGCTCCATTCAATTTGCCCCAGACCCTTTCAACTCTCTAACTTAGACGGTTCACCTCTGGTGGAGGTGACAGACAGGCATTGAAGTATTCCATTTTTTCAAAACTGGATCATTCCACTATTCCACTAAATGTCAAAGTTTGGATGTTTGTATTTCAATCATACTGAAACTACGGGTAACTCCCATTTGTTCTGTAGGACTGTTTTTAAAACTTTTTTATCCCTGTAGTCCTACCCAAATGGAAGTTACCTGAAACTACTGATCCGATTTGGATAAAATTATTTTGTTTATAAACTGTAACAATAAAATCACTAAATAGAACTTGGATGACCATCTCCAGCATGTATTGTATAGTATAATTGTTTGGCCTTCAATATTTGTCATAGCCATTTATTTCATTAGTAATTATGTAATAATGACCTTGCCTCAATGGTTGATTGGTAAATTCAATGTACACATAGTGGAATGAAAACCTTAAACACTTATAAACTCATAAATACTTATTAAATATCTGAAAGCAATAAAGCAACGCCTGGTTTACTAGAGAAGGAAGGTGGCATTATTCGTTTATATTTTGGTGAATGATTCTCGCGGCTGTTAACTATACCTTGATTTTAGTACAAAATAGTAGGTATAACAAGCTTATTAGTGATGCATATCTCAAAACTCTGAAATACTTGTAACTTTTATGGTGTCCAATTTAATATTTGTTCTTCTTAAAATTCATAACATTGCTTAGCATTTTACTTAAGTACTCAACCTCTCTTTTTTTGGTTATTATTTCAGACAGCACTATCAATATTTTTTCAAGAAGTGGCTCTTCCCAGTGGAGCTAATGGCATTGCAGCACCACATTATCGTCAGGTACTAATTTTTTTACGGTTTGGTAAATACGTACCTACTTATAATGCATAGTAACACCCAGACACAGAACAGACATCTTTGCCACATACAAAATGTTTGTTCTCGGTGGGGATCGAATCCACGACCCACAGCACGGAAGGCAGGGCTATAACTGACTGAGCCATGACGCCTGAAAGAGTAATAAATAAATAAATAAATATTCACGGACACTTAACACAACGCCTTCTAGTCCCAAACTAAGCAAAGCTTGTACTATGGAAACTAAGATGGCTGATAGAATACAAACATACATTTTTAGTAGTACCCAATGATGTTATGAAAGATCATTGAGTAGAACCCAAACACAGTGACACAGTTTAGCAGTGAGATGCTTCTCTGTTGCGTAATGGTCGCCCCAAAATCTTTAATTGATTATAACTATTTACTTTACTGGTACCTAACACTCTAGTCCTACTAATATTATAATTCCGAAAGTTTTTTTTTTATGATAAAATTAATGGAACAAGCTAATAGCTCACCTGATGTTAAGTGGTAACTTCTGCCTATCAGAGCAAGTACAATGAGAACGTGCCCTGTAAGGCAATGCACTGCGTCCATCACTCTTAGACGTAAAGATCTTGAAATTTGTAACGATGTATGTATGTTTACGCAAAAACTACTGATCCGATTTTGATGAATCTTGGAAATATATACTGTCCATGACCTGGATTAACACATAGGCTACTTTTTATCCCGGAAAATCAATGTGATCCAACGGGACGCGAACGAAGTCGTGGGCGGAAGTCAGTATAAAATAAAGAGACCACTCAAACAATATTCGGAAATGCTATGTATACTATACTGTTAGTGTTCCTTTAATAAATAAATAATAATAATAGGCTATTACATCTATTCAAGATGATTTATACAGCGTCAGGAGGCAACCTATGCCTACACTTAACGACACACTGTAGTGCCTGAAAAATCCATTGATGCACGGCCGGGATTCGAAGTGCAATCCCACTCGGCCAACACGGCTATATAAAAAAATAAATAATGTAAATAAATAAAGAGACCACAAAATATTGCAGCAACTAATGACGCCGTGCAATACTCCGGCGACGCCGCCGAACTTCCCGGACGCGCTAGCGGCGTTCGCGCGGCTGTCCACGGGCGGGCAGGCCGCGGCGGCCGCTCCGCCCGTCGCGCCGCCCGTCTCACCGCTCGCCACACATCCCCCGCCGCAGCACCAGATGAACCAAATCAACATGTTCCCCGGCTCTCCGAACGCGCAAACTAACTACACTCCTCTCTCATGCTCAACTGCTGTAAGTACACTATTTGTGAAAGTCAATTAGGTATGTTTTTTTTTTCAGTAATGGCTGATTTACACTTTGTACAAGTGCGAAGTGCTAAGCGGTTAGTTAACGTGTTTTTTGGTGTTAAGTTTTAAGTTAGTTTATATAGTATTACCTTCGTATTTATGTTTATTTAAGATAGGTTCATGTGTATGTAAGTTTTGGCTAAATTGAAAAGAATGCTATTTTAGCATTAAGTTCGCCTGTATACACTACTTTTAAGTTGTGCAATAAAGAATTTTCTATCTATCTATCTAAGTGTATTCAGAACGTTCACACAGTTTAGTTTAGTTGATTCTGCTATTTATTACTCCAGATTGATCCATTCGTGTTGCCGAGTAATTATTGCTCAAAAAATTGCCCGTATACGTATAAGCGCACCAAGTTAGGGCGACGCTTCGAGTGCGGGGTGAGCGCGGGTGTGCGGGGGAATTTACTTAACAGTAAAAATAGACTCGGCTTCTAATCACTTTACTTCGCACTTGCACTTGTTACCTGCACTCATCACTTAACAGGTATGCGTTTACACGCTGATTTTACTTATCGCATAACACTTGCACTTGTCACTCGCGCTTGATACTTAACAAAGTGTAAACCAGGTATAAGTCACAAGGAACATTTAGTGCAGCTCAGAACTGATCTGAACGAACATGAGCAGCGCTACAATACGATGGGTCGCTATAGTTTCTACTAAACACAATGCCACAAACCAAATATGTATTGTAGACGACTGGCCCAGTGTGCTAGCTATATAATTTGCTTTATCGTGTATTCTTTTATTGCAGGTATGCAGCGAAAATATGCCGAGATAAACGAGTGGTATTAGTTTAGGAGCATCAATAATTTATTTTTGTAATGGTGCGCAATGTTAGCTGTGGAATTGTGTATGAAAATGTATAATTACTCTAGGAAATGACCCACTACAGCGTGGTTTTCTGGACTTCATTTGGGTATGGTGTGTATGCGTGTGTAGTCAATCATGTTAATATTGAAATGAAAAATGTGTTATATATTTATAACTTCAACAGTTTCAACTTACCTATGCACAGAAACCCTATTAAAGACCTACTACCTACCTAATTGTTTAGAATTACGGGTATGTAAGTAATCAAAATTTATAGTTGTGATTCTAGTTCTTGGTAAAAACTAAATTTATCTAATAATTAACTAACCATGAATGTACGTCTATGCTGATAAATGAATTTAGAAGGCAACTACCCTTGTTAAACCCTTAAAGCTTGTAGTTCTTGATGTTTAAGAATTATCTTAATATCTCAGATTTTTGGATATTTTTGGTTTTTAAAATGTACATAAGAATAGTTGCCTTCTTTAGTAGCTCTAGTAAACGTTGTACAACCATCTTTAAATCAATGTTGATATTAAATATTTTTATTTTAGTGTTATTTCAATACCTATTGTCTTACTTTTTATAAGACGTAAAATTTGCTTTTTTTTGGCATATTGTAAGAATAAAACAAGTTGCATGAAATTATGTATTTTCAGTACTTAAGGAGTATCTTATTTCTTAGGTATTTGTGTCTGTAATAGATAAATACTTAGTTAATTGAATTATTACTTGAATCGTCATAAAATAGGTAGGTAAGTGAAAATATTCAATCAGCATTGCATTACATTTAGCGAGTAGGTAATCAAATAATAAAATTACCTGATTACAACTTTAACTAGAAGTTGTGGATTTTCTTTTAATGATATCCGAGTAGACCTAGGCAGGTAAGGTACCTACATAAATTTGTTAGGTTTGCGAGGTCTAAAAATTGTTGTTTGTAGATTTATATTTGTATTTTTGCTTCAGAACTCGATTGCATCCTTGGGTAATTCTCAGGGCTCACACATTAGAATGTTTACTTCGTTTGAGTATTAGCTGAAATTTTCACAAGCAGCAAGTAGGTTAGGCACCTACCTACATATGGCGAGGGTTCATAAAATTGAAGGAAATTAGCCAGGGCTTTGAAAAGGGTATGTTACCTATGCCACAGAATAATAAGGGCACGTCCTCAGTGAATGTGCTTAATGAGGCAATACATCCTTATAGGCAGTGATTACCATTTATCATCAGGTGGGCTTGTTCTATCAATAGTTGTATAAAAAAAAAGTACAACCATATACCTATGTTAGTCAAAGAATGTAGGTAAACTTAGTCCTTACGTAAGAAGAAGCGGGACTCCCATTCTACCAAACTAGCAAAGCAAAATGGGACATTCGTTTAGCCACTATAAAAATAAAGCATTGTTAGTTGACCGGAAACCATGCTGCCATGTTGGCAACAACGTAGCAGCCTGGCAATCGGCAATGCTGGCTGGCATAGGCATGCACTAGGTTATAGGAATTTAGGATTATGATTATCTTTGGAAGCCTCGGTGGGCGAGTCCGTTCGCACGTGACCGGACGGACTTGTTTGAACTCTGTTAAAAAAGCTACTTTCATTATTGAATTAGTAACATTTATGTAGGTAGGTATACGTAGGTACTAAACTACAGATTAACACACGTTTAAACTTAGTACAAGACATAAATGAACATATCTAGCAAAGATCATTTTTAACGAATAATACCTGAAACTGAAACCACTAGGTCTAAATTATTTACTTTATTGCTTCCATTATTTCCATAGACATCTAAAATAGGTAGGTACCCAGTATTAAATATGTACCTACCTAGTGAATTTATTTACATATTTAAAATTATGATAATTTATAGGTAATCATTATTATATGTATAGAATGTAACTTCTGCAATATTATTTACATGCTTCATCATCATCATCATCAACCTATATCGGTCCACTGCTGGACGTAGGTCTCTCCCACGACGACGCGCCACTGAGCCCGGTCTTCGGCTCGTCTCATCCAGTGTTTGTCAGCTACATGTCTCAGATCGTCACCCCACCTAGCCGGAGGGCGTCCTACACTACGCTTGCCTAAACCTAAACGCGGTCTCCACTCGAGTATTATTTTGCTCCAACGATTGTCGGTTCTGCGGCAAACATGGCCGGCCCACTGTCACTTCAGCTTACTAATCCTCTGAGCTATGTCGTATAAATACATGTTTGCTATAAATAATTGACCACTCCATACGGGGAACGTAACCATACTGACGCTTTTTTTTTTAATTTTTAACCCCCCCCTCCTCTCGGCGGAAATATATTAAAATTTAAAATAGTTTTTTGCAAACAGGAAGTTGAAAAAATATTATAAAAAAAAGCGTGAGAATTTTCTAGAGGATATTGACTACGTGACAAAAACCTTCATCCCCCTGTGACCAAGCGTGGTATTTTAAAGACAAACATAGTATGGGTATGTTCCCTAAGTACAGTAGAGAGAATAAAAGTTTAGTAAAAACAACTCTATTTTTCAGTTTTACTGTAGGTAGTAGGTACTATTATAGCAACATGAGCAAAATATAACTTTAGTGAACACAAATCCTTTTATTGGTCTAAAACTATTGAACTGAGCCTCATGCATGTTTCCTTTATATATACATCATCTCAGCCATTGAAGACATTTTCTTAGGTATATGAACTAATGTTTCAAAATAACTAGCTAATTCATCGATTGTGATATCACATGGAGGATTCAACGCCTGCTGTGAACATGAAGCTGTTTGAGTGTGCTGAATCATTTCTCTGTTTTCACTTGAATGTGATGAGCTGTTCCTAAACTTCTTCCACCATTTGTTCTCAGAGCTTGAAGTTGAAGCTGAATTTAGCTGTTTTGAGTCATTTGATATTTTTAGCTGATTACAAGTTTTAACTAGAGTGCATAGATTAAGTGACTCTATGCTACAGTTTTCGTGTGTACAATTGCATTCTTGTTGACACTGCACTTTATTCAGACTGTTCTTTACAATTTGTAACACGGGTTCTCTTAGTATTTTATTATTGTTAACTTTTTTCTTCTTTTTACTTATTGCTGTATTTGCATTCTTTTTCTGAAAAGTACAATCACATACAGCATTTTGAATGTAGTGTCTCTTAGGCAAACCTCTTCTTCTAGAAATATTAAATGGATTTTCATTGTTTGCTTCGATAACTTTCATAGGCTCTATTTCTAGTCTCCCCATCTCTTCTCGTAGCAATAAATCTTCTTTAGCCATTTTGAGTTAAACTGAAAAGGAAAGTAACATCAGAATTTGATATCAAAGAGTTTACCTCTTATCTATTGTTTTGTTTATTATTATAACTGCATACACTACTGTAGTAGAAACATCGTAGTAGGTACCTAGTTGCTTGCTTGATTTGATTACCAAGGTAAAAGGGTATAATGTGGCAATTACAATAGAGCAGACTGATAATATAGCCACAGTCTGTACTACTCTTGATCATAAAGTTTATAAATTGGTATTATTTAGAATGAAAGAAGAAACAACCAGTCTGTGATGCCATGCAACTCCCCCCCACTCCTGTTTCGTGAGTCATCTATAGGTGTAGGTATACTTTTTTAGTAAGTTATTTTTCACTTAAGAAACTAGCGTGTACTCTAGTGCATACTATCAAAGCAATGGGCAATGTTGACCTTCAATTTCAACTACTATATGTGGTCACGATACAAAAAGCGAGCCACACGTAAAACGCACGAGGGAGTGCAAAAGGAAAGGAATTTAGACCTTTACTTTAAAAAGTTTAGATAAATAAGACACAATAAAATAACTGTCTAGAAGGAAATAAATATAAAGCGTAATAGATCGCGATGACATGAAGATGGTATCAAACAAGTTCTAGAAATCACACTTATCAATGCATACCAATATTCGAAATCAATTAACAGAAACTACATACTTACCATTCGTTCTGCATGCATCAAAAATAGATAGAACACGAAAAAATAATAACACACAAAACAATTTCCTTTCAACAGTTTCAACAACTCAACTCCACAACAAACAAAATATTTCGGCGCTCTTATTTTTACGAACTTTTGGTTTCGTGACGTCACGTTAGCAAACAACAATAACAAACATTTTTTGGGATAGGGTAAGGGTGATGATGATGATTAAGTACTAGGTATGTAGTAGAGATAGAAGTTGGATAGGCGGTCATCTGTATAGTGGTGCAAACATACATACATCCTTACTTGTGCTAACAGAGGCACTTGTACCACTTGTACTAATATTCTGAGTTTAATCTAGAGGTGCTTGCTTACAAAATAGGTAGGTCGGTATACCTACCTACCTATTTTGGTTTGGAGTCATATTTCCTGATTTGATTTGATTAGTTACTGTTAGTGTGGTGTTAGTGCCTGGCCTTTGCTAGGGGGATTTATCTATTGATTGTGACGTTGTAGTTACGATGGAACGGAATCCTGTTATCATTGCTGCCACAGCAAGACAAACTGCATCAGTAAGGAACCTTTTCAAATTACCTACCTATTTATCTTTATAATCATGTACCTTTTCAAATGTACCTACTTACCGCAGTACAAATCACTAACTTATATTTCTTACATTATTGCAGTTAATATTTCTTCATGGTCTTGGAGATACAGGGTGAGTTTATTTCATTTCGGCCGCCCTAAAACTCTTGCTGATAGATATAACTCGGTCTAAAAATCTGTGGATCTAATCCTCAATCCAGGTCCACAGATATTTTGATTGAGTTATACCTTTACAATACCTACATCTATGTACCTACTTACTTTGCAACTATTTGTTTAAGTCATGGTTGGGCAAGCACGATTGCGGCAATTAGAGGGTCACATGTTAAAGTGATCTGCCCTACTGCATCAACGATTCCTGTAACTCTGAATGCTGGTTTTCGCATGCCATCATGGTTTGACCTCCGGACATTGGATGCTACTGCTGCTGAGGATGACGAAGGAATCATGAGAGCAACAGCACTAGTTCATGGATTGATTGCTGAGGAAGTCAAAGTAAGGCCATTCTATCTATGCACTCGCTGAATATTATCATCAATATATATAAAACTCTTTTAAACTGATTTAGAATCAACGCACAGCCTAAACTATAAGGTATGAAGTTGGGAATTTGGAAATTTGGTAGTACCTTATGTAGTGTAGGGGTGCACTAAGAAAGGAATTTTGAAAAGTCACACTCTAAAGAGTCTAGAACGCGAGCAAAGCCGCGGGCGACCACTAGTAAATAATAAATGTTCAAAGAAGTAGGTACTTCAATACTCATTGGTTTAGGTGGGTGTTGAGTGAGACTGCTACACATTGTATAACTTTAGCAGTTTCATCATTTTAGCTTGGAATTTTCAATAATGCCCTCTGCACTGCTCCGAAAAACTATTTAAATACATATTTAATCTAAGAAGTTAAATTTCATTTATAGTGTTCCTGTCCAGTTTTTAAAAAACAGAACGCTTATGGTTTCCCTCTGGTGTCTGTCTGTCACCTCCACCAGAACATAAAGACACTGCTTTGTACCCTATCGAATGAAAGCTAAGAACTTAACTAAAAAATCCTCATACTTTTTATAATTTTTTTATTAAAATAAAATTTGTTGAAGGAGAAAAATCATTTAACATGAAATATTTTATTCCAGACAGATTTCAAAAATTAATTTTTTAGACAATCTGTATCATTATAGACTCTTTTATGGAAAATTATAAGCAACTTGTAAAAGTAGACTTAATTCGAGAAATTAAATAAAAA
The DNA here is from genome assembly GCA_947507515.1 of Eulithis testata. Taxonomy (NCBI): domain Eukaryota; kingdom Metazoa; phylum Arthropoda; class Insecta; order Lepidoptera; family Geometridae; genus Eulithis; species Eulithis testata. Next base: position 5,872,495 of record OX382205.1, read on the forward strand.
CCACAATTTTGTAACTAACATAATACTAACTAACATAACGCAAATATAACTTGCGCCTTGCCCAATTTATCTAAAATGGTAGCTTAGCTAAGCGACGTTTTACGCGGTCACTATTTGGATGGGTGACCGTTAGTGGCAATTAGATCTGAGCGCTTTGTGCTTCGGAGGGCACGTTAAACTGTCGGTCCCGGCTCTAACAGTCGTTAAGTCATGACGGAGGTTTTAAGGCGGTCTAAAAACTTCGTCACCAGAGTACTCATACGAACTTGCTTTTAATCTATACCTACTATTATAAAACTGTAGAAAAACCAAAAACTAAAATTAAAGATATGGATTAACTGAATATGCAGATCTACTAAATAATTCGATTCTGATTCTGAAAATCGAGTTTGTCTGTTTATTTGTTTGTTCGCGGATCACGCCTAAACTACTGGACCAATTTCAATGAAACTTATACCATTCGGAAGCCCTTTTTCCGGATTGAAACATAGGCTTCATTTTATTGAAATGAAAGACGTGGATTCTTAGATACAGCTTGACCTCTATAAACCAAAAGCCACCTTTGGCATGAGGTTCATCGTATGCTGGTTGACAGATATTTTGGTGGAAAGTTTCGCACGCGTACGAAGTCGCGGGTATCAGCTAGTGTGATATTATTTGTGAATGTCTTTGGCGAAACTCAATAAATAATAATCATTTACAGGCTGGCATTCCAGCAAACAGAATACTACTGGGTGGATTTTCTCAAGGCGGAGCTTTGGCGTTACACTCGGCCCTGACATATCCTGAAGCCCTGGCTGGAGTTATGTCTCTTTCATGCTGGCTACCGAGACATGCTACATTCCCTGATGCTGTCAAATGTCCTTTGGAAATGCCAGTGAGTTTTGAAATCAGTATACCTACCTAATCTAGATACCTACTTACTGGAATCCTTGCTCTATACTTGTTTACGAGTATATTTCAATGTACCTACCTACTCATGTATTCGTACTACCTACTCTGTTTATTCGCGACGAGTGTGAGTAGCCACACAAACCTTTCGTGGTTTATAGCGTACAACATCTAAAATAGTACATTACTGCAGCGGCCAGCATATGAGGCAATGATGGACGAACGTGTAAATGTAGGCCGAATCGAAGACGATTTTTGAAATGATACTTCTAATGTGACTTCCAACAAGGTTGCGTTAAGCGCTCCTGGAGAGGGGAATAGAAAGAGACAGAGCGAGAGTGAATGCGTGGCACTCGAAGTTTCACTTCTTCCGCGCGTAGGGACTCCACGCACCAATGGTTTTTTTAATAATCAGCTTTCTATTTCAAAGCCTGTTCGCATGCCCAGCGTGGCGATTAGGGCAAACCCTAACAAATGATGGACGAGAAGAGCCGAAGACCGGGCTCAGTGGCGCGTCTTGGGAGAGACCTACGTCCAGCAGAGGACTGATATAGGTTGAGGATGATGATGATGATGATGATGGGATAAAGCACTGGCTTAGGTCGTGGGCTCTTGAATCCCGAAGTCACGAAGGATGTTAACACCTGAGCGAAGAGAGCGTGTTGACTAGGATCCGTAGTGACAGTGGAATTCAAGCTCGCCCAACTATCTACCTACCTACTCTACCTTTCTACAAACTGCAAGACAACAAAAAGTAGTGCAAAATGGTCGTGTATTTAGGATGTAGATAAGTTGGTATTCAGAAAAGTTTGAATATCGAACAAATCACTACCACAGATCATAATACCTATGTAGGTACCTAACTAGTATACCGCGTGCAGACTATGCCCATGCCGCGGACTTATTGCCACAGCAACATCGCCTTTATTCTCACTAAGGAGCTAGGGCATGAACTTGGCGATGTTGCTGGGGCAATAATTCCGGATTTAATCGCGGCAATCATTCCGGCAGCGGCATGGGCATGTGTGAACGCGGTATAAGAATAAAGGCGATGTTGCTGTGGCAATAATTCCGGAATTAATGGCGGCATTAATGCCGGCGGCGGCGGCGGCGGCATGGGCGTAGTGTGCACGCGGTAGTAGGTACCACTGGGCTCTCAATTCGGGGTAAACGACAGTTTCAACTATTTATCTAAAAGGTGTTTAGGGTTAATGAAATACTTGTTGTTTATAAATGCACTCACTTTAAATACTAATCAATGTGGTTAACCCACAAGTTATTGCATAGATAATACCTAGATACATACCTACTAGGTATAATGTAAGTAAAACTACTATTCGATTCTTCAAGTCAATAGCTTTAGTATAATACTAAAGCTATTGACTTGAGGAATCGTTTAAGATCTTATTTGTCAGCACGTACCTACTACCTATCATTAAAAAGAAAGTGCAAAAAAATATGTGATATAACCAATGATGTTTTAAAAAGGGTTTTTATATAAATGTCCCCTTTTTAAAACATCATTGGATATAACATATTTTTTTTATAAAGCATTATCAAAATGGCAAAAATACAGGAGGGAGGTCGTATGCCACCTATCCTAACAAACAATACCAATAGTAGTAGGTAGGTATGCTTTAGACCCGTGGTCGTCAAACTGTGGCCCGCAGGCAGCATGCGGCCCGTGTCCGTTATTTGTGCGGCCCGCGACAAAGTAAAATATTTCAATGGTCAACTATATACCTACACTAGCTGCACCCCGAGGTTTCACCCGTGTAGTTCCCGTTCCCGTGGGAATACCATGATTTAAAGTATTCCATGTGTTAATCCAGTTCCAGGTTATAAACTATCTGTGTGCCAAATTTCATCCAAATCCGTTCAGTAGTTTTTGCGTGAAAGAATTACAAACATCCATCCATCCATCCATACCAAACTTTCGCGTTTATAATAGTAAGTAGGATGTCAAACAAGAATCAGATTTTGCGTTCGAAACCGATAGTCCGACGAAACCGAAACCGACGATACCATGATTTGCTTGTCAAACTTGTCAAATCATATACATTTTCAAGCGATAAAGTCATTGTTATCGTTAAAATTAAAGTGTTGCACCCTAAAGGTAGCCATTGACGATACGTCCATCAATCCAAATGGAGTGCACGTCTTCCAAAATCGTTTCGTGAATGTGATAAACGTATGCCAATTAAATGGATATCTTCCAGCTTTGGATTTCCAAACGGATTGAAATCCATGCATCCAATCCAAATGGACGTCATCCGCGGCCGACTGTCAATGTCAAAAACGAGCGCCACGCCATTTGGAAGCCGTCCGGATTGTCCGTGAATGGGCAAAACCGCGTCCATTTTTTTGTGATTTTCGTCTCAGTTTATGCTTTGTGTTGACGGCGGATACATGTGTTGTAATTATGTCTACGTCTGCCCGTGACTTTGTTTTAGAAGTAATTGAAAAAATTCAAATATAAATATAAATGTACTTCTTTTTTCCAACCACCCTTTCATCCATTTTCTCCTACGTCTTTTCTGTATTTTTATCGAAATGCACACTGCTGTTGCCACCGTTAAAAAATCCATTGTTTTGTTCCGTACGTGTACGTATATACGTCACGTACGTACGGAAGTTAATATACTTGATAGCGTGCAATATTCGAAGTGGCGGCGGCGCGTACGTCCAAATGGAAGTCAGTCAATGTGCCCATAATTTGGAGTATATCCATTGGGAATGCGTCCATTTGGAAATCTTCTAAATGGATGCATCGTCAATGGCTACCTTAACGCTCTTGGAGCGCCTTCACATAGGTACTCTGCGGCCCGGCGGCGCGGCGCTGGCACTTACATTGTCATGTGTGGCCCTTGGCCAGTAAAGTGTGACGGCCGCTGCTCTAGACTCTAAAGTTTAGAGTATGCCGTGTTTATCCTCTTATCATCACTACCGATGTACCTACATTATCAAATTTCAGTTGAGAATATTAAATAAACTTTTAGAGCGGGTATTTTAGTACCTAGGTAGTCTGGTTTTAGTTTTCAAACTGATTTTTTTAAATATTTTTTTAATGTAATTTCAGATTTTCCAAGCTCATGGAGATTGTGATCCAGTTGTTCCGTATAAGTGGGGTCAGATGACAGCTGCTTTCTTGAAAACTTTTATGAAGAATATTGAGTTCAACACATACCGCGGCCTAACACACTCCTCCTCAGATCCAGAACTCAAAGACATGAGAGCATTCATAGAAAAAACTTTGGCAGCCGTAAAGTAAAATGTCCTATAAAGTAGATAAGTACTCCTATTTCCCGGGAGTCACCTACTGGTACCTACATTTCACTAGGTAGGTAGGTACCGTTATAATTTACTTTCAGTAGGTACCTAGGTCCCTATATGTATAGAAAATATAAAGAAATACCTAATAATAAATCGTCAACTATGAATTACGTAGGTACATGGGAAAACATATAAATTGGCATTTCCTTTTACATTTTACCTAGCTATATTTTAAAGTTGCCTCACTAAATACTTAACACCCATAATATTATTTATTATAGTAGGTGCAAAGAATATTATAAAGTAGATTAGATTATAAAGTTTATGGGTATGTATGGTCTACCTACCTACTATTAAGATTGATTATTAGTTTTAAATAAACACATTGCATTTCACAGTATTTGACTTTTATTCCGTAAATAGGTACCCTAAGTACTACCACATACTACCTGTCTACCTACCACAGGCATGGATTTAATTATAGTAGGTATTGTATTGTAGGAGATATTTTGGCTTGCCGATGTCGTGACATGGCGTAGAGGACATCTAGACGTTAGGCCAGGACGTTGACGTTGACAGAAACATCGCAGTAGTTTCGTTCTATAGAGTTATACCTTCGAGATTGTTGGTCTGTGGTTCTACACCATCGACATCACGGAGACGAGGGAGTGTTGGTGGTTAGGTCTATGGTTTGACGAGAATCTATGGAAACGATTGGAGATGGTCGTCTGGTGATTTTTTGTGCACACTTCTGAATTTGTAATTTGATCGTTTTTATGTCTATTCGAGTAAAATCAATAAGATTTTGAAGCTCTGTTTCTCTTTTTGAGTAATGTCTGATCAAGTTTCCAAAATCAGAAGTGGGATACGAAAGTCCATTGTTCCCCACTTTGTTTGGCTATCTGTTCGGTTAATTTTCTGTTTCATAAAAATGTGCGGTGATGAGCATTGTCAACGAGACTGCTTGACTCCTGCTGCTACTAGTTGGCATCGAGACTGCAAGACACACGATAAGTATGGAGAAGCGAGTCATGGAGAAGATGAGCACCAAGGTCGCGGATCTTGAGGAGTGATTTTCCATGCAAATCGTGTTGTGAATGCTATCCACCCAATTAACACAGTCAGTGGTAAGATCCAACCAATATTCTTATGTTCAAGCATTGATCCTAGTTTGCAAACATTGGTGATCATGCAACGTTTACACAATGCCAGTGACTGGACCCAGTTGTCTTAGTTTCGAATCCAGTCACTGCCAAAACGGCACAAAACTATTGTTTACATGCCCCAGTAACAAGTCAGCGCTGGACTGGGTTACTGTACTGCCATGTTACTGACCTCGTATAAACCTACCTTCAAGCTAAGTATGGAAAGATGTGTCTTTTGGGTTGAGTAAGTCAACTGTGTGACTGGTTTTGGTGTTAAGATTCTTCCGTACCTACCGATTGTACCTACTGTGCATTCAATTATACCTACCTACCTACTAATTTTAATTCATGGAGTGAAAATAAGATCTGCACCGAGTTAAAAACTTAAATTTGAGAACTGTTGCATAGTGTTCAAGCTGATCAAGACTGTATGTACCCTTGCAGTTGACAACTAATTTGTAACTTGTCTTTACAAAATAAAATCATTTGAATTTGACTGACATCTCTCGCTGGGATGTATTGTGTAACCGAGATGGACATAGACCTGATGGCATTAGTGTTCCAGTATCTTCAATGGTGTTATGTATGGAGAGGAGAATGACCTGTTCAACTCATGCAGTTCCCTTTTAGACCTGTCTTTTTTTGTGGTGTACCTACTTACTAAGAATAGCAAGAATGGCCGAATGCGGAGTTTAGTGAAAACGTCGGCTGATCAGTACTTATGCATTTTTGTTCTTTGTCAGGAACCAAACTCAATGTGCGATACGGTTGGTGGGATGGTGCAGAACCCCTGTGTCCTGTCTGTACAACTGTTTGCCATGTGTGGAGCGACAGTGCATCACATCTGTGTCGTGTCTGGCTGTGCACCTGCTTCACGCCGTGTAGCGCTAAGACGTAGAGCGTCTGCTTCATGCCTGTCTGCGCTTCTTTCCTTAACCAGGGTCGCGGTTCAAGTTAAGCTTCACGTAGTGCCTCTGACTTGTTCTCTGTTTACCCAAGTTAAGCTTCACGTAGTGCCTCTGACTTGTTCTCTGTTTACTTAAGTTAAGCTTCACGGTGTGCCTCTGACTTGTTCTCTGTTTACTTAAGTTAAGCTTCACGGTGTGCCTCTGACTTGTTCTCTGTTTACTTAAGTTAAGCTTCACGGTGTGCCTCTGACTTGTTCTCTGTTTACCTAAGTTAAGATTCATGTTGTGCCTATAACTTGTTCTCTGTTTACCTAAGTTAAGATTCATGTTGTGCCTATAACTTGTTCTCTGTTTACCTAAGTTAAGATTCACGTTGTGCCTATAACTTGTTCTCTGCTTACTGTTTACCTAAGTTAAGCTTCACGTTGTGCCTCTAACTTGTTGTCTGTTTACCTAAGTTATGTTATGCTTCATGTACTGGTATGTGCGCCTCGCGCGCCTGGCATGTGCGCCTCGCGCGCCTGGTATCTGCGCCTCGCGCACCTGGCATGTGCGCCTCGCGCACCTGGCATGTGCGCCTCGCGCAACTGGTATCTGTGCCTCGTGCACCTGGGATGTCTGCCTCGCGCACCTGGTATCTGGCATGTGCGCCTCGCGTACCTGAGATGTGCGCCTCGCGCACCTGGCGTGTGCGCCTCGCGCACCTGGCATGTGCGCTTCGCGCGCCTGGCATGTGCGCCTCGCGCGCCTGGTATCTGCGCCTCGTACGCCTGGTATGTGCGTCTCGCGCACCTGGTATCTGGTATGTGCGCCTCGCGCACCTGGTATGTGCGTCTCGCGCACCTGGTATCTGATATGTGCGCCTCGCGCACCTGGTATGTGCGTCTCGCGCACCTGGTATCTGGTATGTGCACCTCGCGCACCTGGTATGTGTGCCTTGCGCACCTGGTATGTGGTATGTGCGCCTAGCGCACTTGGTATGTGGTATGTGCGTCTCGCGCACCTGGTAAGTGGTATGTGCTCCTCGTGCACCTAGTATGTGCGCCACGCCGCCTTATAGCGTCGTGTCGTCGCGCTGCACTTGCGCGACTTGGTTGCGCATGAGATGCGCGCTACGCCGCTTCGCAGCGTCGGTTGTTCGCGCTGCACTTGCGCGACTTTGTTGCGCATGAGATGCGCGCTACACCGCTTCGCAGCGTCGGGTCGTCGCGCTGCACTTGCGCGACTTGATTGCGCATGAGATGTGCGCTACACCGCTTCGCAGCGTCGGGTCGTCGCGCTGCACTTGCGTGACTTGGTTGCGCATGAGATGCGCGCTACGCCGCTTCGCAGCGTCGGGTCGTCGCGCTGCACTTGCGTGACTTGGTTGCGCATGAGATGCGCGCTACACCGCTTCGCAGCGTCGGGTCGTCGCGCTGCACTTGCGCGACTTGATTGCGCATGAGATGCGCGCTACGCCGCTTCGCAGCGTCGGGTCGTCGCGCTGCACTTGCGCGACTTGATTGCGCATGAGATGTGCTCTACGCCGCTTCGCAGCGTCGGGTCGTCGCGCTGCACTTGCGCGACTTGGTTGCGCATGAGATGCGCGCTACGCCGCTTCGCAGCGTCGGGTCATCGTGCTGCACTTGCGCGACTTGGTTGCGCATGAGATGCGCGCTACGCCGCTTCGCAGCGTCGGTTGTTCGCACTGCATTTGCGCGACTTGGTTGCGCATGAGATGTGCGCTACGCCGCTTCGCAGCGTCGGCTCGTCGCGTTGCACTTGCGTGACTTGGTTGCGCATGAGATGCGCGCTACGCCGCTACGCAGCGTCGGGTATTCGCGCTGCACTTGCGCGACTTGGTTGCGCATGAGATGCGCTCTACGCCGCTTCGCAGCGTCGGGCCGTCGCATCATTACGCGCCGCACCACAGGGAGAAAACCAGCAGGAAGCAGTGGCTTCCACACGCGAGGACGAGTCTTCACAGCTGGGCGCTGGATGCTGCTGAAGACTGACCAGCAGAAATAAAGGAGTTCGAGGCGAACTCTGTCAGGAGAGGCCGTGTAGGAGATATTTTGGCTTGCCGATGTCGTGACATGGCGTAGAGGACATCTAGACGTTAGGCCAGGACGTTGACGTTGACAGAAACATCGCAGTAGTTTCGTTCTATAGAGTTATACGTTCGAGATTGTTGGTCTGTGGTTCTACACCATCGACATCACGGAGACGAGGGAGTGTTGGTGGTTAGGTCTATGGTTTGACGAGAATCTATGGAAGCGATTGGAGATGGTCGTCTGGTGATTTTTTGTGCACACTTCTGAATTTGTAATTTGATCGTTTTTATGTCTATTCGAGTAAAATCAATAAGATTTTGAAGCTCTGTTTCTCTTTTTGAGTAATGTCTGATCAAGTTTCCAAAAGTATACTAAATCTATGACCACAGGCCTTAGGATATAAAATAGTCGTTAGAAAGAAAATAAAATAAGTAAGGGTAATTTCACACGGGCGTTGTCTGTTGCGTTACGTCGTCGCTGCGACGACCGACGAAGGCGGCGCGAAGGTGACGCGCATGTACTGTTTCGAGACAAAGTCAATGTAATAAAACTGCGTGTTTCGACTAAAAACATTCACAACACAATCCTTACAAACGATTTAGAACCATCCGTCCGTACAATAGGTATTCAAAATGTCAAACATGCACAAAGTTTGGCGGTGGAATCGCAAATCGATATCATCTTCACAGAGATGTGCATGTTTTATTGTGAATGTTTTAACGTACGGTAGGTAACTGAGCTCAAATTTGTAGGATTTTTAATGACGATGCCGTTCAGGTTAAACTGGACTACTAGTATAGTATTATATAATCTGTGACTGGACGCATTTATAATAATTGTGTTTCTCGAATTCAGTTAACTTTTAGTACCTAAGTTAGTTGCCTATAGTTTTCTTCTCATGAGACCATAATAATACAGGTTTTCTGAAAAATTTACCCATTTTAGGGGTGTAATTTAGGAGACCGAAAATTATGGCGAAACGAAATCGGTAATAATTTATAAGTTTAAAAAACTGGAAAAACCGACTTCAATTTGATACGCATTTATGATTAAATGATGATGATGATGATGATAGCAGTTCATTGGGTCTGTTCTATTGATCGTAAACACCACAAAAAAACAAAATACGCAATGTCGTGTACATGGATGACGTGTTTTTTCCAGTCAAACTACTAAAAAATATACAACCGAATTGATACCTTTTCCTTTTTTGAAGTCGGTAACTTATACTTATCGAGAATCCATTTCATGAACTACCTTCCGGTTTCACGATCAGATGATTATGATGCTGATGATCATGAGATGCAATTGTCATGAGGGGAATTGTCATGAAATTCATGGGAACTGACTTCAATTTGAAACGTTAAACCTTCATCATTATCAAATATATCACATATCAAATAATGATGATGATGATGATGGAAGTTCATTGGGACTATTTTATTGATCGTTAGCACCACAGAAACGTCACAGGAAAGCAAATACGCAGTGTCGTGTAAGTCAATGACCTGTTTTTTTCGAGTTATTCTTATTTAACTGCCAAACTACTGAACTGATTTCGATAAAAATTTTATGGGACCAATCTGGAAGCATACCCTTTCAGATAGAAAAATCAAATCAGTTCATAAATGACGGAGTTCTAAGGTAACAACCATAAAAAAAAATACAACCGAATTGCGAACCTCCTCTTTTTGGAAGTCGGTTAAAAAACGGCCGTAACTTACGAGGTTCGAAACGGTTGAGCCGCTCCCTCGGGATTGGGCGGCTCCTGTAGGTACTTACAAAAAACGATTTTCCATGAGTTTCCACCAACTTGGTTCTTTGGTGGAAACGCTAGACCCACAGACGAAGGATGAATGGACGGAGTGAAATCTTTGATAGCGTGTCAGTTTTATGTTGGTGTGAGTTTCTAAATTTACATTAGTGTGCGTGAGTAGGGAAGAGATACTATTACGAAATATATCGATAAAAAATGGTCGCATACTCGTACTAATCTCGAAACACACTTACCCACACATGGCTCGCTATTACTGTAATTTAAAAATAAGACTGAAACAGGGTTTTAAGTTACAGAACCTAAATAATAGCTCTTTACTCTTTGTATTCAATGACTTAAATCCTGTTTCATCCTCAGGTTTCTTATTTCTGGACATTTCGGAAACCTAAAACAAAATATTTTATTAGTAACTAATAAATAGGATATTTCTCTATGGGAGAAACCCGTACCCTGCAGTGGGACGCATGAAACGGTTGACGCGACGCGAAATGTCAATTAATGATAAAAACTGCCATTTTAGGGTACCGGCAGCGTAGGTAAATAGGATTTTATTATAGGTAACACAAACAAGGGTTAAATATAAACAAAGGATACAACAACATGGTTGTAAATATCGATAAAATCTTAAGGACGCTGCAGGCACATCACTAGCCGGGAGGCGTAAAACAATGTATTTATTTATCATGAATTAAAGCTTTAAATCCACAGTTAACTACGACTATTTGGTAATTATATGATGCCAGGGACGTATATCTTTCATGTAAAATACATGTATCACTTTAAAACTTCATAAATTCAGATATTTTTGCCAAAAAAACTTACGTGTGAAATGATAATTCTGGGTCTTTTAGTCCACCTTTGGTTGTTCTTGATGGACAGAACACAGCACAACACGACATATTTCTTTAGACTAATGAATATTCGTTTGTAATAACAATCTTTTTGAATTATTTTAGCCTTTTTACGTACACCGGTAGCAATGTTGTGACCGACTAGTCGGTCACAACATTGCTACCGGTGTACACCGACAGCGCGGAGTTGCCAAACTTCCTATAGCTTTCTCTTTTACTCAACGTGATTATCATAATAATAGATAAGGAAACAAGGCAATGCGTTGACATGACGGGCGGGCTGGCAACGTCTCTTTGTGGCTCCGTCCATTCATCCTTCGTCTGTGGCTAGACCACTAAAACCATAGACAAAACAGATTAGTGTTCACAGGCGAAGTATCACAATGGACGGAGTGAAACACAGACGAAGTATCACAATGGACGGAGCCATAAAGACGTTGCCAGCCCGCCCGTCATGTCAACGCATTGCCTTGTTTCCTTATCTATTACTATGATAATCACGTTGAGTAAAAGAGAAAGCTATAGGAAGTTTGGCAACTCCGCGCTGTCTGTGTACTTCGTGTCCGTGCAATGTTGTGACCGACTAGTCGGTCACAACATTGCTACCGGTGTACGTAAAAAGGCTAAAATAATTCAGAAAGATTGTTATTACAAACGAATATTCATTAGTCTAAAGAAATATGTCGTGTTGTGCTGTGTTCTGTCCATCAAGAACAACCAAAGGTGGAGTAAAAGACCCAGAATTATCATTTCACACGTAAGTTTATTTGGCAAAAATATCTTAATTAATGAAGTTTTTAAGTGATATAGGTATTTAACATGAAAGATATACGTCCCTGGCATCGTATAATTACCAAATAGTCGTAGTTAACTGTGGATTTAAAGCTTTAATTCATGATAAATAACTATATTGTTTTACGCCTCCCGGCTAGTGATGTGCCTGCAGCGTCCTTAAGATTTTATCGATATTTACAACCATGTTGATTTATCCTTTGTTTATATTTAACCCTTGTTTGTGTTACCTATATTAAAATCCTATTTACCTACGCGGGCACAAATATTTTGTTTTAGGTTTATTACAACAATTGGTCAATAAAAATTGTTTGGGTTTTATTAACCTCCGACCATCACGAGATCTCAGTTCGGGGCGAACTACTAGTTTTAGTTTATTATTATAACAAGTACTGAAACGATCAAGGCACTCTTGGGTGGTAAGATGCCTGCCCATTGTAGTGGTATAATATAGGTATAACTTTTTATCGTCAAACCTAAAAACAAAAGATACCTAACTTTAGACTGTACATCTATGTTCCTACACATAAATGAGTATGTAAATATTTTATGACTTTATTAGTTTCCGCGAATTAAACCTTCTTTTCTTGCCCTAAACACGTGTTTGATTTATTTTGTTTTCCTGCAGCTTAATTTTCTTGATAGGTAGGCTATGTACGAGGATCCAAGCGTTCAGCCAACAGTAGCTAAATTATTACATTCACTTTCCTTTTTTACTACTGACAACATAGGCCATTTGCCCACAAGCTCACCGGATGTTAAGTAACGCTGTAGTCGAAGATGGTAGCATGCCTAGTCTGGAATGGAGATCGGCTCACAAGTGAGGCTGTGGGAACACACCGTTAGATGATTGGCGACAGATTAGATTCACACATAGTTTTTTTTTTTTTAGTTTCGTGTTATATGATATTAATATTCAAATATCATAATTCATAGTTGGGACTGGGATTCTCGGACCTTTAATAACCTAAGATAATTCCTTCTACAGAATTGAATGTTTTAAGGATGACCCAGGGTTAAGAACTTTCAATTAGACAGGATTTAAGTCATTGAATACAAAGAGTAAAGTTAAGTGTCTTTCGAGATTAGTACGAGTATGCGACCATTTTTTATCGATATATTTCGTAATAGTTTCTCTTCCCTACTCACGCACACTAATGTAAATTGAGAAACTCAACCAACATAAAACTGACACGCTACCAAAGATTTCACTCCGTCCATTGTGATACTTCGTCTGTATAAAAAAAAAAGCTCCAAACCATTCCGGGGTTGTGTTTTCCATGGTTGTGAAATGACGGCACCCTTCTTTTTCTATGCACCAAGCATAGAGTAGGTAGTATACAAAAAAAAGGAACACACAAGTTTGCTTGCCTTGCCGGGTGCCGTCATTTCACAACCATGGAAAACACAACCCCGGAATGTACAGTCAGGAATTGACGTATAATTTGGCAGCCAATTCCATGGTTGTGCAATCTCGGGACGTGTTTTTCAGGCCGTACAATGTTTTGCACAGGGTGGGAATACACAGCCATGGAATTGGCTGCCAAATGGCATCGAATTCCGGGGCTGTACTTTCCTTGGTTGTGTTTTCCATGGCTGTGAAAGCTCAGCACGTGTCGGGAATGCCCATCCACGGAATGTACAACCTGGGAATTGGATGCCAAAATACGTCATCACCTATGCTTTGTTTACACTTACTTGCCTGACTATGTGAACGATTGAACGATTGAAAGGGAACGTAAACAGAACAAAATATTTCATTTTTACTTAGGTAGGTACCTATATTTTTTATTAGTGTGTATATATAGTCAACTTCGCAATCGGTAGGTAGGTTAGGTTAGGTTTGTTTATAAAAAATGCGAGCGAAGCGAGCCCATCCATAAAATCTGCTAAAAAAATAAACTGAAGTTCTTTTTTTTTACGAAAGATCGACTTTCACAAATGAGTAGGTTAGGTTAGGTTTGTTTATGAAAAATGCGAGCGAAGCGAGCCCATCCATAAAATGTTTATGAGGGGTGCTATGGTCGGGTAACCTCCTCGTGGTGCATCCTGGTAACACCGTGAAACACTCCCTCAGAGTACTGTCCTCAGTACTCTGAGTGTTTCACGGTGGCCAATAACTCGACACGGTGGGCCTCTCCGCGTGTCCCTCTGAGTAGCAGAGGGCACAGTGTGATGTGGCAGGGTAGACTTCGGTCTACCCAGGTGGGTCCGGGCCCCCTTGTTTGGTGGCCCGGACGACCTTCTGGGACCTGGTCCCAGAAGGGAGCGGCGAAGCGCGCGCGGGAGGACGCGGAACTCTCCTGCGCCGCTTCGTGGGGGACGAGCGGTCCCATAGAAGGCGGCGAAGCGCGCGCGGGAGGACGCGGAACACTCCTGCGCCGCTTCGTGGGGGGGCCTTGGGCCCCCGAGCGGGGAAGAGCGCGCGGGACGACGCGGAACTGTCTCGCGCCGCTCTGACGCATGGTGGCGAATGGCGGGACCGACATGGAGCCCCGGCCCCGCATTGCACACATTCGCCACCTTTGCGGGCGGACGGGAACGGCCGAGTCGCTTGCCGTTCCCAGGCCCCACCCTGCAAGGGGAGGGGCGTGCGGGCCCCGCTGTAATGGCGGGCTTCGTCGGGGAGGGACTGGATGTAAAGGCTCTGCCGGTTTCCCAGTCCCCCCCACTAAGACGACGCAGGAGCGCCGCTGGGTTTTTAGTGGGTATACCGGCCTTGGGGAGGCCGGGGAGTCCCACATACCCCTCTTGTCACTCTCCGTGGAGAGGGGATGCGTCATGCATTTTCCCAGCGCAAAAAAAAAAAAAAAAAAAAAAAAAAGGTTTGTTTATGAAAAATGCGAGAGAAACGAGCCCATCCATAAAATTGGCAAAAAAATAAAATCTTCATTTTTGACCGAACGCTAAGTTGACTGATTGCGAAGTTGACCATAAATAAGCCGTACTTTACTAATCACTAAATTCACACTAGTACCATTTTTACTCTGTAGTTACATCTGAACGAAGCATAGAATGAATCGACCAATCAGGAGCAAGTACATCAATTCCATGGTTGTGCTTTCCACGGGCGTGTATTCCCTACACGTGTCGGGAATGCACGACCATGGAATTGATGTACGGTTTTATACATGAATTCCATGGTTGTGTTTTACCGGGCTGTGCAAAATCGGGCCGTACAAACTCAGCACGTGTCAGGAAAGCACGACCGTGGAATTCATGTATTTTATACATGAATTCCACGGTCGTGCATTCCTGACTGCGCTTTCCACGGTTGTGTTTTCACAGGCTGTACATTCCATGGTTGTACAATAAATAACCGGACCCTGCCTTGCCCACCACTGACCACACCATTGCCCACTGTTGCCCAACCACTAGCTGCATGTATTCTTCCAGGATTTACCCTATCCACACTACTTGTATCCTTGAAAATGAGCAACCTAGCTGGAACTACAATACTAAAAAGACGCCATCAATCTGAAGTCATAATTATTGATAGTAAGTTTGTAGACATGCTTTCTTATTTTGGACCTTGTACGATGATTCGGATTAGGTACCTACAGCGTTTGTTCTTTTATGCGCTATGATTGTTTACTGATCTTGCTCTGTTTTATAGATATTACTAAAACGGAAGATACAACAATGAATTCGCATTCAGAGATTCAAAAGAGGTCTGTAAAAAAACACAAAAAACCACCACCTAAGTTTCGGCTAAAAACTTCAGGTTGTACTGCTTCTTTAGAGATGTCAATAAATGAAAGAATACCACTGATGCTCACAGATGTCCAACACTTGTTGTTACACTCCCTGCTACATAATATCAATTTAACAGAGCCTCCACGGTGGTATGTGCTAGAAAGAGGTGATCGAATCATACAAACCAATTGCCTTATATTAGAAGGACTGTCCATCAAACACTGGGAAAAATATATAAACAAATTTGAATACAGTAAAAAAATATTCAATGACTTCGTGGAAGTTTTGACACCTTCCATTTACAATGGATCCCTAGTTCAAGAACTAGCCTTAGTCCCACTATCTGAAGCAGAAAAAAACAACATCATTCAGAAATATGGGAGCATGAATTTAGCCTCAGAAGCAAGAAAAGACTTGATGGTGATGATGAAAGCTGTATTTCCTGTTGTAAGTGAAAATGTACCAGATACAAATAATTTAGGTAAAGATCAGTTCCCAAGAACTCAACTTGTACTATCTGCTTGGCAGCTAGCTGAAGAAAACTATCCAATGCCGCTAAAGGGAAAGTTAAAAGAAGCTTATTCTGATTATGTTATGACAAAAGATGAATATAAATGTGTAACTGCACAATCACCTTTATTTGGAGTAGATTGTGAAATGTGCATTACCAATGCAGGCTCAGAGTTGACTCGAGTTTCAATTGTTAATGAGAAACATGAAGTTGTGTACGAGTCATATGTGAAACCATACAATGATATAACCGATTATCTCACAAGATACTCTGGAGTAACAAAGACTTCTCTAGAAAATGTGTCAAAAAGATTAGAAGATGTGCAAGATGACTTACGGAAGCTTCTTCCTTCAGATGCAATATTAGTTGGCCAGTCGTTAAATGTAGATTTGCATGCATTGAAAATGATGCATCCTTATATTATAGATACAAGTTTAATTTACAACTTTACTGGTGAGAGATCGCGCAAGCCAAAGCTGAAAACTTTGGCTAAAGAATTTCTAAAGGAAGATATCCAATTAGGAAAAAAAGGTCACTGCTCTATAGAAGATGCTATTGCATCAATAAAGCTGGTTCAATTAAAACTTAGCAAATCAATGGAGTATGGGGACGCTGTACACACAAATAGGCAGAAATACAAGGACAAGTACTGCCAAATGATGACTACCCAAGAATATGCTTTCCCCATATTCAATCACATGATAGAACAGAAAAAAACTTCTTTAATAGTTGGATGTGATGATATTACTGGAGACTATCATTCATATTTGTCCCAAGCCAAGGAAAGCTTGTCCACTCAGTTAAAGAAAGGCAAGCCAAAAAAGATAAAACTGAGCACAATGGATGATCATCAGGAAGTAATTTCTACTTTAACTCAGTCAGTTAACAACTACAATTTTACAATGGCCCATATCAAACTACATATGAATGATGACAATGCAATTGAAACAGTTAAAACTGCAGATTCATGGATAAAAAAAATTTGGGATAATACACCCCATTATGCATTAAGTGTGGTGCTGTTTGGTGGTTCTCTGAAAGATAATGGACTTGTTATGGCACAAGTGAAGTCTTAGTTATAATATATAGTTATTGTTACCTACTTTAGGTTGTATGCGTGTGTGTTTTAATAAGATCTTGTCTATTACAAATGCTGGTACTTTTTGATTGATTATTAACAGTTAAACAGTTATTATCAGACAATAAGGCCACAGAAGTAGTTTCAATATTTTATAATTTATTTGGATAATGAATAAATCTGTCCAGTTATAGGGTCGACGGCCAATGATGGAGGCAACTCTGCTGCAATGTCAGCGAGTGCCTCCCAACGGGTGGCGCGGCTGCTCTGTGATTGGCTCGGACTCACTTGGTCTCTCTCCTCTCTGCCAAAAACACGTCACGTTAATTTAAAAATACCTTTATGTATTTCAATTCTGTAATCCCTACTTCCAAAAGGATATTTGATCTCTTCAGAGATTTATACAATGCAGAGCTAAACAATAATAATAGACTCGATTGTCTTAAACACACGCAATTTTCCTAACATGTAGGTACCTTGTCTTATAAAAAACATCTCTAAACTTGTTTGTTTTTAGGTAAACCCAGACTGAAAGTTCACCTACTTTTCTCATTTTACCAAAGCGTGCGTTAGTTAAAGTGGATAAAGATCTTATTTGTCAGCATGTATAGAACGTGAAAAATATCTTTTTTTTACGCGCCCCGTAGTAGTTACTTTTTTATTTTTATTAAGCATAATTTTTGCCATAACATGTAAAAAGTACTAAAAGTGACCTTGTATATATTTTTCGCTTAAACTTCTGAGATGGGGATCTCAGAAGTCTGAACTTGAACAGTTTTTAAAAAAAGTAAAAAACATAAGTAGTTAAGTAGGTAGGTACCTATACAATTTTGGGTTGGTGGTGGCGAGTTTCCGAGTCTAATCGCACTTGTTAATTTTTATGTTGAAAACTCGGAACTCAGTCAAACTCAAATAATTTACTTTAGATTTTTAGATCGACTTCAATCTTCGAAGTTATTTTGGCACATATGCCGGGGACATTAGGTACCTACCTACACAAAATATAGTAAGTAGGTAGGTATCTAGTTGAGTAGGTACATGTAGAACTTAGCTACTAGATATTTTGTACCTATTATAGCCTATTTTTGTACCTATATATTTTGTAGGTACTTACGAATTAGTCTTATTCTCTTCGCTAGTAAAATTGATTTCGGTTTCCGTTTTGACGTCTGTTTCTTCACTCTCGTATTCCGTAAATTCGGCCGCTTCATTTGTGTAAGGATGCCATATATCTTTGTCGTGATTCGTATCTTGGCTTGCACCAATAAGCTTTTCAACAACTTCTAATTTTAATTTCGTTATTTTTTCATCTTTCTCTTCATCTTCGTCCTCTTTGGACGTTTTACTACGAGTATCGCTGGATTCTCTTTCTAACATTGTGTGCTCACTCGTATCTAAGTCTGAAACATTCATACCTATAATTAGATACCTAGGTACTTATCCTTACCTACCTATTAATAAATTATGGACTGCTATGCTAACGATGATAGCGATACTACCTACTTGCTTTGTTGGACAACAGGGTAGGTACTTATCCGACATGTCTCAACTTCTCAAGGTTCTCTAAATATGAAACGACTACCAACCGGTAGTCGTAGACACTATGTTGCTTAGGTAGGTACTTCCTTCGAAAATAGAACTATGTACCTACTTTACGTAATCTTACTGTACTTTTGTACCTACCTAGGCACACTAGGTTGGTACGTACTCTAGTTACGTAGAGTAGGTAGGTAAGTACCTACCTACTTAGTTATCGTATTTCTTACCTTTTTCAAGTTCTAGTCTAGTCGCAGATTTGTTATTTCTAACGAACGGTACAGATTCTGTGGAATCACTTGGCGGAAGCTCATTTATTTTCATTTCAGTCCTGGTTTCGCTCCTTGTGTCGATCACTTCGACATATTGTTTTGAATAAGTTTCTTCTGCGTCTTCTTCGAACTGTATACTTTTATCTGAAAAAGAAACGACCACTTCGTTTAACTTTTATTAGTTTTCCTTGTTTGAATGGTATACTTAATCTTTTGAACTACTGAACCGTAATCTAGGTAGGTTCTAAAAATTATTTCACTAATGATTGCTTTTCAATGTTTGTATACCTACTACCTACTTACCAACTTTTTATAAGATAAGGGGTAGGTAGCACCTAGGCAAATAATAGATATATTATGCAGATCGCTAAACTAAAGGGATAAGAAAATTATAGGTACGTACCTATCTATAAAACTACGAGAATTAGGTAGGTAGGTAAAATCTAAAAAAAAAAGACTTGCCGAATTCTACAAATAGTACCTGACTGGTCTATTTATAAAACTCGGCCTATTTAGGTAAGTACCTACCTATAAGTACAAACAAAGTTACATCCGTCCTCAACAACACACACGACATACTACCTTCTTTGCTTGTACTATTTGCAGAGAGCGTATTTGGAGCGCTGCTAGTACAACCCATGATGCATGGAGAACACTAGGCCTAAGCTGGGGCACTCATGAGACAGGATTGCGTTGCGCGTGTAGGTACCTAGTTGACGCAAGGACCGAGCGCTTAGCTGACCACCCACCCTGCCTCGGTCACTCAGCTCGACTGCCCGCGCTTGCCACCACACGAGATCGTATCGTACATAACCACCTATTATGGAAGGTGGGTGCCCACTAAACTGACCTCGCAACCCCATCGCGTTTTTCCAATTATACCAACGTAGGTAACACATTCTTTTACATTGACGCAAGTGGTTAGTGAAAGAACTTACTTCCTTTTTACTTTTACTTGGATTTACTGCTACCGCTACGCAGCTACGGTAAGTACCACTACCTACCTATCTAAACATGCATCCCATCCCATCCCACTAATATTATAAACGTGAAAGTTTTGATATTTGGATGTAGATTCAATCAGGCCAAAATTACCTAGGTACTGAACCAATTGTGGATGAAACTTTGAATAGTACCTAGGTACCTACCTACCTGAAAGTTTGGGCTACCGCGAGCACACGGAGCACACGAAAGTACCAACTAAGTACCTACAACGTTTGAAGAGCAAATTTTAAACGTCAATGTTCTCGTCCGTTACCTTATTTGGGTAACCAAACCGGCATTACCTATAATTTTTTAGAATTACCTATTGTAAAATAATTCTGTGAATTTAATGTTATCTGCAGTCTTCTTCATTGTATTTTTGCTAAAAAAAATAAGTTAAAAAAATAAACCTTGAACCTATGGCTGATATAAAGAAATCGTAACTCAAGCATACATTTGAGTAGAGATTTTCACACAAAAATATTTGACTGAGTCCGGATCAGTGCTTGAGCAGTAAATCAGCATACGAGCAATAGGTACCGAATCTTCATAATTAGGTAGGTAATTCATTCATTACATAAGTAGGAAGTACCTAAAGTAGGTTGATAGGTATTCGGAGTACCTAAAGGCCCTGGATCCGCCACTGGTTATAATAGTTAGGTAATGTACGTAAATACAATAAAATACTGTTTTCTTCATATAGGTAGGTACCTACTGTTTATTTTCCTTCTCCGACCTTAAAATACATAACACACGTTAAAGCTATCTATAATATATAGGTACAGAACTATAAAATATTAGTAGGTAGGTACGGTAACTTTTTTATTAAAAATCTTTTTTATATTCATGTAAATAAAGCAATGTGGTCTCTTCTACCCACGCACGCAGTAGATAGGTAGTTTATTATTAATTGTGATATCGTAAATGTAGGTTAATAAGGTAGGTACCTAGGTAGTCTAACCGAATCGGTGTCGGTTGACCCAGAACACAAGGTATAAATAAAGGGTAATCGAGCGTGAAGTGAACCTTGATGTACTCTTCGGTATGCTTGGCCACGCTTGCCTAAGCTAGGTGCGTGCACACGGGCAAGGTCCTGCCTCGGCCACGACTAGGTCCCCACTCAGGGCTATCGCCTCGATCTCGACAGCCGCGTCCTGTGGCAGCTTGACCACTTGATAGGTGGCACGCGCCGGACAATCCTTAGAGAAATCTGAAAAGTTTTGGGATAGAGTTGTAAATGTTGAGTTGGGATAGAGTAGTTTTGTAGGTATACCTATTTTTAGAAACAGAACAGTTGGGATACCTACACTCAGCATATACTTGGTTAACCACTTGAAAGTCGTTCAAGTTGTTAAGCAAGATAGTGGTCTTGACAACTGAATCCAGCGATGCGCCGCCCGCTTCCAAAATATGTTTGAGGTTCTCCAAAGCCTGCTTTGTCTGCGCCTCTGCGCCACCGCATACCAGCTGCGCCTGAAGGTCCATGCCGAGGACTCCGGACACGTAGAGGGTCTTACCAGCAAGAACAGCTTGGCTAAAACACAATAAAGTATCTCACAGTTACAACAATAGTAATAGTATGTTAGTAGGAGCGTGTGTGGTGTGGTATGGCGATTAGGGTAACCAAGCAGCGGTAGGTACCGTACGTTTAGGTATAGTAAGGTAATAATATTCATTTAGGGTATCATTATAGGTAACTATAGGGTACTACAACATACCTATAGGTTCCAACAGGTTTGTAAACATTCGGAGAAGAAACTATAGTCTTCGTAACTCTGTGGGTGTTTGTTTTACTCGTTTCATTATTTTTCGACATGTTTACTTTTGATATCACGTCGGTCTTGTTCTTCGAAGCTATGGCGTCTGAACTCATTATCAATAGACGGCACAGAATAATTAAATTATTAGTTCGGTAGATATCGCACTCAGGGCGTTATCGTCTGCAAGGTCAATAGTTCATCTACTAGGTAGGTACTATTTTTGATTACCAAGGACGACCTAGGTAGTAGGTACCTACCTAGGTACCTAATCAAAAATATTAGGTAGGAATCTATATAAACGTATAATACCAAGGCAGGCTTTCAAATTTAATTTTTAAACATGCAGAATGTGCATGGTTTAGGCTGGTATACCTAGGTAGGTATATCTTGAATCTGATAAATTGAATTTGAATTTGACGAGTCTTATAGGGTAGGTTTTAGGTAGGTATAAAGTGGTTTGTAGAATTTAAGGGCCGTTAAAATACTATAGATGCTCAATGTTTCAAAGAATTTGATTGCATTTGGTTTTTGAAATTTTTGTAATATTGATTTTGACGCGGTAACCAAGCGGTATGGTCACCGGTATCACCGAACATCTATATCCTACCGGTATGGTCGGATGGTCGGTGTAGCCCAAGAAGAGTATGGGTGTAGCATGGCCATAGAGCATGGCATTGCACGACCATAGAATAAAACTATCTGTGCGAGAGGTTGAGTGATTGAGTGAGACGTTTTCCTTCACTCACAGATAAACTATAACCGCCGCCGCCGCCGGGAGATGGCCGGGAGCACAGACGAAGTATCACAATGGACGGAGCCATAAAGACGTTGCCAGCACGCCCGTCATGTCAACGCATTGCCTTGTTTCCTTATCTATTACTATGATAATCACGTTGAGTAAAAGAGAAAGCTATAGGAAGTTTGGCAATTCCGCGCTGTCTGTGTACTTCGTGTCCATTTGTGACCGACTAAGGTCCGTATTCCGAGACAGAAATCGTTACTCAAGCATAGATTTGAGTAGACATTTTCATACAAAAATCTATGCTTGAGTACGGATCAGTGCTTGAGTAAGGCTACGGAATACGGGCCTAAGTAACTTTCAATTAAACAGGATTTAAGTCATTGAATACAAAGGGTAATGTTGAGTGTGTTTCGAGATTAGTACGAGTATGCGACCATTTTTTATCGATATATTTCGTAATAGTTTCTCTTCCCTACTCACGCACACTAATGTAAATTTAGAAACTCAACCAACATACGCTACCAAAGATTTCACTCCGTCCATTGTGATACTTCGTCTGTGGCCGGGAGCAATCATTTCACAACCTGAAAAACACAGCCGTACGGATGCGAAAATGGCACAGACTAGAGTCCGGGTAAAGTCGAGACTACAAGAGAAAGATGTAGATGGCTTTGAGATGGCCCAATGATGATCGTAACCTGCTTGTAAAAGCCATAACCGAACCAAGAAGTTTAAGTAACATTATTACATACCATTTACTTTACGTACAATATTATTATGGATACCACAGATAAGTAAGGATGCGAAATGCGAATGATACATTCTTCCAAGAATAAAACGCACACATAGGTGTCCGCCATTTTGGATATAGAAATAAAGCTGGCCGAAAAAAAAACCCAACACCGACATTTTCTTTCAGTTTCGATTCGATTGCGCTTTTATCTTTCTGTGCGATAACGATAGATTCCAAAACAGATCCAGTCTCACAAGTTAAAATTTAAAACCTTCTAGTAAGTATAATACACCACTATTTTGTGTTATGTTCTTGGTTGTGAATACAATAAAATTTCGATGCCTACGTCTACGCTCCGCTGCAGTGCAGTTCCGCCTAGTGCGGTCATACCTTTATGGTACTAAACTTTTTTACATTTTTAGGTAAAATGCAAAAAATAATATCCTTAGGAAGGACTTTCATGTCTTTGGCTGGGTTACAAAAGCAACAGACTGTCCAACAAATACTATTTAGCACATTTGAAAGACTTGCTGTAGATGTGAGGTTGCTGAAAGCACTCAGTCCTGTAATAAATTCATCTTGTGGATTCAAAGTGAAAGGCCATGTGAGAAGAAGATGTCAATCATGTTACATAGTTGTGAGAGACGAAAGAATTTACAACATTTGTCCAAAGTTTCCTCGTCACAAACAAATGTCTATGAAGCCTAAACCGCATAACACCTGGATACTGACCCATGCAACCCAAAGTAAAGAAAGGCCATGGTAGGATAAGGTACCTTCCACTCTGATAAATAAATCCATAGAAATGTACTTACCTACCTATTTCATGTTCTCAAATTACTGTAACTTTTATAGGTAGACTGGTACCTAAGTAGGTAGTTAAAAACTGTAATAGTTGTAATTTTCTTCATGAATAAAATGTATTACAAAATGTTAAATAACTACATAGTAACTTAGTAGATTCATTCATCCACATTATTTACCTTAGGTAAGTAGGTAGGTACCTTACCTTCCTATCCTACCCATTCATATTCAGAATGAGAAACCAAAAGTATACGAGGGTAAAACTATAAATTGAAGATAATTTAGTAAATAATTTTATTAAAGTAACTTTATCCAACAATAGTACTAATTAATAGTTATTAGATTATCACCATATAGGTAGGTATTTATAATGATGTATTGCCACTTGTACTTTCAGGATCTTGAGAATTGATTATGCTGAAAGAAAGATAAATAAACAGTTACAACCAAACAATTACATGTTTGCAAGACTGAGTTGATCAGACTGAATGCATATCCCATTCTTTGTAGAAAGCATCCCTGTTATTAAAAAATAGTGACAGTGTTTTGTCTCGTTCATTTGAATTTGATCGTGCAAAAAACAAAACACTACCTATTCCAACCTTACATCAAGTTTATTATTAACAGGGCATAACAGCAATAGCGCACTAGCGGCCAGCGAGATCGAAGCGACGCATTTGCGGCCCGTGTTCAGTCGCTGGCCGCTGCGGCCACTGAGAGTTAAATTACCAGTGTGAGTGGGCGCACTAGCGATACGTGCGCGCGGCGGCCGCACGTATTGTGTAACTACAGCGTGATTTGTGATCATCGCGATGTCTTTCGACACGGAAAGATTTATAACCGAGATTGAGACAAGGAGGGCGTTGTGGGATAGGTATGTCCTGTTTATGCCTTTCACGCAGCAAGGGATGAACCCAATATTTTTTTTCCTTTTCTGCTTCTTATTTATAAGATAGGTACAAAAGCACTGCTATTTCCTCAACGTCCATTTTGAAGCGCGCTGTATGTGCAACTGACGATCGTAGCCGCGGTTTTGGCCGCGTTGCAAATCGCAACCCCTGCGGCCGGGCCGTCAGTACTTACCTACCTATAACAACAACAGTCAAAAACAGTTAAAAACAACTCACCTAAGTCTATCCAATTCATTACTGACATCATCAATTAGTATAACAAGTGGCTCAACTTCAACAATCTGTACATCAGCATCGCTGTCATCATCAATAACTTGAACATCTTGGACTTGGCTCTGATTATTATTTGTATTAGAATCTTCACTTTTTATTAGTTGTATGTTACTATTTTTAATTTTAATTCCTGCTATGCCTGTAAGTAACAAAAATTATAGGTACCTAGCTATACTTACGTTACGGTTGCCTGGAAGAAATCGCTTTCAGCGATAAGGCCGCCCATTGTACTATACTTAGTTTTAAGATTTTTATGTATTTAATCCTTGTGTACAATAAAGTATTATCTATCTATCTATCTATCTATCTTACTTTCTTGTACTAGAAGGCTAAAAGTAGATAGTTTTAATTCTGGCACATAGGTACCTATACATTTTTTAACTACTTGTGTAAGTAAGTCAATAATAAAACAAAACAGCACTTTTTACTAGAAACAAAAAGATCAACATATTTTCGGCGAACCATCATCAGTTCATCACACATATTTTATGCCAAGAAGCGGAAAAGCGGCGTAGGCATGCTAATGTTTTATTTTATAAAACTTTCTCATCTATGTAAGTAGGTACCTACATACCATAATTATTTTAGATTAATACCTTTAGATGGAAATTGCGGTGTGTCACGTCGCACACGCCTGCGCCTCGTTCGATCGTTGCATCTTACTTGAGTCATATTCTCAAAGTCTATGCAATATAAAGCTCCAGCCAATAACAGAGTACATTCACCTCCACTGTTGTTGAACGCTGTTTCAAGATCAACATTACTACGCTCATCATATTTCCACCATCCTATGGGATGTAACAATTTTGATTAGGTACAGTACCTATATAATTTAATACATATATTATGGGCGAATACTCAAATGCCATTCAAACGCCACTCAATTTAAGTCACGCTTAAATTATTGCCATCTCTTACAAATGAGTAATGTCAAACAGAGGCAGAGCAATTTTAAGTGGCGCTCAAATTTGAATGACTTGAGTATTTCAGCAATAGACCAATGATCGGGGAATAAGTCTTTTCGTATTTAGCATGTATGGTAATAAATTATAACTTCTTCATCATAGAACAGTTCTTCATTACAGTCACTCATTCATTTTAACAAAAGTCTTCTTAGTAAATTAAAATAGCGATTTACCTTTTTTACCCAACCACGGAGGTTTATGTGCCAATGTATAATATGATTGGTGATCCCTCAAAATGAGAAGTTATTCTAGTTTCGGACTACCGGTATCTCTCCAGAGACTAGTTGTTAAAATTTAAAGAGATTGGCTGGGAAGTGTTAATGCATCCACCATAGGTATTAGCACCCTCTCATATCTACCAGTTTTGATCTCTTCAGAATTCTTTATGTAGTGTAATATAAAGTTATCAATAGAGGGCTTATCAAGAGAGTGCTGTCAAAACAACTTGTCAGAAGTCCCAAAATCTCTACACCAATGGATCATGTCACTACCTACTAGAATGCAACAAGTTATCAAACAAAATGGCAGAAATGTATATACTTAATACAAAACTGCAAATAAATTTTGAATTTGATAATAAAGTACGAAGAAACTTTTTCCCTCGACTTTATAATAAACAGGTTCAGAAACGTTTCATAACACTGACCTCGAATGGAGGGAAAGTAGGAGGGTGCTTTGCGTTGTGCAACAAAAGAAATATAGGATAGAAAGAGAAATTCCTTTCCATTTTCGCCAAGAGTTAAATTGTGTCAGAACCTATACTAGAGTAACTTTCTTTGTTTTCAATACTTCACAAATAACCTAAGACATGTAGAACAGATTCAAGATATTCACCATGCACACTCAAAGTTTGGGATAGCATGTTATGAATATTTAAAAGCCCTAATACCATGCAAATTAAAGTCCAACTCTATGGGGGTTGCCAATGTCCAAGATCAACAGATGACTTCTTTCCATCAGGTTGCTTGTTGACCAGCTATGGCATATAAAAAACCAGTAGGAACTAAGCTAATTTACCATTTCGTCCTTCATAATACCACTGGAATTCAACTTCTACATTTTCTGTAGTTTTCTCTTGCTGTGGTGATAACTTCTCCAGCAAAATAGGATGATCCAGGTAATTTATTGGAATCTCAGCACGACACATCGCACATCTTCCATTCTGTATTGCAACACCCTGCATTGAACAAGGTAGGTTGTGAACTTTATGGGTAAACTTTATCAAGACAAGAAAAATTTAGGTACTTGGTTTAGCAGTACACACCTAGGACCTAAGTATAAATAAACTCATTTGGTGCTCATTTAATTTTATCTATTTGCAAGGGGTAAATAATTGGAACTAGGTAAATAAATTAATCAATTAAAATATAACTTCACTGCTGCTTCTGCTATATTAAATGTATGTGTATGGGTAACTTTGTTTTAGAAAGTCATAACTGTGGGCTTCCACCAAAAAAACCTGTGTGAATCATATTAAGTAAGAAATTTGTCCGTGCTAGAGTTTCCACCAAAAGATATTGTGTGAATTGCATGTGCTTTGAGTTTCCACCGCAGCAAAAAAATGTTTCAAAATCTTTTTATGTGTTGTCATCCAGGTAGATCGGTAAACCTTGTAAGTGTTGCGAGATTTGAACAAACAATCCCTAAATAAGACAAACATGCACAAGATTTGACAGTGGAGTGGAAATGCAATTTGATATATTTACAGTTATGCATGTTTTGTGTAGACATTTCTTTGGTGGAAACTCATAGTTACCAAAGAAGAAGAAAGTTGGTTCTATAGGAGCATAATGGAAACTTCTAAAGAGCTAGAGAGGTACCTACCTTAACACAGAGAAAACAGAAAACATGTCCACAAGGTAGCTGAGTTGGATGATGGCACTTTTGTAAACATACTGCACAATCTAGTTCTGAAAAAAAAACAGTAAGTAGGTAATGAATACATAGGTAGGTGTTCAAAAAATAAACTGCAAGACGAAAAGTTCTGATTCTTTTTGTCTTGCATTCTCAAAATCATAGTTCGTTAAAAACACATTGAGATCGTCGGGGCTTGCCTTGAGAGTTATCGCCCATTTTCCGCAAAACCTTTTTCTTCTCGTTAGAAAATCGAATCTTTAGATACAGTTCTCATCCATCTCAGCAATAACCACTGAACACCTATAACAATATTAACAATACACAGCCACACACACAGAACAGAACTGCACAGAGCACGCTACGCTACATAGCAATACATGACATGAGCAAGTAAAGGTTAGACCGCACTAGGGCGGAACTGCACTGCAGCGGAGCGTCGCGACAGAGTTGGGCAACTAGGCAAAGTTGACCCCGCAGTTCCGCTGCTGCTTAGTGCGTTATAGTAAGCGGCGCGTCCGCGACACTTGCGAGGCATCCATCAATATTATACTAGCTGTAGCGCCCCCGACTTTGCCCGCGTGGTAGGTACTCAGTAATAAAGCAACACATAAGCTATGCTTCCCGTTGACTTTATAGCGAGATCTTAAGTAGGTACCTCTTACCTACTTACCTACCTACCTACTTAGCTACTTCTTTAATTGTGGCTTCAGAGGCTGGTATTTTTTACCTAGGAACGCTATCTCCCTTCCTACCTACACCTTTCGTAGGTATTTTATTTTTTGTAAGGACATGCTAGGTACCTACCTAAGCTTGAAACAAACCAATTTTTCCATACAAACTTTAACAACTAATAGCACAGCGAATTAGTGTTGAACTAGTTTTTTTAAATACAGTTCTTATTTATTTAGTTTGATGAATATAGGTACATGCCAATTTTGGTATTTATAACTTCAAGGAATACGATTTTGCATACTAACGTTTAGGCCCAGTTTGACCCAGTCAGGGGTTAAATTTGTTAAAATCCCGTCTTAGCGGTTGCCTATGCCATGTAAAGAAAGTACATTCCAAATTTTATTTATTTATTTATTTATTTGTTTATAGACGAGCAGCTTTCGCTGATGTGTCTACGTCAAACAGTGTTAAAATTTTGTTGAAATTATAGTCTCTTATGTTTGGTAAATTCTTTTGAGCACTGATTTATTTGTTCGAAGCCAGATGTCTAGTTTGTTTTTGAATGCATTGACGGAAGTAGCAGTAATGACGTCATCTGATAGCACGTTCCAATTGTGAACGACTCTATTGCTGAAGAAGTGATAAGCGGCAAGGGAGACGGAGGGGTCACGGTTCAACTTCAGTTGGTGACCACGTGAGGGTCTTAGCTCATCCTTTCTGATAAGAATGTCGTGAAAGTTGGGCAGGTTGTAATGAAGGGTTAAAATCTTGTAAGTTTCGATGAGATCTCCCCGAAGGCGTCTATCCTCAAGAGTAGTGAGACGTAGTGCGAATAATCTGTCCTCATAGGATTTGCGACGTAGAGCCTGTGGTATCTTGGTGGCCCTCCTTTGGACACTTTCAAGAAGGTTTATGTCTTTTCTGAAGTAGGGGTGCCATATCTAAAATCCGTACTCCAGTAGCGGCCTTATATAAGTTTTATAAATCTTGCGAAAAACATCAACAGTCATCGTTTGAAAGGATCTTCGTATGACATACAGAAATGAATTGGCCTTCTTGACTATGGTAGTAATGTGTTTAGCCCTAGCTTTAGCGGAATGTGATAGGTAAGTCAGGTCCCTCTTCTTTTATATATATATACCGTTCACACCAATTTCATCCATCGCGTTCAGTGGTTGCCAACCGACTGAGAGATAAAATGCCGCGCTGCTGCAGTTCTAGTGCGTTATACCGAACTACATTGAAAACGACGCGCCGCCGCCGCTCCACTGCAGTTCCGCCCTAGTGCGGTCTAACCTTAAAGCACAGAACGACAGAACAGGACAAAAAATATCGGCGTTCTTATTATAACTTACTTTTGGTTTCGTGACGTCACGTTAATAAAAACATTAGCAAAGCAAAAATTTTTTGGGATAGGGTGAAGCATGGGTGAAGGGAATGGTGAAGTGTGATACAGAATGAGGCGTTTTCATTTACCAAGAAGAAAACCAGCTCAAAAATAGTTCCAAATGAAAAGATTTATTAATTGAAAATCCACATTATGCAATGCCGGCCACCCACGCTAGGTTTTGCATGATGGTTATTGACCTTATAGCGCGATCACACTATGCCGAAGTGGGCAGGGAAGTGGTGTGAACACGAACATGCCGCTGTCCCGTCTCCCTGCCCAAGTTCATGTCCTAGCTCCTTAGTGAGAATAAAGGCGATGTTGCTGTGGCAATCATTCCGGCAGCGGCATGGGCCTAGTCTGCACGCGCTATTACATGCATAACCAACATGCAAACCCTAGCGTGTATGGCCGAAAACTGTGCAGTCATGCGTGCACGTACATGCAACCAAGCAAATACCAAAATTGGTATTTTTGCCGCTCGCTTATGCATGCGCATGCATAACCGAGCGTGTGTGGCGTCCGTGAGCCAACTCTCGGTTAATAAACTTTCGGATAAGCATGCAAGGTTCTAACCATCATGCACAACCTAGCGTGGGTGGCCGACTTAACGTTATTAGATACTCAGGTACCTACCTACCTACCTAGTTACAGGCCCGCCGATGTTTTTATTACATAAAGTAAGAGTTTTATTTCTGTGCAATATATAAACCGTACTAAATGTAGTAAAAGCTGGGGCGGTGTCTATAAAACCACGACGAAGTCAGTAGGTAGCTAGAGATATCCCAAAGAGCAGTTTTGAAGACCGTTTCGGTATCCTACAATCGAGGTGTAACTTATACCTAAGACAAGCGGAGTTCTTGTGCGCCAGCTCTTTATCCTGAATACCTATATCTCACTAACAATATAAATATACGGCTAGTTGCTCCAGCGCCGAACCTACAAACTACATAATATCTCAGTCCTAAACAACAGGGTTTCCAGCTGCATTGCACCAAATCCTCCATTACAAAGTGGTATAACGACTGCACAGAATGTTTATTAGTAGGTACATAACAATTTCATAAAAAAATATTTTTATGTCTCAGGTTTGCCTACAAAATAAAACAAATGTGTATTGAAGTGACCATTTAATCATCATATTATTAAAAAACTTTAATACACTGAGTTAATGGAATGAAGTACCAAAGAAAAAAATTAAACTTTTTGTTTTCATCTTACGCTATGAAATTGATTAGGTAGAGTTAATACAAGTTTACTTGTCTCTTACTTTGAGAAGATCATTGAGATCTAATGCTACACATATTTCCTTGGAGTCAGTGCGTGGATTCCTGTCCAAGATTTCTGTTATAGGGTAGTAATTTTCACGGTTGTCAACATTCCACCCAGAATACTGCAAAAAATACATTTATTCGTAAAAACAACAAGCAGTTCCAGTAGGTCAATACAAACCTAAATATGATCATTTATTTTAAAAAATGTCTACCAATCGTTATTATTTTATATTGAGATGATTGATGATATTTCTAAGTTTACTTACCACACATGTACATTTGTGCAGTACTTTGCCATTTGATTCCATTGGTATGAATTTCTGCAGTAAAGCTTTTCCATCAATTTTCCACAAATTTATTTCATCCAATTTGGAAATAACAGTGTCCCCATCCCATTTCACATCAGATTTAAGTACAACAAAGTTTCCAGACTGTAAAACAAATAATGTTATTAATTTTAATTAGAACCTTGTATTACTGGAATAGGCAACTGGCGGCCAGCACTCAAGCATAGTTTCATAGGTATCATTAATCCTGTCGCCTTTTAACATCTGCAATTAACTTATCCTCAATCAAACGCTTGCCTGAACTAAGCTATTGATTTAGTTGCAATTGTTGGCAGAGTATCTGTGAATATACACCTTTTTCTCGATAACAAATTGCTTACATGGAAGTGCTTTGGTACATCTTTAGATTGACTTGAATCCGACTTGTTGCCATCTGATCCATTCTTCTCATCATCAGAGCCCTCCTCCTCATCCAGATCTCCCTCCTCGTCTTCCACCTCCTCATCCTCATCTCCCTCCCCTTCACTCTCTTCTGATGATTCTTCAGTCTTCTTCTTCTTTTTCGAGTTGTTTACAGCCGGTTTGGTAGCTCGTTTGCGTCCAGCTGGACGTGTAGCTGGTTCGGCCTAAGAACAAAAATATTAATCACCAACACTTTGTAAAGTACCTATGTACTTAGATCTTACGTTACTGATTATTCAACATAAAAACGGTTGGTTGATGCACTTCACTAATTATGGTTTCTTCTATCTGCGATCAACAACTATTTTATTGTACACACAATAGCTATGGGCCCCCTTTTTTTTAAATGATAATACACTGTTGCAATCTGTAGGTATCGCTACGCGTCGCCGTGGTTACTACTTATAGAAATTATAGTGAAAATTTTGTGTTCCTATCCCGGCTCGCCGACTGCACACCAAGCCAAGCAATATAGACTAACATAACCTATATAGCATGTTTCTGTTCTTTGATCAAAATAGCACATTGTACAATGGGCAGATTGTTATTGCGTCCAATGTATTATTCATTCTTGCTTTCAGGCATCGTAGAGAGTAGTTTAGATTTCGTAACAAGTGTTGAGTGATGAAATGGTCGGTACTTACAGGATCGGCATCCGGCGTCCAATCTTCACCGGAGTCTTGGAACTCTTCTGGTTCCCCAGCATGTTCAGAGCCTTCGGATTCATCACCTTTTTTTACAGACTTCCTTTTACGCATTATTGCTATGCGAAGCTTTCAGCTGTTCTAAGAATTCTAGAGGCGAGACGGCGAGAAACTTTTTATGCAATGCAACCCAACCCACGCTAAAAAACGGCCAGCCTTATTGCGACAAACAAAAATGGCGGATGCCTTTGTGTGCGTGTTTTGTAATGTGTATGTTACGTTTTATTTTATGTACAAGCTTGTCGTACACGAACTAACGGCAATAACTTATGTACCTATTTTTTGAAACAACACATAGCATTTTTATTTTAACAGTTTTTCTTGTGTTAATTGTGAGTATTGTTGTTTAATTTTGCTGGAATTTTAACCAATAATACTTAGTTCATAACTTAAAGTGTGAGCCATTGGAATAAAATTAAATGTGTGTAAAGTGGTTTTTCTGAATGTGAAAATTCGATTCCTGTTTTAGAGGGAAAATCCACCATTTTCTCTTTAAAACAAACGACAGCCGACTTGACGAAGACTTGACTTGATTTATCATTTACGCAAGACAAACACATAAACAAACGAACTTACTATAGGAAAAAACATAACGTAAGACTAGGCGGTATGGTTTTAAAACTATAGCCTGCTTCGAGGAGCGCAATAAAAAAAATAAAAAATGTACCTACGTACATTTGTATGCGTTTTATCACTCAAACAAATCTGACAATTTTAACTGTCAAAATCAAAACTGATGAAGAGCGGGTGTCCGTCCGTCGTTTTGTGTTTAGGTTCCTTGGTCCGTCGTAGTCCGTCGCGTCGTTTTGACATTTTGATGCTGCTAATGCTAATCTTTAGTAGGTAGACTAGGTAGGTAGATGGTAGGTAGGTACCTACCTAGTCTACATAAATTCGTACTAAGAATAATTTTACGTAATTTTTTACCTTGATATTTTTTTGATAATTGTGTATTTTGTAACTTTATTTATTTATTTATTTGTTTATAGACGAGCAGCTTTCGCTGATGTGTCTACGTCAGACAGTGTTAAAATTTTGTTGAAATTATAGTCTCTTATGTTTGGTAAATTCTTTTGAGCACTGATTTATTTGTTCGAAGCCAGATGTCTAGTTTGTTTTTGAATGCATTGACGGAAGTAGCAGTAACGACGTCATCTGATAGCACGTTCCAATTGTGAACCACTCTATTGCTGAAGAAGTGATAAGCGGCAAGGGAGACGGAGGGGTCACGGTTCAACTTTAGTTGGTGACCACGTGAGGGTCTTAGCTCATCCTTTCTGATAAGAATGTCGTGAAAGTTGGGCAGGTTGTAATGAATCTTGTAAGTTTCGATGAGATCTCCCCGAAGGCGTCTATCCTCAAGAGTAGTGAGACGTAGTGCGAGTAATCTGTCCTCATAGGATTTGCGACGTAGAGCCTGTGGTATCTTGGTGGCCCTCCTTTGAACACTTTCAAGAAGGTTTATGTCTTTTCTGAAGTAGGGGTGCCATACCTAAAATCCGTACTCCAGTAGCGGCCTTATATAAGTTTTATAAATCTTGCGAAAAACATCAACAGTCATCGTTTGAAAGGATCTTCGTATGACATACAGAAATTAATTGGCCTTCTTGACTATGGTAGTAATGTGTTCGTCCCACTTTAGATTAGATGAGATATAAAACCCTAGATCTCGCTGAAGGCCCATTGGGGACAAAATGTTCCCATCCAGTGTGTATGTGACTCTGGGATTATTGTTTCCTAAATGGAGAATGTTGCACTTGGATGCGTTTAGTTTAATTATCCAATCCTTTGTCCAGTCTTGTATGCGATTTAAATCTTCTTGTAACTGCCCTGACTTAGTAAGTGGATTGGCAAAGAACTTTCCATCATCAGCAAAAAAGGCACATTCGGAGACCAGAAGTTCTGCTAGATCTGTTATGAATATACCAAAGAGGTGAGGAGCGAGTACCGATCCCTGCGACACACCACTTGCAACCGGTTTTCGTTGAGACAGACAATTGCCAACTCGAACTTGAAAAGTTCTGCCCAGCAGATAATTCTCAATCCACTTGAGTAGTGGCCCACGTATTCCAAAGTGTTCTAGCTTCAGTAGAAGACGCTGATGCGGGACCTTGTCAAAAGCACGTTCAAAGTCAAGGTATACTATGTCAATAGGGTTCTTATTATCAAGTTCTTTGCTCCAACTGTGGACACAAGTCAGCAAGTTTGTAATAGTTGATCTTCCATGACAAAGCCATGTTGTTTGACTGAAATTATAGATTCTTGGTTTAAAAATGAAGTTAGCTTATCACAAATAATTCTTTCCATAATTTTTACTACCACACTAGTAAGACTAATTGGGCGGAAATTTGCAGGTTGACTTTTATCCCCTTTTTTGTAGATTGGAGTGACTATGGCACGTTTCCAATCCTGAGGAAGGTATCCTGATTCAAAAGACCTGTTCAGTAGTTCAGCTAAAGCTGGTGCTAAAATCTTTACAGAATTTATGAGAACACAGCAGGGTAGATTATCGGGGCCAGGAGATGACTGGATCTTTCGCTTAGAGATAGCCTTTTCAACATCTTTTACTGTAAATGATACTTTGTAACCTTCGATTTTTAACACTTTACATATAATCTACACGTTAGAAAAAATCATAGCAATTACCTAGTAAAACGTACCTAGTTTGAATCTCCCGCTAAAATATTTCAAATTTTCCTTTCATCGAGATCATGAGATCATTATCATAAGAACTCGGGCCTAGAACGGCCTGCTAGGGCGATTTGGCACCGGTGCGATTCTTCGTTATTATTGGCATTATTTTTACTTCAACTATTACTAAATTTCACATAATATTTCTCATAAACAAAATAATAAAAAACATTCGTTCGATACCGATTCGGTGGTTGGTAGAGAGTTGAGTTACCGAGACGGCAACCCCGATACAAAGAAAAATAAAAAAGAAACACTCTATGATCCATGCCAAACGGAATCGAGAATAAAAAAAACCGAGCTCCTTGTCCACCGAACATCTATATCCTAGCGGAAAGAAGCCCAACACCATATGTCAGAAGTGGTTACGGTCTACGTTCACTCACCTCAGTTTTAGGCGGATTTTGTTAGAGAGCGCTAGTGCGGAATGGCGGGAATTTGTATCCCTAGCCTAGCCCCTAGGTATTTTGTTTCCTAAGAATTTTTAAAGAACTACAAAATTTCTTTCGTATTTCTGACCAGTTTGAATAACCGAGTACATAAATATGTAGATAGTTCATCTGCAAAGCCTACTGAAACAGATAAAAAATAAAAACAGAAAATTAACAATTTTAAACAACTTTTATATTTTAAAATAATACTAGAGTTAGATATGCTAAGTTATGATAAATTTGACATAAACTGAAATCATTCTAACTTATGTATACCTATTACAGAATCACTACAGAATCCTATTACAAATCCCTAAGATCCTCTCCTATGCCTCAAAGGTTTGCTGGAAGAAAACTCTTATTACGGTTAAGCTCGCCTTTGTACATATATTTAGTTTTAACATGTTTGTTCATATTTTTTCTGTGTGCAATAAAGAATTTAAGAAAGATTTTTAAAACATCCCAAAACCTTCATACCTACGATATTCATCAAAGAGAAGGTCGCGGGTTAGAATCCCACTCAATTCATTAAAAAAATATTTTATCTAGAACATAGGTTCCTAGTTAACAGTTGAGTAATATTACCTATATTATTAACTAGCAGCGCCTCGCGGTTTCACCCGCGTAATTCCCGTTCCCGTGGGAATTCCGGGATAAAATATAGCCTATGTTCATCAGGGATAATGTAGGATTCTAATGGTAAAAGAATTTTTTTAATCGGTCCAGTAGTTTCGGAGCCTATTCAATTCATACAAACAAACAAACAAACAAAAAATCAAACCTTTCCTCTTTATAATATTATATATATTAGTATAGATATACAGCTTTCATAGAAAGTGTTTTAATCGCTTAAGTAGCAATATCCCATATTGCTACATAAAGCTAAGCGTACCGACTAGAATTTATATGCATAACGGCAAAATATTTAATAATTACCTTTGTTTCTAACTTACTAGGGTTTACATTGACTATATTGCTAACTTCTACATAAATTAGTGTACCTGCAACTGGCAACTTGGTCTGCAATCGTGTCTTAGAAATATTGAGATTACAACATTTCTTTATGATATTTGATACTTTTGGGATTTCGGGATGCAATTTACACTTTTTTATACAGCTCGTCGTACATGTCTATGACAATACTATGTAAAAAACGCATTTGCTCAAAATATTAGTAATAGATAAATTAGTTTAAACCATAATTTAACCAGATTAAATTACTAACATCACATCAATCATAAGAACAAACATTTGTAAATAGCAAACAGCAAACAAGTTTTCTAACCAACAAATTTGCACTTTAATTTATCGTATTGGTATAAGTTGTTAGGTCGGAAAACTTGTTTGGATCAATGTGATATTTTTACTGAACCTTTGCATTGTTATTCTCTCGACCCTGAAGGTCTGCAATTTCACATAATTACATTTTAGTTATATTATATCTTCAAAAATGTTGAAATGTGCGAGCGAGAGGGTTGCCTGCCTTATACATACGCCTTAAATATGCTGTTTACAATGCTTGCAAAATGTTAATTTTTCTTTTTAATCTTGCACGAGACGAGACGCTTCGTCCTAAAACATTCTGTTTTTCTTACACAATATCTATTGATGCATATATAAAACACACGTTATTATCGTACTAATTACTTCTGAGCAGTGTACTTCACATTTTTGGATGAACGTAAAATTAATATTTTCCTTTAAAATATTAAGTATATTTTTTTTACATTTGGTTTGTGCGCATTATTTTCTAAATAGTTATATATTATCGAAGCACATGCCTCAATACATTTCGTTAAATCGTTGCTTGCATATGTCAACCTCTTTTTTTCATCGTACTCTTTGTTTGATACGAACAAGTGGTGTGAAGAATTGCAGTTCTCCGTTGCAAGAGATTGTAGGCACTGAATGCAGGACGTATTTATTCTTTTTATAATATATCCGCAGACGTAGGCACAAGCTTGTTCTTCGCTATCTTTGATATCCGGATCATGCGTCTCAGTATTGCACTCAGCGAATATTGCAATATTTTGTCTCTCTTCTTCACCTAATATTTCATACTCCGTATCGTTTTGGACAGATGTTTTGTGAGTAAGGAAGTGGTTCAAGTTGCTCATGATTTGAATCTGATCGTCCTCACAGTGATCCATAAAAATGATTCATACAAACGTTGTTCCCCTCACCCCTCCTTACCATTTCCACTGTAAAAAAGGGCGGTCATGTTAACATCGCTCAGTGAAAAAATATTCTAAGTGTTGTGTCCCGTTAAAGAAAAAGACGGCATATTTTTTCATTGAGCGGTGTTCACATGACCCGTTTTCATTGACCTAAACTAACCTAACCTACTCATTTGGGAAAGTAGAACTTACCCAAAAAAAAACCTAACTTTTGTGTTTGACTGTTTTTTGTGTCTCCGGAAAACCTACTATTTTTTCATACTACTTTTTGCAATGACAGCGACGATCCTACAAAACTACAAACGATTAAAATCGCTTTTTAAAGGTAGTAAGTAGAGTTCTTGTTGAAAGAGCTCAATCAGGGAAGTACTTACCTACTACCACAGAGTAAGTACGATCTCAATGCACTTACTCTATAGCGGCCACACTGGCCTTTCATAAAGAGTTGCCAGTTTACAGTTAATTTTAGTTCCTTGATAATTAATTTCTACTCTTTTCGATCGGACTGTACTTGCCTTCATACACACATACATAATATCTACATACGTATGCGTAGTTTTACGAGTAACAAAATGTTAAATCTAACAGCAAGGTAGGTACCTACTTAGGTAACTACCTACTCAGTAAAATTATTGTAAGTAGGTAGGGAT
This sequence comes from Eulithis testata, assembly GCA_947507515.1. Classification (NCBI taxonomy): domain Eukaryota; kingdom Metazoa; phylum Arthropoda; class Insecta; order Lepidoptera; family Geometridae; genus Eulithis; species Eulithis testata. Next base: position 5,911,022 of record OX382205.1, read on the forward strand.
TTACAGATGTAGAAGCGAGCGGCACAGCAACCACAGTAGCAATTTCTGTGCAGGTGCTTGTGGTGGCACGAATAGCTTGTAGCACCTGAAATGGATACATTTTACATATTAATTTAATATCGCGTCATCTACTACTTTAACATAACAAAGATAAAACTAAAATCTGACTACGTAATGTTATACACAAAGTACCTACCTACCTACCTACCTACTTGCCTTCATACACACATACATAATATCTACATACGTAAAGTTTTACGAGTAACAAAATGTTAAATCTAGCAGCAAGGTAGGGTAACTACTCAGTAAAATTATAGTAAGTAAGTAGGGATTTACAGATATTGAAGCGCGCGGCACCACAGTAGGAATTTCTTGTGGTGCTAAAGCATCTTCAGGAATGGCAAAACGAAAGAGCTTCCTCGCCGAATAGTCTTGGAAGGCTTTTCTTGGAAAATGATCTTCGCACAGCATTTTGTGACTAGAATATAGGCTGCTCTGAAGTTCCTTGCTAGACCGGCTCCATTTGAGTACAAAAATCGAGCCCAGGATTCACTTCTGAAAATATTATGATTTCACTTAGCTCAGCACATTGCATTGCATTGAGTTTAATGATTCTTACTCATCAATAGATTGTATTATCTAATTTACGTAGGTCGTCAAAGAACAAAATTTTTTTGATGCTAATTATATAAGCATTGGCGTACTTACCGGTAAATATTCAAGCATCCAGGCTTAGAAACCGATACAACTTTATAGTTTCGTGAGTCGCTGCAGATTTTCCACATTTCACGCAACTCTTTCATGTTTATTAATAATATTTTAGTTTTTCTCGTACAACCAAACGATAAACAACATAAACAATGGCCGACACCGGTGTAAATTTCATCATTTGATCTTTCGCCTACTTTCTTTACAAAAAATTGAACTGGGGCTCGCCGCCATAGACAAGTGTTTCCGTCCGCAGGAGTTCTGTTGAACCCCCCTGTCCTTGTCAAGTGGCGATCAGACTTCCTGAACCACACCACAAAACGCCCGCGTCGAACGAGCCTAGCAGCTGGTCGATACCATACCTAAAGATCCGAGCACGTTCACTTCGCATACCCAAAACAAAACGGCTAGCCCATAGTAGCTCAGGTTAGTTAGAATAGGAAGAAAGGCAGCTAAAACCCGTTCTTCACCACTACTCACCTACCGGATCAAGAGTTTTCCCTATCCCTAACTACTACTAACTCGAGTATCATATTGTAAAAACATCAAAGTTTCCGCCGAGTCAGACGTCAGATGTGCACCATTCAGCTATAGCATCTATTTAGTATACTTTTAGGCAATTTCTACCTAATTTACTTAATTTTAAGTACTTTAAAGCATAGCATTTACACCTAATTGTTACTATGTACTTGGAATAAATAAATTCTTGTAATTTTGAGTATTTTAAACTTATTTTCTTCTTTGCCTGAGTTTTCCCCTACGGCAGGAAGGAAAAACTGTTACAACTTCACTTAAATTATTCTCCACATAAGCAATAGAGGTTACTTTGGAAGCTTGGTGTGTGGCCGGTTCCTTGGAGTATGCTTTAAGAAACTCTTCTGCAAAAGCTTCTGCTATGTCCCTGGGATTGGTAACCAAATCTCCGCTGTGAGTCCTGATAGCCGGGGGGGTGCTTACCTTAGAAGTAATGCTGCGGCAAATGTACGCGTAAAAAGCTTTATCTCCGTGTTCTAGTAATTTGGATTCATAAACACTTCTCTGTTTTCTTGTCCAAGCGATACATCTGTTGTTCACTTCTCGAAATCTAGAATAGTCACTCTCTGTACCCGTTGATCTATATATGTCCCATAACAGTTTCTTCTCCGCAATCATTTCCAAGGCACACTTGTCAATCCAAGGTTTGTTTTTTGTTTTAGTTGTTATAAGTTTTTCAGGGGCATGTTTATCGGTAGTGGTATTAATTGCACCCAAGATTCCTCTCCACAATTGTTCAAAATTACCCGAAGGATTTACTTCTTGTAGGTTTTCTTCCAAAGTCACATTATATTCATTGAAGTCAACTGACTCAAAGAATCTTCTATACTTGGGTTGACTTTTTACTGGCTGAATATGGCATTGGAAGTCAAATTCAAGTGTGATATGATCACTTTTGCCAATTGGTGGTCTATAGATTATTTCTTTAATAAGAGTATCCTCATTTACCATAACTAAGTCTAGGAGCGACGGTATATTACCTTGACGAAGCCTGGTGGGTCTACATCCCAATTGCAGAAGACTGCTGTTGATGAAAAAGTCTTTAAACAGTTCCGCTGAGCCTGACTGTGATTGATTGACATTAATTGGCCATTGTATGGTAGGGTAGTTAAAGTCACCAGCAATAATTAACTATTAACTAACTAACTAACTAACTATTAACTTGAAATCTATTCGGCAGGAAACGTCAATGACAAACGTGATGCGGGGGCAATCACTGCATCATGTGCACATTTTTCTATGCCAATATTTTGTATTTGTAGGTACCCCTAAATAACACTAGCTGATACTGGCGACTTCGTACGCGTGCGAAACTTTGCGCCAAAATATCTGTCGCCAGCATACGATTAACCATGAACCTCTTAGCAAATGGCTGCTTTTGGTTTAGAGAGTTCAAGCTGTATCTATGAATCCACGTCTTTAATTTGAATAAATTATAGCCCATGTTTTAATCCGGAAAAAGGGCTTCTGAATGGTATAAGTTTCATTGAAATTGGTCCAGTAGTTTATGCGTGATCCACGTACAAACAAACAGATAAACAGACAATCAGACAAACTCGATTTTCGAAATTAAGTCGTATAGTTAGTAGCTCGCCTGCGTAGGTATTTAGTATAAACACTTATAATAATTTTAGTTTTTGGCTTTTTACAGTTTTATAATAATATAGTGTAGGAGATATTTTGGCTTGCCGATGTCGTGACATGGCGTAGAGGACATCTAGACGTTAGGCCAGGACGTTGACGTTGACAGAAACATCGCAGTAGTTTCGTTCTATAGAGTTATACGTTCGAGATTGTTGGTCTGTGGTTCTACACCATCGACATCACGGAGACGAGGGAGTGTTGGTGGTTAGGTCTATGGTTTTTGACGAGAATCTATGAAAGCGATTGGAGATGGTCGTCTGGTGATTTTGGAGCGCACTTCTGAATTTGGAATTTGATCGTTTTATGTCTATTCGAGTAAAATCAATAAGAATTTAATGCTCGGTGTCTCTTTTTGAGTAATGTCTGATCAAGTTTCCAAAATCAGAAGTGGGATACGAAAGTCCATTGTTCCCCACTTTGTTTGGCTATCTGTTCGGTTAATTTTCTGTTTCATAAAAATATGTGGTGATGAGCATTGTCAACGAGACTGCTTGACTCCTGCTGCTACTAGTTGGCATCGAGACTGCAAGACACACGATAAGTATGGAGAAGCGAGTGATGGAGAAGATGAGTACCAAGGTCGCGGATCTTGAGGAGTGATTTTCCATGCAAATCGTGTTGTGAATGCTATCCACCCAATTAACACAGCCAGTGGTAAGATCCAACCAATATTCTTATGTTCAAGCATTGATCCTAGTTTGCAAACATTGGTGATCATGCAACGTTTACACAATGCCAGTGACTGGACCCAGTTGTCTTAGTTTCGAACCCAGTCACTGCCAAAACGGCACAAAACTATTGTTTACATGCACCCAGTAACAAGTCAGCGCTGGACTGGGTTACTGTACTGCCATGTTACTGACCTCGTATAAACCTACCTTCAAGCTAAGTATGGAAAGACGTGTCTTTTGCGATGAGTAAGTCAACTGTGTGACTGGTTTTGTTGTTAAGATTCTTCCGTACCTATCGATTGTACCTACTGTGCATTCAATTATAGCTACCTACCTACCTACTAATTTTAATTCATGGAGTGGAAATAAGATCTGCACCGAGTTAAAAACTTAAATTTGAGAACTGTTGCATAGTGTTCAAGCTGATCAAGACTGTATGTACCCTTGCAGTTGACAACTAATTTGTAACTTGTCTTTACAAAATAAAATCATTTGAATTTGACTGACATCTCTCGCTGGGATGTATTGTGTAACCGAGATGGACATAGACCTGATGGCATTAGTGTTCCAGTATCTTCAATGGTGTTATGTATGGAGAGGAGAATGACCTGTTCAACTCATGCAGTTCCCTTTTAGACCTGTATTTTTTTTGTGGTGTACCTACTTACTAGGAATAGCAAGAATGGCCGAATGCGGAGTTTAGTGAAAACGTCGGCTGATCAGTACTTATGCATTTTTGTTCTTTGTCAGGAACCAAACTCAATGTGCGATACGGTTGGTGGGATGGTGCAGAACCCCTGTGTCCTGTCTGTACAACTGTTTGCCATGTGTGGAGCGACAGTGCATCACATCTGTGTCGTGTCTGGCTGTGCACCTGCTTCACGCCGTGTAGCGCTAAGACGTAGAGCGTCTGCTTCATGCCTGTCTGCGCTTCTTTCCTTAACCAGGGTCGCGGTTCAAGTTAAGCTTCACGTAGTGCCTCTGACTTGTTCTCTGTTTACCCAAGTTAAGCTTCACGTAGTGCCTCTGACTTGTTCTCTGTTTACTTAAGTTAAGCTTCACGGTGTGCCTCTGACTTGTTCTCTGTTTACTTAAGTTAAGCTTCACGGTGTGCCTCTGACTTGTTCTCTGTTTACCTAAGTTAAGATTCATGTTGTGCCTATAACTTGTTCTCTGTTTACCCAAGTTAAGCTTCACGTAGTGCCTCTGACTTGTTCTCTGTTTACTTAAGTTAAGCTTCACGGTGTGCCTCTGACTTGTTCTCTGTTTACTTAAGTTAAGCTTCACGGTGTGCCTCTGACTTGTTCTCTGTTTACCTAAGTTAAGATTCATGTTGTGCCTATAACTTGTTCTCTGTTTACCTAAGTTAAGATTCACGTTGTGCCTATAACTTTTTCTCTGCTTACTGTTTACCTAAGTTAAGCTTCACGTTGTGCCTCTAACTTGTTGTCTGTTTACCTAAGTTATGTTATGCTTCATGTACTGGTATGTGCGCCTCGCGCGCCTGGCATGTGCGCCTCGCGCGCCTGGCATGTGCGCCTCGCGCGCCTGGTATCTGCGCCTCGCGCACCTGGCATGTGCGCCTCGCGCACCTGGCATGTGCGCCTCGCGCAACTGGTATCTGTGCCTCGTGCACCTGGGATGTCTGCCTCGCGCACCTGGTATCTGGCATGTGCGCCTCGCGTACCTGAGATGTGCGCCTCGCGCACCTGGCATGTGCGCTTCGCGCGCCTGGCATGTGCGCCTCGCGCGCCTGGTATCTGCGCCTCGCGCACCTGGTATCTGGCATGTGCGCCTCGCGTACCTGAGATGTGCGCCTCGCGCACCTGGCATGTGCGCCTCGCGCACCTGGCATGTGCGCTTCGCGCGCCTGGCATGTGCGCCTCGCGCGCCTGGTATCTGCGCCTCGCGCACCTGGTATGTGCGTCTCGCGCACCTGGTATCTGATATGTGCGCCTCGCGCACCTGGTATGTGCGTCTCGCGCACCTGGTATCTGGTATGTGCACCTCGCGCACCTGGTATGTGTGCCTTGCGCACTTGGTATGTGGTATGTGCGTCTCGCGCACCTGGTAAGTGGTATGTGCGCCTCGTGCACCTAGTATGTTCGCCACGCCGCCTTATAGCGTCGTGTCGTCGCGCTGCACTTGCGCGACTTGATTGAGCATGAGATGTGCGCTACGCCGCTTCGCAGCGTCGGGTCGTCGCGCTGCACTTGCGCGACTTGATTGCGCATGAGATGTGCTCTACGCCGCTTCGCAGCGTCGGGTCATCGCGCTGCACTTGCGCGACTTGGTTGCGCATGAGATGCGCGCTACGCCGCTTCGCAGCGTCGTCTCGTCGCGCTGCATTTGCGCGACTTGGTTGCGCATGAGATGCGCGCTACGCCGCTTCGCAGCGTCGTCTCGTCGCGCTGCACTTGCGTGACTTGGTTGCGCATGAGATGCGCGCTACGCCGCTTCGCAGCGTCGGGTCGTCGCGCTGCACTTGCGCGACTTGATTGCGCATGAGATGTGCGCTACGCCGCTTCGCAGTGTCGGCTCGTCGCGCTGCACTTGCGTGACTTGGTTGCGCATGAGATGCGCGCTACGCCGCTACGCAGCGTCGGGTATTCGCGTTGCACTTGCGCGACTTGGTTGCGCATGAGATGCGCGCTACGCCGCTTCGCAGCGTCGGGCCGTCGCATCTTTACGCGCCGCACCACAGGGAGAAAACCAGCAGGAAGCAGTGGCTTCCACACGCGAGGACGAGTCTTCACAGCTGGGCGCTGGATGCTGCTGAAGACTGACCAGCAGAAGTAAAGGAGTTCGAGGCGAACTCTGTCAGGAGAGGCCGTGTAGGAGATATTTTGGCTTGCCGATGTCGTGACATGGCGTAGAGGACATCTAGACGTTAGGCCAGGACGTTGACGTTGACAGAAACATCGCAGTAGTTTCGTTCTATAGAGTTATACGTTCGAGATTGTTGGTCTGTGGTTCTACACCATCGACATCACGGAGACGAGGGAGTGTTGGTGGTTAGGTCTATGGTTTTTGACGAGAATCTATGAAAGCGATTGGAGATGGTCGTCTGGTGATTTTGGAGCGCACTTCTGAATTTGGAATTTGATCGTTTTATGTCTATTCGAGTAAAATCAATAAGAATTTAATGCTCGGTGTCTCTTTTTGAGTAATGTCTGATCAAGTTTCCAAAAATAGATAGATAAGGCAATTCTAAGTACCAAGAGTCATGAAAGTTTAAAAAAACTTCAGTAGAAACGTAGAATAGAAACAGATGGATAATCGATGCGACTAGAGGGCGCCATATTCGATTTAATGTGACGTCATACTTATAGCCTCTCTGCCATGCCAGCGAAAGATCGATTCGATACGCGTAAAACGATATGTTATTTCATTAGTCAAATTCTGATGAGTAATGTTGGAGACTATAGAGGGTTGGTGTTATGAGCGAACAGATGAACCAGATGAACATACATACCTGTCAAAATCATATACTATAGTATATACCCTCTTTTTTGCATCGCCGTAATCGAGTAAAAAACCGGCTCTAACCATTCGATGCCTTTTATTAGTAGGGGAGCCCACGAGGCTAAATGGGGATTTACTCGAGCGTCCTAGAGACCTATTGGGATGCAAAGCTTAGATGATATGAAGAAAAAAATGTTATATGATATATACCTTTACATCGGTGGGGGAAGCGGCTATAGATTTTTAAATATGTAAAAAAAAACTGTTGCATGGACATCCTCGAGCGCGTCAGATATTGATAGCATCAATGCCCTACGTATTTTTAATAATGTACGCATGTTAATCTGATCGTTTGCATGATGCGGGTGGTTGTATTTAAGGGTTGAAAATGAAAAAAAAAAAAATTAATCGAGCGCGTCAGATTTTCTAAGGGAGTGTTAAGTGCACCAAAAAAAAGCTCTCATTCACTAATCTGATGATTTCGATGGGACGCAAACTCGCGGCCATTTTCATAATGTGCAAAAAAAATTCGCCATTTTGAAATACTCAAGCGCGTCAGATTAAGATATATATTGTGAGATGCCTGTGTACATGACGCTGTCATAAATGTCACCTGACAGTAGCAACTTTGAAGGATAACCAAGAATATAATAATATTAGCGAATCTTGTTGTGACGAGTGGTACCAAAAATGTATTTGATATTATTCCGAATAGATTGTTTAAAAATGGAACCTGAAGTTTAATTTACCAAGCACAACGTAAGAATCTGTCGGCGAAAAGATAGGTCGTTACAGCTCAGAAGTGGAAAGATGGGAAAAATACTACAAAGTTTTTTTCCAATGCCCATGTCGACATCGAAGCCCGAAGGTAAAGTTTTAGTGAAAACCAAGTTAATTTCATCTCAGATGACCAAACTTTATTCTGAGTTATGAATTGTAGTGATAGTCGATGCACAATTAATTATAGGTACTTACCTATTACAGTAATCATACAAAACCTACATACAACTTCATTTATTGATGTGAGAGAGAGAGAGATAGATAGATTTCATTGAGATTATACATGCAGCACCTTCCTACCAAGAGCTATACAGGAAAAGTAGTAAAGACAACATCGAACTACAGCACAATTGAACCAATAAGCGAACTACAAGGTACTCAATGAAATTAAAAACCTAAAACCTGGAAAAAGTCTTGAATCTGATGGAGTCAATAATAAAGCTGTCGAACTATTCAATCATATTACCTACCTATTTAAGATGAAAATAAACACACAGAGTCCGTACCTGAGAAATGATGTACCTACTTCAGACGTAATATTCATATAAATATAAAACTGATGATATACAAGCTTTAGAATAAGTATGTTATGTGACATAGTTGAGAGATTTGATATCAGAGTGCTAGAGTGACAACTCAGTTTTTTTATTTCCGATTTACATAAAATCAATAATTGCGATTGACCATTTTCATAATTTTAAAGTACAAATGTTTGTATCTAAAGCTGCTGTGCAGTGGCAATCATAAAAAAAAAAGCACTATAGGCGATATAAAGTGATAAAATATTTGACATAAATGCTATAAGCTTAACCTTGGGAAACATAGAAATGGTCGGAAGTGATTTGTTTAAGTGTCACCAACGTATTATACACTGATATGATAACAAGTATAAAGGCACATTTTTATTAAAAAAAAAAAAGATGAAAGATGATAGACTACATGCAAACACAGAATTGAGCGAGTGAAAAAAAAAGAGATATTCTAAGTATGAAGAGACTGGCGTATCAGGAGAACCCCCTATACACTCAGGCATTTACACCTTCTCACACATCCTCACAACACTTTTATCCAAAACTTTGGAAGTACTTTGGTAGTCGTTTAGTGACGGTCGTTATTTTTACTTAATAGAATGAAAAATGAAAATTCGTTATTGGCTATAAGATGAATTTATAAGATACCTACTCTGTACACACTAAGAGCTGTGGATTTTGTTAAATAAATAAAATAAAATAAAATGAAGGGATGAAAAAGTAAGTGACATTTATCGAAATTTTAAAGTAAATACATTGAAAATTGATTAGAGAGTAGGTATTTAACTTAAAAAGTGAATTTAAATTAAAGACACAAAATAAAAAGTGAAAACTAGTATATTATACTATTAGTGAATAAAGGACGGGTTTAAGGCGATGTCTATAGATGAATCACGAGCAAGTGAAGGATCCTAACGACTGAATCACGACCGCAGAAAGTGAATAACTGAATGAATGAAATACTTTATTGTAATGTAACCCCTTATGACAGCTTATAAAAATAAAATAGAAATAATAAGATTGCACTATTACGTACAATGGACGGTCTTATTTCTAGGAAGCGATTTCTTCCAGACAACCTTTGTAGTGATTCATAATAATTGAATTACGAGCGAAGCATGTGATTTAAAGAGCGACGCGAGCGATTCATGGCCCTTGATATGAATCCATTTTAGGCACTTGTATACTCCACTTTATACCATGACTACGACTTAAAAAAAAAAAAAAAAAAAAAAAAAAAAAGATTAAGAGAAGATATACATTGAATGCTTGTCGAAAATGTCGATCAATCAAATCTCAAGGAGTTTGTAACGAGTATTTTGCGCAAGGAGGGTGTGTATAGCAATGAGATGGAGGTCGAATATAGTGATGTGTTCTAAATTCAAAAACAAAAAGTGATTACAAGTGCTATTTATCGACTGTTTTCAGTGCATAAAATAAGCTTTTTAGAGGAGAAATCACACTTTAATTTCAATTTGAATAATACTGATAATGCGAACCACCTGAGTATACGAGTATAAAAGAATACTACGACAATTGCATTAAAGCAAAAATAAAGTAAGTGAAAGTACAGAAAACCAATAAAAAGAAAGACAGAGCTAATGAGTATAAAACAAAATAAAATTGACAATTCAACTAGAATGGAGCTAAGCAATTAAGGATAAAATGTGATAACCAGATGAACAAACGAAAACTTTATAAAATCAAGAACTACCAAAAGACCAATTAAAAAAAAATGAAATAACCAGGATGTGGAGATTTGAAAGGTCTCCATCATTCCGATAGTCCTTTCCGCAAGCGGTGGTATCCTTAAGCAACTATTTCTATCACTCGCCCTTGAAATCAATCACTTGATTTGCCGAAGGATACCTTTTCACTTCTACAAAAAGCAGTAATATTGCATTTAATTTCTAAATCTCCTTTTCACTCATCATCATCATCATTATTATATTTTACATTCCCTATCCGTGCCCCATCGTCGGGTATCGTGAATCTGTGCAAGGAAATTTCAATTTGTGGTTTCTAGCTGTTCGGACACTTGATCAGACTAGTGTTTTGGGCTCCTCCCTCTTCTTTAGTAACCTCTACTAAAGTGCTCGAAGAAAGCAGACGCTTAGTGCTTTCCAACATAAGTTCTTTCAGCATGGAGACGTTGATTGTTTTGGCTGTCCATGACATCCTCAGGAGCAGTCTCCGACAGCATCACATCCAGAACGCATCGATGCGCTTGCCTTAAGTGGTTTTCATGGTCCATGTTTCATAAAGAGAAATGGAGAAAACCAGCGTGCACACTATGTGTTTCGTGAACTCGTTCATCGTGTCATTATGTAACAATAGTAATATTGCCTTATATTGCCTAATATCTCTCTTAAGCGTATTAGTTCTTACATATTCAAATCACTACTAATCACTACATAGTATAAAACAAAGTCGCTGCCGCTTAAATCTTAAAAACTACCCAACAGATTTAGAAGCGGTTGATTCAAGAGGAAGGTTTATATGTATAATACATCATCAGCATCATCACTGCATTGCATCCGTGCAAAGCCTGGCGGGTCGCTAGTGATTTATAAACTAAATAGTTGTTAGTATTTTCTTCCAGCTTCTGAGATATAGATCTCTTTTTGGATGTAGATCTCCTGCATCTTTTCCCACTATCCTCTAGCTGATCCAGTCTTTCTCAACAATTGGAATTGAATAATATAAGTAATCAACCAACCGGCTGATTACTATAATAATGATGATGATGATGAGTGAAAAGGAGATTTAGAAATTAAATGCAATATTACTGCTTTTTGTAGAAGTGAAAAGGTATCCTTCGGCAAATCAAGTGATTGATTTCAAGGGCGAGTGATAGAAATAGTTGCTTAAGGATACCACCGCTTGCGGAAAGGACTATCGGAATGATGGAGACCTTTCAAATCTCCACATCCTGGTTATTTCATTTTTTAAATCTATATATTATTATAACGATGATAAGACAAAGAAAGATTTGGAAAATAAGACAAAAATATCCAGGAAGAAAAATAGAAAATATGACTATACATGATATGATTATTTGCACTACATGTACACGTTGTACCTACTAGTTGTGCTATACGATAGATAATATTGCACTACTAACGAAAACAGTATTTCAATACAAAATAATATTGACTAGCATCTTACTTAGCTCGTAGAGTAGGAGGAGAAAAGTATATTATATTAAACTCAATAATTGATTTTGCCTACTCATTTGAATAGCTACTTGACCTGTTAATGTTAAGCAGGTACTTGAATACCTTGTCCAAGACGCACTGGAACTTATGATCCCTAATAGAGAAAACTAAAGTTATCAAGTGAACTGGTCTTAGAAATTACGAACTTAACGTCATGTTTTGAGTTCCAGGATAAATGACAAAGTGAAAAGTCAGTGATCGGCACAGTCGGAGCTGTAGCCGTTACAGTGGTTACAGAGCGAAGACACGATTCAGTGATAGCCACAGTCGCCGCAGTCACAGCCGGTACTGTAGCTGATGCAGCCGCACCAGCAGAGATTGACAGAAAGCGTGACTAAGCCGTGTAGCAGCAGCCGTGGCAACGGCTACAGAGTGAAGACATGATACAGTGGTAGCCACAGCCACCGCTGTAGCTAATGCAGCCGCACCAGCAGAAATTGAAAGAGCGACGAAGCAGCCGTAGCAGGAGTCGTAGCAGTGAACAGTGAGTTACCGAGCTGTGTCACGCACGGCACAGCAGAAGTCACAGTCGTCAAAACAGTTTTGAAGTGAGAGCATGACTGGCATACGAACTTGCCGCTCAATTATGATTAACTGACGACTTGACTGGCATACGAACTTGCCACCGAATCTATGATTAACTTACGACTTGACTGGCATACGAACTTGCCACCCAATCTATGATTAACTGACGACTTGACTGGCATACGAACTTGCCATCCAATCTATGTTTGATTAACGACATGACTGGCATACGAACTTGCCACCCTGATTATTAAGTGAGGGCATGACTGGCATACGAACTTGCCGCCCAATTGATAATTAAGTGAGGGCATGACTGGCATACGACCTTGCCGCCCAATTTGACGATAAGTGAGGGCATTACTGGCATACGACCTTGCCGCCCAATTGACAATTAAGTGAGGGCATGACTGGCATATGATCTTGCCGCCCAATTTGACGACAAGTGAGGGCATGACTGGCATACGACCTTGCCGCCCAATTGATGATTGAGGGAGGGCAAGACTGGCATACGACCTTGCCGCCCATTCTACGATTAAGTGAAGGCATGACCGGCATACGACCTTGCCGCCAAACTTGAGATAGATACTCGCAGTTTAATCTTGATTAATGACGCTAATTTTGATAGATATAAGAAAACCGCATGTTAGACTAAAATAAACTTTAACACTAACTAAAGATTTCATAAATGAGCTATCTATAAATCGTTTGCAACGGTTTGTGGATGGCTCAGCTGTTTCATGTGTATTTTGTAAATATTGTGAATACTATAGTAAATGTTGTATTGGTTGTAATTTTCTTGGTGAATAAATTATCTTTTCATAAAGTGATATTATGAATAAATAAGAAAACTTAGCATAATTGCTGGATTAGAAATGATAACAGAAAATGTATGTTTAAAAATTAGTATTATGAATGATGTACTTATTGTGGATATATTAGTTAGGTGATATGTATTTGTACAAATTAGATTTATTGTGAATTGTTAACAAATTAATTTGTATTTGTAGAAATACTTGTATTGTTATGTGTTTATGGACGGTGCTCTCGATTGAATCGAACGAAGAGACTCGTTCTAAGTAGGATGGCCGACTGTGAGATGCCTGTGTACATGACGCTGTCATAAATGTCACCTGACAGTAGCAACTTTGAAGGATAACCAAGAATATAATAATATTAGCGAATCTTGTTGTGACGAGTGGTACCAAAAATGTATTTGATATTATTCCGAATAGATTGTTTAAAAATGGAACCTGAAGTTTAATTTACCAAGCACAACGTAAGAATCTGTCGGCGAAAAGATAGGTCGTTACAATATGGTTCATCTTTATGTTCTAAACGTACTGTCTCATAATCTGACGATTATCTAGAGGGATTGGCCTGATCTGACAAAAAAAAATTAGAAAAACGGTTCACCTTAAAGGCCATCCCTGCAACTTCCCGCTAATTCCATTCCTGGGCTCTTAAAATTGTACTTATGACATTTTTGAGCTCAAAATATAATTTATGTGATATTTTGAGCTCGCTGAGTTCAAAGAAATAATATTTCTATGCATTTGAGCTCTCAATCTCGCATTTGAGCATTTGAATTCCCTACACGTGTCGGAAATGCACGACCATGGAATTGATGTATTTTTTTTTTTTTTTATACATGAATTCCATGGTTGTGTTTTACCGGGCTGTGCAAAATCGGGCTGTACAAACTCAGCACGTGTCAGGAAAGCACGACCGTGGAATTCATGTATTTTATACATGAATTCCACGGTCGTGCATTCCTGACTGCGCTTTCCACGGCTGTGTTTTCATAGGCTGTACATTCCATGGTTGTACAATAACCGGACCCGCATACTTAAACAGTATGCCACGAGTCTTTATGATCAGCTGTGATGATCATAAAGACTCGTCATGGCAACAGAAACCAGAGTGGGGACGGAGTGAGAGAATAATAGATAGAGAAAGAGTGAGAGAGGAATAGAAACGCGGAGAAGGAAATGTAGGCATCACGCAACTGCACGCATTTCACTTTATCGACGAATTTTTGTTATTTCGGCTTGCGGAAATCGTCAGATTATATATTTTTCATTATTCTTGAATTATTTCCTTCAAAATAAAAAAAAATTTTGCTACGCTCGAGAATGTCGAGAAGACGTTTTTTTTTTACAACTTTGTTGCCCTCCCCTTTTTTTACGTCACTCTCAAATTGTCAGATTAGTGGAATATACACTTTTTAGGATGTAATTAACTCACCCTACCTTAATCTGACGCGCTCGAGAATTTCTGATGGTCAATTTTTTTTTACTAATCTGATCCTGTATCCTTCACGGGCGGCCTTATATATGGGCCTCATGTTTTGTGGAGGTACTTAACCGGGTACAAGGTATCCCCCTGTATATTAATCTGTCGCGCTTTGGTAAATCCCGAAATCCCCGCTTGGGCTCCCCTACTATATATAGAAGCCATAGATAACTAGGATGATGATAGAAGTGTATAGGTATACCTCACAGACGAAGTTTATGATACTTCGTCTGTGGTATACCTACTATTTCTGTGATTTCGACGATGCTTGCGTAGAAAGGAGTATTTTTTTCTATGGCAGAAAGATACTTCTACCGCTTCTACGTCACATTCGCTCATTCATTGTCACAAAATAGTACTAGTATTTTTATTCTATGGCACAGCACAGGCACAGCCACAGGGCACAGCAGAAGAAACGGAACGAACAAACAAGAAACCAGTGTTACCAACTTAGGTACTTTATAACCAGATCTAGCTCTTTTTTGGTGTCAGATATACCCACTAATATTATAAATAAATGTCAAAGCTTAGATGTTTGGATGTTTGGGTTTCAATCACGCTGAAACTACTGGTCCGGTTTGGATGAAACTTCAAATATATATATAATATATATATATAGCTCGGAACCTGGATTAACACATATGCTGTGTACCTTCCTACTCTTTTCCTGGAAAATAAACATATTCAAACAGAACGCTGACGAAGTCACGACAAAAGCTAGTCTACATTAATACTGAAGCATGGAACAAAATTATATTAGCTATTTTTCTAGCTTTTCATAATAAGTAAAAAAATTATAAAGCTGTGCGTCCATGGCATATTTCCGGTCCGTTTTGCATGTCATACGTCGTCGTCGGTGGCGTCACGTCACACACGTGAAACAGCTGAACTTGAATGAAACATTTGACATGGAATTTGTGATTGTAATATCCGATTAGTGTCAACCTCGGAAAAATGATGTCAACTATCTAATCAGTAGTAGGGTTACTTTACTATGGACGACAGTTTTTTTTAACATTGATTAATAATAATTAGGCCTTTTGCATAATATATGTAATCTAGATGAGATGCTATTTGTGTTTACCTCCTGTCTTTGCGCTGCGGCGTGGTACAGGTCCACAGAAAGTCATACCTAATCAGGAATACAGTTGTTTACGCTCACACATAAAACCAACTCACACGCGTGGTTCTCCTGTGATACAGGGACTGGTAGTAGCAGGATAGCCCTCAAACACACACCCTTTCTCCTGTTCATGATTTACGCAAATCTTTACTCTCTGGAGGGTTTATTTATTGAATTGAAACTTCTAATGCAACTTCCAACAAGGTTGCGTTAAACGTTTAACGCTCCTGAGGAGGGGGAATAGAAAAGGAACAGAGCGAGAGTGAATGCGTGGCACTCGAAGTTTCACTTCTTTCGCGCGTAGAGACTCCACGCACTATTTTTTTATTTATTAGTCATTAATTTATTCTGTTTCTTTTTATTCTATAAACGTAGGTACTTTTTGTGTCCTACTTTGTATATGTAAAATTCTGATGCTTGCGATGCAATGGACGCACAGCTTTATCAAGCACCATTTTTTGAGCAAAACTAACAATCTCGCCACGTTTGCAAGATGGTTTTTAGCTATTGTCTAAAACTAGCAGTTGGCAATACTCACTGTAAAAAAATAAAGAAACGATTCAGACCAGTCAATCAAAAAAAGCAAAAACAAAAAACAAGTCGCAGTTTATTGAATCTTGACTAAGGACATTGATTGTGATTTTTGCCAAATCGTTGCGTTATTTGAATCTCAACATGAAATTCCAATACAAAGAAGAACATTCCTTCGAGAAAAGGAAGACTGAAGGCGAGAAAATACGCAGGAAGTACCCCGATCGCGTACCAGTAATTGTCGAGAAAGCTCCGAAGGCTAGACTCGGAGACCTCGACAAAAAGAAGTACTTGGTGCCATCTGACCTCACCGTTGGACAATTTTACTTCTTGATCAGGAAGCGCATCCATCTGCGCCCGGAGGACGCTTTGTTCTTCTTTGTCAATAATGTGATTCCTCCAACTTCGGCCACCATGGGTTCTCTCTACCAGGAACATCACGATGAAGATTTCTTTCTCTACATTGCGTTTTCTGATGAAAATGTTTATGGAAATTAACTTCTTCAAAATCCATTCTTTATAAATTTATTATAATGTTATCTGATGTTCTGGTGAAACTTTATTTCTAAGGCTTAGTTATGTATGCTATTTATGTATGTTTTTTTTTTCATATGAACTGGCTATTTCATCTTCACAGAGTTAATTTGAATCGCAGAAATATAGTTATTTCATGATTTCCTAGGTATACCTACCTCAAATTACCAAATAGTCTATTCTGAGGTAGGTACATACGTGATACACACTTATCAGATAATGTTCCATTGTTTTCATTTCTTTGTTTGGTTTAGGCAATATGTATCAAAACAATAAATTAAAAATGCACTAGCTGTTTTTTTTTCTATTTCCATTGTTAAATTAATACAAATCTAGCAAGATCACACAATAGCAAGAAGCTGTGTTCCAATTTGATGGTTGCCAATGCAGTTATAGGCTTCTTTCATCATGACCGTACGTGATGTACCTAATAGAATACTGCTTAGAATCTGTCCTGAATATTGCCTGATGGCACATTCTCAATGGGCATTGTGAGGTAATTAATGGATGTTATAGGTGGACGTAACTGCTCAACATCGTATGTGTTAATCCAGGTCACAGACAATATATTATGTTCCAAGTTTCATCCAAATCGGATCAGTACTTTTTGAGCCAATTCATTACAAACATACATACAAATCTTTCCTCTTTATAATATTAGTATAGATAGATAGACAACGCCGCTGATTAGCCCAATAGTTCACATCTAGATCTTTGCTCGCTCGATCAGTAACTAGTAGAATATCTATTTTGCAAGGTAAATTATAACCAATCGAGTTATGTACGTAATTAAGTTTATTCAATAGGTATCATTTTGAAACAGGATAATGGAAATATTTTTAGAACCAACCAATTACAGGTATGTCACGTTAATTCTTCTTTGTTTCGTTTAGGGCAGATGTTGCAACGATTTTTATTGTTGCAATGAAATTGTGCTTTTTATTGATAGGCACATTATGATTTATGTGTACTTATTTTATAATTTAAGACAGACTATTTTATACTAAGGTCTACTGTAGCATACAAGTAATAGCATAGGTAGATTAGGTAGTCAGTCTAACCAGTTGCATACAGACATTATGTTAATACTTGTTTGCATATTACTACATACAAAAACAGTAAAAACAATCTTTACTTATTTATACAGCGATGTCCCATTGAACACTGTCAAGCGGTGCTCCAGAGATGCACCCTTTGGGCTAACCCAATCATCCCCACGTATGTACTTAAAAGTTTAGATTTTTTTGTTTCTTTAAACTTTCCAAGACCATTCTGTTTATATTGAAGTGAGATTGATTGAGGTTTTTGTTATTTTTTAGGTCTCTCCAATACACTACTCCACAAACTTTACTAGTGCGCCATAAAAAAAGAAGAATGTTACCTACATATTATAAGGAAAAACTCTCTATTCTTTTAATGTCACTAAACTTTATTGATCCAAAAGTATTTCAAAACCTACCTCATTTCGAAACGAGGATGGTTCAAGTAACCCAAGGGGTGCTGCATCTACGTTCTTGGAACATCCTGTATAATACTAAACTACAAATATATGTATTGATATTGAGTAGTCTTATAAGAAAACCTATTCATTTAATGAAGTATAGAGCAAGAAGGTACTAAACAAATGTGTCAGTACCTCATTTCGAAACGAGGATGGTTTAAGTAACCCAAGGGGTGCTGCATCTACGTTCTTGGAACATCCTGTATAATACTAAACTACAAATATATGTATTGATATTGAGTAGTCTTATAAGAAAACCTATTCATTTAATGAAGTATAGAGCAAGAAGGTACTAAACAAATGTGTCAGTATAACAAAAAAATATTCATTTTAAAGTAATAATTCTTACATTAATATGGGTCGCTAAAAATATATCGCATAGTTCAGAAGACTTACTTATATTTATAATAATAATACACCTATCTACGGAAATGTTTAGCCTAAGTACCTACCTAGTAAAATTTTGACTTGCAAGTAGTAAATAAATCAATAGAAAAATGTTTCGACGGTTCTATTAAATCGATAAGGTACATTCGTTAAGTTTTATAGCATTCATCACAAAAGCATACATGAATCAATATCTAAATACATTTCACCCGTGTTTAATCACCTTATTGAATATCGATCTTAAACAAGATACAGAAAGTGAATAACCGACAATGTATGTACTACTCTAACAAAGCAAATTAGCACGAGTGAACAAAATTTTGTGAACACAGTACGTAGGTAGGTACGTTTTTCAACACATTAGATAAACATATTACATAGTGCTATCGTATACTAGGTACAGCATTGGGAACGGCAGCCGTTTGCATAACTATGTCTATGATAATGAATAGCTATGGATTGGTATAGATGACGGCGAGGTGGCGATATAGGGTAATAATATTAGATGTTTTAATAAATCTATCCTAAGAATTGTATGAATCTAATACTAAGCCTAAACCCCGCGAAACGAATCATTCGAGACAATCGAAACGACAGAATTGACTGCATCATATCACACCACATTTAAAAAGCATTTCGATTGAGAACATAAATTCGATTCGCCTGAATCTATTCACGGTCACCTTTATAGTATAAGAATCACAAAATTTTACAGCGTTCTAACAAATAGTATAGCTAACATGAAATTGGAATATAAGATGCAACAAACTAGAACCGCATGTAATTGTGAGTTCTCCTAGACGGACGACCTCGCCTCATGCCGCGGCCTCGCATGCCGCTTTCACTATCTGAAAATAATGAGTCTTATTTTACTATTTTACCTGCAACTGTGTTCGCGTCGAGTTCATAATGATGACAGACAGCTGAACATCAGACGCGGTCAACCTTCTACTGTTACTGTTTACTCATGTCTTTGCGGCTAGTCAAATCAAATTATTTATTAATTTCTCCTATTGTTTATTTAGTACCTAGGATCTAGGTACATACATACTTTTATTTTTCTGCAATAAAAATATCAACGAAACCTGATTGACATGCGCTCATAGCTTGTGTATACATTATATTTGCAGATGGATTTGCAAAGATCCTCTCACAGTGTTTGAGGTTTTGCGAGCGTGATGTATGAATGTGTGTTTGAAATATATTTCCTTTAATTTGTGCGTAATTTTTGCGATGTTTATTTTTTTCGTGACTTGTATTGTATTCTACCTATTGACATAATATGAATTGCTGTATTTTTATTTCTTGTGTAATTTTTATTTGACTGAATTCTTTTATTATTATTCTCTATTCTTTAATTAATGTAATAGGTTATCCGTTTTAATTAAAGTAAAGTAAAATAAACAAATAAATAAATATAGCAAAAAAAATACAGCAAAAATTATAGACAATCAATATGTGAAAGTTAAAGCAGAGAGTTTATGCTATACTGATTACCACAGCACAGCAACGTCAATTTGTTTGCGAAGTGTGTTGCTGCGCTGCTAACTTTTACTAGGGATAAAATAATGGAATTATGCATGCCAGCATGCCCACCCACCCCTTAGATTAGAAAGAAATATAGTCTCAAGAAGTCGCGTTGTCTCGTGATAAAACAAGGAGAATCACGAAAATATTAAACAATATCAACCGTATCGTAACGCGTTTCGGCGTCACCTTGCAGTGTATGTCGGACACGTTACCGTTACGATACGTTTAAGATCGTCACATTTACTGCTACACTCCGACACGTACGCTGAAAGATAATCAACGCTTAACCTACTTATATTTCTTACTAATGACTAACTAATGACGTAGTCAATGTAGAGGCTTCTCTAGAGGTGAATGCGAAAGACGTGATGTTGGTGTGGTACCTACCTACTGATAATTATTATAGTGTACCTAGCACACCTACATAATATATACCTACATAGCTATAACTTTCATAGTTTGTAAATATTCTTGTAACATGGTATAGTTTCAATAAGTAAACTTTTTACTTTTTTAACGTATTGAAACGGTTTGTCGGAGCGGAACGAGCTTGTTTGGTGAGTGAGTACCTGCAGCGCGCATCCATCGCTGGTTCTGCGAGTGCGGTGAGTGCGGATGCGGATGCGGCGAGTGCGGATGCGGACGGCGCGCGGGCTGACTCGGCGCGGCGGCGGCGGCCGGCGCGCTCGCCTCAGCCTCGCGACCCTCCTCTGCCATCTACACACAACAATACATTCAGTAAACTACCCTAATCTTGGCACCCCCACCAATTGTTGGCACTTCTCTGTGCCAACAATTGGGGGGGTGCCAAGATTAGGGTAGTTTACCCTATTCACGGACACTTAACACAACGCCTTCTAGTCCCAAACTAAGCAAAGCTTTTACGATGGAAACTAGATGGCTGATAGACTACATGCATACATTTTTTTTGTAAATACATACTTATAATACATAGAAACACCCAGACCTAGAACAAACATCTATGTTTACAACACACAAATGTTTGTTCTCCGTGGGGATCGAACCCACGACCCACAGCACGGAAGGCCGAGCTACTACCGACTGAGCCATGACGCCTGTCGGGTATTATTTCTTTGTACTGGAGACACCATTTTTAGTGTTCTGGTCCAGTTTTGGACAAACAGAACACTTATGGTCTCACTCCAGTGTCTGTCTGTCACCTCAACCAGAGCTGAATCATAGAAGCTATCACTTGCTTCTACGATTCAGCTCTGGTTGAAATTTGGAATAGTAATAGTTTTTAAAAACATCCTACTAATATTATAAACGCGAAAGTTTGTGAGTATGGATGGATGCTTGCTACTCTTTCACGTAAAAACTACTGATCCGATTTGGATGAAACTTGGAATATATATTGTCCGTGACCTGGATTAACGCATAGGCTACTTTTTATCCAGAAAAATTAACGGGATACAAAGGGACGCGAACGAAGTCGCGGGCGGCACCTAGTATTATATAAATAGTAGATTATTATCCTCGAGGACAAAGCCGTCTTAGCTGAAATAAATATTTGCAATAATCTGCACATGCATACCAATAACTTGAACAGCCGACAGTTGCTTGTATGGTCATACAAGTTACAGGGATTCCCTTTCGGGACTTAACTAACTCTAAGCCAGGCTCCATTATCAGTAAAAATAACCTATTCAAATTCCGTCAAAGTCATGAGCTCATGATAACAAAAAAATACAAAATAAAATGATATACATTAAATAGGTATTTTTGAATTTATTCATAATATGTATAATCAGCTGTTCACTTAATGCAAATGACTTGAATTTATGTCGAAGTTCTGTGTTATCTCTCTTTAAACATGTTCCAAGGTGTTACATAAATTTGAGTAGCATTTCCCTTAAAAACTTAACTATATCACTTATCAGCAATCTAGTTTCTTTAGTACAAGCTTGGTATAGGTTGGGCTTAGAGGACATTGTGTGAAACGTCCATTCATTTTGCAATACAGGTTCTTTGCTTTCATTCCAATCCAACTAAGTAGGTATAGGTTTTCAAATCATGGATATTATAAAAACTAGAGTTACAGTTACTTTTTACAGTTTTACTATTATAAAACTGTATGCAGATCTACTAAAGAAACGATTCTGATCCCGAAAATCGAGTTACTCTGTTTGTTTGTTCGCGGATCACGCCGTAACTACTGGACCAATTTCAATGAAACTTAAACCTTTCAGAAGCCCTTTTTCCGGATTTAAACATAGGCTACATATTATTGAAATCAAAGACGTGGATCCTTAGATACAGCTTGAACTTTCGATATCAAAGGCAGCCATTTGCTACGACGTTCATCATATGCTGGTGACAGATATTTCAATATTTATACGTAGTACGTAGTCGCGAGTACCTAGTAAACTACAAATTGGATAACAGTCAAATGGCAATCGTTTATATGCATTAAAAGCAAGCAACTTTGGAGTGTTGCAGTACTGATTGAAGGGTAACATCGACACTGCTTTTCAAGGGGTTGAGTGACTGAACCGTAGGTTACGGCAGAATAACAGCGCTGACCTGTCTTCGGATGGCGAAGCATAATGCTGAACCGTGACCTTTTCGCTGCTATAGCATACTTTTTTTCTTATTATGTACTATTTTTTGTTTAAATTAATATTATATTATGTTATACCAATTTAATTGTAACTAATCTATTGTAATGATTTCTATAAAAAGCGAATAAATGATTGTCTATGTGTATGTCTAATATTTCTTGCATCATGGTTGACGTAAGACATTACATACGTGGTGTGGTGAGGAGGGTTCGCTTCCTTGTGAGCTGACAGCTGCTGCCTCCTCTTCAGCTCGCGATTCCTCCCAGTCTCGTGATTCGCCACCCTCCGAACCTGTATTAAACACAAGTACATTTTTCAGTTTCCGACTTTCATACATTTAACACGTTCCCTGCTAACTACGAAAATATACGTAGTAGCATATCTAGGATCCAGCGTCAGCTACGAGTTTATTCGTAGATGTTTAGTTGAGGCTACCTACAAAATAAAAAGCGTTGGCAGTGTAAACAGGACGGGAATCGATTAGTTGGCATTGGAAATAAAACTTTCAAAATAAAATGAGAACTCTACCATATATTTTTTTTTCATGGCAACAAGAAAATGACGTATATACTCGGGATGATGATTTTGCATGGATGGCAATAGGTATAGTTTTTTTTACTACGAATATATTCGTATGGCAGGGAACGAGTTAACGCGATTAACTTTTTATGTTATTTAAAGGTATTGAGTTGGTTTTGAGGAGAAAATTGTAGGATAGGTGTCCTCCT
Organism: Eulithis testata; assembly: GCA_947507515.1. Classification (NCBI taxonomy): domain Eukaryota; kingdom Metazoa; phylum Arthropoda; class Insecta; order Lepidoptera; family Geometridae; genus Eulithis; species Eulithis testata. Next base: position 5,934,305 of record OX382205.1, read on the forward strand.
ACGAAAAGGGAAGATCTTCCACGCCACCTTTGGCTCGGGGTCCGAGGACCAATGGATGGTATTCGGTAGTATTACTTGTTCAAACTCCGTGATAACTTCGTTTGCGCGATCTAGGAAATTTCTCATGTTAGTTCTTATGTAGCGAGATAGATGGCGCTACATCACTCCCTTTCCAGACCGGAGGTCGATCCGTTGTTGGTAGCAGCGTCGATGAAAGCCAAGTTGTGCCAGCGTTGCTCATTGTCTACGGTGAGTCGAGACGTGGTGAGCAGATGCGATGCGAAGCGTTCATTGTCCACAGTGAGTCGAGAAGGAACGAGATGAGCTTGTTGTCTACAGTGAGTCGAGACGAAGCGGTGGGGTGGCGTTGCTGTTGGCGTGAATCTGGCGGGTCTGCGGTGAGTCGAGACAGGTGCTGGGATTCATGTGCTGGGATTCATGTGCTGGATGTAGCAACGATGAGGATGTCGCGATAGCCTTGATAGATGGCGCTACAGTTTTATCAAAATGTATTATGCTAATAAGGCAGAATACGTAATTACTTTGACATAAACAAATGTAAATACGATAATCAACCTTGCAAATGCGGCATTTTTTGAAGTGGAATGTCTAACGAACCCCTAAAACCCAACAAACCATTGCGCAACTAGAAACCCTACAAGCTCTTACAGACCATACAAAATCGCATATCCAACCAATCCAACATCTTAGACAGAGAAGCGTAATAACGTTACATTATAAGATCAAACGAACTTCTTGAAGTGAAGTTCGATCATTATCAATGAGTCGTTTCATTCGAAGCCTACACGAGGAATTCCTCGTGTAGGCTTTAGGCACTACCTAAGTTAATTGTATCTGAAGAATGAAACGACAAAATATAATTTTTCGTACCACTTGCTCAAAAAAGTGACATTCTATGCCACAAAAAGCGAACATAACAATAGTCATTTTTAATCTGTTAAAAACAGGGAGAGAAAATTGTACTGGATTTCTTTCATCCTCTAGGGGGAGAAAGTGATTTAAATTTGGAATACAATTTATACTGAACTACATCTGTGTTTACACCACTGAGTTTGTATATAAAGCATTATATATCTTTTTGAAAAAGGAATACGCATTTATTATGCAGGCCGTATGAGCTCGATGCCTTTGCTTTTCCGACAAAAAAATATTAGTCTAGGAAAATGCCGCGTTTTTGTTTTCTTCAAATACATAAACGTTAAGTTTATTTTAATTTATTTTTATAAATAAGTTAATGTTCTAAAATGCTATCTCATATTATTATTGTGTTAATTTTTTCGCAAATGGTACGAAAAGTAGAGTATTTTCCTAGGTGATAAAGCTGTCTTAGTCTTGGGTGAACTTAAATCCCTCGCTATACTCAGGACTCGTGTTAAATCCCTCGCTTCGCTCGTGATTTAAGTTTTTAACACCCTCGCTACGCTCGGGAGTAAACCTCGAGTCCTTCATTACGCTCGCGATTTAAATCGTCACCCGCGACAGAAGACACTGCTTTATCCCCTTGTTAAATAATGTACTAATATATATTACGTGAGTCGTTGTTGTGTGGTTGCGTGGTGGGTAGTGCGGCGGCGAGGTCTGCGTGCGTGTCGTGGTGCGCGTGCAGCGCGGGCCCCGCCTCCGCGAACGTGAAGCGCGCGCCGCCCGCGCCGCCCGCGCCGCCCGCGCCGCCCAACGGCGACACCACCGCCTCGCCGAACCTGACACATCATTATATATATTAAACATCATTACTATATTGTGCAACTAGTCAATAAAAGACGGATTTAAAGCGAGGGCCATAAATGAAACACGAGCAAGTGACGGATTCTAACGACTGAATCACGACCGTATGATTCAAGTGTTAGAATCTTGAACGACGTGAGTGGTTCATGGCCCTCGGTATAAATCCGTTTTTCTCAAACATGCTTGGAAATTAAAGCATTATTTTTACAACCTTCTTCGAGATAAATCGAGTGTTTAGCGGCCACATAAATTACATACAAAACTCATTACTGTCGTGTTATTTAAAAATGGAACGATCTTTTACTCCATAACATGGCAACCAAGGAGGTTTTATTCAAATTTCGAACAGGCTTTCAAATGGAAAGGTGTTTATTGAAAAAAAAACGTGTGACACTCGGAGACTACCGCGGTAAAGCTATTGCATAGCATTTTTTATCGTATCACCGCTGTGCCGTTCGGAGTGGGGGTGTTAGGTTATTTTCGTTACGGAATTTCTGGATTCGGTCTCCACGCTCAAGGCCCGCGATAGAAGCTATGCAATAGCCTAAAAAAAACAATGAACACTAACTTCGCGTTCTTCGTTTTGAAAAGTAATTGTATTTTCAACTAAAAAGTTTTGCCTAGGTACTTAGTTTTAATTTCCGCGCATTATTTGAGAAAAGTACTATACAAGCCTTGGCCACAATTAGGCAATAAGGGACTCACGTATGTGTGCCTCGTCTTCGACTCGGCCCACATTTACACGTTCTTCCCTCATTGGCTCTGTTGCGGGCCGCTGCAGTAATGTACTATTTATGTAAATGAGTTAGTTACCCGTCATTGCGCCTCGGAACGTAGAGTGTGGGCGTGGAGGGAACAATGCTGTCGTCTGCATCGTCGCCTCCGTTGCCACCTAGGGAAAGTGTTCCGCTCGCTGTGATAAAAGAAAATATTATATCACACATTGCCATGTTATCGTGTTCTATAGACTAGATTCGGTAAACATACGACTGGCACCACGAAATACAACAATCATTAATAAAGTAGGCAGGTGCAAGTCAATTAATTAAGAGCCATATCACAATACGTCAGAGCTCGATATCTGACAAATTTCGATACCAGAGTCTTCACCCTGCAGCAAACAGAGGGCGCACATTGAACGTCGCTTTACGCTTGATTTTTTACATTATACCTAACTAATCTTGGTACTTGAAGATTAGGTAGTTATAGTCATCAAATTAAATAAATGTCACCAATATTATTACACTCAGGCTGGAATACTCAAAGGCTGAAATACTCAAGTCATTCAAATTTGAGCACCACTTAAAATTGCTCTGCCTCTGTTTGACATTACTCATTTGTAAGAGATGGCAATAATTTAAGCGGGACTTAAATTGAGTGGTGAATTTTGATCACACCTTTCATTTGGTTTTGGAACGAGAACTCTAGGGCGAGTAGTTTCCGAGATATAGCCGTTTCAAGTTTGACAGCTGTCATCAAAAAGTTAGATCTTGATCACACCTTTCATTTAGTTTTGGAACGAGAACTCTAGGGTGAGTAGTTTCCGAGATATAGCCGTTTGAAGTTTGACAGCTGTCATCAAAAAGTTAGTTCTTGATCACACCTTTCATTTGGTTTTGAACGAGAACTCTAGGGTGAGTAGTTTCCGAGATATAGCCGTTTGAAGTTTGACAGCTGTCATCAAAAAGTTAGATCTTGATCACACCTTTCATTTAGTTTTGGAACGAGAACTCTAGAGTGAGTAGTTTTCGAGATATAGCCGTTTGAAGTTTGACAGCTGTCATCAAAAAAGTATATATACACGCATAATTATATACACGTATATACGAATACATAAACGTATATAAACATATTATATACATGGATAAATATGCAACCATGTATGTGACAAATTAGTCTAATAACATAGTACATGTCAAACCATAACAATGCATCACAGAGCACGTCCTCATTGGACGTGACGTGATGCATCGTTATAGGCAGTGGTTACCACTTAACATCAGGTGAGTCATCGGTTTCCATCATTGAGTTGTACTACATGTCACTACTACATGTCATGTCGTATGTTGTACATGATCAAAACTAGTTAGTCAGTGTAGTCATACTATGCATTTCATACAAGATTACGATCGATCGTTGGGCGCGAAAATTGACATAGGTCCGACCTCCACGAGCGCTGAAGCGCTACTGAGTTTGAGCGGGCCGACGCGTCTCATTTTATACCATTTTAATATCGTTTATTTTAAGTTTTATTATATTTTCTAAGAAAAATAAGGTATGCAGTCTTGTTCGTAATGAAGTACTGTTTATTTTGGTATAAATTTCATTCACCAATATGAATTTACTATGGAGATATTCACAGCTAAATCTGAACGTTTTTAAAAGTTTTATGGTTTTGGAATTGGTGTTTTTTATAGATTTCCAAGACATTGTTCTGAATTCCAAGGCCGCATTGGAATTAACCAGTATTTAAGACATATTATTGTATACTTTTCATTTTCTCTGCTTTGTACAGTTGTGCAGTCTAAGAGCTTAAAAAAGTGCCCGCGCGAGTTTTTTTTCAAAAACATGCTTCGGAATATTGGCTGTAAATAAGTATATAAGACAAAATCGGGAAAAGCGAGGCCGCTATGGACTATATTTAAAGCTGTTCTTCATTATACAACAAGTTGAAATTGTCGAAGAGTTACAGTTTCTCTGGTTAAGAACGCCAAACATAGGTAAAATCATGGTTTCTTTGTAATATGCCTCATAAGCATGTAGTTCCGAGTGATAGAACCTTTGTGATGTAGCGTTGAAAATTGCCATTAAACCCAACTTTTCACTATCAACAAGTCAATGTAACATATGTAATTACGGTTTCATGAAAATTTCGTAAGCGACGCCAATAGAATTTCCTTTACTTTATTTTTGTCACAAATGGGTGCGCTATAGAAAAAAGAATTGTACTTCAAGTAGTGGTAATACTGCAGTGGTAAGGGCTATTATAAGGTAGAATCGTTGTCCGGCTCGGGTCCCTTCGCTCGGGCTGCATAGAGTAGGATAAGTAGCGTGTGTTGTGTTGTGTACTAACGTTCAGTGCCGCTGCTGATAGCCTCTATCTGTGGGTGCGAGTGCGCGGGAGGCTCGCTGTCGGGCTCGACGGGCGCTACGCCCTCGCCATCCTCGCCCTCTTCGGCGCCGCCTTCGGGAGACTGCGCCGGGGAATCCTAACATTATTAATTAACATAGATATATTAAACAGTTTCTTCTTCTTCTGCTATTTCTGGTGCCTGGGTGTTCTATGTATTATAAGTATGTAGTTACAAGACAAAAATATGTATGTATGTATTCTATAAGCCATCTAGTTCCCATAGTACAAGCTTTGCTTAGTTGGGACTAGAAGGCGTTGTGTTGAATGTCCGTGAATATTTATTTATTTATGGCCTCTGATGACAATTTTGCCAGTGTCAAGTGAGATATCTGTCGTTTCACCAGATAATTCAGAAACCAACATAATCCCCGCAAAGTCCACTTTCAATTTAGAATAAAAAGTAGCCTATGTGCTAATCCATATTATGAACTGTAAATATTCCAAGATTCATCCAAATTGGTTCAGTAGTTTTGACATGATCGAATGACAAACATCCAAACTTTCACATTTATAATATTACTCGCATAATAACACCCAGACTCAGAACAAACATCCATGTTTATCATCACATCACACAGATGTTTGTTCTTGGTGGGGATCGAATTTACAACCCACAGCACAGATGGCAGAGCTACTTATCACCGACTGAGCTGTGATGACTGTGCAGACAAGGCACTAGCGCTGCCAGAGTGCGCGCCAAAAGGTGCATATTCCATGAGGTTTACAAACATACATGTCGTGTAGAGTTGTCTCCCTCTTCGCCCTCCACTTCTTCCTCCTCCTCCCCGGCCTCTACTTCCTGCTCCTCTTCCATATCCTCCTCATCTTCTTCACCCTCCTGTATTGAAAGTGCTGTTTTAATTTCACTTGAATGGTGCTTTGTTTATTGCCTTTATCTCTGGATTTTAGAACATATGTACTTCACTGTGTGTAAACAAATTTTATTAGAAGTGTACAAGGTGAAATAAGACCACTCCTGAAAACTTCATAGAGTTAAAGGACCCGAAAATAAATCTAAGAGTTACGAATACTAACCCTATACATAGTTCCAGTGCATCTCTCATCGTCTTCTTCGGAATCGACTACAATAACTCCTTCGTCATCTTGATCGCATCGCGATGATGTCGGCACTTGATATTCCACATCGACGGATCTTTCGAATCCCTACACAACAACACAAAAATTGTTTTCTCAGGCTCGTATTCTATGCTATATATTTATACTATAAAAAACTTTATTTCTAAAATTTTGGTCTCTGTATTAACACGTGTGAAGTCAAAGTCAAAGTCAAAAATCTTTTATTCAATAAAATCTCACTGATCACTTTGAATCGTCATTGATCACTTTGAATCGTCATTATTGTGATATTTGTTGTCTGTAATAAAAATTATTGAATTGATGTCCAGCCAGCACGATGAACATTTACTTACCAATTATGTGCCTAAGTTGACGACTTATTTTAGCTACTACACATTGTTTTATTACAAAATTAGTTTGAAAAGATACTACAAATAGATAAACAACTCACTTGCACTCTAGTCCTCTTAGCTGTGACAGGTCGCGCTTGCAAGCGACGCTTAGCGGGGCGAGCGTTTGGCGGCGGGTGCGACGTACTAACGCCAGCAGGGGGATGAGATGTGCTGACACCAGCAGGCGGATGGGAAGTGCTAACACCCGCAGGTGGCTGGGATGTACTGACGCCGGCGGGAGGATGAGAAGTGCTAACGCCAACAGGCGGGTGAGTAGTGCTAACTCCAGCAGGCGGGTGGGAAGTGCTGACGCCAGCAGGTGGGTGGGAAGTGCTGACACCAACAGGAGGGTGGGAAGTGCTAACGCCAGCAGGCGGGTGGGATGTGCTGACGCCAACTGGAGGATGAGAAGTGCTGACGCCAACGGGAGGATGAGAAGTGCTGACGCCAGCGGGAGGGTTAGAAGTGCTGACACCAGCGGGAGGGTGTGATGTGCTCACGCTAGGGGATGTCTGAGAACTAGCGGCTGATGTTGGAGCAGTCGTTCCTGTTGACAAAGTGTTGTGTAAATATTTACGGACTTATTCATATTGGTATTTTAAAGCCTTAAAACTATGCTAGCTGGAATGGCTGCTAAATCTGATTTCATCTCTTATTTTTTTTTTTTATTATCGTTGTAATGCAAGACACCATTTTTTCAAATCACGCAAATGCTCAACAAACTTACCGTAAAAACCAAAGAGTTTGTTGAACAAGGTGTACCTATAAAGTAGTTACAAATGTTTCTAATAACCTAACTGTAATCGGACTTTGTTACTTTGCATTGTACTGCATGAAAGTCACTAAAGTCAAACAGTAAACTGATGTTGAAAGCCACAAGAAAATATAACGGAAACGTGATTTTTTTGGATGAGAAGTGTCATAAAACCATGCTTGAGTCTTCAATATTTTATGAGCATACGAGCTGACTTATTCGCATATCAGCATTACCATAGACCAGGGGTTCCCAAAGTGTGCGCCGAGGCGCCCTGGTGCGCCGTAGAAAGTATAGAGGAGCGCCATAAAGACATCTGTCACTATCCGAAACCACGAATATTCGCGGGTAGGTACTTTAGTTTTAGCGCTCGCATCAGTAAATAACATAGGTACCTATAGTTTGATAGAAACTGCTGTACCGCGCCTTAGGTATGCGCGTCTTTCTTATTATTGCCTGTTTCAATGATTTTATAATAAAAATAAACAAAATCATATCGTAAAAGATATTTTAATTTTTGTTCCTCACAACCCTCTCAATCTATCATTATAGGCGCCTATTTCTTTCTACTGAATCTTTTTCAAATAGCTAACCAGGGTAGGGCGCCGCCCCGTGGCAAAATTCTAAATTTATGAATGCGCCGCGAGCTGAGAAAGATTGGGAGCCCTGCCATAGACAATTTGTCGATGGAATGAGTTACCTGAGGCAGGTGGGGCATGTGGAGTGGGGGCAGGCACGCTGGGCGCGGCGGCGACGGCTGAGGCCGAGCTAGCGGCGGTCGGCTGCTCGATGCGCGGCATCACCATCGCAACCGCCTGCGAAAAGCACTTTAAACTCATCGATTAGATTTACGACAAACACTTACAAACTATCACTACATAGTATAAAGCAAAGTCGCTTCCCGCGTCTGTCCTAATGTCTGTATGTATGTATGCTTAGATCTTTAAAACTATAATAATATATAATAGGCCTTTACATCTATTCAAGATGATTTTTACAGCGTCAGGTGGCAACCTATGTCTACACTTAACGGGACACTGTAGTGCCTGGGACAAAGTTTTAGATGGAGTATGCTTGCCCAGCACCTATACTATCCGGATTTTGATGCAGTTTTTTTTATAGATAGAGTGATTCAAGAGGAAGGTTTATATGTATAATACATCATCATCACTGCATTGCACCCGTGCGAAGCCGGGGCGGGTCGCTAGTCAAAATATATAAGCAAGACTGGTCAAGTGCGAATGGACTCGCCCACCGAGGCTTCTGAACCAAAACTGTATATTTCTTTTAAGTTTTTTCAAAAACTATGCAAGAGAGAGTATGCAAGGTAGAGACTTATATTTTTCCTGTAAAATTATCGTGTTCCATGTCTTGGCTTTGTAGTCAGGTAAGACTGGTACTTAGCTGAATTCCGGTATCGATGCGACCTGCAAAGTTCACATCAACTATTTTTAAAAAATAATCTTTGTGTTTCATTCGACCGAAAAACGGAAGGGGTGTTATAAGTTTGACCACGCTGAGTGAGCGAGTCCATTCGCACTTGACCGGATTGTTTTTGTAAGAAAGTAGATTTATTTGGGATGTTTCTTAGCCATGTTTGGTAAAAATATAAGTTCAAAAACTAAAGCCCGACTACGCTCTAAAAAGTGTAAAACAAGATCTCGTCTCAAATTGCTATTTACATAATTATAGATAGTGATGTTTAGAATATAATGTTTTTTTTTTTAAATAATGAAAACGAGTTTAAATGCAGTCACCATTGCTGAAATCGGCCGGGAAAGATGATGACGAATGCATGGCTAGACTGAAGTTTTACTGATGTTTTTTTTTAATAATATTTTTTTTAGTAATGAATATCATATTTTAATACTTATTATCCTATTCCGGACGAAGAAAAATTTTAAAACACTAAAATCATAAAAAGTCGACCTGTCGTTCTTGAGTTGTAAATGGTGTCACTAGATTTTAAAAGATCAATATAAAGTTTTACCTGCAGAGGTTGGGAATGTGAAGATGACTGTGTGCTGCTGTCACTGGCTCCCGAACTGCCCAGCCCAGCTTCACCAGTATCCATATCCTACACAAAACAGACGTCGTTATATTATAAATGTTTTGTTGCTGTTTGCTTCAATTACTTGTGGTCTATCTTATAAAAAGTTAGAGCAGACATTTGTCTTGTAAACAAGACTACTCTAATCTAAGACTGGGTTCCCACTACGCCGGACCGGCAAATCTGCCGTGAACCGGACACCGGAACAGTGTTCACATTACACCGGATCCCACAAGAAAATCGGAGAGTCAAGTACTCACCTCAGTTAAATTTGGACCCAAACATGCGAGCCGAATGACGCGAGGAGAGCACGGGCGGGGCGAGCGGGGGACAGATACCGGCCCAAACTCGTTCACATTACTCCGGTCCGGTGATTCTACTGGCACTTCGTGACAACACGCTCGGTAAAAATGCCGGGCTCGGCAAAAATGCCGGACCCGGGGTAATGTGAATAGCTCTATATAAATTGTACAGCCACTAGCCCTTCCGGCAGTTTTGCCGGTCCGGCGTAGTGGGAACCCAGCCTAACTCAACATGTCTACTCTAACTTTTTATAACATAGGGGGTTAGCATTCATGAGGCGCTGACAGAAAATAAGTTAGTGTACTAAAGTTAAAACAAGACCTATCAAGTGCCAATAGACTCGCACACCGATACTTAAATAACACTTCAATCCCATTTGCACCATGGCATTTGTCGCTTTCGATGAGAAACATTTAAAAAATCATAACTTCTATAAAATTTTATTTATCAGATTATCTCTATTTGTTATGCCATGTAGTAGAGCTCTTGTTGATCTATGCTTTAATATTTCTATTGCGGTTTGGTATTCGCTTCACCAAAGTGTTTTCTTTGATTCTCGTTTTCAGATAATCGATAAGTTTTGTAGCTATGTTTACATTTGTGCTATTCAGAACAGGTTGGAAATCAATATTACGTATAGTGCTATCTAGATTACCGTAATTAATACAGGAAGTAGATATGTTCTGTTCGTGTATTTATTTATTATATATTTAGTGTTTTGAACCATATTGAGGGTTATGCATTCCTAATCGGTGATGGAGAATTCTACTATGAAACAAGTAGCGTCCAGTTTTGTTTTCAACATCATGTGGTCTAAGCTAGTAAGTCCATGTGTTGGCAGAGAATCAGTCCATGACTGGACAAGACATTTAGGTAATCATAACAACGTCTATCCTCAGTAAAAGTTGCGATGCCAATGTTAATGCCGCCGTAAGGGATTATTTTTTTGAAATGACAAGAAAGAATCAATACAGTCAATGAAGTTAGTAGTGTCATTTTGAACAGGGAGTCGATAGGTATAAGGGTATCATAGAAAAGGGCCTGTATTTAACCAACTTCAAAAAAGGAGGAGGTTCTCAATTCGGTTGTATTTTTTTTTTATTTTATGTCTGTTACCTCAGAACTCCGTCATTTAGGAACCGATTTGAATTTTTTTTTTAATCTGAAAGGTTAAAATTTTGTGGGACCAATCTGGAAGCATACCAGATTGGTCCCATAAACTTTTTATCAAAATCAGTTTAGTAGTTTGGCAGTTAAATAAGAATAACTCGAAAAAAAACACGTAATTTACGTACACGACACTGCGTATTTGCTTTCCTGTGCCGTTTCTGTGGTACTTACGATCAATAGAATAGTCCCAATGAACTGCTATCATCATCATAATCATCATTTGATGATGAATGCGTATCAAATTGAAGTCGGTTTTTCCAGTTTTTTTAACTTATAAATTATTAACATTTAAAGACGATTTTTATTTGTTTGCTATAGTGTATAGTTTTTGACTTATGATGAAAACAGTTCACCACGCCTCCCTAAAGATAAAATTAAAATAAATACAAGGTGGTCTAATCCAGATAGACACGTCCAAATTGAACGAACTAAATTCTCCGCACATTTATTGTATGGTGCGGGGAATTTATGTATTTTCCGAGTTATGATTTTTTTATGTTTCTTTTTTTAGAAATTTTACCTAAAATCCTAAAAACGTGAACTTTTTTTGTGATTTCTTAAACATTTTTTGAAAAAATACACATTTCATAAAGATTATGAAATGTGTACTTTAATGCATAAAATAACTGGCTTGCTAGCTTAGGTTCACATTACAAATAAAATACTTTTAGGTCGGAAACCCCGCACTTGACTGGTGGGTTACTCTCGACCACAGTTCCAATCCGGATTCATAGATTTTGACAGATGTTGTGTCATTTTTCAGTACAAAATGACACGAAATCTATCAAAATCCGGATCAAAATTGGAACGGCGGCGGTCAAGAGTACTGGTCTCGTTTTAACAGTATGTTGGTTGTTTGGTATGCGAACCTGTGTGGATTCGGGCGGCGTCGCAGTCGATGCGGCCACGGCAGCGCGAGGTAGCGGCCGTGATGAAGACGCGGGCATGTATTCAGTTGTGTGCGCATCGTGCGGTGCCGTCGGACCCACTTGAGCCATCGGGCGGATCGACGCGAGCGGCGTCTCGCCACCGCGACGACTAGCGCTTACACTCTGCTGAGCCACGCCTGAAATACACAATAACATCCTTACTCAGACGGAACGCTAACTTAATAAGTACAAGATTACAATAACAAAGCAAGCAACTCACCAGCCATCGGTTTAATGTTTGCAGTTGGAGGGTCAGACGTTGTCTTTTCCGTAGTAGCTTGTTGTTTTGATGCTGACGCTTGAGTGGCTAGTTGCCGCTGCAACATATTCACTTTTTGAAGGAGAGCTTCTACTTCCCTGGTTTTCTCAGCCTGAGCTTCACCGCGTTCTTTTTCTAATCGAGAGAGACGTCCTTCATATTGAGATTTAATTAAAGCTAATCTAACATCTTGCTCATCACGTGTGCTCTGTTCGATCGAACCAATTTTCGAACGCGATTCCTCTAATTCGCGACTTAACGTATTTTTCTGCTCTGTAAGTTGAACTATTTTACTTTTAGCTTGTTTGAGCACTTGCTTAGCCTTTTCTTCTTTATCTAAAACGACTGTCCTCAATGATTCGAGTTCTTGTTTTAATTTCTCATTGCTTTCCTTCTCGACATTACAACTAGCTTGTAGTTCACTTATCAACTCTTCATGTTTCTTAGAAGTCTCAATCAACTCAGCATCAGCGGCAGCTACTTGTCCTTCGTTGACTTTTTTTTCTTCTTCTACTAATTTGACGAGTTCTTCATACTGTGCCTTGTATTTCTTAGCAATTTTTCTAATTTGCAATTCTTTACCGCGAATATCAATGAGTGATGAATCTTTACTTGCAATGTCTTCAGTCAATTTAATGTTAGTTTCCAGAGCCGTAGATAATTTATCTTTGAGTTTAGTGAGTTCCTCTGTAAGGCGTGCCATGTCATTTTTAAGCACTTGTTGCAATTCTTCATTAAGTTTTTTGTTTTCTTCAGCCAAAACATTCTGCTGTCGGGATGTAATTGTGTACTGTTCTTCAATTTTACTTTTTTCTACCCTAACAGCACCAAGTTCTTCACTAAGTTTCTTTACACTTTCTTTTTCGTTAGTCAACATTTTAGCCAGCGTCTCTCTTTCGTTTTGAAGTCTCTTCCAATCCTCCGGGCTAGTTTTATTGGCACGTTCGACCAAAGCGTTAACTCTTGTTCTCCATCGGGCACAATCAGCTTTCAAAGCAGTATTTTCTGATTGTAATGATTCTGTTTTAGAAGTGTAATCAGTCATCTTTTCCTGTAATGGAATTAACTGCTCTTCCATCGCTTTTGTTGTAGAAGTAAGTTCATCAACGCGAGAAATTAACATGTCACGTTCTTCTCTCAAGATTCGATTACTATCAGTCAAAGCATTCAAAGTTTCTACTTTCCTTAATATATCAGACTGTTTATTGAGTGTCACTATGCTGACTTCTGACTTTTCTCTTTCAGAAGCTAAAGCAAGTTTAGTATCATCGAGTTGTTTCTCTGCTATTTCCAATTGAGATTTTAGTCTCATTGTCTCAGCTTGTAATATATCAAACTTAGCCATTGCAATGTCTTTCTCCTTTCTTAAGAATTTTATAATTTGGAAAAGCTGCTCTGAAGATTTACTGTCTTCTTCGTTTAATGAGATATTCATAGTTGATTCATTGGCAGATTCACTCATGCTTTCCGATTGCGATCTAGACACATGAGACACCGATAATTGCGTGCCAAGTGCTAGAACTTGGTCGTGCAATAGAGAATTCTGCTCGTTCAAATCTTTCAGTCGTTGCATTAGTTGTTCGTTTTCAGTATTAAGCATCTTTTGACGCTCTAACCATGATGATTTTTCATTTTCTAATTTTTCTTCTGCGCTAATTTTAAGAGCAACCAACTCATTTAATTGATTTTGTGCTTTTGATAATTCTTCCTTTGTATGCGATAACGTTTGAATATCATTAGAATGCAATATAATTTCGTGTGAATACTTTTCTTCTGCATTCTGAACAGCTTTAGATAATTTTGCGATTTCAGAGCGTATGTTTTCGATTTCAATTTGATAGTTATCATTGCTTGCTAATGCTTCTTTTAAGTCAGTTTTAACTTTTATTAGTTCATCTCTTAAGTGTGTATTAGTAGCAGAGTGTTCACCATTGGCATGCAACGACAATTCTGCTTCTAACTCCCCGCATTTATCTTCAAGGAATTGTAATTTTTTACTATACTCGGAAAGTTTAGTTTCTGTTTCTTTTTTATAGTTTTCATATTCAGTGTTGAGTATTTTTAGCTCTTTTTCAGCGCTTTCAGCAATGTCACAATATTGTTTGATGTGTTCTTTTGCAACATCGAGTTGTTCACGAAGCGATTTCAACTCTTCTTCTTTATCGGAAAGCTTGCTTTCCATTTCTCGTATTTTTTTTACAGTATCAAAAGACCCATCTGTATTAGGCGCCAAAGCCAATTTGAGTTTCTTTGCTAGTTCTTCATTTGATTTATTTTTATTGGATAGATCTTTCCTTAGCTCTGTGACGTCTTTTCTCAGCACATCGGCGGCCTCTTTTTCTTCTAGCATTCTGGCCTTTGCAGTTTCTGTTTGGCGTTCCAAATGAGCAGCCAACTCTCTAAATCTATCCTGCTCTTCCTGAAGTCTTCTTCTCAACGCAGAACATTCGCGAGTAGCTTCATCTAGCCTCGACTCTATTTTAGCATGATTTTCTGCTTCAACTCGCTCTAAGCTAGCTTTTATCAATTCTAAGTTTTTGAGCAATAAAGATTGCCCTTGTCTTTCTCTATTCATCATCTCCTTTTCCGTCTGCAGACGTAACTCCGTATCTTTTATCAATTTGCATTCCAGTTTTAGATTTTCCACTTGAATTTCTGCAGCTGCAAATTTGCTCTGTGCATTCAAAGCTTCGTCTCTTAGGTGTTGCAAAGATACTTCTTGCTTGGCAATTGTTGCATTATACGCCTTATTCTTTTCTTCAAGAGAAGTAATTTGCTTTTTGTATGTTGTTATATTTGTCTGAAGAATTTTTAGACGATCATTGTTATATTCACAAGTTGATGCAGATTTACTGTTGGCTGCCGTGAGTTTGGTAATTTCTTGTCGCATACTATCAATTTGATCAAATAACATTTTTTCATTGGTAACTTTTTCTTCTTTATAAGTTTTAAACTCTTCTTTCAACAGCTCTAAATGTTTTTCCGTTTCCTTATATTTAATTTCAAATGACGATGTTTCAGGAGGAATAACCTGTTTTGTAGCACTTTCAGTTGACGTATCCATAGAGAAAGATCCACTTTTGTCAAATTCTACAGCTTCAGCTACTGACATTTCATGGCGTTTTCCTTTCATGAGATCGTGATACAACTTTTTGAACATGTCGCGCTGCCTTATAAGACCATTTACCATTTTAGTTTGACGCTCTTGTGCTTCGGTTAGTTCTGATACTCTGTTTTTCAGACTTTCTATTTTGGATTGCATTTCTCCACTTTCAAATTGTTCTTTATGCTGCTCAAGTTCTTCATGCTTGTCAGTTAACTCACGAACTAATCTAAGTAGCTTTTGATTATTCGCTTGAAGCTCTTGAATATCAGTAAACGTAACAAGAGTCTTGGAGATAACTCTTGATGAATTCAGATCAGAGTTAGTGGTGTTAGATGACATGCGAGAGGTGTCATGGTCACCGTTAGGAAGAAGACCTCCACGGTTATGTTCAATTTCTTTCAGCAGGAAGCAGACCTGTCTGCCCAAGTCGGCTAACTCACCTTTCAATTTTGTGTTTTCTCGAGTGTAGTGGTTAGCAATTTTAGATGCCTCACTGTATTCATCTCTTAATCGATTACATTCCATAACTACAGATTCAATTTGCTGAGCCATTGCAGTGTTAGCCTCAATAGCTTCATCATGTTCTACTTTTTGTCTCTGTAGCATAGGAGCCTTTTCTTCCAATTCTTGAACGATAGTGTTGAGTGTTATAGAAAGTTGACGTTTATCCTCTTTTTCTTTTGCAAGATCATCAGTTGTTTTGACTAACTGGGAATAAATTTGTGTTAAAGACATTCCAGATTTTAGCAGTTTACTTGCAGTAGCGGCAGAAGGAGCCAAATCATTTAGAGCAGCATCAAGATTCTGTGCATCACTTGTTTGTAATGCCAGATTAACATTTCTTAATTCCGTTTTCAAATTCTCTATTTCATCGTTTTTCTTTTCCATCATTTCTTCATGATCCAATTCTGCCTGTTTGAACTTCGTTTCTAACTCACCGTACTTTTCTGTAGCTTCATTTAACAATTTTTGTAATTCACCTATACCTTCACTCAGCTCTAAAGTTTTAGCTTCAGCATCATCAAGCATTGTTTTGAATAAATCAGCTAGTTTAGTTTTGGCCTCTAACTCTTTTTTATAATTTTCTGTCATTTTATTTTCAATTTCTCTTTGTTCCATTAAACGTTGGTTTAGATTTTCAGCACGGTTATTAAGATTTTTTTTGAGTTCATTTAATTGGGTTATTGTATCATTAGCAGCACTCAGTTCTTCAATTTTTTCTGCCAACTGAGTTTCCAAGTTAACCAATCTGCTGGTATTATTCAACCTAACCGTTTGTAGTTCTGAAGTTAATCTATTAACTTCTTCAGTGAGGCCAGCAATCTGAGAGTTAAGTAAGGTTCGTTCTTGTTCAATACGTTTTTCACGATATTGCAAAGCCATTTCCTTACTTTGAATTTCATCATTCTGTGCCAGGGCTTCGCACTTCGTGTCGATAGCTGCTCGCAATTGTTTGGATAGGGATATCTCATTTGCGGTCAACCTCTCTATTTCAGTATCACGCCTTTGCAAGATACGCGTCAAATCATTTCTTTCATCCACGGCTGCATCTCTAGCACTTTTTATAGATATGATTTCATTTTCCAATCGACATATCTTGTCTCGGGTTTTTTCAAGATCAGCATTGTAAGTTTCAACTTGCTTTCCCAACTCCGTGACGGTCTCGTCTGCAGTAGACAATTTAGACACGGCATCTTCATATTTGGCAGTTATTTCCAGTATTGCAGCTTCAAGTTTGGAAATTTTATCACCTAGAATAAACACATTATTTATAATTTTGATCAAGCTAGCGAAAGCACAGCTCAGTTAAGAATGGTAAACCGGAGTTTTTAGGGTTATAATCCTGTTGGATACCGACTTTGTCCGTCCGTCTGACTGTCACAAACCTTATTTTCTCAGAAACTACTAAAGCTTTTAATTCAAAACATGGAATAGATTATTTGTCAACCAGCATGTATATAAAGTGAGAAACATCAATGGTTTTGAAATATTTATAAGAAAATGTAAAAATATAGAGGGTAAAAATTGTCCTATTTCACAAACCTTATTGGGCCTTACGACAGGCGAATAGTTAAACAGTTGAATCAAAGTCTAGCTCTGTCACTGTTTGACATTACCTGTTAGTAGGTGACAGCAATAATTTAAACAGCTGATTAGCGTTATGCAGCGATTGTAAGTAAGGGGGATTATCTCAGAAACTATTAAAGCTATTGACTTGAAATTTGGAATAGTAGATCTTATGTGTCTGCATGTAAAAGTGAGAAACATCTTTTTTTATTTTCATTATGAAAATGGGGGGGTCAAAAATTTCAAACTGGTACCACCGGATTGAGTTATATATTGAAAGGTGTTGTTTTGCTGATTTTTTTTCGATAATGCATAGTTTTTGACTTATATGATAAAAACAGTACCAAAAAATTACAGTGACCCTTGTTTATGTCAGAAGTTTATGGAGCAAAAACTTCAATGAGCCATTATGTTACCATACCTTAATAAATGACTAAACCATGACTAAATATATGACTTTATTTTTACTTACTCCCTATAATAAATAAATACATATATCCTTAGATATGATACACAACATCCTCTAGTCCCAAACTAAGCAGAGCTTGTACTATAGGATCTAGATTGCTGATATAATAAGTGTGCTAAAAACAAATACACATTATGATGCTGCACTATCTGCATATTATGCCTACGCACACTCTTGGTTAAGATATGGTATCATTTTGTGGGGACATAGCACTAACGCACATGACCTTTTCATTCTGCAAAAGAAATGTTTGCACATATTGGTAAACATACACCAACCTGAAAGTTGTAGAACCCACTTTTTCCAACAGAATATTCTTACTCTCCCCTCAATATATACCTATATTGGAAAATGCACAATTTGTCAGAAATAATATCACCTACCTTGAATATAATAAAAACCCTCGCCGTAAAAATAAACTAGCCCTCCCTATTACAAATCAATACTAGTTTTTTATAAAATACCTGACTACACTACCGAGATGACGGCTGATAGAGGAGAGTGGAAGACGAAGACATGTTGTACCGACCCCACTTAGAGTGGGACAAGGGTAGGAAGATGATGATGACCTGACTACACTAAAAATGAAAAGTTCCTCATAATGTAAATGCTATTATAGTATCACTGATTTTTTTTTGTAAATACATACTTATGATTCATAGTAACACCCAGATATAAAACAAACATCTATGTTTGCTACACACAAATGTTTGTTCTCGGTGGGGATCAAACCCACGACCCACAGCTTGAAAGGCAGAGGACCCTTATTTAACCCTTATTTAACTTTACAACCCATTGAACGATTTATTTTTTGAAACCAGTAAAACTTAAGAGCACTGTCCGTACAGCACTAACCTACCAAATTCTATGAAGATTGGTTATGCGGTTTGAAAGTTGCAAACCATGTGGTTGATGTCTGGATTAGGCTGTGTGTACAGTGCAGTGCTGATATATTGCTACAATATAATGTATGGACTTAAGGTCAGCGCGTACCATACACAACACACTCACCATCAGTCGAGCAATAAATTCAGAGTAAGCTGCCTGATTATTAGACAATAACAATATTTTCAAATGGCAGCATGGCTTTTGCTCTGAAAATCGAAACTCTGGTTTTGGTTCCAATAACTTCAGTTTTACAAATGATGTGAAATCCTTCGAAGCTCCACAGTTAGACCAAATCCGGAGTTCAAGCCTTATAACGGGTTCAAGCATAGATTTTTGTATGAAAATCTGTAGGTACTCAATTATATACATGAATGGAATGATTTCTTTAACAGCATACCTACCTACAGGCCATAGAGCTCAAGTAAAACTCGAAAACTCAATTCCAGGTTATATTTCATTGAAGTTAGGTGAAGGTACAATGCAATGCAGTACAATGAAAGACTAAATCACATAATTGAGATCCTACCTTCTCTCCTAGGTTATTGGAAATTATTCAAAATAAATAAGTACGACTACGATTGAAGTAGGTTTAGAGTACATAAAGTGCGAAGGTAGGTATTTTCTAACTAGGATGGATTGTAAGCTGGTAGATGAGAAAGCGTCGTGCACCGGGCTTACCATTCTGGGATTTGCTGGTTTCATGAAGAGCCGTGGAAGTGAAATATTCTTCGAATTTTTTATCAATAAAGACATTTATTTTATTTGTCACTTGGTTTGGCAGTACTGATATCTCAGATTCGGATAAAACATCTTGTAAATAATTTTTTACACCGGCTTCGGTGTCCGCGGCCTCCATTTTCGCTTCGCCAATGACAAGACAAGAAAAAGGCAAGCCTTATTGTTACTTACAAAATGGCGGACGTGCTTTTATGCATTATAAGTGCGTTTGTGTGCGTAAAATCAACTTCTTCTTTTATTTATAGCCTCTGTCCGTCATTTCGACAGAAAATAATTTAACCTACAAAATTTTTTTGAAGATTGTCATCATCCCAACTTGTGGGGACAACTTAGTGGGGATTATGACAATAAACTAAAAGAAACGACAGCCGACTTCACGAAAGCACAGACCATATAATACTATACGTATACACCGTATAAACGTACGTACACATTCAAGCAATAATACGGTGTTGCCATTTTGTATGTAGAAATAAGGCTGGCCGCTTCTCTGTGGTACTAGTAGTGTACCGTACCGTACTTGTGATGTGAGCTGTGTGTACTCACTGGTACTCACCTACCTGTAGAAATGGAAGAAGAGCAATGTTTACTTGAATGTGAAAATTACATCCAAAACCATGGTATTCCGTCAATTATCAAAGGATGTATTGTACAATTATGTGTAAATAAGCCAGAGAACCCGGTAACCTTTCTTAGACAATATTTTCAAAAGTTGGAAAGGGTAAGTCCTCAAGGTTTTCTTTCAAATCATTTCATAAAAGTTATTTTGCATTAACTTGTAGAAATAAAAGGCCTGTTCTTTGCTCATTTAATTCTACAATTCGACTTAGAAAATCTATCGTTCTAGTTCTCAAATAGTAGGTAGGTACATACATTTTGATTGAAGCTTGAACGAAGGATTTCACATTTTGTAGGTAGGTAAACCTGTCATTGAGGTGAAATATGTAGTAGGTACCTACTTTCCCAGAATAATCTCAATAAGTATTGTAACAAATTATACTAGCCCATTTGACATATGTATACTGTGTACCCTTGAATTTATACTATGTAAGAAAACATGGATTTATCAAAATTAATTGAATTAATTGCTCAAGCTGATACAGACTCAGATTAGCTGAGTACAGATTCAGACATAAATTGAGACTCAAGTTACATTCTTATTCTATAAATAGGACAAAATTTCTACTCAATGTATTGTTCCAAACTTTACTGAGTCAACACGAGGTTTTGGAATCATGACTCGACTCAAATCAATTTATTTTATTTTATCAAAATATTTTATTTTATTTTTAAAGAACTGTGAAATATTTCTCCTACTTTTCTCATGATGGATTTCTTTTAAAGTACCCGTTTAAATTGGGTTACTTTTTTTTAAAAACCTGTAACCACAATTGTTATGTTTCCAGTCTAACCTGAACTGTAATTGTAATAATTGTAAGCATTAAAAAAGCTACAAATGTGACCTTGGTGTTGTCTTTTTGTTAGAGAAGTGCTGATTGTAATACAAATTTTTAACATTGCATCACAAAGGACATGGGCAAGTAAAACTTTGCCCCTTGCCCAATTTATTTTGCCAATTTGATGCAATGGACCAGCTAAGTCCACACTATGCTCTTTTGGTTCAACAAGGCATGCTTCATAGTGCATAGTGCAGTCAACAGAGCACATGAGAGGATGCCCGTGATGTATGCACTATTGAGAGTTGAAAGAGTGCATGTTGCGAAACACGATTCAAAAACACTTCTAAATGGTGCATTACATACATGCATAATTGCATACCTACCAGTAAGTAGGTGCAACCTAGCAACCAGAGCATGTTACCTACCATGTTTACATTGAAGATTTATCCTTTGGCAAAGTGTTTCCTCTTACCTAAGAACAAAAAGTCTGTTTTCTGCAGCATTATTGTAGTGTATGAACCTACCTACTGTACAGTATACTATTGATATAAATATTGATTGAAATTCATTAATTGGTGTATTGTGTAACGAATCTCTTGTCTGATATTATTAATAATGAAATGGGAGGTATAATCTATACATGGTGTAACATAAATAACCTATAAGTCCGAAAGAGGAGTATTTTACTGGTCATGGCGAACAGTGCCTTCTAGTCCCAAACTAAGCAAAGCTTGTACTATGGGAACTAGATGGCTGATAGAATACATATAATTTTTTTTTTGTAAATAATACATACTTATAATACATACTGCGTGATAATATCGAGATCTTTTTTCCAATACATATTTTAGAATTATCCAGAATGTTCTAGCTAGAGTACCTATACCAGGATATTTTTAAATTTTTAAAAGGAACTAGGAAATTGATTTTAGGACCATTAAGCGTGCGATGTAGGTATTCTGACCCGAGCAACGCCGGGCTTCGATGCTAGTTACCTATAATATTTATTAACTTACCTACCTATATTTAGGTACTATTTTTACTAGACTTTCAGACATCTAAGAAGTTGGATAAACCATGTTGTAATTTTTTCTAAAAATAAAGTTATGTGTGCTATATAATCTCTCTAGCCCAACCCGTCGTCTCTCACTACTGAGTGGCATCTCTATTACGCCACTCCTTCCGGTTCTGTGCCACTATTATCCAATGTAGTTTTCCTTTTTTTAGGATCAAGTAAAGGCAGCGGCTGCTGCCGCGGCGGCTTCAGAAGGAGAATGCGATGGCGAGTTGTCTCCGCTGCCGTTGCTGGGTGGGCAGCTACCGCGGCGCCGCGGCGGCATCAGCGCTGAGCCCGTCACCGAGGAAGACGCTACTAGCTATGTCAAAAAGGTATTTATACCATTTCCCCTCTAAAAAGCTTATTTTATTCACTGAAAACAGTGAATAAAAAGCACTGTTTTGGTGTTTGAATTTAGAACACACTAATATATTTGACCTCCATCTAGTTATTGTTTTTGCGCAAGGAGATTGGAGAAGATTGAAGGTTGTATAGCCAATGCTATACAACCTCCAATCTTTCTTTTTCTCGTAGTCATGGTATAAGGTATAGTATGCAACTCTTGAATAAAACTGATTTATATCGAGGGCCATGAATGAACCACTCACGTCGTTCAGGATTCTAACACTTGAATCACTCGCTACGCTCGTAATTCAGTCGTTAGAATCTTTCACTTGCTCGTGTTTCATTTATGGCCCTCGCTTTAAATTCGTCTTTTATTCACTAGTTGCATAATATACTATTACCTACATCATCTATGGTTTTTTTCTATCTTTGTTCTTGTAAATGGGTTAAAAAGCGAATTTTTAAACTTACATCACAAATTTTTATTCACTCGGAATACTATTATATGCGCAAGTAAAACTTGCGCCTTGCCTAATTTCTTTTTTATAAGATCTATTTGGTAGGCAAACAAGCATACAGCTATAGCACATAATATTAGTACAATACAAGTAGCTATAGAATAGACAAAGTTGTAAAGGTAAAACCAGTAGGTACAATGTAAGCTACCATTATCTAGTGAGTTTGTAGTTCAAGTAAGACTGTAAAATTGATCGCGGTAATTCCAGGTGGTACCTAAAGATTACAAAACGATGGGTGCCCTGTCCCGAGCTATCGCGTCGAACGTTCTATTCACGCATCTCGATGAGTCTGAGCGCGAGGATATGTTCGACGCAATGTTCGCGGTACAATGCTTGCCCGGAGAGACCGTCATTCGGCAGGGTGACGAGGGTGACAACTTCTATATCATTGACTCGGGTGAAGTTGAGGTACAGTTTATCTTTATTAATTAGCAACAACTTATAGGTACAATGGATTCAACCACAGATGTACAACACCAAATTTGTGAAAATGGAATTTTAAAACAATTTGTTTTTTGTATAGTATGAAATAAATCTTATATATCATCTTGACATAGTAGCTTTCGGTAGGTAAGGTACATTACTAACAAACGTCAACTCGCTTGGAATAGTCTATCTACGACAACGCTCGTATCTCTTGTATTTGTGGGGCCCTTTTGGAAAGTAAAAAAAGCTAATTATAATAACATTTTTTTTACTAAGTATGACCATTTGCATTTATTATAGGTAATCAAATACAGTATTATATAATGGCGTAGGTATATGCCAAGTAAATATCTTCTGATAAGATTATTGATATGAGAAAAAAGTGTAATGTGCCCGACAAAAATGTTTTGAGAATAAATGTGTGAGAGAAATTGTCGGTCCTTCGGGGCCCCCTGAGAACGGGGGCCCTGGGCACGAGCCCCGTGTGCCCATAGGGTAAAGACGGTATTGATTGTGTAGGTAGGTACATAATTACTGTACAGTTTCTTTTTGTAGGTGCTTGTAAATGGTGAGACGGTAACTACAATAGGCGAAGGTGGCAGTTTCGGGGAGCTAGCGCTTATATACGGAACTCCAAGGGCGGCTACAGTCCGCGCACGCACTTCGCTCAAACTGTGGGGGCTAGACCGCGACTCGTACCGACGCATTCTCATGGGCTCCACTATAAGAAAGCGTCGCATGTATGACGCATTCCTGTCCAGAGTCTCTATATTAGGTAACATTGTCTATAAATTTTAACGTGAACTTCCCAGTTTCGCATCGATCCAATTTTCCAGAAATCGGTATTGCGATAGTCAATCATGACCGTGACGTTGCTGGATGGTTGCCGTGCGCAAGCCCTAGGGATTTTACTTTAGAATACCTAGGACTGGAACATTTACTCTGTTGCAAGCTTATGTATCTAATGTAACCCTACCATTTAGACCATAGTTTTTATTTACAGCAGCTTTTAATGTAATAAGAGTCTCTTACACTTTTTCCTGCAAAAACATAATATTGTATTCATTTTGAAAACGTTCAAACCAGGCGAAAGAAACTACCTACCATGCGCAAATGGAATCTGGTCCAATACGACAACACAGGTTTTTACCTAAGATGGGTTTTAGTGTTCCCAACCTAACTTTCTTAAATCAAAAATCAAAATCAAACAATGTTTTTTTTGGTACAAAAATACAATGAAGACAATAACAAAAATAAAGAACAATGATAGCTACAATAGTTATAAACTGTGTTGTAACTATCAACGCCCACCTCCAAAACGTAGGCATAGAGCGTTCCTCATTGGAAATTGTACGGGAAAAGGCTTAAAAAGAAACTTAAATAAGAGTTCATTAAACCATGCAGCTACTTGGTTAGTTTAGAAACATATTACTGAAGTAAATTCATTACTATAGGTACTAACCTACTATAATTTGACTGTGTACCTACCTTCACAGCTGTAACTCTAAAAATTTTAACTGTGTTACCTAAGTTTTAAGTCAAATAAATATTTCATTCATTCATAAATAACTATTTCAGAGAGTTTAGAGAAATGGGAACGACTGACAGTAGCGGACGCCCTAGAACCAGTCTCGTTCACAGACGGCGAGACTATCGTCCGACAAGGCGAACCAGGGAATGACTTCTATATCATTGTTGAAGGTATTCGAACTTACTAATAAACCTATGCTTGTATTCATTCCGTATTCAAGATGTCGTAGATAAGAAGGCTGACCTGTGGGACTGGCATGCGCACGCGAGATATTTGTCGACTTGTTCTGTCAAAATGCAAACATTCTGCACAAAGATTTGTTATCTGTGGTAATTTTGTCGACAAAACAGATATCGCAATAGTTCATAAAATTGAGAAAAATGCCTTCATTTGACAGAACGAGTCGACAAATATGTCGCGTGCGCATCTTATCTCCGCTGGACAGTTTGTTTGTGTGCTACCATGTGTCGCATATTTTGGTTGTGTAAATCCACATTATAGGGAAGCGTTTTATAAACAAAAACGTATGTTGGTAAGCTAATTATTATTTGGTTAAGAGCACACTTCTTCTAAAGGTAAATTACATGCAGTAATTAGCTAAAATTCAATCGACCATATCCCATCTCTTTCACACGCGCTACGTTAAAAAGTGCTGATGTATGTAGAAAATTAGAACACGGTCGTAAAATAAAAAAAAACTATGGAAACTTCGGACGTGACTAAATTATTTGACTTTGTATGATACTCATTAAAAATATGGCGTAAGAGGCTCTGCTTAGGAATGGTTACATAGCTATTTGTATACAAATAGAATGCAGTGCGTTGAAATAAATAATTGATCAACTGAGCGAAGCGAACGAGATTGGACAAAACAATTTGGACAAAAATGCTTTGTATGTTTGTATGTTTGTTCGTCGAGATCTTTTGAACCGCTTATACGATCTTCAAAGAATTTGGTAGGTATACGGATAGTACTCTTAAGTTTTACTGGTTTGTTAAATGAAGTAAATCGGTCAAGGGGTCGTGAAATTATGAGGGTCCAAAGATAGTAAAAAAAAAGTCGTACTATAATATCAAATGGGGTGTCATATGATAGAGTTTTGTTTAGACATTTCAAAACCGTTTTTATTTTGATTCTAGGTCTAATAGTTTTTGAGTTGCTGTAAAAATTATAAAATTGGCAAACCCAGTATAACGTGAGCTACCATTTCATGGAGTTTCAATGATTTTGTAGTTCAAGTAAGACTGGTACTTAGCTAGACGGCGATTTCGAAGCGATTTGAAAAGTCTATTACAACCATTGTTAATAAAAATTGTTCGGGTTTTATTAACCTCCGACCATCACGAGATCTCAGTTCGGGGCGAACTACTAGTATTGATGAAAACAAGGAACATACCAGTAGTAGTAGAGCTCTTTGTGAGAGCTCGTCCGGGGAAGTACTACCACCGTACCTATTTCTGCCGCCAAGCAGCGATGCTCGCATTGCTGTGTTCCGGTTTGAAGGGTAAGGGCGCCGGTGTAATTACAGGCACATGAGACTTCAAGATCTTTACGTCTCAGAGTGATGGACGCAGTGCATTGCCTTACACGGCACGTTCTCATTGAACTTGCTCTGTGAGGTAATGCATTGTTATAAGCAGATGTTACCACTTAACATCAGGTGAGCTATCAGCTTGTTCCATTACTTTTATCATAAAAAAAAAGGACACCCGGATGGAACGAAGTTCCTTGAGGTGTTGTTTTCTTACAGTAAGTACACAGAACCACCTAAATTAAAACAAAAACTTCCAACGATACCTACATTCATTTGTTTCCTTCCTGCACTAATTTATTCGTCGGTCATAATTTGAATCTCGTTTCATACAAAATGAGACTTTCGTGTGTAATTTTGGTAGAATAGGAGTCCCGCTTCTTCTTACGTAGGAACTACGTATTACATATTCTTTGGTACAACAGCAGACAAAAGTATTACTTATGGAATGACGTTGTCAAAGTTTGAAAAAAGTGTCGTTACAACTTTTGGTCTGATTTTTTTCCGTCTAGCCCCCTTTCGCAACGCGCGATAAGGAACTTAGTTCCAAAAATAATAATTCCATAATGGTTGTATGTGTGTGTGATATTGCAGGCACGGCGGTGGTGCTGCAGCAGCGCGGCGCGGCCGGCGGCGAGGTGGAGCGCGCCGAGGTCGAAGTGGGTCGGCTCGGCCCCTCCGACTACTTCGGCGAGATCGCACTACTGCTCGACCGACCGCGCGCAGCTACCGTGCGCGCCTACGGACCACTCAAGTGCGTCAAGCTAGACCGCGCCAGGTAACAACACATCCGCTATTTATTTATTTATTTATTTAATCGTATGACAATAGGCGCAAATATAAAAATATTCTTTTTAAAAAATAAACAAATCTTAGGCCCGTATTCCGAGACAGAAATCGTTACTCAAGCATAGATTTGAGTAGAGATTTTCATACAAAAATCTATGCTTGAGTACGGATCAGTGCTTGAGTAAGGCTACGGAATACGGGCCTTAAATTAAGAACTTAATAACAAGGTAGCTATAACATACATCTAAAAACTATTACATACTACAAATCAATGTTCAGGGACTTTAGCCAGGTTATTGCATCAGATGGTAGGTCCATTAGGTCACTCCATGGACCTGGGTAGGAGTGTATAGGACAACGCTGAAAGATGTGTTCCATAGTTTGGTCTTCCTCGCCGCATTCACAGAGTGCCGAATCCGTCCAACCCCACTTTGGTCTAACGAAGTTACAACACCTCCGGTGACGATTACTTAACTGTTATCATTTCAAACTAGCTGATACCCGCGACTTCGTACGCGTGCGAAACGTTCCACCAAAATATCTGTCAACCAGCATACAATTTGTCTCGTTTCAAAGGCGGCTTTTGGTTTAGAGAGGTCAAGCTGTATCTCTGAATCCACGCCTTTATTTTCAATAAAATATAGCCTATGTTTCAATCCAGAAAAAGGGCTTCTGAATGGTATAAGTTTCATTTAAATTGGTCCAGTAGTTTAGGCGTGATCCGCGAACAAACAAACAAACAAACAGATAAACAGAAAAACTCGATTTTCGGAATAAGAATCGTTGATTTAGTATCATATTTAGTTTATCCATATCTTTAATTTAACTTTTTGGCTTTTTTACAGTTTTATAATTATTTCAAATATCTCACTTGACACTGTCAAAATTGTTTGTCGAAATAACGGACAGGAGGTCATAAATAAAAGAAGAAGAAGCACTCGTTCGGTCCAAAAATCTTTATTTTTGTTTCAGATTCGAAAGAGTACTCGGTTTATGTGCTGATATCTTGAAACGCAATATAGGACAATACCACAGTTTTGTGTCGCTCTCAGTCTGAACGTGTAGTTCTATGTTGTTAATATATAGGTATTATTATTGTTATTTTTGGAATGCCCAATTGCCCATATGTAGTGAACGCTGAAGCCATAAATAAACAATATATGAAATATAAATTACGATACTATAGCGATAACATTTTGACTTTTAAGGCTAAGTTCAGATGAACGCGCGGTGACGCGCGCTGCCGCGGGTTTCAGCTGTTCAGATGGCGGCGGCTTTCGCGCGGCCGTCTAGCGTGAACATTCAGTGAGAATGGACGTGAAGATGGCTATTTGCTTGTGGGTTTTATACCGCAAACTGTGACGTCGTCGTCGAAAACAAAGACGATACTGGGTGCAACCTATTTTGAATTTAAATTATATTTTTTATATTTTAAGACCTTTTTATTATTCTATCTGAATAGTACTTCGACTTACGATTTCAAACCGCATCTCTTTTTTCAATTTCAATAAATCAATAGATATCTCGTCCTCCATTTTCGTGGCTCCGTGCGGCCATCCGCCTCAAACCGCGAAGGTCAACTGAACAGGGCGATACAGGATTGTAGATCTTAAACCGCGCGTCGCCGCGCGCTGACGTGCGATAATGTACACTACAACATTGATTTGCTCCAATCTTAAACCGCGCGTCGCCGCGCGTTCATCTGAACTTAGCCTAACTTTGTACATAATACTGTAAAAATGAGTGAATCACTTGCTTATCCTATTATGTTATTGTTTAGGTATAATAGTTAGGACCCGAATTTGGGTGTATCCCACTATTTTTAGATAATAATATATAAATAAATTTATAGATTTTTTTTTTTCCAAATAGTATACCATTATTTCTATTGCGGCAAAAAAAACGCAACTGTGTTGTTTGAGAAACTATTTCCTCTTTAATATTTATGACCAATACCTGTCACGCAACGCAATAATAGAATTACAATGATAATGGCAGCTGTCTAGTCTATCTTTTCTCTTTCTACGAATCAATTACCACTATGTTCAAGAGGTTTTATCTAAGGAGGAAATAAATAAATAGTTTCTATGCGCATGCCGTCTTAAGAGGTGTTGCAGTGTTTTCTTGGCCGCCGCCGCCGCCAGCAATGGAAACAGTGGAGAATCTGTCCCAGTATTTCTATCAATTGAAATATCTAATGGAAATAGTGGAATACACCCCCGAATTTTAAGGTAACTATGGTTCTGAGCATGAATGTACAAAATAAGTTTTGACATTTAATTTATATGATTCATTTTGAGTTTATTTGTTTAAATTGAGGCATACTTTATCATAACTAGTCTTACGAATGATAAAACAAGCAATAACAATTCATTTAGTTCAATTATTTTGTAGGAAGTCGGTTATATTATGCATTAAAGTACATTTCCTAGATATTTGCGCTGCATGATTTTTAGGTGATTAGTTTTTTTTCTAAAATAAGTAAAAGCTAGAAGACTTAATTTTTTTTCTGATTGTAAAAAGAAAGCCCGAACTTTCATAAAGTATGTGTATTTTAGCTGTAAACGTCTTATGTAGAAATAACAGTATGTTTGAAGAGTAAAACACAATGTTTTCAAAAATTAATTTCTCTAAAATAGGTATTGTATAAACACGCTGCAATTTTCCTCCAACATACAAATAAAGACAAACTGAATTTAATATTACCTAATATTTTGTAACATCTTCAAACTACGTGGTTTTTGGGTAAAATCAAGCCATTTTTGTTCTCGGTTAAAATGATGTCCTTAAAATATTCTTCCTACATACAATTGAACTTTTATTTTCTATCTGGACCATCCTGTACCTTGTGTACTTGTTGTTACCTACCTTGTTTTGAAGGTAGTTAAAAGTTTTTATTCACATTGTGGGTACAAAAGATATTAAATTATGTAATAGTAAACCTACGCATAGCTTATTATTATACTAAGGCTTAGGTATGTAGGGGTAGTGGATAATAGTATATTATGCAACTAGTGAATAAAAGACAGATTTAAAGCGAGGGCCATAAATGAATGACGGGAGAGCGAGTGATTCAAGTGTTAGAATCCTGAACGACGTGAGTGGCCCTCGGTATAAATCCGTTTTATTCAAGAGTTGCATACTATACTTTATACCATGACTACGAGAAAAAGAAAGATTGGAGGTTGTAGAGCCAATGCTATACAACATACAACCTCCTGCCGCAAAAACAATAATTAGATGGGGGTCAAAAAATATATTAGTGTGTTCTAAATTAAAACACCAAAACAGTGCTTTTTATTCAGTGCTTTTTATTCACTGTTTTTAGTGAATAATGTACGATTCATGTACCTACAATAAACTGTACCGTTCGAACTGTACAGTGTACAGTCTGATCGTAACGATTTCTCGTAGCGTGTATGGCCACCAGAGGACAGCTACTTGGAGCCACTGGCAAGGGTTTGTAACAGCCCTCCATCAGGTCACGCGTCCAAAATTAAATGAAAGGTAGGATCAAGATCTTTATTTTTTATTACGTATCTACAGCTGTCAAACCTCAAAAGGCCGTATTTAGGTACCTACTAGGTACATGCTAGGTAGGTACCTACTCATCCTGGAGTTCTCGTTCCAAAACTAAACTAAAGGTGTGATCAAGCTAGCTGAGTACGGTGAGCACACGTTTGTAAATCAGTGAGAAAAAGAGAAAAATGAATTCGCGAAAACAGCCAGAACCTGTGCTGTGTCAACCCACAACACAGCGACAGTGACTGACCCAGCGCTGACTTCCTCATGCTCCATTTACATTACATTACACGGGGTTTTTACTACAGTTGCGGGAGGGCGCGGGTGGCGGGGGGCGCCGACCGACCTCAAAATAAACTTCCCGCCGCTGTACTGACTTCAAATCAGTTTACATTGGGTATTTTTCGGGTCAGCGCTGACTTGTCTCGAAATCAAAGTCAGTTACTGACCCTGTAAAAACCTGCCTCTATGCTAAAAAAATAACCTGTCATGTAAAAGCATCGGGGGGGGAGGGGGGGTGGCACGGGCAGAGAAAAAGCAGCGCTGCGTCGTCGTTCTTATTCCGTATTTAGTTCCGACTTTAGCCGTAAGACTTCAGTGGTGGCGAGTACTCTAGTTATAGTTACCTCGGCTAAACTAACTTTTAGATAATCTAATGTATATTTATGTCTAAAAGTTAATAATAATCGAGATAATTTGATAATTATACTTTACCACTTTATAAAAATATCGATCGTACGAAAAAACTTTCAAGAAATAAATTGTAGAAATTCACATTTACAACCACTTTAGTCTTACAATTTTTGTTGAAAAGTTGAAAATGACCGAGATATTAAGCAAAAACCATTCCCCCATGGCGGCTAACGCACCAGCGGAATTTGGTCGCCATTTTAGATTTAGACTACCTGTGACCCTCCATAAAGGTTGCAGCAAAAAAATTGCTGCTGTAATTTCAGGCCTTTTTTTTGACTAACTCGACCGGACTATTCGTAGACTAAATCAAGATCACCCTACCCCGGAGATTTCAGCATCCGGAGAATAAATGTTTGCTAACGTGGTTTGCTAACATAGAGTTAGTTTTTTTTTAATAATAAAAACTTTTTATCCAAAAAATGTTGTTCGGCGGTATAGCAGCGCCGAAATAAAATAATCCCAGTCCAGTCAACATTCTTCTTTTGCATTCTCTTTGTCAACATAGAAAAAGATACTTTTTCCGCTAGGATATAGATGTTCGGTGCTTTTTCCAGTCAAGTTCCAACTTTGGTTCCACCTTCCAACGTAAAATTCTACCAACTTTGCAATAATGGATCTCATTGAATCAATAAAAAAGGACAAAGCATATCTGAAGTGTAAACTGATAGTGAAAACATGGGAAAAAGATTTCAAAAGTAAATACTCCCGTGTACCATCAAAATTTGACATCAAAGAAGCTCCAGCGAAGATAAAATACGCATACAAGAAATATTTTCAACTAAAAAGTTCAGCTTTAGCTAACTCATTATGCGATTTTGAAGAGGAGCTGCTTGATGATGATAAATTTACACCGCTGGAAACTGTTGCTACGGATCCTCATGAGGTGTCAAATCCATATTCGGACCAGCTGCTGTCAGTTTTGCCTAGTGGTCAAGAACTTGAGAAGTTGTTATCTGATCCAAAACCTATAAATACATCAATATCAGATACATTACATCCATTTACTGAAACTCTTTCCAAGAAATTATATAATAACCGTAAGTTCTCACTAAGAAACCCTAGAAAGTTATCATTACCCAGAACTCAACTTACAGTTGATGAAACAATTAACAACTCTAGCATAGGGGATAGTAGTGTAAATTATTTCAGTTGCTTTTCTAAAAATAAAAGTGATGCTCAAATCGATTGCTCTGCATTAGATGTTGAGTCAACATTAGATTGCTCTATTTCCCAATCAAGCTCAGTCGATAACACAAGATCACAGTCTGTGCGACAGTTAAATTCTGCATGGCTGGCCCGTGTCACAGGCTCACAAGCTAACGAATTACCCAATAATGCAGAAAAATTTGGGCTGGGAAATATAAATGTAACAGCCTTAGAAAGTGTTGCTACTAAAGGATATGATTATGTTGAAAACAGTGAATCAGAAGAAGAGATTGATAAAATAAAACCTGCATTAAAAAAACGAAAAATAAGTAAAACTCTACCAGAGAAGTTAGAAAAAATAAGCTTATTTCAAGAAAAACCTACAAAAGCAAAGTTAACTAAACCTAACGGGGAAAACCAAATCAGCAACGATGCAAATAGCCAGATAAAAAAAATGAAAGCTGCGAAAACTGATGATGTGATTAGTGAACATGAACCGCCAGATATAAATGAATATGTGCCTTTTGGTTTAGAAAAAATTACACCACGCCATTCACACTCAAATATTTTAAACACAATTGAATTTCTAGAGTCTAACCAAACCAGTAATAGTATTGACTCGCATGTTGCTGATAATTTAGAAAATAAGATAAAAAGTGGAACATTAAACGAAAATTTTGTTAAAATCAATATCGAGAAAAAAATATTTGTTAGAGGAAAAAAAAATGTAAATTTTTCCAAATACAAAAAGCAACAATGGAAAAATAAAAAGGCTTTGCATGCTGCAATGGAATTTCCTGAATCTGGTAAAATTGCATGCTTTAAATGTGGAGGAATTGGTCACATGGCTAGATATTGTAAAGCTCATAAAGGGGAGACACTATTGCCATTAGAGGATTGTAAGGAAGAAAGCATGCCTACTTTAGAAGATATGCAAAATTTGGTTTCACAAGAAACTAGTGAAGTAAAATCTGTAACTGAACAATTATGTGATGCGTTGTTTGAACCAAGCAAAATACCAGACTCCTTTCTGAGGCTTTTAGGAGAGTCTGGAGATGGAAGTGATATAATGCCAGTATATCCAAACTATGAGAATGTAGATTCCAAAGATCTGTATGAAGTTCTGAAAATGTTTGGACATGAATCATTTCGCCCTGGTCAAGAAGATGCTATAAAGCGCATCTTATGTGGAATGTCAACTCTACTGATATTATCAACAGGTGGAGGCAAATCATTATGCTACCAACTACCTGCTTATCTGTACAGCAAACACCAAAAATGTTTAACTTTAGTAATATCACCTTTAGTATCTCTAATGGAAGACCAAGTTATTAACATGCCTCAATTTCTAAATGCGGGATGCTTGCATACAAACCAGCCTCCAACACAACGTCGTAAAGTACTCCAGTGCTTAAAGGATGGCAAGATCAATATCCTGCTTATCTCACCAGAAGCCCTTATTTCAGGAGATAACTCAAATGGTTTTGCTGGACTGTTCAAATCTCTACCACCTGTAGCTTTTGCATGTATTGATGAAGCCCATTGTGTGTCCCATTGGAGTCATAACTTTAGACCAAGCTACTTAATGATCTGTCGCGTACTGCGCGAAAAATTAAATGTCAAATGTATACTGGGACTTACAGCCACAGCCAGTCAGACAACAATTAAAAGTATTATCAACCATATCAGCATTCCTGATGGTGTTCATGGTGTTATAACAAATCCTACACTTCCAGATAATTTACATCTCTCAGTTTCTTTGGAAAGAGATAAGGACAGAGCCTTAATATCTTATTTAACATCAGATAAAATAAGCAAATACAATTCGATAATTGTATATTGTATAAGAAGAGATGAATGTGAAAGAGTAGCAGCAATAGTTAGGTCATGCCTTCAAGAGTCTGGAAAATACAATATGGAGAAACAGAAGCGCAAAAGAAAAAGAATATCTTACATAGCTGAGGCCTACCATGCTGGCATGTCTGCTGCTCAAAGAAAAAAAATACAAAACCATTTTATGGATGGTACCCTGAGAATAATAGTAGCCACTGTGGCTTTTGGAATGGGCATAAACAAATCAGATATTAGATGTATAATTCATTACAACATGCCAAGCAGCTTTGAATCTTATGTTCAAGAAGTCGGAAGAGCTGGAAGGGATAATGAACCTGCTAATTGCCATGTGTTTATTAACAATTCCAGTAATGATGTAGACGAACTGCTGAAACACATCTATTCTAATTCCATTGATAGACCAGTTATACGGAAACTGCTTCAAAAAGTGTTTATACCATGTGATTGTTCTGACATCCCAAGAAGTTCAACATCTAAATACCAATGCAAAGGTCATGAAGTTGGAATCCCAACAGATGCTACTGTTCAAGAACTGGATCTACCTTCTGAAAACATAGCAACTTTATTATGTTATGTAGAACTCCACCCAAAGAAGTACATAAAGGTGCTAAACAATGCTTACATTATATGTAAAATTTCATCTTATGGAGGGCCACAAAAAATTCTCGAAGCAGCAAAAACTTGTAGTCCTCTGGCAATGGCTTACCTACTAGAAAGTAAAAGAGATTCACAAATTTTGAACCGAAGTGTGTTGGAGTTTAATGTGATTGAAGTAGCCGCTGCAATAGGATGGGAAAGTGGAATGACTAAATATCATTTAAAAAATCTAGAATGGTTAACAGAAGGAAGTACTTCGAAAAGATCTCACCTAAAAGTGGAATTCAATACTCTAGGTTTCAAAATAAAAGCTAGAGGAGATTTAACACCATCTGAACTTGACAGCATTCTAGACGACCTTCACGAATCTGTAAAGTTTCAAGAAAAAGCTAGATTATACCAATTGGAAGAATGTAGTAGAGCTTTCAAAACTTTGGGTAACTATTCATTAGAACATAGCAAATTCCGCGACGACGACGTCTTGTTGGAAAAATCCAATGAGTTGAAAAATATAATTAGAAATTATTTTCGGAGAGAAAATTCTTTACCTGAAGATATGGAACTAGAAAATCGTCCATTAGATGAAGAACGTATCTCTAACGACGTAAAGTCTTTAATATCTTCATACAAAGACTGTACATTTACAGGGAGAAGTATAGCAAAAATATTTCAAGGTATTTCATCCCCTAATTTTCAAGCTATAGTGTGGGGTAGATGTAATTTTTGGAGGTCCCATATACAAGAAGATTTCAATGGAATAATTAAAATTGCAACACAGCAAATAATTCAAATGAAGAATTAGTAGGTAGGTAGCCTACACCTACACATACCTACCAGTTTCTACTATAATATTAGGCGAGTATAAAATTTAATCTAAGTTACCTATCATTGTTTTTTTTTCTACTTTCATAATAGCAATGTCTATTCCCCATTTAATACAAACAACTAGGGAGGTAATAATACAATTCATTTATTTTCTCTTCACAAAGGTCATTATTTACACCAGTTACGTATGTTTATCTTACACGAAATCTTATTGAGAATCTGTAGGTAGATAGGTATTATGAGATACTGGTGCCTGATATAGATTAATGAAAACCGGTGCTACAGGTCACCGTCTCTAGGTTTCAATGATTACAGCCAAAGTTAATAAGGAGGCGGACACTCGCGTAGTATTATACAAAGAAAATAACATATTGAACTATGAAGGCTATTTTTAACTAAACTTGCACTAGGTAGGTACATTATACAGGCAAGGTACCTTACCAGACTAACTAGGTGGGTGGGTACTATGTAGGTAGGCACTGGAGCATGCAGAACCGGAGCCATTTTCAGTATATCGGTAATTTTCGACCGGTACTGGATAGGTACTGCCTCAATTTTCATAAAAAAAGGACTAGAATAAAGTAGAAACCTTACAATAAAGAGCTTTGGTTATTTCTAATATTTTATATTAATTTCATTATCACACTGGCAGTCTACAGAAGTCCACTCTGGTGGACATAGATTTCAGGAAAAATACTTTTGAGCCTTCTTCACCTAGGTACCAACTTCACATGATCTTTGGTTCATCAACTATGAAGTTATTCTACTAGTCATCTTTTGGCTCGTGGTCCTATGCGAGACTGTTTTATCTGAGCAAATGTCATTTTTACTAGCTATGCACCCTACCTAAAACCAATCAAGACCCCACCGCAAATAAAAACCATTTACAGTAGCTCCAGAAAGCAGCTGTAGTCCAGAACACGCGCCTCTCCAAACCATCTCCAAAAGCATTGGGATCCTGGATATCGGCATCTCCAGTGAAGTCCATTTAGAACATTTAAGGTCAAGCTGGCATCAAAAACCTCGGTGTGCTTTATAGAGCGAAGTTGTACTTTAGCGCAAGGAAAAGGATGCTTCTTTTCAAGGCAAAGTTCTACCCCACATGGGAGTACTGCTGTCACCTTTGGGTAGGAGCACTTGGATACCAGCTAGGACCTCTTGATTCAGTTTAAAGACGCGCTGTAAGAATTTTTGACGATCCCAAGCTCACAAGCGGTATTGAATCCTTAAGTCTGAGAAGAGACCCATTTTGACTTCGTGAGTAGGTACCGGTACCGAAACTTTTCATAAAAGTACCTACCGGGAATTACCGGTTGCATGCCCTAGTACCTACCTATATTACCTTAGTTTTTGTCATACTCTATCTAACCGACCGGTATTTTTATTAAGTCTTCCTACTTGCCCTTTCGGATCTGGTGATAAGGAACTCCATTTTGTTAATTCACAAATATCAAATTTGTGATTACCACACTCTCGATTACCCTTTAAGTTACTGTTCTTAGAAACACACAATCCCAAAACACCATAAAAGTCAATAGTAAGTGCATCCACCCACTCTCTAAGATCTAGATTAATTCTTTTTATATTGGAACTTGAAAGTTTTTGCAATCTTCTGCTTTCTTCCTCAGTGGGAGTAAAATTGTTTTGGCCAACATAAGAATATTTTTTGTATGAAGATTGAGATCCTGCGTGAACAATACTGGCTTCTTGTTGAGAAAGTTCATTTCCTGAGAAATATTCTAGCGGAGTTATAAGAAATTGTGTTGAAACTATTAGACTATTTTCTTCAAATAATCCTACTTTCCAAACACCCGGTAATAATGGCGCCTTTATGTGAGGTTTTATAAAATTAGTAAGGTTGTTCTCGTTAACATGTATTTCATTCACGTCGGCGATCACTCCTGCTGGATCCAACCACATTACGGTAAAGTTTTCAACTTTCTTATCAGAAATGGGTGTGAACTGATATAATAATACTGGCTCAGACATTGGTCCTAGTATATTAGCATAATTTCTAAAAGTCATCTCTTTTTGATCATAATCAGAACTTACTCTAAATACTTTAACATTATCTCTAAATGTGCTGTCATAGTTCCAGACCAAATTTTTCTTCGGTTTATACCATGTTTCTATTGTTATCTCTACATCATTGTGAAGTATAGCTTTATGCAAAATCAAATTTCCTTTGTAAACATCTGCATGATTATACAGACTGATTTCAATAATTTGTTGAGGTACCACTATACATTCTTCCAAAAGTAAAATCTTCGCATTATGTCGCGTAATACTTTCTGCGTGGGTCAATAGTGTATCATCTGTACTTGAAGTTAAATCATTAATATTATAGATGCTTTGCCAATAGGCTTCCAAATTGTCTATTAGATAGTGGTCATCGAATCCAATATATTGTTCAACTCTATTTATAATTTCTTGGTTAATAATTGGTTCAAATTTTCTAGCAAAAAATAGCTGCCTGTCTTTTGTATTTTGAATTCTGGGCCAATCTTCTGGTTTAAAATTATTGGGAGAACATCCACACCAATCCACAACATGCTTGTATTGGCACTTGCAACCCAGTTTCCTTTTCCAGTTTGTAACATGCAAGTTGTTGTCGATGTATGTACTGCAGAATCGTGAATTCCTCAGGACTGTGTGAAAGTACGATTCTGCCGGTAAAAGAGTATGTTTAAAAAATATATCCAATCCATTCAATAATTCGTCATCCTTTCCTACAACATATTCAACGAATTGCGGTGACAATGCGAGCCAGTCGCTTCCACCATCTATTATTATGCCTTTAGGGAGTTTCCTTTCGCCAGTACGCCACATGTGAGTTTCACATTCGACAAACGTTTTGTCTAAGCCTTGTTTCTTGATAAATCTTTGAACTTCACGCCCATGCGATTTAACAAAGTTAAACCCCTTATTAGCAGAAAGAAATTGTTCTAAGCTTTCCAAAGCTTTGATTGGAAAATCACTTTCACTTAAGTTGATCACGAAATCCCATTGCCATCTAAGTACAAGGATATCTTTCATAGACGTCAAGAGCATTGTCAGTAAAGATGCACCTCCCCATATTGTAGAAAATCGACTGGTAGCTAATTTTATGTTACGGAAACGTTTTTCTAAACCAGACAGTTCACGGTGTAGATAATCTTGCCTCTGAAACATAATAATTGTGTTAACTTGGGCAAATCGGCGTTGTTTAAGCTTTACTGATTTAGTGAAGTGAGACAGTAAAGTCTAAAAGCATAACTTCAAAAGGCATAACTTCTAACGACAAAAATAAGGTAATTTATTTTAAGCTTAAGTTTGTATTTATAAAATGCTCTAAATACCTATTAAATCGTAGCTAGCCGTCGCAAAACTTGCTCGCTCGAAATACAGGTAGGTGCAGATACAGATTAGGTACATTAATATCTTATTTTTAATTCTTCAACTTATACCAATCAAACTTTTATTTATTTTACCTATTATATATATTAAGCTTAGGTATTTCAAGTGTATATATATTTTGATAGGGTACTCGGCCTGCTTGGCTACCTACCCACTACAAAGATGAAACGAAATACTTACAACATCAACATGTATGTAGAAGTAATGATTGCTTCTATATAGGGAATTAATCAGGCGATGGACTTGTCGTAATGCCCTTCCGTTCAATGTTAGCAGGAAAACAATCCTAACTTTCTCTCCTTCTGAGCCTTTACTTATGTTAGGAGTTCTGGGTTCAAACTCTGTAATATAAAATATATTTAAGTATATTAGTACCTTGCATAAAAATCATCCCTCCTATTTGGTATTAAATAGGATATGTACTGTAGGAGATATTTTGGCTTGCCGATGTCGTGACATGGCGTAGAGGACATCTAGACGTTAGGCCAGGACGTTGACGTTGACAGAAACATCGCAGTAGTTTCGTTCTATAGAGTTATACGTTCGAGATTGTTGGTCTGTGGTTCTACACCATCGACATCACGGAGACGAGGGAGTGTTGGTGGTTAGGTCTATGGTTTGACGAGAATCTATGGAAGCGATTGGAGATGGTCGTCTGGTGATTTTTTGTGCACACTTCTGAATTTGTAATTTGATCGTTTTTATGTCTATTCGAGTAAAATCAATAAGATTTTGAAGCTCTGTTTCTCTTTTTGAGTAATGTCTGATCAAGTTTCCAAAATCAGAAGTGGGATACGAAAGTCCATTGTTCCCCACTTTGTTTGGCTATCTGTTCGGTTAATTTTCTGTTTCATAAAAATGTGCGGTGATGAGCATTGTCAACGAGACTGCTTGACTCCTGCTGCTACTAGTTGGCATCGAGACTGCAAGACACACGATAAGTATGGAGAAGCGAGTCATGGAGAAGATGAGCACCAAGGTCGCGGATCTTGAGGAGTGATTTTCCATGCAAATCGTGTTGTGAATGCTATCCACCCAATTAACACAGTCAGTGGTAAGATCCAACCAATATTCTTATGTTCAAGCATTGATCCTAGTTTGCAAACATTGGTGATCATGCAACGTTTACACAATGCCAGTGACTGGACCCAGTTGTCTTAGTTTCGAACCCAGTCACTGCCAAAACGGCACAAAACTATTGTTTACATGCCCCAGTAACAAGTCAGCGCTGGACTGGGTTACTGTACTGCCATGTTACTGACCTCGTATAAACCTACCTTCAAGCTAAGTATGGAAAGATGTGTCTTTTGGGTTGAGTAAGTCAACTGTGTGACTGGTTTTGGTGTTAAGATTCTTCCGTACCTACCGATTGTACCTACTGTGCATTCAATTATACCTACCTACCTACTAATTTTAATTCATGGAGTGAAAATAAGATCTGCACCGAGTTAAAAACTTAAATTTGAGAACTGTTGCATAGTGTTCAAGCTGATCAAGACTGTATGTACCCTTGCAGTTGACAACTAATTTGTAACTTGTCTTTACAAAATAAAATCATTTGAATTTGACTGACATCTCTCGCTGGGATGTATTGTGTAACCGAGATGGACATAGACCTGATGGCATTAGTGTTCCAGTATCTTCAATGGTGTTATGTATGGAGAGGAGAATGACCTGTTCAACTCATGCAGTTTCCTTTTAGACCTGTCTTTTTTTGTGGTGTACCTACTTACTAGGAATAGCAAGAATGGCCGAATGCGGAGTTTAGTGAAAACGTCGGCTGATCAGT
The DNA here is from genome assembly GCA_947507515.1 of Eulithis testata. Taxonomy (NCBI): domain Eukaryota; kingdom Metazoa; phylum Arthropoda; class Insecta; order Lepidoptera; family Geometridae; genus Eulithis; species Eulithis testata. The sequence continues at coordinate 5,974,806 of OX382205.1, forward strand.
ACTTATGCATTTTTGTTCTTTGTCAGGAACCAAACTCAATGTGCGATACGGTTGGTGGGATGGTGCAGAACCCCTGTGTCCTGTCTGTACAACTGTTTGCCATGTGTGGAGCGACAGTGCATCACATCTGTGTCGTGTCTGGCTGTGCACCTGCTTCACGCCGTGTAGCGCTAAGACGTAGAGCGTCTGCTTCATGCCTGTCTGCGCTTCTTTCCTTAACCAGGGTCGCGGTTCAAGTTAAGCTTCACGTAGTGCCTCTGACTTGTTCTCTGTTTACCCAAGTTAAGCTTCACGTAGTGCCTCTGACTTGTTCTCTGTTTACTTAAGTTAAGCTTCACGGTGTGCCTCTGACTTGTTCTCTGTTTACTTAAGTTAAGCTTCACGGTGTGCCTCTGACTTGTTCTCTGTTTACTTAAGTTAAGCTTCACGGTGTGCCTCTGACTTGTTCTCTGTTTACCTAAGTTAAGATTCATGTTGTGCCTATAACTTGTTCTCTGTTTACCTAAGTTAAGAGTCACGTTGTGCCTATAACTTGTTCTCTGCTTACTGTTTACCTAAGTTAAGCTTCACGTTGTGCCTCTAACTTGTTGTCTGTTTACCTAAGTTATGTTATGCTTCATGTACTGGTATGTGCGCCTCGCGCGCCTGGCATGTGCGCCTCGCGCGCCTGGTATCTGCGCCTCGCGCACCTGGCATGTGCGCCTCGCGCACCTGGCATGTGCGCCTCGCGCAACTGGTATCTGTGCCTCGTGCACCTGGGATGTCTGCCTCGCGCACCTGGTATCTGGCATGTGCGCCTCGCGTACCTGAGATGTGCGCCTCGCGCACCTGGCGTGTGCGCCTCGCGCACCTGGCATGTGCGCTTCGCGCGCCTGGCATGTGCGCCTCGCGCGCCTGGTATCTGCGCCTCGCGCACCTGGTATCTGATATGTGCGCCTCGCGCACCTGGTATGTGCGTCTCGCGCACCTGGTATGTGCGTCTCGCGCACCTGGTATCTGGTATGTGCACCTCGCGCACCTGGTATGTGTGCCTTGCGCACCTGGTATGTGGTATGTGCGCCTAGCGCACTTGGTATGTGGTATGTGCGTCTCGCGCACCTGGTAAGTGGTATGTGCTCCTCGTGCACCTAGTATGTGCGCCACGCCGCCTTATAGCGTCGTGTCGTCGCGCTGCACTTGCGCGACTTGGTTGCGCATGAGATGCGCGCTACGCCGCTTCGCAGCGTCGGTTGTTCGCGCTGCACTTGCGCGACTTTGTTGCGCATGAGATGCGCGCTACACCGCTTCGCAGCGTCGGGTCGTCGCGCTGCACTTGCGCGACTTGATTGCGCATGAGATGTGCGCTACGCCGCTTCGCAGCGTCGGGTTGTCGCGCTGCACTTGCGCGACTTGGTTGCGCATGTGATGCGCGCTACGCCGCTTCGCAGCGTCGGGTCGTCGCGCTGCACTTGCGTGACTTGGTTGCGCATGAGATGCGCGCTACACCGCTTCGCAGCGTCGGGTCGTCGCGCTGCACTTGCGCGACTTGATTGCGCATGAGATGTGCGCTACACCGCTTCGCAGCGTCGGGTCGTCGCGCTGCACTTGCGTGACTTGGTTGCGCATGAGATGCGCGCTACGCCGCTTCGCAGCGTCGGGTCGTCACGCTGCACTTGCGTGACTTGATTGCGCATGAGATGCGCGCTACGCCGCTTCGCAGCGTCGGGTCGTCGCGCTGCACTTGCGCGACTTGATTGCGCATGAGATGTGCTCTACGCCGCTTCGCAGCGTCGGGTCGTCGCGCTGCACTTGCGCGACTTGGTTGCGCATGAGATGCGCGCTACGCCGCTTCGCAGCGTCGGGTCATCGTGCTGCACTTGCGCAACTTGGTTGCGCATGAGATGCGCGCTACGCCGCTTCGCAGCGTCGGTTGTTCGCACTGCATTTGCGCGACTTGGTTGCGCATGAGATGCGCGCTACGCCGCTTCGCAGCGTCGGCTCGTCGCGTTGCACTTGCGTGACTTGGTTGCGCATGAGATGCGCGCTACGCCGCTACGCAGCGTCGGGTATTCGCGCTGCACTTGCGCGACTTAGTTGCGCATGAGATGCGCTCTACGCCGCTTCGCAGCGTCGGGCCGTCGCATCTTTACGCGCCGCACCACAGGGAGAAAACCAGCAGGAAGCAGTGGCTTCCACACGCGAGGACGAGTCTTCACAGCTGGGCGCTGGATGCTGCTGAAGACTGACCAGCAGAAATAAAGGAGTTCGAGGCGAACTCTGTCAGGAGAGGCCGTGTAGGAGATATTTTGGCTTGCCGATGTCGTGACATGGCGTAGAGGACATCTAGACGTTAGGCCAGGACGTTGACGTTGACAGAAACATCGCAGTAGTTTCGTTCTATAGAGTTATACGTTCGAGATTGTTGGTCTGTGGTTCTACACCATCGACATCACGGAGACGAGGGAGTGTTGGTGGTTAGGTCTATGGTTTGACGAGAATCTATGGAAGCGATTGGAGATGGTCGTCTGGTGATTTTTTGTGCACACTTCTGAATTTGTAATTTGATCGTTTTTATGTCTATTCGAGTAAAATCAATAAGATTTTGAAGCTCTGTTTCTCTTTTTGAGTAATGTCTGATCAAGTTTCCAAAAGTACCTATTTTAAATGACAACAAAAACAATACAACTTCAGTGAAGAGTTCAAAGAAAAAGTTAGAAAATACTCGAAAATTTTCAAAATAGTCTGCCGTATTGCCTAATCCTAATATATAAGCTCAAAAATCAAAACTAGTCAAGACAAAATCAAAGCAACTTGAAAAGTAATTAATAGTGAGACCAGCGGGCCTAAGATGCGCACCGCGAGATATTTGTCATGTCGTTCTGTCAAAATGTAAGCATTTTGTACCAGTTTAGGAACTATTGCATTATCTGTAGTACCTAATGGTGTCGACAAAACGCGCCATAATGTACACTTTTGACACTTCTTAGTTGTCGTACCTCTCTGAGGACGAGATAATAGTCATGCAGAAATGTCAAAAGTTGATAATTCAAAGGCGCGGTTTCTCGACAACATTACCACAGATAATGCAATAGGTCCTAAACTGGAACAAAATGCTTACATTTTGACAGAACGACATGACAAATATCTCGCGTGTGCATCTTAGGCCCGCAGAAGACGAACTTGACTTGACTTGAATTCAGACTTGAACCGGTAACCTTGTATGTTCACTCATTGTTCTATTGAGCCATTTGGAACTCTGTTTCATTTAATTCCTGCTGATAACTCTTATCATAGTAGTGGAATGAATAGCTGAGGGTAGTATAATGAATAAGTTGTAAAGGCCAACTCTGTTGACGGAGTTTTCAGTTAACGCCTCCGTCATGGTTTAACGACTGCTAGAGCCGGGACCGACAGTTTAATTAACGTGCCCTCCGAAGCACGGAAGCGCTCAGATGTAAATGCCACTAACGGTCACCCATCCAAATAGTGACCGCGCAGAAAGTCGCCTAAAATAGACAGTCAGTTACAATTGACTAAGCAAGCCTAGCCATGAACTCTTCAGTAGAAATAAAGCAACGAAGTAAGTAATTTAGAAATAGGATGGTATTTCTTACTTGTGACACCAGTTTCTATCACATTCATAGTAAAGTATCCACCGCATGTTTCTCCTGTATTTGCTGGACATTTCATGTCACACAAGTCATCAGAGACTTTTGATGTAGCAGGTGGCAAACTTTCTCCACAAAAGCATTCTGATCTAAAATAAGCATGGCTATAGTAATGAAAACTACTAAGGGAAGACCACCAGCATTCACACACTTTTTACTCAAAACCTTGTAAAACTAAATTGGGGAAGGCGCCAGTATGTAAATATAAATAGAAAGTGTTCCAAGTAAAAAAACTTTAGTGACCTAAGTTTAAGTAGAAGTTCAGCCCAAACTGAGATTTCATGATGTTCCCAATAAAATTAGTAATACTAGCTGACACCCACGGCTTCGTATGCGTGCGAAACTTTCCACCAAAATATCTGTCACCAGCATACGATGGACCTCGTAGCAAATGACTGCTTTGTAGCAGAAAGTTCAAGCTGTATTTAAGAATGAAGCTGTATTTGTTTTTGATTGCAATAAAATATAGCTTATGTTTCAATCCGGCAAAAGGGCTTCTGAATGGTAAAAGTTTTATTGAAATTGGTCCAGCAGATGAAGCGTGATCCGCGAACAAACAGACAGACTCGATTTTCGGAATCACAATCGTTTATTTAGTAGATTCACATATTTAGTTTATCCATATTTTTATTTTTAGTTTTTGGCTTTTTTTTTATAGGTAGCAAAAAAAAGTATAGTATAGCTTTTAAATGGTTGTTATCAATAATACAAAAAACTAAAGCGGTACCATGACCGACATCAGGTAGTACACACATTGGGTGGGTAAGGGTTAACCATTCAAAGAACGGAACGTGAATTTGAACCGACCTTGAACGCCCCGGGGCGTTTCCGCCGGTTGACGGGTTAAGCAGAGTTAATCTAAAAGTACAAAATACACTTTTGATGTTTCATAAATTGTATTGATTCATTGCAAATAAACCACTGGTCACACAGCTACTCTGTTCCATGGCTGTATTGTATGATAGGGATTCAAGCATATGAAAATCAAGTACTACAACTTAATTATGGTGGAGATAATGGCCAGTGTATGAATGATCCCCCTGTATTAATACTGATGGTCTTCTACTTCTACCTACTCAAAATTATAGAAAGTTTGTAAGATAGGTCTCATTTGCAATTTGGAGATGGGCAGACCAAGGTATAGAGCACAGAACCAATGAGTTTGAGGCAGTGTAGGTATAAAGAACTAACGTAAGTAGCCTACTCAAAGTCAGGTGTTTACTGTATCTCAGACTTGGTTTATAAGTAAAATAGTTGTACAAGTACTTACGCATATTGCACACCAGCATACGAAAATCCACCTTGAACACAGATGTCCAAACAAGTAGTGCGTGAATTTGTATTAGCATAATTACCATAAAAGCCTGACAGAAGTCTAAGTCTCTTCTCATCTACATAACATCCCAAATGTTTACCATAATTTATTCCAATATGAGGGCAGTAGTTGGGTAGCTTCTCAGGGTAAAATTTCCCTTCTTGTATAAGGCATGTCTTATTCATAATTTGTTGTTTACACATCTGTGTTTTTGCTCGATGAATGGCTGATATTGCTTCTCTACTATATATTTCACATGCGGGTTTAAAATCCAGTTCTTCTACTCTCAGTAGAGTTAATGGTTTATTTTGCTGCCTGCTAGTCAAAGGAATATCTTCATCGTCATTCAGACCAACACCAATTTTCCTAGCAGAAACTTCTGCAGCTTCACGTCTTTTATGTAATTCGTAACCATTTTTTTCAATTAGATTATCATTTACTGATGGAAAGAAGCTAACAGCGACCAATATTTGGGCAAAGAATGCTATAAGAACTGATACTATTACACATTTGGTGTATTTATAGCATATTCTTCGGAATCTAATAGCCATTTCAAACAAATTACATTTTTCTGTTTCTGTTTCTACATCACAGGTAGGTAGCACGTTCTAACTTCTATGGCTAGCATAGCACAGAACAGAACTTTATTTTTATATAAATAAACTACACCACACTCGGCAAAGAAAAAAATACTCCAAAGAAATTCAAAGAAAATACAAAAACACATTGAGACACAAACACACCCACAGACAGAATTATGACATGACAGAAAAATCGCTAAATATTACTCAGCATGTTAATGTATAACCGAATAACTTACGTCATGAAAATCCGTGTCGGTTTGAATGCTGCTAATCGGGCTGCGCATTATCATATTATTGCGTACTAGAGTCCTTTCCATGAAAGAAGTCCCGCAGACGCGGCGCTGTAGTCGACCTTAAGTATTATTTCTCGGGCAGCACTTTTAACAACTTTAGGCATTGAAAACAAGACTTTGATCACAGAAACCAAATAAAAACGCACTAGCATCCGAACACATTAACAGCACCTGACAACTAATTTAAAATTTAGTTTTAATATTTAGTTCCGGAAATTTCCGCGGAACTTCTTTCATGAAAAAGAACTGTACGCTAAACGACCACACGTCGTCGCGTGGATAATGTATACGGGCTGAGAACTAAACTCATAAAATATAATGCACGAGCTGAGCGAACGTACCACGGTAGCGGCTGGTGAGCGCCAGCACCAACATGCACCTTTTTCACTCGGCATTTTCAAATACCATTTAATTGCATGGATCAAAATGCAGTAGGTAGTGAGAGGATTATTATTATAAGCATAATATTATAATTATTGTACATGCGCCACAGTCTACACCGCATCCGAAAAGGGACATCCCGCCATTGGTGCCGCAGAAAAAATTATCAACCTGCGATCATCCGCAACGTGATATTGCACTGCTAATAATGTACAGCACTATAGTTCATAACATGTTTTAGATTATTTGTCGCGTACTGTCATGTCGTGGTGGACTTTACTGCTTTAATTATCATGCTGCCTAATATGGACTCTCCTCCTAAAAAACAGCATAAGAAAAAATAAAAATTTGCAAAGCAAGCTTTTTATAGGGTAACGACCGGCGACGTTAGACATATTTATCACACTCTGTAAACAGTTTTAAAGATACGAGTGGTACAAGGTCCAAGGTAAGTAGGTACTTTTTACCTAGAACAAAGCCAAAGATTAAAAAACCACTTAAATTCACATTACCTGTATTGTATATAAAGGTCAAGACGACATTTGTGTGCGGTACCTTTGTACCAACCAACTTAATGATACGAAATATCCCATTTTTAAGACGACCCATTATGTCAAAGATTTATTCGAACTTTGTTCGTGGTCATCACATTGATAAAAGACTCCAAGGAAAAGTGGCCATCGTAACAGCTTCTACAGAGGGGTGAGTTGTACTAATTATTACTTAAATTGGTAGGTAGGTACGTAGGTATTGTACTCAGAAGACTGTATTGTACCAGTATGACTTTTTAATATTTACTTAGGTGAAGAACTTGTTTTAACACATTTTTACCACTAGTTACTGTTATTCCCCCGAACTGAGATCTCGCGATGTTCCCAAAAAACGAATCCGGTTGAGAGGGACTGGATTCAGCTCACCCACCAGAGCTTCCGGTTCGAACCAAAGCTACGCTGTACTACATCTGTTTTTTTTTACTTTTTCAAAAACTATGCCTAGAGGCTTTGTTCCATTTTCCTGTAAAATTTAGGTAACCTATTCTTCTTTATCATATAATTATTTCATTAAGTTTCATAAACATTCTGATAGGAAAAGAAAAGGGAAACCATCTTCTATTTTGACCTGGGTTGAAAGTGGGGGGGTGACAAGGTCAAGTGGGGGGGGGGTGACAAAGTCAAGTGGGGGGGGGGTGACAAAGTCAAGTGGGGGGGTATCATAGAAAAGGGCTTACTTTGTACATCTAATACCGGCCACCCACGCTAGGTTTTGCATGAAGGTTATATTATATGCATAACAAAGATGCGAACCCTAGCGTGTATGGCCGAAATTGTACAGTCATGCGTGCATGTACAATAATGTACATGCAACCAAGCAAATACCAAAATTACCAAATCTCTAACTTGAACCGTTTTTGAAAACCTTACCTACCTAGGTATAAAGTTTTGGTTCGAATCGGAACGGAAGCCTCGGTACCGAGTCCATTCGCACTTCACTTCACCGGACTTGTTTTTAAAAAACAACTTTGCTGAAGTAAATAAATAAGTATTTAGCTCCCTAGTATTACGCAGTATTACTTACTAGTACGTGCGTGTTTCATATAATACTAGTAGTTCGCCCCGAACTGAGATCTCGTGATGGTCGGAGGTTAATAAAACCCAAACAATTTTTATTGCCCAATGGTTGTAATAAACTTTGCAACCAGTCTTACTTGAACTATAGAATCATTGAAACTCCAAGAAATGGTAGCTCACGTTATACTGGGTTTGCCAATTTTATAATTTTTACAACAAATCAAAAACTATTAGACCTAGAATCAAAATAAAAACGGTTTTGGAATGTCTACGTAAAGCCCTATCATATGACACCGCACTTGATATTTTGGTACGACTTTTTTTTTACTCCCTTTGGAACCTCATAACTTTCCAACCACTTGACCGATTTACTTTATTTTTCAAACCAGTAAAACTTAAGAGTAATATCCGTATACCTACCAAATTCTGTGAAGATCGGATAAGCGGTTCAAAAGATCTCGACGAACAAACATACAAAGCATTTTTGCCCAAGTTGTCACCAAGATCTCGTTCGCTTCGCTCACTCGATCAAATATATTAATTGCTACCTAGTGCGAAATATTTCATTCTGGTAGACGGATACCTTCTAAATTAGGTAGGTAGGTACCCGTCAAATATGGGTGATTTTTGACTACAATCACCTAGCTATAGTAGGTGTACGTCCAGGTCGTCCAGTCTAACCTGAACAATGGGAGTTCATGTTACATTGTGGCGTTTTGATAGAAAAGCGGGTTGTAAATCTAATTTTAAACCTTACACCACAAAGGTTCTTTCATGCGGAACATTCACTATCTGGACCACCCTGTAGGTATACTTACTTACATAAAAAAACTTTTCGTACCACTTGCTCAAAAAAGTGACATTCTATGCCACAAAAGCGAACATAACAATAGTCATTTTTAATCTGTTAAAAACAGGGAGAGAAAATTGTACTGGATTTCTTTCATCCTCTAGGGGGAGAAAGTGATTTAAATTTGGAATACAATTTATACTGAACTACATCTGTCTTTACACCATTGAGTTTGTATACAAAGCATTATACATCTTTTTGAAAAAGGAATACGCATTTATTATGCAGGCCGTATGAGCTTGATGCCTTTGCTTTTCCGACAAAAAAATATTAGTCTAGGAAAATGCGTGTGCGTTACTCCAGCAAAAAAGTGTTGAATCTGAAAATTCTAAAAATGCAGATAATTAGAGCCTATTGCCCTGTAATTGTGCCCCAAGTTTTAAATTTGTGCCTATAGCCGTTTCGGAGTTATTCAAGAAATTCACTTTTTGCTGGGGTAACGTTTTTTGCTGGGTCGATTTTCGTTCCTGGTTGAGCTAGCGGAATGAATGTTAGCTTAAAAGGGGGCTAGAATTTGTGCCAATTAGTGCCCCAATTCCTGAATTTGTGCCTCCTAGGGCTTCGAAGTTATTTCAGTTTTTGCTGGAGTAACGTTTTGCTATCTCCGAAACTACTGGGCGCACAATCATGAAACTTGGTCAGTATAAAGGTATTTTGATTTAGAAATTTGTGCCAGCTTTTGTTTTCCAAAAAAAGGCTTCATTCGCGACTTATAAGGCTTTTATTAAAAAACCTAAAACCGCTCCTAGCTCTCTAACCATAACACTGGGGAACCTATTGAAAGTGTCATTCTGTACCTCTTATTACGTTGCAACTGCTGACTAAGTTACAAAAGTCTACTTTCAATAGTTAACGAGAAATAACGATTATAAAATTGACCAAAAATGTCATTACTTTAACCCCGAAATACACTCGTTTCCTCTAAAGCTGTCGTACTGATTCTTTGCTAGAATTAGAGCATATATTCAAATATATGCACACGAAATTTCAGCTTAATCCATGCTATAATTATAAAGATATCGATAAATAACCTACAAAAATCAGTTTGTAACCCATATTGGTGGTTAACCGGCTAAATTCAAATGACTGTTAAAAAGCGAACGTACGATACATGGCGCCTACATTCTTAAATTTATGCTATAGCATTATTGGTTTCTGTATAGTCTTGTACAAAAGTGTATTCTTAGATAGGTTTTTTTTCGGTTACGAAACTTTGAATTGGTTTTATTTTAGATCTTACTTTTTACTCTGTAGAATTCCTGGGTTGCCTACATATACAGCAATTTTGTAACTAAGTCACCAGAGGTCTGTGGCTGGAGAACGGCTAAAATCGTTCCTTCTGGAAAATATAAAAACCGGCCTATAAGGGCTACTGATGGTGATGAACATCACCATCATTAGCCGGATACGTTAGACGATACGACCCGACGAATGAAACGCGATAACGACCCTTAACATTCCTGAGAAAATGTAAGTACTTGCAAACATAACTATTTTAAAATGTTTCTAGGTTTTTAGGATAAGTATATCTATAAAAAAATTTCGGCGCTGCTATACCGAACAGCATTTTTTGGATAAAAAAAGGTATTTATTAAAAAAAAACTAAGTAGTCTATGATGTTAGCAAACCACATTAGCAAACATTTTTTCTCCGGATGCTGAAATCTACGGGGTAGGGTGATAATGATTTAGGCCCGTATTCCGTAGCCTTACTGCACTAATCCGCACTCAAGCATAGATTTTTGTATGAAAATCTTTACTCAAATCTATGCTTGAGTAACGATTTCTGTCTCGGAATACGGGCCCTAATCTATGAAAAAGTAAGTGAGAAATAAATTATGTATTTTGAATTACAGATGCGCTACTAGTTACTATTACACTTACATTTTGCGTAACAGATTATCTAAAAGTTAGTACAAGCTTCCCGAGGTCTTCTAGTGACACAGATTCAAGTATAGTTACAATTGACTACCTAAGTAGAATGTTTATTTTTACTTAAAAGATGTTATTCTTACCTACCTACTTACTGCATTGCATAGCGTATGTTTACCTACCTACCTGATGGAGTCTGAAGCTGTTAGGTAGGCTTACCTATATGTTACTAGGTAGGTAGGTAGGTAAGTACCTACCAAAAAGTCAGAAGCTGTTCAACAGAACTCCTCATTGAATGGTGGTGGTGTGCAGTGCATACATAGATACATAGGAACACGTAGAGAATTCTTGATAGGTATCTACCTACCTACACGTGTGGCTCGAACCAGATACATACTTACATAGGTGACTTTTAGGTAGGTAGCCTACGTACCTACTAAAAAGCTTAGGCATGCTTACCTTGCTTACCTATTTAGGTAGCTGGCTTTAAAAAATACTTTTTCAGTTATTATAGGTTATGTACCTACTTAGGTAACTTACCTAGGTACCCAACATAATAATAACGAGGTAATGCATTGTTATAGGCAGTAGTTACCACTTAACATCAGGTGAGCTATCAGCTTGTTCCATTACTTCTATCATAAAAAAAAAGATAATTGCAATCAGAAGGAAGCAGCTATATCTGCTTTTTGACACTTGAAATGTGTTCACGCACACAAATGCATAGGTACATAAAACGCACACATAGGTGTTCGCCATTTTTGTAAGTTTATATAGCACTCGCCAAATATATTTGTCTTAGGTTGTTTGTAATAATAGATCTAGGTACTTATTACATTATTATGTAATAGTTTTTTTTTATCTAGGTAGGTACATAATGTTTATCTTGATGTATTAGTTCTGCATTTCGTGCTGTGGGTCGTGGGTTCAATCCCCACCAAGAACAAACATTTGCGTGTATTATAAGTATGTACCTACCTATTTACAAAAAAAGTATATAAACAATCTAGTTCCTATTGAAGAATTTCAACTCAATAGGTAGGTACCTACCTACTTAGGTACCTACGTATTTCATCGACACTCACCTGTGTAGTAATTCGATTTTTAGTACCTGCGTCGTGTGAATTTCTTTACGATTTATATTATAGGTTTATATTAAAGGCACCTAATGTAGTAGGTACCTAAGGTAAGTAGGTACCTAATTCCTGTTAGGTAACATTAAAATAGTTACTCGAATGTATTCTAAAAATAAGGTTTGTTGATGATGGGTCGCCTCTTCTTCTTTTGCTCTTTTGCTAAAATATAACTTTACTGTTGTTACAGGATACAATGAAATAAAAATTATTTAAAGGTCGACGTGCTGTGTTGTCTTCAATGACACAGATTATATCGACACAATAAGGGAAAAATTGACCGGTGATGCAAAGCGCCATGCCAGGCATGGCGTAAGTATAGGGTATAAGTATTTGTTTGTCCAAACAAGGTTTATAGCATTTTCCTATGAACTTCTTTGTAATGGATACTTTTTATGTAGAACTTCTTATTCAAATAAAGAATATGTGGTTTGACACTGAAAAGACAACAAAGTATCGGGGCGAATTACTAGTGAACGTTCTTCGTATCTGGCAACCCTAGGCAACCTAGTTCATAGAAGCAAAAAACTCTGAATTCATTTTGTTTGTATCTGTACCTACTGTTACTAAAATACAATACCGTCAACTGCAAGAGGTAGGCGCCATGTATCGGACGTTCGCTTTTTAACAGTCATTTGAATTTAGCCGGTTAACCACCAATATGGGTTACAAATTGATTCTTGTAGGTTATTTATCGATATCTTTATAATAATAGCATGGATGAAGTTGAAATTTCGTGTGCATATATTTGAATATAGGCTCTAATTCCTAGCAAAGAATCAGTACGACAGCTTTAGAGGAAACGAGTGTATTTCGGGGTCAAAGTAATGACATTTTTGGACAATTTTAAAATCGTTATTTCTCGTTAACTACTGAAAGTAGACTTTTGTAACTTAGTCAGCAGTTGCAACGTAATAAGAGGTACAGAATGACACTTTCAATAGGTTCCCCAGTGTTATGGTTAGAGAGCTAGGAGCGGTTTTAGTTTTTTAATAAAAGCCTTCATAAGTCGCGAATGAAGCCTTTTTTTGGAAAACAAAAGCTGGCACAAATTTCTAAATCAAAATACCTTTATACTGACCGAGTTTCATGATTGTGCTCCCAGTAGTTTCGGAGATAGCAAAACGTTACTCCAGCAAAAACTGAAATAACTCTGAAGCCCTAGGAGGCACAAATTCAGGAATTGGGGCACTAATTGGCACAAATTCTAGCCCCCTTTTAAGCTAACATTCATTCCGCTAGCTCAACCAGGAACGAAAATCGACCCAGCAAAAAACGTTACCCCAGCAAAAAGTGAATTTCTTGAATAACTTCGAAACGGCTATAGGCACAAATTTAAAACTTGGGGCACAATTACAGGGCAATAGGCTCTAATTATCTGCATTTTTAGAATTTTCAGATTCAACACTTTTTTGCTGGAGTAACGCACACGAAAATGCCGCGTTTTTGTTTTCTTCAAATACATAAACGTTAAGTTTATTTTAATTTATTATTATATATAAGTTAATGTTCTAAAATGCTATCTCATATTATTATTGTGTTAATTTTTTCGCAAATGGTACGAAAAGTAGAGTATTTTCCTCGGTGATAAAGCTGTCTTAGTCTTGGGTGAACTTAAATCCCTCGCTACTCTCAGGACTCGTCTTAAATCCCTCGCTTCGCTGGTGATTTAAGTTTTTAACACCCTCGCTACGCTCGGGAGTAAATTTCGAGTCCTTCTTTACGCTCGCGATTTAAATCGTCACCCGCGACAGAAGACACTGCTTTATCCCCTTGTATAATAATCTACTATGATCATCTACGACCAGCTGGGCTTGTGAGTGAAAAACATTTCGTGCAAACATTGAACAGAATAGGACCCAAGTCGGTTCTTTAAGAATAACTTTAGGAATAATATCCCCGAAAACATTAGTACTTATAGGTAGGTAGGTACCCATTACTTTGTAAAGCTAACGAAAGCGTGATAGCTAAGGTATGTTCACATTGTACGTAGCTAGGTAGGTACACCTACCTATTTATTACCTAAGTTATATTTCGTTTCAGCATTGGCTATGCCATCGCTCAGCGGCTCGGCAGCGAAGGTGCTTCCATTGTTATTTGCAGCAGAAAAGGGGCGAATGTTGAAAAGGCGGTTAACAGCTTGAAAAGTGAGGGCATCTCTGTGGAAGGTGTTGTGTGCCATGTATCAAATCCTGACCATAGAAAAACACTTTTTGAAGTTGTAAGTTACTACGTACCTACTCAATTTTACTCTTTACTTCTCAAGCCTAATATGCCCACCATAAGCTTATTGGCATCTCTAAGCACATATTGTATTGATTACCTACCTACAATATGTATCTATTGTTCATTCGATTTGTTTACATTACTTACTTGGTAAATACCTACAAGTAGCCTTACAAATACGCTGTACCTACCTAGGTACCTACAAGGTTTAAAATCCTTTGTAACATGAAAACTCCTATAAGTTAGGCTGGACTGGACGCATAATAATTAATTGTGTTTCTTAGGTGTGATGTACCTACCTAGGTAATAATCAGAGTATTTTGAGAAACTTTCTAACTACCTAACGTATAGTATTATATAATCTGTGACCTAACCTACCTATTTACTTTGTCTTGTCCAATTTATTTTAGTTACCTGCCTACTTTTTACTTTTACAGGCAACTCAAAAATTTGGCGGACTGGATATCCTTGTTTCGAATGCAGCAGTGAATCCGTCTGTGTCACCAATTCTGGATGTAGGTATTTCTATAGGTATATTTATGTAGGTATGTAAGTAGGTATACCTACGTAGGTAGGTAGGTAGGTATACCTACGTGGGTATGTACTACCTACCTACCTACACCGAAAAATTACTTAGGAACCAAACCTTACCTAATAAAAAGAGATTGTTCCAGACCGACGAGAAAGTATGGGATAAAATATTTGAAACAAATGTAAAAAGCTCCTGGTTGCTCGCTAAGGAGGCGTACCCTGAACTAATGAAAAGAGGAGGTGGCAGTATAGTATTTATAGCTTCTATCGCTGGCTACCAACCGATGGAAGTAAGTTTGTAGTGAAGTGTTGCTAGCGTGTAGGTACTTATGTGGATCAAAGCGAAACCGGTCGCGTTGTATTGTTTTTTACTCAGAATAATTAAACCTCTGTAGGTACCTCGAAACTGTAAGTAATCTGAGGCTTGTTAGAACATACCTAATATTTGAAAAAAATATTTGTGACGTGTTTCGTGAAATGAGCAATTTATGTGAACTTTCAGCCCTGATTTTACCCAAAAACCAACTAGTTTTGACAGGCGTCATGGCTGTCGGTAGTAGCTCTGCCGTCCGTGCTGTGGGTCGTGGGTTCGATCCCCACCGAGAACAAACATTTGTATGTTGTAAACATAGATGTTTGTTCTGTGTCTGGGTGTTTCTACGTATTATAAGTATGGTATTTACAAAAAAAATGTATGTATGTATTCTATCAGCCATCTAGTTTCCATCGTACAAGCTTTGCTTAGTTTGGGACTAGAAGGCGTTGTGTTAAGTGTCCCTGAATATTTATTTATTTATTTATGTTTAAAAATTTTATATTTATAGTATACTTAATCCTACTAATATTATAAACGCGAAAGTTTGTAACGATGTATGCATGTATGTATGTTTGTTACTCTTTCACGCAAAAACTACTGATCCGATTTGGATGAAACTTGGAATATATATTGTCCGTGACCTGGATTAACACATAGGCTACTTTTTATCAACGGGATCCAACGGGACGCGAACGAAGTCGCGGGCGGCAGCTAGTATTCAATAAATCGGGGAACATACATGAGGTATTTCCAAGAATGACTAATTAATTTTGTTTTTGTACAGCCTCTAGGAGCATACAGTGTGAGCAAAACATCCCTTTTGGGACTAACGAAAGCTATCGCATATGAAGTCACAAGAGACAACATACGAGTTAACTGCGTAGCCCCGGGAATAGTGGCAACCAAGTTTGCATCTGCTGTAAGTAAACATTTAACAGCTCTCAAATGGTACATAATATACTTAAATGTAAACATCCATCGTGAGGAAACCCACGACGAAGAAATAATCAACCTTTTTTTACAGATAACAGAATCTGAAGCAGGAGCAGAGAAAAGTTTATCAATTGTACCAATGAAGAGGTTCGGAAAACCATTTGAAATCGCTAGTGCGGTCGCGTTTCTGGCTTCGGATGACGCGAGTTACATTACAGGGGAAACAATTGTTGTAGCGGGTGGAGCCTATGCTCACCTTTAATATGGGTACTAGTAGTTTGTTTATCAGAGCTTATGTATGTATTTTATTCAGTCATCATCAGAGTCCAGGAAATCCATTTTACTATGACCTAAGGTATACATTAAGTTGCTAGAAGGTCCACATGATGCTCGCTCTTCTCTTATGCTAGACATCATATTTTGTAATATAGAATTGTTATCCTTCAAATCTTCATCCATACCCTGAAGATTGGCTTTGAGCTCTTGATCTAATTCACCATTTTCTGATCCACATAATGTTTCATCACTAAAGTCCGAGTCATATTCTTGTTCATCATCAATGGCTAACATTTTCAACATTTTGTCCACACAATTTACAAACTGCTCTGAATCAAATTCAATAAATTTCTCATTAGATGGCTCCTTTTCATCTGATTCTATACCTTCATAATCAGATGTTTTTGTTAAAAACTCTGTCAATTGATTTGAAATATTTTGAGGCGTTACTATGTCATTTTTTTCAAATACTTTTTTCTTGCCATAGCGTGAACTCAGAAGTGTATTAAGCTGATTTGGGTTTACAGTTAACCAATCTTCATCATCCTGGAGTAGATATCGAGAAGTGGAACCTTGTAATAAGTCTAGGGTTTGCAAGTATTCATCAGAAGTTGTTTTTTCTGTAATTTGACTAGCAACATTTGATAGAACTGAACATTCTACTGAAGAAAAATATTTCTTAGCTTGTTCTAACAGCTCTTTATAATCTCGAGAACCTTCAATATTACCTCTAAAGTAACCATTATCTGTTAAGTTTTTGAGAAATTTATGATATTCTTTGGAGGAATAGATGTTTATGGCATTGTTCATAATTATTTCAAAGCCATACGTAATCTTCTTACCCAAAGCTACACTCTTATCTTTTTCATTAGAACTTGAATGATTGACATATTTAGAGTGCAATAGCATTGCATAGAGGCATTTTGTGAATTTGACTGTTATAGCTACATCGCTTTGATGATCTTGAGTTTTACATGCTTTAATATCTGTGACATTATGATGGCAGTAAGTGTCGACAATAGGTGCAATAAATTTAGGTTGCAATTTAAGTAAGGCTGCAATTTGAAGAGGCAATCTTACTATAGCATTGTGAGTATTTTCTTTGTGCTTGTCTGGATATCTGCCAATTCTGTCTAAAATTGCTTTTTGTATTTCAGGAGCAGCTACTGTTTCTTCTCGTTTGTTTACAATAAACAGCAAAGCATCACTCACCTTTAAGTATTTGTCAATACTTGCTAGATTCGGTGGAATAATGTGAATGTGGTTTTGGTAAATAAAAACCTGTAACAAAATTATATTTACGTAATTACTTTGATCAGCAATGGGTCCCAGGAGGCTGAATATCATAACAGGGCGGCCCAAAGAAAAGTAAATTACTAAAATTATTGACAAGCATCACAGCTCAGTCTGTGTACTAGCTCTGCCTTCCGTGCTGAGGGTCGTGGGCTCGATCCCCACTAAAAATAAACACGTGTGTGGCAAACATGGATCTTTGTTCTATGTCTGGGTGTTACTTACTACCTATGTATTATAAGTAGTATTTACAAAAAAAGTATAAAACCACTATTTTAAAAAAGCATATTCTGAGTGTCTGTTACTGATCACATTTAGGTAGCAAGAGCTCCTAATTATTAATTAAAAAAATATACCAAAGGATAAAAGTTTTTACTCGTTATCAGAACGTGCATATTATAACCGTTCATAATTTTCTGTCTCGCTCCGAACGCGCCGCTTGCACATTTTATTTCACGCAATACTAAATAAATTGTGCGGGATTTTCGTTAAAAAAACCTCGATAACTTGGTGAAAGTTAAATAATAAAAAATCTTGACAGTACCAATAGCATTATTAGGCTATTATTTGGTAATTACAAAATGGTAGTGTATTTTATCAATTTAGTTGCTTGATTCCTTAGTTCCTTGCTCTAGTTCATTGATGGACTTACGTATAATTACATGTTCGTCTATTAATGCTTCTTTTACTGGCCACTGCAGTAATGTACCTACTATAATTTAAACTCGATAGGCTTACTTATTCCGAAAAAAATCGGTACGAAGTCGCGGGTAACAGCTACTGTTTTATAAATAACTTAAATAAAAACAATTACTTAGGTAGGTACCTATTAATCTATGTAAGACAGGATCTTATGTTTAGCATTTCATTATGTCCATTTTGTGATGAAGACTTACTCTGTTAACAGTGCTATCTGGATTTGCCCACTTAGGCAGGTAATCCGCAGCTTCTATGAGAAGGAAATCACCATCACTGTCTTTGACTTGCACGATTAAATCTGTCAGTTGTTTTGTCAGTTCCAGGATAATGTGAATGATGAACCATTCATCTTCAATGTTGTCCCCAAAGCATGTACTGCTAATCAAATGAGCAGGAAAATCTGTTAGAATAAGAGAAAACATAGGTTGGTACATAAACTTCTAATTTAAAATAGTTTTTTTTTTAATAGGTACAACTCATTATTAAACAAACCTATGGTTGTGGCATAAAGTGTGAGCCACTGGTATAAATGTGTATAAAGTGGTTTGCATATAATATGATGGAATAAGTTTTTAAGTTTTGAAGAGAAAATCAACCATTTTACTTTAACCTCCGTGACACACTCGAATCAAACTCATAATTTAATTCAATCCACAGATAGTGACTAATGTGACATCTGATCAAAAATTCTAAAATTAACTGATTCATGAAAAATTCAGTTATTACTTTGTGGCAAATGGTTTTGACTTCTCTATATAGAACACACAATATTTCTTGATCAGCTATATGCATAATTTTACCACCCTCTTACAGCCTTATCTTTTGATATAGATGCCACCTCATTTACTATACCTACCTCTCTTTAATTATATATTGTTTTTATAGATTAGTTGTTATATATATGTATATATAAAGCCCTTCATATTAAGTTTTTTATTTTCTGTAATGTCGCACACCAACCTCCTTAAATATCAGCACGGTTGGGTTGGGTAAGACCTCACTAGAAGGATGAATGAAGCAAGGGTACGTGGAAATCTGTCTCTGCCTACCCATAGGGGAAATTGGTAAAGCTTTGGGACTTTACATTTCTTTGGTGTATAATAAAATTATAGGTTATTTTTAGTGCCACAAAAACTGTTAACATACCGTCATTATTTTTCTCCAGTATGGGTTTATAGACAGTGAACTCATCTCTGTGCCATATGTATTCTTTTGCCAAAACTGATATCGCGATGTTTATATTTTTACACAAGGTTTCTAAAGATTCTTCCGTAGATGAAGAGAAAAAAAAGCACTCTAAAGTATCTTCGCTGCTATGTACTGACATTATTCTTATTGTGTTGTGCTAAATATAAATAACAACGTAGGTATAGTTTTGCGTGCGCTACCTGCTTGAGGAGAGGCACAGAATAGAAGAGAAGAGAAAAACTTGAAAAACAATACTCTTGAGGACATAATTAGGTACCTAGGTAGGTAACTAAACTAGGTAATTATATTTCGGCGCTCTTGTTTTCAGAAGCTTTTGGTTTTGTGACGTCGGTCACGTTAGCAAACAACATTAGCAAACATTTTTTGGGATAGGACACATAAAATAAATCTTGATGCTATCTTGAAATGTTTATGCATGAAAACCAAATGATGGAAGTTCCATGGAACTAGCCGATCGCCCACATGATGTTAAGTGGTAACCACTGTCTATAACGAAAATATGTCATTACTTATGCTTGGTTTAAACTTATTTGAATCAGAACTCGGAGTTTTTTGGAGTAACTTTAGCAAGGCAATGTGTAACAGAGTACCTACTAGAATAAAGATGTTATGGTAAGGATATTGTAGGTATACATACCTACCTCAAACTATTATAAGATAATAATCGTCTAAGAAACTGCGATCACCTCTTCGTGTAGAGTCACCTTTACATTTACCTCGCGTGCACCTCTTCTTGACGGAACTGTAAAAAGATTTTCGTTATTCGATTTAAGTGATCTGAGGCCCACCGAACACCTATATCCTAATCTGAGGTCTGCCACCGCAGCTTGTGAGGATAATAGTGCCTTGTCATTTTCAGATCCTGCCTCATGAAAAAATATTTTTTTGAAAAATAACTACTCTCGACCGACTATCTCTACTACTTTCACAGATTACTACTCTCGAGAGTAGGATGCTAACGCATACTACTCGCGAGAGTAGTAAAGTTTTTCATGTTGTGCGCTACACATTATTACTCTGCATAATTATTTCAACCAATCAGAAGTAGTACATACTATTAGGTACCTATGTAAACAATAATCCATGGTTGTTTTCCCAGTCTGTGCATTCCATGGTTGTATCCGAAGCAAGCAGCTAATCCGCTTTTTGGTAGTATACTAGTCTGTGCATGAAACACACCAGTAGGTGTCCGCCATTTTATACGTAGAAATAAGGCTGGCCGTACCGTAGTTACCTACTGTACGTGGTACATTACATAAATTGACTTGACTGAACTGGACTGACATTACAACAGAACATTATCTTCTTTTGCATTTCTCTTTGATTCCTTGGCGTGTAAAGTAGTGTAGTGTTACGTATATTCTTTACCATTATTTTTCTATGTTCTTTACTTACGCTGCTGTGCTGTACGCTAGCTAGGCTGTTTCAATGTTTGTTTCTTCTGATGTCTGGACTATCATTGATCTCTGAATACTGCTCTGATTCTGAAACTGAATCAGAATCTATAGAGAGGTAAGCCTTGGTGTAGTGTAGGTTAGACCAGTGGATGGTTGTCTTCAAAATTGTTTTTTAGAGCTGAGGAATATCCTCATAACTTGGAAACGGCATAACCATGTCTCACCAAACATGGCTAAAAACCATCCAAGACATGATCCAAGATAATAAAAAATATCATATTCAGGAACGCCGTCAAACTTATAACACCCCTTCCGTTTTGCTCGTAGGTTAATAAACCTAATTGAATTTTTATTTTGCAAATCGCATTGATACCAGGCGATACTGCCATCTAGCTATGTATAGTCTTACCTGAACTACAAAATCATTAAAACTAAAAAATAGTACCTCCAGTTACCTGTACTGATTTTACCCATTTTATTTTACTATATAACCTAAATACTAAAAATAAAAATGGTTTTGGAATATCTAAACAAAGCCTTATCATACACCCCACTTGATATTTTTGTAAGACTTAATTTTTTTTACTCCCTTTATACCATTACTAGCAGCGCCTCGCGGTTTCACCCGCGTAATTCCCGTTCCCGTGGGAATTCCGGGATAAAATATAGCCTATGTTCATCAGGGATAATGTAGGATTCTAATGGTAAAATAATTTTTTTAATCGGTCCAGTAGTTTCGGAGCCTATTCAATTCATACAAACAAACAAACAAACAAAAAATCAAACCTTTCCTCTTTATAATATTTGTATAGATAACTTTAAAACCAGTAAACTTAAGAGCACTAACCTACCAAATTCTATGAAGATTGGAGAAGCTGTTAGAAAGTTCTCGGATCAAACACACAAGGCATTTTTGCCCAAGTTATCACTAAGATCTTTGTTCGCTTTGCTCACTTGATCAATAAAATTACATACAATGTTACACTAAGTTTTTACATTAATATTTCAGAGCCAAGAAGCTGCCAGCTCCAGATCTAAAGAAGGTTTCTGTTGTTGCTTCTGAAACCCATGTTGATGACCCTCTACAGCACGGTGGTAGATGCCGGTCATTTCCTCATGTGAGAGGAAACTGGACCACATTTGTTTATGTAAAATGTATGTACCTACCTATATATGTAGTACTAGCTTCCGCCCACGACTTCGTTCGCGTTCCGTTGGATCCCGCTAATTTTCCGGGATAAAAAGTATCCTATGTTACTTCTAATACCTCCAAGAGTATGTGTACAAAGTTTCATGATGATCGGTTAAGTAGTTTTCGCGTGAAAGCGTAACAAACAAACTTACATTCACATTTATAATATTAGTAGGAGTAGGATTTATTACCTATCACAGAATAATTTATTAATAGTTCCTATACCTAACCTACCACAGCTACCACTTAGGTACTTGCTGGAGGCTCATTTTGTGAAGACATCTACTAGGTAGGTAGGTACTTAAATCTATGGATGCAGCTAATGTTCAATTGTTGAAACATGAATGATGAATGACACCTATCTATATGAATGAACTAATTATTAGTTTTTCATTACATTTTATCAGATCCTGAAGACTACATACTAAAACTTACTGAGAGAATAGAGGAAGTGGTTTTATCAAGAAACCATTCTTGGCAGAGGTGTAGAGATACTCACATAAGCTTATCGAAGACACTTACATTACCATATCATTTGATTACACCTTTTACAACTGACTTGCAAAAAGCAGTGGATGATATAGAGCGGTAAGTCATATAATATAGGTCCATTTTGTTGCATTTTTTTAAAGTAGTTACCTATCCTAGTTTGATTTGATCTTTAAAAATTTGGTTGTCCTTTGCCTTGTTAAATTAGGTTAGGTACCTATCTTTAGATGAATGCTACAACAGAATTTAAGAGCGCATGTATCTATTGTGAAAATGATCACCTCAGTACGTGTGATTCACGCGTAGCGTAAGGTCGTCGGAAAAAAGTTCGAAACCACACGCGCTTCGCCGCCGCGGCGCGACTTGAAAAATGTGTGAGTTAGCAGTTTTTGATGATATGATATAGCTGTTTAACTCAATATCAAACTCAACAAAATTATAACACTTAGGTACTCATACGAATTTACTTACACAATTTTTATCTTAATAAGAAAGTTAAGATTTTTTATTAGAAAAAACTTGATTGAAGAGAGAAAATTTGGTATTTACTGCGAAATATTTCCCTTGCGTAACTTTTCTACAAACGGATTTCTCTTAAAGTTGGTACCTACCTGTCTAATATGGTTAATTTTTTTAAAAAACTTCTATCATTATGGTCTCATGAAAGGAAACATGCGCCTTGTCCAATTTATTTACTAATTTTATCTACCTACTCATTAGCTATTTAAATCAATTTTGCATGTAAGACGTACTCTTACCTACTACCTACATACTAAATGAGTATGCATGCTACATGTAATGTTATTTTTCAGTTTTGAAGTGGAGTTCAGCGGTGTAAAAATTTATTGCAACGATGAAAATACAACAACATTTTTAGCATTGACAGTGGATCATTATTGTCACAGATATCTTATTAGACTCACACAAAAATTAGATAAAATATTATGTGACTATAAACTACCTAAGTTTTATGAGGTATGTACCTAATGTGATGATGTACCTACATACCATCCGGTTTTAGTAGTAGTTAGTTACAAATAAAGGTAATATAAGCGTTACCTATAAGAAATAACCAATTCAACTTTGTTTCAGGATCCATCATTTCATATGAGTTTATTTTGGATTAATGGTGATAAAAGGTCAGGCATAACAAGTATTTTAAATGAATTAAACAATTTATTACATGACACTGAAGATAAAAAAACTGATGTAATTGACAAAGTGTATTGCAAAAGTGGCAACAAATTATTTCAATACGACTTGTTATAAAATGGCTGCTCATTATTCATGTTACAACCAAAATTCAGATAAAAAGACAAATATACACATTAATCCTAACTTTAATAAATCAGATAATAATGTCGCTTTTTTATCTAGCAACATGTATTTGAATCCTAACTTTTCACATGCCACATCTAAGTCTTGTTATCATAATAAACAAGAGTTTGTACATCAAGCCAGCAAAACAAGAATTCATGTAAACCCTGATTTTATTAAGAACGCAAACGTGTGTAGTTCAATAGTTGCAAATAGTCCGAATCAACCTCTGGGTTTACCTTCATCTTCAACTAACAACTTGATAGCCATTAATGAACTAAAACAAGAGAGTAAACAGCTTGGTCAAGTCCCATCAATACATGTCACTAAGTCTCGATATTGTATAGTAAATCAAAAGGAAAATGTGACTAAAACTTCTATTACAAGACCTGTTACTACAACTACTGTCAAAGTAAACAAATACAAGTCAGTTTCACTAAGCGCAGTAAAGAACAATCTTACAACAGTGAATTCCACTAATAGCCTAACAGATGTTTCATTTTCACAAAATGAAAAATATAAAACAAGTTCTAAACCAAAAGTAGCTCCCATTAATACAAGATTCAAATTTGTGAAACATAACGTTGCCGGCGTCCTTAACCAGCCTCAGATTAAGCATGCAGCAGTCAGAAGATACTCATTTCTCAACAAAAGTATACAAAAGACTGCATCCAGAAAGATAAACAACAAACTTGTTAGAAAGAAAAACAATGTACCTTGCCCGTTATTCAAAAAATACGGAAAGTGTTTGAGGAAAATACGAAGTAACTGTGAATACTTACATGATAAAAAACATGTGTCTATTTGTCGTAAATTCTTGATTGGTATTTGTCATGACGAAAATTGCTTGCTTTCACATGATCTAACTGACAAGAAAATGCCGACCTGTTATTTTTATCTGCAAGGTGCATGCACAAGAGAGTGTTGCCCATATCTCCATGTAAAACTCAATGAAAAAATCGAAATTTGTAAAGACTTCCTCAGGGGTTATTGTGAGAAAGGAGACCAATGCTTATTCCGCCATATCAATGTTTGCCGCAACTTGGCCACAAAAAGTGCTCATTCGAAGAAAGTAGGTAACTCCTCAGTATTGAATATAAATTATGCAGTGAAGATAAAAAACCGAAAGAGTTGGCTTGCAGGCCAAGGACCTAAGAACGTTACAAAAACGGTTGATGAACAAAGATACTTTAAAGAATCAGTCAAAAGTAATTTTGATGACAATATGATAAAGCCAAGTAGAATTAAACTAGGCACTTTGCCATCCTTTATTCAGTTATGAAACATATTATTGTTGACCTACTTTTGGAGCTTTTTCTAATGTTACACCAGCAGGTTGGTCCCCAAACTAACCCCAGCAGTTTGGGATACCTAATTTAAATTATGTATCAGTTTGTTTGTACTTATTTTTTAGGATATAGGGAATTTATGATATAATTTTGTACCTACCAACTTAATAAACAGTTAAGTGTTTTTAAAAAGTATGTTTTATTAACAAAAGATAATGATACCTAGATACGTAATCAATATTGGTGCCGGGCTCAGAGGACTGTTCTGGACTGGAATTCATGAACACGATTTCCACGGTTAGTATAGAAAAACGCAATAACAGAATCGACACCATTGACTAAGAAATGAACCGACATTTATTACGTAGTTATTTACAAAATTGAATGGAAAAGAGAAACCATACTATTTAATTAAACAAACCTATACATTTTATTTATACCACTTTGGCACTTTGCTGCTTTTTGATGTAGATGGTCCACTTGTTTTAGATGAGTTATCAGACTCTTCCAATTTTCGTCGGCTTGGAGCTCTGTAACATAATTTCACACATAAACAGGGTGGTCCAAAAAATTGCAATTAAGTACGTTTGTTTCATGTAAGTAAATACCAACCTATATCTTGAGGCTAAGATGCTGGCAGCATCACTTGATGTCTTCTTAGAATAAATATCTTCGTTCAAATAGGAGGTTATTCCTTCTTCTGTCCATTTAAAATGCATATGAACGCATGGCACAAATTTTGCCTGTAGTAATGTTGTTTTAGGGTCAAGAGTCTCTTTCAGTGGTGTGGTAACTGTATGGAATGATTTAATGATTAGAAAGGAACTTACCATTTTTAACTAAAAAGTCTTATTGAAACACGTTTTCTTAATTATTGTGCTGGATTTGCCCGATCTAATCTAGGTTAGGGTATAGCGATTACTAAGTTAGGGTATGTGGTTTTCTATTCCATTTAAAAAAAACAAAGTAACACAGACAGGAGGAAAACTAATGTTTGCTGTGCTTTTTTCAAGAGTAGCATTGCAGGCACTAGAAATTTTCCTGGTAAAAAAATACCCTAAGTGACGTGAAGCTAGTTTATGTAAGCTATGTTTAAACTGACCCAACTAAAGTTATATGTATTATGGCGTATGTAAAAGGCAGACAACCCTCTCGCTCGCACATTTCAACATTTTTTGAAGATATAATATAACTAAATGTAATTATGTGAAATTGCAGAGCTTCAGGGTCTAGAGAATAACAATGCAAATTATTCTCTCGACCCTGAAGCTCTGCAATTTCACATAATTACATTTAGTTATATTATATCTTCAAAAATGTTGAAATGTGCGAGCGAGAAGAATGTCTGCCTTTACCCTACGCCTTAAATGTGGTTTCTGTTTACGCATCTATAGATCGTTTGCACATAGCTCAACTTAGAAATATAAAACTATAACGAATTTAGGTGACTACAATAAATAATACTTAGGTCTTAAGTCACTGTCGTGAATTTTTATGATTTAACTTACAAATTAGAAATTTTTTATCAGGTGTTTTTAAATGTTCTTTAACAAAATTGTTTATGTCTTGAATAGTATCTGTAGGTTGGAATATTCCTTGAAGTACCATGCTATCTGGAAACTGTATTCTTACAACAGCATTTCTATAAACATTGAGCCTCTGATTTGATGTCTGAAACGAAAATTAGTAGGTTTATATTATTTTAATTGTATGAGACAGGTCCTACTACGCGTTATCTCTAGAAATTCTGAAAAGTTTTCATCAGTAGGTAGGTACCTGCAGGTACTTATCAAAAGAAGAAAGCTAAGTAGTTCAGTGATTTTATTCTAAAATGTGCGACCGAAAAGTTGTCTGACGCGAGTCAGCGTCGCTGGAGTCTGGCGGGAGTTTAACAAATGGGAGTAGGTGTAATACTACCAATAAACAATTGACTCTTGTTCACTGCTATGTAAATTACCTGTTTTTCAAGTTCTTCTTTCTTATTTGAAGTTAATAATGGTGAATTTTCTAATGAAACTCGTTGTTGTTGCAAATCATGGTATAATCGACGCACTTCCTCTATGGACAATTCGTAGAACTCATCAGGGAGATCTTCTAATTCATCTTGTGTTTGATCTGGTTGCATAAATGCTATAGCTTTTTGTGAACCCAGCTATTAACAAATAAAAAATAAAACCAAATGACGGAATCTGTGATTCAAAATAAAAAAAATTATATCCTCGGACATAATACAACGCTCTCTAGCCCCAAACTAAGCAGAGCTTGTACTATGAGAACTAGATTGCTAATAGAATACTGATATCCCTTATTTTCATTGTAAATTTATACATACATTTATTACCAACATAGTAACATCCAGACAGAATAAACATCTATGTTTGCCACATACAAATGGGGTTCGAACCCACAGCACGGAAGACCTATAAACCAACTGAGCTGTGACGCCTGTCTATTTGAAAGTACCTACCGAGCGGCGACGACTTGCCGTCTCACAGTACGTACGGCCATGTACGGCGTAGTACCGTCTCCAAATCCAAACACTGTTAGAATAATATCTGAATTTGATATATTACAAAAATCCCCACTAAGAAATCCTTTCTAGTGGAGTTAACAGGTTTGAAAGTACCGACTGTAAAGTTTAAAAAACACTGTTCTATATAATTATTTTATACAGCATGGTCCAGATCAACACGTCCAAAGAAAAAACTAAATTCTCCACACCCGGGGTAGCTACTTGATATTTGGACGTCGCTATCTGGAACAGCCTGTATAGATAAGTAGTAGGTACATACAAATGTTACTTCCTCTTCAATGTTGAGACGCCTTTCTAAGCTTTCTTCTGTCGGAACCAATTTGGATGAAGATTGCTCAATATTAATGTTTGCCTGTCTACTAAACTCAGTGTCTGCTTCAATTTTATCCCATTTCTCTTCCACTCTTCTGGATTGATCAAAGGCACTACATTCAGGCTTGTTTTCAGTTTTTATACTTTTTTTTTCATGTTTCGCCAATGCTATAGGATCAAAGATTTTTTGAGAATAAGATGGACCTGGATGAACATCTGCTTGGTTTGTAGCCGTAGGTACCCCACTCTCTAGTGCTATACTTTCAGAGGCAGGTCTCCTGTAAACTGCCGATACATTTGCTTGCCTGAAAATATATTATGAGGAATTAAGTAAGTAGGTACCACTACGGTAACCGCTTACGCGGTGGGTCGTACGCTAGTACGCAACTAAGTTGTATAAAATAAAGTTTTATGGTATCTTTTTCACGTTTCCCGTTTACTCAACCTTCAGATCCAACTAGTCGCCCACCTTTCCATACAAACGTGGAAGGGTAACTACTCCACTGTTTGATGTTGACCAACCAAAATTAAGGATTATTTATCAATTTATCTCGTCATACCACCTGGATGTTGAATATTTTTGTAGAATGAGCAAGTACCTACCTAACCTACTGATACATAACTGTGAGTTGGTCTTGCTTTGTTTGGGACTAGGTTGGGTAGGTACTTAGTGGATAAAGAATGTAATAATTACCTAGCCTATAAGAGCATTTTGGTAAGTGGGTTCAAATTCAAACGACTTAAATCTTACTGAAACTCCACAAAAAATATGCCTGTATTGCTTCAACGCCACAGACAAATGTGTATGGTACATTATTATATTAGAGAATAGTGGAGATCATTTATTCTGGGCTAGGCTAGGTATATATGAAAGTGTCGCCCAAACAAAAATGGTGATATATTCCATTAGCACTAGTGTTTCTCTTCAATGTTTAATATATGGGGTCAAACCTCTAAAGTTCAAGAGCTCCAAAAAGTTTACTTTTTGAAAAGCGTAATTGGATTGATGTGATTCAGATACAGCCCAAAAATGTATGGCGTCTAAATCAAAAGCAGATCTCTTTAAAACTAAAACTCACTTGGCTTCTTCAGCTTTGTTCAACAATCTTAGAATGGCTCTTCCTTTTATTAGTCCTAATTGTCTGAGGGTTTTATCCCTGAGAGCAGATAAACCAGTAACTTCTTGGCGCATGTATAGTATTGAAGGATTTTCTATGGATCTGAGTTCTGATGGTGCTAATGATGTCACCAGATCAATCAAGGCTGTATTAGGAGGGAAATCTGCTGTTCTTCTTTCACCTGGAATATCATCGTATTATTTGATGTTGGTACCTATTTACCTAAATATGTATTAATCCTTAAATACCCGCATGGGTTTTGAGTGTTCGGGTCCCTCTTTGGTCACTTATGGTCACACTCCATCTGTATGTCCGTGTGTCTGTCCATGTGTCTAGAAAACCTGACTTCAATTTGATACGGCTTTGTCATCAGGATGATGAATGCATTAGCACTGATAACAATAAATTGGTGCCAGTCTGGACCTTGTGTGAGCAGTTATGGCCTACCTATATGAAAATAATGTTAAAAGGGCTGTCTTACCATCTTCCAATAACAAGCCAACAGTAACATTAGATTCTTCTCTCTTTTTGTCAGCTTCTACCATTTCCACAGTTGCTTTGTTAGGCAAGTTTGAAAATCGAATAGTTGTTGTCAAATCGAGAATCCGATTGTGGTGTTTCAAGTCGTAATCAGAGGGTTGAAATCCTTGTTTACGACATGTATCTTCCAAAATCTAAAGTAAATGGTAGATACATAAATCATATACCTAGGTGTTGTGCCTCATGTTTGACCATAAATGTAAACAAACTGCATAATTACCTGTAAAATGCTGGTGTCTGGTTTACAGCGAATCGTCTGCCGTCTACCATTAGGAACAAGTACTATAATATCTTTGGACATAGTGAAATTGTTTTACTTTACTTACAAACACTAGAGGAATCGCTAGGATAGGAAAGAACTCGCTCAAGGAACCCCCGGAACCCCCCAGGAACACAGAAAAAATGACAAGCAGATGCTCAGCTGTTGTTGTAGAAAAAAATAGGAAAAAATTCGGCGCTCTTATTTCGACTAACTTTTGGTTTTCGTGAAGTCACGCTAGCAAACAATCTTTGAGATAGGATGATGATGATGATTAGGTAGATAGAATATCACAATGGACGGAGTGAAATCTTTGGTAGCGTGTCAGTTTTATGTTGGTTGAGTTTCTAAATTTACATTAGTGTGCGTGAGTAGGGTACCCAGACGCGCTGTCTGTGTACTTCGTGTCCATGTTGTGACCGACTAGTCGGTCACAACATTGCTACCGGTGTACGTAAAAAGGCTAAAATAATTCAGAAAGATTGTTATTACAAACGAATATTCATTAGTATAAAGAAATATGTCGTGTTGTGCTGTGTTCTGTCCATCAAGAACAACCAAAGGTGGAGTAAAAGACCCAGAATTATCATTTCACACGTAAGTTTTTTTGGCAAAAATATCTTAATCAATGAAGTTTTAAAGTGATATAGGCATTTCACAAGAAAGATATACGACCCTGGTATCGTATAATTACCAAATAGTCCTAGTTAACTGTGGATTTAAAGCTTTAATTCATGATAAATAAATACATGGTTTTACGCCTTCCGGCTAGTGATGTGCCTGCAGCGTCCTTAAGATTTTATCGATATTTACAACCATGTTGATTTATCTTTTGTTTAGATTTAACCCTTGTTTGTGTTACCTATATTAAAATCCTATTTACCTACGCGGGCACCCTAAAATGACAGTTTTTATCATTATTTAACATTTCGCATCGCGTCAACCGTTTTATGCGTCCCACTGTAGGGTACGGGTTTCCCCCATAGAAATCTCCTATTTAATAGTTACTAATAAAATATTCTGTTTTAGGTTTATTACAACCATTGGTCAATAAAAATTGTTTGGGTTTTATTAACCTCCGACCATCACGAGATCTCAGTTCGGGGCGAACTACTAGTTTTAATTTATTATTATAAAAAGTGCTGAAACGATCAAGGCACTCTTGGTGGTAAGAGATCATGCCTGCCCATTGTAGTGGTATAATATAGGTATAACTTTTTTATCCTAACCTAAAAACAAAAGATACCTAACTTTAGACTGTACATCTATGTTCCTACACATAAATGAGTATGTAAATATTTTATGACTTTATTAGTTTCCACGAATTAAACCTTCTTTTCTTGCCCTAAACTCGTGTTTGATTTATTTTGTTTTCCTGCAACTTAATTTCCTTGATAGGTATTATGTACGAGGATCCAAGCGTTCAGCCAACAGTAGCTAAATTATTACATTCACTTTCCTTTTTTACTACTTACAACATAGGCCACGAGCTCACCGGATGTTAAGTGACGCTGTAGTCGAAGATGGTAGCATGCCTAGTCTGGAGTGGAGATCGGCTCACAAGTGAGGCTGTGGGAACACACCGTTAGATGGTTGGCGACAGATAAGATTCACACTTATTTTTTTTTATTTTTTTTAGTTTCGTGTGATATGATTTTAATATTCAAATATAATAATTCATACTTGGGACTGGGATTCTCGGACCTTTAATAACCTAAGATCATTCCTTCTACAGAATTGAATGCTTTAAGGATGACCCACGGTTAAGAACTTTCAATTAGACAGGATTTAAGTCATTGAATACAAAGAGTAAAGTTAAGTGTGTATCGAGATTAGTACGAGTATGCGACCATTTTTTATCGATATATTTCGTAATAGTTTCGCTTCCCTACTCACGCACACTAATGTAAATTTAGAAACTCAACCAACATAAAACTGACACGCTACCAAAGATTTCACTCCGTCCATTGTGATACTTCGTCTGTGACTTTAACACTAAACAAGTCCGCGCCACTAAAGTCCGCTATACCGCGTGCACACTATGCCCATGCCACTTCCGGCATGACATGAATGCTGTTTAGTGAGAATAAAGGCGATGTTGCTGTGGCAATAAGTCCGAGGCATTGATGCCGCCATACATTCCGGCAGCAGCATGGGCATAGTGTGCACGCGTAATAGACGCGTTCCTATTACGTATTTAGTTCCCGCTTTTGCCGTAAGATTTCAGTGATGGCGAGCTAGGTACATTTTCTTGATGCTCAAGATGATTGATCAAGCTGATGGCCCGTCCATTTTAATTTTAACTATTTGAGTTAATTTGAGTATTCGAGCAACAAGTGATCTGATCTAAGTGGTAACCACTTTCATAACGAAATACGTCATCGAAAATACTCGTACAATCACGCGTAATTACTCGTAATAATAATCTGTGGTACCTATACCTAACTATAATTTTTTTTTATAATACCATCGAAATAGGATAATAACAGGTAACACCTACATTACTCGCATCACAGGCACACTTACACGTCCTATGATTTGAGGATAAAATCAAACGCGTCTTGAAAATCTTCAGTAACACCCAACGATACCTAGGTTGGTATTAATACCGCTAGCGATATCGTTTTCGTTTTACTGCCGTCGAAGTAGTAGTAAAGTAGGTCGGAACTTCGGAAGGTACTAACAATCAAACGCATACAATGTCCAAAAAATATATTTTATTGTAGTAGACAACACGAGGGCGTGCACCCGGCGCCCAGCCTGTGCCGTGCGCACGTCCAAAACAACTCTTTGCTATCTACGTCCAGCTCTCTTGTTTTAATAATTGGAATAGTTTATTTATTAATTACATCTCTTCTTTTATCTGTCCATATTTTAAATATTAGGTAGGTATAACTACTTCGTCTTGTATAACTTGGTGTAAGAACAGCCTTCAGGAATTGAATTAGAGTGGCGCAAAATACGCCTCACAGCACTGTTTCCATTTCTACTCGTGTCCGCTCTCTGCAGGAAAGATAACAAGCATAGTTAGTAGGGACTCTAAGGACATAAGATACCTAATAGGCCATATTTATGAGTAATTTCTAATATAATATTATAAAAAGTACAATATTAAATTATTATATAGGTAAGATAAACTTAGACATACAAAATATTAAGTATTAAGTTTTATGATACCTGTAAAAGATATATAAAGTTGTAAAATGCCTCCTACAGTTAAGACTAATTTGTAACAATTATTTTTGCAAATTGTATCTTGTATCTCAGATACCTAAATATGCCACCTAGTGCCTATGTACCTACACCTCAACAAATTGCTGTGCCTTAACAGGGTTTATGTTTGCTACACTACTTTTGTACAACATCTTTATAACAACATAAGTGCAATAAACGATTTGAATTTGAATTTGAATTAGAATACTTTCTAGGTACTTAGGTAAGGTACTTACCTCCTACCTACTACCCTAGTAAGTAGTATTCTACCTATACCTAATTCGGTAAGTACCTAGACATAGGTATGGATATGGAATTCTTGAACGTCTAGCTAGAGGCCTTATATTTTTTTGTATCATACAGTGCCTTCTGGTAAGATCGGCGAAGTAGTAAGTCCGGATACTAAGCAATTCGGCGATATTTTTAAATGATGGCAACATCGCCTTATGCGCCATTTTGCTATGCCCCCAGCAAAATGGCGCGACTAACCAAAGTTTTTGGTTAGTCGCGTTAGAATGTGCAAAAAGTTTTTTGGTCGGAAAACTTGTTTGGATCAATGTGATATTTTTACTGAACCTTTGCATTGATACGCCATAACACAGGTTAATCCTAGTTTGGGTATCAATGTTGTCCAACCAGGAAACACAACGCTGTTAACCGATTTACAATATTGAAAATGTAATATTAATGTCTGTTGTTATGTCAATAAATTTCATTTCATTGTTATTCTCTCGACCTTGAAGCTCTGCAATTTCACATAGGTATACTTAATTACTTTTAGTTAGGTATATTATATCTTCAAAAATGTTGAAATGTGCGAGCGAGAAGGTTGCCTGGCTTTACTCATCGCCTTAATTAATTTCTCCGGTACTTATTGATCGAGTGAGCGAAGCGAACGAAGATCTTAGTGACAACTTGGGCAAAAATGCTTTGCATGTTTGTATGTTTGTTCGTCGAGATCTTTTGAACCGCTTATCTGATCTTCACAGAATTTGGTAGGTATACGGATATTACTCTTAAATACGGTTGGAAAGTTATGGGGTTCCAAAGGGAGTAAAAAAAAATGAAGTCGTACCAAAATATCAAGTGGGGTGTCATATGATAGAGCTTTGCGTAGACATTCCAAACCCGTTTTTATTTTGATTCTAGGTCTAATAGTTTTTGAATTGTTGTTAAAATTATAAAATTGGCAAACCCAGTATAACGTGAGCTTCCATTTCTTGGCGTTTCAATGATTTTATAGTTCAAGTAAGACTCGTACTTAGCTAGACGGCGATTTCGAAGCGATTTGCAAAGTTTATTACAACCATTGGTCAATACAAATTGTTTAGGTTTTATTAACCTCCGACCATCACGAGATCTTAGTTCGGGGCGAACTACTAGTATTATATGAAACACGTACCGGGCGCGTAGATCGCCGCAAGAGAGCGGTCGATCGAGATCGGGCAGCAGGTCGGCGGGGGGGCGCAGCGTGCGCAGGCGCGTGGCGTCGTGCGCGCCGCCTGCTAGCAGCGCCGCGGCCGACGCCAACCGCCGCGGCGGCGCACTCAGCCCGTGCGCCGCCAGCGCCGCCGCCAGTTGCCTCGCGCGCGCCATGGCCGCGTCACGCTCGTGACGCGCTCGCCATACCTGGCGACAAGTAAGGGTCAATTTATACTAGCGCAGAGTCGAAGCGAATCGAAACGTCTTGAACATTACAAATTCAACCTTAACTCCACAGCGTAACGCACACATTACTTCCGAAAATTTAATCAGCGTTATTCACGCGCAGACGTGCGAATTCCGAAAAATGCGCGCGAAGGCGCGCGTCTTTTTAAAGTCTCAGAAGTAATGTGTGCGTTACGCTGTGGAGTTAAGGTTGAATTGGTATTTGCCCTTGCGGTTTTATTGGCCGAACATCTACCCTAAAATACTTGGGAGTGACCATAGACGAAAACCTGAACTATAAAAAGCATCTGTCGGAATTGGCTGGACGGGTTAGGAGACTCATTTTTGTCATGAAAAAATTGAGAGACTGTACCCCACCCGAAATCCAAAAAATAGTCTACACAGCTCTCTGTCAGTCAATAATCCAGTACTGTATTACAGTCTGGGGCGGTGCAGGTAAAAGCTTCCTCATTCAGGTGGAAAGGGCACAGAGGGCGTTGATTAAAGTCATGCTGAACAAACCTTTTCGGTTCTCTACCGACGATCTTTATGAGGAATTTAATGTCCTTAGAGTGCGCCATCTATTTGTACTAAGTGCTACTGTCAAAACTCATAAGAGCATCAAGTCCAGAACAGATCATCAGGAACTCATAGAAAGACGCGCCTATAGAATTCCTCTTCCCAGAACTGAGTCCGAAATAGCCAGACGTAGTCCTAGTTTCTCACTTCCGAATACATATAACAAAGTTTGCCGGGTATGTGACATTAAGGAAAAATCAGTCTTCATCTGTAAAAAAATGGTTAAAGATTGGCTTCTAAAACTTTCATATAAGGACGTAGAAGATTTGATTCTGACAATAAAATAACTCATCGTATGCGCAATTCTCGCAATTATTTATACACATTCACACCCACCCTTTTACACACGCGCACACACCCTCTCTCACACATTCACATTATTAGGTACTTACCTACATGCACATTCACCTTCACCACGACACTCATTGTACCCGCCACTGTCCAGTTTTTCTTTTTCTTTTGATTAGTCTTGTTTAGCAATTATATTTTTAGTTCTTTTGTTAACAATACGCCAAACACTAGCAACGCTAACACCCACTTAATGTAAGTTGTTTAAACTATTTTATGGTAACTCGTACTCCTGAGACCCAAGATACAAGCTTTTTGCTTAGTTTGGGCCTCGCCGGCTAAAATGTATACGTATTAATTCTGCGAAATCTGTCACTGTTATTTACTTTACTACCCAATAACCCGTGTTCTGTTTTGGCAATAAAAATTATTCTTAATTATTCTATTCTTAATTTGTTATGTTCAAGACGCTTCGATTCGCTTTGACTCTGCGCTAGTATAAATTGACCCTAGGATCCTTTTCACCGTTGGCGTTGCTGAATGCTTGTCATCATCAGACCAGAAGCGCTAGAGACGTAGCGTGCTTAGTCTATCACCACCGATTATCTAAGTTAAGCGACGTTCTGCGCGGTCACTATTTGGGTGGGTGATCGTTAGTGGCATCTAGGTACATATGAGCGCTTCCGTGCTTCGGAGGGCATGTTAAACTGTCGGTCCCGGCTCTAGCAGTCGTTAAGCCATGACGGAGATCTTAAAGTGGCCTAAAAACTCCGTCACCAGAGTAGGCCACTAACTCATACCTACGAGCTTGCTTGCTTATCAGACCTTGGAGCATAGCATCGCGCTTTCCGTAAATACAAACGTAATCGATGTGACGAAAATTGGTCTTTATACAAAAAGATGAGGAACCGTTGTAATCTAGTGGTCCGGAATGCTAAGAAACTTTACATCGCTGAACAGATCGAGCTGTCAACTCCAGCTGGCCTTTGGAAATTTCTGAGGTCGCTTGGTATAGGTAAACCTAAATGTCTTGTTTCTAAACTCTCATTTGATTTAGATACCCTCAATGCTTATTTCTCATGTAGCACCAAGCTGGATTCATGTGCGAAAACTGAAGCCTTAACCGAAATTATTAATATAAATACTCCAAACATCCAACCCTTTGTGTTCGCTCACGTCACCCAGGATAGAATTCAGAAGACCATTATTTCACTTAAATCCAAAGCTGTTGGCAATGACAATATAGGTCGTATTATGGTTTCATACGTTCTAACGCATCTTCTTCCTATTCTAACCCATATTGTCAATTTTTCGCTCACTTCCTCTCAGTTTCCTAACCAGTGGCGACAGGCTCACGTTATTCCTCTTCCTAAAGTACCTAACCCTACTCTCCTCAAGCAATATCGCCCCATTTCCATACTGCCGTTCTTTTCTAAAATAATTGAATCCGTCGTTCACACCCAAATAACTGACTTCCTTTCAGATAACCGTCTCTTTAACCCATTCCAATCTGGTTTCCGTAAAGGACACAGCACCACTTCTGCTCTCCTTAACGTTACAGAGGACATCCGGACAAACATGGATAACTCCCGTGTGACGGTGTTAGTTCTCATCGATTTTAGCAATGCCTTTAATGCTGTCGACCACGATCTGTTATTAGCCATTCTCCCCAAACTCAACCTGTCACCTCCTGTCATAGAATGGTTCTCCTCTTACCTGAGTGAACGTCGTCAACAAACTCTGAATGGCCAGGATAGCTCTGAGTGGAAAAGTATTGAGGCCGGTGTACCACAAGGAGGAATTCTGTCCCCTCTCCTCTTTTCATTATTTATAAATGTGTTGTCTCCACACCTTCTTAGTCAGTATCACATGTACGCCGATGATCTCCAGTTATATTCTTCGGCCTCTGTTAACAATCTAGATAGCGCGATTCAATCTCTTAATGATGATCTAATTCGATTGTCAGCCTGGTCAAATCGTTTTGGTATAAAAGTTAATCCTGATAAATGTCAAGCCATAATAATAGGCAGCTCACGCCAGCTCACCAAAATTAACTCCCTGGATGTCCCTCTCCTATGCTACAACGGTTCCAACATTCCTTTTTCACCCACTGTTACAAATTTGGGGATAGTATTCGATGCTAGGCTTAGCTGGGCTCCTCATATTAAGGTAGTTTCACGTAAATTCTATGCTGCTCTTCATTCTATCATCCGTCTGAAACACTTTCTGCCTACGTCTACCAAACTGTCATTAGTAAACTCTCTTCTCCTACCTATAATAGACTACGCCGATGTAGCTTTCTTAGATCTTACTGAGGAACTGCTCAACAAACTTGACCGCCTTTTGAATACCTGCATACGTTTCATTTTCTGTCTTCGTAAATTCGACCATGTTAGTTCTTTCCGCGCTCAACTTAAATGGCTACCCATTCGGGAACGGAGGAATCTGCGGATCCTCTGTGTTCTTTTTTCTACACTTAAAGATCCTTTCTCCCCAGACTATTTAATAACCCGCTTCCAGTTCCGATCAGACACACATGACAAAAATTTGAGATCAGATGACAACCTCCTATTAGAAACCCCTCAACATTCAACTTCTTTTCGCGGTAACTCCTTTTCTGTCGAAGGGGTCAGGCTATGGAACTGCCTTACGAGATCAAAAAGGTAGAGACAAGGCAACACTTCAAAAAACTGACCCGCGAGCTTTTCCTTAAACAGCTGTATGCATGATGTCACCTCTCACAACATTATTTTTTGATAAAGGTAGATTCCACCTTGTTTTACCATACCTACCTCTGTTTCTGTTACGTAATGTTCTATTTGATTTGTTATATATATATATATATATATATATATATATATATATATATATATAGTTATATATTAAATTATATAGTAGGTATAGCTCTTAGTTTGTAAGATAAATATTATTCCCTGTAATGTCGCACGCCAACCTCCTCACTACACCACCACGTTTGGGTTGGCTGGCAGACAATGCTTTCAGCATTAAGTCCACCCTTTGTAACAAATTTATAATTTTGTGCAATAAAGTATTAAATAAATAAATAAATAAATAGACTCCAGTTCATCAAATTTAAATTACATTGAGATAAATTTACCTAAATGTTTCAAACTGCAATATAATCATGCCTGGGATTCCTCAAAACTTGTTTTCAGAGGATGAATCTCACTTATATTATACTAGCTTCCGCCCGCGACTTCGTTTGCGTCCTGTTGGATCCCGTTGATTTTCCAGGATAAAAAGTAGCCTATGCGGTAATCCAGGTCACGGACAATATATATTCCAAGTCTAATCCAATAATCAGCTAAGTGAACTTTTGTTTAAAAAGTAACCCGTAATATCTGTGCCGTAAGCAAACTGAGTGACACTCACTACCGAACCTTCTTCAATATGTTAGGTACTTTGGCATTTGTTCGACATACCTACAGTAGAGGTAAGAGCTACCCACCTGTGCAGCACAAACGGCGGATCGGCAGTGACCTCGCCCACCAGCTCCGAAACCTCTGGTTGCCGCCTCCACCACGGCCCCGTGGAATGTAAGCGATTGTCCTGAAAGTCCCAATAAGTTAGTAGGTACCTAGTAGTTAGGTAAGAATATCTTAAAAAATAAATAAGTACCACCCACGGTTGATTGCCTGTGTTTATTATAGTAGGTACAGATTTAACCTTTTTTAAAAACATACTAATTTCAATACATGTTTGAAAAATTCTTTAGAATATAAATGGTAGTTCACGTTGTTACGCTGGTCTAGACAGTTTTATAGTTTTTACTACAACTCAAAAACTGTTAAGCCTAGATTTAAAATAAAAACTGTTTTGGAATGTCTAAACAAAGGCTTTTCATATGACACCCCACCCCACTTAATATTTTTGTACGAGTTTTTTTACTCCCATTGGTCCCTTATAACTTTACAACCCCTTGATCGATTTACTTCATTTTACAAACCAGTAAAACTTAAGAACACTATCCGCGGACCCACTAAATTCTGTGAAGATAGGATAAGCGTTACGAAATATCTCGTCGAACAAACATACAAACCAATTTTGCACAAGTTACGAACAGCTTCTGCTGTACTGTAGGTGCTTGCACTACCTACCTGCGAATGATAGGTATGTTCTAGGTACCTATGTTACTTCACTAATTCGACTTGCTGACGATTCGGACAAAATATTTTGGGACACAATGTCCCAATTGACACTTTTGATTTTAATATTTTTGTTACTGACGATTCGGACACCATCAAATTATGGAAGCTGTTGAGTACAGTCAGGTAAAATATTTTTAAGCAAAATATGATATAGCCATGGTGTCTCATCCAGAACAAAGAAAATATAGTTAACTAAATAATAACATCTCAATAGATGGCGTAACCTGTATCGATTGGGTTTTATCGTTGTTAATTTCACAAAATTACATCAAAGATAATACCATATTAACTTGAAAAAATCAACCTCACTAGAGCTATTCAGGTACCGTAAGTAGAAGATAGTTACCCATGGATAGAGAGACTAGGGCACAACACGGGCCCGCGCTGGAGGCGGCAAGGTGCGAACGCATGTATCGGAAGTAGACGTGTTCCAGACCCAGTAGAATTGCTGCGAGCAGTATGCCAGCCATCAATAATAAGAATGCCGATAAAAACTGCTCCAGTGCCAGTGGGTCTGACGATTTGTGCTCTTGCTTATTAGGTTTACATGTCCCCGTCATCCAATACCTAAAACGGACGTTAGGGTGGTTAAATTGGGAAAGTTTTAGTGTACCTACCATTATTATTATAAACACTTAATGTATGGTAATGCGGAGGGAAGACAGTCATGTAACGAGGAGAGTGCTAAGTATGAATGTGGATGGATATAGAGGAAGAGGTAGGCCTAAGAAAAGATTGTGTAAAAGATGATATGCATAAAAACGGAAAATGGAAGAAAATAACATGTTGTGGCGACCCCACCTAGTGGGATAAGGGCAGGAAAAAGAAGAAGACTTATGACTGAATGAATTATTGAAATAATGAATGACTGACGTTTCACTTAACTACCTACTAACTTAGGTTGCACATAAAATATGTGAAACGTGGGTTTTACCTGCGTAATCGCTCGAGATCTCCATTGGATCGTAAGTCGAGTAATCTTTTATTAAACATACTGAGATATTTTGAATTTCGTGTAAAGGCCAATCCATAGCCGGACATGGCATACCACGAACCTACAGTAAGAAGTCGACAATCTTCGTCCTGCAAAAAAAATATAAATACAATTTTTTACTATATACACCGTACATGTATTTACAATGGCGACATTAAATTGACACACGGGTAGAGCTACTTATTAGTATTCATAATTTTTTTTATTAAAGTACAGTCAGCTGCACTAGAATGTGTACAATTCGTAATTTT
The DNA here is from genome assembly GCA_947507515.1 of Eulithis testata. Taxonomy (NCBI): domain Eukaryota; kingdom Metazoa; phylum Arthropoda; class Insecta; order Lepidoptera; family Geometridae; genus Eulithis; species Eulithis testata. The sequence continues at coordinate 6,015,518 of OX382205.1, forward strand.
CAATGTAGGGCCGCAGCATTGTTGTGGACTTTGACGGTCCCAATACTAAATAAATAAGTAAAATTATCAACTGTGTTCATAATATTTTAGTTTTTATCCTGTAAATGTCTATTGCACTAGTTTGAAAGCTGCACTATAATGTGTACGAATCGCACACATTTTAGTACAGCTGACTGTACTTTAATTATTTTTTCATGAATACATACTAATAAGTAGCTCTACCCGTGTCAATTTAATGTCGCCATTGTAGATACACGGTGTATAGGTAACTCCCAAACTATGTAACCTAAACTAAAAACGGTTTTGGAATCTCTAACTGAACAAAGCTCTATATCTACATGACAGCCCACTTGATATTTCTGTACAATTTTTTTTTACTCCCTTTGGTCCCTTATAACTTTACAACCCCGCGACCGATTTACCTACTTAATTTTACAAGCCAGTAAAACTTAAAAGTACTATCCGTAGACCTACCAAACTCTGTGAAGATTGGTTATGCGGTTCGAAAGTTTTCGTCGAACAAACATGCAAAGCATTTTTGCCCAAGTTGTCACTAAGATCTTTGTTCGCTTCGCTTACTCGATCAAAAATACTTGTAGTGATCAGCGGGCCTAGGATGCGCACCGCGAGATATTTGTCATGTCGTTCTGTCAAAATGTAAGCATTTTGTACCAGTTTAGGAACTATTGCATTATCTGTGGTACCTAATGGTGTCGACAAAACGCGCCATAATGTGCACTTTTGACACTTGTTAGTCGTCGTACCTCTCTGAGGACGAGATAATAGTCATGCAGAAATGTCAAAAGTTGAAAATTCAAAGGCGCGGTTTCTCGACAACATTACCACAGATAATGCAATAGTTGAGGAACTGGTACATTTTGACAGAACGACATGACAAATATCTCGCGGTGCGCATCTTAGGCCCACTGGATCAGTTTTGAAAAACGTAACACTTATGGTCTCATTTCGATGTCTGTCTGTCACTTCCGCCTGAGCTGAACCGTAGTCCTACCAAATTCTTGGATAAGCGGTCCCAAAGCTATCGTCGAACAAACATGCAAAGCATTTTTGCCCAAGTTGTCACTAAGCCTTTGTTCTCGCTTACTCGATCAAAATGCTAGGTAACACTTTTAGTGTTCCGGCCCAGTTTTGTAAAACGGAACACTTATGGTCTTATTTCGGTGTCTGTCTGTCACCTCCGCCAGAACTGAACCGTAGAACTACCCAATTCTGTGAAGATTGAACGGTCCGAAAGTTATCGTCGAACAAACATACAAAGCATTTTTGCCCAAGTTGTCACTAAAATTCGCTTCGGTCACTCGATCAATTAAACCTTTTTAAAATATTTACCAAAATATAGCAAAATTAAAGAGTACTATGTACTGGCTGGACTTACCTGGGACACCAAATAATCCAAAACTGTACCATCATAGATAAAAGCGTCGAGCTCTGCTGTAAGGACGCTTGTCACACCCGCACTGACTGTGCTACGGTTAAATCTGAAAAATAACATTGTTTTGCTTTTCTTGCTGATGTTTTTGGTTTAAAACTATTCATTTACCCAACGTTACAACAGGTATCGAATTTAGACGTAAATAATTTAAAAAAATCCAAGTAGGTACTTTTTCATATTTTAACCACCTGGTTGGCTGGTTTTTCAAAACTTCTCGTTTCACGCGGTCTTTTCTGCTTCGAACTAACTTCTGCGGTTTTCCCTCAGAGCTGATGAGACGGGGTCCTTCATATAGCTGGTTCATCAACTCTAGAAAGCCGGCAGCGTTTCTCTTTCATTACCTCTGGTGTTGCAGATGTCCATGAGTGGCGGTGACTACTTTACTTACCATCAGGTGGCCCACCTGCTTGTCTGTCAGCTATGGCATAAAAAGAGGTGCTTGTCCAACGTCTCTAACAATACCAACCAGTGATTTTGCAAGGGTAACTTACTGTGTCATATATAAGTGTGGATCGGGAAAGTATTTAGACAATGTGGCATCGGTGTGAGACCACGGCACTGTTCCAAATTTGAGCGCCGGCTTGTATGACAGGGGCCTAGCTATCCGCGGGTCGTCCAGCCCACTCAATTCATGAAACTCTTCTCGCGTTATCATAAACGCAGCCAAGTTTGCAGTATAGATGGCGAGGAACACCACGGCAAACATGGCCCACATGTTAGTCATGAAGCGGGAAGTAAAGCCTCTCGGCGAGTCCACATGAACAGATGCCTGTTGACAGTAAGACACAAAACGGTTAGCTAAAAGCAATTTTTGAGTCTTAATTAACTTTGTTATGGTAATTAATGTACGCACCTGAAAAAGAACAGCCCAAACGAGCCAGTAAGTTCTACATAGTGAAAACCGGTTCTGCGGAACTCGCTTTGATTCTTGGCCAGTGGAACAATCGAATCCGCTTGGAGACATCCACTCGAAAAAAAAGATCATGAAGGTGGCAGCTTGAATAGCTACTGCACCTACGAGCATCCACGATGCAGTATCGAATGGTTCTAGAAACGCTGTGGGTGAGATGATACCAGTTCGCTTAGCTACTACTATCGCTACACCAGTCTCCATGAAAGGTACGCTGAAATCTACAACTGCTTCTCGATCCGAATTGATGATGAGTGATGTTAGTACCTGTGAAAAAGAAGTAGAATAAAGGGTACTCCCACGTAGAAGAACTTACTAACAGCAAAAAGTAACCGTAATTTGAAAGTAGGTACCTAATGATTAACAGGCCATGCTAGTAAAATTATAGCTTTTATAGGTTTGTAAGTTACGGGTTTGTAAGTAGTCAAGTTACCATGTCAGTTTTTTTGTTCACAAGATCTGATATTAGGCCGTTCCACTTGCCGTTCTGTAGTGTCCCCCAGCGTCCGTCTTCCACGCGAACGAGCTCGTACGTAAACCCTAGCTGTTCGGCAAGTTGTTGCAATAAGTCTATGCAGAAACCACTACAGCACTGATAAAGGGAACTGTTTCCGTGAGCTGCTCCGGTTTCTAGCCTGAAAATATAAATAAGTATCCAGGTTATTTTATTAGGGCCTTATTGATGTTGTCAGCCTACACTGTCCCTCTGGTTCCACAGCTGGGCAAAGGCCTCCCGTCGAGTTTTGCGTTGGCCCGCTAAATTGAAAAGTTCACCCCGCCATCGCTTGCGTGGCTGACGACGACGTCATCAGTTCAATGCCTCAGAGCTCCACTCAGTGGCTCTCGAGACCCACAGTTCATCGGTTATGCGCCAAACGTATCCCGCCTAGTACTATTTCAGATTTGCAGTTCTGGAGCGAATTATTATGTTCCGATTTGGTCGGTAAGTTTCACCTCACGGATGCTCTGCAGACCTTGAATTTGAACTTTTGGGTGTTAGTAACCACGTTTGGGCACCGCAAGTGAGTATGTAGAGGATACAGACGTCCAGAGATGTTGGAGGTCTCCTCCATTGAACAATTCTTTTATTTCATTGACCAGTAGGTAACTTCACTAGGCGTTTCCGTCAGTCTTGCGAGTTCTTTATATTCTGCCTATCACTAAAAGAAACTAGTTGCCCGAGATAAACGTAATCATGAACTTACAAATAAAATACAACAATCATAGTTTTAGTTAGACAGTAAAGAGCAAACAAAACACTTACCCGGCGACTTCAGTCTCGGGGGCAATACGACAGATGATGCCTCTATCTAGAGAACATCGCCCGCTCACAGGATCCGGTGGTGCAAGATTAATGTAGGGTGGCTCTTCCAGAAAGGTGATCCGCATGTGAAACTTTTCAGGTACGCCTTGAGGCGGTGTGTGTAGGCCACCAGGCCAGACAATATCTTTTATTATTAAACGTTCTTTTGGGTAAGAATTCCATGTGCCGATTTCTTCCCACACCAACTGAGAATAAGGATTTTTTAGTATTTTGATCTATTCAAAACTTCGGAGCACTCTTAATCTGATTTTATCAAGATAGGGACAAGACGCAAGTGTCTGTCCGAGGCAAAACCAATTTAGGTAACATTGTTTTTTTAATGAAAAAAACTATGTACTATAAGTGTTATAAAGCTCTTTTAGTTCAATTTTAAGCTTTCATTAGATACTCAATAGGGTAAAAATATTTTTATTTTCATAGGTACCTCCTTCCAACCCATGAAGTTATGAAGGCAGGCAGGTATATGAAGACAATATTCGGAAAATTGGGGGTTAAATGAGGTACATATCTATCTATCTATCTATTCAGCCTGTATGCACCCACTGCTGGGTATAGGCCTCCTCTTTAGTACGCCAGTCTCTCCGGTCCTGCGCGAGTCTTCTACACTGCTGCCCAACTACAGCCACAATATCATCGGACCATCGGGCGGGTGGTCTGCCTCGTGGTCTTTGAGCGTCCCTTGGCCACCATTCCGTAATCGCTGTCGTCCATCTTCCATCATTCCTTCTGGCCACGTGCCCTGCCCATCTCCACTTCAAGCTTGTGATCCTCATACCCACGTCTACAACTTTGGTCCGGCGTCGTATCTCCACGTTGGATATGTGATCGAGTAGTGAGATACCGAGCATGGCGTGCTCCATTGCTCTTTGTGCTACTTTTATCTTATGCATGTATTCAAGTGTGAGCGGCCATGTTTCGGATCCGTTATGTTAATTGTAACAAACTATTACTATTCCAAATTTCAACTCGCTAGCGTCTACGTTCTCTAGTGGAGGTGACAGACAGACGGACAGACAGACACCGGAGTGAGACAGTTGGTAACTCAGAAGAATATGAATATACAAATTCTCTGGGTAGTACGTAGTACTGCTATCTGGCAAGCTGGCAACCTACTAAATTCTATGCGGATCAGATAAGAAGTTTGAAAGTTATGCTCTAACAAACATAGGCTCTAACATACGTAGGTACATATCCGATTCACCTAAGGTGACACTAAGATCGTTGCTGGCTTCGCTCGCTCGCTCAATGAAGGCCTTGGCGACCATAGCAATTTGAACAGTTTTTGCTGTACCAGTATTATATGATCTGTGGCTGTACAAACCTGTTCTGCAATCGATGGCCTCAAATTCATAATCTTTAGCTCAGCAGCCCGTAGCTCACCGTCAGGAGTGAATTCTATGCTGGGCCTACCCGGTTCGTTATCGACGCTGACGTTACGCAGATGGCGATAGAACCGTTCACCGGTAGACCAGCGCGCTTCTCCAGCGCCTGCTCCACTGCAACTTAACCGAGTGCCGAGCGGATGTCGTATATTCTCTGCCTCTGACACGTATGACTCCACGCCATATGCAAATACTTTCACTGCCGTAGCTATTTCGGCGTTCAACGATGAGCTTGACGTGTCAAAGTGTACACCTGTAGAAAATACATCTTTTTAGGTAAGAACCTATTACCTATCATAATCAGTAATTATTGGTTGTTTTGGTATGTCTTACCTAGCATACCGACAGGAAACTTGTTTGGTTGTTGCATGGACCCAAGCACACTCTGCGTCACGATCCAGACAAAGTTTTCACCGGTGAGGTGGAGGTCGCCGGCAGCTGACAGAATATCAGCGGCTTCCTCGCGAGTTGCGTACAGAAGCATCACACGCGCTTCGCTCGTCACTAGCTCACTTAGGTCGGAAGACCTTTTTACTACTATTGCGTTTAGTATTGTAAATTTGAATCGATCCTGCAAAACAAAAAGTGGTTTACTAGGTGAGTTACCTATTAACCAATCAATGACAAGGATTACGTACTTGGAGTGCTGTAACTCTTTCCCGAACCGCTTGTATAAAATCGTCGTGACCAGCAATAGCTGAAGTAACGACACTAAACTGATGCCACTTATACCGCTCTAATATAGAGAGCATTGCGGCTGTCTGATGTTCTATGGACGGGGCCAGCTGAAGTCGCAACGACGCGTGTGAAGCTCGCTTCTCGAGGCCACTGTTATCTGCGTTCCACGCAATCACCTGTGTGGGTAACAAGACAATTTAATTGGTGCTTTATTAGACTTTGAAAGTAGTTTGCTAGGTATAGGTAGTTACCTACTAGGTACATACACTAATTAAATAGGATAGGTAAATGAATGCATAGAGAAAGAGAAAAGTTTTACCGGTATGCCGAGATACCCGGCGAGTTGTAGAAAATACTGTGCAGAGGCAGTAGAACGCCCGTATTGTTCATGATTCATAAGATATAGGATAGCAGACACGTTGACTGCAAGAAATTCTTTACATAGCGAGTCCAGGATAGCTGAAAGCGTATAAAACTAGTCAGTAGACTCTAATACCTACTTAGCATTCATAAGAAGGCAGGTAGGTAGGTATGTAAATAGTTATCATAATAGTGTTTTCGGGTGTGATGATAATATTCACTTACACATAGGACTAGGCGTCAAACCCTGAGTAGATAGCGTAATATTCAGGCGCACATGCGAGAACAGTTTAAGTTTACGCGGCAGCTTGGCGAGTGCTGCTTTCTCGGCTTTAGTGTAATCGCGGGTGCCGAAAGCTTTATGTGGCACTACGAGCGCCGCGGTAATGACAGAAGGAGCGCGCGGCGGGGGTGGCGCGGGCGAGGTCCGCGCTCGTCGAATGCCACCGTCTCCTCCGAGTCGCACGCCACCGCCGCGACCACCGTCACGTGCGCCGCCGCCGCCGCTGATCCCGCCGCCGCCGCCAATTTTGATGCCACCGCCGCGCTCTGCCGCAATTGCCGCCGCCGCCGCTACCAGCGCTCCCAGTACCGTCAGCAACATCACAGTTGCGCGCGTCTGCATCTTCATCTTCGATGCTAAAAATTACAATAAGTAATTTTTAGATAAACCTCAAGAGAATCTTTGATAAAATCGGTCCAGTTCCTCTTTGTTTAGATACCTACCTAATCCTAAGGTTACAAACGCACTTTGCAGAAGAGCTGTGGCGGCCAACTCAGTGACCAGATAGGTATGGTCGTTTTACTGGTTTTCCTAACTTTATAATTTTTACGATAGCTCAAAATCTATTTAACTAAGAACAAAAATAAAAATTGATTTAGAATGTCTGAAGCCCTGTAACATGATTACATGACACTTGAAATTTTTGTAAGACTTTTTTACTCTCTTTGGACCCTAACTTTACAACCCCTCGACCTTTACTTCATTTTACAAACCAGTACCAAAACTTAAGAGTGCCTTCCTACTATCCGTAGACCTACCAAATTCTGTGAAGATTGGATAAGGGATTCGAAAGTTCTCGTCGAACAAACATACAAAATATATAAAGCATTTTTGCCAAGTTGCAAGCCAAGATATCACTAAGATCTTCAATAATGCTAAGTAAAATTTTTTAGTGTTCCGGACCAGTTTTCAAAAACGGAACACTTATGGTCTCATTTTGGTGTCGGTCTGTTACCTCCCCGGGAGAAGCTAAAGTTTAGTAATAAGTATTCATGAAGTTTTGTAGGTATAACATGAAGAAGTTAAAATAGGTACCTACCTAGTAGGTAGGTACCTATTTTGAAAATTAGGAACTATTATAGGAGTCTAAAAGGATGTAAATAAAAAAAATATATCACATTGAGTGGGGTATCTAATGAACGCTTAGAACTTATCTAAAAGACCCTAGCTAGGTAGATATTTGTTTAAAACACTTTGTTTAAGAAAGAAATTATTTAGGTAGGTAGGTACCTACCTAGTGTGAAAATATCATTTTTGATAAGTAGGTAGGTACCTAGGTTACCTACTTATCAAAAATGGGTGTTTTTTTCAGAAAACCTGTAAAAATGTCCATGCACATTTATATTTTTTTTTCAACTAAGTTATACCTACCTACCTATTAGCTGAGTTTTTGCAAATCGCATCGATCGGTACCTACCGCGATTTAGCTAGTTACCAGAACTATTAGGTACTGTTATGGATGCCATTGAAACTAACCAGCTAGATCGCGATATCGATGCGATTTGCAAAAATTTATCTCGGCCATGGGTGAAAAACATGTTTCTTTTATTTCTTTTTTGGGAACATCGCGAGCTCTCAGTTCAGGGCGAACTAGGTAGGTACTTACTAGTTTATTAGTTAGGTACCTACCTAGGTAGGCAAGTGCCACCTACTTACCTATAAGCGCAATAATCGGCGGTGGCGGCAATGGCAGCGGCGGCGGCGCGTCGTCGTTACACTTTCTACTTTCCACATAAACTCAGTTGGCGGCGCGGGCCAACATATGGTCGTTTTAGGACGGACGTGTTGGCGCGGCTACGCGCCGCCGCCGCCGCCGCCTTCAACGCGGGTTTGAATCTCTGTGGTATCGCGTGTGTTTATGTAAGCGCCACGCCCCGGAGCCAGGCTCCGGCTGTCTGGGGCGCGGCGCGCAAAGTGCGAAAGCACCTCCAGACGCGCCGCTGAGCGTCGACTGACGCGCCCTCACTCATCCTCAGCGTCCTATCCACATCGCGCTTGCGTCAATTAGAGGCCCTCCCTCTGTACATTACGATACTTACAAACGACTAGTATCATAAACTACGCGACTCTCGAAGGTGAGTCGCTGGAAAGTATCTCACACGGTATTTGTATAGAATCAGTAGATGTAAAAAGAGAACCCTATTTCATTCAAAATTCATTCTTCGTCTAATACATAGATTGTGTATGGCGATTCACCCGTGCGTAACCTACGTATCACGGCAAAATGGCTTCAAATGATAACATTTTCTTTGTTTTTAGTAGAAAATCTAGAGAAAATCTTCAAGATAATGAGACGAATCATTCGTCTCATTATCTTGTAACATTTCATCAGGTAGGCAGGTAAACGTACGCTATGCAATGCAGTAAGTAGGTAGGTAAGTATAAAATCTTGTAGGTACCTACTAAGTAAAAATAAACACATTCCACTTTAGTAGGTAGTCAATTGTGACTATACTTGAATCTGTGTCACTAGAAAAGCACCTCGGGAAGCTTGTACTAACTTTTAGATAATCTGTTACGCAAAATGTATGTGTAATAGTAACTAGTAGCTCATCTGTAATCTGTCGCTTTTTTCGTTTCATCGACTTTCAAATCACAACGGTGCTAAAGAAGTTTTTACTTCAAAAACCAGTGCGTGGAGTCGCTCCGCGCGTTAGAAGTTATACTTCGAGTGCCACGCATTCACTCTCGCTTTGTCTCGTTCTATTTCCCCTCCCCAGGGGCGTTAAACTTTTAACGCAACCTTGTTGGAAGTCGCATTAGAAGTTTCACTTCAATAGAAAGAGACAGCGAGAGTGCATGCGTGGCACTCGAAGTTTCACTTCTTCCGCGCGTAGGGACTCAACGCACTATTTTTTTTCTCATGTTCTGCTGACAATACATGCTGACAAATAAGATTTATCACTATTACATTATGAAGTTTGACTATGAAGTTTGACAGCTGTCATCAAAAATGTAGATCTTGATCACACCTTTCATTTGATTTTGGAACGAGAACTCTAGGGTGAGTAGTTTCCGAGATATAGCCGTTTGAAGTTTGACAGCTGTTATCAAAAAGTTAGATCTTGATCACACCTTTCATTTAGTTTTGGAACGAAAACTCTAGAGTGAGTAGTTTCCGAGATATAGCCGTTTGAAGTTTGACAGCTGTCATCAATAATGTAGATCTTGATCAAACCTGTCATTTGGTTTTGGAACGAGAACTCTAGGGTGAGTAGTTTCTGAGATATAGCCGTTTGAAGTTTGACAGCTGTCATCAAAAATTTAGATCTTGATCACACCTTTCATTTCACAGACGAAGGATCAATGGACGGAGTGAAATCTTTGGTAGCGTGTCAGTTTTATGTTGGTATGAGTTTCTAAATTTACATTAGTGTGCGTGAGTAAGGAAGAGATACCATTACGAAATATATCGATAAAAAATGGTCGCATACTCGTACTAATCTCGAAACACACTTACCCACACATGGCTCGCTATTACTGTAATTTAAAAATAAGACTGAAACAGGGTTTTAAGTTACAGAATGAAAAGAGTAACTTGTTTCGGGTGTGGTCTGGTTTCCCCAAATCCAAGTCTCTTTGAGTTTATGGTAGGTATTTATTAGTCAGTAAAAATCACTATCAAAGTAAATGAATTATAATAATAAAATCACTTAACCGACGGACTTTTTGGTTAAACTAATTGGTTAATGGTTAGATGGTACTGAGCCCGCGCTCTCGGTAATACGTTCAGTCGCGAACTGGTGAATTTAGGTAAACACGCTTAAAAGGTGCATTCAACTGCAAACGCAGCCAAATTGCATTATCGCTGCGTGTTCGATATTAACTCGAACATATTCCCGAGAACAAGATGAAGATGCTGTGATCTGGTGAGTGATTATGGTACATCTTAAAATTATCAAAGCAAAACATCAAAGCTGAAATTAATTGGTAATAAAACATGTAAACATTGGTAATTGGTATAAAATAATTGGTATAAAAGCGAATAATAAAAAGCACAATGATTCCTTAATTCTAACTTACAAAACAATAAAATTATTAACAGTAAATATAAATGGTAAATCAAACTAAATCTTATGTATTTATGGTAAAAACTTAAAAACTTGTCTCATCGATCTCAAAACCGTCATTCGTGAGTCCTTGAACCGTTTGTCTCTGTTCAACCGCGTTAAAGTCTGCGCTTGTTCTAGGCCAACGTTTGGCATAATCATTGAGTTCAAATTTGACATTTTGTTTTTTATACTGACCACTAGCACTATGCTTTATTAGATCACTAGCACTAATAACCACTTCACTTGGTGGGGGCGGTGGTGCACTGGTGGGCCTCGGCGGTGCGGAAGTTTCAGCTTGCTCGTGGCGATGGTGACTTCCGCGTCGACGCCGAGGTCTTTGAGGCGGCGGGGTCGCCGCCTCAGCATCCCGCGGGCCACGACCGCTGCTGTTCTCTGAAGCCAGCCTCCGACGCCGACAACATCGTCCGCTTCTCCACATCCAGACTAAAGATCCGCGCGCCGGCGCCTAGCTGACTGATTCATGTTGCGCTGGTGCCGTCTGTCGGGAATGTCAAAATGCTGCACTAACAAAAGCTCATTATAGTACTCTATTTCCTGGTAATCGTGCCGGGTTTGCTGGACGATCGTGTTACATTGTGATTGTTTTTCTATAGTTGCGCACAGTTTATCTAAGTAGTTAGATATTTCTTTATACGTATTCATGCCGTTCCAGTATGGTTTCATGTCGTAGTAAACTATGAATGTCCATTTGTCCCTGATGATCTGGATTTTGGATATGGGGTCAAAATACAGAGTCTGGTTACTCGGTAGTTGTTTGACCTCATGTAGACCATATGTATGGGAGAATAGCATCATCAGATTCAGTAAGAAATACGCAATGGTAGCTATTGACATTGGTGTTCCTGTGCGATTTGGTCGTCGTTTTGGTTCTGGTTGTGTGTCTTGGTCTTTCGGTGGTTCCTTGTCCTGGTTAATTGGTAGGACCGAGAGCTTGACAATTGGACGTTTCATGACTCCATTTTTGGTTTTTAGCGTAACAGTTCTGGTGAGGCCGTCATCTCCTGGATGAGTGTCCGTTACGCGGCCGAGAGCCCACTTTCCTGGTGGCAGGTTCTCATCATGGATCACTACTAGCTCTCCTATTTCGATATTTTTCTGAGGCTTCATCCACTTTGCTCGGGCGGATAGCTGCACTAAGTACTCCGATTTCCACTTCTTCCACAGATCTTGGAACAGTTTGGAAGTCATGTGCCATCTGGTTCTGGCATCTACTTCCGTTTCTATTATGGTTGTTCCTGGTTTACCCGACAAGAAGTGAGCTGGAGTCAGAAAGTCGAAATCGTCAGGATCCTCTGTTAATGCGCATAGAGGGCGAGAGTTGAGACAGGCTTCAATTTTAGCCAACAACGTTGTATATTCTTCGTATGTTAGCTTTTGTTGCCCTAAAACTCTCTTCAAGTGGTGTTTCAAGCTACGGACTGCCCGTTCCCATAAACCGCCTGCATTTGGCCAGCTCGGGACATTGAAGTGCCACTGTATGCCCATCTCAGCTATTTCGGTTTGAAAACCTCTATTAAACAATTGCATGAGCTGGTTGTGTTCTTCTTTCAACATTCGGTTTGCTCCCACGAAGTTCGTGCCGTTATCACTATAAATATGGCGTGGGGCTCCTCTACGAGCTGCCATTCTGGCCAGTGCGGCCAGGAACGCTACACTGGTCATGTCTGACACAATTTCTAGATGTACGGCTTTCGTCACCATACAAATAAAAACTGCAATGTAGCCCTTGGTGGTCTTAATTCCTCTGCCCTTGTTCGCCTTCACCTCGACGGCTCCCGTGTAATCCAAGCCGCAGTGATGGAAAGCATTCTCAGGATTAATCCTTGATTCTGGATAATCCCCCATTAACTGGTTATGTCTTACAGGATCATGCCTTTTGCATATGACGCATTTCCGTACGTGCATTTTGGTAGCAACGTAACCGCCAATTATCCAGTACTGCTGTCTTAGGTTGGCGAGTGTAAGACGCGCTCCTCCGTGTAGTGTTAATTGGTGAGCTTGCTCTATCAATAATGTTGTTAGCCGATGGTTGTGTGGCAGGATAATGGGATACTTTTTATCAAAGCTTACGTTTGCGTTTCTCAAACGACCACCTGTGCGAATTAGTCCTTCTTTATCCTTGAAAGGGTTGAGGTTAAGGATCTTGCTCTTTGTATGAACCTTGCCGTGTTTATTTATATTATTGATGTCGTCTGCAAATTGTTCATGTTGGACATTCCTCATAATAAGCATTTTTGCGTGACGTAACTCTTGCACTTCAAGGTAAGGTTGACGAACTAGCCGTTTGTAACTCGACACTCTCAATGCCCACGCGATGATGCGAATTATTTTTGTTATAGAGCTATATTTTATGAATAAATCATTTATTATTTCAGAATGATGTAATGTCACTACGGCGTTACTAATAAATGAGGTTTTTTGCTCTAAGTTGGTTTCATATCTGGTTTGGTCTTGGTTAGTATTATGTGACAGTAGCCATGAGGGTCCGTTCCACCACAAACTATGGTTCTTTAGCTGTGCGACAGTTAACCCACGGCTTGCGCAATCCGCCGGGTTATCGCTGGTTTTGACGTATCGCCAATGGTCTCCCGGGAATCTATTTGTGATTGATGTTACACGATTCGCTACAAATGGTTTCCATCGCGCTGGATCTCCTTGAATCCATCCTAACACCGCGGTCGAGTCGGTCCAGCAACACGTCCCTATTTCGTGGTCAGCCAGGCAACTTTGAACCTTATGCATCAGTTGCGTTAGGAGCTGAGCACCCATTAACTGTAGTCTTGGTATAGTTAGACTTTTGCTTAGTGGCCCTAACCTGGCTTTTCCTGCGACTAAACTAACTGTTGGCTTGTCATCTTTGATTATTTTGCAGTAGATTACGCAAGCGTAAGCTTTGTTGGACGCGTCGCAGAATCCATGCAGCTCGATACTTTGGTTTTCTTCTATTTCAAGCCATCTTTTTATCTCGATTTGGTTTATCATTTCCAGTTCTTGTTTCACAGTAGCCCACTCTGAGTCAATTTCCTCCGGTAACTTCTCGTCCCAGCCTAGATTCAAAAGCCAGACGTTCTGAAATAGGATTTTCATGGTTGTGCTCAGGGGTGTAAGCCACCCTATAGGGTCAAATAACTTGGAAATGTCGGATAAAAGAGATCTTTTGGTAGAGATTACTGGTGATTCCGATGCTATCTTCGATGTGAAGTTAAAGCAATCCTTTTTCGGGTTCCAACCAAGCCCCAGTGTTTTTGTAGAGTCAGTTTGCTTGAACTCGTAGGTTGATGGATTGCATTGACTCTCATCTAAGTCGGCTAACAGCTCTGGTTTGTTTGAAGCCCATTTTCTCAGATTAAAGCCACCCCGTTGCAACAATTCTATTAAATCGGATTTTAGCTGGTTCGCTTTTTCCATGGTATTATGGCCTCCACAGTAGTCATCCATGTAAAGGCATTCCGATAATTCTTTTGCTGCTTCCGGGAAGTTGTTTCCTTCATCCTTCGCTAGTTGCTTTAGGCACATCATTGCTAAAAAGCCAGCTGGTTTAGTCCCGTAGGATAACGTGGTCAGCGTGAAGGATCTAATATTCTGGTTAGCATCTCTCCAAATGATTTTTTGGTAGTTTCGATCCTCTTCATGCACCATGATCATTCGGTACATTTTTTCGACATCGGACGTGAAAGCATATTTGAACTGCCTCCATCTTAAAATAAGCTTTTGAAGGTCCTGTTGTATATTCGGACCCTTGTACATAATGTCGTTCAGGCTGTATCCAGTAGATGATTTAGCTGAGGCGTTGAAGACGACCCTCACCTTAGTGGTTGTCGATTCGGCCCGGATGACTGCATGGTGTGGTAAGTAACACCCGGACTTATGGTCACTGGTTGATATCTTCATGTGGTTCAAATTAATATATTCGTCCATGAACTTGTGATATTCAACCTGAAGCTCCTTATTTTTCTCTAATTTTATTTCAAGGTTTCTAAACTGAGCTAGGGCCTGTGGTTGTGTCGCACCTAGCTTTTCTTTTAATGTTGGTTTAAATGGTAGGCGCACTTCATATCTGCCATCTGAAAGTCGTTTTGTGGTATTTATAAAGTATTGGAGGCACTCGTGGTCATTGTTTGACATATCTATGTCCTGGTTAATGTCCTCGTTTTCCCAAAATTTTAATAAATCTTCTGTATTGTTAAGAACGACATTACAGTGGTAGTGAGGTTTAGTGGTTCCGCAAAGCAGCCATCCTAATTGCGTCTGCTGGGCTAGTGGTTGGTCGTCCTTATTTCCCCGCAGGATGCCCTCCAACATAATTTTGCTGTAGACATCCGCTCCGAGGAGCAGGTCAATTGGTTGGCTCACGTTAAACTTAGGATCAGCCAGCTGTAATCCTTTGATGTGATTCCATGATGTCGGTGTTGTAAATGATTTATTAGGTAGCTTTTTGATTAAGTTGTTCATTATAACTACACTGGTGCAAAGGGAGAAATCGCTGTGGTTTGACTGCAGGGTGATGTCCATGAAGCCCTTCGCGTTGTTCTCCTTTTCACCCACGCCGAATATCTGACCTTTAAATTGAGATCTTTTTAATCCTAGTATTTGGGCTGCTTTTTCATTTATTAATGATAACTGTGAGCCCTGATCAACTAAAGCTCTCATTTCATGTTGTGTCCCATTCGCTCCCGTTATCCTGACAACGGCGGTAGCTAGGAGTATCTCTGATGCGTCATCCCACGATGCATTGGACGACCTCGCCGAGTTTTCCTTGGTTACTACGCTCGCTTTCTGGGTCACTGTGTCAGAGTTTGTTGACGCGCTTGCACTTTGGTCGCCTACTAGCGCGTCATGAAGTAGCGTGTTGTGCGATTTTAAACATTTGCGACATCGCTTTTTTGATTGGCACTGTTTCTTGGAATGACCGTATAAACAATTGTTGCAATAATTTAATTGTTTAATTTTATGCATTTTTTCTTTGCATGTCATGTTCAAAAACTGCGGACACTTCCATAAACCGTGTTCATCATTGCACAATCCGCAGGTTGATGAACGCGAAACGTGACAAGAACTTGCGCTAGATTTGGTTAGCTCTTTAAAATTAGAGTTAATGCTTCGATTATTGAAACCCTTTTTATTTTCATTTTGGTTATTTTTTGACGTAGTTGGTTTCTGGTTAGCGAGTCCTTGCTTACGACGGGAAGCCTCCAAAGCAGTAAATTTCATCTCCAAGTAATCCAGGAACTCCTGTAAAGATGGTAGCTCTCTGGGCTTTTTGATGGACTCTACGTATTCTGTGAAGGTCTCGTCATCTAACTTTTGAGACAGTAGGTGCACTAAGAGCGGGTCCCACGTAGTGATGTCGACTCCAAGATTGGTAATAGCGTGCAACGTTTCCTTTGTCACGTCATGCAGCTTTTTAATGTTAGGTAGCGACTGTTGTGGCATGCTAGGAATTCCAAGAAGCGTGTTAACATGGGTGGTGAAAATCAGTTTTTTGTTCCCATAACGACGGTTTAGAATTTCCCAGCAAACCTGGTAGTTTTCTGAGCTTATCGGTAGATGGTGAATTATACGCTCAGCTTCTCCAGAGACTTTACCTTTTAAAAATTGCATCTTCTGTGCGCTAGATAATGATGGATTTTTGTCGATTGCCTCACTAAACAGATCCTTAAATGAAACCCAAGAGTTATAGGACCCGTTGAAAACAGGGATACTCATCTGAGGAGCAGAGCTTTCTCTGTGCTTTATAGACCACATCTTCGTATTTAATTTTTCGATCAGCTCGTTGTATCTCTCCTCTTGTGTGCAGAATTCCTCTTGGTAATCGGACTCTTCACCTCCATCCTCAGCTTCTATTTCCCAGTGTAGCTTGTCAATGTCGCCCCATCGGCTCTCCAGAGTTTTTATTGCGTTTTCGAACTGCCACTTGTTCTCAAACTTTCCAATCTGCGTCTTTCCTACAGTTCTCTCGAGCGCTTTGAAGTTGATCATCTGTTTTTTGATAAGACCACACAGCTTAGATGGTACACTCACACTTTGTGGGATTTCGTCGCGATGAGATGGAGTATCTGGTCTCTTCTGCACCGCCTTTGCCTCTGCCCAACGTTGATCAACGTTAAGCTGGCTGGTACTGGTACCTGGCGATGGTTGTGGCTCCAATGCTGGGCCCCGGGGACTAAGACCCGACTGTCGCGCCTCGCTTAACTGGTCTAAGGTTCTCTCTACAATAGCTTTAAGGTTCTTATAGACATCGTTAACTACGGCGAAACACCCTTTCTTAAAATATATATGGTCACTAGATAACTCACACAATCGGCTATGGTTTATAAGATATTCTTGCCAATAGGCTTCGATAGTCTCAAGTTTCCTCTTATATAGGGTAGTGGTCTTTCTATCCGCCCCATCTTTCTTGGTGTTCGTTAGCAACTTATTCAGAGCCTCGTAGATCTCAGTTTGGTTGACGAACAGAGTATCAGCATCCATTATTACAGATTGATATTATGGTTGGGTAAATACAGAAAGTAATAACTGGATATCTCTGACCTTGATTGCTGCAAACTTCTGCCAATCCTTTATCACTGTAATCCTTGATTAACGGCACTGAAGTTAATCACTGGTTATGGTTAATTAGGAAAGCAAGTAAATGTAATGTTTTTCACTAATTTAAATCTCGAAGGACCATGAAAAGAGTAACTTGTTTCGGGTGTGGTCTGGTTTCCCCAAATCCAAGTCTCTTTGAGTTTATGGTAGGTATTTATTAGTCAGTAAAAATCACTATCAAAGTAAATGAATTATAATAATAAAATCACTTAACCGACGGACTTTTTGGTTAAACTAATTGGTTAATGGTTAGATGGTACTGAGCCCGCGCTCTCGGTAATACGTTCAGTCGCGAACTGGTGAATTTAGGTAAACACGCTTAAAAGGTGCATTCAACTGCAAACGCAGCCAAATTGCATTATCGCTGCGTGTTCGATATTAACTCGAACACAGAACCTAAATAATAGCTCTTTACTCTTTGTATTCAATGACTTAGATCCTGTTTCATCCACAGGTTTCTTATTTCTGGACATTTCGGAAACATAAAACAAAATATTTTATTAGTAACTAATAAATAGGATATTTCTCTATGGGGGAAACCCGTACCCTGCAGTGGGACGCATAAAACGGTTGACGCGACGTGAAATGTCAATTAATGATAAAAACTGCCATTTTAGGGTGCCGGCGTAGGTAAATATTTTATTATAGGTAACACAAACAAGGGTCAAATATAAACAAAGGATAAATCAACATGGTTGTAAATATCGATAAAATCTTAAGGACGCTGCAGGTACATCACTAGCCGGGAGGCTTAAAACAATGTATTTATTTATCATGAATTAAAGCTTTAAATCCACAGTTAACTAAGACTATTTGGTAATTATATGATGCCAGGAACGTATATCTTTCATGTAAAATACATATATCACTTTAAAACTTCATAAATTAAGATATTTTTGCCAAAAAAACTTACGTGTGAAATGATAATTCTGGGTCTTCTAGTCCACCTTTGATTGTTCTTGATGGACAGAACACAGCACAACACCACATATTTCTTTATACTAATGAATATTCGTTTGTAATAACAATCTTTCTGAATTATTTTAGCCTTTTTACGTACACCGGTAGCAATGTTGTGACCGACTAGTCGGTCACAACATGGACACGAAGTACACAGACAGCGCGGAGTTGCCAAACTTCCTATAGCTTTCTCTTTTACTCAACGTGATTATCATAGTAATAGAAAAGGACACAAGGCAATGCGTTGACATGACGGGCGGGCTGGCAACGTCTCTATGGCTCCGTCCATTATGATCCTTCGTCTGTGTTTCATTTAGTTGTGGAACGAAAACTCTAGAGTGAATACTTTCTGAGATATAGCCGTTTGATGTTTGACACTGAAAAATGAACGGGATCCAACGAGACGCGAACGAAGACGCGGGCGGAAGCTAGTATATTCATACACGAAATATACGTATACACGCATATATAGACGTATATACGAATACATACAATTATACGAGTATATACATGGATAAAAATGCATGTATATATTTGACAAACTAATACTCAAATATTCAAACGCCACTCAAACCCCACTCAATTTAAGTCCATCAGTCATCCAGTAAATTATTGCCATCTCTTACAAATGAGTAATGTCAAAGGCAGAGCAATTTTAAGTGGTGCTCAAATTTGAATGACTTGAGTATTTCAGCCTGAGTGTAATAATATTGGTGACATTTATTTAATTTGATGACTCTAACTACCTAATCTTCAAGTACCAAGATTAGTTAGGTATAATGTAAAAAATCAAGCGTAAAGCGACGTTCAATGTGCGCCCTCTGTTTGCTGCAGGGTGAAGGCTCTGGTATCGAAATTTGACAGATATCGAGCTCTGACATATTGTGATATGGCTCTTAAGAGACACTTACCCGTTCCGATTTTCGATCAGAGGTTCAAAACATACGTTATTTTTATCAATTGTAGAGATAAACTTTGCGAATCGCATCGATCGATTCCGTGATCTAGCCAGTTCCCAGACTTACCCTGATCAAATAAGCAGTTCGGAAGTTATGCGAGAACCAACATGCAAACAAACATACAACGCCGATTTGCCCAAGGTGGCACTAAGATCTTTGTTCACTTTGCTCACTCGATCAACTAGCTTTAGTAAGTGCCGTTACTTAGTTACGAACTTAGCATAATAAAGTACCTACCTATCATTTAATAAGTCATGGCAGGCGTCATGGCTCAGTCGGTAGTAGCTCTGCCTTCCGTGCTGTGGGTCGTGGGTTCGATACCCACCGAGAACAAACATTTGTGTGTTGTAAACATAGATGTTTGTTCTGTGTCTGGGTGTTTCTATGTATTATAAGTATGTATTTACAAAAAAAATGTATGTATGTATTATATCAGCAATCTAGTTCCCATCGTACAAGCTTTGCTTAGTTTGGGACTAGAAGGCGTTGTGTTAAGTGTCCGTGAATATTTATTTATTTATTTATTATTTATAATAAGTAAGTTTTGGCAAAACCAAATAATTTCCAAAAATAATAGTCAATAGATCTCTCAAATGACTGTTGGTCAAAGTATCCACTTGTTGATGATGTTAATGAAAATTAAGCCTTGAACTAAAATTAATGATTTCAATTAGTACATTAAAAACAGTGGAAAAAACAGTTACAACATAATACTGATTTTGGACAAAACATTATTGTATTCTTTGCAATATCTTTGGTTAACTTAACAACTACAATAGGTACTGTCAGTAAAATATCACAGATATCACATCTTCAAATAACACATTAACTCTGATGACAGTCTGTTTTAAAATACCCATAAAGATTGGTCATAGGTTTGTAAATATATTAGGTATCATCAGTCGTCCATCATTTGAGTAAGGCACATTATACCCTGTAAGAAAAGTTATTTAAATCATACAGCACTGTTGAAGCTGTACAGTTCAAATTTCCCTAAAGAAACTGTAGTTAAAAACGTTCATTCAAATTGTTCATAATAGTTCAAATCACCACACATTTTATTCAAGAAAGTTCAAAGTTTATACACAAACTTTTATTTTTTATTAATCATTATCAATAGGTACATTGATAGTCACATAATTTAATGGCGATCACGATAGGACCTATGTGTATCTCGCTCGCGGCTGCGACCTCTGGAGCGTTCAGATGTACGCCAAAGAAACTCATCCACAGACCGTTCATATGATCTTTTATCATAAACAAGCACTGGTCGGGGGTACTCTGGGACCTCGTAGTATCGTGGTGGAGGAGGGGGTGGCGGGGGTGGCAGGCCATCATAGTTGGAGAGTGTCCCACTATAACCTGGTGGGGGGTAAGGCAAAGGTGGAAGCTGATGATGCATCGAACGCATGTATTCTGCCACATAGGCCTCAGCTGCTGAGCTGGTTCCATAGTTATCTCTGTTTCGGGTAAACCATGCTGGTAGCCGATCTCTGACATTATATGGTGATGGGGATCTACGTTTGAACGTATTAGATGGTCTACTTCTGTTAAACACAAAAGGCTTGCGCCTACTTTTAGAAGATGAGTTTAAACGGTTTCTAAAGCCAGCACCTCGAGATGACATTGGGGCACGGTAAGTTCTATAACTGCCACCACTCTTCGTGTAAGATTTTTTAGAAGCCTCCTTTGATTTCCTCAGTATAGGTGTCATTTCAATACCTTCATCTTCAGCAAATAGCCTACACAATTCTTCTGCAACTTTAGGCTCTATTTCTTGGCCATCTCTACCAATTTTTACCGGTTTTCCTTCATTCCATGGATTATACAAATGTAGTGTGCTACTAAATGGTAAATCCTTTCGACAAATCCAATCAACCTTAAATACTCCATCCAAGACTTTTGCAGATAGTCCTGGTGGAAGTACCCAGGAAATAGATGGAACATCACGGCGAGATTCACTGCCAAGTCTAGCAAAACCAGCAAATTTGCCACTTTCTTTCACTGAAAATATTAGCAGAACATTTCTTGATTCTCTGTAGGCTTGATTCAAATTAGCTTCATTTTGTGGTAGGGTTGACCACACACCCTTTGCTTTTGAGAGTGTTATATTTTCTGCATTGTTTGATTTGATAAGAAAAAACCGCGTGTCCCGAAATAAGTAGTTAAGTTTAGTCATGTAGTCGTAACTCTTTATTTTATTGCTGGTGCCAGTAATGCGCCTTCGCTTTAGTGATGGAGGTTGGCTTTCAGATTTGACACGCTTGCGATTACCATGACGCTCTTTACATTTTGTGCTGACTGAGCTGATGCTTGGATTTGTAGATTCGCTGGATGTCGAACTCGACACCTCGCTACGCGTATCAAAATCTTTTCCTTCTTCTAGTTGCTTGAGTTCTTCCCCGATTTCTGCTTCTACTTCACCGACGCCAAGATTCACAGCGTCGGTGTTGTTCGAGGACTCCATTTTTCGTTTACTTCATTTCACAGTCACAGATTACTAGGATGCTTCATACTTCATTTCAAATTCATTACTTGTTTTCGTGGTTAAAATAGTAGTAGATGCAGGCCAGCCTTATTGCGACCAACAAAAATAGTAAATGCCTGCGTGTACGTTTTATGTATGTATACGTCCAGTCGTGTGTGAACACTCAAATCCAAAATCCACATCCCTTCTCTCATATTAGTTATTGTATGTAATGTGATGTAATGTACATACAATCAATCATAATACTTTCTTTGTGCATGAAAATATCGAGTTGTTCTTGGCAAAAAGATAAGTATCCAGTTCCTGAAAAAAAGTAAAAATAAAAAACTAGCCATGAATCCACAGACGAAGGATCACAAATCGGTCAGCTGATTTGGTGTTGATAAGTTGGTATTGGTACGTACCTGTCTAGTTGTTTTTGTTGTTCATTGAATGAATTAGAAAACCGCGGGTTTATTTATTTTTGGTAAAGTTCACCATAACACTAGAATTAAAAGTGAAGGTTACAGTGCAAAATAAATCTACAGGTATTTATTTATCTTACCTACCATTTTTTTATATAAGTACTTACCTACAACCGGTTTTATATTTTTCAAATAATTAAGTAATACATTTTTTAGGCAAGAGGTAGTAGTAAAGCTACCCTGTGATAAAAGTTCGATAAATAAAATGCACTATGTACAGAAGTATTTGGAAAAATTGCCAACACTTAAGCCGCAAGTGGCTCACGCAACAAGTGATAAATCGAACATTGCTCTTTACTGCAACTACTACAGCTTCTACTCGCAAAAGGTAATACCTACCTACTATCTAACTACCTCTACCTACATACCATCAGGTAGGTAGGTACCTAGGTATCACCTAGGGTTACTTACCTACCTGTTATCTACCACAATATTACCTACTAGTAGGTAGGTACCTACCTACCTAGTTCGCTCCGAACTGAGATCTCGTGATGTTCCCGATAAATAATACCCAACTGCATCTCCATACCTAGATCCTTTTTATAATAATAATTGCTGGCCATCATCAGACCTTAGAGTATGGACTCCAGTTCATCTAATTTTAACGGTTTTGGAATGTATATATAAACAAAGCCCTATTACACGACACCCTAATTGATATTTTTGAGTTTTTTTTTACTCCCGTCGGACCCTTATAACTTTACAACCCCTTAAACTGATTTATTTCATTTTTCAAACCAGTAAAACTTAAGAGTGCCTACTGTCTGTATACCCTACCTTGGTGAAGATTGGATGAGCGGTTCGAAAGTTCTCGTCGAACAAAGTAAACGTACCTACAAAGCATTTTTGCCCAAGTTGTCAATAAGATCTTCATTCGCTTCCCTCTCTCGATCAATTATTATAATGTAGGAAACTTACTTAGGTAAGTAGGTAGGTAGGTACCATCTATTATTACTGTAGTTAAAATACCTACTTTTCAGGTGTTGATGGCGCTCTATGAAAAAAATGTCGATTTTGAGCCACTGACTGTCGATATAATTAGAGGCGAGCAATACTCTTCATGGTTTCTTGAAATTAATCCAAGAGGTGAAATTCCAGTGCTCAAAGTAAAAAATGAGACCATACCAGATTCTACCAGAATTTTAGATTATTTGGAGTTTTACTTAGATACAGGTTCGACATAACATACTACTAATACTTACCCAAATACTTACCTAGCTACTACTACCAAATTAGGTACCTACTTTTTATGTAAATAGGTACCTACCTATGGGTACCTAGGTAGGTACTTACCTACATTTTTAGTTTGGTTTTCCCATGTCTTGTCTTGGGCATGCTTTCGATTGGTACGGACTTGGACTTTCAGATAAATTCAGATAGATTTTAGTGATATTAAAAAGCTTAGAATCCCTGCAAGTTTATAGAAACACCCAGAAACTATGGAATACTGTATTTTGATTTTTACTGTATTTAGATAATTTTTTGTAACTTGCACTTATGCTAGTATGCTAGTATATAAGTCGCTTATTTTAGGCACTTTAGTATACATTTCACGGAGATCGTTTTTCAAGAAAAATTCTTGAAAAAAGTCCACTATGTACCTACCTATCTAGGTACATTTTTTTACAACTGTGGATGAGTTTTAATCATTTCGGGAAAATTTTCTGCAAAAAAATTTAAAGTAGGAAAATACCCCATAGGTGTGTGGAATTTAGTTTTTTTTAACCGACCTCAAAAAAGGAGGAGGTTCTCAATTCGGTTGTATTTTTTTTCATGTTTTTACCTCAGAACTCCGTAATTTATGAACCGATTTGAAAAAATATTTTTTATCTGAAAGGGTATACGCCAGATTGGTCCTTTTTTTTTTAAATTAATGTTTCTTACCTCAGTACTTCGTCATTTATGAACCGATTTGAAAAATTCTTTTTTTATCAGAAAAGGGTATGCTTCCAGGTTGGTCCCGAACTGCCATCATCATCATCATTTGATGATGACGGCGTATCAAATTGAAGTCGGGTTTTCCAGTTTTTTAAACTTATAAATTATTCTTTTGACGTGTCTATCTGGACCACCTGGTAGTAGGAATCGCTTACGGCCCAGCTCACGCACTCAACAATTCATTTACTGACCGGACTAATGTTTAAATTCTTATTTCAGAACGGACCCCATTATTACATGTTTCAAACGACAGCAAAGTGATACGGAACATAAACAAATTCCGAGACCTTATAGACGCATTGCCAGCCGGAGTGATCACAGTGGGATCATTTTTTCATCCTCAACTCTGCGGGAGTCCCAAAATGCCTTTTGTCTTACCTGTCAGAGAAGTGTTAAAAAGTAAGTAGGTAGGTACTTAAAATTTGTACAAAATCGCAATGTCAGAAAAAATAAGATTATTACCTAGATAATGACTGAACTGAACCACTACTACTCAAAACCATCTCTGCCTCTACTCCATCAAAAGTGGTTCAGTTCAGTCGGAAAATAATTATTGTAGGTAGGAAGTATAGGTAAACCGTTATTTTATTGTATCTATACCTACCTCATGTATAATCATAAGCTAGATCAGAGCACAAGGACGTGTCCAAGATCGAACACTTATTGAAACGAACGACACGATAGCTTGTTGTCTAGCAGGCAGTAGTACCATCCTGGCAGTACTTACCTAAGTAAAGTAAGTTCGTATGAGTTAGTGGCCAACTTTGGTAAGGCCTCCGTCGTGGCAGAGCTGGGAGGTGCCCTCCGAAGCACGGAGGAATCGCTCTTAGTAAAGTAGGTAGGTACCTACCTAACTTATTTAGTTAGGCACTTCCGTACATCCGTGAGGTAGTTTCATTTTTTTTGCTTCAGGTGGAGATTTGGGCAGTTCCAGAAACTTAAGAAGACTGGCTGAAGAGAATCCTAAGGCTAAAAGTGTACTGCTGTACAAAGCAGAGATCCAAGACAGAAAACATGAAATACTTTCGAATGAAGAAGAGTATCTGAAAATATTGAATGTTGTGGATCAAGTACTGACTCAAATCGAAGACCAGTTAAAAACTCAACCAGAGGGTAAGTGTATTGATTGACAGACTTGGCCATATATGTAAACAAATCGTACCTCTTTTGGAACATAATGACGATCTTCAAAATGAGGTGCACTCGAAGCTCATTGAGGCAATGCATCGTTATAGGCAGTTGTTACCACGTAACATCAGGTGGGCCATCGGCTTGTTCCATCATTTTAGTTGCATTTGAACCGTTGCGTTTTGAAATTGCCATTTTATTTAGTTAGTTTTTTCGCGCGCAGTCTAAAATCACCGAGCTGTAAGACGATTCGATGTGATCTTGGACTAAGGTCCGTATCCGAGACAGAAATCGTTACTCAACCATAGATTTGAGTAGAGATTTTCATACAAAAATCTATGCTTGAGTACGGATCAGTGCTTGAGTAAGGCTACGGAATACGGGCCTAATTTTCGTCCAAGGATGTGATCCGTAGGGTTTTCGTTTCATTAAAAACATGAGAAAAAATAATATTACAATGTCTATGTTTACAGGAAATTGGTTATGCTGTGAAAACTTCAGCATAGCCGACATCAATCTAGTAGTGTTACTGCAGCGGCTTTGGGAGCTTGGTCTTGAGGACAGATACTGGACTAACGGAAAACGGCCTTTGCTAGAGGAATATTTCAACCGCGCAAGGCAACGCGAGTCTTTTAAGTTAACCATTCCGAGCTTGCCATATCATCTGAAAATGATAATCATTTCGCAGCCCCCCGCATACCTCGGAGCAGCAGGCGCTGCCTCACTAGCCGTTGTGCTGGCTGTAACTTATGTTTTTAAAAAAATTATCCGTTAGTTTATTCGATTCAGAGTTCGGAACCTCTATATCTACCTATACCTACCTACTCTTATTAGCAAGCAATATCTAGTTCAAGTTCTTTATTGCATTCATATTGTAGGTATAATAATAATAATAATAATAATAATAATAATAATAAAGCTTTATTGAATTCCATGCATATTACACGATAGCCTTTATAACTTAATTAAAAAAAAAATTGGTTAATAAATTTAATAATTCTAAATTCTATTTTGTGATTAGTTTAAATATTATTTGCTTATCAACTAACTAATTATTAATGCATGGACCCCGTTCGGGTAAAAGCCTCCCCCAAGAGATGCCATCCTTCCCTGTCATTAGCACTGTCTAGCCAACTTCCGCCCGCGCACGCTACAATTTCGTCTGCCCATCTGGCCCTTGGTCGACCTCTTGATCTGGTGCCTTTTGGCCCAGACCATTTTACTGACCGTAGAGTATTGTAGGTATAAAAGATCTTAAATTAAGTAGGTAGGTACCTAGGTAATAATTTCCAATAATATGAGACCCTGATAGGGCACGAAAATATTAACCACTGAGTGGCTAAATACACTCGAGAGCATAGAAATCGCACATAGAGGCATTTTCCTACATTTTAATTTCGACCCTTATTTTTTTTTTAAATTAATGTGATGTTGCAAATATAACTTAAATTAAATTGAAGTACACACTGTTAGCTTCCTAAAAACACAAAATGTCTAGCCTTGACCTTCGAAATCATAACAGTGGCAACTAAACAATAGAATGGCCTAAATTAGCTCGTTTCAGGTAGCGCGGTTTGTGGGACTTTGAGCAGGTATAAAAGGTTAAAAAAACAATAAATTTGTGAATGCATCGATTTATTAATACGAGGTATTGCCTCCCCTAGCCTGAATAACAGCTTCCATTCGGTGTTTCATTGAAGAAATCAATTTTTTGACGAAATCCTGCGGTATGCTGTCCCATTCTTCCTTGATCGCGGTTTGGAGCTCTCTGAGACTCGTAGGCGCTGCGTTTCTGGATCTTACTCGTTTCTTTAGTTCGTCCCATAAGTGCTCAATGGGATTGAGATCTGGGCTTCGAGCAGGCCACGCCATAACGAGTACTTCAACCTCCTCCAAGTACTGGCGTACTATAGCAGCGGTGTGTGGTCTAGCGTTATCCTGCATCAAAACGAAGTTTTCGTCGATAAATCCAGAAAAGGGCACAACATGTTCTTCCAGGATCTCCTCGACGTAACGTTGGGAAGTCAATCCACCCGATCGACGGTCGGTATCGGGCCCTGTGATGAAGACAAGTTCGGTTTTCGCTTCCAGAGAAATGCCTCCCCAGAACATACACGAACCACCGCCGTATGCGACCCGTTCGGAGATGCAACATTGAGCAAAACGCTCACCGGATCTTCGGTAGACTCTACCTCGTCCGTCGTTACCATGAAGGCACATCCTGCACTCGTCGGAGAAGAGGACTGCCTGCCATTGATCCATAGTCCAATTAACGTGATTTCGAGCAAACTGAAGGCGTGCTTGTCTGTGCGCTGGGGTCAATTTTGGGCCAGTTGCTGGTCTGTGCGCTGTCAGACCTCCTTCGGCTAGTCTTCTTCTAACTTAATAGCCACCAGTTTGCTGATATCGCTGGTATACACGTCCAACAGCATATCTGCTCAAATTTAATTGACGAGCCACTTGACTTTGGTTCTGTCCAGCTTCGATAAGTGCAACCACTTGAGACGCTGCTTCTGGTGTGGTATCCATTTTCTTGTTTAGAGAGATGACGTATTCGTTAAAGGACCTTTCTGACTGGGAGTTGTATGCAAATGATGTCATTTCAATCATCCCTTACCGTTTTATACCTGCTCAAAGTCCCACAAACCGCGCTACCTGAAACGAGCTAATTTAGGCCATTCTATTGTTTAGTTGCCACTGTTATGATTTCGAAGGTCAAGGCTAGACATTTTGTGTTTTTAGGATGCTAACAGTGTGTACTTCAATTTAATTTAAGTTATATTTGCAACATCACATTAATTTAAAAAAAAAATAAGGGTCGAAATTAAAATGTAGGAAAATGCCTCTATGTGCGATTTCTATGCTCTCGAGTGTAGTACCTACCTAGGTACTATACCTACTATTATAGTATACTTTATGAATCTTGCTTATTCGAAATACCTTAGTACCTACCTACCTACTTAATATGTTAAGAGATTAAGCTTATATTAAAATATTCGTACATACTGACTTATCTGTTTGTCCGTACCTACCTACTTATTCAATATAGTGAATCAGAGCTTTTGTAGCGGTGTTATTTAAAAATAATACTAGTAGTTCGCCCCGAACTGAGATCTCGTGGTCGGTCAAGAGGTTGCAAAGATATGAGGGTCCAAACGTAATAAAAAAAAAATCGGCCAATAGGTACCCAATGTTTTTACAACAACTCAAAAACTATTTAACCTAGAATAAAAATAAAACCGGTTTTGGAATGTCTAAACAAAGCCCTATCGCCCTATCATATGACATCCGACTTCATATTTTGGTACAACTTTTTTTTACTCCCTTTGGAACCTCATAACTTTTTAAGCCCTTGACCGATTTACTTTATTTTTCAAACCAGTAAAACTTAGCAGTACCTACCTACCTACCATCCGTATACCTACCAAATTCTGTGAAGATCGGATTTTAAGCGGTTCAAAAGATCTCGACGAGCAAACATAGGTAGGTACAAAAGCATTTTGCCCAAGTTGTCACTAAGATCTTCGTTCGCTTCGCTCACTCGATCAATTAAAACACTAGCAAAGGTTTCGCTATGGCTTAGTTAAAACCATAGAGACGAATACAAAAAATTAAGAGAGATGCAATAATAGAGATTCACCTATGAGTGAGGAAATTAATTATAAATGTTTTGCCTCTTTCTCAATATTCAATCGGTGATCAGTTTTTAGATGTAAAGCTAATTTTCTAATGATTTTCATAGAAAAAAATATAAATATACTGTGTGCCAGTGCTATTAATTTGGTAGGTAATAAAGTAAAACGCAATGATTTTTAACAAAAGTAGATATATTAAAAAACAACCACAATCCAAAAAATACATGCTAACTATACTTAGAAAGATAAAGTATAAGTAGATTAAATAATGATTTTCCTATCTTGTATCTTCAACAGGTTCAGTGTTATCTTGACTTTTATTGATGGGCATCCCCATGAAATGTTTACTGCCATTCGAAGAGCTCATTCTTTTCTTATAAACAGGGGTAGTCAGTGCTGGTTTGTCTTTATTATACTTAAATAATCCATCTCCAGGCAATCCCGGTAAAATATTTGGAATAGTATACCATATTCTGTATGTAACAAACCATGTCAATATTGCTATTACTCCACTAATAAACTTTTCAACCATAATGTGATAGTATAGTATTGTTGACACAAGCATAACATCCCAGAGTAATTGAAGAACAGCCATAGCTATTAATAATCCTCTCACATATGGAGTATAGTTTTCATAAGATATTTTAAGTATGTTGAGTTCTTCCATCTTTAGATTTTTTAAGGGATTCATTCTAAGTGATTTGTCATCTACACTTCGGGCATATTTCTCATCTCGTATAAAATCTTTAATACGCTCCCAACCATTTATAGCTCGAGCTTCTTCTATCAAAATTAAGCTTGAATATATGAGTATAAAGCAGTGCCCAGATATATCAAAACCATTCCAAAAATGGCCATTTTTGAGACATGTTATTTTATCATGGATCATTTTGTGGTTACAGCGACCATAGTTCGTTTCCACAACATTGAACATTGTTGTCCACAAATACCAAAAGAAAGTGGCAATCGACAGCCTTAATAAATGCGATAAGACCATCATTTGCTTATTGCCACAACATGTTGTGTAAGATGTCAAAATAACATAGGGCACTGTTAGGAATAGAGTCCAAAACCAACCAATTTTAACAAAATATTGATTAAATACATTATCGCTTCTTGAAAAGTATGATTTTGGAAATGTTAGCACATCTGCTACCAGTGATAGCAGGAAGAGAGCTCCCAAATACACAGCTATTTTTAAATTGGTGTCAAAGAAAAGTATTTTCTTACAAATGTGCACAATCATCAAGGCAAATATTTCAAGAACTGAAGATGCTTCTCGAGTAGGCTTTGTACCTTTTCCTTCAGGTTCATTTTGTACTTTAAAATTCATTCTATTTTTCGTAAAGCTGGCTCTGTTATTCATGATTTTTAATTTAAAAAATTTAACTTGTACTGCATGTACTACACCATCTGGTATCCATCTATCTATTTTAGCCACAAGCACTATGCTATGCATGTACCGCACCATAGAGTAGTATACAAAAAAAACACCGCACTATGGGTCCGCTAGGATTATAGATGTTCGGTGGTACGGGTACGGGTACCAGTGTTGCCACTTGCCAGTGCTGCCAACTTCTAGCACTTCTTTGGTAGCAGCCATAGATTTACTAAATCCATAGTAGCAGCATGGTAGCAGCGCAGCGTAATATTTTGGCGTCTAGACTGGCCGAGTCGAGTCAACTTAGGTAACTCGAACATGAAAAATCGCAACTTGGTACATCGCTAATAGTACGAGAGCCCGAGAGCAAATATTTTGGTTTGTGTGATAGCAATACGATAAAAGACGTTTTATCTGAAATCTCACGCTGCTCAAGTACTGATCCTGACTCAAGTCACGCCAAGTCACGCTAACTGATAGAGATGGACGTGACGAGTTCAGTTTTTTCAAACTCGAGTTATTTGGGTTGAACTCGGGTCGCAACTTGATGAATCAACTTAGTTCGTGTGCAACGTGGTTAGAAAAAATTATGCTTTTATAAATATATGTGATTTCTGTATTTGATTTATTTATTTATTTGATACTGTAGTGCACAAAATTATAATTATTTGTTTTTTTTTAGGGGGAGTTGGGGTGCCTTGATACAAGGGGCACATAAATACACCAGCCTTATCTAATAACTGAGTGAATGGATTTGAGTGGCGCCAACTCTAAAACGTGCGGAAAAACTTCCGAACGCATCCATTGTAACCGCACCGACCATCTATCAACGGGCGGCCTAGGGTATGTCGAGATTTGTTTTGAGGGTCTATAGGTAAATTCTGACACAATGTGTGAAATTGTTTCGACGCTCTTCGATAACATCTGACGAAGATCTTTATATACCAAAGGTAAGTTAAACTATCAATTATTATGATTTTTGTTAATATTACTGAAAATCAAAGTTAGTTTTTAAATGATAATTTGAATTTTGAAAACGGTCGTTTGGGGCTTAGATTAATAACACTCAGATAGGAAGTAGGTACGCGCGCGTAAAGTGAAGCCGTTCCAGATGTGCCCTTTTCGTCACATGTCGTCGAGCGGCTCGCCAGTGATCAAGGTCAAATTGTTGTGGGCAGATCTCCGCACTTTTTAAAAAAAATGCCGAATTGCGTGGTGAAAGAATGTCTCAACAAATCAGACAAACATAATAAGGCTGACAGCATCACATTTCACGAGAAAGCACTCACTGCCAACTTGTATTTTTACGATAAACACTAATCAAAAATACAAATTTATTCGATGGTTTGAGAGGCGCCATTACAATCAAATGTTGGCAGCAACTGAAATTTTTTCACCAAATTATTAATCATTTTTTTTTTACAATCTAAGTATTAAATATTTAATTTCTCACTAGCGACCCACCCTGGCTTCGCTCAGGTGCAATTGGCTTATGTAATATAATTTTTTTAGAATTCCTACTGATCCGTTTATTTCTGCTTGTTAGATTGAAAAACTAAGGTTGAATCTACCTACGAGTACCTAGGTATACCTACCTATTACGCACCAATCGATCAAACCACTCGCTTTATACGAAATAGGCTTTACAACAAATATTAATAGCTTTGCACCTATTAATGAGTCGAGGTCGAAAAAGAGGAACTGTAAAAATTTCTCTACTTTTTGGGAAAATGTCTCTCCGCTGGCAATATTATACGTGCGCTTATGTGCGTGGCAGCTAGCGTAATTACATACCTGTCACGCACACATGAATTGGTTTTTGGCTTCACGTTTGGAATGACTTTTGAATGAGAACGCTCCTTCTCGGTGTTATTATTCTAAGGTTTGGGGCACTTTGATGCAACAAAATGCAACACTTCAATGCGTATCATTGTTCCAGAAATCGAAGACAAAGCAAATGTTGATTTTAGAGATGTTGTTTTACCAAATTTAACGAAAGGCACAACTCGAACCTCATCTATGTATACTTATTCTATTAATTTGAGTTCATATAATGTGCAATAAAAAAAGAAAAAGATTAACATTGCTTTTTCGAATAATATTAAGTTTAATCGTTTGATTTATTGATTGTTTGAGACTGACTGTGGTTAAGATTTGTTATAATAATTACAAAAGTGACTTAAATTATAAGGCAATCAGCCTTATAGTTTAAATCACTGTAAAAGTGTTTTATTTTGTCAATTTTAATAGATTTCCCACTCTGTATGAAAGTGCCCCACGTGTTGTATCTATGTAACCCGCTAGTGAGGCAGATAATGCAAAAATAATGAAAAATATTAATTTTATACACCTTCAAAGTTTTGTGTATCATTGCACCCCACTTCCCCCTAATAGGTTCACAAATTGAAACATACGCATAAACCCTAAATAATATCATGGTGTACAACAATCATTCACGGCGTAGTTTCTAAAAACACAAAATCCCTTATTAGGCTCCCCAGCTATTGTTTCAATGGCACATGGTTTTAGTAGGTATATACTACTTCTAAAATTGACCAATGTAAGTCTTACAATAAAATTAAATGACGACCATTTCTGAAATATAAAACTAATTATGAAATTTAATATAAGATTTGGTATGTACCACCATCCACTAAAGCTCTATAATTTATGCTAGGTACCACTCTAAAAGCTATCCAGTAAACTTATCTTTTTAACTGCTCAAACTTCGCCGAAATGGCTCGCGCGCACGTGTGGTGCTTGTGCTGGTAATATAAACCCAATCACGTTTGTTTTGAGCGAATGACACAGATAAGCGACGTTTTAGTTTTTTTTGCCTAAAGGCAAGTCACAAATTTCCTAACACGTTCGAATATCGGGAGGGAAAAAAAGGATAAGCGACAAATAGATAGTTAGTACAGCGACAGGTAAAAAAAGACTAAGCGACAAACAATGTCTGAGAAAATTTGGCGAAAATTATATTAAATGACATTTATTAGACATGTGTAAGTAATGCTATTGATACATTACGCGTAATAGTACCCGACCGCGTACTGTAGCATCACACATTACTCGACCAAATCAAGCATTACACATCACACTATACATGACTCCCACCCACCGCGCGCTGCGCGCTGTTCTGTGTTCGGTCGGATAGCTCTATCTCTCTCTATGCTCTATACGCGTGAGTGAGAGGAAGCAAGTTCAATCGCACGTGCTCTCGCCGCTTGATTGAATTTTGATTTAGAACCGTATCGAAGAAATAATAAGGTTTATTTTTTTATAACTTTAATAACATCACATTGGAACTTGCTATCTCATGTAATGATTATCAAATAGTTATTGCACCTGACAAAAACGCACAAGTGATAGTGATAGTGCGTCTGACTCAGTCATCTTAGGTGGTGTTTAAGGTGATGCAATAGTGTGATATCACGAGTGATATCACACTATTCACAAGCATAACCTTTTGCACCTAGGTGCGAAAGGTTATGCTATATCACATTACTTTTCAAAGCATTGTTTTGCGCATGTCTAACATTTATTGATCGAGAGGGATCCAGCAAAATGTCTCAACCGGAGTTTAATGAAGAAAAGCAAACATCCAAAATAGCATAAATGTGTCTTTGTACCAAGATTGCTTTTAGCCGAAACAGGTTAACGTCCAAACTAAACAAAGTTACAAAATGCCCAAATAACTTATGTCTCAATTCCTAAATACCATTTTAATCTTATCACGAAAATCATAAAATAATCAAAAATATCTGTCGTTTACGACTAAGAAAATATAAGGTTAACAAAAAAAAACCTAATTTACAAACTGCGTAAGCGACAAAAAGTGCATCGTAGAGTCATTCTACTTAGACCAAACGACGCAGAAAAAAAAGACGATTCCAACCATATATGTCAATATCGCAAAAATCGCCCTTTTGGCTGTAAGGCATCGAAATATATATATATTTATATGAACTTCAAGAAAAGTTTATTAACAAAAAAAGAACAACCAATTCACCTAGAACTAACACTTAACCAACACTTAGTATTGAATTTAACTGAATCAAAAGGCTTAAACCCTTTCTTAGTAGTTGTGTCTGCTCCGAGCGCCGGCGAGCGAATTGACTCCGTTGAGCACGTCGCCCGGTTTTATAGGCAGCGCGCAGTGGGGCGAGCGCTGAGTCAAACACAGGTGTGCCTCGCAGGTGTCACTTGTTTACACCGTTGTGATCGTGACGTCATCAGTCGAATGTTCTCTAACACGGCCGTTCCTGGCAGTGCGGTTCGTCCTCGAGCGCCATATTATCCATAAATGGCCCGTCGTCTGCTACCTGGTCATCATTGGCATGGTCATTGTCATTCTCT
Organism: Eulithis testata; assembly: GCA_947507515.1. Taxonomy (NCBI): domain Eukaryota; kingdom Metazoa; phylum Arthropoda; class Insecta; order Lepidoptera; family Geometridae; genus Eulithis; species Eulithis testata. The sequence goes on from OX382205.1 coordinate 6,049,881, forward strand.
GAAACACACCAAACATCAAACTTAAAGTGACTCATAGGATAAGCAAATCTGAATCCTGAAGCCAATCAATTTTGACAGAAAAGTATTTTTTTCATCAACACCACAGGAATACAGCAAGTTAACAAGGGCTCTACTGAAATTCTAACAGAATCCCATATCACAGACACAAGCGTGCACTCAAGTGCCTATGACAAGGATCCCGCCAAAAACACTTGAAGTTAAATTTAAAGCACCTACATGGCTTCAGGGGAAGCTAATGCAGGGCAGAACAGATGATAAATTCCGGAGGTCTATCATCCATCATACAATGCTTACAAGTTTGACAAAAATATCACCACCGCATAGTCTAGGCATCAACATTCGCATTCTATGAGAGGGTGAATCATTGTCGGAACAACCAAGCAACCTCAATGCTTGTTGTAAAAAATAGACGGAGCAGAGGCATCAACAAGCGCGTGCTGTGTCTAGTCAACTTATTCACAACATGAATAACGAGCAGAGGCCTCAACATTCGCGTGCTCAACTTATTCACGTCTGGTTGTGAATAAGAACCCGATGAAAAATATAGACGGAGCAGAGGCCTCAACAAGCGCGTGCTGTGTCTAGTCAACTTATTCACAACATGAATAACGAGCAGAGGCCTCAACATTCGCGTGCTCAACTTATTCACGTCTGGTTGTGAATATGAACCCGGTGAAAAATATAGACGGAGCAGAGGCCTCAACATTCGCTTGCTCAACCATCTCGCCGTCACGCAGACTAAACTTCGAGCCGCCAGGACGCAGATGGATTCATTCGCACACGGAGCGGAGCACGACTCGTCAGTCCACTCGGCCTTCCGCCCAAAGCGTGCGACGCATCAGGATGCGCAGCACACGCACATCCAGGTGCAGCACAGGCGCCCAACAGGAGCGCGCGACAGCAGGAGTGCTGCAGAACTTGCACCCTGTCAAAGAAACAGCGTGTATAAAAACCGTCAGAACCACGTGTTGACAGCAGCGCATAGCAGGAGCTGCGCTACACCAGGAGCACGGCGAAGCCACGCAACATCAGCGCACAGCCAGAGCTGCGCTGCACAAGCGCCCAGCAAGAGCGCGTGACGCAGGCCCTCGGCAGGAGCCGCGTTGCACCAGCGCCAGGGCACGGAGACAGAAGCGCGTGACACAGGCGCCAGGGCACAGCACAAGCACCCAGCAGCAGCGTGCGGGCCAGACACCACTAAGAGCACGTGACCCAGAAGTGCTGCAGAACCACGCTACTCGCCCAAGCGCGTACCATTATAGCGTGAACTCGTATCCTGTCAACAACAAAAGCACGTAATAAAAACCATCAGTGCCTCATCTAAGAATTTGGACACGCTCGGCTTACCTGACCAATGCTGATCATACCCACTTATAAGCATGCGACCTCTTTCAATTTTTCAAATGCGATATAATCTGATGGCCTATACCAGCCAATCCCGTAACTGTTCGCAGAAGAAAGACGTAGGGTACACTAAAAACAAATCGATACACTTGAAAAACACAAAACCAAATAAGTACTTCGAAGAAGTTCTCAATGTCAAGGGTAACCCAGGCATACACACAATCCTTCGGTTACCTATTACCTCACAGAGTATAGTGTGGGTACTTGAAAGTGTCTAAAACATTTAGCACTGATTCAGTATTAAAAACTAGACACGTCTACTGTTCATCAACATGTCTGTAGGTAGACCCTAAAAAGGTTATTTCGCAGAGAAGACAGTAACATCATGACCTGGATTTAACAGAACAAACATTTCGATGTTCTTCGATCTACCTTCACACATAGGGTCTGGATTTAGGTACTAGCACTAGAAAAACCTATCTGTGTATTGCACAAGTGCTGAAGATGACTAACGCCACCACATAAATGTAGGCACGTAACTATGCACCAGTTGTTCCACGTATAAAAGTAACAACCATCGTTCTTTGCTATGATCTTTTGTCAATGATACTGCGCAACCTTATCAAAGATCGAAACACAATAATGGTTGGATCTAACCTTGTATAACGCTCTCAACGTTCCAATGAGGCACTCTCAAAAGAGGCTCACACGTGCTAGCATCGCAAGCTGGCACTGAAACTCTGGGGTCGCGAACTCTGCAACAGGTACTGGCACTGCTGGGGACAGTGCTCGCGGGTGCGACTGCGGCTTGTAGACACGATGATCAGGCTGGCAGTCACAATGGTACATCCGTTGTCATCGGCACCGATAACGCAGCACTCGTTGAGGGTACACACTTTTCTAAACACTTAAAAAGATCATTAGTACTCCTACCTATTCCTATCAAGCTTAGTTTCACCACTAACCATGATTCTACAAAAAAACTTTTGAGGGTAGACTTCAAAAGTTAATTCACGTTTTAGGCCAGAGCTAGGATAGAACTACTGGAATTGACTTCTATCCCACTTCTGATTTTATGAACTTCAAGAAAAGTTTATTAACAAAAAAAGAACAACCAATTCACCTAGAACTAACACTTAACCAACACTTAGTATTGAATTTAACTGAATCAAAAGGCTTAAACCCTTTCTTAGTAGTTGTGTCTGCTCCGAGCGCCGGCGAGCGAATTGACTCCGTTGAGCACGTCGCCCGGTTTTATAGGCAGCGCGCAGTGGGGCGAGCGCTGAGTCAAACACAGGTGTGCCTCGCAGGTGTCACTTGTTTACACCGTTGTGATCGTGACGTCATCAGTCGAATGTTCTCTAACAATATATATATAACATAACATATCGATGTAACTCAAATACCTAACTCGAGTTTGAAAAAAACTGAACTCCAGAACTCATTTTATCAACTCAAAGACAACAACGTCAACTACGTCCGTCCAAACAATCGGTCCGCTGTACGATACGGACTATCGGATAGACGGACGTACTCTACATACACGCTATGACGACGACGACAAGTCCATCCCTAGCGGCCGACGCGTAGGGATGTGAGATTAATGGAAAAGAATCGATTAAATAAAAATCGATTTTTCTTAATTCTAAATTAATCGATTAGTCGAAAATCGATTTTAATATAAATAAATCGATTTTTGCGAAAAAAACGTTTTTTTGTATTAATTAAATGTACATGCTTTTCATATTCCAATAATAAACCTAAGAGATTCATATTAACAATTTATCAGATTAAAAATCAAATAAAATTATACGTATAAAAAAATAACCAATTCAAAACTAAAAATCAAAGGCAATGTTCCTTTAAAATTTCAAGGTTAGGAATTAGGAAACCAAATACACAAATGTCCAGTCCTATTTTGCAAGATTTTTTCATCTATCACTTATAAACGTTTCTTATAGCTGTTTCTCAAAATGGATTTAAACATGTTATTTATATAATTGATTTACTAAAACTCGATTAATATTAAAATACGCTACGAAAGAAGCCGACTACACAAAGTAACCACCCCACAGAGACCCCACAAATCCAATCTATACCACACCAACTGCACCAACCAGAGAAGCCCATATCAAACAAAAATTATGCCGACGTTGCTCGCAGTATGCCAGCTGAAGCCAAACCAAAAACACCACCAGTGAAACTACAAACACTTTCACAGCCAAAACTAATATCCGCATCCGATTCATCAGTCTAAAAAACAAGTGAAAAGCACTATGCTCCCATTCAAGACTCACAAAATGACAAGCAGCGAAACCAGGAACCACGAGAGAACAACAGTGATTTCAGAGAGCTCATGGATATGTTCAGACAAATGATGTTTCAAATGACGACTATGACAAACCTTTTAATGACTTTCATGTCCGGTCACATCACACCCACGGGTATAGCCAGGATTTTATCCAAGGTGGAGGCAAGCAGCCCACTTTGCCCCGCCGAGGCTATATAAACACCCATGCAAACCGCTAAAGATTGCGATGTGGAATGCTAATGGACTGTCTTCTACCACAGTATTGACTTTCCTCTACTACCACAGTATTGACTTCATGCTGGTGTCCGAAACGCACTTTACTACAAATAAAAAACCTTATCTAGTTGATTTCTTATCACAAAAGGTCTCCCTACTTTGTCCCTGCGCTGTCACTCCAGCTATGACTTATCATCAGACTACACCGCGGTCATAGCCGAACTACACAATGACACTGTGGTGGTTGAGAAGCCATTTAAATTGCATAACAAGAAAACAGATTGGGATGGCTTTCGGAAACTTGCTGAAGAAACGCTGACCACACAAATACCACTCCAGTCTGATGACGACATAACAACGGCTATAGAAATGTTTTACAACAACAACAAGCTACTCCACCGCAAAAAAGCGCAAACAGTAACACTGTTCCTACGTATCCCCAAGTAGTGACTGACATGGTACGAGACAAGAGAAAAGCAAGAAAACAGTGGCAAATAACCAGGCATCTGCGTGATAAAAATGCTCTTAACAAGTTGGCAAAGGAGTTAAAAAAGTTCTTGAAAACATCGTTAACCAACACGTTGAGAATCAACTATCCAGCCTAGATGCAACGGCTGCCACTGACTACTCCCTATGGAAAGTCACAAAAAAACTAAAGAAGTCCCTTGAATTCCAATCCCCGCTACGTCAAAACGATGGAAGCTGGGCTAGGAGCGATGCTGAGAAAGCAGAACTATTTGCAAAGCACCTATCAAAAGTGTTCACTCTAAACCACAGACACAGGATCGTCAAAATCGGACGAAATACTGGCTAGCTTGGCCGAAACTTATCAACTATCTCCTCCTATCCAGAAATTTTAGAAGCTGATCTGCCATCAAAAATCTCGATCTCAATAAAGCTCCCGGATATGACCTGATTACTACAAAAATCATGAAAGAACTCCCAGATATCGGCATCACGTTTCTAACACAATTGTTCAATGCGATTCTGCGTAGAGAATTAGTCCCCGCCCAGTGGAAGGTAGCAGAGGTCATTTTAACACTCAAACCGGGCAAGGACCCTGCTGATGTAGCCTCTTATCGTCCTATAAGTTTACTTCCAATCGCCTCAAAATCACTGGAAACACTGTTCCTGAGAAGACCAACGTTTGAAATAGCCAAAACTCAAATTATCCCTTCACATCAGTTTGGCTTCCGCGCAGCCCATGGAACAACCGAACAAGTTCACCGTCTAGTTTCTCCCATCAATGACGCTTTAGAAAACAACAAGTACTGTTCAGCCGCTTTCCTGGACATTTCACAGGCCTTCGATAGGGTATGGCACGAGGGCTTACTGTTCAAAATTCTCAAGGCTTTCCTTATAAACCACTACCTGTTTATAAAATCCTAACTTAGCCAGAGGCACTTCTATGTGAAGCACGGACAGGATCCGACCGGACTTTATCAAATAAAAACGGGTGTTCCCCAGGGAAGCGTCATGTGCCCCGTCTTATACCTTTTATATACCTTCGACTTACCACTGACGGAGGGTATCCTTGTCGGAACATTCGCTGATGACACAGCCCTGATTGCAACTCACGACAACCCAGCTATATCATCATCCATGCTGCAGATAAGCTTTACAAACATCGCGACGTGGTTGAAAGACTGGCGTATTAAAGCAAACGAAAGCAAATCAGTACATGTTACGTTTACTCTGAGACATGGTTCATGTCCCGCTGTTGAGTTGAACGGCATAAAAATCCCTCAGTGTGAAGACGTACGCTACTTGCGCATATATCTTGACAGACGACTCATATGGAAGAAGCACATATTTACCATTACATAAGAAAGGCTCTTGGTTTGCAAGTCAGAAAACTTTACTGGCTCATAGCTAGAAAATCAAACCTATCTCTAAAAAACAAGCTTCTCATTTATAAATGCTTACACAAACCGGTTTGGTCTTATGGAGCTGAACTTTGGGGAACAGCGGCTAACTCGAATCTGGATGGATATCATTCAGCGCTTCCAGTCCAAGACCCTGCGAATGCTCCTTGGTATATAACAAATAACCAATTATATCATGACCTGGATATCACAACAGTAAAACAGGAAATGACCAACAAACTTCAATCATACGCAAAGCTTTTGGATCTACACCCAAACGAACTATATTTGAATATTTATATTTAAAGAGCTCATGCAAACTACATTCAAGAGAATAAGGTGGAGAGCCCCTCAAGACCTCATTATATTATAGCTTATGCTTAGAGAAAGTTATAAATATGGAGACACTACTGGGTGTTTGCCATCCATGCCATATACCTAAGCACTGAATGCGAACTGACCAAACTCTAGCTAAACGCCCGAACGGGCAGAGTGCAAGAAAGAAAGGAGATAGGTACACAAAAAAAATATTAAAATAAAAATCAACAGTAAAAAATCGAATAAGAAAATAATAATCGATTTTATTAAAATCGATTATTTTTAACATCCCTACCGACGCGCACCTCGACCATCACTCTTCTCAAAGTAAGCCAGCCAACCAAGCATTTTCCCTCCCTTTGCGACCATAACTTTAAATTTGTCTAAAATCATCATGCGAAAAATATCTAAAAGTCGTACTGAGGACGATGTTGTATCTTCAACAAACGGCGAAACTGATACACCTGCTGATAAAGTGAGCAACGATGAGGATGCGGGGGCCGATTCCGATCATGAAGCTAAAGACACAGAGGAAAATGCTAACGATCGAGATTCGGACGTCTCCTATTCTGGAGAAACTCTGAAGAAAAAGAAATCCAAGAAAAAGAACAAAAAAGAAAGAAAGTCCGGGAAAAGGAAAACTATTGAAGAAGAGTTTGAGGTAAATAGGTGTGGTATGGGACAACAAATAAATGTCGATGGCGCGAATTTTCAAATGAAGCACATTCTAATTACTATTTTTTATGGAATAACTGTTTTACTTTGCAGGTTGAAAAAATTATTGATGCTAAGAAAATTAAAGGTAAACTGCATTATTTAATCCGTTGGAAGGGATATGATGCAGACAATGATACTTGGGAGCCAGAAAAAACAGTGTCATGCCCAGATTTGATCACTAAATATAAGGAAGAGGTAATATATGAGACAGTATGTAAAACAGTAAATGTTGTTATTTTGCTTTTTACAAGGTACTCTTGGTTATAACTCACTGAAAACGGGTAGGCTGTGCGAGCAAATAATGAGTGTGTTGTATCCTGCATGGGGTGCTAGATTGCCCAAAGTTACTGCATAAAGCGAGTAGGCTTAGCGTATTAGAGAAATGCACCAGATTTCACCCTGCAAAGTGTTATCTTAATGCGATTAATTGGCGCAAGCTTACATCCCAAGATGGACATACCTATTTGCTGATAGGATTAACCAAATTTCTAAAATTGCATTGTTATATTGCGAGGGAGATAATAATAAAATACATTTATGTTGGTATTCTTACGATTTAATATTGTCAAGTTCAATTATTTCAAGTTGTTAACTTGACTTTAATATTTAATGTTGACTCTTATAGAGTAAGTATAGATCTATTATTTTTAAGTAGTTATTGGTATTTTATATTTCTCTGTGTATGTATACTTTGTTTGAATGTGCTTACTCTCTAAATTAGAGTAATAGAGTTGTCGTTTTGGGTTGACTGTTATGGTTTTTAGCTTGTAATACAAGGCAGACATAGGTACTGTACTGACTCATTTAATATGTACAAATATGTACAAGTTGCACATATATTGCAACCTTGGCTGGGTATGGAGCAAGTTTATAACTGAGACTGAATGTCCTGTCTTAATATGCCAAGAAAATTCTATATAATATAATATTATGATTGTATTTGTTGATAGTCTCCTGTTTCGCAGTTGGAATATCCAGGTCATAAGGTAGTTATCTGTAGTTATCTGATGATCTGTTTATGTACCACGAAGCATTTGCTATCATATGGATGGTCTTGGATTGGAAGCACTAAATATTATCCAGATTCGAGTTAGCAACTGTTCCCTAAATTTCAGGCTTCTAGAGTGATGATTGCCTTCATTTCTTTTTGTTATGTATTCCGGTCAAAGTGCACCCCAAGGTATTCGATGGAGCCTTTATTTTTTTGGTCGGTGTTTCCTAGCTTTACTGGTGCACAGTTCCCTTGTCTTAAGGTGGACGTTTTGTCCGTTGATTTTTAGGCACGCGCGGTGACGCCTCGCCGGTGACTCTACATTTGTTTAGCCATTGTAATACTTGGTCTAGTGCCACTTCCAGGGTATTTGAGGCAACATGTGGGTTTTTGTTGCTTGAAACAATTACGGTGCCATCCTCGAATGTAGCTAAGGTATAGGTATTGGCACAAATACAAATTATGAACCTACTTACAGAAAGAAAACTCGCGAAAGAACAAAGCTGAGAAGAAAAAACCGGTGAAGAAAGGCGTTAAAAGGAAAGCTAAAGATAGCAATAAATCACCTGCTAAGAAACCAAAAACTGATTGGGATAGCTCAAAAGATGATGAAAATGCAGAATATGAGGTACCTAGGTAACATTTGGTTTGATAAAGTACCTAACTCTACCAATTATGTAGGTACATAGCTATTTGTTTGTTTTGTTAGCATAGGTGATACTTCCACAGATATTCTCTAAACATCACTATGTACATAACAATTTCAGATGGGAATATTTTCTAGTTATTTTTTTTAGCGTGTGTTTTTCAGTAGTGGGTTTTTCGTTCATGAACTTATTTTTTTTTATTATTTTGGAGATTAATGCAAGCAAAGCCGCAAGCATCAGCTAATACTATACATTTTTGAAATGTGCTATTTATCTCTACCTATTTCTTTCATACCCACCCAACCCAACACGGCATGATTAAACAATAATAAATTATTTTGTTTAAATTATTATCCTAACTAATATTGTAAATGCGAATGTACTCTGTCTGTCTGTCGCGCTTTCACGCCAAAAGTACTAAACCGATTTAAATGAAATTTGGTACACAGATAGTCTAGAGCAGGGATGCACAGACCACGGCCCGCGGGCCGCAGGCGGCCCGCCGGTCGAATACTGGTGGCCCGCCGACAGCAAAAATAATACTCTCGTACATTCGAAAAATATTGAATTCTATTCCAGAATAAAGCCAAAAAAAAAGTGTAAAAATACGTACAAAGAGTTGCGCATAAACGCTCTGAAATGTGCCAGCTTATTTGGTTCTATCTATATATGTGAACAAACCTTTTCAATACTAAATAATAATAAAACAAAAAATCGAAACCGCCTTGCAAATGAAAGTTTGGAAGCAGTTTTACGTGTTGCTACAAGTAAATTTGAGCCAAATATAAAAAAGATTGTAACACTATGCAGTGCCACGCTTCAAATTAATAAATTCTTTTTCAATTTTAATACATTATTATCAATTCTTTATTGTCTTTAAATACCTATACTTCTGGCGGCCCGCCATCAGTTCATAATTTGCCCAAGTGGCCCCTAGTCTTAATAAGTCTGTGCATCCCTGGTCTAGAGCCTGAGAATGGACATAGGCTACTTTTTAATGCAAAAAAGGGTTTTGAGGGGGAATGAAAAGTTATATGGAAGTATCGTCATTTTTAGAGCTAGAAGCTTGAAACTTATTTTTTAGGTTGTTGATTCGATATTAATAAATATGACATTCAAAATTTGTCAAAGTTTTACCCTATGCTATCCAAAGACACTATCCACGCGGCCTAAGTCCAGGGCACCGCTAGTATTATTTACAAAGTCGTGTTAGTTACACCCTTTTTATCATTCTTCCAAGGTTACACCATTTCGGTATAGCTCCAGAGAACAACTGGACCAATTTTTATGATTTTTCTGTTTTTGAAATTGTCTGTCCGGAATAAGATAATTAGTACCTATTCAAATATGGTATTTATTAATAAAAAAAATATCATTAAAACATCAGTTTAAAAACGAAGTTCGTCGGGTAATAAAAACTAAACAATCTGCTTTTTTCAAAGGTGGAGCGTATTATGGAAGTGCATCACAAGAAAGATGGGTCACGTGAATTTCTTATCCATTGGAAAGGGTGGTCCAATAAATTTGACTCCTGGGAACCTGAAAGTAATTTGAACTGCTCTGATTTGATTAAGAGGTTCATGGACAAGGTAAAATATTTTTGTTTCAAGAATTGCTAAAGTGGGTTTATGTCTAAGATTATTATTATTTTATGTTTTATGCAGGTAACCGATGCTCGTAAGACTACGTCACGGAGCCTTAGAGTTGCTCCAGAGTCTACGAACCGGTTCACATTGCAAGATCCAACTTCTGGTCGCAGACTAAGCAAAAGACGTGGCCAGCGTCAAAGGTAGGTACAATTACGATTGCTAGACACAGCCCTTATTTATCACGTTGGGTGGCGCTTGTAAATGGGTTGTATCATGGCCGTCCAACTACTTACTTCTTCTTTAGGTTCGCAAAGTCAATTCTAATTAAATATTATTATTATTTATATTATATTTAATATTATTAAATATTATTTATTGCCATTCTAATTAATTTTATCCCCATAGCTGTTCATTTTCATGATCTCAATCGTCCTGTTCCATGTTCATGCTAGTTCCGGAACACCTTGTAGAAATGAAAACGCTATCTGGACCTGAGGTTTAAGTACTGAAATGACAGGGAAAGAGTTGATGAGATAACAATTATTTTTCTTTTTCAGAGTTCGTTATGATAACGCTGAATAGTCTTTATGGATTGGTATTAATTCGTGGTACTAATTTCTTTTTTTCGCCCATTTATTCTGTTGCAAACTTTCATTAGTACCTTTATAACTGCTATAGGTACTTCTATGTTTCCTAAATCCGACAAAATGGATTTAAGTACAGCATGTCTCATCTGAGAAGTTGGAATCATAATCACAACGGGATAGATAAATTCACCGTCGGCGTCGTCGGCGTCGTGGTCACTGCCAAAGAAATTCAACATGTCATTGGAACGCACATTTTTTATTAATCAGGAATACGACCGGTGCCTTTGATTAAGTAGGTTTTTATTTTAAAGACAGGCGCGCGACCTTTTAAATAGTAGATGCAAGTCACTGCCTTGCTTGCTCATTTAATCAGAACTACAAAAAAAGGCATTTAGTTTGATACCTATATTTTAAAGTTACGTTCTAAGTTTAAGCTACTTAGCAATTCCCTATACACGGTGTAACATAAATACCCTATAAGTCCGAAAGGGGGGTATTTTACAGGTCATAGCGAACAGTGTTTGTTCTACGACTTTTGAGATATCGAAGTTTTTCATTCACAAATAAATAAATAATAAATAAATTCACGGACACTTAACACAACGCCTTCTAGTCCCAAACTAAGCAAAGCTTGTATGATGGAAACTAGATGGCTGATAGAATACATACATACATATTTTTTGGAAATACATACTTATAATACATAGATACACCCAGACACAGAACAAACATTTATGTTTACAACATACAATTTTTTCTTCTCGGTGGGGATCGAACCCACGACCCACAGCATGGAAGGCAGAGCTACTACCGACTGAGCCATGACGCTTGTCAAATGAAAAGAGCTCGTAACTTTTACTTAAAATGTACGAACACACAGTTAGCGGGTGCGTGCGACGCGATAGGAGGACCTACGTGTGCATGCGTGCGTGTAAAAAAACACTATGGGGTGTCGCAAATTTCTAAAATAATAAAAGTTGTACTTTTGTATGAAAATTTCAATTATGATTTATTGACCCTTTGCACATGCACTCAAGTGGTCGGTCTGATTACGCCGCCTTCGGGCTTATAGGGTAATTATGTTACACCTTGTATAGGTAGAGATATTCTCTGTTCTCGATGTAAACTTGAAATATCTAGTTATACCGTGTTTTTCTCTTTCAATCGAATTAACAATTCCACGCTCGCATCGAGTTCATTAATGTACTCGATAATATGTCGTCATCATCGTCGTCGATGAGAGCTCACGTAGATATATACACATTGCTGCGCAGGGAGGGAGATGTTGTTTTGTAGGTTTTCTGCTGTTGTGATTGAACACCGCAGTCGCGCCGCGCCTGTCGTTATTGTTTCTGTGTCGAATATTTCTGGTTCATTATTCACAAACTGGTAAATAACATTAGATGTGGCACAGAATTGATGTTTATGATGTAGGTATATTCATTGTTTATATTTTGTAAAGTATCAAGTATATTAGTTACAGGTACAGTCAGAAACTTTTTATCAAACTAGTGTTACCATATTTAAACAAACTATTTTGGTGAAGCAAAATTTTAAATGTTATAAGCCGTTTAAATCAAACTTTAATCTCTTGCAAAAGTTACAAAACAAGGTAATCATAAAAGCCTCGTAAACTTAGTTGAACCATCTTAAATTGTTCAACTTAATTTGTGTTACTGACTGTACTTACAGCTATTGATGTTTGAGTGTCAGATTACCTATATATTGTTTTATGCTTGTTTTTTAGTTAGGTAGTTTGTAATTAAACACATAGGTATAAATATATCAAGTACAATACCTACATCAACTAAAGAATGATAATCCTGTGTCATGAGCCTTGAATAAGTAAGCTCCTGCTTCAGATTTTGTGTTATTTATTTACGACCAAAATTGCGTTGAAATTCGGATCTTTCCAGGCTCACAACTTTCAAATTACGAAACAATTTTACGAATCTTTTATTGTGTGAAAATTGACATTATTTTATTGCGCCAGACCTGGATGGAGCTTTTTTCACACTTTTAAAAACTCTCAAACCCTGTAAAACTAAATAGTTGGAAGTGGAAGGTCTTATTCATATTTTTGGAATCTTAACTTGCGGTTATTTAGATGGGAGATAAGAGCTATGTAAAAATTTGAAGTCATACACTGGTGACATAGTAGGTACCTATACACAGTGACACATGCAATGCTAAATCTTGCTCGGTCTTAGATCGTCTCAATGACCCAGGCGCCCGGTCATTACATAATAAAATTATAGTGTTATCGTCGGACTATGGTACCTACCTACAATAATATATTTAGATTTGTATTATCTCAATAGTACTACGATGCATGGATGGAATAAGTAGTTTAGTTAAGATTATCCGTTAAAATATTTAAAGAAAGAATTTTCTTTTGTATATTTTAGTAAACTGCACTAAGTTCACTAAATAATAAAAGTGAATAAGCATGACTAGAATGTTTTATTTTAAAAATAAAGAGGTTATTTAGCATAATTAAGATGGTCAACGTAACATGGTACTACTCCATTTTTGAGTTGTGTGTTTTAGTGTTACCTAGTACATACTTAATATAATAATAAACTTATCTTAATAAATGAACTGATGTTTTATTTGCTGGGATCGAAATTAAATAAAGTAGGTGGTCCGTTTGAAGGGTCAGGAATAAACGCACAGCCAAAACGGCTAAAGTCAGAAAGCTGAAATTGCATGACACAAGCACCCTCTAAGACGGGATTTTAAGAAATAAAGCCTCTAAGTGGGTCATACTGGGACAAAACTTTTAGATGCAAAATCGTATTCTTTGAAGTTAGAAACACAAAACCTGGCATGTTTATTCTTCGAACAATATAAATAAGAACTGCATTAAAAAAAAACTTAATCCTAAACTGCGATGCTATTAGCGTTCAAAGTTTGTATGGAAAAATCAAAACTTAATGCGATTGGATTGAAACTTGGTGTGAACATTATGAACGTAAAATAAAGAAACCCGTATTTTTTTCTTTTTTGACATTAACCCTTAAACGGCAGAAAATGGTTTTTAAAGTTTGTATGGTAAAATCAAAACTGAAACTTGGTGTGAACATCAAGAACGTAAAATAAAGAAACACATTTTTTTTTTCTTTTTCGATATTAGCCCTAAAACGGCTGAAAATAAATAAAGTAGGTCCTCCATTCGAAGGGTCAGGGAATCAACGCACAGCCAAAACTACTGAAGCCAGAAAACTGAAATTTGGAATGTAGTTTTGTTACATGACACATGCACCCACCAAGATGAGATTTTAAGTAATAAAGCCCCTAAGTGGGTCATAAAGGGCCTAAAAGTTTGAATACAAAAGTTTGAATATTCCTTGATGTTATACAAACATCAAAACCGGCATAGAACTGTAAAAAAGCCAAAAACTAAAATTGGTTAAAGCTATAGAAAAACTAAATAATTATGTAGATCTACTAATTAAACGATTTTAATTCTAAAAATGGAGTTTGTCTGTTTTTGTTTGTTTGTTCGCGGATCACGCCTAAACTACTAGCCCAATTTCAATGAAACTTAGGGATACTTATTACAAAATAAATTCAAATTACAGTTACTTGGATCGTACAAAAAATCCTAGACTATTTAACTGAGTACCGCGCGAGCGAAGCCGCGGGCAAATAGCTAGTTCATCATAAACACCATTGAAAGGTCGGTGACAGTTGAAAACATAACATCATACAGTACGATATTTTTTCATAAGTATGTAACATCCAATCCTACTAATATTATAAACGCGAAAGTTTGTAAGTATGGATGGATGGATGTTTGTTACTCTTTCACTTAAAAACTACTGATCCGGTTTGGATGGTACCTACTTGGAATATATATATTGTCCGTGACCTGGATTAACACATAGGCTACTTTTTATCCCGAAAAATCAACGGGATCCAACGGGACGCAGGCGGAAGCTAGATTATAATATTGGTGCATGCTTTGAATAATTATAAATATGTTTTACAAAAAAATAACGGCTTTATATTCCTCCCATACAAAACGTCAATTTCATATGTAAGGACCTAATATTCAGCTAGCTTTTAGAGTAGATATGGCTCTTAGGGTAGGGCATAAGTTTGGGGTTTTCTTTTCCAAATAAATGACATTCAACCCACGGGTTGAAATCTTGACGGGGTTTGCTTCCGTGTACCTACCTAGTTTTTTTTTTGTTCTAAGATTGAATTTTACGTATGTACTTTAAATGCGTAAATTAACCAATTTCCTAGCTTTAGTGCAAGTTGATTCGATCTAGTGCTAGAGCAAGTTACAGTTGAACTATCCAGATTAAAAATAAAAATAGTGCAGATAGGTACTTACATTATATCATAGTTTTTAGGCATTTTTAAAAACTTGCAGGAAACCTAAGCTTTCATAATGTCACCAAGAAGTGCTACTTTATAAACAATTTTTTACTGAAATCTACCTGCAATTGTGATGAAGATTTTGTTATTTACTTGTTTTATCATTCGTAATACTAGGTAAGATAGAGAAGTATAAAAAACAAAAGTTTTCAATGTTGTTTTCTATTATCAAAATAATATTTTGTAGGTACCATATTTTGAAACATTCATGTGAGCAATAAATAAAATTCAAAATCATTCAGATGACGCTATAAAATCCATATACAATGGTAGACACTAAAGATACTTCGGCAACAATCAAACGACACCTTCAAGATCGGGGCTCGGTGGAGCCATCAGCACGAGGTCGAAGTTGCTGGGCGGCAGCTCAAGGGGGCGCATGCGCGGCGGCAGCGGTATCACCGTCTCTGGCATGCGTCGACCGCACGTGCCGCAGCTCAACTCAGGCGCGCAGTCCGCGTGCAGCGCAAGCGCGCAATGCGCTGTGCGGGCCGCCGCGCGCCTGCCCAGTGCCCGCCCGCAGCGCACGCACGCGCCGCGCACCGCCAGCGCTCGCCCCGCCGCCGCTAGCGCGCGCGCTAACTCTGAGTGCGCCTCGCGAGCCGCCGCATGCGCACACGCCGCCCACAAGCGCACGCGCCCCGCACCCGCCGCTGACACCTCCAGCGCGGCCGTGCGCGACAGGCACGCGCGCTCCAGCACCTCCTCCGCCGGCAGGTAGACTAGCGCCTCCAGCAGCAGTCCTGCGGGCGGCGAGTCGCCCGCGCCCCGCACCAGCCGGCCCCACATGTCGGCGGCCACGTCCCGCGGCACGGTGGGAGCGACGCGCGCGCACAGCTCAGTCGCGTCTGCGAGCGCCGCTAGCCGCAGCAGCGCGTCGAGCGCACCGGAGGAGTCGCCAGCCGCCTCGAGGCACAGCGGCTCGGCGTCGGCCGGGCCGGCGGCACGCACCGCCGCCAGCGCCTCCTCGGGCCGCACGAGGCCTACCTCCTCCGCTAGGAAGGCGCGCACGGCGGCGGGCCGGTGTGCGCACAGCAGCCGCAGGTGCGCCGCCGCCGCCTCGCCGCGCAGCGAGCCCGCGCTGCGCAGCGCTTCGCCGAAGCAAAGCGCGCGCTCGGGCGCGGCAACGGCCAGCGCGGCGGCGGCGGCTGGCGGGTGCCGCGCGGCCGGCAGGGCGGCGGCGGCGGTCGGCCGCAGCTCCACCAGCGTTGGCAGGTGCGGCGCCAGCTCGTCGGAGGGCGAGTGTCCGCGCAGGTACTCGAACAGTTGGTCGAGGTCAGTCTCGGAGGGCGATGGGATCTCGCGGAAGTGTCGCAGCGCGCCCTCCAGGTTCCGGCTCTCGGCCTGCAGGTGCCAAAGCAGGCGCGCTCGCGGCGGCGTCGGCTGCGTAGCTGCAAGGCGTGGCCGCAGGGCGAGCCAGGCGCGGTCGGCGCGCTCGCCGTTCGTGTTCGCCGCCAACTCTACTAGCTCGCCGAGCAGCGCCTGCTCGGGAGGTAGCGCGCCCGTCTGCAGCTGCCCCACTAGGAACTCTAAGATCTCGATGCGGTCGCAATCATCCTGAAATAAAAACGTCATTATAAATGCAAGTTTTACTTGCCCATGTAGTGCTCTGAGTGAAAGAAGCTTCGTTTTTATAATAGGCTCTCCACTACCTACATAATCCTATACTGTAGAATCTAATTTGAACTCCAATTTATCCTTATTTTATTTATCTTTGTTCGTTTATTCCATCCAGTCCTACTAGTACCTAGTTCGGTTATCTAACTGTTTGGACAAAAATATTCCAAATTGTTGTCTAAAATACTGTAAGATCTATTGTTATTGTTACTTACAACAGCTTTACCTTGCCGCCACTTAGTACTATTTGGGTGTTTTTTGAACCATACTTTTTGACCGTTTACAAATCCTAGTTAGTAAGTGCTGCATTTTCAGAGTTGCCCCCTTCTCTCTTATTATGATAATACAAAAACAAGGTCGGATACCAGATATCCGTTTCATCTCTAATATGTTTATAGGAAAATGTGTTTTTTTTTCTACACTGCAACATTAAAATAAACTTACAAGGCTGGTTTTATAAGTATTCCTACAAATAGTAGCTGACTTAAACAATGAACTAGGTGGTATCGACTGGGGCTCTCTCTTAAGCCCTGTGTCAATTGATGAGTGCATACAACAGTTCTACCAAACTCTTTATGATCTACGTGATAAGTATGTCCCATCTAAACCGGATATGTCTAATAGCTATCCGCCTTGGTACTCACCTGTACTTAAAAAAGTTATTAAAGAGAAGTATAAGTTCTTACGTAAATTTAAAATCTATGGCAATCAATCTGATTATTTATCTTTCTCCTATCTTCGTAATAAGGTAAAAACAGTTGAAACCCAATGCTTTAATGATTATATGTCTCATATTGAGGATTCCATTAAATGTAGCCCTAAGTCTTTTTGGACTTACGTTAAAAGTAAATCGAATTCTAAATCTCTGCCACAGAACATGACCTTAGCTGGGCGCAAAGCTGCAACAGGGGATGAGATCTGCAATTTCTTCTCTGACTATTTTTACTCAACTTTTTCAGATCCTTCTCTTAACCATCTAATTGTTACTCCTCAAGCTCAATTTGAAGATACACCTATTCTTAACGGCGATATTTCCTCAATTGAAGTTGATTGTCATATGATATTTAACAAACTTAAAAAACTTGACGCTAGTAAATCTGCAGGCCCTGATCATATTGCTATATTGCTTATAAAATGTGCAAAAAATATTTCAGTCCCACTATCACTACTTTTTTCTAAGTCCTTTGCCCAGGGCACTGTACCCATCATCTGGAAGTCTGCTTTTGTGACTCCAGTTCACAAAAGTGGGCCGAAAACTGAGGTTCATACTTTGGAGAGGAAGTCTCTTGTACGTGATCTTGGGGTTGTCCATGATACCAAATTACTGTTTGATGAGCATATTGATTCTATTATCTCAAAGGCTTACAAAGCCCTGGGTTTTATTTTTAGAATCTCAAAGGACTTTAATAATATTAAAACGATAAAAATCTTATACTGCACCTATGTGCGAAGTACTTTAGAGTACGCCTCACAGATCTGGAACCCTACATACACTACCTATATTCACAGGATTGAACAATTGCAAAAGAAATTTGTACGGTATTTGAATTTCCGAACTAAGACGTACTTACACGACTGAATTGTCTTGTAAAAAATATCATTTACTTCCTCTTGGTAGGTACTAGACGTGACATAGCAGACGTACTATGTCTGGGCAAGTTGGTAACTGGCCAAATAGATTGCCCAGAATTGCTAAGCAGGTTGCATTTCTACATTCCAAAGAGATCCTGAAGATGTATTCCTACTTTCAGCCTTGACTTTGTGAGTACCAATTATCGTAACAATTCTTATTTATTGCTTGCGTGTGACAAATATAATAAACAGCATAGTGCTATAATTGACCTGTTCGGCTGCAGCGTGCCAAGGATGAGGCGTCTGTTGAGCTCTGAATTCTTTGATTAATTTATTTACTTTACATTCTGTTTAAAATGTTAGTACCTAATTTACCTACCAATTTAGCTGGTGTCAAATAGGTTAGTTTGTACCATGGGGTCCCATTCAGAACAAAGAAAATATAGTTCTAATTACGTCTCAATAGATGGCGTAACCTGTATCAATTGAGTTATAACATGGTGAATTTCACAAAATAACATCAAAAATGTTACCAATTTAACTTATAATCAACATGTTTAAATCAAACATTGACTAATAGATCGCATTATAACGAATTTTACAAAACTACCTTTTCCTAGTAGCAAATTCTTGTACTACGTTAAGAAACTAGAGGGCGCTTGATTTAATTACAAAGTCCCGATGAACAGCTACATACAGTGACGGCGTAAGGATAGGAGAGGGAGAGGTGGGGGCGGCGCGGCGGTCTGGTCGGGTGAATTCATATTTACTATTAGGTAATTTAATTTCTGTACTAATGTACATAACTCTCATTTACATGTAATAAAGTACAACTTAACTCGCACAGCACTGAATGCCTAGAATATTCATCTAAATTTTCTAGTATCAAACTTCAAACGGCCGTATCTCTTCTTCTTCTTTTAAACCTATATGGCCTGAAGCCGTATCTCGGAAACTACTAATCCTAGAGTTCTCGTTCTAAAACTAAATGAAAGGTGTGATCACGATCTAAATTTTTGATGACAGCTGTCAAACTTCAAACGGCTATACCTCGGAAACTACTAAACCTAGAGTTGTCGTTTCAAAATTAAATGAAAGGTGTGATCAAGATCTACATATTCGATGACAGCTGTCAAACTTCAAACGGCTATATCTCGGAAACTATTCACCCTAGAGTTCTTGTTATTAGCATTTTGTTTCTAAGTGTTTGTCTATTGTGTTTTTAAGAGCTGTAAGTTTTCCAAAAATAAATAAATAAATAGTATTTTAAGAGCAACTCTATTAAAAACTAAATACTAACGGTCGGTGGTGCTGCGGCAGTAATAAGGGCGCGCGCCACTCGCAGGCGATTGTGCTTCGCGAGCGGACCCGCGAACGGAGGCTCGCGCGAGCTCTGCTCAAGCAGCCGACGCGTCTCCGCAGCCGAGTGCGACACCAGCGCACGCAGCGGCGACCGCCCGCTACTGCCCTGCAACAAGTAAGACGTATTCTACCACTGAGTCGAGTGTCGCGTCGGTTCACATTCAGACGAGCACCTCATCCAGCAGCGCGTGCAACGCGTCGTGTCGGGCGGAAGGGCGCCGATGGTCGGCCAGCGGACGACCGCCGGCGGCGCGTCCCGCCAGCGCGTCCGCCGCCGCCAGCACCAGCGCAGAGCCCGCGCAATGGCACCTCCCGTCAACGGACGCCGAGCAATTGTCCGACACGTGTGATGACAACTCGCGGAGCGCGTCACTCCAACCACCTTTAAATAATGCGAAACATTCCAGTTAGATTACAGTACCTACCTACCTACCAACTAACTTTATTACGTAACTTACGCAAATAAATCATTAGGTTCATTGTTTAGTGTTCACACATTAAGTCACATATTTCTATCAGCAAAGATTTGTCATTAGCTTTCAGTTTACCACTAGGTACGTTTCTAAAGTAAAAACGACGTTGATTTTCGTAATAAAATAAATTCATCAAAGTCAAAGCTAAGTTACATACAAGAGTCGTAGATTGGTTATTTATTACAAACTTGGCAACGTTTGCAAGGCTCAAAGCTGAGCCGCGGGTCTTCTAAGGTCTACGAGTTTGTATTGTAATAACGCTGATCTTCGTTCGCTTCGCTCACACGTTCAATGAAATGGATCAGCCAGCGACGCGTTGCTTACCTATAGCTGCAGCAATAGCTCCGACTCCGCGCCACAGTCTCTTTTCGCGGGTAAAGACGCTCGCCCGATGCGGATCTAATGACGTTAGAGGCAAGGATGCGACGACTCTTTCTACGAGAGTCGGCTCGAAGTCTGCCAGCCGCTCGATTAAAGCCTAAAGATAAAACAAGAATAAGTGAACAACCCGATTATTCATGCATTTCGCCGATTACCTCCTGGTATACCTCACCAAAGTCAAAATCAAAATGCTTTATATCACACTTGCTGCTCCACAACGTCCGATTACATGTCATGCAAACCCACTGCAAACCTAACCGAAAGCAAGTCAATAATTCGTATACGTACCTAAGTACCTCGCGCCGGAAACGCGTACACAATGTCGTTTTGTCGGGCTAACGTTTTCAGCGCCAACACTTGTGTGAATCGTTAATAAAGATCTAAAGATTTGTTGTTAAGTATCAAACTCGGACAAGTGTTGACGGTGGAAACGCGGTTATTATATACATTCACAGAATTGTTCATATTTTGTGTACCTAGGTAGATGTTTCGGGTGTGGAAACTCACGGCAAGTGTTGGGAGATTTGAACACACAATTCATACAAGTAACAACAACAACTTCCAAAAAAATTTAAATATCATACACGTTCAAGTGTTGACGATACGTCATGGTAGGTAGGTACAATATTATACCTACATGTTTGGCTGTAGACAGTGTTGTGGAAGCCCGCATTTACAGTTTCAATATAAAAGCCACAGGAATAAACGAAACATCATGATCACTTATACTCTTAACGCGTGCACACTATGCCCATGCCGCTGCCGGCATTAATGCCGCAGACTTATCCGCGGAAATAATGCCGGTAGCGGCATGGGCATAGTGTGAACGCGGTACCTAATAGATTTAGTATACTCGGTCTGTGCTGATACCTGAGAAGAATCCGGTGACGGCAGCATATTACAGAGTTCCCCACGAACTACGGCGTCGCCCAGTGCCTCCACAAAGACATTTTCACACGAGCATCGCTCCCACAACTTTGTCCATAGCTCATCACTGCAATTTTTTTGGTATTATGTGAATAAAATAAGCTAGATAACATTTTATTTTTAAAGGAATATCAGGATTTGAAAGGAATATATTTACTTAATATCATTTATCTGGCTGGGTACCTACCACCTACCTATGTAGACAATGTACCTAGACTGTACATTATGTAGGTAGCGCCTGCCTACATACCTACTGTGCGTTGAGATCATATACAATTTCTCATTTCATTGGTATTTAAAAAAATATACTTAGGTAGGTACTTACCTAAGGTCATATTTAATGCATAACTTCACAACTTGTTCTGCAACATTCTTGCTATTCAAAATATGCGGTCGCTGCGAGATGTTTTCCATCAGCCTTATGGCTAGTGATTTAGCGTCGGATCCGCGTGTAGTACTGAGCAGTTTAAGCGCTTGCAAATGGCGGCCAGCAGCGAAGAACGCTTGAGCTCGAGTTAGAAGGTCCCTCGGCCGAACTCGGACTACGCCGCGGCGACCGAGGAGGAATAGGGCTCCGTCCGAGACACACGCGCCACCCAACGCACTGCCGCCAGCCACGCACATAGCGCGGGACACGCGCCCGTCTGTCCAGTGCCCCTGTTGCAGAATACTACAGCAGTAGGTACCTACCAATACTGGTAGCGATGATGAAGGCCTCTGCTGCGCTTTCAGCCATCATCATAGCCGCCAGCAATGTAATGCAGTCATTACACACCGCGACATGGGGCAGTGATGTTGTATCACAGTCTACAATGCGTAGTTAGGTAGTTCTTTCTTTCTGTACCATAATAAAAGTTTCTTACCTTGAAAAAAGCTGATGCATAAACCGGTTCAATACGAGAGAGTTCCAATGGTTTATCATAATCATCACCCCACAGCCGTAAATTTTCGTCCCTGTCGAACACGGCCAGAGAACCGCCAAGCCAACCCATCCAAATAGGAATTGTTTGGAGATCTACTCGTTGAAGCAGCCTTATTGATATACAAGACCCTGTGATATTTAAGGAGATCCATTGAAGTGTGGTTGCTCGAGCGCAGACGAGTACTCGTTCGTCGGTTTCGCTCCAGTGAAGCAACGGGAGAGTCTCAGGGGGCCCGGTGAGGGGCATGCCTGCCGCTCTTCCGCCCGCTACCACGATAGCTCGCGTGAGCGTCGCCAGCGCCAGCACGCGACCGCACCGCGCCGACATCGCAAACACTTCGCCTCGAGCTCCCGAGAACAAGCACGAAGTTCTGGCGGAGCGTACGCCGAGAGGCCGCGAGAACTTTATCAACCACACAGATCCACCGGTATCTAGTGCGAGCCCTGAAGTTGCTGCCCACGTTACCCGTAATATACCCCACATTTCCCCGCCAAGCGTGATTCGTCTCAGAATGATCCCCAGTGTGCTCTCATACTGACATAGAAGCCCTCTGGCGTACCCAGCTAAAAGTCTTGAGCTGTCCTTATTGTATGCAAGTGATGCAATGGCACCGCATGACTCAATATTGGAGTTACAGACCCATTTGAGTGTTTGGTCATAAAATGATAAGACTTTGCCTTGAGCTGTCCCTACAGTGATCTTTCCATCTGTTCCCACATCTAAAGCTGTGGCTGCACCAGCAGATGATCTTTCCTGAAAACACACAAAAAGCTTTACTGATGAGTTGCATAAAATATAATTGATCGAGTGAGTGAAGCGAACAAACATCTTAGTGACAACTTGGACAAAAATCCTTTGTATGTTTGTTCGAGGAGAACTTTCAAACCGCTTGTCCAATCTTCACAGAAATTGGTAGGTCTACAGATAGCACTCTTAAGTTTTACTGGTTTTGTTAAATTAAGTAAATTAACCTATAATAGCATAGATTGCACTTGTTTATGATGGGATGACATGATTATGGCATTTTGTTTACCAGTTATTTCAAACTGTCTCATAAACTGTGATTATAACTCGGAATGACTGTAGGAGCAAATGGAGACTGTTGTTACCAATAAATTCTTTTAAGTTTTAATTTGATAGCCATAATAATGTGTTTGCCATAATGATTGTTTTTATTTTACCTGCGCTTGTTTGATCTGCTGAGACACAGCCAGCAAGAAATCCACTTGAAGTGCAGTACAGGTGGTTGGTTCTTCTTCACTTTTAGCATGTTCATTCTCTGCTCCGTCCTCTGTGGATAGCACTTCTTCCAATGTAGGAGCCTCACTTGCGGGCAGTGCATACTCAATTTCATCCAACTACAAATTTTAAAATAATAGGTACTGAAGGATTCAACCTATATAAATAAAAAATAGGTACCTACCTAGGTATATAAAACCATTGGTGGAACAAAGGGGCGTTTCTCACCTCTTCAATGTCAAGATAATGAAGACTATCAACTGACTCCAAGTCTGAGTCCAATAATGATTGCACTGATGGGGTTTTTAATAAATCCATTGTAGAGCAGTGACAAACAAAGGACACTAAATGACATCCAAATAAAAAAAAATAATTAATAAATCGGGACTATCAGCGCAGACTACCAAAAGAAGGGGAATAGAATAGGGCTACTAAGTAGGTAGGACGTACTATTTTATAGATAAAGGTACGTAGTACATAGGTATTATTTGTAGGTAGGTACCCACCTACCTACTAATGTTCTATCTAAACCAAAACCACCTCTTTCTTTCTTCAGAACACACTTCAGCTCACTCAGGTAAAATCTTAGTCATAGAAAAAGAATACTCTACATCTACAAGAAGTTATAGGAAAGGAATTTATTTTTAGTGTAGGATGCACTTGCACAGGAAAAAATGGCCAGCCTTATTAGTTATTTCTACATACAACACCTATGTGTGCGTTTTATGTAAGTACACTAAGTACTAGCTGTAGCGCCCGCGGCTTTGTCCGCGTGGTAGGTACTCAGTAATAAAGCAACATACAAACTACGCTTCCCGTGGACTTTATAGCGGGATCTTAAGTAGGTACCTACCTACTTAGCTACTTCTTTAAATGTGGCTTCAGAGGCTGGTATTTTTTACCTAGGTACGCTATCTCCCTTCCTACCTACACCTTTCGTAGGTATTTTTTTTTTTTAAGGACATGCTAGGTACCTAAGCTTGAAACAAACCGATTTTTCCATACAAACTTTGACAACTAATAGCACAGCGAATTAGTGTTAGGCTAGTTTTTTTTAAATACAGTTCTTATTTATTTAGATTGATGAATATAGGTACGTGCCAATTTTGGTATTTATAACTTCAAGGAATACGATTTTGCATACTAACGTTTAGACCCAGTTTGACCCAGTCAGAGGTTAAATTTGTTAAAATCTCGTCTTAGCGGGTGCCTATGCCATGTAAAGAAAGTACATTCCAAATTTCAGCTCTCTAGCTTTAGAGACGGCCTGAAGCGTCATAGATAAGTCAGGTCCCTCTTCTTTTATATATGCAATTTCATGTATAACTTTGGTGTTTCCATACCGATTTATATGATTATTTTTTATGGAATAGTTAATAATGTTAACTTTTTTAATTAGGGATGACTGAGAGTGTTATAAACGTAAGAGTAGACCAATATAATCAGAAAGCTTCGAACTGCTAAGCTATCGGGAGTTACACGTGTTATTGTGAGTCAACCATAAAAGATAGACATAGTATGCTGTCGTGGGATATTTTTTATATAATTTTAAGGAGAAAATTTCCGTCATACATGATTTCTGTGTAGTTTTAACCATTAAGGTTGCACACGCGACGGAAGCTTAAAAAATGGAGTAACTTCTCCCGTTTTCCCAACATTTCTCTTCACTGCTCTGCTCCTATTGATTGTAGCGTGATGAAAAGTATACTACCTATAACCAGCTCAGGAGTATGAAAAATAATTGTAGTACCAAGTTTCGTTAAAATCCGTCGAGTGGTTTTTGTTTCTTTAGCGGTTAGACAGACAGACAAACAGACAGAAATTTTACTGATTGCATTTTTGGCATCAGTATCGATCCCTAATCACCCCTGATAGTTATTTTGGAAGTATATTTCATGTACAGAATTGACCGCTCTACAGATTTATTAAAAGTATAGATAAACGGGCATTTGTGTGCTTATGCATGGTTTTCCCACTGTTCATTCCATGGTTGTACAAAAACCATTCGAAGCAAGCAGCTAATGATACTGAATGATACTTTACAGGTTCACAGTATGAAATGTCAGATTTGAGCACAGACGAAGGATCACAATGGACAGAGTGAAATCTTTGGTAGCGTGTCAGTTTTATGTTGGTGTGAGTTTCTAAATTTACATTAGTGTGCATGAGTAGGGAAGAGATACTATTACGAAATATATCGATAAAAAATGGTCGCATACTCGTACTAATCTCGAAACACACTTACCCACACATGGCTCGCTATTACTATTATTTAAAAATAAGACTGAAACAGGGTTTTAAGTTACAGAACCTAAATAATAGCTCTTTACTCTTTGTATTCAATGACTTAAATCCTGTTTCATCCACAGGTTTCTTACTTCTGGACATTTCGGAAACCTAAAACAAAATATTTTATTAGTAACTAATAAATAGGATATTTCTCTATAGAGGTAACCCGTACCCTGCAGTGGGACGCATAAAACGGTTGACACGACGCGAAATGTCAATTAATGATAAAAACTGCCATTTTAGGGTGCCGGCGTAGGTAAATAGGATTTTATTATAGGTAACACAAACAAGGGTTAAATATAAACAAAGGATAAATCAACATGGTTGTAAATATCGATAAAATCTTAAGGACGCTGCAGGCACATCACTAGCCTGGAGGCGTAAAACAATGTATTTATTTATCATGAATTAAAGCTTTAAATCCACAGTTAACTACGACTATTTGGTAATTATATGATGCCAGGGACGTATATCTTTCATGTAAAATACATCACTTTAAAACTTCATAAATTAAGATATTATTGCCAAAAAAAACTTACGTGTGAAATGATAATTATGGGTCTTTTACTCCACCTTTGGTTGTTCTTGATGGACAGAACACAGCACAACACGACATATTTCTTTATACTAATGAATATTCGTTTATAATAACAATCTTTCTGAATTATTTTAGCCTTTTTACGTAAACCGGTAGCAATGTTGTGACCGACTAGTCGGTCACAAATGGACACGAAGTACACAGAAAGCGCGGAGTTGCCAAACTTCCTATAGCTTTCTCTTTTACTCAACGTGATTATCATAGTAATAGATAAGAAAACAAGGCAATGCGTTGACATGACGGACGGGCTGGCAACGTCTCTATGGCTCCGTCCATTGTGATCCTTCGTCTGTGGATTTGAGTGCTACCTACAAAATGCAAACATGCAAACATAGATTAGTCCGCCATTTTGTTGTTAGAAATAAGGCTGGCCATTTTATACTGTCAACGTCAAGGATTTCGGATGGGATGAGTTATTGTATCAGTGATCCGATCGATTTAACCTTCTCTTCTCATACCTTTACGCAAACGCAAACGACGGATTGCATATCACATAATTCATTGCCCTACAATAATTGGAACGACGCTATATCTCAACGTGTAGTACCTACCTACCTGACAGGAAGTGTAAGTTAGCAAAGTGGGACAATTCTTTCCGTAGGTACAAAGTAGGTAGCCATCTTGTTCAAAGAAACTTGAATACAAAGGCCATCGTAAGATTTAACGTAAAAGCACCTGAATAATCATGTCAGAAGGCAACCCAAAGGATCCTCCTTTACAAACAATAAACGGCATGCCGCCGAATCATAACCCATGGATGTATGGCATGTATAGCCCATACAATGGTTATCATGGTGTTTATCCACCACAATATAACAACTACTTCAACCACATGGGCAATAATACAGGATTTCCAAACGGTCTACATCAATTTCATCAAAATCAAGATCGTGGTCATCCCCAATTTTCAAAACCTCCTCCCTCGGGTCCACTACTGGGAATGTCACCTCTTGACACTAACCATCCATTTTTTAATCAAACTCCAATAAGATTTAATCTAAACAGTGTAAAAAAACCCTCACCCTTGTTAAATGAAAATCCGCTCAACAGTAATAATAATTCTAAAAAGAAGCGCAAAAAAAGTAATAATGATAAACAACCAAATTCGGAACCAGCATCATTTGGCAATGAGGTTGATCCACCTCTGCCGGCCCAACCCCCTCCCCTGCCCCCGCTACCTCCGCCCGAAGATCCCCAGCCCCCTCCACCCCCACCACCACCACCCCTGGAAGTCCCACTGCCTCCTCCAATAGCCACTGAAGACATCCCAGAACCACCAGCAGAGCCTGCAAGCTATACTGACCAACATGAGACTGATGCTAACAAGGGTCATCATCTTAACATTCTAAACTCACAGTTTCCAAGCTCAGCCGGCCTATGGCCAGACAGCCTTGAAAGGTACATCAAAAGATGCTATGTGAAATGCAAGTCAAGTGGTGATCGTGACCAAATTGATATATGCTTGAGGGGACGTATTACAGCAGCAAGTGCTAAAGATGAATTATGGACTAGGAATTGGGATAATGAACCAATACCTAGTGTTCATAGTGAACGTAATAACTTGACTGTAAAGTCCAATAACTTGAGTGTTAAGCCTGTACGTGGTACTTTGAGTTTATATCAGAAATGTGAGAATATAGCTGAGTCAACTAAAAGCCGATCTGGTAGAAATTTTAATGGACATAAAAATTCTCCACAAAGGAGACGCAGGCCATATTCAAGGAGCAGATCCAGAAGTCCTCCCAGGAAAAGGCTGAGGTAATAACTATTGCATAGTGCTTCTTAGCATGTTAATTCTCCACATTTGATATCTCATCCTAGTTCTAAGCTATGTATTTTAAATTTTATGAATTATTGTTGGATTGAACAAAGTGAACAAAGATTAGTGTCAATTCGGCGTTGTATGTTTGTTCGAGCATAACTTTCAACCTGCTTATCTGATCTTTGGTTAGATTGAAATTGGTGGAGCTATTTTCAAGTTATGAGGATATTCATTAGCTCTGAAAACCAGTTTTAAGGGAACTCTGGCATCATTGCAGTTTGAAACATTTAGATAATTTTAAAGTTTTCTAATTGGCATTGATTATTTTGCATTCCAGCCACTCTTCCACATCAGGAGATGAAGTTGAGGAAAGGAAGCCTTCCAAAGGCAAAGGTCGACTCAAAGTAAAGGACAGGTTATCTTTAGATCAAAAGAAACCAGATAAGTATAGTAACAAAAATGCTAAAAAGAAACAATATAATCAGTTTATTGTGGAGGATATTCATGGGAATGCTGATAGGCTCCAAAAGAGAGCTGAGAGATTTAATGGTTCGACTAATGTTCCCACCATAGCAAGCTCAGTGCAAGGTGGCAGTAAGAGAGCTGAAATATCCATTAGAAAACCTATTGTTCAAGATACAGAAGGAGATTATGAGTTGAATAACATGCACATTGTCGGTACATGTTTAGATGTGGAGAAATCTTTTCTGAGGTTAACAAAAGCACCTGAAGCTTGTGAAGTACGTCCAGTCCATGTACTTATCAATTCACTCAAAAATGTTAAGGAAAAGTGGATTGAAAAGCAAGACTATAGATATACATGTGATCAGTTGAAATCAATTAGACAAGATTTGACGGTAATTATTTGTTATGAATTTGATTTTATTGTCTTTTTAGACCCGTTTCACACATTCCATCCCGTTTGCCGGGTACCTTGCAGGGCTGCAAGGCATTGGCATAGGTTTATTATAGTTTTAGATCTTATTTGTCAGCACAGCATGTATAGAAAGTGATAAACATCAATTTATATTTTCAATAGCTAAACTTTTAATTTGAGCCTCGGTGGGCGAGGACATTCGCACTTGACCGGACTTTATTTCAATAAGAAACCTACCTCATATCATAAAAAAGTTAGTTGACATTAAGTCCTGATTATGTATGGTAATCAAGGTGTTTTGGTATTTGTATGAAAAACTGCATTATGTTCAGAATAATTTAGAAAAAGCATATAAAATCAATATAATGTATCCTTTTGAAACTTAAAAAAAAAAAGTTAAATATCTGTAGGTACCTACTTGAGCTTTGTACATCCTAATTGTGTCTTCACTTATAGGTAAGCCACACATTATCATGATCCTCTATAGGTATAAACTCGTACAACTTATCAAATATTAACTAGTTATTTGCTTTCTTTTAGGTACAAGGTATTAGAGATAGCTTTACTGTTGTCGTGTATGAAACACATGCACGAATTGCTCTAGAGAAAGGAGACCATGAAGAGTTCAATCAATGTCAAACTCAACTGAAGATGTTGTATAGTGAACTTCCTGAGGGCCGGTCAAATATGGCAGAGTTCACTGCCTACAGAATTCTTTACTATATTTTTACAAAAAATACATTGGGTGGGTACCTCTGTGATTCCTCTGTGACCATTATTAAGTGTAGGTACCTAAGTAGGCATATGCCTACTGGTTTTTTTCTATTGAAAAAATCATCGTCATTATTAGCCTGTAAAAGTCCATTGCTGGACATAGGCCTTCTCCATAGATTTCTTGAACGAATGATTTGAGCTTACACCGCTGTCGCGGATCTTCACGCCATCCTAATAACCAATGGCATCGTCAATCAGGTCATCCGTCTCTTCGTGTAATAAAATTCAAATTATTGAATGCAAACGCCAGTAATCACAGAATTTTCCTTTACAGACTTATCAACCGTGTTTCAATTTTTGTCTAAAGAGGATAGAGAGCATGAATGCATAAAACACGCTCTTGAAACAAGATGTGCTTGGGCGACTGGAAACCTGCACAAGTTTTTCTTGTTGTACAAGACTGCTCCAATTATGGGTGCCTACCTCATGGATTGGTTTGTGCAAAGGGAAAGAAAGCTCTACCTCAAATACATCGTAAAGTCGTACGTCTTACTTTTTTATAAATCCTATTTTATATTGTTCAGAGTAGTAGGTATTAGGCTGAAATGGAATGGTCAAAGTGGTTTTCCTCGGCGCGCCGCGCCGCCGCCACGTTTCAATATAGCCATGGAAATTGAAATATTTACAAGCAATATTTCATAATATTAGTTTAACTGATTTTTAATCTACTACTTTTTAACTGATTTTTACTCATAATGGTTAAAGCTAGCTATTCTTGCATACCTACCACTGAAATGTGACACGGTTGGTGGAAAATGGAGTACCTAATCCTCTAGTTGCTATCATTAGAGCTGTTCATGTTATGGCATGTTTGATTGAATCAATGAACACATGAACCACCAGACAAAATATTTAAATATTAGGAATATTTGCTCTTAATTGTGCACTTTTTACGCGCTCCAAGTTATCGGTAGACTAGACTCGGTAATGAGCAGTACCAAGTAATTACAAATTAAACACTCCCGTACTTCCCGATACCGTCGCTAGTTGCCGCTAAAAAGTGTTAGCGTCTAAATTTCAAGAATAGGCATTCTGACAAAAAAAGGACTGGATGTATTGATTCGAATAACAATCTTGAATAAGTAAGCTACCCTGCTTCAGATTTAGTTTTTGAGATTTAATACTCCTTGTGTTATCCGTTAAAATTTGTATTTCAACGAAATTTTAATGACAAACTACCTACCATTACCTACTATTCTATATTTCAACTCTAGCTTCTACGCTTCAGTTCTGGCGGAGGTGACAAACAGACGGACAGACAGACACCGGAGTGAGATCATAAGGGTTCCGTTTTCCAAAACTAGATCGGAACTATACTAGCTATGAACCTATACTAGTAACTATTCTCCACCACACAATTAGTTACAAATTTCAGTCAAGAGTTTCATTTTTTCGGAATGAACACCTAAGATGGGCATAATCACGGTCGTAATGTAATAGGCCTCTTAAAAAAAAGCTTCATAGGTTCGAAGTGAACTACTATACTTAGATGTAACAATATGATAGTAGGAAACTTTCTACCGCCAAAATATTTATTGTATTTTTGCCGGCATTGCTGGTCCGTGTATAACTAATATTTTTTTCTATATTCAGCTACAGGCAGAATGTTCCAGTGGACTTCATTGTTCGAGAATTGGCGTTCCAGTCGCGTTCTAAGGCTATTGAATTCTTGAATGAATGTCTTATATCATACACTGGCGGCGATCAAACTCAGATCGATTGCAGGGCCAGTACTCCAGCTTTAGCAAATATTTAACATTTTCTGTTATGCAGCCATCCTGTTACAGTAGCTTATTCGTGTGCAGTGATGTGAACGTCGCAGTCGCAGCACACAACAGGATGCGCCACTTTAGCAGAGCCGTGATGCCGTTGCGTTTCGTCTTATTCTCACCACATTCTAATCAGCTTTACTAGGAATAAGTTGACAGAATAAAACTTCAGCTGATAAAGTTGTGCTACGGGAAGGAAGACCTTAGTCATCTTCGCA
The DNA here is from genome assembly GCA_947507515.1 of Eulithis testata. NCBI lineage: Eukaryota > Metazoa > Arthropoda > Insecta > Lepidoptera > Geometridae > Eulithis > Eulithis testata. The sequence continues at coordinate 6,081,657 of OX382205.1, forward strand.
TCAAGATAGAACATTACACGACTCGCGTTGAAGCTGGAAGTGATAGATGCAAGTGTTGTGCACAATGAACTCTCATGGACTTCGTTAAAGACACTTGTATTGGTTATTTAGTTTTAAATTAATGTAACTATGTACAACTCGGAAAATAAAGAAATCAGTGCATGTATGTAGGTACCTATGTACCAACATTAATTATTTAAAATAATAGATAACTAATGATTTTTATATTTTTGTTTTTCTTGCACAAGATAAATAAATTATGTAAGGTATGTACGTACATACGTCATTCAATTCAAGACGCTAAGGGCCCTCCGGCGACACGCACATAAATTATATTGTTTTATTTTGGAGGTTCCACTATGGCTAGACACGATACCTACGCCGTCAAGTAGGGGGTGTGCGTTACTCCAGCAAAAAAGTGTTGAATCTGAAAATTCTAAAAATGCAGATAATTAGTGCCTACTGCCCTGTAATTGTGCCCTAAGTTTTAAATTTGTGCTTATAGCCGTTTCGGAGTTATTCAAGAAATTCACTTTTTGCTGGGTCGGGAGACTGGGGACACTTGAACACTCTTTTTATTATTGCTCTTTAGTAGCAGTAGGTAGGTCTTAATTTTTAAATAGATCTTAAACAAACGTCCGAGTAACTCACAGAGTCTTGACTGAAAACCCGGTTTTATTTTATTACGCTAAGAGAAGCGGGAAGGTAGTAATACCTACGAGCGGCGTACGGACGCATAGTACCTATAGAGGGAGTTTTAAACTTTAGCAGAAAAGCGGCGTTTCGTGTCTAATTCCGTAGGTACAATGGTAAAGTAGACTAGTAGTTAGGGACGGTAGGATAAATAATTTAGGGCTAAGGTTCTTTATTCAGAAAATTCAGATTTAATTTTTCAAAAATGTGGGAGACATACTTTACCAGCAAATAATTCTGAAATTACAGTAATCCATAGTGATAGTACAAAAAGAATGTAAGATATTCCAACTTGGTGGCTGTTAGGCAACTGATATGGCTGCCCTCCAATTTCATCCACATGAAATCCCATTGGGAAAATCACTGCAGCAAGGCAAAACACCACCACTGTAAAAATGAAACAAAAGGTAGTTCAGAATTTAGAAAAAAAAAAATGGGTTGCAACAGACGTCACACAATGGGTGCCTGCAGATGGGCGACGAAGCCAGGGCAGACTGAAGAAGCGTTGGCGTGACGACCTCGACACATTCCACAGAGCCTGGTGGGAGGCAGCCGGTGATCGTAAGAACTGGAGAGATATGGGGAAGACCATTACCCAGCAGTGGGATAGTATGAGCTAATAAAAAAATGGTTTGCATGGTTCCGAACATAAGTAAAATAATTCAAGCAGGATAGTGTATCCAAGAGCATTTCTGAATAATGATTTATCCTATTATAATATTAAACTACCTACCTAAATAATGTAATTTGTAATAACTATTCCCATAACATAAGATATAAGAACTGAGCATTGACGCCAGTATGTAGGTATAATACGTAGACAAAATACTATAGGTAGGTACTTACTTGCAGCAAATCCAACCCATCTGGCATAAGGTATTACATTTCTATCAAAATGGCTTGAAACTAGTAGAATAACCGTTGTTGTGATGCATATGCAGCCAATGAAAATAAATATTGATGCAAGTAACCATTCAGGTTGCAAATCCGGTGTGAAACAAACTTGTGGTCTGTTGTACAAAGTTATGCAGGACCACATTAGTCCCAGACGAGTGTCACCTGGAATGTAAACCATTCATGTTAGTATTTTGATAACTTTGTACTTACATTCTATCTACCTATATACGGTAGCTAACCTACACAATGAAATAGACTGTTCATTTGTTCAATCATAATAAAACACTTTTACCTTGGAAAAAGAAGCAAGTCATTAGTGAGCAAGTTATTGTAACGCTGGCTTAAGCTTCCTCCCACAATGGACAGACGGAAGGTAGGTGCCTACCTACATTAAATCTAAACACTAGGTACATACGCTTGATGATTAATGATTCCGTTCCATTGATTATTCACTAGAGGTAACTAAAATTACCTCCAACATCTGTGATGATCCAGTCAGGCATTGCAAGACTCACTATAGCAAAAACATCTGCAGCCATAAACAAAGTGCCTGAAATCACGGTTAGCTTATCCATTTTTACTATTAGCAGTTCCAATTTGCTAAACAGCGACTTCACTTCATAGTGATTCTTACGAATTGATTTTGTTTGTTTACAAATATTACAACACAAAACGAAGGATCCATATATTACGCAGCGTGATAATTTGTACCACAGTAAAATACATCCCAATAATACGCGACATATAATCCAAAACATGTTTTGAATTATCGTGCTATACAGTTTTTTTGGTACAATGTTCAATATCATGTTGAGGAACAAAATGAGAGCGCGTCGTAGCCCGCGTTCTAGACCCTTAGGCTAAGGACTCAAGAAGCGGTTTTCACCCGCGTCCGCCGTGGTTGCGGGCCCGCAGCCTTTGTAGAATAGTTGATTCTAATGAATAGGTTACATGCTATTCTTAAATGTTTGCTAACAGTTAATAGATACTTAGGAAAATCTTTCCTATTTACTAGTATATACCTAGGTAGATATCTACCTACCTACCTACTTACTTATCTAACAAAGTTGGGATGAATTAAAATTCTTACCTCAATTCAATATCATTTTTATTGCATAGGTAATAAAGTTACATAAAAATATTTCACTGCCGTTATTCAAGCCATTTGTCGTCGTTTGTTCTCAAGTTAGGTAGGTAGGCCTACTATTAAAAATAACAGATTACTACTACCTAGGTACCTACCTATCTCTAATCTACCCAATGCTAAAACTAATTGGTTCTGTGGTTTGGATAGGATCCGTTCTCATCATTATAGCTAGAGGCTCTAGGCTAGAGCTAGACTAGGCTGCAGCGGTCGGGGCAGCGCTGTTGACAGTGTTGCTCGTCGCCGTAGAGTTGGTATCATCGGGTTCATCTATTTGTAGCCACGGCATACGTTTTTGAAGTTCTTGTCTGAAATTATTAGAAAAGTCAGCGACGAAAAACTTGAGCACGTTGACTGTGCCATCTATCAGTTCCTCGCGACCAAAAATCAATAAGTTCGTTGCTAAGGTGCCTGATTACCTGTATTTTGGATGACTGATTGCGTAAACCCATGGATCTATACAGGCCACCGCCTTACAAGCTACTGCAGGTATCATTGTTACCTAAAAACATGAAAATTCAATTAGGTTGGCAGTTGGCACCTGCGCATCATATTTTTATAGGCTCTAGTTATATTTTTTACTATCTACTTATTTTAGCCTAAGATATACCTAAAGTCAAGCCTAAGGTAGGTAGATGATGGATATAATCTACCTAATACCGCGTGCACACTATGCCCATGCCGCTGCCGGCATGTATGCCACTTTAGTGTGCACGCGGTATAAGCACATTCTTTTACTAAGTGGGTAGGCAGACTTTTGTTTTCAAATTAAATTATTTCATAGGTACGCGATAAGTGGGTAGGAGTATTTGCAACATTACTTACACCGGGGGTTAGTAGCTGCTGATCTCCGAAGGCTCCTATAAGCGCCATTACGCCGTACGGCGTCCACGATGCCACAAACAGGAAGCACACGGTGAGCGCTGCCTTGGCTATCCTAATTTCAGCAGACTCTGCTCCAGCTTGTTGGTTAGCACGTAGCGACTCTACATTCATCTTTTTCGCTTGCTCTCTGTAAAAAGTTTGACCATGTAAAAATGGCCTTATACCTACTTTATTTAAGACTAGGTCTGTGTTCTTTTACGTAATGTTCTATTTGATTTGTTATATATATATATATATATATATATATATATATATATATAGTTATATATTAAATTATATAGTAGGTATAGCTCTTAGTTTGTAAGATAAATATTATTCCCTGTAATGTCGCACGCCAACCTCCTCACTACACCACCACGTTTGTGTTGGCTGGCAGACAATGCTTTCAGCATTCAGTCCACCCTTTGTAACAAATTTATAATTTTGTGCAATAAAGTATTAAATAAATAAATAAATAGGTGCCGCCCGCGACTTCGTTCGCGTCCCGTTGGATTCCGTTGATTTTTCGTGATAAAAAGTAGCCTATGTGTTAATCCAGGTCACGGACAATATATATTCCAAGTTTCATCCAAATCGGATCAGTAGTTTTTACGTAAAAGAGTAACAAACATCCATCCATATACTCACAAACTTTCACGTTTATAATATTAGTAGGATTTTTTGTACAAATGAAAGCATTTAGAACGAACTTGATTCACCACTGTCAGTGTCTGGGCGACCGTCTGACTCGACGGTCAATCAGCGACTTGAATCAAACAAGGAATCTTATGAGGTCCTCCCAGACATACTTAATTTTTTAGACGATGCGGGCCCTCAACCGCGGAGGGTGCGGTTAAAAACCGCGTCGTGAGTTCTTAGCCTGGTTTCGATACCCTATGGGTAAAAAGGTTCTATGGCTACTAACCTGAGCGCAGCTTCATGAGCAAACACCTGCTTCACGATACCGCTGTAGAAGTAAATGATCATCGACATAGGGAAAACGTAGCTGCACGCGAATATGCACGCCACGAACAGTTTGGTGTCGAACGTATTGGTCAAGTAGTCGAACGAACAGGAAGTTAGGTATCCCTCTTAAACAATATGAGAGCCAAGTAAATTAATGTTCACTTAATATAGGAAATACAAAGATGGTGACACCGACAGAGGCTATACCTGGAACATATCGGCCCCAGATTTTGAAGAGCGGCAGCAGAGCCCAAGGAGTTGCGTAGATCCAGGTGAAAGCGATCATCAGAAGTACTTTTCCTCTTGACAATCTGCCATCTAAAGGTCTGGTTATCGTAGAGTGCCTATTAAAGAGATAAAGGGTTATAAGCAAGAGGTACCTACCTACCTACGTTATCTTCAGTCTTCTAAAAATATTTCGGGGGTTTTCTTGTCGAGCCTTATTCGCTTTTGGACTTAACCAACAAATTACGATAGTAAATAAACCGCAGGCTTTGTAATTTGAAAGATACCTAATGGGCACTTAAAAAAATGTCACCTCCCCCACCCCTTGAAATGCACTTTGTTTTATGATGCGACTGGTCTTTTTACGCTGGAATATAATAATTACCTATGTTTATCCCATAAAAATTTCATCAAAATTGGTTCAGTAATAGGTAGTAGTTCAGTACCTAATGGGTAGGATGATGATGGCAGTTCATTGGGCCTGTTCTATTGACCGTAAATAGGTAAAACCGAAACGTCACAGGACATCAAAAACCGCAAAAAAAAAGACTTTCAAATCGGTTCATAAAAGCCGCAGTTCTGAGGTAAAAAAAAAATACAACTGAATTGAGAACCTCCTTTTTTTGAAGTTGGTTAAAAACTGTCTACCTAATCTGTTGATTTACTAAATTACAACCTTTTTGAGGTTCGTGGTAAGCAGGCCGCTCCACTGCATTCACTGACCTGTCGTACGCGATGCAAGCGTTTGTCATACCAGCTCCGATCCCACTATACGCACCCATCAATGCAAATGCTTGGCAGGCCATATTTCCTAACGCAAAGCCCCTCATAGCACTGTTGTAGATAAATATGGGTGCTTTCGCCATCATAATAAAATCTAAAATCGCTAGTTGTAGAATTAGTAGATTACTTGATGTTCGTAAGCTCTTCGTCCTGCAACAAATTAGTTACTTAGTCCGTCTCAAAATATATTGGAATATCTTGGTAATTTGACTAGGCTGAGATGATGGTATTAGTGGTATAGTATATGTCCTGGGCAAGTCTACTCTATCTAAACTAAGTCGCACTACACTACAGCGCAGCGTCCCATTTATAAGGGCGTGGGTAAAAAGTTGCCCCTGACGACGCTGCAATTATTATGTAAGTATGTCCAGTGATATATTCCAGAAATCCCCACCAATAAATCCCTACCAGTGGGGATTTATGTCCACCTTATAAAAACAATAAAAAAAAAATCATATTAGGTAGGTCTAAGTATTACTAATACGCTCAGAGGATCTAGGCTAGGCAATCGTAAAGTTAGCCGTTTCGATTCGCAAAGGAGCTTCTAGGAACTATTCACAACGGTAACTTCTCGAGGCTGCAGGGAAAATATAGGTGTGGTTATAACTCCATGGGGGAAAATCGTCGTTGTTAATAAAATTATTATCAGCCTAGAGAAGTGAGTGATATGCCCTACAGATTTCAGGGAATCGGTTGAAAATTATCTATCTTTCGACTAATAACAAAATTACTCACGTGGAAAATATAAAAATGACCAGTCCATTTCCGAGTAGGGCGGCTGCCGTGAAGAATATGTAAAGCAGCGCGAGGGCCGTGTGTGCGGAGGCAGGTGGCGCCGGGTACGAGAGCCAGTGCTCGGGCACCGCGGCGAGGTCTTCCCCGGTGAGGCCTGCGCCTAGCATCTCCATCTCACCGGCACCACCCGATCTGTATATTCAACATCTCAGCAGGACAAAGATACTACATAATCAGCAGACTAACTATTTTGTGCAGTATCCTCAGGTACTTACTTTAGTGCTGAGAAATGAGCGCCATAGTAGTAACTTTCTGTTTGATTATCCATAATGCGGGTTCGTTGTGAGCAGTCCTCGGCGGTAGTGCGTCCACTCCCCTGACTGACTGCTAGCGTAAGCCCGTGCTTCTTCAGTTTATATCAGTTATTTACTAACGAGATCCAACGGATAATCCCCTTGACACCCTTCATAGGATTAGCCGAGGTTTTGGCTCGCACACTGACACAGATTTATGTTTATTGAGGCAGTATAGGGCACGATCCCATGCATCGCAATACCTACGAAGCAGGCATAGTAGCGAAACCATACAATCAAACTTTATAAAGTTTGATTGTATGGTTTCGCTTCATACAATTTATTATTACTAGTTATACAAACTACTGAACCGATTTCTTTGAAACTTTTATAGGACTAACCTGGAAGTCCTTTCAGATAAAAATTAAATCGAAGTCAGCTAATAAATAGTCACTAGTGTAGCATACATTAAAAAACTTAGTAACGTAATGTAATAAAATGTGCTTACCATCGTCAACAAAATTTAATAGACATTACAACAGCCATTTTTGGGATTGAGTACACATTTCTATTAACAAAATTACGTCTAAAAGGGGTGGCTTAATAATATTATTGCTTACTTATAATTGTTAGATAACTTAAGTAAAGCCCATTAAGTATACAGTACGAGAGAGATAAAAGAAAAGTTTTGTTTTTATCCTATTGTTATAAAATTACTTGTGCAATAAGAACACACTTTCGCACTCAAACTGTTGATTCGTAGAGTTGTTATTGGTTGTTCGTAGGGCCGTAAGATCAATAGTGGTTTAAACCACGAAATAGAGTTTAATCTCCAGTCTCTGATTATTTCCAATGGTAGTTACTCGACCATCGATAGCTTAAACTGACAGAGATGACAGTAGATTAATCCATCGATCAAATGTAATCGTAGTTCACGAAACCCATAGTTTAAACTGCTTTTGATCTTACGGCCCTTAGAATAGAACACTGACAAGCGTCAAACAATTTCTCACTCGCACATTTCGACGTCTATCGAAATGTGCGAGTGAGAAATGGTTACTTTAAAACTGCAAAAAAAGCGAAAAACTATAAATTAAAGTTATGGATGAACTAAATATGTAGATCTACTAAATAAACGGTTCTGATTAAATTATGCAGTGATTTTATATATTCGGAAATGATTAATTGTGCGACCGAGAAGTTGTTTCACGCTTGTCAGCGTCTTATTGATGGGGTGCTCTTATTAAGTAGGTACACCCTGTATATCATGCTTGTTTAGGTATAGGTAGGTATACTTAATGCATAATATACTAGTATGTATGGGAATTAAAAAGACTAGGCCGTGCTCCTTTTATTATTCTTTTTTTACACTTAATGTAGTTTGTCTACTAATATTTAAGACTTGATACAAAGTATATGAAATCTAGTTTATCTTATTGCACTGTACAGGTACACACAATGTGGTGTGTGGTCATGTTTAATTATGATTGAGGTCCAAATAAACTATATGTAAATGTTGGGTACCTATCTAGAATAATAGACAAAATTGTATAAATCATAAAAAAAACAGTTAGTTGCCTTACCGAAAAGTCGAAATGGTAAATGTCGTTGAATGGTAATGATAACGACTTCAAAAACTTTGTTGGAAATTTTTACTATATTAGAACAATCCAGACTACTGAGACAAGTTAAAACATCTTAATCCTCCCGCCCCCCATCTCACCACCCTATCTCAGGTTTAAATAATTTGGACAAGACTAAGATAGTCAAATATATCATTGTAAAGAATGTTGGTCACCATGCATCCGTAAGAATTCTCGTGAAATGCACTGGTCGCCGCGTCTTGATGTGGACCACTGAGGTGGCTGGCAAAGTGCTGGCAAAGGAAGCCCGACAACATCGTTTTTGAATAAGAATTCGTTATAATATCTGTAGCTGTACGCAGCCCACTATGCAAATGAGTGGGCTTGATGGGTTTTTTTTCCCATCCGGCCCACCAGTGGCCCGGCCGCCGATAGGCTCGATGGGAATAAGCCATTATTGCGCATTGGGTATGTGAGATGATGGTGATGAGTATTTCGTATTACTTCGTCATCACGATTCAAACAAAAGTTCAAGATCGTGTACAAGCATAATATCAATTTTAATCCTTCGTTTTATATGTACTTTATTGTTTAGATATTTGTTTTATTTATCTTATTAGTCAGTGCATTTATCAAATGAGTAGGTAATGAGAATGTTTTATTTAAAATTCGCTTTATTCAGTCTTTTTTAAAATACTAAATGATGAAAGAACTATTGTTAAAACAAATCTTGTGTTTGTACTAAGCATTACCCACACTATTATAATGGGCGTTACGGAACTTTTATGTTATCCTGAGGCAAACAACAAATGTTTAACGACTTTTGTGAATTCAATGGTTTTCATTCAAGAAATGTGCAACAAAGTTTGTTTTAGTTTTCTTCAAACTGGGTATAGGTATTGTAGATATTGAAACACGTAAAATACGGAAGATTTATGAAAGCAGTTATTAATAAGAATATCTACCAATTCTTAGAAATTTATTCGTCCAGCTGTTTTTTTTCATACCCTATTGCGGTTTATTATACAAGTTCCGGGACACCCAGTATATTTTCATAGAAACGGGATCAATTTTGCATTGAGTTGAAATTTTACTTTGAGTTGAAACGGGGTAGGTAAAGGTGTTTTGCGTATGAAATGAACCTAACTAAATGATGTTAGTAGGCTACGAGTTTATGCTACACGGCTACGGCGTAGCAAGCGTAGCACGCATGAACAAAAGTAGCTCATTCTGCTCGAATGATTTGGCACTCATTTACTAGTTCCAACTTGGGATTTGTAGGATGATTAAATATCAAGTGACAATTACAAAAACTCACTACCCACTACCTAATGCTAAACACATAGGTATTTTAAAAATCGCCTAACCTAACTTACACAATTTATATAACAGTGATTCTAAAAAATAGGTAAGTATAATAACTGTCGTCGTTTTTACAAAGACACATCGAAAAGTTCACAAGTATAGGTATACCAAATACTTACCTAATATATTATTATGTAAACTGTAATAAGACATTGTAAATTTTTACAAAAATTAACAAAAATCGATGTTTGCCTCGTCAGAGTGAGGCGGAAGCTGTTCTCATATGTCAGGAGGCGGATTTTGCGATGGTATTACTGATTCCGTAAGTCTGTCGCGTGCTTCGTCTGATTGCCTCTCGGCTCTTTCCTCAGATGAGCTCTCTGTCGTTCCTTTTTCTTCCGTCGCTTCATCATACTGTCTGTATGTACTTTCACCTGATAACCTTTCTGCTTCTTGCACAGTTTGTATATTACCGGTGTATATTGGTCTATGGAACGTCAAGAGAGAAACGACGTCTATTTCTAACTCTTCTTGAAGGTTTTCTAAGCGAAATTCGTCTCGTGTATTCAAATCAAAAAGTGAAGGATAACCTGTAACTTCTACGGACGTACTTAAAAGTCTATTAAGGGGAAGGCCCCTAGCATTTTCTTCAAAATAATAATCGGTATCGTAGGTGGTTACAGTTTCATATCGATCCGGTACCTCCGCTACCACCGTGGCATTATCATCAGTCACACCATTCTCACCATCAGTTTGGTTTCCAACCCCATCTGCCATGGCTGCCATTATTTGTAAATGAACCTGCCCCTCTATATCTTCTTCTACTATTCTGTCGACATCGTCTTCTAAATCCATGAGTTGTCCTATATGTAAATCTAGAATGACTTCTCTTGGTAACACAGCTACTTCTTCTTCTACTTTACCTCTTAATGCATTTGTTTGTTTCTCCATTTCTTGTTTATTTTGCTTGTCTATATGTTGCTCTATTGAGATGCAAGTGCCTTTGTGTTCGGGTTCTAGTGCTGTAATGACGGTGAGTGTCGGTGAAGACAGAGGCGAGGGTTGAGTTGAAACACGTGTCGCTGGCGGCGCACTGCTTGCGCGCATCTCACTTTCCACTGAGAGGCGTGTGTTATCTACTGTAGAGTTAGAAATCGCTCCGGGCGTTCTGTAAAAGAAATGCAACTTACACGCAACTATAAGTACTTACTTAGTAACTATAGGTATTAGCAATAAGTAGGTAAGTACCTACAGTAAAACAATTTCTGAATTATTTAGGTAGTGCTTACTACCCCACACAACTAACGTTTACACCGAGTGCTAAACATTAAATAATAGTATAGATAATCAAACTTACTTTGTAGCTTCTTCATAATTATTGATGTGGCTGGTGCTGCCTCTAGGCGTTGCTATAAAAAAACGGTCTTGTCAAAAATGGTTAAAAAAGAATAAGTTATCGTGAGAGATTTCATATTTGAGTACTTTGCCTAAAGGTGAATGAAGGTGGGTAAGTCACAATACGGCAGCTAAGTTGCTGCGGTCAGAGCGGCGGCGGCCAGAGATATTCGTTCGAGACAGCCGGTCGGCTGGCCAAACGCTAGTAGTCGCAGTAACCACTGACTTTATACATTTTCAGTCGCCACGAGTCGGCCCGGCTGTCGTGAATCCATTGTAACCAAATGTTTGAACTGTCAGAATCCTACGGAATATTGTCCTACCGTCAGTACGGTGCCGTTCCATAAAACACTCCATGACTTACTTTTGATTAGTTTTGCATAACAAAAGGGTCGCTGTCGAGCAGTAAGTGTAAATAAAGGCTGGTTTTTACAGGGTAAGTAACTGACTTCGATTTCGAGACAAGTCAGCGCTAACCCGAAAAATACCCAATGTAAACTGATTTGAAGTCAGTACAGCGGCGGGAAGTCAGCGCTACCACGGCTACTGACTCCATGTAAACGAATGAAGTCAGTGTCGGCGGCAGTTGCGCACTTACCCTGTAAAAACCTGCCCTAAAGTTACCGAGTAATGTGTCGTCGTGCAGCCGTTGTTGCCGTGCGAGTGGGCGTCGCCGCGTGTTGTCGCGCACGCGCAGGGTGACGCCCGCGCACGCGCCGCTCGCGTGGAGGTCCAGCGCTAATGACGACTGTGAACCGCATTCTGACTCCGCCGCGCTTGCGCTAGATTATGTTTTCAGATCATGACAAAGTTTAATCAGAGGTAAAAGGTATAAAGGTATTGGTACTGATTTGGATCAGCTGAGATATTTATAGACCGTTTGCAGATAGTTGTTTCATGGTATTTTGTTATCAATGTATCATTGCAGACTTTATTTTCTCTGTGAATAAATGTTATCTACCACAAATAGGTAACAAAATATCAGCACATTGCTGTCGCGGTTTGTCGTGCCGTGACAGAACAATATCGAGACGCTTACACTTCGTGAGTATGCTCGAAACAAAGCTCGAACTCTAGCATGACTCAAGCGTGGAAATCACATGGTGATCCATCTAATACCAGTGTCAAATTAACCAACTCACGATTTTATCGCCATTGTTTTCAGTACTGCCGGGATCCAAACTTATTTAATCAACACGCAGGCCCATGTATTCTTTTAGCATTCAATTTTGACACTTTAATCAAAATCTATACTCAAATCGATACTTCAGTCTCAGTATTTTTGGAGTAAATATTATAATAATTGTACTTAACAAGTTAGTGAACAAGTTAGACAGTAAAGTTGCTGTACCTGACTGCGGACTGAGGTGGTTCGTCTACGGAGAGAGCGTAGCGTCGTAGTGGGCGGCGTAGCGCTGCTACGGGCAGCGTAGCGCGCACGCTGCCGCTACGCAAGTCGGGCGCCGAGCCGAAGCGAGCGTTGCCTTTCAGTTTTTGCCTCTCTCCGGTACTTCTGTGCCAGAGCAGGCGTTTCAATTTCACTCTCGATAAACGGAATGTGGATCAATTGGCTAAGCGATGAGTCACGAAAAGTTTTCTATTCTCTAGTGACTGTAGAGTTAACTTAGCAAGAAGTGCCAAAAGTAGCAATCGACTGAACCAAGTTATCTATTGCGGTGGGTATGGCGCACTCCGGCCCACACCGGGTCAGCAACAACTTTTCCGAGCCCCAAAGTTCGTTATGCTTACTTCAAGTGCGATGGGCGGTGTCGATGCATGGGTACCAAAGGCAGTGAGTGCGGCAGGGGTAGCACGTGGGGTAGACGGTACACGCCGAGCGTATCGAGGCGTGCAGGTGCAGCGCACACCGGCCCACGCCGAGGCAGCGGCCGCGGCAATGCGGTCGGCCGCGCCGGCGTCACCTTCGCCGCGCTGTCGCGAGCCTCGAATGTCATCACGCACGCTGCTACTACTATGAAACCTGACATTTGTAAAAGGTTATCAATAACAGTCCACCATCTTATAGCACTTTTTATCCGAGAGCAAATCTTTATTTCACGACGTTACGACCGGAATACCTATCTCCGAACCCGAAGTCTTTACACGATCTTTTCAGTTGACCGTCTTTCGGCATCGGTCCTGTCCCCTTCGGCCGCGTACGAAACCGGAGCCTCGTAACCAGGTCCGGTAGAAGAAAAAATCTTCTTTTTACGATACTAGCTACTAAGCAATAGGTTATTTTCCTTAGGTACACGATACTGGTTTCGACATAAGAAATCCTCAAACACACAAAGATATGTGCAAAAAATAGTTCAACGTAAAATTTAATACGTTAATTACCTCCAAATCCCATGACGATTGGCCCTACATATGAAAGGTTGTTGAGATGGAAGCCGCGTGCCTCATCCTTCACCGAGACAGTGGCATTGCCGCGTATCTCCTGGTCCACTGAAAGGAAATCGGCGTAATAACCTGAAATGATAATACCTTAGAATACACAAAGGTTAAACAATTGATCGGCAGTAGCTGAACGCAAAGTAGATACTTATTGTACATTCCTATCAGAATACGGAAATGCTACACACAAAACTGAGTTGGAAAAGGATCAATAAAGAATGATTCACCGACGATGAAAGTGACTGGTAATTTAACAGAGTCAAATTACTTAAAACCTAAAAATCATCTGAAGAAGTACTTCCATGTTACAATAATCCCATTCGCAAAGCCCACTGCATTTGGCTTACAAAGAACATAAGCACAGGGGGTGGCATTCGAGCATAGTTAGATGGGCACATCCGGAGGCTTATCCGGAAATGTCAACGCCGGAACATTCGCTCCCAAGTCGGAAGCGCGCGGGTGAGGCACCAATACACTGTCACATACCTAGCATACATACCTAACTACATATTATGACATGCGGTAAGATTGTTTATGCACCCTCAGAACTGTAGAATAGAATAACGGAGGAAAACGGAACGCCACTTAGTCAAACATTTAAAGCGTAGACAGAAATCATCTATAAAGCGAATCATCTAAAGCGTAGACAGAAATCATCAAAGAACATCTGCCATTTGTTTTTATAAGTTTTTTCAGAGAGAGAGATGACCAAAAATAACGTAAGGCCCGACCGATTGCAGGTCAAAAAGGAAGGCAGACGCATAAAATTTCGAAGTATTGTAAATGCATAGGTTATATAATTTTACCTATCGTCGTCCCTGGTGTAAGAAAACGGGAAGGCAATACAAAAATTAAAGAACAGTCTTCAAAAATTTCAGCTTCAATCTGGCGAAACTTGCAGCATATGCTAAGTTTCTGTTGGAAAGTCTCCGCATATTGCGGTTGTTATACAATCGAGTTCGGTGTTTTTATTTTCTGAATTTTTAGAACCTTGCTCAACTAAGTATTGTTAAATTAATTGGCATCTTATTACTTATTTTTTCATTCATTACTTACCAATAACAGCCATTGCAGCTCCCAACAGCATCAGTAGCAATCCAGCAGAGAGAGCTCGACACGCATGCCAGAGGCACTGTGAACTCATCTTCCCTCGAACCACCTGAAAACCCGTAATTATTCATTTTAGCTGCGAAATTATTGATCAAGCGAACGAAGAGAGCAAAGACCTCGGTGTCAACTTGGGTGAATTATCTTGTACATATGTTTGTTAAACTTATTAAGCGCTTATTGATCTGCATAACATTTTAAAGGTTGACACATATTATTACCATGATTTACTGGTAGGATTACCTATAGCTAAATCGGACAATAAGGTTCCAAAAAACCATACAAAAAAATCATGTTAGGTGATAAGGCTTCGTTTAGAAATTTCAAAACCGTTACTTTTGTTCTAGGACTCTAGGTGTAATCGTGAAAATTGTAAGTTTAAAAAAACTAGTACCTAAAATGTAAGTTTAAATTTTTTCACTTTCAATGGTTTTGTAGTTCAAGGCGTATAACCAGATAGATCACGGTATCAGATAGATCACGGTATCAATGTGACTTGTAAAGTTTATCTCAGCCATACGTGGTGAAAAAGTTTTTTTATTTTCTTTTTCGTTAGTGTCGCGAGATCTCAGCTCAAGGCAAACTACTAGCATATGACTCGTTCAAATCGATTGAGCTGTAAACAGGCAGTACTTAAAGAGACCAAACTGGCTTGCTTCATTTCATGTACATATGTATTTGAATCTGGTAGATCTGCCCCCATATCGCAAGCTAACTGCTTTCGCTTGATTCAGATATACGATTCAGATATAAGTTTTTGACGGCAAAAAACGCGCTGAAATGCTCTAATGTCACTATTTAGTCACAGAATACCTATGATTTAGTATGAAAACAGTTCAAAAAACCTGCCGGCCAGCACACCGATCGCGCCCCTGTATTGTAAGTATACCAGCCGAATACTCAAATGTCATTCAAATTTGACCACCACTTAAGATTGCTCTGCCTCTATTTTACATTACCTACTCATTTGTAAGAGATGGCAATAATTTAAGCGGGACTTAAATTGAGTGGGGTTTGAGTTGCGTTTGAGTTTTCGGCTGTAAGTATCCTTTTTCTAATATCCACAACCCACGAAAGGCATGCTACTCGTAGACAGTACCTACCTATTTTTAATGTATTCAAGGATTGCTATAGTAGTAATTCATGCAACAAGTTTTTATAGGCAACTGTTGAACTCTTGCTTTTATCAAAAACTTTAAGTATTTTTTTTCTATCAAAATATGCTTCACACAAATCTTAGAAAAATGCAGTCAGTAAAACAGTCATTGAAAAATTTATTTAAACGGAAATACTTTTAATACTTATATCATCTACGATAGTAAAAGTACAAACTTACCTTTCGCCAATATGTAGGAGAACGCTCATGAGTAGGTATTTATTAGCTCTCATCAAATTGGCCAAAACAAAATGGACTCCAAAATAATTGTAACGCATCCGATGCACATAATCGATTGTGTGTAGGTAACTAAAGTTTCTACTTGTAAGTTTTAGTTGTTGCTTCTGAGTAAATTAGTTTAAGGGTAGTTTTGTAAGGAATGTGTACCTGGACGTTCCAAGTGGCTCCGGAGGCGGGATGGGCGCGCCGCAGCGGGCCGGTGACACTCCTTGCACGCCGCATGCTACTGCCGCGCCGCAGACTCCAGCTGCCCGACCCGCACATGCGCACCACACACCTGCCCCCGGCTACTGACCACCTGCCTCCTAAATCGGTTATCACGTGAACCTCAACCAGATCTTTTACTCAATGGAATAAAATGTATGCCAGTTAAAAATTATGATGTTAACAGTACCAGAGCGTAGCAATTTTAATAAAATTCATGCCCTTCATGCTTAAACTTTGAAAGTACATAATATTTATACGACTTTATAATATAAAGGAAGTAGACAATCTCTGTACTTATACTAGATTGTTTACATCCAGCTTTGGTCAAATCGTTCCTCGAAATCCCCACCAAGGTATGTATGTAATGTACTCGTACCTACTGTATTTTTTTATATTAAGCATTCATGACAAAGATAACACAATTAAAATCAGACGGACAGACGGACAAACGGACAGACGGATAGACGGGGACAGACGGACAGACGGACTTTAGTAACTTAGTAATACCCTTTAGCGGAGTTTCACGGAGAGCTTAATCAAAGAGGCAGTTGTAGGCCAGCGATGATTGTGCGCCTGAAAGATGTGTCCGGCGGCAGCAGGCGAGCAGTGGAGAACTCGGGTGGCGCTGGCGGTTGGCACGGTTCAGGGGGTGGGGGTCGGGTGGCGGTGGCGAGCCCACGTGAGCTCGGGGCGCCGGCGCGGCCGGGTCGCCCGGGCTCGAGCCAGCGGCCCGGGCTCGGCACGCGCGGCATTCCCCAGCCGGCTGCCTCGCGATGCACGCCGCCACGCGACAATCCGCGCGCACCGCGGCTCGTTGCTCCACGGCCGCGGTCCGGCCTCGTAACGAGGGCCGCATCGGCGGCGCTGAGCCGCGCTAACAGACTATTTTTATGGTGGAGCAA
The DNA here is from genome assembly GCA_947507515.1 of Eulithis testata. Lineage (NCBI taxonomy): Eukaryota > Metazoa > Arthropoda > Insecta > Lepidoptera > Geometridae > Eulithis > Eulithis testata. The sequence continues at coordinate 6,098,549 of OX382205.1, forward strand.
ACCGGGCGGAGTGCGGGGAGGCAGGTGGCGTCGCGCAGGTGCGGCCCGCGCCCGGCCCGGGGCCGAATACGGAGGCGCGGGCACGCCGCAGCGCGCGCCCGCCCGTCTCGTCGCGCCTATGGAGCCACCATGGGAGCTCGAGCTCGAGCTAAGGCGACACATCGAGACCTGCGCGTGCACTTGCGATCACATGGGCTACGGAAACTATATGGACTACCAGGTGGCGCCCGCGGCGCACGCCTGCATGTGCCGCGCCATCACCTCGCCGCACGCCCACGTATGTCCATCGTATGCCATCGTCCTTCACTGCCGCCTGCTATACCGGCCCCATCACCGCATGATATCTCATCGTCACCACGGCTGGCTCGATAGAGGCTTTCGTCATGCTCATTTATCGGTAGTGTTCGTGTCCCTCATCTAAAACATTACCTACTGTGTTAGGTACCTAGCTTGTATGATGTGTAGCTGTATGATATGAACCTAAGTACAGTTCACGCCATTCTTGTATTATTTTAACAATAACCATTCATATTCCATTTATGTTATTTATGTTTTTTGGGGGTTTATAAGAAATTGTTCTTTTCAATCGCAGCTACCTATGTGTTGCCTACACATAGGTAGCTGCGATTGAAAAGTGTGTGAGGTGAACTTCTCTTCAAATTGTACCTATAACACGTCGTGTTGAAAAGTGGCTACCGCTGGCCCCTAATCTAGTGGCTTGAGGCAGGCCCGTTTTTTTTAAACAAACAAGTAGGCAAACAAGCATACGGCCGGCCTGATAGGAAGTGGTTACCGTAGCCTATGGACGCCTGCAACAATCACATGCGCCTTGCCAACCCTTTAAAAACTATGATTAAACACAAACAAGTAAATTAACTCATATTCTTTTCTTAGTAACGAACTTGTGACTGAAATACAGATTATCCGCTGTTTTCGGGTATTTTGTATTCTACTATCAAACTTTGACAGATGAACCGTTAGACGTGGTTCACACGGCATTGTCCTGCACGATTTTTTGCAGTATACGTTAATATTTTTTGCAGTACATACGTCGTGTGAATGGTACTATGTACAATGTATGATCCACTATGTATTCGGTAAGACGTATACTGCAAAAAAACGTGCAGGATAGTGCCGTGTGAACCACGACTTAGTTTTCAGCTATCAGTCGAACCATTGTGAATTGAACGTCAACCGTTGGAAATTAGTGGAATTCGGGCCCTGGATATGGATAATTAAACGTAATTAACCATGGACAATCCGCATTATAAATACCTAATCATGTAAGTACTTACGTGGTACAAGCTATATTGTATCTTTGGTCCTTTTTATCATAACTTCGAATTTGAGAAATCACCTAGGTATCAAAATCAACTCAAAATGTTTTATTTTCGTCTAAGTATTCAAAAATACTGCGTCTTCGTTCTCCGTGCTGCAAACTATTCATCAAGTTATGAAAATATGAAATTGCCGTCCCTATTTGGGTTGATAAAAGTTACATTATATTAGGTACTCGCTGAAACCCGCGCCTTCGTACGCGTGCGAAACTTTCCACCAAAATATCTGTCAACCAGCTTTATGATAAATCTCGTAGCAAATGGCTGCGTTTGGTTAAGAGAGTTCAAGCTATATCTAAAAATCCACGTCATTGATTTCAATAAAATATAACCTATTTTTCAATCCGGAAAAAGGGCTTCCGAATGGTATAAGTTTCATTGAAATTGGTCCAGTAGTTTAGGCGTAATCCGCGAACAAACAAACAGACAAACTCGATTTTCGGAATCAGAATCGCTTATTTAGTAGATCTGCATATTTAGTTTATCCATATTATCTTTTATTTTTGTTTTTGGCTCTTTTACAGTTTTATAATATAGTATAGATTAAGTTACCTAGCTAGGGTAGGTACCTACCTAACGTACACCTATCTACTCTTTAGGGAGTGAAATGTATACTTATTTTTGCCTCTGACTGTACTTAATCTGAGTAATTTCCTTGAAACTAACCCTTAACCCAAAGTTTAACTTCAGGAATCGAGAGCCATTTCTCTCAGCGTCTGCTCACTCATCTGTAAGACCTCAAGTAGTTTCTGTAGGTACCTACACATCCATTAGCAAAAAAAAACTATTAACCATTCTCTCACCTAACGTAAACAAGCAAAAGTAAAATTGACTTCGACTAAAATGAACAACATTATTATTCATGAAAATGTTACTTATCAGTACATACTTAAAATAGGGTAGCGGTGCATTTGAAGTCAGGATCAGGACCGCTGTGACCGGCTCGGGCCTATTAAATTCTCGTAAAGATAATTGCTCGATGGTAAATAGTAATTGAATCTGTCAAACGGAAGATAAACTTGATGCAAAGTTTGCGTGTGTAGTCTTAGTACTTCTTCTACATGAATTCTATTTAATCGATTCAGCATTTCTAATATTGACAGGCATAAAAACGATAACTAATAATAATATTTACTTCAACCACATTCAATTTTACCAGAATAAGGATAAGTATATCCCACTCGCATCCTGTGATTTGAATATGAAGCAATATAAGTAATATCTACTACCACACAGCTAAAAGCGTGCCGAGGGGCAAGTTGTGGTTTTCATCAAGCAGTGGGCACTTCTGTTGTTATAATACCCTCCCGTGGGTACAAAGAGCAAGATACTTTTGTACGCGCGTATACCTACCGCAGAATTTACCGTAGCTAGTTTGACCGGTGTGGCTGAACGTGGTGAGGTTCGGGGTCTCTGAGACTCAAGGGAGTAATCAGATCATAGTACCGTGAGCTCGCTACGAACCCTCTCAGAGGTTTTGTAATTATTATTAAGTTAGAGGTAATAATGCACGGGATGGGACATCTCAGTTTTTGTATTTAAATAGGAAGTGAAATCACGCACGTTTTTTTGTACGCAGCTAACAAATATTTTCTAAATTAGACAAATAATGATTTCGTTAAACCATTAGGCTGCACGATCATTCCTAGTCATGGCGGGAGAGACTGGCTTGGGCCCCGACTAAAACCTTGGGTAAGTAGTTAAATAATGAATCAAAGGCCAGCCCACTGATGGGCCGGATGGGAAAAAAAGTTGACTTAGAATCAAATCATAAACAAAAAGCATTACTATAAATTTTTTTAATAAAGCAAAATAAAATCATTTGAACCAAGTACCGATTCATTTAGAACATAAACAAATATTATTAAGGCACACTGACCATAGTAACAATGGTCAGTACTTGTTGTACCATAACGTAACTCAACCGAAATAAAAAGTGAAAACTTCATCATTTAATTGACCCCATGTTACTGTAACTTATTTGTCCACCACGCTGCTCCCTGCTGCTACAAAAAAAATGGCAAACGGGAACACTATTCACGCGCCATGATTAAGGAAGAGATGTGTAATACTTTCCTTCCTTTTAAACATCTGCGTCCTGAAGCTTTGGCTTCCTCAAAGTTGCGCCGGCCGTAATCGCATCGATACAATAATTAAATTGAATTTGATGAATTTAATTGTTATTATGGTGATGATGGCAGTGCATTGGAATTGTTCTATTGAAAAGACCACTGAAGTTGCAGGAAATAAATTATCCCATTGAAGTCGGGTTTTAAAATTTTAAACTATAATATATGAAGTCGGTTTAAAATAGTAAAGCATGTATTTTGATCGTACTTATTTAACTGAAACTAGAACGAACAGTTTTCCACTTTCAGGTCCATCGATCTGCTTTATTTGTGGACATAAGCGGTAAAATAGACGGCATTAGCTGACCGGTTTGAAAGCCGTCCACCAGTTTATTTTAAAATAAAGTACCCTTATGAAACCTTTTATTAACTAGTAAAATGCCTTGGTTTTACTTACCTAATTTCCTTACAAACAAAAAACAACTTCTAATTTACTTTTTTGACAACTTGGACAAAAATGCTTTGTATGTTTGTTCGTCGAGATCTTTTGAACCGCTTATTCGATATTCACAGAATTTAGTAGGTATACGGATAGTACTCTAAAGTTTTACTGGTTTGTTAAATGAAGTAAATCGGTCAAGGGGTCGTGAAGTTATGAGGGTCCAAAGGGAGTAAAAAAGAAAAAAGTCGTACAAAAATATCAAGTGGGGTGTCATATGATAGGGTTTTGTTTAGACATTCCAAAACCGTTTTTATTTTGATTCTAGGTCTAATAGTTTTTTAATTGTTGTAAAAATTATAAAATTGAAAAACCCAGTATAACGTGAGCTAACATTTCTTGGAGTTTCAATGATTTTGTAGTTCAAGTAAGACTGGTACTTAGCTAGACGGCGATTTCGATGCGATTTGCAAAGTTTATTGCAACCATTGGTTATAAAACGCACTCCGGCTTTTGCAGATAACAAAGCACAGTGATTTTACATGTAGAAGGGTCATCGATGAGCATGTTTAGAATTTACATGTACCTAAGCCCCCCCCCCCCCCAACTTCCGCGTCCGATTACCGCTCGGTCCGTGAAGCTTTGACCTAAAAATACTACAACGTATTCTGTGAGTCGGGTCCGAGTATAAAAGCGGTAAGTGCGCTCCGCTAGCTCCAATAGGTAAGGTAACAATGGGAGCGCAAATTTTACGCAACATTATGTCGGCGGGCTGAGGGCCGTGGCCTCTGAACCATGAACCTGGCGTCGATGAGCTCGCTCATGATCTACCTACTTACAATGATTCTTACCCGCTTATTTATGGAAAATTCTGGTGGAGACAAAGTAAAGTAAGTCGCGAACTACTTAGGTAAACAAAACAATTTAATATTTAGCAGGGACATTTTTCATTTAAAACATTTGCGGGACGTAGTATCTGGAGAAAAACTGTTGCAAGCTACAGACAAGCTTATCTATAAAATAAATAAACTACTTAATATTAAATAATACTCATCGCAACCTTAAGTTAGCGCCCATATGTATTCGAGCACAACAACTTTCAAGTGGATTCAGCTTCAGCACGCTTCACTGAGCCGCATATTACAGCTCAGTAAATAGATAACAGCCTGTCTAATAAATAATATTTTGTATGCTACATTCTTGTAGTGTCAACACAATACCCAGTGGTATCAACAAAATACAGATTTTTTTGTACTTCTTATTTTCCCCTGCCTTTGTAGCGTAGTACGTAGAACACTCGTAAACAAGAATAAGTAGCGCGTAGTAATTCTGTAGAACATTCGTAGGTGAGAATCGTGCATAGCACCCTTCGTACAACATCCGTAAACCTAAACGTAGCGGGTGTCAATCAATGGCGTAGTACAATTCGTAGATCACCGTAGCTCGTAGCAAAGGCGTAGCATGATTCGTAGAACATTCGTAGACATCACTAGAGCGATGGCGTAGCCCAATTCGTAGAACATTCGTAGGTGAGGTGAGTAGCGTAGCGAGTAGCAATGGCGAAGCATTGTTCGTAGAACATTCGAATACGAGCGTAGCACGTAGTCTTGAGTTTTGTTTTGTTGATCGAAACGCATATCGAGAGCGACTTGCGAGATATTTTGTATGAAAATCCGATAAGAGCCTCAAGCGGAGGATTTGCAAACAATTTTTTTTCCATACAAAAACTCCGAGTTTCTCTATTCTCGCTTGTCGCAAACCAACATAAGATAGTAAGTAGGAGCGGTTGAGTCGATTGTTATTTTCCGAATCGGCCTCGTCCGGGAGTCAACCGTGCAATCGATGCAGCTCCGGCTCTGCGACGTTCACATCTTACGATCGTCTTTCCAATTCAAAACTTTCGGAACAAAGTGTTACCCGGGGAAGTACCTACCACGCAGGAATACTTACTTATCTGAATGTACTTTATTACTTATTTAAAAGGTCGATAGATATTACTACCATAGTTTAAATATAGGTAGTAATAGTCCCATCATTATTTATATTATTACCGCACCTAGACGCCGAGTAGTGATTCTCGCATTTTTCGTGACCGTAATACAAGGTGACCGCTACGTAATTTTTTAACTTGAGAGGTGTCAAGGGACACCCGGATGGAACGAAGTTCCTTGAGGTGTTGTTTTCTTATAATATTTTCTATAAGAACCTTAACGAACCCTAAAACAAAAACTTCCAACAATACCTACATTCATTTGTTTTGGTTGAGAACGTACATGCACACGATATTAAAAATAGTATATTTCATTACAAGTGCGGAAAGGCTGTCATTGTAAAGAGTTCCGACAAAATGTCTAGCCGAGGCGCAGCCGAAGGCGAGGGTTGACAGTCGGAACAAGTTGCAATGACGGTTCCGCACGTGTACTGAACGACTATTTTTAATACAGTTCCGAAAAAATGAAGCAATTTAATAAAAAGAAAATTTCTGAAAAATGGCGCCTACCGTAGAATATAAGCAGATATTTTTTTTTCTTCACCCATTCTGGTGTAGGCAAAGGGAACTATGCCCATACAGCCAAGTCTTCAGTAGAATTTTTTTATTGATATGAAATGAAAATGAAATTTAATGAGATGAAATGAAATGAAACCTAACCTAACTCATTCAATCAAATCATTAAATCTGATATTGAAACAAATTAGTAGCTTCTTTGTAGAAATATACGTATTTGCATGAATCATAAAAACTTCTATGAATTTTTTTAGTAAAAACTTCATGGTATGTTTTTCTTTTTAATAGACATTATTTTGACAGTTGGGAAAGAGAACGCACTAGTTCGGGAAAGGTAAAAAAAAAGCACGAGTGTGTAATAGCCCACATCCCGAACGCTATACGTCCCTGCAATACGCCACTTTTTGAGCAACTGTATTAAAAAAAACTTTCTGCACCAATTTATTCGAATGACGTTGTCAAAGTTTGATAAAAGTGTCGTGAAAACTTTTGGTTTTAATTTTTTCCCTTTCGCAACCTGCAATAAGGAACTTCGTTCCAAAACCATTAGTGACAATTTTGTTTTGTATTTTAATCATGCAATTGTCATCTGGCCCACAAGTGAGTTTGCCAGGGGTCAATGGGAATAAGCCATATTTTGGGGTGTGCTACTTCACTTTAGAACCCAAAGGTCCAAAAGTAACTTAGTTATGGTTGTATTAGCTACATTAATTAACTTTCCGTGTTGGTTCTGTTTTAAGGGTTCATTTTGATTGAACACAGACTAAATAATAGTATTTAGGTCGACCCGTCGTAGTGCGACCAAGTTTTGTATTCACGCCGGGAACTCTGTTTTCCGCATTGGAAATGATGAAAAGCTTCCTGCTGAAATCTGTCTGTGTGAAAGTGATACTGACACTGCTGTCGTAAATTATTTAAAAATTATGCCTATTTATCTAAAAATAATTGATTCGGCATCAAGGGTGTTTGTTTGTTGTTTTTTTTTAAAATTTGTGGTGGTTTGAAATAAATGTATCTATCTATCTAAGGGCCCAGGGGCCACTTTTTACTCATGCTCCAAGAAGGAAATGCTGTAGTGCGTGACATCTTTTTGAAATGGCATAGGCTTGCTTACTATGTCTCATTCTAAAACTGTATTTCAAATTTTAGTTTGATTACTGCTTACTTATTTCAATTCTTGAATTTAATTTTATGAAATAATTAATTTTAAATGGTCAATTTCAAGGTGACTGCGAATCAACGTGTTGCATGTTGAAGCGGATTTATATTTTGCAATACTCATATCTACTTTATCTAGCATTTCCTAGCACGTAGGTATTGGCACACAGCAGGCATCTGCGTGGCCGTGAGGTGCTCAGCTTACGATGTTCCCAATAACTACCCTGTTTATTTCTTTATTGATCCAGCAATGAGACCTCTAGTCTTCGAACTTAGTAACTTGAACGAATAGAAGAAGCTTTTAGGGCAGGTTTTTAAAATATAAGTATAAGTGTATTTGCCAAATGTACGGTATTTGTAGATCTACAACAGGTGCTAAACTGCCAATCTAATTGCAAACAATCAGTATAATCCCATTTCTAAATGTCGGATAAATGTTCGTATCGTTCTGAGCAAACTGTGTAAGGACCACACAATTTGCTCAGAACGATACGATACGAGCACCCTTGTTCTCGATAGGTACAATAAAATAAGACAGTAACCTTGACCTGGCACTGCAACCATGTAACGGCACGCCTACAGCCGCCGCCACGCCGTGCTGGCGTTATGGTAGAATTTTAATTGCAGTATCTCGATTACTGTAGTATTCATGAAATTCCATAATTTAGGAAGCTACTTTTTAGACCACTTATTGAGCAAGCAAGCAAAGCGTCTCTGCTTCAAGTCTATAGTAGGTGCCAAATAACACCGCAATACAGGTCATTCACCTACCTTCAAAGCGATGTCGCAAAATTCAATTTATGAATGGTAAACAAACAGTACTACGAGATTCGAGCGATTACCGTCTTAGCGACAGGTTTGTATGGAAAGCGACAGAATTAGCCATTCATAAATTGAATTTTGCGACATCGTTTTGAAGGTGGGTGAATGACCTGTATTGCGGTGTTATTTGGCACCTACTATAGCAAAATTTGCTTTTCTCTATCAGTTTGTTGGTTCTTTATTTGAAAGTTGGGTCTAAAAATTTGTTGAAGATGATGAGCAGATTAGATTAGCTGCTCAAAATGCAGTGAATTGCGCAATCGGCACTACTTAGCATCTGGGCCTCAAAATCTTTTATCACAAACATAAGTGGTATAAGAAACTTAAATCCCCACTGGTATAGGGATTTCTTGGTGGGGATTTCTGGAATATATCTTTATTCACTGCTGCAAAAAAGTTTGTGCTATTTAGTGAGGTCTGCTGTGTGGTGAACTACGAACTACCTAACTAACTACTACTTAGTTTAAAATTTTACGGTACCTTCGTGATACACCATATACCTACAAATAGTCAGTTTGCTAAATGTGTCGCACCCGAAAATTACTCGCGTTGAGTTACTTAGATTAAAACAAATGAGAATGAAAATATAAGCAAGGTAATTTCAACGAAGGTTTTTAGCTGAGACTAAAATCCCGGCGACGGGAGGCCTTCGCACCAGTTCCCTGTAAATGGGTCAGAGGCTATTCAGCCTCCCCTCACCCCACCCCTCCCAACAGTGTGTGCCCCTTGCATAATTGAACACGCGGCAAATTATTGTCGTGAATCACCACATTACTAACATTTGCAACCCATGCATCGAGTATCGTAGAGTTGTATAATGCCCATTACCTATACTTAGTAAAGTTATGTAAAATTGTCGTCCCTTTGATATGAATATATTCCACTTTTCTGCACTAACTACATAAAATCCGTGTTTAGATCATGTTCAAGGGTCAGCAAGCACCGCCGTTTATTTTCCGGCTCAGAAGCCAGAAGATTCCAACTCGAGTTTTGTAAAAAAAATATCTTTTATAGGTAGTAGGTACATGCAAAGAATGTATGCGAATCCAACTCGAAAGGACCAAGTTCATCATACAGTTCGACATATCTCTCAGAATTAGCAAGTTGAAGTATTTAGGTACCTACAGGGCAATGTGAGGCCATGTAGCTCGCCGAACCGATGGGGAACAAAGGTTTTCTTGATCGGTAACGATCTGGAAGGCGAATGTTGAGTGACGATAATGTTAAGATTGCGGGAAACCGGTGGATGGAGAAATCTTAGAATCGTTCTTTCTAGAAATCAATAGGCGATGCCTAGGTATAGCTGTGGACTTCTACTAGCTGATATAATGATAGTGATGAATTCATATTGAATAAGTAGTAGGTACCTACTTATAATCACTTATTCACAAAGAAAAATACGTCAGATACAGTATTTATAATATCAACCGTTGCAAACGATTTATATATAAATCAATCGATTCAAATCAGTACAAATCGGAAGCGTGCCCAAGAAACTGGCTGCATTTCGGCGCAATGCAGCTGAATAGCAATGCTGATACGCCGCTAGGCCTGATACTCATGCACCAGCCCTCGAGTCACGCGTCGCTTCGACTAGACGACGAGGCCTTGAAAGAATTTTGTATAATAGTGCATAATCAGGCATATTATTATCTAAAATTCATAGTACGTGTCGAACTGTGTTTTTGTTTGTTTCAGGCCGCTGTACCGGAAGGCATGACATTTCCCGGTCCTCTACCGGACGTAGCGGAGCGATGCGGGAGGTGGGCGGCCGACTCGCTCTCGGCGTCGGCGTCAGGCAGCTCAGACGAGAAGCCAACGCCGCGGCGGCCGCGCTGGCGAATCGCGCTGGCGGGCCTGCTCGTGCTGGCCGCACTCTGCACCGCACTCGGATTGCCTCTCGCGCTCGGCGGAAGTGGCCGTGCTACTCCTGAGGAAAGGCTCACAACGATAAAGCGAATGCTGCGTGATTCGCCGCTCGTCGATGGCCATAATGATCTAGCTTGGAACGTGCGAAAATTCCTCCACAATAAAATCGGGGAGTTTAATCTGAGCGCCAGTCTCGACGGGCTCGAGCCGTGGGTGCATTCGCGCTGGTCGCAAACTGACATCCCACGGATGAGGGTAGGTCTAGTTGGTGCTCAGTTTTGGTCCGCGTACGTGCCGTGTGGGGCACAGGATCGAGATGCAGTTCAACTCGCCCTCGAACAAATAGATGTAATTCAAAGAATAGTGGATATGAACGCGGCACACTTGGTTCTGGTCACGGATGCTGCGGAACTTCTGGAAGCACATCGCGACGGTCAAATAGCTTCACTTATCGGCGTCGAGGGGGGTCACGCTCTCGGGGACTCACTGGCAGTGCTGCGGGCATTTTATCAGCTCGGTGCACGCTACCTCACCGTCACTCACACGTGCGATAACAGGTGGGCACGCACGGCTGGTGCCGCCGGAGGACTCACCGAGTTCGGTAAAGCCGTCGTGCGGGAAATGAATCGGCTAGGGATGATCGTAGATCTATCACATTCCAGCGAAGAAACCGTGCGGGACGCGTTAGAGACTTCACAAGCGCCAGTTATATTTTCGCATTCGGGTGCGGCGGCAGTGTGTAATGCCACCAGGAACGTACCGGACGATTTACTTCGCATGGTGGCCTCGAAGGGTGGCGTGTTTATGATAAATTTTTACGCGAAGCTAGTAGCATGCAGCGACAGCGCGACGATGGAGGACGTAGTGGCACATATAAAGCACGTGCGAGAGGTGGCGGGAGTGGAGCACGTGGGCCTGGGCGCCGGCTACGATGGTATCGATAAGCCGCCAGTGGGGCTGGAGGACGTGTCGCGGTACCCGCACCTGCTGGCCGAGCTGCTGCGCGATCCCGACTGGAGCGAGGAGGACGTGCGCAAGCTGGCCGGTATGAACGTAGTGCGCGTGCTGCAGCAGGTGGAGCGCGTGCGCGATCAGTGGCGTCGCGCCGCCGTACTGCCCGGCGAGGAGTCGGCGGGCGCGCGGCGCGGCGACTGCGTCTACCCTGCCGCGTGACCATGGCCTGCCGCTGCGGAACCCGCCCGTGGCCATCCTCCTACTGCTCAATATTGACACTTGTTGAAAGTAGTTATACATGTATATTAGTGTCCAAATGTGATTTAGAATTTAAAAGTAACTTCTATGAATATAGCACGAACATTTTATGAAGAAACGCGCGCTGGACGCTTCGTCTCGCGGCCACGCCGCCGCCGCCGCCGCCAGCGCGACCTGTCGGTAGCGGGCTCGCGACGCCGCGTGTCAGCACAATTGATTCTCCATCCATGCACATGACATCGCTGACGAAAAAGCCATGTGATTTACAATGTACAGTCAGCGACAAATATCGACGCACAAACAGTACTAAACTTAATTTATGTTTAGTGTAAAAGCTAACGACTGGTTTTTTGGTCGTTGATTTAGATCGTTTTGAGGTACCTAAAGACGGCTTTTTCCATAAAGGTCAGTTCGATGGAGTTTGATGTCAATCGAAAACTGGCACCTTTGTTTCTCAAACAACAGAATTTATTCTAATGTTACACGCAAAAAAATACGCTATAACGTACGTACTAAGTAACCATAGCATTTTGTATCGTAGGTCTAAGTATTAGTGTCTGTGCGTGCGGCACAGTCTTGTCAGTTTTGTCATACTTAAGTATGGCTCTGCGCGAATACAAGCGTCAAACAACTTCTCGCTCGCACATTTTTCAAACAAGTTATCCAAACGAAAAGTAGAAAATAATTAAAAACACTAAAAAATTATTGTTCGTTTGGAGAACTTGTTTGGATCAAAATTATATTTATATGCTGAACCTTGTGCAATGTTATTGCACACAACACTTGTTGTTTCATAAATAGGTATTTCAGTTTTTTGATATATCTTCAGAGTATTTTGAAATGTGCGAGTGAGGCAGACACGCCACTGCCCATGGACGTATCCACTGCCACGTGCCGCCCGCTCCCACCGCTGCCGCCCGCGCTACACAACGACTACGTCGTCGCTACGCCGCCGTAGCCGTCGTAGCAGCTTCGTAGCAGTTTCCTATCAAACAAGTGACCAAAAGTCACATAACCAAATTATAACCTACATAGGTACCTTTTTTACGTTTGAAAAACCAGCCGTTTACTAGTTAGTCTAAGTACGAGAAGCCTGTTATAATATGGACAAGCCTGACAAAGTAGATAGAGACCTAATAATTGTATCACATTTTTGTTATACTCGTATTTTAGTATCACTTTGGTGCATGAGCGAGTTTGAAGTTGATTTGTCTTTCTGTGGCTTTTATGATACAAATCATGGACGAAAATTAGTAATATGAAACACATTCTGCAGGCGTATTGTTGGGTCGCATAAAATATGAAGTCATAATATACTATGGCATAATTTTACATACCTAATGATCAATTAGAATAACGATAAAATATAGTTAGTATTTTATGGCGTAAGTAATACCATGTAATACCAATATAAAAGTACGGTCACTCGGCTCACTTACATAGCAGATGTGAGTGAGATCTCACCGATTTTTCCCAGTTTTTTGTACTCAGTTTGTTATGTTCAATCATTACTAGGCCTCATAGATTTATTTTAAATACTTTTCCTATTAAGTATTACATAAGTACCTAGTAATTTTTCATAACAATAAGCAACTCAAATGTAGTCCAAAAAAATATAGCTCTAAGTAGTATGCCCAAGAACTATAAAAGTATTATTACCTAATATATGTCAAAAAAAATAATACTAATTAATTATGCCACAGTATATTAGGAATGAAAAATACGCGACCGAAAGGGATCCCTATCCCCCGTTAATGATTTGGGTTTATTCATTTTTTCGACATGACAGGATCATATTCGTGTTTTCAGCCCCTAGTGTGTATAATACACATGGTTTTATGTATACTAAAAGTACACGAAAACTATATTTTTGTATGGAGAACTACCTATCATAATTATGTAAACTTCTCGCTAAAAGCGAGCTCGCTCAAATGTCTCACAATATAGTTTATGTGTACCTTTAGTACACCGTATATGTACACACACTAGACATGCCCAATTACCCATGCATAGTGTGTGACATGATTTCAAAAAATAAAATATATTTTTATTTTATGTAGAAGAAACAAGTAATTTCACTTCTATCACCTTCTATGATAAAAATCTACCGTACCTGCTCGTACCTATCCCTAGGTATCTACTTATTTTTTTATTTCACCTGGAACCTAAACTGTTTTTAGTAAGTTTGTTATGAACAAATAAGAAGTCCTTAGTCCTTACACGATTCAGTTGAATTCAAATAGGAGGAGAATACCAATCTTATCTACCTTATTGACTTTTCAAATAATATAAGTATAAATTAAGTAGGTATTTTCTCCGTTTGTAAGTAGTTACATAGAGGTAATTATTGTTATTATGAAGGGCTACACACCACGACCTTATCCAGCTGGATTCTGGAAATAATAGGCGAGTGGTTACTGACAGTTGCAGTACGTAAACAATGTGCCAAATATATTGTGTCAAATCCAGTAAATCATCATCATTTAATAAAATGTTTTATGACCGGTAACTTATCCAGAAACTTTAAATTAAACTAATTTAAAAGAATAAAAACTTAAAAATAAATAGCTAGAGTCATAATTCAGGCTTGAGCATTATTTCTAGATAAATCCCACTGGAGAAAACACCTGTTATATACCTACCTACATCTTGCTTTCTATCTAGGTACCTTAGGCCGGTATGCCGTACAGAAATCGTTACTTAAGCATAGATTTGAGTAGATCATACAAAAATCTATGCTTGAGTTGAGTCCTGTCAGTGCTTGAGCAGCAAATCAACATACGGGCTGAAGGGTCCGTTCACACAGACCGGCTCGGAGAGCGTCGGCGCGCATTTTTCTTTTCACACAGACCGGATCGTATACGCTTGGAGTTGGTCGGAGCGGAGCGATCGGAAGCGGACCCGAACGGCTGCACGAACGAGAAAAAGTATGCGATCGGAGACGGTCAGCTTCTCTTATTATTTCACCCGCCGGGTCCTTAAAGATACTATGCCAAAATGCACTGACGGTCCAAAGGAACAAACGACAAAATGTGCAACCGTCAAAACTTTCAGTTGGGACTATTGTCTAAACTTGAAAACGCACAAATCTTCTAGCGTCAAAATGTGCAGAGTATCACACCAAGCGCGTTCAAGCATTCTTAATGACAAAATAGTGCACATGCAAAAATAAACCTTACTACAAATACTCTAACAACAATAACTAGGTACAATAACTCTGTTTTCAACGTGATAAGAATCCATCAACGCAAAATAACCAAGAATCTACAGAAAAAAACAATAGAACTCCGACGTCCGATTTTGCGAACTATATTTAGGTACCTTTTTAACCCTGAAATTGGAAATCTTTCTAGGTAGCTACTAGTTACCATAGGTACTTACTATATTTGCACTAGAGATTCAACTTATTATAATTTGTACTACCAGTAGAACTACCTACAACTGACACTGAGCGTAATTTAGATAAAAAGACCTGCCAAGTACGAATGGACTCGCCCACAGAGGCTTCCGAACCGAAACTGTAAATATAGGTACAGGCTGGTTCAAAATAGTGATCTCCAAATAAATAATGTGCAAAACCATACATTACCACAGATATGTGTTAAAGTTAAAAGTCACAGATATGTATACCATACATTACTTTTCAAATGTTACCTTAGTGGTACCAGCACCCTTACCGCAAAACGAAATAATGGTGGAAATAAAAACTTTGGTTGCATTTTTACAATTTACTTGCTTATTAATATTTTAACCCCCTCTGTTTTTGACCTTCTGAAAATTAAAATATTTTTCCTTTCTCAATTAAAATATTTGAAGGGGCGCGGCGGCGGCGCAGCGGGTCAATAACTATTCCACAAGTAGAAAGCCTACTTTTTTACTGAAATAATAGGCAGCCGCGTTGCGCCGCATCGCGCTGTGCTGTGAGGCCCGGTTTCCACCAAAGCAGAGAGGAGAGGAGACAAGAGGAGATGTGTTTGAATAAACCAATCCGATCCGATTTTCGTTTCCTCTCCGCTACACTTCTCTCCGCTTTAGTGGAAATAACCTGCCAGCTTTGCAGCACATCTCCTCCGTTTATAAACACCGATTTAAAATGATAACCTACTTATACACTTTTATAAACACAGGTAGACAGGTCGGTTAGGTCCCGACCTAACAGGTTGTTATAAACCTACCTCCAGTACCTAATACCACAGTACACGGATGTAGGTATTGTTGTTATCTACAACAATGCGTAATAAACGTAAATAAACTAATGTGTTGTTGTAGGTAGGTACCTATGTACCTACCTGTCTAGCTAAAACAGAGTTTGACCACGCTAGGTTTTTTAGGGTTCTTTTGCAGAATTAGCGTGGTCAGACTCCTTATAGTTAGGTAAGACTGCATGCATGGTGAGTTCTCTCGACCGCGCGCCGCGCGCCCTCTGAGGTGAAAATCTAAACGACTATAGTACAAAAATGTTATTAGGAGTTAGGGGCTCATAAGAACTGCATAGGTAAATTAAATATCAAAAAAGTAGGTAGTTTTTTCGAGAAAATTGTTTTTTTTTTTGTTTGTTATCTAACAAACACACTAAACAACTATCAACTAGGTCATATTGTTATCTACCTATGTAGGTACATAATAATATTTGTTTATGATCATGCTTGTGCAGTGATTTTTAAGTTTATCACATGAGTGAACGAAAATATAAGTAGGTAGATATGTATTTATGTATGTACCTACCTACCTACATACCTTCTAGTAGGTACCTACTTTTTCAAATAAAAGATTTTCTGATTGTTTATGTTTCATTCAGTGCCACCTCAGTTTAGGATATAGGTAGCTAGCTACAGGTAGATACCTACCAAGTAAGATTGGCATACGGAGTAGCTGGTCTGTCTGAGAAGGTCTGAGAATGATCTGGATCTGAGAGATTGAGCAGCACCTCTAGCGGGAAGTTTACAAAACATGATGGAGTAAACGTCAAAAGTTTTCGTAGAGTCCTTTGCATGAAAGAAGTCCCGCAGACGCGGCGCTGTAGTCGACCTTAAGTATTATTTCTCGGGCAGGACTTTTAACAACTTTAGGCATTGAAAACAAGACTTTGATCACAGAAACCAAATAAAAACGTACTAGCATCCGAACACATTAACAGCTAATTTAACCTGACAACAAATTTATAATTTAGTTTTAAAGTTTAGTTCCGGAAATTTCCGCGGGAATTCTGTCATGAAAAGGACTCTAAGGCCCGTATTCCGAGACAGAAATCGTTACTCAAGCATAGATTTGAGTAGAGATTTTCATACAAAAAGCTATGCTTGAGTACGGATCAGTGCTTGAGTAAGGCTACGGAATACGGGCCTAAAATGAGCACAGAGCCCCGAGTCTGTGCATTTGTCTTGACTGTTGTATGAAAACCGGATAAGCGCCTCTAGCGGGAGATTTGGGAATTGTGCAATTCCCAACAAATTTTTTATCGCGAATGCGTTTGCGTGAGCTATACTCGAGTCGAAAGTCAAAACCAATGCACAGACACGGGGCTAAGCATAGAAACTCTCTCAAATACTCTATAATAACAGAGTGAACTTTCAGAAGGCTAAACTTGGCAACACTGATGGAATAACTGATTTGATCATGAAAAATTCAGCTACAGTTTGTTGCAAATTTATGTGACTTCTCTATAAGCAAATATTTTTACATTAAACCACGGTAGGTAAGTTTTCATCTACCCAAGCCTAATTGCTTTAATCTCAGCGTAGTGCAAGAAAAACGCGGGGATAAGCTTGGTTAGGCATCCCTGTGTATGTGTACAATGTACTTATATTGTAACAACATTTTAACAACTTTTACGTAAAAGTAAACTTACCAAAATAACAAAATCATTATGATCATATTACAAATCTGTTGCGTAACATCACTAGCAGACTGAATGTGGTAACACTGGTGGTAGCAATTGACAACAAAAAGTGAAAACAAAAAAAAAACTTGGCAAAAGGACAAGCCACCAGTGCCAGAACAAAATTAAAAAAAAAATACGAGTTTTGACATTGAAAAGTTTTCTTTTCTTTTTCTATGATTGATATTGATAGTGTTCTGTGGTGGTTCTGCTGTGGTGTGTAAATGTGTTATATTGTGTTTTTATAGGTAGGACATTACATTTTTGATTAAATTTGTGAGGAGTTTGGTGAATTGTGTACCTACCGTTATAGCTCAGCTCAATAGTATACGGCTCCATGAAGAATACAGTGATACTCGGGGCTTGCCTTACCAGTGTGCCTAAGCCTGAGACCAACAACGGACGACGTTGACGACGTCTTTTCAGTCTCGGAGGAGGTAGGTATGTCGAAAATATCATTTTAAAATCTACCTAAAAACAAATACAACAAATAGGTAGGTGCTCCTGCTCCCAGTACCAATATCTTTTGATATAGATATACCTACCTAGTTGCTTTGCCTGCAGTTTCAGTGATTTTCGGTGCAGCTGGTCCCCAGTTGTAACTTGTATTTTTGGATTATTTCTAGATTCGCTAGATATTCCTGAAGACCTTTGCTCATCGATAGATAGGTAAGACTAGGTACCTATGAATAGTTTTTATGTAAAGTAGATTTTAAATTTAGTAGTTTTTGTATTGGTGACTTGACTGCTGTCTAAGTTTACTAGGGTATCACTGTCAATTATATACAAATTGTAATCTTTTGTACTGCACACCCATGATCATATTATCCTTTGGTATTGCATGCAGCATTACCTTGAACTGGAGATGGATCCCTCACAAGGTTGGTTTCACCAACACACATACCATAAGAGCAGATCCAGATTTACATTTAATTATGTAGGTACATAATATTAAATTTCAGCTTAATATATAGGTACCTTACCTACAGAAACAAACAAATAGTTCACCTGAACTGTGAACATGTACTGTCAAACAGTTGTAAACCAAAAATTTGTATGGATGTCACAGGAGATAGGTACATAATTACAATAAAAAACAAAGCATTTTTACACAAACTTTTTGTCAAACAACTTCTCGCTCGCACATCATAACATTTTTGAAGATATAGAATCACTGAATGTAATATCTTTTTTCATACATTGTATGTAACAATAAAAGTCCTCTCATAGTCCTACTCCTGCCAAATATTATTATTTTCTGTGCTATAAACTCTATACTACCTACCCATTGTTTTTGTACTTTGCTTTGTCACTTGTGTTGTCTCTTAGGCCTACTCCGTCTAAAACATTGTCCCAGGCACTACAGTGTCCCGTTACTTATTTATTCGTATGGCGTTCAAACAATCGTTCACAATATTATATATTGGTGTCCCGTTAAGTGTAGGCATAGGTTGCCTCCTGACGCTGTATAAATCATCTTCAATAGATGTAAAAGCCTATTATTATTGTGTTGCTTGTATTTTATTTTCTGAATTATCTGATAATTCAGCTATTGTAAATTAAAAGTGAACTTATTGATTGACACTGCATAGTTTGAGTTAGTTTGGCACCTAAATAGATAGAAATCAAGCAAAAGTGTCTGCATTCATGAATATTGTTAAACTACACAGATCCATTCACCGATTCTGTGTCATCTATCTTGGAACGGAAGGTTAGAGGTTGGCTTTTTGGCGTCATTGACGACATGCGTCGCAGCAGCCCTGTGCAGCAATGGCTGGATTCACTGCCAAGCCACTCCCAACCAGAACCCACTGAATCTGAGGAGGCTGTTGATGAGAATACAGAAACAAAAGTAGAAGCAAAGTCTGATGACAGCAAAGCAGAGGAAACTCTCACAGGAAACACTGTTATTGAGCCATGTAAAGAAGAAACTGCACAACCAGAACCAGTAGCAGTAATGGAAGCAGAAGCACTTGATGTTCCTAATCGGGATATGTGGAAACGCAAATCTTTGGAGAGTGGGGTCCTGACTACTACTCCTCAGAGGACACACTCCAAAAGGCTGCAGAGAGACCACTCTATTCAGTCTGAAGGATATACACCTAAGTTCAAGAGTCCTCTTTTTAGGGATCACTCACTTCAGGTAATTCTTAGTCTTTCATGTGGGTGTTTCTTACCTACCTACTATTTTATTGCAAAGTTTAAATTGGCTATCACTGTATTAATACTGTGTTTTTATTCACAGTCTGATGCCAGCGGCTCCAGTGGTAGCTCAGTTCTAAATGTGCTTGGAGCAAGAAAGGTTGATGCAGAATCTGTTCTTATTGCATTGGGGTTTGGGCCGAGTGAAAAGCAACAAAAGTTGCAAAGGATACCAGACCGCTTTTTAGCTCCTTCAAAGGTACATTTTTCAACTTCACTTTTTCATAGTGGTGTCATAAGTAAGTACCTCAGTGATATGTAAAAAACCACCTGCCTAAATGATCAGAATCAAATTCGGTTTGATATAAGTACCTACCTACCTAATTGATGATTTATGGTGAACCCAATTCCATAATTGTTGTGCATCTTTGCCTGAGTGCAACCACTTTTTTTTTATTTCAGCTGAAAGGAATCAGTACTGAGAAGTTTATCAAAGATGAACAGCATTCGATACGCATGCACGATTGCGGCGTGTTCGGATATAGAGGATTGACAGGTCAGACATAATCTAACTTTAATAAAATAGAGGAATGTCACCGCCATCACCATTTCATCTTAAAACAAGGGCCCTAAGGTTTGCGTCTATTGCAGGCGAGTCGCTGCGCGAGCAGTGTGAAAATTGTTTGCTTTGTATTAATTTGTGTGGGACTGCGTGAACTGCAGCGGAATTTTATATCGTCAATATTTCGCGGTCCATGCGCATTGCGCAGTGTTTCCGACGCAGTCGACGCGCAACTTTATGCTCACTTCCGCAGATTTTACTCTAATAGAGATGACGTCAAAATGACGTCGAAAACTTGATTCATCAGTGGGTGAAAAGAGTTTTCGATGATTCTAAAGACTATAAAAATCAAGTCAATGAGCGAAATGACTTTTTTATAATTTATTTTACCTATTAGGCTGATGTTCATGACGAGTTTGTTACTTTACGCCTTAAAAATTATGTACGTAAGGATACACTAACTCACTGAAAAGATTTTTTTCAGCTAACAAATTAAATATTTATTAATTAACTTAGAGTTACTTAGTTTAGTAACTTGGTTAGCTATTTGAAAATAATCTAACTAATCTGTAGTAGGCTGTAAATTGTGAACTGTGTTATTTCCGGCTTTTGTGGTTTTAACATGACGTGGGTGCTATCATTACTCTACTAACGTGTGGTATTAGCTGTCTATGTAATTATTTTTCGAAAATCACTACGTGCAAATTTGATCACCAATGTACTTTTTGTTTGAAATTAGTTACGTTATAATGCAATGAGTAAAAACATCGTGAGGCAACCAGTTGTATAAGTAACTATCTAGTTTTATAACAAGCGAGGTCTCGGTTCGGGGCCAACGAAAAACTATTCATAATTTTATTGTTTCGATTTGGTAACGGAGACGCGGAAAATTCCCAGCAAATTGTTTTGATTGAATGGTGTGTAGTAAATGTGTAGGTACTACCTAATGCTTTTATTTATTTGAATGCTACTAACACCTTGGACTAACAGACCACTGCACGCCCGTGTGCCGCTTTATGAAACCCGTCTCACCGAGTTGTCGTAGGTCGTACCAAGTTCCGGAAATAGCAGTACAGTAAGTATAAGTACATACATTGAGATTAATACCTTCATATTAAAGTTGGTATGCATGTGTTAACAATCTTATTCATTCATGTTGGGTTTGGATGATGGTCAACAATATGCCTTTGATGTTGAAATTATTAACTGGTAATGTTTGAGGTCTTGATAGATTTTCAGTTTCTTCGACAGTATAAATACAGTGAAGAGACTTACAAAATATTTGCGTTTCAGGGAATCCCCATGTTCCACCGTCGACAATTGTAGCTAAGATAATGGATTGTATACTCCAAGACGACTCAAGCCGCGAAGAGGCTCTGATGAAAGCCAGGCACTCTATCGCGGACATGCGCAGCCCTTCTAATATCTATGCCGCCATTTTAGCCTCCAGGCTACGCAATCTCTAAGCCAAAATGTAAAATATGAAATTGCACAATAAGTATGCGTAGTTTAAGGGCCTATCTTATAAAAAGTTAGAGTAGATATTATGTCTTGATTACCATACGTAACGTAATCAGGAGATGATGTGTACTCTTAACTTTTTATAAGATAGGGGGTAAGAGCATACCTAACTTTTTAAGCGCGATAGCATTTAAGAAATACAAATTGCCATTATTTAGTGATGCTCGTTGACAATGTGGACCACGCGATGAACTTACTATAGCTTATACCTATCTAGGTACTTATTTTGCCTATCCAATACCAGTCAGGGGTTACCTTAGTTAAAGAAGATGATAGTTTTCTATGTAGCAGTTGTACCTATTTAAAAACATGATAAGATACCGAAATAATTAGTAGGTAGGTAGGTATAGGTAATAATAATGTAGCATGCAAATGTACTCGTGCAGTTTTCAAAACATCCTAAAGTTTAGATATGTACCAGATGTTTTATTTATTAGTATTACTATCACGCTCAAAAACAATGTAGGTAAGTATTTAATGATCAACCTAATATTGTTAAGTGAAGTTTTTATTTGTTAAAAAAATTATTCTCTCGAGTTACAATACAAGTAAAAAATCATAATAATTATTTATGTAATTTTAGAACATAGGTAAAGTAAGTAATTATTTTATTTTGTCTTACATTTTTCATATTATCTTGATTTTTTTAATAACTCTTAATTCCCAAAGGATTACATTACAAAATTATTAATTTATTTATAAGGAGTTTTCAGGGTAGATCTGATTTAGCTACTAGTTTAACTGGACTCTCATCTCATTGTCACCCGAAACTCAATATTTTATTTATTCGTGCCTTATAAATAAATTTAGGGTATTACTTATTTCAAACCATTTTATATCTTTGAAAATGTACCTACTTCTGTAAAGTTATTATGCTAGGTAAGTGCTCTATAGCAATGTCATGGCGATTTGCGGGCGAAACACAGCGAAAAACAGTCAGTGCATGTTGAATTCCGACGAGGAAACACTGCTTTATCTCTTCGAAGACGCAGAAATTGAAAGCAGATATAAAATTAAAAGTGATTATAATTAAAATAAAAAAGGAACCTGACGTCCGAGAGTTACAAAATGACTGCCATGGCGCTATCCACGGCGAATACGAACTCATAAACGAGTATTCATTCCCTGCGAACTCGACCGCAAATCGCCAATGTGATAATCTTTAAATAAATCATACATATCTTTGTAAAATAATAAAAAATGTGATCTAAAACGAATTATTTGCGTGAACGTTGTAATTTAAGGCTCGTGTTCTATTCTTCTCAAACTGAATTGATAGTTATTTCTTTGTCTTTGAAAGTTTTTTTATTTATTCAGTTTAGGGTCACATTGACGTTGAATCGAATTGTCAATCCAATCCATAGCATATTGAGTAGGTATTGACCCCTGCATCAAATTCGACGTCAGTGTGCCTAGACCCTTAGGCTGTGTCCCCAGTAGGCAAACTGTTAGCGGCCGACTGAGTGAGCCGCAAATTTGTGGCGAATTGAAATTTGAGTTAGCTGCAAACTCAGATCAATTTTCGTGCTTCGCAAACAAACTGTTATGAGTTAGCCGCTTACTTAGGTCGACCGACTGAATTTTTTTTCCGTATCTTGGATTGTCTGTGGTGTGTGTAGAGATTACTAGGTATATCTAAGCAATGCAGGCATGAACACGTTGGAACACGTCGATAGCTTCTTTCCAACTGTCCGCATGAACAGTTTGCGGCAAACGGACTCACTACGCCAGCGAACAACCATATCGCCGCCGCCGACAGGAACCGGTTTTGTTGTGAGTCGGCTACTAACTGAGACAGCCGGCGCACGGAACGCTGCAAACTGCGTAAAGTGAGCACAAAACTAGCAAACTGTGGACACTCCATTTCAAATATATGGAAGGGCGTACTAAAACGATACGCCGCAACCTCGGTAAGCCGCTAACAGTTTGCCTACTGTGGACATAGCCTTACGTTTACAAACTAGAATTTGTAGATATATTTGACCTGTATTTGTGAGGGAACAAAATGTGAATAAAGTATTATTTCACGAAATTAATGTTTTATTTTAATGTAAGTTTAGCTTTCATAATTTACATGACATTATTCTCTCCCTATATAGCACTTACATTCTAACTCAATAATAAGTGTGATTATTATACCATCCACGAAATAACTCTCCTCTTATACAATACTTGCGAAATTCATCGAACACTAGCATTAATGCGGAAAACGGCAGAGCTAAGAACCACCTGTTGATTAAAATTAATACAAGTCAGTGATAAAATAAGACTTAAAACGTGATGTTTCGAAATTACCCAAATTGCACAAGTTTGTGTATACGTAAAAGTATTAAAATTAAAATTCTTAAACCAGTGGAATAATAGAGCGACCTTTGGCTCGGGGTCAAAGGACCAATACCTAGATGGTATTCGGTTCTGTAGTATTATTTATTTTTATGTTTGAAAGTTTGAACTCGGTGATAACTACGTTTCCGCGATTTAGGATAGTTCTCATGACATTTCAGTATTGAATGAGAGTTCAAAAAGCAATAGATATAGCTAAGGTTATAAGTACCTATGGGATCATATACATACCATCGTGGCCGCAAGGGATACGTTCGAAAGAACGTGTTTACACCAGGAACGTAACACACAATCATTGAAAGAATTATTTCGAAGACTAGTCCCATATTCAGACTTTTGTTTTTAAATCCTGAAAATTAACTAATTATTAGTTCTTTGACTTTTGGGGTAGGATTCGATTAGGCAGTGTAAGTTACCTCTTTTGCTTACGATGAGAGTAGCTATGGTGAATAAACTAGGTATTTACTGGTAAAGACTTACCAACATGAAACAAGGAGTTATATCTTGTTTTGCAAATGAGACCGTTCATCATTTGCGTCATAACTACGGCTACGAAGTATGCGGCTTGGCTCGCCCGCTCCACTTCCTTGCGCTCAGCATACGTCCACTCTTGGCCGAAGGAGTCTTCGACGTCGCTGATTGCCTCGTTATCCCATTGCTGTCTGATACCTAAACGTTTGATAACAAAATGCTTAGCGAAGAAGTTTAGGTTTAAGTTAGGTACTGTAGCAATTAAAAGAAACCCATTCTTATTGATGTATGTATGTATACTAGGCATACTAATCCGAATATTTAGCTTTTATATTAACCAAATAGTACGGTCGGGTAAAAACCATGCTCAGCCATAACGATGAAGTATGCGAACATCCCAGCAGCGAATTCTATGAAACCAAGATGTCCATAAACAAGCGTTATCATCTTGCTTGACACCAGTGGCTCGGAGGAGCGGGGCGGGCGGGCCATCACGTCAGATTCAGCGTCCTCGTATGCTAAAGACACTGCTGGCCACATATCAGTGCCGAGGTCCACGCATAATATCGTCATTACACCTAGAAGAAACACCGAATTTGTTGCGAGTTAAAATATGAAGCAGTGAGAACCAAGAAGATCTTACTTACCTAAGGGTAAAGGTATGGAAAATAGAATAAACATAAACACAGGAAGAATTTCAGGCACGTTGGAAATGAGAATGTAGCAAACGGACTTCTTCAAATTGTCGAAAATCTTCCTGCCTTCTTCAATTCCAGTGACAATGGTTGCAAAATTGTCGTCCATCAAAATTATGTCTGCTGTTTGTTTCGATACCTATGAAAAAGACAGTAAACCTAAAATTAGTAGCTATCCAAATGTCTTTAGATATAATAAAATCTCAATCACAAGCTCACTGAATGAATGAAAGCTCTTATGATAAAGTAAACGCGGTACAGCGACGCGCCCTTACTTGAGATCCAGTAATTCCCATAGAAATGCCTATATCAGCTCTCCGAAGTGCTGGCGCGTCGTTGACTCCATCTCCAGTGACAGCCACTACGTCTCCCCGGCGTTGGCAAGCTTCCACTATTTGAAGCTTTTGTGTTGGAGAAGTTCGTGCAAAGACTGCAATTAAATCGCTACGTCTTAGTTGGTTCTAGTTAACTTTATGGTAACATTGACCAGGGCTAGCATAATAACATCGTCTTCAAAAAATACGTAATTCCAAGCAGCGAAAATGTAGGTAGTAAACCCTAAATGAGAAACCAAAAATCAAGCTTGTTACCGATTTCATAATGCTTTTCCAACATCCAGTTTAACAAATCTGGCGTCATGTTCCTGAGCTCGGAGCCGGTGATCACGTGGCATTTCGACGATGTGGCTATACCGACGTCGAGAGCAATAGCCCTTGCAGTAGCAGGGTGGTCGCCTGTCACCATCATTACACGAACACCTGCTTCGCGGACGCGTTGTATTGCCGAGCGAACCTAGATAATTTTAAACCCTATTCTAAAACTTGTTTCTTTTTATTTGCTAAAGATACAAAGGTACCTACTAACCTCGCCTCTTGGTGGATCAATGATACCCATTACTCCAAGCAATCTTAATCCGTTTATGGGAAAATTGATATCGTTTGCGTCAAATGGAAAATCCGAAGGAAAAATTGTAGGATCCAGAGGCAAATCAGCGAACGCCATAATTCTTTCACCTTTTGAAAGATTAATTAAAATTAAATCTAAATCTATCCTTTGACATATGGGCCCTTTTTAAATAAAAAAGTATTTTTTAGAATTAAATCGTAGTGTAAAACGCATTAAATACCTACCTATGCAGAATAAACAAAATCAGATGAATATTATTATGTAGGTACCTAACATTGTAAGTTATTTTCTTTCGGGTCAAACTGAGATAATAATACCTAAATCGAATTAGGTCGATTAATACCAGTACTAGCCAAAACTTCAGTAGCTTTTTCAGCTGCATCTTTAATTTCTTCAGTGAGTTTGACAGTCTTGTTTTCCAATACGATTGTAGAGCAGCGCTGAAATATACACTCCGGCGCACCTTTCATGACAACAAAGTATCGGGACGATGATGTATCAATGTGGACGCTGACCTGTAAGTTATAAATTAATGATGATGCCGGTTTATAAAAATAATTGAAATTTTGTAGCATAGTGGAAGTCAGTGGAACACGGACAATAGGCAATAAATTAAGACGATTATTCAACTTTAATTGAACCAGATTTATGAAAAGTCTAATTCTTTCATTAAGTTCTTATGTGTAGTTATCTTCTAACATAATTCATAAGAAAGTTAAAAAAACTAGGGAAACCGACTTCAATTTGACTAGCTTCCGGCTTTATCATGAGACGATGATGATGATAGTTATGGGTATTATTCTAGTGACCGTAAACACTACATTACAATCCGCAATTTAATTTACGTAGATGACATACTACATACATATTTTGGTTTAAAAGCTAAACTATTGAACCGATTTTAATAAAATGTAATGGGACCAATCTAAAGGTATATAAATCACGGAGTTAAGTAACGAACATAAAAAAAGTTGGTTGTAATTACCTAGTTATTCAAATAAATCTGAATTGGAAACCTCTTACTTTTTTGAAGTAGGCTAACATTTTTTTTATTGTAATCATTATTCGACGTAATATTTTTTTTCTTTCATACCTGATATTTATTGACAGAGTTAAAAGGTATTTCTGATATTTTGGGATACTTCGATCTGATCGCAATCGGATCGTCATATTTGAAGATGAACCCCAGAATAGCTGATTCAGACGCGTCTCCGATAATACCACCGCCGGCCATGACGCTTGCGTTGCTGCATAATGCTCCACAAATCATCAGTGCTGAAAGTTAAAATTGACATATTTTTGCCTGCCTATAATGTTTTCATCATACTAGTTAAGCCGATTCCATATCGGCATTCCGGTGATCACCGTTGCTATCATAATCAGTGTTAGATACCTTACCTACATATGCTAAATGAGATTACGAGGTAGGTACTTAAGGGTGTTTTGGTAATCATACCTCTGTTATTTTGTAGCATACCTGAAAAGCAAAATCAGATATTACTAATTTGGAAAAGTATTCTTCGGTAGTGCGTGTTTTAATTAGGTATAATTTTTTAACATACTCGATAGTTCCGGATCATGTACTGAGTAAATCTTATTGTAAATCCAAATGTGTTGAACAGACATCTTGTTTTCTGTGAGAGTCCCTGTTTTATCTGAGCAAATCGTAGTGCACGCTCCTAGAGCTTCGATAGCATCCAGGTTTTTGACTAGACAGTGTTTCTTGACCATGTTTTGTGCGGTCAATGTTAACGATGCTGTTACAGTCGGCTGCAAACCTAAGCGAAAGAAACTGTCGTGAAACTTATCTGACCACATGTATTAATTAAAAAAATATCTAGGTAGGTAGAAACTTATTTGTTAAACAATAAAATGGGAAACATATTTCCTATGTAATATAAAAAACATTGTTCAATAATATTGTGGTCAGTTACCTTCAGGAATATTAGCAACGATAATTCCGATAACAAATATAGAAATCTGCATGAAAGGATAACCAAGAGCGAGCGAAGCACTGGCTATGAAGACACCCAGTCCTAAAGCCCACAACGACATGTATTGCATGAAACGACTCAGTTCACGAGAAAGTGGCGACGGGGCTGGCTGAAGACGAGCCGCTAACCCTGCGACTCTACCTAGGGCAGTCAAATCGCCACAACAAAGAACTACACCTGAAACAACACAACAATAGTGAATGGACTCTAGTAATCATTTGAATGATCTTATGTTTTTACTCGATTCTATTTCACTGTGCTGTGCCAAGAATTTACCTGTTGCCCAGCCTTCAACACACATGGTAGAGAAGAAAGCCACATTAGGTGATTCTAATATATTAGCTGTTCCATCTGTATTCGATCGTGGAACTGCTACCGATTCTCCCGTCAGTGAAGAGTTATCAACCTGGAAATAGGTTATTCAATGTGAGTTGGATCTTCTGTAAAATAGCAAGGCTTGAGGTATCTTCAGTTTACTTTGAATCCTTTACTGTCGACGATCCGTATGTCCGCTGGCACCACATCACCTGCCTTCACGTGAACTATATCGCCTCTCACGATGTCACTTACGGGTGTTTCACGGTTGAGGACACCGTCTCGAATGCAGCTTGAATTATTCGGTATCATGCTGTTAAATATTTTCATTATCTGCGACAAAAATAACAAAAAGAGGACAAGTATGATGATAATGAGTATGATTTAAGTAACATTTTATGCAAACCTTTGTGCTTTTAAAGTTCTGGTAAAAACTGAAAAAGCCGCAGATAACGTCCACAGCAATGAGCACACATCCAAGATAGAGGTTATCTGCTGAGGGGTTGGCTTTCGTTGACGATTCTATCAAGTACGCTACTATGCATAGAAGGGCTCCAAACCAAATTAATACGGAAAATCCTGAAAAAATAATAGTATATTTACAGATACCACTAGGTTGTAAGGTACTACCTACCTCCTCGATACAATGTATGTAGGTAAGTATAGTACCTACGTACATACATGCTGTGATCTACAACGGCGGGGCATCCTCTATACATAGATACAATATACCTACCTCAGAATATTCGTCTATACGTAGGTTAGGAATGTTATGTAAGTGCCTACTTATCTACCTATCTACCTAAATATTATAAAGAGGAAAGGTTTGATTTTTTGTTTGTTTGTTTGTTTGTATGAATTGAATAGGCTCCGAAACTACTGGACCGATTAAAAAAATTCTTTTACCATTAGAATCCTACATTATCCCTGATGAACATAGGCTATATTTTATCCCGGAATTCCCACGGGAACGGGAATTACGCGGGTGAAACCGCGAGGCGCTGCTAGTCTACCTATATTGATAAGATAAAATATACACTTACCTAGGTAGGTTTAGGTTAGTTAGGTTATCGTGTTAGTGCCTACCTGTGCAAAGCGATTTGAACAGTAACAATGGCCATCCATACTGCGTTGCTGGAGTTAGAGTATTGTATCCATAGTAGTCCAGTAGCTCTTCGGCCCTTTCTTTGGTAAGGCCTTTTAATGGATCTGTTCCAAGCTGCTCGCATAATTCCTCTACAACAATTATTTATTTATATACCTACATACAACCGAGCCACTATTGTTTAGTGTTGACTTTTACTTACTGAGTGGGATAAGATGCGTGTCCGTCTGTATCTCTTTTTTCAGAAGATCTAGTCGAGTTTGGCTTAGATCTCTAGACCTGAGACCTTTCGGTTTACTGGGGCGGAACAGTTCCGATATTGAGGCAGTACTTGAACTTCGAGAATACATTTTTATCGTATTGAAAACAAATTCAACTATTTATAGATATCAGGCACCTACTTACCTTCTTATCAAAAACAGGTAGGTCGTGGGCTTCAAAGCTCATAAACTAAAAGGTCTACCTACTTATTAGAAATATTGTATTTGCTTGCGCTTGCAGCATACTTTTCATCCTAAGCTCCCTAAACTACATACTTAATCGTAGGTACCTATTTATAAAATTTACGTGCTCAGGTTGTGATTCAAAAATTACTGAACTAACATG
Organism: Eulithis testata; assembly: GCA_947507515.1. Lineage (NCBI taxonomy): Eukaryota > Metazoa > Arthropoda > Insecta > Lepidoptera > Geometridae > Eulithis > Eulithis testata. The sequence continues at coordinate 6,128,499 of OX382205.1, forward strand.
GCTTCTAATAAGATACCTCCTCTTCAGGATACTTAATTAAGTAAGACAATTTATTGTCAACGTTTTTAACCTAAACCTTCCTACCTAAGTAGGTAGGTATTCGGGTACAGTTAAAAATAATAATTTCAGTAAAATGATAAAGTATATTGCACACTTTTTTGACAATTAATAAATACAGAAAAATTGTTGATTCACGGTGGGTACACACATATGTACTCTGATGAAAAATGAGCTAGATACTAGTACAAGACTAAGTACCTACCTAAGTATTATATATCACAGATAGTTAATCAATACCTACCAAAAATAGGTACTTATGCCATATATAAGATTTATTTCTTATCAATACACATCCCTATGTTAAACTATAAACATAATAATATTATTTATCATTCCCTACCACAATTCATATTTCAAACTATTTGTATAATGTGAATGCAAAAAGAATTTTGAACATAAAATGTTAAATTATTTTACCTCTATACCTACAGTTTACTTCTAGCACTTTTAGAGCTCTTCTGCCCAGCTGCAGTCCAGATTTCAGTAAGACTATCTAATTCTGCTTTATTTACACTCAACAACTCATCTTGCAGTACTCCTTTCATTAGTTTTTTTGAAAGGGATAAAGAATTTGTTGGTAATTTTGATACTTCTGTAATTTTATCCCATACTTTGTTTTGAATTTCTTCAGGTTTATACAAATAATTGACAAACCCCCAGTCTAAGGCTTCTTGGGCAGACATTTTGTGGTTGAAAAACAACATTTCTGTGGCCTGGAAAGAATTACCTTCACATAATAGAGATATACTTTTGGACCACTATTGGGTACCAAAAAGGTTAATAAGTAAGGTCCCTAACCTGCATACCTTTCTTTCTCCAATCAGCCTGGGAAATGTGAATGTTGAACAGCCTTCAGCTACTATTCCCAATTTTGTAAATGGTGTATAGAAGTAGGACTGAAATAAATCAATTTATAATTAATATTTTGTTATATGCAACTAAATGGAAGAATGACATGTTCACGTTTATGTAAAGATCTGCAAGGTGAATGTCTATTTATGGATAACATCAGAATCTATCAAATAACAAAAAGTTGGTTTACCGATCACTGATCTGCTGAACTATCATTTTTGACATCACAAGATTTTAACTTCTCAGATTTTGATGGTATCGAAAGATAGACAATCAAGGGATAGATCACTGGATGCAAAAGGCTCAGAGCTGACTAGAATAATAATCATTGTGGGAAAATCTAACGTTGAACTTACATTTTCAGAAGCAAATACCAAATCGCACATTGCTAATGTAGTGGCAGCAATTCCAATAGCTGGTCCATTCACAATTGCAACCAGAAGTTTAGGGAATGTTATGAATGCTTTGATGTAATCATATAATACACTTCCGAAGTTGCTCTCTAGTGGAGATTTCCCTGCTGTTGCACTGAAGTCATTGCCACTGCTGTAAAAGTCTCCTGACCCAGTTAAAACTATCACAGTTACACCATCATCGGTAGCTGCACTGTTCAAGATATTTCTTACCCTGATATACATTTCTTCATCTATGGCATTCTTTCGTTTGGGTTTATTGTATTTTATCACTGTTATGCTTCCTTGTCTAGTTTCAATGATTGTTTCATTATTCTTCATGGTCTCAGTAGGTAGATTGATTTTGCGGTCGTAATAAAAACAGTAGTAGGAAGGTGCCTATTAGGTACGTCCTCTGGCGATATTTCAGGCCTTCAGAGTGTTGTCAGAAGAAGTTGGTATCAGGTTTTCAGGTTATTACCGGTGGTGGTAGTTCCTACTAGGTTTATTTCACAGGCACGCCTATTTAAAATCGCAGAATATTAAATAAGTAGGTAGATATTCACGGTAGGTATCTAGATAGGTTACTTTATCTCTTATTTCAATGCTTTATCTCATATGATAAACAAAATGTACCTACTTTCAAATCAATGTACGAAAATGCGAAAGAAGTTCTTTCGACTTCGTCTGTGGAAGGCACAGATCAAAGCATAGAGTATTATGCTCTATGCTTTTTTTTTTATTTCGCTCCTCGGACCAGGCTATAGTTTTAAAACCATACCGCCTAGTCTTACGTTATTATGTTTTTGTAAGTTCGTTTGTTTAGGTGTTTGTCTTGCGTAAATGATAAGTCAAGTCAAGTCTTCGCCATTTTTTTTTTTTCGAATGGACTAAAATGCTTTTGTAATCGTCTGACGATTGCTGACAGCGTTACCGTACTACTGGTGAGTGCTGAAGGCTCTATCAAATGGTTTAGTGGCAACAAACGCACGGGCACCACTTAGGTACGGACCTCGGCTTGGGCTGTTTCCAGATTGGGAGGGAAATGATTGGAGAGGCCCGCCCAGAGGGGGCGGCTACGGGAGATATCTTCGACCCCACCGGTGGGGCCGGCTTGTATTGTGTGTTTGAAGTCGGGTTTGATGAGTCGATCAGCACCGCATTAGCGGCAGTGATCTTGTCATCCGGGTCACCTAACACGTGTCTAGGTCTACGGAGGATTATCAAGTCTTTGTCAAGTCGGCTGTCGTTTGTTTTAAAGAGAAAATGGTAGATTTTCCCTCCAAAACTGGAATCGAATTTTCACATTCAGAAAAACCACTTTACACACATTTATTCCAATGGCTTACACTTTATGTTACGACCTAAGTATTATTGGTTAAAATTCCACCAAAATTAAACAACAATACTCACAATAGCACAAGAAAAACTATTAAAATAAAAATGCTATGTGTTGTTTCAAAAAATGACAAAATTCGAATCTTATGCTTTATGCGTTAGCATTGGATAGCAACGCATTACGAAATGGCTGCTAGAACTACAGATCATAAAGCGAAATTTACTACCGCGATTGAGGTTTGGTTAGCAACACCAGAGACAAATGGTGGCCAATGGCCATGGTTTGTCTGGCGTTTGATGTTATTAAAGATCATCCAACAAATAGAACTTGGCAAAAGGACAAGTATCCTGCGCCAGAATAAAATTGTGTCAGTGTCATTCGCAACGCAATATCAGTAGGTACCAGACCAGCTATTGGTATGTTTTCATTCAGATGTGTATCAGTAACTGATACGATTTCAATAAAAAAAAAATATTTACGCAAGACATACACATAAACAAACTAACATAAAGGAAAAAACAACGTAAGACTCGGCGGTATGGTTTTAAAACTATAGCCTGCTCCGAGGAGCGGAAAAAATAAAATAAAAAAGCAATATCAGTAGCTGTCAGGGATTCGAATTTTGACTTTTTTTTGAAACAACACATAGCATTTTTATTTTAACAGTTTTTCTTGTGTTAATTGTGAGTATTGTTGTTTAATTTTGGTGGAATTTTAACCAATAATATTTAGGTCATAACTTAAAGTGTGAGCCATTGGAATAAATGTGTGTAAAGTGGTTTTTCTGAATGTGAAAATTCGATTCCGGTTTTGGAGGGAAAATCCACCATTTTCTCTTTAAAACAAACAACAGCCGACTTGACGAAGACTTGACTTGATTTATCATTTACGCAAGACAAACACAAACAAACGAACTTATTAAGGGAAAAAACAAGACTAGGCGGTATGGTTTTAAAACTATGGCCTGCTTCAAGGAGCGAAATAAAAAAAATAAAAAACAGTAGCTGTCATAGTCCCGAGATTGCACAACCATGGAATTTTGGCTGCCAAAATATGTATACTGTTAAGGTTAGACCGCACTAGGGCGGAACTGCTCTGCAGCGGAGCGTCGCATCAGTTAGCTTCTATATTCTTTCCAAGGTAAAAGAATATAGAAGCTAGCTGACGCGACGCTCCGCTGCAGTGCAGTTCCGCCCTAGTGCGGTCTAACCTTTAGAGATATTTTGGCTTGCCACTGTCATGACATGGCGAAGAGGACATCTATCTAGAATTTAGGCCAAGACGTTGACGTTGACACGCGCTTGCTGTCGTGACACAAATATCGCAGTAGTTTCGTTCCATAGAGATATACGTTCGAGATTGTTAGTCTGTGATTAGGTCTATGGTTTTACGAGAATCTATGGAAGCGATTGGGGATATTGTCGTGTTGTGATTTTTGGGCGCACTTCTGAATTTGTAATTTGATCGTTTTTATGTCTATTCGAGTAAAATCAATAAGATTTTGAAGCTCTGTTTCTCTTTTTGAGTAATGTCTGATCAAGTTTCCAAAAATACATCAATTCCTGACTGTACATTCCGGGGTTGTGTTTTCCATGGTTGTGAAATGACGGCACCCGACCCGCTGTCATACTGTCATCCTATCCTAGTAATCTGTGATACTGACTGATACGGAGGAAATGGTCAGAAAAGAAAATTCGTTGAGTAAAGAATGGCTTATTCTCAATTATTTTGCTGCCCCCCTTGTACCTATGCAGTAATTAGGAATGAATAGGCTAGTTTCTCATCTTATGAGATTTAGCAGTTCGCTAGGTAATGGTTTAATAAAAAATAATATAAATTATCTATTTGCAAGCAAAATGTTCAAGTCCACCCTAACTAACCTTCAAGATGCTAATGCAGATCAAGTGCAAGATTTCCTGAATTCTTTTGACACTGTTCTAACTGACTGTGATGGTAAGACTTTTATTATTATTATAATTACTAAACTGTGGTTACTATAAGTTGTTGTCCACTATTTTCCTAGAACTAAGGGTGACCTTTGTAAATCTAAAAATGTTATGCCATGGTAGGTATAGATAAATAAATTCATTTATTATTCCATTTTAGGTAAGTTCTACGCTTCTTGAGTGTCCCTCTTTTATAAAAAGTTGCACCAGACTGATGGTAATCCCATTTTAATCTCAACATTTTTAAAAATAAAGGATAAATTTAGTTCCTATCGTGACACCATAATTTAATTAACATAAAGTATTTACTTTTCCAAATTTTCTGTATTATTTATCTTATTCTTCCAGGTGTACTGTGGATCGACAATAATTCTATTCCTGGGTCAGCTGATGCCATGAACTTTTTTCGAAAAATAGGGAAGAAAATATTTTATGTGACAAACAACTCGACTAAAATACGTAGTGACTTTGCTAGCAAGGCACAACAACTGGGTTTTATTGCCAGTCAAGTAAGTAATTCCTAAAACTACTTAACTTTACTAAGGCTGTCAAAATAATCAAATCTGAATCAAAATTCTTTCAATGAAAACAAATCTATGCTGGAGTCTGGGTTTTTTTATGCTTACCAGTCCCTAAGCATTATTATAAATTTTAAATTTTCAGGATGAGATTCTATCTACTGCATATTTAGTAGCACATTACCTAAAGGGAATTGGATTCACAAAAAAAGTATATTTACTTGGTTCAAATGGCATTGCTGAGGAGCTGAAAGCTGTGGGAATAAGACATTCAGGTGTTGGAGTAAGTTTATTACATTTTTATTTTAGTTTTGTAAATAACATGGTAGGTAACTTGGACTACCTTACTGTTGTAGGTAGGTAGGTAAAAAATAAAATGCTCTAGTCTAAGAGTATCCATAACATTTTTGATTCAAATTCAAACAATGTTAATAGAAAAATCATGACTGGGATTAATTATAATGTATTGTCATCAACCCATGTTTGCAAATGTATACTACATATCACTAATAGCTACATTTTGTCCATAGCCTGATCCTGTAAAGCCAGATTTCAAGTCAATGAAGCCTTCAGAGTTAGACCCAGAAGTTGGTGCAGTAGTGGTAGGATTTGACGAGCATGTCAGTTACCCCAAATTCATGAAGGCAGCATCATACCTTGCCTCTGAAGAATGTCTTTTCATTGCTACCAACACTGATGAAAGATTCCCTAAAGGAGGATCTATTGTTGTACCAGGAACTGGTACTTTAGTAAGGGCAGTTGAGACATGCTCGGAACGAAAGGCTCTGGTGTTGGGCAAGCCTCATGCTTACGTCAGGAAGTTTCTGGAATCCTGCGGCTTGAACCCTGCTAGAACCCTGATGATTGGAGACAGGTAAGATTATCTATTTTTATATTTTGTACTTTTTAGGCAGAGTTAGTTCCCTCGGGCGGTTTTAAACTCTGACCATAATTTTGTTTATCACTAGGCAGTTAATATTCATAGAATTTACTATTTTAACTAAGAATTTGGCACTTTTAGATGCAACACTGACATCGAGCTGGGCGTTCGCTGCGGTTTTCAAACCCTGCTTGTTCTATCTGGGGTGACATCATTGAAAGAATTGGAGAAAATCCGGCATGAAAAGAAACCTCCACTGCCTGACGTTGTCTTGCCCAAGTTGGGGGATTTGCTTGCTCTAGTACCGCCATCATAGTAAGTAGGTACTTTCCTGTTAACCAACCAGCGCTTGCACAAATAGGTCAATTTTAGTCAGAATTCTTGAGCAAAGCAATAATAGGTTTGAAAAAATAGTTGTAAGTGATTTCAGTGAGTAATATATCATACTAATATTATAAATGTGAATGTAAGTTTGTTTGTTACGCTTTCACGCGAAAACTACTTAACCGATCATCATGAAACTTTGTACACACATTCTTGGAAGTATTAGAAGTAACATAGGATACTTTTTATCCCGGAAAATCAACGGGATCCAACGGAACGCGAACGAAGTCGCGGGCGGAAGCTAGTATTGTATAATATTGTAGGTACATCTTAATCTTTATTTATTCAAAATTATTTAAACCTTAAACGAAACATGATTTACCACTTGGTACATAAATTACATTTTTAATTTAAATATTGTAGATTACAAAATGAATGCCAAAACTATATTTTTGTTCTGATGTTAACTATTTCTATTTAGGTATATATTTTATACATTTTTTATTAGGTACATTTGAGGATTAATTAATATTTCCTATTAAAATACATAGGTGTTTTTGAGCTTTCATCGAATATAATTGTTATTATTGCCAACATAGTTGCGTACGTAGTAAGTACATGGAATGTACAAAATATATTTTTATTTGTCTGTGATTTATTGTAGGAAGGGCTGTTACATTTATAAGACCTAATTTTGTTATTTTGCTAATCCTGTAGCAATTAAAATTGCAGGGTACACCTAATTACCACGCAAGCTGCATGTATGTGTATAAAGTCCTACATACGATTAACCACCTAAAACTTACGATTCCTGTAACACTGGTTTTTATGTTTCATTTACGTACCGTGGTTCAATCTGACTCTAGTTGTTTTTTTTAATTTATATAAACTCATTCAAAAAAACCCTGTATGACGTACTGCCTAGCTTCTTCCTAATCTTTGTTATGCAAATTTTATTGGGCTTTTCAAAGTGTAAGTAGGTAAACGTACATACATCGCTGTTATATCATTGCTAGGCAATAGTTATAAGACGTTACTAATGAAATTACCTACTTAAATAGTTATAGTGGTGAGTTTTTTCATGTTATTGTTGACTACACATAGGAGGTAAAAATGTTAACTTAAGAGCTTTAATGGGAACATAATCGACTATTAATAGGTTTTATCAAGAATAATGTTAGAAATAGGTTTTGAAGTACAAAAATTTGCGAATACTGAAACGCTACTTAGATGAAGTTCATGCTTAAATAATTTCTTACTAATGGGTAAAGTAAAGAGGCAGTGTATTCAACTTTGAGTATTCGGTCGGAGAACATAATATTTTCTTTAAAACCCCTTGGAAACAAACTCCACTGAATAACCTAAATTATGTTAAATTGTATCCTCTCCTGTTAAAGTGGTACAATGGAGTTATCTATTTTTTACTCCCTATGATGTATGTGTGGTGTGTGCCAGTCTCCTTCATCGTTATAATCGAAAGTAGATTTTACCACGCTTTTTTTTCACCTACCGTACAAATTATTTAATTTAAAATACAATAAAATGCTTTTATAGAATCTTTGAAGAATTTTTGTTTAACATAAAACTTAGGTAGGTACCTAGTTTTGGTTCAGACAACGCCTATATGTAGGTAAGTACTATACTACCTACTTAAAGGCGTTGTCTGAACAAAACGCGACGTTTCATGGTTTCAGTCACACACATCAATATAATTATGTAAAATTCTTTAGAAGCTGACTTAGAATCAACGCACAGCCTAAACCATAAGTCCTAGAGGTATGAAATTTGGAGGGTAGTATCCGTGTATAGTGTAGGGGTGCACTAAGAAAGAAATATTGAAAAGTCGCATCCTACAGGGTCTACAATGCGAGCAACGCCGCGGGCGACGGCTAGTTGAACCCGAGGTTGTGACCCGAGATGATGCAGCACCTTGATAAGTGCATTATAGGTAGGTAGGTAGTAGGTACATATAGAAGGTTCTAGATATAATTGTCTAAACATCCTCTGTGATGACTATATAGGCTATCAGCGTTTGTTCGTGCATTATAGACGTACCTATGTAATACTATTTCTAATCAATCACACATTAGAGTCCTTTCCATGAAAGAAGTCCTGACAGACGCGGCGCTGTAGTCGACCATAGGTATTATTTCTCGGGCAGCACTTTTAACAACTTTAGGCATTGAAAACAAGACTGATCACAGAAACCAAATAAAAACGCACTAGCATCAGAACACATTAACAGCACCTGACAACTAATTTAAAATTTAGTTTTAAAGTTTAGTTCCGGAAATTTCCGCGGGACTTCTTTCATGAAAAGGACTCTACATAGATACGCGCACAAAGATTTTTTTACTAGAAGATCATTGGGCGCGCCTTCGCATTTTTGCGCGCGTCTCCTCTTCCTACCTCACGCACCAACGCAAAACACGCGTCGCGTCTTTCGTGTCGTCGTCGTCAGCCAAACCAAGCAAGCTAGTAGTGAGCTAGTATCGGAGTAACCGCGCAAGGCGAGTGACGTGAAAACGCTTTTCCGAGTAGCCTAATAAGTGATCTTATACTTATAATAACAGAATTTCTGCTTTACGTGAGTGTTAATACTATTTTCCTTTTCTAATTTAGTTTATTGTTAGGTCATCGATATTCAGATTTTTTCTTTACGTATATAAATCCTGAAAATCCGTAGCACTTTCGTAGCACCATCCATTTCATTTTGATATATTTACGGGATGTTATTTTATGATTCACTTTTTATTGACTCTAGGGTTGTAAACAATTATTATCCAAAGGATTATAATCAAACACTTAGTCGGGTCGGATATTTGGCGGCCTCACGCAGAACACAATTCGTCCCATTTTGTTTGACTACGAAAACAAAGAGCTTGAAGGGGTGCTCTACCGGGCAGGGACAGCGCCAACGTGCTCCGTATAAATGGCACTCCCCTATTTTTATGGAAGAAGCAATCCAAACTGTCTGGCGTATCTTTACTATGATCGGACTAATCTGGCTATATTGTAAAACCGGATTCTTTTATTTTACTGTCCTATTTATTATTTTAGGTAGCTAACTAGGTACGGTTGGTCGTCGTTAGGTTTTCAGTTTTCTAGAGTTTACCTACTTAGTTTGGCCATGAAAATAAGAGCGATGATAACAAAATTACCTGCTTAGTCTTTGTTTTGTACAAAAAATAGCGTACCTATGGTAATGAGTTTTTAGGTACGTACCTACTAGTAGTAAGATAAGTACACCTACGTAATACATATTATAAAAAAGTATTACTTACCGGCGATAAGAACGTTATCTGGAGTAGGGTAATGAGCAGGTACCAATTTGTGTTTCACCGCACTCCAAATTTAATCTCAGTACCTATCTAACTTCCTATGTTTGCTCCTGATTAGGGCATTTTAATCAAATAAATAATAATAAATATCACCGCTAAGCAAGCACAAATATACGTACACTTTTCGCTCCTTTTTTTTGAGCTAAGCATTTAGCTGCCAGCACACCTGGTGGTAAGTGTAGCTGCAGCCTAAGGTGGAGCACGCTTAGCTATAATCCACCTACTAGGTGAATTGAGTATTATAGAGTTCCTATAACGACGTTGCTTTACTAAACATGGAAGAACTATTAAACCCACGCAGAATAACGCGGAGCAGACTGACTTCGTTGTAAAATATTCGTTGTACTACACTCGAGAGCATAGAAATCGCACATAGAGGCATTTTCCTACATTTTAATTTCGACACTTATTTTTTTTTTAAATTAATGTGATGTTGCAAATATAACTTAAATTAAATTGAAGTACACACTGTTAGCTTCCTAAAAACACAAAATGTCTAGCCTTGACCTTCGAAATCATAACAGTGGCAACTAAACAATAGAATGGCCTAAATTAGCTCGTTTCAGGTAGCGCGGTTTGTGGGACTTTGAGCAGGTATAAAACGGTAAGGGATGATTGAAATGACATCATTTGCATACCAACTCCCAGTCAGAAAGGTCCTTTAACGAATACGTCATCTCTCTAAACAAGAAAATGGATACCACACCAGAAGCAGCGTCTCAAGTGGTTGCACTTATTGAAGCTGGACAGAACCAAAGTCAAGTGGCTCGTCAATTAAATTTGAGCAGATATGCTGTTGGACGTGTATACCAGCGATATCAGCAAACTGGTGGCTATACCAGGCGACCAGGAACAGGCCGAAAACGTGCGACAACACAGCGCGATGACCGTTTCCTTGTGAATACATCACTACGAAATCGCCGGTTGAATGCAGTTCAACTCGGACAGCAGCTCCAGGAAGTTAGAGAAGTGGAAGTCAGTCGGTTGACTGTTAGAAGAAGACTAGGCGAAGGAGGTCTGACAGCGCACAGACCAGCAACTGGCCCAAAATTGACCCCAGCGCACAGACAAGCACGCCTTCAGTTTGCTCGAAATCACGTTAATTGGACTATGGATCAATGGCAGGCAGTCCTCTTCTCCGACGAGTGCAGGATGTGCCTTCATGGTAACGACGGACGAGGTAGAGTCTACCGAAGATCCGGTGAGCGTTTTGCTCAATGTTGCATCTCCGAACGGGTCGCATACGGCGGTGGTTTGTGTATGTTCTGGGGAGGCATTTCTCTGGAAGCGAAAACCGAACTTGTCTTCATCACAGGGCCCAATACCGACCGTCGATCGGGTGGATTGACTTCCCAACGTTACGTCGAGGAGATCCTGGAAGAACATGTTGTGCTCTTTTCTGGATTTATCGGCGAAAACTTCGTTTTGATGCAGGATAACGCTAGACCACACACCGCTGCTATAGTACGCCAGTACTTGGAGGAGGTTGAAGTACTCGTTATGGCGTGGCCTGCTCGAAGCCCAGATCTCAATCCCATTGAGCATTTATGGGACGAACTAAAGAAACGAGTAAGATCCAGAAACGCAGCGCCTACGAGTCTCAGAGAGCTCCAAACCGCGATCAAGGAAGAATGGGACAGCATACCGCAGGATTTCGTCAAAAAATTGATTTCTTCAATGAAACACCGAATGGAAGCTGTTATTCAGGCTAGGGGAGGCAATACCTCGTATTAATAAATCGATGCATTCACAAATTTATTGTTTTTTTAACCTTTTATACCTGCTCAAAGTCCCACAAACCGCGCTACCTGAAACGAGCTAATTTAGGCCATTCTATTGTTTAGTTGCCACTGTTATGATTTCGAAGGTCAAGGCTAGACATTTTGTGTTTTTAGGAAGCTAACAGTGTGTACTTCAATTTAATTTAAGTTATATTTGCAACATCACATTAATTTAAAAAAAAAATAAGGGTCGAAATTAAAATGTAGGAAAATGCCTCTATGTGCGATTTCTATGCTCTCGAGTGTATATAAATAAGTAAAATATAAATTTTATGGGAAGGTTTTGGTTTAGAAATCGAAGTACCTACCTAGAGGTAACTAATCTACTTACAAAGGAACCGTCCTGACTGACTGATAGATTGGCTCAAATCACTGAAACTATAAAAGGTACAGAATAATTCAAAAAGAATAGCAGTGAAAAGCTCTACACAGTAGGTAACTTTGGCTCATGGGTGAATCAACCCACACAAAGGACCGATCCAAATTTTTTTTTTTTGGAAAAATAATATTTGAATTTCTTTATTTTAATCTGATTAGGGCCTTAGAAATATTATCTATTTTCATAACCTAGAAGGGCAGCGACGTTTATTAATATTTTTAGATAGTTTTAACAATAACTACAACACATACCCTCAAAAACTGTCACCTGAGTTACCTGCATTCAGCGTTACATAAATAGTGAATGAAACACGAAAACATTATTTATTATTATTTATTTACTCTTACATGCATAATCAAATAAATTGGCAATATCACTCTTCATATTATTTTAAAACTTTGGTACAAAACTAAGTGGCATTGGTCTGTTGCGTTACCTTTATACAAAAAATAATAGCTATTTTTCTTAATAAAACTACATATGAAAGAACTACAAATGGAAATGAATTATTTATAGAAGCTTGCCAATTGGTAAAATAAAATACTGGTCATATAGAGATATACTGGAAAGAAATTAGTAAATTATGATCGGAAATATAATCTTTATACTGAGGACATAAGTAACTCTAAAGAATTTTCCATCATTAATTCGAACTGATACCTATTGGAAGGGAGGTACCTAGCACCTGGATAAGTAAAAATTAGTTAAAATAGAGTCAGTTTTACTTTATGTGCTACAAACTACTCCCACTAAGTCCGTGAATGTCTTAGGAGTTACCAAGAATGTATACTGAGTTACCGAAAATGTAACTCAGTATACGGTAACTCAGCAGACAATCTGCGTATTTTTACTAAAAGAGCGCATTATAATTTGATTTTAGTACTCCGCGTAAACTTTAATTGTAAACATATGTTAGGTACTACAAAAACATCTGATTATATCAAGTAAATAATAAACTTATATCGAGAAATCGCGGTAACTCAGCATACGCCACAAAAAGGCACGCCCTCCCTCCGAACGTTCTTCAGGGACTGTCAGCTTGACGACGCTATCAAAAAACACCGCCGCGCCATGCGAGCGAAAGCAAACACAAATGAAGCTACTCAGGGTAAAAAAATCCATTTATGTGTTTCCAGGTAAAATTTACAAGAGTAACTCAGCATACGGGGGTAAAACCATTTTAGTAAGGGACACAGTTTAGGATTTTATTTTTGAAAAAGTTATTTAGCATATTTCTATTGTGTTATGCTCACGTTAAACTATGGCATACTAACTTGTTGTGTAATAAAAATGAACTGAAAGTAAGAAGTAAAAGTTCATTTAAATTAAAGTTCACTTAGTGAATGTGATCTCAGGACAGCAATATTTTGTATGGAACGAGTTTTTTGTCTACTGAGTTACCATAAAATTTCATGAAAACCACAGATTTTCGAAAACGTTGTCAAAGTCTCCGTTGTGCCTAGTAATCGTAGATACTATTGTTATATTCGTTATGTCTGTAACTATTACCGATTAGCGTATTTTAATAAAAAATGGCCCGACCATTTTTTATGACAGCAAATTGTGGGTAAAATAGTTGATTCACCCTCATACACATGTGAAGTCATATTTTAATTTAATTATTTATTTGATGCTGTGGATGTCACTTATTCCACAATCGTACCTACTTGTACTAATATTCTATTGAGTGAAAGATTCCTAGTTGGTTCCGCTCCGGAACTCTACATCCATGTGCGTTTTCCTTTTAAAAACACATAAGTACTTAAATAAAATAGGTAAACATTATACCTAGACAGCGGCCTTGTCTTCGTAGTGATGCAGTTAGGTCAGGGTTTCCTTCCCAAACTATGAGTCGCGACCCACTGGTGGGCCGCGAGAGAATATTGAGTGGGCCCTGCCTATAGTACCAACCGTCCGAGCCAGCGGCCGGGCGGCGGGATTTGTAACCCATTTCAAGACCCCCTACCAACTGGTATGTTAACAAAAGCAAGTGAAGAACTAATTGATTTATCAGAAGATTCGTCACAAAAAAATAGTTTCAATCGTAAGCAATTAACGAAATTCTGGCTCTCGGTTGCTGGTAGTCATCCATGCCTGTTTGATGAAGCTATGAAAGTCCTCCTCCCCTTTACTACCTCATACTTATGTGAGGCTGGGTTTTCGAATATGGTGAACATTAAAACTAAATACCGAAATAAATTGGACTTATCAAACTCACTGCGATTAAAAGTAACCAAAGTTGAAGTTGATGTCAAAACTGTAATGGCGAAACATAGGAAACAATTTCATCCTTCCCATTAAATTTATATAATTAAGTAATAAAAGATTGTATTAAAACAGTTTGTTATTTCAAAAGTCCTTTATTAATATTGCTAACGCTTAAATTTCCTAGAGGTGGGTCCCGAGTTTGTAAACTTAAATCAGATGAGTCGTAGCCCAGTCAACTTTGGGAACCACTGAGTTAGGTAGGTAGGTACCTACCGGTACTTTGAGGAAATAAAATATTTTCGTAGGTAGCTTTTCGTAGTAGGTACCTACAAGCCATTGACATAGGGGAAAGTTTATAGGTACCAGAACCATAAGCTGTTATAACTCTTGATATAGAAACTGGTAGGTACCTACCTACTAAGGCCGTTCACATCTATCTAGTTTTTCGCACGCCGCGCCGCCGCCGCACCACTTCGCTTTCCAGATTTCCCTCCATTTGTAGTTGGTCGTCTATCGTAATTTGGTTTTTTTCCTTTCGCTTTCAAGTTCATTTATAACCTCAGATTAACAAACTTGCTGGGCCACACAAGTTGAGGTTGATAAATAGGTACGTAATGATGTCAGTGTTTGCTGTTTGAAGGTGTGATGTCATTTTAGTGACGTAAAGCTAATCCATAATCAAAATAAATATAAGAGGAATAAGTACCTAAATACCTAGGTATATAATTATCTTACCGACATGAAGTGCATCTATTTCATCCTTCAATTCGGCGCGATTTTTTTACGTTTAATTATTGCCATGGGATGCGTGAGTTGGGTGATGATATCATGGATGACGTAACATGGACGTAGGTAGGTACCTAATCTTTTAAATAGGTCATTGACTATTTTGATAGCTTACTACAATCTCACTACAATACAAACCCTTTATCCTAATTTGAGTTTGAAAAGAAAATAACGAAAGCACTATCTACCATCTTGTGCTTTATTTAGGATAGGTAACGTTAAGAAGGTAGGTAGGTACCTAAGTTACCTTCTGACGCAAGTTTGCTTGGCAAAAACACTGAGAATCTTTGCACTATCAGGTAGGTTGACAGGCACCTAGGTACCGATTGGCAGTAGATACCTACCTATACTGCCAATCGGGCTCTTTGCGGGTAGCCAAATGTTGTGATTCCAATTTGCATTTTCATACCCACTCATCACTCAGCCACAGATTATATAATACTATGCACTCAGCTATGTTTCTTTAGACCAATTTCCAATTGTTTTTTCATTCAATTCCGGTCAATTGTGAATGGACTCTTCCAATCGCTCACTGAGGCTTCCAAACCAAAACTGTATAGGTAGGTACTAGGTAGTTAGGTATGTTTTATTAAAAAAAAAATCAGAACCACTACGTAGACCGGTACCTATGCAAGAATACTTCAAGAGACGTGTTAGATTTTACACCAAGTAGGTAGTTACTACTTGATTTGGTACTAGTACCAAATAGGGCAACCCTAGGGTTAGGTAGTTATACATTGTAGGAACTGTCTATTATTTCCCTTGACTATTTCCGTTAGAAAGCAATTTAGTTATTTTTAACCGAAACCGACGCCGAAAAATACACCCAAGGTGTTTGCATGCCATGCCATTATGCTTTCAAACCGAGCTATCGTCCTTGGTTAATTTCTTTAGTTGCCCTTGAGCACCAAGCTTTCGGCAATACTTTACGAAGTTTAAATTGTTAGCGATCCAACATAGGTAGGTAGGTAGGTAGGTAGGTACCACCTAACCTATATCATTCTACACTGCGGGCACGGTCTCCTTGATCCGGTAGGTTAGTCTAATATAATGCGTAATTGCTAGCACCCACAGCATGAAATCAGTGGAGGTGTAGGTAATAACAGACATTGTTCCTGGTGCCCCCGCAAGAATGTCAGGATACGCAATTGACAAATCAAGTCATTTTTTTAAAACAATTTAGCTCCAAGGTGACCTCTTTCCAAATTAAGGTTTATGTCATTTCCATATAACACAATAGTTTTGCGACCCTGGCGTTGTAGGATTATTCATCAGCAAACCAAACACATCAACATCATCATCCACAGCCCAACTTCACCTACTGCTGGGTAGATTAGGCCTCTCTTTGTCTGCCCATCTCGCTGCTGGTCGTTTCTGTGACCGGTTCTTGGACGCCATTCAGTTAGCGCCTTACTCCACATCTTTATAAAGTTCACACATTGATTACAACTACCGTTTTTATGCTCCTTTTTAGAAACCGCACAGAGAAGATCGGTCAAAGGCATCAGTCTAGAAGGCGTCGTTTATCTAGACTATTATTTATCTTGCCGTTTGCTGTGTATCACGAAAATTACGTTTTGCTATTTTCTCTTTCAATGGGTAAAAGAGCCATAAATAGAGCTTAAAAATGTATTAAACTATGCATATTCAGCACGCGGTGAGGCTTCGGCGAAGAAGTTCTCTTAAAGGCGGCCGCGAAGAGAAGAAAGTGAGACAGAAGTTCTCTTCTCACTTGACCCAATTCGACGCGAGTAGTGTGGACCGTGTGGGCGCAGAAGAAAAGCACGTGGTGCTATCCTGTGTCCATAGCATGTAGTTCGGTGGTGTAATAGTGCAGGGGTCTTTAGTTACTGGCCAACACGGCTGGGCACGCGCGTCCCCCGATTCAAGCGGTAGGCATCCATGATGGAAGGTCGGTGCATGATGGATTTCCTCACGATAAAAAGGGCATGTTCAGCAGTAGTACACGTAATTATTACATGGGTACGAGCCGTAAGATCCACGTGCACTGCAGTGACCTGAAAACCTATCGGTAGTCCGCTCGCGTCATGTGTCAATAGCATAGTGCACGCTAGCCAGTGCAAAGCACAAGATGCGAATCTGAGCTGTTTACAAGTTTGCAGTAAATCGTAGCGTCAAGGTTGATGATGTAATTGCTGTTTTTAGCATTCAAACGTGAACCGCTTTGAATCTATCTATCTACTCTACCTATCTGTTTTATGTTGTACGAATTAGTGATGTGTTGTAAATTAAAAGCTGGATAGAGACCGGCTCATCACCGATGTTCAATATGAGAAGACCGGATCTACCATAAAAAATAATACCTTTACTTCTTCTTACGTTACGAAGTACCTACGTGAGTACGAAAGTAAGCTTGTAGCGTGCTACAGTCGAAATATCAAATTAATAAAAAAACATTTATTGAAAAATTTAATGCCTATGTACCTAACAACTAGGTATCTGCTATAACTAAGTACCATACGCACTTAGCCTAAAGAACTGCTAACATAATTTTATCACTAAGGCATGCACGCAGACCATTTTCCAGGGGTTCCGATTTTAATAAGGCCTAACTAGAAGTAACATTGTGTAAATGATGTGGTCGTTGTAAAATTTGCCGTCAAAAAGAAGTTAGAAATAAATAACCCAGAACTATGATCATATAAACTACAAATACCTACTGCTGTGTTTGGTTATTTTGTGCATGACATCATCTTGTCCCTGACGTTATTTTATTGACGGTGGTAATGGATTACCTAACTATGAATTGCTTGAACGTGTAGGAAATGTTTTTAATTTATTATTCAAAGGTCATTTTTATCATTGCTAAAAACGGTGTATGGTATAGTGGATATTATAAGTAGGTAGGTTGTGTACCTACAGGATGTAAAAAGACCACTACAAAAACTGGAAGTACATCTACGTACGGCACAGAAATACCTCTACCTAAGCCCCATAACTACATAATACGTGCATTTTAATAGATTTTCTTGGATTTCTATGATTTTTAAATGTAGTTATTCCTCGTACCCAAATATTTGTTGATTGACTTAGCTTAACGACCTTTTTTTACCAAAAAGTCTTTTGGGTACGAGATCCCATTGTCAACTTTATTCGTAGTACTTCGTTGCAAGGGCATTATCGTCGTAGCACGCACTCAAAAAAGTATTGACATTCGTAGCACTCCTATTTTAATGATCCATGTACTTCTTTTTTCCCCAGTGATTATATCCGAAGATGTCTGCGGAAAACGGAGCAGATGCGGTGGAGCAGGTGACGCAGGAGGTGAAGGACATCAAGCTAGAAAACGGCAGCGCGCCGGGCGCGGCCAACGGAACACCCAAGGAAGACAATGCGATACCCTTCAAGGTTAGATTACCTACTACAGAAACTGTACAATGCGGTTATAATCAAAACTATGTTAGCTAGATACCTATATTTTAAATACATGTCCTACAGAACCTACAAAAACAAACAGATTACCTAAATTACATTCTCAAATTCCAGGACGCGTTTAAAGCATTCTCCAAGTTCGGTGACATCAAGTCAGATGGAAAACTGATCACCCTCTCTCAGAGCGACAAATGGATGAAACAAGCCAAGGTAATCGACGGCAAGAAGGTTACAACCACTGATACAGCGATCAACTTCAAGAAACTCAAGTCGCTGAAGGTCGGCATTGAAGAATACCAGAAGTTCTTGGAGGAGCTTGCGAAGAGCAAAAAGATCGAGCTCGATGATATTAAGAAGAAGCTCACCAGCTGTGGACAGCCTGGAATTTCTTCACATGTAAGTTTATCATATCTTTCGAAGCGAGTACGAACGTACGGAACTGTGTAGGACAGCCTCTCCACCCCATAGGTTAATGACATCGTGAAGGACGGTGGATAGAAAAGACGCAAAACCATCGCCTGGAACTGTTCAGAAGTGGACATCTGGATGTGTGTCCACTTCTGAACAGTTTGCTGTGTCGCTGTATTTGCTATGACATAATTTTTTGATTGTAGGGCATATCTTTATCATCTTCTATCAATATTATTTGCATATTATTGGTACCTAGCATGTAGGTATAACTCTGACAGGTAGATATATCTTCATTATCTACCTATCCACCTATTTAAAATGATAACAGAATCAACACTTTTGTGAAGAGCACCACAAGGATATACCTAGGTACAACAATGTCACGTATACACAACAATAAAGAGGTCCTACCTATGTCATACATACATAATACATAATTATAAATATACACAAAGCACCTACCTACTATCGTACAATCGTGTAATGCAGACCATAGGTGCAGTTAGGTCACGTTCATTGGAAATCATCATGATGACTCATTTTCAGGGCGATGATCAATTTAGTATCATAGTTTTATTACTTGACCTTGAATTGACCACAAATTAGGTACATGTCTACTATGTCTAGTTGCAAATCTGTATATAACACATTTTTAATTATTACCACTTTCTTAGAACTACCCTTATCAAGAACTAGCAGCGCCTCGCGGTTTCACCCGCGTAATTCCCGTTCCCGTGGGAATTCCGGGATAAAATATAGCCTATGTTCATCAGGGATAATGTAGGATTCTAATGGTAAAAGAATTTTTTTAATCGGTCCAGTAGTTTCGGAGCCTATTCAATTCATACAAACAAACAAACAAACAAAAAATCAAACCTTTCCTCTTTATAATATTTTCAAGAATAAGGTTGCGGGATCGAACCTCTCAATGACTTTATACGTCGAGACTGTCTTCGAAGTTTCTGTATTTTTTGTGTATATGTGAACAACAGAATCGGTGTTCGTAATGATGTATTGTGAACACCAAACAGTCCGGACTTTTACTCACTTACATCTGAAGATAAGCTAAAAAAACTGTTTCCGTTTCCAGGTAACAAAGTCACCGGCCGCGGCCGCTGCCGTGGACCGTCTTACAGACACCAGCAAGTACACCGGCTCACACCGACAGCGGTTCGACGACACCGGTAAAGGGAAGGGCATCGCCGGTCGGAAGGACCTCGTCGATGGCTCCGGATACGTCTCCGGGTATCAACATAAGGATACGTACAACAAGGGACATTAGATGTTAACAAACAGAGCAAGAGGGCATCGGAGAAGAATCTTCCACATTGAGCAATGTCCTATCCACGTTATTTCGCCGACAGGTAGTTCCACTGTTGTGCAAGTCCAAAAAATTATCTTTACTAGTTGGTTCGAGCTATTGAAACAACGAAGGGAAAAGGGAAGGTAAAGGTACTGTGTCCTCTACCAATTAAAATAAGGTAGGTACCACCCACGGCAGCTTTTTTGGTAAGAGTAAACCAAGACAGAATACTACAAAAAATATTACGAAATACAAATTAGTCTTGAAATATTATTGACTAAATCGTTGGCTTGATCTCGCAAATCTATGTGGATGCGCAGAAAGGTATTAAATAAGCTTTTATAGTCTAAGCACCAATTAATAACAGTATTTTTGATTAACAAATATATCTTCATCCGCTTTTCATGAGACACCTTTAACTGAGACTATAAAATTGTTCAAAATAATCAGAAACCTTATTCACTTCTCTTTTATCGGCTAGTCGTATCTATGACGTACTAATTATACCTTTATGATGATTGTTTTTTTCCAAATTAGTATGTACCTAGTGTTTAATTTAATTTATTATTAAATATGCATTGCTATATTATACCTAGAAATAAGGTTAGTTCGTTAGAATTATATTGCACGTTGCAAAAACGGACTAGGTACGCGTAACTGGAGTACCAGATGGGAGATAACTATTTCTAACTCAACTCGTAAACTTTAAAAAAATAGTGGCGATGATAAAATTATATTATATTCCTTGCTAGAAATATATTTTTTTCATTCACATTGCCAGTCTGATGACTGGATATCAATCCATTTAAATTATTATCTAGTCGTGTTTAATCTCTACGTAAAATTTATTTTCACATTTGTAGCTCTATTTTCCTAATATATTTTTTTAAGTATGATGTTGTAAAATATCGCACAATATTCTAGTTATTCAACTATAATAATTATATTATTAGATTTTCTGATGCTACTGTAGTAAGTTGTACGTACCATTTTCTAATAGTTACACATTTAAAAATTACGCTCTTTTTACCATGGTCCTGCACAACAAAATACGTAATCTGAAAGATGCAGTCCTATCCTAGTTTTACGATTGGTAAAACTTGCTCTCAGTAGATGTGTCATACAAAACCTAATAAGTAGATACGTAATCGAAGGATTTTTTTTATTAAAAAATTCTGTTAGCCGTCAGAAATAAGTGATACGAAAATTATAATACTTGTGAATGTAACCATTATTTTATTATAAAAACTATTTTAAAAAATATAATGTCTTTGAATACCTTTTAGGGACTGTAATGTTTTAACATTAATAAAATCCAAGTGAATTATAATAGGTACAATTTATTTGACTTAGAATCTACAAATACATGTGTAAAGCGCTAACATTTTTATGAATTTATATTAATTAAACTAAATTAATGATACACGTGCGCGCATGCTACATATTGAATGCAACGCTCGAAGTAACCGAAGATATTTCAACAATCCTCTCACATGAGTAAATAAAATAGTACTTACATTATTCTGGGCACACTTTCGTCAGTATAGAAAAAAATATAAAGCTATAGTAGGTGCCAAATAACACAGCAATACAGGTCATTCACCCACCTTCACCACGATGTCGCAAAATTCAATTTATGTATGGCTAATTCTGTCGCTTTCCATACAAACCCGTCGCTAAGACGGTATCGCTCGAATCTAGTTAGTACTGTTTGAATCATAAATTGAATCTTGCGACATCGTGGTGAAGGTGGGTGAATGACCTGTATTGCGGTGTTATTTGGCCCCTACTATAGTAACATGGAGTACCTACTAAAAAAATACTATAAATTGAACTAGTACCTACTTGTAATCGAAATGCCGAAACAGCTAAAAAAAAAATAGAAAAGTTTAGTTATGTAGTCTAAAGATAGATACGAGTATGTTGCAGATATGAAACTAGCTTGCCCTTGTACAATAAAACGCTTTATACTACCGACTGACTACTACATTATTTTGGTACAACCGTCGAACTGACACAGTTCTTGTCTAGCTGGCTGTAGTTCTATTAAAATATATAAAAAGTTGCGCCACTAGACCAACTATAGACTATCCACTATTTATAGAACGTCGGTCGACGCACCTATCATGATTTTGATTTATAAATACAATTACACACAATAGCAATCACTAGTTCTGATTTCACAGGTTTTCCTGTATCGTGGGTTTCAATAATAAGTGTTTCAGAAAGTTAAGGTGCATGATGCGCAACCACATTTTATTCAATGGACTTTGCATTGCAGTTCTGACAAGGGAACGGTACAATTGTGCTGAAACGGATGCAGCGGCGGGCGTGGCCACATTTTTAGCTGTATATTAATGTTTGTTCGTCGAACATTTTGAAGAGCTAGGGTATAAAATTGCAATGCATGATAGTGACAAAATGTAAAAACATGACATTTCACAAGTGCCACATTTTGTTGGGCGTTTTTGGGCGTTGTTCGTAATGGAATGGTAGCTCCTTTCAATAGTCATACATGATACAACCCACCCATATCCGAAAAAAATATTTACAGATCACGCAAACACTTGGCCCGCAGGAATCTAACTAGCACCTATAATCTTGGGCCCCATCTTGTAAATCGCTAGCTGCGCCAGAGAGGTCGTCAACAATTGTATAGTATTCAAAAAAATTAGTTTCCGAATAATATGGATTGTAGCGAAATTAAGCAAGAAAAGCTTCACATAATACACTTGAAGGCAACAATTTTAGGCCATCTATAAAACTGAAATATCTGGGAAACCATGAATGCTTAGCTAAGGGCGGATTCGACCAAACTATTTATACGCAGTTTAAGTCTTATACTGCGAATAAAATCAATAATTACTCTAGTGATAAGAAACTTTTTGTTCTACCAAGTCTTATTCCAGGAAAAACTTGTCTATCCGAGAATAAATCGTTATACTGCCAAAATCTATGGTATAAACAAGTTATCTGTCGAATATTTTAATGGCGGCTGCTACATTTGACAAAACAGCTGTTTGTTTTCATAGATATTGACAACTTGACACCCGGATAATTTGTGTGCACATGTATTATTGTGTTGCGCTCTCTAAGCAATTGTATTTTGAATTAAGTTGGATTTTATGTATCTACAGAATAACAATACGTAAGATTGGCTACTCTCAAGATTGCAATGGAACAACAAAAACGAATTTATCTGAGAATAAAATCAAAGAGTAAAGTTATACAAGGGATACTTATTCAGGAATATCATGACTTTTGGACAAATCCGCCCTTAGACTAGCGATTTCGATGCGATTTGCAAAGTTTATTGAAACCATTGGTCAATAAAAATGGTTTGGGTTTTATTCCTCCGACCATCACGAAATCTCAGTTCGGGGCGAACTACTAGTATGCTTTGTTAGTACTTCTCTATCACCACCAAATCCAATCAACTTCCCGTTGGGGTGGTAAATACCCCTTGGTCTCCAGGTAAGGGAGTTTGATCGCGGTGGGCGGAAGTGGGTGGTTGTGGGAGGTAAAATTGTTAAAACATATATTTCTGTCCTTTTCTAACGCATGAGTATTTTCCTAATCTCTGTCCTTTCCATACATGAAAACTAGAATGGCCAAAAATAAACTAACAATTTTGAAATGTCGTAGGATAGTCACTCATCTTCCAGAATGTTCTCAAACGTTCTAGAATATTCTTTTAATTTCCAGAACGATTTCAAAAACACGAAAATAGTCTTCAAATTTTAAAATGATGTAGAATGATCTGTCATCGTCTAGAATGCTCTCAAACGTTCTAGAATATTCATTAATGTTCCAGAACGATCTGTAGGTAATGTTAAGAAATGATGTAGGATGGTTTGTCATCGTCTAGAACATTCTCAATTGTTCTAGAATATTCTATATTGTCAAAGAGAAACTTAAAAATTAAAAAAATATGTGAATATTTTTATATTATGTAAGTAGGTTTTTTTTTAGCTTTTGTTAGAGCTGTATTATTGACATGATTATTTTAGCGTTATCCTGTATTAAATCGACAAGGAAAAATGGTTGGCTTCATGATAATTAGTATTATTTATGTCCTTAATATTTGAGTACCTACATATTACTTTCAAATGCATATAATTTACATTGTTTGTTTAAAATTTTAGATATAATAATTTGAGACGTGATCACATTATTTTGGTGCATGGTGTAGTATTTTTTATAATACCACAGAATACTTTAGAAAGGAACCAAAACTAATCACCCCGTCTAAAACGATTAACGAATTTTGTAACACAACCAAAAATCATAGGTAATCTCATTAATGATCTTATATATAAAATTCTCGTGTCACAATGTTCGTTCCCGTACTCTTCCGAAACGGCTTGACCGATTCTCATGAAATTTTGTGGGCATATTGAGTAGGTCTGAGAATCGGCCAACATCTATTTTTCATACCCCTTAGTGATAAGGGTTGCACGCGAGCTAAGCCGCGGGCGACAGCTAGTATATTAATATAAATAAGTAGATCCCACTCAGTCTGCGGGTTAAAAATGTGACAATATGCATATTTTAGCATATTTTTTAAGTACCTACGTTATATCACGGATTATGATTTTCTGTTAACTGTTTTATTTTGTTCATTCCAAAATATGGTGAATTGGTTAACAAATGTTGGAAGTTTGGATTGAAGTCTTATTGACGGCATGCAGATCAACGGTTTCTTTAACGTTGACCGCCTTTAACACTATAATATTTATAAAAAACAAATCGCACAGCTCCCGTTTTCTTAAATATTTTTACCTACTTTATCGTTTTAAGCCATAATTCGATTAGTTGGTGACAGTACTTTTACGCCTCGCTTCAAAATAGTCCCTGGCTACTAATTAGATAAATAAAGTAGATACCTATGTAGCATTATGTACTATGACTTCTCTTGCTTGACCGGTTATAACCAGTTTCATATGCAAATTCAGTGGTGTTTATGAGATTCATATGACAATAAGGTGATATAATTCATATTTTTAAGATTTCGAATCAAGCTAAATATTATCGTAGCGAATAACTAAGCATAGATAGGTACCTACATAATATACCATTTACGTTTATAGTAAAAAATAATGTAAGTAAATCTATTAGAATGTAATATTTTTTTGTTAAATTTTACAACATAATGATTAGAATATACCTAATAAAATTATTCAATACAGTGCCAACCATCTCTAGGTCTATTGTACTAGTTAGTAGTTTATAGACAATCACCCCTTGGCATCAAATAGAACAGCCAAGGGGTGATTGTCTATCTTTTGATATCATGACAATTTGATAAATTTCAATCATAATATCAGTTTACTGCTCCCTCATTTGCTGAACTGTAATTATGTTTTTTAATTACAAACAATATAATTGTTTACCAAATAAGCAACCTGTAAACCTGACATGATTGTAATTTGTCAGATCCTCATAACAATCAAGGGGCAGGGCTCTATGTACATTGTGATAAATATCATCAAACATGGTACAAAACCAATCACAAAAAACCAATACTATATTTATATGGAATCATGAGTTTTCTATAAAGATACTTTAGTCATAACAATATCACAACATAAAATATCCTAAACCTTACATTGGGCCTTCAATGATCGTACTACGTTTCATAGCAAAATAATAGACAGCACGACTGCCCAGCAGGAAAGCCAGCAAGAATAATCCAACATATGCAACATAGATACCACCTCCGTGGGTCTTAGCTGCTGATAATGTACCCAGAGTGACTCCAAGGGCAATAGCAAAGAAGATAAGTGCTAGTACAGCAAACCGGATACCTTTCTTGCGTGCCATGCGCGGGCCTACAGAAGACACTTTACGGCAATGAGGGCATCTCGCCGGAGCATCCTTCGTTGTCTGATACTGAAAACACAAATAAAGCTTGTTAAATAAAAAACTCAAAACACAAAGAACATTGTTCTTGCACACTTGTTTACAAAACAATTTAAGTAAACAGTAGCATAATAATTAAGATAAGAAAAAACACTATTTACATATTTTTTTTAACAGAAATGCACCATGTATTCTAATGTTTACACTCCGATAATACTGACTCATCTTTGAATTATTGATAAGCTATGAATGAGTGTAACTATTCAGTAAACATAATGGCTTCTTCGAAGTAAATATTATGACCATCTAATAATCTAGATAAGATGCAAAGGTCTTGATTATAATAAAAAAAACTTGGCAAAATAAATTGTTAAAATGAGAGAAATGCCAGCATACTCAATATCCACTATTGTTCTAATTATCTAGGTAGGTACATACAAAGATAAAGCATTTTATCATAATACATAATATATACTTGTGTATTGGTTTTATGTCATTCACCTTTCGAGCCTAGCCAAACTATTACATTTGATTTCTCAAAGATTTTGAGAGGTGTAGATATGGTCTTTATTATTATCCAACAATACTAACTGTAAAAAAAATAAAAACCAGCTTGCAACTTCCACTAGGTAAATGAGCCTTGGTAGCAGGTCATTCACCTTTAAAACACATTATTATATTACCTACAATCAAAATATTTAACTATTTTGCTTACCATAAATGTATCCTGGCAATGGGCACAGATGACTCTGCACATTCCATGCTGTGTCGGGACCGGTGGGGTAACAGGGGATGGTGCAAGGTTTATGATTCTCTTGCAATCCGTCCGGGGGCAAGCAATGCGTTGAGATGACGATTTGCAGATAAGAAGACAGTTACATGGGCAACGCACATATTTCTTGCCTGGTGGCGCATTTCTTATAGGCTGAAATAATATTAATTAATATAAAGGAAAAACATTATGTAAAAATATATTAAAAGGGAAGTATTGTTCAAATTCCTAGTTATAAATAAATAGTTCATAAGTAGATTTGGATTTGGAAATAGATTTGAAACCACCTAGGTAGGAATAATTCTTGCTACTGAGTAGCACTTTTATAGAATAAGTTGAAAGTGTTCAATTTACCGTAGCTTCCCTGCATTCTGAACATTTTACAACATGTTGTTCACGCTTTCCGGATATGTCAATCATGGCCTGACACACCCGACATGTCACCATCGGCAATCCAGCTTGCTGGTAAGGAGGAGGCAGCTCATCAGGCCCAATGGGTGATATTGTGCTGACATTTACTTCTTCTGTTAGGAAAAATTTAAAGTTAAAGGGTGCAATGTAAGTGTAATTTATGGATTATTGTACCTAACCAATCATGTAATCTAGAAAAGCATAGTGAGCAATCAGGTCAACGTAACATCGTTATGCATTGTTTAGCAACAAAATATAGTAAAGCTGGTTGAATTGAATCATCGATTGTCAAAACAAAGTTACCATTCTCATTCTTACCATCTCTCAGTAATGGTTGGTTTTCACTCTGACCGTCACCCATCGTGAATAATGTGGTCTTTATGCTCACAATAAGCTAATTCTTGTAGCTACAAAACTAATTATTTTGACGAAAATAATTTTATTCGGAAAAGAAAGACTAGTTTCTAACCAATTCTGACGGATCACCACAATGTTTTATATCGTTTTTTTAATATAATCTGTCACTGTCAACTTAATATTACTTTTTTCACTTGGAATGGAACCACAGTGGAACCACACATGCATCCGAAAAATGCACTGGCTGGTAGCGCGGCGCGGCGCGGCGGCGCGGCCCGGTGCAGCAGCGGCATGGATAATAATATAAACTATAGCCCGTATTCCGAGACAGAAATCGTTACTCAAGCATAGATTTGAGTAGAGATTTTCATACAAAAATCTTTGCTTGAGTACGGATCAGTGCTTGAGTAAGGCTACGGAATACGGGCCTATGATTTATTGTACTTTAGAGGTTAAAGGTTAGACCGCACTAGGGCGGAACTGCACTTCAGCGGAGCGTCGCGGCATATAGCTTCTATATTCTTTCCAAGGTAAAAGAATAGAAGCTAACTGACGCGACGCTCCGCTGCAGTGCAGTTCCGCCCTAGTGCGGTCTAAGCTTTAGGCTCGTATTCCGAGACAGAAATCGTTACTCAAATCTATGCTTGAGTAACGATTTCTGTCTCGGTATACGGGCCTACGGTAATATCTTTTCTCTTCCATTTGTTTTTAACTCCATTGATTGTCACCATAGTCACTTATCAATCAAAGCCATTAATGACAAGTGACATTAATTTGTTTTGTTTCATTTTGGGGATGATTTTGGGGACTTCGAGGTTACTTTAGCATGTGTTGAATTGAAGTGTTGAAAATCTATGAAAAGAGAGTTATAATAGCAAAATGGGGAGTAAAGTTCATAGACTTCGATGTTATAATCCCAAACCACAACCAATTAATTGTGCATCACTGAACAAAATAACCAACCAGTTGGCTATTGCCCGGTAAATACTTGGATATGACCATGTTTACCTGTGTTACATTAATTTTTTATTCTAACTAACGATTATATTTTTCAGTGGTGATGCTTCTATTGAAATATGGGACGTCAAGTTTGCCCCATACCTTATAAAGTTTATACCGGGTGTCGAAAACGGTTCCGTGGAGGCGTTATGCTGGGTTCAAGAGAGGTTACTGTCTACAGGCCTTGGCGGCGCATTAGTCGAGTGGGATCTTGAGACTCTTTCTCTGAAGACCACCACGTTGCTCACAGGGTACGCAGCATGGTGTCTCGACGTGACTCAGGACCATACACTTGCAGCTGTGGGCACTGAACAAGGCTACATTAATTTGTTCAATGTAGAAAACGACGATATTGTTTATCAAAAGATTTTTGATAAGCAAGAGGGTCGAATTTTGTGTTGCAAATTCAATACCACAGGCGATGTACTTGCTACAGGTACCTGTATCATTTATCATGTGCGATAAGTCTTCTGGTTTATTTTATTAGTGAAATATATATATGTATATGTATATATGGTTATATATTAAATTATATAGTAGGTATAGCTCTTAGTTTGTAAGATAAATATTATTCAATGTAATGTCGCACGCCAACCTCCTCACTACACCACCACGTTTGGGTTGGCTGGCAGACAATGCTTTCAGCATTAAGTCCACCCTTTGTAACAAATTTGTAATTTTGTGCAATAAAGTATTAAATAAATAAATAATATTTGTGTATTTACAGGTTCTGTAAATTCAATCAGAGTATGGCAAGTGAAGACTGGGCAAGCCACATGTCGCTTATCTGTTAGTCAGCGAGGAGAAGAAGTAATTGTCTGGTGCCTTGCATTCCTGTCTGATAGCACAATTGTGTCTGGAGACAGTCTTGGCAGACTCGCATTTTGGGATAGCACTATGGGAGATCAGGTAATTTAATTAAGTGGTTAAAGTAGCCCTGATGGCCCCATCCCTAAAGTCAAACCTGTATTTTGAATGAATAGCTAATTCTCTACATTTTCCAGATAGAAACATTCACGACACACAAGGCAGACATAACAGCTCTAGCAGTCTCAGACGATGAACTCAATCTGTACTGTAGTGGAGTGGATCCCACCATGGTTCACTTTGTTAAAGTGCAGAATAGCCAAGACAAAAATGCAACAACAACAGATAATATGGATATGATTGAGGGAAAATCAGGCTCTCTGTGGGCTAAGAATGTACAGAAGCATATTCATGAACATGATGTCAGGTATGTACCTGCTTAAAGAAATATTTGGCTAATCTAGATTTCAAATCCACTTTGATTCAGCGAATTCATTGATCCACATAGGTACTAATATGTCCTGATTGTCAAGTAGGTTATACAGCACAGGTCGTGTGTACCTTCATTTTTGTATAGAAACAAAATGTTTTTTTAAGATCTTCATTCGCTTCGCTCACTCGATCAATAAAACATTTTGTTTCTTTTCCATACAGGGTTATTATCACACATGGAAACCAGCAGATATCAGCAGGCATCAGTGGTTACCTTGTGTTTACAAGCTACCCACCGTTATGGACTATGAGGATCCCACCTATGGTAACACCACCACGCACAGCAGTCAGTGTCACCAAGAAACTGGTGCTCTTAAGGTATATTTATTTTGTATCACTATATTACGTATGTAATGTTCTTGAAAGTTCATGAATAAGTTAGTATGTAAAGTTCATTCATATTTTTTTTAGATTTGTAAGATTTTCTTGTTATTTTAGTTGATTATATAAAAAATATTTACAGGTACAGCACATATTTGGAAGTTTGGAAACTCGGTTCATACGCTGTCGACGAAAGTGGTAATGCTGTAATAAGTACCCCAAGTGTTGTCGACTCAGGTGATGCAGGAAAAAAAAACAAAAAAGCTAATCAAAAAGACACTGAAGTACAGATAGAACAGGACACAACTGACGACATTTACAAACACGCCATCCCAAAAAGACTAAGGACAAGAGTGTCTCTGAATATAACTGAGAAACCGACCAGATTACTCAAAATTCATGCAAAGCATAAGAGACAAATCCGGTGTTGCGAGCTGTCTCCAACAGGGGAATTTATAATATACGCCACTGAAGGACACTTGAGAATGCTTAAAATGGAATTGGAATCTGAAGAAGACGAAGATGTAAGTTCTGATTTGTTATATTTCAATCTAGCTGCCCTACAAGCCCCGGATTTCTTCTACCGTGGTACTTGGTGGGACTAAGTTATGTTCCTGCGATTGTGTATGTCTCGAAAAATTAAGTTAACTCTGTGCCAAGATAACCAAGCCCAATGTTTCACACAGGCAGACCTACCCTTAAAAATTTTTGTAGATGAATATCAACTCATTTCATTTCAGGGTGATCAGCAAAGGATATTCTTGTCAAAGCTGACAGTCCACGGTATAAAGACATGTGACCGCGTTGCGTTCACTGAAGACGCCCGAACAATGGTAGCACATAATCCAGGCGTATTATACGTGTTCCAAGTTGACTCTGATGTAGGAGCTACACTCGTACACACCATCAATACAGACAAATGTAAGTAACCTTAGTAAACAGTTCGTCGGGAGTATTACGACATATTTTGGCCGCCAAGCACCAATTCCCACATATATGTTTGATATATTATAGTAGCATTTTCATCCGAGAGCTTACCTACTTTCAGCGGGTTTTGCCGGTCTATACAGTATCTAAACTATTACAGTATACCGCTAGCTCATACGGTCCTCGTGAATTTCATGTTCATTTCAGTTTTTAGCTCAAAATCGATACTACACTTGGTAATATCGAATAAAACGCCAAGCGGCGGATCGTACCTAGTAGCAGCGGATACTAAATGTGGCATCGTAGTTTGGACGCTCAATGGAAAGAAGTTTGAACACTATGTAACACTACCCACGTACCAGTGCATTCCTTCCGCGATATCGGTGACCAGCAGTCTTGAGGTGTTGCATGTTACCTACGTTGATCAAAAGGTATAAAGTATTATTATAATTAATTATTTATTTGCGGTACCCAACCGGTGATTGGTGACTTGAAATAATCGTTTTATTTTATTTGCCGTTTACCTTGTAAATAAAAACATTTTAAATTAGCTATGGGCCGCGGTTTTACGAGTGTTTTACATACCTATATGCCAATTCACATTACAAACTATAAGATTTAAATCCAATCAGCAACAAAAATTTTACTTAGCTAATATTATTATGTATGTGATAAGTTGCAAGTCCATCAAATCGGTTCTCCCAGCAAAATATACTATTATATTTGTTACAGATTATAGAGTATGACTTATCTTCAAAGAGATTTTTGGAGTGGCCTGAGTTAACACTACCAAAGCAATGGTTCGCTCGCACCTCAGCTATACAAAGCGTTACAAAGCACCCCGATAGAAAAGCGGTCGCTTTCCAAGATCAAAACTCAATCTGGGTTATTGAAAAGGTAAAATGTATTTAGAATTATTAGAATGTAACACTTTTTATTACACTGGTGACTATGACTTGGCGCAGCCTGTAGGATTTGCCAAACTATCGAGTTAGTCGAAATTCCCAACTCGTTTTACAGTACGTGAGAGTAAATTACATTGTATTCATTTTACTTTAAAACTGTTTTTTTAAATAAATATATTTCTTGTCACAGGAATACAAAAATCCGAACCCGCAAAATACAAAGCTGCCATTCAAAATAATACCTGTGAAGGTAAGTTTTTACGCTTTTGTTACACTACAAATATTTGTTCGATTTACAAATATGTACTGAGATTTCATACTCTCAGTATGGAACTCAGGAACAATACAGTAATTTATCAGTGAAATATTTTTAGAATTGGTTCAGAAGTTCTAATGATACAGACCCTTTACATAAAAGCAAACTGCACTACGATACGTATACAAGGTTTTGATCGCCGCCAAAAAGAAACAATGATTTTTTTAAACAGTAGTATTGGTTTGGTTTTCTTATGTGTGATGTGCATAGGTATTTCTATTTTGTTTAAATAAATGAAGTTTTTATTTTCATCAAAATCGGTGACTCAAATCATCATTGGTGACCGTCCTTGAATTTCCCTTCACTGACCCCCACTGATCCAATGAATCTTTGTAAATTGAATTGCAGTTTTTCCTACTATAAAATTAAATACCATCGCAGTCAAAACCCCGAATACCATGGACTTCTGTTTCAGTACCTGGCTGGATTCCATTGGCTGGACAACGGCGAAGTGGTAACTATAGAGGTGCCACCTGAGAGCATCGTGTCACAACTACCAGCCATGCTCGCCACTAAGAAGCACTAGCGATAAGTACCTGTTAATAAATATATTAATAATATGTATTGTAGTTCATATTTATTTAAATCATAAGAATATCAGAGTATTTCCATAAAGTTTTGCGCATAAAATATAATATGATGTAGGTAGGTGCTAGTAGATTTTTTTTTTTAATGTTGTAAAAATTTCTTCACAAATAAATTTACAACTAATACAGTATTTACAATATTTACAAAATACACATGAAACAGTTGAGCCATCTACAAACCGTTGCAAACGATTTATAAATAGCTCAACATTTTGATATGAATTAGTTTATATATGCTTTTATGTTGTTAGATATTTTTATTTGCATGATACTTTTTTTCTAAAACAGGGTAAATAACCAAGAATAATGAAAGCTGTATTGGCGCTCA
Source organism: Eulithis testata (assembly GCA_947507515.1). Taxonomy (NCBI): domain Eukaryota; kingdom Metazoa; phylum Arthropoda; class Insecta; order Lepidoptera; family Geometridae; genus Eulithis; species Eulithis testata. The sequence continues at coordinate 6,161,496 of OX382205.1, forward strand.
CCATGCCTCTTATGTTTATCATAATATTTTCTGTAGTCGCGGTAAGGCTCTGGAAAGACCTAGCCATCAAAAAATCCAGACTCAGAACAATCAGACTCCAAAGAGTCCTTCAAAGAGATCGACCTACCTATACCTAATACGAGTACCTCATCATTTTGTTAGTTGCTCAAGTAATATTATGATACTAGTGACCCGCCCCGGCTTCGCACGGGTGCAATGCAGTGATGATGATGATGTATTATACATATAAACCTTCCTCTTGAATCACTCCATCTATTAAAAAAACTGCATCAAAATCCGTTGTGTAGTTTTAAAGATCTAAGCATGCATACATACTATGTAGTGATGTCATGTAATTTAATATCACAAACACAAGTGTTTATTCATCATTTTTGTTATAACGAAACACGAATGCACCTTTAAATAATATTGAACAGTTTAGAAACAAAGTCCAAAATGTTTGCATTCTACTGCGAATCCTTGTCTAGGCAATTTAAGAAGTCGAAAGGAGTGATGTTGAGTTGCTTTGGCTGTGCTAACATCTCGTCCGTTACTTCATACCGGGATACTGGCAGCTTGTATGAAATCGGATCTCCGTCGACGCTTCTGTAAAAAAAGTTAAGCAACACAATATATCGTTCACAAACTTAAGAATTATTGCCTATTGTACTGAAATGGTTTCAAGCTATTTTATAAAACTTAATTAAATATATAAAAAAGTTCATGCCCGTATACGGAAACAATGCTCAAGTGTGATTTTTCTTAAGTCACGCTCAAGTATGAGCTTTTTTGAGCATACCTAAGTAGGTATGCTTCCGAAGGCCAGTCCACTAAGGCAAGTGCCTTAGTGGACTGGCCTTCGGAATGATCTACACCAGTCTTAGTAATCAAGGACAGGATAATATATCTATTTAAAGATTTCCAAATCGGTCCTGCCGGTTATAGCGTGATTGAGTCACAAACATCTAAACTTGGGAATGAAGAAGACAATTTGTGTCCACCGAACAATATAACAGTTTGGAAAATAAAAACCGTCGTAAATTTATCTCTTTAGTCATTTTTCGGTAACGCTGAAAAGAAAAGAGTCTTCAGAAGACGACAAGCACAGTTGGGCCATTTTAAAACTTCTAATAACTTAACTTCTAATAGGTAATTAATAATAAAATTGTATCTCCATCTATTTAGGTTTTACTTACAGTTTTAGTAGCTGATACGCGTTCGCGAATAAATTCAATGAAATAAACGCGCACTAGGCCCGCACGGGACCCGCACCCGACCCGCACCCTCTGTGTGTTCTGCGCTTTATACATTTAAATGGAACATTCACAGACATACCCCAAGAAAACTAGCGTCTGCTTGTAGGGGTCGTAAATCTGTCCCGGTTTCAAAGGCGGACGCTTCGGATAGTCTCGGCCGGTTTTCACAAGCCTGCCGTAGCGTTCCAGTGGACAAAGTGCGCGGCGACCGACTATTGCTACAATAAAGACTTTTCATTTGATTTATGATTATGAGGTATTCATTTGTGTTCATGGTTTTAATTATAATTAAAAGCCGATATAAGACATAAGTCTGAATCGAGACGATTTTTTAAGCATTTTTGGAACGAAGTTCCTTATTGCGCGTTGCGAAAGGGGGCTAGACGGAAAAAATTAAGACCAAAAGTTGTCGCGACAGTTTTTTCAAACTGACAACGTCATTAGAATAAATTGGTGCAGGAAGTTTTTTTTTTAATATCGTGTGCCTGTACGTTCTCAACCGAAACAAATGAATGTAGGTATTGTTGGAAGTTTTTGTTTTTAGGGTTCGTTAAGGTTCTTATAGAAAATATTATGAGAAAACAACACCTCAAGGAACTTCGTTCCATCCGGGTGTCCCTTGACACCTCTCAAGTTTTTTATACCTTGTTAAAAGGGGTTCAAAAAATCGAATTATTTCTCGAGTTTTGTTTCAAGCATGTGCAATGATTCTGAATGATCAAAAGACTGCTTTACATTACTAGGATAAGAGCCTGGACTATCAGTTACCTAAATGTATAGTATTATATAATATAATCTTTGCCTAGGTCTAGGTTATCATAACCCAAAAAAAATCATGCTAGTTTATAAACTCGAAAATGTCTGAGAGATTCCTAGCGCTTAGTGGTGACACATCGTATAATATTATTTTGTCATTTTAGATCCACTTTCATCAGGTAATCCATTACTTTGTTGGCACAAAGTATACTTAGTACGTACTTTGATATGCTCCGCCTACGCAACGAAGTAGGCCTCTCCCTAAATATATTTGTGACTTTATTACGCGAATTGCGCCGTACTGCTTTGTGATAGACTAATTGAAAGTAGGTGTGCTAAGTGATTATTAACGTGTGTGACGTGTTTGTACACCTACGCATTTGTGATATCATATTATCTAACATCCATTAAATGTCACCTTAATTCATTACCAGAATAGCGTATAGCCGTATAAATACAAATTAAGTTTTCATCATGATATATTTTGTCTGTGTCGTAATGTTTTATTTTAATTACCTGCTGATGTAGGAGGAAGTGGGAACGGTGAAGGGTCCACCACCACGGGATACCGTTTTGGCGCCAGATGACATGTCCTAGAACGCACTGCATTTCTGTATTCTTCTGGCGTAAACCCTGTAATTAATACACACAGTTATAACTGTCTTTTTCGTTTCTTACATTCGTTTAACACGAGTCTACTTTTATGAAAAACTGAAATACTGGATGAAGTAGATAACTTATTACCTTACTTATGAAAAGTACGTACAATTTGATTAAATAGTACCATAAGCGAACAAGTTACCAAGGTTTTGAGCTTCCTCTTCTTGTATTTCACGTATTTTACTGAGAAATCCCCACGTGGGTTCCCAGAGTTTCGCTGCATATTTTTCTTTCTTTGTTACTGATGTCCTGAGAAAAATAAATTGACGACGTTAAAATAACACGTTGGTATTCAGTAATTAAATCTACTGATTTTGCTTGTGAGAAGCAAGGATAATTAAATACTCGGGCAGACGACAGACGGGGGAAGATAAACTCAGTGGATGGTGTTGGTAGCTAAACGATAGATATAAATGAAGAAAAGAAAATGGGCTCATTATTACAGAATTCCCTGAGCTTTAACAGGATCAATGGATGGTTCACGGCGAGCACCGGCTGGCGGGGGAGGCGCTGGTGCTGAACTTTCCATTTTAGTAAAAACCCAACTAAATGCCCGCAAACACAAATAACAGATATTAAAAGCAGAAACAGATATTTTTCGTGGTTCGGGCGACCGACGCGGCTGGTAACATGGGGATGGTTGCAATCGATCAAACTTTCGGGGCCCGAACACAATTCCCTTTGTTTGAAGTAAACAATACATTATTTTGCCTGGAATTAATATATATAGATGTGGTGTTTAGCAGAGAAAGGGGTCGAAATCTTGGAGAACGAGGCTGAATCTACGACATAAGTACATAAGAGAAGGTGAATTGAAATGTAATATACTTGACCGGGCTAAGACATAAGGTGAAGAAAAGTCCTATAACACAAAGACAAGACAGTACAATCATACTTACGATAAGAAACAACCCGTATTATCAAAGTTATAAAACTGTCTGGGAGGCGTAGTGTGCATTCAGGCATAATTGAATTGTAGGCGTCTCGTCGCTGTAGGGTTGTACGTCAATTACAAATTCAAAGTTTTGCTAGGGACGCGAGAGAGCCCCAGACACAGACGATGGAGACGTCTAGACCAGAGTGGCCTCTAAAGTTTCTGAAGCACGTTAGGTACCTTTTTTTATTTTCATCGTTTACGTGAATGAAAAGGTTTGATTATTTCAGCAAGGGCAAATTGCTATGAACGGAAATGTTCAGTTTTATAATTTACTTAACTTTCTTACGATGCGTAGAAACAATTAGGTAGGTACCTAGGTACAAGTACCTATGTTAAAAACTGCTCTATGAATTGAATAGTCAATTTTGGTAATGAAACTAAAACACGACACGGCGAGTCATCCCCCCTTCCCCTCCGTCACACCTAGGTACGAGTACCTATGTTAAAAACTGCTCTATGAATTGAATAGTCAATTTTGGTAATGAAACTAAAACACGACACGGCGAGTCATCCCCCCTTCCCCTCCGTCACCCTTATAATCGATGACTGTTCTGCCCAATGGCTCTGCATTGGCGTTCAAATGTTGCGGAAATGCAACAGACAGATAGATGACTATCAATGAACCATAAACCTGTTGTAGATATTACGTAAATTACTTATTCTGTGGTATTACTTAGGTACTTATGAGTATTAGATTCCTACCGAAGTCTACTGACCTATTTTAGTAATTCTGACTGGCGTAGTCATCAAGCAGAACAAAATTAAATTAGGGAAAAAAAAAATGAAATGAAACAGAGTCCCGACTGCGAGTATAATTCCGTAAGCCCGTCTGGGAGCAACGCAATAGACGTTCTCTTATCAGATATCTTAGTGCCCAAAATCATTTAGAATGAGCAGGGGCACAGTATAGAGGGTAGTCAGTAGTCAGAGGCACATCAAAACATTAGGTACATGACAAAGAAAGGGTAACTAAACGATCAATCATTCGGCTCTAACTCAGGTCAAAGACTAGACATATCATTGATAAAATTATTATGTAGGTACTTATGTAGGTAGTTTTTACTAGGCAGTGTCCTACCTTAGACCTATGTACTTATTTATGTCTAAAAACCTTACTATGGACAAACTATAGAATTATTGTTTGTTAGGTTTATCTCCTTCGGGTTTCCATAAAATGGGAATATTGAATTCGCTTTATCGGGTCGTAAATGTTGGACCTGATTGAAAAGTAGGACGAAAAAGACTTATTTCAGCTGCCTTTTCAACAAAATATAGGAAAGAATTACCTAAGTTCCGTTCTTGAATAGGTTTAGTGCTTATATTTATTACAGTGCCTGACTTATTTACTGCGATGAAATTTTCTTGGAAGTGGAACAAGTCAATTATTCTGAAATATGTAGGTGTAGGCTTATACTGGATTGCCTGCCTTTCAGTAAATCGCAGATGATTATTTCGCAAAAGTGCTACATTATTTGCCACACACTTTCGCATACTGAAACGTGTAGAGAAGAGAGAATCAATTGAAATTTATCTTCTAACTCTACCTACCTGAGTCATAAGGGTTATTATGCTCATTTGAAGTTGGCTGTACTTAAAGAACTCTTGAAATTGAAGAACGAAATAAAATTGTTAATCTGGGGGCACGGTAGTGCCCCCGACAAGTCGAGCGCGAAGCAAACACTTACTGGAACCATTTCGCCGCATTTTCAGGCTCCTATTTGAGAAACTCTGGATAAGACCAGAACGCAGAAATTTCCGCATCTAGTAAGCTATTATCACATACTTAAAATAAAAAATTTCAAGTCTGTAGGTCATTTAGTTCCGAAGTTATGCGAAAGCAAAGTTTCGCATTTATGGCACTCACTCACTCATGATCATCAAAATAGAACTAGTACTACTCATAAACTCAGAGAGCTGAAATTTGGTACAGAGTTAGGGTTTAATGGCCACATAAAGGGAAAACTATAAAAACTAGGATAATCGAAGATCTGGAGTACCTGGTGACCCTTATATCATCAGAATAGAACTAGTACTTCCCATAAATTCAGAGAGCTGAAATTTGGTACAGAGTTAGGGTTTAATGGCCACATAAAGGGAAAACTATAAAAACTAGGATAATCGAAGATCTGGAGTACCTGGTGACCCTTATATCATCAGAATAGAACTATTACTTCCCATAAACTCAGAGAGCTGAAATTTGGTACAGAGTTAGGGTTTAATGGTCACATAAAATAATTATATAGTAGGTATAGCTCTTAGTTTGTAAGATAAATATTATTCCCTGTAATGTCGCACGCCAACCTCCTCACTACACCACCACGTTTGGGTTGGCTGGCAGACAATGCTTTCAGCATTAAGTCCACCCTTTGTAACAAATTTATAATTTTGTGCAATAAAGTATTAAATAAAATAAATAAATAAATAAAAGGAAAACTATAAAAACTAGAATAATCGAAGATCTGGAGTACCTGGTGACCCTTATATCATCAGAATAGAACTAGTACTTCCCATAAATTCAGAGAGCTGAAATTTGGTACAGAGTTAGGGTTTAATGGCCACATAAAGGGAAAACTATAAAAACTAGGATAAACGAAGACATACCGCCTTTACAAAAAATATTCAACTTTGTTTGCCTCTTCATTTGATGTCAAAAATCGAAGGTCTGATATATCTGATGAAGAACCCTCAGCTTGTCTCAGCTGTATGCCCACGTTTCTACAAAAAGAAGTGAAATCCCACCAAAAACATTCTGTAAAAACTAGCCAAGTCTCGATGGAGCTGCTTGTTTAGCTCTAAAAAGTAATGAAATCTAGACAAAGTCGTGCCAAGTCCAAGTTCTAAAGAAATCGCAGTAAGGAACCTTAGACTTGGCACGACTTTGTCTAGATTTAATTACTTTTTAGAGATAAACAAGCAGCTCCATCGAGACTTGGCTAGTTTTTTACAGAATGTTTTTGGTGGGATATTTTTTGCCAGGAACGTTATCCATGATATTAGGATACAATAAAAAGCTCCAATAGTTAATTATATCAATTCTCTAAATCCTTGTCACATTTTTCTAAAAATGGACAAAAACATTGATAATTAGTCATTGAACTTTTATTAAGTTTATTTTTGTAGTAAGTCATTCTACAAACACAATTTTGTCACGGCACTTAGTTATGTAAATCTATGCAAAACTAAACCCAGACAGAGGGCACAATTTAAAATTGATTGCGTGATATTGAAAGGCTCCCGTTCGCAAGGTTACGTTATTATGTGCGTACCTACATCTCGTCTAGAAGGCAAGTAGACATCCAGACGGACGCAGCAAAGGGCGACGGAAGGGCAGACAGGTTGCACTCAGACGTTACGGCTACGGTTTACTCACAAGGCTTTGACACGCGGTTTCACGTGTAAACTGACTTTTAAAATATTGGTACATGTTTGTATTTAGCTCTCGTCTAGATGGCAAGCAGACGACTTCGGTACGCGCAGTAAAGGGCGTCAGAAGAGCAAACAAGTTGCACTATACTTGACGCGCAGAAGAACATACACAGATTACACGATTATATAGATTTACCTACATGTAGGCAGGTATACTATTATTTAACGCAGTCTTCAATTTCAAATTGTATGATAGCAGTTTTAATTGCAGTTTGTTGTAATTACAAGTTACTTTTAAAACAGTACCAGTACCCGCAGGGTCTCTTGGCGCTCTCTACCACCGCGACATGCTCGTAAATCTTTTAAAATGCGAGAAATTTGCAATGTTTTGGTGTCATTTTCTAAACTAAAGATAATTCTATGACAAAACCTGTGAGTCATGGGTCTAAAATAGTCTTATTTATAACTCAACTGAATTGTTTGCACTATTTTCAAATAGCTATAATGTCTAATAAGTAGAGGGAACTTTTTCTTAAGGAAATTTTTATATATCTGTGTAGAACATCATCAGTCGGAATTATAAGTCTATCTGTACCTACATATTTTTATTTTTCGTTAAAGGTTGCCGTTTAGTGGTAGGTACTAGGTACCCCCTCTTATGTTTATTACAATAATTATTTTTAATATATTAAATTTTGTGTGGTTAATTTTGCATATTTGTTACTTGACCCCAGCCAACCATAGACGGTTACATGTTACATTACATTTATTCCCATCTTATATTTGGTAAAATCACGTTACGAGCGAGATCTAAATCTGCTATAAAAGAGCTGGTATTAATAACCTACCTTTCTAAATCACTTATCTACTTAATGAAAAATAAGCAGGTTGAAAAATAAACAAAAAATATCAGAACGGATCGCAGGTCTCACGTGATATTAATAGCGTCTAGACTTCGTTTAGTTGTGGATTGTAAAGCATCGAATAGAGGCATTGTAAAGGTCGACGGGGTCGGACCTTCTAATCTGCAATTCACCTAAAATAGAATTTGAAAAATTTAACCTTTTTCAACGTGTCTAAATTAATTCAATACACAAAATGTACGAATCGCAGATCATATTATAATAACTATACTGTACGAATAATGTAAACCAGCTGGTTGAACGAGCTTTGCTCCTTATTTTTTTAGTATTTATGTTTATGTACATAACCAATATAACATGCAGTACTTATTTAGCTAGAAAAGGTTCTATGCTCAACACTGCCATCTATTAACGATTAGAAGTATAACTTCAAAAAATAGTATTATTATTCGCGAATAGATGTCGGGAAGAGTCACATTTTTTTGTTTAAGTGTTTACTTGAAAACACGAATAAAACGACATTTTCGATTGATTTATCGCCCCCGAAATCTGTAAACTAAATTTCATGAAAATCTTTGGAGCCGTTTCCGAGATTCAGATTATATACAAGAATTTCTCGTTTAAAGAGTTTAATTAATAAAACGTACATTTTTGGGGATGCAGTAAGATTATTGCTACCTTTTCTAAAAATAATAAAATGATAGCAAAAATGATGACCAAACCGACTCAAACTTTTTTTAATGAACATAAAATTTAATATCTGAAATGTCCTTTGCCTTTTGCTCCACTTAGGATATAAGTCTACCGCTGAAATATCACCTTTATTGCGATGCTATACGGTTGAAAGCATTTATGAGATGCGGTCTAGGTATGCTATAACTTAGTCGCTCGGCAACAGTGCACTCGGATTTTATTCCATAGGAAGTGCATAAAATTTTAAGCGGAAGCTACGAGTACTATGTCTGCTATCTGCGTCGCGTTGCTGCAAATGCCAGATATGTCTCGTTTGTTTCTCAAACGTTTGGATGCTCTTTGCAGTCGGCAGGCTTGTTCCGAAAAAGCATTTTTGATGTAAAAAAGTATTTATAATCCTGCAAACTTTTTCTGCGACACGAACTTAAATATAGGCCTGAGTACCTAACACTAATTACATTTTGATGACACTTAAAGCATTTTACCAAATACACAGTGCCGTTCTGCCCTCCCGAAGTCCCGAGAGTGTAGCTAATCCATTCAATAAGCTACGCTCGGGAGGAAGGGCTCTTCACTTTTCATTAGAATCTAAGTACATGTTTATCTCTCTGGCCTAGATTTGCATCGCTTTAACGTTCCTCTTACATTTCTCTCCATCATCGGTTTTATTTTACAACATAAAATCTTGCGGTAATAAAGTGTACTAGTGTGCGTGGCCCAATTCCGTCGGTAGCGGCAGTAAGCCCGAAGGGTCGTGGAAGGAAAGGACTCGAACTGTGTTGTAATCTGTGCCTGCCTATACCTTCCCAACCTTTCGCACGCCCCCGCGTCTAGACTCTAGCCTAACATAAACTTACATAATTCGCCCCTTCGCCTGCACGCACCAAATGTTCCAAATATTAGGTTAACCATTCGACTTTGTTAGTTATGATTTACAGTCGGTAGCTTTGAGGACGCAGATTCATATAAGCTTTGATATATAGAATTACCTTAGTTAGAGTATTATGATTATTTACTATCTAGCTCTTTGTTTGTTAACCTCATTGTTCATTACGAGAGAATTTCGTATGGTATGCTAGGTGCCACTTCTTTCAAAATCTTAGAATTTAATTAATATTTTATTCATTGACAAGGCGTGTAGGTTACGAGTTGAGAATAATATGTAACTAAGTAGTTCCATAACAAACATCGGCTTCGTAAGATTAGTAGAATAAAAATGACTTAATCTAACTGGTAAAAGTCGCGGGCATGAAGTTATACCATTTTCATAAGTCTGAGATTGTTTCATCTCACCGGCTTACGTCCGAATACTGAGACGCTACTTGGAATTCATGAATGCTTGAATTATTACCGTCTCTTACCAACGAGTAATGTGAAACAGAGGGGCAGGGCAATTTTAAGTGGTGTTTAAATTTGAGTGTCGTTTCAGTATTCGGGTATAGGCATCCGAAGTAAGTAAGCATTAGGTAGACTGAATGAACAGTGAACAAACACTTTTCTGAACGGCTAGACAACTCTAAAATAACGATCACACTTCATAAAATACGATTATCATCAGTTAAACGATCATATTGCACACGTATGTATATGACATATATGATGACGGTTATCGTAGGTAGGAGTGTTGGTTGTCTACTGCTTTTCTCGACATGTTTCAAACTAAATAATGACAAGTTTAATCTCTTCGTTCGTCATCTCTAAATAATGAACAAATACGTCGAAAAATGCTAGAAATGAAACTTTTTCTTGCCCAGTGTTGTTTAGTGTCTAGAAACTGGCACTAATGATTCTAAAAAGATATTTGTGCGCCTTTGGATCAGCTAAGCTCTTTATAAGCTATAGCAAAGGGGTGCTGCGGTGCACGTAGGCAGCAGACCGGGGGTGGCTGGCGAGGGTGTAGGCTGTCTAGACTGCGCCCTACACGACACTAATTAATATTACCGTCCGTCTGTCTGGTACACGACTCGGTACGGCACGGTGCGGCGAACCGATCTCCAATATGTCCTAATTGGCCCAGCAACTATTTCTATAAACATTTAAAGAATTTGAAATAACGCAGAAACATAGAATAAACAAATTATTTTGTAGTTTTTTCCTAGGTAAATGTGATACGTGTGCAAAAAACGGGTCCTAAAACTCCTAAACTAAGATCATGTCTAAAATGTGAATACTTTTTAAAATGTGATCTTTTAGACTTCAAAAGCATTAGGAAACAACAAAATGCTGTAAAACTAAGAAATCCAGACTGAGCCAAACCAAGTCTATCATAGGTTTTATGAGCGTCTGTGTTGAAATAGGCATTTTATCACTAAATGTTGAATAATACTAATAAAAGTTGGGCACTCGGCGGCAACAGCGGCGGCCTAGAATGCATTTGGTCGTAAAGTGAAGCCTTCGAGTAACCTCCAGACGATTTGTCCTCCGTTCTTCGTCACTTAGTCTTGTTTGCTGTATCTACCGTCTAGACAAGGCAAACACTATTGACTTGACGTCATCTAATGTACATTTTACAGTCACCTTTAAAAAAGCACTTTGCTGATCTTAAATACGATATATAGTACAATACTGCAGCGGCCCGCAACAGAGGCAATGAGGGAAGAACGTGTAAATGTGGGCCGAAGACGAGGCACACATACGTGAGTCCCTCAGTGCCTAGTTGTGGCCATGGCTTTTATAGTACTTTTCTCAAATAATGTGCTGAAATTAAAACTAAGTACCTAGGCAAAACTTTTTAGTTGAAAATACATTTACTTTTCAAAACCAATAACGAACAACGAAGTTACTGTGTTCATTTGTTTTTTTTTCAATAATCAGCTTTCTATTATTTTTATCTTTTATTTTGTAAGGATCTTGAGTAGCTTAGCGACTATTTGAAAGCCTGTTCGAAATTTGAATAAAACCTTTGATAAGTTACTTCCTTGGTTGCCATGTTATGGAGTAAAATACATAATAGTATTCGCCAATAGAATATGTCGGGAAGAGTCACATTTTTATGTTTAAGTGTTTACTTGTAAACACGAATAAAACGACATTTTATGAAAATTTGTCCTAGCTAGATCGATTTATTGCCCCCGAAATCCCCTGTGTACTAAATTTCATGAAAATCGTTGGAGCCGTTTCCGAGATTCAGAGATAAATTAAAGTGAAGAAGTGATTTGTAGTCCCCGCCTCGCTCGGTCAGCTATAAAATAAAAGGTTAGGTTATTAGACCTTTGTAGGTTAAACGTATCAGGTATTGTGTCATCGAAGGGCGGGCAGCTCTGACTCCGTGATGTGATACGTCTGTGTCTGGATCGACATCGATATGTGCAGACTGCATTTCGTCTCGGTTCACCTCTAGACGGCTCTTCGGTCGGCGCGCGTTCACAAGCGCACTTTGTCTAGTCTAGACGAATTGCATTATGGAAATTTATATACCTAGACGCCTATTTATACTAACTGATAGTTTGTTTTAGTATAAAATACAGCGTTTATACTTTAGTTAGCATTTTATAAACAAATAAGAGTTTGGCTGATAGAAAAGAAAAGTTATTGTCTAGACTGCTGCTGATGGACTTTGAAACGATACGTGTTTTAATAATGACTTTCAATGATTGTTTTAGAAGAAAGTAAGGACCACTGCGTAGTAATGTAGGTACTTGGATAATTGTTTAGTAGGTATTCTATGGTCACGTGCCTTGGCACTTTTATCGTAAACCCACTTGGTTTTCTATTAATGCTCAAATAACATGCGTAAACATCTATTCACGTTGTCTATGCTATTCATCTATTCATGTTTTATAGTCGTGCGAAATAGCACGGCTGTTTTTCTGTTTCATAGAGGAAACCGTTTTGTTTGTAGGCAGGTATTTTAATTACACATTTTATCCCTTATTCTAATTAAATTGAGTCTCATATTTAAATGTCCGCTGGGTTAGTTCATTGTTTGCTGAAGATGAGTGAGCTAGGTATTTGGACTTGGACCAAAATCGAAGTACTCAACTGTTAAAATTAAAAACTACTTATTGAACTGCTTTCTATAGCGTAAACTGCGCATCGTCTGCGTTCATATTTATCGACACCGCCCCCCTGGACTCGTGTAGCGGGATTTGGGGCATACTCCTTAATGGTGTGGAGTCAGCTCAAACAAGAAGGGAGCGGCCCCACGCATCGCCCGTCGTCCTATTTCGTACCGCGTAGTTGGGGTGATACCACGAAAAACACACTTCAATTATTTTCAAGATACCTGGTCTATCTAGTTTTGTTTATCGATCTTCGCGTTCAAGATGAGGGAAGCAATGTTTTTGAATTTTGGTTTTAATGTAACCGAGGTATTTTTCAATTAAATTAAATTAAAGCAAATAAAGTGTTGGATAGTGCGTTGCATGTGCTTAAAAGTGGGGTCCATTTTTTGAACTGTTTTCCGTGAAGGAAAGGCATATCTTTTTCTGTTCGAAAGATTTGGTGGGTACAGTAAATGTATCCCGGCACATCTGATGATCAAAAGTGTCAATTTGGGCAAAGAATAGTTCCATCACAACTTGCCGTAATCACTCGCAGACGGCGCGCCAACCGTTAGTTATGGCCGCTCCACTTTAAACCTCATCAATTCTAATTTAGCAAAAGTGCCGGTCGATAACGCGGAGGAAGAACTCATATCCGCCAGTTGACGGGAACACGAATCCGGTTCGTTCTTGTACAGGCTCTCATGTCCGTGTGCAGCAAACAAGTTTGAAAATGTCAAGAATACTTCCACTCAAACATGAAACTCACTTTGCTTTCTTCCTTTACGAAAATGTTCAGGAAGGGCAATAAACAAACGTAATAATACCATTCATTTGGTTTGTCATGCTCTTATTCCACGACAAAAACAATTTTATTGAAGTCTATATTGCGTGCAAAGGACCTCTTCAAATTCCAAGTTGAGGAGAGAATCTCAAAAAGGAAAGAATCCTTAACTTTAAATTTGAAGAGGTCTTGATAATCAGCTTAGCTCACAGTCACCTCTCTCTATATATATTATCGCTATTGTTATCAACTGAACTACCTATAAATAATTACTTATACTTTATTGTAGTCTGCGCCCTAATCTCAATCGGGATCTTGTGAACTCTCTATTGTCTGGTAGAACAATACTACATTTATCGAAGTACCTGCTTTGCTTAGTGAGTGTACCTACTTGTGCAGAGTGACGCGCAGACAGACAGACAATGCTTGCATCGGTTAGTCATATGGAGTAATTGTTATTGGATGCGTGCTTACATAATGCCTGATGGTGTCGTGTGGCGCGCGCGACGTTACACTATTACGCCGCCGCCGCCGCCGCTTCCCTTTACACGAGGTGGTCTGTGTGTGACGTCATATAATAGCATTTCGTCTGAGACGTCGGACAGTCTGCCCGAACCAAGTTGCTGGTGTCGGTTTCCCGGCCGATTTCCGAAGACAATTGATTTTGTACCTCCTTTATAGCGCTGGGTAAAAGCGGAAAAGTGGGAAAGGGACAAAACTTACACCCGCTATTCTCGAACAAGGCGGATGTGTGAGCCGCCCACCGCCCGCTGCGTTGCCGCGCCGCGCCGCCCGCCCTTTGAGCTTTATTCATAGTCTGCTCGCTTTTATTATTTTAGTTTGGCGTTATGAATAACTAATTAGCACTACAACACAATAATGTCATGAAAGGTTAATCTATTTAAATTAAAACGTGCATTGTTTACTTTGGTTTGGTTATAGATAATTGAGAGTATGGTTACGTATTACGGTATGATATTATAAAGTAGCTACATTGTGTGTACCTACCTATTATGTACCTGTAACAATTTTTGTTATCAATAAAATACTATGACTATGAATATTAAGTTACGGTATTAGTTGGAAAAATAAAGGAAACGGAATATTTTTTTTTATAGAAATTACAGATTGGTACCTAGTACTTGCACAGAGTTTTATTTTTTCTTTGTTTAGGGCTGTCTTTATTATGCTTCCCTGAATGAAACCATGATGTACACGTTGCGTTGCAGGGCTAGGGCTCCGATTGCGATCTGACTAGGTGCGTGTCGAGAGCTGGGGTGGCCTTAACCTTGAACGCTGCCGTCTGACCTCAGCCCACGTCATCGCAACCCCCTGGCCTCCCTACCGCCGCCCCCGCTTCTCCGGACCCCTTCCTTTGCCGTCTCGACTCACACCCGATAAATGAGCTTGAAAGTCGTGTTAAATATAAGTAATAAGCACCAGAATCTAGCAAGATGGACGTTGACACCTAGTTAAAATCGTTAAAATACATCTGTTAGCGAAGAATCCAAACATGTTAACTATCATTGTAAACATCTATGCACTTTGCAACCAACCTATTCAATGTTTGCCGTCATTGTACTTTCTCCGTTTACATAACTGTTTCTTGTTCAAAGAAAAAAACTTGAGAGGTGTCAAGGGACACCCGGATGGAACGAAGTTCCTTGAGGTGTTGTTTTCTTATAATATTTTCAATAGGAACCTTAACGAACCCTAAAAACAAAAACTTCCAACAATACCTACATTCATTTGTTTCGGTCGAGAACGTACAGGCACGCGATATTAAAAAAAAACTTCCTGCACCAATTTATTCGAATGACGTTGTCAAAGTTTGAAAAAAGTGTCGCGACAACTTTTGGTCTTAATTTTTTCCGTCTAGTCCCCTTTTGCAACGCGCACCTTTTGCAACGCGCAATAAGGAACTTCGTTCCAATACACCTAATATTTTCGTTACAAAATAGTATTTCGTCTGTCTCTTCCAAAGATTCATAGAATAAAATAATATAGAAGAGACACATTAATCTTAATACATTTATTTATAGGCATCTGTGCCGCGCTCAATGACTCACTATTTATACTGAATCAGCTATTGAACCAAGGGACCTATGATTCTGTCGGTATTGTCATGGATTTGAGTAGTTGTGTGTGAAACAAAGTGCCCACGTGTCGTTTAATTTAGCACAAAACAATAATAACTGTTTCAACGTTCTGAAAACAAACCGACACGCGAATTTATATCTGCGACATCGTAGAGTCGGTAGAGTTTGGTTTAAGTTGTATAAACGTAACAATGAAATTGTAAAAACTTTTTTCATAACGAAACGAACAATGTAGATAAATCACAGTAAACTTAAAAGCAATTAATTTAATTAAACGATCGTGCTGTGACTGCAAGTTAGTAGGTGATCTAGATTAACGGGCGCGCTGTCCGGGCGTCCTCTAGACGGCAGCGGCATGGTGTCCATGCGAGGACGCAGTCACCTTACACCTTACTTACCCAGCTAAGACACCAAAGTACTTTGTGTGCACTAGAGCATGACATACTGTTAAACAAAAGCCAATTTCTTATCAGTCCGAAAATGACCATCTTCAATTTTCTGTGTCACTCACTCACTTGTCCTTGATTTTTTATCATGAAAAGTGTGTCTACAAGAATTTGGTATGCTGATAAATTGTACTGTTATCGACACAAATAGTTCAAGTTAGTTCTTCGAATAAAATACATTTTTAAAATGACTTAATACTAGAATGGCTATAAAACTAACTAGAAATAATTGGAATTTATTCCAATTACTTCTAGCATATAAGTAGCTACTTGGACCGATATCTTACAAAAATACGCCATAACTAAGTAGGTATATAAGGTGGCACAGCCAGTAATAACGGTCACTTTTAGTTAGTATACTTAGTTTAGTTCCACCGTAGTTTTGTTTTAATGCAATCATGAAATTTAATTTAATAACTTTGGCAATTCTGTTGAATATTACTTTTCTTGTCAGTGGAAAGTCAAATATCCATCAAAATGCCCTAAGGAAACGTAGACAGACTTCTACAACAATACTTCCAAATGTTACGTTAAATACTGATGATAGTACTACACACATTGTTCCTGATCCAACTGAACAGCCAGACAGTGCAGAATCTACAACAACTACAACAACTGATGGTCCAGACGACGATGAAACAACAACTGAAAACGCATCTACGAGTACAACGTCTAAGAATGGTAAGTGGTACATTTATGGTGTTTTAAAACAAAATATATTTTCTAAAACGATTCTGTCTTCTTCAAGATGGATATTGACGCGACTATTATTTTCTACAATTTTTACAAGCTTTTATTAAACTTGTAATGTTTGTTTGTTTTTGTGTATGTTTGATTAGGACAAATCTTGTTAAATGTGACCCACTTCCCGATGTCCGATCTAACTGAAGGCATACTTAATAATCTTTGGTGACAATGCAATAAAGCGAGGTGATAAGTGGCCATGGAAACTCTGTAATAAAACGACGCATTCCCATAGTTTGGGCTCGTTTGATTTGTTTGACAAGGGTTATGATCCTAGATGATATCCAGTATCTGATGATGGAGCTGGAAGGTGGCCATGGAAACTTTGTAATTAAACAACGGAAAAAATAAAAGCTTATTTAAAAAAAATACATTTATAATTAAACCTTGCCTTATGATTCAGATGAAAGAGATTGCCCCAAAGACCAGAGCTCCTTCAGTAAGCATGATTTGTTTACGATAGTGAGGTATATTGCTGAAGTTAAATTTAATATCTTACCAAACATAAGTGATGCTTATCACGAAGCTGCAATTCATGCCCGTGATGAACTTTTAAAAGAGTTTAATGAATTCTTAACGAAATTGGAGAACCGCCCAGAACATTTATTTGACCTCCTAGACGACATGAAGGATACACGAGAAAAAAAGATTGTTCCATTGGTCAAGACAGCAGCTCTTACATTACAAGAATTCTTTGATGCTGAAGACATGTTTGATAATCTCGTTATTACTACGAAAAACACGCTGAATAACCTAGAACAATACAAAAAAATATGCGAATTGAATAATTGCAACCACCAACTACGCAGTGCCGGTACGTACTCATCTTATCGACTTTGACGCCTTGTGTTAACATTGCAGAAGGTTTAGCATGAACATACAAGTTTTCCGACCAAAAAATGATTGTTTAGTGCTTTTAACTTAATTTCTCCTTTTCATGTGGAAAACTTGTTTGGATCAAAATTATATGAACCTTGTGCAATGCTATTGCACACAACATTGTTCTCTGTGCTTTTTCATAAATAATTTTAGTATATTTATATCTTCAGAAATAGAAGTTTCAGAGCTAGAAGTTTTTTGACGCTGGTCAGCGTCCTAGTTACAAACATATTTTTTCTTACAGTACAGTAACATTACGTTTTTCAGGTTCATTTCCGTTGCGAAGTGGTTTTATAGTGTCACAATCAAACGATGCTGATTATATGTGTACTTCCATTGAAATGGTGTACTCGACTGTACAGGAGCGACTTTTATCGTTTGAGCAAACTGAAATAGAAAGAATTACAAATTATGTAACTGGCTACGACGAGAGGTTAAACGAAGGAATTGCTATTTTAAAGCAAAGGTTAAGAGAAGCCGCTGTTAGCCAGTTTGGCACAAACATGTATGATATACTTACCCTAAATGATGATCATTTTCACTTTATGAAATCATTGCTAGATTTCAACGAAAAATCCTATACAAGCGCCCTCACAAAAACTGTTTCTACTATAAAATACAAGCTTGTACATTTGGACGAAAAAGTTGAGAAATACAGACAACGCTGTCTAAATTGCAATAAAATGCGACGACGACGAAGTAAGCAATCTTTATTTTACTAATTTTATGAATGCTTCATGACGATAGGTCAGGTAGGTATTTAAGCGTACCTACTTATATAAACTAAAAGCTCGCCCCGAACTGAGATCTCGCGATGTTCCCCTATATAACCACAAAGCGGTTTGAAAGTTGTGATCTAACAAACATACAACGCCCATCTCCTCAAGTTGACACTAAAATCTTCGTTCGCTTCGCTCACTCGATCAATTAATTTATGGTATTTATTTCTAGGTGGTGAAATAGACTTAAAAATCGACGAACCAGTTTCGGTCAAAGGCGAAACCATCTTAGATAAGATAATCAATGCAAAAATTATTGAAATTGCAAGTGTGGTTCGGTCTAACGTTGATAACATATTCCAAGAGGTGATAAATATTGTAAATAATAAGGAATTCGTTGATAACACTATTGCCTCCTTAAAACCAATCCAGGAAGCTGTAAGTATTCGATCGGTAGTGGAGAAGAAGGAATTAGAAGCACTCGTGACTTCAGTTCAAAAGGAATCTCGTGAACATGTACAAGACACATACTTGAAATCACAAGAGGTTGTTCGGTCTATAGAAGACGCAATTGATTTCTTGCAAAATAAAAATATACTTTGCTAACTTACGATTATGAACTGATGATTATTTTATACCTACTGTAATAAAGAATTATAAGATGATGTTTTTGTATCGGTATCATTCCTATGATGTAAAGTGCGAAGAGAGAAGCTCTACATTATGTTATATGAGTAAAAATATAAATCGTTTTGGAATATGTACGAACGGTAGGCACACAGCTCTTTCTAATGACAATACTCTCCTTTCACATTTTGGACAGATTCCTAATGCGGATTAACGGGTTGAGAACTTGAGAGTTAGTATTCAGTAGTTGCAAGAAAAATGGCGAGATGATTTATTTTTTGGCGATGCATCGCTCGTAAAACGGCGGGTGACCGACCGGACAGATAGCCGATTACCGATTCAGCGCTCAATAAATCTGAATAGGCATTGTGCGCGGGCGCATACAAAAGTGTTTTGAATTCAATTCGAGACGGTTCAAGGAGGCGTTGACATCGTTTTGCAGGACGTGTCGTGCTTGCTACTCATCGTATTCGTATGCACTGTAGCACCTTTCAGCTGTTTTTGCGGCATCGTGTAAATAGCACGTGCGAAGCTAAGCTAGACACAAAGACGACGCTTTGTAGTCATCTCAACGTATACGAAAGCTTTTAGGCTCCCTTTCGGTTTGCACTTTGAATTCGCAGTGGCCAATCTATTAAACCATAGCTGTAAACTGTTAGAAGTTGATAGATTGTATGCATTACATTGACTAATATGACAGATGTCTATTTTGACGTTTCTATAGTTTAGAGGTTATAATTTATTACGTAGTAAAAATATCTCGTTGTTCCTTTCTCTTCTCTGACCGCCATTGAACTGAACCTGTAATGTGCTTTGCTTGCGTCTGTAAAATAAATGAAAGTGTTCCACGCCTATCCGTTTCTTCATCTCACGATATCCCACACGCTGCTGCCCCACGATCCACTACCTCTAACAGGTTTTGGGACCAGTCTGCGAGCTGATTATAAAAGTTTTCGTCTTTTGCGTGAGTTTGCTACAAGATGTCGATGGCTGAGAATCGTCGGATTGATGGCGGCGGCGACGCATTGGATGGCAGCACAGGTTCTAATATAACCTATATCAATTACTTGAACTGGAAGTTTGCAATACGCATGTTGCTAACCCTGGATGGGGTGCGAAAGTGCGTTGAAGGAAGCGACGTAGATGCTGCGCGCGACAGTCGTGCGCTAGCGCGCATCTGTTTGTCCATACAGCCGAACCTTTATCAGTTTGTCCGTGATGCAAAAACTTCAAAAGAAGCCTGGAAGCGTTTATCTGATACGTTTGAGGATAAAGGTCTGTACAGAAAGGTACTGCTTCTACGACAGCTTCATAGGACGGAGTACAATCACTACGCCAACATGTCGGACTACATTGAGGGCGTCATGAAGCTTGTCGCTCAGTTAACCGACATAGGAAAAGTCATTGAAGATGGCGAAATAGCGGAAATTTTACTCTCCGGCCTTCCTGAACAATTTGATGTACTTGTCTCAAGTCTGGAAACTGCTAGCTTGACAAATAATCTTACCAGTGAAGTTGTGCGCACTCGACTACTACAAGAGGATCATCGGCGGAATAACAATCATCTAGACAATACGGCGCACCTCGCCAACAAGAAGAAGCAAGGTGGATCAACCTGTACATACTGTAAGAAGACTGGACACACCGAGAAACGATGCTTCAAGAAGAGAAGAGATGAGAAAGCTGTGAAGCCTGATGAGCATACAATGCTTGCATCTGCTTCTGCATACTCTGCTTCTAGTACTGGAGAGTTTATCATCGATAGTGGTGCTACAAATCATATGGTTTCTGACCCTAACCTGGTTCATGAGACTACTTCGAAGAAGTGTGCTATCTCCATTGCTAATGGAGAAAGCCTTCAAAGTGAAAGTTTAGGTAAAGTCTCCTTACATTCTAATGTTAGTCTAGATAAAGTTTTGTATATTCCTTCCTTATCCAGTAATTTAATATCTGTAAGTCAGATAACAAGTAAAGGTTATATAGTAATATTCCACAAAAATAGTTGTAAAATCTATGATAAATGTGAAATCACAGGCAACCATATTTTAAAAGCAGACTTAAATAATGGACTTTTTAAGATAGGGGTACAAGGTCGCCACACCTCCTATACAGGCATCTCAAATTCCCTTCATGAAAGGCAGGGAACCTTGAGCGCCAATGCTGCAGGACTTTTGCCAATGAGCTTATGGCATAAGCGAATGGGTCACTTACACCATAAAGGTATGTCAATATTGGGTGGTGGTGGTCAGTGTTCTGGTGTTGTTTTTCAGAATGATAATGTCACACCAGGCAGCTGCGTCTCGTGTCTTACAGGAGAGATGAGTTGTTCGTCGTTTCCAAGTTTAGATGGCCGACGTGCTGCTTACACACTGGAACTTATACACTCAGACGTCTGTGGTCCCATGCAAGTCAGTAGCTGGGGTGGAGCGCGCTACTTGTTGACCTTTATTTATGTCAAGAAAACATTCGTCTACCTTAAGAGAAACAAATCTGAGGTATGTTACCATTTTGTCACTTTTAAAAATTTTGTTGAAAAACAGACAGGGTTGCTGATAAAGATTTTACGGACTGATAATGGTACTGAATACTGCAATAGTGGCTTATCTCTTTTTTTAAACGAGATGGCATTTTTCATCAACCCTCTGTGCCTTAATGCCCTGAGCAAAACGGGGTTTCAAAGCTTGTCAACCGCACCTTTTTCTGAGAAGGCTAGGGCCATATTACAGGAATCATGTCTTAACAATAGCTATTGGGGCGAGGCTGTTATGACGGCCTTTTACCTACCAGTGCATTGTCGGATAAAATCCCTGAATGCGAATGGACCGGATCTAACATTGATCTTAGTCATCTGTGCATTTGTCTTTGGCTGTGTTGCGTACTCGCACATGCCTGATCAGCGGCGACGTAAGCTAGACCCAAAGGCAAGAAAGTTAGTGTTTGTAGGCTATGGTGAATCTTGCAAAGGTTACCGTCTCAGTGATCCTGATTGTCCTCATAAGATTATCTACTCTAGAAATTTTGTTTTTCATGAGGATACATTTGTAGGAAAAGGATCTAATGTGGAAAATGTGCTGGTTAGAGAGAGTTTTATGAATTTTGACCAAAATGATATTATTTTAAATAATGATAATATTAATGTTGACATTCAGAATAATATTCAATACAATAATGAAATTCCAAATAATGATGAATGTATTAATAATATAAATATTTCAAGTAATGATAGGTATTGTCCTAATAGTAATGATAATCTTAATCCTGCTAATGAATCTATTCAATCGGTTTCAGATGTGGATAATACACCACCAACGTGGTCACCACTGTCTGACCAATACTGTACCGTAGAAGAAGCTTCTAGTGACGCTTGTGGTGATGATGATGATGTCCAGTTTGATGTCGGTTCATCTCTGCCGGCGGCGTCCACAGATCGAGGAGGAGTGCCAACTGCGTCTGGTGGTAATACTGACGTGTGCTCCTCTAGGCCCGTTCGAAGCACACGAGGTACACTACCTAATAGATATAAGGACTTCGACCTATCGTCATTACTCGTCGCGGCTAGTGAGTCCGCAGGCTCATTTGATGATCCCCAGACTTTTCGCGATGCAATGAATTCATCCGAAAAAGATCATTGGGAAGATGCTATGAGAGGTAAGTTCAACTCCATGATCAAAAACAAAGTGTGGGAGCTTGTAGACAAACCCAAATCTCATAACATAGTCAAAAATAAATGGGTATTTAAAAAGAAATATGTATGATGCAACAGGTAAATTTATAAGGTATAAAGCAAAGTTAGTTGCCTGTGGTTATAGTCAAATAGAAGGTATCTATGTACTATGCAGAAACTTTTTCCCCTGTTGTAAGACATTCAATACTTAGAATTTTGTTTAGTATTGCAAATCAGTTGGATCTATGTATGGATCATATAGTGTAACTACATCTTTTTTTGAATAGCAAATTAGATGAAATTATCTATATAGAGCAACCAACTGGTTTCATACCTGATAATGCTAGGGATAAAGTATGTTTACTTAATAAAAGCATTTATGGGTTAAAACAGGCGAGTTGCATGTGGAACTTAAAAATAACCAGTTTTTTGTCGGAAAATGGATATGCACAAAGTAAATGCGAACCTTGTGTATATTGTAAAAAGACCAAGGATGAATACACAATATTGGCTTTATATGTTGATGATATTTATGTTTTTCACAATGGAAACTTAGATAATGTTTTGTCATTGTTAAAAGAACATATTGAAATTCCTCATTTAGGAACATTGAAAAATTGTTTAGGAATGAATGTTTCAATCAACAAAAATATAATTATCCTTGATCAGTCAGATTACATAAGGCGGTTATTAGCTAGGTAAAACATGTCTAATTGCAAAACTGTTTCAACCCCACTACCAGTAGACTGTAAGCTGGATAGGTCAAACAAAAATTGTTTAGATGATAATGTTTATCAGTATAGGCAATTGTTAGGATCACTTATGTACCTATCTGTTTGTACACGTCCAGATATCTCATATGCATGCAGTCAGTTAAGTCAGTACAGTACATGTTTTGATATGAGTCATTGGCACGCTGTTAAGCGAGTATTACCCTATCTTGCTGGAACCATAAGTTATGGTCTTCATTTTGCCAAAGGCACTGATTTCAATATTAATGCCTATGCTGATGCAGATTGGGCCAATGATTTGTCAGACCGCAAATCATATACTGGATTTGTTGTAAAAATTGGTGAAAATGTCATCAATTGGGAGGCTAGAAAGCAACGTTATACGGCTTTATCTAGCACAGAGGCAGAATGTCTTGCTATAAGTGATGTATACAAAGACATTTGTTTTGTCACTAATTTCTTGAGGGAAATTGTTGACAAAAATTTTGATGTCACTGTATTTAACGATAATCAAAGAGTTCAAAGACTATTGCTTGTTAAAGAATACTCCCATAAAAGGACCAAACATATAGATTTGCGGTACCATTTTGTGAAGGACTTAGTACAGGAAAGGCAAATAAATGTTAAATACCTACCTACCGATCAGATGATTGCTGACGTGTTGACAAAACCAACCATATTAATTTTGTCAATAATCTAGCATTAAGGTGCATTTAAACTTTTGTAACCTTAAGCATAATTTGTAGAGTGGGATTTATTATTAGTTATTTGTTTTTATGTAGAGACACTCTTAAAATGTAGAGTCACTTGTTTATGTAACTGTATAGAGTCATGTTCGAAAGCATGTAGAGCCAATGTAAAGTCACTTTTAACTTAGTATCCTATGTAATGCCTAAGGAGGAGTGTTAGAAGTTGATAGATTGTATGCATTACATTGACTAATATGACAGATGTCTATTTTGACGTTTCTATAGTTTAGAGGTTATAATTTATTACGTAGTAAAAATATCTCGTTGTTCCTTTCTCTTCTCTGACCGCCATTGAACTGAACCTGTAATGTGCTTTGCTTGCGTCTGTAAAATAAATGAAAGTGTTCCACGCCTATCCGTTTCTTCATCTCACGATATCCCACACGCTGCTGCCCCACGATCCACTACCTCTAACATAAACGCTTCCGTCCGCGTCGCTGCGTCACTTACCTACTTTGTCGTAGTTGTAATCTATAACGATATAAGATGTGATAGAGGCATGATAGGTGATTCAGGGCGCCAGTTTTTCGCGACCAGAGCCTAGAAAAACGGACAAGAAACAACGGCCTGGTTCCTGTCGTTTTTGGTATGATCCTTTTGACAATGAAATATACTTTTTGACTCTGCAAACTTTTTTTCAAAGTTTCAGTATGTGACTATGAAGAACACATATCTGATTGTGATGAATGTCACAACCACTCTGGCTGTAGTGACTGTGAATGATGATAAAGATGCGTCTTTGTCAGTGAACTGTTATAAAATCGTTCAACTCCTACCAACGCCCTAACCTCGTACGTCTAGTGCTGGTTAGCGCTAGTTTGCAGCTTCAACAAAACGTCAGATTACAATGCAAATAGTTGAATGTATGAAGTAAATGATCTTGCTTTGTCGGTAATAAATTCATGTTTTGCTATACGTACTTGGTGTGTTGTGTGGGGTGGTTGCACCGTCCGCAAGGGCAAGGGGGCGCATGGGCGCTGCACCGCCCGTCGACACCGCTGCTGCCGCCGCGCCGCCCTCTGTCTACCTACGTCGAGTCCAGAGGACAAATCGCTCGCACTCGTAACAAAACTCTATTTATTAACAACTTATTGACAATCATCAATAAAAATGTGGTAATGAACTGTAACAACTGTGACTGCACTCACAGTTAAGGCATATGTAAAAGGCAGACAACTCTCTCGCTCGCACATTTCAACATTTTTGAAGATATAGTAAAACTAAATGTAATTATATGAAATTGCAGACCTTCAGGGTCGAGAGAATAACAATGCAAAGGTTCAGTAAAAATAGTGTGCAAAAAAGCAAAAAAGTGTTGAATCTGAAAATTCTAAAAATGCAGATAATTTGAGCCTACTGCCCTGTAATTGTGCCCCAAGTTTTAAATTAGTGCCTATAGCCGTTTTTGAGTTATTCAAGAAATTCACTTTTTGCTGGGGTAACGTTTTTTGCTGGGTCGATTTTCGTTCCTGGTTGAGCTAGCGGAATGAATGTTAGCTTAAAAGGGGCCTAGAATTAGTGCCAATTAGTGCCCCAATTCTTGAATTTGTGCCTCCTAGGGCTTCAGAGTTATTTCAGTTTTTGCTGGAGTAACGTTTTGCTATCTCCGAAACTACTGGGCGCACAATCAAGAAACTTGGTCAGTATAAAGGTATTTATATTTAAAAATTTGTGCCTGAACTTGTTTTCCAAAAAAATGCTTCATTCGCGACTTATAAGGCTTTTATTATAAATCTAAAACCGCTCCTAGCTCGCTAACCATTACACTGAGGAACCTATTAAAAAAGTCATTCTGTACCTCTTGTTACGCTGCAACTGCTGATGAAGTTTCTTAGATCTATTTTTAGTGGCTTACGAGAAATAACGATTTTAAAATTGTCCAGAGATGTCATTACTTTGACCCCAAAATACACCCATTTCCTCTAAAGCTGTCGTACTGATTCTTTGCTAGGGATTAGAGCCTATATTCAAATATATGCTCACGAAATTTCAGCTTAATCCATGCTATAATTATAAAGATATCGATAAATAACCTACAAGAATCAGTTCGTAACCCATATTGGTGGTTAACCGGCTAAATTCAAATGACTGTTAAAAAGCGAACGTCCTATACATGGCGCCTACCTCTTGCAGTTGACGGTGTTGTATTTTAGTAATAGTTGGTACAGATATAAACAAAATGAATTCAGATTTTTTTTACTTCTATGTACCTACTAGGAGTTGGGTTGCCAGATACGAAGAACGTTCACTATTAGTTCGTCTAGAACTGAGATTTCGTAAAGTTCCCGATAAATAAAACCCAATCTTGAGTCTCTTTATATCATTTTTATACCTAATTGCAGACCTAAGAGTATGGACTCCACTTTATCTAATTTTAAAACTTTGAGATGAATTAAATGCTTCAAACTGCAATTACTGACGCCTGAAAACTATTTACTATTTATTGTTTAACTTTTTTCAGATGTACTAAGTAGACTCGTCCAATAGTTGACACTAATTATGTTGGGTATCTAGGTAAGATAAATAAGTAAGTACCTAACCTATATAAGTTGAAAAAGTATTTTTAAAGCCAGATACCTAGATAAATAGGTAAGCAAAGTACTTATGCCTAAGCTTTTTAGTAGGTACGTAGGCTACCTACCTAAAAGTTACCTATGTATGTAGGTATGTACATCTGATTTGAGCCACACGAGTAGGTAGGTACTGCACACCACCGACATTCAATGAGTTCTGTTGAACAGTTTGTAACTTCTTGGTACCTAGGTAGCTACCAAGTATCAAGAAGCTAGTATCCTATAGGTAAGCCTACCTACCTAGGTAACTTATCCTACATTAAACAGCTTCAGACTCCATCAGGTAGGTAGGTAAATGTACGCTATGCAATGCAGTAAGTAGGTAGGTAAGTATAAAATCTTTTAAGTAAAAAATAAACATTCTACTTAGTCAATTGTGACTATACTTGAATCTGTGTCACTTAAAGCACCCCGGGAAGCTTGTACTAACATTTAGATAATCTGTTACGCAAAATCTAAGTGTAATAGTAACTAGTAGCGCATCTGTAATTCAAAATAATTCATTTCTCACCTTCTTATTCATAGACTAATCACCTTACCCCGTAGATTTCAGCATCCGCAAAAAAAATGTTTGCTAATGGGGTTTGCTAACATCATAGACTAAAGTTTTTTAAATATTATAAAAACCTTTTTTTTTATTTATCCAAAAAAAGTTCGGTATAGCAGCGCCGATACACTTTTGCACAAGACTATACAGAAACCAATAATGCTATAGTATAAATTTAAGAGAGTAAGCGCCATGTATCGGACGTTCGCTTTTTAACAGTCATTTGAATTTAGCCGGTTAACCACCAATATAAAGATTCTTTATTATTATTTATCGATATCTTTATAATTATAGCATGGATTAAGCTGAAATTTCATGTGCATATATTTGAATATAGGCTCTAATTCCTAGCAAAGAATCAGTACGAAAGCTTTAGAGGAAATGGGTGTATTTTGGGGTCAAAGTAATGACATCTTTGGACAATTTTAAAATCGTTATTTCTCGTAAACCACTAAAAATAGATCTAAGAAACTTCGTCAGCAGTTGCAGCGTAACAAGAAGTACAGAATGACACTTTCAATAGGTTCCTCAGTGTAATGGTTAGCGAGCTAGAAGTGGTTTTAGATTTATAATAAAAGCCTTATAAGTCGCGAATGAAGCATTTTTTTGGAAAACAAGAGCAGGCATAAATTTCTAAATATAAATACCTTTATACTGACCAAGTTTCATGATGGTGCGCCCAGTAGTTTCGGAGATAGTAAAACGTTACTCCAGCAAAAACTGAAATAACTCTGAAGCCCTAGGAGGCACAAATTCAGGAATTGGGGCACTAATTGGCACTAATTCTAGGCCCCTTTTAAGCTAACATTCATTCCGCTAGCTCAACCAGGAACGAAAATCGACCCAGCAAAAAACGTTACCCCAGCAAAAAGTGAATTTCTTGAATAACTCAAAAACGGCTATAGGCACTAATTTAAAACTTGGGGCACAATTACAGGGCAGTAGGCTCTAATTATCTGCATTTTTAGAATTTTCAGATTCAACACTTTTTTGCTTTTTTGCACACTATTTTTACTGAACCTTTGCATTGTTATTCTCTCGACCCTGAAGGTCTGCAATTTCACATAATTACATTTAGTAGTTATACTATATCTTCAAAAATTTTGAAATTGCGAGCGAGAGGGTTGTCTGCCTTATACATACGCCTTCTTATACAAAATACAGAAAAGCAATGATAAACAGTGAGTAAAATGATACTCACAATACTTTTCAGAGTATTTAATTCAATCTTGTATATTTTTGACTAAGCAACGTGCCACGATATAATGTTTATTGCCAAAAGTTTCATTATTATAGAAGAGCTATTACCAGAGACCACTCAAGGCAATTAGTACACCAATCTAAAGTTTCAATGTGTCATACAAGTGAGTCGAGGCCGAGGTGTCATAACATTGCTTTTGCCTTTGAAATGTCATCCAAAGGACGTTTGGTCCACGTCATCGGCATGACCGCAATCACACATTTAAAAAACATTTATTTTGCGGTACGCAGACACAATAAGTAGGTAAATAAGTACCTTCTGTCCTTTTGTACTCAAACCTTTATATTATCAACAAACAGATCTGAATGTCAGGTACTCGTTTTGCCACAGCATTTTTATGAAATTTAATGGTACTAGGTAGTAACAGCAGGTCACCTAATGCATTTTTAATGGATGTAAAAAACTAAAATTTGAAAATGTAAACGGGACCATAGAACGATTTTTCTCGATAGATTACCAACCCAGCGTAGTTCTGACTTGTTCAGGACTAATTTTACAAATTAAAAGAAAAAAAAACTCCCTCCTAAGCTCCAGGTCTACTGAAGGGTAAACCAGGATTGGTCAAGAAAAACCCTAAATAGTTGGGTCAAGGCCACCCCCTATCAAAATCCTAGATCCGCTAATGTAATAATGGCGAGACGTTCCGCTTTCCTCACCAAATTTTAACGCACCAAGAGCATCTACGCTATTCCACTTTTGCCCATAAAGCATTATACCTAAGCTTGGTGCTTAAAAGTGGAATAGTTTTAATATTAAAAATTTACCTACATTATGAAAGCAAAGTCTACTCTAGTGTAAACTTGAAAATTCATTGATAAAATATTGTGTGTAGATAGGTACCTACTCACTCAGGTACCTATCCTATTCATTGTCAGCGGATACCCTTTTAATATTTCAATGTCCCAATACGTAACTGAATTAAAAAATAATAAAAATCTTAAAAGGTTAGTCTGACATCCATCAATGTATCTGGTTACATTTATAATCCTCGGATCATAAATATGGTTGAGTCACTGCCAGGACAAATGAAGGTGGACCAAGGGCGCTCTTGCACACGAGGCAGTCGCGGCATGCCACACGGTCCTAGCTGTTTCGATGAAGGTCTCAAAATGTGTGGATTACTATTCATACTTATGTACCTTACCTAACCTAGGTAACTAGTAAAACCTGAATCAGATTTTTTGAGCTGAGTATCCAAAAGACTCAACATACGTTACCGACACTAGCAATGAAGCACGTATAAATAAATAAAAATAAAAATAAATATTATTGGACATTACACACAACGCTCTCTAGTCCCAAACTAAGCAGAGCTTGTACTATGGAAACTAGATTGCTGATATAATACTTATATACTTTTTTTTTGTAAATACATACTTATAATACATAGTAACACCCAGACATATATATAGCCGCGTAAGTTATGTTCACATGTGCAAGGTACCTTAGATTGATCGAGCACCAGGGATCACAATGCAATGGCAGTGACTTGCAACTGCAAGGTGGCACCTGTTTTTAAGTTTCTTATTTTTACTTATGAATAAGCATCAAATGAGTTCGTTTAAAGGCATGAGGAATGATCTTTTCGCAACCTCTGACGATGCAACTTTGTTGAATAAGTACAAAGGTATATTCATATTCTACTTAATCTTTGCATTTTTTATTTTTTATACTTGTTATAGTAGTTGTTATTTTGTTAAATGAGATGGCAGATGTATCTGAATATGTGCTGGTCACTAGCGGACCCTTTAGAGGACTCTAACACCCCAGGGGTACACCAGGATTTAGACAACCGAAACTCTGAATCCGCTACTGCTACCCTAGCCTCTTATGAACACATCCCATTGTGATGTGAATTCATCACTGATATTTTGTTATACGCATTACGCACTTACTTTTATCATATTACACCATACTTTTCCTACTTTTTTGGCAGGCGTCATGGCTTAGTCGGTAGTAGCTCTGCCTTCCGTGCTGTGGGTCGTGGGTTCGATCCCCACCGAGAACAAACATTTGTGTGTTGTAAACATAGATGTTTGTTCTGTGTCTGGGTGTTACTATGTATTATATGTATGTATTTACAAAAAAAAATGTATGTATGTATCGTATCAGCCATCTAGTTTCCATCGTACAAGGTTTGCTTAGTTTGGGACTAGAAGGCGTTGTGTGTTAAGTGTCCGTGAATATTTATTTATTTATTTTATTATTTAAAAACAAATGAAATAATAAGTAACTTTCCATAGTCAGCGCGCTGTTACAACAAGCCAATAAGAAAATCAAGAATCAAACATCGTGTTGATTTCATTCAAGGAATGTTGTTTTAAAATCAGAAAAGTACTTTCATATAAGTAGTTTCATTCCTGTTGTCCACTGGGTTGTCGAACGTGGGACGAATGGGAAGATTTGAAAATAACTTCCCATGCGTCCCACCAACATGTTCAGTGGGTCGAACGGGAATAAAGATAATTTGTATACCGATTAAATTTTGGTTAAACCGCTGGCAGAAGCTATAGTTATGCATAAACTGTATTGAACATTTGAACCACAATTTCTATACATATAGCAGGAGCCTATATTATTCATAATTTTCATTTCAAGTAAAATTAAATCAATCAATAGGTATTGTAGCTATACAAGGTGTTCTTTGTAGTGTGGGCAGACCCTCAGCCCACATCCGGCAGCTCTCGCAGTATTTTCACGCGGCGCTGCCCAAACAGGACTTCCATCTTACCGCTTCGTCGACGCATTTCCTTTGGTATTTTATTGCTTCTGGTATTTTTAAATGCTATGTTCTGCCAGGAAGTCGATTAGTTGAACATGCTTTCATTATTCACATGCTCAGTACGAGCAGGTGTGCTGGTAAGTGCTAATGTGTGTCATTCACAGTAGTACAGGCAGTATCAGAAGTGGATCACGTTTTCAGGATTTAAAAATTATTGATTATTGGCTTTAATCATTATTTATTCCTTTATCATGGTTGGAAAAAGAAAATGACATGTTGCTAATTTTCAATCATAAAACATTTTTGAAAAACTGGCTCATCATCTTTTACTAATGATGTTGACTATACACACACAGTAATGATTGCTAAGTGACTGCATACCGTGGTAAGGTGCTAGAATCAAAAAATTACAAGTAGTTTTGTGGTTCATTATCGCACTTAGCAATGATCAGATCTGGGTTGGAA
This sequence comes from Eulithis testata, assembly GCA_947507515.1. Lineage (NCBI taxonomy): Eukaryota > Metazoa > Arthropoda > Insecta > Lepidoptera > Geometridae > Eulithis > Eulithis testata. The sequence continues at coordinate 6,193,020 of OX382205.1, forward strand.
ATTAGTTTCATTGGGCATTTACTTTATATCCAATAACTCTAAGTACCTACCTACTATCGCAGAACGAGGTAATTTTCCTTCAGCATAATACAATGTTGTCTAAGTATTACGCGTTCTCACAGCAAATCATGGACTAATTAGTCCATGCAGCAAATCGACGTTAGGTACTGGACCGGATACCATCGATCGATGTGATCGATCAGCGATCATACTTGCTTGATATTCACTCGTATAATTTAGTATTACATTCATTCAAAACAAATCGCACTTTAACCTTTGTATAACATGCACAGAGTGTTAAACCACTGAAAACCCGTCAGGGGTTGCTGACCTCGTGCTTGTCCACTGCAATCACGTTTAAACGCGAATAAGTATTACATTCTCTCGTTGCTGAGTTAGTATAAAGCACATTCAGCTGAATAGTTGTAAAACATTTTTTTCTTATTTTTAATTTGATAAAAACTACTGCCAAAGCATAACTTGTAGAGGTTTTAAAGAGCCGGCAGGAAGGGTCTGTAATGTAATACAGTAAAATTTTTACTCGCCTTTCGCGATCGGTAGAGCAATGTTCCAGTAGATATTATAGAGAAATCTTTATGCAAGTAGGCCATTTTTTGATATAGAATCTTTGGAAATACGATTGTGTCACTGAACTCCAGGTAATCATGTATTTTACAATCATTACTTCATCAGCCTGCATGAGCAGGTTTGAGATAAAGATTTTTTAATTATACTTTGTATGCAATTAAAAAACTTAGAAGGCTTGCATGGTTATAAATTTACGAACTAAGTCCCTACACATATTTAAGAACTTTTTATTTTTGATCTTACTTTTTTCCATGATTCTGACAATATTTTTGATATCTGATTTGATCAATGTAAGGGCCATAGACACCTAATAGAAGACATAGATCGATCAAAAATGATAGCACTGCCTATAATGTTCAACAATAAACCAAAATAAATGTACTACTTGTGTTGCAAAGCGTTGCATAAGGTGCTATAAAGATTTCCTAAACGCTGGTGAAATCGGAGGCAATGGCCAGCGGAGGCGGCGGCGGCGAGTCGTCGGGCGGCCGGGTGCATCGAACATAGTGCATCGATGCATCGTACATCGCCCTCCCCCTACTCTTCTGCACCCAGCACCCCCATTGCCTAGGGATGTACATGTTAAAGTTAGATATTACTAAAACATTTTTCACTGAAATATCTTCTGAATTCTATAGAAACATAGTAGAACAAAACAAAACAAAAACCCTGTTAAGTAAAATTTGATAAGTGGTATTAAAGTTCAATCTGTGTTTTTGTATCTCTTTCGGTGGAGTTGTCAATTGAAAAGACAAAATAAGGTATCTTTAACTATTCCAAGAGCTAGGTTTATTGTGAGCTTGTATTTCATAATAATTGAATGGGTCAAATCTGGATTTATTACAATTTATTGATAAACAACAGAAAAAATAATTATGTAAATGTAAAAAAACTCGCCAAATAGTATTGATACTTTGATGAAGAGAGCACACAGAAAAAAAACACTTCATTACATTTGCACAATGCATCCCTACTGAGTATGAAGTACATCAATTCACTCTTCTCGAATAATCCGTGCATTGACGTGGCTGCACCCATCTCATAACCCCGAAGTTTGCACTCCAAGCGCACCCATTTGCAAATGCATGTGACAAGCGGACGTTGACCACCTTATTTGAAAACTTTTATGATCTCTAAAACGAAATGATAAACGGATGAATTTAAAAATAAAAATTTACATTTGAATTCAACGTGTCGGATGTGGAATTTATGTGACATATTTCGATGAGATTAGCGAAACAGACAAATTCGAAATGCAAGCACGTAGAAATCTATGTTGGCTCTAGTACCTACAGGTTTTCAGTGGTCCTAAAGTAATCTATCACGCTAATTTGGCTAATTATTATTTTATGCAAAATATTGGTTTAGTCAAAAGCAGCGTAGAGTTACATAATATCTTTATCTAATTTTCTGCTATCAAGAAAAGGATATCCGATGAACAAAAGACATAAACGCGTTGCAATTTTTTTTAAAGGTTGCTCGTTTTTATAATTTTCCTTAGATTATTTATAGATTTTGTCTGTCTAATCTAAGTGATAATCCAATGTCTTTTTTAACATAGAAAAATGCTTAATGAAAAGTAAAGTAGAGTCGTATGGTCACATCGCAGGTGTATTTAGTCTGCACTGTACAAGAGTACCTAGCTCTATAAAAATAACGTAGTTACTGGTTCACATTTCCATCCAATATCTGTTCGTGCGTATTTTACAATACAATAGCTGTTGAAAATGTGATGTACTTAGACTAGATAATAGTGTCATTGTTCTATTGTGAACTTTCGTCTAGATCTGCTAGTGGTAGAGTCATGAACACTTGAACGCAGTGGCTTCTCTTAACTATCTCTAGGGTCTGTCGGAATAACAGACTGCCTCACTCAAATACGTCATTTATTAGGTGCTTAAAATTAGTAAGTGCTTGGTATTTTTCAATAGGGAATATTGCTCATTAGTATAAGCGTTATCTTTTCAAAAGGATTCTTTGTCAAGATAGGTTAGTAGGACCGAATAACATTACATATATTTGTAGCAAGCAACAAGTCACTATTAGGTATACCATTATCATATCTTGGTATGGAATATGAAAAATCCTGCTGCAAAAAGTGTACCTAATGCTTTGTTTAAAGTTAATAAAACTTTCAATAACCCGGCTCCTTTATGAAGCCGCTAAGTTTCAGACATTGTGGTCTCGACCACCACTTCCAGTCGAGACCGGCTTTGTATACCTACACCATCGTTATATAATACAATATGGGTGTACCTATACATATCTAGATATATTTTTTGAACATCCTCTGTGTAAAATCAGAGTGGTTTTCACCTGAGAGATTCTGGAGCCGATTGAGTAATATAAGAATATGGAACAGAACCACCTAGTACTAGTGTGCCGACAAAGGTATTGTCCATAAATGTACTTATATCACGACGTTACGTTCTATTTTCTGTGAGTTGGCCAGTATCGTATTATCGGAGGGTAAAAGCAAAAAGCAAGAAAATAATCAAGCCTATAATAATGCATTGTCTCACCGAGCAGATCCACTGAAGACGTTCCCTATATGAAAATAAAAAAGATTACTAAAAATAACTAAGAGGCCAAGAGACTGGTGAATCAAGGCTAACGAAACCAAATCCGTGCAGGTTACTTTCACATTGAGACACGGCTCCTGCCCTGCTGTTCAGCTTAATGGAATCCAAATCCCTCAAAGCGAGGATGTACGCTACTTAGACATATACCTGGACAGACGCCTAACGTGGAAGAAACATATATTCACTAAAAGGAAAACACTGGGCATTCAAACTCGCAAACTTTACTGGCTTATGGCTCGCAAATTTAAACTCTCCTTATCGAACAAACTTCTATTATACAAATGCCTCCTGAAACCTATGTGGTCATACGGTGCGGAACTCTGGAGAACAGCAGCAAACTCTAACCTAGAAATAATACAACGCTTTCAATCAAAAACGCTACCTACGCATGATCGCAAATGCACCGTGGTACATCACTAACAACCAGCTACATCATGATCTCCAGATCCCGTTCGTTGAAGACGACATCAAATCAAAGCTGAAATCATACGCCATGCGCATGGCTCGCCATCCAAACGAACTGGCCTGTAACCTTATGAACCCTACCGTCACACCGTTCACACGTATTAGGAGAAGAGTTCCTCAGGATCTAATACGTGACTAGGAGAGGAAAATGAATGTGTGTCGTGCCACTGGGCACAGATCACGCATGCCTGGAGTTGCAGAATCAACAAAACCCTCGCTAAATGCCAAACGGGCAGATCGCAAGGAAAGAAGGAAATAAAAAAAAAACTGTATTTGGTCTTTTGGTGTTTTTTAAGTTCTAAAATTGAATTTGCTCATAAATTGTTATTAGATGCATCGCTCGTCAATCTATAAAAATCAAGCCGTAGGGTCCGTAGGCAGCGTTTAGCTAAGGAGCACTACCGTGACCATTTCAATCACAGTAACGCCAACAATACTACACCACCGACCTTTATTGTAGTGTAGCTTAGATAGTGCCTAGAACTCATGGTAGTACCTACCATGAGTTTTCTTACTCGATAGCGATGACGTGACGACTGTAGTAAATAATACGTTTGGCAACGCGAAGTACAGACCGACAACGACAGACTTTATTACTTAGTAAAATGTTATACTTATTCCATAATAAAAAAATTCGTTAGTTATATAGGTATGCGTGTACAATGCATTTGCGTAACTCATATTACACCTTTTCGCTTTCACCATTACAGTCGCTACCAAGTAGGTACTCATATATTGTGAGAGTGAGAACTCATGGTAGAACCATCGTAGAGCCTTCAGGCCGGTCGCGTCAGCCTGTCTAGACGTCTGGCGCCTACCACATGTCGCAAATAGTTGCAATCAAAGTATCAACGTGGCAGACGGACCGCAACTCGACAGGTTTCTCAAATTGTTTACATGTTTAACTTAAATGTCATCATGATATTTAAAATAGCATTTTTCGTCCGTAAGCCATGGACGCGGACACGATTGTTACTCGATTGTAAAATGCCAAGCTAATTGCAATAGGTAAATAGGTATAAAAAAAATCCAAAGATGAATGGTAGCTTAAGTTTTATGGTTAAAAGCCTTCTGCACTTCACTAGCGCGGAAAATCGTAAACTATACCCATGCACAAGCAATAAGGCGTGTTCGAAACAAAAAAAACTGTCGCCAACAAATCTTCATTCGAAAGTGCCTGATGCCTGATGCATGCCGGAAGACGTCAGTTTCGTTTTTATAATGCGTGTATAACTGAGCTATAATGTGCTTGTCACATTTATAGCTCAGTTTACCAACCAATTATCACGTCGGTTTTCATGAGTCAGTCAAACGCCTCTATAATAGATCTTTAGAGTATACTGGTCACTATCACTTTTTTCAACTAAGAAATGAGGTAGAAACGGATTGAGTGGACATTTTAAATGGGGCACTCTTTAGTGACCAATATAAATATGACCACTAGAACAATCTTTTTGTGTTAGAATTATGTAAGGTACCTGGCGCAAGAGAGGCCTTAGACAAGTTGAAATTCTATAGTCACTAGAGAATAGAGAACTTCAAAAAGTTATGTGTCCACTGTCTCATTTATCTCTGTAAAATGTCAAGAGATGCAATCATATTTACGTCATACGTGTCATAAACAGTGGCGGATCTACCATTGGCAATTTATTCCTCATCTAACTACTAGTCTAGTTCCGGGACACCCAGTACCTAAGTATGTGGGTGACGCATCAATAAATTCGCGTCGAGACAAGGTCGTCGCGTCGGTAGGGCGCGGGCCTAGTTCGCGGACCACTCACTGAACAATGCCGCTAGTGCCAGACAGCGCGTGGCGTGACTCAAGCTAACGCCTGCCACCTTTCTATGTGTCATGGGTTTTATGGGTAAGTTATGTCACTGATGAAACGCATCGAAATCACTACTGTATGTCAATGATCTATGTAAAAGGTCATTGGTCGATATTACGGAACTCTAATGTCGGCGGACAGAAGCCATAGCACCAGTAGCTCCGATTCGTGCCTGCTTTTTGTGTGTTCAATATTTAAACTTTTTGTTAATCGCCATTGATAAAGTTGTAAACAAAAAACGCGTAGACTTAAAAGTAACATTGGTAATATTGTCGCTGTCACCTTCAGGTACAGAGCTATCGAAAGCCGTTACATACTGCAAGTCACCGAAAGGTAAATGAATCTACTGTACCTAAAGTTGATTACTTAGCATTTATGTCAGGCGGACTCTACGGGAAGCTTATGAGTTATGAGCAAGACAAGACAAAGACCGTCTCTGTGAACAAAGCGTATTTTTCCATACAGTTTATGGCCTGCGACATAAATTACACGCAATCAGTAAATCAGCTTTCTTCAGACCAGACAGACTTTATCATCAATCTGTACGCAAGGTCGAGAGAGCAAACTTTCCTTCTCATTCGCCTTTCAAGCTTACCTACTCTTCAACTTCCTTTTGGCTGTTACGGAACACGAAAGACTTCAATACGCTTAGTCGCTTAGCTATTGACAATGGTCTTCTAAAAACTTTGGATTTGAAGAAATTGATATCGATTCTCTTGATGCATTTTTCTAAACTAATTTGACAGAACTTAAAATGTTGCCGTCCCTTTCTCATTAACTGCAACGACAAGGATGGCTATAATTTACGTAGAACCGCGTGTGACACATAACTAGCGATAACACGGCGTGATACCTGCTTTCATTTATGTACCAATTAATTTGTATGGAGTATGGGATACCTACGACATGATGTACGAATGATGTATTTTGGGAAAATACGTGATCGATAACTCAAATCAAAAGTTTAATGATTCTATTGAGGATAACTCTTGATTTTGATATAATACAGGAAACGATTTCAGATAGTTGTCGCTCGTTACCATAGGTGGTACCGATCAGGAATACGTACTAAAATAATACTAAAATATTATAAACACCTAGATAGATAACTCCAGTATAAGTAAATCTATCTTACTATGTATCGAAATAAAAGCAAAATAAAATGTACTCTCACGTTATGTTAAATAAATAATAAATAATTAAAACGTTTATTCGAAGTCACTCTCTATTCTCATGTTAGGCTGTAATGATAGATAGATAGATAGAAGATAGAATATTCTTTATTGTACACCACTTATATGTAAACAAAATAACAAAAAAAAATACTATAATTGGTAATACGATCAAAGTTTTAGGAGGTAGGTACAATGGGCGGCCTTATTGCTTAAAGCAATCTCTTCCAGGCAACCTTTGGATGGACAGGATCTAATACACAAAACACGGACGGGGCGTACATAAAAAAATAATTTGTATTATTAAAATAAAATTAATTAATAAATATAATCAAAAAGTACATAGTGATACCTACATAAACGAATACATAATATATTATTAAATATTTATAATAAACATACATAAACCTAGATAAATAAATAAATACCTGTATAAATAAATACTATAATTTAAAAGAGAAGAAATAAGATTCATGATGATTATGACGCTAGAGAAAGTGTAGACAAATAATGTTGGGTAATCATGTTTTTAAAAATATGAAGAGATTTTGCGTGCCTTATAGAAACAGGTAAATCATTCCAAAGTTTGATTGCCTGAACTGTAAACGATTTGCTGTAGAACAGCGTGGAGTGGACAGGAGTTTTTAATTGAAGGGTGTCAGATGAGCGCAGGGATCGGGAGTTAGAGTGGTGAAGGAACTCAAAGCGTTCTTTGAGGTAGGCCGGAGTAGAGGAAAAGAAAAGGATGTTGAAGAGGAGCGAAAGAGTATGAACATTCCGGCGAAGACGAATTGGTAACCATTTGAGCCTGTTACGGTACTCAGATATGTGATCATATTTACGCAAGCCAAATATAAATCTAATGGACAGATTCTGAAGACGCTCAAGTTTATTGAGTTGGTCTTCAGTTAAATCAAGATAGCTGGCGTCGGCGTAGTCTAGGATAGGATGCAACAAAGATTGTGCAACCGCAATTTTGGTGGCGGTTGGAAGGAAGTTCCGCAGTCGTTTAAGAGAAGCAGCAGCAGCGTAAGTCTTTCGACTGACAGCTGATAGCTGTGGACCCCACGACAACTGTCTATCAATGAGGACACCTAGACTTTTTACAACTTCACTGGTCTTTATATTAGTGTTGTCAAATTTAATTTCGGGGAGATCAAGCCAGTCTATTCGAGATAGCAAGCGTGAGCTACCTATGACTATAACCTGGGTCTTTACCGGATTAACTTCCAGGCCATAACGTTTACTCCAACCAAGGATAGTGTCAAAGTCCCTATTCGTACAAGTTATGGCTTCATCTAACCATTCAACAGGAGCCTGAGTATAAATTTGCAAATCGTCAGCATACAGGTGGTAGGAAGAAGAAAGTTCTTCGGAGATGGAGTTTATAAAAATAGCGAAAAGAAGAGGAGAAAGCACGCCGCCCTGAGGTACACCAGCACTTAACTGACACCAAGACGAATATGTATCATCAATACGGATACGTTGCCGGCGTCCATACAGGTAACTACGAAACCAATCAATTACTGTTGGAGATATATTAAGAGAGCGAAGAAGAGCCAGGAGAATATCGTAGTCAACATTATTAAAGGCATTACTAAAATCTAGAAGAGATAAGACAGTAATAAGTCCAGCTTCCATGCCAAACTTAATGTCGTCTGTTATTTTAATAAGTGCAGAGACGGTGCTATGGCCTGGTCGAAAACCAGATTGATAAGGATTTAGGAGGTGGTTTGAATTTAGGAACTGGCTAAGTTGTTGATGAACAAGGCGCTCTAGGACTTTGGAAAGGAATGACAGAATGGAGATAGGGCGGTACTCAGAAAAGGAAGATGGATTGGGTTTTTTGGGAAGAGGGGTCACTTGGGCCTCCTTCCATAAACTTGGAAAGGTTCCAGAATCGATGGAGAAGTTAAGTAAGTAGGTGATAACGTGGACTATTTCGTCAAGGATAAGTGTAATCATTTTTTTACTTATACAGTCACTGCCAACTGCATTCGATGAAATGGATGAAATGCTCTTCTTAATATCACAATCAGTAAATTGACGAAAGAAAAATGGAGAGAAGTCTGGAGTTGGTAAAAGAGAAAGAGAATTTAATGTTTGTGCCTTGACAGGTCCACTAAAATTGGACGAAGTAGAGAAATGAAGATTTAAAGAGTTTACGTCTAAGTTCTGGAGATCAGTGTCTTGTCGAGTTTTACCAACTCCTAATGACCTAAGAAATTTCCAGACTTTCGCCGTATCATTATTTTCAACTGATTTATGGATATGTCGGCGTTGTGCATCCCTACACACCAAATTGCAACGATTTCTTACCTCTGCATATTTATCTTTGTTTGTGTCCGTTGGTTTACATTTATATTTCATTTTAGCTACAAGTTTTTTGTGCATTATGGCACGTATTTCGTCGGTAAGCCAAGGTGCAGGTAGATGTTTCATTTTGACCGCTTTAACTGGCGCATGCACATCATATAATTTAGTCAGTAAGCTGTTAAAACATTCTATCTTCGCATCAATTGAAACTGCATCTGTAATGAATAATACAATTGGAACCAATCTTTATTCAAACAAGGTGTATATTATGTAATATCCAGTTCTAGTCTAGAGAAAACCTTTCATAGTACTAATTAATTGTCATCAGGCTGGTCCACCAGCCCTGCATTTAAATTCTAGATGTACAGGTAGGTATACATATCTTGTGTTGTCAGCTGATATCCTATCAGGCATGGCACGGTGCGGCTGGCCGACAGGACGTTATCTGTAAAGGCGATAGCACTTGATACGGTTGGCTTGTAAACTGTTTCAACTTGTCTGGGCAAATGTTTGTTTAGTTATGTTATGGTCTGTATACTCGCTAATGAGGTCATTTCCACTTGATACACACGTTCATGGAAAAATCCTGACATGAAAATGTATGCTATGCGAGCGTTGTTATTGTAACTTTTGACTTTATACCTATTTAACTATATGTATGTGACTCTTTCAGTGAAACTGTGATATGTGCTCTGCCTCACTGCATTGAACTACAACACCAATAAAATAAATCTAAAAAGTAGGCTAAGAAACTAAAACCCGAATTCTGAAAGATCCTGCTCTAAAAAGTATGAAACAAGAAAACATTGACATCTGAAATTGTTATGTATTAGTGATGTTCAGAGGATAGCCGTGGTCATTGGCACGGCATGATTTGACAAGAAAAGGGACCCATTACCTGATGGATGACAATATAAATCAAACCCTAGTCTAACAAAGTAACTTAATCCTCACAATAACGATCGCCACATCTTGAAAGAATGGCAGCAAGTGTAGCACGGCGAGTGGGGAATTTCGGCCTTCCTGGAGAGCCTTCAGGTGACGCGACGGCCCGTCTAGACGTCTGGCGCCTACCATGTGTCGCAACGCAATCCAACCGCACTCACTCGATCCTAAGAGTACCACTCTTGAATGTAAAACTGCCTTCTAATTTATAGTAAAACGTAATGTGGAAGCTAAACAGATCTGCGTGTGAATAACTAAACAGAAGTAGAGTAAGCCACTGTCGAGCTGGTAAATTACGTGTAGATACTAGGATCTCCTTTTCATTCTGTGATACTGCATCCCATAATCTTCGATGCAAGTCTAGTAGCAGATTTAAATGCTAGAGAAACACGTTCCTTCTATAAAATGTAACGTGATACCTACTTTTATAAACATTTTGAAAGTGTAACAAACTAATTTGGTTGTCTGTCAATGCCGTATAATTTATATTTTGTTCTTATTTTAGGCGACATTATTCGGCACTAAATCATGTTAGACAAAAAGATTCATGAATACATTTTAAGATTAATCCTACATAAGGCATCACGCGCAAACTGGTTCGACATCGTAACTAAAGAATATTAGAATACTCATAAATCAGCAATAATAAATAAATGCTATAAATTACAGAAGTTATATCTGTGTGAAATATTTTTAAATGTACCCTGGGATGAATTTATAGCCGGTAAAGTTAAACTAGGCAAATATTTTATTGCAAAGATAACATACGAAAAGGAAACTTATGTTTTTATTTCGGAGATAAATAAATACCCACGAATCGAATGGCAATGTGCCGCCGCCGCGCCGCTGTAACATTTTAGCAGATAATACATAATTACTACTTACCTACCTAACTGTTGTAAATATCATCAACGTCAATGACCTGTCGGAACGCATTCACTGAATATGCATTAGTTTCCACGGGTTTGTTGCTAGCCGTAAGACATAATTTATTGGTTATTGATACTACGCCGAGAAACACATTTTTCTCAGGCACCGAGGCGTATCGCATATCTGAGCAACATACAAACACCAGCACAGCACCCATCGGGGCGAAAGCGGACGCTTCGATAGCTAGGTAGAATACCTTAGTTCGTGGATTGCGGAAGGTAACCGATCTGCAAGTACCTGAAGCGAAGGCAGGAACCCGACGGAAGGCGCCGTAAATTACAAGCACCACTGGATCGACTACTTGGCTTCCTTTCACAAGGAAAACAACCGCCCGGATACACTTTACTAGCTCAACTCCATTGATATAAGCAAGGGTTTTGATTGCTTTCTAATAATGATCGGAAGTAGAACAAAAAAGGCGAGGAAAAAAGTTATATAGATTTCAATGTCAGTATAATTTCGCATCTAGTATAATTTCAGTTGATCCAACCAAGGAACAGCTATAGAAGGACACATTGCTCATTGAGAAAGGGTGAACTGAAGGTAAACTTCCTTTCCTAGCACAAAAAAATGTAGAGCGCGGTCGACACCTCATTGATTCACAAATTTGGTCTCAGAAACCTTCAAACGAAGCCATTCAGGAACTGGTATAGCCACATAAATTATGCAACCATGTCGGTCATGGTTGTTCAATGTGCCCCTCTGCATGTGAGGTGATAGGTCCACTTACGGCCTGGTATTGTGAGATATGCGATACGCTATTGACTCATTAGAAGAGCGAATGTGCAATGAATGAATGGACGTGCGTAACATTAACTCGGCCATGGCCGGAACCTGACTGGTGGCATTTGGCGATGTGACCGTGACATTCGATTTTGGTAAGCGGATCGTCTGTAAAAACTCTACCAAAATCAATGCTGAATCGACCTGCAATCACAGCGTGTCGAGTTCACTCCCACGCATATTTCTACTTCAAACGATTTCTTGATAGTTGTTACTACGAGTAGGTAGGTACTAGTTTTGTTTCTACCTATAGGTTATTTATAAATTCAGGCATGAATTTTAATGTTCAGCCTTGTTCATTAACTGTTTTATAGCTGAATCGGTACGTCTAGACAGGTGTGTCTGTTTTCTACAGACACGTGAGACACGTCTGATGCAAAAGTCAGTGTTCAATTGACCACGGTAATAAAATGTAGTTTGTAATGACATTTTATTTAAATTAAATTGAAGACATAACTACACAAGTTTTAGTGTAGGCAGTTGGTAAGCAAATTACATTTTAGGTACCTACGCTGATATTACTCTTTAGTTAGAGCATTATTGAAGAAACATAGGAAAATGAATCCTTTCAAATTACAGGATACAGAATTTTAAAGCACGATTTTCAGAATTAGATAACAGATGCAAATTTCATCATCTTGTTTTTCCATGAGCGTGAAGAAACAATCTCAGTGGAAAATTCTATCCCATTCGGGTCAGTGACGTGAAGTGTAGACAGACTGAAGTTTAGGTACCTACAGCTACTCATGTGTTTACAAAATCATTGCAATGTAATGTACGATAAGGGAACTCAGTTACCTACTAAAAATGTAAATAGCATGACGGTTAATAAAATAAATGTAACTTCACATGAGCAAATTGTTGACAGAACTTCTGAAAAGAGATTACACCCCATTGCACTGCACGCTCTGAAGACATCAGATCTTTTTATTATTCTGGATTCTTGACGATATCTAAGAGGGGTTGCTACCTACCTACTTTGTATTCCATACACGAGAGCTTGCACTGACTTCTATTTTAGGATAATTCTCCGTAAACATCAACTTATGAATGAAAGTTGAAACAAAATGAGTATTTACGTAAACACTATGGTAGGTAACTGAATTGCTGATAGAATACATAAATAAGTAGTGAATGTTAATATAATAGTAGGTAATTATGTGTTAAAATTAGGTATGATTAAGTAAATAATTTGTATTAATTTGACATGCCAAAGTTATGTTATGTAACAAGCTGGTTAATAAATGAAATATCTGACACAGATGGCTAGACCCAAGGCTATTTTTGTAGAGCAGTTACTAACCGAACCGCGAAGCCTATTTGACCTTTGTATCAATAGGCACGCCGCCCAACCCAGATGCTCTAGCTTGTTTGTAGGGTGCTGGGCAAATAGAGGATTCTGATATATTGCTATCGAAACAATTATCATTCCATTTGTCGTTTTGTTCGCTATTTACATACGCCCGCGACTTCGTCCGCATCCTGTCTGATCTTGTTGATTTTCCGGTATAAAATATATTTCAAGTTTCATTCAAATCGAACCAGTAGTTGCAACATGATTGAGGGATAAACAAACATCCCAACTACTAAACTTTCACAGTATACGTGTCAGGCTATGGTAAAGCACTACCGTACTATAACTCTGCGGTACACAAAGAGCTTTAACCTATACATACAGTATACATGATAGGACACGTGCAACCGCATGTTGTACCTACTCGTCACACATTTTCGGAACATTAATTGATTTTTCCACAACGTCCTTCTTATTAATACTAATTGAATAACTTGACAGAAATATTTCAGTCAGCAGAGTATTTTGGAGCTATCTTGACAATTTTAATTAGAACTTAACCGCAATGCATTACGCAGCAGGCGTAAATAGAGATTTATTTGTTTGACTGCGCCACGCGTAGTTGTGCAGAACCGCGTTTTTGAATCAACATATTCGGCATATTATCTAAATGTGGTGTTTACTGGACCATTGTCTGACAAAAGCCTTTGCATGACACTACTGAAATTTCCCAACAGAAAATTGCATAGACTTTACTCAACATGGTGTATTTCAATGTATGCAGACCTTTAGCTATTTAGTCAGTAGGCAGAGTTTAGTGACTGGTTAGCATAATCTTATTGCAAAGTAAATCGTTTGGGATGGAGAGACGATAGAACATTACATGTCACCAACATAAATTACCTATCGTGCTTCATGTACGAATGAAAAAGTTATTTAGAACACGATTTAATTTTATTGTCTTCACGGATAAATTATGCGTAATGCCTTCGGTGTGGTGCAATGAGTGCATCAAAAGCCAAATGTAATTTAGGAGTTGATCGAGGGCGAGACTAGTCCACATCCGCGCGGTATGACGAAGGATGTGGTGCAGGGCGAGTCCGGGCCGAAGTCGGGCGCTAGTGGCACCCGCCGCCGCCGGTGCCGGAGCCGGGTGCCATATTCGGTCAGTGCACATTGTTGTTTACCGGCGCGGCGGTATCGCGAGGCCGTGTGACGTAGCGTCTAGACGCGCCCGCCCCGCGCCCGCGCGCTTCTCGACACCCGCTTCGCCTGCCACCCGACAACCATGCACTGTTTCGATCATCAGCTTATCTTTACCGTAATGCTGCACTGTACCGGTGCACTCGGAGTAACATGAAACAGACTTCAATGCCGATTAGCACGACGCGTTCAGACGCTCGAAAGGCAGCCGTTTCGTTTCGGTAGCTACTTGCGGTCTTTATATTAGTTTTATTTATCGACGGTCAATCAATTCAGATTAAATGTGATGTCATTTTAAATACACGATTGAAGAAAGATAATCGGCAGCACCGTCTCGGTGCTTTAGTAGCTCAGTTTTGAAATTATCTCAGTCATGGAGTTTTCATTCAGATGTTTTCAACATGTAGGTATTTAACTTTTTGTTTACCTTCTGTACGTAGGTAATTCATGAACTAGGTTTTTAAATTTTCTCTGCTTTTTCTACCACTTACAGAAAGTTAAGTTAAAGTTAGGCAAATAAAAAACTTCAAAACCTCAACCCTGAAGTTAGATAGTTTCAAATGTTACCCGGTCCTCTACAATCTTTGCTGGTAATTGTCAGAACCTAATTGTAAGGATCCCGGTTCCACGAACTTTTGATAACTGCAATATGCTTGAGATTTATTTATATATTTATTAGGATTGCCAAAGAATAATACACATAGCTTAAAACTAAACTCAAACAGAACATATCATGGCTGGTGCTTATCCACTAAAGGCAAAACTGCGGTTCAGAACTTCAGAGCCGATGAAGACCGCAAACAACGGCGCCGGCGGCGGTGGCGGTGCCGATTTCTTCCAAATATGACCAAAAACCATCCAAACACTCGGCTTTCTTTTTTGTAAAACCTCATTGAATTCAGAGCATTTATCATTCACATTTTTATGTTTTTATTTTATTAAAAATGAATGAATGAAAACGCTTTATTGTACATAAATAACACCGAAACATATTCCTATGATATAAACAAAACAGGTTGTATTAAATGTACAATGGGCGGCCTTATCGCTCAATAGCGATCTCTTCCTGGCAACCTTTGGATGGAGAGGATTTGAATAAATTTAGAGAAGGGGGTCGGGGTGCTTTAATAGAGAAATTTCGTGATTTAGTAAATACATATGTCTATATTTGGACTAAAAATGTCTATATTTGGACTAAAAATACAAGATACTCTCATTCCAAATTGTCACGGAACACGCGCCCCCAAGTATCTATGACCAGTAGCGTCGTCTATCGCCCCATTACTTTATCCAGGTATCCTGAATATTTTCTTAATTAGTACCTAGGTACCTACATCATCAAATGAATTGCCAATTAAGAACACAAAACAAGATAAACTCAATGGAATTCAAGCTAATTAAACAAATGCGAAGGCTCTGTGGAAAAAATCACAAAATTCAATGTATGCAACAAAAAGTGGCGTATTGTATGATGCGAAATGTCACCATAGCAGGCTGCTTCATAAGTAGTACCTATGAACAAGTTTGTAAGTAGGTAGGTACCTTCCTAGAAACTCATTTCTGCTCATGTACTGCATTAGTCACGTGCGAAGCAGTCCAGCAACTAAAGCGATGTTAATTATCGGTTGTCTTGTCAATGCTACATAAAAACCAGTCAAGTGACCGGAGACCAAGTTATGACCATCCATTTCTGCGCAAGAACCAAACCAAAATAACCAGACATTTCAAATAGCCTTGTTTTTGTCCTCATTATCGGGTTCGGTTGAGGTACTTTACGATTACGATGTT
The DNA here is from genome assembly GCA_947507515.1 of Eulithis testata. Lineage (NCBI taxonomy): Eukaryota > Metazoa > Arthropoda > Insecta > Lepidoptera > Geometridae > Eulithis > Eulithis testata. The sequence continues at coordinate 6,208,915 of OX382205.1, forward strand.
TGCAGTTATTAGGTATACATATTTATCAAGAAATAACGAAGACCAAGATACAGTTTATTCTGAATATAGGCACTATATTTTGTCCGTACCATTTAGACCAGTAGTTCGCCACGAATTGAGATATCGCGATATATAAAGTCAATTTTTTTAACTATGGCTGAGATAGAATAGACATAGTAGCTGAAATCGCATCGATACGGGGATCTAGCAGTAGTATTAACTTTATAGCAAAATCATTGAAAGTCTAAGAAATAAAATCACAATAGATAAGATAGGTATTTCAAAATTTATTTAACCAACCATCGTCCTATCATATAGCACTTGAGTTTTTTGTACGACTTCATTTTTTTAACCCCTAGAGGTTCGCGACCCACAGGTTGAAAAACACTGATATACTTATAGAGAAACAAAGATATTAAAATATCTTAAATATTTACTATAAAGTATTCGGCTGCCTACCCGACTTACGTTCACCGGCCTACTTCCAAAGGACTGTGTTAATCGTTTCACCAGGATGGGGACAGTAAAGATGGTAGATGTTTATGATATGGCAGGAAAACTCCACTTCCACTCCAGCATGGATAGGAGAGTTTATAGCGAATAGTTTATTATACCTAGATAAATGTGGAATCGGCAGAGTTAAAATGAACGGACTATCGAATGTAGAATACCCGCACACCGTACACAGTAACTGATAGCGCCAGCAGTCTTTCACAGGGTATTGACTCGTATATGCTGTTCCCGCATGTTCATTTTAACTTGTAAAGCTACATACCGAACACATAAGTTAACAGACCACCTTAAAGCCTAGGTATTTCGCGAAGAGCACCTAGTTGTAGAAAAACCGCATCTACACTGTTGCAAAAGTTGGCAAAAACCGTTATTTGCTATAAGGATAATTGGGTAAACCGATTTAAAATCCGACCATGCATACTTTCACAAATACCCTATAGCTGAGTATACCTATAGCCCGCTGTTAATTACTCTGTAAAAGCAACCGACAATAAATGACCTAGACAGAGTTATCACGGCTGTCTGGCGCATAATTGTCTGGTAGGCAATTAAACTCTAGCGAAACTACACAAACTGCCTTTGCCTTGTAAGTTTCCGGTGCTACTGCGTCACAAGTGCAGACTTGGGATTTCCACTGAGTAACAACTGTGACTGTCCTGTCCATGCCCCTCCCAAAACGATCAAATGAATTACGAAGGCAAAATGCAATTTTGAAATGTTTCTGCGAAGCATCAGTTGAGATTTAGAACTTCTTGATTTAGCTGTCTGTCTGCCTCTGGCTTCTTAGCTCTGGAAATAGGCCTTTGATTGTTTTGGGAGCTATGATTGCTGAAAGTCGGTGCACCCGTTTCTAAGGTAAGGAAGATATTCATCAGTTTTGAACCTCAGTTTTGAAGGGATCCCTGGAATAACAGCAGTCTGAAACATTTGGTTTACCACAAAACCTATTCGGATTTGAGAAAGTCGAGTCCATGCTCCAAATTCTGATAGTGACTAGCTACGAGAAATAGAATGTAATGTATGGAGTTTTAAGGTCGTGGTTTATTTTTTAAACGACTTCAAAAAAAGGAGGTTCTCAATATTATTTTCTTTTTTAAAAATGTTTGTTACCTCATAACTCCGTCATTTATGAACCGATTTGAAAAATTCTATATTATTCTATATTATTTTTATCTGAAAGGGTATGCTTCCAGATTGATCCCATATTTTTTTTATCAAAATCAGTTCAGTAGTTTGGCAGTTAAATAAGAATAACTCGAAAAAACACGTCGTACACGTACACGACATTGCGTACTTTGCTTTCCTGTGACCTTTCAATGGTGTTTATGATCAATAGAACAAGCCCAATGAACTACCATCATCTTTAATTCTTTAATTCTTTATTGTACACTAAAATAACACATAAAAGACAGAAATAGATAACATGTACAAAGGCGAGCTTAACCCTAAAAAGAGTTTTCTTACAGCAAATCATCATCATCATTACCTGATGATGAAGCTGTATCAAATACTTAAATGAAGTCGGTTTCAAGTTTTTAAACTTATAAATTTAAACAAACTCTGTGACATTTGAAACTAGCTCACGCCCAACGGCCCAACACCTTTTTTGTGCCAGAATATTCCACTGAACTTAGTTACAACTTTTCTGACAAACCTACGCGTGTTGCAAAATTTTAAGGGGTGTGTCCGCCCTTAGACTGCTACCTATAAGACTACTTATAATTAACTTAAACGTGTCATCACTTTATATAGGTAACACGTTCTTATGTTAATTAAAAAAAATCTTCTACGGCTTATTATGATCTCAATCTACCTCATCTATCAAAAGTGTCTACTGTCTAGACATAAATTATAATAAGAAAGCCTCTGCACAGACAGCTAGATTAAATAGGTACCTAGGTAAGGTACCTAGGTACCTAGTTGTTGGCTTCATTTTACTTTTACCTACCGTGAAAAAATAAAAAACCAGTGAAAAAATTAAATCAATAAGTAGCAAATTTATTTAAAAAAAGTCTAACCTTTGTTTAGTTGTGTACATAATCAGAAAGTGACGCTCAGTCTGCCTGCCCACGTTGACGCAATTCTTGATTAGAATCGTATCATGCATGGTCCTTGAAATTATCAGTCTGCCAAATAAATGTTGGTTACAGTAGGCATAATTAGACAGACCAGTTACTTTATGAAACGGATTACCGTGCTACAGTTGACTCATACAAAAAATATTTGCGTAGTAGGTAGGTTTAAGATGTAAGCCTTTGATGTCACATTCCGTCATCGATCTCAAACCGATAGTTTCTGTAGGTGATTGTAATAAATACCTACGTCATATTTATGGAATTTTAAACATACGGTCGGTTCCAAAAAATGCGCAATTAACCACAATCACTCCTCTGAACCAGTCACTTGATCAGTTTGGTGACAAAAGTCACAAAAACGAGCATTTTCTCAAAAAAATCTCGTACATTTATTCATAGTTTAGTTTTTAGTAATAATAGTAGGTAGCCTTAGTTTTTCATTGGACGTTTGTAGCAAAAACTAACTCTAAAACAAAACATAGGTACTTTTTAATCTTGGTTTCTTGACAAAGTAAAGAATAGTCACCAATAAATCGCTTAATTCTAAAGAAAGGCATGTCAATGTCTAGCTAGTTTCTCCTCTCGTTAGCCGAGCGTGGCCCGAACAATAGATTGCAAGACAAGCAAGCTAAACTAACATGCATAATTTTATTTGAGTTCAAAAAAGCTAAGCTAAGTTCAATAAGAGTTCAAGGTTGTAAAAGAATACCTACCTACTTAATGTCATGGACGTAGAAACAAATAACTTCCGCCAAGTGCGAGTCGGTTACGGATTGAAAGTTTTGTTACGATTTTAGGTTTTCTAATTTATATCTCAGTGCATAGACCCCTGAGAGAGATAAGGTAATGATAAAAATGTGTATTGCTTAGTCCTAACTTAAGTCTACAGCATTGCATACGTACAGTAGACTAATATAGCAGTCGGTGGGAAATGTACAGAGACCTGAAACTGACCGTTCCTCCACAGTTTTATCTGCATATCGATTATTGTCGATGTCGACTCGACCACTTTAAATGGATTGGGAGAAATTCACCAGTCTCTGCCTAAAACTAAAACAATACGTATTATAATGTGCTATGCATGATCGAGCGTACCCAATACTACGCAATGGTGCGCACGCGTGCCGATTACATATAGCCGAATTGCGATAGCGCCCGCGCGGCCAGCAACGGGAGAGATCGCGCCAGACGGCTACCGAAATTTGGGTTAGGCACTTTTTGCGCGGCGCGGGCGCCGGTGGACACACGAGCGACGTAAGGTCGATGAGCCCTGAGCCTGCCCCTCCCGCCACCCTAGCTTCTCGACCAGTTCCACCACAAGGTGCAGCGGCCGCAGCGACCATCCAACCCTACATATCTACCACCTGCCAGACACTAAGCGAGTATACCTAACATAATGTACCAGCTTCGTCTTCAACACCGCTGGTGTTGACTTTTGAGATGAACAGGATAATGCAACGATCCAGCAAAGTGCATTCTAAATTGTGCAACGAAAACATTCATGTCCTTACAAAAAAGATCTGTGACATTGAATCATAAAAAAAAAGATACTCTTTTGCATTGAATGCTCGTAGGCAAGGATGTAAAATTACTTTCAATACTTTTTTGGGTCTCGAACTTGAAGCATAGAAGTTTTGATAGATTTCCACTGAAGTATCAAAAAAGTCTCGCTTCATACATGTCTTGAGCAAAAATGCAGCATGGCCTGGTGTATTACAGCTCTTCCTGTACCGTCTTCCTCGATTCCACTAGATACAGACTACAGGATTGTTGCCGGTTTTGTGCCAAAAGTCTGCGTTCGACTTTTACAGCATTAGCTTTTGAGAGACCGTTATTTGTAAGTACCTAGGCACCTGTTCACTTAAAATCAGCACAATGTGAAAGTTAAGATTAGTCTAACAACTCATAAAAATAATTCTTTAGTATATTTAATTCTACTTATTCATTGAAATTAAAATTATAAAGTCGCAGTACCTAGGTCTTTTTAATACTAAATGCTAAACAAAAGTTTATAACAACAGTCTGTCTGTGTCTGTGCATCTGTAAAATTCTGTCCTCAGCCATCGTATATCACTGTACGTACAAGCGCGCGCATGTACCCGCGATGCACTGCACATATCGGTAGGAGGTACATACAATAGCTGTTTTTAATTGGCAGCTTGGTTTTTATGCAGCTCCTTCGCGACTGTTGCATTTTTTGCGAACACCTTTCGAGATCAGTCTGGAGATAGACGTATATGAATGGCGTGTCTAGACGTGCCATCCGTAGCGGCTTAGGCACATGCGCCTGTTTTTTGTCTACCACAGAATGCGACCAGCTAAATGTGCACTGAATAATTTAAGTTAGATTTCATTGGCACACTCTATTTTTTTCAATGCTCGTCACTACAATGATGCTATGAATAAGATTAAGTCAAATCATATCTGGAGATTCATATCAGGCACAAGCCTTAGCGATTTAGAATAACTTAGTAGATTAAGCCACTATCATAAAATAAGGTTTTGTGAGTTTTTAAGAATTGTGCTAGAATATTTGATTTTGTAACTGGTAGGTAATAAAATTATTTTAGTGAACTTGAAAGTTATATAGGTAAACAAGATAATTAAAAAAAAACCTAAAAGCTTGTTTGCAAATGCAAAACGCATAATTATATGATCTGTGATACCTGCCATCTATTATCTCAACCAATGTCAAAAAATGTATTACCAATGTGCGTTTGATTTAGAATTTTGGGCGAACTACTACTTTATAGCCATACCTACTGTTTATTCGGAAACAATGCCACAGAATTGGGCTGCGTTAACTGTGTGCCACAATTTTTTTTGTGTGGCACATAATGTCCTTGTGCGTGTCTAGACGGGTCCCAGACTAACTTATTACTAGGTACTCTTAAGTCAGCTCTGTTCTGACTCCGAGGTTTTATGACCTCGGAGTCTTGCAGTCAGCTGCATCGCCATCGGTAGAGGCATTGAAAAGACAGGATTGCTCTGAGGTGATATAAATTGGTGTAGTGCGCATCATAATAACTACTAACTACCTACTAAGAAGGGAAATGAATACTTAAATAAATTTAATTAAGTACTTATAGATTGTGCAATCTTGTATTTTGCTTTGCTACGATAATTTATTGGATTTAAAAAAATAATAGCTATCAAGAAGCAGTTTAGGTACCAACCCACCTATTTATGACTGTTCAAAAACCCTGCTATGCGGTTTTTGGTCTATTCTATATCTATAGGTACCTACTAGCCTAAGATCCGCCATACAAAAATTTGGACCGAGCTGGTTAATGGATGAAAACTATTTAATATTAAATTAAATATGTCAATAAATATATTGCAAATAGGTTGCCTAAAAAATTTCAGCCCAGAATATGATTAATTAAAAAAATCTCTTTTTATACCTCGACAACCGGAATTCAGGACTGATTTTTCGCAGACAACCCTATACCACCGTGTTCGTAATGAAATAATCTTTATTTTAATTTAACTTTAATTTATTAGGCAGACCGATGCAAGTTACAGTATAGATTGATCGATTGAAAGATATCCACAGCGACGACGACGAGACGACGCCGCCGCCGGCGCCGCCGCCATCGCTCGGTAAACGTTCGGTAGCAGCCTGAAGCCAAAAGTTGACAACCATTGATAACCTGCTAATTTTACCATGAATTACATTTTTCACAAAACTAAATTCTATGATTTTTTTTGAGAAGAAGTACTTAAACAAGCCAATAGTCCCTCTGATGTAGAAACGCACAAGCGTCAAATGACAACTTCTCGCTCGCACATAAATGATCCTACTAATCCTACTAATATTATAAACGCGAAAGTTTGTAACAATGTATGGATGTTTGTTACTCTTTCACGCAAAAACTACTGATCCGATTTGGATGAAACTTGGAATATATAATGTATTGTCCGTGACTTGGATTAACACATAGACTAGGTACTTTTTATCCCGAAAAATCAACGGGATCCAACGGGACGCGAACGAAGTCGCGGGCGGCCTCTAGTACTTATATAAATTTACTGAAGCTTGTACGTATTTGTAAGAACTGTGATTTAAAAAAAAACCGCTAAAACTTATTTTGATAAATGTTTTTAGACGGTGAGCGTCTCATTGTCGCTTTTTATTTGGCAATTAGCGCCGATATCTGCCGCCTAAAATTGCACCCGCATGGCACCTATACCCTTCAATCAAACCGGAACACATTAATGCAAGCATGCATTGCTCGTGGTAGTAGGTATTTTGGTATTAGGTACTGTTGACTGTTGCACTACTTGCACTGCACCTGAAACAAAGATCTAATCTAAAGCTTTTGCGTCTACACTATGATATCAAACGTTATCTATCATTGTAATCACGTGAAAATGCATTTCATGTTCGTGACGAGTGAACAAAACACACAAATATCGTACAGTTTCAGATATTGTTTTAGCATTTTTAAACAGATGCAAATATTAGGTACGGTTCGTAGAGACAGCGCATAGCAACTTGTACTGTTTAGCAGATGATGCGTCAATTTCTTAATATTTGGCAGAGATGTTAACGCCCTCGCGCAAGTCTAGTCTAGACTCAGACTCTATTAGGGGGGTCATCGTCAGTCTGACCATCGGGCGCGGCGCAATTCTCTAGAACAGTGACTGGTTGTTTGGCGTGGTGTTGCTTGCTGCAACCCAATGACGCACTCGACTGATGATCAGTTCTTGCGTGCGCGGGGGGAAAGCCCGCCTATTTACCAGCCGCGAATCTAGAATATGAGTATGTGTCTAGACGTCTGTTCCAGGAGGTCGTGATCCGTCGCTTTCACATATTTATTCAGACCGAAACGAGGCTCCTGACACAATCGACGATTACGTGACGTAATTTAGTAATAGTAGGTACCTACCTACTTAATCTATGTATGCGTATTTTCTATAAAAATGCCTGGGTTTTTAATCGGATAGCTTCGAAATATCCAGACAAAAAATAGGATGCGAAATACTCGCGAGGGAAATTAGAAACCGCTCTCATAGAAATACCTATATCGCATTTACTTACTGAGAGTAGAGTTTGTCGAGTTTTCAGTGTTAACCCTACTGTTATGTAGGTTTACAATGGCCGTGTTCAATGGGCAGCGTTAATTCAGGCGTCGTATTCGTACTTATAGCGCAGTCGTGTATTCAGCTCGGGACAGGTGCTAGATATTATGTACTCGTATTTTCGATATTTATAGACCGACAACCCACTGTCCTGTCCACTACAATGTCGATACTCAACCAGTACTGTCGAGGGCAAAAAAGTAAACATTTTCTCGGTAGCAAAAATAATAGAACAATGTTTATTTTGTAGTGTAACTCAATAATTTTAATTGCATGCACAACTACACGGGGCCCAGATAAATATATAGGTACGGAGTCTATGGGCGGCTGGCATAGGTCGATTTTCATCAGGTGTCATGCTTGTCTGCCAGCTACGCCTTAAAAAATCCAGTTCAACAAAAAAACATTTTCGAATTCAAGACTAAGTCCGAACAGACATCTATAGTTATCAGCTTAGCACTGCCTAGCCACTCGATGAATATACATTTTGTTAAAACTGCACCTTCAGCTAATGAACATTTTGTCCCTGAGTGTACAGAAATGTTCGCCGTGTACATTGTTGCTGTACCGCACACAGTACATCGTCTCCATGTCCCGGTCGGTAGCCATATAGGTAGGTACATAATCTCGAATCTTATTTATGAAACCAGAGGCTGCATCGAACGAAGCCTCGTGCCGCGACTAATCTCATATTCTCAGCGTCACTTCAACGTTTTTGCCTGTCTGCGGCGGCGGCGATGCCTGCCAGGCTTGAATACAGGCTCTACTACACGATCTACTACGAGTAGGTACGTACCCACACGATTCAATAATGCATTATTTTAATTAAAATTACCGCCGGGCTGTAAGTAATGTGATAATGATTAGGCTCATATTACCAAAACTAATGAGGTTGGTACCATAAGGTATTTACCTACCTGTGTGGTTTTAGTCGTGTTTCAAAAATATTGTGTATTATTAGAATATAATGTATTCTGCTAGTTTAAATTCCACTGTTTTCTTTTAACCATGTGACATCACCTTTTTGATCTTCTGAGTGGATCCTGCCAAATGTACGCACAAATCTCAATTCTGAACGCATACAGGTTGTCTATTTTATAAATTTACAAATTGCAACATACTTTTGACGTATCTATTAAAATTTCCCTTAACTCTACTAGTAGTGCCTAAGAAAAGAAACGTATTATTTAGCTTTAGCTTTACGGTTATTCACGTTCGCCCCACTGGTGGGACGAATGGGAAGATTTCAAAATAATTGTCCGTTCGTCAACAAACCAACGAAATAATAAATCAATATGACAATTATATTTAGACTATGTTTATTCCGATCCTAAGGTCGTGGGTTCAATTCAAACCCGATCGTAACCCAATGAATTTTTATTCTCGAAAAATATAAGTGCGCAATGAAAATATAGTGGAAAATATAAGTACAACATCCTTATTTACACATGTTTTTGCAAATAAATTATCTTTATCTTTAATGCCAGTGCTCTCAAACGATGAAGGAAAACATTGCGAAGTAACCGGCGGCGGCGGAAGCGGCGGCGGCGGGGCGGCGCGGCGGCAGCCAGCTCCCTACGTATTGGCCTTGTTTTTCCTATGAATTAGCCTAGGTCAACTAGGGTGTGAGGATGGTATAGGGCAACTCCATAAAAAATCATGTCTCAGACACTACAGCACAGCGTCCCATGCATAGCCGCAAGGGTAAAAAAAGTTGCTCCTTGTCCAGACGCTGTATAAATGATGCATAGATACAAAGGCCTCAGTTATAAGCAAGCATTATTTAGGTTTAAAGACATTTATTCTCATAAAAGTATAAAAGTTCTTTTACAATGAGATACAATTTTCTTAATTATGGCACAAAGTTATTTTGCCTCTTGATGGAGGTTCCGTAGCTTATTAGGTAGGTAGTTATATAAGTTTGTATAGTAGGTGCCAAATAACACCGCAATACTGGTCATTCACCCTCCTTATGACCTGTATTGCGGTGTTATTTGGCACATACTATAGGTGCTTAGCTAGGTATAAAAAGAAAAGTACATATAATGTAGATTTTCCTCATTTACATTTACAGAAACCTGTACCTACCGAAGTTTTTGTCTTTCTGCGAGCTAAAATAAATAATTGCCATATTTTATCTCGTGATAAATTAAAAAATGTATCAAATAGAGAGGCGTATCCCACTTAGTATTTTGCATGTTTACTTAATATGTGTGGCTTTTTGATGGGAAATTCTCTCGACTCATGAAATTCAATCCAAACCACAACTACTTTTGGCTAACCACAGCAGACGTAATGCGATTCAGAATAATAAAAGGACACTTGACACACCAACATTATACATAACATAGAGAATAGAGACACTGAAACCTACTTAAAAGTGTTCATGGCAAAACAGTTAGTTTGCTGTTCTTAGTACGTAAATAAATTTTTTGTTGTTTAGTGTTCCGGTCCAGTTTTGGAAAAACGGTTTTTGTTAGGTATACCTACTATCTATCGGTCGATCTGTCGGTCTCTAACTGCTCTCAGATATTGAAATTATTTTGCTAGGATGGGAGCGATTTGATTTATCGAGCGACACTTCTAAACGTATATTAACTAAGTACCTAGTATATTTAGTAGTTGATATCCCAAAAATCTCAATTTTGAACGTTGACAGTTGTCTATTTCAATAGTATATGTAGCAAAACCAAAACAACAAGCAAGAGATGTACCTTACCAATCTCTCAAAAAAATTGAGTGGTACAAGTGCCTACCTATATTATAAACCTATCAAATAATAAATTCACCGTTCAATTAAATATCATAAAATAAGGAGCATCGCATAGGTATTGATTTGATTAGTAGACAGCATTAGAATCATAGTAAACACAAGGACTACAAAAACCATCAAAATAGTTGACATGATATTTAAACAAGCTCGAGCCTTTTTTACTAGGTAGTTTTTTATTCTTATGAAATTGAATACCCCAACCGCAGTGCCTTATTTTTTAGGCAGTTGATACCTGCTACCAAATAGGATTGCAAGAGTAGCAAGTAACCACAGGCAGCGGGGCAGGGGCAGGGTGTCTAGACAGGCCGCAGACGCGGGAGGCTGCGCCGCGCACGCACACAGCCGCACGGTGCATCGCCCGATTTCTCTGTAGCACCACTAGCACTGCAAGCACAGTGCACATGGACAGCACACCAGCACGCTGTGCAATCTGAATTCTGACCTTTAGCGGACGTTGGTTTACTTGGACGTTCGAATATTGCGATTTTAACAGCTACAATGTTGCTAACTTGAAGTTCTGTCATAAAATCACATGCACTTAATGTTAAGTGGCAGCTCCACGCGACCAACCCCGAAAAATCCTGTTCGTTCAAATTTTGTTTGTTCTATAACGCCTCTTTTTAACCCATAAAAGGGTCAGGAATCCAACACTCCTGTAGACACTAATTACTATTATGTTCCAGCAAGACGCATTTTGAAGCATAAACTGATCTTGTCTTTGAGTAAAGCCATTTTCACGATATCCTTGAACTTTCTTGAATTTTGGCGAGCAGTCTCTTTTAATCGGTAGAGTATGCACTAGAGTCAGACCAAAGTGAGAAGTAAACAGAATAAATTATCAAACAGACATTGAAAAATGAAAACAAACATCAAACCAGCAGCGGTATTCGATGCCGTTGAAGCGAGAGGTGTTTTGCTTTTCTTTTGTCGGAGTGCGCTGTTGCGGTGGACTTGAAGGCTTAAATCAGCCTTTATAGGGTTCCAAAGGCAAATGGTGAATAAGAAACTACTGTTGTTTCGTCACATCCATTGATCTGTTTGTCCGTTTAGTCTGTGCTCTCACAGAAACATAATACAGCTGATGTAGGGCGTCCACCGTTGAACATGGGCATTCTACATATATGTTTTTAGCAATCTTGTATGGCTTTCACCCAAAACGCCTCTCAGAAACGTTTATTCTTTCCAGTGGTGGCAGTCCAGTTTCTCGCTGGGCTTTCCGAAATTTGCATTTATTCACCAAAAGCGAAATTTCAGTACGTTCTATCTTTTTTGAGGAAATAATAACAACATCGAAGTCCCAGTTTGAACGTTTTACATTTACTATTTATCTACAAAGTCACGTTACATAGTTTGCGAGGTTTGTATTATAAGTATTCTATCAGCAATCTAGTTCCCACAGTACAAGCTATGCATAGTTTAGGACTAGAAGGCGTTGTATTAAATGTCCATGAATATTTATTTATACTTAAATTGTAGGTACACACTAGGCATGCGGAACCCATAGCGTGTTTCAGCAGCTACACCTCTTGCGCTATTTTATTAAAAAACTTTAAGGATGGACTTAAATACAGTGTATACATGTGGTTCACACGGGAGCCTTTGAGGATATGCAATTAGGATGAAATAATTTCATGTCTGGGCCCTGGGCTACCTGAATTATGTTTACAGGTATAAAACATGGTGGTTCAGTCGATACTCAGGAGGACACTTAGGCCCGTATGCCGATACAGAAATCGTCACTCAAGCATAGATTGGAGCTTTAAATTTATTTTGAACTTGTCACTAAACCAAATGATCTGAATTTTCTACTATGCAGATCGCCACCCCAGTACCTATATTGTTTTGTACAATTAAATTTTTTTATTCCTTTTGGACCTCTATACCCCCTTTTCCCTTATCTCATAAAGATAACCAGTGAAATACTATCCGTAGACCTACCAAATTCTATCAAGATTAGATTAGTTTAGGTACTTACTAAGTTTCATGAAATGGTTTTGTCAAAAAGTGATGAGTAAGTATTTTACTTTCCTTAATTCCACGATTTTGATACAACTTTACAATAACGCAATCACTATTTTTAAAATAATATGTACATTCATCAACAATTTTAATGTAAGTAGATATAGGTAGTCAGGTTACCTACTAATAAGAATTCTGTTTATCAATTTATTTATCCAATGCTGAAAACTCTTATCCTCTTATCAATGAGATATCTTTTTTATCGCTCTATTGATCATCCAGACTTATGTAATCCTGATATCCTTGTCCAAGATTATCTTTATGATTTTATTAAAATGTAAAAAAAATCAAATTATCAAATTATTCTTTGCTATTTATAGATAGGTAGATACACCTACCTAGGACAATTGAAATACCTAGAATTGAATACCTAGGACTATTGAAAGACAAGTGAATATTTGCATAAAGTCAGTAGTAGCATGAAGCAGACAGATATGAATAAGAGCGATAACGTTTGATGCGGCGATGTACATTTGAAATGATTAATTAATTTATGTTTTCTGTCATTATTACTATAGTTGTAGAAGTAATCAGAATGTAATTTGCGTTATGTACTAACAACATTATTTACCCCCGGTAAATAATAATAAAGCCGAGAACAAAGCGGAACACCGGGTGCAGAGCGGGCGATAAGCGGCGGCGGCGACGCGACGCGACGACAGACCGTAGGGCTGTCATCAAACCAAAGTTAAACGAACGTGTTTTTACATAAACATAACGTGTGCTGAGAGAATCTCAAGTCTGGAACTGAGGCTCCAGCAAAAAGTTTTTTTGGGCATACGAGCCTATTAGTAGATTATTATACAAGGGGATAAAGCAGTGTCTTCTGTCGCTGGTGACGATTTAAATCGCGAGCGTAACGAAGGACTTGAAGTTTACTCCCGAGCGTAGCGAGGGTGTTAAAAGCGAGGGATTTAAGACGAGTCCTGAGCGTAGCGAGGGATTTAAGTTCACCCAAGACTAAGACAGCTTTATCACCGAGGAAAATACTCTACTTTTCGTACCATTTGCGAAAAAATTAACACAATAATAATATGAGATAGCATTTTAGAACATTAACTTATTTATAAAAATAAATTAAAATAAACTTAACGTTTATGTATTTGAAGAAAACAAAAACGCGGCATTTTCCTAGACTAATATTTTTTTGTCGGAAAAGCAAAGGCATCAAGCTCATACGGCCTGCATAATAAATGCGTATTCCTTTTTCAAAAAGATGTATAATGCTTTGTATACAAATTCAATGGTGTAAACACAGATGTAGTTCAGTATAAATTGTATTCCAAATTTAAATCACTTTCTCCCCCTAGAGGATGAAAGAAATCCAGTACAATTTTCTCTCCCTGTTTTTAACAGATTAAAAATGACTATTGTTATGTTCGCTTTTTGTGGCATAGAATGTCACTTTTTTGAGCAAGTGGTACGAAAAACTTCTTTATGTCGTTATTGTACAAGAGAGCCCGTCAATACTCATAGTATCATATTTTCTGCATACATCAGCTAATCTTTCAGCTCATTATTGGTAACTACGTACGTGTACGTAGCGTAGTGGGCACCACAAACTGCAAACATTTCTCCAAGTCGACTGAAAAGAAGCATGAAGCACAGCAATCAAACATTTTTGAGCAATATGAAGGTACGGCATAGAGGATGTAAATCATTGCCCCACGTTTTATGTTATTAAATTGCCTTTTGCCAGAATAAACATTCCTTATGTATCCAAGGGCTTCTAACGGATATTTGTATAACAGGATCTGGGTCTTAAACGGCCAATATCCACATGCTGTTTATTTAACAGGCTATGTAGTAGATAAGTATTTTCTTTTCGTGTGTAGCCTACTCCATCTAAATCATGTCCAGGCGCTACAGCGTTCGGTTCATAGAGGCATGGGTAAAACAGTGGCTTCTGACGCTGTATAAACCATCTACATAGATTAGAGGCAAAGACCTGCTTTTTTTATGTAGTATTTTTCATATTCGTGATCGTCAACCCTAGAGCGGCGACTGCGCGACGAGCACAGCCACAAGCCGGCGGGGTCGACGCTCGGCACGTAAACAGATAACTCCGATTGATTACACGACACTGCCCACTCTGAACGAGACTCGATACAGCTCACAAAAGAACAGAATGCTGGGTCAAAGCACTTCCAGATTTCTCGTGTACACGTTTATTACGAATGCCTAAATGACAATCTAGCAAAAATACAACCGGTGCTAAAATTTCCATCTAGGAATACTTCGATTAATAGTGACTATTCTGTTGTTTTGTTTGATTTTTCTAAACTAACCTAATTTGACAGCACACGGAAACAACAGAGACAGCTTAGTAGGTACTGTCAAATCACACGAACGTGCCAAAAGAATCGGGCTCAATGGACACCCAATTTTTTCTTGTATATTTGCTATAAACATAATCATTTGATTACGAACAATAACTAAGGACTCACGAGAAGTTGGTAGAAAAGCTAAATACAATCCACTGACGTTACACCACGTTATACGTATACGAAGGATTGTATTCAGCACTTCAGTTGGCGGTGGCTTTTGCTGAAACTGGCTAAACTTTCTCGTCTCGTTGCCACGCCCGCCTTGCACAACAAAACCGGAGGAAAAAAAATGTTAAGTACGTACTAATAGTCGCATTTAAAATGATTGAAATTATACAAAGTACTTGCTAAAATATGATTATAGTGATTGATATATGCGTATGAGTTTTATTCACATTTTTGAGACAACTAAAAGTTGGGTGTATTTTCCCATACAAAAGACATAAACGCGCGCGAAATAAAAATCGAAGTGCTGAAGAAGTGTTGAAAAGTTAAGAATCCTTATTTCTGGTGTTATGTATACTAATAGCTACTTAAAATTAATAATGTTTACCTTGGTGTTTATATCATTGTTTATCTTTTCCTCAAGTTTTATTGAAATCAAACTTGTGAGCATGACATTTTTACAAAAGTGATGATGGCACTATAGGTACCTTATCCTATGATACTCGAATTGCTTGTTTTAGTCAGACCAACCTGCAATTAAGGCTTCAGTCTGAGCTGAGGAAGTGTCCACAACAAGTGATCAGACGAACCAAGATCGGGTATAAAAAGAAGCTTTGTAAATTACAAAGTGTAATTGCAAAGGCTGAGTGCCGGGGGCGTCGGGTGCTGGTGCCGGCCAGCAGAGGGCAGTGCTAATGAAAATTTAAAGTAACCGGTGTGAGCGCATCCCTGGTTCAATTCAGGAGCTGATGAATCTACAATTTGCGAATCAAAGAATCTATACTATTATAAAACTGTAATAAACGAAATATGCAGATCCAGTAAATAAACGATTCTGATTCCAAAAATCGAGTTTGTCTGTTTGTTTGTTCGCGGATCACGCCTAAACTACTGGACCAATTTCAATGAAACTTATACCATTCAGAAGGCCTTTTTTCCGGATTGAAACATAGGCTATATATTATTGAAATAAAAAAACGTGGATTCTTAGATACAGCTTGACCTCTCTAAACCAAAAGCAGCCATTAGCACGAGGTTCATCTTAAGCTGGTTGACAGATATTTTGGTGGAAAGTTTCGCACGCGTACGTACATAAAAATAATTTGAATTAATAAAATAAAACTAATTAATAAATATATTCAAAAAGTACATAATGATACCTACATAAACTAATACATAATATATTATTATATCTTTATAAGAAACATACGTAAACCTAGATAAATAAATTTAAACTAGGTGCTGCCCGCGACCTCGTTCGCGTCCCGTTGGATCCCGTTGATTTTCCGGGATAAAAAGTAGCCTATGTGTTAATCCAGGTTACGGACAATATATATTCCAAGTTTCATCCAAATCGGATCAGTAGTTTTTGCTTGAAAGAGTAACAAACATCCTCACAAACTTTCGTATTGTTAAGTTCGCGTCCCGTTGGATTCCGTTGATTTTCCGGGATAAAAAGTAGCCTATGTGTTAATCCAGGTCACGGACAATATATATTCCAAGTTTCATCCAAATCGGATCAGTAGTTTTTACGTTTCAGAGTAACAAACATCCATCCATCCATCGTTACTAACTTTCGCGTTTATAATATTAGTAGGAGTAGGATTACTATAATTTAAAAGAGAAGAAATAAGATTAATGATGATGATGACGCTAGAGAAAGTGTACACAAATAATGTTAAGTAGGTAACCATTTTTTTTTAAATAGGAAGAGATTTTGCGTGCCTTATAGAGACAGGTAAATCATTCCGTGGAGTGGACATGAGCTAAAGAGTTTTATTTAGTCCATGCTGTACCTGAGAGAGTCCGTCACCTACTGATTTTATATCTAGTGTAAATATTTTTATACTACACCTGCTTGGAAAGTACCTTGATACTTTATCAAATTTACGGTAGAAAGTACGTCATTGCATATCGAACAAATATGCGGGGAGAAAACGCATCTGAGCGGGAGAGAAAAGTGTATGAAAATCCATTTCTTACGTGGTTTTTCTTTTTTAATTTTGGGTTAGACTATGCGCCGGTAACCTAAATATCAAAAGCCAAAAAGTTTTTACAGTGAGTTTTTATCTCCAAGTTCGCAAAATGACACTGGCCACTAGCTGTGTGTTGGATGGTGTCGGGCTGGCAGTGCGACCCTGCGGCGGCAGGATAAACAATTTGAAAAAAGAACATGTGAAAATTGCAGACGCCATTGGCGCCATTTTCAATTTGTGTGTTGTTTGAGGATTCAGTTTTAGTTTTTTATTTTCCTCGTAGGTTTAGTATAAAGCACTATGTATCACTCGAGAGAAAGTGCGATTCCCGATCTCGGGTTTTTTAAAGCCCTCGCCTACGGCTCGGGCTTCAAACGACGCCCTCGACGGTAATCGGTCACTTTCTCCTCTCGGTGAACAATGTACTATTATGTTTGCCTTGTTGTAAATAATATGTTATGCACCTACCGAAAATTTAAAGTAAACGAGAAATAGCCTAAAGCGACTGCTACTGTTTCAATAATAAAACAGAACACCTAAAAAGGGGTTAGATGGTCAGGATCCTCAATTCTGTTTCTTTAAATCCTCGCTTATCTCCTGTAACTCAAAATAAAGGCTCCAGCGGCGGATGAGGCGAGGTAGAAGCAGGGGGAGGGGGAGTGGCCACATGCTCCGATGCATCGCGACCTCAGTGCAGTGACCCGCCCTCGTCCACCCGCCACCGCCGCCCGCTTGCAGCCAGCAGGCCCGATGTCAACCATTTTACTAGAAGGGAATTTCGTATTGCGCTTTGAGTCGTACCTAAATAATTTATAAGTTTAAAAAACTGGAAAAACCTTTAATTTGATACGCCTTCATCATCAAATAATGATGATGATGATGGTAGTTCATTGAGACTGTTCTATTGATCGTCAACACCACAGAAAAGCAAAACACGCAATGTCGTGTACGTGGATGACGTGTTTTTCCAGTTACTCTTATTTATCTGCCAAATCACTGAAAAGAAATATAACCAAATTTAGAACCTCCTCCTTTTTGGAAGTCGGTTAACTTATAACAAGAATCCATCTCATGATCATTTCACTAAACCCAAACCCGGCTTGATTAATGCCGGTTGGTGAACTACGGACTGCCGGTGCCTACCTTCCGGTTTTACCATCAGATGATGATGATGCATTGGGAATTATCGCTTTGCGAATGCTTTTGCATGCTATAAGTCAAAACAAATGCATAGCCTCTGAGCTCTGTGCCTTGATCACGAATAAATGTGACAATCGCCAACCTATCGTAACGCAAGCGTATCCGAGATACACTGCGCGGTGACACTACAACGGTTGGCAGTCGAGCTGGCAGTGACGCGCAATGTAACTCAAATACGCTAACGCGGCGACAGTCAGATTTGTTCGTGATAGAGGTACCTACTTACTGTTCTATTGATCGTAAACGTCACAGAAAAGTCACAAGAAAGCCAAATATGCAATGTCGTGTACGTGTATGACGTGTTTTTTCCAGTTATTCTTATTTAACTGCTTAATTACTGAACTGATTATGGTAAAAAATTTATGGGACCAACCTGGAAGCATACCCTTTCAGATATAAAAAGAATTTTTCAAATCGGTTCATAAATGACGGAGTTCTGAGGTAAAAACATTAAAAAAAAAATTACAAACGAATTGAGAACCTCCTCCTTACCTCCAAGTTTACCTTACCTATATAATAATTTAATATTGTTCTTTTTATAATATTATATTAGAAATTACTCATAAATATGGCCTATTGGGTATTATTTCTACTCACTGCAAGGAATTCTTGCAGTGAATAGAAACAGTTTTGGATGAGGAACTTTTTTAAGAGAGTTTTATATCGATTGAGGTTTTCTTCATTTTTTATATCAGTAGGGATTTTATTATAAAGGTTTACTGACATTGAATATGGACCGGTGTGGAAGAGTTGTAGTTTTGAGGAAGGAATAGCTAATCTATTTTGCTGTCTTAAGTTTTGTGGGCGTTTATATTGTTCGAAAAGGTTCATGTTCTTTTTGACAAATATGCATGTTTCTAAGATATAAATACAAGTGAGGGTTAGAATGTTGTACTTTATGAAATAGGGTTTACAGCTTACCATTCCATCTAAATTATATATTATTCTCAAACATCTCTTTTGTAGAACAAACAGTTTCGAAATGTCGGTACTATTTCCCCACAGAACAATGCCGTATTGGAGCCACGCGTGTGCATAAGCATAGTAGGCGCAGGTTGCAGTTTTTATATCTGTAGTTTTTTTAATTGATATAAAGCGTATGTGAATCTGGACAGCTTGGCTGAAATATTTTTAATATGGGTTTTCCAATTGATATGTGAGTCTATGTGAATTCCTAAAAGTGGGTAAGTATTAATGCATTCCAGAATGATGTTATTAAATGAGAAATTAATGTTGAAATACATACATGCATTTTTATCCATGTATATACTCGTATACTTGTATGAATTTGTATATACGTGTATATATGCGTGTATACGTATATTTCGTGTATGAATATACTAGCTTCCGCCCGCGTCTTAGTTCGCGTCCCGTTGGATCCCGTTAATTTTTCAGTGTCAATCATCAAACGGCTATATCTCGGAAACTACTCGCCTTAGAGTTCTCGTTCCAAAAACCAAATGAAAGGTGTGATCAAGATCTACATTTTGGATGACAGCTGTCAAACTTCAAACGGCTATATCTCGGAAACTACTCACCCTAGAGTTCTCAAGCATGGATTTGAATGAGAATTTTCATACAAAACTTATCTTGATACGAATCAGTAAGTACCTACTTGAGCATTAAATCAACATACGGGGAATTAGATTTTTACTAATAACGTATAGAATCGGACGGGTCAATAAAATTATTATGTTTTCAAGCTTTCCTGGCTAGAATTTTATTGTTAGCAACAATAAGTGTCATCTTATCGTCATGAATTACTTCAAATTTTTCTGCTACTAAAACCAAAAGCAAAATAATAATATGTTTTTTGACTGAAATTCGACATTATTAAACAATTTAGTGGCCTGCATATTACATTATTTAATTATGCACAAATGGGTGTCCGACGCGGCGGCGGCGGCGGCGTGGACGCAGCTAGTGGAATCACCTGCAATTCCCGCGAATTGCTTAAAAACCCCCGGAGCCAGACTTGTATGTGGACCATAAAATGTAGGTATGCATGTTACGATTCAGTATCGGCCCAATTTGTACTAGCAGTTCAACTCGACCAAACTATCGACCGATCAGAGTCAGCAGTCTGCGACGACTCAAGGTGGCGGTTCGCGCCGCGACAGAGGCCGGAGACCGAGACGGGAGTCAGAGACCAGCGACCGCGACCGTCACTTGACGTTAGGCAATGTATAGGTGGCGGTTCGCGCCGCGACAGAGACCGGAGACCGAGACGGGAGTCAGAGACCAGCGACCGCGACCGTCACTTGACGTTAGGCAATGTATAGGTGGCGGTTCGCGCCGCGACAGAGACCGGAGACAGAGACTCTGGACCCACAGTGCATGCAGAAGAGACCGAGACACTTGTCGCGGTCTCCCGTCTCGGTCTCCGGTCTCTGTCGCGGCGCGAACCGCCACCTGATGTTTTGTTTCAGATTCATTTTCTATTCTTGCGATTGTAAAACGTCAACTTGGCGTATTTGGACTTTCAAGTGCGGATGTTTTTGTAGGCGCCCGTAACCAGACTTCAACTGACCTTTCTACTAAAGGCCAGGTCGGAGAGCAACCTCGGATTGTACCACAGTGGAAAGGTCAGCTGTCAGAAAATCATGCAAATATCGAGCGTCTTGTTTGTGCATTGAATTTGAATCAGTGGAAAAGATTGGTCCACTCATCATATTCTTTGGTGCGTTTCATAAACAGTTTTATTTACAATACCTACGCATACTGTTTTATTAAGGGAATGTTTGTTAGCAATTTTAGAGTGCAGAAGTTGTGGTTCTGTGGCCCACAGTATTTATACAGGTGGAGCTACCCGACGTATGAGAGTTCAACGTAATGTCAAACACCTATCTATATCAGAAATAATTTTACAGCTAAATATAAACCGTGCATAAGAATTCACAACACAGAGAGCGCGAGACAGTGAGATAGTGCGAGTGTCTGTTTCCTTGCCAATAGCTGCGACATTGTATCTATTGACACAGAGCAGCAGCACGTTTGCTGCCGCCTAATTTGAGGAGATAAATAGAACATATCCTAAGTCTTGCTAAATCTTTCAAAAATGCTTAGGTGTCAGTCCATAGAATTGGGATAGAAGAAGCGCCGCGATGCCGATGCCGGTGCAGGTGGCGCGCCATGGTACATATCGCATCACCGCCCGCCCGCAATTTCGCGTAAAATTGGCAGCGTGCGACGGGCGGGCGGCGGTGGCGGCGCGGAGCGTCGATCCCGAAATAGTGTTCGGGTGCGGTCGTACGCTCTCGGGAGCGGCGCTCCAGTCGCCGTGTGGCCGCGCGCGCGCACCCGCGTCGCTCGCTAGCCGTCCCGACGCCGCCGCCGCCTTACTAATACCCGGGTGACAGGGCGAGCTCTCCGGTTTACGAACCGACCGACGACGGTGCGCGTATTTCTGTCGCGAGAAGGCCCCGGGCCGCGTCGGGCGCGCTGCCCGCGCGCTGGCCGCCGTGCTCTGGTGGTGGTGCGTGGCGCTGCTGCGGCTGGTCGCGCTCTGCGCGCCTCCCCCCGGCCCCTCCGCCCGCGCCGCGGAAGATGCGGTCGCATGCGCGAGTGCGCCCTCCAACACCACCGAGACGACGTCGCCGCCGCCGCCGCCCCGTGCGGCGTCCGAACCGCCCGCGCATACCGGTCAGTACGACTACTGCCCTGAACTCTCGCGCCATGACATCGCACCGCCCTGCCGCTGTCGTAGCAACGCCGCCGCCGCCAGCGCGTGCCGACTGGACAGCAATGCTTGCTCTGTTCAATATCCGCATTATCCAGTTGACAGTTACGAAATTCAGCGTAGTCCTGAAGTGATCTACTTACCTTTCACCGATCGCTTATCTGGTGGTAGAGCCGATACGTAACACTTTCTAAAATTATAAACGCAAAAGGTAGGTATTATAATAAACTGCCGGTGTTTGCTATAGGTGCACTCACGCACATACATATTAGCGTGTACCCGTACGTTGATGTCTTGATCAGCGTCATAGAAGCCATGATAGCGACTCACTCCTTATACACGAACGTTGATAAAAACAAAGTTTATAAGAAACAGTGACGAGCTCAAATGATGATGCTAAGTCACTTAGCTCACGTTCCTTAAACACAAGCAATCCTAGCCAAGCCAAATGTGTTCAAGATATTCAAAAGCTTTGTCGACCAAATTTTTTTAATCAAACCAGCTTGGAATGAAACAAGAGAATACCTCTGGACAATCTAAATCAACATACCTTCCCCAGCCCTTTCAATGTCTACGTTTGTTGAATAACGTATAAGTAGGTAAAGTCTTCGTAAATGCGGAGATCGGGAAAGCTTTTACTTTAGTAAAAGTTTTTAAAAAGGTAGTAATGTTGATGCGGCAGAGGAAGCGGTGGTGGCGCCGACGACGAGAAGGGTGCTCTATGTGGGTTATCAGGGCGAAGGTTCAGCCGACGACGTCCCTCGCCCTCAGACGCATAACCTCCCTTTATGACGATTTTCTCTAAACTTTCAACAAGCACTGCGTAACTTTAACATGGCTATTTTCTGCAGCAAAATTATGGAAAATAACGCCACCTATTTTATTGTATGAGGTATGCTTGATTATTTTTTAATACGTGAACTTAAATATTTTTTTTTTACGAAAAAACTAAATTGTAAATGGTAGCCCTACTTTCGGAGCTATGAGAGCATCGCATAGAAATACATACAAACAGACACACAACACCGAACTTAGCACCCTTCCGTTTTTCGGTCGGGGGTTAAAATGATCGCTAAAGACTCTCGGTACGTGCATGTAATGATGTGCGTGCATACAATAACCCTTTTAGTGGTAGAGTCATAGCGTATTAGTGAAACTATAAAATAAAGTAATACAACGCTCAATGTGCAAAAAAGTAGATTTCAACGACACAAACTAACCAACCTAAGTACTTTGGTACCCAAGAAGCAAACCGAAGACAAAACACTGTGTACAAAGATTCTCGGAATCACAACTGTAGGTAATATAAACAGACAGGTCAAAGGTAGAGCAGCCAGTGATAAGCGAATAACATACATAGGAGTCAATTCGCAAAATAGCTGTACAGGGTGTAAAACAAAAGTACTGCTCCCGAAAACTGAAGCAGGATTCAAAGTCAAAGTCTAAAGTATAATAAATAAATAAAATAAAACTCCTTAAAACTAAGATTAAATATGCAGATCTACTAAATAAACGATTCTGATTCCGAAAACTGAGTTTGTCTGTTTGTTTGTTCGCGGACCACGCCTGAACTGTTGGACCAATTTCAATGAAACTTAAACCATTTAGAAGCCCCTTTTCCGGATGAAAACATAGGCTATATTTTATTGATATCAAAGAGTGGGATTCTTAGATACTGCTTGAACTTTCTAAACCAAAAGCAGCCATTTGCTACGAGGTTCATCGTATGCAAGTGACAGATATTTTGGTGGAAAGTTACGCGTACGTAGTCGCGGGTATCATCTTCATATGGTTTTGTATGATTAGGAATGAGCTAGTTCGTCCCAAGCTGGTTTGATCATATCGTGCTTTTCGATCGAGTAGGAGGAGAAGTATTTTGCTAGGTTTTTAGGTCTTACCCTGTATTAACGATTTATGAATGATTCAATTTGCTAATTGAGCCGCTCGTTAATTAGACAAGATGTCTGAAGTCACTCTGTGGGCGATAATATTATCAATTTAATTGAGGCTGAATATCGTCGCAATTACAATTTACAAACATTATTTTATAAGAATTCGCCCAATGGATTGGACAATTTCTTAACAGTTTTATCTCGTTTATCCTTAGTTGTTTGAAAAATCTTTGAGATTATTTTATTCGTGTTTTTTTTCACCTGAATGAACACGAAAATCTTAGTGCAACTATGACATTCACTCATTCTTAGCAGCCAGCTGTAGTGTAAATCAATATAGTCGGAATATATTTCTCGGTGGCTGAGAGGCGGTATGTATGTAGCGGCTCGAAAGATCTCGTCGAAAAACATAGGCCGAAGAAAGTAAAAAAAAAAGGTCGTACAAAAATATCAAGTTGGATGTCATAGAATAGAGCTTTGTTTAGACATTCCAAAACCGTTTTTATTTTTGTTCTAGCTTAAATAGTTTTTGAATTGTAGTAAAAGTTATAAAAAAATATAAAACGCGCTCTCCGCCCTTTAATTTTTAATTTAGGGCAAAAAGTTATATAAACATTTTTGTAGGCAAAACAACTTGCTACAAATTATGTCTGTAAGATTTTTTTGCAAGACGCATAGTTTCCGAGATATCGCGAAAAAAGTGTTTTGACCCTTTTTTCCAAGATGGCGGCCGGGGGACAAGGGTGGCGACCCCACAAACTAAGCTTAAGCTTCTATTGACCCCCACACATGTTCCAAAAATAAAATTGAGTCCTCTAACAAATGCAAAGCTCATGTAACATTTCAATGGACTATACCTGTAAAATTCGTTTGAATTTCGTTGAATTTATATTTTGAATGCGCAGGTGTTTCGCATGAAACCCACTATTGACATATTCATCAAGTCAATGTTACCGGCCGATTTGCAATTTCAGCTCCAGCTGCATCTAAAATACAGAATTTGATTTCAAATAAGACATGCTAGATACGAGGCACCTACTGATACTGAAAACGTTTTCGAAAACTGAAGTAGGTACCTATAAGAAGCCGCTATAAGTTAAAAATATCTAAGTATTATACGAAATTACCTAATAAGATAGCGCTCTCGTGTCCAAATTAAATTTTTCAAAAAATTTAATCGGTCCTGCCGGGCGGGCGGTATAAAAACAATTATTTTGACTAGCTATTGATTAATTTTATAAATGCTGTCAGTTTCTTTTATTAGGTACCTGCTAAAATATTCCGGAGAGCAATTATTTAAATGGCCTCGCCAAAAGCACACGCTGGGAATATTTCTTAGAATTAGGGATATAGGAATGTTGCGTGAGAAATAGGTACAAGGAGCAGGCTCGATCTTAGGCTGGGTGAGGGTGTGAGGCGGGAGAGGTTTGTTATGGCGGCGGCAGGAAGCGCCCGGTGGCACGTGTAAGAGCGGCCTTGAGACGGCAGGTCGTCGAACGCGGCGCGCCGCCGCCGCCGCCGCCGCTTCATGCGGCCACTGCCGACGACGCCCTCTCCGAGACACCATAGCCGCCTGCTGCCTGTCGAACCCACCTTATTCCCCATTATCTACCTAACGATTTCATGTCGTCCAATATTATACTTCCCGGCCCCGCAAACTTCGCCATCGATTGCTCGATCCGTCTCGCCAGAGGGGCCACAAGCGCTCATGATTTTGCCATACCTACTTACGATTTCCAATTTGTGTTCATAAGGTCAACGGAGCTGCACTTTTTACATACACACTATCATCGGTCGCTCATATGTGAATTATGCATTATGAATATCGTTTGAATTTGAAAAGGCAAGTCAGGTTTTTATAGGTGTTAATAAATCTTGGTTCGTTTGCCACTATCGAACTGTATGGTGCTACTGGACCGACTCACTGCCGTGCCGATGCTGCCGCAATGCGCACTGGGCTACTCGCTTAACACTTAGTAACCTAGATAGGTAACATAATTTCTTACTCATTATTACCGATCCGTTCTTGCTTCTCAAATGCAAGCCTCTAGAGCTTATAGGACTAACTACCTACGAGGGGAGGTCCAAAAGTCCGCGGAACGGGGGGGAGGGGATGCAGGTAGCTATCTTTGTTTGGTATGTCGCTAATCGGTTACTCATTAGGGTATAAACAAGTTTATTTTTAGCCCTTTCACACCACTCGTTTACGAGATATCGCCCTGTTAACAAGTCAATCCGGAAAAAAACTGCAACTATGGAGCAAATTGAGTTTCGTGCCGTTATAAAGTTCCTTACCAAGCAAGGAAAACCTCCGAAAACCATAATGAATGAGATGGGAGCCGTTTATGGTGATCAGTGCCCTAGTAAAACCATGATTTACAAGTGGAATGGTCTTTTTAAACAAGGCAGAGAGTCGATTGAAGATGACTCTCGCCCAGGACGGCCGGCTGAGGTCACCACACCGGATATCGTTGAAAAAATAGAAAAATTAATATTGGAAGATGCTCGTCTGAAGAAAAAACAGCTTTCTGCAATAGTAGGAGTATCAGATACAACCATTTTGAGGATCCTACACGATCATCTTGGCATGTCAAAAGTCAGTGCAAGATGGGTGCCAAGAATGCTCACGCCGCTTCACAAGCAACAAAGAATTGAAGCGTCAAAGCACTTTTTGGAGCTGTGTAGCGAAGAATCTACCCCTGTTTTGGAGCGGATTGTTACCGGGGATGAAACTTGGGTTCATCATTTTGAACCTGAGTCCAAACAAGAGTCGATGCAGTGGCATAAAAAGGGCACACCACCCCCTAAGAAGTTTAAGGTGTCGGAGTCGGCCGGAAAGATTATGGCTACAATTTTTTGGGATTGTGAAGGAATCCTGTTGATCGACTACAAGAAAAAGGGTGTCAACATTACCGGAGAATATTACGCAAAATTATTGGAGCAATTGAAGGAAGCCATCAAAGAAAAAAGGCGGGGTAAACTGTCAAGCGGTGTGTTGCTTTTGCAAGACAACGCACCAGTTCACAAGAGCAAAGTTGCGATGGCTGCTCTAGACCGGTGCGGCTTTGAATCACTTGTCCACCCACCCTACAGCCCGGACCTTGCCCCTAGCGATTATTATTTATTTCCAAATTTAAAAAAGGAACTCAGGGGAAAAAAGTTTCAAGACGATGAAGAAGTTAAGGCGGCAATTTTGACTCATTTTGAGGGCAAGGAGAAAAAATATTTTTTTGATGGTATTCATAAGCTAATTTCAAGATCTGAAAAATGTATTAAGCTCAAAGGTAATTATATTGAAAAGGAAAAATAGTTTCATTGTTTCATTTTATTTCCAAATCCTCTATTCCGCGGACTTTTGGACCTCCCCTCGTACCTACGATACCAATCAAATAAAAGTCAAAATTACGTTCAAGTTTTTTAGGTGTTTTATTATTTGATCCTATTGATAGGACCATGACTGATATTATTCTAAGTATGAAGCATTATACTATGAGAATCTTCCCGCGCGCACCATTTTCACGCAGCTCAATGAAACCTATAAAACTATTTCTCAATTTCGGGGCAATATTATTGTAAAGTATAATTTATAAGTTTAAAAAACTGGAAAACCCGACTTCAATTTGATACGCTTTCATCATCAAAATGATAAATAAATAATAAATATTCACGGACATTTAACACAACGCCTTCTAGTCCCAAACTAAACAAAGCTTGTACTATGGGAACTAGATGGCTGATAGAATACATAACTACATTTTTTTTGTAACTTTTAATACATAGTAACACCCAGACACAGAACAAACATCTATGTTTGCCACACGCAAATGTTTGTTTTCGGTGGAGATCGCACCCACGACCCACAGCACGGAAAGCAGAGCTACTACCGACTGAGCCATGACGCCTGTCAGGCATCATGATGAAGATGATGATGATGATAGCAATTCATGGGACTGTTACATTGATCGAAAACACCACAGCAACAACACAGGAAAGCAAAATACGCAATGCCGTGTACGTGAATGATGTGTTTTTTCGAGTTATTCTTATATAATTGCCAAATTATTGAATCGATTTTGATAAAAATGTATGGGAGCAATCTAGAAGCATACCTTTTCAGATAAAAAAAGATTTTTTCAAGTCGGTTCATAAATGACGGAGTTCTGAGGTAACAAACATAAAAAAAAACAAAAAATTTAGAAACTCCTTTTTTGAAGTCGGTTAAAAATGCTGCTTACCTAGGTATCTGAGTGGTTAGCAAAATAGTGACCAATGTGTTTTATTAGACAGATAGTGTTATGTTATTAAACATAAAGTTAGAAGTACATAAATGTTATTTGTTAAAAAAAGTTAATCATCATTCAGTCATTGTTGACAAATATGTAGTTTTGGCGATGTTGGCAATTGGCAACATTACCTAATAAAATTATAGCCCAGTCAGGTTATAATTTTAAATTACATTAATTCCCGGCAGAATTTTTTTTGCAGCAACCTTTAAGGAGGGTCACAGGTAGTCTAAATTAAAAATGGCGACCAAATTCCGCCGCCGGTGCGTTGGCCGCCATCTTAAATTTAAGGGGGAATGGTTTTTGCTTAATATCTCGGCCATTTTCAACTTTTCAACAAAAATGGTTACGATTAAAGTTGTTGTAAATGTGAATCTCTACAATTTATTTGTTGCAAGTTTTTTCGTACGATCGATATTTTTCGAGTTATGCGCTACGCGAAAAAAGTCTTAAAGTATAATTATCAAATTATCTCGATTATTATTAACTTTATGACATAAATGTACATGAAGCTGTAGCAATGTATTTTAATATTTTAAACGCGAAAGTTTGTAAGTATGGATGGATGGATGGATGGATGTTTGTTACTCTTTCACGTAAAAATTACTGAACCGATTTGGATGAAACTTGGAATATATAATATATTGTCCGTGACCTGAATTAACACATAGGCTACTTTTTATCCCGAAAAATCAACGGGATCCAACGGGACGCGAACGAAGTCGCGGGCGGCACCTAGTCTTAAATAAATTATTGATTCTCACACTTCGCCAGAGAAAACCAGTATGCAAATTTAAGATTAGGTACGCTTATTATTATGTTAATTATGATGGGAGAGCCTTTGGTTTAATCTAGAATTAATCAAGTATCATTATACCAGAAGCGCTGTTCTCAAAAAAAATAGTGCGCGGAGTCCCTACGCGCGGCAGAAGTGAAACTTCGAGTGCCACGCATTCACTCTCGCTCTGTCTCTTTTTATTCCCCCTCCCCAGGAGCGTTAAATGTTTAACGCAACATTGTTGGAAGTCGCATTATAAGATTCACTTCAAAAATGATTAGGTGGTACCTACAAACCTACAATTTCACTGATCGTGGCTTCGATCCCGGGCGGTTAAATATCAAGGTCTCGGTCATCAGACATAGAAATATGTCAAAAATTATTTCTCTCTTGAATTTCGTCCGACAATATAAAGAGATCCCATTGTTCAAAATGCGAACGCATCTCTGAATTGTTCTTATGAAGGTTAGTAGTAGCACGTAGTAGGTACCTATTATTAGTAGGATAAGTACTCAAAAGACTAGACAATAATAATGTCGACAAAGTAACAGTTTGTTTAATTTAATTAAGTGCTTATGCACTTAGGTCAGAGAGTGCGTCACGTCAAGAATGGCTGCGGAACAACACCGCCTTCGTGTTATCAGTCTGATAAAGGAGCTGTAAGGGGAAGGGAATGCGGAGGGGTGTGCGGGGTGGGAAGTGGGTCGCGGGGCCGACGCCCGAGCTCGGCCTCAGCCGGCGACCTACGACCGGCTCTACCCCTGAGCTGTAACCAGAAGTAGACAGTAAAATACAAATTTCTTGAATGATTTCTAGTCTCGTTTTTCTCATATTACATAAAAGAATTAACCTAGCTACTCTACGTAGACTAAATACAGTCGAGAACAAAAATTCCGGGTCTTCTAGGTATAAAAACTTAAACAATATTAAGTTTTCATGGTTTACACTGTAAATGCTAGTTTAGTGAAATACACGCGAGAGCAATGATTCCGGGTCACTTAAAGAATGTTAAAAATCTCGGAAACTAAAAATGATAGGTTAATGCAATAAATTGTATTTAATAGACAATGTAATACTCCTTAAATGAAGGTATTAAAACTTCTTAGTTATTGTAAAGTTATATCTTAAAAAAATCAAATTTGAAAAAGGGCCACTTTCGAAGATGGAACTACGAAATTACAGCATTTGGTTTTGCTTTTGTTTGTAATCTGTCATTTATGTGGGTATATAAACCATGTTGATAGTGCTCTATATTCATTATTCAAGCTGAAATTATGTCGCTTACGCCTGAAGAATGCACCAGAATACTTACAATGCTGGAAACCGGCCGGAGTCAGCGCGATACAGCCAGGACTGTCGGTATGTCGCTGTCAACAGTACAAAGAGTTCTCCGACGTTACGAAGAAACTGGTTCTAACCTACGCAGACCAGGAACGGGCAGAACCAGGTGTACCACAGCACGAGAAGACCGATACTTGGTGAACACCATGCTTCGAAATCGCTTTCTCACAGGAACTGAACTCACAAATCAGTTTCGACGCCTCGGAGGAAGTAACCCAAGTGCATGGACAGTAAGACGTCGGCTTGCTGAATCTAACTTAAAACCCCTTAGACCTGCAAACGGCCCTAAACTGGAGCGTGGGCATCGTATTTCAAGACTAAGATATGCCCAGAGCCACGTAAATTGGAGTATTGAAGATTGGTCAAAAGTTATGTTCTCCGACGAATCAAAATTTATGCTCTACAAGCACGATGGAAGACACAGAGTGTATCGAAGACCAGGGGAAAGATTCAAGCAAGCATGCATCGAAGAAAAAGTAGCCTACGGTGGTGGGTCTGTACTTGTGTGGGCCGGAATTTCTTCTGAAAGTCGCACAGAGCTGGTGATCATAGAAAACGGCTCTTTAACTAGCGTAAGATATGTGGAAGAAATCCTCAATGATCATGTTGGTCCATTTATGGTCAATTTAGGTGAGGATGCTATATTTATGCATGACAATGCCCGACCTCATACAGGTAGGATTGTGAATGACTACCTTCAAGAGATGAACATTACTCGTATGGAGTGGCCAGCGCGCAGCCCGGATATCAACCCGATCGAGCATGCTTGGGACGAGCTAGGCAGATGCGTAAAACAACGAAACCCTCCCCCAATCACGCTTCGTGAGCTCAAAATTGCTCTCACAGAGGAATGGGAGAATATTCCCCAAAATCGTATAAGGAACTTGGTGTACAGCATGCCAAACCGCGTAAACGCAGTAATGGAAGCACGAGGAGGCAATACGAAGTATTAAAATTCAAGAAAATCGTAATAAAGTTCAAAAATTTCATGTTTCCTATTTTTGTTTTAAGGAGAGATCAGCAGTTTTTTTCTTTATGTAATTTTGTGTTAATAAAATGTATGCGGTGACTCATATTTTTTTACTTTCATTTAAGGAGTATTACATTGTCTATTAAATACAATTTATTGCATTAACCTATCATTTTTAGTTTCCGAGATTTTTAACATTCTTTAAGTGACCCGGAATCATTGCTCTCGAGTGTAAATTGATAATTGTCATTTCACTAAGCTAACATTCATGGTTTCCAAGATATTCAACTTTTTATAAATGAGAGCTAATGCTCTCGAGTGTATAAAAAGACCTATATTTCTTATTGATAAATATCGGACAGTAGTAGTTAGGTACTTAAATTACTAGAGACAGGACTTCTAAAAATGCTTAATTAGCATAATTAAGGATTGTTACATTCGATTATGAAGTTTACATTTTCCGTTTGATAAATTCGATAATTTTTATTCCATCGTGTTAGAGTCTGTATTTCGATTCATTAGTTAATTGCTGTCGAATTTATAAGATTCTTAAATACCTTCAAACGTAAGGCGAAAGGTAAAGCCAGACAACCTTCTCGCTCGCACATTTCAACATTTTTGAAGATATAATATAACTAAATGTAATTATGTGAAATTGCAGAGCTTCAGGGTCGAGAGAATAACAATGCAAAGGTTCAATAAAAATATCACATTGATCCAAACAAGTTTTCTAACCAAAAAATTTGCACTTTAATTTATCGCAATGGTATAAGTTTCTTGGTCGGAAAACTGGTTTGGATCAATGTGATATTTTTACTGAACCTTTGCATTGTTATTCTCTCGACCCTGGAGCTCTGCAATTTCACATACTTAATTACATTTAATTATATTATATCTTCAAAAATGTTGAAATGTGCGAGCGAGAAGATTGTCTGGCTTTACCCTTCGCCTTAACTAGGTTTATACATAGCTTCAGGAGAAACCCGAATGAGTCTAAGCATCTTATGCTACTTAGTCATTATTAAACCCTGTAGTAAAAACTCGCCATTCTATGCTTTTTTTAGGTTGAACTGTTGCCGTCCATACAGACAGACGCAACACAACTTAGCAATGTATTGTAAATGTGCTTTTGTAGTGATTGCAGTGATGGTGATATTAGTAAGATAGCAGTAAGTTGTGGTCTAATATCTCGAGTTGGTAGTGGTTTGTGGACGGTGTGACGCGGCTGCGCACGCGCTCGAAATAACCCGCGAAACACGACGAAAACAATCGAGACCGCGCCTGCGCCCTCACGCGCAACCAAAAATGACAGAAAATAATGCACGGCATTCTATTCAATTTAATCTACCCAGTTTTATATTCTGTACCTGAAGCCCTCCTCGCGTAAAGCGCACTTGCGGCCATAGTCGCGGCGACTGAGCTGAGCCCTTACTCGTAAAGCGCATAAAAAATAATCAAAAAGGTTTTAGAGGCCGCCCTTATATATATAACCGGAACGCCATGAGTCGCTAGACACTGACATTGCACATTGCACAATTTGCACAAGGTTCAGCATTTAAATATATGTAGTTTTTACCCAAACAAGTTTTCCGACAAAAAATAATATTGATATGTTAGAATGTAACTAGACGTGGTCTTATACATTCGGGCTTCCCAAGACACAACCCTGAATTTTAGAAACGAAATTCATGTCGCTTTTTTGGCCGCCAAATGTGCGTGTATAGCCTAATAGCTGCGGCTTTTATCTGAGCTATCTGAGCACCTCTGATTCTGAACATCATCGGTTCAGCATAATATACGAGTAGAACAGTCTTACTTGGAGGTAAGGCCTACTCTCAAGCTGCACGTACCTACAGGGACGTACAGGGTGTTTTTGAATGGAACTACTACGTCAAGCCTGAACTGGGCCTCTACTCTGAATAATGACTTACGAAGATTCGGTAGTGACGTTTGTGTTACACTGCGCGATCATCTTGAACGATGACGTGGGCTCTTGCGAAATGACAGCGTCATTGCGCAGTGTAACAGAAACGACGCTACCGAATCTTCGTAAGTCATTATTAGTCATTATAGTCATCATTATTAGAGGCCCAGCCGATTCAGAACATGAAAATGAACAGCTTATTTTCTTCATTTAAAAACTTTCATTTAAAGTTTTTTATAAAAGTATGTAACGAATTTAATGTATGTTCTAAACCAACATAACCTAATAAAGTATCAAAGGATTGAGTACAATACATATACTTATAACATGTAATATGAAGAAATGTAGACAAACATTTCTGCACATTTCTTGAATCTTCCGACGGAACAACTAATTTTTCGTTCAAGTTACCTAATGAGTTTTACCAACATTACAATATTAACTTAGTCTTTTCACTATAGATATAATATATTATCCTAAAAACCTAGAAGAAAAGTAAAACCTGTTTTAGAATGTGAAAAAAATGTTTCTTTGCGTTTTACTTCCGTTTTTGGGAACATTGCGAGATCTCAGTTAGGGGCGAACCTCTAGCTAGTTGATAAGTTAGTGACGTCATAGTAAAACCCCGTGACTTATGGGTCTGAAAGTTGAGTGCTACGGTTTTGAGTAGCACTGCTACGCCAACCGCTATCGCTACGACGCGAC
This sequence comes from Eulithis testata, assembly GCA_947507515.1. Lineage (NCBI taxonomy): Eukaryota > Metazoa > Arthropoda > Insecta > Lepidoptera > Geometridae > Eulithis > Eulithis testata. The sequence continues at coordinate 6,242,620 of OX382205.1, forward strand.
GCGACGCGACCGGACAGGCAGGCGCTAGGCGCGGCCCCGCTCGCTTGACGCGCACCTCTTTGCGTCTCTCCGCTCAATCGATACTGCAACTCGACCTCATACATCCTTTGTGAAAAACTATGCTTACTTACAGGCATCGGTGAACTGACATGTGGTATTATTGGTATCTTCATCACCAAACTCGTTCATGTAAAGTCGCAAAGCACGCAAAGCATTTCTATTAAAACATTTGCCGCCAAGTGTAACGTTGGTTGACATATTTTTTAATTATGAGTAAAATCTTGATACAATGTTTTTGCTGCTAATACTCTGGTTTTTGACTCTGTTACAGTTTTGGGTAATACTAGGGTTTAAAAATAGCAACCATTTTTGTATACCTATTAACGTACCTACCTAATTTACTTAATGAAAGATTAGTACATTACTATTAGGAAGTACACTAAGCGATAAGGTGACTGACCGTTGATCAGATGTTGAGTAGGATAGGCATAGATGGCCATCGCTATACATATAATATGATCTGTGGCTATACTTACAAAATGTCACTAAAACAAACATCCGACAGCTGCACGCAATGGCTAGGTACCTCATTGAACATTGATTTTAATAAGTTCCGACAAGTGATCGGCGTACAAGCGCGCTCAACAATGTTGTCCTAGCCAGAGGATGTTTTGTTGGAGGGCCGCGGCCGCAACCGATAGAAATAACCAGTTATTTATTGTCGAGACCGTCTTGCGAGTTGCACGTATCTGGCTCACGTTATTACTCCACTTACCGATAACTTACAATATCCAGCACCTAGTAGCAGACTGGCGAAACTCTTGAACTGACTCGTGCTTTCGAAAAACTAACAATGTATGAAACGGGGGTCATAATTTGAAATTTTAAGTGTGTAATTTTGGTAGAATGGGAATCCCGCTTCTTCTTACGTAGGAACTATTACATATTCTTTGCTATAGTAGGTGCCAAATAACACCGCAATACAGGTCATTCACCCACCTTCAAAACGATGTCGCAAAATTCAATTTATGAATGGTAAACAAACAGTACTGCGTGATTCGAGCGATTACCGTCTCAGCGACAGGTTTGTATGGAAAGCGACAGAATTAGCCATTCATAAATTGAATTTTGCGACATCGTTTTGAAGGTGGGTGAATGACCTGTATTGCGGTGTTATTTGGCACCTACTATAGTAGCTTTATTGGTACCTACCGGTCGTAATAAGACTACTCCCGATAACTTCAGGGGGCTGAGAGAGCCTGAGAGTACCCATAAACAATTTTTCTATAGAACCAATAGGCACACGAACCTCACGTTATTAATATGTTGTCATATCGACCAGTAGGTGTGTAAGTAATTACGAGGGTGTCTATGGGTCTATACGTATGTCGGTATATATAATGGCTTGTATATTTGAGGCACACTAATAAGGATAAATTTTTAGAAAAGGAGCGTTTTATTACAATCGATTAATATTGTGACAGAAACTAGCAAGTAATTCTACTTTATATAGGTACCTTACCAAATAATTTAGGAATTTAAAAACTCGAAGAACCGACTTCATATTTAACTACGTTCTGGCTCGTCCTGGCTCCGGCGCTTTAGGAGAAATACGTCTGGAAAAGAGATAGAAGAAATATATCGCAGTAAATAATTATTTGTCTAGAACTACTTTTTTTACTAAAAAAATCTAAGTACAAAGCTCTTTTACTTAAGTTCTAAGCTTTTATTAGTAAAACAACATTTTTATTTTCATAAAAAAGTCATCTACCTATATCAGCAACCGCAGGTGAGGTATCTATGTGATAATGCGACTTGCCACTTTTTAGTAACAATCTAATCTTGAGTAACATGTTAGCTATGCGTCAATGTTTAGATTACGACACCCGCCATTCATCTGAATTGCCCGCGTTACAAGTTCCCATATTATGACCGTGGCGGTCGGCGGCGGCGGCGTCGGCGGCGCGGCGGGGCGGCGCGGCGGCGTAGCGTTGCGTTCAACAGACAATAGAGATTGTTTGCTCGACCGTATTTCTCGCGAGGTGATGGCGATGACGCGGCGCGGCTTCATGTTATTTATTTATAGGCAGTGACCAGTGCGACTCACATGGCCACCACTCCGACTGGCCGACGTTGACAAACAACTTGTTTAACAGCAAACACACTAGAGGAACACATCCATTAGACGACACTTCTGACGACCTTCAACTGGTGTCATTCGAAACTGATGTGTCCTTTCCTCTCACCCGGATGCCGCACTGGTCGGTTCACCACACTACGTCATGATCTTTAATTCGACAGCAATCCATGTGGCAAACTAAACAAGTCAGATTTATTTTCCAAATTGTTTTGAGCCTGCATTCTTTTAAAAAATCTTTACAAAATCTTTGTGGAGACGCGGAGACACACATGCTTCGAGAACGAGAAATTGCGTCGGTGCATGATGATGCTTTCTTCAAGTGTGATCGATAACATGTATAGTTTATAAAAAAAAAATATCTTGGTGCCGAAATTTATAATATACTTATCTATAATATCTATCCATTAACGTATCGGTACGACTAACAATTAGAACATGGCGCAAGCAAGTGGGGCGCCTGCCTACACTGCCTAGGCCGTCGGTCCGCGCCAGCTTGCTGCCTACGCTCTCACCTTCCTAATTACACTACGTCTAGACGTCCCGCCAGCCTCCTCCCTCAACCCCAACTACCCCCTACCAAATACAGCTTAGAATGTTCCAAATACATGCTACCATTACTCCATTCCGTAGCACTTCACCGAATTGTGTTTAAAACTCTTAGGGTGAACATCACAAGGCGCACTGGCTCTTTTTCTATTATATTAAAACTTTGGTGTTGCGGATTGTAAGGGCTACCTACTTACAATGTTCTAAGAGACCACCATCGAGTTTCAGACTGTAATTTTGTCACACAGAATGAATGGATGATTCAGGTTGATTGATATACCTACCTAAAGGTATTACATATTATATGACTGTCAAATCTAGCAGAACTCCATACTCCAGGTGAAAGAACTTTAGAACTAAATAATGCATTCGTCGTTTATTTGTATACATTTTAATAATGACCCGAGGGCTGGTGAGTGTCTGGCCCAGCGTATCAGCATTGATAGTCAGGGCGGCAATGCAAAAAAAAATATTGCTCTAGTCACAACAATTATTATCTATTGCCTACCAGCAAGTTATAGTTGACCTTTCATTTCAACATAACTAATGAAGCTTATAACGCGTTTTCTTATTTATTACTTTCGTGTTTACCTAGGTACATATAGTGAAATGACAAAGATTTAATTACCGTGAATGTACCAATTATGGACACCTTAAGGATTTGGTCAGCTGGTTTTGGCTATAATTAATTGGTGGTTAAAAAGACCCAAAGTGCATCAAATTTTTTTTGTACCTAACGAGTGTCTGTCGAATTGGTGTACTTTTACCAACATACCTACTTGGCACCACATTTTCATGTCTTGTCCTAAACCTAATGTAGGTAGGTATGTAAGCCTCTTTATAATAGTGACTTCATATTTTTTAGTTTTATAATCAAATCAAATCAAAGAGTTTATTTGCAACTAGGTAATTAACATGATGTAATTATTATTTAGAATAAGTATATAATGCCAATCCTCTATCTTTTGCGAATAATGTATAGATGTACATAGTGACTTGAAAATAAGTTGGTTAAATAAGCTACGAGATAAAGGTCGAGTCATCGCATGCTGCTAGCGTGATTGACACGCTGTAGTCTTCCATCGATTCACTGTGATATAAAAGTATCACTATTGTGATCCCGGATCACATCTCTTAGGTAGGTAAATTGACACATTATGGGCTACAATAGTTATAGTGGGTATAAGCGCATCAATTTTATCACATACCTACTAGAACAGTAGGGCGACCCGACGACGTTGCTCCTAGGTGTTTCACTGCGTCATTGCAGATTCGGACGAACGTAACTGGCCAAACCTTAATAGGTAAGGCATAAGGTTGAAAACGCACTTGTGGTCATCATCAGAAGTAGAAGTCCAATGCTGGACATAGGCCTCCCCATAGTATTCCAGAAAAAGCAATTTCGGGCCTTCTCCATCCGTCGACTTCCCGCGATCTTAACAACCGGCCGGCCGGCCAACATTCTGCTTTTCGGTTCGTAGTTGCCAATCGAGAACTTTGTTTTCCAGCGGTTGTCAGTTCTGTGGCCATATTTCGAGTAATTATTAGAGCTATGTCAGTGACCTTCCTTTTTGGACGGATTTCCTAATTTCAAATTCTATCATGCCGTGAAACTGCCAACATAGCTCTCTCATATCCGACGTTGCTCGACTTTCAACTAATATAATATGTTAGCGACCCGTCCCAGTTCCATAAAGTCATCACTGGCAGCACACACTTATCATAAACTTTTGTCTTGAGGCTTTCCGGTATCTGCGACGAGAAGATCGTAATTTCCCAAATGCTGCTTTGAGTTGGATTACTCGGTTGACCTCTATGTCGAAGTTGAACCTACCTACCTAGTTGGATCGTTTGACCAACGGTCTACAACTTGATGGCTTTCCAATTCATGGCACCCAACATGTACTGACATAGGTGCAAAATGAGCATTTGACATTGTGGCCATCACGTGGTAGAGTCCTTTCCATGAAAGAAGTCCCGCAGACGCGTCGCTGTAGTCGACCTTAAGTATTATTTCTCGGGCAGCACTTTTAACAACTTTAGGCATTGAAAAGAAGACTTTGATCACAGAAACCAAATAAAAACGCACTAGCATCCGAACACATTAACAGCACCTGACAACTAATTAAAAATTTAGTTTTAAAATTTAGTTCCGGAAATTTCCGCGGGACTTCTTTCATGAAAAGGACTCTAGGTATTAGCAATGATTGGCTGCCATAAAACTGCTCGTGTATTACGCGATAATGTTGGAGTCCATTTACACTTATCAAAATGTAAATTCCAAACAGTGTACGAATTATACCAAATGCAGCCCTGTGTGGAATGGTTGAATTGAATTGATATTCTTTGTACTTGTTTCGTGGCAGGACATAAATGCCGGTGGTTGAGGGCAAGGCAGCAGCCTCCGCGGAGTTCACGCCACGTGGCCAGGTATCGCCAGCTGGAGACGCTATTTCGGTGATCGGCGGCAGGCCCCGGCAGACCGACACCAGACGTCGCCGCCGCCCCCGCTCTCCTCGCCAACTCTATAAATAACCGCACTGTGCATTCTTGGGCGAACGATGTCGAATTTTTGTCGAGTACGCGCAAACACATGCCGTTTGTTTTGGCCTAAAACACTATGAGCGTTAGTGGGCTTTGTTCTGCCCAGCAGCGCGACTAGAGCGCATCCCAATCGCAAGAATACTCCAACTTACCTATACGACCGCGCCGCAATCACCTACGCCTATAATTACGCGCGACTTGGCGATCTACTCTGGCAACTCAACGTGTATATTTTCTCCGGCATTATAATTCAATGAAATGCAGTAGGCAAACCATTCACAAAGTTAACAGTATTTCTGTTACTATAAATTAGGATTCATGGTGAGTAGGTAAGTATGGTAGGTACTGTGAAAATAATGTACAAAGGTAGAAAATAAAAGTAGGTACCTAACCATTGATTTTATGCCTTTCTGTCTGATCCGGTAAGTTAAATACCTAGCGTATATGTATTTTGTTCCACTTTTCAACTAGGTATTACATAAACGTCCCTATTTAAATAGCATTTTAGTTCTGTTCTGATAGACAAACAAAACACTCCGTATGAGGAATAGTAAGGAGCTAGTAGGTATAACATGTGCGATGCGACAGGGACTCCATATTGCACCGGGGCGCGGGGCGCGCGCGTTGAGTAGATGCAAGAGGAATGCAAATGGCACGGTAACACGCAGCATGCGTGCTGTGCTGCTCTCGTCCAACCAATGCGTTCGGCTGCAGACTGTTTGTTTGTTTTCATTATAAGTAGGTACATGAGAATTGGTACAGAACTGATAATACATTTGTGATTTCATTATTTTCTGTCGACCTACAAACTATTTTTTCATCGAGTTGAGTCATCTGGGAGATTGGTATCCACTGTTGGACGCAAGAATGCCATGATCTGGCGCCGCAGTATGTTCTCGTTTTTGATCTGAACGACGAACGCCCATGACCTTTGTGAGATATAACCAATGTTGTACTAGTACATTATCATATAAAATAAGTTCAACTAGCTTAAATACTTAGTTGAAAATACTCCGAATAGGTACTTAGTTCAAAATAGGTCGAAAGCATCAGGAAATCTACGACTTCAGAATATTTTCTATCCCCACGTGTAGTAGGACTAGTAGGTATACGAATGGGGCTTTTGCTCCACATAAAATAAGTAGATTATGCGTGCCGCCGTCGTAATGTAGGTAGGTAAGTAGGTAAGGTGGGTAGATCAACTATAGGTATAACCACAGATTATATAATACTATACTAGTAGGTACAACTATATATACTTACACTAACTTTCTACATTTATAAGCAGAATAATTCTCATACCAACTCTTAAAGTTATTAGAACATGCGTTCGCTTTTACATCGGTCGTTCGTCGAGAGAGATATTCTGATTAGAGTTTGCTAATTTTAGCTCAACCACGCAAACAAACTCCTTGCAAAAATAGAACGGCACATAAGGCACAATTGCACAAGGCATTTGACGGTATTTGCATGGATTAAGTGTTATAAAATGTCACAATGCACTTTTCAATCACACCCAAACCAAGGTATAAAAATTTGCTCGAAATCATTATATTACCCAGCTATACTGATTATCATCCGGACATGGTGTACCTATGGTGGACTCCGTTCGTCAAATGCAAGTGGTTGCATGCTCATAGATTGCTCAGTAGCAGAGTATTTTTGCATAAATTTTTGGGAAAAAAAGAGCCGGTTTGGCTTTACTTTATTGGAGCCGACCTTAGAATTGTTGAAAATGAATTTCATTTTACAATCTTATGCTTCACAAAACCAACCATTTGATTGATAATATCGTTGCAACATCCATCCGCATCTACGTAAACGTTAATTTATTGGGTTATTTTTGAAAATAATTTGCACTGAGTGTGTTACGTTGTATACGATCTTTGTTTTTCAGCGGAAATAAACTGCTGACGTGACGTCACAGTTTATTCGCTGGGAAAACACTAAATTCGGCATGATAATTATTCTGTACATTATGAATTAGGCATCAAACCTTTGCTACGAATGGTCTACGGAAGTGCTACGCTGCTACGAAATAACATGGGTTCAGTCCTATATTTTCTTTGTTAATTTTTGATAATATTTCGATCCATTATCTTCATCTCATCATTGAATCTACTCAAACCAGTTACATTATCATTTTTTAGGGACCGACCCGACCCGCTTATTTTATTGTAGTTTTGTTTGTTTGTAGGGGGATCTCTTATTTTACACAAATCGCTGCCGATTCTTATACCGCCTCTATCCTCTAGACTGAAAGCTCAACGTAGGTTGTTCAGTTGAGCTACCTAAAATTGTTGTTGATTTGTCCGAATGTCTGATAAGACTGGTTGTATCATTCTATTGTTTTGAACACAGAAATAATGTGTGGGGGCGGGTTCTCTCTGTTCTGTGGTTTTGTTTGAAGAGTGTATTGTTTGGTTTTCAGAGTGGTGGTGGGCGGGCGCATGCGTCGGCGGAGCAGTGCTGCTGTGCGCGGCCGGCGCGCTGGCCCGCCCGCACCTGCGCCGCCGCGCAACCCGCGCTGCCGGCGCAGCCGCCGCCGCTGCAGACCCCGTGAGTCATCTATACTATCTACAATTGTATACTTTAAATCTCTTTATACTAGTCTCCTTAGATTAATAACACTCAGAGAGAAAGTACGCGCGCGTAAAGTGAAGCCGTTCAGATGTGCCCTTTGGGTCACATGTCGTCGAGCGGCTTGCCACTGATCAAGGTCAATCAAATTGTTGTGGGCAGATCTCCGCAGTTTTTTTTGAAAAATGCCGAATTGCGTGGTGAAAGCATGTCCCAATAAATCAGACAAACATAATAAGGCTGACAACATCACATTTCACAAGGAAGTACCTACTTACTGCCAACTTGTATTTTTACGTTAAACATAAATCAAAAATATAAATTTATTCGGTTTGAGAGGCGCCATTACAATCAAATGTTGCCAGCAACAGAATTTTTTTTGCCAATTTATTATTTTGTTAATCAAAATATTTCTTTACAATGTAAGTATTAAATATTTCATTTCTCACTAGCGACCCACCCCGGCTTCGCTCAGGTGCAATTGGTTTATGTGGTATCATTTTTTTTTAGAATTCCTACTAAAGCAAGCAAGCTCGCATTGTGCTAGTGGCCAACTCTGGTGACGGAGTTTTTAGGCCTACTTAAGGCCTCCGTCGTGGTTTAACGACTGCTAGAGCCAGGATCGACAGTTTAACGTGCCCTTCGAAGCACGGAAGAGCTCAGATGTAAATGCCACTAACGGTCACCCATCCAAATAGTGACCGCACAAAACGTCGCTTAACTTAGATAATCGGTGAAGATTGATATGCAAGCCGCGCCACGAGCGCTTCAAGAATTCCTACTGATCCGATTATTTCTGCTTGTTGGATTGAAAAACTAAAGTTGAATCTACCTACGAGTTAGGTATACCTACCTATTACGCGCCAATCGATCAAACCACTCGCTTTATACGATATAGGCTTTATTAACAACAAATAATAATTAGCTTTGCACCTATTAATGAGTCAAGGTTGAAAAAGAGGAACTGTAACAATTTCCCTACTTTTTGGGAAAATGTATCTCCGCTTGCAGCATTATACTTGCGCTTGTGTGCGTGGCGGCGAGCGTAATTACATACCTGTCATGCACACATGAATTGGTTTTTGGCCTCACTTTTGGAATGACGTTTGAATGAGAACGCTCCTTCTCGGTGTTATTATTCTAAGCTAGTCTCTATGTATAAAAATGAATCCCTATTTCCCTTGGTCACGGCATCACGTGTGAACGGCTGGTCCGATTTCGCTAATTATTTTTTTGTTGTATTGGCTATTGTCAGGAGAACGTTCTTATGAAATAAAAATTAAGAAAATCGCGCGGAAAATTAGAAAATTTCAGAATACTTAACACCGAACATCTGATACTTAACCACCATATTAGAAAAGTACTGCCCGAGAAATAATACCTACTTAAGGTCGACTACAGCGACGCGTCTGCGGGACTTCTTTCATGAAAAGGTCTACATTTTTTCTAATATTGTAACCTTAGCGCTTTTGACAATATGCGCTTCTTCTTCTTCTTCTTTTCTTGTGGCTGTTCGGTGGCTAGGGCTGCCACGAATTTGCCAATGTCAGTGTTTATTGGCCAATATGCGCTTTTGACAATATAATCTTTTTTAATGGCGTTTGACATAGACAGGACAACGTCTGTCGGGTCATCACTACATAGTATAAAACAAAGTTGCTTCCCGCTGTCTGTCTGTCCCTATGTATGCTTAGATCTTTAAAACTATGCAACGGATTTTGATGCGGTTTTAATAGATAGAGCGATTCAAGAGGAAGGTTTATATGTATAATACATCATCATCATCATCACTGCATTGCACCCGTGCGAAGCCGGGGCGGGTCGCTAGTACTAATATAAAACTGTAAAAACGCCAAAAACTAAAATGAAAGATAGGCTTTCTGAGATATTTATCCATATCGTAAGAAAAAAAGTATTGAAACATTTTTTATAGATAATTTTATGATCTACAATCGACAACTATTTAAGCTGGAATAAAAATAAAAACGGTTTTAGAATGGCTAAACAAAGCCCTATTTATGCCGTCCAATTTTATATTTTATCCGGATTACGACACAATATGCTTTATATTGTGAGTTGTGACGTAATCCGGCTCTGAAAAAAACCGGATTTTCAAAAAAAATTTTCAATATTTCAACGCATATGTACTAATACAAATTTATCACTTGACACTGGCAAAACTGTCTGTCGAAATGACGGACACAGGCCATATAGGGTAAAGCAGAAGAAGAAGAGGCCTTCCTTAGAGAAGATATAATATTAGTGATGTGCGTGCGTACCCAAGTATTTAGTATCGATTATAGAGTAGGTATATTGATGCGAAAAAAACGTCGGTAGGTTCACTAGTTTGGCTATCACAGACTATCACTCTTGAAAACGGTCAGCGCGGCGGCGTGGCGGCGTGGCGGTGGCGGTCGTGGCTGTGTAGAGAGGGGTCGAGGGGTCGAAATTGTACCAACACAAGGTGCTACTTTGTCCGTCCGTCCGTCCGTCTGTCACGGCGGCGGCGGCGTGGCAATGGCGCGGCGGGGTGGTGGTGTTGTATAGCGGCCAATTATTTCAATGTCTTAGAATACTTTGAAACTTATTGACCTGCCCCTGTTGCAATGCAAGTGGGAAAAGTCAAAAGTATTTTTATTTTCATTATAAAAAGGTCAAAAATAGAGGTGTCAACATAAAACAAGATGGAGGGAGTATTGGGTGGGCGGTGTTAATTAGGAAATAGGTGGGTAGTTAAGTAGGTGCACCTTTGTGTATGAACTTTTGTGTTCGTTTTTATAAAAATATCTGAATTTTACAGGAAAAATAATACGAAGTCACTAATTGGCAAGTTTTTCTACCTATTGCACATATATAAAACTAGCTTCCACTCGCGACTTTGTTTGCATTCCGTTGGATCTTGTTGATTTTCCGGGATAAAAAGTAGCCTATGTGTTAATCCAGGTCACGGACAAAGATATGTTCCAAATTTCATCGAAATGATCAGTACTTTTTGAGCCAATTCATTACAAACATACATACATACAAATCTTTCCTCTTTATTCCTAATATTAGTATGGATTTGTCTCAGTGGGCGAGTGCATTCGCAGTTATGACTGGTCATAACTCATTTGCATAGTGGGCTTGATGGGAATAAGCCATTTGTGTGTGTAGTGTGTACCTTACCTACCCAGGGAGGGTAGGTAAGGTACACACTACACTAACCTAGATAAATAAAATAAAATAAGCTTTGTATTCCTCCCTACGTACCTACCTACCTAAGTAACTAAGTACCTACCTAATTAATTTCTACTTGAGTACCTAGTAGGTAAATTGATTTGAGCTAGGTCTATCCTCAGTGAAAATTGTAAAGTCGATAAAATCAGTGTGTACCTGTGGTATAGTATACCTACCTACTTGTATAGTAGTAAGTTTACAACAACGTGAACTTCCATTCCAGAGTTTCAATGACTTTGTAGTTGGTAAGACTACAAACTTAGGTAGGTACCTATATAAACCGTGGCGCGCGCTATCGATGCGATTGGAAAAGTTTGTCACATCTTGTAGCTAAGTATCCATAAAAAAAAATGCGTTTCATTTTTTGGAAAGTCGTGTCGTGGGATCGCAGCTCCCTAGTAGGTTATATTTTTGATTTGAAATCAATGCAAGTGCTTAAGGTACGTTACGTAGGTACCTCTACCTACTAATGATGATTGGTTACGCATCACTATGACTACCTACAACTCGATCATTGAGCAATGCCAACCGTCTCGCCTCGCACAACACAAGCCGACAACGCGTCATCGCATCGCGCACTATGTGTAATACAGTTAGTGGTAGCATGTAGGTAGGTAGGTATATTGACAACGTAGTCGACGACGACGGACGGTAGCACAGCAATCGAGCTCTTGTTGTGTGTGAACTCGTACGTGTACACACACACGCATGCAAGTAGGATACCCGCACTTTAATCTACTAACTACTCACATCACACCTACTAGCACAAGCTACGTTGTATCATCGCACCTATCCAATCCAAGTACTCAAAAAGCACACAAAGTTAGCTAGACAGATCGTTTCTCTGTGAGCGTTGGTGTTTTACACACCAAAACATGCTAGTGTGTAGCAACATCGGGGCAGCCGGTGCACCACCCGCTCGCCTGTTCTCCCCTCTAGCGACTGCGAACACCGCCGCGCCGCGCCGCGTCCGTCCGCGTCATTGAACAACAAGACTCGCTCGATGGCAGGCGTCTTTGTGCCAATATGAAAAAAAGAGTTGAGAAACTCTGTCACAAAAAACGCGATTGTAGTGAAAATTATATTTATTCTTAATATTAAATTACGTAATATTATTTTTATAGTGCATTAAAAGCTATATAATTTATTTATTAGTGAATTATAGCTAATTGTTGTAACCGCGCTAAAATTGTGCTCTGTGATTATTGTGCTGCCTATGTTTCAAACCAGATTCAGAAAATGTCAGTGAATGTGAGGTGCATTATTATTACAAGTGATATTTGCCGTCGATTCCTAGGCTTATAGTGGCTCGATTACGGAATCATCGAAATTGGAAACTAGCACATCACTATCTGTCAAAAATAGGTGGAAAACCTACAAAATTTGAGGACGACACTGATTCAAATAGTAAGTAGAGCTAAAAAGCAGCCAAAATGCATAGTGAAATAAGTGAAAATTGTCAATAACACTAAAGTTACTGTGCTTGCTTAGCATAGCAGTATCACAGCAGAGCTGCAATATAAAATACTGATTAAAAATCAATATTTAAAATAGTAAATAGATGTGAGTGGAAGAATGTTTGTAGTGGAGACGATTGAGGCCCGAGGCGAGTCGGATGGCCGCGAGACGGCCGCGGCCGGAGCGTGCCAAGTGATAAGAGGCACGCCGATAGCGACGTCACACCCAGACGTTGTTTGTGTGAATTTAAATAAATTTTCATGACAGACAGTTCCGTAATCACTTCTCGCCATATCATAGTCGTGACATGCCAACTCGATATGTGCATAATCTTGTGGTTATGCTTTTCAAACATAGTGAGGTATGTTTCCTATATCATTGAAATTTGTAGATTTAATACCACATAACAGTGGTAGATTCCTATATAATAGGGTCCCACTAAATTATAATGGGGATTGAAGCATAGTTGCCAAAACTGAATGAAATTTTCTACATTATTCAATAAAATGTGTGTTGCAACAACATTTAGGAATTTATTTTTACAATTATTAGTCTAGAACCTTGCATTTCATATCTGATGGTGAACCAATATCATTATTTGTGATAGGTTTTCATTTGGCAATGATTATTCAATAAACTGCCCCATCTCAGCTTTGCTAATCTGGCCGCTGAATTATAATGTTGTTCCTAAGTAGGGAATCAGATTGTGCCTTGTTATATAAGTATATAATAATACAACATTATTGATGTATAGAAACCTCGTTTTGTTTTGTAGATTCACAAAAATAAAACTTGTAGTTATAAGTGAACTCGGAAACAGACCAAGAATTCCATTCATTGAACAGAACACTTTCAAAATAGTTTTGCAGATTGTCAACAATCTAGATTTAGTTCACTTTCAATTTCCACAGACTGGAGATCACATTGGAGCAAATATTTATAATTTAATTAAGCTCTGCAATAAAGCTGATATGAATCTGTATGATATAATAATTATCATGTTTGCACAGTTGAAATGCTATTATTAGTAAAGCTAAGTATTGTACACTTACCTACATGTTTGCAATTTTATCTTTTTAATCTTGATGTTTTGTAAAAAAATCAAACAAAAGAACTAGATTATGTCAATTTTACAAAAGGCACACTGTCCTTTTTCATATTCGTTAATTATTTTGTGATTTCTTAACTATGTACCTACATGTAGTTGTATCAACGATGCCCCCTAGATATTTATCAGAGAAAATCTTCTATATTTTGCCATTACACAATGTTCATTTCGTTGAAACTGTGTTTGTGTGAATAATGTAAAACTCAATATGAGCCTGTACATTTGTATATTATTGCAGTGATCTTTAAACACCCAATGTGATTAAAATAACCAATTGATGATGCTTGTTGTATATTCCTACTGTAGTTTAAATTCCCTGGATTGTTGATAAATACACCACAGTATGGATCAATCTCAGTGCAAGCTAATTCTTAAAACAATACAATTTTTTTCTTCATAACAAGACAGCAATTTATTGATGCTTGTACCTACTTTTCACACAACTAGAGGATTAATGAAATGGTCAAGGCTGGACATTGACTTGTCTATCATTTGCCTTGGCTCACTGAAAAGCAATTCTTGTGTAAGAAATAAAACTAGGCAGAGTAAATTCAGAAATATTGAAAGACATTTGAAAAAAAAAAAAATCTTAAGATTTATTTGGGATCCTGTACCACCACAATACTGTTTTATGCTTACAAAAGAACTTTCTAATTTATTTATAAGTATTAAAATACTGAGTTACAATTCTGTTATGAAATAATGGTTTACAGTGCTCATAGGGCGTAATGAGAATCAGGATGACCACATAAGTGAGAGCAGTGTGTTGTGATTTGCAGATGCTCTCGGTGCAAGTGCCGGGGTGTGCGGGCATGGAGCGGCTGGGCGCGCCGGGGGGACCGCGCCTACGGCACGATCACAGACACCACCATTACACATTGTAAGTACACCACACAATTAAAATAAGTTATATGATTTAAAAAAATAACTTTTTCAATTCTGAACATTTGTTCTACTTCTCAAATTGTAATTAAGTGCTAGTCCTGCACTAAAGAAAATCACAAAGTTTTTATGACATCCCAAAAGTTACATGTAAAACTAAATTGTAAACTAAATTGAGAATCAACCATAGATTTTTTTCAGTGATAGATCAACTATGTATTGAAAAGCGTTAGAAAATCAAAGCAGTAGCATCAGTACCAGGCATACCTAAAGTGTAAACCGTTTACTTCAAGTATTGCTTTAAGATAAATGAATTAAAATGGGCTCACAACCGTAGACACATCTGTTGTGGGATCCCAACCTGTGCCTCTCATATCGTCCCCTGCGCCACTCCTGACAGACATGAATAAATTGCCTCTAAAAAACTATACACAGTCATGTCTAAGCATAGTTGACCGCGTTTCCAGGGAATGGGAGAAGCAGCAGCGGCTACAGGCAATGGTGGGGCGCCTGCAAGAGATGGTGGAGCAGGAGACGCGAGCGCGCTCCGCTGCGGCCGCCGAGAGACTGGGCCTGCCGCCCAGCATACAGCTGCCCGACGGAGAGTACGGACAGGATGCACATTTGCAGCTGCGAGTCCCTTATCAGGTGAGCAAATACCAACCAATGCGGCATGTCACATTATAATGTAACGCAATACGCGCACAATCCGTGGTAGTGCCAGTTTCAAGGGAATATGGACAGGATCGTGATATTATTGCTGGATATCCAGATGGTTTTGTAATCTTCAATATTATCACGATGATAACAAGATTACAATCATATTGTCAGTATAACGCGCAGTCTAATAGGCCAACAGGCCCAGGCCACTCTAGCGAAGTTGATGATTCACAATCGATATAAGGAATACTTATTTATTTATTTATTTTAATAGTTTATTGCACAAAATTACAAATTTGTTACAAAGGGTGGACTTACATACGAACCACGCTCCAAAAAGTTGTGGGATTAGTCATGTGACTTATCATTCTGTCATTTCCTTTTTGATGAGTTTTCTATTCTTTAGCCATTGTAAAGTGTCGTATTTGCTAAAGAAGCTGATCAACCATGTTGCGTGAGCACCCGTTTAGTCACTATACTGAAAGAGTTGGGCATAACCCAAGGAAAGTGGTAAACCAGTAACAGGAATGAGTACCAGGTTGACCTCGAATCCTGAATGTATTCACTTAATCACGTTATTCCGGAAAAAGTGTATAGTACTTATCCTGAAAGAGGCTTTAACACACACCCAACAGCCACATAGCATAGGCCTGATCTCATACTAGGTTTTAACCTGCGTGGAATAGATCATGAAAAGTTATTAACGATCTCATGCTCGTCTCAGTTGATGTCGCCGTGCGTCAAAAGGTCCCAAAAAAGTCTACCAAAAATTCGCGACAGTTTTCGTACAAAAACCTGACTTGCCTTTATTTGGCTACTAATGTGTTTCATTATACGGTCTACCTATACCTATCTGTACAGCTACGAATTTCCTATCTGATGAACTGCTGATCAAACCTAACAGCCTTGAAGTGGTCTACTAAACAGATGTTCAAAACTAGTCTGTTAAACACTCGGCAAGGGAAGGCTCTCCCTGATGTCAATTGTAATGTAACCGCGCGGTATCCTGGGCCTCTACTCCGAATAATGATTACCGAAGATTCGGTAGTGACGTTTGTGCTACACTGCGCAGTAACGCTGTGACTTTAAAAGAGCCTGGACCATCGCTCGTGGCGGCCGCGCAGTATAACACAAACGTCACTACCGAATATTCGTTAATCAGTTTTCAAAGTAGAGGCCCTGGCACGACGACATCTAAGCTGCAAGTGTGTATTGGTTAATAAGTAATGGATCTGTATTGTTTTCCAGCAAGCCGAGCTGACGAGGAGCAGCTTCCAGCCTCCACCGAACAAGTGCGTGAGCGACGTGCCGGAGTGGGCTGGCGCGGAGGCGGGCGGCGCGCGGGGCGGTGGGGGCGGTGGGGGCGGTGGCGGTGCAGGCGGAGGGAAGAAGGATGGGTTGCTGCAGAAGGCGACGCGGTGGTGGGTGCGCATCGGAGCGCGGCCGCCGCCGGCGTTCCTGCCGGCGAGCGCGCCGCCGCCGTGCGTGATGGTGCCACGCCGCGCGCCGCCCGACGCGTGACAAGTGCGCCCGCACCCGCGCCGCTGCCGCCGCCATCTCCCATATCACGCTTACATTCCATTATCGGGACGATCGGACTCGCCGGAGCGCAGCGCTCGCGCGTCCCGAAGTATTATAGACTCTGTATTTATTTATTTGGGACGCGGGGCAGCGCGGCCGTGCCTTGTGCGTGTGTGTGCCATTGCGTGGTGTGCGTCCGTGTTCCTTGCGCCGCCGTCGCCGACTCGAGCGATAACTAAGACTGAAATAAAATAAAAAGATATAACGTTATAAAGTCTACGTTGAGGTATGTTGTCTTAGGTAAAATTAATTCAAATAGAAACAATTAAAGTATATAATATTTAATGAATCTTCTAATTGTATCCTCTGATGATATTGTATATTACGAGGAGGTCGGTCATTAGTGAGCTGAATCTTGCACTCTATGGTTTCTTGTGTAAGTTACCTATTTAATTCTATCCAGCAGCTGTAAATCTGTGTTTAAACAACTTTTATATTTATTTATAATTATGTGTAAAAATATGCATATCAGTACAGTAAATGCAAGGAATATTAATTTACGACGCATAGTTATTATATTATTGTAAATATTGTCACTAATTTAACATTAGAATAGCGATGGCCGTCGCCGAAATCCTAAGGTATTTTCAATTGAGTGTTTGCTACATTCCATATTTATGTTGAAATATTCTCTATATGTAACTGTATTAGCAGCTTACAGCTGACTGTCTGCCTGTAGTGCTCACCTGTTCCGTGCGCGGCGGCTCGGCGGCGCCCGTGTCTCGCCATGTGCCCGCTCTGAATGCTGCGTCCTACTCAACACAACATCCTAGCGCCGTCATGCCGACAATAAAACTTAAATTGACTAGTGACTGATATTTAAAATACAGATGAATAGAAATCTCATAATTAGATTATAAAAAAATACATGTAAATGATGCATATTGATAAAATCTAATTTTAATTAGCTATTTATTAACTTTAAAGTAAGTTCGGCGGCCCATATCTCGCACGAGGCAATTCGAGTCATATTTCATAGTTAAATCTTGTGCTGGATATGTGCAGCCGAAACCAAATATGTCTTCTAAAGTGATATGGCGTTATAAGCTATGTCAACATCACTTGCCCTATTATATATTTGATAGGTTATCGTGTTTATCGCGTGTTGTCTTTTGGTCCTGCATCTTTAGATTATACGAACGACGCGCGCTAAAAACGTACTTTCAAAATAGTTTATGTGCTTTGCGAAACATAGGTACGGCTCTAGCCTCCTAAGGCGCGTTGTGTATATGGTTATAGGAACGTTTTATTCCTGATTGACTGAATAAAACATTAACTAGTAGACTGCAATTACGGGTCTAGCTTAGTCGCGAGATGAAAGGTTGACAAGCACGACATTTACGCATATTTACATAGATTATGCACAAATTATAGACAAATTATATTTAAACATATTATACCCAGATGTCGTGCTAGCAATCCAAATGTTTTGCTGTGGCTATCGTGCTCAACAGTACTGAAACACCATACAAATGTTCAAATAATTATGACCTAACAAATTTTTTTTTATTGAAGAAAATAAATGTGAAGTTATTGTTGTTTGTTCTCGTTATTTTGATAGGACAACTTAAATAGTAAGTTATGCAACTTGTTTGCAAGAGCAAATTTATTTATTTTCATTATAACTTAGAAAAATTGGCAGCATGTTAATTAAAATTGTATTTAGGTATTATCTCTTTGAATTCTAGTTAAAAAAAAATAATGTTGCAGCTTTTAATTGTAACACTAATAATGCAATGGGACCTTTGATACATGCGCGCTGTAACGGGAATTGTACTTCATGAACACAAACTTGTACTACCAATAAAGCAAGGCATGCTTCAAATATTAACTGCATCAGGATGACAGCCCCCTTACTCATAAAAATATCTCGCCCTGTACTTTTATAGTAGCAAACAACCATACCTATAACTTACTATTTACCCTTTCAATAGATAGCTTTTAAGGTTTCAATAATAATCTAATGTTATTCATGATTAAATATATTGATTCTAAAAATATTACTATGTATGTAAATGTTTGGCGTTTAATATTATTCTGAGTAAGAGGGCCCTTGTATATAAAAATATGTACCACTTAATCTGTAAGATAGATCATTATCAATCTGTTCAATTTGAGACTTCTAAAACAGAGTTTCCAAATTGCATAAAAATGGGAATTCTGTTTTAGTACCATACGAACAAGACTTAAAATAGTCAAAATACATTTAAAAAAATAATAGTGCATAGTTTAATTATCTGTACAAAGTGCTGGTAAAATATAAAAGTTGTTTAAAAATTGTTTCACAGAATAGAAATATTTACTTATATAACCTAGTTATCAAACAATAATTCCATTGTCATATTAATAAGTAAAAGCAGATGCAAATGTTTAATGAAAAAAACAGCATTAAATTATGACCTACCAATATTAGAAATGGATTTTATTTTTAGAATAGTCCCATTACCATATTTTTGGGTACCGAGGAGAGTCTCGACTCTTACAGGACCGACCTTTCTAGCCCAGTCAAATTAGCAGTGATTTCACCTCAGAGTTTGAGATGCCAAGCTATAAACTCGCTTATCTTGTATCTTGACCTAAAAGTTGTCTCAAACCTACATATGGTAAGGTGTTGGTGACCATTAAAATCTCAAGGTAAAAGGTCACAAAAATCGACCATTCGTAAATATCTTGTTTCCTATGGGTTATTTGCTATTTGTATGTATGATAAATATTGTAGAGGATTATACCTACGGTCGTGATTCAGTCGTTAGAATCCTTCACTTGCTCGTGATTCATTTAGGGCCCTCGTTTTAAATCCGTCTTTTATTCACTAGTTGCATAATATACTATTAATAGTCAATTTACTGCATTGACATTTGAACATAAGCTTGCCAGATATCCTATCCTACTAATATTATAAACGCGAAAGTTTGTAAGTAAGTATGGATGGATGGATAGATGGATGTTTGTTACTCTTTCACGTAAAAACTAGATCCGATTTGGACGAAACTTGCAATATATATTGTCCGTGACCTGGATTAACCCATAGGCTACTTTTTATCTCGAAAAATAAATGGGATCCAACGGGACGCGAACGAAGTCGCGGGCGGCACCTAGTGATGAATAATTTTAAACTCATCACGAAAATTATTCTTTCATTTTACTGCATTGAAATTTGAACCTACGCTAGATATAAGGAATGTATTATTATTTTCATTAGTCTGACCGGCCTGAAGGTAGTGCTATGTGCCGGGTATTTTAACTTCCGGGGTGTTTAATTTCACTTCCGGTTTCATCCTGCATTATGTAGGTACTAGAGTGAATCTTATTTTTGTCCAAAAAGTCGAAATTTAACAACAGTCACCTGCATTAAATTGTTTGCTTTACACCACCGCCATTCAATGAGGAGTTCTGTGGAACAGCTTCGTTAGCTTTTGACTTCTTGGTAGGTACCTACCTGCCTAGGTAACTTATCCTACATTGAACAGCTTCAGACTCCATCAGGTAGGTAGGTAAACGTACGCTATGCAATGCAGTAAGTAGGTAGGTAAGTATAAAATCTTGTAAGTAAAAATAAACATTCTACCTAAGTAGTCAATTGTGAAGTATACCAAACTAAATCCATGCCCTACCCCGTAGATTTCAGTATTAGGAGAAAAAATGTTTGCTAGTGTGGTTTGCTAACATCATAGACTAAACTTTTTTTTTTTCAATCTAAAAATGTTGTTTTTCTATCAGCACCGTAATTTTTTAGAACACTTGTTTTGATTTTGATTCTTTCTTTCCAAAAGTTATTTTCCTTCCTTAGTCGCCCAAATATCGTTCCTTTATAATAAATAAATGCAGATTTATATAGACTGGTAAGTAAACTACACGACGCTTACCTACAGTACCTACCTACTTACCAAAACTTTGTATGTAGAGTAACTTTCTATGTACCTACCTCTTCTAGTACTCCTAGATTACTTATTATTTACATATTATGTAGGTACCTAAGTATGTACCATAATATGTACCCATTTCATTTATTTTGATTTACCGGTAACACTCCACTATCTGTCAGAGTCAAAGTTTGAATAAGATTTTAGAATTTTGTAAATCACTACATAGTTTATAGCAAAGTCGCTTCCCGCGTCTGTGTGTATGTATGTATGCTTAGATCTTTAAAACTACACAACGGATTTTGATGCAGTTTTTCTAAGATTCAAGAGGAAGGTTTATATACATCATCATCACTGCATTGCACCCGTGCGAAGCCGGGGCGGCTCGGTAGTATTTTAATATAGTCAACATTGCTTGCAGGCTGCGGCAAATTTTAATTGTAACATTTTTGTGTGTGAGTGATGTAAACAGGTAAAATTTTATCCTGTTGCATTTTTGGTGGGTGAGTGATAATATTTGATTTGGTAATCTAAGTTTGATTCTATACCTAATGCATTATGAATAGGTAGATTGCTTTCCAAAATACACCCATTGAATTGTTTAATATTTTCATTCCAGTCTTTAGAGAAACTTGAAATGGGACCACCAAAGAAATTCAAGAAATATGATTCTAAATCTGGTAGTGACCGATCAGGTATGTATTTTTGCTCTGCTAAGTAATATTTTTGATATATTTTAGCCTTAGATTAGTTAGAAGTGAATCTTTGAGATCAAAATATCAGTTTGTTGTGCATATTATTTCAGGCAAGAAAAAGAAAGTAGAAGAAGATAACATGACCATTGACCTGGTGGATGATGACAACACTGAAAATGTTGGAGTACCCGGGGCAGCCATGGCTGATGCGGAAAAAAATGATCAAGTCCCAGAGGATGAGTTTGGGGCTAAGGATTACAGGCAAGAATATAACTATGCACACTTTCCTTTTCCCATTACTTATGCTTTAAACATTATAAACTCTTTTTTTCAGGAGCCAAATGGCACTTAAACCAGACAATGCAAGTCGTCCACTATGGGTTGCTCCTAATGGTCACATATTCTTAGAAGCATTCTCTCCGGTTTACAAGCATGCACATGATTTCCTTATTGCAATAGCTGAACCGGTGTGCAGGTACCTATGTGACTGACCATTAATACAAGGTGTAATAATACCACTGCAAAAAACTCTATCTATGGACACCTTTTCCTATGGAATAATAATGAAAGCAATAACACAAAAATATTTTTATAGTTTTACATGGCTGCATGCGCCAGTCTTTACAAAATGCATGAAAATGAGTATGAACTGGCTTGTTGTGGTCTGTCTGTAACAAGTTTGTACTCAGCCTAATTTTTTGTAATTTGATTTCAAAATGTGTTTCCCAGGCCTCAACACATACATGAATATAAGCTAACAGCCTACAGTTTGTATGCAGCGGTGTCTGTGGGCTTGCAGACAGGGGACATTGTGGAATACCTGCAAAGGCTTAGTAAATGTGCAGTGCCCGCTGGCATTGTGGAGTTCATTCAACTGTGTACATTGTCTTATGGGAAAGTGAAACTCGTTCTTAAGCATAACAGGTAATAATTTTGCAATACTTTTTTATCAAAAACTGAATTCGTTTTGATATGGAGACACCTCAACTGTTTCTGCTGTGATGGTAATAAGCGACGATAACCGCTTATTATCAGGCGTGCAGTAAGCTTTTTTGCCCAGCAATGGCATAAAAAAGGCTTGATACTAAAATTTCCTTGACTTTCAATGAAATTTTGGAGGTATGAAAATCCGACTCGACACTGTCTATTTCCGCAGGTATCTAGTTGAAAGTAAGCATGTAGAGGTTCTGCAGAAGTTGCTAAAAGACCCGATTATCCAGCAATGCAGACTGCGGCGGGATGGCGAAGAAGACTTGCTGGCCAACGCACTGCCTGACAAACCTGCTACCGCTAAACCTGGTAGGAATATTTTGCCACATATGCAAAGGCAGTCAGTCATACAAGACAAACTACTGCAAAATGTGGATATGACCAAAATGTAATGTTCTATAGTAGGTGCCAAATAACACCGCAATACAGGTCATTCACCCACATTTACCACGATGTCGCAAAATTCAATTTATGAATGGCTAATTCTGTCGCTTTCCATGCAAACCTGTCGCTAAGACGGTAATCGCTCGAATCTCGTAGTACCTACTGTTTGTTTACCATACATAAATTGAATTTTGCGACATCGAGGTGAAGGTGGGTGAATGACCTGTATTGCGGTGTTATTTGGCACCTACTATAATGTACCATTGATGTGCCCACAAGGTGGTAGGTAATTAGGTATCCTCAAGGTATGGAGTGGTTTTTTTTAAACAGGTGAAGAAAAGCTCCCGACGGCGAACGGTGCAGTCCCCGAAGACATCAGCCAATTCTACCAGCAGCTGGATAAAGATGATGAGGACGATGACGCGACAGAGATAGCAACCAACACAGCAGTCGCTTTTGAAGTTGACCCGGACAAAATTGAGGTTAACATTTTTAGACACTAGCTTCCGCCCGCGACTTCTTCTCGGATCCCGTTGATTTTCCGGGATGAAAAGTAGCCTATGTGTTTATCCGGGTCACGGACAATATATATTCCAAGTTTCATCCAAGTCGGATCAGTAGTTTTTGCGTGAAAGAGTAACAAACATCCATTTATTATTTAGTTTTAGTGGGCTTATCGCCAATTGGAATGGTAATCAACAATGTTTTTAACTTTGTAAGTTAAATCCAGATAGATACCTATATTTTTATTTATACCTACAGGTAATACAGAAGCGATGTATCGAGCTGGAGCATCCATTGCTGGCTGAGTACGATTTCCGCAACGATTCCGTAAACCCGGACATCAATATAGATCTAAAACCGACGGCGGTGCTCCGTCCCTATCAGGAGAAGAGCTTGCGCAAAATGTTTGGAAATGGACGAGCGAGGTAACTAAATAGTCCAGTCTGAACATTGTTGTTTCTCTTAATTTTGTATATCCATTGTATAACTCAATAGCGCATACCAACATGAATTTGCGTCGCATGCGCCATTACGCCTTCATGAAAATGCAACGCTATAACACTATAACGCGCGCTAAAGAACCGAATTCTGATTGATCAGAGTCATTGGCAATTCTTTATTACTTGCTTTTATACTCTGTGGTACAGGTCTGGTGTGATAGTACTTCCGTGCGGCGCTGGCAAGTCCTTAGTAGGAGTAACAGCGGTATGCACTGTCAGGAAACGAGCGCTCGTGCTTTGCAACTCGGGTGTGTCCGTCGAACAGTGGAAACAACAGTTCAAGTGTTGGTCTACTGCAGATGATAGTATGATATGCAGGTACTTTGTTATTAGTTACTGTGTAACGTGACAGCTCTGGTGGTATTACTAGGCTAGTCCTTAGTAGGTGTTTGGTTTTTTATGTAACTACTAGTGGGTCGCCCCGGCTTCGCACGGGTATTTACCCTGCCACGCTTCGCTGTGCAAAAAATAGATAAAAACAATCCTTGATGCGGATTATATATGCTAAAATTTCAGCTCGATCGGTGCAGAACTTTTGAGTTTTTGAAGCGTACACAAACCAACATAACATTTTTATATATATAGAAATGATGGATCAAGCCAGTGGTGCACCTGATGTTAAGTGGTAACCACTGCCACTATGCAATGCCCTGTGCTTATCAGTCTGAGACTCAAATGTGTCTCACAAGCCGGTATTTGCACCGGAACACAGCGATGCGAGCATCACTGCTTGGCGGAAGAAACGTGTACCAGCGGTAGTAATTTTACGAAAGAGCTCTTTCACAAGTGTTGTTCTTACTAATGAGTGCTATTGGACTGTGATGTCAACATCTAAAACCGTTTCAGATTCACATCAGAAGCCAAAGACAAGCCGATGGGCGCTGGCGTGCTCATCACAACATATTCCATGATAACTCACGGACAGCGCCGCTCCTGGGAGGCAGAACAGACTATGAAATGGCTGCAGGCGCAGGAATGGGGTCTGGTTGTGTTGGATGAGGTTCACACTATACCCGCCAAGATGTTCCGCCGCGTGCTTACTATAGTGCACTCGCACGCTAAACTAGGTAAAGACAACTATAATTACAAAATAATAATTTCAGTAACAACAAAGTTATGCCTAAAGTCAGACAAGCCGGTTCTAAAATATCGTTATTTATAAAGGAAGTTATTTATACCGGTTCTTGGCGGTATAATACCGACGACCTATATTTATCTATCTACCGAGCACTTGATCATAAAGGCCCCAGAAGTGCGTGCCGACAACTATTATAGAGTATCGGTAGTCGGTACTGTATACATAAATAGCGAGACCAAGTATCGCATAAAACGGAAAAGACAAAGACTACCTATTAATTTCTCATATTTGAATAATTACTAATTGAGAAATATGTTTTTTTCTTATGTAGGTTTCTTTGTAGTGAGTTCACATCAGCATAATGATAAAGTTTTTATTCGTAACGATATAACATGGCATAGTAAACTTATGAAACACTCTATGACTGTATTGTCCAGGTCTCACAGCCACGCTTCTCCGAGAGGACGATAAGATCGCCGATCTGAACTTCCTAATCGGTCCAAAGCTATACGAAGCTAACTGGCTGGAGCTGCAGGCGAATGGGTTCATCGCGCGAGTGCAATGCGCCGAGGTGTGGTGCCCCATGACGCCGGAGTTCTATAGAGAATATCTCATACAGAAGTAAGGGAAACAGATAACGTACAAAAACATTTACACCATTTTATGTAGTAAAATAATTCGGTAGTGACGTTTGTGTTACACTGCGCGGTCGCCTCGAGCGATGGTCTAGGCTCTTTCGAAGTCACAGCATTACTGCGCAGTGTAGCACAAACGTCACTACCGAATCGGCAATCATTATTCACAGTAGAGGCCCTGACTCTGAACTTTTGGTCCCACAGAATAAACAAGAAGATGCTGCTGTACGTTATGAATCCATCTAAATTCCGCGCTTGCCAGTTTTTAGTAAAGTACCACGAAAGACGCGGCGACAAAACCATAGTTTTCTCAGACAACGTATTCGCCCTTCGACATTACGCAGTCAAAATGAACAAGCCGTACATCTACGGACCGACGTCACAGAGCGAAAGAATACAGATCCTGCAGAACTTTAAGTTCAATCAGAAAGTGAACACGATATTTGTCAGCAAAGTCGCTGATACTAGCTTTGATCTGCCAGAAGCTAATGTGTTGATTCAGATTTCTTCACACGGCGGTTCGAGGCGGCAAGAGGCTCAGCGATTAGGTACACTTACGTTTAAAATAAATTAAGATAATAAGAACCGTAAACGAAATTGTTCGTTCATTGTGTTTCATTCAAAATTTTTACAGGTCGAATTCTGAGAGCTAAGAAAGGAGCGTTAGCAGAGGAATACAATGCGTTCTTCTATACACTAGTATCACAAGACACGTTGGAAATGGCATATAGCCGAAAAAGACAACGTTTCTTGGTCAATCAAGGGTACAGTTACAAGGTAGCTTTAGTTACTCAGATAATTGAATACCAGGAAAGTGTGTAGACTTTTATAATTTTCTATTAATCACAGGCGTTGATTACAGGTGATAACAGAATTGAAAGGAATGGACACAGAACCTGACATGTTTTATACGACGCGGGAAGAACAGGGAATGCTGTTACAACAGGTTTGTTTTAGTAACGCGTCTAAACATCGTCTAAACACTGAACGATTTTAGCTTGACACTTCGTCTCGAAGAGAAGCTCTAGCAGCTAGCATATAATAAAAGAAATCAGGGGATGATGCAGTCGTGATAAAAATGAATGATTTTATCATATTCATCCTCATCGACAAAATACTCTTATAACCAACCCCTTGTGTTGTGATATTTTGTGTACCAAATATTCTACAATTCAGAATATTGATATTAGAACCCAATCCTTTTACATCTACCTTTAACAATGTAGGATCATTCACAATGATTCTAGCTACCTTAGAGAACGTTTTGGTCTAGACTGTACGTTTTTAAGCACCGTACTGTACCTGGGCCTCTACTCTGAATAATGACTTACGAAGATTCGGTAGCGTCGTTTCTGTTATACTGTGTAAGTCATTATTCAGAGTAGAGGCACTGTACCTGTAATAATAGGACACGAGTTTTGACATTTTTTGAAACGACACATAGCACTTTTATTTTAATAGTTTTGTGTTATTGTGAGTATTGTTGTTTAATTTTGGTGGAATTTCAACCAATAATACTTAGGTCGTAACATTAAGTGTGAGCCATTGGAATAAATATGTGTAAAGTGGTTTTTCTGAATGTGAAAATTCGTGTTGGGTTTTGAAGAGAAAATCCACCATTTTCTTTTCAAAACCAACGACAGCCGACTTGACGAACGACTCGACTTAAATTATTACAATTATATCACTTGACATTGGCAAAATTGTCTGTCGAAATGACGGACAGAGGACATTATTGAAGAGAAAAAGAAGACCTGTAATAATAATAATTCTTTGATAAGCAAGCAAGCTCGTATGAGCTAGTGGCCAACTCTGGTGACGTAGTTTTTAGGCCACTTGTTTGGTTTATGGCCAGGTATTAGCAGCGTCCGAAACGGAATGCGAGGAGGAACGCGAGGGCGGCGTCGGCGGCGGCGGCGTGTCGCGTCGCGGCGGCGCGCTGTCCTCGTTCGCGGGCGCTGACGACGCGCTTTATATGGAGCACCGCCGGAACGCACAGCACAACAAACATCCACTCTTCAAGAAGTTCCGATACTAACCCTGTATGTTTCACTTGGCTATGTAGCTAGAAATTCCGATACTGGGCCTCTACTCCGAAAATTAATTAACGAATATTCGGTAGTGACACTGCGCGGTCATCTCGAACGATGACACGGGCTCTTGCGAAGTGACAGCGTCATTGCGCAGTGTAACAGAAACGACGCTACCGAATCTTCGTAAGTCATTATTCAGAGTAGAGGCCCTGGGTCTCTACTCCGAAAATTGATTAACGAATATTCGGTGACGTTTGTGTTATACTGCGCGGTCGCCTCGAGCGATGGTCCAGGCTCTTTCAAAGTCACAGCGTTACTGCGCAGTGTAGCACAAACGTCACTACCAAATCTTCCGTAATCATTATTCGGAGTAGAGGCCCTAGTCCGTATTTGAACTGGCTTATTAAAATACATGATTATCTAAAACCAATCCATTATTTTATTTTTTTCCTGCCTCCTTACCCGGCGCTTCCTCGTAAGAACGCTGCTTAAATTATTTTTGTGTTTCAGTAAAACAGAGACCGAAGCGGGTGTTCCGGAATGGGCGATAGTTGAGCTTCAGGGCCTCATCCAGATGAAGAAAGATGGCGGAGGACCGGCCGTGGTCGGTGACCTTCACTTCTATAACCGCAACCGCCATCCAGTTCTCGTGCTTGGCCACCATGTCCTCAACGGCAAAGAAACTAAACTAGAACAACCAATGGCAGTTATCGAGAAGGTCGCTCTCGGTGACAAAACTACGTACAAAGTGAAAGCAGTTGTTAAAAAGAAGCTGTTATTCAAATCTAGACCTAAACCGATCATTTCTAATGTAGCTGAAAGAGTATAAGCAGGCGATCTATAAGTGTTGCAATAAACATACTGTAAATCATCAAATCGTGTTTATTTTGATTTACTTATTTCAGTCCTGCCCAGCTAGGTTCTCAGAGACGTTCTGAAACCAATCGTCAATTGTAAAAAGAATAGCCTGTAACTGAAATTCAGTCAAATTGAAAATGTAGGTACAGTCAGCACCATAAGTTTGATGAATAATTTCTCACAATCCACCTTAGGCGATGGAATTCCAGGAATAACGATTTTTGAACTTGCAGGGTATCGCAGAGTAACTTGGATCTCGCAATCGTCAGTATCGTAAGGCCTACGGAATTTCTTGTTTTGAATTTTATCTAAACTCCTTGTAGCACTCTCAATAGTTGTACCTATGCCTCACTTAGGTAGATAAGTATACTCGCTGAGAAAAAAAACATTGTTGATATACTTAAACATAATAATATAATTTCCATATTCACAATGTGAGATATGACATAATTCTTTATATTATCGTATTTTACCCAATAATAACTAATTTACTACATCTAGGTATGTATGTACCTACCTTATAATTTAACATACTTAGTACATACGAAGTTACATAAATTAACAAACTAAAAACACCCAGTGAAAAGCTTGTGAGATTTGAATGTCGATTTGAAAAAGATATAAAATTCAAATGGCTAAAATATCAAACACTCAATTTAGTACTTAATTTGTCTTGTATAGATACAGATAATCTTTGACTTCTCTCAAAATATTCCTTACCTACCCAACTTACTCCAAAAATTTAAAAGAGTTGAATAATACACAAACATATTATTCAACATAATAATGTATAACTACAAGTAGTTACACATATTTTCAGTTGAGCTCTCTTGTGACAAAATAGTTTATTTGTTACTTAAAAAAACACAAATGCTTGCTTGTAAGTTTCGATAAGAAAAATTCATAAAATTAACTACCTACCTATTTATGGGTTGAATAGTTCCTTTCAGATTTTGTAAAGACAAAACTATGCAATTTCTACTTGGTGGCAAAATTCTTACAAATATGTGATACAATCTTTAAGATGTATGAATATTATACATTATATCAGAAAGGCACTTTATGTAAAACGAAAAGAGGGATAAATCTATACTTATATTATAACATAACAAGTAAAAGTACCGATCTACTCCTATGTCAATTATTAGGTAAAGAAATAGTAATTGTTGCACATCAAAGGAATGAATAGTAGATATCAAAGTAAACAAAATGCTATACAGACGGTGTTAGGAAGCAAAATATGATACTGTTTCTTCTGAATTACAGGATGTCTTGTTATTTCCATATAAGCCGTTAACTCGAACTTTGGCGGTAAACAAAAATATTATTTTACTAAAAACTAATAAACTCTAAAAACAATGTTACAAACAATTTTATCCATCAACGTAAAATTATGAATAAATGTAAAAGTTAAATGTAATAATCGAATTATTAATGTGCCTCTCACAGGTACCTATTGCACTTTCATCACTCAGATAAAAACGTGATGCTTGCTACCATACCACCAACAAGTCCAGTCTTTTTAGAAAACTCTCTTAGCGGCATTGCCAAACTAATTACATTATGCGTTAATGAACAAATACGAAAGTTATTTTTGGATATAATGTTCAGTTCATAAATAATTTCCAAAATAAGCTATTAATCTCCTACCGACATCAGCCAAATCAAACTCTTTCGCAACTTTATAGCAAGTAATGCAACGTTTCGACGTGATTTAAACTAAACTGAAATCTACTACAAGGACAGTCAATTATTGACTACAGACACTTTTATAAATTTCATAAAAATAAATTTCCCTAATTGGTCGAAATCGTAGGAGACATAACGATCAGTCGTTTTGTTAGGCAGAGTTGAGATTGGCGCGCAATAGCTGTAATCCGTCTTCAGAAGTCCAATAGTTTACTAGAAGGTCCCTTTCCTTATCAAGACATGTCTGGAATGTGGAGTCGGCTCTGGATTTCTTCAAACTGATAAGTTGCTTCTTCAGCATAATGTTCTAAAAGATAAAATGGTTTTTTCATTAGACAAATACATAATACCTAATTGAAGAAACGCATCGATAAATCAGAAATAATCATCGCAGCACAAGATCGGTGTAAGAGAAGTGGCAGAAGCAACATCACAGGGATGAGCTCATAATAAATAAATAAATATTCACGGACACTTAACACAACGCCTTCTAGTCCCAAACTAAGCAAAGCTTGTACGATGGGAACTAGATGGCTGATAGAATACATACATAATTTTTTTTGTAAATACATACTTATAATACATAGAAACACCCAGACACAGAACAAACCTCTATGTTTGCCACACAAATGCTTGTTCTCGGTGGGGATCGAACCCACGACCCACAGCACGGAAGGCAGAGCTACTACCGACTGAGCCATGACGCCTGTCTATAATATGTTGGAACTTAATGAAAGATAATTCATAAAGTTAACGAAATGTAATAGTATTTATTGTAACTAACAAAGCACAGACTCGCAAGGTTATCTTATCACAGCGAAGTGACCTACTAAGAGTAAGTACAGTTTAATGGTCAGATAGAACATTCAAGTACAGCAGATTGAAACTAATGTTGGTGATTAAAGTACTATTACTGGCCGCTATTTATGCGTCTGCAGAATCGAGTGAAAACGAGGAGCCCGTTCTATTTTACTATGGTTTAGTGAGTTATGTTGTATTCTATCTTTTTCTTATTGTTGGTGTACGTTGTTTAGTAGGTAGGTACTTACTCTTGGTGACTTTTCACATCTAAATAGTCACCAAAGGTTTATACCAGAGATGCGTTAGAAAGACCACAAAATCCTAATCCACTATTTATTTTACAACACCAAAAGTTAGACCAAACACAAAACAGACCCTGCGATCAAAGCGGTGGTGGTTAAAGATGTAACTCATTACCATTGTCTGTGAATGCGATTCTGTTCCAAATCAATGTGTTTAGAAGATAGAAGTGGCGTCGACTTCAAAAGGGTCGTGATTCCAGGAGATTATTGGTAACCACCACTGCCTACAACGATGCATTGCTTCACCGAGCACATCCATTGAGGATGAGCTCTGTGATGCATTGCATTGTGCCTACCACTCTGAGACAGAAAGGTGTTTAGTTTAATGTGCCTGTAATTGCACCGGCACCAATACCCTTCACCCTGGACGAACTCTTTCACAAGAACCTCTACTACTGCTATGTATTGTTGTAGGCCATCACTATTACTACATACATAGTATAAAGCAAAGTCGCTTCCCGCGTCTGTCCTAATGTCTGTACGTATGTATGCTTAGATCTTTAAAACTACACAACGGATTTTAATGCAGTTTTTTTAATAGATAGAGTGATTCAAGAGGAAGGTTTATATGTATAATACATCATCATTATCACTGCATTGCACCCGTGCGAAGCCGGGGCGGGTCGCTAGTCTATTATATTATTATTTTATTCTCACAAGAGATCTGAACATATTTCTACCAAGAAAAAAACAACCTTTACAATATTTTGTGAATGTCTCAGGAAGAGAATGAAAGAAGCCTTCCAGTTTGCGGTTCGCGTCAGGCGTGTTCTACGCTGATAGGTCGACCGTGGCGTGCGTCGGCGCTCGTGCGGTTGTGTCGCTGCGGCTGGCGGCAGCACTGCGACGAACTAGCACCGTCAACGCGACTGATGGAGCTCAACAACCGTGACTACATGCAGGTATCGGAGGGTCAGCACGAATACACATGGAAATCGTAAACATACCTAAACTTTGATGCCATGATGGTTCAAGGCGTTTATCGATTGCAAACCGAACTGCTATCAATAATTTATAGCAATCAAACAGTTTGTACCTACGGTATTTGCAGTGCTTAGAGAGCGTTGCAATAAGGCAGGGTTTCGCAAAGTGGGGTACGCGAACCCCTAGGGGTTCGCCATCCGACGGCAGGGGGTTCGTGACAAGATTTACGTAATGGTGGCGTGATGACTGGCAGGCACGTGCGGCACACATGGTGCCGCGCGCCAAAGAAATCGACTTAATGCCAAGTAAGAATTAAGGTTAAAATTGTCCAAAATTACTCCTAAAATTTACTCCATTTGTGACAAAAAACAAGCATACCCAATCCCATCACATTAATATAAAAATATATTTCGTTTGGCACTTTATTTTTGTTACTTAAGGGGTTCGCTGTCACCTGGAAACTTTAACAGGGGTACGTGGAGCCGAAAGTTTGAGAAACCCTGCAATAAGGCACTAAAAAATTCAACTGAAATGTATGTTTTATTTCCAGTTTTGTCAGCCGACCACAGACTGGCCCCTGTGTTCAATAGGCGAAAACCCACTCACAGTCGTCACATCCTACGACCGCATGAACCCAGACGAGCTCGAGAAACAACACCACGAAAACATCGAACTCACACCGCCAAAGATCACCGTCAATTGCAAATGTCGGACTCCTAATTACTGGAAGCTGAACTCTACTGACGGCGACGTACGGATTTATCAGTGTGCTTCCTTGCCCGTGTGCCGTACGGGAGAGTTCTGTGGGAACGTCAGTTTCGATTTGAATGCTTTGTACCAGTCATGTTTGTGCCCGAAGCATCATATTTGCGTGCATAACGGAGGCGTCACGCGCATGCAAATATCAGAGTTGCTGTATCAGGGCAGAGGGTGGAAAGCATATTGTCAGCGAATCGAAACGGACAGTGATTACAGTTATGATGACTATTAACTACTCTTTACAGAAAAAATAACTCGAAGTCTCTATCTAACTTGCATAGTTTTTGAAAAAAATTACAGTTATAAAACACACAGTTTTGGGTCGGGAGCCTAGGTGAGCGAGTCCAACTTGCCCTGTCTTGTTTTTATTGTTATAAAAAAAAGACTAATTTCACACTTAGATGAAACCGGTTTATCCGATTTTTCAGTAATACCAATGAAGTTGAAAACGTCACCGATGCCACCTTCATGTAAATGAACGCTAAAAAATGCTCACTTCAAATGGTTGGGCAGCGATATCCTTCGCGATGGCGCGCACTTGCTCCTGAAACCTCTCGGGCCAGACCACCCGGCTGACGAGACCACCCTGCAAGGCTTCTGAAGCCGATAGTTGCTTTCCAAACACAATCAAGTCGTTCAGCTGGAAATAAAGAATAATAAACAGCTTATTTTATTATTTAGTACAAGAGTAGTGGTTAGATGTTTAAATATTTGTGAGAAGGCCGATTTGTACAAGAACGGAACAAATGAAAGAAATAGGGTCACGTCTTAATCTCCAGACATGGTAGACATTACTCTCAGATCTCTTCTTACATAGTATCTGCTCAAGATACCTTGTATTTAGGAAGCCGGGTTGAAGTATTTTCTATTCTATGCCATTTAAAAGCTATTTATAAAATACTCAAACATAAACAAATTCAAAAGTGGTTTTTCTTTCTTGGCAAACGAATCGATAAATGGAACTAAAAAGAAATTATAAAATGTTGGGCATGGCGTAACAAAGCGCTGGGCATTTTCTTGAAATAAGCGCAATTAATGTATCAATACCTACCATGAAATAGAAATCAGTGCGTAACTTACCAAATTCTGTGGCAGAGCTCTAGAAGCGAGTACTCCCGGCCCTGGATTGAGCACTGCGTTGCGGTGTTCAGAGAGAGCAAAAGTAGCGTTTTCACTGGCTAATAGCAAGTCACACAGCGCTGCCAAAGCCAGCCCAAAACCTTGGGTTTTGCCTTCAACACCAACTATTACGAATTTGCTGTGACTCTCTAACATTTGCATGAGCGACCTAAGAATATTACAAATACTTTTATTGTCATTTTTTCATACACAGAATGAAAGATCACAAGACTAGTCTAACAAAAAACAAATAAGCTTAGGATTTTAACAACCAAATTCATAAACAAAGCTGACTTGTCTGCCAAAATGTTTCAACTAGCATTCGCCTATAGTGCAACGCCTATCCAGTTAAATCCGCCTCTACATTGTTTAAGTATAAATTTGAAGGTAAATGTTTTAGAATAAATAAATACCTTGCATGATCTGCGATTTCATGAGCATTATTGACATCTTCTAGAATCGAATTCAAATCCAACCCAAAGCATATACTGCCACATTCCGATGTTATCAAAGTGACAGTTATTTCCTTGTTAGAGTCCACGTGGGAGAGGACATTTTGCAAGATTTTCATGATCTACAAAATAAATAAGTTTTCTATTTAAATCAACATGCTGTGATTAAAGATTACAAAAATACCATTTATTTCTTACCTGAACAGTAAACAGAGACCCTGCTTTATGAATGCATATTTCTGCTACTTTCTGGTTAAAATTTACTGTAACATCAGTTGAAATTTCTTGATTTTGGTAGGCTTGAATAACTTTCTTAATTTTGGAAGGTTTTTCTGCTTTAAAACCTGGAAGCTTTCTTTTATTCAGTGCTTGAGACAGCTTCGAGTTTAGTTTCTCCTTGATTGATAAACAATCACTCTTATTCATTATGCTTTGTTTGGTAGTACTTATCTTTTCTCCCACTAAGACCTCTGCAATAGGTGTTTCAACCTGAGGCTCGTGCATTTCTTGACGGGGCTGGTGGCTCTCTCTGTGAGTCACCTGACTTGCACTGCCCTCAACATCACTCAGTCTTCGTGGACTCATACATGAACTTGAGTAGGAGCTTGATGAGTGTCGCCTATAAATTATTGAATCATCTGCACTGTGGTTTTCGAAATCTTCACTAATAGCTGGAGACTTGACTGAACTGCTCAATGAGAGCCTATGTTTTCCACATCCAGGCTTTCTAGGGTCATCATCAGATTTCACTTTATTTTTTCTTTCACGGAACTTCATTTCTTTTGTGTCAGGAGTATTACTTTGAATATTTTTGATGAACTCTGCTTTGCTTTTCATATTCTTATTACCTTTGAGAGCTTCTGGAGTCAACTGACATATCATATTAACTGCACCTTCATCCATTAGTAATCGGTCAATTTCAGTAAGTCTTTTGGAAGATTGCTTACTGTTTTTGGGCTGGCTTGGTTTTTTCCACTGCATTTTAGAAACAGGAGATTTTGTTTTGGGTGCCTGAGGAGATTCCGTCTTCAGTTTTTTAGGTGTTGTCACTACAGATGCATCTTTTTCTGGTAACACATCCTTTTCTTTTTTAATTTGTACTTTGGTTTTAGTAAAAGTATCTGGATTATCAGGATCATAAATAACTTTCTTTTTTATCACCCTTCCTAATCTCCGCTGAGGTTGTGTTTCATCACCACTCTTATTGTTTGGAGTTGTTTCATCGCTTGCAGAAACATCTGCGTTACTCTCTGTGTTTACATCTGCATGGCATTCATCTTGATTGGTTTCTTCTTGAACAATAGCTTCTTGTGATTTTGTAAGCTCCTCTGTACTTTCCAGTAAAGCTTCACTTTCATTCATTAGTGTGTTTGATTCATCTGGTTCCATGTTTTCATCGTCACTCCAGTCTTGCACTAAAGCATTAACAATACTGTCTTTTTTTGGTATTTCACTTACATTTGCTTTTGCTGCTTTTGAAACATTACGCAAGTTATTTCCTTTACCTTTCACTTCTATAGGAGCACTATATGAGCTATCTGTTTCATCTACTTTTCCTTCTTTGGGAATGTTATTAGAGCTAGCTGTATCATTTACCTTTCCTTTGCTCTCTTTAGAAGCTATCTTTGAGCTAGCCGTATCTTCTACCTTTCCTTTACCTTCTTTAGAAACAATCTTTGAGCTAGCTGTGTCGTCTCCCTTTCCTTTAAGAGCAACCTTTGTAGCCGGTACAGTATCTGCCTTTCCTTTAATTTCTTTAGGAGTTTTAGAGCTAGCTGGATCATCCAACTTTCTTTTAGCTTCTTTAGAGGGCTTGGAGCAAGGGGTATCTACCTTTTCTTTAGCGGAAATTTTAGAACTAGCTGTTTCATTCTCCTTCTCCTTAGGTTCTTTAAGAGCTACTTTTGAGCTAGCTGAGTTATCTACTTTTCCTTTAGCTTCTTTATGGGAGGCCTTTGAGCTAGTAGTATCATCTTGCTTGGCCTTAGATTCTTTAGGAACCATCTTTAAGTTAGCGGATTCATCTCCTTTTCCCTTGGCTTCTTTAGATAGAGTTGTTGAGTTAGCAGTTTCATCTGCTCTTGCTTTAGTTTCCCTTGGCACGTAGTGAGAGCTACTTCGTTTTGGCTGTCTTTTTTCTGGTTTTTTAGGGGAATAACGGGTTTTTTTCTTAGAATCATTACTTTTAAGCCTGCTAAGCTGCTGCATTGCCAAGTGTTCTTCTAATTTCTTACTGTCTTCATGAAAGTTCTCTGCAATCATTTTACGAGACTCTTCTACATCATTCCCTTCCAAAATATCTAATAACTCCTCATTGTTAAACACTTCCTGTTCACAGTTATTATTTTCCACAGTTTCAGAAACATCAGATGAACGTAGTACTTCACTCAGTTCAATATTTCTACTGAGTTCACTTAATATAATACTACTATCGCGTTCATTACTTGTTATTGTTTGATCATCCAGTTCAGAACTATTATTTTCTATAAATATCTCAGTTTCAAACGTTATGTTGCCAGCATTATTATCCACAATTCCATCAACTTCAACTACAGACTCTTCAACTACTTCTGTTTCAATAACAGTATTATCATCCATACTTTCCACTGCTGTGGACTCTGCTTCTTGAATATCTGTACCTATTTCAGTTTCCATAACCTCAATAGTATATCCTGGGTTTTCTGTTTCAGCTGAAGATACTTCGACATCCTCAGTCTGCATAGTTTCAGCTACACTATCATAATCCTCTTCAAATTTAGTAATCAGTTCGTCAACATCGTCATTTACTGTTGTTTCGACTACCCCTGATTCGGTATCTTGTTCATGCTTCAACTCAATATCAGACTCTGTGAACTCCGTGAGACCGTTTGATGTATGACATACATCCATTTTGGTTGATGTCTCAGGATTTATGCTAATCTCACTATTAGAAGCTCTTGCGTCTCCTTCTGAAGAATTCGTAACGGGAGGCTCTTCTATAGCTTCCATAGTCATACAAACTACTGCAAAGTGTAACCAATGATATCCTAATAATTGGTGAGAAACTATTTCATTCTAAACACAGAACTAACAGCACCAAACTAACTTTTAACATTAAAGTTAACTAAGTTTCCTCTAAAGCCAGTGCAAATAGAAAAGTTTTTGCAAAATAAACTCGTCAAATTCTCCGTTGGTTGCGTCGTCGGCAATGTTGCCAGCTCCTACATTGGATTATTTCCTGACCTCTGTTCCTGACTGAATGAAAAGTAAATATGTACCGATTTTTTTAGCTTTAAATTTAATGAATAAGCTAAAATGCATCATTCTTCCATAATTTGAAATCACGTAGCCGCTCGTCACTGGTTTTCTTATTAATTCGAATGGCTTCGGATCGATTAAAAAAATCCCTGTTTTATAGCTAAGTACAAAATAATCGTATTAAAATGATAATGGGCCCGATTATGTTGTTGCATTTTTTTTACTAGGTACCTAATTTCACAGCAATAAAATTAAGTAGCCCTTGTTGTTTCAGTTCATGAGATAGGAGTGGCAAGAACTTTTGAGCTGACAAGTTAGGTTAGTTTAGGAAAATTTAACAACAGTTTCATTTTCCCCTAACAAATACCCTATGAATGTACCTAAAACACCTACCCTAGACATTCTAAAATACCCTAAATTTAGGGAACTATAATACTAAGATAAGGAATGACTGGACCCGCTCCGCTCGTCGTCGGATGATCTATTTTGTTTGTCTATGGTGTCATGGAGTCCGCCCGACCCGCTCCTAGCGCGTAGTCCGTCCCTGTCCGTACGTTTCTCATAGAGACCCGTATTCCGTAGCCTTACTCAAGCATAGATTTTTGTATGAAAATCTCTACTCAAATCTATGCTTGAGTAACGATTTCTGTCTCGGAATACGGGCCTTAGGTTTCTCTTTCTACAGTTGTCCGGTCCGTAGACTCCATTCCATAGCGCAGGTCCGCTTGGTTTTGGTATAACGTAGAAAGCTACTACGTAAATCTGACATTTTAATAAATCTGACATTTTAACTGTCAAAATTGACATTGCCATTGCTTGCTTCTGCTGTTTTTTGAATGTAGGTACATCACATCATCATCGACATCATCACCCTCCCAAAAAATGTTTGCTAACGTGACGTCACGAACGAAATCAAAAGTTTCTGCGCATTCTCTTTGAGTTTCTGAAAATAAGAGCGCCGAAAAATAAAGACGAAAGTGAAATAATTGGTTTGGTGAAGTAAGTACGCTTGCGCGGAGCATGGACGGATTTTCTTTTTACGGCTAAAAACATCGCTATTCAAAGAATATTCGATAGTGCATCGAAAAACCTGACCCACCACTTTTTCTTTGGAAAGTTACACTGCTGGAACTCGTTCGACATCGACAGGCAGGACTTGATGATAATCTACTGCTCAAGCACTGTTCCGAACTCTAGCATATTTTTGTTTGGAAATCTCTACGTGCTTCGTTGTAGCACGAAGCACGTAGAGATTTCCAATTCTAGTGCATTTTCGTTCACAGGTACTCACTTATCTATCTACCTAAAAAGAAGAAGCATCCAACCAACTCGTCAACATGAATATTCTTCCAAAGAAAAGATGGCATGTAAGGACCAAAGAAAATATAGCCAGAGTAAGAAAAGATGAAGCAGAAGCAGCCGAAAAAGAAAAGCAAGAGAATTTGCGAATTGAAAATGCTGACCGAGAAGCTCGCCTGAGTGTATTGAAGACTAAAAGTAAACAAAAACTTGTGGAAGCTGGTGTACCTGAAACATACGTAGCAGAGCCAGAGCCAGCAACAGAACATATAAATCTATTTGCCAATTACGATAGTGCTATCAAAACCACTAACAAAGAACATGATAGTGAGATAAAAGAAAAGACAGAAGACTATGAAAAGAAAATTGGTTATCTTACATATCTTGGGCAAGACACAAATGAATCACACAAAAAAAAGAACTGGTATGAAGTGGCGCCTGAAGCATCGAGGTTCTCACGATCTGATGCTATCAAAGAAACATATAATAAACTTGTATTAAAAGATGTACATGGCAAACCTACAAGTAAAATAGATATAAAAAATGGAGAAATTGGATGGAAATCAAAACAGGCATTAGATCCCATCCACGCTTTTAAAAAATACTGTCATAAAGCTGGAAATAAAAGAGATAATAATTCTTCTAAGAATGGTGAGAAACAAGATAATTCTAATGATATAATTATTTTGAAGCACTGTAGAGATGACAAAAAGGACAAACTTCTAAAGTTAAGAGAAGCACGGCTAAAGCGTGAAAGATATGAGAAACATAAGACAGAAATGTTTTTAACTAAACTAAACGGAACACCTGATGATACTTTATCAAGTCCTAAAAAACCTGAAGCTAACAAAATTAAAGCAAAATATAACTCTCAATTTAATCCTGACCTTGCTAGACAAAATTATAGACCGTGATGTGATAAATGTGTGGGCTGTTAAAAATAGAAAATTATAAGCGGCTGGAGTATGTTAGCCACACAGGATCCTTGACCTTCAAAACGCCTAGATTCCGAAGGTCAATGACCTCAGTTGACCTCTAATGAAGTATTTTCAAATACCTTAGGTGTGAGGAATTTAATTTTTAACCCTCGACCAAAAAACCGAATGGGTGTTACAAGTTTGACAGTGTGGTGTTGAGATTTGACAGACCAACAGCAAATAGGTTAACATAAAAGACCTGAAATGTATCTTTTTCACTTCGCATTTAAAAAATAAGGTCAGGAGGTCAAGGGCAAAATATTACAATGATTGTTTGATGTCAAAGGTCATCCTATAAAGCTATGGCCAAATTTCTGTAGGGTCACAAGAGGTCATTGATCTTTGGGGTTTAACACAAATTGTCCAGTGACCACCATGACATCATATCTAAAAAAAATCATACAGAGTCCCCATTTCCTTTCTATTTATCGTAAGATTACTGTATGTATATGTATATCCCATACCTTAAAATAAGAAAAAATACAAATTGTGGAAGTAGGTACCTATGTTTTTAATAAATACATTAAAATTACAATGTATGTATTTTATTAATATTATGTTTGCCTAATTTAATATTATTCATTTTATACCCCTCACCTACCTACAAAGGTTGTGTAAATAACACCATTGGAAGTTTGTTTTCCAATTTTTTAAAAGAGTAATGGAATGATTCGCAGAACTGTTCTAAAATTCTTATGCAATAAGAGCCTTCACTTGGAGACTCTGCATAAATCAACCTGAAAATAAAAATTATAGACATAAAACATGTATATGCAACAAGGACAAATGCAGCTGAATATAATAAAAAAATATGCAAATAAAATATGTATGGAGTTCTTACTTGGTGTAGAAGCAGATAAAATCCACAAATACATCAATATTTTCTGTTTTGGTCTGATGTAGTAGTGTGTAAATTCCGACAATGAATGGAAATCCATCAATATTCTCTCCTGGCCTTCGCGAAATAAGATCACCTTTGAAATGGAAAGAAACATTATATTTACTTACATACAACATAGATTGTTACTCATAAAAGCAGCACATTCACGATACTTACACACATTTGTTGTTAAGTAATATTTTTTCAAGCTGATTTTTATAATTAGGATTTTCATCTTGTTTCTAAAGCTCATATTATTATTCTGATGGAGAAATCATTACCTACTCAAGCTGAAACTTCAGTAATACGTAGGTAGGTTGCAATAATTTCATTGTTTCTAAAATACCTACCTAGTAGGGTTCTTATTTTTTGGGGTTGCATCCTTCACTACTTGTTACCTACCTACTAAGTACCAAGGTAGGTACTACGGGGGTTTTTAACTGAAGCGGGAAAGCGGCGTATCGTGCCTAATCGCCGATAGTATTCTTAATATAGGGTTTGATTCTGCTATAGAACCATAGGGCCTGGACAAGGCCTGTACCTACATCTTACCTGTTGTCAAGCACATCTGCAGTTTATGTAAATGTGATATGAGAATTATGGCAAGAATGCGTCCCATATCAACCTGTAAGAACTCTTCAACATTTTTTACGTATATTTTATCGTACGGGTCGTATATTCCGGATCGCAATAAATAGTCCTCTAAGTTCTGCAAGAGTGTCGGCGAAATTTTCTGCTTTGTATCATCTAGTTTAGGTCCTTTTAGTTCAAATATTATCGCCCTGTAAAAACATTTAAAAACTGATTTTAGTTTTCTTCAGGAACATTGATAACCATGATACCGAGCAAGTTTAACTATGCACCTACCTACCATTATTATGAATTAAAGTCTTAGCGAGCAGCTAAAATCCCTTATCATCCGCCTTTTAGCTAGATGGGGTAACCGCTGTACCTACTCGTATCTTAGTAGGTACCTACTTGGTAGGTACCTATAGAGGTACGTATATAAATTCAAAATGATATAGACAGTGCTGTAGGTAGGGGATAGTCATTAGGTTGGTAGGTATTTGAACTTACTCATTTAGCGTTCGCAGTGACGATTCCAGATGAGCAGAATCAAATTTACAACTCGTATTTAGCTGATACGCAATGTGTTTTCTAACTATCTGCAAAGTTCCGATCAAAACTATAGCGTCAGTCAACTGCTGAGACGTTTTACTCATCCTCGTTATGATAGCTTCAATATCTTTTGATGTATTGACAGGTCCTACGAAGATTTTGTCCTGATTTGCTCTAAATATGTCTTGAACGTTTAACATCTGGTTTTTGATCATGAAAGCATACAACATGTCGAGACCGTGTAGTCCAACGACTCCAATAGCTTCGTTTAATTTTGAAAATGTTTTTGTATTGACGATTTCGTGATGAGTTTTTACATCGAACCAAGCTGTGCATATGTTTACATAGCTGCATACCCTGAAATAGAATAAACGTTATTTTGTTGGTTAATTCTGACTGTTAGAGCTGTCACAAATTTAGGTTTAGGATGGTAGGTACCAACAGTAAACCTATTTTTACGAATTCAGCAAAATTTTAGGTTGTGGTGCCCCAAGGGAATCGACACTAATGAACCGAAAAGGTAATCTGTTAAAATATCCAGTTGTGTATATTATTAACTTCTATTTTTGATTCGAATATGTTTTCCTCTTTTGAGTCTCGAAGAGAAACTTGAAACTCTTGAGATTTGCTTATTTTTCGTACAATTATCGGTCTGAAGCACAGATGATAGGTACCTATAAATTAGCCTAAAGATACAGAAAAGCGCTCTATAAAATCCACAACTAGGTAGGTACTTAATATATAATATAAGTATGTACACAAATACAGCTATAGGTACCGACTTAATGAGTACTTTCATAAGTTGAGTTCTCCTAAAGCTTACAAGTAGGTGATATACCTTGCATCTACGAGCTGTACGATCTGCCTCGCTAGACTACCCATGAAACCAGCTGAAGGGCTGTATAAGGTGACACCTTTTCGCAAGCTGATCTCTTTCGACACGCTGTCTTTTATAATTACCGATACCTAAAATTGGACAAATAGGTAGGTATTAAATACGTTAGATAGGTATCTCTCCAACCGTACAATCTAACAGACAAACATAAGCAAAACTTATAGGGAATCAGAAACGCTCGCATTAGATATATAGGTGTATTAACGATCGTTAAGCAGTCAATATAGCAATTTTAATAAAAACGTGTTGAAAATATTTTAGATACCTACACGGGTTTTTTGACCAACCTGAATTTGCCAAATTCGCAATCCATGAATGTTTATGTAATCTTGAATATATTCCAAAGATCTCTTGTAACCATCCATACTTTCTGATAGTTTTTGAAGCCTAGTTAGCAAATTATTAGCATTCAGTGGAAGTTTCTTGCCCTGAGGTTCTATAAATTCCTCAAACTTTTTGCTGATATGTCGCTCTAGCTCTTTTAATAGACCATCTTCTAATAGTTTAGCGGGATCAACTCTTATGACACCGACCAATGTAGAACGCATATCCAAAATTCCTTTAAAGATAGAAACAAAGCATAGAAAACATTTAGAAATTTCGATAACCGTATGTTTCAAATATTGATCGTCCGCGTTTAGATACCAACCATACCTGTTGTAAAAGTGGATGCTGAATGCGTCAATTTGGCTACCTCCATCCTATCGTCCAACTGCGCGAAATCTCTCAATCTATCCTTTTCAAGTCTTGTAGGAACTTCTTTGATTGTCCATGTTTGCAGATCAATAATCTTTTCAACAATATTAAAAACCATTTCCGGAATGATTTGCAGCACTTTTTGAATGTATTTTATCAGTTCATTGCTGTAGTATTGGGATACTGATACAAGATCGTCACTATGAGCCTGGTTAATTCTAAGCAGTGGAATCTCCATAGCACTTGCCAGCTTCAGAAATAATGATCTCAGTCTACTCGTGACCGAAGGATCTTCTTTGATACTGTTTTGCATATATTTCGTATACAGGTCTATGGTACACCACGCATAACTCACGTCAGCCACTGTTTCCAAAGTGACTAACGAATCTTCTTTTAAAGAAGCTGTTCTCAACAGATATTTTAATGCATCTTTACTGTCTGATAGAAACTGCACTATAGTTGAAGTAGTTTTAATTCCGTGGAACTCCTCAACTTCCTCTAACGCTTGTAAAAGTTGAGTAACTTTTTTTATTGATTTAGAAGACGTGGGTTCACCAAGCGATGCGACTTGCTTAGCAATACTTTCAAACCACAGTTTCAGTTGTTCATTTTCTGGTATTTTGGCAATTGGTTTGGCCCCGGAAAATAGTTCAGCCAAACTATTAAGTGACTCCTGAGCATCACATCTATTTTTGTTCCAAGCTTCAGTTCTATTTTCTATAAGCCTCTTCAGAACTTCCCTTACTTTTAACTCTAACTCTGCTGTGCTTATCAGAAGCTCTAGCAGCTTTAGTGGGTCATAAAGTGACTCTTTAAGAACCACATCTCTAAGCTGTTTGCTTTTTTTGTTAGTATCATAAAATATAACATCACAGTTGTGTAACAAAAGCCATCTCACTATAACGTTAGAGTTCAAAAGAACATTTAATATCTTGTTTATATTATCCAAAACGAAATCATCAGCCAAAATACCTTCTTTTAGCAAGTGATGTGTTTTATTTATCAGTGTATGTACTAAGCTGCCTCGTTTAGCAGCTACTTCTTTGACCATTTTTGCGTTACATGTATTGGCGAGTGCTAATTTAGCTGCTTTAAAATTTTCCCATGATTCTATTAAGTTCAGGGTTACTCCCATATATACAGGTACTACCCAGTTACTAGAGAAGAATTTGTCAGCGATCTCTCGCATTTTAGCAGAATCTGTGTGTAAATAGTGTGGAGCAAAATAT
The DNA here is from genome assembly GCA_947507515.1 of Eulithis testata. Lineage (NCBI taxonomy): Eukaryota > Metazoa > Arthropoda > Insecta > Lepidoptera > Geometridae > Eulithis > Eulithis testata. Next base: position 6,287,253 of record OX382205.1, read on the forward strand.
AGGCAGACCACAAGCATACTAGCCTGAGTAACAAGTGCAGATGTCTGGTCTTCTGGCATAGTATACACTGCCAGTTGATTGTAAATATCTTCTGATCGCAGTTTCCCAATGACTTTCTCGACGAATTCTGGACGAATACTGACACGGCTAAAAACATATAATAATTTTAGAAAAAGTACCTTATCTTTTACGTTTTTTTTATATATTTCCTACCTAATTCACATCACACAGTAGATCATTCAAATATTCTCACCTAAAATATTCAACAGGATAATCTGTGGGTTTTTTGCCCTTATGTTGATCATAACCAGTATCCCGTAAGAGCTTGCAGACATCATCTATGTTGGTCTGAGACTGACTGGTGCTGTAGCGGTAGAACGCCACCAGAAGCCTTTCTCGTAAAATGCCGGGTATGAACAGGTCACATAAAAGCAGCATGGCGCCGTACAAGTACAGTGACTCACACTGAAATTAAGAGACAACTGGTAAACCGTTGAAATGCTTAAACTAGTATTATTTAACTATTCAACCATGATTATCACCCATAAATCCAGTAACATAGGTACTTACCAAAAGTTGTTTCCCTTCAACATCCTTCATAGCCGTATCCATACTTTGCTGAATGAAAGCATTGTCATTCAACTGTTCAAGAAATAAATTTAGATCAATAATATACTGGTAAATGTTTTCAAACAGCAAATAAAACCGGGTTATAAGTTCTAAGTATTTTTCTTTTAGCTCATCATCTAAATCTTGAAGTTTCTGAAAAAAAAAACCAGTGCGTGGAGCCCCTCCGCGCGGAAGAAGTTACACTTCAAGTGCTACGCATTCACTCTAGCTCTGTGTTTAATTAAATTAAATTAAACACAGAGCGAGAGTGAATGCGTTTAATGTGAAATAAAATTAATTATTTAAGTATTTATTTTTACTTAACCAATTGTCTGTACTTATTTAGTTAGAAAAGGTTCTATGCTCATGTTGCCTAAAATCAGTTGCCTAAAACTAGATGGCGCTGCTAAGTTTGGTCGGATCCCAGAACGCGCTATCGAAGCGTCTTAGGTTTTGTGTGCAACCTTGTTGGAAGTCGCATTAGAAGTATAACTTCAAAAACCAGTTCGTGGAGTCCCTCCGCGAGGAAGAATTTATACTTCGAGTGTCACGCATTCACTCTCGCTCTGTGCTTAATGTAAAATTAATTTAGTATTTTTTAGTTTATTTTTATGTACATAACTTATTTAGTTAGAAAAGGTTCTATGCTCATGTTGCCTAAATCAGAACTAGATGGCGCTGCTAAGTTTGGTCGAATCCTAGAAAGCGCTATAGAAGTGTTTTGGGTTTTGTATGGGTCACCCTATGGGGTAGCGTTAAACGCATAACGCAACCTTGTCGCTTATAGTCCGGTAACGCTGTCAGCAATCGTTAGACGATTACAACAGCATTTTAGTCCGTTCAAAAAAAAAAAGTTGGAAGTCTAGAAGTATAACTTCAAAAACAAAGTCAATGTTTTGGAATTTGATAAAGTGTAGCCTCTATGTACCTACTCCAGGCTTTGTTGATGATTGGCTATGATGAAAAGGATCCATGGAATTTTTGGGCGGGCGGTTTTTAGGGGGTGGGGGGTTTCAAAATTTATTATGTTATCATTTCACACTGGCAATTCATAGGCAATTCCACTCACGGTGTTGTATGGTGCTAATCGCGCCATTTTATTTTATGTCTACTAACTTACCACATTCAGCGTTATTTTCTTTTCTTGAGCATCAGATATTTTAAAATAACTAAAATCCAATATTATATCTTGATACTTTTGCTGGGATTCCTTAGTTTCCAGTCTGTAAAATAAATTAACATTATTATGAAATCAATTAGTGTAGATAGGTATAATTTGTACCCACTAGGTTTATTAGTTTTGTGTTTAGATGTAACTAATGTGCAACCTTAGACTCTAAGGTCATACATATACTCCTAAGGCTTAGAATATAATAACAATATGGGAATTTACAAATCACCACCTTACTGCCAAGCATAATAGTAGGTACCTAATGATAATATAAAAGGCCATTCGTTTTAAAACATTAGCAATGTCCAAATAACTGAAAACAAATAGTGGATAGTTTATTAGTAGCTGTAGTACATTATCAAGTTAAAGACATTATAGAAATACCTTGATATCAATAACATTACACTTTGCGGTAAGGCTGTATACAGTGTATACCTATGACTAAAAACAAAGGGATTGATGTAACTATAATTTCTGTGTATAATTTCTACTTTTCAGGTAGGTAAGTGTATTATAATATGTTTAATATATTTTTTATATTTATAAAATAAATGCGGGTAAATAGGTAAGTATAAGTACATACTCTATTACCAATCTAGTTCCCATAGTAGTACCTACAACCTTTGCTTAGTTTGGGACTACAGAGTGTTGTGTGTAATGTCCATGAATATTTATTTATTAGGTGCATCATTTAGCAGGCATGAGACAAGGTAGGTAGGTAGGCCTACGTAAATAAAGGGTAGGTGTTACTTACAAATATAACAGTGGTAAATGATCTTTCAATCTTAGTATTTCAGCAATAATAGCATTGCCATGGGAAACCAATTTCAACAGGTTTTGAGCGCAGATATTATCCTCAGACATGAACTCTTTCATTCTAGAGGCTTAGCACCAAGTTTAGGTGACTCAGTAGATTGGGATGCTGTTTGTGAAACCTAGAACCAAGTTAGAATAGAGCAGAGCTAGAATATATAGAATGGCTACCCTAACACCACAATAATTTGACTCAGACCAGATCCTCTGCCTTACCGCGAAACTAAAGAGTGCGGTTTTTCTATGACCTTTATCCTAGCCACCATAGAAAAAGAATACTCACTCTTCTAGCCACCGACTTCAGATTAATATTGTCTTTGTACAAGATGTTTATTTGCATAAAATAAGTGTATTTGTATTTCCTGTAAACAAAACGACGAGTGCTATTATTAAGAACTTACAAATGCGGCGGACACCTATGTGTGCGTTTTATGTATGTATAGTGAATACATGCATTGGCTTCGTGCTGTCCATTGCGATCGTTCGTCTGTGGATTTCACTCTGTCCATTGCATAGAGTAAGGGAAAAAAGAAGATTTAGATTTAGATTCCTAGGTTCATGGTCCATTGTGATGTGATTGTGATCCTTCGTCTGTGGTCTTGCGTAAATGATATGTCAAGTCAAGTCTTCGTCAAGTCGGCTGTCGTGCGTTCTAAAGGTTAGACCGCACTAGGGCGGAACTGCACTACAGCGGAGCGTCGCGCCAATTAGCTTCTATATTCTTTCCAAGTAAATGTACTAGCCATACCGCACTAAGCGGCAACGGAACTGCACTGCAGCGGAGCGTCGCGACAGAGTTGGGCAACTAGGCAAAGTTGACGCGCTCGCGACGCGCAGTTCCGCTGCCGCTAAGTGCGTTATAGTAAGCGGCGCGTCCGCGACAGTTGCGAGGCATCCATCTATATTATACTAGCTGTAGCGCCCGCGGCTTTGCCCGCGTGGTAGGTACTCAGTAATAAAGCAACACATAAACTATGCTTCCTGTTAACTTTATAGCGAGATCTTAAGTAGGTACCTACTACCTACTTACCTACCTACCCACTTACCTACCTACCCACTTAGCTACTTCTTTAAATGTGGCTTCAGAGGCTGGTATTTTTTACCTAGGTACGCTATCTCCCTTCCTACTTACACCTTTCGTAGGTATTTTATTTTTTTGTAAGGACATGCTAGGTACCTACCTAAGCTTGAAACAAACCAATTTTTCCATACAAACTTTAACAACTAATAGCACAGCGAATTAGTGTTGAGCTAGCTTTTCTAAATACAGATCTTATTTATTTAGTTTGATGAATATAGGTACATGCCAATTTTGGTATTTATAACTTCAAGGAATACGATTTTGCATACTAACGTTGAGGCCCAGTTTGACCCAGTCAGGGGTTAAAATTCCCGTCTTAGCGGGTGCCTATGCCATGTAAAGAAAGTACATTCCAAATTTTAGCCCTAGCTTTAGCGGTCTGGCCTGGAATGTGATAGGTAAGTCAGGTCCCTCTTCTTTTATATATATATACCGTTCACACCAATTTCATCCATCGCGTTCAGTGGTTGCCAACCGACTGAGAGATAAAATGCCGCGCTGCTGCAGTTCTAGTGCGTTAAACCGAGCTACATTGAAAATGACGCGACGCTCCGCTGCAGTGCAGTTCCGCCCTAGTGCGGTCTAACCTTAAAGAGAAAATGGTGGATTTTCCCTCCAAAACCGGAATCGAATTTTGACATTCAGAAAAACCACTTTACACACATTTATTCCAATGGCTCACACTTTATGTTACGACCTAAGTATTATTGGTTAAAATTCCACCAAAATTAAACAACAATACTCATAATAACACAAGAAAAACTATTAAAATTAAAATGCTGTTTTAAAAAATGTCATAATTTGAATGGTTTCATGCAGGTAGACATACATATAACGCAACATAAATGTAGGCCATTTTGTATTTGGGATGTAGGTTGAAATAAGGCTGGCCAAATATGTTCTCTTCTCTGCGTCATCGGTCGGTCCGTCCGTCACTTCCGTCAATCAGTACATATAGATGTTCGGTGGTCAGTACCAATAGATGTTCGGTGGTCAGTACTCGGTGATTGGTCGCGCTCGCAAGGCGCACAGTGTTGTTGTTGCCGTTGTTGTGCGCATTGTTTCATCCCAGGAAAATATTTTTTTTTTGTTTTGCGCATAAATGAATATAATAAAGCTATAGCTAATATAACGTACCTCACAGAAAAAAATACTCTGTCTACCTATTACGCAGGTGTAGCTTTGTATGCTGCTGCCTTTCATACACTAACGAGGTATTATTGGGATAGAAATTAACTCCTAAAATGACATCCTTATTTAGTTATGAAACTCTGGTGCACGCAGTCGCTGGCGCAACGGTACGTACCTACCTACCTACCTCCTAGATACATTTCTTATTTAAATTAATTTTGATTGTTGCTTTTATGAGGATATTTGAAATTAATATTTGTCTTCACTTTGTTGGCCAGCGATCTTTGGACCCACAAATTAATTCAAGCTAAAAGTAATTACTAGATACCTGCTAAAAGTAGGTGTATGTTATGTATAGGTTACATACACTCATCAGTAGATACAGGTCGTAGATATAAATTAAAGATGAAATAATTACTTAGATATGTACATAAAAAATCCCATTCAATGTGCTCAACATTATTATAATTATTTTAAGAAGCCATCTACATACTAAATGCATCTCTAAAAAAAAAGTTCTTTTGTTGGGCTAGCAAATCCACCAAAGAACCTGTGTGGATTGCATGTAAAGATAAACGATTTGTTATGCTTTGCGTTTCCACCACAGCAAAACATGTTTCACAATCCTTGCAAAATCATATATTTTTTGTTATCCAGCTAGATCGATTAACCTTGTAAGTGTCACAGAACAGAAACACACCCTCACACCACACACCCTAGCGCACTTACCCACCCTCCCATACTCACCCACTCTCACATATTCACCCACACACCCTGCTTATTATTATACTGTAACATTCCATGTATATGGAAGAGCGGGTCCTTCCAACACAAGTATTTTTTCCTTACAGGAAGGTCCCAACCTTGTTAAAATTGGTTGTACATCTTGTTACAGAAATAAAGAATAAGCCATCTAGTACCCATAGTACAAGCTTTGCTTAGTTTGGGACTAGAAGGCGTTGTGTTAAATGTCCGTGAATATAAAAAAAAAAAGATATTTTGATTTAGATTTTTGATTTGAACGACATAATTCATACAAGAAATCCTTACAAACAATTTGCACAAGATTCTGATATGTGAAACATGCACAAGAAACAACAGAAATGCAATTAGATATCTTCACAGAGTTGTGGAAACCCTACAGCTACAGCTTAAACTAAAATGCATATAATGTTAATTTATTTACTTTGATTTCAGGGCAGCATAGTGGGTATGACAGTATTCTACCCCTTGGACACGTTAAGATCAAGACTACAAGGTAGGTACCTATACTATGGTCTAAGACTTACTAAGACTGTTTGGTGAGTTTCAGATAAATTCTAACATTAAATTCTTGTCCACAGTTGAAGATTCAAAGAAGCTTGAAGGATCCTCATGGGAAGTTCTTTTAAAATTGGCTAACGAGGAAGGAGTTGATGCATTGTACCGTGGCTTGACACCAGTTTTGCAATCACTTTCTGTCTCTAACTTTGTATATTTCTACACATTTCATGCTTTGAGACGGACTGCTGTGAAGTCATCAGCAATTCAAGATTTAATGTTTGGTATCGTTGCTGGTAGCTTTAATGTTATTCTTACCTCCCCACTTTGGGTGGTGAATACTAGAATGAAGTTTGATAAGAACCGCTACAGCAGCCTTCTGAGGGGTTTGGTAGAAGTTGCCAAGAAAGAAGGTGCAAAAGGGCTTTGGTCCGGAACTATTCCATCTTTGTTACTTGTGTCAAATCCAGCTATCCAATTCATGGTATATGAATCAATTAAACGAAATGTAACTGCTAAAGGTACTTTTGACACGTACACTGCATTTTTGACTGGGGCCCTAGCAAAAGCAGTAGCGACAACATTGACATATCCAATACAACTGATCCAGGCGAGACTGCGCGCCGGTACCAGCATGAAACCGTTGTTGAAAGATGTTAAAACAAACCCATTAATCATGTTTAGAGGCCTAGAAGCTAAACTCTTACAGACCGTAATGACTGCCGCTTTGATGTTCATTATTTACGAGAAAATTGTGCGTTTAGTACTAACTATTATGAGAGTTAGAATGGCTAGGCGTAATTAAATATTCTTGCTGAAATATCGTTGATATCATCACGCTTTTATTAAGATACACCTACCCATATCAGGTATGTAGATACCTGTTTAGTTAGTTATTAAAATTATCTTTGCCATGACATTGTATCTAATTAGATATTTTACAGTAGGTTTATATTGTTTAGTTAGCTAATGCAATAAAACAAAAAGAAAAATAATTATGTTCATAAGTACCTAGTTCAATTTATTTATTTTGAATCGTCTGTTATAATTTGTAATATTTGTATGCAATCTATTGTGATCTCTAAGAATTCAAATTAGTTTATAAAATAATGTAGCTACCTAATGATCACGTCATTGTGTGTTAAGTATTGGATGTCTGTGACCTTGTTTGCATAAATCTACATCATACTAGTAGTAACATTGAAGTCAAATTGTGTAAATATTACCTTTAGCCTTGCTATGGAGTCGTTTTCCTAATCTTGATGACTCTGCGCCCGCACTGCAGCTGATGAGTTGGTACCCGACTGAGACGCAAGTGCGGGGTGGATTCCCCTCAGTGAACCAGTTTCATTGATCAATAGCAGAATACAAATAACCCAGTTTTTTTACAATATTTATTATTTGCGTTTGTATTATCTTGTACAAATTATAGCAGTGAGATTTTTAATTTTTTGTGAGACTTGTTTTGAATTTAGTCCATGTTGGTATTTGGGAAATGGTGATGGATATGGTGTTACGCAATAAACATTGTGATATTAGTTATTTCTTAATACTATTTATGATTTTGTTTTCATTGTGAATATTTTGTTGTTAGTTTCATTGTACCACAATTATTATTATTGGTGTGAATTGCAATACTTGTATTTATAAAATAGTGTGTAATGAAATAAACAATGATTGATTGCTCTATGCAATCATGCGCATTCTATTCTTATTCCGGTATCTTAGGAGGGTGTTAAATAAAATAATTACTTACTTAAAACACTTCGTTGTTTATTCCTTTTCAATTTACATTACAATAACATTCTTGATTTGAGCTAGTTTCATGTCTTCCGATGTTCTTATAACAACTTTAGTATATTCTTGGACGAGGTTGTTTAATTCGTCGTAAATCTGAAACAAAACAAAACACTGTTAGCTTGATTGTTTTACCATTATATAGCGTATCCGAATTTTACTATACGGTAAGACTGGGTTCATACGGCATTGTCCTGCACGTTTTTTTGCAGTATACGTTTTAACGAATAAATAGTAGCACATACATTGTACATGGAACCATTCACATGGCGTTTGTACTGCAAAAAGTCGTACACCGTTTAAACGTTTTAAACGAATACCTACTCAACGGACTTGTCAAGCAAATCGAATGAACTTTAACGTATTCGGCTTGCAGTGGCATATGGTTAGCTCTGTCTCGCTACGACTATTCGTATTTTACACGAACAAAAATCTACCGTGTGAACACCCGGGTGAATGTACGTTAAAAAAACGAATACATAAAAAACGTGCAGGACAATGCCGTGTGAACCCAACCTAACGCTGCAGCATTCAGCAAGCAAACTGTCGTCATTGACGCGCCGTGTGACTACTCTACGTTAGAGACAATTGTCAGATTTGGTATACGCGTAGTCCCTTTTTTCGGTGCAGTACCAACAATGTTGGTACTGCACGGCATTGTTGGTACTGCACGGCATGTTTCAGCTAGAGCGGCGGCGGCGACAGCGTGCGCTGTAAGTGACGCAGTGCAGGGCGGACGTAAACACTGACCTGCTTGAGGTAGGAGTGGTGCGTGTGATGGTGCAGCTCCGCCAGTAGGTCTGCAAGGTGCAGCAGCGCGGTGCGCGGCACTGCACCGTGCGGCGTTAGCGTGCGCAGTGCGTGACGCAGTGCAGGGCGGACGTAAACACTGACCTGCTTGAGGTAGGAGTAGTGCGTGTGATGGTGCAGCTCCGCCAGTAGGTAAGCGAGGTGCAGCGGCGCGGCGCGCGGCACTGCACCGTGCGGCGTTAGCGTGCGCAGTGCGTGACGCAGTGCAGGGCGGACGTAAACACTGACCTGCTTGAGGTAGGAGTGGTGCGTGTGATGGTGCAGCTCCGCCAGTAGGAGGTCTGCGAGGTGCAGCGGCGCGGCGCGCGGCACTGCACCGTGCGGCGTTAGAGTGCGCAGTGCGTGACGCAGTGCGGTGCAACACGCCGTGGCAGCCTCGCACGCACGTCCGCCGCTGAGTAACGCGCGAATGCAGCCGGCGCCGTCCACTTCCTGACGAAACAATACTCAAACTTAGACCCAAATTGTAGACATATCTTCTGGGGAAAAACTGAGGGTAGGTATTCCCAGAATGTCATTTAGTCACGAAAGTAGCCAAAGAAAAAATCAAAACGTACCAAGTATCTTTGTAAAAACCAGTGAGGCAGGAATTGTCCCGTGCTTATGGCTCGCTTTGTAACCGCTAACAATGTCTCAGGATCCGCATCTTTCAAGTTTTTGTGGAGATGGTTAAAGTCTATGTTCTCACTCTCTGTAATAAAAGAAATTGGTAAACATAATGGCAATCGGTAATTTTTACCAGTGTGTACTTATTTAACCCAAAGCGAGTGCAACCACCAACACGTGTTGCCCGCTTTCCGCGCAATCACCTGCGTATGTCCCTCACACCTTTAAATTTGCAGGTAGCGGACCGACTTACGTAGTTTACCTATAACAAACATACAACGCCAATCTGCCCGATATGACATTCAGATCTTCGTTCGCTTCGCTCACTAAAGTATTCTCTTGAAATTCACATGTACCTATAACCATTTCTCTGTATCAGTAGCCGTCGTCTCAGTAGTTTAGTCACACAGCAATTTTTTCAATAAATCCGGCTAACAAACAAGACCCTCTAACCCTAAACGCAAACAACCATAAGCTCGATAAGTTGAACAAATAGCACATTCGTAATGTTTGCTTAGGCTGCCAAAGATGTACGAGGATAGTGCTGCAAAAAAACATATTGTCTAAAAATGTTCATTATTGGGTCTCATAAAAATAGTGAACGGTGCATGCGGTCTGTGGACAGCCTTACTTAGTAGTGCTTGCTGAACCGGATCCAACGAGTCTGGGTCTTCGGCACGAAGCTCTGCCGCCAATTCTTCTGGACCGATCACCTGTTCAAACAAAAAACGAATTTAAATCACTTTATGACGTGTAGTTTTTTGGCCCTCGTAAGTTAACATTTTAGAATTATGAAATAGAATTAGAATTCGGGAGCAAACATTCTAGACGATCTCTATGAAGGCTCTGGTAAAAGGCGTTGGTTGAAGTACCTAATGATATCGGTGTTTGCGAAAGGGCCATTCTCTAATTTCTCATACTCAATGTTGAAATGCAGTGCAGAAACAGAGTACCCACAGACGACGGCCCGCATCGACGACGACGACGAGTCTTCTTACTCTCGGTTGGGAGAAGTGATGGGCCCCGACTAATATCTTTACCCAGGTTGTCTGCGCCAGGGGTAACTAGCCCTGGGTCCCGAGGCTTCGCCTTGTGAGGCGGTGCTCCTCTTAAAACTACATGATCAGCTTAAAATATTTTTTTTTATACGGAACGTAGGTGTAGGATTGTCTGTGGTGATAGGAGCAGAAAGGAACGGATAATTGTAAAATGGCGAATGGGTGACTAGTCGTATTTGTTTCAAGTAATTTTGTATTTTTGCAATCTGCGAAATAAAACGCTGCATTGAACAAGGAAAAGTTTATTATTTCATATCCCGGCCCACACATATATATATTTAATATATACATATCTTATTATACGTACTTAATACTAATACACACATGAACAAAATGTATGTACAGTGCAATCAAAAAGAAAAGATAACAATAAAATAGCAATAATAATAATTACGCCCGCATCGACAAATTTGCTTCATGTGCTCTCTAGTGGATTTAGCAGGTGCCAAATAACACCGCAATACAGGTCATTCAACCACCTTCAGCACGATGTCGCAAAATTCAATTTATGAATGGCTAATTCTGTCACTTACCATACAAACCTGTCGCTAAGACGGTATCGCTCGAATCTCGTAGTACTGTTTGTTTACCATTCATAAATTGAATTTTGCGACATCGTGGTGAAGGTGGGTGAATGACCTGTATTGCGGTGTTATTTGGCACCTACTAACTATAGTAGGTGCCAAATAACACCGCAATACCTGCAGGTGACGTGACTCGGCGGAGCACGCGGGCCGTGCGAGGAAGGCGTGCTCGGGCCGCGCCAGCCGCAGGCACGTGAGCGCAGCCGCCAGCCAGCGGCGCCGCGCTAAAACACCCTCGGGGCCCGCAGCCGCGCACCGGGCCGCACGCTCGTACATCACTGCCGCCGCTGGAAACATAAATACCGAGCTACATATAGCGTTTTTAGCGTCGCGTTGCATTAGTTATAGAACCGCGCGATAATGCGACGCTTTTAACGCTACAACGCGCTCCTAAAGAACGCTTTAACGTGAAGTATGTTTGACTAGGTCTTTAGTTATATTCTGAAAATCGGAAAGACGACACATGAAACACAAATAAATAAATGGCGTATCACTCACCCTTCCTGTAATGTTGTCGGTTGACGTGCAGTGCGTATAGGAAGTCGTAGTAAGGGTTGTGCGTGTGAGGCTCGTGTAGTTTGGCTCGTTGTGCCGCGGCTCGCTCCGCTTCGCCCGAGAGCGCGCCGCACGATACCAGCGCTCCTAACTCGCCGCGTGAACCTAACATAATACAGTTTAAATATAACTCAATAATATGCACCCTCAAAAATTTATTCTATCTTAAATGACTCGAAAAAGATGATTTGACTCGTTCGCTTGCGGGGCGATGTTGGATGAAACTATATTAAGGCGTATGTAGGCCTTAACACCAATGCGATAAATTAAAGTGACAATTTTTTGGTTAGAAAACTTGTTTGGATCAATGAGATATTTTTACTGAATCTTTGCATTGTTATTCTCTCGACCCTGAAGCTCTGCAATTTTACATAATTACATTTAGTAGTTATATTATATCTTCAAAAATGTTGAAATGTGCGAGCGAGAGAGTGGTCTGCCTTATATACATACGCCTGAGCCGGCTCGTCATATGGCGTGACAGTGTAGCTCACCGAGTGTAGTGAGTAGTGTGGAGGCAGCGGCGGCGCGGGCGTGCGGCGCGGGGTTCGCCGCCGCCGCACTCAGTGCTCGCTGAGTGCGGCCGCCTGATAAGTGCCATTTGAACACTAGCCACTGGAACATGGACTGTAACAACGCAATTATGGCATAAAAAAAACGAGTAAGAATCCTATCTATCTAAGCTAGTTTCCTCTCAAGTTAATGTCCGTTTAAGCGTTGGCGCACACCTGACGACAAGACGTCGTTGTCGTGTCCGTAGGGACATGAAGATAAATATTCTTTTAAAAAGCATGCTGTTAAAAGAGGTTTTTCGTTATTTTTTTCTTCATAAGCTGTTTTTGTTTGTAACTTTTATACCGTTTTGCTTTAGTTATAACTGAAATAGCTTTTAAGAAAAAGCATATTGTAACGAAAAAGATCTTAAAAAACTTGCTTTTCAAAAAAAATATTAATTTTCTCTCCCTAGCCACACGACGCGACGTCTTGCCTTCTGATGTAGTTTGACGCTAAAAGCACTCGTATTTTTGTAATATATTTTTTCATATACAATAACTATGTATTAGGGAATACCGGATTATAACCTGAACCTAGTATAAACTAAAGAATTAGTAGTGTACATGTACAAATCACTTACCAAATTAGGATCTTCCTTGTCCGCTATACTGATTGCCGTTTCAGCTAGACGAACCACACAAGCACCAGCGTCGTGGATTTCAAACAGCTTTATGACCTGTAGAATGTAGTATTAACAAAATTAACAAAAAATAATTCTCTGAAATCTAAAATGGTGAAGCATCGTAGTGAAACAAGGGGAGGGAAGACCCTCACACAACAATGTACTCAATTTACAATGTAATGTTTTTATTCTTTGTCATGGCTAATTAAGTGAATATTATTTCTGCTAACCTTCATATAATAAAGCACTAAAGCTTGATGCTGTGTGAGCCTCTCTTCAGGGGGCGCCACCATTTGCCGTAAGAAAGGTTCCGTGCTGACGCCCTTAGCCGCTTTGCAGAAAGCGGTGTATGCGTTTTCAGAATCGTCGAGATCTAGTAGTGCCAGTCCGAGGATAAACTGACCTGTGTGAAATAAGGTTCATTTTTCAATAGTCAAAGTCCATCTAAAAACTAATAACTATTGAGTATGGATGAAAAACTCACGTGAACAAGAGTTCCACTCGCACCAAGGCTCCAGCATGACCACATAGCTCTGAACTAGTCTCGGTTGATTGATAGTAGCCAGCCACCAACCGAACTCAAATCCACCTGTCACCGCCCATCTGATATATCTATAGGAGCTTATTGTTGAACATGCGAGCGAAGGAAGGTCTTAATAATAACTAGGGCGAATCGGTGTTTTTTGTTAGAATTAGAATATACTAACTTTCAAACCACTTATCCGATCTGCATAGAATTTGGTAGGTCGACAGATCAGCCCACTAGGTGGGGTCCACAATGTATGTATGTATGTATGTTTGTTACTCTTTCACGCAAAAACTACTGCTCCGATTTGGATGAAACTTGGAATTTATGTTGTCCGTGACCTGGATTAACACGTTAGCTACTTTTTATCCCGGAAAATCAACGGGATCCAACGGGGCGCGAACGAAGTCGCGGGTAGAAACTAGTGATTAATCTATGAATATATAAAACTCCTTTGAAGCTGACTGAGAATCATCGCACAAAGTCCTAGAGGTATGGAATTTGGAGGGTAGTATCCTTACATAGTGTAGGGGTGCACTAAGAAGGAATTTTGAAAAGTCACACTCCAAAGGGTCTAGACTAGAACGCGAGCAACGCCGCGGGAGACAGCTAGTAAAGGATACAGTTGATGCGAGAGATGGTAAGCCAGCAGCGGCAGCGCCTGATGCCACGAGGTTGGCGCGTGCGCGTGCGCGAGCTGTACTCTAGCACGCTTCCCTCCCGCGCCCCGCGCATACCCCTGCACTACCCCCTCAGACCCGTTGTACATTGTACCGGAGCTCGCTTCTGCGCCCAGAGCGGATAGCTTTAGCCGGAACGCTTCTGCTGACCCGGTTGTACTGTAACGTTAATACATCCGGTTGGTTTTACAATAAATAAATATTCTTGGACATTACACATAACGCTCTCTAGTCCCAAACTAAGCAGAGCTTGTACTATGGAAACTAGATTGCTGATATAATACTTATATACTTATATACATAGTAACACCCAGACACAGAACAAACATCTATGTTTGCCACACACAAATGTTTGTTCTCGGTGGGGATCGAACCCACGACCCACAGCACAGAAGGCAGAGCTACTACCGACTGAGCCATGACGCCTGTCAATGTCAGTGAAAGTGATGCTTTTTTTATTTTGTTCAAAAGTTGTAAATGACAGTAAGCTGCTGTGTTACTGATGATGTACTCACGGCCGATGCAGTAAGGCAGCTCTCAGCCACAGCAGTGCTCGATACGCTTGCCAGTGTACCGCGCAATGTCCCGCGCCGGGCACGCCCCCAGCGCCCCTCCACACACCTAACGCTGCCAAAGCACCGCGCACTACACGACACCTAACAAACAAACAATAGGTAATAGTACATTACTGCAGCGGCCCGCAACAGAGGCAATGAGGGAAGAACGTGTAAATGTGGGCCGAGTCGAAGACGAGGCACACATACGTGAGTACTTTTCTCAAATAATGCGAGAAATATAAACTTAGTATCTAGGCAAAACTTTTGAAAATACATTTTTCAAAACCAATAACGAACAACGAAGTTACAGTGTTCATTTGTTATTTTTTTTCAATAATCAGCTTTCTAGTTGAAAGCCTGTTTGAAATTTGAATAAAACCTTTGATAAGTTACCTCCTCGGTTGCCATGTTATGGAGCAAAAGATCGTTCCATTTTTAAATTACACGCCAGCAATGGATTTTCATACATTTTTATCTGGTCGCTAAACACGCCAGCAATGGATTTTCATACATTTTTATTTGGCCGCTGCTCGCATGTATTTGGCCAGTACTGCATTTTCGATTTATCTCGAAGAAGGTTGCCAAATAATGCTTTAATTTCCAAGCATGTTTGAGAAAAGCACATCTATTCAAACGCCACGCCACGACCTGGCCGATGAAAACAGCTGCGCCCCGAGACTCAGGGATTGTAGTGCGAGTAGATGCCAGACAGATGGGTCATACACCCGTTAATAGGTTTATTTATTTATTTATTTAGTTATTTATTTATTTATTTATTTATTTATTTATTTATTTATTTATTTATTTATTTATTTACTTATTTATTTATTTATTTATTTATTTATTTATTTATTTATTTATTTATTAACGATTAGATAGTGTGAGAAACCCTTTAAATTTTTTCAACTTACCTCATCTCAGCCATTTGTCGTATCGATTCAGTTATGACTGCGACTCCCAAATCACTAGCGAACAGACTTTCGTACTCATCCATCAAACCGGCGTCATTTTCTTCATCTTCCTCTATAAACAACAAAAATACGTATTAGTATCAACAGGCGAGCGTCACAGTAAAATTTGTTTCTAAGAAATTGTCTACAAAACGCTGTAGTGTGGGTATTGTGATAAAGATAATCTGAAAAGACAATGCTGGAACTGCAACTGTCGATTATTGCATAAACTAATAAACTGAGTACTTACTCGTCCTCTTCGGAAACTCTGGCACGTCCAATCTAAGAGCGTCATTTAGTTCCAAGACAGCGTTTTGCAAATCTTTAATTGGTTCGAGGATTGATTTGAGCTCATCTATTTGCTGCGGTGATAATGTCTAGAACAAGTAATACTCAAACGCTTATTTAACGACCGGTTTTAAAATCTGCGAGGCACATTAATTATCCGATACATCGATACGTAATTTTGGACAGGTCGCGCGTGAGTTTGATTGTTAATATAAAATATCTAATATTTCTCTCTTGTTGAATATTAATTTCGGGCGGCACTTGCCGTGCAGTGAAACTAACTCAACTTATATTGCGCCTTCATTCTACGTAGGTACATAAAGAGTTAGGCGCGCTTCACGTCAAATGCCCGCAAAAAGGCAAGCGTCCACAGGCCCGCCTCGCACGCATCGGACGCATCGCACGCAACGGATTTTATTTTGCCTTGTATAAAAACTCATACAACTGCATCCACTGTTCCGCACCGTACGGACGATTTTTTATAAAAGGCAAACTAAATTCCGTTGCGTGCGATGCGTCCGATGCATGCGATGCGGCCTGTGGACGCTAGCCATTACGCTCACTTTTGTTCGACCCCCTCTTCCTCCCTCCCTCCATGGACGCTCCCAAAGTGGTCCATGAAAAAAATTGATTTGTAACAAGCGGCACTAAGCTCGTTCTAAGGCTGGGTTCACACGGCATTGTCCTGCACGTTTTTTATGTATTCGTTTTTTTAACGTATATTCACCCGGATGTTTACACGGTAGATTTTCGTTCGTGTAAAATACGAATAGCCGCAGTATTCACACAGTTGTCACAGTGAGTAGAAAACCGTATGAACGTCGTGCCGTGTGAACTAGACCGAACTACACCATGTGCCACTGCAAACCGAATACGTTAAAGTTAATTCGGTTCGCTTGACAAGTCCGTTGAGTATTCGATTAAACGTACAAACGATGTACGACTTTTTGCAGTACAAACGCCATGTGAATGGTTCCATGTACAATGTATGTGCCACTATTTATTCGTTAAAACGTATGCAAAAAAGCGTGCAGGACAATGCCGTGTGAACCCAGCCCGTGACGCGCCCCCTCTCGCCTGTAGTGGTAGTGTAGGTACGTACGGTATGGTGCGGCGGCGGCGACTGCAGTAGATGCAGCAGGCGCGGCAGCAGGCGATGCTGCGGCGCGGCGCACGCGAAGAGGCGCCGCTCCAGCTCCCCCGCGCCCCCCGCGCCCACCGCACGCTCCCACCGCGCCCCCGCCACTACAACACGAACCGCCTCCGATGATAGCTCGCCCGTCTCACCAGCGCCTGCATATACATTGCCCGGTCACAAAATGGATCTGCCCAGACAAACTGTCATTTGCGCGCAGTGTAACTCAAAAATCATCTAAGGGCTTGTACGCAAAACTGCGATGCGACGTCGCATCGTAAAAATCTGCGAGCACGCACGACGCATCTTTCTGCGATGCGATTAGGAGATACGTACAGGAAAAAGAAACAAAGAAGACTTGCGAATCAATTCGCAAGTTCTTGCGATGCGTCGTGCGTGTTCGCAGATTTTTACGATGCGACGTCGCATCGCAGTTTTGTGTACAAGCCCTAACTACGAATGACAAGTGTTTCGTGTTTTTAGTGTTTCCGATTAACTTTCTTTCTTAATAGAAAATACACTAATGTGAAGATCTTTAATTTCTTTGGAAAAAAAAAATAAGTGCTCAAAGACTTTAGCAGAAATATATTGCGGTTTCGCCTTTTGTCCTCCAAACATAAATCAAAACAAAAGTTAAATCGTTTAAATAATTAAAATTTGCTTTCACCAATTCCAGAATCCAGCAGAGATAATTCAGGAGACAGCATCATTCGTTCCAGCGGTTCCAGTTCAGTGATCAGTGATATACCGGCGCGACGTACTACAGCGCACCACCATCCGTTTTCTGCGTCGCAGCCCTACACAAAACATATCATGAAAAGAACTGTTGTGCGTGTAAACCTTCATTGGGGACTACTACTTTACCTCCTTGGAAACCATAAGACCGAGTGGTTTCTGTAGACTTTCCATGTACTGCATGCACCAACTGTATAGCTCCGACCAGCATCTATACATAAAGGAAATATTAAAATTTATTTTAGCTCTTTTTCAAATAGATTCAGTAAATTGTAAATGTCACGAGTATCTCGTGTTGCTAACGACTCTTTACAAATATAACAACAGTTCAACAAACGACCTAAAATATTGACGACGATTTTTTAAATAAAAACGGGGTTTTTTACCACGATTTGTGAATCACGGTTTCTTTGTAATAGGCCTCTTAATGTTTGAAAATTTGAAATTTGGAAAAGACAGCCGTAATTTCAACCATGGCTTCCTGTTGGCCAAAGGGTAATACCATGGGACTGCGGTCAGACCGACGCAAGTGCAAATCCAAGACGACATTATAAGCTTTTTGCAACTTTTTACTTTTTTACTCGTGCGAAGCCGGGGCGGGTCGCTAGTTGTTTATAATCATGACAGTTTCAAAGGATTGCCTTACTTATGCATAAGATGCGCTTGGTCCGGCGACGCCGTGCGAGCTGTAAGTTGCCTAAGGCGAGCTTGAACTGCATTCATAGCGGAGTCCCCTAGATCCACCTCTATATTCAACTCGTTGCTGCCCCATGTGCGGTTGTAAATCTGAATTCAATACAATAAAATTGGTTGGACCAATCGAATTCACCTGAATACATTTTATAAAATAATCAGCTCTAAGGATGGCGTTACTCGACCTGTCGAGGAATAACTTTGGCTGTCGATATTTAGGATCATTGATTCATGAATTAAACAACGTTTAATATTTATTAATATCGTTGGAATTAAATGACAAAATAGTGCAGTGTGGAAAGGGGTTACTTTGAACCCTGGAACCCTGGACGTAGGGGTCATAATTCCACGCTTTTACAATTACAAAACACATGCATGCTTATCGTTAAAAAATACTTACTGCGAGTGCTTTTCTTATAACAGCGGGCGGGAACAATGCCGGTGCGATCAACCTATCGCGATACTGCTGATGGTTACTGAGCTGTGGTAAAGGCGGTGCACCCTCTCGACTAGCTACCGCACGCCACATTGCTTCTGCACCTACCACGCTACCTAGAATAGAATAATTGTAGAATTAACTGTTCAACAGTCAACTCATATGATACTGTAAAATTACCAACTTCACGCCCTTATGTCGAACCTACAAACATTCATTCCGCGATTTTTTAGTCTCAGCCGTTTACTAAGCACCTGGAATTTACGAGGCATCATATTATTGCAGTAAGGAAGTACTAACTTGTTATAATAGTGTCACCGTCTGGCTGGCTCCATAACGCCCAAATTACGTTATTGCCGTCGCCGTAACCAATAGTATAGTCCAGAAGGTCAAGCTGAAATGTATTTTTTTATTTACACATATCCTAATGAAGATTACAAGTTTTTTTTCTTTCTAAAAATGGCTCTCTGGCTGGTAGTAATAAACTTATGAAAAGTTTCTCAAAGTGTACTTTAAACTCACCTGTGGTCCAAATATGCGGCTGATATGCGAAAACTTCACAATGCCGGCACCGCCATCTAGCATCCTCATGACTACAAATTCACATTCGTTCGGAAAGGAGAGGTATGCTATTAATATGACGCTCCCATCCGCTTCTGCTGTCTTCTGCAGCATGTGTCCATGAGCTGTAGTTACACATTTATTACATTGTGATACAAAGGTCATAAGAAGTTTGAAGTCTTAAGCTGACTATGGCGGCACCTACCCTTACAGTTCACATCTAATTTGTAACCTATTTTTGGCAAAATAAATAAATTTGAATTTGACCTGATGATGCAGTCGACGGTCGACATTTGCCCAAAAGAGACCTCGTCATTGACGTTTGTGGGCTTCGTAGTAATTTGCCTAATCAAACTTGTTGAATGGTTAGTTCAATATCTAAGCATTTTTTTTATAAAATTAAGTCTTATTGGTACATTCAAATAGATAGCTAATGTTCTAAGGAACTGCTAAGAAACTGAGCACTCATTCATATCAAAATTCTTTTATCGGCGTCACTGTCAATTGGCGCTGAAAATGGTTACTTTAAATCTTTCGCTATTTCTCACATAGCAGCTTCATAAAACTTACGTGGTGGTCTCGGCCTAACAATAGTCTGCGAGAGTGGTGTAGACACGGCTACGGGCGCTCCGCCCTCCTCCAGACTCCATGCGCGAAGGCAGGTGTCGCCGCAAACAGCTATTGCTAGCCCATTTGATAAGACCACACCATAGGTTTCTATACCGTCCGCGCTTTTGCCTCTGTGTAAATATTTTATGGACAAGAAAATTACGGTGTCTTTTGGGTAGGTAAGTTAAGTACATCACATATTTTCGTCATGAGAAATTGGGTGAGTTTCATTACAATTTGGGAAGAGGTGAAGTTAAGACAAAGTCCTCGTTGTTGAAACGAGACTGATTTTTTTTTAGAAATAATATACTTTTCTAATAAATTATCAACTTTAGTGACGGTTGACCCCGATTAAGTTTTAGCTTGAGTGACCTTTAACCTCACTTCACAAAGGTTTGTTTTGTTCCACTCCAGCACCATAAAACCTTACTACTCTATAAATAATTCCAACCACTATGAGATAACTCACCTCATTTGACGTGTGAATGGTTCATAGATACTCAAACTTTTTAATATGAAGGTTGCAACTCACCTCAGTGCCCCAGTTATTCCAGACAAGAATCTTGGCACAGTTGATTCTCTCTTTAGCAATGTAGTGACAGCT
The DNA here is from genome assembly GCA_947507515.1 of Eulithis testata. Taxonomy (NCBI): domain Eukaryota; kingdom Metazoa; phylum Arthropoda; class Insecta; order Lepidoptera; family Geometridae; genus Eulithis; species Eulithis testata. Next base: position 6,307,679 of record OX382205.1, read on the forward strand.
GATCCTGTGACCGGTAGCTTTACTAACAAAACACCTCCTTCTCCACTATGGCCGAATGCAAGAGCAAATACAGCTTCACCATTGTCCCGTAAAAGTGATGCACATGTGTGTGCTACACCAGCGTCTGTAAATCATCAATATATAGAAAACTCTTTTGAAGCTGACTTAGAATCAACGCACAGCCTAAACCATAAGTCCTACAGGTATGAAATTTGAAGGTAGTATCCTTATGTAGTGTAGGGGTGCACTAAGAAAGGAATTTTGAAAAGTCACACTCTAATGGGTCTAGAACGCGAGCAACGCCGCGGGCGACGGCTAGTAGAACATAATTAAAATTTCAACTCTGTCAACAAAACCTAATTCTTAGACATTTGCATCTAGGTAAAGACTATTAAGTCATAACATAATTTGTATGGCAATGTATTTGGTGAAATATGTGAAACCTACTAAGTATATCATAAGAAGTTGTAACCATATTTCATTTCAGAAAGATCATTTTATGCATAGATCAGAAACTTACTGGCATTTGAATACTGATTGAGTATGAAATAGTTATTAGGGTTGTTCACAGAAGTGGTGTCTTGGAATACTGATGGTGATGTGCTGCTAAGTGATCCAAATGTTGACTGGAAAAGTAAAAAAATTATGTGTTGAAATGAAACACACAGTATTTAAACGTTTTTTTTTAATTAGTAGCTTGGTCATTATATTCATCATGAGACTGTGAGGTTTGAAATTATCTCTTTGGTCAGAGATGAAAAATAAATAGGTAGTATAAAACAACCAAAAATAACTATGTATTGAGTCATGAAAGTACCTACCTAATAAATCATATTTATAAAAGCTTATCCTATTACCTTTTTATCCAATGTAGATGGATGAGGGAATATTAATCTGTGTACAGATGAAACGGTTGCTGCTAATATGACAACATGTTGGGAAACAGTTCTTTCATAAATAGTAATATTATTCAGTGGAGGAGTCCCAGGAGCAACTTTGCATCTTAAATTGGATCCTGATAGGTTTAGATCTAAGGATGCTTCAGAAAGTTCAATCCCATCTGAAGTAGTTTGCCTAAAACATAATTTTAAGTTATTATGAGAACTTAGCGTAGTCTTCGGTATTTAATTTATTAATTTGACTAGGTTTATTTACCAATAGATGAACCGATTTCTTGTGTATATCTTTTTGGAATCTTTATACCAATAACCACCAGCTTTTGATGGAAGTTTGATATCTTGTAAAGTACTGTGGGTACCGCCTGAAAGTATATAAAAATGAGAGAAAATGCTACAAATTTGCATAAGGTAGTTACTTCGTGCTCGATTAGAAAACGATACGTAGTATTTACCTGTATTCAGCACAATTTCTTTCCATTTCTCTGGAATGTTATGATTCGGAGCAATTTCTTTGAAGGTTACTGGCATGGCGTCGAGGAACTCCATATCTTTAGCCACAAAACCACGAATATTTAACTATGCAATGTTTATTCTTATTCTTCGATGTAATCAACCATAGAAAGAGTTCTGTAAAATATTATGATAATGATAGTAAAGTAAACAAAGCATCACACATCGAACCGGACGGTTAATTTTTTATAGGTTAAACTTCAAAACTAAATAATTTAAATGTCTTGTCATGTTTATGTCAACTGGTCAAGAACAAGGTAGCTAGAACGAAATATATATTCTACAGACGAATTTTACATAAATATTTGTACGAAATATATACATATACGTACTGTATGTATACCTGTATACATTAAGCTTGGTTAACATAATAATATAGAACCCTTCACAGGTACCAATATTTACCAGATTCTAATAAGGTTTATTATTACATTTTATTGTTTATTTTTTACTTGCTTAGAACTCATTTATTAGTCTGTCTGTGGTCTGTGTGCGAGGATCCTTTTCTGTCTGTGAGGCATAGAAAAAAAAACACTGTGGGGTGGGGATCTGTGGTTTTTAGATTGAGTGCGCCGAGTGCGCGAGATTTTGCTAATTTTCTTTTTATATTTTTCTATCACAAGACGAAATTACAGCAATAAAATTTTCGCGAATGTATTGCAAAATTATTCAATCAAATGACTGTACAAGACAATCGTGTATTATGATATTGTGTTGTTGAAAAAAAATTATAAAAGGTATAACCAAAGATGCATCGATTTTACGTATTATTTTCACAGTGAGGACCTAATAAATTCTTCATTCTTTTAGCACTGCTTTGCTGTACAAACTATTTTCATTAATTTATCAACAGAATATATGTCCATGCTGCCCTGAACAAAATCATCACGTACTATCATCTGTTTTATTTTGTTGAGCTGAAAACCAAACCACAAGTTATTTTAGTTTGTTAGAAGTTACTCTGACATACCTACACAGCTTTTAAGGAAATCTCTATCTCTATAGAGTTCTCTACCTGGCTACTTGATGCTTGCAGTTTGGAAACAATTTATAAATACCAATTTCATTTTAGATATTCATCGAGTGAGTTTATGACTTCTTGCAATTGTTTGTAAAGATTGAACTTCATGATCTATGTTTTCAGTGGGTCATAGTCCAAAGTGTAAATGTGACTAAACAGCACAATAGAAAACTATTTCTAGACACCCACTTATTGGGTGTGTATATCTCTCCTTGAATCAGTATTGTTATGGTTGCAGAAAATTCGAATGCTAGTTAATGTTATTTTTATTCTCTAGCTCAGGCAGCAGTTCTCTGTTTTGTAAGCTATTGCTAGCCTATTGCCACTTCAACATGTTAATTTCGAGTGCTACATCCGTGAACTTGCTTTTTCCATTAACTTTATCCCAACACAGGTTTCTCCATAGCCAGTTGTGCAACTTTCAGTTTAACGCGTGTCACATACAGAAAAGACAATCAGATATCCTTATTGTATGTTATTGAAGAGCGCGGTGGCGGGCTGCGAGCACGGTGCGGGCGCGGCAGGGTCGGGCGGCGCTCGGCCTGCGGACACCATTCGCCGCGTCAAGGTGAAGATGTCCTCCGTCTCAGCACAGGGCGTCGTGGAACGCGCCTCGGCCGAACTCTCTCGAAGGATCACAGGTATGGAATGCACCTTACGTAACTAGTTTTGTTATTTTAAATGGTAGGACACTGAAGTCAGTCTCGGAGATAGCAGAGCGTCGCGTCGTGGAGCGCGCTTATACTCAGCAGTTGTCAATTTCCAGCTCTAAGATCATACCAGTACCCATACAGGTTGTAGAAACTCTTTTACCCGTCCAGTGTAGGTGGTTGGTGGTAACGATTTCTTTTTATGTAGGTCTAGGGCTCCGCGGTCGGAAGCGGTCTCCCGGTGTAGTAGAACGCGTTGCGAACGCATTGTGCGGTCCGGCGGCCGCGGCCGCAGCGCCCCGCGTCCCGCGCCGCCGTCGCCCTTCCCCGCGCCCGCTCGTCTGGACACAGTTCATCCTCGAAGAACGGTTTCTCGAAAAGTTCTTCCTCTACTTCAACGCGAACGATAGACGAACGCTCGCTCAAGTCTGCACAAGATGGCGGGATATACTCTACTCCTCGCCTCGGTGGTGGAACGGCCTGATCGGAGTGGTGGACTGCAGGGAAATTCGATCGACGTCCGGCTGCTGTGTACAGAGATTCTACAACTCTATGATAAGGAGAGGAATTCGAGGAATAGCGCTCGTTTCTGGCTCTGATGATGACATCAATGAGTTCATTCGGCAGTTCCCGTTGTCGGCGCATCATCTTCACGCTATTGGATTAAAAGGTTGCACTATAACTGACCGAGGATTGGAAGCTATTCTAGATCATTTGCAGGTATTACACATTCCTAATGAATGCTACTTCATATGACTGATCATTGCTTTACAACTAATCCTTCATTTTAGGTACTGTTTGAGCTAGAACTAACCGGATGCAATGAGATAACCGAGGCAGGTCTCTGGGCATGTTTAACCCCGCGAATCGTCTCACTCACGCTTACTGACTGCATTAACATCGCTGATGAAGCTGTAAGTATAACTTTACCATTTAGATGATATACTTAAAATCGTTGCATAATTTTGATCAGCTGTTTAAATGATTGCCATATCTCAAACAGTCAGCTAGATTTTAATCAACTGTTTAACTATTAAATTTTTTCCTTACATAACGCTCAACAATCAACATCGTAGGTTGGCGCAGTAGCTCAGTTGCTGCCGTCGCTATACGAGTTTTCCCTGCAAGCATACCACGTGACCGACGCAGCTCTCGGCTACTTCTCTCCAAAGCAGAGTTCGTCTCTGAGCGTACTACGGTTGCACAGCTGTTGGGAACTCACTAACCACGGCGTCGTCAATATTGGTAACATTTACTTATTAACATTACGCGCATTTAAAAGTAAACTGAACTTAAAACTGGGGTTTTTGGTAATACTACTTCTAATATTTTGTGGTAGTAAATAATTCCAACAGAACCACTTGCATATTATGATCCAAGGCATTTGAATTAGGGATTCAGAGACGACGACGGTTGGATACGAATAGGTTTCGTATGAGAAAAGAATTCTGTGGAAGTCCATTCTTAAGGTCACTTCAAGAAAAACTCACGTCTTGTAAATCATCATTTCTCCATATTTTGTGGCGTAGTAAAGCTTGAATAGTAGAATGAATGTTAGTGGCCCTTTATTAGCACTCTGTTTAATCCTGGACTCCTGGTATAAAAAAAACATTTTTTTATGTGCCTTGGGTTTTTAGGTCGTGATCCAGAGAACTGATATAACATTCAACCAATTGGATTCGACCTTTCCGTTGATGTACCTACATAATTTTTCAACCACTCGTGTTTACAATATCAATTTCACACGGGTTACAGATCATGTAGTACTATCCCGGAGTTTCTCGTTTTCGGTTGAATAATATAGGAACGATAAAGTTTGCAGGCAAAGTAAAACTAGTTAAAGTGCCCAATTAGCTCGAGCATTCATATTTCCCATTTCGGTATTCAGGTCAAGAGTGTAGGCAATACTCTGTACATACGCTTTCGCTTATCAATGTGATGGAGTTTTCACCTCTAGAGGCCTCCACCAAAATTCTAAGACCTATGAGGCTAGAGACAAAAAGTCAATAAATAGTACATTACTGCAGCGGCTCGCAACAGAGGCAATGAGGGAAGAACGTGTAAATGTGGGCCGAGTCGAAGACGAGGCACACATACGTGAGTCCCTCATTGCCTAGTTGTGGCCAAGGCTTGTATAGTACTTTTCTCAAATAATGCGCGGAAATTAAAACTAAGTACCTAGGCAAAACTTTTTAGTTGAAAATACAATTACTTTTCAAAACCAACTACGAACAACGAAGTTACAGTGTTAATTTGTTTTTTTTTTCAGTAATCAGCTTTCTATTTGAAAGCCTGTTCGAAATTTGAATAAAATCTTTGATAAGTTACCTCCTTGGTTGCCATGTTATGGAGTAAAACATCGTTCCATTTTTAAATTACACGCCAGCAATTGATTTCTATACATTTTTATCTGGCCGCTAAACACGCCAGCAATGGATTTTCATACATTGTTATCTGGCCGCTGCTCGCATTTATTTGGCCAGTACTGCATTTTCGAAGAAGGTTGTCAAAATACCTACTGCTCTAAAGTATGTTTGAGAAAAATACCTTAAGCTAAAACTGAGTAGTTTCTACATCGTTGAACGTTAGGCCTTCAAATGCGAATTAAGTAGACGACGACGATCGGCAATCAATAAAAACTAATTGATACTTTCCGTGCAGCTATGCGTGCTGCATTTACTTATTATATTACGTTCTTGTGACGTAAAATAAAATCATAGAAAATGGAACAGTAAAAGTACCTACCATTACTAAAATAAACTAAGCTGTATTGATCGGCAAAAATTGAGCCTCCGCTTTGTGCCATTTCGGGAAAAGCGTGGGAGTTCTTTGCTATCCAATCCGATGTATAAAGAAAATTAAATATATGAGCTTTATTTATAAGGTATGATAGCAACAAATCCAAACATGTTTTCATAAGAAAATTCCTTTTTTGATCGCTCCTTTCCCTTATTTTGTAACAAACAGAGGATTACTCTTGAATGTTACAGTTACGTTAGGTTTTATAAGACTTTATGGAGGTTTAGTACATACATACGTCTGTTGAATTTATTTTCATTATAAGTTTCGTCACTAACAAATAAAGGCTCGTCTGCTGAATCGTCGACTTAAGGCGAAGGGTAAAGTCAGACAACCTTCTCGGTGATTTTCCATAAATATAAAAAAATTGTTTGAAATTTCTTCCAGTACATTCTCTGCCGAACCTGACAGTGCTATCCCTAAGCGGTTGCAGTAAAGTGACCGACGAAGGCGTGGAGCTGTTAGCTGAAAACCTGCCTCGTTTGCGGAGCCTCGACTTAAGCTGGTGTCCACGAGTCACGGATAATGCACTCGAATACATCGCATGTGATCTCAACCACCTCGAAGAGTTGACATTAGATAGGTAAATATAACTATCGAGTTGTCTCTTTAACTGGGTTCGGTCGTACCCGTTTTCAACCCTCTGTAACGATCAAAGCCATGTTTTTAAAATAAACTATTTCTTTATGATTTGATAATAAACCTACTCGTATAATTTTTAGAGATAGATTGATTAACTTCAAAGTAGTGTAAAAATTCTGAACGAAAGTAATAAATTGCAGAAAGTTTATAATGTCGCATTGGATTTGAACTTGCTCCCGTTGTCGGTCTGACCGCAGTCCAACATATCACGGTTCGGTCAACAGTAGCTCTGCTGCGATGGTTGAAATTACGGCTATGCATCTTTTTGTTTGCGCTCTTTTGATTTCGCAAAATGTAAGTAATAGTAACTCATTTGTAATCTGTTACCGTTTTCGTTTCATCGAATTCCAAATCACAACGACGCTAAAGAAGTTTTCGCTTCAAAAATAAAGCCTATGCCTTAATAAGAGTATTTTCTGATTGTTATTTGGCAGATGCGTGCACATAACAGACATTGGGGTGGGTTACATCAGCACGATGCAATCGCTTGTCGCTCTGTTCCTGCGGTGGTGTTCGCAGCTCCGTGACTTTGGAGTTCAGCATTTATGTGGAATGCGCTCTCTACAGCTGCTGTCCCTGGCTGGTAAATATATTCTTAAAGTCCTTTTGTGACATCTTGACTATATCACAAAACGTGTCATGGCGTGTGTAACTTGAGGGGTATTTATAGCTCTATATCAATACTAACCTTTTGATTACTAGTTTGTAATGTCCTGTTTCTTTAAACCGACTAGGCTAAGGGGTTGGTGTTTGATCATTTAAAATACGTCCCAGATATTATGTAGAGGTACAATCAACAACAAAAGTACCTACATTGTCAATTTTAGTTCCACAACACACTCCAGAGATTTACAAAATAATTAAAAAAAATATAAATGCAACCCAAATTAGTTTAGTTTAGAAATAAATCTTTGATCAGAAGCGTGATTGTTTAGCAATCATTTTAACATTGAAATGAAAAATATATTAGATCCTGTCCATCCAAAGGTTGCCAGGAAGAGATTGCTTTAGGCAATAAGGCCGCCCATTGTACCTACCTCCTAAAACTTGATCGTATTACCAAATATGGTATTTTTATTTTGTTTTTTTGTTTACCTAAAAGTGGTGTAAAATTCATACTAATATTATAAATGTGAAAGTAACTGTCTGTCTGTCTCGCTTTCACGCCAAAACTACTGAACCGATTTAAATGAAATTTGGTACACAGATAGTCTAGAGCCTGAGAAAGGACATAGGCTACTTTTTATTGCGAAAAAAGGGTTGTAAGGGGTTGAAAGGGGGGGTGAAAGTTCTTTAACCCTTTTCATGAAAACTTTTTTAATGTAACATTTGAAATAACTGTCAGTTGTTTGACAGTAAGAGTTTGAATGATAGGACAACATCTGTCGGGTCAGTTAGTAAAGAATATTCTATCTATCTATGTATCTGGTTTGAAAGGTAAGAGAGCCGGTGTAATTACAGGCACATAAGACTTCAAGATCTTTACGTCTCAGAGTGATGGACGCAGTGCATTGCCTTACAGGGCTCGTCCTCATTGGACTTGCTCTGTGAGGTAATGCATTGTTATAGGCAGAAGTTACTACGTAGCATCAGATGAGCTATCGGCTTGTTCCATTACTTTTATCATTAAAAAAAACTATATTTCAAGCAGGTACCAATGTTGTTTGTAGGCTGTCCCCTTCTGACATCCGGCGGTCTATCCAGCCTGATTCAGTTACGACAACTGCGCGAGCTCGAACTGACCAACTGTCCGGGCGCTTCTCCGGAATTATTCGACTACTTGCACGAACACCTGCCAAGATGCCTCATCATAGAATAAGGTACCGTCATATCACCTCGATGATTTATCTACCCGGAGGCCTTATTTTACAATTAGGTCACAAATCTGGCAGAAGTTTATGCGGGTTTTAATAACCATATCGGGTTTTTGAATGCAGTGTTAAGTCTCACAGGGCACTCTGCACGGACATTCCGTTCAACACGCATATAAACCCGGGATGTATATTGTATAGTATACTCCTTTCACTGAATTTAATATTATTTATTGCAGAAATAAACACTATCAGTACCTTGATCAAGAATATACGCAGGTAACAATCGTTAACGTATCGTAACGCTAGCGTTTCCGAGATACACTGCGCTACAACGTTTGGCATTCGAGCTGGCGATGATTTGAATACGTCAGATTTGTTCTTGATCACCCCTAAAGGTACGAGTTTGCAGCGGACGACATGAGGCAGCAGCGGACGACGTATCGCAGCGAAACTACAGGTTTCAGTGGTTTCTGTGATTTCTATGAAATTCCCTCCGTAGTTAGCGACACGAAGCTAGCGACGCATATTCATAGAAATACATAGAAACCTGTAGTGTCGCTGCGACACGTCGTCCGCTGCTGCCTCATGTCGTCCGCTGCAAACTATCTGCTTGTTCTGTCACTTGTTTTTATAAACAAAACCAACTAAAGTCATAAAGTGCTACTTTGGTTTGAACAAACAGGTTTCGAAGTGCGTTACCAATTCTCTAGTGGTAATTCTTCTTCAAACGGTCAAACTCTTACAATACTCAGATCACTTATATTGAAGTGATACAATCACGGGTCTTATACTTCGCTGTTCCGGATTTGTGACCTGATTTGATTCTGTTCTTCCGTAAACTTTCGGTACTTATTGAACCGCAGCCAATTCCGTCCAACCGCGGTTTCCTTCTTTATAAAGTAAACAGTATTTACTTGGGTAGAGTCTTGTTGTTTGTACTCAAGTAAACTCACAATTTCAAAATATTCTGCGGGAATATGTATCGAGTCCTTTTTTTTATGACGTACATGTACGTCACTTTTTTTTCATGGTTAAATTTTTAAAGACTTTATTTGGAACGGCATGCATTTCAGGTAAAGCGGCATTATATTAATGAGACATGTGATTGAAAAATGTAAAGAAAGATTCAGATATTTGTAATGAACTTTTCTGTAAATAATAAATACCGTCTACCCCACTGTATCCTCCTGAGGGTCTAGTTTTGACAGTTTTGCAAAAATGTATTTCGTTTCGTTGCATACATTTTTGTAGTTCCTGAATGTTTCCGCTTGGGGCGCTGTAAGTAAATGTATGGAAGAAAACGTTTTCTAAAACTATCGAAATTTTGTACTAGACCCTGTGTTATTAACGGTATTCGTATTGTACTGTACCTTACCCTGTGATCATTATGAACGTGCACGAGTGAAGAAGTATGATTGTGAGAGGGTGGAAGGTATCTAAGCATTAAAATTGCCTTCCTAATAAATATTAAAAGGATTTTCACATCAACACTGTTCTTTAGAGTTTAGAAATATATTTATTAGAACCTATGGCAAATTAAACATGAAAACTTTATTTTGCTTCTAGTCATAAAATAGCTTCTAGAAACATTCTAAAAGTACTGTTCAGTAAGTAGTTGTAAATCCATTTGATCTTCTGTGTTTTATATTAAAAAGTATTTGAATGTAACCCTCATTCCTTAACTTCCGTGTAAAATAATTTGTTGTCGGTGTTGTAAGCATTTTGTGTCTACGTTGTTGATGTATTTGGGTTGGGTTTTGTGTGACGTCAATGCATAAGTACCTAACTTTTATTATTAAAATTTGCTCAAGTTAAAACATGTTGCAGTGTTTAGGGTTCAAAAAGTTCACGGGAACAGTCTTTAGGTTTCAAAAAATTTATACATATACCTTTTTCAATTTTTTTTCCATTAGGTACCAGCAACATAGTTAACCAAAAAGATAACTTGTTGAATAGAAAAAGAAACTAAATCTATATTATGACAAAATATTCTAAATGCAATTGAACATTTCCTTTACTGCTCGTTTCACCTACTAACCTAACGTTACCGTATCACCTCGATGATTTATAAAATAACCTATTGGAGTAATGAAGTAATAAGCTTTAGACGAGTTACTTCTCGTGTCCTTTAATTTTCGTCCTACTAGTAAGGTCGAGAGAAAGTACTTTTTATTCGAGTCGGTAGAAATTTCAAAGCGGAGACGCTTATAGGTAAATAAGATTGAAATATATGAACCTATTATATGATTAGTAATAATATGTATGAATCCTATAAAGGTACAAAAGCATAAAATTCAAGTGATAATAATATGTCAATGGAAAAATTACGAGCAAGCCCTATGCCCATATTTGGAGAATTCGAATTCCGAAAATAAAAGTTTGAATCACAATAAAACAATGTAAGTACTATAATAAATACGTAACATAATCTCATATCATTTTGGATTCTTTATATTTTTTTTTTAATATCTCTTCATATATTTTACAATTCAAGTCAACACTATTTAGTAACATCCATTCTAGTTTATTTATGCAAGTTTATATTTTATACTAATAAAGTCTTTCTATTCTAGTCAGTTTAGTTATAAGTTCACAACAATTATTTTAGGAGTAGGTATCTGCATTTAGAATTGTATAAAAAGAAATCATAACTTGACAGAGATGTGTTTATGCTGGTCCAACACATGTAATTATTTAGATTTAAAAACGGAAGACCAAGATCAATTATTTTATTTGTATAAACAAATAATAATGCACTGTATTGTACAACTGTTTACATTTATGTATTATATATTAAGTATGGTTTACATGGGTGTTATTGTTATACAGGAAATAAAAAAAAAGAAGCAAATGCTCTAAAAAAATTCACAACTTTCATGGTAGACCGACACGATGCTCGTCGAACACCACTGTAGATGTAGATGTTTAAATGTAGCGTCAAAATGGTGTTGATCCTGTTGTTGCAATTTTATAAACAAACCTAATTAGACAGCGCTAAAGTTATAGCCGTCTTTGTAGTTTTAGTATATTAGAAAAGTAAAGCATCTTTTTTTGCTCTCTAATTAGATTAGTTTAGAAAAATGGGCAACAGAATCGATATTCGACATCATTGTCTCAATTTGTGGTAGACACGAACTCGAATTAGACATAGCTTGGGTCCTTTTGTTCCGTGACTTTTCTGCTTAATCTTTTCATAAAAATAAAAATGGCAAAAAAGTGTAGTTAACGTAGTGTATTTACCAAATCATTCGGAACCTTGATTAATATTATAGTTTAATAAATACTTTGGTTAAATAAATATAAATGCTAATGTTGCCTTTCCAAATCAGTAATATAATCATAGTATAGTGGTAGCTATAAAAGACACTTAACAGCCTTGCTATTATACAAAAACCAAAAACATATTTTTGTGTGTGATTTTTTAAGCAGCTTTGAATCTACTTATTTTCTTTATGTAGAGGTGCGCAAACGATGCACCTTTTTACTCGGCACCTAAATTATACATTACTATTACCTAATTATGAAGTACATGCGGCAGCTATCCTATTTAATCATTTTAATATAGAGGTGAGACAAGGAAGCAATAAGTTTTTTTGAACTTATTATCATAAATAAGCGCGCATTGTAATATAAAGAAATCTTACATACACATAAAGCTATGTAATTCTTAATATTTAGCTTAGGTGTAATATTGTTGTGATCTCAACTCTACTTTTCAATTGGATGGTTGTATTAAAATGATAAATTATGTAAAGCAATACAAATAAGACTCATTCTCTACTTTATAGCAGAGTAATCTCATTTTACCGAATTTAATTTTTAATCTGTGATGCCATTTCTACATAAATGTATCACATTTCCCAACAGTATAAGTACGGTCAGAAACATAAGTTGATGAACAAATTAAGATTCTCCGACTTTAGAAGCTTTTGACTTCCGTGTTTTGTAACTCTTGCAGTTCTCTGGTAATCTTTTTAATCTGGTAACTAGTTTCAATAATACTATACTGCTTATAACATTTTGCGACTACATTAACTTGGATTTTCATAACTCAATTTGTTAATTGACTTATGTTGCTGACTGTACCTATATTAGTTATTCTGTGTCTATATTATTGGTTATCTACTGTACTAACCATTTACCGCTTCGCTCGCATTTGAAATAGGTAGGTAGGTTTACCAAGCGCGCAAGTCAAGTTTAGATCTGTTGTCTCTCAACTACATAAATTAAGGTTTATGTGGTGTATGTGTTTTATCTTTATTAGTGTAATTTTTGTGTGTAAATGAGTTTGTATGTTATTGCACCGCTAAAGAAATATTTTTCATCGGTATCACCTATGTTCGTAAACTAGTATAGTCCAATTAAATGACACTATTTGTACAATACTGAGATGTTATAGTGCAATATAATAGATGTACTGTTTTAATCGTAGTTTTATTATTTTGGTCCCATGTACTTATTTTAGTAATTCTGGATTAGGATGACTTTGAGAGTTTGGTATAGTTAATTATGAAAACAAGTTTTCTTTTTGTACGATTTATTGCAATAACCGATAACAGTCTTACAAAACATAATTGGTTTGATGACAATATAGCATGAGACACTAATGGTAACTTCATAATTATTTTATAGTTCACAAACATCACAAAATTTTGACTAAACTCAAATGTTACTCAATCAAAATAAATACCAAACATTGAAATTCTAAATGCATGTAATTGAATAGCTTCTAAAGCGTTACATAGTGTCTGTTATTTCTCAGTAGCTCCTTGATGTTTTGAAACAAAAACAAAATATGCACTCAGCACCAGAAATAAAACCCCAACATTTAACATAAATTAAAATAAATATATACACATTTACAAAGTTTGTATCAATAGGCCTTGATGGCTTTATGGCAGTTATTTTATGGATACTCCATTAGAGCTATGTATCTATTATTCAACTTCTTTCTCGGAGTCTCAACACACTCTTCAACTTTCTATGTTAACAACTATCGCACTTGTAGTTTTTTTTATCTATCTAATTGTATAAAACGTAGATGCTGCCAAGCATGCGTATTGCGTATATTGCCGCATAAGCAGTGTTAGGCATCTTGTGAAAAAACAGGCATTTCTAAATAGAATGCTATTTGCATGCATGCATTTAATTATAGTAAATGCATAAGGCTTGGAATCTTTTGGTTCATGTTCGCTTTAAAAGGTATTTTAGCAGAGAAAAAATAATATTTATCTATAATTTGATTGGCAAATAAAATAGGTATCTAGTGAGTAGGATATAAAAGTGATAAAAAAACAACTTATTTTGAATGTCACTTCAAATAAATAAAATTATGTAAGATTTAATTAGATCCATATTAGATCGTCATCTCCTTGAAACGTACCTAACTGCAGAAATCGTTGTAGTTTCAGTCTTGGTTCATTTGGTCCTGAAAATAAAAACAAATCATTTTAAACAAATTATTTTTCCAATTATTACATTTGCTTCACATGTATAAATGTCCATTATTCGGTAGGGCTGTAACAGTCGCCAGCATTTCTTCAATAAAAAAGGAGATAGAGATGCTTACCGATCAGTGGTATGCCTGTAAGTAGGCGGTAGTGGAGGCAAGGTCGCGACGAAGCCACGCCGCATTCAGCCGTACAGTTTCCAGCGCCTGTTGCACGGAGCGCTCAGTGCCGGGGGACGCGTGACTGCGGAAAAATTCATCGATCTCCTGCGCGGCCGCTTCTGACGCAAAGTTTTCCGTAGTTGACTTCACTAGCCGCGCTAGCAGGAAACCGCCCTGCAATTTATATGAATCTTAGCAAACAACGGTGATTACAACCATTACATTACAATCGAGTTCCTGTAGAACAAGCTTAAAAGCGCAAAGTTAGAGGCTTGGTAGCGCTACGCGAAGTCACATTTTTTTATTTGTTTCCATGCTGTCCCTCTATATTTTTGCTAAACGAAAGAGAGCTAAGGATAAATAAAAAGTCTTACCTGGTATCTGTCCATGAATTCCTGCCAATGCTCCTTGAAGAACTCCCAAGCCAAGTCTCGGCCGTGTCTGCTGATCGCCACCGATACTATGACAAATACTGTATCTTGAGCACGCACTTCGTCCTAAAATATATATAAAAATTAGTAATGCTACTACGTTATAGAAAAGTCACAAGGAAAAGTCACTGAAGGAAATGAGGATGGTACAGATTCTGGACAAGCTTACTCCATCATGTCCGAGACAAGGCAAGGCATTACGGAGCATCCTGAAATATCCCGATCCACGGGTAAAGAATAATATTTAATCGCCATCAGAATCAGCCTTTGTGGCGATACCTTGCACGCCACAAACCGCTACCCGCACCGCTTATGCGCTTGGACTAGCCCCTGCGATACTGGTTTGACTTCAACCCGCGCGCCCCGCGCCCGCGGCCGCCTGCGCGAGTACTCCCGCTTGGCCAACACTACGCTTTGCCTCTGCTACCTACCGCACGCGCGCTCATTATTTTTGTGTACTACCTACTCTCGCTATTTTTGTATTTTTGCTTTAGTATTTTATATTTTTCATTATACAGTTATTTCTCACTTTAATACTATTCTTCATTTCGCTTCAGTGTCTCCCTTCATTTATTTCCTGAGCTTCACTCAAATATAGTGCCTACCTACCGATAGGAGATTTTAATCAAAATTCTTGTGATAGTAGGATTAGTGCTTATCCTGTTATACCTTCTTATGGATTTATTTGGGTTATCTCCATCCACCGACACTTCCCGGATTGTCAGACATACCGAGATAGCGAAGTCAAGGACGCGTTTCAGCAGCGCCGGATCCCTGACAGCTCCCAGCGCGCGACTGATGCGATCTTTTTCCTCGTGCAAGTCAGCGGCGCGGTACAATTGCAGGAATTGTTCAAACGTGTTCTCGTCAGCGCCGCTCAGCTCCGCGCGGTAGCACGCCGAGCGCAAGTCAGCGGCTAACGTGCCTTCTCCAGATAAATGACGATCGAACCTATACAAACATTGCCATTAGTATTATAGAATCAATTTTATACCATTACCCTCAAAAAACCTTATTTTATTCACTGAAAACAGTGAATACTTTTACTCACTGTTTTGGTGTTTGAATTTAGAACTCCATCTAATTATTGTTTTTGCGTAAGAAGGTTGTAGGTATATAGCATTGGCTATACAACCTCCAATCTCTATTTTTCTCGTAGTCATGGTATAAAGTATAGTATGCAACTCTTGCATAAAACGGATTTATACCGAGGGCCATGAACCACTCACGTCGTTCGTGATTCAGTCGTTAGAATCCTTCACTTGCTCGTGTTTCATTTATGGCCCTCGCTTTAAATCCGTCTTTAGTTCACATAATATACTATTGTCCAACTAAATATTCAGCATTTTATTCTGTTGATTTGGAATGCTATATTGATTAATGCAAATTACAAATTGCTCTTATCGTAGTCATTGTAAAAGCATAATTATTTACAATAAAGAACTCACCGAGTTTTTGCCTCTTTAATAGTATCGGGATCTTCAAAGCTGATCATTTTGTTGAGCACTAGACTCCTGAGCAAAGTATCAAGATGACTTTCTTTCTCTTCAGCGTCCCATCCGAGTTTCTTGGTGACATTGGAATAGAGCTTGCGTCCGAAGTTTTTTAGTGGTTTATCGAGAGGCGTATGGGATAATAGCGCACTTAGCTTCGACATGCAATTGGAAATCGAAGACCAAACTGTGAAATTCGCCTCGTTACTAAATGCTTCCATGATTTTTAGACACTGTAAAAACCACAAATGTATAATTAGTTTCGTGGTTACTTTCATAGAAGTCACAATCAGCACTTTTGGCGAAATTCCGTGGCTCGACCGTAGCGCGTCTGTGGGACTTCTTTCTAGAACAGAACGCGTAAGTAATAACTTTGCCATTTCGTCAGTGATATAGAAAAGATTTATCTCTTATCGTCATCAGTTTATTCTATGTATCTACTAAACATTACAGATTTTAGGATATCGCGTTTTTGATGTCGGTAGTCGGTAAAGTGCCATCGAAGTTGTGGAAGACTACTTACGTCAGCAGTAGGCGTATGCCCGGCCTGGACAAGCGCGAAACAGTCGTCGAGAAGCCCGAGACGGTCGAGCGGAGGTAGAGTTCCATCGCGTATGGCAGGCACCAGTTGAGCCAGCATTGACGCAGGGTAGCGAGTACGGTAGTAACCAACCTAAGAATACTTTTACGTTTATGTGATGACCAGTGTGATTATGACGCAGGGTAGCGAGTACGGTAGTAACCAACCTAAGAATACTTTTACGTCTACACGTCCGATTGTCATCAAACTCAGGGCTTTCATTTAATACAGAGACTCAATAGTTCGAACCTCAAGGATTCCGTGTTGTGGATAGCAAAAACTACAAGTAACACCCGAAACAAATAGTTGCGAGTGAATAATGCAAACATTTAATTAACCCATCACAAAAATGACTCACTAAATTAATGATTTATTCATGACACAGAAGTATTACTTATATCTTATCTAGGTATGCATGCTACTTTATATTACTTGCTGCAATAAAACTAACAAACCAAGTATGATATTTACTTCAATGACACCAGATATAAATTGTCCTATGTACAATTGTACAAACAAAGCCAAGGTCAACCAGTTACCTTATATTGGCTTCAACAATAACCTATTCCATATCTAGTTTGTATTGATCCCAAATGAGGCACAGACAAACTGAGGCCTTATGCTCAAAGCTGAAGAGACTCTAGCAGACTTTTAGATTAGAAAGATTTTCATTCCGAAGTGTCTAAAAAAGTATGCTTGAGTCTGGGATAGAAATAGAAAATATTTATTTTGTTATTTACAAGCCTAATAATGATACAAACCTAATTCAAAAACTTACTGTTCCAGGGTTAAGTTTAACCCAAGATGACTCTGCAACATCTTTCAACACGACCTCTTGAGTCTTCTTCTCAAGTACTGTAGATAGTGCAATCTAAAAAATATTTTAATTTAGCAAACATTAAGCATGGTCACATTGGTCACTCACTATGCAAATTATAAGTTGTCAAGGTTATTTCTCTCTACTACAATCGAGAAGGATGCCAAACTACTTACTGTTGCATAATAAAACTAAGTTTAATCTATTCATTATTTTTACTTAGTCCTTTTACACCTTGTATAATACAACAAACTAAACAATTAGGTAGAGAAAATACAGTTACATTGCTGTCAATTGCAATAAGATGCTTCAGTGAATCCTTTTTGATATCACATACACAATCATCTTCAGTTTGTTTTGTTATCTGCGAGGGAAAGCCTTCAATAAATAAAAGAAAAGATACCCTAATCTAATCAAGTCATTAAAATCTGAACATTATGCTATATTGGCCATGACAATAACCAATAAACAAGATTTTTAACAGAAAATACATATTTTACAAGATAATCTAGTGAATAATCATGATTACAGATTGATATAATCAGTGTGCCTGACCTTAGAAAACAGAGAATCTGATGACCTTGTAAATATTTTCGTCTTACCTTTGAAGGCTGTTCTTGTGTAGACACAGTAATTGGCACCATCCAAAGGTTGTCATTCCCAGGACTTCCATCAGCACAGAATTTGCTCTGAGTCAGTGTTAGAACACGGTCCGGTCCTTTTTGTTCTGAGCTCACCTGTAAAACAAAAATAGCTTAAAGGTAAAGCATGATTACTTGCGCAATTAATTTAGAGGAGATATAGAACAAGGAAACATTTGTGATGTTCTTGAGATAAAAACAAACCTCAACCACTGGGAATCCCATTTGCTTGGTCCATGTTGACATAACAGCACCAACAGGCTTGTTGGAAGCCTCTTCTAAAGCTGCCCATAGGTCTTCAGTGAAGGTGTTCTTGTACTGAAATGTTATTTCTTATTAGATTACCTGATAATTAAGATGGAAAGGTGCTTGCCAAATACAAAACTAAAAAAAAACTTCAGATGAAACCATTATTAAAATCCAACATGACGATGCACTTTAGAATCTTGAGAATATGCCAAGTAAATTATTTACTTTGCATTATGCTTGCAACTGTACTAATAGAATCTTCTATAAAAATCCCTGGCAAGATGTTAAGTACACATTGATAATTCCAGTAACATTATCACTAAACTTGTGCAATTTATACAGAGATAAAAACATGTCATGATTGGGTTATTAGTTAAGTAAAATGGTAAATATCATTCACCTGATGCCTTGTGAGGTAGATGTTCATGCCTTTACGGAAATCATCATCTCCAATGTACTTGTGTAACATACGAATAACTGAAGCCCCCTTGTTGTAAGAGATGTCATCAAAAATTTCATCTATTTCAGAGGGATGGCCCACTGGCACTTCAATAGGATGGGAATTTTTCAAACAGTCAAGTTCCAAAGCCCTAAAATAAAAATGTAATATAAATATCAACCAATTATTTAATATGCAGCTCTTGAAATAAAATGCTATTGTTCATTGTTGTTAAACAGTTTGGTGGCTTTACAATTTGTTTTTTGGCACAAGTCCAAGTGCAATCCTAAATAAAAATTCTTTTGTAGTAAAATCTGAATTTGTATTCATACCTGATATAGTTTTCTGTGACAAATTGGGTCCAAATGTCATATTCAGGGAACAGGTGATTCACACAGAGGAACTCAACAAATGATGCATATCCCTCATTCAGCCACAGATGAGTCCACCACTCCATGGTGACGAGGTTGCCAAACCATTGATGAGCCAGCTCATGGCCCACCACAAGAGCTATCCACTGCCTGCGCACGGCTGAGGTATGCTCCTCATCCACCAGCAGGCATGTCTCTCTGTATGTCACCAAGCCCCAATTCTCCATAGCACCAGCCGAGAAGTCCGCAATTGCTATCAGATCTATTTTAGGCAATGGATAAGCAATATCAAAATACTCTTTGTAATACGGCAGCACTCGAGCTGCTACTTCCAGGGCAAACATTCCCTGCTTACTCTTGCCCACAGGTGTGTATACCCGCACCAGCACACCATCTCGAGATTTTCTCTCCACATAATCATATTCACCAACAACAACCGCCACCAGGTAAGTGGACATTATAGGGGTTGTATCAAATTGTAAGATTTTCTTATCTCCTTGCACCTTTTCATGTTTAACTGGCATGTTGGATAGAGCGACTCTGTCCGAAGGCACCTCCAGCATGATATCAAAGGTAGCCTTGATGGCAGGCTCGTCCCAGCACGGGAAGCAGCGACGCGCGTCCGTTGCTTCGAACTGCGTGACGGCCGCATAGCGCTCCTCACCCGATGGCGTCAGGTACTTGCTGCGGTACAGGCCCTTCATCTTGTCGTTGATCTCGCCGGTGAATTCGCAGTAGAGCGTGGCTTCGCCGGCAGCCAGAGGCTCCGCAAACGAGATGGTGGCCGTCTCATCAGCCGCATTCAGCTTTACCTCGGACGGCAGTCGGCCGGACTCCGGGCCTCCGCCTTCATATTCCAACTTTACATTGCTTAGTTCCAAATCCAGACAGTTCAACACGACATTGTTTGTAGAGTTCGCGATCTGAAACACAACACGTAGCGGTGTTACGCGTCACGTCATGTCACAAATGCAAATAATTCGCAACGGCGGCGGTGGCGGCGGTGATGAAATATCCACTTACCGATACTTTCACTGCTGTTTTCCCCTTGAATGTTAGTTTTTCTAAATTGGGCACCAATTCTAAATTGTAATGCTTAGGAACAACATGTTTGGGAAGGCGCTGAAACGGTTTGTTTTCGGACATTGTCACTTTTTCTTTCAAGATCGTAAATGTGGGACGCGCTGTACAGAAATACCGTAATGACCGAGTGACAGAGTGAACTCGAGCTCCAACGGCGCTGCTGATACGGACCCCCCTCGCCCGCCTCGTACCCCACTCCGAATAACGGTATTCGCTACGTAAGAAATTACAATGACGAACAGAATACGGACGATGTTGAATATGAATTGCAAATGAATTACGTATTGCACGTATTGCTTGCAGCGTCATGGAAAACAGTTAGCTATGGACTAGTGAAAGTTATAATATAACTTTCTTTCCTTCCATGAAAAACTACAAAAGTGCAACAAAAACAAATTGAATCGAATTGAGGTTACGTTTTTTGACATGACAGTACATTTTTGACGTAGACATTATAGGTATTGACTGACACATGACACGTGTTCTAAGCAGCATGTGAGGACCTCAGGCGTATTACCCTGGCATGGCATCTGAGCAGAACACCACGGTAAGATTTAATGTGTCCTCCATCAAAAGGCGAAGATCTTCCGCGCCGAGTGACCTAGCTAAGATGTGCTAGGGCCATCTATCAGAATTTGGGCTCATTTTTCAGAGTAGTTCTCGTGTAGCGTGTTAGATGACGCTACACATCTACTAGTCTGTCAAGCGAAAGAAGGCCCTGATAAATCGCGGCCAATCCAAAAAATATTAGTATGGCAATGCATTGGCATTTAGCATTGGCATTGGCCAAGCCGCCATCCTAAAAACATTGAGAAACAGTACTGCCACACACCGATACTGATTTTACCTAATGTTTTGGAAAAGTCAAGGTAGGTACTTTTATGTATGTACCCACGTATTTGCCTATTTTTCCGATTCAGGGTAGAAAAAATAATAAAAAGGTTTATTTCATTGGAAGTAAGTAAAGTTCATGAGAGTGAGTTATAATTCATATTATTTTATGCCACCCTGAATTTACCTCGATAGAGAACATAATGTCCGTATGTGGGAACACATTAGTATTTTGTAGTATTGCCATGTAAAAAGTTACTTAAAAAATCGAGTGCCTTTCGCTTGACAGACTATCAGCTTAGTAAGGAAACCACAGACGAGAAGGAAATGCTTTAATAAAAATAGTTTTTTTTTATTTTTTTTATTTGGTTACAGGGTTTAATCGCTGAGCGATTATACTTACCCTAATCTAAAACTTATGTACTAACCTAACAACTAAAAACAAAATGTATACACAAAAAAAAAAAAACAATGATTTAGGTTGTAATTTATTCGCTCAGCGATCGAACCACAGATCGAACCCTGTTTAACACAGACGAAGTATCATAAACTTCGTCTGTGCTGTTTAATGTCTAATAAAAAAAGTAGCTCTGTGCATTATCCGTCCATTTCATTCGGCCAAACAATTCATTCATTCATTCAATTTAGAAAATTGAGTGATTTTTTGTGAAATGGCGATTTTGTGATTCTTGCGTTCAGTTTTATAGTTTATTTTCATAAATATCAATTTAAGAATGTACTTTAGCTCTTCGCTTAGAAAAGACCGTCAAAGTTCTCGTTGTTAAAATGTCTGTGGCATTATAAATCATTTTGTACCTGCCTGATAAATCCAGTTGTGCTTCCTATTGGTAGTACCTAGGGTATGTACCTACTGAATTTCCTTGCCGCTGATTTGCTCTTGTTCTTCCCAGGTTTGGTCGGTGTTATTTACTGTTACAAAGATTTAGTATTACTTATACAATGTTT
This sequence comes from Eulithis testata, assembly GCA_947507515.1. Lineage (NCBI taxonomy): Eukaryota > Metazoa > Arthropoda > Insecta > Lepidoptera > Geometridae > Eulithis > Eulithis testata. Next base: position 6,329,526 of record OX382205.1, read on the forward strand.
TCTTTAGTAAAATGTGGTCTAAGTTTGGATAAAGGGAATTAGGGGCTGCTAAATAATCACTATCAATTTTATTGACAGTGATATCATTAAAACTGGGTCATCTCAGCAGTATGGCAAATTGCATTGTATTTTCTTATGGCTAAGTAGGTACCTAGTATTCTAAAATGTATTGAATGGTATGAAATTATAGGTAGGTAGCATAACATAAAAATAATCCCTTATATTAAATGTTTATTGCAGGACAGCACCATGAATAATAACTGTGGAAATGTTTCAAATATGGGTCCAGGAGTTGGGCCTTATGAAACCAAAATAGCTGGACTTTATGACCTACTTGACACTCTGGGTTCTGGTCATTTTGCTGTTGTAAAACTGGCTCGGCATGTATTTACCGGAGAAAAAGTGGCAGTTAAAGTGATAGACAAGAGCAAATTGGATGAAGTTTCTAAATCACATTTGTTTCAAGAGGTTGGTACCTACTTTGAATAATCTAATTTTATTAGCAATAATATGCATAAGTCAAAATTGAAATAAATTTAAGACTGCTATAGAGCCATTTCTTATTATAATTTTCACAAGTTGCTTTAAACTCAAGTCAAAATCTTTTTGCCATGACATGAATTGAAGGGCATTATGATGGGGGTTTATTTTTGATACCACCGGGTATCAAAAATGAACCACCATCATAAAAAAAAATATAGAGGCCTTTACATCTATTGAAGATGATTTATACAGCATCAGGAGACAACCTATGCCTACACTTAATGGGACACTGTAGTGCCTGGGACAATGTTTAGATGGAGTAGGCTTGCCCAGCACCTATACCATCCTCTCAGCCTAGTCAGCCATATCCACAGGAAAGACAAGGTCAATATGTGCGGAGCTGACTAAGCTGTGGGTTTCGTCACGATGTTTTCCTTCACTGTATAATAATGCCCTTGAAAATTTCATGGGACAAGGAATGTGTTTGTATGTAATGTTGATTTTCAAAGTAACATTGACTAACAAGACTACCTATTTAACTTATCTGTTAAAGGGAATGATTCCTATTTTTGTTTTGTAATGTTTTCTACCTACTCACCTATGCTTGTCCATGTTATCTGTTAATTGCTTACTTTCGTAAGCTATTTTCTGTGTAATGTTTGTCAAATAAATACATTCTTATATCTCAACTGCTCAATGTATTTCCAGGTTCGATGTATGAAACTGGTGCAACATCCCAATGTAGTAAGACTCTATGAAGTAATTGACACTCAAACAAAGCTGTACCTGATATTAGAATTAGGGGACGGAGGTGACTTGTATGACTACATCATGCGTCACGAAACTGGATTATCTGAATGTCTAGCTCGTGAATATTTCCGCCAAATCGTTCGTGCAATCTCTTATTGCCACAGGTGATATATCTTATAATATTTAATACAGTGCTGTTGTAATAAGCATTTTTTATAACTATTTCTTTTCCTTTTCAGATTGCATGTTGTCCACCGAGATTTAAAACCAGAGAATGTAGTATTTTTTGAAAAATTAGGTGTAGTTAAATTAACCGATTTTGGTTTTAGCAATAAATTCTGTCCGGGTCAAAAACTAGAGACTTCATGTGGTTCGCTCGCTTATTCCGCGCCAGAGATCTTACTTGGCGACTCGTATGACGCGCCCGCGGTCGACGTGTGGTCACTTGGTGTTATTCTCTATATGTTAGTCTGTGGCAATGCTCCTTTTCAAGAAGCTAATGATAGTGAAACATTAACTATGATTATGGACTGTAAATATACTATACCGTCTCATATAACAAATTCGTGTAAAAGGTAAGACTTTGAATTATTGCTTCCTATTGAAACCTATACCTACTTTTCCTGTTTGAAATATGTATGTTGCTATACATATAATATATGCTATGGGGTTTTCAGGCTTATAGGAAGAATGTTAGTTAGAGAACCTGAGAAAAGAGCAACATTATCAGAAATAGCGAGTGATCCGTGGGTGGCGGCGGGTGAAGGAGTCACTGTGGAAGACTTTGACACGCCGCTAGTGGCCAAAGAACAACTCTCTGAAGAAGATCGTACTGCTATTGTACAAAAAATGGTCAATGGATCTATTGCCACCAAGGAGCAAATTCTAGAATCTCTTGAAACTAATGACTATAATCACATAACTGCCACCTATTATCTGTTGGCTGAGAGAAAACTTAAGGCTAAAAGGTACAGCATAAATGATGTCTACACTATTGTGATAAACTTAGAAGCTGTAATTAAGTGTTGAGGAAAATCAGTTTCGTATACCTTTGTACTTGTTTACACACTTCTTTGTACACTGTCTTGTTTTGCTCTGTTATTATCATAAAGTGAATCTACAATGGAAAACACAACTACTTACGCATATAATATAGTACATTGTTCACCGAGAGGAGAAAGTGACTGATTACCGTCGGAGGGCTTTAAAACACCCGAGATCGGGAATCGCACTTTCTCTCGAGTGAAACATAGTGTTTTATACTACACCTACGAGGAAAATAAAAAACTAAAACTGAATCCTCAAACAACACACAAATTGAAAATAGCGTCTGCAATTTTCACATGTTCTTTTTTCAAATTTTTTATCCTGCCGCCGCAGGGTCGCACTGCCAGCCCGACACCATCCAACACACAGCTAGTGGCCAGTGTCATTTTGCGATCTTGGAGATAAAAACTCACTGTAAAAACTTTTTGGCTTTTGATATTTAGGTTACCGGCGCATAGTCTTACCCAAAATTAAAAAAGAAAAACCACGTAAGAAATGGATTTTCATACACTTTTCTCTCCCGCTCAGATGCGTTTTCTCCCCGCATATTTGTTCGATATGCAATGACGTACTTTCTACCGTAAATTTGATAAAGTATCAAGGTACTTTCCAAGCAGGTGTAGTATAAATATAGTTTATACCATTCCCCCTCTAAAAATATTATTTTATTCACTGAAAACAGTGAATAAAAAGCACTGCTTTGGTGTTTGAATTTAGAACACACTAATATATTTGACCTTCATCTAATTATTAGTTTTGCGCAAGGAGGTTGCATAGCATTGGCTATACAACCTCCAATCTTTCTTTTTTTCGTAGTCTTGGTATTAAAGTATAGTATGCAACTCTTGAATAAAACGGATTTTTTACCGAGGGCCATGAACCACTCACGTCGTTCAGGCTTCTAACTCTTGAATCACTCGCTACGTGATTCAGTCGTTAGAATCCCTCACTTGCTCGTGAATCATTGATGGCCCTCGCTTTAAATCCGTCTTTTATTCACTAGTTGCATATTATACTATTTCAATTCAACTAGCTTTAATTTGCTTCTTTGCTCGCGTAGTAACCAGTCGTTTTAAGTTTACGTACTTATGTCTAATGTTAACAGCCGTTCTTTGTCTCTCTAAACTAAGGATCTACAGAGCTTATCTCCAGCTCGGAAAGACAAAATCGAGTGTGACTGCTGTACCTACGTGACTGTTGTCCGATATTAGTGATGTTTAGTTCATACGTTACCTTCACATTATCATTGTTAAAACTCCTCAGAACGGATGCGCTTCGTAAACAAGAGGCGAGCAGTCGCGGCGCGCGTCGTCCAGAAGCCCTCAGTGTACCGCACAGCGGGGGTGGAGCTACGACCGGGGGAGGGGGCAAAGGAGCAGGGGGACGCTCTCTGCTGGCCCCGCCCACATTGTCCGCCGCGCCGCGAACGCCACAGGACGTACCACCGGTAAGACACGAGCGAAGTAAGAATGTAAAGGCTTAAAAAATTGTTATAAAATAGTTGTCCATCGAGGTTCTTTTCGTCACACCTTAGCTGAGGTTTATGCGTAGAGTGACACAGTACCTTGGACGAATTGTGTCCCGTGTGTTAATTCATCCAAGCACAGAACATACTAAAACCATCTTGATTTTAAATCATAGCCTTTATAGCAAGTGCAGTGCTACTTACACCTTGTTTAATATTATTGTCTACATCACGCTCATAACGGAACAGAGATCGAGAAAATGCAGTATAGTACGCGAGGAGGAAGATGACGAGGAAAGTGCGGTCCCCGCGTCCCGTCAGTCCGACTCGAGGCGAGGTTCGCGGTCCGAGGGGCGCCTGCACTTAGCGGCGCGCGCACACGCTCCGCCCCCACCACCGCCATGCCTCGCATCCGCACACCGCACGCACCTCGTAGATAATCTAACGCGGGTGAGTGTCAGCCTCAGCCGCTGTAGTCAGTATAGTCCCGTGCAGCTTCTTGTCATACACTAACCGAACAATAATAATTGCAGGTGAATCTTTCCGAGGATTGCAGTAAGGAGAGCCCTCCCTTACCGGCGTCGCTAGGTCCTCCGCCGGGCGCGCCGCCGCCTGCGCGTCGCGCGCGCATCGAGTGCCGCCGCCGCCGCCCGCGCGCCTCCTCCTGCTCCTCCTCTGACCTCAGCGACGACGACTCGGAGAAAAAGAAACGAGCTGCCGAACGTGCTGATGCACCGCCTGACAGACCGCGCCGAGACTCGCATGACGACTCCAGCGATAGTCAGGAGAGGGGAGCGGGCGCGGGCGCGGCGGGCGGCGCGCGAGGCGCTACCAGACCCGCATCCACAGGTTGCTTACTTTACTTTTACTACCTATAAACATCATTTTAAAAGAAAAGCGCGACCGATCTTTTCGTCGCAGGTAGTCGACCGTGCTGTGTCTGGCTTGCATGACGATTTTAGTGATAATCAAAAGGTGGTGTGCGGGGTGCGTGGTTACCAGATTCTCCACAGGCTAATCCCGCTATGGTGGAAGGGACTGACCGTGGGGCTGAACGAGTTGATGCATTGCCTAGAAGTGCGCATTGCGACTAGCATGACGTTTTCAAGGACACTCGGGATAGGGGCCCGCAAGGAGGACGCGGTGGGTAGTCCGGCTCACTTTATGATGAAAGGAAGTGGCGTGCCCCAGAGCCCCAATCTATTTTGATTTGCGGCATTGCACCTCTTAGTAATCATTAACGAGTGTGCGTTATTGTTAGCAGGTGCCCCAGGCGGTGAGAATACAGGCGCAGGAGGCGACAGTCGCGCGCCGCCTGCCTCGGGCGCGGCGGGCGGCCGCCGGCGTCGCGCACCGCGCAAGGAGAGCCGCCTGCGGGAGTCGCGCTCACTCAACCGCATCGCAGAGGTAACTACTGCCGTCCGACACCGAAACCGGACGGAATATAACTAAAAATTATAACTATTTCACATGAAATAAAACAAGTAGTGTAGCGTGTAATTTGTGTGGTGCAGGTGGAGGAGGCGAGCGGCGCACGCTGGGGCGGCGGTGGCGGGTTCGTGGCGCTGTGCGGGCGCCCGCTGCTGCGCCTGCTCGCCGCCGCACGACCCTCGCCGCCCGCGCGCCGCCTGCACGGCCTGTGCTAGCCGCAACCCATCTCCAGCCACCACTCACCCGTCCAAGGGCCGTGCAACCGGACCTAGAGCCCCCCCCTCCCATGTCTAGTGTACGCTTTCTATACCAGTGAGTGGTCGGACGACCTGCGCCCTCCCAGACTCCGTGTCAACTCACAGGGCCATGCAACCGGAGGTCGAGCCCCCATGTCGAGACTCACCTTACCCCTCCCCTTGTGTAGTGTGCGCTTCATACGTGTGACTGACTACAGTCTGTCCCTGTGCGGCCGGCCTGTGGTAACGGCTGCTCGGATCTCATGTGACGTCCAAGGGCCGCGTAACTGGAGGTACAGTTGCCATGTCGCCGAGACCCCACCTTATACACCCCGTGTAAGATAAAAACGACAGAGAGATAACTGCATGCAGCTCATTCAGTGCTGAGCAACCGCAGAATGGAGCAGTCATCCCACCGAGAGACACCTTCCCACTCCGTGTGTAGTGTATGCTTCATAGCTGTACCCATTTCTGGGTTATCTATAGCGAGATGGCGTCCAAGCTTCGAAAGGCCTGTGCCAGTGTGACGTCCAAGGTCCGCGTAACCGCATGGCCTGTGATGGCCTGTGAGAGTCAAACCGAGGCACACTGTTATAAGACTACCAGATGATCCTCAGTCTCTTTTATGCTTATTGAACTGCATCGCCGCAATATAGCTGTGACCTTCTTTTAACTACTGCTAGCTGCATCGAGCTTGTGTGCGGGGTTCATGATGCTCTGGCACCATCAAGGTCCAAAACAATGCAGCAGATGGCCTGTGCCATCTTTCCTGTCACCTATATAACTTTTTCATGCCTCTGCTCCCGGCGGCGGCTCGGCGCGGCGCTTTGCATGCAAAAAGGCTTAGCGCATACTAGTTTTGGAGTAGCAAACAGAACGAAGAATCTCGCGATAAGCTGCATTGTTTCGATGAATATTGGCCATAGAACGTTTAGTAGTAAGACATAAAACCCTTTCTTGCTATTAGCCAATTGATCGCTGTCTCGCTCTTATTGTGTATTGCTCGTTCTTTTGTGCTATAGTTGACGAAATGTGAAATTTTATTGTAAAAATACGCTTTAGTCGTGATGACAAATGTAGCCTTATTTGTTCTTTTGTAAAAAAATAGTTAAAATAGTAAAGGAACCGTTCTATTCCTCATAGAATAAAACGAAACCTTATTTGGTTCAATGCAATGAAGAAGTCTCTATGGAATGTGCTGGTACTCTTGGTTTCTTAAATATCTCATGCAATCCTACGAATAAAGTAGGTACTGATAGAATGTTGCCCCAAGTAAATAATTCCTAGGTCCTATTGAACGTAGGTACTATTACTTCCATTTCTAGTCCATGTTCTTTCTTGAAGCTGGTGTTCACCGACTCATTAACTGACTTTAACGCCTCATACAGCTCTATTATATTTATTTATAATTCAAACACACCGGGTCCCGGGTACGTTAGTTATGTTAGTGTATTGGTGAACATTAGTTAAAGAGCCCTAGCACACTGGTGATTCGAGGACGACTCCACCCGCTCGGCCGCAAATCGACAGTGTGCGAAAGCTGCAAAAATATTTACGCCCAATTTCGTTAAAGTTTAAAAGTTAATTATATATTTACGTAAGAATGGCGGTTTATAAATTTTTCAGTAATTCTAGTTTTATTTATTCCTTCTACTTATTCATTAAGTTACTCTTATAACTATGAAATAATTAAGCAGTAGTTTTTGTATTATGTATTTATTTCAGTAAAAATTCATGTACCTTTTGCAACCAAGCAATACAGTTTAGTTCAAAACTATTCTTATTATTTCATGGTTAAGATACTTCATAAAGAATTTAGTAGAGGGGGCTGGTAGTAAATTAAATCTCTAAATTGGAGTACCTAGGTAAATGTGTATACACCAATTTATTTATTTTCGATTTAATTATTGATTATTATGTACTATAGAAAAATACCTAATTGAACGCTAGATTTACGAAATACTTATAATTTGATGAATGACAGTAAGTAGGGACCTACCTCCTTTTTTCTACACACTCCTCAGTTCTTATTTACAAACGGTTGTTCATTTATTAGCCTTACTGTAAATAAAGCTATATTTTACGAAAGAAAATGTACTTAGTACATCTTAGATTAAAAATAATTTTGTGAATTATTTATATCGGGGCTTTGCAGCCTTGTATACCGCACGCTGGAACGTGTTGAGCAGCAATAATATTAATATTATAATGATGAATTTTCGAACCACAATAGGTAAACAGGGTTTCTACAACGTTTCTGTTCATCATTTCAATCCGTGTTGTTTGTAACTTGATGACATTATTCATTACATGGTATGATCGCATAACTTTTGACTGATTCATTAAAACCATGATTCATACAAAAATGTCATCTGATCGGCAGCGGACAAAGCTTTACTAGATAGGTACGTTGAAAGCATATTTCACTGATGCTTGAGTTATCGCAACTTGTCGGCATTTTAAAAGGGGATGAAACCTTTTATGTTAGAATCTGTTCTAAGCAATAAAATACGAGGAAGTAGGTACATAGTTTAATGACGCTGCTGAGAAGCATGAAACATTTTTGAAGATATAAATCACTGAATGTAGGTGTGGTGGGAACCCAGCCTAAGGCGTAGGGTAAAGGCCGACAACCTTCTCGCTCGCACATTTCAACATTTTTGAAGATATAACTAAATTTAGGTAATTATGTGAAATTGCAGAGCTTCAGGGTCGACAGAATAACAATGCAAAGGTTCAGCAAAAATAGCATATCGATCCAAACAAGTATTGCGACCAAAAAACTTGTACCAGTGCGATAAATTAAAGTGCACATTTTTTGAATAAAAAACTTGTTTGGATCAATGTGATATTTTTACTGCACCGTTGCATTGTTATTCTCTCTACCCTGAAGCTCTGCAATTTCACATTACCTACATTTAGTTATATCTTCAAAAATGTTGAAATGTGCGAGCGAGAAGGTTGTCTGCCTTTACCCTACGCCTTAGGCCGGGTTCCCACTACGCCGGACCGGCAAAAATGCCGGATCCGGGATAATGTGAATAGCTCTATACAAGGTGTAACATAATTACCCTATAAGCCCGAAGGGGGCGTAATCAGACTCATCACCTGAGTGCTTGAACATATTGTGCAAAGGATTAATAAATCGTAATTGAAATTTTCACACAAAAATACAACTTTTATTATTTTAGAAATTTGCGACAACCCTAAGTGTTTGTTTACTATTTGCGTAAACCCGTACACACGCATGCACACGTAGGTACTTTTCTACCTCGTCGCACGCACACGCTAGCTGTGTGTAGGTACATTTTAAGTAAAAGTTACGAGTTCATTTCATGAATGAAAAACTTCGAAATCTCTAAAGTCGTAGAACAAACACTGTTCGCCATGACCTTTAGGATACCCCACCTTCAGACTTATAGGGTATTTATGTTACACCGTGTATAAATTGTACAGCCACTAGCCCTTCCAGCAGTTTTACCGGCCCGGCAGCTTTGCCGGTCCGGCGTAGTAGGAACCCGGCCTTAATCAGGTGCGAAAGCTTTTTTGGGTTGTGTTTAAAATTATTGTGAAGGAAAAAAATGTAATAGACTTATATTCAGAAAATAGACCTCGTGCGATACGTATTGTTTTATTTATACCACAGTTTTGAGATGTATTTCTACCTTCCACATTGCAGTAGAGGTGTATACCTACGTGTACTACGGTGGAACACTCTTCTGCTTTTTGAAATATCACGATGAAGTTATTTTTTTAAATTGTACCTATACGTAATATTCAGTAACGAGATTCTATTTTAGTAGGTAGTTGGATTATAGGTCCAGCTATTCACTTGTAGTTTGAAATACAGTAAACCAGAAATTAACAAAACATACATAACAATAGATAGAAGTTTATAAATTATATTTTTGTAGACAAGGAGTTGATTTACTATGTACCTATTGTGGAATGTTAAAAAATATGTTTATACCATTCCCCCTCTAAAAAGCTTATTTTATTCACTGAAAACAGTGAATAAAAAGAACAATAAAAAGCTTTTACTCACTGTTTTGGTGTTTGAATTTAGAACACACTAATATATTTGACCTCCATCTAATTGTCCGATCTTTCTTTTTCTCGTAGTCATGGTATAAAGTATAAGTATGCAACTCTTGAATAAAACGGATTTATACCGAGGGCCATGGACCACTCCCGTCGTTCAGGATTCTAACACTTGAATCACTCGCTACCGGTCGTGATTCAGTCGTTAGAATCCTTCACTTGCTTGTGATTCATTTATGGCCCACGCTTTAAATACGTCTTTTATTCACTAGTTGCATAATATACAATTAAAACTTATAAATACATAATGTACTCTGCTATTAATAAAGTTAAGCTTGGAATAGTTACTTAAACCATATTTTGTCTTTTGCATTGGCAAGCAGATTTAAATTTGATCGAAAGAGAAAAACACGGTTTAACTATTCCAAGATTACATCGAATTTATTAATAACGGGGGTAGAAAGAAGAATGTGATTGATTAAAATTATGATTTTGTTACTTCTTGATTATGAAAGTAAACGTTTTCTTGCTGGCACTTCACACATATTGCGCACTGATCACGTTGTCTTGATACTTTTATAGCACACATTTTTTTAGCAACTACATAATCTACTTCGCCATTTAAGTGCATTTTTTTTTTCATTTATAAAACGCGCAATCTTGTATAAACTGGCATAATATGCAATGCAATCGATTACTTTGTTTCATCTGTTAAAGATAAGGAAACGCATTTCTTACCTAATGTTAGTTGCAAATTAAAATGTTTTATTTATGATTTTTATACTTACTACATTTATGATAATTTATAAGTAACATAATGTCGTGTATTAAAATATTTTGTACATATTAAAATTGTTGTATATAAAATAGTTTATCATCTCAAATAATATTTTTAGCCAATGTATGTAAACTTACGTCTTATACAATGTTTATCAGGTTGACTTGTAGTAAAGGTTAATGATTTTGACTTGTCTATAAAATGATGATTGACTGTGCAGCGGTTGATTCGCTGATTTTGCAATAGTAAACCAGACCAAAGATTTAATGAAATTGTATGAATGCATTTCCTATCACACCTTGTGCTGTATTGTATGTTGTATGGTGCCAACGTAAATGAGCAACTTCGTTATGTACGGTTGCATGGATGTCTATCTATCTATACGGTGCTTGATTTTATTGATCTTTGAGATTAAATGGCAGTTTCACTAACTACCTTTCGAACATTCTAGCTGAAGATACCTCGCTAAATCTAGGTACTTTGTTAATCATGATCTAAAATTCTGTTATCTTCAATATACCTAACGGATTTTACATCTTTTATTGGTAAAGGTACCTAGTGAAACTTATCATGGTGTTTGTATGAGAATCCATTTTATTTGTGAAAATATTTTTAATTTATCTACAATTTAATATAATGTACCTATCTAATGAATGTATTATGATGACGTTTTCAAAATCTGTATTTTAGTGTACGGTAGTGCCCAAACAAAAATGTTTTTCACTAATATTTGGCTTTATTTCCAAAAACCCTTGTATTATTTTTGACCTATAAAGTAGTTTACTTGCTTACACGATCCCAGAGTCTAGGAGGTGCTAAGGTAAAGATTGTGCATAACACTGAAGAACATAATAAAATTTAAGAACTGAGGTACAAGTGGGGTGTCATATCGCTAGTAGGTACCTACCGCATTTAAATGTTTAAGTAGGTACTCTATTTTTGACATTACCTACGTACCTAATTAATTTTTTATATTTCTCACTTTCTATACACATGCTGACAAATAGGATCTGTAACTATTCCAAGAGCTAATACGGTTTGTGACAGGACGGATGGACAAATCTTAACCCTGTAAAAATGCACCTACTGCTATATTTAGGTGGGTAGGTACGTTTGGAGTAACCAATTATCGGTTACCTACATATTATAGGACTTAACAAATAATATAAAAGTTTAAAATGAAACTCGTAATTACGACAGTGTTATTTGATTTATTTACCTTTGCTAGTTATACATTGGTAAAAATATTAATGCTATGAAACAATTTGACTTAGCATTTGGTTTGTATTCATAAAATCACGCGTAATAGTTGCATAGAGCAATAACTCAATTGTTCTAGTAATACATATTAATGTAGCCACACTGTGATGTTGCATTAAATGCAATGCTTGTTTTAATAAAATATCGCCAATGCAAAGCTTTCAAAGAATCCAGAGTACTTTATCTTACGTTCCTAAGAAATATTGATGTTATACATTATGTATGATACACTTGATCTTGAAAAATCAATTAATCACTTAATTCCAGAGAAACAAGACTAAAAACATTCAGCAAAGTTTGAGATATTACTAAAATATCTAATATAGAAGAGATAGATTATGACGTGGGCCCATACTTTTAAACAAGAGAAGAAATATTGATATTTTGTTAATAAATGTTTAATGCATTATACGAGTTTACAAGTACCCTCCAATTGTTTAAAAGAACAAGGATCAATATCACTTTCCTAAAACAAGACGTAAATAAAGAACTAGCCTTATCAATACCAAAAGCAACTTAAAATTTAATGAAAGGCCACAATAATTTAGGTAGTATGACAAAATAAATGAATGTTACCCCCTAAGTGGGTAGTGAAAGAGCCATCTGAAAACGAATTAAGTATACTTAATTACCCAATCTACAACTTAATTCTGCAATCAGCAGGAAGATAAGATTCAAAGTGTAATTATAAATGCATTATTCAAACCTAACGATACACACTAGCAAAGCATTACTTAGAGTAAAATATATGTGAAAAATTAACTGTCTTTTACACATATAAAATAAGGTAAAGGCAAAGTAGATTGGGTCTATTGGGACAAATGAAATTGAGAGGAACTAGAAAGTGCTTCCTTCCGGAGGCTGCGACAACTTCATGTTCTCCTTCAGTGTCATCAGACGTCTTAGCTCCTGCAAGACTGTCTTGATGGTGTAGTCGCGCTGCCATCTCGCGAGAATTGGGACTTGTCTATTATCCACCTATAAAAAAAGATTATGGGATGACCCTCAAACACAATCGACAAAAAAACAATGCATGAATACTCTTTTTAAAAATACTCTTCTAGTTATAATTAACTAGATAATATAAAACAAGATTACTATGACAAGATTTGTTCACCATTTTTACTGCTTTTTTGCAATGAATGTTTCTGTTTTAACTACATACAGTAATTTTAATCTACAAAAATGTTGTTTCTCCAAGTTGGTTCTACCTTACACACTTTGCATGTGGTTATAACTTTGCATACATAACCGACAGTTATAACCGAGCTTCATATTACACATACACGTTAGGGTTTGCATGCATGCACAGTTTTGCCATAAACTCTCAGTTGGAGCTACGTGACAGTTGTGTAGGACAGCTACTATCCTACATTATGTAGCTACTATATTCGCAGACAACAAACTGAGAACAGTACATGCAAGATGCAAGATCGCCAGACGCCACACTCGTTTATGCATGCACGCATGCATAACAGAGTGGCAAAAATATTCGTTTTGATACTGTACAGTTTTATCACATACACGCTAGGTTTTGCATGTCGGTTATGCATGTGAGGTTATAACCGTAATGACCAAAACAAGGCGTGTATGGCCGCTATTAGAAATACAGCAGCATGATTTTACTGCTAGCTAACATGGCATTTATTTTGTTTGTTGTATGAATATTTAACTACTGCTAGGTTTAGTAGTTCAGACTAGTTACACTTGATGTTTCTATAGACCTAGGCCTAGTGGAATGAATGCCTATGTTCGTAATATCCTGTCATTTTAGATGAAAACAGAATGAACAGCCAGCTCAGCTAGAGGAGCTGTAGGAGACCAATATGAAAATATGAACAATTGTGACTAGTTCAACCAGTTTCTTATCCAATAGTGTATTTCAATACTTACAAGTCCAGTCTGACTGTTAACACAGTTCATGTTGATCCTAGATATGAATCGCGCAGTTGGGGGTTCATCTGGGTACCGTGTGCCACACTCCACTTTGAGAGAGTACATTCTATTTTCATACGGAGTCTGAAAACAAACAAATGCAAGTAATAAATTGTACTAATTAAACACAAAGAAAATTACAACTAATACAGTATTTACAATATTCCATTGTACAATATAATAGTTTCCATCGTACAAGCTTTGCTTAGTTTGGGACTAGAAGACGTTGTGTTAAAATGTCTATGAATATTTATTTACTTATTATTTACAATATTTACAAAATACACAAGAAACAGTTGAGTTATCTACAAACCGTTGCAAACGATTTGTACTAATATGCTAGGTTATTGGAAGCGACTGTTTAGACTGATGTCTGATGAATCTTGATTTAAAAAGTCCCAGCCTTTGTAAGTACATAATACAAAATGAGTAAGTCAATCTGACCAAAAAGATTGACTTTATAGAGATCTTTTTTATGTTTTACCCTAGGGGGTCCAATTATCATGCCAGTCCAGTGAGTGAGGGTCATGTCATCATCGCTCTCCAGTCCCCAGGAAATGGTCCCATCGCCCACTCCTTTTTGGCCTTGCTCAAGTTCTTCTAACAGACGAAAATTCCGAGGCACCACTGTTCCAATAAAAACAATAATAAGTACCTTTAAAATCTAGACGGCTTTCGTTGCATTGCTGGTAATTAAAACATTATCTGAACGAATCAATAAGAATTACAGCTGTAATTTATTGAAAATAATCTTACCAACGCCTGATGACGGATTCGCCATGATCAGTTTCACCGGCGCGCACAACCAACAGTACAATTTACTCAGTTGCAATTTATTTAAGCAAGCATCTAAATTATAAAAAGTGTAGCCTAAATGTAAATCGTTTTGATGCAATCCAATAATTGTTTAGAGCTACTAAAAACTAATAAAATCCAACAATTTTACACTTCAGAGAAAGAAGAAAGGTTAGCAATTTTTTTGTTTAGTTTGACTTTGACAAGATCAAAATTATGTCATTGAGTGAGAAGTGATCACGAACAAATTTGACAATCGTCGCCGCGTTTCGTTCTAACACATTCACAACACAAGTCATATTGCGCGTCAGAGCCAGCTCGACGGCAGAATGTTGTAGCGTCACCGCGCAGTGTATTTTAGATATCCTACCTAGCGTAACGATACGTTTACGATTGTCACATATTCGTGATCAAGGCAATGATTTTTTTCGTTTGTCGGTCCTCGGAGCAAGCTAGGCGGTAAGGCACCCTATTACTTATTATACTCTTTGCGGTATGGCTATACCGCCTAGTGTAACGATAAGTTTTGTTACTTAATTTGTCTTGCGTAAATGAAAAGTCAAGTCAAGTCTTCGTCAAGTCGGCTGTCGTTTGTTTTGAAGAGAAAATAGTGGATTTACCCTCCAAAATCTGAATCGAACTATCACATTCAGAAAAACCACTTTACACATTTATTCCAATGGCTCACACTTTATGTTACGACCTAAGCATTATTGGTTAAAATTCCACAAAAAGTAAACAACAATACTCACAATAACACAAGAAAGGCGATTAAAATAAAAATGCTAAGTTGTTTCAAAAACTGTCAAAGTTCGAATCTCTTACTTTTATATACTCTTGAAAAGAGTATTCTTTTTCTATGCTTTTATATGTGCTGTGCTTACTTCCCATAAAAATGTCTATATTTATATTTGTCGCAAATAAATAATTTCTTATTCTATGGCTAAAAATCATTGTTTTTATTCACTTAGATTTTTCTTGATTTTCCGTGGAAGCTTTATGTATAGGGGCAAAAGCGTTTTTCGTCTAAAGCGATGGGCGCTCTAGTGTCGCTCTCTAAGCTTTTTTGGAAGTTTCAAAAAAAGATGCCCCAGTTTGGGCAAAATAAAATATCAGGGCGGCGGCAGCGTCAGAACAAAATAAAAAGAAAATTGACATTTGAAAAAAATAAAGACTTTATTTGACAAGAGTAAAAATGTACTCTGTGCAAGGCAAGAGTAGATAGAAAGAAGGAGAGAAGAGCAGAGAAGTATGTACCTATGGGTACATAGGATATAGATGTTCGGTGGTACATACACTACATACTGATTTTATTATTCGGGCATTCGTGTTCGGTGATTCGGGCTTGATTGATTCCGGCTTTGGATTCCGGCTTCCACAAAACTCGCAAAAGCCAAACCAACCAACCAAGAAGTTATAGATAGACTTAGCAAAAGTTTATATCGCGGTACATGATTATATCAACAATACAGAGCTGTTTGTTCAAAAAGCCAATTCGGTCTATTTGTTTGTTTTGTTCGTTCGACCATGGTGTTAGGTCATGATATTCGCACGAGTGACAGAACTGAGGATATTAAAATTTCAGAAGATGTATCTTTCGAATCAATGCTTTTGTCCCCAAAGATATTGAAGGGCCTGAAAGAGGCAGGGTTCTACGTTCCATCGCCTATTCAGCTACATGGTATACCTTTAGGAAAATGTGGATTCGGTAAGGGCGTTTTGTAAGTTCAGTTTTAGACCTTGAGCATTGGTGGAAGTAGGGGTGGTGGACTTTCAGATTTAATTTGACAAAGAAATAATTATTCAGTAAAATCCCATTAGAAATAACTTTGAAAATAACTTTTGTTTCTATTTACCATTTTTAGATCTCCTACTAGAAGCAAAGTCTGGAACTGGAAAAACTGCGGTGTTTACTGTCATCGCTCTAGAGAAACTCAATTTAAGCAAAGGTTTGCAGACATTGATGCTGGCACCAACTAGAGAAATAGCTTTACAAATATCTGAAGTTATCAAAACAATTGGCGCCTATTTTCAAGGTATGATTCTGATACATGTATATTATGTACCTACATATTTAGAAAAAAATTAAGCTAAAGCAGATATGAAGCTAACTAAAACTTGGTATTTTTCAGGCCTATCTGTTGAAGTAGTTATGGGTGGCTTGCCCTTTGCAGAAGATGTTGAGAAATTCAATAAAAAGATGGTGCATATTGTTGTTGGTAGCCCGGGAAGATTGTATCACTTGATTAACCAGAAATACATTGATGTTTCATGTGTCAGACTAATGGTGTTAGATGAAGCTGATAAGCTGCTTGAAAAAAGTTTTTTACCGGACATAAATAAGATATTTTCTCTACTGCCCAGCCTAAAGCAGATGATAATGAGCAGTGCCACATATCCTGATAACATGAAGACAATCATAAAAAATTATGTACAAAATGCACATCATATCTGTCCAGACAGTAACAGTGTGCTGCTCGGCATTGAACAGTATGTTGTAGTAATTCCAAGTCACATTAATATTGTAAAACAAACTAAAAATAGATATGTGCAACTAAATGAAATATTGTCTAAGAAAAAATTCAAGCAATGCCTAGTTTTTTGTAACTATCAAGTGAGAGTCGGAGAAGTTTACAAAATGCTGAATAAAGATAAGTGGCCAGCCGACCAACTTCATGGTAAGCAACAACAAACTGATCGGTTGGACGCACTCAAGATATTGCAGGAATATCAATGTAGAATATTAGTTTCCACTGATTTAGCTGCAAGAGGTATTGATGCCTCTAATGTAGATCTAGTAATTAACTTTGAAATTCCATACGACTGGCAAACATATTTGCACAGGATAGGACGAGCTGGAAGATTTGGTTCTTATGGAAATGCAATCACTATTCTGTGTGGAGGAGACGAAGAAAAAAAATTTAGAAAACTGTTGGGATCTATAAACATACCATTTAATTTAAAAAATCTGTGGAATAAAGAGCCTTTTCCACTAGATATAACCAAAACAGTTGAAGAGGGTAAGGAAGAAAACGAGCCAGAACCAAAAAAACAAGTAACTAAGTTTGGAATAAAAGACACAGATAACGAGTTGAGGAAAATATTGTCTATGGTTGCCCCTAAATCTAATAAGAAAACAATTAATGATATTCCAACATTTGAGAGTTTATGTGAATCTTTTGAACAGGTGAATAAACACTCAAAGATAGATAGTATTGAGAGTTTTTCAGATTTATGTACCTCATTTCAAAACCATGAAATTAAAGGCAAAGAACACTTCAATAACAAGCCTGTAGAAGTAAATAAACTGGTTATTCCATGTACTATGTTTGATGGCAATATAATTCTACAAAGCTTTGAAACCCATAAAAAAGCTACATCACTTACTAATAAAAATATAATTGACAATAATGACAAAAAAAATGACGAAGATTCAGTAGAAAATAGAATCTATGACAGTCAATCCAACAAACAAGAAAGTGAAAATGTTATTAATAAATGCCAGAATACCATTAATGATTATACAGACAGTAACACAAAATCAAGTAAAAATCAAGAAAAACAATCTCATAAATCAAAGTGTGATGAAAGTAACACTACTGTAAATTTGAAATTTTACCAATCTGAAACTTTACATGATGTGTCTCTTCCATCTACTTCTAAATGTTCAGAATATAAGATAAGCACTAAATCAAAAGCAAACAGAGAAGCAAAGAAAAATGAGAATCTACGTTTAAGATTTGGTAATGTCGATACGCCAAATGCAAGAAAAGTGTTACCCACAACTAAAATGGTTGAG
This sequence comes from Eulithis testata, assembly GCA_947507515.1. NCBI lineage: Eukaryota > Metazoa > Arthropoda > Insecta > Lepidoptera > Geometridae > Eulithis > Eulithis testata. Next base: position 6,347,546 of record OX382205.1, read on the forward strand.
AGCAAAAATGATTTTGATGAGTCAGTTTCTGATGTACACCAATCGGATCACGATAATGCAGGGGGTGCTATGTCACCTGAATATAATGATAGTGAGAAAGCATTGCTTGCTGCAAATCTCCCAACTGCTTTTGGTAAGGTCAAACAAAATAAATTACAGTCAAAGACAAACAGATATTTCACTCAAAACATAAGATTTAGTGAAGATCAACTTTCACCTAAAAATAAAAAAGTGCTTGCTAAAAATTATGTAAAGCAAAAAACTTATCCAGTTTATGAATCATCTGAAAGTCAAAAATCTGAAAAAGAATCATTTTCACATTCATGTCAATCACTTGGAGCTAAACAACATTTAGACCACAGCCTAAAACACACGCATGCAATTCCTAATGGAAATAAAACAGGGTTTACTAAAAGAAACGTAAAACAAAAAGCTGGTTTTTATGAATCATCTGATAGTGGAAATTCTGAAGAATCAGTTCTGTTAACACATGGAGGTAAAAAGTCATCTCAAGGTCACAGTATGGAAAACAAAAAATTGTTAACTAAACACAATGTCAAGCCAAGAGCTGATTTAGTTTATGAAAAAACAGATGAAGAATCAGTTTTACTTACACATAGAGGTAAGTCTTCAAAAGGTCATAAGCAAGTTGCAACTAAGGGAAGCAAGATAGTATTTGCTAAAAAAAATGTGAAACAAAGAACTCATTCAGTAACTGAATCATCTGATAGTGAAGAAACTGAAGAAGAATCAGTTTATGAATCATCAAATAGTGATAAAACTGAAGAAGAGTCACCTTTATTATACTACGGGGGTAAAAAACCTACAAAAGGGCACAGACTCCATCATAAAAGAAACAAAAAAATTGATTTTGTATCTTCTGATGATGAGAAAGTATATAAATCACATAAAAACCGCCCAAAAGCTACCAAAAAACGTGTTAGTAATAATAATGGGGAAAATAACTACAATTTGTACCATGCCAATAGTGCAAAGGAAAAACAACGCGAATTCAATCGTTGGTACCAGGAGCTGCAGGCAAACGTGCGAATTCTGGAAACTTTTTTTTATTTTGCAGAGATGAAGAGGTTGAACGAAAATTACTCTTGAATCACATGTTTATATATTACTACTTCTCTGTGCTTTAGGTATATGCATTTATAAGATCGCTTAAGTAGGTACATAGCTAGTATAGCTACCGTTGCTTAACCATTGTAAGGCGAATATAGAAAAAAAAAGTTCTGCCACTTTATTAATTAGTGTACCTATGTATCCTATTGTATGTATACCTGTAAGTAAAATCTTGTCTATTTAATCAATTTGCCTATTACTCCTATTTGGGAGAGATGAATAAAATGTTCTTGTCATATACTTAATTTATATTTTAGATCATTAACTACAGCTATTGAGAAATATCTAGACTTACATAAAACTTACTGATTAGAATAATTTAGGTAAAATTTTAATAATAATAATAATAAGATCGTAAAAAACTGACTGTTGGGTTTACCTGAGGTATTATTATGGTATTACCTATCTTTTATGTAAAAAGATCATTGATTATTTTTATTACCGAAATAATAACGCGACGGACTTAACCCACACTACTCTTAGGGTGCGTACTTATGTACGCACCCTAAGAGTAGTGTGAAGCATAAAGTTACAACAACCAAAGAAAACATGAGGCAGATTTTAAAATCAGTCATTTCGTAAAACAATATGTAGGTAGGTAATTCACAATAATATAAAATTAACTTCATAATTTAACATAAAGTATAAATAAAAGAATTAAGTACATTAAAAATACTTTTAAGTATTAATATCTTTGGATTTACTTTTTAAACAGATTTTGTTCAGATTTCAAAGTACCTAATTATAGTTTCCTAGCGTTAGGTATCGTTACGTTTTGAATACTTTCGCGATTTAGTTCGTTGCTAAATCTTGAACAACTCGTTAGAAATTGGAATGGAATGAAAGTTAGATCCCTAAAATATTTTGGACACAGGAAGAGAAGACATCAGGCCGTTTTTTTAGATCTAGGCAGCTATATTAATCCTTCTTCTCGTGAGTTTCTGAAATAAAATTAAGTAGGTAAGTACTTTTGCTAACTTCAGTTGACTTGCCCCATGTCGTCATCGCCCCAGGATTTCAAAAGGAACTATTACGACTGAGCGTTTCTAATTCGATCGACACAGCGACATTTAACGTACACCGCACACAAAATAATAATGATGGTGATTACCGACACCTTTGGTTCATAAAATATCGTGCCCCAATCTAATAAGTCCATTACAATAATTATTATTATTAAAACTATTCTTTATAGTACCTGGCGTCTCCTCCTCTTCAGCGTCAAGAATATCCGCACAGCACACAGAATAACAGATTAGCGAGAGGAAGCCGAGTGGTAAGCCGAAGACAAGCGCAGTAAGTACGGGGTTGCCGCGCCACATGTTAGCGAGCATACTACGCGTCTCGAATAGCCCGCGGTACAGTCGCACCGGCCAGTGGTTACCGCCGTAAGTCTGAAACACAAGTAAATTGCCTTACTAAAGCTTTTTCAACAATTCAACACGTATAGCGTATTTTGTCTATCTAAATCTGATTCGAAAGACTTCAGCGGTGATCTTGGGTATGCAATGGTGCCGAAAAAAATCTACAATTTTTTTAACATCAGGTTCTATCGCTTAGTGTTATTCTGATAAAAATAATAATAAGAATACATACAGGAGCAAGCTGGAGATGTATCTGATCAAGAAACAGCGCCACTGCCTCAGGTGTCATGAGCACCGGGTCATCATCAGGTATGTGGTGGTGGCTGGTGGTTGAGTTCAGTACAAGCAAGTTAGGTACAGTGAGCTCCGACATGGCGATCGAGTTGGCCAGCTCTGGGGTACCCATCCACCCAAACTGGTACAGATGGTGAAGTTCTCTTTTCCTACTTCTAAAATTCAATAAATGTTTAAAGCTTGTACAGCTGACATCAACAAATTGATCACTTTTTCATAAGAAAACCTTATTTTTAAAGCTATTTAACTTCAAGTAACGGGTGTTATAAGATCACTTCCGAAAATTTCAGGAGTCAGAAAACTTCAATTTGAATTACTTTACTGTTTTCTATGAAATTGTAAATAAAGTTTTAGATAGTGGTCTCATTAAAACTTGTAATCAAAATAAATTAGGTATATAAAAATAAGCTTTTATTATACTTAGAATACATAAAAAGGTTACCTGATGATTCCTTCTACCATATCCTTAAAATCACGTTCAGTTTGAGTAATTTCATTGAGTTTATTCTCGGATACAATAGCTATGACAATATACTTTTCAGTGTCCAGCAAGTGGTTTATGTTTGCTCTTGTTATTTTAGGGAAGAACCCAAATCTTTCAGCATTAATCCACTTGTCTAGAGTATTATTTAAAGTATCTTTGTCTTGTAAAACTGTTGGGTTAACTGTGGAAAAAAAAAAAAGTATTGCAGTGTAAATACTACCGGATATTATTCAATTCGGAAGCAAATTAAAAAACTATCCATAAAGCCAATATTTCTATGTATATAGTATACCTTCAAAGAAGAAAATTTCATCATCTTTATGAACAAACACTGCGGTATCATCAGGCAATTGCACCTCACGTTTAATCATCTCGGGTGACATGGCATAGAACCATGAATGTGGCTGGTACTTTTCAGCATTTAATGTAAATGTCTCCTGTAAAAACACAAGGTTTAGAACAAATTACAGGTCTTATTTAGCATCTCTAAGATGTATAATGTTTTGGCACAGATTTGGTACAGAATGTAAAAATGCTACTGATGGACTTTTGAGGGTAAAATCACCCATCAATATGAATAACTTTTTCTATGGAAACAAAAGTTTTAGGGAGTTGTCTCATTTATGTAGGACAATTTAGGAAAATTAATCATTTCTCTAGTTACATATAAGGATCAAAAGACCCCAAACTAGACTTAATTCCATTTACCCATAGATATCCTTGTGGCTTCCCAACAAAGCCAAAGAAGACCGGATGTGTTTCTTTCAGATAGGCAATGCTATCATCCTGTGATATCCTTTGCACTGCTGGCTGTGACATGCGCATAGCATAATTTACCATGTCATCCTTCTGCCTGTCTCCTACATATTCATAATGATTGGCTCCTTTGATGCTATGATGAATGAAGTAAACTGATTAAATATATTATATAAATTATTTTAAAACTCTTACGCAATAGAAATCCACATTTAAAAAAACCTGTGCGTGGAGTCCGTACGCGCGGAAGAAGTTATACTTCGAGTGCCACGTATTCACTCTCGCTTTGTGTTTAATGTGAAATTAATTTAGTATTTATTTTTATGTACTTAACCAATATGCAGTACTAAATGTTCACTTCAAAATAAAAAGTAAAAAGTTGCATGAACACTGCCATCTATTATATTTTGACTGTAGCATATTAGTCTCTTTCTATTCCTCCCGCTGTCAGTTGGATGTTGTATAACTTCAAAAACACGGGCGGTCAAATGCTGAATTGCTGAACAATACCATCTATATTTGATTGTAGCGTATTAGTATCTGTTTCTTTCTATTCCCCTGAATAGAAAACAGACAGAGACTATATCCTTTCGCATAACGCAACCTTCTTGGAAGTCGCATTAGAAGTATAACTTCAAAAATCAAGCATTTCGCTAAGAAGGTAGGAATGACCATTTTATGTAGGTATGTGTTTTATTTATACCTTAATTACTTGAGAATGCATCTTCAGGGTAAAAAAATAGTCTTAATTGGAAGAGCTAGGCCCGGCTAGTAACGCAAGACAATGAAACCAACAGCAGGCAGTTAGGTTGAGAAAGTAGATGTAGGTATTTTTACTTCAGAGAACTAGCCAACACATGCAATGGATCAAGTGCAACCCTAACAATGTCACTGCACTAAAATTACTTTTAAATTCAGGTATCACATATCTATAGCCAACCCTTTTATCTCTGTACTAAGTTGTTGTTAACTTACAAAAGTATTGTTGGGTAGCCTCGGATCTTGTAGAGTGATGCAAAGGCAGGGAACCGTGTACAGTCTACTTTGGCTACTTTGATGGGAGTATTGTAAAGGGACTGGGCCACATGTGCCCATATCGGCTCCAAGCGACGACAGTGCGCACACCACGGCGCATAGAACTTTACAAACCACATACCCTCATGACTTATTTCCATAAACTTGTCACTCAGTTCAAACACCCTAGATGCTGTACTTACAGACACCGCTGTAACATCAAAATACATATTTAAATAAGCTGAAGCCTTGTAGGTACCCTATCTGTACTAATGTAATTTGTTTGCTGAGTAAACAAAACCGAAATAGGATGTTAAAACATACCTGCTATGAGCAAGAAACAGAGTTCCATAAATAATTTCATGGTAGCTATTATTTTAGAGGATCGATTATTATGTTATGTCATAGTAAATAATCAAAAATGTATAAATTTTTGGATAAAAATAATTTTTGCAACAAATTTTTCAAATCAAACCTTCATCGAAAAAAGATTACTTTTTTTAACTTTTTTTTTTTTTGCGCTGGAGGTTGGTCTTTTTTTTTCATATTGTTTTAGTGCTGGAGGCTGGTCTATTTGCCAAGTGTTGCCAAGTCTTTTTTAGTTTTCTGTTCTGAATATTTTCTTTGACACTTTCGTCACTTGTTGAGAAGACATTAACTTTGTTTTGTTTTTTCTGTAAAATATCGAAAATAAAAAGTCGAGGCGACGATAACCCATCGTCCTACCAACCATACCAACCAACCGATCCGTCTGGCATATTTTACATAATATGTTAGATAAACATCATTAAAAAAAATATCTGACCTTGCCCCCGATTCTGTTCTTTCAATTTCCTTAGCTAACCCAACACTAAAATGTAGGCCATCTCTTTCTCGTGAAGTGGAACGACAGAGACAGAATCATTTTAGTGCTGTGAAATAAAAGTTAGTTTAGAAAAATGCACTAACAAACAGTAACAGAACAGAATCGGTCCCATTGATTGAGTGAGCGCAGTGATCTGCTCCAAGGAGCGAAAAAAAAAAAAAAGTGAGCGCAGTGAGTGAGTGTGCGCTGTGTTTTTTCTTGTTCAACCTTTGATTTTATTTCCGCAGAAAATAGGAAAATACACATGTTTACGGATATCACGAACAGTGGTGTCTACGTGTAACTCAAACACTGTTTTAAATCTCCTACCCAAATAATGTGTCGTGCTGTGATTTGATTTCGTGAAGTGTAGTTTTGGAGGTAAAATGCCCGCTTCCATTTGCGACCCAGTAACAAACGCGTTGCGTTTATCTCTAACCCCAGATGAATCACAAAACTCATCTTTGCTGGACAGCAGACTATATTCTTCTGCCAAGAATGTTCTTTTGTCTAAGATCGAGTTTGAAGAGTCAGGTGATTACCAAAGTAATGTTCTAGATGGACTGAAGTCTAAGTACGTGGTGATTCGACCTAAAAAGCCTATGCTTGAGAATAAACTAATAAAAAAGGACTGCAATTCTTCATCTCAAACGGCAGGTGCGTATACGAAAAATAAAAAGTAGATTAGACCAAAACGATTGTGTATAACCCGATAAGATTGCACTGATTTATAGGTTATGTTTCTGAACAGTTGTCAAATCATTCTTTCTTCTGTGGTTTACCTAACTCACGTACGACCTAAGTATCAAAAACAGTGAAAGAACAGTAGATATATCTATTAAAAGTAAATATTAATTTGAAACATTTCATACTAATGATAATCCTAAAACCCAACACTCCTATTTAGCTCTGTTGTTGATCATGTCAGACCATCCTTTATAGCCAAGTTAGTTGGCACTATCACTGAACTTTCTATTTTACTAACAAAAATGCAATTCAATAAAAAAAAATGAAACTTATTTCTATGAAACCTGATAGATATCAGACATGATAGGTAGGTACTATCATTCATCTACTTTTGAATTATATCATCAATGCTTACATACATTTACTATAAGCTTCAATAAAAGGCAATAGCTATTTCATCTGCAGTAAAAACACTACTAAAAATTGCTTTCAGCAGGCAGTAAATCTGTTGAAGATGGAATCCCAAAGCCAAAACGAATTCTATTCCCAGTGGAGAAGGTCCACCTTGGTTGGCAAAATGCTTGGTCTGCCGGGGCCGGAATGCAGAATGTGGGCAATACCTGCTACCTGAACTCAACGTTGCAGGCATTGTTTCATGTTCCAGCACTAGCCAACTGGCTTGTGTCAGAAAGTGCACATACCGAGAAATGTAATCAGCAAGGTGAGTGTTACTTGTAAAGTGGGATGGTTTTTACAACTAGGCCCTGAGTGAGCTCTTTTTTCAATGTGACATAAGACTTTTATGAAATCCAAAATTACTTAGCATTGGACCCTTACACATGTAGATCATCTGTATTAATAACTGCACCCCTATACATGTTTGTCATCTCAACATATAACTTTACTATACTTAGGATCCCTTCATCCACGTTTATACTAGAAATTTATAATTGTGAAAAAATATTTAATAGGAAAATAAAGTTCTGTTATAACTTGTGATACATTAAAGGAATTTTTTTTCCTTCTATTCTCTTCTTATCTTCTATTTATGAATGTGGATGAAAGGGTATGTTTATGTCTAAGGTTGTAATAACTTACATGTATTAATAACCAAATTACAGAGGCATGCGTAATATGTGGCATGCGGGCTTCACTAATGGCAACACAGAAAAGTGGGGGTACACCCATCAAGCCATGGCAGGTGTACTCCAAGCTACGCCTGATCTGCAGGCACCTCACCCCTGGGAGGCAGGAAGATGCTCATGAGTTCCTCAGGTTAGATTTCTTTACATTACTACATAGTATAAAGCAAATTCGCTTCCGCGCAAATTCGTCTGTCCTCATGTCTATATGTATGTATGCTTAGATCTTTAAAACTACACAACAGATTTTGATGCAGTTTTTTTAATAGATAGAGTGATTCAAGAGGAAGGTTTATATATCATCATCACTACATTGCACCCGTGCGAAGCCGGGGCGGGTCGCTAGTGATTGATAATCTAAACTCTTTAAAGTGATCTTGATTACCTCTAGCATGCCTGGTATTCAGACTCGTCTGTTCTTGTTCGACTTATAATGAGTTGGAGATGATTAGGAGTCATGAACAAAAGACATTCTAATGTGTTTAGAATCACAGTAGCATTTTGTAATCTAAAAATCTATTTGATTATTTTAGGGGCCGTTCAAATATTACGTAACCAGATTTGTTACAATTATTTACCCCCACATCCCCCTTGTCAGCAAAAGTAAGCAAAGCTCTTACCGCCTCCCCCCATGCTTACGTAAACATTTTTCAATTATAAATGTATTTTTTTCTTATATTATAATTTTAAAAATTAGAAAATAGATTTAGGATAGAGTATAGCGCGCGGTAATTCCCCTAATCGGTTCTAAAGCGAGTGCCTAAACGTATGCATTATTTGCGGGAATCCCCGAAAATACGTTTCGTTTTCAAGCATAGACCATGTGAGGGTTGCCATTCATGTAAAAAAGTAAATAACTACCGATGACGTAATCATCATCTAGACTCCCCTACCCCCCATGTCATCCAAAATAAGCAAAACAAAGAGATAGTGCTTATGTAATACTTGAACGGCCCCTTATCTTATTTGATGCATTTCTATTTGATTATCTTATTTTATTTGATGCATTTTAGGTATCTGGTAGAAGCTATGGAGAAATGTTACTTGCAGAGGTTCATGAACTCTGATAAGTTGGACCAGTATAGCAAAGAGACTACTCCAATGAACCAGATCTTGGGTGGTTACCTCCGTTCCACTGTCCGCTGCCTTGCCTGCCACCACCTCTCCACAACTTATCAGCATTTCCAGGTACTTCATAAATCAAAATATTAGGGAACCTATTTGCTTACAATGTTAAACCTCACATGTGAATAAACGAAACTGACCATTGGATCAAAATATAATTGTACTGTGTTTTCACTTTTCAGGATCTGCTGCTAGATATAAGAAAACATTCAACTCTGGATGAAGCATTAGATTCATTTTTCTCAAGGGAGAGATTGGAAGATTTAGGATATAAATGTGAAGCATGTAACAAAAAGGTATGAACGTATGTGCACTCAATGTCGAATTTCACTATCAGATGTTTGAAATGGGATCAATAAATTGATTTAACTTTAGGTTCAGTCGCGCGCGCTGAGCCGCAGTGAGCGCACGTATTACGAGAAGCCCGTACACTTTCGTCTTATATTTTTTTATAAGTACCCTCAAATTGTGCGGCCGTGAAATGGACGGGGTCCTTAGACCTCGATCCAAGTCTATTAGTGATATGAGTGAGGAGGCAATGGTGGAAAATAGTTTAGTGTGTGAATTGGAAGAATTTAATGCATATGAGATGGCAACAAATAATGATTTAGCCGAAGTTACAAGAGCGGACAAAAGGTGCAGATATACGAGTGATGAAAAAGAAGTTGAAGACAACGATGATAATGAAGGTTTTACTGTTGTGAACAGGCAATCGAAGAAGAGAAGAGTTAAAAGTATTAATCAGAAGGAGACCTATAATAAAAATGAAGAAAATATAACCTCGGATGTTAACAGCATTGAGGTTTGCATCACATCTAATACAACATTACCAAAACAAATTGGGCTGGCCAAACTACTAAAAGCTGAGAAGATACCTAATGTTACAGAAATAAAATACAAAACCCCGTATAAAGTGGTCATGAAGTTTGAGAGCAGGGCCGATGCAATTTTGTTGGTTAACAATGCGAAGTTTATGCAGTTGGGTTACAGATGTCGGCTTACTAATGAAGTGAGTCGCAGTTATGGAATTGTCAAGTATATAGAGCTGGAACTGACCGAAGAGGAGTTATTAAAAGCTTTTAGTAGTGATGTGGAAATTGTCGCAGTCAAAAGACTAAGGCGCATGAATGAATCTAATACCTGGTGTGAGAGCGAGACAGTTCGTTTTTGTTTCAAAAGTGCCACCCTACCTCAGTATGTATATGGATTTGACTGTCGTTTTCAAGTGGAGTCATACACCTTCCCGGTGACACAATGTTCGGTGTGTTGGAAATATGGGCACATAGCCCGCATGTGCCCCTCAAAGAAAACCAAATGCCCCAAGTGCAGCGGTGATCATGCAAACTGTGAGGTTACTGAGTTCAGGTGCATCAATTGTAAAGGTAATCATATGGCATTTATCAAAAAATGCCCAGTGTTTCTGAAAGAAAAAGCAGTTCGACAGATCATGTGCAATGAAAATTGCACATATAAGGTGGCACTATCCAGGTTCTGGGAGAGAAACAAAAATATGAAGAAAACAGAGAAGCAGAATGAGGGAAGTGAAAGTGACACATCTTACATACCTTCAGCAAGGAGATGGGAATCTACAGCAATGAAAAATGGTCAGGCAGGTCCTAGTAAAATAGTGACTTCAGCAGAGGTGCATACGGAAATCTCTGAAGAAATTGAGGTTGAACCATCGATGGAACAGGAACTACCAAGCAGCGATGAAGAACAAACAATGTCAGGTACCAAAAATTATCAGAAAAAAAATATTCACAAAAGCAAAGCCCAGAAGAAAGAAGTTCCTCCACAGAAGAAGAAAAACGATAGCCTGCAGCACAATACCTTTCCTACAGAAGGAAAAAAGAAAAAAGAAGAGAGTGAAGCTAGACGAAAAACAGGGCACGGGAAAGATAAGTTTAGATATATTTTAAGTAGCTTACAAAATATAATTTTTACTAGTGGGAAGAGTTTTGAAGAAAAGGTACAACTCGTGTTGAAGTTAATTGTAGAGGAGGTTATTAGTTATGTTGTCGGGGTCATCAGTGATGGAGATTTAATTAGCAAGCTAATGAATCTCTTTCATGATGGATGACAACAGTAGGATAAACCATGTCCCGCTGGGCTCGGGGAGTTCGACTGCTCAATACCTATGTATTGGGCAGTGGAACTCTCAGAGCCTAGCCCCTAAAAAACAAGAGTTTGAGTTATTTCTGAACCAGGAGAAAATAGGTGTATGTTTAATAAGTTGTTTGTGACACCAACTTGATAATTAAAGGCTACAATATCTACAGAAAGGATAGAGATGATGGTTATGGTGGAGTAGCTATCTTAGTACATAACTCAATTAAAACCCAGATACACCCCGCTCATAGTACAAACTCTGGAATAGAAATTATCTGTGTCAAGATACTAAACAGTAAATATATTCAATACATAGCATCAATATACTGTCCAGGGTCGGTCAGAACAACACAACTCGATTGGGATGAACTTTTTTCACAATTTAGTACAAAATCAATCGTAGCCGGAGATTTTAATGGCCACCACCCAAATTGGTCTACTAAACAAGATACTCGGGGTTCACAACTATTTGACTCTAGTATAGATAACAACTTTGTAAGTATAAATAGTGGTGAAAATTCTAGAATTAAACTGGTTAATAATGTGTTGCAAAAAAGCACACCTGATATTACATTTGTCACAACAGACTTGGCGGTTTATTTGAAAACTTGGAGTGTAACTAGAGAATGTTTGGGAAGTGACCATCTCCTTATTAAATATTGTTTTGAGTATTGTGATTCACCTGCTTATGTGAAGCGGCGCAATTTTAAATTAGCCAACTGGAAGCTCTACCATGACACTTGTAAAAACATATTTTCTAACAACAATGATTATGTCTGTAGTGATAATGTTCAGCTTATGTATGCATTTTTTATAAAGACTATGAGTGACGCGGCCGATCAAAGTATTCCGTTTATAAGAAACTATATAGGTCCAGCCCAATCTTTCAAGCCTAAGCATTATTGGACCCCATCGGTGTCCCATGCCATAGCTAAGCGTCGCTTGGCTCTTAAAACTTTTAGGAAAAATCCTACACCTCGTAATTTAGATAATTTGAGTAAATGCATTGCCGAGGCTCAAAGAATTTTGAGACAAGCTATTTCAAGCAGTTGGAAGAGCTTCTGTGGAAAAATTGATGAAACAACTAGCTCTTCTGAAATGTGGCAAAAAATGCGTTGGATGAAGGGTGTCAGGGGTAATAGAGCTTATGCTTCTGACGAAGAGAAAGAGCGTCTGTTGCGCTCTCTTGCCCCTGATTGTTGTCAACCTCCGGAGCCGATATTCAATTCCAGGAATACACAACTAGAAAGTGATTTCTCTTCACAGGAGCTCTACAACTGCCTTAGAAAGAAGGATAGTGCACCAGGTGAGGACAAGATAACGTACTCGATGATATTTTATCTGCCTGTAGAAGGCAAACTGTTTCTACTTAAAATGTACAATTTAATTTTCAAGTATGGAATAATTCCAGAGCAGTGGCGAAATATTAAAATAATACCTATACCTAAACCTAACTCTGACACTACTCAGATACCTAAATTTAGACCGATTTCATTAATATCCTGCTTATGTAAAATTCTCCACACAATGTTAACCAAGCGTTTGGAATGGCACTTTGAGAGAAACAGGACTTTTATACAAACAACTTCTGGCTTTCGCAGAGGTCAGTCTAGCGTGGATTGTATTGTTAGATTAGTCTCACAAATCCAAATTGGTTTTACGAAAAATTTGCCAACGCTGGCGTGTTTTTTGGACATTGATGGTGCGTATAATAATGTTTTGGTAGAGCAATTAGCTATAGTCTTGGACAAATTAGAGGTGGGTACTAAAATATGTAATTACTTATACGGGTTTCTAAAAAGAAGATATTTAAAGATTACTGATGAAAATGAAGTTAACACATTCGTGAGATGTACCGGTAGAGGCTTGGCTCAAGGAGATCCGATCTCTCCTCTTCTTTTCAATATTGTTACAGCTGAGATAAGCCAGTCGTTGAGTAGCGGTGTGCAGACTCTACAATACGCAGACGACTACGTGTTTTATGTACAGAATGCTAATATCCCGTGTAGTATAAGTAAGGTTGAAAATTGTATTAGTTCTATCTCGTCCTTGCTTCATCAAATTGGCTTAGAGATATCTCTTACAAAGACAAAGATATGTTTATTTAATAGAGGAAGAGGTAGAGATCGGGTAGAGATCACAGTTGACGGTCAGTCTCTGCCGGTTATAGACTGTTTTCGATATCTAGGAGTATGGCTTGATAGGTCGCTTCGTTGGAATAGGCATATTAAGGAGATTCAGGAAAGATCTAGTAAAATGATTAATATTATTAAGATATTGGCAGGTGCTTCCTGGGGGGTACATCCGAAACACCTCAGAAGGATTTACATCTCCCTTATAAGAAGTAGAATTGATTATGCTAGCTTTATCTATGACAGTGCTGTTAAATCACATTTGGTGAAACTAGATAGAGTCCAAAATGTAGCATTGCGCGCAATAGGGGGTTTTATTAAAACCACACCTATTCACGTAATGGAGTGTGAGTTATGTCTACCCCCACTACATTTAAGAAGAGAATACCTCGCAACCAAATACTGTTTAAAATCTCAAGGTTGGTCAGATAACTTAACTGTTAATATTTTAAAAAACCTGTTAAATGTAGCTGAATCTCTGTATTTTCGTAGAAATAAGAATTCGTTATTATCCTCTGTCTACTCCAAAACTAAAATAGAAATAATCAACACTTGTAACCCATTGAACATGTTTACTTTAGATACTTGGGTATCCAATATAAATATGGAGTTTATAAAAGTTAAAGTTGATGATATAGTAGAACCGAAAAATTGTTATGATAATAGAGTGCTTAAATATAATACCTTGCATATGCTTAATAATAAATATAGTGGATGGCACAGTATTTATACTGATGGATCACAAACTAAAGACGGTAGCGGTGCAGCGTATTATGTACCCAGCCAGAATATAAGAGAAAGTTTTAAAATTGTAAATGAGGAGCATACAAACTGTATTATGTCTATAGAACTGTTCGCAATTTCAGAGGCGCTGTCGTATGCTATCAGCGCGAGACTTAAAAGGGTGATTATTCTGTCTGACAGCAGAAGCGCCCTTCAACATGTGGCTCGGTGCTCCTCTGGCCACAGAGGTGCATCGATTGCTTACACCATAATTAGAAAAGTTTTAGTGCTGGTATCTGGGGGGGGCTCTCTGATAATCCAATGGATTCCTTCTCATGTAGGCATTCATGGCAATGAGGAGGCAGATGAGTTGGCCCGAGAGGCAATATCAAATGGTAATGAAGTGTACATTAAGCCCGAATTTTCAGAAATTTTGTGCAAGTATAAAAAACGCTTGAAAGACAAATGGAAGGAATACTTTGATATTGCTTCTCGGGAGAAAGGAATCTGGTACAGAACAATTCAAAGTGAGCCACCTCATGTGCCATGGTTTTCTAATACCAATTTGGGCAGATCTATGATTGTAATAGCTCACAGATTGCGATCTGGACATATACCTCTAAATAGTTTTAAGTTTTTGATGAAGAAAGTTGATAGCCCTAATTGTGAAGTCTGTGGAGTTAAGGAGGATGTTTATCACTTTCTAAGGGAGTGTGCTCGGAGTAAAACTATGAGAGATAATCTGGCTGCGACATGTAACATTAATTGGCTTGACGTGGGCCTGTTTCCTAGTGTGCTGGCTTCTCAGACATCTGAGACGGCTATCATACTGTACCGATCCACGCTCAAGCTAGTCAATGAGTAGGTCAATGAGTCGGTAGAAATCAATATGGGACCGACATAGTCGTGAGTCGACTCAACGTCCCTAAAATAAAATAAAGATATTAAAAAAAAAAAAAAACTTTAGGTTGACAAAAATCTTTTTTACATAAATCCTAAAATGTTTGGTTTACTTAGGCTGGCATTGGTCTTTAGTCCCAAATTCAATAAATATGTTTTAAATCTTTCAGGTATCTGCAACAAAACAGTTTTTCATAGAGCGAGCCCCCATGGTGCTGTGTATTGCATTCAAAAGGTTCTCACTGGCTGGAGGCAAGCTCTCCAAGCATGTGCAATTTCGAAAAAAGATTTCTCTCACTAAGTACAGCTTTAACAAGAACCATCATCAACAACTGGTAAGTGACAATTTATTGCATCTTACTTACATATTGACGGAATTTTATCTAACATTTAAATTATCCATTACAGTCATACAAATTGGTGAGCTTGGTGACTCACCTTGGGCCATCTCAGAACTGCGGTCACTACACAGCTATAGGTCAGGCACCAAATAGCAACTACTACCAGTTTGATGACAGTAGTGTTCGACCCCTTCCTCTGTCTGCTGTGTTGGGCACCAATGCGTACATCATGTTCTTTGAAAGGGACACCACTGTAGATGAAGCCTCACCTGGCTCTACATCCAGCGCAGTATACGGACCGCAGCTTCCCGATAACATCCTAAACAGAGATAAAAGCCCTCTCAAATTAACCTTCTTCAGAAGCGAAGAGAGAAAACCAATCATCCTAAATAACACGGAAGCTCCCAAACCTGAAGTGAAACCTATTATATTAAACAGCACTCTCAGTAAATCGTCTGAATCAAATAATTCTAATCCTGAACCTTGGGTTGTGAAACAAAATGGTGAAGTAGAAAAAGTACTCCAGCCAAAGATTCTAAACGGCACAGACAAGACAAACATCAAACACGACAGTGATAAGACGATTAGTTTTATTATAAAAAGACAAATAGATGATGTGAAACCTAAACCTGTCAATAGTGAATCTGATCTCAGACTGGTGTCTAATGGAACGAAAACATTTGAAAAACCAGCAGCTGGCAGCAGTAAGCTTGTCAGGCCCGCAAAATCTCCATTGGAGAAATTGGAGGAGCAAATGAATAAAAATGACTGCTCATCGCACCATATCCAAAAGAATGGTAATGGTACTTCTAGGCTAGTTCCGTATGACTCCGAATCGAGTGGCGATGAGCGGAATGATAGACTGAATGATGATGGACTTAAAAAGCCAGAGATTCGGAAACCAAAACCTAGTCGTTGTCAATCCCCTAAGAGGCTGATAGTCACAACAAAAAGCATGCACCACGCGTGGACCGTGTCGAACGAGAATAGCGGACCGCTACTGAGCCCAAGCCTAAATGGCGATACTATTAAAAAGTGAGTAGTTCTATTCAAATATGTAGAAAAAAAACTTTTGTAAATTTTTTTTGTTTACGTAAATAACGCGTTTTTTTTTGACAATAAATGTTATTCTCGTTAAATGTCTGTCAGTAGAAAAGCATAGTAACAATAATAAATTTTCCAGAGTGAAGGACGAACGCCGTGAAAACGAGCAGAGTCCTAACACGAGTGTAAGCAGTATGTCTCCCCTGAGCGACCGTAGCGAGCCTTCGACCGCAGTCGCGTCCGAGCCACCTAAGGTCTCACCTAACCCGCCTCAAGCTGCGGTGGTTGAAACACCACAACCCACAGTACCTTTTGAAACGATGCGACACTTACAAACAGTGTCGCATAGAGGCTACGGAGCGCCTGTCTCCACGTGGAGTGGAAATCACAGTGCTATGTCGCGACAGGTATGCACTGCTCAACACTAACCCCCCAGAATTACATTTCTTAGCATCCTTTTAAAAAAATCTAATTTGATATCCACAGTCAGCATCAAAAGTTAAGTAGCAACAACAGCTCTATAAAACATTTAATGTGCTTCAGCGATGATCAAAATTTTCCTGAAATAATCAAAATTTTCCTGAAGCTTAGCTCATGCTCATATTCCAGGTGTTTGAGGAAAGGCGAGACGAAAGGAAACGCGCGCTGGAGGCCGCCGACGAGATGGATCGAGGTCGGATCAAGAAAGTGAAGAAATTCCACCAATTCAATAGATTCAACAACAATAGGAACTCATACAATCCTTTCCAGGTACGAGTATGTGTGTACGCAAAATGCTATTTTTCCTTTAATATATCTATAAATAAATAATGTTCTTTTATTATCTAGGCTTCCATACATACAAGTATTTCTAAATGATACTAGAGAATAAAGAAGAATAACAATAATTGTTGAACTGTATATGTATTAGTATATAATTTAAAAATTTATAAGTATATTAAATATGTTTCATTTTGAACATACAAACATACAAACATACAAATTTTATACTTACATAAGCAAAATGTAGGTTAGCTATCTACTTTAGTATGTTTTATTGTATATACTGGTATAGGTATATATTTTATATTTAAATAATGAAAGTGATACAACTGTTTCACTTAGTTATCTACTGCAAATGCATTTCAAAGTAATAATTAAAATAATTATGTATTTTTAACAGGAAAAACAGAACAAGCCGCATTGGGGTGGTAACTTCAAGTACAGCAGAGGTGAACGGCGTCCTAATAACCATTTCAATAAACATAACCATAACAAGTACAAGAGATTCAATAACAGGTATGTACATTACCTTACTCAAATTCTTTCAATGTCATTAATTATTTAATGAAATTATTACTCAGGAATCCAACTCATAAAATAACTCACACCACTAAATTAAAAGGCTGCTATTTTATAATTAACTAGCGACCCGTCCCGGCTTCGCACGGGTGCAATGCAGTGATGATGATGATGTATTATACATATAAACCTTCCTCTTGAATCACTATCTATTATCTATCTATTAAAAAAACTGCATCTAAATCTGTCGTGTAGTTTTAAAGATCTAAGCATACATACATACAGACATTAGGACAGACGCGGGAATCGACTTTGCTTTATACTATGTAGTGATCAATCATCTTTATTTTGAATCAATACATCTATGTAGTAGTTTTTCCTCAGAATACTTCGCCTACTTCGCTTTTTAGCGGTGCTCATTACAGAGTCCAGCCCACTTTCGGAGAAATAGGATGCCCATATCACAGGGAGTCCTAATTTGGGCCCAAGATAACTTTATCCAGCTGTTGTAAAATTAAATGTATAGAATTTAGATTTACTAGTTATTGTAGTAATATTGTATTGTTTGTAAGCAATGATCTTTTATAAGCAATGATCGCATTTTTAAATTGAGATATTATTTGTTTATACTTTTTTCCCCACTGAGGTACTGAAAATAATGACTATTATTATTTATTAAGTAGGTTATTGTATTGAACTTGGTTTTTTTTTTGCAGGTACAGTAACAATAATGGTCACCACTACCCAAGGCACCATTGACCCGAAGCGGTCTGTGATCCCACAGCAGTGTATATAGATAGCATATATAGCATTATGGACTTCATTATTAGTTGACGATGCAATAAGTCTGTTTTGGTAGAGTTTAACGTCGCTAATGTTTCGCTGCGGCGAAAACGCGCACCGATGTCCAGCCGTTAAGCAAAGTTAATTATCTTGTGTTTATTAGAAAATTGTTAAAGATATTTAAACATATTTTTTACTGCCAGTGTCAGCCTTTATTACAGTATATAAGCGGAGACCTCCTAAATCTTTAAGACATTATGTAATAATTATTAATAGTTATAGTTGAATATTAACTATAGATACCTACAATATTTTATCAGTTATTTTTTACCAGGGCTTCATTTATATTTATTCAAGGCGCTATTACGCCACACGATAATTAGTCAAACGTATAGTATTATATAATCTGTGGTCAAACTAACTGAAAGTGATGCGACGGGTTGAGGTTTTCCAAACTACGTTATTTGGTTTGAATCGAATCGAGAAATCACATGAATATAAACTCATACACGTATCAATTTCTCGAAACACGCATCAATTTCTCCGACCACCTAAGTTGCACACGGGCCGAGTTGATTCAACTCAAGTTGCGATCTGAATCAATAGACAGTTCAACCCAAATAACTCGAGTGAAAAAACATAACTCATCAGCTCACATCACTGTCAGTTGGTGTGAATAAATATCGTGTGGTGTAATATAGCCCCTTTAGCCAGAAAGCAAAACATATGACGCGTTTGGTTACAACGCGCAGTAGTACTGTTTTTTCTGTGCTTCCAGTCCTAACTCTATATTAATTAATTAAACAAATATTCTAAAGTATTATAGGTACTTACTAAAATTAGACTTTTTATAATAAAGCACAGTTATTTGACCACATTAAGTAGGTACCGAAAAAAAGAGAAGAAAAAGCAACCTTGTTACTGTTACTTATACATATACCTAGTACTGCAAAACTATTATACGAGTACCTATATATTACGAGTACGAATATATATTTATACAAGTACTATAACGGTTAAATGGTTTTTGTTAGAGCTGAAACAGTTGGATTTATTCGATTCAATATGTTTATTCTTTGCATATCATCATATTTGTCCAAATATACCTAGTACTGCAAAACTATTATACGAGTACCTATATATTACGAGTACGAATATATATTTATACAAGTACTATAACGGTTAAATGGTTTTTGTTAGAGCTGAAACAGTTGGATTTATTCGATTCAATATGTTTATTCTTTGCATATCATCATATTTGTCCAAATTAAAAGAAAAAAAAGTTGTTTGGCTCTTTGTTTTGTTTTAGACTCAAAAGAGATATGAATGTACCTATCTGTAAGATAACAAATACTTAGATTTGTTTCTATTTTATTTTGTAAAGTCAAACTCTAAAGATGCATTTGAAAATACCTTCTTTTTCTTTTTAGTTCAAGGTGTATGGGTAGTGTGTTATTTTATTGCATAGCCTTGAAATGATGTAGGACATTGATGAACATGTGTTGTGACTTTATATAGTTCGCCTATTCGTTATGTCATTGGAGTCATTGAGATAATATAATATATCAAAAACAGGTACAGTTGGGCGCACAAACTGGTTACCCTTTACATGTTGAAAATATCAGAATTAGTATAATTATTGAGACTAACCCAGTTACATTCTGTACTGCTTGATGTTATATTGAAAAAATATACTACACATTTTTATTGTTTGATGATAGATAGGGGGGTCCAGTTGATGCGACTACCATATATATATCGTATGATTGCGCATCTCTTACGATTGGGATAAACTAGCCTTGTATTACCGTAGGTATCGAAGAGTATGCATATTTTTTTCTACTGGGCCATGACTAGACCTTTACAATGATGAACCTTATAGTTTTATGAACTGTTTTTCCTTCCCTCTTAACGAAGGCTTGATCGAAATGGGGCGTATATTTTACTGAGCCTTTGCTGTTAATCCGAATGTGCATTAAAAGTATGTAGGTACACTACAAGTTGTATTATTGTGAATTTGGTCAATAAAACATGCCTACACTAATCCTATTTATATTTCGGCAAGTAAAAATTAATTTGACATAATTTGTGAGTTGAAAGAAATGAAAGTTTACCATCCAAACTTTTTTGTTTTAATTACCTATTCTAATTTGAAGTTTTTCTCAGATAGGTATCTTGAGGCAAGTTCATTTTGCAAAAGTAGTATCTAAGTACATTACATGCGTACCAAAATTGCAGATTGTAGGTACTAATTAGGTGGTATGCAAGATAGGTAAGTACATAATAAAACTGCAAGATTATAACAATAAAAATGTTTATTGCAATACATAAGTAGGTACATAATTATATGAACCTAGATGATCTGTACATTCCCCTTAAAGTTCAATACATAAAAATGTGGCAATTATAATCTCTGCTTGCAGTTAATAGGCAGGTTTTTAATTTACAATTTTGACTATTGACGTCATGACTATTGACTGCAATGTGGAATCAACATAGGTACCTAATGACCAAACGGGCAAAACGCCCACACTCGCATTGGTAATCACGGCACGCGTGCTAGGGGCAAGTAAGTTATAGCGAGTAATGTTATTCCTGTCCACGCGAGAAATACATTAAAGCGGGTTTGACTCTTCTAAACTAAAACAATCACTGGTGCTGTATCCAAAGATTGCGCTATTCGCAAAAACGCGCCTTGTCTATCTAAATGCAATATTCGTGCGAATGACATGGGTCTGACTTTACCCATGTCGATGGCTCTTTACTGATATAGTGGAAAGCTACCTCAGTTCATAAATGGCGAAAATACAATCAGTCTTTAGCAATAATCTAAGTTAAAATATTACGGCCCCTATGCTAGTAACATTTTAGCACTTAAGGAAAATAGCGTATAATTTACTCCAAGGTGCAACAGTCAAAAACAATTTTTTAAATCTAACTTACGTTAATTAGGGGTACATATTGAATGAAGTGTCATGCTTGTTTCAAAACTGTTCAAGTGAAACGCTCGATCGCGCCTAGCTTGATTTAATGCCACCAATTCGGTGACTATATTCTATGTTATTTGTTAACGGAAATGTACTGTAGTATGTCGTCGTTAGGCATGGCTCCCGATGCTATGGGTTGACACATTTTGTTTGGAAGCATCCTGTACATATTTCTCTGCTGCGCATCTTCGACTAGAGTACGCCATTGGTTATTTTTCTGCAACAATACAAGTACAAGTTTCTTGTTTTTAATATAAGGTTTAACAATGACGTGAAAAAATGCCGCGTACAAAGCAAATTGAAAAAAGAACACCAAGAAGGTTCCGAGTCTGAGTTTTTAACAAGTTAAAAAAAGTTGTATGATATATTCGGCACCGTAGAGGTAGCAGTAAATAGGTTTAATGTTTTTTTTTAATTCACAAACTTAGTGCACACGATGTTCTAAATTCAATTTACTTTATCCTCTAGAGAATAAAAACGGCTTTTGCACTCAGATATTGAAGAGCAAAAATACTCTTTCCGAGATGGTGGGATGAAAATTATCTTGTAATATCTACGGTCTCATATAAACAATCAAGCGACTGAATGTCTTATAAGATATTTCTCATAATATGATACAAGAAAAATGTCTTATAATGTGCAAAAGGCATTTATTAAGAAGAATAGAAGAATAAGAATAATTTTTATTGCCAAAACAGAACACAGGTTATTGGGTAGGTAAATAAATAACAGTGACCGATTTCGCAGAATTAATACGGATACATTTTAGTCGGCGAGGCCCAAACTAGGCAAAAAGCCTGTATCTTGGGTCTCAGGAGTACGAGTTACCATAAAATAGTTTAAACAACTTACATTAAGTGGGTGTTAGCGTTGCTAGTGTTTGGCGTATTGTTAACAAAAGAACTAAAAATATAATTGCTGAACAAGACTAATCAAAAGAAAAAGAAAAACTGGACAGTGGCGGGTACAATGAGTGTCGTGGTGGAGGTGAATGTGCATGTAGGTAAGTACCTAATAATGTGAATGTGTGAGAGAGGGGGTGTGTGTGTGTGTGTAAGAGGGTGGCTGTGAATGTGTATAAATAATTGCGAGAATTGCGCATACGATGAGTTATTTTATTGTCAGAATCAAATCTTCTACGTCCTTATCTGAAAGTTTTAGAAGCCAATCTTTAACCATTTTTTTACAGATGAAGACTGATTTTTCCTTAATGTCACATACCTGGCAAACTTTGTTATATGTATTCGGAAGTGAGAAACTAGGACTACGTCTGGCTATTTCGGACTCAGTCCTGGGAAGAAGAATTCTATAGGCGCGTCTTTCTATGAGTTCCTGATGATCTGTTCTGGACTTGATGCTCTTATGAGTTTTGACAGTAGCACTTAGTACAAATAGATGGCGCACTCTAAGGACATTAATTCCTCATAAAGATCGTCGGTAGGGAACCGAAAAGGTTTGTTCAGCATGACTTTAATCAACGCCCTCTGTGCCCTTTCCACCTGAAAGAGGAAGCTTTTACCTGCACCGCCTCAGACTGTAATACAGTACTGGATTATTGACTGACAGAGAGCTGTGTAGACTAATTTTTGGATTTCGGGTGGGGTACAGTCTCTCAATTTTTCATGACAAAAATAAGTCTCCTTACCCGTCCAGCCAATTCCGACAGATGCTTTTTATAGTTCAGGTTTTCGTCTATGGTCACTCCCAAGTATTTTAGGGTAGATGTTCGGCCAATAAAACCGCAAGGGCAAATACCAGGGGCAGCAACATCATAACTCGAGCAGGTATGGAGTTTTAGTGCAAGGTCTGGAGGAGACTCGCAACCGAGGTCTTAGAAAAAGCTAGGAATTTAGTCTTTTTAATGTTAAGGGTCAAAAGATTATCGTCCAATAGTTTCCCTACCTTAGCAAGTCCTTGCTCTGCGTTTCTTCGAACATGTTCCCAACTGGGACCATGGAACAGAAAAGCCGTGTCGTCTGCGTACGCTATGGCTTCTGCATTGCCTAACGACAGCTGGAGCAGATCATTTATGTACAGGGTGAATAGGGTCGGGCCCAAAATACTGCCCTGTGGGACTCCAAAATCAGTAGGAAGCTGGTCACTCAGACCATTCCCGATCTTTACTCGTTGCCTACGATTTAACAAGTAGTTATGGAACCAGTCCAGCGTTACCCCTCTAACACCTGAGGATTCAAGCTTCTTGAGAAGCAAACAATATTTTACAAGATTAGATTACAAGTAATCTATAATGACAATACATAGTCAATTCAATTCTTGTCTGAATGATATTTGGTGTGTTGCACGAAATTTCAGTAAAACACAAATAAGCAAAATTAACTGGAAATGACAGACAGAGGCCATAAATAAGAAGAAGAAGATTGTATTGTATTCGTAATACGACTATTCTGCACCTTGTACGAGAAATGCTAACTGTGCACTGCAGTCACCATATCACTTTTTAATGGTTTATCTAAACCGCCTGTAATTGTGTGGTTTAGCGTCTTGGACTGTGGGGGTATACCACTGCGATCACTTGTCACTGTTCTAAAGGAGTGACCGTACCAGGCAGGTAGGTACTTACCAGCAAAGCGTGCGGGTTCAGGCAGATGAGTAGCGCGTGCTTAGCGCGCGTCAGCATTACATTCATTCGTCCCGTGTCAGTGAGAAAGCCGACGCCTTGGCTGCGCGCTAACGAAACCACAACCACATCTCGTTCTTGCCCTTGGAAACTGTCTACTGTGTTTACTTCGATTGAAGGCTCCGATCTGAAAATAAATTGTCAGCTACCGCATTCAGGTTTCTACAGTCATGAAATCAATGATTCTAATCTGGTATCTAATTCCAATGTATGATCATTATTAGAGATAGATAGAAAAACATGGAGATGAAGAAAGACAGAAGTATGTCATGGAAAAAAGTAGTTTTTGTAAAACAGTTACGTACGGATCTTGCAATGTTTTCAAATGCTTCTTAATGAGTTCTTTGTGCGCGTTGTAGGGCGAGATCACGGCGAGGTTGAGGCCCCGCCCTCGGAGCGTTGCGTTTAGGGCTGTCACTAGCCGGGATACGCCCCAAGCTTCCATCTCATTTGCGCCTGATGACCCTGACAATATAATTTTTCGAGGTCATAGATAATTTTAGGTTGAGAACTGATTTCTTTCATGTTTGGCCAACCAATGAAAAAAAAATCACAAAAAAATATCGAGGTAGGTGCAGTTCTTACGGTTAGTAAGCATGGTCAATTTTCCTACTGATTGAAAATGCGATGATTATTTATACCATTCCCCCTCTAAAAAGCTTATTTTATTCACTGAAAACTGAATAAAAAGCACTTTTACTCACCGTTTTGGTGTTTGAATTTAGAACAGACTAATATATTTAACCTCCATCTAATTATTGTTTTTGCACAAGGATCTCTAATTTTTCTTTTACTCGTAGTCATGGTATAAAGTATAGTATGCAACTCTTGAACAAAACGGATTTATACCGAGGGCCATGAACCACTCACGTCGTTAAGGATTCTAACACTTGAATCAACCAATCATCATGAATCACTCCCAGAATCCTTCACTTGCTCGTGATTCATTTATGGCCCTCGCTTCCGTCTTTTACTCACTAGTTGCTTAATATACTAATAAAAAATTGTTTCAAACGAAACATCAAGGGTCGCACTAGAACGTTGCACAGCTCTTCAAAACATTAAAATCTATTAAACTAGTCAAGAGATGATTCTGACGGGACAGCAAAGTCATTTTGTTTTGAGCATTTTCAATAGTACTTTATCAAAATGTAGGGATGCCTCCACAGTAACATTTAAGTAGCCAATAAAACTTACCCTGTCCCTTATCCCCGCTAGCGATGCCTAGAATAGCGTACGGAGGCATTATTAAACTCGGCGGTCTTTGCGGCGCGGTCGAAAGTATTTTTCCGCCATAAAACGCTCGATTCGGGTAGTCCGCTATATCGGGATGCATTCTGTACTGTTGGTTGAGTAATACAACGGGATCGCCTTCAGGCCACTGCTCGGTTAGTGACGTCAAACGGGAGAATAAACTCTCGCCGAGACCGTGTCTTTTGGCGCGCTGTGAAACAATACAATGGGTTGTTATTGTGCGGTCGTTTTGACACTGAACACTGAAATTGGGTTTAGGTATTTTATGGGTAACTAGATTCCGCCCGCGACTTCGTTCGCGTCCCGTTGGATCCCGTTGATTTTCTGGGATAAAAAGTAGCCTATATATTAATCCAGGTCACAGACAATATATATTCCAAGTTTCATCCAAATCGGATTAGTAGTTTTTGCTTGAAAGAATAACAAACATCCTCACAAACTTTCGCGTTTATAACATTAGTAGGAAGTAGAATTTAGACCACCCCCAGACTTTATCAATAATGTCTTATTCTTGATTTGATTTTTTTCTTTACCAATACGATAGAAAACACACGCGCAATGAATGCGTGATATGAGAATAAGGCTGATCATCACCACAGAATACCTAATGGTTCTGCTGTTCGAATTGATATTCCTTTGTCTTTGTAGATAATGGATACCACCAACGATGTAAGGTCGGTTGTGGTGGGGTACTTCAACTAGAGTCCCTCTCTAGTGGGGAGTGGCCATTTTCTACTTAGTATGCTCAAAAAGTTCGTATGTTCAAAAAAATCTCAACTCAACCGTGACTCGATCTAAAATTTTTGACACATTCAATAAAAACTAAAGAGATATGCTGGAGTCTCGAACTCTCGATAGAGACTTCAGCATTACCTACTATATTATATTGATGAAATGCTAACATTCTGTGACATTTTCTAAAATACCTGTGAACAGATATAGCCGGGCAGCTGCTGCGGGTCGCCAATGAGCGTGAGTTTCATAACGTCGAGAGTCAGCGGGATCAGAGTCTCAGGCTCGATCGCCTGTCCAGCTTCGTCCACTATACATAGCGCTATGCGACGTTTCAGGCTGAAAGTTATGCACATATTTGACACGCATCCCATCCCACTAATATTATAAAATGTCAAAGTTTAGATGTTTGTGTTTTGAATCACGCTGCAACTGCTCGATGTTTGATGTTTTGGCAGGCGCAGAAGCATTTAACTTCTTGTTTGGTGGCCCCTCGGCTTAGACTTTTCACAAGTAACGGGAGAAACCCAAAACGAACAAAGTATTCACCCTTTCATCTTATGGTTATGTGCGCTCGCTAGAGTTGTGACGACGATGTCAGCGCCCTCTATGATCCTCCTCTCAGCCGCCACGAGCTGGTCCGGTCTTAATTCCTCACCGGAACCACCGCCACCGCCTGCGCTCATCTGTGGATATTATTTGTTGTCAGAAACATTATTCAATTCAATTTAAATCATTTATTCCTTTAGATAGGTACAATTTGTACACTAGGAAAAGTCACATTTTATAAAATAATAAAAAAGGAAGGTACATACATTTAAAGTACACATTATGTATAAATTATGTAAAATTTAGTTATGAAATTTATTATGTAAAAATAGTAAAGTCGTCAGCCAGAGCTTCGTCAATATTATAGTAAGATTTTAACAAAATAAATGTCCTTATTTTGCTTATTTTTCCAAGCTCATATGTTTGTTATTAAATCACGTCGCCACAGATAGACCCTAATGGATATAATATGGATGGTTAAACTAGGAATATTGTGTTCGTGACTCGAACAACAAAACTCGCAATAGATAACTTTTTATGCCACAAAACATCAGGGTTTACATAGTAGTCTAAGAAAGGGTTTCAGGATAGTTCGGGGAAATATTGACGATATTTAGATGTTAGAAATTCACAGCTACAACAAAATAGTCTTACCAAACCGATCCGTTTGATGAGATCGCTAATACGTTGCTGACAGTACGCCACTCGCACTGGATCCTTCGCGTCTTGCGCTGCGGTTTTCCACATGTTTATTTTTGCTTCTAAATGTGAAATCTGAAAAAAAAAAGACTGATTTCGCTGTAGTGTCATAGATACATTTGTGTATTTACACTTAAAATTAACCAATGATTATTTTAATTTAGCATAGCCACAATGTAACTTCGGACGTACTATGTAACAGCTCGAGTGTCTGCAAGCACTGAGACAAGCCTGATGAGGTTTCCCAGTGCTCTTTATATATTTATACCATTACCCCTCTAAAAAGCTTAATTTATTCACTGAAAACACTTTTAGTCACTGTTTTTGGTGTTTGAATTTAGAACACACTAATATGACCTCCATCTAATTATTGTTTTTGCGCAAGGAGGTTGTATAGCATTGGCTAATACAACCTCCAATCTTTCTTTTTCTCGTAGTCATGGTATAAAGTATAGTATGCAACTCTTGAATAAAACGGATTTATACCGAGGGCCATGAACCACTCACGTCTTTCAGGATTCTAACACTTGAATCACTCCCTAAGGTCGTGATTCAGTCGTTAGAATCCTTCACTTGCTCGTGACTCATTTATGGCCCTCGCTTTAAATCCCTCTTTTATTCACTAGTTGCATAATATACAATTTTTGTGTTTTAATAAAACAAATATTTTTTTCCGAACGCACTAAAATGCGGTTGTAATCGTCTGACGATTGCTGACAGCGTTACCGGACTAATAAAACAAGCAGTCAAACGGACCTCCTCCTTGAGGGCGGGGTGTGGCGCGGGCTCGGCCATGCAGCGCGCCGCATCACGTTGCGCGAGCTGCTGCGAGCTGACGTCACGAGCGCGGCTGTGCATCGCCTCCGCGCGACCCACACGAACCATCCGGAACCGCTCCGCTGCACACAAATATATCCTACTTTCCACCAAAATCTGTCAATCAGCTTACGATGAACCTCGTAGAAAATGGCTGCCTGAGATCTATTTGAGAGAGTTCAAGCTGTATCTAAGAAAAATCTAAAAAATCGTCTTTGATTTCAATAAAATATAGCCTATGTTTCAATAAGTAAAAAGGGCTTCTGAATGGTATAAGTTTCATTGAAATTGGTCCAGTAGTTAAGGCGTGATCCGCGAACAAACAAACAGACAAACTGAAACTTGATTTTCGGAATCAGAATCACTTATTTAGTAGATCTGCATATTTAGTTTATCCAAACCTTTAATTTTATTTTCTCAAACAAGCTTGGAAATTAATAGTAGATTAGTAGCCAAGGGCTGTAAGGCATCAATTGCAGCCCGAGATAACTAGTAAAAAATGCTTACATTTTGACAGAACGACATGACAAATATCTCGCGGTGCGCATCTTAGGCCCCTAAGATGCGCAACGCCAGTTTCGTACCAGTTTAGGAACTATTGCATTATCTGTGGTACCTAATGGCGTCGACAAAACGCGCCATAATGTACACTTTTGACACTTCTTAGTTGTCGTACCTCTCTGAGGACGAGATAATAGTCATGCAGAAATGTCAAAAGTTGAAAATTCAAAGGCGTGGTTTCTCGACAACATTACCACAGATAATGCAATAGTTCCTAAACTGGTATAAAGTGCTTACATTTAGACAGAACGACATTACAAATATCTCACATTATACATTGCTCAATAGTAACTTTTCGTAGACATCTAACTTGCTAAAATAATATTTTAGTTAGTAGGTACTAACTTTTAGGTAGATTCTGTCTGATATTAAGCAGTCTTATAACCAGCTCGTCGACAGCCGCGTTGCTGGTCGCGCAGATGAGCACTTTCCCTCTGTTTTGTTGCCTTCTTCCTTGTTCGTCATAGAAGTACGTCATTACCATTGCACAAATAACACTGGACTTTCCTGCAAAAGTTGCACCATGCATTATTCTATACCTTATATGGTGTTAAATAAGGTTCATTATTTTATAGTTTTCTTATAGCTAACCTGTACCAGGAGGTCCTTGCACCATTTGTATGCTAGGCTTATCGCCGAGGGCAGCACTTACTGAACAAGTTACTGCAGTTTGCTGACTAGGATTCAAAGTCTTTGTCCACTGAAAAATAAACAAAAAATATTAAATGGAACTATAAAATAATATGCTTGTGCATAAATAGATGACTTCAAAAATAATATATTTTGACGTGGCTAGTTTATAAACTGTAAAAAGAAATTTTACTGTGGAATACTTTTACCTGAGATTTTATTTCATTCCCTGGAACAGAAATCTTTTGAAAATGTCTGGGTTCAGGCCTCAGGATGGCTTCACTGAGCGGTGACCCAGCTAAGTGCTCCATGGCTTCAAACAGATTCAACTCTTTGTTTATGTAAGCCAGGGTTACTCCTACTATCACTTCACCCAGTCTCAGGGTTTTCATCTTATCGGTGAATGTCGCATGTAATGATATACTATAAAATGAGTGGATGTTATCTGAAAAATTCAAGTTAAGTTACATACATTTATTAATGTTATTCAGACCTCAGCAGAAACTAGTCGAGGGGTAAAAAGTTGGTTTTAAAACATAACACCACTTATGTTATTATGATCACTTATGACGCTCAGCTTTTACAAGCTTTTTTAATCAAAATTACAACTAAAATACTTACTAGGCGGAGAAGGTAGTAATCTTACATTATGCACAAAGAAAAATCTTTGAGTTTTTGCATTATCAGGCCCAAAAGTAACCAGAATGATTTCACCTACTCTTGGGATGGTACTTTTAGGTAGATTTGACGGCAGAGAAACTAAAAAAAAAAACAACAATTTAGTAAGGTAGGTGTTAAATGTGCTAACCAAGATATAAAATGCAGATTTTTTAGTATAAAAGTACTTACTATCTACACTGATGTTAAACAGTTCATAGCAGCGTTCTTGTGTGGGTACCGGGGGTAAGGATCCTATCCTCATTTGTAAGCCAAGTTTTTGATGTCGGACTTTAAGATACGCCATTGACAGACATTCCCAGATTTCCATTAGAAGTAAGTCTCCAATTAATCTGAAAGATTTAATTTATTTTGAAAATGAATGCCTATTAACCGGTACTAAATGAGATCTCAAAAACATATAAATATTCTTGGACATATCACACAACACTCTCTAGTCCCAAACTAAGCAAAGTTTGTACCTACTATGGGAACTAGATGAGAAAATGAATCTATAGTTGTGAAATACTTACTGTACATACTGATGGTGGCTGACATAAGAGTGTAAAGTACTTATTGTAGGATTGTTGTGACCTAATATTGGAGGTGGGTCATTATTATTGATTTGTTCCTGGAGCCAATGTGGATTCCAACGTAAAATCTTCATCAAAGTTATCTTTTCTAGTGAGAACACTGGCATTTGCCGTGTGTCTAGAAGCGTCATTTTAACCATGCTAGTTTTCTTCATTTTGTTTCCAGGTTCAATCTCAAATATGTGAATTTGAGGCGCCGCATCCGAGAAGCGCACAGTTTTCTTAACTTTTTTCGGAGGCCATGGTTCTACTTTAGAGAAAGGTTTTCCTGAATATGTTTCACTTTCGCTCAGCGGTTTGACACTCTTCAAAGGTACTCTGCTATCTTGAGTTTTAGTAAACTCATTTGAACTATGCACTGATTTAAGTGGTTCTTTTGCTACTTCTGGTTTTAGGCTTTGCAAAGGCATTCTGACTTCATTAGTTATTGTAGAAGAGGCATGAGCTTTAATATGATTGTTCGAGGAGTCACACTTGCTCTTAGTTTTAGATGACTTATGTTTATGTTTGGTACTTGTATCTGCTTGTTTCTTTCTGTTTTCAACATCACCAGAGGTGGAGTCGTCTGCCTGTTTGTCTTGAGATTTGGGTTTCGGTGGACTTGCACTACTTATATGTTTTGGTTTATGTTCTTTATCTTCTTTTCTTGTAGTTTGTACAGAATCGGTTAAAAATGCCCCTCGGTTTGAGCTGGAAACTTTGTTGATAGTTGTTGAAGAAGACTTAGAACTGCTTGCTGATTGTTTAATGCTAGGATCAGATTCCTTTTCTTTTGTTGCTATTTCTCGCAACCTTTTTTTTCTTTCCTCCTTTTGTGAATTTGAAATATGTCTTTTAGAAGAGTGTTTTTTAACTTTGGTGTGTTTTGATGAGGTACTTTTCGACTTTTCTGTAATAAATGGATATATTTATATAAACAAATTCAAATAGTTTAAAAGTAAAATAAAAATACCTTTTAGAGTGCTTACTTTCTTCTAATTCGTGTTTTGTTTTTGATTTATGACTGTGCTTATGTTGAATCATCTGGGTTTTCTTGGCAAGAGGTTCAACTATGGGTATTTCAGCAATCTTTACAACTTCTGTAGATCTTTGATTGCCACTTATTGCATCTACTTCATCTCGACTTATGTTATTGTCAACAGAAGGTCTTGCAGTTGGCAATGTTATATTTAAAGATATGATATCATCAAAATCCTCTTCATCTGATTTAGTTGTATTTACATCTGGAGTTTCCTTGGGAGGTTTAGGTGGGATGGTTATCAGATCATCCAAATAATCTTCTTCTTCATTTTTCACAAAACTAATATAATCATCATCCATTTGGCTGTATGAACTATCTTCTTGTTTACTTTCAACCCTTTCTTGAGACTTCCTTATGAAAGGCTTGCCTGGAGAGCTTTGTGATAGGCGGAGATACCAGTGTTCTGATTCACTATCACTGTCGCTATCTACTTTGATGGGTTCATCATCATACCCAAGGTATTCCTGTTTCACATCAAATGCATCATATTCCATATAATCATTTTCACACTTAATTTTACTTTTTAAAGTTTCCTTACATGGTTCTTCACTTACAGTCTCTAGTTTTATATTATTCAGCCTACTCTCTGCATGTTTCTTATGAAATTCATTATCACTGTCAGATAGTAAATTAACTACATCATCTTCTAGGGTTTCTATTCTACATTTTTTCTCTTCCTTGATTTTTACTTTAACTTCATTTTTATCAATAATATTAGCCACTTTTCTTTTAAGTGACAGTTTATGACTGAATACAGGAGACCAATTATTTTTAGTATTGGTTGTATCACAGTGTAAAGCAGCAATATTTTCTTCGATATCATCCATTTCATTTTCACTCTGAAATTTGATTCTGTTCGAAAGAGATGATGATTCGTTCTCCTTACAAAGTTTAAAAACAAATTTTTCTTCATCATTTATGTCTGCTAGTGGTGCTCCTGAAATCCAGCCTATTCCAACAACATCAGAGTCTCTAAGAATGTAAGGCTTATTTTGAGGTATCTTGATACGACCAACGTAAACACCATTTGAACTCTGAAAGAAAAATTGGTTGCAGTTTATCAAAAGTAAATAAATACCTAGTGCAATGCAAG
The DNA here is from genome assembly GCA_947507515.1 of Eulithis testata. Classification (NCBI taxonomy): domain Eukaryota; kingdom Metazoa; phylum Arthropoda; class Insecta; order Lepidoptera; family Geometridae; genus Eulithis; species Eulithis testata. The sequence continues at coordinate 6,379,930 of OX382205.1, forward strand.
AAAAGTACAAGGCGGGTAGCGCAGCGCATGGCGAACTATTTCGTATCACGCATCGGTGTATAGTGTTTACCTTTAGGTCTGTGATCAAGACTTTGTTCTTTTGCACCGACAAGATACAATGGTTTCGGGATATAACAAAACTTGAAAGCGCTATGGTGTTCGTCAATGACCTTCCGATCGTTACTTCCTCGCCTTCTGTAAGTGTGAATTCTTCGCTGCCAAAAGTTTGACGACATAATTTCCATGTCGTCATTTTGGAAATTTAAACCACAATTTGTGGCATGAACTAATAAACCCAAAAACTTTTAGTAAATCGAAACATCGAAACATTATAAAAATAACGAATAACGCGGCATCGCTTTCTCTCGCCGCAAAACCAAACCACATTGTAAACAATTTACTGAATTGTCATAATTATTTTTATCTATCAATGTCAACTTCAAAACAAATAACAGTCAATGTCATAGGCTTTCTTCACACGTTCGTCTCTCCGCTCCCTTCTCTCCATCGACGACCGACACGCACGACACAGCAATGTGGGTAGAGAAAACTTGTTACCGATTCGGCTCGTTCGTAGGCTGCGTAGGCTGCTGTGCTGACAAAACAGGCAAGGCAGGCATCAAAGAGAAATAAACATCAAAGGCAGGCATTTGCATTGCCACCGCGCTGCCGCCCCCCGTCACCATGCGCCACTGGGCCAAAAAATGTGTGGCGCACTGTCAGTCAGTAGGTACCTATCACAAACTACTAGGTAATAGTGCTTTTAGTAGGTAGGTATACCGCGTTCACACTATGCCCATGCTATTGCCGGAATGTATGGCGGCATCAATGCCGCAGACTTATTGCCACAGCAACATCGCCTTTATTCTCACTAAGCGGCATTCATGCCGGCAGCGGCTTGGGTGCAAGAATTCCTTGCAGAGAGTAGAAATAATACCCAATAGGCCATATTTATGAGTAATTTCTAATATAATATTATAAAAAGTACAATATTAAATTATTATATAGGTAAGATAAACTTAGACATACAAAATATTAAGTTTTATGATACCTGTAAAAGATATATAAGTTGTAAAATGCCTCCTGCAGTTAAGACTAATTTGTAACAATTATTTTTGCAAATTGTATCTTGTATCTCAGATACCTAAATATGCCACCTAGTGCCTATGTACCTACACCTCAACAAATTGCTGTGCCCTAACAGGGTTTATGTTTGCTACACTACTTTTGTACAACATATTTATAACAACATAAGTGCAATAAACGATTTGAATTTGAATTTGGGTGACGTAGTCGGTGACGATGAGTCATGGAATGTGTCGAAGAAGGAGAAGAGTGTCAGTATGTCAAACTGACGTATCGAGGGTTGCCGTCAGACGGCAACTGACGCTTGAGAGGCTAACCAAATCACAAGGAAGTTTCCTGTTTTTCATTATAATTATTTTCTTGTAATACTAAAGCTGCAATAAATCCTAGTGTTTTTTTTTTTCAATTATCTTCACAAATGACAAAGTTATAAAGCTTTTCCCTTCCGTTCTGAAATTGTATTACGCGCGGCCGGCCGGCAATGCGCTGACGTCACAAGTCTCGCTCGGCGCGGGACTCGGCGACGACGACGTGAGACGCGGCGGCTGGGCCACTGTTTGCCGCAGTTCGCACTTGTTCGCTCAACACAACAGCAAGCATTATTATGGAAACTAAAATACATTATAAATACTGCATCGTGCCTAAATGTACAAACACAACTGTAACTACACCAGATAAACATTTTTTTACGGTACCAAAGCAGAAAAAAATAAGAGATAAGTGGTGCAAAATTATGAAAAGAAAGGAATTTTTATCAGAAAAATCAAAACGGTATTGCTGCGAAGACCATTTTGATGTAAGTATATATGTCTATATCTACCTATACATATGTATACTAGTGGCTCTGGGAGCTGTAGACCTCGCGAAAGTCTTTAAGTGCACTTTTATTAATTTTTAATTTAAGGCTTATTATTATGCTGATGCTCTCATTCAGTGAAGGAAAACATCATGAAGATAATTATCAGTTAGTATTCTAACAGCGACGAAACGCTTGCAGCCTGTCACGTATTGAAAACTAACTATAATGCAAAATGTTGTGTGTGTGTGTGTGTGATGTGATGTTTTTTTCTATTTAATTTTGTAAATTTTTGAGGAATGTAATGTGCAAGTGCATTTTCCGTTTTGTGATTTTTTTGCATCATCTTGTGTAGAATGAGGTCCTTTGTGTTTCTCTCAAATTTGATTGAAAACCATCGATTGTTTGATGAGCTATCCTGTTCATCATGTGAAGATCCTTATCAGATCTTCGCCAAACTTTTATGAGACCAACTTATAGTTACTACCTTTCAAATAAAAAAAGAATAATCGAAATCGGATCTCATTTGGTGGAGATATCCAGTATATCAAATAGCCCCCCTTTTGCCCTTTTTTTGGGGGAAGTACCCCTCCAATCAAAAATCCCCGACGACAAAAAAATTCTAATAAGTCATATAACCTGTGTACCAAGTTTCGTCCAGATCGGTTGAAAAATGTGACCTGTAGAGGAGAACAGACAGACAGACATCCGGACAAACGCATTTTTGGCCAATGTGGAAACTGAGACGCTTCGCTCGCTCGGTCAATTATGCATATCCTATAACTTTAACTGGTTTCTATGTCTATCTAAGGTAGGTATAGGTCAGACCTTTTTCCCTCATGGAACAAATGACAAAACAAATTACAAATTTAACATCTGCTATTTTATGACTCATTCTTAACTTTTGTAGAACTTCCTACCATTGTTTTTGTATTGTTTTCTCGTCAATATTGTACCAATTCTATTACGTGGAACTAAATAACGTTGTTATTTTATCGCATTCTTTTCGAATGGACACGTGTGCCTGTGTACCGTCCTGTTTGTCGGATATTATTACTTGTAATTTTTTTTTCAGGTTGATAGCGATACTCAAAACTTTATGAGACATCGATTTGCTGGCGGCAGACTACTTCTGAAAAAAGACGTTTTGCCTCATAAGTTTGCTTGTCAAAAGATCAAGGTAGATACACAAGAACGGTCTGCTGTTGCGAAGCGTCGTCGAGCAGAGTATTATGAAAAAGTACTTTCAACTGAAGTTCCAGCCTCTGTTGCCCAACAACCCATAGAGTTTATTGAATGTGTTCAGAGTGATGAAGAAATTAAACATCCTGAAAATCCTATTTCTGTACCAATGGAATGTTATGATGTAGTCAGTGGTAAAATACAAACAAGAAATAAGGGCACTCAAGTATATATAATGAGCAAAAAGGAAGATAAAGGATGTCAAACAAAATTTAGGCAGAAGAATATGAAATGTTTTGAAAATAAAATACTCAAAGACAACGACATTAGTGACGATATTACAGAAACTTCAGACACTATTAATCTGTCGGATTCTTTCAGTGAAAGTTCATGTGATAAATTCACGGATAATCCTAATAATACGCTTTGAAGCAGTGATGCGGCCATACCGTAGTTCGAACCACATATTACATTTAGCTTGATCCATTGTATCACGAGACATGATTTTCAAATCAACATTTTTCATGTGGTCTTTGCAGTACTGTATGAAACCGTCTGCATTGGGTTCCTGGACCTGGCGTTTATAATAACATGCCATAGAATGAATGGAAAGTGTGGGCCCTTTCTCTGATTTATGATACAACATTAACATTGAATTTAGATTTAATGTCTGTGACTTTTCAACTATTTCTTTCAAAAATGATCCATCACTAGGAGGCAACGCAACCTTCAGAGCTTTACTTTTTTTTGAAATTGGTGTAACCAAATCAGCAGTTTTAATAAATTTTAAATTACTTCCAACAGTAGAAAGTTTTGCTTTTGCCCAATAGCATTTTACTGAAGTGCAAGAAGGTTCTTCAGATCGTCTGTTCAGCCACATAACTAGAGCTATAGCGTGCTTACAACCACCCTGGCTGGCAGCACAATCTTCGCAAGAAGTACTTAAAATTTGTTCATTCACTTCATTACACACGAATGTACAACGATATGGCTTGCTCTTAACTTTATGCTCTGGAGTTATTCTAGCTTTTACTGTGCATAGTTGGCCTTCTCTTTGCACCTGCACATAACCAATGGCGTCGTCACCGTAGCTTTCTCGAGCAGATCTGCAAATAATTTTACTAACTTAGTATATCCTCGTTCCGTTGGTCGATTAGTAAATACTAACCTTAACCAGTATCCTTAGTATCCATCTTGTGTATCTATCTACCTAAATAAATATTTCACTGTAAATATCGATAGGTATCGATTTTATTGTTTATTCAATCTCTAGGATGGGTCACCACCGAACTCACCGAGTTGCCGCTTATCAACAGTCCGGCGAATTCGGCTGCGAGCGATCGAGCCCACGTTGAATTTTAGCCCGATTCATTGTTTTGTTTATTTGTAGAATGGAACAAGGCGGTAAATAACAAACAAAAATCTGTTTCTGTGTGTTGGTTAATGAAACTATAGGTTACATACGACTAACTATATCAAAATATTACAGCTGGATTGCACTTACTTATTTAGTACTAAGTACCTATCTACCTTCCTACGGCAGATAAAATATTAGGTTGGTAGGTACCTAGAGCAAATTACTTACGTTGAGATCTTGACGCCTCTTATTTCTGCACTTGTATACAGCGGATTGTTAGTCAAAAAGTCTAATACCATTGCCATGTCGACTTTTGGCAAATTATTAGACTGTCCGCGCACAAATCCACTCTCCATCGTCAAAACTTCACGGTAATAGGTTAGAATTACTTTTTATAGGGGAGACCGGGGACAAAAGTAACAGTTTGTATTCCATGGAAGATTTCTCGTTAGTAATAACATTTGTGATGAAATAATTATAGCCATAGTAAACTTTCGTTTATGGTCTATAAATGTACATTATAATTTTATATAATATGTCACGGTTTCTGAAATTTTTTAAGCTGCCAATAAAAAATGGAGATTGTTACTTTCGACCCCATGGTCAGGGCGAAAGTAACACCGTATAAATTCTTCCCTATGTTACGATAACAATAAAAAACATAACGTTAAATCGGTAGCCAACCTTTGCATGAGTATTTCCTGCTGTAAGTTTTTTAATATATCTATTTAATGTGACATGACAAACATCATATTTTCTTGCTAGTGCTCTTATCTTTGTGTTGTCTTTTAAATGTTCATCTGCTGCTTTTCTTTAGACTTCTGTGCTAGTGGTGGCCTCTATAAGTTTTTCTAATCCGCTGCCGTGTCATTCTGTTAAACAAAAAAAAAAAGAAAAGAAAAGTTTAATAACATCGCACTCATATTTACTGTTATTTTTGTACCTGCCATGAGATGTTACTTTTGTACACAACCCCGTTTTTTATATTTGACGCTAAATAACCCGTAAACTGAACGTGTTATACGAAAACAAGTTATAACATGCTACAGACAACCTTAAGGTTAATCAACAAACTAATAGTCATAATTGTTATCAGCAAATTAATTCTACGTAAACACTAAATGAATAAACAACAAAAACTTACTTTTGGTGCAAAAAATCACGATACGTCAACTAACACAACCTTGCCGCGTGGTGCGGGCGCGGAGACTGAACTCCTGCGCGGGGGCCGGTGCAAGCTAACAACCAACGGTCGCGTGCGTCCTTCCGGCTATTGGACAAGGCTACAGAGCGTTTGTTACTTTCAACCCGCCGTTACTTTTGTCCCCGGTCTCCCCTATACCAGTTTATATACGGCGTGGACGACTTGTCCAAGTTAACACAACTAATTGAAGAAGTAATTGAAAACGACGACTACACCTATAAAATAGTATCGAAAAACCAACTTATTATAACCGCTAAAACTGTCGAAAAATATAAGACCCTGATAGACCACATAAGAATCAAGGGGCTCATAGGACACACTTTCACCAGGAAAGATCAAAAATGCACTAGAATAGTCATCAAACACCTCCACTTCAGCACACCGAAAGAAGCCATCATAGAAGCCATAGCAAAGACCGGAAACAGTGTCCAAGGAGAAATAGTAACAGCCCGAAAGCAAGGAACTAAGGAACCACTAAACACGTTTTTCGTCAACATTGCTCCCCATGAAAATAACAAACTATTAAAAGGAATAAAAGTCATATACAACCAGAAAGTAACAATTGAGGACCCAATAAGAAAAACCACAGTAGTACAATGCCAAAGATGCCAGCAGTATGGGCACAGCAAGAACAATTGTATGCGGCCATACAGATGCGTTAAGTGCGCTGGGCCGCACAAGACAACCATGTGCACAATAGATGAAAACACCCCAGCAGTCTGCACGCTCTGCTCCGGCAGTCACCCTGCCAGCTACAAAGGATGTCAGGTGTACAAAGAAGTACTAGCTAGAAAACAAACAGTAAACAAATTTCAACCTCAACCTAAATCAAGAACAATTTCTACTGAACTTAAGAATGACACAGCAACCTTCAAAACGAATGACCTGCAACCCGCTGCAAAAAAAACTATTAAACAAACCACAATAACTCCTGTTACCACCCAACAAAAAAGCAGACACAAAACTGTAATGGAAAGCCTGGAACTATACAGCGAAGCCGTCAAAAATTGGCCAAACAACCCACCTAATAGAACAAATCAAGTAGTAGACCTTACAGAGACACAGACAACACCCACCAGGGATAACAATGATAAACCACAATGGCAAAGACCACACAAGAAATACTACGATGACTACACAGAACCACAAAGAACAAAAACTAATAATAAAGAGGACCAAAAGTCACAAAGAACACATTCTAAAGAAGCTAGAATAGAAAACAGACACGAACATAGATATAACCTAGAAGAAATCCTAATAAAACAAACTGAAAGAATTGACCAGCTCATATCACAGCTTAACACAATGATGAACCTTATCATGACCCTCATTAGCAAGCTTCCACAATGATGTCCTTACGTATAGCCACCTGGAATATCAATGGTTTAGCACCAAACAAACAAGAACTAGAAATACTGCTTAACATCAACAAAATAGACATTGCTTTAATATCTGAAACACATCTTAATGACCACAAATCTTTCAAAATCAATAACTTCTGCGTATATAACACAAACCACCCCGACACGACATCACATGGAGGGTCGGCAGTAATTGTAAAAAGCAATATTAAACATAACATCCATAGTGAGTTTCGAGAAGACTGGATGCAAGCCACCACTATTACTATAAATGAAAACAATATGGGACCCATTAATGTAAGTGCGGTCTACTGCCCTCCTAAGCACAAACCGAAGCAACATATGTTTGATCGATACTTCGACAGCCTGGAAAACAGATTCATAGCCGGTGGGGACTGGAACTGTAAACACACGCACTGGGGATCAAGATTGATAACCACCAAGGGGCGTGAATTAAAGAAAAGTGTGGATACACGTCAACTCACAACACTCACAACTGGTAAACCAACATACTGGCCAACGGACCCAAATAGAATACCCGATCTATTAGACTTTTTCATCGTAAAAGGCCTCTCTGACGCATACCTGGACGTAGAATCCTCACTTGATAGTATGTCTGATCACACCCCTATCATAGCAACTATCAGTGTATCAGCTATAAAAAGAGAACAAAAATCAACGTTATATAATCATAAAACTGACTGGGTAACTTTCTCTGAGTATCTCCAGGAAGAAATCGAACTAAAGATCCCACTTAAAACGGAAGAAGATATAGATGAAGCGACATTTAAGATCACAAACCTTATACAAGTGGCCGCTTGGCGTGCCACTCCGACCCTAACCTATACCAGTCAAAGAAACAACATACCATTAGAAATACGCAACAAACTATCAGAAAAACGAAAACAACGTAGGAAGCTCCACTTAAGCCGATCTGATGCGGATAAGACTGAATACCATAAAATCTCAAGAGAATTAAAAGAACTAATAAATGAAACCCAAAACACCACCTTTCAACAAAAACTATCCACACTATCAACCCACAAAAAGGACAACTACTCATTGTGGAAGATAACAAAAGACTTTAAAAGACCACAAATTCATGTCCCCCCCCTGAGACAGTCTTCAAACGATCCGTGGGCTAGAAGCGGAATGGAGAAAGCTGAACTGTTCGCAAAACACCTTAGCAAAGTGTTCACACCAAATGATTCACCTATGACAGTGTTTGAAGAGGAAATCGATACAGTTATCAATAGCGATCAACAACTATCCCTACCACTTGCACTCGTCACCCCAAGAGAGTTAATCAGAACTATCCACAACCTAGAAAACAAAAAAGCCCCCGGGTTTGACCTAATAACAGGTGAAATCCTAAAAAAATTGCCCAAAAAAGCCATAGTTTTCATAACGATGCTATTCAACGCTGTTCTTAGAATACACTACTTTCCAAAGCTGTGGAAAATATCACAAATCTGCATGATCGCAAAACCGGGAAAACCACCAACAGAACCTAGCTCATACAGACCCATAAGCCTCCTCCCGATACTCTCCAAGTTATTTGAAAAGATATTATTAGTAAGGCTTAAACCAGTCCTAGCAGAGAACAAAGTAATACCTGACCATCAATTCGGATTCCGAGAGAAACATGCGACAGTGGAACAAGTGCATCGAGTGGTACACAAAATCAGACAGTCACTTGAAAAGAAAGAATATTGCTCAGCAGTGTTTCTAGATATACAACAAGCATTCGACAAAGTATGGCACAAAGGACTGCTATTTAAACTAAAAACCCTCCTACCAAACTCATTCTACATGATCCTAAAATCCTATTTAGACAACAGAAGATTTCAAGTCAAATATGAAGAAGATCTCTCAAACCTTCATTACATCACTGCCTCAGTCCCACAAGGATCGGTGCTTGGTCCGGTGCTCTACTCAATATATACAGCAGATCTGCCTGAAACAGAAGATGTTGTAACAGCAACATACGCAGATGACACGGCGTGTCTGGCAAGCGACAAGGACCCACATGTGGCTTCACTAAAACTACAAGAACAGATAAACAAAGTAGACATGTGGCTAAAAAAATGGAGAATTAAACCTAGCATAACTAAATCTACGCAAGTAACGTACACACTCAGAAAAGGCGAGTGCCCACCCATATACATGGAAAATAAACCGCTTCCAAGCCAAAATAGTGTAAAATACCTGGGCCTACACCTCGATAGAAGACTAACTTGGTCTAACCATGTCAAAGCTAAAAAAACTGAAGCCACTATACAGTACAAGGGGCTATCTTGGCTACTGGGCCGCCAATCTCAGTTATCCCTAAGCAACAAACTACTTGTCTACAAGGCAATCATAAAACCCATCTGGACCTATGGAATTGAATTGTGGGGCTCAGCTAGCAATTCTAATGTGGAAATTCTCCAAAGATTTCAAAATATTGCTCTGAGAACGATCTCAAGCGCACACTGGTTCGTAAGAAACACTGAAATACATGAATACCTGGAAATGCCAACTGTCAAGGAGGAAGTTACCAGATACAACATAAAATATAAAGAAAGACTTGAACATCACTCAAATGAACTGGCTAGAAACCTACTTGACACACAAGAGAATGTAAAACGCCTCAAGAGATGGCAAATACTCGACCTAGACCAGAGAACTTAGACAATTCTTAATACCAAATGGTGTCACTCGCTGGAGCCTCACCGCAACATTCAAATATCACGAACCAATCTGATTATGGCTAAGTAGCCGATCGCAGATAAATTGGAAAAAAAAAAAAAAAAAAAAAAAAAAAAAATATACCAGTTTAATACCTCTGTAAATTACAATACATAATTCGTCCAAGACCTACACACACCACGTCAGAGATAGTACTGCGACTGCGAGCGAGCGCGAGCACGAAACACGCAAGATCACGCATCTGTCCGTCGGGACTTGTGACGTCATGACCGTGAATGCTCCGCACGGATTTTGTTTTCATGTGGGCGATATTAAAAAATTCATATCTTCGTTATTTTTTAAGATAATTAAGTAATTTTTTTTTTATTCTTATTTTAATTTTATTATCTTTAAATTGACACCATTTATTTTTGTTTTTATTTGACTGGAAACTTCCTTAAGCAATAAAATTTTTACCATGCCTTTCTCATGAACTGAAACGAAAGAGACCGCTAGCTATCAATTTAGTGCTGTCAAATTAGTTTTGCTGGTTGGTACAGTTTACAAAATGCACCAACAGAATCGGGCCCAACTGTATCCTACCTAATTACCTACCTACCGGTATCTAAGTTAACCATCTAGCTATCTAAAGTTTGTATTGTAGTTCGCCCGGCCGGAACTTACGATATTCCCAAAAAGAAAAAAAAAGCAAACCTATTTTTTCAAACTAAGGCTGTAAGGCCCTTAGGCTGAGTTACTGTTCAAGAAGGCACTGATAGACCGGACTCAAGCATAGATTTTTGTATGAAAATCTCTACTCAAGTAAGGTGGCCTATTAATATGTAAGTATAACGATTTCTGTATCGGTACCTACACGCAAATAGTTTATTGGTATCAACGCATTTTGTACTTTTTGTACAACGCATTTTGTGTTGCAAAAGGTGAACGTTAAGATCCCCAAAGATTATTTTAAGTGCAATTTGGAAACCTATGCATTTCATTTGGTACTTAGAGGAGGGTAAATAATCTTTGTGCTTGCTACCTAGTATCATAGTACCTACCTTACCTATTGCAGGTGCCTTTCCTATTTGTTTGTGGTTTGGTAGGTAGGCTTCACCACATCACTGTGACAATTTCCATTGAGAAACATAGGTCGTTTCGAAACGGCAAAAGCATCAGAGTTACTACAGCTTGCAGGTAAAAATGTTGCGCTGCGCAGAGAAAGCTCTGGGCGGGCAGCCGTCGCGGGGTGGGCGGCGAGCGGGCGCAAATAGCGGCAGCGCGCGTCGGACGTCCATCGGGCACCGGCGGCCCGAGAGACTCGAGAGACAGTACGCGCCCGCGCGTTCCACCGTCTGCTGCCACCTCCGCGCGCGAACCAGCGCGACCCGCGCGGCTCGACTCCGACCTGTCGCTCCAGCTTCGATCGAGCAAATCCCCTAGACCCTAGTACACCGACCCCGCTTCTCTCAGACCCATCCTGTGCTAAAGATAGTGTCTTTGTTGTGCTGCAACGCTCTCGATCCTCTGCATCATCCTGGCCGCATCAGATCCAGCAGTCATCGGGCACGAGGCTCTAGAATCCGGAGCAGAGTCTACCTCTCGTCGTATTCGCCTATCCAAGGTCACACAGCGAGGTAAATATTGACAGCTTTCATTCATAATTAATCTTATCTTTGAATGAAAAAAGCAAAATTTTAACGCCAATTTGCTTAGATGCGTTCAAATACTAAAAATATCTAGAGCATGCTTAAATATCTTTAAAAGTTTTCTTTTGCGCCATTATCAATTCGCTTCAGTGTAAAAATGTGAAAGTAAATTTGGCACACAAAGGTAGGTTAAAACGTATTTTCAAGTGATTTCGCAATGCATCGGCTTTGTGTTTTACATGGTATGTACATACAACTTACCTACGCAATGCATGACATCCATCTAGTGACCCATTTTCCACATCTTCGATATTCGGCAAGTCAAGTAGTGTCAGTAGGTAGAGGCGGGACTTTTCCTTCAGGTACCTACCTCGTCTTTGAAGATATTTTGGGAGTAAATCTAGCAGCGGTAAATAACACTACGGCGAATACTTAGCAATTATTTAAATAGATACGTACCTGAACTTAACCTAAATGCTTATTCTGAATTTATCAGATTAATCAAAACTGGCCCTATAACAAACATACAGACAGACGGCCGGCAACGGTCGCGGCATTTGGCACCCTTTGAAACCCTAAACAACCTATAACTAGGTACATACAATTACTAAATATTTCTTTGTAGCAATTTATTTTGGCTGCTACCCAATATTCTACTTTCTAATTAGGTACAATACCTATAGTTTTATTGAAGATCGCCTTTCTAATGTAAGTAGACCTTTTTGCATTTTGTTTATCGGTTTCAGTGGTTTCAGTCCATTCGGTTGCCAAATTGAGAGCTTTGTGTGAAACTTTGGAATTTATATGATTTCAGTTTGGCATTGAATTGGCTAGCGGTTCACTGTAAATACTGTTACAATGTTTGTAAACATCAGTTCTTGGTAGTTTACCTTCCTTTTAGTTATTATATCTCTTTCTAGAGCAATTTTGAAAATAATTTTAAAATGTAAAATACTTTGAAAATAAATTTATTAGAACTGATGTTATGTTGGTACTAAAAGTACCAACATAACATCAGGTGGGCCGTATGTTTGTTTGTTTGACCACCAATTTTTTGCACCTACGTATAAAAATATCCACTGTGTGTGACAGACGGACGGACGAACATGGTAGCAACATTGGGGTCCTTTTGATGATATTCGTTCGGGACCTTAGAAAGATTTTTTTTGTAGGTAAGTAAGAGAACGCATTTAGACAGGCTTATGTACGTAAATACTTAAATAAATAAATAAGGATATTTAAAAGTAGTAGGTACTTACTTACGGTATGTACTGAAAACAAATCATACTAATATTATAAATGTGAATGTAAGTTTGTTTGTTACGCTTTCACGCAAAAACTGCGTCGCAGTCAGTCGCACACCTTTCCATACAAATGTGGAAGGGGTAACCACTCCACTGTTTGACGGTAACCAACCAAAACTAAGGATTATACCTATTTATCTCGTCATAATCTATGTCTGTATACACCCCAAACCGTAAAAAAAGAAATAATTTAAAAAATACAAGCTTCTAAACTTTCGTATGGAAAGTATTTTTAGCTTGTATTTTTATGGAAAGGTGTGCGACTTGTTCAACCTTAACCGATCATCATGAAACTTTGTACACATATTCTTGGAGGTATTAGAAGTAAAGTAACATAGGATACTTTTTATCCCGGAAAATTTACGGGATCCAATGGGACGCGAACGAAGTCGCGGTCGGAAGCTAGTATGTAAATATTTTATTTGACGACCGCAATTTATGTAAAAGACTGTAGTTAGGTACTTATTCGGAACTCGGAAGCTTATTTATCAGAGAAGCGACTGATCGATGTACAAATACCCAGAACAAATACCTTCTGCCTATACACACACAGTATTCCCTGGGCCCAGTTGCTAAGTGACTCCCCTTTGTTTGTCCGACCATGGCAAACAGTGTTGTGCTAGTTACTTCCCCACTTGTAATTTTTTAAAGCAAAAAGTAATTCACTAAAAGTAGGTGGTCACCTGATTTTTTTTCTTAATTTATTATTGGGGGTCACACTGTGGTGTCACATAGTAAAATCAGTGATCATGCCACCCCCGGCCTCGTACACTAAACATAAAATATGCACACAAAAAATACCTAAAGTATTTACTTACCCCGAATTATTTTTTTGCGATCACTGCGAGACTCAGATTGGAGCAAATGGCAAACAAGTGCCCAAAATCTCTATTACGTTGTTGAAATAAGAATGAATATGAATAATAATAATGATTTGGTATATTAGGCTTTATGTGCTTCGACTGTGCGCTAACATGAGTTGACCCACTGATTTATACTATAACGTGTTAAACTAATCGACCTCGTAGCATCGACCTCGTAACATGCTACGGCTGCTACGAAGACGTAGCAAGGGCCTACGAACCTATCAGTGGCGTAGCAGTCATGTTCCCTCTAAAATTTTGTCTCTACTATACACACAATTTCTGCTCGGTTCGTTCGACACCCTCGTAGCTCGCCGCTAAAAGGATTAATAAAACATGTGACCGGACTAACAAAGACAATTTGTCGGTACATTGTCTTGGAAGCTTTTACGCCATTGTGGGATTATAATTGTGTGTTTATTCGTCCAAGAATGGTGTTTATCGTAGTCTTTATAATACAAATATTTAAATAAAAAAACCAGTGCGTGGAGTCCCTACGCGGGGAAGAAGTTATACTTCGAGTGCCACGCATTCACTCTCGCTCTGTGTTTAATGTTAAATTAATTTAGTATTTATTTTTATGTACTTAACCAATATGCAGTACCTACTAAATTTTCACTTCAAAATAAAAAGTTGCAAAAAAGTCTATAGTGTCGGTTTGGATTTGAACTCGTATCACCGTTCCGCCAACAGAGCTCGCTCCTGATGGTTGAAATTTACGGCTATGTTTCTTTTTCTTTTGTTTGACGCTGTCAGTTGGAAGACGTATAACTTCAAAAACATGGGCGGTCAAATGCTGAACACTGCCATCTATTAACGATAGTTAGCAGCTAGTCTCTGTCTCTTTCTATTCCCCCGAATAGAAAGAGACAGAGACTATGTCCTCCCGTATAACGCAACCTGGTTGGAAGTCGCATTAGAAGTATATAACTTCAAAAAAACTAATTATAAAAAATTCCATTCAATAATTTTTATATGATTTTATGTTATTTTAAGTTTTATATAATAAGTAATAACTACGTCAAAGACTCAGCAAGCCATACTTTCACTTGTACTCATTTTCAATTTCAATTTTTTACATAGCTAGGTAGCTTTAATTAATAAATAAACTTCAAGCCATATTTGTTTAGAAACTATTGTGTGCACATAAAGTTTTTATCCCCCGACCAAAAAACGGAAGGGGAGCTTCGATTATCTGGGATGGTTTTTAGCCATGTTTGGTTAAAATTTGTGGAGCCGTTTCCAAGTTATGAGGATATTCATCAGCTCTAAAAACCACTTTTAAGGAATCTTTTTTTTAATTTTTATTGTACAATATAGGCAACCGTTTCTCAGGCATACCTAATTGCAGTTTGAAACATTAAGTCCATCTCAAAGTATTAAGTATTTAAGGTCTGAGATGCTCAGCAATGTTGAGGAGGATCTAAAGAGATATTAGAGAGGTCGGGAGTTTTTAGTTTTTCGTAAAATTAACTTGTTATCAAACTATGTTTCAGATGTAGAGTTGATGTTATACTGTATTTTTGTAAGTGTATCATCAATATATATAAACCTCTTTTGAAGCTGACTGATAATCAACGTATAGCCTAAACCATAAGTCCTAGAGGTATGAAATTTGGAAGGTAGTATTTTTAAGTAGTGTAGGGGTGCACTAAGAAAGGAATTTTGAAAAGTCACACTCTAAATGGTCTAGAACGCGAGCAACGCCGCGGGCGAGAGCTAGTATTATATAAATGTATAAGGATTATTTTTTAGTTTTTTCTTTTTTGAAACCACAAAATTCAGTTCATTGCGCAACTGACTTCAAGTGGGCCACAACACTACCACTAGCCGTACCCGTAGCACGATGTGCAAGTTACAAAGTTTCAATATTGATCCAACGTCTCACAGCGCTCGTGCTGGGTCATTTACTATTGATCACTCTGATTAACTAGGCTACCTAGGCTAGACTACCTATCTACATGCTATGCACCTGAATATTTCATGAAAACAAGACACATAAAAACCAAGGAAACTGACTCAATACAATATTAAAGACTCTATAATGGGTATGGTAAATAAACTTGCTTGAGGCATCATGCTATATTTTCTTAGAGGCTATTTTTAGAGCATTATTTATATTCACGAAGAAAATTACGGCTAAGTAATACAAAATTTTCAAATTAGCCTTTACAGAGAATATTGTTTTCAGCTTTAAAACACCTTACGCACCTTACTACTAATTTTATAAAGAATGTTCCAGTGATCTAACTACTCCAACAAGCTGGAATTGCGCATGCAATGTTGATAGGAAGGAAGGTTTCAGTTGGCAATGGTCCAACAGCCGTGAACCACCCTTCTTGGCAAAAGGCAGTATATTCAGAAAATCTTTAACCATGCTACCGTCAGCAGCATAAATCGATTAACAATAATTAACTTTTTAAAATCCAAGTAATTATAGTCGCAAAATGTTATAAGCATCTATCATTGAACTTATGATAATCTTTTAACCGAAATTATGGACATAATGCGTTATACTATACATTTCCAAAAATAATTATTTCCAGCTTCTCTATCTAACGAACTCCGATATGGACTTTACAATCTCGTCGGTCCCTTATGAACATCGTGCATTGAGTCTATGAATCTTTTGAGTTATGATTAGTAACAACTCTACTGTTTCGCTGATAAGCTTGGTAAACCTTACCTCACCTCACTACAATTGTATTCAACCCCTTTATTTTTGGCGAACTGCCCGTCACCCTGACCCTCGCTCGAGTCGAATTATGTCACCAGGTTATTAGGCCCACCTCTTGGGCCCTCTATCCTACATTACTTTACTGTTACAGAACAAAGAAATAACGTCCATCTATAAAAACGACTTCTGGAATGATATTAGCGTTGCCTATGAGTATTTTAGGGAGCTGCTCATACTCAAAAACGATCAAACGACGTTAGAAAGCCCATGCTTCAGCCTTGCATCATAAACTTGCCGGTCTATGTCAAGTTGAGTCTATTTAAACATCGGATATCTATAAATGACTTCATCATACTTAGTTAATTGTCGATGAGAGCGAATAGAGTCCTCGTTAAAATTCCAGATGAAGATAGCTGCCAACTCCCAGATGTTTACACAGATCCATCAAGGTTGGCTTTTTAATTGCACGCGATCCAGGAAGTCAATAGTTTAATATATTTTTAAACAACTCAAAGGTACTTCATTCTGACGAGAGGTTCAGCTTGAGCCACAGATTATATAATACTATGAGCGATCTGCGGCGCGTTTACACTTCAGCTTAGTCACGCACACGATATTTTGATTCAAAGCATCACTCATCGGTACTATGTGAAGTAGTTACCGGGTAGGTTCACATTTTTCGAATAACAATCCTTGCTCTGGGACCAGCAGGCTGCGCTGCTGCCAAGCAGCAACCTTACCGCGAAACTCAATGGTAAATAATAGTGCTCAAAAACTTTAGTCATATTTTTTATAGCCTTAGCATTATCCAAATCTTTTGAAACTGAAAAAGGGATAGGTAATTTTCGGCGACTGGTTTACTTATTAAATTCAAACATTGCAGATTTAACGAATAATGTAAAAATATCAACCAAAGTTTCATTTTAATTACCATTTCGCTTCGCTGGTCGTAGGTATGTCTACATTCGTTTTTGGTAACAGTTTAAATGCACGGTCACTGTTACATTACAATCGCTGGCATTCAGATAGATGCAATTGGTACCTACTAATTTATTTGATCACCACTTGTAACCTTTCCAACCGGTTAGTTAAATATACACCGAGTAGGCTGTCTAAAATTAAACTCTCGGCTAATCTAAATTTAAATCACACCGATAACACATATTCTGAGATCTTACTGTTATTTTATTGTCTCTAGTAAAATATGTACTCAATTAACTGGAACACATAGTCAATAAACACTGATGTTTTAGCTACCTACATTATGAATACATAGAATGACTAAAAAATTTTAATTTTTAAATAACTACTAACTTTATTTGAAGGGCTCTACGACTCTAACACGTAAGAGTAGTAGAGCCCTACCCTGGTTTATTTTCCGGCTCTTTATTTATTACTAAATCTCAGGCGAACAAATCGACGTAGGTTTATTTGTAGAACCGTGTACCCACAATACCGATGAAGCACTTGATCAAAATCGCAAATCAGCAACGCAAAACGTAAATCAGTTCGTAATCCAAAACAAACACGTGCACTTATAGGTATCGCTACGTAATACTAATGTTATAGACAGGCTAATGCGTTCTTGTAGGCAGCTATAATACGAATAAACGGAGTACTTCAAATGTTGTTTTTGAATAAAACATTTATTAGGCTACGTACCTACTTACAGAAAAAAGTTTGCTTAAAAGCTACTGCGTAGAAGCTTTAACTATTCTAAAGAGTAACAATGACGTAAAAGGGTTATCAGTTTTTCATTATATAAAAGCGGTAGTTTGTTTGTATGCAGTCTGATAATGTCGGCTCCAGTACAAACAGACGTTATCAGACTATTATTGATGATGACTAATCGTATCTGACTAATCTTAGCCAAGAACATAGCGCGAACCTAATTAATCGATAGTACATTCAGTCATAGCTAAGTACTTAGTTTATTTATTTTACTCCTACAGTAATGCTGATAATGGCGTATAAATTGCCTACGCATATAAATCGTATATCTTTTACGATTAATTCAATTGGAACATATTCATAGAAATGAACCTATGAAACTGATACTTTACATTATGAGTTCACAGTTAATTAATAAACCGAAGTACCGAAAATTAGGTTGCGTCGCGATTGCTTGCAAAAACTATCGACATCATAGAGAGGCATGTGTTTTGAATCCTACAGTAACATATTTTCTTCAGCACTCGGCAAGTAAACCGAGAGAGAGCTTGTGTTGAAATATAAACGAGAACAACATTTTATTATGTCTTGTAAAAATTGGCAGAAAATATTTAGGACTTCGTGAATAGCATGCAGAGTTGGATAAAAAGGGTTCTTTATTGTTTGACGCAGTGCGTTACATCTTTGTAATTAGTAAAGTTCCCAGCGTTCTCAGTCTAATAGGATTGAAGCACTGAAACTGGCGGCTTACCCGAGTGGGCACTTAATACACATAGTAGGTACATATTTACTGTGATGCATTTGCATTTTCACCGATGCCAGCCCTGACCCACTTCCAAACGAGGGCCTGATATTTCACTTCTGATGTTGCCCAAGCCAGGCAATGTTTATACCTTTTAGAATGACATGATTCAAAGCGCAGGTAAACAGATCCTTTGAAAGCACTATCTAGTTGTACGGTGTGCATGGATTACTAATTATGTTTCAAGTGCAAAATGCAATGTGTGGCAGTGTGTAATAAAAATCCTTGGAACATGAGAAAGCATAATAAAACACATCTGTGCGTAGCAGAGGCGTAGGCAGCAGCATGCACAGATACGACAGCTGGACCCCCGCTAAGCCACTGCTATGCTATTTAACAGATGTATTACAAGCACATCGCAAGTGCTTTATTGCTAATGCCTTCATACGTTGCAAAGCTTTGTATCTTTACAGACTTTACAGTTTGAGTTGTGCTGTCAGGCCACTAGGTCAAGCAAGAGAGCCCCACAGTCGCTACGTCAGCGGTTGGCTGCCAATGATCTATCGTTGCCTGCTTCTGTGTATTTTAGATGATCGCGTCATCTGCATAACCGCTCATGATGCGTACGTTGCGTTATATTCTTTTGGCAAGATGCGTTTGGTTGCGTTGCGTCACCTCGGTAATTCGTTAGGGTGGTGTCAGCTTTGAATTATATATATGTTTTGATCAGGTACAACATTGTATAATTTAGAATAAGTAAGTAAAAAAACAATATACGAACCACTAAGCGATTGACGATATGATCTGGGCTTGGGAATTTTACATTGCTCTAACCACGGAAAGATAAAGACTACCGCATAACCACAAAACATTAAATTCTTTCAAAATCACAACGAACATGTATGCTACATTCGAGGGAAGAATTCTTATTCTTATTAAAAGTATTCTACTCGTAATAGCAAATTAGCTCCGTAAAATTACGAGGTTCATAAAACACGAGTGAATCATTGGTCTTAAATTTGGCATAAGAATTACTATGCAAATTAGAAAACATTCAGTAAGAAATGTCGAGCGGACGGTAAATAGCGTGATGTGGGGTAAAATGTCCACTTTATTTTACTTCTAAAAGGGGTTTCAGAGCTCTGGCGCAGGCTGTGGTTTATAAAGAGGAATTCCCTTCCCCGGACGTCGGACATAGTTGGAAAAGCCGCAATGGGCCCGGGGGCAGCGGAAAGCATCTTGGAACAAAGAGTCTGTCTTTTACAAGTCCTTTGTTCTCAATCTCATGAATGGGGACATAAAGATCCACGCGCAGGCGGGTTAGTGCAAGAGTTTCTTGAAATAATGTCGATGTTGTAGACATTTAAGGATTTTAGTACGTTTTAGAGAATTTACTTAGTTGCTAGGTCATTATACGTACGAGTTTCGTGCATGTCTAGGAAAGTTTCTCTTTTGAATTCGACGTATTGCAAACAAAGCATTCAATCATGTGATTGTGATAGACGTATGTTTTTAGAATGAGATTATTTTTTTAGTGTAGTTTTAATTTGTTTTAGAATGTAGAAGGAGGATAGAACGTTTCGTAGGTGCCCTGTATTTTGGAATTTTATATTTACAGTAATCTATCTATATCTATTATATTATATAAAAAATGGCTGTTCGTTAGTCTCGCTAACACTCGAGAACGGCTGGACCGATTTGGCTAATTTTGGTCTTGAATTATCTGTGGAAGTCCAGAGAAGGTTTAAAAGGTGAATAAATATGAAATTTGTTCGCATCTTTAGATATAAAAATGCTTGAACTCTCTGAACCAAGGCACGAGGTTCATCGTGTACTGGTTGACAGATATTTTGGTGGAAAGTTTCGCACGCGTTCGAAGTAGCGGGTATCAGCTAGTTATAAATAAAAATATTTTGTTTCAAAAATCGTAGCAAAGTATTTTTCAATAAATCAATCAAAAAAATAGACAATTCTTCAAAGCGGGTATCTACCTACTGGAAATTTAAAACATAGGTACTTTACTGAAAAAGTTGCGGTTGATGCAAGTTAGCCATGATTTCGCATGAGATTCAGGGGCCCGGGTTTTTCTACAATATTATGCAACCTAAGTAAAGCTAATCATTCAGTTTCGATTGAAGTGTGTATATTTTGTGACAGGAACATTGATGAGGCTGGCAGGCCGCCAGTTGCCAGCGCACTTCCGACGCTGGTACTTCCTCGTATTTCTTTCTGAATTTAGCTGATTACGCATTTTTAATGAGAAAAAAAGTAGCGAAACGAGCAAATGGCTCTGCTCTGCAAATGCAGAGATGTTCAGACTGTTTAGGTTGAGGTCCATTGCACTGTAAATAGTCCCCATAGGTTTGACAAATAGTTCTCTGAAACTTTTTCTTGTTTCTTTCTGAAATGTGAATGCCCAAATGTAATATTATTTTTATTAGCCTATTTATGATCACTTTGATTTTGAATCACATCCACGAGAAGTGTTTGGAATTATCGATCTGGATTTTGCTTTGCCAAATATTTAGTTTACAGATATCCTGTTCAAAATGACCGAGGAGTAGTTCCACTGATGTTGGGTGAATTAATTTTGTTACAAATAAACAGGTTTTTCCGAAACTCAAACTGCATTTTCATTTTGCACGCTCCATATCATGCTTCTATTTTCTTAATACCTAACAGATTAAAAAAAAATGATTTAAAGATCTGTGCTTATTCACATAATGTGAAGCGATCAAAAAAAAGCATTTTATTTTGTTAGAAAACATAATTCTAACAAAATAAAATGCTTTTTTTTAACCAACGACCGTGAATTTGTTGGCTGTAGGATACTACCCAATTTTCTGCCAAATATGAAAAATATTTACAATGAACGATTAGTAACCTACCACGATGCACTCGAAAATTGAAACTACTCAGCAAACTGTTTTAGCTAAGTGATCATGATGATAATGTCGAATATAGAGATTACAATAAATAACAAAGTAAAAGTAGGAATAATATTTACCTACATTCATCGCGAGTGCTGCTGTTTTCCCCGACATGAAACATTAAAATAGAAGACGTTCACACTGACCATCGTAAACATGATACATATTTATCCATCCCAAGGTTGGCTCTATTAGCTTTGGATTACCGGATAATAACGAAACCGTCCAAACGCAAGTACCTTCCTAAGTTCACGAGTGAACGTCTCGTCTCATCTCCCTTATTCTGCGATGTCGATGTTTTATTTACAGAGCTGAATGATCGATAGTCTTTGATCTCTAGGGAGTGTGGAGCACTTTATAGACTTATCTTCTGGCATTACAATTAACCACGAGACGAACGACTTAGCGGATCATGACCGTCCTCAAGTTATTTTGTGACTTTAATATAATTTTTAATTTCCCTGTTTTATTTTTTTACTAACATTACAGCATTTTCTTTATTTTGCGTTTAGCTGGTGCACCATGATTGATTCATGGGAATTTTCCGGATACGTATGTGTAAATAATCATGGAAAAATCAGCTTCATTACACGATAATAAATTACGGAGAGCATTACGTCAGTGACAGATAGCTGGCGTTTACATCGCTGTAAAAAAACTTGTTTATAGCAAAATGTTTTGACTGAAAGTGCTGAATGGTTGCTATAATTTTGAAGTACCATGATATACCTATGTAGCAGACCTTTTGTATTATCAACTAACAAATACGAACCTCTATAACGAACAACAAATTCTGCTGTATTTGGTACCTAAAACCTAAAAAAAAGGCGTATTATTCTAAATCCATACTTAATATTATAAATGCGAAAGTAACTCTGTCTGTCTGTCTCGCTTTCACGCTAAACATACTGAACCGATTTGAATGAAATTTGTTACACAGATAGAGCCTGAGAAAGGACATAGGCTACTTTTTAATGCGAAAAAAGGGTTGTAAGGGGTTAGAAAGGAAGGGGGAAAGGAGAGGGGGGGGGGGTGAAAGTTCCATAACCTTTTCGATAAAAACTTTGTTAATGTCACATTTGAAATCACACTGTCAGTTGTATGACAGTAAGAGTTTGAATAACAGGACAACGTCTGTCGTGTCAGCTAGTCTTTCATAATATATTCTGCGGAGAACCTATGTAAAAACTCATTGTCAAAATTCTTGGTAGAATGAGTACGCTGAACCGGCTGCTTGCCAATATGTCGTAAATTGGTAGGATAGCTCGTAAAGCGGCCATTATTGACAGCTATTAAATAGGTAGGTTATGGGGTTCGCATGGTGACGGCAGCAGTGGACCGTGTCTCGATCACTTGTAAACTGCATTCACGCAAAACAATGCGTTTGTACTCGCTATGTAGACACTACTATACTATACGTCTGTACTAACTTTCGATCTTACAGTTCGTTGATTGCTCTTTACACAAATCATTGTTATTTCTAAAATAATAACAAAAGTTAACACTTATTGCGATTGTGTATTTTTTATGGAACTATGTATATTCATACCACAAACCACTTAATACCACAAGATAAATTAAGATTTGCTGCATTAATATGACATAAAAAATATTCCCCATTATTATACTAGTAAGCCCTTATCAAAATTCAGTTTGGGTACAGAAGGAAGCAAGAGCCACAAATTCTGCAATTCAAGGATCTTCCTCAGAATATTATTTGGCAATCTGCAATGAGGGTTTTCCAAAACCACACGATTATACTAGTGCGTATTGTATATAATATTACGATACTTGCAGTTTCATTAGTGAAAATTCATTAAATATTTAACGTAGTAAATAGTTAATAAAAGATTGATATACGGATTGATATATGAATACAGTGTATGTATTAATCAGTAATAATTTGGTAAATATCCGATGTATTTTCAATTACGGTCAATTAACGACCGGACGACATAAAATCTATTTTACAGAGTTATAAACTATGATATGGCAGCTTATTGGAAGCTCGTGAAGGGATGTTTATAAGGATGGAATAGGTACATATTATTATACTAGTGCAATTAATTTATTTCGTGTTGTAAGTACTGATTTGTTTGTTTGGGTTACTTGCACATTTATTTAAATTGTCTGTGAAACCTCTATTAAATCTAACTACTATAGGTTTTAAACGCTTTAGTAAACATACTTTTTAAGAGAAACTGTTGATCGCTAAAAGAAGCGTAAGTATATAAATAAATAAATAAAATGAAGTATACATATAGAGCGTTTTCCGAATAAAAGTGGCAAGCACCTATCTAAATGTTTGTGCATGTAGGCACGCGATGAATGCGCATGTGTGCCAGAGGAGCCGCGGTCGCATCCGACAGCTGCTTGAGCAAAAATATCTCTTCGTTTAAAATACGTTGGCTATATGAGCATATAAATAGACTCTAATGCTGATACTACTCGGACAAAAAGATAGGTCAATGTCTTGAACTGGATAGAGCAGGGAGTCCGTTTTGTTTTTCTACCGAAAATGAATTTATAACTTTTTGTTTTTTACTTTTAACAGCACACGTGCAAGCCTGAAATTGCTTATCCAGCTCGATTTAAAACAGATTTTTATGTCAGTCGTCATTCATGAAAATGCAGCTCTAGGTTAGTACTTTACTTAGTTAATAATCCATGTTTAATAAGGCAAACTCGGAGTTTTAAAATATGCATGCATAACGTGATAAAAATATTTTGTTGGCTGGCGTCGTCGCTGGCACATTAGTGGTGTTTCACAATTTTTAACATAAGTAGGTAGGTACATTCATCATCTGGGTCCAAATTATGCAACAACTTGATCTTATCTAACGTAACCCGGTTACGGTAAAAATGCTGGCACTAGATTTCGCAAACCATTCTAGTTCAAGTGGCATATTCTCAAGCTCTTATGCCGTCGACGAGTGCGAGTGTTGTAGAACGTAGTCTGGATATTATTGAAGGGATTTGTATATCGGAAGCCATATACTAAACATATGACGGAATAGTTCATATTTATCGGCGGATGATATGCGGTAGCCCTGTATAAAGGCGAAGCTGAAAATACTCGACTTGACCTACGTCGTCGGTGGCGCCACCGTACCCGTGTTATTTCGGAGACGAGATCTGTGTCGTAAGCAGTCGTGTCGATGGCCTTATTAACTGCCGTTGATTTAATTTATAACTCAAACCAGGAAGACAGTCATCAACATAAATACAGGCGTTCTGGGACCCATTTCGCACACCGCACTATATTCCCAAAGGGGGTCAGTGCGAACTTTTTTTTCCAATAAATATTCTTCGACATCGCCTTCTAGTCCCGAACCAACAATAGTAGATTATTTAACAAGGAGATAAAGCAGTGTCTTCTGTCGCGGGTGACGATTTAAATCGCGAGCGTAATGAAGGACCCGAGGTTTACTCCCGAGCGTAGCGAGGGTGTTAAAAACTTAAATCACGAGCGAAGCGAGGGATTTAACACGAGTCCTGAGTATAGCGAGGGATTTAAGTTCACCCAAGACTAAGACAGCTTTATCACCGAGGAAAATACTCTACTTTTCGTACCATTTGCGAAAAAATTAACACAATAATAATATGAGATAGCATTTTAGAACATTAACTTATTTATAAAAATAAATTAAAATAAACTTAACGTTTATGTATTTGAAGAAAACAAAAACGCGGCATTTTCCTAGACTAATATTTTTTTGTCGGAAAAGCAAAGGCATCAAGCTCATACGGCCTGCATAATAAATGCGTATTCCTTTTTCAAAAAGATGTATAATGCTTTATATACAAACTCAATGGTGTAAACACAGATGTAGTTCAGTATAAATTGTATTCCAAATTTAAATCACTTTCTCCCCCTAGAGGATGAAAGAAATCCAGTACAATTTTCTCTCCCTGTTTTTAACAGATTAAAAATGACTATTGTTATGTTCGGTTTTTGTGGCATAGAATGTCACTTTTTTGAGCAAGTGGTACGAAAAATTACTTTATGGTCAGAGCTGGATTATTATTCTAAAGAAAGGATAAGTACACTGTTTCGTCATTCACTGTATTAATGGCGAGAAAAGTCAGTTGATTTGAAAAAGTTTAGGCAAAACTCTAGCAAAACCAAAAAAAATCATGAGCAAAACTAAACTCAGCAATAAAATTCTGCTTGTTGTCTAAGTATAAGTAGCTAAAAAAATATTTATAAGTATTTCTTTTAAATAAAACCGTTAGAAATGGCTGCATAATAGGTACAAAGAAAACAGTCCGCACAAGCGAGCATGACGAACTACCTGCACAGTAGAGCCGTAAAGTAGGTATAAAAAGAAAAATCTGATAAAAGTTTCGGCCTAATTTGACTGCGGTAGGCCAGCACGGCCTGACGTAACCTGAATCAACAGTTAGCTGCCTTTATCACAATATATTATGTTGCTTGCTATTTTAACGTAAGATACTTTTGACTGAGTATGAAAAATTTCCAAAAATACTACTATGCTCGCCTTGTTCTTCTTCAAAGCTCTTAAAGGAACGTCCAATAATAATTCTTTACCAGCTTGTAAACATTAATTTATTTAATCTAAGTAGGTCCGATGGTTAAATTAAAATCGAATCGGCTCTAGCTGTGAGGATAAAAGGCAGCCGTCATGTACACGCAACGTGACCGTTAGTTTGTTTTCCCCTGAGAAGCTTCGCCGGCCACCAACCACATTTTTCTGACAGGAAGCCTTGCTTTTATCCCTTGTTCTTTAAACTTTAGCTTCTTATAATATAACTCATTTTCATAAGCTTTATTATAAAAAACTAGCTGCCACCCGCGACTTCGTTCGCGTCCCGTTGGATCCCGTTAATTTTTCGGGATAATAAGTAGCCTAAAGTGTTAATCCAGGTCACAGACAATATATATTCCAAGTATTTCAATTCCATTTCCAAGTTCCAATCTGATAAGTTAGATTGTAAATGCTGTATTAGTTGTAATTTTCTTTGTGAATAAATGCTTCAAAAATAGTTAGATTGTTTTAGTTTAGCTGGGTGCACGTTTTGGAAACGCTTGTAAAAATTTCATCTTTGTACACGTAGCTTAAGAATGAAAATATTGTTTTCTTAATTTGATTATTTACGGCCAAGTTGTGTACCCACCAACATAAAAAGGTTTTATTCAAGCTGTCAGTTGTTCCATGTCAGTTGTGTTTTGCTATACCATTTCTAACAAAAATGAACGGCTGGACTGAGTTTTTACTGAGAAATTTTTTTGGATGTTCATTTTTTCCCCAGGAACGGGATAAAAAGTATCCTATGTGTTAATCCAGGTCACTGACAATATATATTCCAAGTTTTATCCAAATCGGATCAGTAGTTTTTGCGTAAAAAAGTAATAATAATAACTTTTCTAACAACTTTTCCTATCAGTAAAATGATAATTAATTGTGATAGGCCAACTGTCATCAATGGTCCCAGCCAGTGACTAACCCAACTAAAAAACCTTTTGTGTTAAAAAGTGCCAATTGCCAACACGTGTTCATCTATTTGAGTCATTGGTATTCTACTGGAATTTTTATTCCCACGTAAAGGTACACGCGCCACCGCATTAATATAAGTCACTTTTTTTAGCTAATAAAATCACACGAGTTCCCACGAATATGTACGAAAAGAAATAAGGAGCTGAGGGCGGAGTCCTACTTATTTTATTTTTTATACAATATATTCAACTGTTTGACCACAACTCACCTGATGTTAAGCAATAATGTGGTCAACGATGTAGCACGGCTACCTAGAAGATTCCTATTCACTCTACTCTTGAATACTTCCAAATTATAGTCATTCGGGAACACAGACGCCAGCAACGAGTTCCACTCTTTGGCTGTCCGCATAATAAATTTAGACGCAAAGCGTTTAGTGCGGAGTTTAATCTTATTCCATAGTATTATAGGTACGTTAAGTGGCAAGATGATGTCCCCATAATTGTTGTGGCTACCAGTGATACTGCGTAAAACTGCGTACTTAGTACCTACTAGTACGCAAGGAATTGTGTCGGTGCCGCGGAGACATGCGGGAGAGCTCCGTCCGATGCCAAAAACACTCCTCGTGCTAAATGCGGAGCGCCACGTCACCGCAACTCGCGAACTGTCACGCCGAGGACGGCTTCTTCCATTATTTCTTAATTACTTGTTTTATTTATCTTGTCGGCCTGAGACAATCTGTTTACGAGTTCAGCTCGCCTGTAGGCAGTCAAGTCAATGCCACAAGGCGCCGCCGTCCTTTGTGAAATAAAATAAATAATATTTCTACATAGCAGCTAGGTACTACATTATTTATTTATTGTGTAGAAACCTAGAAACGAGAAATCAAATTACGTTGGAAAATTTTCAGTCTTTTTTAATGCTATACCGCCCTGCTCGTCTGCCAGCATTTTTAATGCTGGCAGACGAGCAGGCGGGCCACCTGATGTAAGGTAGTCACCGCCGCCTATGGACACCTGCAACACCAGAGGTGATGCTAGTTATTTTACGTAGTGTAAGTTCGTTCCAAATGCTAGATGATTCTAGCTAAACTTATTAGTAAAAATAGCTTTGTTATTTTTATAAATGAGCTTTTGGCAGTTCTTCGCTAATAACAAACGACATGTTTATAATTTTGAATCAGGAAATGTTTCACGAAACGTAAACTTTTGGTTCGTTATGATATTCGATATTTTAGTGAGGTGCCTATAGTAAACCATAATGGTAGTTCCCATGCTGGTTTTGTGAATGTCGTATAATATTGAATTTACGATACTGTTACCAATTGTGTGAATGTTCACATAAAAATCATTGTCCTACATGTAGGTTAATGATTGAGGTGTGTCTAATTAGTGAGCAATTTGCAGCAAAGTCAAATACCTTTTTAACCAACTTCAAATGAAAAGAGGAGGTTCTCAATTCGGTTGTATTTTTTATGTTTGTTACCTCCTAACTCCATCATTTATGAACCGAACCAAAAAATCTTTTTTTATCTGAAGATTTCCCAAACTTTTAGAATTTATCTCAATTTATCAAAGTCGGTTCAGTAGTTTGGCAGTTAAACAACCTACACGACATTGCTTATTTTGTTTCCTGCACTTTTCTGTGGTGTTTCTGTTTACTAGTAAATTATATTTAGTAAAATTACAAGGAATATAATAAAATATATAATACATATATATATATATATATATATATACAGGGTTTCGTTCTTCTAGGCTCACCTAGTTTATAAGACGATTATATTATATTCTATATAAGTACGTATATATATTTTAAAAAATAAAATATAATAAAATATATATACGTATTATTTATATATATATATATATATATATATATATATATATATATATATATATATATATATAAAAATAAAATATATATACGTATATAGAATATAATATAATCGTCTTATAAACTAGGTGAGCCTAGAAGAACGAAACCCTGGTTCCAAACAATTTTGTATGATCCTTCATACAAAGGTAGGTAGATAACATTGGTGTTCAGTACGATGTTGCTCAGGTGTAATCTAAGGATTGTCTACAGCATTGTTTACCTAAGGCTTTGCAAATTAAAGTGCATACGTTTAGGAGTAGGTTACCACCTGTGCTGCACAATATTATGTACATGCAGCTTTGCTGAAACATAAAATGAAATATAAACTGTTTATTCATAGATAAAGCACACAAAAACGGAGTTAATAAGAATTTATATGATTTAGAAACTAAAAATAAAAACTTTAACAGGACGGAGATTATCCAATGTGAAATATCCAGTGGGCACAATGGATAATATTTAAATTAATAATAATAAATAAATAATTGCAGCTTGTATGGCCTATAGTCACATTAATATGACATACAACGGAAAGGCATAGGTAAGCTTTACAGCAAAATACCAAAGTTCAATTAAAATAAATATTCACGGACACTTAACACAACGCCTTCTAGTCCCAAACTAAGCAAAGCTTGTACTATGGAAACTAGATGGCTGATAGAATACATACATACATTTTGAGTGAGTTACATGATGAGTTTAGTTAGAGCCCGAAAAATGATCTCGATAATTGGCACTCAATTGAAACTCATTAACTTCCAATTATCTTGTATGATTAATAGCTCCACACACTGTACTCCATTATGCAAAATGACAAATGACCCGCTGCAATTTAAGCCGATTCGCAAATTAAGTGCCTCTCATTCGCTATAATGTACGGTGACGTAAAGAACATTTTTATGACACGTATATTAGATGCCGTAAAAGTCAACGGTTATTTTGTTGTATTTTTCAGCAACAAAAAGTATGTTTTACGGTATTAGCGGTCGTGAGCAGGTTTTATGGGTGCAGGCATCGCTGAAAGGTTACAGCTGAAATTGTTTATTCATGCACACGTGCTCCGGATTCAATTACTGAGCTCGGCTGTAGGGGCTGAGCCAATGTGCCGCACAAAGAGAGCGGAACGCGCTACGCCACAGAAAGGTCAGAGGTGAGTGCGTAGCCGCTACGACGCTCTACACTTCGTAGCTACGACCACATAAGGACTTACGATTTTGACCAACTGAAAGTGCCTACAAAAAACTTTTACAAAAATGTCAACAACGTTTTGTGTAGCTTTTATTACCGGCGGCGTCTTTCCGGCCCTCGGTCGGCTGTCACGTTCATAACGCGGGATCAATACAGGGATGGTCTGTTCTGCACCCTCGTTCCAAATAAAGTAGTCGGATCTATTGGATCTATCTCACTGGGTTATGTAAATATCGCGATGATTCTGATGGAATTGGCTATCGACTGAATCTAAATAATCCATGAATATATTTACCTCGGAAGGTAAACTAAGATTTGCATAATGAGGTGTATAATTATTTCAGAATTATTTCGAATTAGAACTGTTCTGGGGGAGGCGCCGGCGGCGGGCAGACGGAGTGGCGCCGTACAGTACTGGCCTCGGATCTAAGAGAACCACGTGACCCAAATTCTCATATAGTGACTTGCCAAGCTATGAAATTGCACTATTTGGAGCTTGGCTCAATAACTGTAGTCTGTAGGCTTTGATGAAGTGTGCGACATTTAGCTTTATTTCGTTTCTAGTCTGTAATTTTTTTTGCTGTAAAGAAGTTCAACATTTGGATTTTTTCATGAAAGGTTTAAACAATGTGTGGTACTTTAAAATAACATTAACAGAGATTGAAGTGTAATATGCATATTTGTATTGCGAAGTTTTTTTATATACCAAAAAATTGTACGCTTGACTCATCGCGGCGCGCGTTTTGTGCCGAGAACAAAATATTGTGTCTATTTTTAGATTATAAGGGTTGATTTGATCCGACTTTGAAAAGCTTGGGGCCGCACGTTATATTATTTGATTCATTATATTTTTCGTAATGTATGAAATTGAATTATTATTTTTTATAGAATTTCGGTCACTTAGTGTATGCTAAAACTTCAATGCAGCTGAATTGCGTAAGTAATTGAAACTAAAAAGTACTTACTTGTACCTATTATAGAAGGTACAATGAAAAATAAAAAAAACAAGTGTAGTAAGTAGACAGACAGGTCGTGTTGAACATATGATGAGTAGATACGTAGGTAGTTAACTGTCGACTGCATAACATCGTATCTATTATTAGATTAGGGTCGATCTACAGAATGATAAGCCCGGGTCGCAGGGTGCGCCTTGAATTCACGCGATCCAGTAATCGATTACTTACTACCACCTCTTGCCAACTCTCTCAAAAACACTTCCTAGTTTGTTCCAAAGTTACTGTCAGATTTCACGCAGACGATAACTAAATAAGAACTTTGCTCTTGTTCCCAACTACAATATATTTTCCTACCGGAAATCAGGCGGATAAGGACGAGATATGTTTATTCGGGAGACAAAGTAGACACACTACTGGGTACTCGTATGTCATTTTCTTTTGCTGTTTTATATTTTTCTATACCTTCTCAGCGGCACAGTAGGTGGGGTTTACCCTTGTTGTAAACCTTGGAGAAAAGTGTATTAGCTCCACGTTATCGTACAGGTAATTTGAATAAATTAGAATAATCTATATGACAATTAATCAGGTGAAGTATAATGATGAAACGACACACTAAAGTTTAGAAGAGTGATTGTAGATCGATAGGGGTGAATGAATGGGCACATTAAACATGTCCATTGATTTACCATTAAGTTTGTACTTGACGTAAACAAACGCTTTTGTATCCAAAGCCCCATTTTATGGTAGTGTGTCTGATAACCTTTGGGTCAGTTGAGATATTAACCTATGGAAAACTCGAATATCAGGATTGGGGGTTTCTAAACAAAGACAGGGTTCACACTGTTTATTAGGTTTGCATTGCAAGGTTCTTTACTGTAGTTATTACTCCACAAATATAAATAACAAATATCCTGGGACATATCACACAAATAAGTATATCGATGCAAATAAAAAAAAAACTAATTTTAGTTTTTTTATAAAACTAATTTTAGTTTTTTTATAAAACTAAATGATGGAACAAGCCGATATTTCATTCAACTGCTTATAACGATGCCTTGTCTCACTGAGCAGATCCACAGAGGACGTGCCCTGTAATGTATTGCACTGCGCCCATCACTCTGAGACATAAAGGTGCCTGTCATTGCACCGGCACCCTTTAAACCGAAACACTTGTTTATTACGTTAAATTGTAAATCGAAATAAAAATCTAACTAGCTAGCCGTAGAAGTAGTATGTTCATTTACCTAGCTGTCAGATGCATTTTCATATAATTTAACGAACATGGAAAACTTAAATTATAAATAGAATATCGATGAACAGCTGTTTTCTGTTAGGTATTTATTATTTACAGAACACTGGTGTGGGCGCCCACCGCTCCGGTTACAAAATAACCTGGTCTATCGATTTCTTAGAGTCAACGAGATACAGTTTTATACTTCTGCGAAACACGAATTGAAATAGCTAGGTGCGCTATTCCAACGCGTTATAATACTTTAGTAATCGATCTAAAATCGATAGTGCAAATTTTACAATTAAGATTGTTATGTGACTCTACGCAGTTTGTATAATCAAGATGATAAGCAACAGAGGTGTCACACGCGCGTTGCCGACCCTTGAAGAGTTTTAAAACACCCTGATCGAAGAGCTCAGAGCCTTCTGTTTTTCATAGTGACTACAGTACGTAGTCACTAGGAAAACAGGCAGAAACAGCAAGAGGATCGTTCCATAACCTGAGTGTTCGCGAGAGGAAATTCCTCAAACCGAAAGGTGCACGGTGCGCGACTACCCTGGCTCCAGGTTGTGTTAATAAATTCCCTGTTGCTGGCGAGCAGTGCGATAGTAGAATGTGGCTGTAGGAATCATATCGAACACAAAGTACTTAGAACACATATGGAAAAGAGAAGTCTCTCCTCAAGCTTAAAGGTTTGATACTGTTTGTGAGTAGTGTTGTTGCTGTTCTTAAAATAAATTCAGTAAAAATAGATTTTAAAGTATATATTTATGGATACGTTTTGAGTTTCGACCTTGGGAAAGCCATCTGCCAATTTTTATAGAGCTGTAAAAAGCAAAAAAAATATGTTTTATTGTACGTAATAAAACATAAATTTACTACACGACACATGCGTCTACTTGAATCAACATGATATGGAAACACACATGAATAAACTAAGTAGTATCATAATGTAGGTATTGCGACCCACTGTAGCAGAAAGAAACATTTCCACGTATTGTTTCTAGAATGTTTACATACATAGGGTAAAAAATATCTATCTACCTACTTTTATTATTATGTTATGCGGTCCCTATAGGTAGGTAAATGCGAGATATAGATCGTGGATGTGCCTACATTTGCATATCTACTTTACAGTATTTCTCGTAATGACTATACACGTCGGGGCTCTGACGATCTGATACCAAACTACCTAAAGTTTCTGCAGCACATAGATAAGCGAAAACCAAAGTTAGTAATGAGGTTGAACATGTCGGGGCAAGTTTAGACGGGTCAGAACACGTTTAATTGAAGCCGGATGCCACACAACAGTGACACGGATTACTGGTAAATAGTTTTAAAATCATTCGGACCGCCATTTACATAGCAAAGGGTTTATAAGCTATCTTTTGCTGGCTAGGATTATCTGGGTTAAACGAGAATTTTAATCATAAAAATGTACACAAGGAAAGTCAGTTTTTTGTCCAAATGAAAAATAAGACTTTTATACCTACCAACGATGAATAAAAACATAAAAACAAACATTCAAATAAAGTATTTATATGATATCTTTTGAAGTACACTTTCGTCCTTGTACTACGTCGTAGGCCGTAGCTTATGCTACGAGCATTGTCGCGTGTCAAAAATTCAACCGTAGCATGCTATGAGGCTACGGGGCGAGCGTAGCACTCGCAGCATGATCGATGTGTTTGTATTTATTTAGGGCTAATCAAATAATTATCAAATAAGTTCTTGTACTACAACTTTCAGTCTTACTTATTTTAGTGAAGTGCGAACATACAAATAATACACAAGTTAATTTTACAAAAACATTAAAAATTCCTAGAAATCCTCTTCATCATTTCTGGTCATAGTCACTTTGGAGTTTAACTATTGATCAAATGTGAATACATTGAAAATGTTTCAAACTGCAATCATGCCCGAGATTTCTCAAAACTGGTTTTTAGAACTGCTGAATATCTTCATAACTTAGAAACGGTTGTACCAATTCGCACCAAACACAGCTAAGAACTATCTAATCCTACTAATTATTATAAACGCGAAAGTTTGTAAGTATGGATGGATGGATGTTTGTTACTCTTTCACGCAAAAACTACTGATCCGACTTGAATGAAACTTGGAATATATATTGTCCGTGACCTGGATAAACACATAGGCTACTTTTTATCCAGGAAAATCATCGGCATCCAACGGGACGCGAACGAAGTCGCGGGCGGCACCTAGTATCTTCATAACTTTTTTTATTTTGTATAATGTTTATTATCTTATTCATTTATCTAATTATTTTGCACGTTTTTTATGTTATTATTATTAAATTTTTCTTATTATATGACATTTTATTATGCATTTATTTAAATTTAAATGTATCTAATATTTGCATACCAATATTTGGTGAAATGTCTCACATTTCAACACGGACAGACGGTTGTACCAATTCGCACCAAACATAGCTAAGAACCATCTGATGGATAAAAATAAAATTTGACTAGTTACACAATTCAGGTGGTATTTTGAAACTAATTTAATTAGGTCAGCTGCAGTGATCTTTTTATTAGTTAAAATATTTGGACTTTGGCACTTTAAGAATCTAGCAAAAAAACAGACACTTTTCTTGTAGAAATAAAAAAAAATGTATTTTTAAAAGTGGACACCCTGTTTTAGCTGTCTATTATGCCCGGCTCACTAGTGTCAAAACATGAATTACACGTGTTTAGTCACTATGCATGTCACAAGCTTTTGTTTAGTTTGCATCAAAACGTAGATCTATGATTTGTATGATAAAATGTTGTTATGATATTGCTATGGCGTTCCTGCAGTTTGGGGGCCAAAACAGTCCGTTAATAGAATGTGATGTTGTTTGTCAGGTGTATGGTGTTCAGGATGCGGAGTAGGGCGGCGATGCGCGAATGAGGCGGCGGCGGCCGGCGCGATGAGCTAGTAGCATGGTGGGCGAGGGGGCGGGCCGCGGCGGGGCGCGCTCGCACGCGGGCGACTCGCCCCCGCGCGCGCACATGGGCTTCGCGGCGCCAGCGCCTGCGCCTGCGCACGACGCGCTGCTCGAGCGCGCCGCGCCGCAGCCCGCGCACCTGCCCGCGCCCATGCTGCCCACTGCCGCCACGCTGCAGCCCGCGCACTCAAGGTAACACGCTATCACCTACCACCATAACAATATGGTCGAGAGCCTTCAGCACTCACTAGTAGCCCAGTAACGCTGTCAGCAATCGTCAGACGATTACAACAGCATTTGAGTCCATTCGAAAAAAAAGGAGCATATGCAAGCAAGTTCGAGCTAGTGGCCAACTCTGGTGACGGAGTTATTTTTAGGCCGCCTTAAGGCCTCCGTCGTGGCTTAACGACTGCTAGAGCCGGAACCGACAGTTTAACGTGCCCTCCGAAACACGGAAGCGCTCAGAGCCCCGAGTCTGCGCATTTGTTTTGACTTTCGACTCGAGTGTAGCACACGCATACGCATTCGCAAAGCGAGACCTTTTGTATGAAAACCGGATAAGCGCCTCTAGCGGTTGATTTGAGAATTGTGCAATTACCAACAAAATGTTTCGCTTTGCGAATGCGTTTGCGTGTGCTACACTCGAGTCGAAAGTCAAAACAAATGCACAGATTCGGGGCTCTGATGTAAATGCCACTAACGGTCATCCATCCAAATAGTGACCGCACAGAACGTTGCTTAACTTAGATAATCGGTGAAGATTGGCTAGGCAAGCCTAGCTACGAGCGCTTCGCGCACCTAGCAGCATGGGAGCACACTTCTAGACTGATGACAAGTACAAAGTATTGCGACATCCTCAATAATCGGCCTATAGTAAACTGACATAGAGAACTCTAGACTCGCTACTGCACCTTGTGAAATAGGTACAGAGCCCAGAGTCTGTGCATTTGTTTTGACTTTCGACTCAAGTGTTGCACACGCAAACGCATTCGCAAAGCGATTTTGTTGGAAATTGCACAATTCCTAAATCTCCCGCTAGGGGCGCTTATCCGGTTTCATATAAAATGTCTCGCTTTGCAAATGCGTTTGCGTGTGCTATACTCGAGTCGAAAGTCAAAACAAATGCACAGACTCGAGGCTCTGTAGAAAACCCTCAAACAAAAGATCGAGATCTTTCGTCACTCTGGGTGAATACTAGGTATGCATATTGTGTAGCGTTTCTAATATCCTTGAATAGTTTGTCAACATCTTCAAGGATCCGAATGCCTGGCGATCCATATGTCTGCCATGCTGCGGTGTTTTAGGTACTACTTACTATATAAATCAAATTATTTTCTAACTACTCCTTACAAAATCTAGAGCAGGGAAAGAGCTATTAGAGTAAAATCTGAAGTAAGCATAAGCCCCCTGCACTGCTCAGGGTATGCGAGTTTCAAACCACTAAACTAGATCCAGGCACGCTTGCAACCGCTTGCCGCCTAACTACTTAAATACGGAAATCGGTTGCAAACGTGCCTTGCAATATCTGCTAATATTACTCGTAGCTTCCAGTGTGAACGTCGTAGATTTCAATAACCAGGACCGGAAGCGTGTGTGGTCACCGGTCAGGGTTACGATGCTACATTGTTTTATTTTTAAACATAGATTTTGGATGATGCTCCAATTTTCAGAAGGCCCACTTCAGTAGAATGACCGCTTTACGACATTCATGTCCATTGAATCACGTTTTATCGAAGTTCGGCTTTTAGTGCGTAGGAAGTGGATTATTGAAATCCACTGGAATGATATTATAACTGACTCACTAGATACATACATACGTTAATTTATTTAAAACTGGTATGGATCTGTTATTATTTATGAATAGATAGCTTTCAGAGGAGTATGAAATGACGCTGTAGCCTTGGAGGTCCAGCAATAAAAGTGTTATTATTAGAGTAAGCAGATGTTTTAGTTACTCAGATTGTGCACATACAATTGTTTTAAAAAATGAATTTGTAGTATTTACTATTTGTTCTGAAATACAGTATTTTTATACTCCCCCAAGAAACTTCCAGTTTTCCTTGACGTCAAGACCCATAGCGGGGCAGCCCTATCTTATCTTATGCAATGTATATTTCAGATCGATGTCGTCCCTACCGCCGGAGCCGTTTATGATGCTCCGAGCGAAGGCGCTGAGCAAGCGGGTAATCATCAACGTCGGCGGGGTGCGGCACGAGGTGCTGTGGAGGACTTTGGAGCGATTGCCACACACACGGCTCGGCCGTCTGCGGGACTGCAACACGCATGAAGCGATCACGGAGCTTTGTGATGACTACTCGTTGCAAGACAACGAGTACTTCTTCGACAGGTAATTTTTCTGTTGAGATATAAGTACCTTCGTAGGTTGTTAACTGTCATATTGGCCAAGGTAAACAGAAAAACACGTTCAATCCATTCATTTAGAAAAGATATCTAATTTTGGAACAAGGCTGCATCCATGAGTAACCTAAAATGAAATACTAACTACTACAAAATTCTTTACACATATTCTCGAGAAAAATGAGTACTAAAATTAGGTACCTATACCTAAACTCATAATGGTATTCTTTATTTCAAACAGTTATCACGAATACTAAACCGAAAACCTTTAAAACAAGTCACTTGTTCTTTTTCAGGCATCCGAAAAGCTTTAGCTCAATCCTTAATTTTTATCGGACTGGTAAATTACATTTAGTTGACGAAATGTGCGTATTAGCATTCAGTGATGATCTCGAATATTGGGGGGTTGACGAACTTTATCTAGAGTCGTGTTGCCAACATAAATACCACCAGAGAAAGGAGCATGTTCACGAAGAAATGAGGAAGGAAGCGGAGAGTTTGCGGCAGCGAGAGGAGGAAGAGTTCGGACAAGGGACTTGTGCTCAGTACCAAAAATGGCTTTGGGACCTACTAGAAAAACCAACGACGAGTATAGCAGCAAGGGTAAAGTATTGTTCGACCTTTTGCCAGATTCAAATTTACGTTTTTATTAAGTTCAGTCTCTTTAGTCAGCAGTCCGGGAAAGTTATTTTTGAAGGTATCTTTTAGTCCAGTATTTTTAGTCTTTTTGATTCTGTAGAAAATGCTTCTTAGTTATGGATTAGATTCAATTTGAGCACAAAACTGATAGATTTACCCTATTATTACACAATGGACTCTATCAAAAACACAGAGCTGAAGTGAGTAGCTGGCTGTTGCAAAGCCGGCAACGATGAGGTTTTTTTTGTAACTATTGCTGTACTAATAACCTACACGGGAATGAAATACACTATACCATTTATATTTTATACACTTAAGTACATGTCCGTACACATATACGTAGGAGTATATTATGCCTTATGTACACAATGTAAAAAGCGAGCTTGTTTCGTACTGAATACCACTTGACTTTTCCTATAACACTACTTTAGTACACTTTCTGCTAAAATTATCACAATACACTTATATGAATACAACACGAGCACTTTTAAATACTTTAGGAAACAAGCTTCATTTATGTGCAAGAATGTTTATTTATTGTTGTGAATGTGGTGCATGAATAACATCTATTGCTTCATTATGGGGATGCTGTCGGTATATTTGTTGTGTTATGGAATGTGGTGTTGTGTCTTATGTAGGTACTTGTCTTGGCCGTGACATTGGATCGCTTTTGTCGAACCCTGAATAGATTTTGTAGAATCTAGCCTTATTTTCCAAATACTTGGGTTTTATGGTAAGAATTTCCAAGAAGACTATTTCGACAACAGCGAATTCAACTGATAATGTGAGTAGTAACTTAATTATGTATTTAACGTTTTATTTATATAATCTAAATTATTTATTCATATGTATGTGTTTTGTACTTACTAAGAAGCATCTTTTGTTTAAACGTTGGTAAAATAACACAATTTTTCTATATTTGTATACAGTGACGATATTTTGATTAACTTTAAATCATAAAGTATTGTACTTGTAACATCATAGCTCTAACTTAATTTGAGAAGCTTGGACTCGTAAGTAGCGCTACTATCTAAGACTGTTTTCATAATAATTCACTATTGGCTACAAATAAGGAACACAGCGCACTTGCCAACGCACCATTTAATTCATGGGTTAACATTTTTGTTGAAAAAGTTTAACATATATTTTTGTAATTTTTGTCAATGTTCACAGCCGCGTCGATCGTTCTCATATCGAGAACTTTACAAAACAAAGCTTAATTGTTGTCGCAATATATTGCAAATATGGGATGGGCTTACGCGATGTGACCAGTCGCCGCAGGGTGGCGCTCTGGGGCCTGCGTGCGTTGTGGCACGGGACGGAGCGCGCGCCCTCGGCACTGCGCCTTGCAAGTGCAGCGCCATGCAAGTGCCGAGTGCGCGTCCCGCGCCCGCGCCGCTCCACACTATGGCTGAGCACCACTTGCCGCGCCCCACCCGCTACCCTACCAACCATCTCCTCTCTCCTCTCTAGCCCTTCCTCAAATCCAGCCAGCAGCGCTTACGCTTCGTGGTACCATACTAAACTAACCGAGCGACCCGATGAACGGACGCGCGTCAGCGACCAACGCGACGCAACAGTTCCCTCGATACACACCCGTACGCACGTCCGTTCACCAACAATATTTTATTGATCTACATGTTTACACCCCACACAACACTACTAACATAATTCACACGAATAGATGTTATTTCTACACCAAAATTTTTATCACTAATACTATGATTATACCAATCACGTATAATATAATTGGCTTTATTCTGTAAATACTTATACATAGATACATATACCACATCATATATACCTACTTATGTCTACGTACGACTATTTAACAATGTACAAACGTTTCTAATAATTAGATCTGTATAAACACTGGCATATTTATTTAATTACTATACTGAGGCGACACTATGACATGTAATTCTAACACTATATCCGCGCGCGACGTGCTAGGTGCGCGTTGCGAGCGCGGGATTCACCGGTGCGTGGTTGCAGGTGATTGCGGTGATCTCGATACTGTTCATCGTGCTGTCCACGATAGGGCTCACGCTCAACACGATCCCGTCGATGCAAGTGTACGACGAAAAGGGGGCGCCCATGGACAACCCCCAGCTGGCCATGGTCGAGGCCGTATGCATCACTTGGTTCACGCTCGAATACGTGCTTAGATTCAGTGCCTCGCCGGATAAGTGGAAATTCTTCAAAGGTGGACTGAACGTTATAGACTTGTTGGCCATCTTGCCATACTTTGTTTCATTGTTTCTGCTCGAAACAAATAAGAACGCTACGGACCAGTTTCAAGATGTCCGCCGTGTAGTACAGATCTTCCGCATAATGCGGATTTTGCGAATATTAAAGCTTGCGCGTCACTCGACCGGTCTGCAATCGCTTGGTTTCACGCTCCGCAACTCGTACAAGGAGCTCGGGCTGCTCATGTTGTTCCTCGCGATGGGGGTACTCATATTCTCCTCGCTGGCCTACTTCGCCGAGAAGGAAGAGCCGGGGACTAAGTTCATTTCCATTCCGGAAACCTTCTGGTGGGCCGGCATCACCATGACCACAGTCGGATACGGTGACATTTACCCCACAACTCCGTTGGGCAAGGTCATCGGCTCGGTATGCTGTATTTGCGGCGTATTGGTAATTGCGTTGCCCATTCCCATTATCGTCAACAATTTTGCCGAGTTTTACAAGAACCAGATGCGGCGCGAGAAAGCGCTCAAACGGCGAGAGGCTCTCGAGCGCGCCAAGCGCGAGGGCTCCATCGTGTCCTTCCACCACATCAACCTGCGCGACGCCTTCGCCAAAAGCATGGACCTCATCGACGTTATTGTAGACACAGGTCAGTATAACTACCTTTTGATTCATTCGTACCGCTTGTCCATGTCATGTGTCTTCTGCATTGTAACGTTCCTAACTATCTTTTCACTGTGCACGCATGCTTACCCCGCTAGAACGCATCTGTGTATTGAATGCCGTGGGTGTGAAATGTGTGCACGTTGCATCGTTAGCTCTCCGGAACCGCAGACATCTCTGAATCAACAACCAGTTCACGATACATCGCAGACAGCTATGATCATCCGTGCGATGCGACGAGGCGCACTCAAGAGTGTTTTATTCCTTGTCTTCAGGTGACAAGTGCGTCCTCATTGAGGCGAGAGACGACGCCAGATGAGCTACTTGCTACTATCGCACGGTCGTCACACTCGACCCTTATTGTTAGTCTGTTAATGGGTCGGGCTCGCGTCGTGTGTAGCTAGCGAAATGTGCGACGAAGACACTATATTCTAAGGTTGATTACGTTCTCAGCGTAAGCCTAACGCTTTATAGAACTAACAAATAAAATAGTTATTCTCTAATGTGGACTGTGTGTATCCGGAGGACGCTGGATTTCATAGACTGTTCGTGTGGAATGTGTGTTGTGTAGATCACGCTGCTATTATGCCATCTGTTGTGAATGTACTTTCCTTCGCATACGTTCAAATTGTCAATATTGTGAATCGGGGTTGTACGAGGGAGGGCGTGGAAGCCTCGCTACTTAATGGTGTGTGTCTCCAGGACACAACCTGTCGCAGGCGGACGCAACTAGTCTGGAGGGCGAGGCCCCGGCCACCACAGGGTGCTACAAACAGTACGAGCACAACATCGCTTGT
This sequence comes from Eulithis testata, assembly GCA_947507515.1. Classification (NCBI taxonomy): domain Eukaryota; kingdom Metazoa; phylum Arthropoda; class Insecta; order Lepidoptera; family Geometridae; genus Eulithis; species Eulithis testata. Next base: position 6,421,731 of record OX382205.1, read on the forward strand.
AATAATCCGGAGAGTACTGACCCCAACCAGGTAAGCTTGCCTGATTGTGCGTGGGTGCGTCTCACTTTATTAATAGCTTAATTTTTACAAATCAGAACTGGATCTGGACAATGAGCGACTTATGCACTAGTAATCAAATTTTCCCATCTAAATAAGCGCACCATAATTATGTTCGACTGCGTGTGCTCTAGCTAACGCCGATGATCATAGTTTCAGGGATCACCAAACAAAGAGCGCCGATACTCGAATGAAGGCCCTGATACGCCAGAAAAACGCTTGCTCATAAACCCTGAATCGACACCAGTAAGCCAACACATTCTACTTTCAGTAACACTTCGATGTTAATCTAACTTTTAATTTGATTACTACGCCTATATACCTTCTTTATAATTGTCGCACACCGCGTTCTGTAGGTACGAGTATGCGTGTATAAAATTGCACCTAATTAACCTCCTACCTACCATTGGTTTTGATTATTCTGAACATATTTTCTTTCTTAAACCCATCAATGGTCTACCGACGTCACTGCGAGGCTTATTCGACGTAAAATAAATAACAAACCACTAATAATTTCTCTCTTTCTAGGAAAAGAAGACGGCTGAAAAACAGCTTGAGTTGGATCAGCTGCCTTCTGAGTTTGAATGTTGTTTTTGCACGTTCAAGGTACTAAGTTACTAACACAACACTGATACGACATTTCCTGTTAAAAAGCTAACATAATTAAAACCTTGTACTTACATATGTTTTTGTTTGTGGTATGCTTATGAGTAAGTACTGTATTTAGTAGGTAACTTATTCGTGTGATTTGTTTTCACATTACCTACCGGAACTATGGATTTATTTGACACACAACAGTTTTTATTCAGTAAAGACAGTAAATTCGCAGTAACTATTTTACTCTCTTTTATGTTTTAAACCACTTACAAAACACTCACCGTACACAAAACCAACAGATCAGGCGCGAACGATGACAAAAGATTTCGTTCGGTAGGGTTACAAGGAGTTCATAGACGCTGAGCAACTGATGCCTATGGCCACCTCAGATCTTCGACAACCAGTGTGCGTGGAACTGGCGTGTCTACAGCAGCACCCGGCGCCGAAAGCCTTGCCTGAAGCGACCCCGAATAGCTTGGATAGCCCAGGTGAATACCTCACTCAATTTTTTACCGAACATATGCAAACAAAATGACTACAAATAGTTTTTATTCCAGAACTATACATTCGAATCTACAAATGCAGTATTGTCTATTGTTTACATGTGGTCGGATGTGATAAAAAGACCGTAAATTAACTGGTTAGCCTTGGTGATGTTGTGTTCGCGTATGATTTCTATCATGTTCGTAATTTCAATAGTCAAGTGGTTCATCGATTACATCCTCTCTTAACCTAATAGTAGTCCACTTTCTCAGTCCTGTCACTTCAGCACATTATCTGCGTATGCAATGCATGGTGTACACACATTCCTCTAGAGTGTGAGCAGCTCCATGTTCGTGTATGTCTTACGTTGCAGATACATTTGCATCATGCCTTACGCACCCTTTTCCTTCAGAGGGCGACATCGCATGCGACAACGACTCCTCAAACTTGTATGTGAACCCTTTGGACGGTAGCGGCGGAGGCGGCGCGGGGGGAAGCACTGTGTCCGCAGATTATAGCGGGGTGCGAAAGAGTGCATCAGGGGATGGAAGCGTGTTGTGTGCGAAAGGTTCGCAGGGTGATGGGTCGCCGCGCGGGTCGCGCGCCAGCTTAGCAGTGGCGGGGCCAGGAATACCGGCGTCTGTGGTTACGTGCACGCCGGTCGTCGCTCCACGTTCCATCGACGCATCCCGCACTAGTCTAACACAGACCATTGAAGAATCTCTCGACACGCCCGGCCTTACGCGAGACGACTCCAAGCCCAAACACAGGAAGGCCCGATTTCAACAGGTAAGTCTCGTCGGATCCGCCCGACACCAGGGACTACTAATTTCTTTCTTCTCCAGATGAAATCAGGTTTCCTATCCGTTGTCCTTGATATCTGCACGATGTAATGTAGCTTGAAATTGTGTTACGTCTTTCAATGTATTGCATGTTTCTAAAGGTTTTTAAGCTTTGATAAACATATCATTGTGTTTCCCGTGTTTTCAGGACTGGTCCGAGGAAGAGAGGAAGCCGCCGAGAGGGATAGCTACGAGGATTATCAATCATCATATTCTCTTCGGTACGGACTATTCCTAAGTTTAACATGATTTTTTCTAGAATCGTTTATAAATTTTAATCATTTAAAAAAATTAAAAATTACTTCTTCTTTTTGTGTCTAGGTAAAAACGGTAGTAAGCGTGAAAGCGACTCCTCTCGCGCCCGGTCTATTCTGAAGAATAAGGAATCACGCGGCACAGACAGTGAACTGCTCCTCCAAGAGACTACTTCTCTCGGTGCTAATGTAAGTTCACTCCAAATTATTATTTAGTTATCAAAACTTTCCGCTGTTTCTGATATATTTCAACAAGCTTGGTTACATTTCAGGGTGACTCGGGTAGCGAGTCTTCGCCGATCCGTCTGAAGGATTTCAAAGGACAAAACCATAAAGGTGGCGTAACAGAAAGGGACAACCTTGTGACGTAACGAGACAAGCCCGTGCTGTAAGGATACAGACCCGCGACGTGATTGATTTAACGCGTCCACGCTTCGCTTCCGACGCGATGTGATCTCGCTGATATTAGACTAGGACACGCCTCGCGATAACGACGGTACTAACATTATGTACCAGTGCAATAACTAATTCAAATAATTTTAACATATCATTGGGCGATTGTGACTGCTTGTTGATAGAATTTCATTTGTAGGGTTATAAATAATGTAAAAATATATATATTATTATAATAATTGTTCATTCCAATCGAAAAGTTGAAGATACCTATTTGTTAAGTTTTTTACGTGCAATTATTAATTGCTAATTTGTAATGTAAGCGAAGTAGTTTGTACAGCATAGTTGAAGAAAAAAGCAATTATTAAAATTAAAGATCACTGAAACATACGCTCGTTTACGTTTCTCCCAGTCTCACGATCATTTTTCCAATAGAAATTATTAAGAAAACTCAAAAATAATCAACAGTTATATTTATTTTAATGCTAAAAATTATCTTCCGCAGTCGATACTTTTTAACGTGAAAACAACACAATAATTATTTTTAAAAGTGCTTGTGTAAATAAAGAATTAATTTAATAAAATTCAAAAGTTATCTAAAAATACAGTTACCTTATCAGGTAGAAAATAACTACATTGTACATAATAAATTTGGAAACATCAAGGTGTGGAAATGTGTAGGTACGAGTACATAAAATTTTACCTAAATTAAAACGATGACTGGAATTACAAATAATAATGGTCCAAAATAATACTCATTGTCAATTAAAAAAACAATTAATATTAGATAATACTTAAAATAATAACAAATGACGTGGATGAGTAATTATTACTTTGGTTTTCTGAGGATAACAAAACACAAATTGACTAAAGTATCTAGTAAGGGTTCAATATTTCAACAATAATTTAAAATTAGAGTGCTCTAAGGCTCAGGGGTGTACTGGTATAAAAAAATTAATTAACATTAGAAATGTATCAGAGCGAATTGCATTAAAAATAAGTCTTAGACTAACTTGCATCAAAGGTTTGATCTCGTTTGAATATAATAAATCTTTACTTTATATTATTTCTTGTATATTGTGTGAATGAATCAACCAAGGCGCTAGGCGACATATCAAACCACGCTTAGAACATGTGATTTAGTAATAAATATATTGTTTCTCTCTCCTTTGTGACTAAAACTATTAATATATAATATGACGCTTAGACGAGAATTTGCAAGCCGTCCAAAAATACTTTTAGTAGATAATACACAGAATACACACCTTACGATCTTCTTTAGCCATAATTAACTTTACAATATTGAACACACAGGCACCTTAATTATCTCTTGGCAGTTAAAGATGGCACTCACTTTTAAACATTGTTCTCTGTTGCACTCGATGCATTCTCTTCTAACATTATAAAAAACTATTCTTGAAATATGTGTCAATTGATTACTTATTCAATACAAATAAAATAATAACGTGTTTAATAATTTAAAGCTTGAATACTAAAATTTATCACAAGTAACTTTGTTGTTGTTCAAACTAAATTGGCTCTTATTAATAAAATGCAAAAAATTGTTCAAGTTTAACTAGATTACATATAACATGGATTTTAAATAGCTAAGGCCAACAACGGTAATAAAAATCTTAATCGTCACTCATAATAACATAACAAAATGATTTGTAGAATGACTTTCTATTCTAAGGGAGCCCGCTCACAAGCAACTTAGGGTTCTTACACACGAGCGGCACGTTTCCAACGACAGAGGCCACATGCAGCAGTTAACTATGAAGATCAGCGGCAGCTGTTGTAAGCTTTCTAGTATAGGAACCAGTAACAAAATAGATTCCGAAGATGAAACACTGTTGCTTTTACTCAAACCGATAAAAACACTAATAATTAGTTATTCAAGCATTTCTTTAGCAATTCAACGTCAATTTCGTTACTGAAAATTATTCTCTAAATCCACAACGCGCGCTCTTGAACCATTGCAGTCGACTGACAAAATGGCGGACACGGCACGCTACAAATGCAAGCGTTGCTATAGTATAGGTCGCCGGCTACAGTTACCTCTGTTGTTGGCAACGTTCTGCCCGTGTGTAAAGAGCCCTTAGTTGTCCAGAAACTCTTTTGTCTCTGTCGATTTATATCGGCGCACGTTACCTGCGCGCAATTTTATATAAACCCATAGAAATCCCTTAGACTTGATGTGAGAGACAAATTAGTTGCGGTGACAAATGTTGCTCGTGCGTGGGCTCTCTACAAGTCCACGGTGTACGAGTATAACAAAAGAATGATGTAGCTAATAGCGACACAACAATGGCCCAACATTGTTAGATGGGAGCAGAGGTCAACGAGCTAAACACCCAAAGCTCTTTAAATTCGAAGAAGTACATATCGATAAGTATTCTACGAAATGAGAGCATGCGTAACATAATGCTTGTCAGTTGAGTTAAGCAATAAATATAAAAATGTACTTTCGGTGCATTATACTTATAGCATCTTGTCACTGCTCAATAACGGCACCTCTATAATTTTTGTTGGTTTTTCTGAAATATTAAAACCGTAATACTTTATAAGCGCCAATTTTGTAATAAGAGGGGTAAACACGATACGAGTTACAAGAGTTTCTTAACTCGGAAGACCTAATAACGTCCCAGTGGCGATCCAACGGCAGAGATGTCTTGTTCGTTTAGAAAATACGCCAGTTACTTTTATTTAAGATCATATCGTGTGAACTCCCCAGATGCTTTGTAAACATGCCACAGTCCAATAACATCAACAGCTGTTACAAAAATAGGCAAATTAAATTAACTTAAAAGCTATTACAACGGAGATGATAGAAAGTACAGATTTTTATCATCTTCATTAAAATTGGGTCACAGTTTTAACAAAATACACAAAAAAAACAATGGTGTTAGTCATTTGTTCGTTTTTCCAATAAGTTAGTTACATCAAACAATGAATTTTAAATGAAATGTCATATGAGAAATTGTATCTAGGTATAATAAATTCCTTTGGAAATAATTTCTCAGTTCACATAATACAATTAATTCTATTTTAATTTATTTTATAACTATTTGATACTATGTGTTGATTAATGTCCTTCCATGATGAATTTGTCCACTGAGCACTAAAATGATAGCATTCGTGATTATTTACATCGTCGTGAAAACTCGCAAAACTATGTTATAAAAATATGATTTTATGATTCAAATCTGTGATTTAGATTTTAGAAAAAGCGAACACCCAACCTTTTTGGACACAACATTGTAAGCGACATTTAAAATTAAATATGCGTCTGAAAAAAGGGCTACAACCATCGCTAATACAACATTTAGAAGCTTAGTCAGCAATCAACACGAAAGAATAGCTTTATAAAGAAAATCAACCGTATTCTGACAAAAATCATAAAGATATCAATAAGGTAATGATGAGAAAGTCTATTTCTGATACTAAATTTTCACATTTGCCCTAGCCGCACGTTTATACTTTGGAAAGTGAAGGAAATTAACTCAACTTTTCTGCGTCGAATTTGTAAGTATTTTCACTCGCATCTCAAGCCTTTTCAACCAAATAAAAAAAAAAGATTTGATTCGTTGTAAAAATATAATAATAACGATAGTGGGTTTGTATTCTTTTACCAACATAAAGCCCGCTGTGAACTAGGAACGGTCACCTACTTACACTGTAATTTGTCGTTTGCATTGATAAGCAGTTCAAAGACAAAACGCAGTGTTACCAACTTACGTCGGTTTTATTGGTAACAGTATAAGATAAAACAACCAAAAATATTTTCAGAATACGGCTATCAAGTACTTAATAAACAATAGGTACGCTTACAATATCATCAGGCTACAAACAAACAGAGCCATCCAATGCACCCGCCCAAATGAATCACACAAAACAACATCTTTTAGTTTTTCCTACATTTGGTAAGTACAGTGGCGTGCACGAGTTTGATGAAACCTCTTGACTGATTTAACTTGAAAGTGGGACTAGTTTTGGTAATAAAAACATTCTTCAGTTCAGCATCCGCATATATCTCAAAAATAAATAGTGCACACCACTGTACTCATAGCATCATTGTTTTATATTGTAAGTAAAGCTCACGTTGCACAACTAACATAATTATCACACCTCGGAAAAGAGGAATTTAACGCCATCTTTTGACTCTATCTCCAGTTTAAATTGGCTTTAAGAGTTGCCTGTAGTTTTGGTAACGACTTTGCCCGAATTCTATAGTCTACGAGCATCCGTTAGTAGCTCTTATTGACTATTAAGTGACAGCCAACGGGATGATATATCCAATGATGACGCTTCCTAGTTCAAACCAATGCTCATAGAATAGAAAATACGCATGTAATTTTTTTTCTGTCTATAGAATATCAAAAAATCCCAGTTGCTTACAATACTATTTATACGTATTATAACAATAAATACCTACAGTTCTGCCGATAGAACATGGCTGCGTGAATACTTGACCGTGCGATAAGTGAGCGTTTGCGAAGTGCTAACCAATAGATATGACGTAAATGATTCATTTGTCAATCGGTACTAGGTCATCTCAGAAAACTTAGCTATGGTTAAAGTCACAGCAAATCAAGATGTGAGAATTGATATTTGAATATGAGTCAATTTTGTTTGGCTTCAAACAGCCTCGTTTCGGTCTGCCAAGGTCTATCAGCAGAGTTCGCCTTTTTAGGGCCAATGCTCAACCGGGTCAACGAACCAAGATTTAACCAGTTTCAGTACAGTCAGCGATCAAATAAACGTGAAGTTAGAATTTGTTTTTATATTTACAACTAAGCTTTGCTTAGGTTAGGACTAGAAGGCGTTGTGTGAAATGTCCATGAATATATTTTATACTTTTAAACAAATTAATTTTATCTCACATAATTTTTTAGTTTGAGTTTCATGTTTTTTTTTACCAGAAATCCTAATGGCTACGTCGTCGTAGCATGCTACTGTGTCCAACATAATTATGGCAATAAATATACTGAATACGATATACTACAAATTCTGTCTATTATCATCTATCTGCGATGTCCAAATAAGGACTATTGCTTTTTTTTTAATCTGACAGTAATATTTTTAATCAAATGATCTAAACTAACTTCACGTTTTTTCGCACTGTGAACAAACAACAATAATAATGGGTAACTCTCATTTGTTCTATAGAACTGTAACGTCTAGAACTGTTAAAACTTTTTTTATGCTTAATATCTGGTAACTTCCATTTGGGTAGGACTATTGAAACGAAAACTAGCCCTAGTGGGCTAGTTTCAATAGTCCTACCATGGAACTACACGGATAAAAAAGTTTTAAAAACAGTCCTATAGAACAAATGGGAGTTACCCAAAATAATGAGTTTTTATTACCTGTGCCACGCAATGGTGAGAGCTGTTCGGAGTTTAGTCCAAAGCCACGGGTATAAGCCGCCGCCGCTCCATGCCGCTCGCGCCACGTACTTCACGTAGTCGTAGAGACCCCACGGAGCGTGACCACCGTTTACGTAGTACACGTAAGTGAAGCCGTCTTTACACGTACCTTTTATTGAGTAGTAGTAGGGTAGGAACGAGTGGAGGTGAAACCTGAAAAAAAAGGAGTTTTTTTTATTAAAAAATGCGACTGGAAAATTATGTAAATTATTTTGAAACAGCATTCTATCCGATCATAGATTCATAACTAAGGACTCCCCTGAATAAGGAGTGAAGAATCTTTTTAAAACCATATAACGATAGAATTATGCACAAAAATGTGCCAAAGAATAAACATGCTAATGACATATCGAACAAAATAGCTATAGGAAAATTGAGTAAACCTAAAATGTAGTCTGTGTCCAAAAGTACAGGCAGCCAGATCAATCGGTTAATAATTAAAGATTATTTAAAGGAACCAATTTCTATGAAAGACCTGTACAACATTTCACGACTGCATTTTCCTCAATTTTAAAAACTAAATTTGTTAATATATTTGTGTTGCTGACTGTACATTGAGATTCTTTTAATAGTCGATGATAAGGTATGACTTAGTTTGCATGGGAGGGATATACAATGTTACGTTAGCATGAAATAAGACTCTTTACACAATGGCTCATAAAATGGTCTGGACGAACTTGATACCAAGTTATGGAAGGTACATTTTACTTGTTTGTTTTTACACCGATTTTTCTTCACAGACGTTTTTTTAGAAGAAGTATGTGTAAATTTAGTACTAAGTAAACAGCTATGTAAGCCTAATTAATTAAAAACATGGATCTTTTCTTTGTAAAAAAACAGCTGTTACAATAACGGATATCAGACAAAGTTATCTGATCTTCGACTGGCACTTATAAAATATGAAGGGAGCATTTTATTTTGGGCAAAGAAATAAGTTTGTGAGATTACACACCCATTGAAATACATACACGCGAGCGAAGTCACAGTTAATTTTGATATTTAGGTAATAGTGTTCGTCCAGAATTCGTTGTTCGTGCTATGTAGAACATAGAGCAATTAGTGGCTAAGCCGATTGTAATCAGTACGCGAGAAGTTTCTCAGCGTTAATTAGTATACCTGCCTAGAACTTTATGAGTAAAACTACTTCATACATACGTACCTACTTGTTCAGTAACTAACTCATACGAACTTGCTTTTTTACTTGTTCAGTGGTCAAGAATAGAAACGCGCATAACAAAAACTATGTTTGAGAATGCCTGTTAGGTATTATACTCTACAGATAACATAGATTGTATTCTGATTAAAACGAAGGTGTGAGAAATGAATATGAGATAAGCGGTGATAGCGAATTTTTTCGTTTTAACTTTATAAGTTTTTATCGCAAAACCATGACATGACTTATGGCGTATGTAAAAGGCAGACAACCCTCTCGCTCGCACATTTCATTGACATTTTTGAAGATATAATAACTAAATGTAATTATGTGAAATTGCAGAGCTTCAGGGTGGAGAGAATAACAATGCAAAGGTTCAGTAAAAATATCACATTGATCCAAACAAGTTTTCCGACCAAAAAACTTATACCAATGCGATAAATTAAAGTGCACATTCTTTATATGACATAAATTTCTCTTTATCTTAATAAAAATTTTACGCAGCGCCACATTATAATTTAAAACAGCATAGCACTTTTCTTTCCAACAGTCCATTTTATAAAATAGTGGTCCAGCGGAACTTTTTGTTAGGTAGTTTTGAACCGTGGTCCAGCGAAACCGTGGTCCTACGGGATGAAGCCTATGAAGAATAGGGATGAAGAATATTAGTACAAGTAGTAACGCGAACAGAAGGTGTAACTGACCTTCTGTGCTCATAGAACATGATAGCCTCTGAGTTAGTGGTGAGCACGTGAAGGAATATCGCCTTGACGCGGTGGTCATGCGGCGGCTGCGGCACCGTCCCGGAGAGATGATTCATCAGGACGTCGAGAAGCATCGACGCTATGCCTGACCGCCGGTATGAACGAGCCACGCCTGCAAATGTTTATAGATAGTAGGTACCGCTCCGCGACTTCGTTCGCGTCCTGTTGGATCCCGTTAATTTTTCGGGATAAAAAGTAGCCTATGTGTTAATCCAGGTCACGAACAATATATATTCCAAGTTTCATCCAAATTGGATCCGTAGTTTTTACGTGAAAGAGTAACAAACATCCATCCATCCATCCTTACTTACAAACTTTCGCGTTTATATTAGTAGGATAGACAATTAGCTACTGCTCGCGGCTTTGCTCGAGTGATACCATTCTAGAACCATTTATTTGTGGAAACTGAGTCGCAATTTTCGTACTTCGACAAAAATTTTGGGTAAACTTCTATTTTCAACATACTACGGCAAAGGAAAATAAGTGTACCTACACTAACAAAACAAATGCTTCAGGGTATAGTGGCATATGACCACGGCTATCCTCTGAACATCACTATGTAGTACTTTACTGATGACAATCTTTTCTTGTTTCATACTCTTTAGAGTGATTTTTTAAAACTTATGCATCTGGTTATTTAAAGAGGTAAAATAGTGTATGTAGTACAATCATTATTTTTGATAAAATAGTAGGTGTATGATAGGTAGGTACCTAACCCAAATTTTATCAGAAATAATGAATCATGAGGAAACTGCTATTGTTATTTGCACGCATTTTATACTTGTGTGTCTGTATTATTCTTATTCACTTTAAAATAGTAATTATTTTTTAAGAGGTTTATGTAGATTAATGTAATTGAAATATGGTAAGAAACCCAGCTAGTAGGTATATTCTGGGAACAATAAAACTTGTTCCCAGAATGGGTTACTTCATACTTGCAAAGACATACTTCGAGCGTGTTAAATAATTTTTTTTATTTATTAATTAGTCTTTTTGGACTATGTCACAAATTAAGAAACAATGGTTTGATTTAAAATTTATAAGTACTTTTGATTACACTTTAGCTACCAGAGTACTTACCTAAAGATAATATGTATGCTACTAGAGTGTCCTTGGATGCAAACCATCTTGATAATATACCTCTGTCCTCAGCATTTAGTTTTAAATATGGCTTTATTTCAGCCACTATAAGGCCTATAATCTGTGATTTATGTACAGCTGCCAAAGCAAAGAATCTATCTGATGATGTGATATCTTCGTACCATGATTGCGGATACTCTATAGGAAACCAATCCCGACAAAGACATCTTACCTGAAAAAGATTTAAAGTCAGTATCAACACCAAAGTAATATAAGTACAAGAACCTATACCTGATACTGTTTAAATCATCTAGATTATATGCAAAGATAGACCAAACCTTAGATCCATTAACCCGTCAACCGGCGGAAACGCCCCGGGGCGTTCAAGGTCGGTTCAAATTCATACTCAGTTCTTTGACGAGTTAAATAAATAAAAATATCCTTGGACATTACACACAACATCCTCTAGTCCCAAACTAAGCAGCGCTTGTACTTTTGGGAACTATATTGGTGATAGAATACTTATATACATTTTTTTGTGAATACATACTTATGATACATAGTAACACCCAGACATAGAACAAACATCTATGTTTGCCATACACAAATTATTTGTTCTTGAAGAGGATCAAAACCACGACCCACAGCACGGAAGGCAGAGCTACTACCGACTGAGCCATGACGCCTGTCATGTCAGTCATTGAGGTTCTTCTTCTTCTTTACCCTATATGGCCTGTGTCCGTCATTTCAACAGACAATTTTGCCAGGTCCAAGTGATGAATTTGTATTAGTATAAGTTAAGTCAAGTCATTGTCAAGTTTGCTGTCGTTTGTTTTGAAGAGAAAATGGTGAATTTTCTCTTCAAAACCTGAAACGAATATTCACATTCAGAGAAACCACTTTACACACATTTATTCCAATGGCTCACCAAGTTCTTTCACTTGTCATACCCAAAGTTGTATACATACATGATACTACTTACTTCTTCTAGGTCATCAGGAGCTAGGAAACGTAGTTGTACATCTTTCAGAGAACATTTTGCTTCTTCTGTCTTCTCAATTATCACTTGTAATCCTTCCGACAGATACCTGAGAACGTGAAGCTTTTAACTCTAAATAAAATACTATAGTACTGTGTTTATTAGGTATGCAATAGTGCATTGACAAATATACATGTTGCAACAGAAGGAACGTAAGTACCTAGGTATGCCAAAGGTGAGTAGGTCGATTGACCAGTCAATTAGCCAATTTATTCAATCAAGATGTAAACAAGCAAGTGCAAGATCTTGAGCACTTTGAGAAATGTAAGATTTATAGACAGACAAACTGAGATCTTACCAGCTGAACCCAGCCATTCGGTGATCTGTCCATTAAATCTTTTAGACTACTGAAAAATACACAAAGTAGTTGGAGAACATTTCAACCAATATCACTAAAGTCGTTACTTCAAATCAGATATCACGAAGCACACAACAAAACAAGTTCAGCTCTCCAAGCTCTTGCATTATAAATCTATTATTTATTATTCTGCAACTTCTGCAAATCGAATCAAATCAAAATTAGCTTAGCTTGACATGACATGTTTTTTTTTTTTAATTTTGTACTGGCACTGGAGACTTGTCCTTTTGCCAAGTCTTTTTGGTGACATGACATGACATCAGTCAGTGCTACCAACACTTATAAATCGAAGTCGCTAAGCTCAAAAGTCAAAAGTCACTAGAAAATCGCTAGAACTAGGTGGTGCGAATAGATTTACTCACCGAGGCACCGAGCCTTCCGACCGAACCAGCGCAGCAGAGGCGAGTCAATACGTTATGAAACTATTCATGTAGCTATCCATTTTCTAAGGGCCGAGTTATAAACCAGGCTAACGCCCGTATTCTTCTAAAGAAATGATTAGAGGCACTCAAACATAGATTTGAGTACAGTCATATTCTCATACAAAAAAAACATGTGTGTATTCACACGTGGTAGAAGTGAAACCTTCAAAAAAAGTGCGTGGAGTCCCTCCACGCGGAAGAAGTTATACTTCGAGTGCCACGCACTCTCGCTCTGTGTTTAATGTGAAATTTATTTAGTATTTATTTTTATGTACTTAACCAATATGCAGTACTTATTTAGTTAGAAAAGGTTCTATGCTCATGTTGCCTAAAATCAGAACTAGATGGCGCTGGTAACTTTGGTCGGATCCTAGAACGCGCTATGGAAGTGTTTTGCGTTTTGTGGGGGTCGAACTGTCGCTTTTTCGTTTCATCGACTTTCAAATTACAACGATGCTAGAGAAGTTTTCACTTCAAAAATATTCTTGCACCTGGATCAGTGCTTGAGCGAATACTGGTCTAAAATCTTAAAACTGTTTTGATTGGTACTCCAAAAGCTGCCAGTTAAAATCGCTAATTATTTTTAGCCAAAAGATTACTTATCTACTTTTTGTCGCAAAGCATAGGCTAAAATCGCCATTTCTAGCTATAAAGTGGCTAAGTTGGCAATACTATTTGACATGTGTCAAGCCATAGACATAGATACGTCAAACTGACTTTGATTTTGAAACAGACAATAGTTCTGACACTTTCTTGCGTCTCTGAAAAAAAGGTTGTAACTGTACTAATTTAATTTGAAGGTAGTTTTAGCAGTGTTTTAGCCTAATAATTTTCAAGCTCGAATCAACCACCGACTGAAGGAACTCAAAGAGAAAAGAGAGAAAGGCAAGGAAATTTCAAAAATTCCAAGGCAGGGAAAGACGAGGACGGGATGTGGAACGTTTTAGTTTGGCGCGAAATTCAAATATAATGCGTCATTTGATTCTTCTACCTAGTGTAAAATGGAATTTACATGGTTATAAACTTTTGCTGGAATGTAAATACCTAAGTAGGTACCTAGGTACATATATACCTACCAATGTACCTAGGTACCTACATGTATTCGTGCTTGTAGTAGTTTGTACTAAAAGCCCCCTTAGCTCCGGGATTACCCAAAAGTGTACCAGGATTTGTCAGGGCAAACAAACCCTAATAGTTAACTGCCTGTCGAAACTCTTGAACTACATTCGTACTTTCGAAAAACAAACAATGTATTGTAGAACCATCTCAGAAATAACAACCAGTGAAATAACTCAAAACTTATATTCATCATCATTATCATCAACAGCAAATTAACTCAATACATTAACTTAGACTTAATTCAAAACCAATCTTTAAACGCTATCAAAATCTAGTCACAAGTGTCCCGATCCCATGTCGGGTTCCGAATGCTAGCCCTCCCTCGTTCCACCGCCGCCGCCTCACAGCCATCACGATAGTTTGTTTATGTTTTAAAGTAATCTTTTGTATGAGAAATTCAGTAAACCTTACATTCGACCATCCTGATGACGTGTAATGCCCTCATACACGTACCCGGTGGAACCTTACATTCGGCCAGATTGAGTACCAGAATACATTAAATAAGTGTAATTATTAAAGCCTTACACAATGTATTTGTTTCTATTGTTTTCCAAATAATAACAGTAATGCAATAATTACCCATACACATAACTTTCATCATCAAAATAATATGTTCTAGATATTGAAACAAAAATATAATGTTAATGATTATTAATGACTTATTATAAAAATTAAAACAAATATTTAAGTCGTTTATCTAATTATAACTTGGTTAAAATTTATTATCTATGTATACTAAAATTTAACTAACCATATTTGACATTAATTTAACAATAGTTTAAGAACCCATAATACATTTATAAATTGGTTAGCAAAACTCTGATAAAACCATTTATCACCTACTAAAACTACAATTATATATTTAACAATTTTATAACAATCCAACAATACATTCATTGATCCTTCAACAATTCAATAAATCTTCCATCAATGACTCACAAATTTATAAATTGGTTGAGAATTCATCGACTGTTCTACCACTACATCTTTAACAATTAACAATATAATATACAATTCGACTAATTGAATGGTTTTTATCAACCATTTAATCAGTACAACAACTAGTTGAACTTCATTAACCAATTACCAGTCGGTCAATTCAAAAGTCTAACAATCTTATGGTGTGTTAATTTATTACCTATTATAATAATATAATATTATAATTATAATATTTATAATTTATGATGACAATGATTTCTTTTATATTCTGGTGAATCCTTCTTTTTTTATATATTTTACAAATACCTACCATAATATTATGACGTAGATATTTGATATACAAATTTATAACTGCATACGTCTTTATACTATACAACTTTAACAGCTCACTGATATTAAAATTTCTCATCGACTTTTATTAATCACATTGAACAGTTAATCAATTCGATCGTTTAATAAATGAATAATTCTTTAATTAACCAATTTAGCGATTTACCACTATATAATAATGTACAACATTCTGTTCATTTATCAAAGTATCAAATATATCAAAGTATCAAAATATCAAAGTGTCAAAGTGTCAAAGTGTCAAAGTGTCAAAGTGTCAAAGTGTCAAAGTGTCAAAGTGTCAAAGTGTCAAAGTATCAAAGTATCAAAGTATCAAAGTATCAAAGTATCAAAGTATCAAAGTATCAAAGTATCAAAGTATCAAAGTATCAAAGTATCAAAGTATCAAAGTATCAAAGTATCAAAGTATCAAAGTATCAAAGTATCAAAGTATCAAAGTATCAAAGTATCAAAGTATCAAAGTATCAAAGTATCAAAGTATCAAAGTATCAAAGTATCAAAGTATCAAAGTATCAAAGTATCAAAGTATCAAAGTATCAAAGTATCAAAGTATCAAAGTATCAAAGTATCAAAGTATCAAAGTATCAAAGTATCAAAGTATCAAAGTATCGAAGTATCGAAGTATCAAAGTATCAAAGTATCGAAGTATCAAAATATAAAGTATCAAAGAATCAAAGTATTCAAGTATCAAAGTATCTATTTAACAATTTAACGATTCAACTATTTAATTATTTAGAAATTAAACAATTTGTCAATTTATCCATTTAAGCATTAACCACTTAATCATTTAACAATTTAACCATTTAACCGTTTAACCATTTATCCATTTAACCAAATGGTCAAATAACCATTCAACCATTTAACCAAATAGTTAAATAACCATTTAACCATTTAACCAAACAGCCAAATAACCATTTAACCATGTAACCATTTAACCATCCTTCAGGTCAAATCACGGATCTCCATATCATCCGTTTGACCTGAAACAACACAAACCAATTTTGTAGTCACTTAGCATCAAATAACAATCATTCGTTAGATAGAAAACATACTCGATCATGTTAAAAATCAAAAAAAAGGCAACATCTATTCATAGGTGCGGTCTGAGAAAGATGAACTTAACTTCTGCAGAAAATTTAGGTATTTAGCGTATTTGGCCCATAGATATACGTGATCATCAAAATGTAGGTAATACGTAATACGTATTCATTCTAATCACAGTTATCCCAGACTTTTTTATTTTTATGCATATCTTCTCTAAATATAAAACTCTTTTAAAGATGACTGATGATCAACGCACAGCCCAAACTATAAGTTCCAGAAGTATACAATTTGGAGTGTAGTATCCTTATATAGGTAGCATAGGGGTGCACCAAGTAAGGAATTTCGAAAAGTCGTATCTCGCACCCTAAAGGGTCTAAAATTATGATCAAAGATTTCAACCAAATAATGCTTGGTACTACTCGAGCAAAGCCGCGGGTGACCGCTAGTTAGATATATAATATTTTATTTTATTTTAGCATGTCTTTGTTAAAAGTATCCCTGTTTGAAGTAGCAAGTCTCCTATATTTATTTATTTTGTCGTATTTTGTTGCAAGTGTACCTATTAGGTATTATCCATCAATCCATAAATAAGCAAATTAGCCAATCCTTGCAATAAAATTATTATAACAATGTAAATTCTGTTCATCCATTGAATTTCTTGTAGTATCTTGTTTATTATTTAACTAAGACATTACATTCTATGTTCAGTTGGGAGACACACTTCTTCTTTATAATCTGGTAGTGCCTTCACCATCCGATTTCATACTACATGTTAATGTTTGAGCATAAACTATCAAGCATGATGTAAAACTAAACTAAAGGCAAAATCCTTTTGAAGCTGACAAAAACAAATTAAGTGGTGGTTCTCAGTCGCACAACAACAAATAAGTAGTGAATCTATAGTCAATTCTGAATATATATTTTTTTATACTCAAGATTACTGTTGTTTTAAATCCTTGGAAAACAATAAATGGTCTCAAATAAAGAATAAAAATAAATTGTAGTGTAGCTAATCTAGTTTTCGTGTACTCATAGTTATTTAGTCAGACTTCGATATGTAACGCTTTAATAGGTAGGTAAAGCAAATAGTTAGGTAGGTACCTTCCGCCCTACTTATTTTAGATCCAAACTAAGTAGGTGTACATTTACCGCAAACTCCAAAAATTAACTTTCTGATTGTGTAATCATGCATTGATAATTTTTATAACTTTACTAGTAGTTCGCTTCACTCACTCTCAATAAAATAGTTTAGCAGCTTCTCCGAATTAAAACTTTTTGTTTATTTAAAAGTACCATACTTCTCACAAATAAATTATTCTGTTGGTAATTAAAGTAGAATTTAAAACAATTCTATTAATTCAGATCCTGGCAATCTGTTTACAAGTAAAACTGATAGTCAACAACGGAACCGCGAATTAATTAACATCCCGATGATTGTTTGGGCCGCAACGCAACACATTGAAGATTTACTAATAATGAGATATGATTAAAATAAATTATGACTGAAGATGGCCCAAACTTGGTTTAGGACATACCTTGTCACGACTTAGTCCATTTTGTTTTCCTTTCTTTTGAACGCAATTTAGTCCATAATATCTTTTATTGCCTTTTTTTTTTATTATTATTACAATAATTTTACTTGTATAGTTTAATCAATTACAGCTCTGGCTGGAAGAACTAGAAAACCGCTATTGACAAAGGATTGAATCATAGATAATCGGAAATATTAAAATCAAAAGTGTAAATTGGGGCATTGCGTCCCAATACATTTTGCCCGAATGGACAGCAAGTCACGTGTACAATACCTAGTATAGTATTATATAATCTGAGACTATAACTACCCCGTGTAACCACTTGCTTATAATTCTCTAAACTTTAGAGCCTAAAGGCATTACGTCATAATGTTATGCACTTGTTGCATTACAATAATTATAGACGACTATTATTTAAGTTTGTATCAAAGGTTTAGGTACTGATAAATAATAATATTTTAGCGTCATGTTTATCTGTATACGCTACTTTTTAAAGTTGTACAGTAATCTTTGTTTAGACTGTTTACAGGATACAATTGGCACAATAATCTTTGCCATAAAATAAATTTCGCTAATAAAATCATGAAAACTCGCGTAACCTTTTAAATTATGCTCGCACTAAATATATCGTAGAATATCTTAATTGAATTTACAATTTCTATGGTTTTGCGTAAAGAGATTTTCATTGTTAGCCTAAGAAAAACTTTCAAAACTTACTAGGTTTCTTAAAACGTACCTAGTAGATATAAATGTATTAAACCTCGTAATCCTAATAACGAATTCCGTTGTCATAGTGTTACAATAATTATTTCGCGTAAGCTGTAGCATTACAAGATTTTGTGATTTTATCGCGACGATCGAAATTGATATTCCATTGATAGTCCTTTACTATCGCTTAAATTCAACGTCAAGTCCGAATATCCTAACATTTTATCAAGGTAAGTATAGGTACTTATTTAGCAATCACTTTTCTGACCTTGGTTCACAAAATAAACCATTTTTCATCTCTATTTACCACATCTACACAGGTAGAGTTAAAACTCTTGCACTGCATTTTTTTTTTTTTATAGAAAAACGGTTAACAATCCTTACCTCCCAGCCACCAACTTAGTCACACTCGTTTACCCCTTTTTTTTATCCGGACAATAATTCATTGATTTATTTATAACAAGTTAACTCTGGTAGGTATCATTATTAAACTTATATAATTTACGAATGTGCTTTACTCTATCATATTTTGTTGACTGCTACAGTAAAAAGTCTTATAAAAGAATGTATAAATTCTGTGATATCTTTAAGTGAAAAAAAATACTCGTAGGATTCTTCTTCTTGCGGTTTGATCAACAACTCTAAACTAATTAGGTTCAAATAGAATTTTGCTACTGTTACCCCATTATCTGTGGCGTTCATAAGATCATCCCTTAAACAAGTAGAAATGTTATTGTAACGCAAAATAAAATTGAATTGAGTACATGACCTTTTTCAATGTTGTCGCGTCACATTTCAATTCTCCCGGCGCCGGCCCAGCACCCGGCAGCGCTCGAAGCTGCGGGTCACCCGGTGCCGTCCAGTACCAGGCAGCCGTCACGACTACGGCTCGCCAGGCAACACCCAGCACCAGGCAGCCCTCGTGACTGTAGCTCGCCCGGCGCCGCTTAGCACGAGGCAGCCCTTGTGGCTGCGGATCACCTGGCGCCACTTAGCACCAGGCAGCCGTTGTGGCTGCAGATCGTCTTCACGAGGCATGTTTTAACTTGATTGCACCACGAAAACCAGCCATCCATTGTTCTGAAAAACTCGCGCAAAACAAAAAGAAATGAGTGTAGGTACCCATAACCTAATAATTTTACAACAAACTACCATTATTAATTATCTTTTTGCAAATCTTACTTAGTAAGTAAGTAATCTCAGTACCTAAATCTATTTTTAGAATGAGTATTTGGTTGCGACGACATACCACATAGGTACCTACTACATGGCTAGCGATAAGGGGCCCTGTAACTCAACCTTAAACACAATACAAAGAACACCTTGTGAAGTATAGCGACGTAACGTAAACAAAACTGTAATGTGTTGCTGGAATGTTCAATCTTTAAGCGTACATATTATTATATACCTTTAATTTAACATTGCGTCATCTTGAAAATAATTAAACCAGTATAATATGAAAGAAATAAACAAATATTAATCATTCATGAATATTTAACATAACGCACAAAATAGAACGCTATCGGTGCCAAACTAAGTAAAATTAATAATACATAATACGCAACACACATTTTTGTTGTGCAGGTACTTTTATACATACATAAAGACAGCCAGACACATAGCAAACATCTATAACAAGTAACCAACAAACTGCAAATTTGTTTAATGTAGAATCGAACCCACAACCTCATCGTACAAAAGGCAGAGCTAAAACCAACGAAGTAGTGGCAATTTTACAACTACTTTTGTGTCTTATTTTATTTTCTTTAAACCAATATAATATGGACATTATGGACGTGTACTTACGTAATTTTCGGTAATCCCACTTCTGAGATGTAGAACCATCTCAGAAATAACAACCAGTGAAATAACTCAAAACTTATATTCATCATCATTATCATCAACAGCAAATTAACTCAATACATTAACTTAGACTTAATTCAAAACCAATCTTTAAACGCTATCAAAATCTAGTCACAAGTGTCCCGATCCCATGTCGGGTTCCGAATGCTAGCCCTCCCTCGTTCCACCGCCGCCGCCTCACAGCCATCACGATAGTTTGTTTATGTTTTAAAGTAATCTTTTGTATGAGAAATTCAGTAAACCTTACAGTATGAAACGGAGGTCAAAATTTGAAGTGCATTCCATACAAAACGAGATTTACTGAAATCTTGGGTCACGCTCCTAAACCGAAATCCTGGATCCGCCACTGCAAGCTACTGGTAAGTAGGTACACAAAAGGCTTGAGTTTGAAATAAATCCGATTGAATCATTCCACACATGTTGGTCCGTTTTTGATCTCGCGATGCTCACCAGACACCGTGGTATCATCTTACTCGGTTACTCCGTCGATGTTCACACGAGGCCTGTCGCTAGCATTAATTCCACTTGAGACGCAGATTCAGCCATTGTTCAGCTTTCATTGCACCTACTTATGTTATGCACCTACCTACTTAGGGCCTAGGGTGTGCTAGGTCGTAACTGCGGTCATTGTTGAAAGTTATAAAACGTAGGCGTATCTAATAGAGTGCAGGTACATATTTACAATATTGACCTCGACTGTTACCAAAGCACGATTTTGAGGTCGAGTCAAGGCGAGGATTAATCGAGGTACAGAAACAAAGGACATAAAATTCTGAACTTTGTCCGGTATAGTAAATAACATGTATGTACTTAGGTACCTAGGTTTCTATATTTTGAATCACTTCAGCTAATTAGTAAACAGCGCTAAAGTGTAAAAACCTTAGAAACGGACAGGAGGTGGCCGTATAATTGAGCATGCTCCCCGCCCCAGTAATCAATATCTCATGTGTTCGCACAAAAAATTATGTGGGGTATCATGGCACAGAATGCCATTCAGCCGACCGTCGTCGGTGCTGTGCTGTCAGTCAAAGTACCATGGACCATGGTATACTACTCCATACAGGCGTATGTGTAACATGAGCCGCCGCCCTTAGCACGCGCCTCGCGGATCATTTGCACTCAATCTTAATATTGCAGTTCAGGATGCACCATTTAAAATGTATAGCAGCCTCATTTCGTCGCTTTTCTGTTTCAACGGAGTCCGAGAATTGAGATGTCACAAGAGTTTTGTTTTTATTGCACACCGACCTTACTTTTTTGTATGAATTCCGCAGTTCGTTTTGTGTTTATGTAACTATTTTCTAAAGTAAAAAGAGAGCCTGTTTTTTTTATAAAGCTATCAGGTTTGGCCACAAGCGATACAAAAAAATAAAAAACTGATAAATCATGCATAAATTCTCATAAGCAACGTAATTACATCATGCGATACGTTTATTGGGATCATTAGCGTTTGTCGCGAAAATGTGAGAGTGATAAGATAGGGGTGAACCGAGACGAACAAAGAGGGTTTGTGCTCGCCGGAAACTACGGGGTCGAGGATAACGGTTCCAAGAACATTGAAGAGGCCCTGATCCGGAGATACGCCGCTGCGCTGTGTACCTAATGGGGTTAAAATTAAATATTCAATTATGATTAGGTAGGTAGGTACTCTTAAGTTTGAGGTTAGGTAAATAATATAAATGGCTTTTAAAAAAAGTGGACTAAGAATCAAATCATAAACAAAGAGCATATTTATTAAAAAATTTAATAATAAATGAATTAATTGTGATAAAAATATGCTACTTAGGTACCGAATATTCACATGACAATGCTGCAAACATGCCCATGAATGTCCGATGGTTAGTGATACCTACTACTTACCTACCTTGTAGTTTCAGTTTTCACCAACTGTTTTTTACTTACACTCGGTAATATCGAATTCTAAATGACGAACTAAAAAAAGTATACCTAGTTAGTATACCTATTATAAATTACCACTCTATTTAGGTAATTTATAATTATTTTTAACACAAAACAATGATTCTGTAAGTTGCTTTGAATATAGCTTACAGTACGGTGTACGGATCTTGGCAACCGTCAATAGCGGTTCCGATGCCCGTTGGAGCTTTTTCGAACAAAATTGTGTTCACGCACCACAAACAGCTTACTTCCAAATGCCAACATCCGCCCATCGTATTGTACAATCAAAGCGAAGGTAGGTAGTACTAGTAGAGACCAGTATTGGTACCCTAATCACACGTAGATATGTCTAATATAAACAGACTTCAATCAGGATTAAGAATACGAAGTCATTCAATAAAAATATATTTTAATTAATCACAACAATATATCTACGTATTTAAACAATAATTAATTTTAAAGAATTACTTATTGTAGCTAAGTAGGTATACTTACCTAATAGGTAAAAAAACACTAAAAAAATTATTTTTTAGCAACAGACGAAATCTATACTTATTACTAAAATAAACTAACTTTGGAAATATGTACTTATTGGATTTCAAATATTATTTAAGTATCACTAAATTGATCGATCTATGTATCAGCAGAGAGCTTTCAAGTTATTTCAAATTACAAAAACGGGTGCGCTTGTTATATTACTTATGTACTCTGCATAGAGTTTGGTTTTGGTCATAGAATTGACATTTAAGTATTTTTTCGGTCAAACAAAAAAGAGAAAAAAAAGGATTTTTAAAAAAATACTTATACCTAGGAACAGTAAACCGATGAATTATTCGAACTAGCTAATAAAACAACCCAACAAAAATAACAACAGAGCTACCTAACTAGTCGTATCATATAATTATATTACATTTTAGAATATCTATTCGCGTAACCTAATATTTACCAAGTCTGATTAAACGCACGTGCGGACCAAACACAGCCGCAATGCTTACAAGGATAGCTATGGAGTATAGATACAGATGTAATATTTACTTATTTAAGTGGCCTATTTAAGTATGCATTAAACGATAGAAACTAGGTGTGATAATAGTGTGCCCAATCGCCAGGAGAAGTGTGGGGATGAGATGGTACTTGCGCATACAAAGGCGGTGGCGGGTGGTGTGGGAGGGAATGGGAGTACCTAGGCTGCATATCATGGTAATCCGGCATAGCCTCCCCTCGAAGGTACTGATCGAACTCAGTGGTTTCTGGCGGGCCGTCTAACAACGCTGGGGAGATGTCTGGCATAACGAAGTCTATATGGTCGCGGTCAGGAGACGGCTCCCGTTTGAGTCTTGACGCGCTGGCCGGTGGTGGCTTGCGTCGTCGAGGTTGGTATTTGTAGTCAGGGTACTGTTTCTTGTGCTGAGTGCGCAGCTTATCAGCTTCCTTGATGAAGGGCAGCTTATCGTCTTCGCTCAGACTCCTGTAAAAAGTTACAGGTTCAGTATCTAGTTCTAACAAATTCTATGCAACATTTTAGTTTTCTTGAGAAACGAAAGATCTCTAAGAAGTTTTCATATTTAATGACTCCTTCAATGCACAAAGTACCAAATTTTTGTTTTGCACTGATGTAATATCTAAACAAGGATCTAATCGAAAGTATATAAAAATCAGTTCCAGCTAATCTAGGGTTATCCTAGGTATAATTATGTTGGTTTTGGATTGCGTCAGTGACAAACAAATCAAAATCATAGCGGATCAGTTTAATAGCGCTGAATCATGGTGCAGTTTTTGTGAAGTGACTCGTGTCGATGTTATCAGAACTATTCCCAGATGCCGCTGAGCAGTTCAACATGCTGTGACCAGTTGGAGCATTCCGAACACTTTTTTACGGTGCCATGAAAAATGTAAGTTACAGGTTCGATTACCGTAGCGGGACAAGTTTACCATATGAATTTTGGTGTGGCGGGTAAGGGATATCTACATAGATCTAAATCTGCATCTGAAGCTTTCAACGTCGCAGGCACTCTAAACTCTAACAGTACTAATAAACTTTTTGACCCCCTAATCTTTGATCGAGTCCGTGATGACAAAGTAAGAGCCGATTCGATCACAACACGGCAATCAGACTCACTTCACGACTGTTTTCTCAGATGATTGTAGCGTTTGCTAGACGCGTGCTCTATAGGCTGTCTCATTTAGCGAGCCCTTGGACCGCGGGTGGTCGCCCACTACACTTCAGTGATATTTTTTTGAAATGTACTAAAGCGAAATTATTTTCTATTCAGTCTACAAATCTTAAAATTAGATAACTTCCGTAGTAGATAGGTAATCTTTGGAATGGTCGAGCTGAAGTTTCCCATCATTAGGTAGGACTGGTAGGAGCCACAGCCACACAGGAAGAATTATTTTAGGCCTTTCCAATATTTTTTATCAGAAAGAACGATTTGAACCACTGCCCGACTTCCGAATATGATCCCAGTATCTTCATGACGGCCAGGATCCAGTAAACACCCGCAATTTTTTTTAAATTAGTATTACATTTTTTAAATTGTAATTTAAACTCATTACTTATGTCGGTACATTTCTATTCTATTCTAGCGCATGCTTTGTAGCACAACGGTAGCGTATGAACGATTCTAAATGCATTTAGACTTTCCTTAAAACATTCCAACAATGCGAATCCATAGCACAATTTTCTATTTGAACGAGCCGAAACAGTTAGAGATGTTATCGGCCCAGTTAGCGGCGATACCACTTTTAATGAGTAAACAATCGATGCACGCCGCGCCGCTGGGCGCCGCACGCGCTTGCCTTGCACCAAATATACGAAAGCTCCACTTGAAATTCTTTAAAAATGTTACAGTAAAATAAAGTAAATTCTTTAAAAATGTTACACAAAATTCAATTTATGTATGGTAAACAAACAGTAGGTACTAACGAGATTCGAGCGATACCGTCTTAGCGACAGGTTTGTATGGAAAGCGACAGAATTAGCCATACATAAATTGAATTTTGCGACATCGTGGTGAAGGTGGGTGAATGACCTGTATTGCCGTGTTATTTGGCACTATTACTATAACCGTCTGAGACATGCCTGTCTCACGGCTGTTATCTCGTTGTGCAGCTGAGTGGTAGGTAGGTACACCTAATACACACAGCGTAGACTATAGACATGCCACAAGAAAACGTTCTCAGGAGGCTGTTCTCAACAGTCCATACATTAGGAGTATATGTTGAGACTGTTGAGATGCTGGTCTTGTGAGAAGGGTTACTTACTTCCACATGGATCCCAGCGACTTGCTAAGCTCCGCGTTGTGTAGCGAGGGTCGCTGCTCGGACAGGCGTCTGCGCATCGCCTGCGCGAACACCATGAAAGCGTTCATCGGCCGCTTCACGTGTTGCGACCGACGCATGCACCCGCCTCCCCTGAGGACAATCATAATAATACAGATTGTAAAAACAGCTTATCTGTATACAGAATCTGAAGAACCGTTTTCTTAATAACATCTAGTAAATATAGTACCTACCTACCATTTCTTGTTCTAAACAGCTATGACGAGTGTCTACATAGTGTCAAAATAATGATGATGCTTTTATAAATGCGTATGGAATGGGTTGACCATTTTGTTAATGCTCTGAATAAAGTTTTAAAACCAAAACAGTAGCTATAGCGCACTTATACCTTGTATCAATATTTTTTTAAACAAATCTGACACGAGTGTTTTGTTGGCTAACACAGCTATAAATAGTTTAGACCCGAAACCGAACAAAAAGCTCAAATGTTGACATAAACAATATGAAATGCGCACTTGAGCGCGGCTCACTTGCTATCCAAATTGGTTTAGCTTTAGGCGCGCCGCCGCCCGATAATTACTAGCCAACCAAAGCTATCAAGTGACTTACATACATACAATAAAGAAAATAAATTACGACCTACCCTTTCTTTATGTAGCGCTACAGCTACGTGCTGTAAACAGTTGGAGCCGGGCATGTACAATTTGTAAACAGGCGAAGTGGCTCGCCTCACGTCATTTTACGCTCGTAAACCTCTCTTATTTTATTACATTTTTATTTTCTAATGCCGCGTTCGGGTTTCCTTGCGATCTGAATGCTGACAATAAATTATGTTTTTTTCTTCAAACACTGACACGCCACTAAAAGTCGATCGATTTCTAACGGATTACTCAAAGCAATATGAGGAGAAATAATTACCAACTGGTTCGGCGAAGTAGCGCGGTTTCCTTGTTTAATAGTTTGAATGAGTTCTCGTAACGAATTCATGTTTAAGTATTAGTCGAACCAACCAAATTGCTAGTGTTTTAGGGATTTTATTTACCTTACATTTATTGGATTATCCTTATGTAGCGACTCTACATTTTTTACGTATTCTCAATTTTTACCTTAATCGCACCACAGTAGATACCTATCGGTAGGTAGTAGTACTTCATACTCGTGCTTAACTGAGAAATAAAGATCCTCAACTAAGTATCTAATCATTAGCAAATCTTTATAACCATAACAAATGATAATTAAATACAATTTAAATCACTAGACCATTTTTTGCCTTGACAAGACCCACCACAGCAGGCGCCATCTGGTTAGTAACTCGTCTGACAATCACAGATAGTACACGTAGCTTAAAAGTGCTTTAATTGGTTCATGTAACCACGTACTTACGATTGTGGTATTTGTAGTTTGAGATTTATGTCATTTATGGCTATGACGCGAACCTTTCACATGCCTACAGTAGTTTTACTAAACAAATGAATGTGAAATTCGACAGTTCGGTCATTCGGACCCACAAACAACGTCACTTCACTCGATCTGTGTACTGGTACCTATCATTGAATAGTTTTTCCTTCCACAAGGTTTTATTTTTAAACTAGCTGTCGCCCGCGGCTTTGTTCGTGTGTTAGCAGCATACGCATTATTTGGTTGAAATCTTTGATTAACTCTTTGGTTAAAATCTACCCTTTAGGGTGCGACTTTTCAAAATTTCTTTCTTAGTGCACCCCCTACACTACAGCGTGTATCTACAATGGCGACATTAAAATGATACACTGGTAGAGCTACTTAAAAAAATAATTAAAGTACAGTCAGCTGCACTAAAATGTGTACGATTCGTAACTTTCAAACTAGTGTCACCGTATTGCAATAGACATCTAAAGGTTAAAAACTAAAAAATTATGAACACAGTTGATAATGTCACTTTTTTTAGTATTGGGACCGTCAAAGTCCATAACAATGCTGCAGCCCTACATTGAAAATTACGAATTGTACACATTCTAGTGCAGTTGACTGTACTTTAATTATTTTTTTATGAATACTAATAAGTAGCTCTACCCGTGTGTCAATTTAATGTCGCCATTGTAGATACATGCTGTATATAAGGATACTGCCCTCCAAATTTCAAAGCTCTAGGACTTATAGTTTAGGCTGTGCGTAGATTGTCAGTCAGCTTCAAAAGAGTTTTATATATTTAGAAGATTCATAATTGAACAGCATAGTGACAAAAAGGTTTATAGTCGTGCACAGAATGATTTACTACCAGATTTCACAGCCGTCTCGACGGACATGTGTAACTTTAAATCGTTCTTTACAACATATTTTACTGTCAGCATTGTCCTATATAGCTTACTCTAGATCGGCTTTAGCTGTGTGCAGTCCGGTTTTTTTATAACTAAATGATGGAACAAGACCATCGGCTTTCTTTGAATGTGCTCACTGAGCACATCCACTCAGGACGAGCCCTGTGATGTATTGCACTGCACTCATCACTATCATCATCATCAATCATCATCAATCAACCAGTATAAAACTCTTTTGAAGCCGACTTAGAATCAACGCACAGCCTAAACCTTAAGTCCTACAGTTACGAAATTTGGAAGGTAGTATCATTGTGTAGTGTATAGGGGTGCACTAAGAAAGGAATTTTGAAAAGTCACACTCTAAAGGGTCTAGAACGCGAGCAACGCCGCGGACGACGGCTAGTGAGACATAAAGGTGTTAAGTCTCTTGTAATTGTAATTTTTAATACAGGTTATAATTTCGGATTTTTTTTATGAACTTTTTCTATGCTACCATCAGTGTTAGCGTGAAAAACTGTTTATATTGATGAGTAAGTACCTACTAAGTATAGTTTTAGCTTGTATTTGAATGAACTACAAACGAAAAACAAAAGACGCCGACTGGTCCTCGACGTCAATCAACGTCATGGACGTATTATCAACGTTCGTGAGCACTATTCTTTATTAGGACCGCAGACCGTGAATCAAGTGCCATAAGTTTAGTTGGGTGCTATACGATCATAGCAAAGTTTACAAGTGGTTTAATAATAAATGGCCCAAAGGCATTGAGGGCACGTGTTTATTACGTTTCTTTTCGTCTGTGCTGCTTTTGTAAGATTTTTTAATTTTTCGATACTTTGCTTTTTGTTTATGAGTCCACTCATTTGCATAGTGGGCTCGATGGGATTTTTTTTCCCATCTGACCCACCAGTGGGCCGGCCACCGGCCGGTGGGTTCGATGGGAATAAGCCTTACTTACCTACTTAAGTTTAGTTAATTTTTTTTTTACTGTAAGTTGCAGTAGGGCCTACTCTGATGGACGAATAATATTGTGAAGATTTTCCTAAGTATAATGCAATACCTAAGTAATTCGACGGATGAAAAATGAGTCCACGCTGTAGAGTCCGTCAATAATATATTCTCAATAATTTACAAGTTTAAAAACTAGAAACACGACTTCAACTCGATTATCTTACGACTTCATAATCAGATGGTGATGATGATGATGATGGCAGTTCATTGGGACTGTTCTATTGATCGTAAACACCACAGAAAAGCCACAGGAAAGCAAAATACACAGTGTCGTGTACGTGGGTTTTTTTCAGTTAAGCCAAAGTAGAAACAGATTTGGATAAAAAAAATATGGGATAAATTTGGAACTAAGTATAATATCCTTTTAGATAAAAAAGATTTCGGTTTGTAAATGACGGAGTTCTAAAGAAACAAACCTTAGAAATAAAAAAAACTTACAACCGAATTGAAAACCTCCTCCTTTTTTAAGTTGGTTAAAAATAGAAATCAATATTCAAAATCGAATTGAACCAGTAAAATTGAAGGTCAAAGTACTTTAGGTAGCACGTGGAACATTCTTATATTATGTGTATTGTACGTGATTCGGGCTACTGTTTGGCTTAGCTCAGCTAACAGTGCGGCAGTAAGTTCTATGATTGATGGTTTCAAACATAGTTCGGGTTGCAAAGTTGCCCTACTTACATTATAACAAAATACTTGCTGACCTCATTAGTTTTGTATGAAGTTAGTATTATACCTAAATACTTTACAAATAAATTATCGAGATAGGTATGGCGTCGAGTTTCAGTAAATCCGATTCCCACAATCGCAACCTAAGATCCACCAACACCCTAGCTTTGGCTACTCCTATGCACTCAACATCCTCCCGCGGTAACTCTTTTGAGGTGGCAGCTGTACGGCTCTGGAATGCTCTTCCAAGTAACATACAAGGGGTTAAATTCACCAGTTCGCGACTGAACGTATTACCGAGAGCGCGGGCTCAGTACCATCTAACCATTAACCAATTAGTTTAACCAAAAAGTCCGTCGGTTAAGTGATTTTATTATTATAATTCATTTACTTTGATAGTGACTTTTACTGACTAATAAATACCTACCATAAACTCAAAGAGACTTGGATTTGGGGAAACCAGACCACACCCGAAACAAGTTACTCTTTTCACTCCGAATAAATTGGTTTTTAAGAGACTCGTTTATGAACACCTCTTGAAACAGGATGCATCAAAGCGAAATACATAGGTAGGTTTCTTTATTTTCTATGGTCTGAATTGTAGCTCATGTAGGTACTCTAACTTAACCCATACTATTACTGCAATTTGTTCTCTTTTCTGTTTATTCATTCTGATTGTTTTGAACATGTAGGTACTGTTTATCTTAAGTTTGCACGCCAACCATTCTCCTGACCTGTAGGTAAGGTTGGCAGGTAGAAAATGCTTATAGCATTAAGCCCACCTAGTTGTACATATTTTGTTCTTTTTTGCAATAAAGAGTTAAATAAATAAATAAATCTATAAGATAATTTTACAGCGTGTAAGTAAGAAGGGGTTAAAGTACCAACCGCGAAAAAAATATCAGCTGCAACATACAAAATGTAATACCTACAAACATATAACAATACCTATAAAAATGTATGGAACAGCTGATGGTTCTATTGTGGAAGTTTAAAGTATAAGTTTGTGTGACAGAGCAAAAGCTTTAAAAAGTTAAGGAAGCTAATAATGAGAATCACCTATACAATAGCGGGTAGGTATTATAGAAAATGTTTTATGCTTGCGCATTAGAATAAATAATCAATAGTTTGAAACATGAGGCCATTGGCTGAGGAAGTCGTAAACTGAAGATAGCTGTCATCTGTAACGCGGCCGCCCACTCTATTTCTGCCCCTCAGAATTGCGCCGACGCAACCGCCCACCAAACTACTACTGCGCATAAATTTGCAAAACTAACATCCATTTGACAGTTTGTTGCTATGAGTGCAATGCTTTAGATATTTAAGCACGTTCCGTTTAGGACTGTAGTTTAGAAAACGGTTTACGCATCGTAACATTGTGCGCTTTATAGTGTAGCAGGTAAACTGGTAGGGTTTCCTGCACAGCCAATTCATTTGAAATCATTTTAAGATATTCCAAGCGCATCAATCGAGCAAACAGGGTTAAAAACTCGTGTCAACGACACGCAATGAGACTGTCAATCGAAATACAATAAAACGCAAAGGGTAGCGGTAACCTAAACATCCCCAGTATCTTTACAGCCACTGCAGAGATCATAAACAATTAATGACGCTGTAAAACAAGACGTAGTACATATAATCTACAGCTACTAGTGGTGTTATCACTGTAATGATTACCGATGTTGGAGTCACCTGCCTCAAGTGTGTGGGAAAGTTGTTGGATAGGTCAGTACAACGAGCTTTTTGAGCTTGGTACGCTACTTGAGAATACGGAGATGCTGAGTATCAGCTGGGAAACTAAAGCTTGACAAAAAAAGATTAACTGCATCATAGATGATCTGATCACATGCAGATCATTATCGGAGCAAAAACGCAAAATAAAATTAATGATTTTATGGTATATGGCAAACATACTTCATTCAAAAACACTTGCGGTACTGCGACGTCCTGTAAATATGGGACAATAAGTAAGTAATGGACATCGATGAAAAGATGTAGTAATCTTGTGAAACAAATCAATCTGACATCTAAAAAAGCAATGAATAGGTCTAACTCCTAACAAAATAATCACATGGTTCATTTCAGCACCTGCGACTGAAACTTCCTGGGAAAATGTAATGGAATTTATCGGTTTAAGGGGTGATTAGCGGTGACAAACAAGGGTGACTGATTCGTACTTACTAGGACACCGTTTCTAAACCATTTCGAGTGTTGTAGGTAAAGTAAATAGAGGGGTGCATCACCGTGAGGGATCCAGTGTCGAATATACGATGAACGTAATTTATTATTGTATAAAATATTATAATAATGGAAACCAAAATAATAAATGTGAATCAACAAAAAAATCTGGTTATTTCCTATAACAATATTTAAGAGAAGAATAAGAAATAGAGAAAATGGGTTTTCTTTTTTTTATATAACTAAATGATACAACAAGCTGACGGCCAACCAGATGCTAAGTGGTAACCACTGCCTATAACGATGCATTCCTGACCACATCCACTGAGGACGTGCCCTGTGAAGTATTGCACTGCGCCCACCATTCTGAGACATAAGTGCGCGTGTAATTGCACCGGCACCCTTCAAACCAAAACACAGCAACGCGAGCATCGCTGCTTGGCAGCAGAAATAAATGTGGTAGTACTTCCCCGGACAAGCTCTTTAACAAGAAGCTCTACTGCTCTACTCTTCCCAGTGAACGATAGCTTTCATTTAAAATTGCATCAGTTCGAGTAGGTAAATAAAAGTAACTAAGAGGACATGAAAAGGCGTATCCATTGCAAATGCGGCCTATTTGTGATAGATAACCGCGGTGAGTTCTACGAATGATATGCGATTGGAGCAAACATCCCGGATATTAATGTGTTTATGGAAATAGCAGCCCAGCACGCCTTGGTATTTAGGTACATGGATTGCCTACGGGTAGGTATAATAAACAGGCTTTTTTGCATCTGATAAAGAAGACTTAGAGTCAGTGTCACTAATTTTGCTCATGCCCCAATGAATGGAACATAGGACTTAGTACCTGAGAAAGAATTTTAGATAAAGTAAGGGTGACTCCTCTCTGCCTAGATATACCGTCAATATGTACTTACGACTATTGGGTTTTTGTGCCTACAATATTTCTAAATATTCAAAACTTTTTTCCATGATTCAGAGAATATATCTTAGCATACCGGTCAAAAAAAATTTTTATTGAATCAAAATTTATAGCGTAAACCCGAGTTGGGTATCTTACTGTATAAAATAAAAAAATAAAAAAACTTTACGGAGACATTAATTGATTTCTAATTTTCATACACTTTCCATCCTACTATCGTATTGTACAAGAATCAAATTTCAAATTCAAATTCAAATTCAAATCGTTTATTGCACTTATGTTGTTATAAAGATGTTGTACAAAAGTAGTGTAGCAAACATAAACCCTGTTAGGGCACAGCAATTTGTTGAGGTGTAGGTACATAGGCACTAGGTGGCATATTTAGGTATCTGAGATACAAGATACAATTTGCAAAAATAATTGTTACTAATTAGTCTTAACTGTAGGAGGCATTTTACAACTTATATATCTTTACAGGTATCATAAAACTTAATACTTAATATTTTGTATGTCTAAGTTTATCTTACCTATATAATAATTTAATATTGTACTTTTTATAATATTATATTAGAAATTACTCATAAATATGGCCTATTGGGTATTATTTCTACTCTCTGCAAGGAATTCTTGCAGTGAGTAGAAACAGTTTTGGATGAGAAACAAATGAAGGATTATAGTTCATTGATTGAGTCGGACGAAAGTAGAGCCCTCACTTTGCATTGGAGGGTTAATTGGAGAACATTAATCATGCATCTGCACGTCCACATGCACTTTATCGGCCACTTCAAATGACAGCTTGAAGAATAGCAGTGCGTTAATTGAGACCGATATCAGTGCTACCTACATTTAGTAAAATCTTTGAAAAACTTATGCTTAATCAACTGCAAAGACATTTTGAACTAAACAACTTACTAGACAATAAACAACCACATTCGGTTTTACAAAGGGTCGCTCAACCACCGACGCGGGTGTTGAGTTAATATCACATATTTTTAAAAATTGGGAACAGTCACATGACGCCTTAGGCATTTTTTGTGACCTATCTAAGGCGTTTGATTGTGTGCACCATGAAACGTTAGTCAGGAAACTAAACCACTATGGTGTGAAAGGGATTGCTCTTGAACTTCTTAATTCTTACTTAAGTAACAGAATTCAAAGAGTTGATGTTAATGGAAAACGTTCTCCGGGGTCAGTGGTAAAAATGGGTGTACCACAAGGATCAATACTAGGACCGTTCTTGTTTTTAATTTACATTAACGATCTACCACGAGTGGTTAGAAACGATCATGAGATTGTACTGTTTGCAGATGACACTTCACTTGTATTTAAAGTGAAACGACGACAAACTAATTATGACGATGTAAATAATGCAATCTCTAAGGTTGTAAACTGGTTTAATGTAAACAATTTATTACTAAACGAAAAGAAAACTAAATGTATTCGGTTTATTCTACCAAACGTCAAACAAATAAATGCCAATGTAAAAATCAAAGAAGATAATATAGATCTCGTGGACACCACAGTATTTTTAGGCATAACTCTAGATAATAAACTTCAATGGGGCCCACACATAGATAAATTGTCGAAGAGACTTAGTTCTGCAGCATATGCAGTCAAGAAGATCCGCTTCCTTACAGATGTGGAAACCGCAAGACTAGTCTATTTCAGCTACTTTCATAGCATTATGTCGTACGGCATTTTGTTGTGGGGGAGTGCTGCAGACATAAACACCATATTTGTGTTGCAGAAGAGGGCTATTCGTGCAATTTATAACATGGGTCCCAGAGAATCACTAAGAAATAAGTTTAAGGAAATAAATATAATGACAGTACCTTGCCAGTACATCTATGAAAACTTATTGTATGTTCAAAAAAATATCAATCTATTCAACAAAAAAAATGATAATCATAATGTTGACACTAGAAATAAAGACAACTCGCTGTTCCCACCACTAGGCTCACAAAAATTAGTAAATCTTTCAAAGGGCAATGTGTACGCTTCTTTAACAAAATCCCAAGTGATGTGTCTCAGTTGTCGATTGGCAAGTTCAAAAACGTAATAAAACAGAGACTTCTTTTAAAAGCATACTATAAAATATCTGATTATTTAGAAGACAAACAAGCTTGGGACGAACTAGCTCCAACTCATCCAATAAAAAAAATATGTAATCATACCTAATCATACAAAACGTAATGACGATTCAAAGTGATCAGTGAGATTTTATTGAATAAAAGATTTTTGAATTTGACTTTGACTTTGACCTTGAGTTAAAATAATGATAAATTGAAGTATCACCATAGATTTTTTATATAATTTTTTTTATATAACTTTTAGAGGAAGCGTCCGAATTGAAATGCCCACAGAGGTCATGTTAGTTCGATGTCTCATATTAGTCTCATTTTATAAAAGCGTTCATATGCAAGAAAGTCTAAAAGTGGCGCAATTTATTCATCAAATCTGTACTGCAGTTTTTTCAAGTCTGAGTCTATACCAAACTGCATGGATCTCGAAAATGCTACCAGCTATTAATATAATCCATACTGAGCGTGCTTACTAAATAGAAACGTTCCAAATACATGCTCACAGCTTTGCGTTTCCACACAGTAATGAAGAGAAGTCAGTGCTAATGCTAACAGCACATTACTATCGTTACGCTAACCACTGCTTGCTGTCAATATTTGAAGCTACGCCGCAAAAACTCACCTGTGACCTGCGAGAAATAACAATGAAATAATCTACTTAAGTAAGTACAAAGAGTAAGTACTTATTATCAAAGAGCAATTCAATGAGGGTTTTTCATTTCACCAAGAAGAAGCGAAGGAAACTACATAGTTTCAAATGCATAGATTCATTGAGCTAGTTCAACAATGCTGTGTATGTTCAGTTCAAGCACCAGGTTTCAGGTGCTTGAACTGAACATACACAGCATTGTTGAACTAGCTCCATCTTTTTTTTTTTTTTTTTTTTTTTTTTCATCTATGCATTTGAAACTATGTAGTTTCCTTCGCTTCTTCTTGGTGAAATGAAAAGCCCTCATTGTCACACAGTCACGACAGTTTCAAGCAACCTTTCTTCTAGTTCCATGCACGAAGGATTGGCATTGCTGTTGAAAAGCAATTTCATGACGTCGCAAGATGATTTTCACTTGAAAGTGAATTTAGGGCAAATAAGTTCAAATGTCAAAAGTGACTTGTGCGTTCAGAGCGCGAAGTGGCTTATACAAACAGGGGTGGTCTGCGGCACCTGTGTGCTGTTAGTTGTTTGCGCCCCCACTTACACGGCAGGCTAGAAACAGTGCGCAAACCGCGGGATGTTTACTCGCACCGGTGCGGTGGAGGCGAGGAAATCTTAATCTGCCTGTCGGAGGCTTTCAACTCACTAATTGATGATGTCGACAGCGCATAGGCATTACATCGGGAATGCGATTAGGTAAATATTACTCATGTGCTGTGGATATTGTGGAAGTTTAACTTATAGGAATACTTTTTATTTTTTGTTCCTTCGTTCTTTCATGTCATATCATACACGCAACATCATACGAGTCTGAAGAAAGCAATTGCTAAACTCTGAAAGGAAGAACGTGTTTCAAAAAGCCTTCTTTAGCACGGGTTTCTCCGTTGAGATATCGGGTGCGGGCCTCTTTATGCTTTACACTAAGATGAATAAAGTCTTGCACTTCAAATTTGGACAGCAGTGTGTGTTATCGATGGTTATACCGGGGAGTCCCTCAAGACGTAGATAAGCTCCCCATAATGAGAATGTTTGCGCAGGCGCAGCTATCTACCACGCGGAAATAAATCGGTACCAACGGAAGGGAGCGCGATAAAAATTGTCACACGAAGGGAGGCATCGAGCGACGTAGAAGATACGGTGATAATCCGAAAGATAATGTTAGCGCCTTGTTTGTATTGCTCCTGAAAGATAAGTGAAGCAAATTCACTTTTAAAATATCTACCTACTGACGGCGGCTGTGCTTTTACAAAACTAACTGAATGATCATAAAAAATATTCATTTTTGAAGTGAAAACTTCTTTAGCACCGTAGTGATTTGAAAGTCAATGAAACGAAAAAGCGAGGAAACGAGAAGAGAGATCTCTAAGCTAATTTTCGTACACATTCTAAGGAGTCTGCTGGCCAATGGCCAAGAGGTCTAACAGATTGGATCGAATCTACGCTAGCTCGCAGTCCGTGGGTTCAAGTCTCGAGCAAACTCGTTCACTTTTTCTCCAAACTTCTTTTTGAAGGTTTCACTTCTACCACGTGTGAGTGCACACATGTTTTTTTTTACGAAATTATGATGTAATATTTGTTTAGGATGCAGTATTATTTTCATAAAGCACTTTTATTTTAAAGTGAAAGCTATTTTCTCCAATTTAATTTTGTCCCACGGCGGGAATTGACTCTCTACCCCCGCTTTTCAGCTGTACGATACCATACCAGTATACCACAGAGGTTATAAGAAGCCGACAGTTGATATGAAATTAATGAACAAGGAGTTGATAACTGATAAGGGGAC
Organism: Eulithis testata; assembly: GCA_947507515.1. Lineage (NCBI taxonomy): Eukaryota > Metazoa > Arthropoda > Insecta > Lepidoptera > Geometridae > Eulithis > Eulithis testata. The sequence goes on from OX382205.1 coordinate 6,458,926, forward strand.
TATTGAATAGGCGGTGGATCATTCGAACCGCCCCGCCTGACCCGCAGGTCAGCTATGCTAATAGATATGTCAACCTATCTGTAGGTAGTTGGGGATAAATAATTGCGGAATAATTAGTATGTTAATAGGGTCATGTGACTAATGATGATGAATTAGTTGATGAAGAAGTTATGTTACAAGTGGCCCATCTGTATTTTTGAAGTAATACTTCTAATGCGACTTCCAACAAGGTTAACGCGTTAAACGTTCTAACAATAGAAGGAGACAGAGCGAGAGTGAATGCGTGGAATAAAAGAGACAGACTGATCACATACGGAGACCCCCACAAAACGCAAAACATTTCGATAGCACGTTCTAGTATCCGACCAAACTTAGCAGCACCATCTAGTTCTGATTTAGGCAACATGAGCATATAACCTTTTCTAACTAAATAAATAGGTAATGCATCAATATGCAGTACCTACTTATTTAGTTAGAAAAGGTAACCAATGTAAAGTACATAAAAATAAATACTAAATTAATTTCACATTAAACACAAAGCGAGAGTGAATGCTAAGTATAACTTCTTCCGCGCGGAGGGACTCCACGCACTATTTTTTTTTATCTAGCTATAATGTATGTAGGTACTATAAGCTTTGCTTAGTTTAGGACTAGAAGGTGTTGTATGGAATGTGCATGAATATTTATTTATTTATTAATTAAATAATGGAACAAGCCGATGGCCCACCTGATGTTAAGTGGTATCCTCTGCCTATATCAATGCATTAACTCATAAAGTCCATTGATCTGTGGGGATAGTATTATACAGTTCTTCTTTGTGTGAACAATCTTCAGAGGAATGACATAAAATAAATTTCATCCAATAGACTAGCTTATTGACTAAACTACATGTAACAAAAATATGTAGCATTGTACAACATTCATATCTAATCGTTACGAATAAAATGGTCAAAAGTCAATCGTACCCTGTGAGATCCCGATTGCAATATTTAGAGATATTACTTGACCATCTCATTTTAGGCGTAAAAATATTCTTTTTCCATATTCGTACAAAAGCTAGACCCACTAGCATATTATGTATTTAAGATTCTTTATGTATATTTGGGTACGCGATATTTTCAAATTGACTTTTAGCTAGACCAAACGCTTAATATAAAAAACTGATTGAGGTGTTGTTTGCTTATAATATTTTCTATAAGAACCTTAACGAACCCTAAAAACAAAAACTTCCAACAACCTACATTCATTTGTTTCGGAAAAAAACTTCCTGCACCAATTTATTCGAATGACGTTGTCAAAGTTTGAAAAAAGTGTCGCGACAACTTTTGGTCTTAATTTTTTTCGTCTAGCCCCCTTTCGCAACGCGCAGTAAGGAACTTCGTTCCAACAATTATACAAATAATATTAATTTATCTGTGCGTTTTTTTATTTAAGTCTTTTGTACTGAAATGCCGCATTAGTAGATAATTTACTGAGTTTTGTAATAGGTACATAAGTAAATCATATTTAATATTAAACTTCTACTCATATTGATAAAAAGATAGAGAAAGTACTATCACAAAATGTTAAAGAAATTAGTAATGTCATACAGATTAATCCATTTTGCTACGCCGTAGCACCTGCTACGAGATTCAGCGTCAATAACCACCACATGTTTGTTCGGTAATTCTTGCAGAAAAAACTGTAAACATTTCTTACTTGGACGGCTGAGGTACGATGGTGTCATAGTTGAAGTTCTTCAGAAGTTTCCCCACCGCTTCATTGATCTCCAGTTTTGGTTTCGGAGATCGGGGACGGTTTTGTTCCCAATTCATATTTATTTTGAAACTACACAAACTTTCCAGAGAGTTCTTGTAACTTTTTTTAATGAAACCTTTTTAAAGTCGAACAGTGAGCGCGTGCGGTCGACTCGCGCGCATAGACTATAAAGAGTTCCTTATGCTCAGCGCATTACTATAAAAACGTTCGACAGAAGGGGCGCTCGCGCTCCGCTGATACGACTCGAATTTGTTTACATTACTGCTACTTATTTTATTTTAATCGATTACTATGATGTATGTATGTAATTTAGGGTTTACATGGTTTTTTTTAATTAACTTTAACAAAAGTTGTTTTAGTATAACCCGTTAGTTTACTTGACTTTAACATCTGAAATTATCCTGTAACTAAAAAAATACATAAGAACTAGCCCACGTAGTTTGGTAGAGTGTTAGTAAAGCAGCTTTAGACTGGATTGAAACAGCATGTAGGTATAGGTAGGTCATTAAATAGACTACATTTTCAATCAGGCCGCTTCATTTCACCAAGAAGCAGATAGATAGTTCCTAGTGGCTCGATAGATAGAGCTAATTCAATGGGTTGTGACAAAAGATGTTCAAGCACAAGTTCATGAATCGAAACCAAAGTAGGTGTTACATACATACTTCATGCATGGTTTTTTTTACAAATAAGGATGGTTTAGTTTTTTATTTTCAAAAACATCGAGTTGTGCTGAAAATAAGTAAAAGAATAAAACGGAAAATGTATTTGTATCAAGGAATTAGTATTTGTATTGCATTGTGTTTGACTTTGATTGACAGCACTGTTGAAACCCCTCCTTTCATCTAGCGTCATGTAGTTTAAACGGCTTATTCCCATCGAGCCCAACGGCCGGCCCACTGGTGGGCCGGATGGGAAAAAAAGTGGACTTAGAATCAAATCATAAACAAAAAGCATAGCTATTCTTGCAAAACGTGGCCGCGAAAAGCCCTCATTGTTATTTATCCGTTATAACGGATAGACTACACGGACGATCGAGTAGCTTTAACTTGGATATATGTCCATTAATTTGTATAAAAAGATTAGGTACTTAATGTAACTTTCAGAAGATGATGCTTTGCATCGATTTATCTCGTTGGTATGTATAAAGTCATGGTTCTTCCACATGATACAAAACTGAATTGTAATGTAAACATAATTCAAAGGCTGCAACTTTCCTAATTTTCCTGGCAGGGTGAGAGTGGGCGGTGCGCATGCGACACGGCACCGCCTTTGGCTCGCTATTGGCGCGCGCGACCGGCCGCTCTGACGTCAGTGCGCCCGCGCTTATCTATCTGCCACTGGAGTCCACCCGTGACATCGAGATGTACAAACATTCTACTGAATAGATATAGCATAGCACCATCGTATGTTGCGTTGGTCCAAATTAATCATGCCCGGTATCGGTGGCTCTACCAACTCTACATTCTTGTAAGATACAGGCTGGTACAAAAATCTTAACTTTAATTTACTTTTGTAAAAATCATAGACAGAGGTGGTACTGTGGAATTTTCAAATTGCATATTCCGTGCAGCACACTATTTCATCTAGCACAAAAATAGAACACAAAAATATATATAGGATTCTAGAGTCGTTCAGCATACATCATTGGGTCATTGAAAATTGACAGAGAAATGCAACTCCAGTGTATATTGTTTCAGATTGATCTTCCTACTTGAAGTTTTCCATGAGGTTCTTGAAATAGAGCTGAGCGTTTATGCTCTTATTTTTATTATATCTATTTGATCTATCTTCTCAATATTGGAGTGTAATAGTGCGTGCGGAGTGTACGAGTTCATAAGTATCTCTGGTGTGGCTGTGGCCTGTCCTCCTATACCTATCATGATATGGGCGTGCGTTTGATTGCTAACCCAGTAGCAGGAAAAGAGATGTTACTTCACCATCGCCAGTATAAAAACTACTGATTGGACATTCTATGTTACAGATAGTTCAAAACTTGCTGCATCATGCTCTACGCATTGTAGAGAACAGCCATTGCGAACAGCTACATCTCCGTTCGTTAGTTATTATGATCGACAGTCCTAAGAGTCCTAACTCGTACAATTAGCTGCTTTTTATTAAACCTTCCACTTCGTCACAATTAGCGCGATCTAATTCTGTGCTCGCCCGCAACGTGAACGCTAATTAACTTGTCAAGGTATGCGCCAGCGCACTATTTCTTGAGGTAAAATCTAAGATGTAAGTACTCTAGTAGGTACTCATGCCATACAGCTACGCTACCTATTTCAGTGTCAAGAATTTACCTACACGCTCCTATTTATATTTACAGAGCCCAACTCCTCAGGGATCTAATTTTTGGTGCGCAAAAGTGGAATGCTTCGTCTAAAAAAGTAAATTCGTATGAGTTAGTAGCCAACCTACCTACTCGTAGGTTGGTTCGCTACTAATTACTAATACTAGTAGGTAGGTGTAGGTATAGAGAAGATACGATGCAAAACAGACATAGACGATTTTTTTATTTACGGAACTCTATCGAAAATGATCGCGGTTAGGTATTAGAATAAATCATAGCTTTTAGGGCATAAGTAAGGGAGGCCCTTACCTAAGCCACAGATCATACTAAAATACTAAACCCTAAGCCTTAGAAGCTATGATAGCAAGTATAAAACAAGAATACTCTTGTGATAGCGATCTTGGGTGTCGTCAGGATCATGGAGTTAAAAATGAATGGAAGGAAGCTAACACAAATCACTATAATCTATTAGACATGACAGTGGCTTATTCATTGGAGCCACTGTCATGTCTAATAGATTGTCATGTCTTATTGACACTGACAGTACAAATTTGACACTGACGTTATCATCATATTCCGTTTCGTTCATGAACCTAGGTTTCGTTCGCCATTGTTTTGTTGTTGTTTGTTTTGTTGGTTAGAATTTGATGGATTGTATTGTGTGCGTTGGGTATATTCCAATTTTTAATAAATGTATGTACTGACTAATTCATATAATTCGTCAGTGTTATTTAAACAAATAACTCAAAGAGCTAGAAATACATGTCGTAAAACTCGTAAAGAAAGTATCACTAAATCATGAAAATAGCGGTAGAAGGATGCGCCCATGGCGAGCTTGAAAAAATATACGACTGTATTGAGACTATTCAAGCACGAGAAGGCTATAAAATTGACTTACTGATATGTTGCGGAGACTTCCAATCGGTCCGTAATCGCTCTGACCTCTGTGCTATGGCAGTGCCTGAAAAATACCAAAACATGTGTACTTTTTACAAGTAAGTAAAATTCACACTTTAGCTCCATTTACTATCAATAATAGGATTACAAACATACCTACTATTCATATAAATGTGCTATGAATAAGACATGATTTCTATGATATACAGATATTACAGCGGTGAGAAAAAAGCGCCAATCCTTACTATATTTATTGGAGGTAATCATGAAGCATCAAATTACTTACAAGAGCTTCCATATGGTGGGTGGGTAGCACCTAACATTTATTACCTTGGAAGAGCTGGTGTAGTACAGTTTGGTGATTTACGGATTGGAGGTAGGTCCTTCACCAAACCAATAACCAATTGTGTAATTCACTCACCTATTGAAAGGCTTTCTATTGTATTTCAAAGCTGGCAGTAAAAATTAGAGGAATATATTCCGAATCTGTATTGTTAAAGATTGGTTTCTGTTTCAGGTATATCTGGAATATACAAAGGGCATGATTATTTACATGGTATGTGGGAATGCATTCCTTACACACAGAGTTCTCTGCGCTCAGTTTATCACATACGATCCCTTGATGTCTTCAGGTTACGCCAGTTGAAAGATAAGGTGCATGTGATGCTCTCTCATGACTGGCCTAATGGCATCACAGATTATGGTGATAAAGAAATGCTTATGAAGAGGAAGCCATTCTTTAGGTATAATGTATTCTGTATTTAGAAATGTATACACATTAAACATGATAGATTGATTGCCATACTTGGCCCATATTCGCATTTTCTGCTCAAGCAGTGATCCGGACCTAAGCACAGATTATTGTATGAAAATCTCTACTCAAATCTATGCTTCATTTTTGTATTTCTGTTCCAGAGAAGACATTGAGTCAAATCGACTAGGGAGTCCACCTGCACTAACTCTGCTTAAAGAGTTGCAGCCAGATTATTGGTTCTCTGCTCATTTGCACTGCCAATTTGTTGCTATTGTAGAACATGAAGGTGGAAAAGAGACAAAGTTTCTTGCTCTTGACAAATGTTTGCCTCGGCGGAGACATTTACAAATCGTAGATGTACCATCAGAGTATGATGGTGATAAAATATTGAAGTATGACATTGAATGGTTAGCTGTACTGAAAAGTACCAACCATCTGTTATCAGTCAAGAATATGGATTGCCATATGCCAGGCATTGGAGGAGATGGAAGGTTAGTGTCTATTAGCTAGTGTTTATGGAATCCACATCTGGTTACTAAAAATAAAAAAAAACTAAAAGTAAAAATAAATTTGTTTTAGATATGACTTCAAACCAACAGAGGATGAAAAAAAAGAAATACTTAGTATAATGAAAGATATAACTATAAAGGACAGCAGTTTTGTGAGGACTGCCCGTGTTTTCAATCACCAAGATCCGAAAATTACACCAGCTAACCCCATTTTAAACCCACAAACAGCAAAGTTATGTGAAATGTTGGGTATTGATGACCCAGTGCAGGTAGTAGTTGCTAGAGCTGGCCGTAGTATGAGGGAACCAGAAAAAATAGACCCACTTGTGGCTGAGCCACTGGTAAAAGAAACAGCTCTATTAAAGGCCTCGCCTGCAACTCCTATCTTACAATGTTCTAAATTGTTACTACCTGAACCAGTAACACCTAGTGTAGATGAAATTGAACTAGAATCTGAAAGTGTTGTTTCCGTCGATGATTCTTCTGTGCCAGACAATTTGGACTCAACTGAAGAATGTGCAACTCCAGTTTCTAAAAAGACTTTTAAAAGGCGTAACATGTCGATCTACAATACACCTGATATTGATGAAAGTGCGGGTTCTGCATTGTTAGACTCTGAAGGAAGTCCTTGTAAATTATCTTGTAGGCTTGATCAATAATTTTTAGTATTTTTTATGGAATGTAGTCATAATGATTTACAAATAATAATAAAATATTATACCTAATAATTATTGAATGTGGATCCTATATTTGGCAATAAATCAGTGCAATTTCATATTTTCTTTTTATTATAAAAATTGAGTAGATACTTAAAATTATGTAGATCTATAACTATTTACAGTGGCTCTGTAAATGCTCTTTGAGTTGTGGCATGTTCTTAGGTTTATAACGGCATTGGTTACACTGCAGTTCTGTAGACATAAGCTGCTTATGCATTTCACTTGTGATTTTTTGTATTGATCCATTTTCTTTTAGCTCTCTCAAAATATCTGAAAGAATAAGTCGGTGTGTTGTAACCTTCGATTTTTAACACTTTACATATAATCTACACGTTAGAAAAAATCATAGCAATTACCTAGTAAAACGTACCTAGTTTGAATCTCCCGCTAAAATATTTCAAATTTTCCTTTCATCGAGATGAAAGGAAAATTTGAAATATGCCTGCTAGGGCGATTTGGCACCGGTGCGATACTTCGTTATTATTGGCATTATTTTTACTTCAACTATTACTAAATTTCACATAATATTTCTCATAAACAAAATAATAAAAAAACATTCGTTCGATACCGATTCGTTGGTAGAGAGTTGAGTTACCGAGACGGCAACCCCGATACAAAGAAAAATAAAAAAGAAACACTCTATGATCCATGCAAAACGGAATCGAGAATAAAAAAAAACCGAGCCTCTTGTCTGTGGCAGAGGAGATTTTGAAAATCGTTGAGTCACCTCGAACCAACGAATTTTGATTTTATTTCGGTAATTAAGCCACATTTATACTCGAAAAAGAATACCGAAGTTGTTTCTACGACACATTTACATGAGATACGAGTTTCCAATCGGTTTGCAGTGCGAATAAGCAAAACACAAGGTCGCTGAACGCGAAATATTCATACGTTTTGACCCACCAAACTTCAGGTAATTTTATATCGATTTCTACTGTGATCCTGGACAAATCCGATAGCGTTATGACTACTCAAAGTTGACCCATGCATTCGTATCCATTTACTTCAGGTCGTACCGGCGAAAACGCGATTTGCGAAGTCAAGATTGGACCGGAACGTTCGTAACCTTCTTCAAGCATTTCCATACAAAATACAACCAGCGTATCCCACCATACCAGCCTCAAGGTAGATATCTTTAAATAACGGTAAAAACCTGCCAAAATTTCACATAAAACTACCTACTGTACCTTGATGAAGAAATTTCCCTACTCAGTAACTAATTTATTTTATTTATAATCTTCAGCGAGGCTGTCAAGTGGCGATCAGACTTCCTGAACCACACCACAAAACGCTCTCGTCGAACGAGCCTAGCAGCTGGTCGATACCATACCTAAAGATCCGAGCACGTTCACTTCGCATACCCAAAACAAAACGACTAGTCCATAGTAGCTCAGGTTAGTTAGAATAGGAAGAAAGGCAGCTAAAACCCGTTCTTCACCACTACTCACCTACCGGATCAAGAGTTTCCCCTATCCCTAACTACTACTAACTCGAGTATCATATTGTAAAAATATCAAAGTTTCCGCCGAGTCAGACGTCAGATGTGCACCATTCAACTATAGCATCTATTTAGTATACTTTTAGACAATTTCTACCTAATTTACTTAATTTTAAGTACTTTAAAGCATAGCATTTACACCTAATTGTTACCATGTACTTGGAATAAATAAATTCTTGTAATTTTGAGTATTTTAAACTTATTTTCTTCTTTGCCTGAGTTTTCCCCTACGGCAGGAAGGAAAAACTTACAGTGTAAATAGTCCATAGGTAGATAAGACTGACCATCTGTTTAATGCAGAAAAGGGAGTACATACCATCATAGGGTTGAAAGAACTCTGTAGTGAAACTATTCCAATGTATTTTTGTCTTTAGACAGGGTGATAACATGTCAGTACTGATGATATGCATGTGGAGCCTTTGCATGCTAGGCACTGCATGGAATCCTGCCCTGAGCTTATAACTCTCCTCTTTTTGTATTTCTTTAAAGATATTACCAAATTCTTCTAGAAGGCTCACATGAGAACGATTTAATTTATTGATGCTGCTGATCTCTTCATAGGGTAATACCAAGTAGTGAACTTTTGCTTTAGGGTACTTGTCACGAATCACAACAATCATTTTTGTAGATTTTATGATAGAATCTGGGTCCTTCATAGACTCGAGTAAACCAAGAGACCAGTGTTTTGGTTTTTTTGGGTTAATTGATTGCTGTGTAGATTGCTGCACAGATTCAGATGGATGTAACCGTTTGTTCTGGCTATAATTTATATCGGACATGGCTAAACGCTTCAAGACAACTTTTTTAAACAGCTCGCAAGTTGCTTGAAGCCGGACAATTTCTTTGTGTCTCTCTTTTTCGATATTTTCTAAAAACTTTACGGAACTTTTTTGCTTTTGTATGGCTGGCCGGGCCATGGCCGGGCTGACATTGACAGTGACTTATTGTGACACTGACGTTTACTTCACTTATGAATTTGACAGTGATTGGCTAGGTTCACAGGGCTTGAAAACAGATTCAATTAAAAAAAACGGATGTGATGGGTTATCCGGATGCAAATTACCTGCGCCATTTTTACTTACGTTCTTCAACTTACGGTAAGTTAGATAATAAATAATAGGCCTTTACATCTATTGAAGATGATTTATACAGCGTCAGGTGGCAACCTATGCCTACACTTGTCCTAACGGTATACTGTAGTGTCTGGGACAACGTTTAGATGGAGTAGGCTTGCCCAGCACCTATACCATCCTCAGCCTAGTCAGCTATATCCACAGAAAGACAAGGTCAATACGTGCGGAGCTGACTAAGCCGCGGGTTTCCTCACGATGTGTTCCTTCACCGTAAAGCTCGTGCGCATATAAATTTTCCGAACAAAAAATCCATTGATGCACGGCCGGGATTTGAACCCACGACCTTCGGATCGAAACTTAGATATAGTAGGTCAAAAACAACACGTAACCGAAGTAAACAAACAGCCTTGGTTTTTAATAAAATTTATTTTCTTATCGATAATCCAGGTATACCAAGGTACCTACCTACTTTTAACCTTAACCTTAATACTAATAATAAATTCGTACATACCTAAGCTCCTTAGCTATTTATTTATTATTAGTAGTAAAGCTTTCACTAAAACATACCTACCTAGGTAGCTTTACTAGCTACGTAGAGTACCTACATACTACATTACTGTCCCGACCTAGGCCGAAAATTATGATGAAGAATAAGAACATTTAGGTGTATAAATGCAAACAAAACATTTTAATTTTAATACTTTAGTCACAGTCATGACTGAAAAAGTTTCAGGATTCAACAAGGAATTTTTCAGTCATAAGTTTCTTAATTTTAAATTCATAACTTACCTATCAATCTTTTAAATTCACCTAGGGTTTTCGAGGTAACCTAAAGAACTTTCAAATACCTACCTACCAAAATACAGTAGGTACCAACCTATAGAGAAACACAGGTACCTGCTTCATGTACCTACTGTAGGAGATATAAACTGAAAAACTAGTATATGTAAGAACTTTATAGCAATCCTGCTATCTACCTAAGAGCGAAATAGAAATCATTGCACTGTAGGGCGGCCTGTGTAACCAGAGTCAGGCAGCGAATGATGCGCTAACTCCCGTAAGATCTGCTCGAAGCCCTTCCCACCAGGGGCTTGTAGGCTGTTGTTCTTCAGCAATGTGGAGTTTAACTTCGTGGCTAGGTAGCACATCTGAAATAGAAAAACAAAACTCTATTATTTACAACATTGTAAGAAGGCTCAAAAGGCAAAAACCTATTTGAGCTAGTGTAATGTGAACTAAACAGTGATAAATGTAGTGTGAGTGCAAACTAGTGCCACCTAATAAGAACACAACAACAAAGTGTCTTCGCCGAGACAATAAGAAAAGTGCCAATGAACACATTCTTAGATTTGTTTATGCTAAAAGTTTATGTCAATGTAAAATTACTAATTAGCCAGCGCTGTGGCAAAATCGTTATATAATTAGGGTTTAAGTATTATCTATTAGTACAGAAAAAAAGGATCATGTAGAGTATTGTAGAGTCAGTAGAATAGGGATACTATCATACTTGCCATCCGGCTTTCTATTTATTCACTTTTGGAAGATATGCAGGGGTCTATTTCTTTGAGGATAGCAGTCTCTTATATGTGGCACCTTCTTCGAACGAGAAACATAAAAGCTTCTAACGGTCTTGAATAGTTAGTCCTATTTTATCACTTTTATTTCTACGGATTCCTGATCTTTGACACGGTGATCCATATCCGTGTCATAGAAGAAAGGTCTAATTTGTCCATGATACGGTGATATTATTGCTTTAATTGTATAACTAGCTGATACCCGCGACATCTTACGCGTGCGAAACTTTTCACCAAAATATCTGTCAACCGGCATACGATGAACCTCGTGCCAAAGGCGGCTTTTGGTTTAGAGAGGTCAAGCTGTATCTCCACGTCAAAGTCTTTGTTTTCAATAAAATATAGCCTATGTTTCAATCCGGAAAAAGGGCTCCCGAATGGTATAAGTTTCATTTAAATTGGTCCAGTAGTTTATGCGTGATCCGCGAACAAACAAACAGACAAACTCGATTTTCGGAATCAGAATCGTTTATTTAGTAGATCTGCATATTTAGTTTAACCATAATCTTTAATTTAACTTTTTGGCTTTTTTACAGTTTTTATAATAGTATAGAAATAGAAATAACTAAGTCTATGTAGGTACTAATCTCAATGTAACATGTAACTTACAAGTAAAGCAGACATAAACAGCAACGCCCCGAGAGCCACAGCGACCATCATAGACGTCGCACACGTGGCTTCCAATGGCGTCCTGTGGAACAATTCCCCCGGCATCACCACTGTGTATTCCAGGTTCTCTTTAAACCTCGTGAATGGCGTGGAAGAATTATCTGCTGCTAAAGCTGCTGTGGTTGAGTTGCTGGCTTCGGGCAATGACCTTCTTCGGCGACCGTGACCTGTATAATCGTTTGTTCATTAACCCAGTTAGATATGCATGTCCGTTTCGCACATGAAAACTATCAGAGCGTATTTTCTGTGCTCTTCTTCTTAGAGTTTGTGCTGTGGGTCGTGTTCGTTTATGAATAACTAAAATCTGTTCTCGAGCTCAGATTATTAACGTCTAATATTTGCGTGTATTTTGGAGGAGGATGGTTTGAAATCACATCATTTGACATTTTCAAGAGTTTGTTTACCTGAAGGTTCAAACAGATCCAAGCAGTAATCAGGCTGACAGTCAGCGGCGTCCATGCATGCCTTGATCTGCGAGTGGATCCACAGCGTGGATCGCTCCTTCATGGACGCCAGTAGAAATGCCTCAAAGTCGAGAAATACTTCGTTGTGTCGCTCCCGGTAGCGAGCTGGCTGGTGGGGGATTATAGAGGCGAAGTCTCGATTGCGGCATCTGAGGGAAAATTTAGTGATTTACCTAAGCACCTCATCTATTCCATCTTATTTGTTCTTTCTTTGCTCTGCATATTTCAATGGATACAGAAATGATATGATATCACATTCTTGATGGTGGTTTCTGGAAAAGTGGATCCAGAAATTCCTAATGCTAACACCGTACCTACTACGAAAGTGACCACTGATTTCGGGAATATACCTAGGTACCACCTGCTTTTGTATTTTATAGTACCAACTTACAGATTTTTTTCTGTGATAGTTGATAATTAGTTTTTCAAACCGTATACTAGTGAAATAAATAAATAACACATATTTTTATGTGGAATGCAAAAAGAACTACCATAACGGCATCTAAAAATCGGCTAAACTTGTATCGGTTCTAGATATATCAGTTTGCCAAATCCAAAACGGTCGAATCGTGAGGACTCCAATTAGTTTCACGGTTTATACTTACACAGATCGATAATTCGCCTAGAATGGCGTTGGTTTCCAACACGTACCTGCCTACTTAAACGGGCCAATGGAACACATCGCTAAATCTAGCGATGTTTTATTTCGGTGAGTTAGTACGATATAGGTGTTCGGTGGTTAGTACTTAGGTTTCCATTACGGAGCGCAGTAAGCTGTAAGTTCTGTTTACTATCCGGTATAGGTGGGTAATCGTTTGATTTTCATGATCTTCCGGTAAGAAGCTATTGACCCTGACGATTCACCCTATCATAAGGTGCTGTCGGCTATTTATTAGTATTGGGTGGGTCGTCCAGCAATGAACCAGGTAAAATTCAAACGTCCATATCTTTTACATTTTTTGACTTACGGACCTAAAATTTCGCGTGAAGTAAGGCGATTAATCTGAGATATAATTACCTATTTATTTATGCACGCATTTACAAAATAAAGATTGAACAGTTCAGCATACCTACTACTTATAGATCGCTTCAATCTACAAGCAACCAAAAGGTAATAAATAATACCTACATACAACCGTCTAACATTTACAGACACGCTTTCGTTGGTACCTTTTCTATTGAATGAGGTAAATGACTTATCGACAAGATTGAATGCTTCAATTACTCATACCTGACCGAGCAACACCCTGCGTGCAATTTCAAAATTGGCTCTAAACATCGTTGAATTTACGCGCTACGCCTTGGCGATTACGACCGCCGCAAAATTGCAGTTTTTGATAAATTATCTGAATTGTTGGGTTTTTTTTTCATCCATCCATTTTTTGCGATTAATGTTGGATTCTGAAACTTTTATTTGGTCGACTTACCCATCTTTGACGAGTAGCACAGCTCCAGGTGCATGAGGTCGGTCTGGATCAGGAGACACAGCAACTTCAAGTAGCTTGATGTGTCGCCACGCGGAATCAGGGTTGATTCTGGCGCGAAGCTGCAGCTTTGTACCAATCGGGACCGCCTAAAAATAAATACTCAGGTAATAACCACACTGAAGGCTATTAAAATACCGCTCAGTTTTAAAATCCATTAAAAAACCCCGTTAATTTTGATTAGAGACAAAAAGGCTTAGAAAAAAGTATTAAAACTTGTGAACGTACAGCAGTTACCTGATCCACAGGCAAGTCGATGGAGTGGTTAGAGTGCCTAGAAACTGGCGGTGCCTCCTTATAGAGGGCCACTTCATATTCCAACCGGCCAGGGGTTTCTTCTACCACGCCTGAAACGCGCGCTCCATGCGGGCTGGAAATAATTCAAAAAATTGTCCCGTTTCAGGATCGCAAGGCGGGACCAGGTGCTCTCAGTATATCCCTAATTTGTATCAAGTTAGTAGAAATTAGCACAGAAACCTAATCTTTTTACACCTTGCTTATGGAAACTGGGGCTCGAGTGAAATTTTACGCAAAGTGAAAAAAAACAAACGTCGAAGAACTTGATTCTACTGGCACAGTATTCTCATCATTGACTGTAGGAAATCAGAGCAATCATCAACAAGAACACAATGTTCTCATAAAAATGAAGAATTGCTCGTTCTGAGTAAACTGATAGACTTTTTACTATTTTTGTAACCCGAAGGTGTATTACATTCATCGCCAAGAATAATATAAGTGAAATCTTGATTTAGGGCATGTACCTAATGTAGGTACCTATTATCCGTACGTGTCGTAATTATACGTAGGTACATATTTCCCTAAAAGAAGAACCCTCCATTTTTTTATCCAGATACCTAATAAATAAAATGTATTTTAGTCAAGTACTCACAAACTCCCAGCGAACCCTGCGGCCTTGTTTTCGATGATGGTCGGCTCCGGAGGCTTGCACATGATGATGAGTTCTTGGTCCGACTGCATCACTACTCCGGGAAACTGAGGAAACCAGACTCGGACGTGGACGAACCCCTGTTTGAAGAATACGTTCGAAGTTTAAAAAAAACTTTTCAGTAGCGCGTATGGACTTCTGACTTCTATTGGGTTTTTATGAGAAAAACTGGCCCTTCTACTTGTATTGTAAGTCACGGTAGGTAGGCGCTTTTCATTAGGCTGGCCGGAGGTATTGTTCATCATAATCTACAGCCCGACTTCGCCCACTGCTGGGTGGCTTGTCTGTCTGTCTGTTTCACTCTAGATTGTGACCCAATCTCTTACAGGTCCGCGTTATTTTCCACATCGTCTGCCCAGCTCTCATCTTGCTATGGTTTAATCATAGTACTAGACCTAATGTATTTTGTGCTATTATTCATAGCGTAGTGAATCCGTAGTAACCGTTCAGACATCAGTCAGTCTGAGTTTGTATCTAGGGTAATTGGTTTTATATCAATTTTGCGATTTTGGTGCTGGGTCATACGCTGTGTTCGTCATAGAGTAATCCTCCAATAGCTACGTAAATTTGACGGTGTACTACTGTCTACCGATTTGAAATTCTAATAGAAAAGACATAAACGCGCTCGCATTTCTTTAGTGATTCACTCCGAAGTCAGGCATTTCCGAAAGTGAAATGTTCCTTTCCTAATAATTTACGTTTATTAGGTAAGATTATGTGTAAGCTAGGTATGCATGAGGTATGTTGGATGATGTTCTGCAAAACGGACGATGTTAGAGCGTCCGTTCTAGAGTCTAGAAGAATCCCGTAGCAAATCTGAATACAGTAGGATGTGAACTGCGGCTTATTGTATTCAAACACCAATGTTCCCGTATAGAGTAGAAGTTCTATTTACCTCAATAACATACCGGCCTCGGCACAGAATAGTAAGTACGTACAGTATAGGCCAGTACCGGCGCACACACTTCACTGTTAGTAACGGAATGCGTTATTATTTCCCGATGACACATCATACCTTCGTTATGATTATAAGAGATGAAATGACAATTCTTTTGTGTCGAAAACAACAAATTGTACTTACTATGTATCTAAGTAGTTAGAGACGCTACAGCAGGTACGCTATTTTTATGAGTGGACGGATCTATCAATCTCGCACCTTGATAAGTGCTGTTATTTTCATTATATTTGTTATTTTTAATATCTACACATAAAGAGAAGACTCCCTACCTGTTTTTTTAGTGTTATAATGACCTACACCTACACAAAAGTATTTTTTGTCTTTATGAGAGTTACATCGTGACCTCTTTGCTGATAAATGTACTGGTACTGTTGCAGACCGAACCTAGTTTATCGTTTTAACTTTAGAAAATGTTTACTTATGCAAAATATCTGAACGATATGGCACACTAATTACCGAAGTGATGAGTGAACAGTAAAATCACTTTTGATCGAATTACCTTAAACGCGAGATGCCAATGAGGACAATGAGGAATACCTAAACATGAGATTTGTCTAAAAAGCTGTTTACCCCAAACGAAGTATGCCTAAAATGTGAAATTGACAAAGAAGCAGTTTGTCTAAAGTGGATGCCTACAAAAAAATGTGCCTATGTGGTTAAATGCCTACAAAGGTGAGTGTCTAACTGGTTAAAAGCCTACACAAAATGCGACTAACTTAATTTTCAACAGAACTGTTTTGAACTGTTTTCCGCGATCTTTTCAGTGTACTCTATTATTTTTTGACATTTTAACTTACATTCCGTTTCAGCACTCCACACCTCGTGAAGTCTGTTATCCTAAGCCTGTAGAGGAGTCCAGTGGGATCCTCCGCTTCAGGCCTGATTTGACAGATGGGATCTGCCACCGGGTCTGTCGCCCGGTCATCTGCGAAGAGCGGTGCCCCTCGGAAACCTTCGGGCTTTCTGAGGAGTGCACTTACGGAGTCTCGGAGACCCGAGCCCGTGCTTGAGAAGGTGCATTGAATGTCCGTTACTGGAATTAGAAAGGTTAGTTCAGACTGATGGTTTATCTAGATTTTAGGAGATAGATATCACTGTGTTTTTATCGTCCTCATGATTATGATTACTAACAGACGTTTCCCAGATCCGAAAGAAAATTTAGTACGTTCCTAGGTATACCTTTGACTTCTATGCCTACATCATACTAACTTCGCCAGAGCCTAGTCATACCAACTTATAAGGAACAATCTTTCTCACTAAATTATCTCTAAGTTAGACGTTTTGCAGTTTTCCACTTATTAAAGTCGACAGATATGGAGTAAATAGCTTGCATGAGTAATTTCTGCGAGCTCTAGAAATTATAGTAATGTATTTGGCTTTACGTCTTTCCATAGAAAACCCTCAACCTAGATTTACTAGGCTTTCCGTCGACGCTAGATTAGAATAGATTGTACAGTTTGTACAGCAAATGCATTGAATCAACACCACAATGTATGCTTACCATCATAGTCCTGCGCAAGTACCGTTCCGACCTGCAACAATGAAAATACATACATTGAATACATTGAAGGAAGGATGCACAGCCAAGCAAAGCAATTAAACGATAGCTGAATTAATTCTATGTGATCATTGTTCGGTACCCATTTAAAACAGAATCTGCGTAGGCTTATCGTAAGATCTTAGCAACTGCGGAAAATCAGACTATTATCTACCTTCTTATCTAAAGTGTAGGCTCGTACTTACAGAGGTTTTACTCAACTGATTAAATCTACGTCACTACAACGACGTTACTACCGGTATTTTTTTCAAATCTTTAGGTAAGTAATATGAGTATGTTTGCAACTGTGTGTGTAAGTTTCATTATAATAAAGTGTTTATTTAAAGGTACCAGTTATTATTATGAGTCAAGCCGCATTAACCCCCATTCAACCAAAAATACAGCCATCTCTTCCTCATCTGCGGTGCCAATTAGTCACAAAAAATAGTTCAAATATGTAATAGCTAAGCAAACTGTCTACCACCGGAAGACTGCGTTTGCGTCAGACCTTATGTATTTATACTACGTGTAGGTTAGCTGTCCTAGGTCATGGCAATATTAAATAAACCCTGAAATAAACAACACTGACACTGTACTAGACCTTTTGAAACGCGTAGAAACTATGACGATTACTTGGATTATTGTTTTGGGAAAGCCTTCTTCATGGACTATTAGGATACCCTATTCCTACTTGTTTCTATCGATATAAAGGTTATTATAATTTGAACAGGGATTCAGTGTCAAAGACATCTTCCCAGACAAGAGAGTCCCCTCGTCTGATAATATTTCACAGAAACGCGGGCAATTTATACTAAAAACTGCTGCACGTTTGTTTGAGTTTGATAAAATTTATGAATGCCTGGTAGATTGCATTAATTTACAGAAGCTGTTGTAAAAACTGGCCTTGTTTAATGTAAATAAGTAATATAAAGTAGATTTTAAGGTATGGATTTAATTGACAAATAAAATAGTCACGTAGAACAAATTCACGAGAACAATACTAGATAGAAGACTTTTTCAAACATATTTCTAACTACCTAAGTATAGAGTTTAATTTACATTTACATTATCAAAATTGTTATATAATTGAGCAACTAAATGATTTTCTATTTAGACCTAGAAGATGTACTTAGAATATTGTGGAGCACACTCTAGTTATTTCGTTATAGGTAATCATAGTTTTTCTGCCAATCTCAGTAATGCCTAATAGCATTGCTCTCAATTCATAATCACAATATCAAGTTAATGCATATTTTGCGATTATGGCTGACCACAATGAATGGTTTCTGTTCTAGTAGGTAGGTATAATTTCAACAAAACATAGTCGATTGTAGATACCGTCTCTTTTTAATGTTCTACGTGTCTATCCAAAACAGATTAGGGCTGATCACGCGGCTTGATCTACTTTCAGTTCGCAATTCTTTTCGGAGGGTTTTCTTTAGCAATAAAACTCCATATTACGGAAAGATTGACCCAAAATGTATGATGACCGTCATAAAAATATAACCAACGATTACTTAAAATGAAAGTTTATATGTGACAAGCACGTATTTATACATAAGTACCTGTAGATTTGTGGTCTATGGAGTGTGTTTGTGGTTTTGTGACCACCACATGATTCTCGCGGACGTGAGCCTGCTTAAATGCTGTTGAAAGTAAGTCGAATTTATGCAGGTTACAGGTTACTGTGACAATTTAAGGCTTTCATCTTTTTATAATTTACTTACCTACTTTACGGTAAGTACTTTGTAAATTTACTGATTAGTGCATGCCACTAGAGATCTTGACGAATGCTCTAGAGTCGGACTGATTTTGAGTTATTTTCTTCCTCAATATTTGATAGAACTAATTACTAATATAGTATGTAAATAATGTGTAAATTTTATATTTGCATAGAAAACAATAGGCGCAATAGAAAACAATAGTAGTTTATACTTAGCGGGTGTATCTTTTTATTATCGAGTGAAATCGGAATACGGTATTGTGCTATTATTTGTGCCTTAGGCCTGTGCTTAGGCTCTACATCTGCTAAGTCGTGGCAAAAGCATACACCTTAGGCCTGTATGCTTTGACGGATTCAAGCATAGATATTTGTGTATGAAAATCTCTGCTTGAGTATCGATTTCTTTATCAGTAAACGAGCCCTTACCGTGAAACGAAATAGGTAATAGGTACTTGTCGGAAATCAAAAACTTCGGATGTCTTTCGTGAAATCTCCAATGTTTTAAATCTCCAATGTTTTAATTAATAAGTTAAAACCAGACGCTATAGTAGGTGCCAAATAACACCGCAATACAGGTAATTCACCGACCTTCACCTCGATGTCGCAAAATTCAATTTATGTATGGTAAACAAACAGTACTACGAGATTCGAGCGATTACTGTCTTAGTGACCGGTTTGTATGGAAAGCGACAGAATTAGCCATTCATAAATTGAATTTTGCGACATTTTGGTGAAGGTGGGTGAATGACCTGTATTGCGGTGTTATTTGGCACCTACTATAGTAACTATTGTTTATTTCAGTTTTAAATGATTTGGCTAACGCTGAAGTTAAAATGATATCCAAAGTTTTTAAACTTGTGGTAAGGGTGCTGGTCTGAGTTGAGACTAGAGTATGACCAAACCACAGATTATATAATACTACTAGCAGCGCCTCGCGGTTTCACCCGCGTAATTCCCGTTCCCGTGGGAATTCCGGGATAAAATATAGCCTATGTTCATCAGGGATAATGTAGGATTCTAATGGTAAAAGAATTTTTTTAATCGGTCCAGTAGTTTCGGAGCCTATTCAATTCATACAAACAAACAAACAAACAAAAAATCAAACCTTTCCTCTTTATAATATTAGTATAGAGTATAGATAGTATAGAAGTATAGATACACCAAACTAAAGGATGTCTCCTTTTGATTATTTCGCAGTTTGAAAAAGACCCCAAGTACTGGTTTGTTTTCTAATGTATGCTAGCTTTGATCGATACTGGCCTGATGTTTGGAACCCACAAATACTGGACCGTTGGAATTATTTTAAGATGGAGCATTGCCCGGGACCGTATCGGACGGTGTCGTTCAAATTGCTCTCGAACGCTTGTATGCAAATCTCCTCGAACTGTTATACGGTTTTTTAACAAAATGGTTTTGCTCTGATTATTGGGCGTGAAATTTCGACGTTAACTCGGTTCTAAAAAGTATCGTCTTTTGTTTGTTTTTGAGAGTTTTATGTCTCAAACCATTTTCGAAAGACGAAACTATCGCAAGAAGAGCGTAGATATTTACAAATTTTGCAAAAGATCATGCGATGGACTTAAATAAAATAAAAAACGGACATAGCCGTACTTTATTATTCGGCATTTATTTTTTAGAAATCATTTATTTAAAAAAACCATGCTTATTCATTTCGTTTGTATGGCCAACGGCGTAAAGTAGTTTGCAATGTCTTGGTTGATTATTTGCAATGTCTCTACCGTACCGTTGAGTACTTAGGTGAACTTTCATTTGCATTCTTTGATCAAATCATCAACCAATTCCACTGATCAGAGATAAAACACTTAGCATGCTTCTTGTAAGTAGTTAGTCTGTGTGCTACTATCTCGCTGACAATAAATTATAGCATCCTTAATTTAGCAATTTGACTCGGGTGTCTCACGCCTTATCGGGTTCCCAGACTTTCCCAGGCGACGGTAACTGTGAAAGTAATTGTAGCATTCAGGAAGTTTTGCCAACATGTACAGATAAGACTTAATAAGTTGGTATAACATTGTCCACATCGACGACTGTTATTATTCTCACACATGAGATATTTTTTTGTGAATGCAATTTTTCAGTCTATTGCTTTTTTAATTCAATTAAATGGCTCATTCCGATTTTCCGCTGCGATGGGGGATTTCTGGAACGTTACATTTCTAAAAATCGGAGATGTGGAACGAAACATTTCTAAGGTCCATATTTTAAGTTAATCCAAAACAAATACACAGTTGCACATGCTGAGAAACATACTTATAAGTATGCGTCGTAAAATAGTGTTTATATTATTCTTACATAAATGCGAATGTTCTTTGCATGTTACCTATCACTTTTTACAATCTCATCAATCATGCAGTGCCTATATGCAGCCACCTCTTAGAACGCATGGATCAGTGATTCTATAAGTTTTTCATTGGCGGTTACTAGGCAGTTAATGCAGTTAAGGGGGGGCTACACTATATAATACAATACTTGTAAATAATAGTTATTTGTTATACAAGAGTGCAAAGTTGCTTTTTAACCGCGTGTTCAATTTTGATGACCGAGCAAGCGAAGGATTCTAAAATTCAAAATTAGAATCCTGAGCGTTAGCGAGGGAATCAAAAGAGCACGAGGTGAAAAATCTTTGCACTCGAGTGCAACACGTAACTTTTCATTCCACCTCAGCGAGGAAATGACTAAATGCAAAAAAGCTCATTTGCGCATTATTAACAGTTTCAGTCCATTCTGTTGGCGTCAAACAAACTTCCTCGTCGCTAGAATCACTCATTTTAGTTTTTTCACTTGTTTTCAAGTTTCTTGTTTTTAATATAAGGTTTAACAATGACGTGAAAAAATGCCGCGTAAAGAACCGCGTACAAGGCAAATTGAAAAAAGAACACCAAGAAGGTTCCGAGTCTGAGTTTTCAGCAAATTAAAAAAAAGTTGTATGATATATTGGGCACCATAGAGGTAGCAGTAAATAGTTTTAATGTTTTTTTTAATTCACAAACTTAGTGCACACGATGTTCTAAATTCAATTTACTTTATCATCTAGAGAATAAAAACGGCTTTTGCACTCAGATATTGAAGAGCAAAAATACTCTTTCCGAGATGGTGGGATGAAAATTAAACTTTACTATTGAAATTTTACGTATATTCGCACGTGAACACTAGACACATTGTACATAAGTACCGCAAATATTTCGATATACCTATCTCGATGTGTGGTAACAGCATTAGAATTGCTTGTCATTTTTGTCATAAATTATTATTGTTAATTTGTTATTCAACCAGACTCGTCTTTTGAGTCTAGACAAATCCACTGTTAGTCTCCAATAATTGTAAATCATAATTAGAAAAATTATCAAAATGTAATTATGATAATTATTAAACTTATCAGCTTAATGGACTTTTATAAAGTTGGCCCTCGTTTACTTTCCAAAACGTGGACAACCCTAGTTAAAGCGTGCGCGTGCGCACCGCTCTATATCTGTAGGTACTGTAGCGTTACGTATGTGAGTGCAACCAGTTATGTTTATAGCAATAATGATGGATTGCAGACAATTATTACGATTTATTAAATCATACTTATTTCACTTTTAACCTGATGTTTTTAAATTTTCAGACGATTTCTAACTTTAGATGAATCAAACGATACTTTCCATTACTGGTAAGGCTTGTCCTGGTAAGGCTCATTTTATTAACGTTGTAAGTATAAGCTCTACACGACAGTAGATAAATTTCGTATAAATTTGACGCATATCCCCTGAGTAAAACCACAGATTATATAATAATATGTAAAACTTACTCAACCTACAAAACAAAAGCTGTGCTTGCACCAATTGAACTTGCAAAGTTTCACTTTTCTGATATCAAATTGCTTTTACGTTTAGAATTGGGTCGAACCAATAAATGGAAAGGAAGATCGGTGTAATGTGTATACCTAATCTTTATCTTTATAAAGTGTCTGTAAGTAGCAATCTAAGATCATAATTCTCGTGATCTTTTTTTTAGAGTGGTGATTAACAGAAAGCACAAAAGGTTGATGAAGTCATTAAGCACGGCGTACAGTGATCATTTTATTCAGATATCATCTTAGAATGTCGGTTAAGTGTCTACGTGGTTCACTAAGTTCAAAGTTATCTATGATCTTTATTAGTAGGTAATCCTAATTTTTCGTGCTTAATATTACTTATTTAAATTACTTCATAACGAATTGTTGACATGATTTTTCATAGATGTTTTTAAAACCCCTGTTTTTTTAAAAGGTTAGCGTGATCTCTATACCGACTACTTACAACTTTAATTGGCCGAGTACCACCTAGGTACTTATATTATTAAGCCTAAATAAACTTCATACTATTAAGAATAGTATGACCACAGACAAAAATAATTTCATTACAGAAAGGTTTGTTCTCGTTGGGAACCGAACCCGTACCCACCATCGCCCGAAGGTCGCTGAGGTCGTATGAAAGCTACATGAAAGTAAAAAAATAAAAATATTGACTTTTTATCGCTGCTTGGCAAATTGCCGAATCTCCTGTCGATGACTTTTTAGAAGTTTTTGCCCGCATTAGCAAATAACTGAAGCGTTAAATTCAATTTTTTAAATCGATTCAATCACGCACCACAATGGCTAGTCGAACTCGCTCTCACAGTTTAGTTTGGTAAAGTACCTACTGTCTCCTCCTACATAAATTGTTGGCAACACTTTTTATCTGGGTTATACATTGTTTTAAAGCTAAAAGTGTAAAAAGGTACCGTTATTTACCGAGTTGTTTAGGTTGGTACGTAAAGAAACTATTTCAAGCCGAAGAAGAAGAGTACAGTCATTCACTATGTAAATAAACAGTTGAATCCGGTCTACTTCTAAGCAAGCAACAAGCTCAAAACTTAGCAAAAGCTTACTTGAATATAATCAGAAAATCAAAAATAATTTATTTAGAACAAAGTATCAAGAACAAATTACATTTTTTTGTGATTGATCGTGTGATTGATCTAAAGTCTAAAAGTATAAACGGTCTATTTGATTTATAGTAATTTTGATTGGATGTAATAAGGAAGGCAAGTTTTTTACTTAGCGCGCTTTTGAATCATATAAGCTTTGCAAAATTCACTTGAGTAATAATGCATCTTCTTAACTATTGTAAAGTTGAAAGAAACTCGATGTATATACCCACTTATAGGTAAGCTTGGAATACTTAGATACACCGTGTTTTGTCTTTTACATTAAAAAGCAGATTCGAATTCGATCGAAAGAAACAAAACACGGTGGAACTATTCCAACCTTACATAAATCGAGTTAATTAATAACAAGGCAATATAAAATAAACAATGTCACGCAAATTACAGATTCCTCGTCCCGAAGCCCAACGTTTGAGTAGCCTATCATTATACGGGTTAAGGTGCCAGACTGAATCAACGTTTTATTACAACTCGTAGTGCCGACTACTATTATCTACATTGCAAGTTGCATTACAGTAACTAAACCAGTCGTAGCCCCCTAATCTTGTTTGACATTTACCCCCTTTCTCGTGAAACATGATAAACCTTGAGAAAGCCATAACAGACCGTACTTAGTGCTATATTTGTGGTGATGGTGGAAAATCAATACTCATTTGAATTTAAAAAATTTGTGGCATTACTAAAACATACTTGCACAGTAGCATATCTATCTATGAGCGCTTAGAAAAATAGAGCAATAGTGTATTTTACTGACTTCAGAGTACTGATCAAAAAGCTCAACCCTGCAAAAAAATAATTATTCGGGATCATGATCGTGTCACCGTCGTCACAATGTTCCGTGATGTGATGCCGTACGGTACGTTACTATTTGTTTTGTACTTTTAAGTGATCTAAATGATAATACAATAAAAAACGTACCAGTAGAAGCAACAGCAGAGCACGGCCGGCAGCCGTCATGCTTGCGGTCTGCCACACTCGAGCGCGGAGCCAACCGTTAATGCTATCTGCCCCGATTACCTTACTGATGCTGCTTATAGAAAAAACTCTATTATGCTTAAATGATTTCTGAATCTATCAGAGCAAAAAAAAAACAAAGAAAATTTTCCGTAATCCGTTCACAAAGCACTGAATCAAAAACGCAACACTCGACGGTGCGATGCCGGTATTTCCCGCGAAGTTGTTCGACTAGGAAAAGTTGCGGAGTCGCGTGGTGTGCCTGCGAGCTCTTGAGACGGGACTGCAGCGAGCGCGCGGCGACCGAGCTCGATGATGGTGGAACAGTTAGCCATCGGCAATGGGGAGGGTACCACCTGCTCTGTACTTTATCGTTCTCACGACACAATCGCTGGCGATTCGAAAATCTACTGATCTACATTGTTGATTGGCATCGGATTAGGGGAAGAATTAGGCTTCATCGTCATTAGAGTTCACGGTGGCGAGCTCATTACTGCCTAACCGTGACATTTGCGCCGCGATTTGGCGGAGCTTTTGAGTGGCATTTCTGGCTCTCCGTGATCGGGTCACCGATGTTATGTTTAGGTCGAGGTTTCTCTAAATACCCCGACAGGCGACAGGACGCGATGGCCACAAAAGATTACTAAATAGCTTTATTTTTGATCGAACCCGTCCATCGCTGTTATCGATATGAAGAATGAAACCGCTTTAGAAAGTCAATCATCGTTGCTGATGACTAATGATAACTTTTTAATTTACTTAGGTATTCTATGTGGGTATGATTCTAATCAGGAGTCGATGATTGTAAGTAAAAGTTTAGTAATAGGTCTGATTCTAAAGCTTTGCTTATGTACCTACTTTACAACGAGTTTACAACACGGTTCACGATATCACGATATTATACCTACATCGCTATACATACATGCTTAGCTATTTTATTTGTATTCAAACTGTAAGCTCACCCTGAGATGAAGTTCCGATATGTTGGCTAATCTTTAAAAAGGGTATAATAAGCTTCCTCTCGAAAACTGAAGGTGTGTCAATACAAAAAGCCCTTTATTTATGAAACTGTTTAAGTTATGGGTGACGATTGATGGGCAAATGAGTCCTAGGTCCGTATTCGTATTTACTGCTCAAGCATTCCAGACTCAAGCATAGATTTTTGTATGAGAATCTCTACTAAACAGCTGTTGATTTCTCTATCAGAATATGAGCCCTACATTGTAAGGGCTTAAAAAGATTTACATAAACTGTTTTTACACCCTGTATACTATTTGATTTTGATATGAAAGTCCAATTAAGATCACCAATTGTTGGTATTGTGCTACTTGTTTCTGTGATACAGGTGGATCTTGACAGGTGTCTGTCTTTTTCACCGATGCGTATCCGTGACCGCATCAGTCATGCCCTGACTTTGTAGGCACTTCACAGAACTCTTTGCCCAATTTGAGTAGGTTGAAAAATTTCACTGTTAGTTTTTTCGATCTCAATTCAACTATGAATGTACCTAATAACTTAAACTACCCTTGTAGGATATGATTATAGTTTTATATTATCGTAGTTTTGTTAACTACGTAGGTGCTGTTCATTCAACTTACTAACCTCTATTCCAAAGTTTGAGTCCTCCTAAATAAGAAACAATTTTGATTTTAATAATTCTCCATGCAAAAGACATAAACGCGTGCACTACTTTTGTACTCCTCTGGTATGAATATTTTCTCCATACAAAAGCAATGATCTTCAAATTATGTAAAAAACTCAGATTATGTAAAAATCAGATTATGTACAAAAGATATACTTAGGTATATCTTTGGTATATCTTTTGTATAGAAATCGCGCACACTGCTCCTGTGCTCTTTAAAAAAGATATAAGCATGTGCACTCTTTCAAGAAACACATATCTGGTTAGCACATTTCTCCATACAAAAAACATAAACGTGCGCACAACTTTTGAGCTCTTTCAATAAACAATTTTGGTTTGAACATTTCTCCATACAAAAAATATAAACGCGCGCACAACTTTCGTGCTCTTTCAAGAAAAGACGCTGATTTGAACATGTCCATACAAAAGATATAGGTACCTACTTGTAGGTTTGTACTGCTGACTGCTACAAATACTTTTAAAATGTAACAGTTTACTTACAGTAAGTTTAACTAATAAAATGAATTTAATAAGGCAAAACATGCGGTCTGCAGATAAGATCCCCTATTGAAAGTTTCACATTTTGTATTTTATTGCAATTTTGTCGGTAGATAGTATTCGTATTGGTTTTATTTGTGAAAGTTTACCTACATTTTCAACATTTCTGGAGCATGTTTTTTCAATAAATAAGTGCGTAATGCGTAAGCAAACCCATTACATCACCCATCTCATTGGTTCCATCAGGTTACTACTTATTATCATAGTTTACTTACCTATTTCTAATATCATTTTTAATCATTTTTATGATTTTTAAACTGGGTTGTTGCATTGAGCGGCTTAGCCCATTCCTTGGTCCTACATTACAATTTCTCATTCGTGTCCGCTTTAGCCACATGACATGTCGGTTATCTACAATGAATAGAAATACGTCACGGAAGTAACATCTGATACGGTGACAGTATCCAGAGATAATTCAAAGTCGGCTGCGCGAGCGCATGCATCGTCCGTCAGCCAATTGTTTGCACTGGAAGGCCTGACAGACAGACAACGGACGGAGTTTCTTGAGAGAACTACTTAAGCTCTTAGATATTTATTCATCAGATATCCTTATTTGGATTGTTTGCTTATGTCGCGAAAATTCCGGGTCAATTATAAAAACTTGAATCAAACACAATTTATTTCATTCATGGTTTGCACGATAAACCATGAATGAAATAGATTGTTTGATTGATAGGCAGTTTAGTAGGTACTCCTTAATTAAGTAAAAGTAATTCTTAGCTTGCATAATTTCACTTAGCTAGCATATACATTATACATACATACCTATATAGTTTCCAAGATATTCAAGTTTTTATAGATGACCCGTAATTTTTGCTTGACAATATGTATTTCTTTGCTATATCTATTACCTCGTAGGTACAATTTTTCGGTTATACTCTTAGGTATCAAGATTACATTTAGATTTTAAAATAAAACACTCCACATACTAATCCTAAGTGGTTTTAAAAGCTAAACAGAGACAAAACAATTGTTTTTCGGCAAACTTGCACTCGCAAAAGGAACTTAATGCTTTTTTAATGCCGGTAAAAACATATTTTTACAGTGAATACTTTACGTTTGAAATGATTTGGTGTTAAACGTCCATCAAATGGATTTTATGTGTAGGTACCGACCTACACTTTATAATGCTGTGGTATGAACTCGTTTATTTGTGAATTGAAATGTTTGAAATAAAAACAATTTGCAAATGTGTCTTTCTGGATCTAGGAGTCTACTAGCAAGCCCGACACTGTGCCGCTATGAAATATTTCCATTATTTGCATGTACGGACAATCGCACCTATTTACTGCGCGACAGTCGAATAATCACGATAAAAGCTCGGCACGCGCGTGATAGCTTTACAATGCAATATCGTTTTTGCTGCCATCACCTCCGGATGAAGTGCATCCAATGCTATGATTGATGCGACAACCTTCCGCATGCTATTGTGACAGTACCTACAAATGTGGATCATTCTTGTGCTCCAAAACCGACCACTGTAATGCAAGAGTCCGTTAAAGCAATATCAATGGAACTCCGATATCTTGGAACAGTGCATACAACTGTTAATATAGAATTTAATAATCTGCCTACTGACTGAGAAATAATGCGCGAAACACAGAGTAAAGTATTCTTTGGCACGTACTCTCGTGAAAAAATAGAGCGCGGGTGTTTTTATTGAAATAATGACCTACAATGTTTATTGAAGTGTCTTGTTTCGAAATAAGGTGTTTCCGGTCAGACCCTCAAATCGCATTTCGTCGGCAAACCGCGTAAGTATAATCAAAGTGCGTAAGCTGTTTGGGTAACGGTCTGTTCACACGGCCATCCACCACGGATGACCGCCGCTCATTTCGACCGGACTAATCGTAATTTCAGACTACTAAGAAATAGGACAAAAAGCAGAGGCCGGAACAAGCAGGCAACTAGTACAGCGAAAATTTGAATAATGACGATCTAGCGGAATGTTTTGTGCTTTCAACGCTACGGTGGCTGCGCCTGTGCTGGCTGTTGCGATGTCGTTTGGTTATATCTGAATTTGTAACAGTTGCGTGGCTCGCGCGCATCGCTCAATTAGGCGCTTTTATGATGCGAGCTTGTTATATTTATTGCGGCTTTACTAGCTGTTAATTGAATCTTATACTCGTACAGGTAATTAGCTAAGTTCTTTCTGCAGAAGAAGATTGCAAACCTAACTTAACCATGATTCAGACCATTTTGTAAGCATTTGATTAGACAGGAGTTCTATGCGAGTCTTATAAATTTTCATGCAGTGCTCGCACTTCTTTATTTCGTATATACACTCAGTAGGTAGGTACCTACACTAAAGTACTTACCTACCATAGATCTTATTTGCCAACCTACAAAAGCTACGACTTTAAACGATGTCAACAAGAACGTTGAACCTGACATTCAGTGCGTGCAAAGGTAGGTAATAGCCGTGCAGGTTGAATGGAAACGAGCATGCGCAGGCGACGGCCCCCATTTGAACCAACCAACGTCCAGTGGACAGCCAGGGTAGCTGTCATAGTCGAAGCGCTTGTAATCGATTGATATCTTCATTGATTGAAGGCTCTCAGAAACTAATTCTGTAAATATAGTGACGTGATTAAGTAACCTGCAATCAAGGTACTTAGGTAGGTACTAAATTCAATTAAATTTACAATATTCACAATATTTACAAAATACACATGAAACAGTTGAGCTATCTACAAACCGTTGCAAACGATAAATACTGTATTAGTTGTAATTTTCTTTGTGAATTAAAAAAAACAATTTATTCATAATAAAATAACATTACAGATTACTCCAAGGCGTTATTCTATAGACTAGCAAAAAACATTAGAAAATATTTACATTATATGTACGTACAATATTACATAAAGATATAAGAAAGCTGTCATGGGTACCTAGGTAGGTACTTAGTTAATGATAGGTTTAATTAATAGCTAAATGCCGACTGGGATAAGTATTGTTTATGTACATACATATCTGCTTAAATACTCCTATTCACAGTATTATTCTTAAATGCTGTTGGGTATTTGTTTGAATTTGCTCTACCTAAGCAAACTTTACTAACTTTTGCTTCATCGCTCGTTCATTAAACGAACGTGTGATGACGATGCACGACTGAAAGTGAACAAATAACAGATGGGTCCTTGTACTAGGTCCACGGCATGCGCCAGGTAGATAAAAGGTAGGTGATACTACTGTAGCATTATGTCCCGCATGCTCTACATCCACACAATTAGCGAGTGCATCGATACCCGTTGTTGACGAGACCTACAAACAGAAGAGTGGAGGCTACTGGACTCTTGTAATAATCATATGCCGTGATTTACTTCCGAGATTTTTTAATGTGCTTTAGAAACTGAACATAGTTGAAGCTTCATACTAAGGTGGTTTTTAAAAACTGAATTGGAACAAAGAAAGCAGTAGAGCAGCAATGTGCTATTTTTTGTAAACGATGGTACGTATAAGTATTTTTTGTTAGTAATTAATAGTTAACCACAAAACGATCAATAAGACTTTTTGATAGGTAGGTAATATGTATGTACCTACCGTCGAATCGCGTAAGAGTTTATTTCACGGTCGTTCTCCACGGGACAGGCCGAGCCGAGATGAAAAAAACCTTGGAAGAATGATAAAAATTGTTCCAAGGAAAAAACGTATTATCCATAGAATTCTTCCAAGAAAGTATCCTTCCGAGCTTCTTAGACATAATATTTAAACATTGATCCATACCTTTCAAAGTTGATGATAGGGTAAATGACGTTAGCTAGCGGCGTACTAACGTTGCCCACAACCATAAAAAAAAACATCCCACACGGTTTCATGCCATACACTACAGAGCCCCGAGTCTGTACATTTGTTTTGACTATCGACTCGAGTGTAGCACACGCAAACGCATTCGCAAAGCAAGAAATTTTGTATGAAAACCATAAGCGCCTCTAGCGGGAGATTTGGGAATTGTGCAATTAACAACAAAATTTCTCGCTTTGCGAATGCGTTTGCGTGTGCTATACTCAAGTCGAAAGTCAAAACAAATGTACAGACTCGGGGCTCTGCTTGTATGATCAATGATGGATGATACGATGATACAAGTTTGGATACAAGTCCTACAAGCGTCGTAGCACATCTCTATATTTTTCATTATTTCATGTTGGAAAAAAAAAAACATGTTGGCAGCAAGAAACGGCACCATGATGCTAAGGTTAGACCGCACAAGGGCGGAACTGCACTGCATCGGAGCGGCGCGTCATTTTCAATGTAGTTCGGTTTATCGCACTAGAACTGCAGCAGCGCAGCATTTTATCTCTCAGTCGGTTGGCAACCACTGAACGCGATGGATGAAATTGGTGTGAACGGTATATATATATAAAAGAAGAGGGACCTGACTTACCTATCACATTCCGCTAAAGCTAGGGCTAAAATTTGGAATGTACTTTCTTTACATGGCATAGGCACCCGCTAAGACGGGATTTTAACAAATTTAACCCCTGACTGGGTCAAATTGGGCCTAAACGTTAGTATGCAAAATCGTATTCCTTGAAGTTATAAATACCAAAATTAGCATGTACTTATATTCATCAAACTAAATAAATAAGAACTGTATTAAAAAAAACTAGCTCTACACTAATTCGCTGTGCTATTAGTTGTTAAAGTTTGTATGGAAAAATTGGTTTGTTTCAAGCTTAGGTAGGTACCTAGCATGTCCTTACAAAAAAATAAAATACCTACGAAAGGTGTAGGTAGTAAGGGAGATAGCGTACCTAGGTAAAAAATACCAGCCTCTGAAGCCACATTTAAAGAAGTAGCTAAGTGGGTAGGTATGTAAGTAGGTAGTAGGTACCTACTTAAGATCTCGCTATAAGGTCAACGGGAAGCATAGTTTATGTGTTGCTTTATTACTGAGTACCTACCACGCGGGCAAAGCCGCGGGCGCTACAGCTAGTATAATATAGATGGATGCCTCGCAAAAATGTCGCGGACGCGCCGCTTACTATAACGCACTAAGCGGCAGCGGAACTGCGCGTCGCGAGCGCGTCAACTTTGCCAAGTTGCCCAACTCTGTCGCGACGCTCCGCTGCAGTGTAGTTCCGTTGCCGCGTAGTGCGGTATGGCTAGTACATTTACTTGGAAAGAATATTGAAGCTAACTGTCGCGACGCTCCGCTGCAGTGCAGTTCCGCCCTAGTGCGGTCTAACCTAATGGCTGTAGTGTATGGCATGGAACCGTGTGGCCTGTTTTCATAATAATGTACCTACTATATTATTAGGTACCTATACAAGTTTTGTGATAGGTTAACTAGGTATCTATTTACCTGTTTCGTATTGCTCTACCCTAGCCCTACCTACCTTTCCTTCTTGTTGGACCATAGTCCATTCCATGCCAAGCAGTATTACCACATCTTTAGATTTCCCAAGAGATTTCCCAATTTTGCTTCGACAATCTCCTGATTTCTTACTTGCGTAAACAGTTGTAGTAGCATACAGTAGCATACAGTAGGTTATATGTATAATAAACATAGGAAGTCATGTGGATTTTTTGGCGTGAGTTTTTTGAAAATTAATGTAAATCGTGAGCCAGACCTATTTGAAAAAAAAAAATTGAACGGTGATGGTACCTAACTTCAATAAAAAGAATTCGTCGTAAAAACGGAGCCTTTGGGGCTAGGATGCGCACGTGAGATAATTTTTGTCTACTCGTTCTGTCAAAATGAAAGAATTTTGCATCAGTTTTTGAACTATTGCATTGGCTGTGGTAAATAATGCTGTCGACTGTATCTTGCGTGCACATCCTAGCCCCGCTGCTGGTCTATTTTTTTTCGTTGACATCTCCGTCAAGGAACGAGTTCCGAACTGTCCAAAAAAATCACGCTCCCTCAAAAATGGCGGGCGCGCGGGTCCCGTTTGCTATATGGACCTACTTCACATAAATACTTATTACAATAAAACTAGACTACTTTGCACGTCGAAAATAAGCATTATTATAATGTTGGATATTTATTATATGCTTTAGGCATAAAAGCAAAGGCCTAATATGCTGTCAAGATTTTATTTTTACCATCTAATTCGGAATAGATACCTAAAGGATTTCTTATAAGATTCATATAGGATTTCTATTCTAATCCTTCTCAAAACAATGTAAAATAGAGGACAATAAAGTCTATGTATCATCTATATGTAGCTTTTATAGAAATTTTAAGAAATAATTCAAATTGAAAATGTTGTATTTCTCTCAAGAAATAAGTATACCTACCTAGTGATGGGACAGCACAGTTTTGCGGAATTTATCGATATCGTACTTAGGACATGCACATTGATGCATATATCATACATTTGGTGTTTTTATAAATAAAAAACATTTTTAGTACAATAATATAATATTTTATTTATTATAAATAAATAAATAAAAAATGGTAAATTCTTACATGCTATTTTTCTTATAATATAATATTTTATTTATCATAAATAAATAAAAAAAAAAGGACAATTTTTTTCTTACACGCTATTTTTTCTTACAGGGTCTGCGAGCCACAGCAGCGGGGTGAGAGGCCATGGGCGCTCCCCCCCCCCCCCCAGCGCATACGCCGCCCGCGACCACACGTTTTATACCTATCTGTATTTACAATTATTGATTATATAATTATTGAGTACAAGACACATGTTGTTTTTTTTTTAATTTTTCTAAGAAAACAATTACAAATTAGGTTATCTCATTTATATTATATAAATTAGGTTATCAAATTAGGTATAATTAGGTAACTCGTTCTCACAAATTCAGTAAATGAGTTGGTGATGATGATGATGAATCAATCCGCTCCTCTCGCATTCATATCGCGACCTCGACTTCAAACGCGGCGCCTGGCCGCGAGGGGAAGGCAGCGGGGAGTAGGGTGCCCTTCCGGGGAAGCCGGATCGTCCTAAAAAATAAGAGCAATTTAGTAGGGAAATGCAGTGCAACTTCAAAAGATGCTGAAAATGAAAAAAATAAATGAAATAATTCAGTAAATGAGTTGGTGATGATGATGATGATCATCATCATCACCAACTGAGATTTAAGTGGCACGCAATAACGAACGCCCCGGGGCGTTTCCGCCGGTTTACGGCAATTTCATGTTTGAGATACCAGAACGCCCCGGGGCGTTTGCGCCGGTCTAGAGGCGTCTCCTGCTGCCTGCCGGTCATGGAAAAAAAACTGTCTGTTTTCGAAAACCAAGGTGCGGCAACACTGTTGTCAACAAACCGCAATAACCTCCGTTCGTTTCTTGACAAACAAAAGGGAATAAAATAAAGTTAGATCAAGCAAAAGCAAGGCCACTTACGATAAAAACATTCGTTGTTTGTTCAACAGTCTATAAATTAAATTCACTTGAGCGAGAGCAACTTGCGCAGTGGACGCAGCGTGTAACCGAGACATTCTGTAAATCAGAAACAAAATTTAGTATGTTTGACATAATCTGACGGTGTGTGAAGAACAATACAATTTGATTACATACTTGAGCTAATAGAACTTCAAAATGATAGAAGGTTATGGTGCAGTGACCCAGGCTCTTCTCGGAACTCTTCTGACTTGGGGGTTGACTGCTCTAGGTGCCGCATGCGTATTCTTCATCAGAGGCAAACACGTAAGTAGTTCTTGATATTAGGTACCTACCTACTGCGCGATAAAATATTTTTATTAGGTACCTGTACCTACCTACCTAACACCATGTTTTCGTTATAGAGGAAACTCCTTGATGTCTCCCTGGGATTTGCTGCCGGGGTCATGACCGCTGCCTCATATTGGTCTCTGCTGCAGCCGGCTATTGATATGTGCAAGGAATCAAATACCTATGGTGAAAATGGAGAGTATGCCTTCGCACCAGTGGCTGGTGGATTCCTGTTCGGAGCTGTCTTTGTATTTGGAACAGATAGATTTCTGGATTATTTAGGAATTAGTTCTACAAATATGATGATCAGTGAGTATTTTTAAACTTTTAAATTCAAGGTAAGGAGCCAATAGGTCAGTTTAGTTTTGAATTATTCCAAAGAAACTATACTTGAAGTCTCCTAATATCAAAACAGCTTATATTGGCTTGTTTACTGAGAAGATTAGGGGATATACTTTATACCAGAGAAAAATTTTTGTTACCATTCTAGGTATAAGCACCTAGATCTGTTTTTCCTTATGAAAGGAAAACATAATTAGGCTTCACACTTGGTACTAAAATGAGCAAAAAATTACCCGTTGGTATTCATGTGTCACACCCACTTCAACACGGTGTCATGACAGCACAACAAGCTATCATGTGCGGGTTAAATATAGGAACATACTTCTTTCATACAAAAGAAACCATCTATTCTTGAAAGTAAGTTTGTGGTGTAGCATAACTGTTTAATTGACATTTCAGTAACTAGGAAGAATTGTCTATTTATATAAGACTTACTATGTACACATTTACCTACTTAAAAGTATATAACATGGATTACATTTATTGACATGTATGTAAAATAATGTACATACAACACAAGCTTCCTTTTGTTTCACTCATGATAGTAGCAATCATTATCTTTAATCATTTCTTTCTTATCTATGTAGATTCTTATTCATGAGAAATCACTTAGGTATAACATGAATACCTATTATGACAATGAATGCCTCTTATGTGGTGATAAATTCCATAAGAATAATACAATAATAGGTACATAATGTTGTATATATAATATTGGAACGAAGTTCTTTATTGCGCGTTGCGAAAGGGGGCTAGACGGAAAAAAATAAGACCAAAAGTTGTTGCGACACTTTTTTAAAACTATGACAACGTCATTCGAATAAATTGGTGCAGGAAGTTTTTTTTTAATATCGCGTGCCTGTACCTTCTCAACCGAAACAAACGAATGTAGGTATTGTTGGAAGTTTTTGTTTTTAGGGTTCGTTAGGTTCTTATAGAAAATATTATAAGAAAACAACATCTCAAGGAACTTCGTTCCATCCAGGTGTCCCTTGACACCTCTCAAGTTTTTTATTATCACAATTGGCCATGCAAATCATGTAGGTAGGTACTACAGATTTTGGAGTTTCTTAGAATTGTTTATTTGATTTGAATATTTTAGTGCCATTAACCAATGTCAATGACAGCTAAATAAAGGTCATTGGCAGTAAATTAAATAAAACTAAAGTCAATGAGAACAAAAATATTCAAAGTGAGTTTATGTTATACTAGCTGATACCCGCGACTTCGTACGCGTGCGAAACTTTCCACCAAAATATCTGTCAACCAGCATACGATGAACCCCGTGCCAAAGGCTGCTTTTGCTTTAGAGAGGTCAAGCTGTATCTAAGAATCCACGTCTTTGATTTCAATAAAATATAGCCTATGTTTCAATCCGGAAAAAGGGCTTCTGAATGATATAAGTTTCATTGAAATTGATCCAGTACTTTAGGAGCGATCCCCGAACAAACAGATAAACAGACAAACTCTATATTCGGAATCAGAATCGTTTATTTAGGAGATCTGCATATTTAGATTATCCATATCTCTAATTTTACTTCTTCACTTTTTTACAGTTTTATAATAGTATAGATTCTATCTACAGAGTGTACTATGAATACTCTAAGAACTTAGTTGGTTTTTGAAA
This sequence comes from Eulithis testata, assembly GCA_947507515.1. NCBI lineage: Eukaryota > Metazoa > Arthropoda > Insecta > Lepidoptera > Geometridae > Eulithis > Eulithis testata. The sequence continues at coordinate 6,495,509 of OX382205.1, forward strand.
AGAGTTTTATCTGGGTTGTGTCGCCTCGAAAGGTAATATTTTCTTACAATGAGTGCTTGTTTTTTCTTTTCATCTCGGAGCTCCATTGTTAAGAGAGACAGGCTCACTGACAGTTAAAATGGTCCTTTTACTCATAGCCCAAGCTTAGCTTGATTGGTTCTTATTGTGAGTAGATCCACTTTCTTAATAAGCCAGAACAAATGTGACCTTCATCTATTATCATTATTATAAAAAAAGGTTCGGTAAAAATGTATTTGACAGGCGTCATGGCTCAGTCGGTAGTAGCTCTGCCTTCCGTGCTGTGGGTCGTGGGTTCGATCCCCACCGAGAACAAATATTTGTGTGTTGTAAACATAGATGTTTGTTCTGTGTCTGGGTGTTTCTATGTATTATAAGTATGTATTTACAAAAAAATGTAGTTTGGGACTAGAAGGTGTTGTGTTAAATGTCCGGTAATATTTATTTTATTTATTTATTTGCTAAATATGATGACCAAACCAAAACTGTGTATGATAACAGGTTCTTACGATACATGCGACAAATTTACAATTACAAATTTAGGGCTAGATTCCACTGTATCTGTACTTAGACACTACCTATACACTTGTTTTGAAATATTCTAGTAAAACTATGTTTATTACATTTAATCCAAGGTAATATTCCTATACTATTAAAACTAGCTGATAATTACAGTCACGATTGTAAATTAGCGTGAGTTGTATTTAACTCCACTGATAACAATTTCAGGTATTACCAAGAGTAAAGAATCTAAGGAGAAATTAGAAGATTTGGAGATGATGACGGCACTGAACAGACGCCCTTCGAATCCTACCAGCATAGTAACATTAGATCCGCCTCAGCCGGCCGACTTTGCTGACTGCATTTCGAATCAGCATACTGCGCAACGGCGGCGTGGTCATCACCACTCGCATCACTCACTGGTTAGTATTTGACCGAGCAACCAGCCTAAAGAAACTCCTAGAACTGGACTCGAACTCTTGACGAACTACACGAGTCGTAATGCATTTCATACAATGTACAGATGTGTAGAATGGAAGAGTATGAGCGCGTCTCAGAGTGCAATGTTTGAACTTCACTACATAGTATAAAGCAAAGTCGCTTTCCGCGTCTGTCCTACTGTCTGTATGTATGTATGCTTAGATCTTTAAAACTACACAACGGATTTTGATGCAGTTTTTTTTAATAGATAGAGTGTTTCTAGAGGAAGGTTTATATGTATAATATCATCATCATCATCACTGCATTGCCCCCGTGCGAAGCCGGGGCGGGTCGCTAGTTTGTCATAAAAACAAAATAAAATACATGACTGGCATCACTATCATCATAGATAGAGAATCAGTTGCTCACATAGTCCTGGAATGAAGTGCTGAACAGCAAATCTCCATTGCAAGTCAACGAAGATAAATCCTAAGCAATTCCAAGTTACTTGTTCGTCCCTTCTGTACTTTTGGCGGGAGGAAAGCTACATTAGCCTTAGGCGAAGGACTAACCTTCTATAATCGAAAAGTCCGTCACAAAAGCAAAGATCTTGTCTAGGCTAGTAATATAAATTACAGAAAATTAAACCTAGATAAAACTAGGATTATATAAATACTTTTAGGAGTAGATGATGCAAAACTGTATACGGTTTGTAGATAAGTAAATTTTACAAAAAAATGTAACACCCGACCATTATTTTACATTTCCATCATCATTGCTGGCCCAGACTCCAGTTCATGAAATCTTAATACTTTGAGATGAACTCAATGTTTCAAACTCCGATTATGCCCGAGATTCCTCAAAACTGGGTTTTAGAGAGAGTTATTTGCATCGTCTGTTTTCAGAAATCTGGCGAAAACGGCGAAGGCGACCATAGAGAGAGCATAGCACGCGCATTAGAGGCGCGACAGTCGCAGTGGAAACGCATTATGCTGCTGGTAGTGGCCATCACAGTCCACAATATACCTGAAGGATTGGCTGTGGGCGTCTCTTTCGGCGCTGCTGGCTCTTCGGAGAAAGCCAACTTCCATACTGCCAGGTAACAACAGATTATTCAGTTGTGACAAATGCATTATGCTCTTGGTTGGGATACTTAAGGACATGCTATGAGTGCGGGCTCTTTTGAAAATTCAACGTCTATACTGCCAAGTAACTCAATAGAACTTCAGCGAACTAAGATGAAATCCGTCTCTGTTTACACCAATAGAATTTTACTGTGGGGCATAGAATAAGATTTTGCTCGTTTTAATCAAATGCACCTTCTATTTACTGAAAATCGTTAAACAAACACTAGGTAAGACTAGTCATAGCTAAAATTTGACAACGCCATCTATTGATTTGTTCCATTACTTCAATTTAAAGTGGTAGACTAGTCCAAATGAGATTCTGACTCATGAGTCGTTTGAGCTATTTTCATAGTTTTACCCTTTCGTTTTTGTTTGAACGTACTAAACTAGGTGGCGCTAGTAGTATAGATTTCTGAAACGCGTATATCAAAAAGATTGTTAATGATGATCCTTATAAAAATAGACTCTGTTGATTTAATATCTAAGAACATGAAATGACTTTAACGCATAATTTATCCATAAATAATAATAACTACAATTAATTAATACAAATACCTTATAGATATTGAATCGTCTATAATCGTTGTGCTCAGCTGTCAAAGTTTGTGATTACAATTTTTGTTACTGAATTCAGTAGTCACAGATAACTATTTTACATATTCTAATAGGTTGTGTACTAGTTAGGTACCAACGAAATAGTTTTATCCGCCATATTGTTACGTCATCAATAGGAACGCGAGGCACCGTTGTTGGAGCGAAGGCATAGGCGGCGACTGCGCAAGCATTCATTGATAACTTAGTACGTAGGTATTAGGCGAGCGATGAAACAACTTGAATTTTCCGTAGAACTTGCCCTAAGTACTTACTACCTAACAATACCGGTCTGCCCTGAATTAGGAATGATGAAGTCTAAAACCGCAGACTAAAAATACTATTGGCATTAGTCATGTTGTAGTTTTGAACCGCATTCTTAAATATTTCAAATTATTTCGGAGATTCCACTTCGGTAAATTGTCTTGGTCTCGTCTTATCGGATAGTTGGCATGAGTCGGCGTACACTTACCTACTCGTGGGTACATTAGTCGGTGGGTACAAAGTTCATGTGTTACTTCTTTCTTTTCTGTTAACGAGTGGAAATCTGCACACAGACACCTTACCACATTTGAGGGATGCGGCAAGGTAGGATGACGGACTCTTCGACTCACTAGGTACCTATGTCTAATTGCTACTTGCTTGATTTTGGCTTAGGAATGGATCATTTAGAGATAATTTCGTCAAATTACGATACGGTAGTTTTGATAGATTAAAAGACTTATACAAAAAATCGTAGCGGTTTTTTTTTCAATTTTATTTCGGCTTATCGTTGCAATAATTCACCATGTTTATGTAAAAAAAGTTTTTCCTATTGTTTCTCACTTTTCTATTACTATACGTACTTTCTATTTTCTGTAATGTGTATGTAAAATGTAGTGTTATCATAATGCCTACCTAGTCTCTGATTCCATGAGCAGCTGGCTATAACTTTCGCACAGAGCGCTACTGCAAAGCCGAAGAAAAGGGGCCGGCGAAGGTAGTCTCAAGATCGGCAATCTGAAAGTATTAGCATTGGCGAGGAGGTTTTATTAGTTGAGTCGAGCAAAATCGCGTGGCCGCGGGTCATTGACCCGTGCCGCCGCAGACGTTGCCGTCACCGCCGCCGCCGCCGAAACACTCCGATGAAACTATTTCACTGAAAAATCCGACGGCCCCGCCGAATCATTGAAGTCAACCTTGACGATTTGTCGCGTCGTCTATAGCACACACGCGTGGGTGCCCCCCCGACCATATTCATAACCGTTAAATATTGGCACCTCTCACCGTTGTACCCGAATGTACTAACATATTCGAAAAATTTCATTAGTCACGGTTACTGGATCCGTTTTAGAATTATAATTTGAAGACTGTGTGTGTGAGCATTTCACTATCGCATTGTTACATCGAAAGTCATAAAATATTAAAGTTGCGTACGGGCAATATCAAAACAAATAATAGGTTGGGACAATGGCTAACGGATTCTGAATCATAATTATTACTTTTCTTGATAAGTGTTCTTGTAAAACAATTTCGTTTGTAGTATGAGCAATGTCGATGCTTACGTAGTAGCAGTGTATGTACCAAATTGCTATAGTTTACCCATCTGTCGACCTCAAGCTATTAAATCAAAGTCAAGGAAAACCTTTCAACAAATCACATTGAAGTTTTACACGAAGTAGCGTTCCGTTTCTTACTGTAATAAAAAAGGAATTAATAATACATAATTAAATTTATATTAATTATAAAAAGAACGTTATTACCGATAGAATAAGGGGTTTGATTGATAATGACAAAAGTACACCCATTCTAGGAAAACCCTTAATCATGTAGCGATGAACTGTAATTTCTAACGCATCAACCTCTTATTTGGTGTAATATCTAAATACAAACTTGATTTTATGATTAGAGCTATGATCTTGTGAATCGGTATACTTAGATCGACAATTTTACTTTGAACTTATCTACTAAGCACGTGCTCGTAGCTTGGGTGAAAGTGAATAGTTCTCGAGATTAATTGTAAAATGTTTGTAAATTAGTCTTTTGACTAAAAACAAGACCGGTCAAGCGCGAATCGATTCCCCCACCGAGGCTTCTAAACTAAAATTAAATGTAGTGGGATCTTTTTAAAAAAATATGGAAGTTAGAGACACCCCTTTATTTTATTTAACTGTCATTTTAGCGCGGCTTTAAAAGATGCTCTATCATTGTCACTTGCATGACAAAGAAATGGATGACAACAGATTTTGCAATAATTTTAGTTAGCTCGGCTTTAGAAGACCAATATGAATATACCCCTTAGTTTTATTTTTCCTGTAAAATTTAAATATTCTATAACATGGTGCAACTAGTCGCCCACCTTTCCACACAAACGTGAAAGTTTAGATAAATTGATATAATCCTTAGTTTTGGTTGGTCAACGTCAAACAGTGGAGTAGTTACCCTTCCACGTTTGTATGGAAAGGTGGGCGTCTAGTTGGACCTTAAGTCGGACCAGAACTGTAAAAACCTATGCAGACTAAATGGCTCGCAGGTACCTTTTTAAAATAATTTTGACATTTAAATCATAATTATAATTTAATTAAAACGTTAGAATCCTAATCAGTGCATTTACTTCCGAATGGATCGAAAAAACGATCAATTCTAATACCTTATGGTAGGAATAGGGTTCGGGAGTACGAGAATTTTGTTGAAACACATCGGAATATCTGTCTCGGATTCGGAGCAAGCTTTATCGCTTGCATGGGAATCGGCAAAATCTCTCACATATTCTCTTCTCAGGATAGATAACGAATCAAATCTTGAATTATTTTCTCACAGCTTGTCATTATCAAGTTCCCTAGTGACTTTTTATATCCAACTAGGTAGTTTAAACACAGATAGTTACTTGGTTTTTAAAAAGTTCGTTATGTAAATAAAATTTTAACATAGGATTTTTATTCTACCATCGAACATTTAGCATTTTTTTTTTCATTATTTTGAAAAGTACATCTCTCTGGTTTTGCAATTTAAACAGCTCGTTAATGTCCGAATAATTTTAAATTATTTCCTTCCTAATTGCATCCATTTACGTATTTCTTAGTAAAGTGACCCCTTCTGCATGAAAAGTTGCAACATTCATTATGATGGCAAGGCGATAATGCGGTCGATTTAGTGTGGTGGTTGCCGTCAGTTAATCATGCGAGGTACATGGTGTAGGTAGAAGGCTTTGGAAGAGAGAATAGGAGGTATCGACAGCGTTAATAAAACAGCTGGTAACCTCCATGTCTCCAAAAATACCTTGTCTTGGTATCCAGAAAGTGAGCTTGATACCTTGAGCAATATTAATCATTTAATCAATTCGCAGTCAGATAAAAGAAGATAACGATCACTGTTTTGTTTGCATATAAAAATAAGCTAGTAAACATAGCCCAATAGTTCTGTTGTGGTTTAGCTGCTCTACTTTGACCTTCTTGGGCTAGTTCTAAATCGTGGAGCACTCTGAAGCTCACTAGAGTGTATTACTGTAGTGAGCTTGCTGACTTCACAGATCTGTTATATATTGTAGAGGCGGGTGGCGCCCGCGTATAATGGGACTCGGCAAGCGCTTTGTGCCCGCCGCTGTTATTATGCAGATTAACACTGGCGGGAATTTGTTCAAATATCGTAACAAGCGCTCCTCCCGGCGCCGGCGCCGCTCTCTCGCCTGTAATTTACGATTCGAGGCCTCGGGAATGTGTCGGCGTTCGCCCCTTCCACGCTATAACCATGCCACCTTCAAATGCAGTGCTTCACCTTGTAACAACCCGAACTTGACGAAGGTACACACACACCGGCATTTTTTTATAGGGATAGTGGTGGCGTATGTCTGTACTCCTGCGTGGTAACCAAATTCGCACGAATTTGGTTACCACGCAGGAGTTCTCGTATTTTGGGTATATAATACACCTGCACAGGTGTATTATATACCCAAAATACGAGAAACCATTCGACAGATATTTAGCTACTATCTTGAAGATGATGCGCTACTGGTTCTCCAAGTTTGCATTGCCAACAACGTCGTTTCGACGATTTTATATTACACATCTTTGCCAGAAAACGCCATAACACGTACGGGATCAGATTGGGTTGGGTTTATTTTTGTTTTTACCCCTTGGGCGGTTACTGTGGTTAGTCCAGGTACCTCTACACGGTCAATTTCGATTTGCGAAGCTAAATATTTTGAACGACTTGTTATTTATCGTTTGCTGATTTTGCTTTACACTGAACGCATAGTTATTAATTTTGGGATTCACTAAGTGATGAGAAGTTATTTTAATGCCCCTATGTAGTTCTGATGAGTTCCGTAGTGTTTTACTCGGAAACTCGGTATGTAATTTTGGTCTTGAACTTCCGAAAGGAATTATCCTAGATCTCTCATTGTCGCCTATATATATTTTTCGCTCTGAATTCAATAGGCATTCGTCGAAAACCATTCGAAAACCCCTGGTGACACACGCACTGTACTGTTAATAGGCTATGTATGTGTGATTAAGTGCGCGAGAACGGAGGCGGTGCCGCCGCGCCGGTCGCATTCCTTCGAAGCCTGCGACCCACCCGCACGCAGATTCTGCCGCTTTCCTCATGGAATGCCATCTACTTGCACGTTCCAACAAACAATACGACTGTAAAGTGTAAACTTACATTGCAAACTTTACTACTATACTTCGGATATTAAAAAAAATTACTAGGGAGATGAGGAAAAGCTCAAGCAAAAGTATACCTATCTAGTTATTTATATTAGATGCCTCTAAAATCCAGTTTATCGCGACCAAAGCGTATATAGAAGAACGGGCAACAAGGCCACGAATATACAGACAGACAACACCGTTAAAAATAACTTTAACCTTAAAAATCTAAACCTAAATAAACCACAAAATAAGAGCATCCAAATTTTAACATTATGCTTAGTGTTTTATATAATATCAACTATACCTACACCATTTATTTAATGTATATTTTGTGACCGCGATCCTAATCAATTCTTCAAACAGCACTTCCTAATGACACATTTTCGTTTTAAATATCCGTCCGTACTCATTAATTTAGTCGAAGCTAATTGAGGTTGTTTATTTATATCGCGTTTTACAGTTATTCGTTTTCTGTTAGTTGTGATTCAATTTAATTTTTGAACTAGCTGATACCCGCGACTAACGCGAAACTTTCCACCACCAAAATATCTGTCAACCAGTATACGATGAACGTCGTGCCAAAGGCTGCTTTTGGTTTAGAGAGGTTAAGCTGTATCTTAGAATGCACGTCTTTGATTTCAATAAAATATAGCCTATGTTTCAATCCGGAAAAAGGGCCTCCAAATGGTATAAGTTTCGTGGAAATTGGTACACTAGTTAAGGCGTGATCCGCGAACAAACAAACAAATAAACAGACAAACTATTTTAGAATCAGAATCGTTTATTTAGTAGATCTGCATATTTCGTTTATCCATATCTTTATATCTTAAATTTTAGTTTTTGGCTTTTTTACAGTTTTATAATAGAATAGATGCAAAGGCTAAGGTGCGGTAGGAGGTAGGTATGTAGCTGTACGTTGCACTTGTTTGTACGCACGCGAGCGCTGCGTGGTGCATGACCCCATTGGAATGTGCCACGTGCAGTGCACTAGCCTGATGGAATGCGCAACTGTTTGCTTTTTAATTTTTCTTTGCCGCCACAAACAATACCATTTCATACTATTTCATAACGAATTCTTTACCGGCGCTATGGGAGCATACTTTCTAAAGCGACGTTCGGTTTGCGTAGCGACATTTTCCGGATGTTTGAATGTATGTCGCCGTGAAATTTCAATGTGCTCGAGATGTATCAGCATACCTATTGAATCTATTTTGCACTTTATTTTAAGACTATTCTTCAATCGCTTACGGTCGCTAAAGAGCATCTAAGATATTATGAAGGCAAGATAAGGTTACTTAATTCATTCTTCATTTTACGGATGAACACCCTATTAGCGGGTCTCTTTTGTCCGTCCGTCCGTCCGCCCAACCGCCCATAAATCAAAACCTTGACTTACTGCATTGTAATTTAAAATCGTACACACCTACCCAGAGATTGAAATAAAGTACCTATAGCAAAATCTACATTGTAACGAGATGATTTGGTCTCCCGAAATCAACTTCGGTAGGAGCTGCTTATAGGTAAAGGATGATTGCGGAAATGATAATATTTTTAAAACTGCATAGCATGTAATGCGTTGGTTTCCTGATCCTCGATATCTTCTAAATATATATCTGCTCAAACTGGAGCTACGAGTGCTGCTACTATATAAAAGTTTTACATCATACTAAAATGATGGATTACCAATCAAACACCAGATTGGCTGACGTCCATTGTATGAGAACAGTTCGGGAGGCTTGCGAAAGCTTTCCCGATGCTTAATCGTCACCAACATCGATTGATTTTATAGGCGCAAGCATCCTTTTCGGAATAAGCTTTCTACAACTGTCATCCCTTTTTTTAGTCACGCTGTAGAAATCTTTATAATATTCAGATTTTGGACATAATCAAGCGTACCTTTCTAAAACTTGAAATGTAAAGGGTATAGTCCCCTTTTATATTGTTCTAACTATTATATCATGTGATGCGTCTAATAAATAACTATACTTTCCGGCTCTATTATTTATGACATTCGGCCCTAGAGCTTCACCGCGCCCAAAGTGGATCGACTGTTGCATCTGATATGCCCCCATTTCTCGCTTATCAATCTCAATACTATTGATTCAACATTCGAATGTGTGTTCCATTTATAGTGAGGTTCACTAAACGTTTCCACGGCTGTAAAAGGGAACGCTAGGCGGAAGTTAACGCGATGCCGGATAGCGCTACCGGAAGATGCGCCCGCGCCGCTCTAGATGCGCTTTTACGATTTCCGCCGGATGCTGGTCTTGGCTAAAACTGCTCGGTCTATCATCACGATTGTTCCGTAGCTTTGTTTGCATTCAGTATCCGATCACTTTAGATTTATGTAATCGACGGATACAGCTTTTTTCTCATTCGAAGCTAGACGCCTAAGGCCATTTGCTTTCGGGAAGGTTTCTTTCGTATTCGGTTTTAAATCACGTCAGAGAATGTAATCGTTGCGTCTAGAAGTTTTTTTTTGGATTTGCTCTATTTCTCTATAGTTTATGACTTACCTATGTTTTGACTTAGGTAAGTCATAAAGATAAGATAAAAAAGTCCTTATTAAATTTAGAGAAAAACTTGAAATAAGTAACTAGATATATATGTTATAGAAGAATACCTGAATTTTACAGGAAAAATAAAACGAAGTCTCTAACTTGAATAGTGTTTGAAAAAAGTAAAACAAACAGATATTCAGTTTTGGTTTGAATTGGAAGCCTCGGTGGGCGAGTCCACTCGCACTTGACCGAACTTGTTTCACATAAAGAAACCGCTGGTGATAGTTGCATTTAATACGCCGACAAGAGCATAACACTTAAATTAGAAGAGATACCCAGTACGAATAATATGAAAGCTTGATATTTCTCGTGATTTTCCTCATGCAACTGGATAGTGCCTAGAACAAACCATAGAACCCTACATTGCCTTTGCCTGTTCATATCTCGCTGAGCATATGAATTACTATTAAAATTAAGATAAGTTGCCCGTACATGCACGCTGGCATGCGTCATGTGCCGCACCCACGTCACACGCCGATCTAATTGCTACTAAAATACGTGGCATATTGCAGTCTTGATAGAAAATTAGATAGGTACCCACATTTTTTTTAGAAAATAGGTAAGAATCAATTTTGACAATACACGAAAGAAATTTACGCGATTTTTTTGCATAAATAAGAGAAGGTTGCCATCAATGGACCAACTAACTTTAAGACCTCCTAGGAGTTCTTGTGGCCACATTCGCCCACGTAATTTTTTTGGCAACTCTGAGATTAACAAAGCTCACTTTTGGGATGCCATGCTTACGTTTTAAGATATCTAGATAGCGTTTACAATCATGGTTTTTGAAATATGGTGGTCCAATGAAAGAGCCGCGCTGGTCCAATAGTCGCAACCTTCCCCTATAAACCTTCACATATCATTTAAATACACAGAGTTATGAATCATCACTTTTACTCATTGAACCAACTAAAAACAATACCCCTCCAGGCGCCGCAGCTGGGCAAAAACAGCTGCAACAGGAAAATCCAATGCTATTTTAGTATGGTGAATAAGTAATTATTTTCTGCAAAGATACATGACTCATGATTGTTTACCTACCTGGACCGGTTCTCTTCATATGCACATTTTTTCCAAGTAAGGTATGATATGATATGAGTAATTTCATTGAATATTCAGCCAGATAAAATTATTGATGAGTAAACATCCAGAAATGACGCTACAGTAACCATATTTGGTAAGAATGAGTCGAAAACTTAAAATGTATAAGGTGTCTGTACAAATAAACTGCAACGTTTTATTTTCACATTAGCATGTGTTTAACATAATCCTAACCTAACCTAATCTGAATTCCGACTAGGTAATTTTAAATTGATGTCCAACAAGAATGTATCTCGCACTTGTTGATATGGCCGAATAAGAAGATGCAAAGTTCTGATAGTGCGGCTGCCACAGCGGCTGAATAACACTGCATGGCAGCGTCGAGGTGGCCGCACGTGTGGGTGTCATGACGTGTCTCATTCATAATTCACCTGTTTATCATCACCAATATTAGTATTACCTCCGCGCGACAATCGATAAAACGAGAATGCTGACTAGCACCTTAAGCGCTCTAGGAATGCTGCATTTACCGAAGGAAATCCGCAATGGCGCCTTAGCGCGAACCTACATAGCTGACTGACTTGTCAGGTAGGTGCCTAATGGCATATACAATCAGTCATGACATCATGTTCATTTGCATGGGTGATGCGATCGACAAAGGGTCGACAGTAAATGTTACGAAATTAGGTTTGCGAATTGTCTAGGCCCTTACATTAACAAAGGCGGCGGCGGCGGCGGCGGGTCACTGGCCTTCAGCAATCTTTCTAAGAGGCTCTCGTGCGTATCGGATGCGTCGCATAATAATTTGGATGCAATGCAACCAATGTTTGACAGCAAAAGTAAGCAGGCGTAGCTATATTCTCTTTTGTTTCTCGAATCGTTTATGTCGTCTGGGATATAAAATCGTCTTCAAATTAGTGGTAGCTATTTAGTTATAGACGTGGGTAGAAATAGTTCAGTCTACGATTGCTGGTAACATGCGAGTAATGTTTTGGCGAGACATGTCGTTCACGGACGGGGTGGCTAGACGACTGAGATGACCTTATTTTTGAATTAGAATGCGGCTGTGTTTAAAAATTTCTCCTTATTGTGACATTTTTGGCAAGAATCCAGGTCGTGATATAAAATAAACTGGCGTCTAGCATTTTTATAATAATATATGTAATTGATAAGTAGGTATACATGTAACATAGATACGAGTTTGATATCAAGTGAAAAAAATGGTTTTTGCTTGATCATTAGGTTTATCAAATAAATACGATAAATATACGCTTTCCTTGATTGTTCTGTCTAGAATCATTATGAATGGTCTTTGTCACATTATCTGAACAGCGGGCGACGACGACGGCTCAATAAAACTGAGAGCACTGTTTGCTATATTACCTGTCGATCATAAGTGTTGTCGTACTACCAGTGCTTTCAAACGGTGAAGGAAAACACCGTGAAGAAAGCTCCTGACTGTTGCCTCCGCACTACGTGTTCTGTTTTAGCAAACCTTAACTGAGACAGATTCGGTATTTACGTGTCACGATATGCCTAGTTTGAAAAGGCTGATATAATTTTTTCTCAAAAAACGTCTTGAGCACGCCTTTGATTGGTACCGATTTGGATCAGTTCAACAATCTTTAAATCGTTTGCTACGGTCTGCCTACTGTACTACTGTCGTAATATTCTTTGTGAATAAATGTTTAATTACTAAACAAAATATGTAAATATAGATAGGATACTATTGCATACATAATCGCTCGCTGCATATAAAATGTGACGTGCCTGCGTGAGTGATAGGTGATAGACTAATCTATATTATTACAATCGAGTAGCGCGTGCGGTCCAAAGTCCGGACACTAAAGAACCAACGGTATATTAATGCTCCGCGCCACCTGACTCGACAAACAACCTGTGATTCTCACAGGAAACCGGCGATCGATCAAATCACACCGCTATGCGCTAGTATGCAAACAGACGACGCATCGCGCTGTGGCATCGCATCAGTAGATACGCCGCCGGGGTGGAATAACGTCTCCTTGCAAGTTATGAGCGACAAGGATACAGCTATGCCCGAACTGGGCCTGAGATGGAACATTGAATATGTGCGCGCGCGTCTACGAATTGCATTCCCATACTGGGTAACGGCGCTCGTTCACCTTTCTCGTTCCATCCAAAGGTCTTGTGGTTTCCTCTCGTTCGAGCATAGGGCTGTGTGGAATCTGATCTCATGATGTTTTGCACATTACCCTACGTTACAGCCGAGAAATTTAGATATTTTTCATTACGTTTTCTCAAACTCTACCCTACCTTTTGCAATATACCTACTTGTCTAGTCACAAAAAATTTATATTCCCGGGATTTGCAAAATTACTGGGAGCACGGGATCGCAAACCCTACCGGCACGACATGAATGAAGGCGCCCGGGCATTGGAATGCGGTCGAGGGACGTGGCGGCGCCGGAGCAGATCTCGATGCAATGCACCATAGGGTCAGTTCTAAGATTATGCTTTGAAATCTATATAACCAGTGTTCGATTTTGTTAATGATCTAATACTCCGTTTAAACCATAACCTACACCTGGGCTGCAAATCGCAAGCACATGAAGGTTTCGTATTTATGTTTAGTTAGTCTAGCTTAGCTAGTAGAATGAGAAATTCCTTAATCGTATCACCTAAATCGATATTATATCTAAGGCATGCTTATTTGGCCGGCAAAAAGATGATACCCTGTAAAATCTCGATTTGAAGTTGTTGAGGATGCTTTCACAGCCATTGCCTGTTGCATGGCAAAAAAGAAAATTATTAATTCTCAGTTTCGTGTGACGAGAATAGACCTGCCATGTGTTGGTGGAATACTACCCAATTAGTAAGCAAAACGTGGGCATGCATAATGGTATGTAGGTATGGTATGAGTGGTTTGTTTGATATGTAAAACAATGTAGGATAGTAGGTAGCCAATACATATTTGGTCTGGAAGCTGCACGCAGGCAAGACAAGCGGCATCATGCGGCGACAGCGACCCGCAAACCGTTGAGGTTGACGGACCACTTACCTCGACCGGTCCGTGGGAGCCCTCCACTGCTTCGCATACCACCACAACTTCTCTCGGTAAACATCATGAGAAGAATTAATTTTATTTGAATAATATCAATAAATTCCGACATTTAATTAACATTTACCAGATTCTTGGACGTCGATCGTTTGATTAGTCATTTTAATGATGTCTATTTACAGTTATCCATCTGAATGTGGTGTAAATATCATTTGGTGATTGGTCGCTTTCTGACTGGTCTAGACTAGAGTATTTATTGATGGCTGTCATGATTCCTGCTCAAAGTTGCATAACGCCCTTCCGCTGATGAGAACCGAACGTGCGCTCTGCGAAGGAATTCGTCGGCTCTCGTGTAATCTTTTACGCTTTCCAATGTTGATTATTAATTGCCCTCTCATTCAAAAGATATTACATTCCGATCATTTTTATCATACCTTTCAATCAATATACTTAAATGCATAGATTTCCATATATCGAGTGATTTGTATTCGACAATCGATGACCCATCAGCACGGCACGTGCACTCGCTCGCATGGTTTTTTAGTTTTGAGTCAAATTCGTCGTTTTGTTGTGAAAGGCTAGATATAGTATTTCATTGCATATCTTGTTTATTGTTCTTCAAGTATATGCGTTGCGTTGCGAAGTACTCTTATGCTCTTATTCAAGAACTTTAGGTACATACTTTCTTTAGTTTGATTTCATTGTACCTTTTTGAAATAAGAAATCATAGTACCTAATAAGAAATGTGATAAATTACAAATGCTACGACTATGAATGAATACGTACAGTTCTTATTAGGGTCGGTCGAATAGTTTACAACAGAGCATAAATTTCAAAGTTTTCTTTTCAGTTACTATGCTTATATATTGCTACTTTTATAATAGACATACCTTTATTTCCTTCTTACGAGAAGTATTTCTATATTTATAATTGAGAAACAATTTATTTCTAGCAGAGTACGATGAAATTAAGTAAATAAAAACTCAGACGTGCGCAACTGGTGATGTAATACTTGTCCTTTCGCCGCGTCATAAGGACAGTTCCCGTCTAGACCATCTCAGGTGTGGGTTAAACAATCAGCTTTAAGCTTTTCCCCAGAATTTTTTCTGTATCATTAGTTAAGATTCAACATGGTACTTTGTACGTTTACAATCGAAATGTATTTCGGCAAGACCAAGTGATTAACATTCGTGTCGCCATGCCTAGTTGATATGCAATTTTGATCAAAGTGGAGCAGTGTCGATAGTGCGGGCTGCGAGCGATGCAAGACGTGATGTTAGCCCATGCGGAGCCCCGCTGTCTGGCAGCCGAATCCCCCCCTCCCCTCGTGCCCCCTGCCCCCCACCGCGCAACCCGTCGCATGCGATAGGTACCTAGCACAACCACCTCGTATTGCCAATCCATCTACCACCGTATATTTAGTAGATATCTACTATAAAGACTCGTCGACAATTCTCTCTTTGCCAGTTTCCAAGGTTGACAAGATACATCATACTACTTTAATTCTATTTTTTCGAATCATATATCTAGCAACCAGTATGATTTAAGAAAGTTAGTATCTTTTAGTATATTGTGCTTTGATGAATCTTGCAGTTCCACAAGTCTCAAGATTTCGCTCTACTTTATCAATACGTGTTTCATAACAGTAACACTGCTTCGCGCTAAGGCCACTTGGAAACTGAAGTAGAATAACATATAAGATTTTCTAATACACATGAACGAACAGGCTATAAATTATTCAAGTAAGTATATAATATAAACAATGATGATATGACAGAATCCATTCACCGCTGCTTTCATTATGAGAAGTTAATCAATTGAAATGACTGATTGATAATTATGTTTCCAATACACCGCGATGAATTATTCACTAATTACAAATTTCTTTCCAAATTGAAAAGCTATCGTTCAACCTACGGGAGAAGTAAAGGCTCCTAGTTTGGTTTAGGAGGATCACGCCCCGACATCACACTAAGTATCCAAGTGCCGTTGGCACTGATATATGAACGTACCTCAACCACAAAGGAACTGAAACTGCTGAGTCCTGGTTGTGTCCTGAGTGTTTAGGATAACTCGCCACAAAGCTGCGCCACAAAGGTTTTCCAATCACTGACTATAAATATACAACAGCAAATTAATGAATACATCTGTATAAAATAAACCGTCGTTAATATGTTGGTGAACATCATAGTGTAACTAACCCATAGAGAATAAACGTTGTAAGCAGATATGCAAGGCCTTGTTAGATCATGTTTGCATAACAAACAATGCGGATATTGGTTGTAGTCCTTTCCTTTCGGTTTGATGCAAGCATTCGAGAGATCTTTTGTATCTATTCTCAAGTAAGTAACCCGGACTTATCGGAGTAGAAAGATTTCGCCACAGCTTTACCGACATTCTTAAAAGTGTTTTTTGTTTGATTGCGCATAGTATCGGAGGCTCTAATTGAACAAGTGTAGTGATGGTAGTGTGACCTCGGCCTATAGCGCGCAAGTCCAATTGCGACAACGCTGACTCGAGATTGTGCAAGTGGCCGATGGAAATTCCGGTGTCACAGTATTAGCAAGTGTGCGGGCTTAGAGTCCTGCGTGTGCGCACTGCTCCGCGAGGCCGCGGCATGAATGGAGCCACGGTATGTAGGTCACGGTGTCGTCAATGGGCCGTCGTCGGCAGGGCCCCGCGCAGCCGCTTCTAGCGCCCCCATCGTTCCGTGAAAGTTGCCACTACTTTCGCGACTGTCGCTTTGACGGTCACAACAATTTACACTCTAGCACTCGAAAACTAAGTCAGTTTTCGTTCGCCGCTTTGCAACGTTCACATCCGCTTCGGCGCTCGTGCGTGCATCGAAGACTTTCTGCGGCGGGGCGGCCCGGCGAGCTCTACGTCCGCGCTGCAGACGGTCGAATGTCGCTCGCCCAGCTGAAAATTTGGCCGAGCCGTATGCTCATGCTTAGGAATTCATTTCCGGGTAGGTCGGAAAGTGAAATGGACTCGTCTGTGATGTAATTGGAATTCGGATGTATCCGGAGTCAGCGTTACTCCGTTCACTTAAAAATTTCTAAGGTATCGGTTGACATAATAGGCTACGGTGAGGTGCGTTGCGCGGTCGCCGTTTCCGTGACATAGTAAATGGCAGAAGCGATGGAGCGTAAGATGACATTTTCTTATAGGCGTGTTAAAAGTAGTGTCAAACATTTATTTTACATAGGTTACCTATAGATAGCACTGAATAACTACGTATAAAGTGCTAACATCAGCACTAAAACCATAATTTTAATTTAAAAAAAAGTGCAACCTTTCTAGCTATAAATTCTATAGCGTAGTTTTATTATATTTCGTTAATTGTATGGAAATATATTTCTTTGTAAGACGGATCATACAAAAAAAGCTACGAACCAGGCCGTAGTTTCTTGCCCATTCTTCTAGTCTCTGTTCGCGAGGACACCTAGACTCACATAGTATACAGGATATATTGAGATTGGTCATAAGAGGGGAAATTTTACTTGTGTTTTCAGTGTACCTACTCAAAATATTAATCGCAAGCAATCACAAAAATTATTAGACTATCATTTCCAACGAATTGAGCGGATTTCTGTCCTCTCAAAATTTGTGACGAATAAAGGAAAATGTAGCCTGGCATACTTGTAATTTTTCATCGTAATAATAATTCACCGCTCAACTAAAATCGAGCTCAGCTTAGTGGTAAATTCATAGCCATAGATAGAGCTGTCGACAACGGTTTGTCAGCGCATGCGCTGCTTGTACCGCCCAGCTTTCACCGAGCTCAAAGCCTCCATGCCGTCGTGCATGTTTATTAACTTAACCATTTTAACAGGAATTCCCGAGGCTTCCGTTTAAGTGGTAGGTGCTCAAAAGTGTACTAACAGCACGCCGTTATTTCAGACAACTCACATTTTCTACCGTAGTTTCTGATTGATTTGGTATCTGTATTGAAATACATTCGTTATACTGGCTCGTACTATGATCGGTGTATAAAGTTCTCATTGACTCAAGTTTTTAATTTTTTTGAGTATAATTCAGCGTCATATTATTATGCCACTTTGAGCTTTCTGATTACCTATATACTCTTATATATCTTCATGATGTCGGGACAGAGAAAACCGCATTAAAATCAGAGCCTTACTTTGGGAGCTACCAGGGATCTACACACACACACACCCTCGCTTACCTTGACAGACACACATCGCTGTCAAACTTATAACACATCCGTTTTTCGGTCTGGGTTAAAAATAAACGACAAGCATACATTTCAAGCGGCTAGTTTTTGTTTGCAAAACCGTTCCATTGTTATAAACTGCGATTGACCGGTAGATCAACATTTTCCTCCTTTCTCCACTCAAATAGCAGTTAATAGCACACATCATTTATATCATAATGAAAACTAAGTGTCTCTGAATAAAACACAAAGAGCATTTCGCTTCACGTAACATGCTCTGGGCCGTACTAAGATTGGCTGCATCACGGTTAATGTTCAGTTTGATACAGCGACTCAATGATCTCATTGCACTAGTTCCATAATTCAGTTATTTTTTAAATATACCTTAGAATTATATCTCCGGTAACGAGAGAGGCAAGTATAAAAAAAAACAAGCTACTACTAGATCAATATAAAGTAGTATGAGTATCTATTTCAGTAAGCTCACTGAACGCTAATATAAAAACGAATTTCAGATATTTTAGCATATCAAGTTCAAAATTTCCGTGTCTGTTGATATTTATCAGTGCACGCGGACTAACGGAGACGGAGGCTGTACTGTTTACAGTTATGCGCATTCCTAGAGCGGCTCTAGCCAGGGTAGCTCTAGCAGGTGCAGACGAAGCGTATAGGAATGTGCCCACCACTATCCGTTATTGTAGTACATTTCTAAAGCCCGTATTCAGAAACATTACCTAAGGCAATCGTACGATTTTTGGTAAAATGATACACACGTAAGCAGACTTTTGTGGATCGATGATTTAAGATAAGACTAAATACAAAGGTATATAACGATTGGTAATCGCTTCTCAAGTTATTTATACACTTACCTACATACGAAAGCAAAAAAAAGTGCAAGTTTCGGGGGTGCTCGACGCAGCTAACAAAAGCTAATAAGAAAGGGCTAGAAAATTATGTTTTCTATTCAACATTTTGGTAATTAATTTTCTTTGCTCGCAGAACTTTGGCGCTGGGCATTGGCATACAAAACTTCCCTGAAGGTCTCGCAGTCAGCTTACCGCTTCAGGCTGCAGGATTTTCAGTTTGGAGAGCATTTTGGTAAGTGATTACTGTAGTTTTGGAAAGCAATAGAAAAACGCAGGGTAATGTTAAATGCCACGTTGACGGTCAGCTTAGTGTTTCAAAATGATATTTGTGTTTATATATTTTTTTATAAGAATCACCAGAGTTGGCCACTAACTCATACGAGCTTGCTTGCTTTAGAATCATTTTGTTTTTTTGCCTGATAGCCTGGATATATTGTGGTGGGTTGGTCGTGGAAAAACTGAATGGAAGCACTTTAAAAGATTGTCAGCTTGGGTTCAGCAACGGCAAGTTTTTATTCAAAGATTCAATTTTGAAGTTGCCAAAAGCTTCACTCATGACCTATAGTAGTCTGTACAGTAGTGTGTAGTATAACCCTCTACAACTCTGCACCAAAAAACTGTATTTACGGCGTACGACTTAAAAAGCACCTAATTATAAAAAAAATATGAAAAGGCTAAAATATTGTGGTGATTGAAGAAAAAACAAAATTGTAGTACATAATTGAAAATTAATTGGCGATCGTTAGCCTTTGGGATAAAGCAATTTTTGACCTTTATTGCTGCAGCCTGTGAGGTATCCAAACGAAACTACTGCACATACCTTCAAGTTTTCCCGCCCACGAACAAAAGTTCGCATAGAGATTCACTAAACATGTACGTTGTACTATAAATAAAAAAACAGAATGTCCAACTACTTTAATCAAGTAAATACTGATAACATTGAAATACATAAATAAGTGTATCCCGTCTTTTGCCATAACGATGACGACGAAGAATTTAGCAGCAATCCCAAGAATGCTGAAAATTCAATGAAAATCGGTGAGCGCTATCCGTTTATTTTTAAAGTCTATTATCAAAGTGTCTCAGACTCATCTATTGTGTCGTTAGCAACGACTATTGGAATATAAATATTGTTTATGTCGATATACAATTGTATTCTTAGAGCATTATTCGAATAGGGTTCATATCGTGGTGGCAACTCGATGGAGTTGGGATACGACGTTGTGCTATGAACATCAAGAAGCGCAACAGTACTCAAATTACTTCTCATTAAAAAAAAACATGGTTTTTCTTTGCCGTCGCATTGATTAATATTATAATTAAATAATTCAAGTTAATGTTTAAATAGTAGGTACATGATTATTGTTTAATGTCATTATAATTAAATACTTAGGTATTAATTTAATAATATGTCGGAAATAATTTCTTGATTGTAGTGTTTAAGGGTATGTTTGTGTGCGTGGTTTGAGTTAGTTTCGACGTTGCAAATATGAAACTCTGTATCTGTGCAGACAGTGTCGCCGACAAGAGAATGCGCGCGATCGTCGTTAGGCCGGATGCCAACACAGCCAGACTGGGCGACCCCATTCCGGTTCAGGCTAATTCATTTAGCGACTGCTGTGGACACGAGCTCACAGATTTCGGACACACTATGCAGTACTGTTGTTTTTTACCATGTGTTCGTGATAGATCATTTCAGAATAAACTATAACCAATACTCGTTACCTCCAAACTGCTAGTTATAAAAGTTGTCCTAATGAGACATCTAGCATTCTGTAGAAATCTGTCTGCAGAGTTGTTGGTAGGTACTTACTTACTTTATAGGTTGCCGTTTTGAATATTTGGAATCGTGTATAAAACCAATTTATTATATGAGATAGAATATAATTGGAAATTGAAATTCAAGTGCCACTGAATTCCACTTATAAACCACAATAACGATGCTTTGTCTTATGGCGCAACCTATTAACTTTACGTAGAGGAATCGTTTAAAATTGTCAAAGTAAAAGATTACATCCCGGCGCATTTGGTACGTGCACGCATTGTAAACGTTACCAAATAGGTAAAAGTTGTAAATAGTCGCATTCCATGGTGTTCCGAGAAACGCTGCCATGGCGCCGGCCGGCCGCTCGCGGTCCCACCGACCCTTGAGCCACTAAACTCACGTACCAACGCAACGGTGGATCTGACAACTTTACATTCAAAACATTTATTTCACTAATAGGCGCAGACGAACTGTCGGAAAACCGAGCTACATAGAACTATACGCAATGGTTTTATAAATTAGCGTTCATTGTTCTGACGATCCGTTTATAGAATAACAGTTATCATTTCCTGAAATCAATAAAACCTTTAATAATTTTTAGAAACCTAAGTACAGTAACAGTTTGTGTACCGGGCTAACTTTTTTATAATATTTCCGCGCAGCAATACAAGAAAATATGATATTTGAGACACAGACGTTTTAACGTGAAAACTATTTTTATATCTTTACTTTTTCGGTTTTTCTCAAACCTCAATTGTAAAAACGGTTTTCGACGACATGACGTCGGTGCCAAGCTGATAGAAATCGGAAATTCCAGCCTGACAACGGAGAGCAACATTAGACATTCTCATCTCCTTGAAGCCATCGGAATTTGACATTGGAGTAACACGTCCGTTCCCTGATGCGGTTGCTTCGTAGCTCTATATGGAAGCGGGCGGCAGGAATGCGCTCGAGTGGGAATCCTGGCTGAGGAGGGGGGCGATGACCTCGCCACCCTGCACTCATGCCGACGTACCCCTAACCTCGGCGCACTAGCGTTTCGCATCACCGTTTTTGCTTGCATTCTATCGCAGTTCCAGACCGAACCCACTGAACTTACCGGACTCGCTCTCCAAATATCGGCAGCGGCGCGCGGCGGCGCGGCATCTTTGCTCGCCGTTTTCCGTTCAGTTGCCAAATTCACGTATGCCTTTCTCATTGCTATTATTTGTGAGTACTTCAATCGCTGATGAGTACACCGGCTTGGATAAAGTTGTGGTATAAATCCTATTAATATTATAAACGCGGAAGTTTGTGAGAATGTATTAATGCATGGATGTGTATACATATATGTAAGTTTGGTCCAGTTTCACTCAAAAACTTATGATCGGATATGGATGAAACTTGAAATATACATTATATTATCCGTGAGCTGGATTAACACAAGGCTACTTTTTATCCCGGAAAATCAAGGGGGTCCAACGAGACGCGAACGAAGTCGCGGGCGGAAGCTAGTATTTTCTATAAGTAACTTAGATTGCACGTCTGTAACTTAATCGTGTCGTAACGGTGAGATAGATTGTGGCTAGGATCAGGGTGGTAAAGGGGTGGTTCGTAAATGTAAACTGGGGCCTCCTGATTCTGCTCATTAGCAAACAAAAATTATGTATAAGAAATAAACTATATTGAGTGAGACCTGTAAATTAAAAATGAAAAATGGAGCAAACACAGATAAATAGGTGCTTGTAGAATATTTTTAACCAAGTCATGCGAAAGTTTTCGCTTGCGAAAAGTCGCAAGGAAAAACTAATGAATGTGAAGTTCTACTTCCCAAACTTTTTAACGTTATGTCGAGCCGAGCACTTCTCACTCATCATTCGGCTCCGAAATTGCTTTTCGGTGCGGTGGCGGCGCGGCGGCAGTCGATAGACCCAAACAAAGCAGAGAGGAATAATGAAATTCTTAGAAGTGCGCGTAGAAAGCAAACAAAATGCAGTAAAGATATCTGCGAACGATAATAAATAACCAGATAAGATTTGACAGTTCTAACAAATCTGTTTCTGAATGTTTTGTCCTTCCTAAAAATAATAATCTATTGGTTTGTTTAGTGAGTTTGGGCTATTTTTAAACCCGGATCCAAAAATGGGTCATTTTACACCCGAATACATACTGAAAACCCATTCCCTATTCAGAAATACCGCTCAAATCTAAACAGAGACAAAAAATATTTACATAATTATAGAAAACTAGCTGATACCCACGACTTCGTACGCATTCGAAACTTTCTACAAAAATATCTGTCACCAGCATACAATGAACCTCGTAGTAAATGGCTGCTTTTGGTTGAGAGAGTTCAAGCTGTTTCTAAGAATCCACGTTCTTGATTTCAATAAAATATAGCCTATGTTTCAATCCGGGAAAAGAGCTTCCGATGGTATTTAAGTTTCGTTGAAATCGGAGTTAAGGCGTGATCCGCGAACAAACAAACAGATAAAACGATGTTCGAAATCAGAATCCTATCCTATATAAAAGTATCCTATCTGTTAATCCAGTTTATGAACTATATATATTCCAAGATGATTCCAAGTTTCATCCAAATCGGACCAGCAGTTGCAGCGTGATTGAAACACAAACATCCAAATATCTAAACTACAAGTAAACTTTGACATTTATAATATTAGTGGGAACACGTCTGAAGCTACAACTTTTATGTTTTTTAAACTCTGTTTTGAACGAACAAAGAGTTTTTGATCAAACACTTTGTTCTTATGCAGAGGATTTTACGTAGTTAGTCAGGGCCCGCTTAATGTTTTAACCAACAGCTAAATAGAGCTTTTATTCTGACTCTTTGTCTTTTGTGTCTGATAATCAGACATCAGCATAATTATTAAGAGAATATGTGCGTCGCATATAACGTGCTTCTAATAGTAGGTCTCGGGTGCGGAATGCATGTAGTAAGGAATGTGGCCCCAGCAAGAAATGCCCTCGACCGTAGCTTAGGAAATGACCGGCTGGCTTACTCAGATACTCAGCACTAAACAACGGTTAAACTTGCACTTAATTTGTTGTTAAAATGTTGCGCACATTCTTCCAAAATAATAATGTAAGTACCTACTCTGCTTTCCCTCCACGTCAACCCGGTTTCGGCCCGAAATGGATGTCGCACTGAGCGCGACCGCATACTTACAGACCAATAGCATACTTCGGCCAATCTCTGAAGTTTTTGTTTTCACATTCTTAACACGGTAATTCACAAAACTCGTTAGAAAAGTACACCAATTATACTCTCGTAAGCTATGTCTGTTGGATCGTAAGTCACGTGCTCCCCTTGCTAGAGGAAAAGCTTCCCCAAAGTAAATGCAAAAGTCATTCTGCAGTCAGAAATTCTGCATTTACAAAGGGGAAGCTTTTAAAACGGTTACGATTACAAACACATTTTTGTTGTTATCTCAATACTCAAAAACCGACTTCAATTTGATACGCCTTCATCATCAAATGATGATAATGATTCATTGGGACTGTTTACGTAAACGCTACAAAAAAGCAAAATATGCAATGTCGTGTACGTGCGGATGACGTGTTTTTTCCAGTTACTCAAAGTCTCTTAAAAAAATAAGGTTTTTTGTCAAATTATTTAAGAAATCTTACTCTATTACTTGAGTATGTTCCATAATGTAATGTTATACTTGTTGTTATTGTTATTAAATACGTCAATTATGTAATCAATTCTGATTTCCTAAATAAGACTTTCATATGCCTTCATTTTGAAGTCACGTGTCGCTTCGGTCGTCAAAAAGCAATTTATTGAAAATTAAAAGCTCTCACTTTTTCTTTACACAGTTTACAACCGCTATTTTGCAACTACCAGAAAAAAGTACGTATTGATCAGTGTCTATAACTGATCACATTTCGTTAGTTTAAACGTTAGAATAATACAATTAAAGAAATATCCCAAAACAAGAATAGTAAATAGTTACTCATTTATCCGTACGTGCCTACTATACATACCGAATCACATTTATACGCAATCGCATTCGCAGTACGCACGCACAACCACCTACCTGGATAAATTTGTGATAGTTTAATAATACTTAATAGTAAATAATGAAATTCTGACTGTGCCATTATTATAAGTAACCTCTGCTGAAATTATCCTTCATTTTTTTCGCTAGTGTCCAAATAAGGGTGTCTTAGTAAACAATTAAGCGTATACAGAATTTATGGTAAAAATTATACAGAATAAAGTACATAAAATAAACTATCTGTCTTAATTGCACGAAATTTCAATTACAAAACCCACTAGGTTCAACTTACGCATATGGGAGATAAATTACACTTATTAGAAAATGATGTGTAATTATGTAGTAATTCGCTATCCGTTTAGTGCTAGTTACCTAATTAGGTGGTTGGAATTCCACTGGAACAGGTGCTAGATCCACTTGGCTCGCTTGGGCGCCTTATTGCTTGACTACGAAGAAGCTGCTGGTTGCTTTGTACATACTATATTATAATATAACATATACTTACCTTAAGTACGGCTTAATTTAGTTTCATGTTGATTATCTCATACATAATGTTGCTAGAATGTTGTGCCCATAGTTTTTATATATGTTATAGTTTTTTGTAAAATAAGTCAAAACTGATGTCGCCTTTGATCTTTTATATACCTACTAGCTTCCGCCCGCGACTTCGTTCGCGTCCCGTTGGATCCCGTTGATTTTCCGGGATAAAAAGTAGCCTATGTGTTAATCCAAGTCACGGATAATATATATTCCAAGTTTCATCCAAATCGGATCAGTAGTTTTTGCTTGAAAGAGTAACAAACTTTCTCACAAACTTTCGCGTTTATAATATTAGTTCGCGTCCCGTTGGATCCCGTTGATTTTCCGGGATAAAAAGTAGCCTATGTATTAATCCAGGTCACGGACAATAAATATTCCAAGTTTCATTCAAATCGGATCAGTAGTTTTTACGTGAAAGAGTAACAAACATCCATCCATACTCACAAACTTCCGCGTTTATAATAATAATAGGATATAAAACAAAGTCATGTTACTTACACCATTTATAACTCACGAACGGCTAGATCGATTTTATGATTTTTGTGTTTTAGGAATTGTCTTCGTCCGGAATAGGATAATAAGTATTAAAATATGATATATACATCTATAAAATAATATCATTTAAAAAACCATCAGTCTAGCCATTCATTTTGTTATCATCTTTACTGATTTCGGCAATGGTGACTGCATTTAAACTTTTTTTAATTTGTCTGATTTTAAACTCCTTTTCATAAAACAAAAGTGTTAAAACATCAGTCTAGAAACGAATTTCGCCGGGTCAGCTAGTTTACTATAAATTAACTAGATATCTGTACAAGGGTTGTTGCTGATGCGGTTTTCGTTCACATCCATGGATGCAGATGCTGATTTCTTGAATCATAAGAATGCCAGCCGCACGCATGTATAAATTGTTTAAATATGCATGTCAAATAACTACAAATGCCTGCGTGCCTGATGGTATCACTTGGAACACTATTATTACCCGCTCTCTATGTATAAGTCACACAGTCACTCGCCTGAGCAACAACAGCATCGATCAGTGCGGATGTTTCAATCCATGCTGATGATCGGCGGATGCTGATATTCGCAACAACCCTAATCTGTGCCATAGCTTACTAAGCAGTGCTACTCGTAGGTCTCAGCGATTTTGGGCTGATCAATAAAGATGATCGTTAAAAAAAATAATTAATTCGTATCGTTCATCAATTCGCATTATTTGGTAACAAAGACATCATCTATTTCTCGGAATGAAATGACCACTGGCACGCCTCTCGTAACTTTTTTTTGTTGAAGGGCATAAATCCACATTAGTTTTTTGTTCCTCGATATGATACAATCAGATGAAGTGCTTAATCCATTGTTGTAGACAATGCGTCTGGTTTGCGCTCCCATCGCGCATGCGCATATGAATATGACTCATAGATGACGTTGCAGACGTGATGTCTATGCTTACGCACCGTGTAGGTGGCTCATTTGTTACCTATACTATTCAATTAAGTCAACTACGATTAGGTTGCAACGTTTAGACCCAGTTTCACCAAAGTCTTGCTAACAGAGTGTTACGTAATCGGGCATCAAAATTAACAAGAATGCTGTATTGTTAAGTATTTTACGTCCCACGAAACAAAATTGACAAAGGATTACTAAATCAACCGTTATGTGAATGATAATGTCAAGCGACTAAATTAAAACGACGTTCAACGCTGTTGAAATAAAACGCAAGCAGATGTATTTTGGTTAAGCTGGCTTTATATGGTGGCCGTCAGATCAGCGATTAGATTTAACAGTCTGTTAATGAAGATAATCCTTGGTTAGGGCATGGTGAAACACAAAACAACCTTAACAGTCCGTTAAATGGCTAACAAGCTGTTAGTTTAACTAACAGAGCATGGTGAAACCGGCCCTTAAGCTATCTCCTGTTTAACGCATTCAGACCCCGACACCATGTTGTCTGCTCTAACGGATTTCTAATTGGAACACTATCTAACCGTTACCTATCGTTTAATGCGTTTATTAGAGTAGAGAACGCTCATATCGGGTTTTAGTAGGTCAGGTACTACTTTTAATGGTACATAAATAGGTTTGACATCAATATTGCTTATAAAATCAGTGAACTCAGTGGGAGTTTGAAATAAAGTAATTCAGTAGTGTTAGGTAAAATAAGTACTATTCTGAAGCACCCTGTAGAGGTGTATCCTTTGGTTTAAAGTAGCGCGCGGGAGTGGATACCTGGAGCGGGCGGCGGCGGCGGTGGCGTGGCGAGGGTGGTGGCGGAGACGCTCGGCGCGAGCTTTGAACGCGGTAGCGGTGTCGTCGGCCGCTCTCCGCGCAATCGCCGATATTTGGTCAGATGGTCATCGCTAACTGGACTCTAGAAAGTCGTCTATTTCGAAATTTTAACGTTGCGTGTGCAGAGCGATGTGTCGCTGCGGTGCCTCGGAGTCTGGTGTGCGGTAAGTGGATGGCGGCGCGCTGTCTGTGCGTTCTTCCGGACCGCACCCGTCGGACCAGTCGCAGCCGCCCGCTGCCTCGGGCGATTGGCCTTCACAGTTAAATAATTAGATTGAGAGAACGACATCGACACCGCGGCAGCAGCCACTGCTGCCGCGGTGTCGCGGTGTCTCTCAAGAAGTGTTCACGGAAGGTCCCGCTGCCAGCCTTGGTGGCGCTGTTCTGCGCAATCGAGGCCGGTTTAGCGTGCGCATATTATTGCGTCGCGGCCACACCTTATCTTCTCGAACCTTCTTCCTAGTCTGTTCGATAATATTGTCTTGATCGATGACGTCGTACATGTTATTCAAATAGTAATTAGCTGCCACAAGGTCCAACGTTGCTTGATAGCCTTTGTTCCTAGAGAGATAGCACAAAAGAAGGACTTATAATAATTCTGTAGCATAATGTGTTTATAAAAATATCATCATCATCAACCTATATCGGTTCACTGCTAGACGTAGGTTGTTCACAAGACGCGCCACTGAGCCCGATGCTCGGCTCAACCCATCCAGTAACTGCCAGCTACATTTCGCAGATCGACGCCCAACCTTGCTAGGGGGCGTAGAAAAGGAGTAGGATAAAGAGATTGCACTATAGGCATACATGTTACCATAAAACAAATAGAAGATGTAAATGCTATCGTAATGTTGTAATTGTTTAACGAAAAGTGAACAGTTCAGCTCTATCAAGGCGGCCATATAAACTAAAGACAGATCTGATCAAATCAAATTATTCTAATACAATGAGAGTTACTTTATTACAGGTGTTCAGCATCAGTAAATAAGAAATAGGAACGATCTGTTGTCGTTACATACTGATCATAATAAATGTAGTATAACTGCCAGGCTTTATTTAAATTCAACGTAGTTATTGAGTGACGGGCATCCTGTTTTATGGGTTGTCGGCGGCTCAACAGTCGGCGATTCTGCGAATAAGTGGATATTGTCGCAAATTGCCGCTTTCGCCACCCGCTGAATAATGCATGCGATAGCATAACATCACGTCGCGGTCGCGTATAATATACCCGCGCAATCGTCGCCGCCGCGCCGCGCCGAGCCGCGCCCCGCCACCACCTCCAGCCTCCAAACCAAACCCGTTCCACTCACATTCCGCCTAGCTATCACCGCCACACTAACTCATTGTTACCTAACATAAATTAAACTTGTCCATATCATATCCTTACACAACACGCGTCCAAACTTTTATATGAACGAGCTTCTCTCCGCTGCTTGAGTAGACTCTCACGCAGTCACAATTTTTCCACTAACGACCACTGTCGGTGTGGAAGCTTTCCACCTCGGGTGAGTCGTCGGCAGAAGGCGGACGGCGTAGTAGGGTGTGCGCGGGTGCTTAGCTCAGTTCGGTGGCCGGGTCGGTGGTGCGGTAGTCAGATATGGGCTGGTCGTCGTGTGGGGTGGCCCTGGCGGCGTTTCCCACAGCGGCGGCGGCTCCTCGACCAGTTCGTAGGAATGTGGTCGCGGCACCGGCCCGCACTTTCACCAAAACAATTCGTTAGCGGCCTCTTTCGGCATCGCACCGCACTCCGCACCCGCCACCGCTCCACCCCGCCACCCGTACACGTGAAAATTAACAACACACTGATACTTGACTCTGTGATCAGTATTTTGGACTGGAGGCCCTTTTAAAGTTCCGCGCCCCGACATCAGCATTCTTTCGAGCGCAAGCTACCTGCATACCTTTCTTTGTATTACAGCTATCTGGTTACTCGTATAATGCTAATGTCTGGCCTGAGGCACTTTCTTCGATGTTTTACCGAGCAATTAGTTCAGTTTATGACCGCCTAAAACGAAGGTTCTCTATGGGTCAGTGGAAGTTTAGAAGTTAGCAATTATTTATTTTTTCTGTACATTTTCGATTTCGCAGACCTAGCAAAGTTAAACCTAATACATCTGAGAACCCGAACATTTAGATCTGGGAACTATCTGCACCCTAACAGCGAAGCGCAATGGAAATCAGAATCTATGAATGTCATTTTTACAAGATTCGTAAAACCTATAATGTGTATAAAAACCAGTGCCAAGGTAATTTAGTAAAATATATGACTAGTTTTTGAACTCCATTATACCATTGAGTATCGTGGTAAGGGTGCTGTTGACAAATTTATCAGTTTTTTAAAAGTAAAGATTAGATATTCTGTATATTCCACGTGGCTTATTATTGAATACTCGTTTTCTTCGAACCGTCTTGTAAACTGAAAACTAAGGGGCGTTCACACAGCTCTCGTTTTTGTGTAATTCCCGTAACAAAGCTCTCATTTGGTTGTTGTATAAGCTCATTTAAAAACCAGTCCTTTTATGTTCGCCTTCGCTTTTACTTAGCAACTATAAGCAGTGGGAACGATGAGAAATCAATTGGTTGTAGGAATACACCATCAACAAATGTGTAATTACACAGTTGACAATTTTATTATGCATTCTTATCTTTTCAGATTTATAATTTAACATTTTGCTTACCTACGTAGTTTCCCTAGTGACTTAGATCATGAGATTCTGATCTAGATGATCAGAATCTTCTCTTGTCCCTGCAGAATCCAAACCCGTTCATCTTATCTCCTGCCCACAGTCTTACATTGTTAGCTCTCTTATTTCAGTTTGGTCCAGAAACCAATTAGTAATTAATTACACTGTAATGTTTGTTACCAGGTATGGCCAACTCTCAGGCATGGTAGAGCCAGTTTTCGGCGTGTTAGGAGCCGTGGCTGTGGCTGCCGCGCGACCAGCGTTGCCTTATGCGTTGGCTTTCGCTGCCGGTGCCATGATCTACGTCGTGGCTGATGACATCATCCCTGAAGCAAATGCTTCGTAAGTATTCTCTTTGCTAAATTTGCACTGCTTTGACTTTCCAAACAATTAAATTCAAATTTTGACTAAAATTCTTTCGATACTTCAGCAATGTTACTTACCATTTTTCTAAATTTCATGTAGAAGTGACAAGAAATAATATATTTTTATACGCTATTTTTAGTGATTAGCTGTTATTCATCATAATGCACAGGGGGTCAATTGCACCAATCTTGAACGTTAGTCATTAAATTAAACCAAAGCTACGCTGAGTTAGATCATCCAGATCTTAGGATGTGCTCCTTTAGTCAAACTATTTGCATATTCTGCTGTTTGTCTCAAACATTACTGGCCAAATATCAAAACCAAATACTTTCTGTTCGAACTTCAAAACTAGTGCCATTGAAACCCATGTTGCAAAATGCTCAATGATCATGCTTTATCCCATAGCATTTCATTCATTTATCATGATATTTCGTGGATATATGTAGGTAGATTAGTGAATAACTATGTACCTTGTAAGTAGTATTCTTGTGCTATGTAGTCATTAGTATTTTGAATCGTTAGAAGTTCTTATGCTAGAATATGTGCATATCTTTCGTAAGATATTAAATGAATGCATGTTTGAGGCGAGGAATAATGAATGTGTCTTGGACAGATATATGAAGAATTGTTCATAAAAACTTTTTATCATTCATGCTCGACAATATCTCGTGGAGTAATATAGTTAGATCGGATATCTCCGGTGTAATTTTATTATAGATCGCGTACGCCCCTTGTTTAACAATGTACAGTTAACAGGTAAGTGAATCATTTATGTGGTTTTCAAAATGTTTTATGTATTCATGCCAGCAAACCACTGTTTATAGACTAATAAATTACGACTGCGCAGTTACACGATCCTTTACCCTAAATTAAACGAAGAATCATCAAAGAAGTTATCCTTGGCGTTGACCAAAACATGCAAAATAATGACGATCGTCCTTTGTCACGGACCCTCACAACACAAAGCAACCCTCCGCTCACTACGACATAGCCATTGAATAGAAATCTAGCGCAGTACCTAATGACACTTCTCAAATCATCAATTCAACCGTACAACTCACAAACAATGTATAATTGGTATGTAGGCAGGCAAACACGGCTTCAAAGTACTTACCTTTATAATAACTTACATAATATGTATATCTAAAGAATCATCGTCATCTCAGTTTTAGGGGCGAAAAATCACCGGGCCCTGTCATAAGTAGACGGACGAGGGTCTGATTGTACCGATTCACGATTCATGTCTGTTTTCGACAGATATATATTTGACTGCTTGTTAGTTGTCAATAGGCGGGACTCGTTAGGGTGAGAGCGAAGGTCACAAGTGTTTCTTAGATGGGGTCTCTTGGCGATGGTTATTGTCCAGTTCACTCATTGTTCCGGACCGGTCCCGATTCCCTTCCGGATTGGAAGCTAATTTTATTGTTATCCTCGTCGGCAACTGAGCAGTTAGCGTAACCACTTTAGATAACAATTCTGTCTGCGCATATTTATTTATCCAACCAACGGTTTTCCCAGGATTATATTGTGTAACGGCTTTGTGATCGCCGATTATATTAGATACGTCAAAACTTCCTGAATGCAAATCGCAACACGCAGATGCATTTCAGGATCGCATTCTAGTTATAGCACATAGCAAAATAGGGAGTAGGTAGGTTCCTAAAGAAATAGTATTCGATTTAATTAAGAATTATGTAATTTGACATGCCAAGGATGCATGAAGCAATGCAATGTAACAAAATGCGTAAATATAGTATATTTCATTACAAGTGCGGAAAGGCTGTCATTGCAAAGAGTTCCGACAAATGTCTACCCGAGCCGAGGCGCAGCCGAAGGCGAGGGTTGACAGTCGGAACAAGTTGCAATGACGGTTCCGCACGTGTACTGAACGACAATTTTTAATACAGTTGCGAAAAATGAAGCAATTTAATAAAATAATAAAAAACTATTTGCTTTTTTCTCTTCTCTCCACGCAATAAATTCGTCGTATATGTACCTATAGATATGTAGCGACTTTTTGACTTTTCCGGTAAAATGTTCTCCGAAGCATTTTGTGCAATTATACTGAGTAACGGTGGTGTTAATTAAAAAAAACTAGGGTCGAAATTACTCATTTTGTGCAACAAACAACTAAACTCGCAAAGAAAATTTCTGCAAAATGGCGCCAACCGTAGAATATAAGCAGAGATTTTTTTATTGATATGAAATGAAAATGAAATTTAATGAGATGAAATGGAATGAGACCTAACCTAACTCATTCAATCAAATCATTAAATCTGATATTGAAACAAATTAGTAGCTTCTTTTTAGAAATATACGTATTTGCATGAATCATAAAAACTTCTATGAATTTTTTTAGTAAAAACTTCATGGTTGGTTTTTCTTTTTAATAGACATTATTTTGACAGTTGGGAAAGAGAACGCACGAGTTCGGGAAAGGTAAAAAAAAAGCACGAGTATGTAATAGCTCACATCCCTGCAATACGCCACTTTTTGAGCAACTGTATTAAAAAATGAATATCGGACTAAAGGGTAGGAGGTTCTGTAAACTTTTTCAAGCTTTCGACTAGACAAGTTGGTAAGGAAGGAAAAAGGAATGTTTAGCAAAGTTACGGTAATGCATATGGCGCGTGAAGTGTAGGCGCTGCGACGACTGTCGGGACACAAATACTCGGCCCGAAATAGCGTCGTCTCACACCCCGGACGCGCCGCCCGTCCTCGTCTGCATAGACATTTATTGCCTTTCGAACATATTCGCCTATTTGTTATCAGCATAGAGTATCTAAAGAAAGCTTCCTAGTCGGACTTAGAGAATTCTTGCACAAATGCCTGGCCTGAAATAGCGACGCGGCGGCGGCGGCGCGCGACTGCGCGTTAGTTTTCTTAGGACTTCCAGAAACAGTGGGTAAACTTTAAAAACAAAACACTCAATATGCTTTATTTCAGTCGATTCATATTCGTCATCTCCTTCTAGAGCATGTGGGAGTTAAAATTAGAAAGTTGTCAAAGCTTTTAAATTATCCATACCTATTATTTTTAAAGCTTTTTATAAGTTTTTATTTCACCTGTCTCAGTGTCTGTTTGCAATAAAATCTTACAAGTTAAAGTCCCAGTGTGTTATTTATCTATGACATACATAATATCATCGTTCAGGCGTAATAAATATAATAATGCAATAATATGCTGACGAGTGAGCTGATCTGATTTTGGATTCAAGATCTTTTCAATGGAACTCTTCTGTGAATAACAGTGTTAAATCTGAGTTTGCTCTCATCTAAATCCGCTCATCCTTACCCAATAAATACTGACATAGATATATACCCTGGCCGTTGACGAGCAGAAGTCCGATCAGCTGTGTCCTGCGAATGTCAGCCAAACCGCATGCTCAAAATCGTAGAAAAATACTAAAACCATTAAGGAATATTAGAATAACAGAGCCATTCTAGAAAAACCATAAAGCATCGCTATTAAAAAAAATACTAATAATACATATAAAAATAATAATAATTATATACCTTTAATAATTACCTTTACAATGTAACTGTTAAGTAATTATAGGCTAATGCAGTGAGCGCAATCGAGATGCCAATTCTATTAAGTTGACACGGAAAGTGTGCTCTAAAATTAGTTGTACACATCCGCATACATGTGCATGTGGCCCACGCACTCGCATCGCACTGGACTGAAGCATCAACAGTCTGAGATGAAAGGTACACTTGTGTTTGTATATTATATGTATATATACATACATACATGTATCCTCTTTAACACATATCTCTTCGTTATTGGTCTACCACTTGAGTTCTTGATCAACTATGTTGGTCTACGGTTTTTCGTAAAGCCAAATGTCCATTCATTTTCACGCATTGCGTTTCACATAGGTCTACGCCTGTCATTTGTCGCTCAAATTAATAAATTTAAATAAAATACTTCTTACTAAGCGCTTTATTAGAAGCATGTCTAGACACTAGACAGTCATCTATTTTGGTGTAGGTAGGTCCTACAGACTAGTAAGCGATGCACGTGCAACGAACGTGCAGACACTTTGTGCTGTGGTAAGATGATTCTGGTGCAGAGAAATGCAGTTGCAGTGTCGCATCGCGATCGCAATATGCTTGAAAATGCATGCAAGCTCAAAAGTTAGCATACATTTTTTACCACACTTTCAATTCAAGTATTTTATAAATATCTGATTACGTAGAAGACAAAAAGCTTGATCTGATTATTTAGAACCAGCTCCAACTCATTCTATAAAAATAATCATACAAAATGTTTATGAGAATTCAAAGTGATCACTGAAAGTTTTGACTTTGACTTGGGGATTTCGTAAGACAGGCAGAGGGTTGTCATTGTCAACCCATCGCCTATGATGATAGATAGCTAAGCGTCAAACTACACTAGAAGGCAAGACGTCGCTTCGTGTAGCTAGGGAGAGAAAATAAATATTTTTTTGAAAATCCGGCTTTTTTTAGAGCCGGATTACGTCACAATATAAAGCATATCGTTACGTAATCCGTCTAAAATATAAAATTGGACGGCATAAATAGGGCTTGGTTTATTCTAGTTTAAATAGTTTTTGAATTGTAGTAATATTTTTTTATAAAACTTTTCGAATCGTATATATCACGTAATATCTCAGAAACGGTGGCTCGTGAAAATAGTATTGAAACATTTTTTATTGATAATATTATGATCTACAATCGAAATCTTTTAAGCTGGAATAAAAATAAAAACGGTTTTAGAATGGCTAAACAAAGCCCTATTTATGCCGTCCAATTTTATATTTGAGCCGGATTACGTCACAACATGATTTATATT
The DNA here is from genome assembly GCA_947507515.1 of Eulithis testata. Classification (NCBI taxonomy): domain Eukaryota; kingdom Metazoa; phylum Arthropoda; class Insecta; order Lepidoptera; family Geometridae; genus Eulithis; species Eulithis testata. The sequence goes on from OX382205.1 coordinate 6,530,941, forward strand.
GTGACGTAATCCGGCTCTAAAAAAAGCCGGATTTTCAAAAAAAGATTTCTTTTCTCTCCCTAGCTACACGACGCGACGTTTTGTCGTCAAGTGTGCGCCAACGCTAACATAAACACGCGTTGTGTGATCGTGTACATTATTTTTGAATGTGTTTCTAAGAAGAAAAAAAATGTATAATTCGGTACACCGCCAAAATCTGAGATAAGAGGAAAGGTTTGGGGCAGGCTTTAGGCCAGCTGTGGGAAATAATTAAATAAAATAATATTGTCTACACAAGAAAAAAAAATTCAATGTGCCTGCAGTCTGGCCTCTGCTAAAAGATGTATATTGCGCTTCTAGAAAATTAACGTTTAGTGCGCTCAGTGACAGTTATTTGCAACGGGCGGCAACGCGCGGAGGGCGGGCGGCATTATGAAGAAAATTCAGTGAGCTTTGCGTGGGACTGTCAATGCCACCGTCTCGCCACCGTCAATAACAATAAATATATGAAATAACGCATTTGTTGCCGGGATAAGGCCGGTGACTCTGCTCTAGTTTGTCTATACGCTGACGTCACTGTCTGGGAATCCAGCACACCGACGGTCGACACTCCCTGACCTACCTCCAGATATCACATCCATGGTGTTGGCGACTAGTGTACCACGGAACCGTAATCACTAAACACACTATGCTTAGAAATAACGAGTAGGTACCTAGTAGCTGTTATCTGGCGATGTTAAACCACAGAGATATTGTTAACAAAAAAAACTGTAATACAAACTCTAAAAATGTTCAACGCCTGCAACAGCTGATTAATCTATAGCTAATCCAAAGTATTCCAAAGCACAGTGCTATCATATTCCAAGTGATTAATTTTATGGACTGTTTAAATCACAATAATTGTCTATTCTTGCGATCACCTTCACTGACGTTTTGTTCATACTAATGTATTTTTGGTTCATACTTTTTTAAAACCAGCTCTACAGCTTACCTATGATTATTCGCAGCATTTAACTGTCCACTCGACCTGTTCCTAATCACCCAAGTTATTTAACTAGGCCGTTAGGAAGCACTACCCCGGTTGAATAAAATTTTTGGGTGAAAGCCAGATGAATAGCTTTGCTTAAACGTTTCTGGCATGCTATTACATCCTCTTTATTGAGAAACTCGTGCTTCTGTTTCATTGACGCGTGTTGTGGCGTTTGCTTCATTACGAACAGCAAACTCAGTCTTTATTTGAACGCTGCCGATGTAATGCGATGTAAAGGCCTACGTAAAATGATAGCCGCCGATGTCGTTTCAGTTCTTCTTCTTCTATTTATGGTCTCTGTCCGTCACTGCGACACACAATTCAGACAGTGGTGTTCACTAAAACTTTAATCGTTGATACGAATTACGAACCCTTAAAATCCATTTAAAATGTTGCCAGTGTGTCGTTTTTCGTATTCACAGCGCACATTCAACTAGTATTTTCTAAAACTAATTTAGTTTTCAGATCAGATATTTCAAAATTCCTATGTATTTGCGCGTGGTGTCATCAATGGTATTTAGGTGTCGTGTGTCCTGTCGGGGTTCCCCACGGCGCGTGATCTGAATCTGTAGTGCGGTGTCATACTCGTTAACACGGAATGCGATGGCCGTCCTGAGCCGGATGTCTGATCCTAGATGCTAAATGCATTAATCAATTACTGTAGAATCACCCACAGTTTTTACAAAAAAAAAAAAATACAACCGAATTGAGAACCTCCTCCTTTTTTGATCAATACACGTGACCATTCATTGAGTGTACGTATACGTACACGCAAAGCGAAAGTATAGAGATGCAGTCTTAAAAACTTGGCTGATAGATTTTACCACCTAATACAAAAATGATCTAATCTAAATTGACATAATACATAATTGTACGCAGTTCTCGTCTGTCAGTGAAAGAAGCTGCCCAATCATTCTGTCTCTGAAAGAATGTAATGTTATTTCGTAGTGAGTATATACATTCCAAAGCCACAACATAGAAGTATTTGTGTGGTTCATGATTAAAGCTAGCAATTACAGACATACTGCTCATTTGCATTTTTACGAGTTACATCATTCTTAAGTTGGGGTATTCTTTGTCTTTCTGCATTTGTAAAAATATTGATCTGGTTTGAACCAAGTTTGATTTTATTTTGAACCATTTGCCAATATCTTTATCAATAATAATAAAGTTATCGTATATACTTCGGGCGATTTCCCTCTATGCAAGTGCGCGAGACGCAAGCACCAACAGTGGTCTTTCCGATATCGTAAGTAACGACTACGAATTAGGTCAGATGCCTAGTTGAAATTTTACTCGTTACTTCTCTGTGGATCGTAGTGTTCGACCACGGGTTTTTATAACGAACTCCAATACAATTTGTTATTATGTACATACTATTATGTATATTGCTGCTAAAGTGCGTCAGTGAAAACTTAACGTATCACGTAACTGACTCTATTTACAAGACAGATGTTTTTGGATTATATGGACATGCGTATTTGCTCTTGATTTAGGCGATTTTAGTCCAAAGTGCACATTGATTATGCATCAGCTTGATATAGCACTTCAAATTCTTCTTTTTTATGCTATCTCAAATAACAATGACGTCCGCCGATATTCAAATCTTTGTTTTGCTCGAATTTTCTTGAAAAGTACAAAAAATATCTTAGAATACTTAAAAGATTTTTATTTAAAATAAACACTATGCATCTCGATTAAAAGAACAACGCGCGTAGGATTACTTTTTTATGTTATTTGTAGCTAAATATGTATGAATAATGTATATTTGTTTATCAAGATACGGATATGAGATGGACTGGTGTGAATGTGTTATAGTTTTTTACAATAAGTTTGATGTGATGAGCCAGTGTCCCATTTTCACCGTCATTTTCTCATTGGTGCTAAGGCTCTAACTCGCTTGTACTAACTCCTGAATGCTCCTTTGCTTGCGCCTATCTTCCTGTCATCTTATGCTCCCATGTTTGCTCAGTGCTAGATATACCGAAGCGAATGCACCATTCCTTCTCAGTTCTTCGGTAGAATTACCATTTTCCGTTTTATATAGAATGTCTCGATTTGTTTTACAATAAACGTTTTTGTGTACAGCGGTAACGGTAAACTGGCCACTTGGGGTTGCATCATCGGATTCACCGTCATGATGTGTCTGGATGTTGGACTCGGCTAAAACCATCTTCAGACGACACCCCCTGTATTGACTTCTATCACTCTGACCACTTGAATTTTCAATTAATATTTTTATACGAAAAGACTAAATTGCCAGGATTTTGGATGCAACGAGTATTCTAATAGGTACCTACTGTTGGAAACATTAAATATTTTAGTGTTCGTTCCTTCTATGCTGTTCACTCTCTCTCTCAATAAAAACGTCAACGTGTGTACACAACTCTTTCATTTATAAAATAATTAAAAATACTCTCAAGCTCTCTAGACCACAAAAGAAGCCTTGCTCTTTTCATTGGTCCTTCAGCGGAAATTTTTGTGCCCTGGGAGTGGAATAAGTGTGTACAGGAAGATAGTACAAGACGTCTCGATATCTGGATTTGGGTTGGATTTGGCCATCTTGGACACGTTACCTACAATTTTCTGCTGTCTCAACTCAAGGTACCTACACAGCCACAGCCAAAAGCCAAGCTGTCAAACATCGGTGCATCCATTGGACGGCGTGTTTTTAACGGAAACAGAGTTCATTCGACTCATCGAGCATCGCCTATTTTCACGTTAGAGCGAGGGAGCAAGCGAATATCACCTGCCACGCGGCTGCGCGTTACGTTTCGACTACATAGAAATTTTCGACTCCGGCGCCATTTTGTGTCAACTACATTGCATTGTGTGAAAATTTTGAGACTTTAGTATTTTAGTAATAATAATATACCTTTAGTGCTGTATTTCATAGTATATCACGTTACAAAATGTCTGAGTCTAAGCCTCAGGACGATCTCAAGCGAAATATCGCGAGAAGAGGTGCCCTAAAAGGTACACTAACGAGAATACAAAAGAGAATTGAAACTGCCGGTTTTTCAGAGGTGTCAATGCAAATGCTCATTTTGTTAGAGGACAAAGCTATGAATGCCTATGGTGAGTACGAATCCTTAAACTTAGAGTTAGAGGGGACTGATGCAAGCGAGGATCCCGAGGTTACCGAAGAATGTTATTTCGAATGCATTGCGGCCTTGCGCACTCGTATCTCTGAACTTTCAAAAAAGGGTCACGCTTTACCAGAGTGCACTGCGCACACCTCAACCTCTAAGCTAAAGCTTCCGCACGTCAATATTCAGTCTTTCGATGGTAAATATGTGGAATACAGACCATTTATTGAACTATTTAATGCTTTCATAGACAGTGATAAAAAACTTACTGATATTCAGAAATTTTTCTACTTGAGAGGGTTTCTCCAAGGAGAAGCTTTAGATCTGGTTAAAAACCTTCCTATTTTAGGGTCTAGTTACAGGGAATCTTTGAAAATTCTGTCTGAACGCTATGATAATAAGTATAAGATTATCCATGATCATTTGTGTGCTCTGTTTGACTTAACTTCAACCACCAAAGCCACCGTTACATCATTGCGTTCTCTCATCTCAAACAGCAAGCAACATCTTGCTGCGCTTAAAAATCTAGGTGAGCCTATTCATCAATGGGACAGTCTTCTAGTGTGCCTGCTTGTAAGAAAGCTGGATCCTATCACTGCCAATGCATACCACCTTGCCTTAAACCAAACTTATAACCTGCCTCGCTTGCAACCAACCTATAACATGCTTGTACAATTTCTAGAGGGCCGTGCCCTTGCCTTAGAAAATAGTGAAGCAGGCAAAGAAGCTACATGCAACAGCAAGTCAACAGGTTCTACGGGGAAGGTGTCTAATGTGGTCAATGTAAAGGAAGCAAAGTGCCTCTTCTGTGGTAAGTTAAATCATAAAATATTTGCTTGCCCCAATTTCATGTTGTCTTCAACAAAGGAGAGGTTAGATTTTGTCCAGAGTAAAAAGTTATGTAGAATCTGTCTAAATTCACACACAGGGAAGTGTAAATTTCACTTCAAATGTCAGAAATGTAAATCGAACCACAATACCTTGCTACACACCGAAGGTGAAACAGAAAAATGTAGTGAGGTAAGTACAAGCGTAGCCAATGTAGGTGCAAGTTTGAGTGCAAAAACTCAAGTTATGTTGCCAACGGCAAAAGTCAAGCTCATCTCAAACAAAGGCCAAGAGATTATTGTCAAGGCTTTATTAGACTCTGCTAGCCAATCTTCATTTGTCACAACTAGTGTTGCTAGGGTGATAGGTAGACCGCTATTGCCCAACCACACTCAAGTGGTGGGTATAGCCAATACTGAAAAGACAATCCGTCATTCTTTACAGCTTGACATCTTTTCATGTGTTTACCCATATAAGGTGGAGGCCAATCTGCTAGTAGTAGATCAGATAACTTCAAAGTTACCTCAATGCCCCCTTGATCTCTCAAAAATTAAAGTGCCTAAAAATATAATGTTAGCCGATGACTCCTTTCATATCACAAGCGATATAGATATCTTACTGGGTGCCGATGTGTTTTTCCAGACGCTGTTGCCGCGGGATGACCAGCTAGTCGAGGAAGGTGGGGAAGAAAGTGATGCTGCACAACCAAGATTCGTCCATACACAGTTTGGTTACATAGTAGCTGGTAGTGTCCCTAGCTCTTCTATACAAGGCTCTGCTGTTGCTATTTTTTGTCAGGAATGTGAAACTGACATAGGTAGTACAATATCCAACTTTTGGCAAACAGAAAAAGTCCCAGAAACATATGCGGAACATACGTCTGAACAGCAATACTGTGAGAAATATTTCACGGACACTGTTAAGTTAGAAAACAACCGCTTTGAGGTTTCAATGCCCCTAAAACTACCCCTTTGTGATATGAACAATGTATTAGGAGATTCTCTCAGTCTAGCACTAAAAAGATTCTATAATCTTGAGAAGAAATTGCAAAAGGATACTCAATTGCATGGAGAGTACAAAAGCTTTATTCACGAATTCATTGAATTAGGCCATGCCTGCTATGTAGACATTTCTCTCTATGATCTTACAAAAGATCCAGTATACTTTTTTGCTCATCATGCAGTCATAAAGCAAGATGCAATAACCACAAAATTAAGAACTGTTTTCGATGGATCTATGAAGACTAGTAACAAAGTTTCTCTGAATGACCTGATGTTAAATGGGCCTATAGTCCAACAAGAATTGTTTGATATCCTATTGTTGTTCAGGCTTCATAGATATTTCTTCGTTTGCGATATCAGACGGATGTTCCGAAATATTAACCTAGTTAAATCGCAAAGACCTTTGCAAAATATCCTTTGGAGGGACGCCCCAGATGAGGAAATCAAGTGTATACAGTTATTCACTGTTAGCTATGGACTTAAAAGCTCTTCCTGGCTAGCAACAAGATGCTTGCTCGAGTTGGCTACAAGGTATGGGGAACAATACCCATTAGCTGCTCCTGCATTGTTAGATTCAACTTATGTCGATGACATATTGCTCTCAGATGATAGCTTATCTAATATTATTGCAATAAAATCACAACTGATTGATTTACTAAGTAAAGGAAGTTTTGAGTTGCACAAATGGTCAGCTAATCACAAGTCTATTTTGATAGACACCCCAGAGCAAAAGCAGAGTTTTGAAGATTTAGAGCTAAACAAGGACATAAAAACCTTAGGTTTAAAATTTAGTATTCAAACAGATTCCTTCAGAATCTCATGTCCTCCAACAAATGAAATTCCTAAAACAAAAAGACAGATTCTGAGTTATGTAAGTCGGTTTTATGACCCCTTAGGTATTGCAGGGCCAGTCTTTGTTCAAGCCAAGATAATCATGCAAAAATTGTGGCAGTCAAATGTAGATTGGGATTCTATACCCACCCCTATTTTGCAAAAAGAATGGTTACAGTTTTACAACAACTTGCAACAGATGGCGCCAATTAATATTCCAAGAAATGTTTGCCCAGAAAACAGTAAAGTCATCCAAATTGTCGGCTTTGCAGACGCCTCAACCACAGCATTTGGTTGTGCTATTTATTTGAGAGTTACTGACAAACAAAAAAAAACTACAATGTCTTTGCTCTGTTCAAAATCAAGAATTGCTCCTAAAGCCAGTAAATTGTCAATTCCTCGTCTTGAACTGAATGCTGCGCTGCTCTTAGCAAAGTTAAGTATGAGAGTACATGATACATTGAGCAAAAGAGTAGAAATAGAAAGTGTAAACCTATTCAGTGACTCACAAGTAGTATTGGCTTGGCAAAAGACTGATCCAGCATTGTTAAATGCTTATGTTGCAAACAGAGTCAAAATGATAAATGAATATTCGAAATCATATCAATGGGCATACATAAAAACTGACCAAAACCCAGCAGACTGTCTAAGTAGAGGTATAAACCCTACTGAGCTGCAATGTAACCAACTGTGGTGGCATGGACCATCCTTTCTATGCAAGGCAAATTATAACTTTGATAAGAATTGTAGTTATGATATACCCCAGGACTTACCTGAGGTCAAACGTTCCATGAAAAGCGAACTTGTGTGTGCAGCTACACATGACAAACCACAGTCATTTCTTAGTTCCCTATTAGAAAAATATTCTGATATAAACAAGATAGTAAATGTTCTTTCCTATATTTTAAGATTTCTTAAGAATGCAAGATCAGGGTCTGATAAGATCAAAGAAAACTTTGTAAGGTATGCAGAGGCAAGTCAGGCATTGCACTTATTAATCAAAAATGAACAGCAAAAATATTTTCACCATGATATAGCTTTGTTGCAAGCAGGTAAGCAAGCAGCATCCTATTTAAAATCCCTAAACCCCTTTATTGATGCTGAGGGTCTCCTCAGAGTAGGTGGTAGGTTGCAGCATTCCTCCTTGCCATACAGCAAAAGGTACCAAATAGTTTTACCTAAAGAGTCTACGGTTACTCATCTAATTATTCAAAATGAGCATTTGAAATTGTTTCATGCAGGTCAAAAACTAGTATTAAGTAGCCTTCAACAACGCTATTGGTTAATTAATGGTTTAAGATTAGTAAAAAAGTTTGTTTACAAATGTACAACATGCTTTAGGCACAAAGGTGTAACTGCCAAACAGCTGATGGGGTCACTGCCCTCTGATAGGGTCAATGTACATAGATGCTTCATGAAAGTAGGCATTGATTTTGCAGGGCCAATAATGATTAAGCAATCTAGACTAAGAAGTGTTGTAACAACCAAGGGCTATATCTGTGTCTATGTATGTTTTGTCACAAAAGCAATTCACATAGAATTAGTGTCTAATCTAGAAACAGAAACTTTTTTGTCAAGCTTCAAACGCTTTATTGCAAGGCGTAATGTACCATCTGATGTTTATTGTGATAATGCAGGCACCTTCAAAGCAGCGAATACCCAGTTGTCAGAACTTTATAAACTAAATAATTCAAAAAATCATCAGACACAGGTTCAAAATATGGCCTCAAAGTTAGGTATTAAATTTAACTTCATTCCTAGTTACTCCCCTGTATTTGCTGGGCTCTGGGAATCCGCTGTAAAAAGTGTTAAATATCACTTAAAAAGAGTACTAGGCTCTCATGTTCTAACTTATGAAGAACTGTATACTGTATTAGTTCAAATAGAAGGTATATTGAACTCAAGACCAATAACTCCAATGTCATCTGATATAGAGGACCTTTCCTACTTGACGCCAGGACACTTTCTTACTGGTGCTCCTTTAAATTGTATCCCTGAGCAGGATATTACAAATCTTCCAGATAACAGGCTCAGTTTTTGGCGAAAATGCACGGCCTTAAAGCAGCATTTTTGGAGATATTGGTCAAAACAATATCTAAATGTTTTACAAAACCGTCCTAAATGGAAGGATAGTGTACCTAATGTAAAAGTAGGTGCTCTGGTCATTTTGCGCGAGTTAGATACTCCGCCCATGACTTGGCCTATGGCTAGGGTGACCAGAGTTTTTGAAGGCGCGGATGGCCTCGTTAGGGCTTTAGAAGTTAAGAAAGCCAATGGTAATGTCCATAAGACATCCATAACAAAAATCTGTATTCTTCCTATAGATTAAATAAGTTTAATTTAAGTAAAACAATGCGAACTGCATAGTCAGTAATAGTTATTTAATAGCATAGAAGCGCATATCCTTTTTTACATTTAGTAATTTTGAAATGTAAAGCTAGACTAAGTCCCATCAATATATATAATAAGGGCATGAAGCAAAGAATTATTTCTGTAGGATGATATGATAATTCATTCTGTAGCTATACCAACCTAAGAGTGTAATTATTGCTATGAGTTTCATATCTATCTCCCTTAACATAGTGTAATATCCTAATGGCATACCATGTCATTCTGAGTCATGTTTACTCAATAATGCTCTATGTGTTCAAGCTTAGGATTTAGTAAAAGCGAAATGTAACTAGCACTATAAGTAGGTACTAAGACAAAAGATAGTTTCTAGTATTCATAAACATAATATTATATTCATTTAAAATAAAAACATACAGTCCATTCTCAAGCTATCTAATATTGTGTAACTAAGGAGCTATTTAACAAGTAGGTAATAATAAAACACTGGTTTCCGTGTAACAATTTATTAGGTATTAAACCTATACATAGTACTTGTTCCTTGTAGTGGAATATGTTGGAAACATTAAATATTTTAGTGTTCGTTCCTTCTATGCTGTTCACTCTCTCTCTCAATAAAAACGTCAACGTGTGTACACAACTCTTTCATTTATAAAATAATTAAAAATACTCTCAAGCTCTCTAGACCACAAAAGAAGCCTTGCTCTTTTCACCTACATATTGGAATAGATTAGATTGGTAGGATTTGGTGCTGTAGTTGCTTCGAATTAATTATAACTGTACATTTTGTAAATGTGATAATTTTTTGCATTCACATCTTAACGTGTGATATCTTATCAATCTTTTAATGTTGAGGTGAAACATTATTAGGATAAAGGTTTACTTAGAATTGCCTAATAACTTCTGTAAAAATAAATTACCGTTTAAAATAATGCTATCTGGTTCTGTTTAAATACTGACAAATAGTGACAGGTATAATCTTAAGCAGTGTTCAAATTGAGAGGCAATTCTAAGTAAGACCGGAGGTATTTGTGACATGAGCTAATTGGTATTAGTAAATCTGTGCAGTGAAAATTGGTGAAGTTTCTTGTAAATATTGAAGGATAAGTTAATTTTAAAGTACTTAATAGGTAGTAAGTTTTACCAGTATATAGGTACATCCTATTAAAAAAATAAATAAAGGCGTGTGCAGACTTTGCGAAACAAAAAACGTGGCTAGTGTTTTATCCGCATCGTACCCACTGCCTGTACGGGCATTTCGGGATAATCGGTTCAAAACCAAAGTACCTGGTTTTCAAAGATATATAATTTGGCTTCCGGAGAAGGTTTCAGTATGCATAGCATACACATAATTTCAGTGATTCGTATTAGGTATATCAGTGAATCAATTTGTCGTTTAAGTTCGACTCTGCAAGTGTCTAATTAAATTGTAAACAAATATTTGCGACGTTTATGGAATGATTCGCAACTTTTGCCTCGTCTTTTTCAGGGTTCCTAATTAATTCTTATACTGAAACGTGAAATGCCTGACAGTGTGCCCTTTTAGAACCTGCTACTTGTTTTGCATTTTGGGGTTCAACTTCTTGTTTTATTTAATCTATACTTATAGATATTCAATTATAGAACAGCATTTAAAATCACTGTTTCACCTACTCCACCATTGAACCAAGTGTCACAACGGTCACAACATGATAGTTCAATTTATTATTTATTGTAATTTGGTTACGCGAGCTCAGTTTTAGTGCAGATAAAGAAATATGTTAAGCTATAGGCACTTGGAATCTACGGTCACTTGGAACTAAAATACTTACTAAATTGTATGTCCGTGGTTAGCTGACAAAATACCAAATCCTGATGCTTGAACAAATCTTAAATTCTGAAGAAAATTGACATTGTTTAACGCCAAAAACGAGCCATAGAATGGAATACGTAACATTCGAGAAAGGGATAGTCCATGTTAGACCGTGCACGCGTAATGATGATGATGATACATTTTAACTTAAATCTTTTCTAGCTTAAATAGAGATTCGATCCCGGTCTGGCGTGAATTATTCGCAATGAAATTCCAAAAAATGTCTAGAATCTAAATTAATAAATATAATTTTACTTTTCAATTACAATTTGTAATGTAATAATTTACCATGCATTTATTTATGTTAAATGAGTTTGACTTTATATAAAGCGATTTTATTACGATGACCTATTTTGTTATAATTTATATTTAGTAGAATTTATTTGTTTTTAATATAAGATTGAGCATAATTATAATGAATTTTATTTAGTTTATTTATATAAATCCGAGGACCTCCTTGTTGAGTTACCTTGTTCTGAGCTGTGGGCATTAGTATAAGTTAGCTATTCTCTCTGTTCTATAAACGAGTTAACTATCAGAAGTTATAACTTCCCTATTGCCTAGTCTAATGCCCCGTTCGTTAATTTTAGGTACGTACTCTTAATAGTGTAAGTGCTCCTACCTACCTCGTCGTCAATTCTGTGTGGAATATGCCCATGAATTGTTTGTAATGCAATTTTACATTGATTTGAAAAAAAAAATTATATGATCGAAAATTTTGAAAACTGAAAATTCGGTGAAAGTTTATGTAGTAGGATTTGTAATTAATTAGTGTTAGTGAGACTACTCAATATAATTTTCATATTTACTTTTAATTAGTTTATGTTTTCTAAAAGTATATATTGCTTTTAAAGATACTGGTCGATGGTTCCAAAGGTGTAGAGTACCTAGAATTTTCAACGGATTTTACCTCATAATAAAAATTTTCCTTATCGAGTGTAAATGGGACGGGAGTCGATAAACGAGGCCCGCCGCGCCGCCGGGTCGGCAGCGACCTGTGTAGATAGGTACCACACGGAAACCTTATGCGAGTTTATTGTACATTTTACTGGAAATTATATAAAAATTGATCTACGACTCTCTTAAGTTATAAACTTGATTCCCTCTCTCCTAACTTAAAAGCTCAGCTCTTGTCGGTGTAATTATGCAGCTCTCGCCATTTGCCCCTTTCCAGTGCAGCTTCCTTGACGTCCTTATACGACATGACAGCGATCTTTTCTTCCAGTTGTCTCATTTAGCTTTTACGCGGTCTTACCCTTCCTCTCTTTCCTTCTACCTTTCCTTCAATGATATTTCTAATAAAGCTTGTCGTATAAAGTGCCCCATCATTTTTCCTCTCCGGTTTTCAACAACCCTTATGAGGGCTTGATTTCCTAAGTGTTCCTTGTGTTGAGTAGGTGCGAGGCGGTGATGGCAGCGGAGGTGGTGATCAGAAAGTAATCGTTACTAACTGAACTGGGGCTCAACTCCACTATAATTTACGTTATATTCAGTTTCAACTATGGTTCAAACGATCTGTAACTCAGCTGAAACGTCACTGTGCAGCTGGATCATAAACATGTAATTAGGTAATACCTAGGTACCTAGGTAGCTCTTAATAGCACCGAGATTTAGTACAGTTAACAACAAAACAAGATACGGCTACAGAAACGTAGAACGTCCGGCAGCGAGATGGGCTGACGACATCGTCAAAATCGCAGGCCGTAAATGGGAGAGACCAGCTCCCAGCAGTGGGTCATCATCATTCACAGCTCATGTGGATGATGATGAACAACAAAAAATATTATGTACTTAGTATGTTTTTAAATAAAGCCTGAAAACAAAACAAGATTGACGTTCGCCGTCGTTATCGGTGTGATAAAGATCTTACAAGTACGAGTATCTAGGTAATTCCTTTCTAATCCTATAGCGAGCGCCTCAGCGACTGGACTGATCTACATGAAATTTGAAATAGGCACTGAGATCTTTTTAGGTCGTGATTTGATCTTTACGACGTCATCGGTCCATCGTTTAGGACCTGTAAAATACCAACAACGCAAATAGTTTTATCAATGAACATAACATTTTCTATATAAATTGAAGAATGTTGTACTTACCTTTGTTTAGTTACGATTTCAATAATTGCTTTGGAACTCTGTACTTGTTTTGATCTCATTTCTTTTATCGGCATCGTTAATAACCTCTATATCGTTTGAAGCGAACTTTGCTTTTTAACATAATTAATATTTTGGATGGGATTCTCGTTTACATGCAATTGGTTATAAAAAAGCTAGATATTTCTGAAATAGCATTTATTTAACATTCGTGTTATAAATTAATACAAAGAATGCACTACAGGCATATATTAGGGTGCTTTTCTACCAAAGATAAGCTAAGCTGCTACTTTGTTAAGGCTGTGTTGTTTGACATCCAGCAATAGGAATAGTTTAATATGAAAACAAACGATCCCTATTGGTGGATTTCAAACACATTCTTAGCAATGTAGCATAGCCTAACTCTGGTGGAAAAGACCTCTAAGCTTTTAAGCTTTTGGTTAGTACATACATAAGTTTATGTACCTCCTACTTACTAGAGCTTGGGGTAAGAACGATCAAAGGAGCTTTATTGAATTAATTATAACGTTGCCCGTTGTCGATTTATCGTTTACAGGAATGTTGTATTAAGTACACTGCTTTATTGATTATTTTATCTGGGTTCCGAGAATTGTGTAATCTATAACAGGAAACAAAACTGAGACCGTTCATGTCGCGTCGCCCGCTGTGCTCTGCTCGTTTAAGAGCTTTAGCAGAGTATAATGACCGGTTTACACTTCAGTAAGTACAGAGAAGCACAGCAACTATTTATTTATACTTGCCGAAGTCATCAGTTGAGCGCACTCACTTGTCACTGCTATATTAACTCTTATGCTATAATTTATTAAATTGGCCTTAAAGTACCTGGTTAAGTAAAGGTCTGTTCAGGGGCCTTATGCTCTGTTCGGCAGAAAGACGATCTCGGTCGAAAACTCTCCAAAAACCGGTGGGTATACCGAGTATTCGACGTCATGCGTCATTTTACGAAATTCTTATTAGAGAAAAATCTCTGCCGAAGTGAGCTTTGATGCGCAATCAGTATTTTTGACTTGCTGACGTTTCGGACAAAATATGTTGGTCTAATTGACACTATAGCTATAATTTCCCGATGTGCGGTCCTTTTATTATTCGCAAACTTGATACGAAGTCCTCATACAAGTATGTAATAATACTTAGCAAACATGGAATACTTACTCGGAATACATTGGGAATTTCCAAAGCTCTTTTGACGTACCTACTCGTAATAATATAATGTGTCGCCTTTAAAAAACATTGTAGCAAGATGCGATACTTAAAGACCACTGAATTTTGTACAGAACGTGTAGCATTCGCAGGTCTAACTTAACCTACAGTCCGCTTTACTTAGTACCTTACCTTAACATTATGAAATATTAAAGTCATATAAAAACTAGCTTAAAAATTATATTTTATGTTCCATAAACCAAGAAGTTAAATATTTCTTGTATGCTTATTCAGTTTAAATTATAAGAAACAGTGCATACCTTTACATATGGATAAGTTAGTAAGTAGTACTTTTACCTATTCACTTAAATTCAGTACTTAGGTACCTAAAAAAGTGTAAATTACTAACCTAATGCAGTCATAAAATTGAACCAATTTCAGTAGAAAAATAATAAGTTTGATTTGATTGAAGGCATTCAGTGCAATGCGGGTTTCTGTGATGCGGGCAATGACCCTGCACTGCACCGCAGCAGCGCTCACAAACAGCCGAATTCTTTTGCGTCCGTGCCATCTCTGATAAAACCCCCTCGCCGGCATCCGAGGCACGCTTGCATGTGCCGGCCGGCGACTTCGGCACGCACGTTCTCAGACATTTGTTTTTGAACATCACTCCAAACTTAGCCCGATTATTAATTAGGCACTGCCTTAAATGGACCGCATATTCAATAATAAATTACTTAACTTTAGCAGAATGCATTTTTCTGTTTCGGATACCTACCTGGACGACTTCAATATTACAATATTAAAAATAAAGCGAACTACCCCGTAGCCCGCAAACCATATTATAAACTCAATAGAGAAATGAGAGCATATCGGTTTATTTGCGTTTATTACAGAACGGGACTGATCTGACCGTAAACAAAAACTGTCAACACGAGAACTACTACAATGCGTGTAAAAGTAACGTTATTGGAAGGCGCCGCGGTACCGATCGTTGCAGTGGCTCATTTCCATTCATTGTGTGCATCGTGCAATTCGTACATCGGGCTCGTTGTCAATGCCGGGTGGTGCGGTCAGAGGGCGCGGCGGGGTGCCGCGCCACGGCCGCTGCCGCTGGGGTGCGCCGGCGCCGCTGCAGTAAGCCGCGTGCGCCCGCGCCCCGCGCACGCTGCACGTTGCATCCGCGCGCCTCTTGTCTATGCACCGCGTATCGTACACACGCGCCATCACACAGTTTCAATTACTATCTACACATTACTGGCTCCAAAACTGCAATAGCGACCTTATCTCCACGAGCCAAGAGCCGCAGCGGCTGCATTGGACGCGCACTCCGCCATCGATCATTAGGCTCTTCGCACTCGCCGATCGATGGATATTACAACTTTGTTTACGTGCCGTCATCTGCAAGCACGTAAGTTATGCATGTCCCGTTTGTGCATTTCACAATGCACTCGATTTGACGCGACGCGACGACGCGCGTCTCGTTTGTTTACATGCGTGTCTTCACTCTACCGATCAGTATGATGAACAGTATTTTCCGTGTTTTGATTTCATTCCAGACCTGTTTCAGATACTAAAATTCTCTGTCCATTTAAGACCGAATAATTAAAACATTAATCGCTTCATTACCTACTAGGTAAATCTAAAACCGTTAACGTAACTATGCACGTGCTACGGTGCGTGATAAGGCAAAATGCACCTTATTTCTTTGGTGTAGAATTGGTTTCAAGTCGCAGGAAGGTGGAAAGAGCGAGTAGCAATTCGCGTTTGCGCAGTCGACTGTCGGAAATGCTCGCCGGGCCCGGGGTAACTAGGGGCTGGTGCACACCTGCCTACCACGCTGCATCGTCCTTGCGTGTTGGAATTGTTTAAATAATCATCGCTATCGTCCATCCACACAATATTATAACGATCCTGATATAAAACTTAATGTTCAGTCTAGTTCTCCTCACTTTCCATAAACTCCGAAGCTGCGTATTTTTTTTTCATACTCAAGAATTACTATACTGGTTGCACTATTCGCTATTTAACTTGTTTATTAAAATTATTTAGAAACACCCAAAATCCCAAAAGCGAAAAATGTGCAACCCCAAAAGGTTACTCTGACGTCATGTTTCCGAACCAAAATTGCATACAAAAGACATCAACGCGCTCCTGTATAGAAACCCTACATTTCTTACTTATCTAGATTCTAGACTATACTGAAATAACATGAATTGAAACTATTAGTGCTCGTCTAAGGTAGCTGGAACTTTGAATACTCCTAAACTTTTTAAAACCCAGACTTTCCAGAGTCCAACTCTTCAGCATGATGGTAGGAAGTCGATAACTTCAAGTAAACCGTACAAACACTTTAAAACCCCCGACCTTAAGAAAGTCCCATAGATTCCCTAAACTAATCGTATGATGAACCATTCTTCATTTTAGTCGGGTCTACAAATGAAAACAACTCGACTCATGGACTTCGGAGTTTGGAGCAAAAAAGGAACATGTATAAAAGGCATTCATTCACTCCATATTATGAAATATGAAATCAAGAACCAAACATGTACTTAGTCGAGTCGCGCTTTTGTCGTAGACATCGCAAGTACGTTCTAGACATGGAAACCAAACGATCCTGTCATGATCTACGGGGCCTCTGAAACCTTGCTAAAAACTGAGGTGATAATAAGTCGCGTAACAGAAGGCGTGTACCAAAGTTCCTGATCAATGATGATAATATCATTACCTTAACATGAATTTACTTGTAACACTAGATATGCTTCTGCGGTATCGAATAAATTTCACAACATTTCCGATGGTGGTCCAAAAGTACCTAACCTACCTACCTACTTACATAATTAGACAATCCGTTTATAGCTAAGTCAGCAAGTCAAATCATCAAAGATAATCATTTACTTACTGAATTTTTCTTCATCTCGTTTGGTATTGATTGTCAAATGATAATTACTTACTGACGGACTTTCTTAATAAGTACCTGCTATTACACCACACGAGATTACTAGTTTATTTTACTTGAAATACATATTTGGAACACATTTTCATAGACAAGCATGAAATACAATTTGCTTAGGCATCGATTTTCGTTATATGGCTTATAAAAACAAACTCTGCTGTCAAAATTGATCTCTTTATGAATACAATTTATGAGATACTTACATTTCATAAGACAAAAACCTACATAAGATGTTTATTTTGCTACTTAAAAGAAAATTGAATATAAAGTAGGTAAACTCGTAAAAGGTTGATGCGCACGCGCACACAGTTTACGTGTGTATTCTGCGTCAGAGACACGTATAGTATAGCATACTTGACGCTGCTCTGTGTACCCAGTGTCTGAGTACGTATTAGATGTGGATCATGTACATATTGTAGATCAACGATCTATGCGAGGTTATAAACGACGAAACAAAAAATTTTGTGACGTCATCGCTAATGCCAAGCTTTGTACTAAATCTATACAGCTACACTAGCTGATACCCGCGACTTCGTACACGTGCGAAACTTTCAACCAAAATATCTGTCACCAGCATACGATGAACCTCGTCGAAAATGGCTGCTTTTGGTTTAGAAAGTTCAAGCTGTATCTAAGAATCCACGTCTTTTATTTCAATAAAATATAGCCTATGTTTTAATCCGGACTTCTGAATGGTACCTATAAGTTTTATTGAAATTGGTCCAGTAGTTAAGGCGTGATCTGCGAACAAACAGATAAACAGACAACCTCGATTTTCGGAATCACAAAAAACAATTATAAAACTAAAAAAGCCGAAAACTAAAATTAAACGAAATATGCAGATCTACTAATGAACGATTTCCTTTTTCCGGATTGAAACATAGGCAATATTTTATTGAAATCAAAGACGTGGACTCTTAGATACAGGTTGACCTCTCTGAACCTCTCTAAACCAATAATTATTTTTCAGTCTTATTTTGTACAGAATGTAATGCCAGAATCTAATCAAGATAGTGTTATCAAACGCTTTCTCGGACAAGGAGATCGGGGTTGAAGGTGTGCAGGATGGTCTCCTTGTCCCACCACCTATCGGGTAGGTACCGTGACATTCTGCTGACGTAGCTATTATAACGATCAGATAATTTATTTATTTCATTAAAAGCACACTCTTATATTACATGTATATAATATAGGTGTCTTAAAGTTAACGGCTTGATATATATATATTTTAATACAAAACCTACACTAAGTCGTAAGACTTGTGGGTTCTGTAGGTTCTGCGAATCTTCCAAGGAATTACAGTTACGCCATTAAGTATCTTGATCATTTTACATTATAAAGAAAAGAAGTTAAAAAAAAAACGATAACGACGTAACGGTTATAACGATAAAATTATATTAATTATGTAAAAACGACTGAAGCAGCTTCATCATTTTGAAAATTTGAATGCCGTTTTAGTTCTACTTGCTTTTATATATTGAGTAGGAAAAACCTCTAATATTTAGAATGATTTCCCTTTAGATGGTGATCGTTTAGGTATCCCAACGTTGTATATCTACTAAATGTATTCGGTTTATTCTACCAAACGTCAAGCAAATAAATGCCAATGTAAAAATCAAAGAAGATAATATAGATCTCGTGGACACCACAGTATTTTTAGGCATAACTCTAGATAAAATAAACTTCAATGGGGCCCACACATAGATAAATTGTCGAAGAGACTTAGTTCTGCAGCATATGCAGTCAAGAAGATCCGCTTCCTTACAGATGTGGAAACCGCAAGACTAGTCTATTTCAGCTACTTTCATAGCATTATGTCGTACGGCATTTTGTTGTGGGGGAGTGCTGCAGACATAATCACCATATTTGTGTTGCAGAAGAGGGCTATTCGTGCAATTTATAACATGGGTCCCAGAGAATCACTTAAAAATAAGTTTAAGGAAATAAATATAATGACAGTACCTTGCCAGTACATCTATGAAAACTTATAATATGTTCAAAAAAATATCAATCTATTCAACAAAAAAAGTGATAATCATAATGTTAACACTAGAAATAAAGACAAACTCGCTGTTCCCACCCACTAGGCTCACAAAAATTAGTAAATCTTTCAAAGGGCAATGTGTACGCTTCTTTAACAAAATCCCAAGTGATGTGTCTCAGTTGTCGATTGGCAAGTTCAAAAACGTAATAAAACAGAGACTTCTTTTAAAAGCATACTATAAAATATCTGATTATTTAGAAGACAAACAAGCTTGGGACGAACTAGCTCCAACTCATCCAATAAAAAAAAATGTAATCATACCTAATCATACAAAACGTAATGACGATTCAAAGTGACCAGTGAGATTTTATTGAATACTAGCAGCGCCTCGCGGTTTCACCCGCGTAATTCCCGTTCCCGTGGGAATTCCGGGATAAAATATAGCCTATGTTCATCAGGGATAATGTAGGATTCTAATGGTAAAAGAATTTTTTTAATCGGTCCAGTAGTTTCGGAGCCTATTCAATTCATACAAACAAACAAACAAACAAAAAATCAAACCTTTCCTCTTTATAATATTTGTATAGATGTATAGATAAAAGATTTTTGACTTTGACTTTGACTAGTATTCTGTGGCCGCGAGCGTTAAATACTAATGTCTGTAACATGTTCAGCTCACACGACAAGGAATTTACGTCAGGGTTCGACGCCACATCATCAAATACACCACGTAAGGTCGCATCATCGTCGCCTCCAGCTCCACTTGATCATCGTCGTCATAACTTGGAAACGGTGCACTTATTTTACCAAAAGTACTTACAAAAAACTTACCACATTAAAATTGCAGCATTAGTTTCAGAGGTTTATTCCAATAGAGCCCACTAACTTGCCCATTGGTGGTCAAATTGCCTGTACTTTATTGCGGTGTAGCATTCTTAGATATTTTACTACCCTGACACTACGGGCTCTGTCTGTCTGTACTACTGATACTGACGAGGGTTGAAAGGAGAGCGTCCTTTCAACCCTCGTCAGTATCAGTAACAGTAAAAACACTGGCGATTTATAATTATCATATTTGTAATATGTAATTATCATCAGTATAGGCCCTGCTGTACCCGTCATTATATTTTTTTATATATAACTAGCAGCGCCTCGCGGTTTCACCCGCGTAATTCCCGTTCCCGTGGGAATTCCGGGATAAAATATAGCCTATGTTCATCAGGGATAATGTAGGATTCTAATGGTAAAAGAATTTTTTTAATCGGTCCAGTAGTTTCGGAGCCTATTCAATTCATACAAACAAACAAACAAACAAAAAATCAAACCTTTCCTCTTTATAATATTTGTATAGATGAAATATCGGAGTACAGACCAAGCACCAGGCATGCTTAAATTTTTATTGCACAAACTTCTCTTTAGGTTAATATTTAAGAAATGCTATACAATACGTGGTATACTCTATGACTGTTACATAAGACTCAGACACACTGTTCGTTGCATAGAAAAACATGTTACTTAGTGTGTATATCTCAATCTCCACCATAAACAATTTAGAGTACTACTATAATATTTTGAATAGAATTCCAAAGAAAATAGTAGGTCCACCTAGCTAGTCACTTTCTTTCTACGCATGGATTATAAATCAAATTATTAAACTAGATAGGTACCAAATATATTACAATAAGTATTTATTATATATTGATTCATAAAAAACAAACAGGTAAAAACGTATAATACTAATTCTATAGTTAATCAATGTAAAGTTATCAAAATAAATAATAAATAAATATTCACGGACACTTAACACAACGCCTTCTAGCCCCAAACTAAGCAAAGCTTGTACGATGGGAACTAGATGGCTGATATAATACATACATACATTTTTTTTCGTAAATACATACTTATAATACATAGAAACACCCAGACACAGAACAAACATCTATGTTTGCCACACAAATGTTTGTTCTCGGTGGGGATCGAACCCACGACCCACAGCACGGAAGGCAGAGCTACTACCGACTGAGCCATGACGCCTGTCTCAAAATCTCTTATTTTAATTAAAAATTGCAATATCCATAACTCTATATAGCAAGTAACTATCTGTCTGGGTTATATTTGCTAGATATATTGCTAATACCGGTCACCTCAAGCCGTAGACTGCGCGGGCGCATAGAGTTGGCATTCTCTTGGACATGGCCACGCACAAGTTTGGCAGAACGGGCAAAAAAACCAGTCTGAATGTTTTGGCCAGATCTATTAGTGAGTGCGTCTTCGAGTCGAGAGGCGATAATGAGGAGTGCAATGATGACGTCACGCGGTAATTGCGGGGTGGGGAGACGCCGCGCCGAGGACGCAGAGCTGTGCGCCCGTTCATTGTAGTTTTTCGATTATTGTTTAATTAGGGCGAAGCGGCGGCGGCGGAGCGGCGGCGGCAAGGGGTAACCAACCGCGGTCCGCATCATCACGTATGTAAAAGACTTACATTTGCTTTTACACATTATAGTGAGTTTAGTCAACTACTTATCATCAGTCTAAAGTAGGCCACAATTAGGCAAACGTCTGGTATTCCGTTGGACATTGTTCAAAAGACACTTTCTTTGACAATCACTTTTGAGGTTTTATTCGTTTTATTCTGTTTCTTGAGCACACATTTATTTTGACATATCCGTCGGCTGAAGTCAACCATCTCATTTAACTAGTGATTTTGGTTACATACCGTTGCCTGTTAGGACACTTTATGAGTTAAAGTATGCTCCAAAAGTTTTGAATTTGAGAGGTCTTATAGATTTCCTAACTGCTTGAACAATCGCCATCAGCCCGTTGACAAGTCCATTTACGGTTCCTCATTCGACGTGGACATCGTGGACAAAAAATCCTTCCATAAAGTACCAGGTACACTACCTAGCTCTACTAGCATTTTTTCGTATCAGTAGACCATGCACATGTCAGCCGGATGCTTCCTGATAAGTGAGCGACCATCTGCACACCTAGGGTCCCTGACGGTTCGCGGTTTCGGGGTCGGCCGAGAAAGTGTTGGCGGGACGATCTTGACGCCTTCGAAAGAAGATGGTGGGAAGAAGCTCGGAATAGGGAGTAAGCAAAAAAAAAGTAGACATGAACCAAAGTATAATTTCAATGCGGTGCAGACAGTGAAATGGTTGGCAGCGGCTGGCTTGCTATCAGCGGGCGGCGACCGCGCCGGGGGCCCGCGGGGTTGGCGGTGGCGGCGGTGGCGGCGGCGCGCGCAGGAAAGAGCGCGTAAAAAGGCGAGCGGTCGGCGCGCGCGCAGATCCGCGCCTTTCACGAGGTCGACGTCCGCCACCGCCGCCGCTGCTGGGGCACACCGAAATCAACTGACAAACCAACCCCTTTATTTCCAATAACTTTCAAAAACTACCCACTTAGTTTCCAGCTGTCCTGATATGAACTACAAAACTAACATCTCCTTAATTAAAATATTGATTTAAATATCTATTTATTTTATTAACATTAGGTTAAATTGTGGTCAAAGGTTTGCTTGTAATAAGTAAAAAAACGTAACTATTGAAACACTATAGATGTGCCATGACATAATATTTTTTTTAAGATTTCTCTACTATAAAATCTGATGTTTAAACCTACTTGCTGTGCCGATATATCAAGCTGTGACGTGCCTGCAACTCAAAAACGATTCGTGACCTCCGTAATGTCTTTCCAGGAACTATTTGGTTCACCGCAAAAATAGGATAGCGTCTAGCGATTACCTAATTTACGAAAATGTTTTACGACACGCCTACTGCCATCAAATAAAAGACGTTGTTTTACGGATAAAATCATCTTTACTGTCTGCGCATTTTTGACGACCTAGCCCACGTAATCACATGACTTAGATCAATAAATCGAACCACATTGTTAGAATATGGCAAGAATGATACATGAAACTAAAAAATATGAAATTAGTTATGGTGAAAGCAATAATAATAATTATATTAATATTCAGTAGCGTTGCAAGCGAAAGAACGCAGCTAAAAAATAACAGTGTAAGAAAAAAACTATTTATATTTATACTCCAAATAAACATAAATCCTCTAAATATCGGAATATTTTATGTTATATTTCCTATTACCGTGGATTTTGACAAAATTGGTTTGATATGATTTGTTTGATTCACTAGATCTAAATACAAGTAACTCAGCTCTGAGACCTGTGCTGTGACAGGCGGACGACGACGCGACGGACAGAGAGACACCGAAGTGAGACCACGTGTTCAGCTTCTCCAAAACTGAACAGGAACACTAAAAATGTATTCCTCCGTGTGCTGAATAAAAAACGGCGGTGGGGTAGGTTAGGTAATTCTTATATCCATTACTCATATAAGTAGTTTTAACGACTAAATAACTGTTTAAAAACTGTATAATTACGCAAGACCAACAATAATTTTTGTTATATATGCAACAGAAACATTCTGATATTCTGTATGAGCGATTCTTTACTGTGAAGTAGCGAATGGACGTGCACACTCATTGACAGTATCCGGGCCAATGCCAGTCGACACCGGTGTACCTACCTAAACTAGAAAACTATTGTCCTCGATGTTCTGAGAGATAACCACAACATAGTGGAAAACTATTTACAACTGTAAACCCACTAGTTAGAGTTTGTATTTGATCGGTGGGTGAGATCGGTGGAGGTTGCGCGTGAGATATGTGAAGTCGCGGCATGCGGGTCGCGCGCGCGGTGTTCTCACGCTTTGAATAATCCTGCTCCCGGCGCGGGCGCGGCGGCGGCGCGACGCGACTGGATCCCTCCACCCCGCTCCCCTATCGGCCCTTCAATGCCGTCCCCTAACTCCCACTCCGATTTCGGCACTAGTTCATTGAATGAACCTTACTAGGTAAGTCTGTTTACATACGCGACGCCCGCCGCCGCCGTCTTCTCCGTCACATTCACAAATAAATCTCGAATTTGTGAATGTCCCCGTTCGCAAGGCTCGCGGTCTGACCAGATCCAATCGACTGCGCAGCGCACATGCAATATTTACTATGACCTTTATTTAATAACAGAAAATGCTAGACTTGCTGGGTGTCCCGAAACTAGTATGCTATCCCGAGGGGAGGTGATTATCGACACTTAGGGGCAAATAAAACTACTTTTGTGAATTAAATGCCGCCTGCTCGTCTGCCAGGTAAGGGATAAAAAATAATTATTTTAATTGCAGGAATGTGCAGTAAATTTTGTTCTACATAGCTTCAAATTGTGTGTTCTAAGTACTGCGATTTATGCAACTATGTAGAAAACGTAGTTGAAAAATTAGGGTTGCCAATTTTATTTAGGTCAGTTTTTTTTATTAAAAACTAGCTGATACCCGCGACTTCGTACACGTGCGAAACTTTCCACCAAAATACTATCACCAGTATACGATGAACCTCGTAGCAAATGGCTGCTTTTGGTTTAGAGAGTTCAAGCTGTATCTAAGAATCCACGTATTTGATTTCAATAAAATATGGCCTATGTTTTAATACGGAAAAAGGTCTTCTGAATGGTATAAGTTTCATTGAAATTGGTCCAGTAGTTAAAGCGTGATCCGCGAACAAACAAACAGATAAACAGACAAACTCGATTTTCGGAATCAGAACCGATTATTTAGTAGATCTGCATATTATATTTCGTTTATCCATATCTTTTATTTTAGATTTTGTCTCTTTTACAGTTTTATATCAGTACCTACTTAGGTATAGGTAGATAAAATGCAAAAAAGTAAAGAGGTTTTTATGATGTTTCGCTAACCTATGAGCTATGAGCTGGAAATAAACGATTATTGTTATTATTATTTAAGAAATGTTACCCCTCTATCTATTCATTTTCATAGTCTGAATCGCCCTGTTCAGTCTGTGACACCCTGTAGTATATCCCATTTAATACCCGACATACTATACTTAGAATTATTAGTAGATGCGTGTTAATTTTATTATCTACTCGTGTGCCATAATTTCAAACCTTCAATAATCAGAGTGCGCAATATCTGATATATTTGCTTTTTGTGCTCGAAACTCAACTCAAGACTAAAACTTGTTCACGATGTGTGTCTGTTATTATAAAGACCGTTTTGTTAAGACATCTAAATGCATAAGTATAAACAAAGACTGACAAAAGTGGTTTTTGTAGCTGAGCAAGATGAATGAAATATGTATAAATAATAGTCGTAGAATAGTGCGGGCGATACGACTTTAGCGGCGTTTCGCCACACCAATTAATAATCTTATAGGTTACTGTTTATTTATTAATATTATGTATATATTACTACAACAGTAGACAGTAGACACATTTCTAGCAGGCTAGAGTATTCGTCATATACGGCGGCATGCGAGATGAGTAATTCTCCCACGGTTCTTAGACAACGTAACACATCCTTGACTTACATTTTAAAAATCGTACCTTTTGTGTGGGAGTTTGTTTCCGTGAGAACTGAACATTAAGTTATTCAGTCGCATGCGGTGGTGGTCTAAAGCTAAACAACAGCCTTAATTGCACGAGTTAACGGGACAAACAAAATACATACGTACATACCTATTACATATACTTACCCCACAAAGACTTTATTTTTTAAAATTTAACTCTTCAAGTATCCCCGTGTGACCTTGTTTTATCATAAAATAAAGATTCAGCAGTCCAGGAACCACATGCTGCTTCTTGCCAAATTAAATAATTTTCAGTTTTACAAAGGCCACTAAGTAATATTTCTACTGCGATTATACAAAGGTCACACAATCGTGGAATGTTCTAGTTTTCAGACGTCATCGAGTATCAAAGGTAAGGAAGGCGACACCTCGGTTTCCGCGAATCGGCGCAAGCATCTCAGCGGTAGCGATCATATGACACTACTGCGCTCAAACACACTATTGTAGGTACATATTATATAGGTAGGGTAGATGTATGCACTCTCTGATGGATGTGACCGTGAAATGAATATACGGTTAAAAATAACTATTTTCAACAAATTCCGTAAAGTATTTCAGTTTTTGGAATCCCCCTAGAGTCAGAACAAAATTCTAGATCCTTCAGACGCGATTGACAGGAACTCATGAACTAGGAATACTTTAGGAAGTAAGGGCGCGGCAATGCAGCCAGTGTCTTGAGTACGCTTCCGACTGGTACTGATTTGGACCAGTTGAGCTATCTATAAATCGTTTGCAACGGTTTGTAGATGGCTCAACTGTTTCATGTGTATTTTGTAAGTATTGTGAATATTATAAATACTGTATTAGTTTTAATTTTCTTTAAGTATTGTGAGACTTTTAATGTTTTTTATGTTAATAAAGTAAGTACGAAGGTTAATGCATGCTTAAAAGAGTTACCTACTGTCAACTCCTGTCCATCTTTGTGTTTTTCTATAGGGACATTGTTTTGCTTAGTTTTGCTGACGTCACCCTGACTTGCACACTATGCAAAAGTAATTTTTAAATAAGTTTTTCAAACGCAGAAATCTATTAAAATTTGGATTAAGCAGAAGACAGATAAAGCACATTTTCAAACCTCTTAGTACGAAATATTTCTCAATCAAAAGTCGTTTTTTAAACATAACAAATAAACCGAGAAGCGTGTTATTATCTATTTATATCATACTAAACTCGACCTACAAAACTACTGCGTTCATACATACTCTGTTGTCCTAATTTCAAACAAAATGAGTTCACGTAGATACGGCAGCTAGTATGTATATGTACGTACTTACCTTCGGCCAAGCAAAATAAACAGACCGTCCATGACGTTAGGTACGAAGTCTCCATACTTAAATGATAAACGTAGGATATTATTTTTGTCCTTCAAAAATGTATTTTTACGGTACCTAGCTGGTCAAAAATAAACACCACTTTTATTGTAAAAAAGTATTTTTCTCGTGTCAGTGCTCTCAAACGCTGAAGAAAAACATTAAAAATTACAAAAATTACATTACAAATTAGCCCTTCCTTTTACTTTGCCGTGCAACAACATATTTGCACGGCAAAGTAAAAGGAAGGGCTAATTAAGGGCAAAGTATTACTAATAAATACCTACCCACTTGATACCATACATATCATTATTAAAGAGCATAAAATAATAATAGTGTGATTAATAAATTAAATAAACTGTAAAGAGTTGCATGCACTATGCAACTCTACACGGAAAAGTAAAAGGAAAGGCTAATTTACTTTAAATTATAAATGTAAAATTTCATGGACTTCCTTTTATCTAAGATGCTATGTTATTTGGAAAAAAATAATCCTTACGATTGAGTCTTTTAATTGGTATCATAAAATAACGGGTGTTTTGTTTTTACAATTTGGTGGGTTCGATTCCCGGTTTAGACAGACGATTATTCAAAATTCATTGAATGCAGTTTAAATGGTTTTTAAAATCAAAATAAAGTCTTCTTTCAGTAAAATGTTCTATCTGCATTATTTAAGATACTTTCCCTCCATGTGGCATGGCCGTGGGACACCTGTATATTCGAAGTTTCATCCAAATCGGATCAGTAGTTTTTACGTGAAAGAGTAACAAACATCCATCCATCCATCCATTCGTCCACCCATCCATACATACATCCATTCATACTTACAAACTTTCGCGTTTATAATATTATTAGGATGTTTCAATCCGGAAAAAGGGCTTCTGAATGGTATAAGTTTGATAAAAAACTTCAAACTGGAAATGTTTCGCTTTAAAAGTACCCTAACGTAAGATATAACCTAGGAATTTGCAAGAAAAGAGTGAATAGGTGGATTATAGCTAAGCGTGCTCCACCTTAGGCTGCAGCTACACTTACCACCAGGTGTGCTGGCAGCCAAATGCTTAGCTATTGCACATAAAAAAAAAAAAAAAACCCTGGCTAGTCCTGTCCATAGTGTCCATCCTAAGATGGTCCTTAGATGTTAGAGTTCGATGAATTATGAAATTGTTTAAGCTGCATTTTTGCCTAAGATGCCTCCAAAACAAGGATTCAGTGCTGATGATAGATTACGGACACGTTTTTACCTATTTCTACCAATACATCCCAGGACAATCAACTTTTTTTTAAAAAAAAACCGAGTTTTCTTACTTAAATGCAAGAATTTAAAACTCGCGGTTTATTATCGTAAAATTGGTATTCATTAGCCCTGACTTCTTCAGCGTACTCAGCATTTTTGGTCAAGTGAGCGAAGCGAACGAAGATCATAGTGACAATTTGGGCAAAAATGCTTTGCATGTTTGTTCGAGCATTCCAATCTTCATAGAATTTGGTAAGTCTACGGATAGTCTTAAGTTTTACTGGTTTGAAGAATGAAATAACTCGGTCAAAGGGTTGTAAAGTTCTAAGTGTTCAAAGGAAGTAAAAAAATTAAATCTTTCAAAAATAACAAGTTGGGGTGTCATGTCATGTCATAGGGCTTCATTTAGACATTCCAAAATTCGTTTTATTTTTGTTAAGTTAAATAGATTTTGAGTTATCGTAAAAAATATAAACTTGGGAATACCAGTATAACGTGAGCTACCATTTCTTAAGAGTTTTAATGATTTTTTAGTTCGGGTAAGACTGGCACTTGGCTAGATTATGGTATCGATGGGATTTTTAAAGTTCATCTCAACCATTGTTAAAAAAAACTCATTCAGCCTCATCACGTTATCAGGTTTATCTTGGATTTATAGAAAAACCCTGTCTCTAACTCTTGTACTATAGACTTTTGCTAAAACTACCCCACCCCAAGTTTAACTCTGGTCTAACTTCACATATGGTATGTCATGAAAATCTATTTGGTGACTGTTTTCTAAATTATTTTATATTATATACTTACGTACTGTTTTTTCGACAATATATTCGACATTGACATTTACATTGATAAAATCATTGACCGTAGGTACCTACCTACCTACCCCTTGGTTTGGCTTGTTTTGCCGCAAAATGCTTTGTTGACTTCATTTACTGGTCAGTTTTGAGTAAATGAATGAATAATTTTACAAAAGAACGGGTTTTTCTAAAACTTCGTTGAAAGTCTTTCATAATCACGTCTCAGTTTTAACTCGAGCCTAACTTGAGGCCGAGCCTAGCTAGGCCGGGTCTAAACCCTCGAAAAATCCAAGATAAATCTGATAACCTGATGAGGCCGATTGAGTTTTATTAGCCTCCGACCGAAAAACGAAAGGGGTGTTATAAGTTCGTAAGAAAGATGAGAAGAGGTTAGATCTCAGGTATAGCTTAGATCTTGCTGAAGGTAGTGAAAACAGGGTAGTAAGGTATATATATATATATATTAAATAATCAATAAATATTAACGGACATTTAACACAACGCCTTCTAGTCCCAAAGTAAGCAGAGCTTGTACTATGGAAACTAGATGGCTGATAGAATACATACATACATTTTTTATTTTGTAAATACATAGAAACACCCAGACACAGAACAAACATCTATGTTTACAACACATAAATGTTTGTTCTCGGTGGGGATCGAACCCACGACCCACAGCACGGAAGGCAGATCTACTACCAACTGAGCCATGACGCCTGTCAGTATATATATAAGAATGCATTTGACGTGTAACGTGCATGCGGGCAGGCGGCAGATAGGGCGCGCGTAGGCCGCCAGGCGACGCCACACGGTTATTTTTAAACGGTGGGGCCGCCGCGCTCAAGCTCACCTTTCGATCTATTTCTGGCTCCTTATTTTTAAACTTTTGTCTATATTACTTTCCTTCCGTCTGCTTATTAGTGGATGATTGAGAAGCGTCGCAGGGGGCGCTTCTCGGAATATATTTCCGGCGGTCTCTGAGTTCCCCGACCGCGCACCCACACCACGTGGCATCGATACCGATGCGACCAAGTTATTTATGTATTGGGGGTGGTTTGCTTTCCGGATTCAAATAGCTCGAGACAGTTTTATTTAGGTTTTATTTGGCATGGGATATAAGAGGGTGTTCTAATTTTATCTGCTCGTTCTATTTAAGAAAACTCTATGCTTTGTCAAGATGTCACCGCTTACTGATCCTGTACAGAATTTTATAGGCTGAAGAATTCCCTGCCGCCAGTCACCGTGGTAGCTAAGGGGATTTTTGGACAAAAGTTCCAGAAATTCCCTACGCAGGGGATTTCCGGAATGAGCCAATTTATTTACTGGTAAGATTAAGAGGTAAATCGATCAAAGAGTTGTTGTCAGGTTATCAGGGTTCAAAGGGGAGTAAAAAAAGAAAGTCATAAAAAAAATTCTACAGGATATCTTATGAAAGTGAAAATTGTGAAAATTGTAAATGAAGTGAAAATTGTAAAGTTATTAAACCAGTATAACGTGACCTTATGTTTCAGTTATTTTGTAGTTCAAGTAAGACAGGTAAATAGCTACATCGCTGTTTTCAGTCACAGTTAAAGAAAAATTATTTGCGTTTTATTTTCTTAGAGGGTTTCGAAGCGCTCGTGGCGTAGCCCAACTGAAGTGCTCGTGGCGTAGCTTGCTTTGTAAATCTTCTTATGTTTTTGATATCTCTTACCGCTTAGAAGTTCCCCTCACTAAACCCATCTCAATGAAATACCCTGTATTTTATCTGACGGATACTTAGAAGAAACAGGCCCTATGAGAGGCGATTTTAAGTTAGACCGTTTGTTATAAAGTTATCTCAAAACTACTCGTACGTAATAGACTTTTCCTGTACCGTGCCACATGTTCACCACCCCGGCTTGCTAACCCTATATACCTACCATCATGTAGAATTATACATCTGGCTGTTGACTCGGAAATGAGACACACATCTTTCAGTACTCCGGCCTAAGTAGACACATTTGGTCCAAAATTCATTAGGTTTTTTTGCCTCATCAAGTCGAAAACATGAATGAACGCGGTCCTAAACGTGTCCTTGACGACTATGAATGATTATCATCTGTAAATAGATTCGTGTTGACTGTTGAGCTTTCCTTCCTGTATTTTATATAGGGTGAATATTTTCTGGGAGACGTTAAATACAGGAATGAATTTGTGAGGGATGATTTATTGCGTGAACGTTAGGTGCATGTGTCGCACACGCACATAGTACTGATTTGTTTTGATTGGATAATGCCTTCCACTGTTATTATTTGAGGGGACTAGATGGATTCTTCAACCAAGAATGGTTTTACCAATCTTAGAACAAGCCACTTTGTGTTGCAATCATAGATTAGTTACAATGCGTCAATTAACCAAAGAATTTTGTCTTAACACTATTTATAGACCTACTGCAAGACTGCATTGGATTCTATAACTCTCATCACATTACAATACATTTCCTGTTAAGTAGATATCATACTAAAAATGTTTAAATTAGGTACAATTCACTATTAAAAGATCGGCTTTTCATTTCCACTAGTCTTTAACCTATATTTCATCAAGTCATCCGTTCATTTATTATTAATATCAAATGATTTATTTTTCACATTGTGCAAATTATTATATGCATGCATAGTTGCATTGCAAGCGATATTAGGTAAAGAAGTTCCGTTTGCGTGCCACCAGCAGCAGATAGAATGCGATGCGCTGCGACCGACTGGTTTCTAACTCAATGTCGCTTGGAATGCAGCAGCGACGGGAGCTCGGCGCGGCGCGGTCGGAGCGCATCGTCCGCTGTTGTCGCAAGCGCACTTGTCGGCGCGTTTGACTGCCGGAGATATTCGGCGCGGTAACGGGCCGCGCGGCCTTCCTGGAATTGGTTACCTGTCGCATTCCTCTGGCGGTCGTCGCAGGCGCACCGCCGCGCCGCGCTGTGGCTTCAGCCCGCGCGACCCGCACCTCTCGTCTCACTGCGCTGCATAGCGATGCAGTCTCTAATCTGGATCCTTTATGCACTGATGTTCGCTAACCTTGTCACTTGCCAGATAATTCATCATTGCCCTGTTTTAACAGAGTGCTTTAGTAATCTATATTTTTTATGTTATTACGCTGGTCAGACTTGTAGTCATAATGTAGAATCCATCATAATATTTTGCAAATCTTTATCACTTATGATTGATCGAGCGAGCGAAGATCTATGGGTATGATCTCAGGATCCATAAGCGTAGAAAATTTTTGCGGTTTTTCTTTTTTGAGAACATCGCCGCGAACGCGACATCTCAGTTCGCGGCGAACTACTAGTTTAGTTTATAAACGTAGCCTTGTTGGTGGCCCTCAGCTAAAAGCTCGTAATGCACTAATAGAACTTAGAACTGACGCGGAAAGCTTCCTATATGCACGTGCTGGCATCTATCCATTTTTTGACGTCTTAGGGCCTACTGGACCCGTCACCACTTTACGGCACCGCGCCGTAACATGTCACGGCGCAGCCGCTCGGCAGTTGAAAAATCAATAGTATCGTCTTAAAAATAAATTACAGCCGATGGTTGCAGCCGATTTGCAGCCGTGAGCCGGCACGTTATGGTGCGGCACCGTGCCTTCACGCGGTGAAAGGGCGCCACGTCGTCGCCGCGCCGTGGTAATGGGTTCAGTCAGGCTCTTACATGCTCTACTCAATTTGACAATGTCAAAGTACCCCCCGCACATTATACCTACAATGCAAATAAACATTCTCGAGACCTGTTCATGGTCTTCATAATGGCAGTCACATACCTTTACTGGTTTATATGTGTGCTCGCGTGTAGGAGTGTTGTCGTGTGCGTGAGAAGTTCGAACTTTTCGTGAAAAGTTTTCAGGATACACGTTTATCTAATCTTATCAATAGTACCCTACCTGGTATATATACCTGCTGCAGTAAGGTTTTATAATATTTTAGGTGTCTCAGTTGAAACTGTGAATGAATACGTTACTGATAAGAAATGGATGTGTGAGGAGGCGTGTCGGATTGGTAACGGCACCCTTGCGGCCCCTACTAGGCGACCGGAGCGCGCCGATTAGGGAAATAGAGGCACCTACCAATACGAATTTATTGTTTTAATTGACCCGCAAATGGTGTATTTTGTACCTGTCGTCGGTTATGGGTGCGAATCCTTTACATAAATTCTCCAAACTCAGTTATTTCTTCTAAAGTCGCAAATCTTTACTAAAAAACCGAAGGGCCTTCTTTACTGAAAAAACCGAACACATCACCACATAGAATCAAAGTAGTCCGAACTTAAACTTAGGTACCAAATGTAAGTAGGGCGTATGTAGGTACTTAACTTAGGTGTACATAATCTTGTAGGTATTTGCATAAGTATTGGTACAGTAATAGATTACAATTAGGTATATCCACAACACTTTGTCAACATTGAGTGACTTCAAATATTAAAATGAAAAATTGAATTAATAAAATGAATAACTTACATAGGTAATAGGTAAGGCAGGCGTTTACCTAGCCACTAATCTAAAATTAACTAACTGTTTTATGCATAGAGTAACTGTTACTTTTGCAATTAGCAATTATTAAAGTTTGAAAAAGAATAAAGAATAGCAAACCAGAAAATTGTCTTTAGGTAAGTACTTATATTTGATATAGAATATGCCTATAGTACATAAAGTTATCAAATCTTTACCTAACAATTCACTTTATCATTGTTTTTATGCAAGATATTTGTTGATTATAGTTGGATTGTAGTTGGTACATAATGTAGTTGCTGATATGCCTATATGAATGCATAAAATGTTATCGACAATATGATAAGGATTTTACCTAATCGTTTTTCAGCGTTTCGTTACTCTTTACACTTTTGATAATGCCTGGTCAAAAATAGGGTTGCACTGTAAAAACTGTAATGTCAGTACAGGTTCGGTGAGCCTGTAAGCCTTATACTTAAGGTGACCGTAAGTGGCACACACGGAGGGCATTTAAACTGTCGGTCCCACCTCGCTACGCCGTCATGGCATGACGGATGCCTTAAGGCCGCCTAAAACTCACCTGAGTTAGATTAACACTAACTTATAAGTCTGCCACGTGCTTGACATTGTAAAACATTGGACCTATCGCAATTATGTATAACATTCTAACAATATGTCGATTAATTGAGTTTCCTATAATAATTTAGTGTCATGAAATTATTTTATCGTGTAAAATTTATCTTAAGTAATGTGAACACAACAAGGAAAACATAAATTGTTTGTACGCAGGTATAGTTAGTAAGGTAAACCTACTTATAATACTTTGCATGTAAGTAGGGCCGCGTCATCAGTTTAAAACTGAGCTACATATAAGCGCACGCTGTGATGTCACACTATGGTCAACAAAACTAAGGCTATTTTACTGATCTCATCCAATGCAAAACACGCGTCCAATATGGAGACCGCGGAGGCCGTTCTAAGCTGAAGCGTGCGATTACGGGTAGTCTGACGTTATCAGCGTCGTCGGTAGCCCTCGTACTTGTATATTACTTGGAACTTTATTCCACGTGCAACGCAGAAGTACATACATAACAACCTTACCTTACGGTGTCATTTTCCTCTACTTACCTGATTACATTGAATTTATATTTTCCTTTGACGCGAAACTATGATTCCACTATCTCTACCTGTAATACTTGAAAAGTTTTCGTTTTATTTTGAGCTTTGGCGGTTAAGTTATAAGGTTTGGTATGTGTTGGGGTCAGTGTGATAATTGACAGTTGGTGTTACAGAGCATCATTATCGTCGCATGCGGCACACGTGTACCTAAACTCTACTTCCGCCCTTCGTTTCCCTCGGGGTATTCAAGGACAGTAATAAAAGACTTGCTTAATTACCTACTAACGCTGTAATTAACCACAAGTTTTATTTGTTCCCATGAGATACTCCAATTTGAACTTTATTGACGATATAAAGGAGCGGCAACAATCGGGGATCGAAAGGCACTCGTGGGATATTTTAGTAAAACGTACACCTTCATGTATATTTTGATAGTTGATAAAATCTGTATTCGCAACGTATGCTCCGGAAACTTTAATGTAATAAAACAAGGCATTCAAATATGAAAACGTAGAGTGCTTTGTTATGTCCAGTTCCTGTGTTGGCAATAAAGTTATTGTAAGTACTGAGTGTACTAACGTTAAATCTATGTTTTATACTTACAAGATCATGCTCCGATGGATGGCATGACAAGTATGGCAACCCCTAATTTTCTCTATCATACCCAGTTCGAAAGCGAACGCCAAAATATTCCTAAGACAAGTCATTGCCCACATCGTGGGTAAAACAACGCATTTTTTAAATATTTCTTTCATGATAGAGAACATATACCTAGTTAAAGCTTATGTATATACCTAGAGATTGATGTGAGATTTACCTGTTTCTAGTAATTGTAGGTGTATATCCTGACGAGATTAAATAACTCTTGAATTTATACAAATGAACTTTTGAAAAAAAAAAATGTGATAAATGGAAAGATTAACCTAAGTTTTATAACAAAACTATATTTTTTTTCGCAATAATTCAAAAGTTATTGCAAAATAAAAATTTAATTTTTGAATCCAGTACCGACGCCGACGAAAACACGCCGACAGCTCCCGAGCGCGTGTGACGTCATAATGTTAGTTTTCACTAATTCTAGTTCATATAAAAATAATAAGTACAGTGTTTTGATCTATTTACTTTTGTTGTAATTTTTTTATATTCAAATTTATATTGAAAATGTCCAACCTCAAAAGTTATCGTTATTATTGTCTAGTCACGTGGTAATAGCCGTAAACGCTGTACTGTTTTTAAATAGTTACTAGCTGATACCCGCGACTTCGTACGCGTGCGAAACTTTCCACAAAAATATCTGCCAATCAGCATACGATGAACCTCGTGCCAAAGGGGGCTTTTGGTTTAGAGAGGTCAAGCTGTATCTTAGAATCCACGTCTTAGATTTCAATAAATTATAGCCTATGTTTCAATCCGGAAAAGTCCAGTAGTTTAGGCGTGATCCGGGAACAAACAAACAGACAAACTCGATTTTTGAAATCAGAATCGTTTATTTAGTAGAACTGCATATTTAGTTTCCCCATATCTTTAATTTTAGTTTTTGGCTTTTTTACAGTTTTGTAATTGTATATAGATAGACAACATTATGACGTCACAACTATGGTTACCAATAATGACGCGTTTCTTAGTCACGTGACTTTTTAAAATTTTATCAGTTTTTAATTGTTTATAATTAATTGAAAAATATTGTTTTTAAGTTTTTTGCATTAAATATCAATATTATTAATATTAAAGTTTCCAAATACATTAAAAAATCTTTTTTTTATTCAAAAGGTCAATTATATCAGCCATACGTGATATTTGAACAGAGTTAATAGTTTATCTAGGGAGAGGTTTTTAAAAGTGTTACAAACTTGCCTTGACAATTATTTTGTGAATAAAATATAAGGAGGGTAGTTTAAACTTTACAGTGAAATTATTTATCTCAAACAAGGTTTTGTAAGGATAACTTATCTAACTTCTAAACTAAAATAATGCAAACTAGATACCTATTTAAGTCATAGCTCATAATTTTATGTTAGCTTCTAAACTAAAATAATGCAAACTAGATACCTATTTAAGTCATAGCTCATAATTTTATGTTAGCTTCTAAACTAAAATAATGCAAACTAGATACCTATTTAAGTCATAGCTCATAATTTTATGTTAGTTTTTTTTTTCAAAATATATACATTGAAACGGTGTATGGCCCAAGAAAATCGACTTGCTGACGATTCGGACAACATATTTTGGGACACAATGTCCCAATTGACACTTTGGATTTTAATTCTGCGCCAACATTATTTTGTCGCAAAACTTGTTTGGATCAAAATGATATTTTAGCTGAAACTTAACATTGTTATTCTGTAGACCGTGAAGCTTTGCGATTTTGCATAATTAGATTTATGATTTTATATATTTAAAATTTTTAAGGGTAACGTCACACAACCTTCTGGTTGTGTGACGTTACCCTTCGGATAAAAAAGTCTGCAATGTAGCTCGAGTAAAACTTTATGTTTCAGTTGTGCTTTTTTGCGTGTAAATTCTAATTCTTAGAAAACATAGTTAAGAGTCTGTTTCCTTGCCATTCTGCTTGTAAGTAGTCGGTGTGTGGCGTTAGCGCCTCTATAAGATCCTAATTCCCGGAATTCCTGCTCTTGTTGACCTAACTTACTGATAAAATTCCGGTGGAACAGTTAAGAATAAATTTACGCCGAATTTTTAAAGTTATCGTAATTAGGTCCAGTAATTAAGGCGTGATCCGCGAACAAACAAACATGCAAACCGATAAACAGACAAACTCTATTTTCGGAATCGTTTGTTTAGAGATCTGCATATTTAGTTTATCCATATCTTTAATTTCAGTCTTTGGTTTTTTAACAGTTTTATAATAGTATTTAAGATAATCGTTCGTAGATATATATACCTACCTATTCGATATATAAAAATTGGGTTTCAATAATTTAAATAATAGTAATGTGGTTCGATAATATCAACAAAATTCTTTTATAAAAGTAAGCCTTATACAGGCTAGGGATGCTTGGACGACGTTAAATTAAAATACATGGTCGTTAGTACGTACATTCTAAAATTTTACCGCTGCTATTCACATCTACCTATAGGTATCGTAAATATTTACTTGATAAATGACATTAAAATTTGTTGGAATTTTTTTTATTAAAAAAATTGGATTTTTTGGCAATCCTGTACATAAAATAACGAACAAAGAGGCACTGGTCTATCTTCTGTAGATTATTAATGAAATAAAAACAAAAAGAAATAAATAAACAAGAATAAAAACAAAAAAAATGATTTAGTCATGCAATTTTATACGATTAGTAATGGTCGTCCCTGCTCGTGTTTTCAAAATAAAAAGATAATCTTTACAAGAAAACCTAGAAACTTATTTTTTCATCTAACTTTAAAGGCTTCCAGAATAAAAAAGTTACAGAATTTTATTACCTAAAAAACTATTTAAACTAGTGGCTCTGGGAGCTGTAGACCTCGCGAGCATACTAAATATTCCAATATTCAACATCATCAATCAACATCATCAATGTCGTGTAAGGTATTTTCTGAAAGTCTTTAAGTGCACTTTTATTAATTTCTAATTTAAGGCTTATTATTATGCTGATGCTCTCATTCAGTGAAGGAAAACATCATGAAGATAATTATCAGTTAGTATTCTAACAGCGACGAAACGCTTGCAGCCTGTCACGTATTGAAAACTAACTATAATGCAAAATGTTGTGTGTGTGTGTATGTGTGATGTGATGTTTTTTCTATTTAATTTTGTAAATTTTTGAGGAATGTAACGTGCAAGTGCATTTTCCGTTTTGTGATTTTTTTGATTTTTTTTGCATCATCTTGTGTAGAATGAGGTCCTTTGTGTTTCTCTCAAATTTGATTGAAAACCATCGATTGTTTGATGAGCTATCCTGTTCATCATGCTGAAGATCCTTATCAGATCTTCGCCAAACTTTTATGAGACCAACTTATAGTTACTACCTTTCAAATAAAAAAAGAATAATTGAAATCGGATCTCATTTGGTGGAGATATCCAGTATATCAAATAGCCCCCTTTTTGCCCTTTTTTTGGGGGAAGTACCCCTCCAAGCAAAAATCCCCGACGACAAAAAAATTCTAATAAGTCATATAACATGTGTACCAAGTTTCGTCCAGATCGGTTGAAAAATGCGACCTGTAGAGGAGAACAGACAGACAGACAGACAGACAGACATCCGGACAAACGCATTTTTGGCCAATGTGGAAACTGAGACGCTTCGCTCGCTTCGCTCGCTCGGTCAACTACCTAAAAATTAAGTTTCTAGATTTCATTGTAAAGATATTTATTTTTTAATTTCATCAAATATCGACCCAAACTGGTATTGTAAAACGAAAGGTCTACCATTAAGCTAAAAATTACGGTCGTAGATCTAATAGTTTGGCTACACTTGGGACATCTAGCCTAAAATCGGATTTTGACCAAAATTTCATAAATATTCAAATATCTTTTAAACTACTGAATATCGCAGAACATACATGGGGGTTTAATCAATTGCCATTGAGGTCCCCCATCGATCTGCCACCGATAATCAGCTCTTCCGCCGATACACCCTGTATATACGTCCCCATTCTGTATAATAGACAAAAATAAGATATAGGTAGGTACTCTTAATTTACTGCGATTAAAAGAGCCCATACGCGCAGTCGTAGGTACAGGATATTTGCAGATTCTGTAATCATTGGAGACATACCTAACTTAAATCTTTCAGATGGACGATTTTTGTTTCCAGTTAGATTAGCAAACTGCTACAAATAAATTGTCCTCAAAGTGTTTTACAAAAATCTTAACTCTTTAAAAATATTCAGCACCAGCTCACGCAGGCGATCGAAATTAATTTTCACAAGTTAATACATTTCTATTTGAGTGGATTACAAAATTAATTTTAAAAACTGCTGTAGATAGGTATTGTAAAAAGTGGGTGCTAAGTAGTGAATTTTATACATAGTTCGTCATGAAAAAGTACATGGTTGACGTCATCATTACAATAAGGTCGGAAAAATTCGCTTAATTTTCCTCAACCAGTACGTGAACTATTTGTATATTTTTTTCTTTATTTCTAATATTTAAGCTTGCGCCTATGTATCTAGACCAAAATTTGCTGAAAAGTACATATTTTTTTCACTTTGCGTGTGATATCGAGGGCGCTACAAAAGCACCGCGCCGCCCCGAGCCGGCCTCGCGCCGCGACCGCTTGGGCGGGCCCCCGCGTCCTCCTGCCTTTAAACATTCTATTATTAATGTAACTATTTTTAATTGAAGTTTATAAAACAAATTAATAAGACCTGCTTGCAATAATAAGTAACAAAAAAAGTACACTTCCAACGTAGAATATGGTACAGCCCTTGGTAAGGCGACACGCTGTTCAAAGTTCCTGGCACTTGGAATGTTGCACATAGGTTCTTATTCAATCTAATTTCAGATAGTTAAAAAGCCATTTCAAAATAACATTTTTAAAGTTTCAAAAAATGATACAGGAAAGCTGCCCAAAAATTGTTAACGTATGCGGGGAGCGGCCGCGCTGGAGTGTAAACATTAGTAATTTTTTCAGTGTGTTGTGCACTCGCAAAAATGTAAAGAGTTTTCAATTAGAGGGTGGGTAGGGTGCGCGAGGGCGGCCATACCCTAAACGTACACAAAATGGCACATTTTTCGCAAGAAATCTAAGGTTTTGGCGGCACGGGTGCGCGTTTGTGTGAGTGGTCGGCGCGCGAGGATTGGCGGCGCACGTGCATGTGTGCGTGCGCGCCCCCGCTCGGCCTCTCGCCATTACCTACCGCGCGCGCTACTGCTGCTGCCAGCCGACGCACACATGCACACTAACAGCCTGCGACTCTGTATTTTTAACATCGTTTTATTTTATTGCAAATCTTACAGTGAATATAAGTTTTATTGATTTTTTTTTATTTAGGATTTTTTTTATTATACCTACTAATGTTTCGTATTTTCATTTTGTTCTTTTTCATATTTATTTTTAATAATATGCAGAGCTTGTGTTTTTTTTAAATAACTTATTTAAGTTATATTATGTTACGACACTATGGTAAAATTTTAAAAAAAATACCTAGTCAGTAAAAGAACTAGTGTGGCGTCAGGCTAAATCAGGCACTGAATTACGATAGAATTAAGAAAAGTACTTAATATGCCTTTTTTTTAGAATAACGTCGTTTCAAAATAGGAACCGCAGTGCTGCGCTGCATGATTTTTAGCTGAATATAGATATTTTTTTATAAAATAAGTAAAGCCTCTCAATTTTTTTCCGATTGTGAAAAGAAAGCCTGAAATATCATACACCTAGTATGTGTATTTTAGTTGTAAACGTCTTACTTACGTAGAAATATCAGTATGTTTGAAGAGTAATCAATGTTTAAAAAAAAAAAAATTCTCTAAAATATTGTATGAACATACTGAATTTTTTTGTACATACAACACAAAACAAACTGAATTTTATATAAAATTTTGAAACATCTCTAAACTAGTTTGTTTTTGGGTAAAATCAAGGCTATTTTCCTCATTTTACGAAACGCGTGTTACAAATAAATTTTTTCTAGGTTAGGTATATGATGTCTTATTTTTTTTCCTATACATACAACTTACTAAGACTCAAACTTTTATTTCCATTTATTTTTGTGATCTTATAACCTTAAACTTAGTAAAACTCGAGTCGAAAACGGCTAAAACGGGCCACTATTAAAATACGGCCCCTTAATAACGGTGGATAATGTATCGTACGTCGTAACGTAGAACTGTTCCGTATGCTATTTGTTTGTATATAAATACAATGCAGTTATTATTATGTTAATTATATCTAAATTTGAGGTTAAAGGATGGACTTTTAAAATGGTGCAGTAAGGGCAGCTACTTTAACAGGTGTTTAGTTAGTTTGCTGTTACACCAAAAGCACCACAATTATTTTTTAATTTTAAATTTAATTATAATTTTGCTTGAAACTTAACAGGGTATTTTTGAAGAGCGACGACTATTATAGTATTTCGTACTAGCCGCTACCCGCGACTTCGTACGCGTGTATATCAAGTTCTATTAAAATATTTTCTGGCTATTATACCATCTTTAGGATCTTTAGGTGTGTGTGCTGTTGTGTACGTGTTTGTGAGATATTGTGAACGAAAAAAGAGATCACCTTTAACGGCTTAAAAAATTAAAAGTCCAATAATAAATGATGCAGGAATTATGTAACTACTGTACAATTTTTTTTAGATAGTGATATCCAAAAAAATTGGTACAGTAGTTTCAGAGATTACCTAGCTCTATAAACTTATACCTCTTTGTACCTATTATACTTACTTAGTGTACATTCATTCTTGGGTCACTGCCACGTGTTTTGGTTCATATTACCTGCCGTTACTGAGTCAATCTAAGGAATTTACATATAGACCAGGTACCGATCTAAATTCCGCGCTTTATGTATTAGTTTTTGGTAAGTATATTCAACATAGTCATGGATATTTATTCGCCATTTGGAACACAATATGGGACCGCCGCTAAAGTACAACATTGTACTTTATCGGCAGCAATTGAACAACCCCTGTGGTGCAAGTGCCTTGCTGGCAAGACTAGAATTTGAGCTATCATAAGAAGCTCCAAAAGTAGAGTAACGTAAACGTGCTACATCGTCCACCACATCATC
The DNA here is from genome assembly GCA_947507515.1 of Eulithis testata. Lineage (NCBI taxonomy): Eukaryota > Metazoa > Arthropoda > Insecta > Lepidoptera > Geometridae > Eulithis > Eulithis testata. The sequence continues at coordinate 6,573,140 of OX382205.1, forward strand.
GTTTAGCATCAGGTGAGATAGTAGTCAATCGGTTACCGATATTGTATAAAAAAAAGAAGTACTGGTGTTTTTACAACCTCTCCGAAAGTTAGCTTCTTTATTCTCATAGTAGTTACTATTACTAGTGAGATATTTAATACTAGCCGTCGCCCGCTTTGCTCGCGCGGTATCAGCATACAAACAGATTAAAAAAAAAAAAACCTGACTCACGTTTCGAGTCAATTTATTTGAGGAATAAAATGACCTAAAATAAAATGACTACCTTCTATGTAATACTAATTAACGATCTACTAGCTATCCATAAACCTTGGCCTGCCTTCATATTGCTATACCCTAAGCAGGGTCCATGAGACACATACCTATCTATTTACATCCACCACCAATGTAAAATTTACCTAAACCATGTGAAAGCAATAAATATATTGAGTACTAGCAGCGCCTCGCGGTTTCACCCGCGTAATTCCCGTTCCCGTGGGAATTCCGGGATAAAATATAGCCTATGTTCATCAGGGATAATGTAGGATTCTAATGGTAAAAGAATTTTTTTAATCGGTCCAGTAGTTTCGGAGCCTATTCAATTCATACAAACAAACAAACAAACAAACAAAAAATCAAACCTTTCCTCTTTATAATATTTGTATAGATGTATAGATGTATAGATTGAGTATTGAGGAATCTATGTACCAATTTATAAAGATCATGGGGTGGGACTTTTCAAAATTCCTTTCTTAGGGCACCTCTACACTATCCTACTTATAATATTATAAACGCGAAAGTTTTTAAGTATGGATGGATGGATGGATGTTTGTTACTCTTTCACGTAAAAACTACTGATCCGATTTGGATGAAACTTGGAATATATATTGTCCGTGACCTGAATTAACACATAGGCTACTTTTCATCCCGAAAAATCAACGGGATCCAACGGGACACGAACTAATATTATAAACGCGAAAGTTTGTGAGAATGTTTGTTACTCTTTCAAGCAAAAACTACTGATCCGATTTGAATGAAACTTGGAATATATATTGTCCGTGACCTGAATTAACACATAGGCTACTTTTTATCCCGAAAATTCAACGGGATCCAACGGGACGCGAACTTATATTATAAACGCGAAAGTTAGTGAGGATGTTTGTTACTCTTTCAAGCAAATACTACTGATCCGATTTGGATGAAACTTGGAATATATATTGCTCGTGACCTGGATTGACACATAGGCTACGTTTTATCCCGGAGAATCAACGGGATCCAACGGGACGCGAACGAAGTCGCGGGCAGAATCTAGTATAATATAAGGAAAGATACTACCCTCCAAATTTCATACCTCTAGTTTAAGCTGTGCGTTGATTGTCAGTCAGCTTCAAAAGAGTTTTTTATATTTAGGAAGATACCGGCCCATATCTTTTACCAAATGTCATACTACTGAAATATTCCAGAAATCCCCATTACCTGTACCTGTTCTCTGTACCTGTACCTCTAAGACAATGAAGCTACAAAGTTTTGATAAAATTGATCGATGAGGTGTAATTGAATCTGATCTTAGTTTCATTTTGATAATTACAAGCATCGCTCTTTGCACGGTAAGCTCATGGAATTTCTTGTGCAAGGACAAAGGTTACACGGAGGTCATTTAATATAGATAATTAATATCATACAAACATGCAAAAGTACATACCGCGTATCTTATTTATTTTTATTTCAATTAAAACGGATTAACCTTTTACATTAATTAAAGAATCTAGTCTATAGTGAATCTTGAGTAGATATGAATATTAAGGATGATTTCATGAGACACTCGATGAAGTATTGTCCCACTATGATAGAACACATGCTTTACCAGTGATAGAGCGATAGTCCGAAACTAGAACATTACCTGTATACCCTGAGGATCATATTTGTAAAGAAACTCGTAAAGCGTGACTCGAGTAAAGATTTTAGTACAGATTTTCTTGTCAAAAAAATATCTGTCTATGCGTGGGTCTCGAAACAGACTAATATTTTATAACATCAGGCGATCCTGAGAGTGCTGACACGGATTGACTGAGACCATACACTTTCCTTTTTTCGATACCCTAACTGAAAGACTGATAGTGGAGCCGCAGGCTAGGCGTAGTACTGAATGTTAATAAAGTTTGATAAAACTAATGATGATTACCTATATTTGCGTAGGTGTATGAATGAATAGGAATTTGCAGGTTGTCGTATCGAAGATAATAAATAAATAAATATTCATGGACATTTCACACAACGCCCTCTAGTCCTAAACTAAGCAAAGCTAAATTGATGACACATCTTAATTGTAAATAATAATTTAGAAAAGTTTGGCTGGTCTTTGTTGAGTGGTTTGTGTCTCGCGTAACGGTATCAGTAGAATCTAGTCTAGACTTGTGACATCGCTATAAGAGATGTGTTTAACATCCTGGTTGCACCTACCGTATAAGTAAACGTTTTGGCGTCTAGTCGCTCGCTGATTTGTAGATTTAATTTCATTCTAACTAGAGTATAAATCTCAAGATTATGGATTTGCAACCTAGTAGTGTAGTCCACAAAGTCGAACCTGGGTCTAAAGCGACCATCCATAGCTAACATAGCAGCATTTGAAAAAGAAAATCCTTCGAGTTAATTTGTCTACATTTTTACGAAAGTTACTTTAACAGACAAGGCAACTGATTACTTATGCTAGTTACAATTATTTCTTTACGTTTTTTGCTTCAGCATCACACTAATCAAAAGTTTAATGAACTCGACGCTTCTGAATACAATAGGTAAGAAACACGCTCTTAGCCGGAGTACAGATAACACCAAAATTCTGAAAATGACAACGTTTCCATTACGTATCGAGACGAGCGCGTGGGTTTTCCTTTGATTTTCTCGAGAGAGTGTCACACTGACACCTGCGCACACAGGACCGCGCCGCTTGCGCAGCTGTCACTACGTCATCACGTTATTCAATTATTATAATCGATTAATTGCAAAGTGTCTAGCCGGCGCTCTCCTTCTAGCTTTCTGGAGTATCGATTGGGGTCCACCATACGTCTTTAATGGACGCGTAGATCCTTGAGCGTTCTGAAAACACCACTGTCTTGTCAATTGTGTAGCACGTCTGCAACGCCCAATGTTTTTGATAATTATGACAATACTGTCTAACCTAACCCAATTATAAGAGGTAGGTAATACAACTGCTGTAAAAAGAGTTTGAAATACCCCATCTACCTACAAAAAAATTAAACTCTAAGTGTCTAAATCATATGTAAACAAATCTCCATTTATTCATCTGGGTGTCCTGGAACTAGTCCAAAAAGGGAGCGATTGTCGTCACTTAAAATGTTTTACAACAACAATTCAATGATTTTCATTGAAGAAATATGCAACTTTCTTATAGATTCGTTATAAATTAGAGTTTCAAACAAGATGTCATTTTACATACCAAAATATTAAAAATCCTGAAACATCTCATAAATTATTTTAATTAAAATTTAGCCAATATTAGTAGCCAGGGACTCACTATGCATGCATTACTCATCGTAGATCGATCGAGTTTCATTGAAATTTACTTTTGTAGAGGACAGCCTAATCGGGAGGGCTTTAAACTGTATTCATTGTACTGACTTTTAGGTAGTTCACAGCGATAAATAAGTTTTCAACAAGCAAAATATGTCGTTATCCGCATACACATAGAGTTAAAATGAGAGTTTCGTAGTAAAATTCATTGAGACCACCGGCTTACATCCGGTTGGGACAATTTTGTTCAGTCGTATAGATACACAAGTCACCGCCTGCCCTTATCATATTTTTTTAAAAGTGTAATAACTCCGATAGATAACGCGTAGGAAATAAAGACGGACAAGTTCGTATTTGTTGGACTCGCGCCCTGCTCCCTATTTAGGGTTCCGAAGACCGACGACGAACCCTCATAATATCAGCTATTAATTTGTTAAATCGAGTTACATTTTTTAGGGTTCAATAGGTTTTTGAAGACATTTACAAAATGAAACCCCATACAAATAAAGTGGTTTTATTTTTAATCGACACACAGACCGAAGTCGAAGTTATAGACCTGCCTTCACTGTTCACCTAACTTAACCATAGCCATCTTTGAGAATTAATAATGAAAGAAGTTAACATACTTATCGAAGTATCAAATATGTGATCTACATAAAATGACGAAATATTCTGAACAAGTTGAATAATCATACATGAATGATCTGTGACGATGCCACTTCATCCTGTTAAGGTCATCGATGACTCCACTCTGAGGGCAATCTATGATAGCAGGGTTACATTATGACTCTCGTTAACACAAATTGATTTTTTATCATAAAAAATGTGACGAAACTTCACAAGCCCATTACTCAATTATGCTTTATCAGCTACATTAACGTCAATTTCATCGAGAGGCCCAATATTGGCGTCCATGCTTGTTGAATGCTGTAGCTTTAATATATAGACCGTTCCATGTCCTTGCACATGTCGCGTCGTTAAAACAAAGTTATCAACAAAGTTCATAGTCCAGTTAATACATAGAAGTCTGATTATTTTTATGTCAAAAAGTGGGAAGTTGACTCCAATCTGCCATTTTTCTTCCCATATTGATTGTGTTAATTACCTTCATCATTACTGTTGTGTAGGCTGTTGGCATGAGCTATTTTAAGTTATCAAAGTCAGAAGCGCGTCATAGGAATACTTATTCCAAACAATGCCGCGGAATTCCCATAATTCAATTGCCTCCAGGATCGATTATGTTTTTCCTCCTATATGCCAATTATCAGCGCTCGTTAGTGGTTCCTCATAACTAGTCTTCTTATTTGTAAGAGTTATACATTAATGTAAACTTGTTTACAGAAAACTCTTTTCTGGTCTATCTAATATCTTAACACTTTCTGTTGTCTCCTCCCGTTTAATGCTCTTGGGTCAAACATCTCTTGGCTATCATGCATTCTGTAATTTCTGTTGTTCACCTTCCAACATTTCATTTAACTGCGAACCTAAACTTCAGGCTTATATTCTCCTCTCTTTCGTTAAAATGCTGAAGCCTATCAGCATTTTTAGCTATTTTTAGTTCTCGCTGAAGGGTGTCTTTTTATAGGTATTACTACCTCACTGTACTGTTGTAAGTACGCGTTCCATCTGGAGTTAAGAGTTGGAACATTTTGAGATGACAATTTTAATTGCTTTGTCTCACATTCATCGTATTCTGTGAACTTATTCAGTTGTTAAAAGCAGAGGTAACTGCTCAAATGAAGTCATATTTACTACGCTGGTTTCGATCTTGATGGGCTCTCTTATTCTTCAATGCTGTTGGTTATGAATATAACCCTTTAATTTTTCCTCAATATTATTTAGGTATCGGCTAAAGAAAATCCATTGATTGCTAACATGTTTTGCCATAGGGTATAAAAAAATATATCTTAAAAATAACATTAACTAAGTACAAATAACTAAACCAACAATTACTTTGTCCAAGTTAAATAAGTACGGTATGCAAAACAAATCCACGGGTAACTGATATTAGGAACGTTTATAGACCACCCGCATTGGAACTGCACTGGTCGCTCGTTTATAAATAAATAATTCACAGAACCGTGCTGCATTCCATAGTTTCGTTGTTTGATAATGTTCATTGCGTTCTATGTGATGTAATCCAATTCTGTTTTGGTCGTTATCGAAATGAGTTCGATGACTTCAGCTTGCATTCAAAGATATCATCGTCAAGTAAAAGTGGTCACTATTTTTAGAGACAAAACTGATACGAACCTCTTTTCTACTAGCCTTTAAAATAAACTCCATCATCAACTGCAACTAAACTTGCTTATTACCAAACAATTTAACAAATTAAGGTTTAGTGGCTCGAAAAATCATTTCAAATTTATTTTTAAAAAAGTGTCCAAAGAAAATCTCAATCGAACCTACGACATAAAATCGTTCAGCAGTTAACCAATTGAACCTCCTCAATCGAGATCCAAAGTTATTGTATCTTACTGATGTAGAAAAGGCATTTAATATAAGTATGTTCTGGTACATACGCGTACTTATGAGTACCTATGAACTACTACACAATATTTAACAGAACGACTTGAACTGTTCGTTACTGTATTATGTAGGGGAGCGCACATAGGGTTGTCCACTTCACACGGATATGAAAAGTCAACGTCTTGTTTACTGTTGGTCATTATCCTATGTCAGTTCCATGCTGGACATGATGCGTTTGTCATGATGCCTAGTATTTTACTTCAAAAACTGTATACTACACTGATAAAATAGAGTGAAAAGAAGCATTTCCCGAAGAAAAAACCTACTGTTACTTTATATGAAAAGAAGTGGCTGAAAATTTTAAGAAAACCTTGATGTTTTCATGTACCTACTGAAATAGTAAAAGTTACAGCATTATGAACACAGCAGAAGTTATAAAAAGACACGGTTTTTACACAAAAAATATAAACCAGCTGTATTTAGTGCAGTGTAGTGACAACTAATGGGTCAAAAGAGGAGTTTAGAATATTCTTGTCCTAGCTAAATATAGAAATAGACGGGATTGTAATCGTGAAAACTTAAAACATCGGGTGGGCCTATTTGTCTACTGTTTACATAAAAAAAAATATAATGTTTAATATTTTTTATCCTGAAAAGTCAAATTACATCGATGATTGCAAGATAAACTGAAAAGCATGGCTATATGACGGTAACCCTATTCGAACGCCCGCTACATCAAAGCTATCGACTTCCGGCACAGACGCGCGTTATCGGGCGACCTCCGAAATTCCTGGCAATTAGCCTGCGCGAGCGCCGAACCTTTCCACCCGCCCCGCCCTCGGGACTTCCGCCCGTTTTAAACCTTTTCGGGGAAAGCGGCTGAATAAAACTTATGAAGTTTAATTAATCATCGCTTTTTGGCTTCAACGCATTGTATTCAAAATCAACCCATTATTCGTTGATCATTAGAATAGTGGATCTTACAGCAATTTCTGTCTGCCCATAAACAAACACGAAAATCTCAGCAATCCCACTAGTGACTATGATTTTCTATCATATCATATTCATTACCTAACAACCCAATTACAAATCTCATTCAAACCTCATTAAGACTGAACCCAACGTACCGACTTTCGTCCAAAAACGTTCTACGAGACCTCAGATTTGCGATCACACTTGCAATGTTGTAAATGAAATACCTGGACCTGCCAGTTCGAAACTTGCCAATATTTGCCGTCGGTAGGTAGGTACTGCTGCATATGGAGAAATCCTTGAAATGATGGAGTCGTGGGCTCCGGAACATCTAACAAAAATATCTTGTATCTTGCTGATTGAAATGAAACAATAAAATGATTTATGTTTTGAATTGCTTGCAAATCCGACAAAAATCTGCCATTTCGTAATAATTTGGGTGATTAAGTAGAAAGTTCCGCCTCTAGTATTTCCCTAACTAAGTGATATAACTGGTGTAAAATGTGCATTCTAGGTGTGCAATGTGCAATTGTGCATTCTATACGAGCCTCAGCTTCATTACTGAATGATGACTTTGACTGAAGTTACGAATGTTACGATAATAACGTATAAGTAGATCAAAGTTTTCTGGCACATCGCAACTGGCTTCGCACTAGCTGGCTTTACTCTAAGTGAACTAGCAAGTCCCAGTCCACAGTGCCTGCAGTCATTATCTGTTGAGAAGCGCGGTAGGTACGGTCGACCACTAAATAAATACTTACGTAGAACATGAATGAACGTTAGATCGAGTCGAGCGCGCACTTCCGGCGACTCGTAATAAGGACACCACGCGATACGACGCAACAATACAATTTCAAAACGGGAGAGTCTAAGGAGGTCACCGGATAAGATTAAACTGTGTAAACAAACCGTTTACATTGATAACTCGTTAGCATTTCTGCGATGGCGCCTGTGACGCCGTCGCCGCCCCGCCGACGCCCGCGCCGCCGCCGCCGCCGCGATGCCGTGCGATGGGTTCCGCTGTCGATAAGCGCCCCTACTAAACCTACATTACGGGAATCAACGTGACCTCGTTACCATCAATTTCTTTCCTGGATATTGCAAATCACTTACAATGCCACCTTGTAACTTGTCCCTATAAATAAATAATAAAAACATTACTGACTGAACCGGTTTTTTGTTAGTGCATGATATTGTTTATCGCACTCGGTCGAAGTTTAACATGTTACTGCAATTGTAACTCATGACGTTATTCAAGATAATTTCAAATTGACCTACATTTGAGTATTTTAGAGCGGCAGTTAAAATTTACTTTTGTACCTACATATTAAACAGTAGCATTAGTATGATTTTAATTTAATATCAATATGCTTTGCTAGTTGACGTATAATGAAAAAAATCTTTTCAGATTTCCTATGTGCAGGATCAATTAGCTTGGAATTTATGCACTTTCCGTATTAAAAAGTAGGTACCTAATATGCTATAGCAATAATAACCTATGTAACTAGTATCGTAAAAAGAAGATTTTTCTTCTACCGGACCTGGTTACGAGCCTCCGGTGTCGTATACGCGGCCGAAGGGCAATATTAGTCTTCTAAAGTTCCTCTAACTAAAATAGCTCGTGAATCTGTTGTCATTGTCATTTCTTTTCGTTGTCGTGCAAGTGGCAATGACAAAGCATTTTTATAAACTGCACTAAAACGACTGAAGATTCTGTAAGTTTCATCCAAATTGACTCAGTCGAGAGTGATTGATTCGCAAACATATTTTGATCTTAGTAAGGATGCATTGCAGTTTACACAACTAAATGAAATTTTTAGTTCAATGTCATCATAAACAGAATTACTCATACATATATTATATGAATGGGTGGACAAAGTCTGAAAAACGGATATTTGTAAATTACCACAAACAATGATTTATTTTGTTGTGTTTCATGTGAGTCACCGCAGAGATGTCAAAAGTCAATAAGGTCCTGTAACCTTCCATGTATACATGTATATTAGGTACATGTCCACTGTTCACAGTACCTAGGTATACATAGCATACCCATATATTAAAAGTGAATCAATGTAGCAAATTGATAGTGTGTAGTACGTCATGATGGTGATATATAGGTAGTCAACTAGTCATATCGCTCAGTAGCTATCTAAGTATCTTTCAGAGAACCAGTGAGTCACGAAATAGATTTTCAGTCCCGGTATTTAGTAAAACACGTGTATCTAATACCTAGTTTAAGCGCTAGATTGACTAAGCAAGCCTAGCTGCTTAGTCAATCTTCACTGATTATCTAAGTTAAGCGACGTTCTGCACGGTCACTATTTGGATCGGTGCTTGTGTGCTACCTAGTACCTACCTAACTTTATAAACGTTATGAGGATAAAAAAACATGTTGCTCTTCATACCGAAAACTAGATTATAGAATGTTATACGGTCCACCTAGTTAGTCTAGTTTCTGTACCTATACTGAAATTAGATGTGCTATTTTGTATCTTCAATCAAACCGGAAATATATTACCAAGAATCTGTTTACCTAACCCATATCAAGTACTTTGGCTTACTCAGTGAAATAGGAAGTGATAAAATAACTAACCGCTTTCGACATTATACTATTACTGTTATCTTGTTTACTGACACGCTACTACCGAAAGGGACAATTCATATTTACTATTGACTCATAAATTCAGATGGACCTACACCGAAAAAGGTTAAAAAAAACGAAAAGAAAGAGGGTATATCTGATTTCAGGATCATGTCGATCTGTGCCGTGTCATGTGGTTAGTCCCATCGTTTATCGGGCGCCTGCAATCCGCGCTGACCCCGCGATATCCTCGATCTACATTCCCTCCCGCCCCGCACACCCCGATGCACTGACGCACAAGATTGAACCCTTTGCTGGTGTGTGAAAGTCTACTTTGTATTGCCAAGCAGGGTGGGAGCGGGCGCATGAATGGACAGGCTTGTGAATGAGCGGACTATGTCCCGCGGGCGATAAGCGCTATCGTCGCCGGGGCCAGCTGACGGACCGTGTTGACAAACCCTGTTCCACTTTCGCTGCCGTCACGATGCCGCGATTAGATTTATACACTATCCTATACTATCCTATATTTAAGAATCGAACGTACTGAGGACATTGTGGGAACAGTTAGGAAGTAAAAACTATATCCTGGTGATATAAAGACAAAAAACACTGGAGCAAGCAAAGCAATCAATCACTGTCTGATATGGATTTTCATATAGTACGAAGTACGGGCGGTTTTATTACTTGGTGTTTATGACCGCATTTTCAATTTTCAGATCAATTTTTCATTTATGCAGTATACGAAATTACCGTTCCGTATCCAAAGGACATTTAAGCAGAACACCCTATTAGCGGAACGTCCTAAAAGCAATATGGCATTACCATGCCTATAAACTTTATCTACCTATAAAATTGGGGGCAAGTTTTTTTGCAGAATACAATAAAATAAAACACTGACGTATAGAATAGTAACATATTTGTAGACCTAAAATTATAGTAAAAAAAAATTTTGTTACACTTAGATATAACTATAATATAAGTACAGTGGGAGCGGTTCTTATTGCAGATACTAAAATTAATCTGAGAGTTTTTTTGGTATTTGAAACGACACTAATAAAGCTAACATTATAAGTAGGTGTCCAAATCAGACAGTTTTTACTCGTGAAAATTCATTGTCTAGGCGAGTCTTATTCCGTGTAGCGAGTGAGTTTCTGGTTCAAATTCTCCCATTTTCTTTCATCTGTGTAACGTCGCCTTTTTATTTTCTCAGAGGTTCTGCATATCTGCCACAAATCTCAATTTTGATCGCAAACAAAAGGAGAAAAAGTAATTGAATCCTTCACGAAGCTTTCGAACTAAAACGGTAATTCGGATTACCTTCAATCGATTCCGTTGAATGAAGGTAGTGAGGAAAGACCACGTGGTCGATATTGATATATTATACCTGGCAAACATTTCCCGTCGAAACAGTCTTTGCTCATAATGCTTTGTTATTGCTGCTCAAATAAGTAATCTGAATTTTTAGCCTCACAGATTATTTTTTGCTTTAATTTAAACAAAGGTTTCGCTTTTTACCTCACCGGCAAGAAAAGTAATTCAGTAGGATTATTTTGACCCTTCTATACTAAAGCATGCCAACTTATATACTAAATCGGGTATTAGTTATACATTCGATCCTATTACTGATTCATGTATAGTGATACCTACAAATTCTGGTATTTTAAACGGCTACGATTTAGTTTATAACAAATTTCGATCGTATTCCTTCACTAAAGATTAAATCTTGGACGAGTAGGTGGGTAATTACTAGGGAGCATGCGCCTCGTTATAACGCCGCGCCGCGCCGCGCCGGCTGCAGCTCACACCTGCCCGAGCACGCGCCACGCAAGCTGCTAAATAACCTTACAATGTGTAGCGTGCATCAGGCTAAGGTACTACATTAACGTTCAGTTAAAAATAAACCGATCGTTCCACATTTCACTATTCAATTGTGATGCAAAACGACATTTTTGTGAAACCTCATAAGTTATGAATCATTAGAATTCAGAGGTAATAAAGTAGTAAGCCCAGTTATATGCGAAGAAACCATCATCTTGCGTCAAATCTCTTCTACGAGCGTGATTTCTACGAAAACTAAATGTGCTTGCAGCATTATTTTCTGCGTATACTGGTATCTTGCCATCGTTTTCATCATATTCCCAAAATTACACAATAATTCTTATTTTAAACTAAGTTCTGGCGACCTAAAACTTTATCCGGTTAACTATCCAACTACGAAAAAAATTTATGTTACTCAAAAACGCTAGCATTGAAATGTTACTTCAGAGCCAATAAAATTGAATGGAGATCAACATGGCATCGCATACAAGTAAGCATTTAATTTAAAATCACGCGATTTCAGACTCTTAAATTCGGCATCCGGATTCTATAAGGAAATTAAGATGTTCTTAATCTAACTCGGTCGTGAGTAATTTGCGAAAGTGCACCATATTCATTAAAATTCCAGTAAACGAAGTCCATCAATCGACCCCGCGCCCGCGCCCGCGCCGCCGCCGCCGTCATGTCATCCGCTGCTGACCACTGATTGCCGGCACCGGCGCATCAGCTTTACCGCCGCCGTTCGGCTGCTTCAATCGACAGCTAATGAGTATCACACGTTGATTCATCAATCAAAGTAATTATACAATGATAAACGGAAATTGTTCAAATTCCGTCGATTTGTTCTAGGAGCTCTCTAATTCTTGTCGTATTGAATCGGTGACTGGATGATTCATGTTTCTCATTCAACATATTAATCCTAGATCCGGTTCCTATTTGACTTGTTGTTTCAAAACTTGCCCAGAATTTTATGTCAATTCCATTTTATTTTTAATTAAAATAAATTGAAGAATGTTTCAAAATATTTGACATCAATTTTTTTTTAATTCACGCTTTAGATTTAGACTTCGCTGACATCGTCTGGAAACTTAAAAGGGGTGGTGCAGTGTATGGTGCCATAAGTTTGAGGAACCCTGTTCTATAGTCAGTGAGTTATATATTATGTCAGCATAGAATTAAATGAACAAAGGTATTTTTAAAAATAACTGAAAGCTTCCTCACTGCTGTCAAACTAGTTTATATAAGTCACATAAATATACCTAAGTATATTACCACAGTATTGCCAATATAACCCTGTTATTCATTACTCATTGGTAAGAAATGTCAATAGACTTAATCAATAGCGTTAATTTATCTTTGAACGTACACATCTGAGTTTTACTGTGCAGTTCGCATTAAACAAAAATACCTAACTCAGTGAAAAAATATGCTTAGCTCTGAGTGGCGGCTCGCTACAGACTGATAGACCCACTTCATCATTAACTAACTAGGTTTGATGACATTCCATGTGCAATGCAAGCATAATATTATATGCATACCATAAATGTTAACAATGTTCAAATGGACACCTGTTCGTCAAAATTACGCTTTATGCGTGTGTTGTCGTGGCGTGGCGTGGCGCACGCGCAGGCATGCCTACGTGCGCCCCCCGCCGCCCCCACCGCGCCGGCGCTCACCTCTCCGCGCAGCCTGCGCTAGCGCCCGTTCACTACTCATCGGAATGCAGGGTCTGCATCTGTGCACATCTCATTATCTATCAGTTATTTAGCCTTATGTGGATTGTAGTATTGTTCGTTTCGTACAATATTATTAATGGGCTTTCCTCAATTAAATCTGATAGTGTTCTGCAAGTGAGTCTTGAAATCCACAAACGTATCCTCTTTTGTGAGCTCTTCTGAAGTAATTTATAGATTCACCCTATTCCACATAAAGGGGTTGTAAATTAGTGAACTTTCGGTCCCACCCACATTATGTCCTATTGTAAATTGTTTTAATCCATCCATGCTTATGTATTTGTACAGTTCCCTCGATGATCCCCCTCACAATGTCGAGCAATTGACAGCTGCAGAAGAATACTTTCGACTCTTCTATAAGAGTTTAAAGTTGAGCATGTAATCTGGCGTTCTTAGAGATGAGCAAGGGAAGTGAAGAATGTTGGCACACGGCATACAGTGCTGGTGGCATTGTAAAGAGAAGCCGACAGTGAGCAGTGGCAGTTGTTTGCCGAAGAGCGGGTGGCGGGCGCAGGGCACGAGGCATGCAAGGAATGCGCGGCCCTCGGCGCCGCCGGTTTACAAATAGAAGGGCCGCTAGCGCGGACTGCACGTGTGATACATTGCCACGATTAATCTGTTAGCGCTGATGCCTGCGCCTGCGCCCGCGCTGGCTATAAGACGGTATCCTATTACGAAACAATTACTATCCAATAACGGAATTGCAATCTTCAGTGTCTTTTTAGAGAATCCGTGTGTGTCTTTGAAAATTGTTCGTGACATGGCGGTGTAGTGAAAAACTTAGAGTAAACCCTACCAGTATGATGACTGGTTTGGCTTCCTAGTTGATAAGTAAAGACGAAAAGCCCGGGCATGATATAGTTATTCATTGCGAGGGTCGCTCGTTGGGCACAAGAAAGCGATCGTAGCCCTGCGTTCGCTGACCCCGGCCGGACGTCACGCCTGAGAGAAGACGAGTGCAGCACGCCTCGCCCCCTTCCCTGCACTAGCGGCTGAACCCGGATCATATTTAAACAATTCTTATAAATCACGCAATGAAGACGACCCTCCGTCTGCGAGAATGGCTCCAGAGGGGTAAACTCTGAATTTTTTGGTTATTGAACTTTGCTTCTTGTTACATAATTAGACGACAATAGTTCGTGGGATAATGGATCCGACGACGACAATACTTTTGTTTATCTATCTAATTAGCCTATGCTCACCCACTGTTGGCCTTCTCCTTGTACTTATGTAATTATTAAAAGTTCCTATACTTACACACTGCTTTGAAGCAGGTATGAACCGTATCCTATGTATTGTATTGTATGTTGCCAGTTCCACGAACCGCGCGGTCTATGTTAGTAATTGCGGTAAACCCCCTCGCGATGTTGCCAGTATTACGACTAATTCTACTATTTGGTAGAAATGGAAAATAGTATGAAATAGAAAAACATCTGTGAAATCACAGAAACAAATTAAAGGTCCTCAAAGATCCAAGGTAAAAAGCATGACAAATGTGTTTTTAATTTACTACCTACGGCTATGTCTACACTACACCAGTGCGCTTTTGTGTTCATCTTCAACAAAGACGGCTGTAATTTCAAAGCGGTCTAATTAGGTTAATTTAGTAAATTACAACAACAGAATCGACACAAATATCAACTTCTAATCAATCCCAAACCATCCCTTCGAAGTATTTATGCAAAATTCTACGAATATTCGGTGAACTGTTCGACTTTAAAAAGCGTCTGAAAAATACCCTCGCAGCATTTTTTTTTCTCTGGCCTCTCCACTATTTTATTTTGGGGCCCTACCCCATACATCAACGGTCTAAGACGCAGATGACATCTTCAACTTATATGATTTTAATCGAAGTGCAACGATTCTACCAGTCCCTGAGCTACAACACTGGACGATATTTCCTAACTCCATCGTCTAAACTAAAAACTTGATACTTAATTTATACCTAAAATTTTATTTTCTCTGGCATTCTTTTAACCCTGTTTTGAACACGTGAAGCTGCGCGAGTGTCCATGTCTTAGATCCAGTGTTAATTTGGCTGTAGTCGGCTAAGGGGTAGGTTACTTATTAAACTTTTATAAGAATGCAATATAATTTTATTTTATGAATGCTTAGACAAATGTTTATTTGTCACTGATCTGCTTAAAGTTGGTAAACACTACTTAGCGTATCTCTAAACATCAGTCTTCTAAATACATTCCCTTTGAGAGTTGAACGACCTTCCACTAGATAAGGTGTGGGAATGCGTTAACCAATTTTGCCTTTCTTACCCTTTGGAAATGAACTATAAATAGTATATTTTTTTAAAGTACTTACTTAAGTTGACTCTAGATTACCTTTTTATGATAATTTAGCTAGATAAACTCATATTTAAGTCAATAAACTGGTTTATAGTATTATTATTATTTATTTACCTCTATAAATAAATTAACAAATGCATTTTATGAAAAACTTATTCATTTGTGTACTTACCTACCCAATTTTTCTAATGAAATTGGTTGTTTATGAAAAAACGGGTGGTAAATTGATTATTTAAACTCTTTTATTAAACAACTTACTTGATAAAGTAGACAACTATTTATTTAATTGTGTTATCAAAGGTAGGTACTTAATTCAAATATTTTAAAAAGAAGTAGGTATATTTTTATCTGCATGGGAGCTAAAGTGGGAGACAAAGATTAGATAGACACAGCCCTACAGCGTTATAGACACCGGATTCCACAGCAATTTACACGTCCCACTTTTACACATTGAGCCCATCAAAAGAACATTTTGAAACTTCTTTAATATCATTTTCTTTATGGGGTTTTGTTACAATTATTATTATTACATATAAAACTGAATAGAGTAAGTGGTTTCGATTTTCTTGTTGCATTTTTCCAACTCTAATTTGCAAGCTCTGAAGTTATAGCCGTCTATGACGTCTTAATTTAGGTATGTGAAAGGGACAACATAATTTTTAGTGCCGTCAAATAAGGTTAGTTTAGAAAAATGCAACAACAAAATCGACACCAGTGTGTACCCAATTTACTTCCTTTCATAACCTAAACTGAATAACACTGTTTGATTTTATAGAATTGTACTGTTTGATTTTATATGAATTTGAGGACTACTCTATTGTATTAGGTCTGATCTGTAATAATAGATGTAATGTTTAAATAAATAAATAAATAAAACACTAACTTAGAACATTAATAGAGCGTTGTATTGATTTTTCATACGTATATGTTTTTTTCTTGTCTTTCCTGTGGATATGGCTGACTAGGCTGAGAGGATGGTATAGGTACTAGGCAAGCTTACTCCATCTAAACATTATCCCAGGCACTACAGTGTCCCGTTAGTGTAGGCATAGGTTGCCTCCTGACGCTGTATAAATCATCTTCAATAGATGTAAAGGTCTATTTATTATTATTATATTTTGTTCATTATTTATTATGTGTGTAATGTAGATAATAAATAATATATATATTATATACGTATCACCTACACCTAATTAAGCATCAAGGTAAATATACCTACCTAGTGTTATAGGGAACTATAGAAACCTTAAGTTATTATGTAATTATTTTATTATCGTTTGGAATGTTTTTTAGACTGTATATACACCTACTTATTATGGTTATTTACTAATAAAATACTGAATTTCAATGATTGATGCATTAAGTAAGTATTATAACCTAACAAACGAAAATTAATGGTTATTCTAAAGAATAATCAAAATACCGACAAAATATGACTATGACTAAAAGTGCGGTGCATAATATTTTTATAATGCTTATTTCCTATTATATAAAATATTAAAATAAAATAATATGTTTCATCATTTAATAAGATTTGTAGTACGCTCTCACTGTATTTTAGTCTTCGCTGTGCTATAGAATTAGTAAATATAAATTGATAATGTATAATAATTAATCACTTATCACTAGTTTATTTGAAATAATATAGAATATAGTTAAAATTGGTTATTAATTTGAAAAATATATTAACTATTTCTATAATTTGTAGGTTCAAAACTTATGTTGACCAGTTAGAATACTTGTGTGCTCGCGAACAAAGAACGCGCCGGCTGGCAACACTGTCACGCATATCCTGTCAACCTTTTGTGCATCTACCCTCTCTATGATTCAGCGCCTATCGAACATTGTCAAAAAAAGTTACATTTTCATATTATTTTTATATTTAAAACGCGTTTTGCGAGGCAAGCGCGGAACACTTTTTTTGTAGTCAACTGAATCTTCCACAATTTTTATATCACTAAAATACAATATAACAATGGATTAAACAGTTTTGAATGTTACTCTGTAAAATTTAATATTGCTAAAAAATATTTGTAGATTAAAAATAAATATATTATGATTATAAATATGAAAAAAACGTGTGAATCGCTTTACTTTCCATCTGTTTTATACATTTTTCAAATAAATACGGCTGATAAATAATATTAAAGATTAAACCACCAAAAAATGTTTATTATTCAAAAGTTATTTAAACGATAAATATAAATATTTCTTATTACTTAAACTATGGTATTGATTTTATTTAACAGCATGCGGCAAATATATACATTTAAAATACTTTTTTAAATATATTAATTATTTATTTAAGAATAATAATAATAAACAACTGATAAAAAAAACTGCAAGTAGTGAAAACAAGTAGAACCAATGGGTTCTCTGCCATCAAATTATTATAAAAAAAACATCGGCAGTTTTGATAATCAAAACATTAGATAACTAATTAGATAATAATTAACTAAAGTATTAAATTATTATTATCTTTATCTCCAGTGAGCAGCTCGTTATAATCTGCCATCATTTCCTAAATAAGAAAATAGGGTATTTTAGTCAGCTAGTTTAGAAAAAAACATTCAAGGTGTAATGAACGATGATGGATGGTGTTAACAATCGGGTAACGTATTAATTTGCAATGCAACATTTAACATTGTTTTACTCAATGTTTAATATATGAATACCTAGTTCGAATAGTATTTTTATAATGTAATGTAGAGAGGTATTCTTATAATGTTTTTAATCTTATAAAGATCGAAATTTTAACACTACAATGTGAACTCATTTGATTAAATATGTATTTTGAACATTTCATTTTGGTTGACTTGAGGATAATGCATGGTATGGTAGGTTACCACAATATGTAATACTTACTGGGTTTTTTCATATTATATTAATCATAGTTTTATAACACTCATACTGTTAAAAATAATAGCGATTGTAATCAATAGCGGTATTTTAGATTGGAATGTTACCAATCTATGTTAGAATAGCGTGACGTCGATCAGTTATAAATCTTTATTTGATAGATATCGTAATTGTGTAAAATGTTACTGGGCAAAGTAAGTGTGAGTGTTGAGGTGAAGATCGTCGCGCGTCCACGCGGTAGCGGACGCGCCTCGGCCACGGTGACGGTGCATGTCAGTTTTCTGGAAAAAATGTCAAATGTAGCACACCGGCCGGCACGGGCGGCGCGGCGGCGGCGGCAGCGGCAGCGGCGGCGGCAGTGGTGCGGCGTGGGCAATTTGCGATTTGCGCGTGTGTGGAGCTCGTCGCTACGCGATCAGCGAGCGCGCTCGTGTGCGTAGTAAAGTGAAGGTCGAATATTTGTCCCTACTCCTCGGTCTATTGGTGTTCACGAGTCGGCGCTGTGATAATGTGGTGTCGTGGTCCCACTCGCACCAGTTCATCGACGCGCCCGGGGAAAAGGACAGCCGGCGGTGTGCGCGTGCGTCGGAGCCTCCGCCGGCGCCGGTGCGGCCTGCCCTCATCAGTCTCCCCGTGGCGGGGAAGCGGTTCGCGTGTACAACTCCGTGTCGGTCGGCTCGGGCTGCGGTCTACGACTGCTCTGCATCGCATACGAATATTTTTAGATAAGAGCGCGTGTTATTTATTCGCAAGGTATAGTGATCGCGCGCACTTTTGCGGATATCAGTACGTAACGGCGCATGCGGGCTCGATTGCGCCGGCGCAGCGGGGCCGTCGTCGGGCGCGAGCCGACGACGACAGAGACGTCCCGATAGGTAAGCTGCGCACTTCCTGCGCGCGCGCCGCCATGTTCGGCGGTAACGTCACTTCCGCCGGGGCCGGAACCGGCGCTGGCGAGCGGAGCCGAGCTGGGAG
This sequence comes from Eulithis testata, assembly GCA_947507515.1. Lineage (NCBI taxonomy): Eukaryota > Metazoa > Arthropoda > Insecta > Lepidoptera > Geometridae > Eulithis > Eulithis testata. The sequence goes on from OX382205.1 coordinate 6,592,351, forward strand.
CTTGCGGCGACGTCGGTGCCCGCACCCGCTCAATGGACGACGGCTCTCTATTCATAAAATGTCGGACGTTCCATTCACGCTGTGGCGCGATGCTCCACCGACCGCTCACTCGTGACCCTCGCGTCTTCGAATATTCATGTCTCCTTCGATAACATCGTAACCTCTGACTTCGTTTTGTATTATCACGCTGTTTAGTGAACGCCGCTGGTCGAGACCGGACTCCGTGCCAAGTGCTGGATACAAGTGTGCGTTCGACCGCATTGAGATTTAACTGTGAAATGTACCCAGTGAACAGTGATTTCCAAATAGTGATTTTGCGTTATTTACCATTGGAGTATTACATCCCAAGTCGTAAGATTAGAAAATAATTTTATATTATTATTTAAATTAGTTGCACTCGAATTTTAAACTACCCTCTATGTAAATAAAACAATTCTCTAACAGACTACTGGATGCACAGTTGCAGTCTTTCTGAATTGCTTGTAAAAGATCTGAATAAAACTTCAATTACCTTAATCAACGCTAAAGCATAAAATTATTAATGTATATTTAAAGGTAATTTAAAGTATTTAAAACACCAGGTTGACCTGCGCTTTCATTTGCCTTAGCGGTATTACAATATTGTACCTGGTAAAGTGTGGATGCTATCTTGTTTAAATTAGAACAAAGAGATATCTAGTTAAGGCGACGAGTACTGTCAAACAAATTCTCGCTCGCACATTTCAACATTTTTGAACAGCACTAAATGTAATTAAGCAAAATCGCAAACTTCACGCTCTAAAGAATAACAAAGCAAAGTTTCAGCAAAAATATCACTTTGATCTAAATAAGTTTTGCGACCACAATAAGTGCTTTAAGTTTTTAACTTTTCGCACATCTCTTGGCTAAAAAACTTGTTTGGTTTAATCCAAACAAGTTTTTTATAATAATATATTTTATATACGATATTTTTGCTGAACCTTGGGATAGTTATTCTCTAGTGGATGCAGCATTGCAACTTTGCATAATTACATTCAGTGATATTATGAATCTTCAAAAATGTTACAATGTGCAAGTGAGAAGTAGTTTTACAGTTTCCGTCGCTTTAAGCAAGGCACACGTTGTCGGCAGGACGTACGTCACCAGAGCATGACGTCTGATCAATTCTCTCGCTCGCACTCTATATAACTAGTCTCCTCTAGCCATGGTTAACCCCCAGCTGTTCATTGCCCTCGACACTAGGTCTGCCCTACCCTCATTGCGCTTATTTAGATGATTTAAGTACACTTAAATCATCATTCCGACTCTATTAGTCTGAGTTATGACATCAACTGACACATTATGAATAACACAACACGTAGGAAATAAATCAATAAACAACAATAATGTGAAAAGATAGAATTCTAAAATTCAAATAAAGTTAATTCTCTAATTCCTATTTCATATTCGTTTTCATTATACTTACTATCGATTCCAAACTAAACGATAGTGCTTAAAATTTATATTTTTGATCGAGTGAGCGAAGCGAACTAAGATCTTAGTTCTTAAGTAAAACTTAAGAGTGCTATCCGTATAGCTACCAAATTCTGTGACGATTGGATAAGCGGTTCGAAAGATCTCGTCGAACAAATATACAAAGCATTTTTGGCCAAGTTATGAGGATATTCATCAGCTGTGAAAACCAATTTTGAGGAATTTCAGGCATAATTGCATCTTGAAACATTTAATTCATCTCAAAGTTTTAAAATTAGATAAACTGGAGTCCATACTCTAAGGTCTGATGATGACCAGCAATTACGCAAAAAATTTAATAAGTATTATTTATCGGAACCATCACGAGATCTCAGTTCGGGGCGAACTACTAGTATAAAATAATGTTTATAGACAATCATGCAATCACTCATGCATGCTTAACGTATTCTATTTTATGATTATTTTAAATTTTTTTTGTAAAATATTTTTTTATAAGTATCACCATGTTTATGTTTATTCTATTTCAAATTTTACTTATGCCGAACGGAACCTGGATCCTGACCAGACTTAATAGTTGTTTTATGGTTCCTGAAGTTATGGCGGTGAATAGGTACTTTTGTTAAGCTAACTATAGAAATTCGTGTTTACATACATACAGTGCCCGATAAGTATAAAACAATTATACGTAATAATTTAAACAAAGTTATATAGGCATTAAAACTTTTACTAACCTTTTTAAATAAAACTAAAAAATGGTTTTACTTATATTATTATAATTATATATGGTAGGTGGAAGTCATTTATTAATATTATCAAGTTTGTATTATTATTATTATTTATTTATTTTATTTTAGGAAGACTAGCAGTAGATACAAGTGAGGTTACATTAATGTAGAACTAAGATATTATATTATGTTAGTAAATATAGAAGAACAATTTTGACAAGTTGAACAATATAATATGTAGTTGATTGTCCAAATTTGGTATAGTCAAGGTACTATTTCCCTTATATAGGTAAGGTACCCTCGTGCATCGTGCGAAAAATTCGTAGACATGCGAGTAATATCTCTTTCCCAGATAACTACATCTGTACATGATGAGTCAGGTGTTCGTGACGTCAGCTACACGTGTGCCCTCATTCACTGACTCACAGCATCTCTCGGTGACGTAGCCAATACGCCCTTCGCTTTAACCTTTCGTCCATTTATCACGCGTAGATTAATATTCCAGCAGGCATTCGATACCCGCAGTTTATTACCGCGCGCGACATTTTCTGCGCCCCCGGAGCCGGCGCCGCGAGGCCGCGAGGCCGCCTACGAGCGCTGAGCTGCGGGTGTAGTATGGTGCGTGCTGCGCCTCCGCTTCCGGCGCGGCGACAGCGTGGGTGAACATTTCATAAGCACTTCCTCCAACTACCGCATCCCACCGCAGCGCACTCGTAGGTCGGAGCCCTCGAGCCGCCGCCACCGGGTCCATTGCCTACTCCTCTTTGGAAATGCGTGTTCTAATATGTATGAAACGCTTCATTAAACATTGACACGAATTGCAACACACGACGCGACGGCACGCGCGTGTACCCACGACGTATCCGAGTGCGATAAGCGAATGCCACATTACCAAATTGGTCACTCATTGATATATCCGTATAGTAGCCGCGTCCGTTTCGTCATTCATGCTCCCATCGATCCACATCGAGTAGTGTGATCGTCAATTTCCGCCGCCACGTAATAAGGTATGCATCGTTTAACAATAGCCGACGTTTCACAGCCCCCACGATAAGCCGTTAAGGGTATAGCTTCACAAAAAACGTTCATTATAGAAGATGTAAAGACTGCATCGGTGTCGAGCCTTCCCAGAACTTAGACCATTCTTGTTTAGCGCTCCCGCCTTATTCACGGCCTTTTTTTGTATGGTTTTGGTCATTTTTTTGACGGGAGCGGTTCTCTTGTGATGGTTTCAAGGAAACGGCTTATTGGGTTTCGTATAGAATGGAGCTAATCTCGGGCCGTGAATCGGCAGCGGAGCCTGGGAACGGGCAGCTTGCGCATGCGCACCGTTATGTGGCGAGCACGTCGCGCTCGCATACCTCCAGCGGCAACGCAATGCCAGCGCCCGCGCCTACCTCGGTGCTGACTGTCCACTACATGACATCATCCATGTTGACGTTTCTGACGTCCGACCTTATCGAGTACGTAGAAAAGGTAAAGAAATCATTTGCCGTTTTTAACTACCTATAATAAACATATAAATTAAATGGCCAATAAAACCTGGAGAGTCTTTTTGAAATTGGATTTTAACTGCCTTAAGGCATTTCAATAAACCAAAACTTTACTGTTTAAATAATTTTAGCCGGTATTGTGCCGCATTCACCTAGTGGTTGAACGCATACACTTACGTAGGTAAGTGTATGGCAAAGTCCATCTGCATATACTCGTATCATTCAAGGTGGTCATCATGCTCGTGGCGTAGCTTGCCTACTCAATCTTCACTGATTAACTAAGTCAAGTGACGTTCTGCGCGGTCACTATTTAGATAGATGATCGCAGCAGTCGTTAAGCCACGTTGGAGTCCTTAAGGCGGCCTAAAAACTCCGTCACCAAAATTGGCCATAAGAACCATATAGGAACTTACTACAGCCAAGTGAAGCTATAACGCTTCACGCTCGAGCTAGTACGCTACGCGCAGGAACACAGGGCTATAACACTACAGTGCGACTAAATTATTCGAGTATACAATATTTTTACATTACTTACATTTTCTTCACCTATTTTTTTACTTTTATACACTTTTGTGGTGCACCTTACTATCTTATTAAGAAATAATAATATCTACTAATATTAAAAAATAAAGTCATAGTAATACGAGATAAAGTTGTGGTGAAATATAATTATAATGAGAACTTAGTAGTGGCACAATAAGGCCCCACGATCTGGCAGCTCATTAGTGCATTCGGAATGGAGCCAAGTGGAATTTCTCACAGATTGTCTGCCGGGGTTAGGGAAATAATTTTAATCACCGATACTAAATAAAAAATATTATATAATTGGTATTGATTGTGAGAGATACACCTGACCGTTGTGGTTTGATTTGAATGTATTAGGCAAATTAGTTTTATGGTCAGTCTTTTAATATCTGTAGATTTCCTTGCAGCTTTTGTGCAATCATCATATTTATAAGAGTCCAAAAACATAATATACAAGAATGAAAGTCCTGACAGACTGACAGACAACGCACAACCTGAACCACTAGTCCTCCTAGTGTGTTTCTAGCAGTACGTGAGTGCACATTAAGGCCTGTATGCTGATTTACTGCTCGGAACAGATGAGCTAAGAAACCTTACCCCAAATAAACCCTTCAGCTGCTAACAGCTGCAGGGTTTCCTGGCGAACTGTGAACGCCCCGAGTACGGGCGACATCTACACGATCACAATATGCCATCTAGGACGTAGTGATATAAAAAAAACACGGGAAAAAAATTAGTTCTAAATAACTAAAAACTTACATTTTACCTTCCACTGAGATGTCTAATTGCACAATTATTTGTAGGGTATGTTTTGGTTTCAACGAGTTTTATGGTTTTTTTCAGTTCTCCACGACTGAGCAAAGATATGGCAACTTTCTGCTGCAATCGGTGACATCACTACGGATTGCCAGATGCAAATTATTGCAAAAGGTATGTTGAGTAGTAGCACAAAATTTAAAAGTAAAATTTATAAAGTAATTACATTACGGAACAATTATATAATTTGCGGTGGCATTCTTTACGAATTTTTTAAAATTAATAATTATAAAATTAAATTTCAAATGTATATTATTCAGCTTATTTAAAAAGCGCTACTAGAGGTCACGGGCCCTTATTAAGGGCAAAGGGAAGCTATAAATCTGTCGACGGCGCGCGGGCGGCGGCGGCGGCGGGGCGGCGCGAACAATGGTGCGATAAGGTACACCTTGCCTGAGCCGATAGCGCTCCCCTCACTCATCCACCATCAGCCAAAACACATGGGACCTAGTATAGTCTGTCACTATTCTTTAGAGGATTAAGTTTACAAATTTCAATAGTACGGCATAATTACATTTTAGGCTACGGTAATTGTTTTCATAAGACAAAAGCTACGCTTGATTACCTACTGAGGTGTTAAAAGTTTGGATTGGAAAAATGTAGGGCACGACATTGCGTATTTTGCTTTTCTGTGGTGTTTACGATCAATAGAAAGAACAGTCCCAATGAAGTGCCATCGTCATCATCATTTGGTAATGAAGGCGTATCAAATTGAGGTCGGATCTTCCAGTTTTTAAACTTATAAATTATGTAAGCTTTAAATTAGCTTTCCATGTGTCCAATTCTGTGAACTGTTACAATACAGTCCAGTAATCGAAAATGGGTAAGTATATAGGTACCTACCTCACTTACCTACTCTGTGTCGTATATATCTAATGAATATTTGAGGACAAAGTTCCGTTCGTAAGCCGGTGAATCCGGCCGTAACTAGCATATTTACGTTGATAGGGCTGGCGATAGTGAGGTGAGGGGGAAAAGAGAGGTCGGCGTGGTGTAAACCTTATCGGTCATTGACCTTCACACCTAAACCGAGCCCCACATCTCGGTTGTTGCGAGCGCTTACTATGTAAAACAACATTTTCAGGTATCATCGGACAAATAAATGCGCACAATTCACCAAACTTTACATCAACAAGCTCACTTTGACCGATATTTCGTTGGAGGTCACATGCATAATCGATTGTTTCGTTGAATCGATGAAAATCTAGCTGCATAAACAATTGTCATGTCATCATCGTAGGATGATCAGAGAGCGTTTGTCGGATGTGCGGGTGGATAATTACGTCGGTGCCCTATTTTAAATCTTTGTTTGAATGTAGCGTAGATTATTAAAATTAGGCGGTCTGGACGTCAGGTAGGCGCCGTCAGAACCTTGACCTCTTTACTGGCGTAAGGGGGGGGGGGGAGAGATCGGCGCTCACACACAATGGGTTATTGCGCGACATCGGAGCCGACATCTGACACGCTGCCGCCCCCTCTTACATGTTCTACGTAATCTTTTGCAATTGACATGTTACATTTTAGCGGAAATAGCTAATTCACAAATAAGACCATGGTGCGTGTAGTAGTATCCCTACTGAAGGAACAAGTGTGGTGAAAAGCGTGTGAATCGCGCATCGCACAAAATAAAATAAAAGGCGACCTCCCACTCGGAACTTTAATGACAAGTTCGGTTTACGTTGGTCGCTCAATTAGTTTTAGTTTACTGAGTTACTTTTACATTGCATATAGTTTTATTATAGGCTGGTGTCATGTTGTGTAAAAAAATACATAATAATTACAACCAGGCATCTAAATTAGAGGATTTATATTGTGTCAGTGTACTTTTTCTCCAAACGCTGTAATGCCTGACAAATATTTGTAGATTGACCTGACAGCCTAGTCGACCATATCCACAGAAAATACGTGCGTAGCTGAACTAAGCCGCGGGTTTCCTCACGATGTTTTCTTTCACCGTTTGAGAGCACTGGCATTGAGCACATTCTTCCGAATAGAAAAATCCATAGCTAAATCTATAAATGCACGACGGGTTTCAACCTTCTGATTGGCAGGCGCGATTGCTGTCACTGGACCACCGTCACTCTTATAAAAAGTTACACATTATAGATGGTAGTTCTAAGAGAAACCCGTATGGACTTCAGTCAAGTTTGATTTTTGTGTTTATAGAAGGTAATCTTGCGAATTACTAGACAAATTTCAAAAAATAATTTCAGTGTTTTACTGTCTTCAAACTAGTATATTATCCCGAAAGGAGGTGGTTCCCAACAGCTATGGGAATAATAAACGTTCTAGTTTTTGGCTTTTTTACAATTTTAACATAGTACCTATAGATTATGTTTGTCAATTTTATTTAGGGCTATATAAAATTTTAAAAAATGCTAAAATAAACATTGATCCCAAAACAGCTGCTCTTTTTTGTCGTATTACTTTACGACGTCAAGTAAAATGAAAATTATTCGTCGTGAGTGACGTCGGGTGAGTTCCATACGGTCGCTGACTTTGTGAAATAGACATTTTTTAAAAGCACTTGGGAGTTGCTGACTGCTGACGACTAACAGACAATGAAACAATAAGTGTTCCGTTTTCTTAACTTTGTTTTGCACATTAAAATGTGAAGGTGTTTCAAGAAGATCTCTATGAAAAATAAAGAGAGCGTTTGATAGACTCATTAGATACCCGGACATATCTAGACAGAAGACGAGTCGCTTGTGTCAGTATAAAAATAGTCGTCTATTTCTGTGTACGCGGCGTAGGTAGTACTGTCGCAAAACAACGCAATGCACGTAGTTGACTTCGACAATAATGGAAATAATAGTGACACGGGAAAGTCGGTCACGATACTATGTAATTAGAGACGTCTGAAACGAAGCGAGGCTAACAAAATTCGGGGGGCGGCGCGGGTCGCGGTATGAATAATACATGTAATGTGCGCCCGCGCTGCCTTGGCGCCGCCGCCAGCGCCCGCGCTAAAACAATACCACGAAACTAGGTCCTTGCACTCGGCGCCACCGACGCCGCCGCGCCGCCGCACCGACCCAGTTGGTCACTCTCGTCCCAAGCCCGCTCGGCCCGCGTGGAACGAATTGCACCATTCGTTATTTTCGATCAGTAACTGGAGCCGCGTTTAAATTACACTGAGATCTAATGAACAACAAAAATGTGTTGTGAGTTCGTAAATAATAAAAGAGTTTCAAATAATATACATTGGTAATCAACTGAAGGCAACATCATATCACATATTTTAAATTTCCACAATAGTAAAAACAATAAAAAATTTGAGGAAATGGCGCGTAACCCAATTTTTTTTAATATATATATATGCTAAATACTTTTTCCCGTGACGATACTTACTGTCAAGCAAGGTCAATACAATACAAAAATATTTGGGCCCAGTCCCAGTATCGAAAATAATGAAGCGAGCAGTTGGTCCCATGTGAGCCGGGATGGTTTGGGACGAGCTAGTGACCCACTCGGCCGGCCTCGCTCGCATCTGAGCCATCACAGTTAACTTGGAAGCTGCGAAGGACACCTCCACACACTCTGACTTCACCTGTTACACTATTACAAACGTAGTTATGTCTAGTTCAGCAAAAATAATGTTTTTCTGTGAACACTTGCCAAATAGATAGAAAATGAACACGGCATTTGTGTGTAAACGATACATTACTTATTGTTATACGATACATGATACGTACCGTAAGAATGTCTATTCTGTGTAATAAATTTAAAACGCTGGAAATGTGATGCGTCTGCATTTGATTTTGTTTTTTGTGGGATAACCGTATTATTGAAATGTGGAATGCTCGATATGTAATGTACACACTTATCAAGCTTGGATAATTTGGATATTCTTCGAAATTATATTAAAACAGCAGAAAATTTGTAACAATTTACAAAGGCCTTACGCAGATAACATCTCGTAGCACTTCGTAGCATATACGTAGCACCTCTACTAATTTTTGGGACCTCAGGTAGTTTTGTATTTTGAATATTTCATGTTTGGTAAATTATAAATCCGTACAGTATCGAATTGTAAGTCACGTTAATCGAGTATGACAAGAGTGGTATCAAATTAGGAGGCATTAATATGCAGGTCGCGTGCTAATCGGCGTATGGGCACGTACGGATTATATTAGATCGTTACTCATGTCTTTGCTTAATGCACAGCACTCAACGCATACTAGGAATATCAAAAGTAATTTGTATGGTAATTTTGAAAACACAAATAAACGCTTTGCGTCTACATTTATTATGCGGACAGCCAAAGAGTGGAACTCGTTGCCGTCTTCCGTGTTCCCGAATGGCTATAATTTGGAAGTTTTCAAGAGTAGAGTGAATAGGTATCTTCTAGGTAACCGTGCTACATCGTCGACCACATCATTGCTTAACATCAGGTGAGATTGTGGTCAAACGGTTGACTATATTGTATAAAAAAAATATATATATCTTGAGGAGGTTCATTCTGTCAAGTGTTTTAAACTAAGTTTTTATACGAGTGGTGCCCATGAACGCTATGAAAAACTGTAAATATGATTACCTATTTAATTGTAAGCATTTCCTCACAAAGAAAATTACGACTAATACTACTTACTCAATGTTTAAGCACAACCGCTATTCAATCTAAGAATACAATAAATTAATAAATGCTAACATTATTTATAAAATCTTGTGTCTGCGTTGTGTTCCTATAACTGTTATTATATTATTAGTAGTACTGCTGACGTATTCCAACTTCCAACATGCGTTACTTCGAACCAAAAGCTAGTTTATAGTTAGTAGTAATTAATCGAGTTCTATGTTAATTTCATAGTTCTCTTGTGATTTTATAGATGGGTAGCTCAGCACATGCTTATTAAGGTTCATTGTAGTAATTGAATCGGTTGTGTAATAGGTTTGAAGCTACATCCGATGTTTACAGGGCTGGCAGGCGTCATGTTTGCATGTTACAACTAACGCGCGTAAGCATAAAAATAGGCTTTATTGATACACCTACTTTTTGGTGCTTTTATTGAACAATAAATTCAAGTACAAATAAAATATTGAACTGATTATATTTAAGCTTGTGCTTTTAAATAAGTCATTTCCAATATTACCAGATAGTAGATTTGCATGAATGAAATGAAATAAAAATCGGAAACCATTTAATAGATTAGTTACGCAATTTGTCCAGAGTTCTAAATTTTCTTTTGGCAGCCCTACATACATTTTGGTAATTGCTCCAAGATAGTATCGCTCCACTTATTAATTATGAGGCTCAAGCCGCGCATTTATTGACCTTATCGCCGGTGGGCCCTTTCTTTAGCTGCTTATTCGTTAATGAGCTATGTGCGACACCGGAACGAAACTCGATGGGAACCCTCCGTCCGGCCATCGCCTGCTCTGTGTGTTGTGTTCGCTGCCACTTCGAGATTGAGTTATTGCTCCCGAGACGACGACGACTCGTTGAAAATCGACAAACATTCATTTCTTGTTACATCATCTTAGACTCGAAACGTTTTCTAATAACAAAAATCACACTATTATTATCATCTCAGTATCTTTAGTATGAAGTTAAATCATCCAGTAATTTCAAATTTGAACTCGGCAACATCAAAAGTATCCCATGCCTTAATGTGTGATCGAATCTGAAATAAGCGTAATTACATCACAATCCCCATAGGCGCAACGTGCGCCCTGTGCTTTATAAATAGCGCGGCGGTCCCTTAAGGCGCGGGCGCACGTTTCCGGGCTGGAAGTGTGTCGCTTCCGCTGCGAGCGGTCGTTGACGCCGTGCATTGTCGCCGGCACATTCCCCGACGTCGCCGACGACGTTTTTAAATAGAGGAGCAATTACAAGCGTCTGGCTGCGGCGGCCGCGGCACATGACCGCGCGAAAGTGCAGCGGCTGACGCGTCACGGGCTATTTGCGCCCGTGCCTCTCGCCATTATCGATGCCGCGCCGCGCCACCGAACCTAGTCGCCCGCCACTCGCCAAACTTTCCTCCTACCTAGTCCACATAACCATCTCGCCGACTCGTGCTTAGACACTTTCAAACTACTTTTTAGAAAAATTATATGTAATTCGAAATAAGATAGGATAGCGCGTTGAAGTCTTTTGTATAGAATCGCGCGAAACGCAATGGAAAGATCCAACAGATGATCGGTTACGTAGAGCAGTGACGATGTAGTATGCAATAACCTGTGTTGCTAATGTTGTGTCTAGACTAGAAAGTTGCGCGGAGAATAAATCGGCTGCGATGCGATCAGTGAAAGAGTTTTAGAACAATCACTAGGATGTTACTGACAGCCTTGCTAACTTGCGTAGTTAGGGATTCTCCCCTTAACATTGGAGAAGGTAAATCAACGAAAGTCACATTATGGAAAATAAATTGGAACAGGATACGGGTTCAATAAAATCTTTTTGAAATATGTTATTTAACCCGCATCATCTATCTAAAATAAATTATTATAAGTAATGATAAAAGGCTGAAAAAAAAACTGTGACCTCAGCTCAAATAGGATGCAATGCGTTACATAGGTTCGCCTATAAATAAAGCAACTCTGAAAAAATAACCTCATTTTATAAATATGCAAGTGGTAGGTGTTATAGGTAAGTAAGTAATATGGATGCAGCAGGAGAGGTAGGATGCGGGTAGGTCGGTGCGCCGCCGCCGGGCTGGTGCTGCGCTGCTCGCTTGAATAAATTGGGAGGGAGTGTTGGTGGAATGCGGGCGGCGCGGCGCGGCGCGGCGCGGGCGCGGGCGCGCGGGCGGTTCCGTGCGACTGGCGCGCGCGCCGCTGTCCCACGGTCGCGCAACAACCCACCCCCCCACCTCTCTCCGCTTCCCCTGCCCCCCTCACTTGCCCGCACCCCCCACACTTTCTTTCGCGCCATAAAGGTCGTTTCAAATATTTCGGAATGCTGCCTGGTGACATTTCACCGGTGCGGGCGGTGAAGTCGAGGAATGCTGCCTCCGGCATTCGACCGCACGCCCTGCCCGCTGTCAGACCGCGACCTGATTCGCGCATGCGCATCCCGACTCATGCCCCATTTGTTCTAGCACTAACTGAAATGTTCTTGCTCGTATAGCGTGAAATTAAATTGTCGGCGGTTTTCATTTTAGCAATTTAATTCTTAGGGCTCGTAGAAAAAGCCCTCTATGATTTACGGCACGTAAAATAAAAAAAATTGTACAATTGCTAGTTTACAAGACAAGTACACTCACCGGAATAACGATCCTCCGTAAGTGATAGAACATTAATATTTTCACGGCATTTTTTTTTACACGATGTTAGGGCCTTGCATGTCTCGAGTCGAATAGCTAAAGCTCATCGGTCTACTTTCCACGCTCATGTGTGAACTGAGTTTCTCCAATTAATAGATTCGTTCCAATAGCAAACAGCGAGTCGGAGAAAGCAGTGAGTGTGGCAGTGAGTTCCGCCGGGTCAACGTCCAGCGGAATTCACACCGAACGCCGCGTGACGTGAAAGAAATGTGGCGTAACGTTCTAAAACTTGATAAAAACCGCGCTCAATTACCATCTGGAGGATTCAGAGAAGGCTCGATGCGATGTGCCGAGGCTTTGAACGGTGTCGGGTCGCGGATCACGCGCCGCTATGAATGGAATGCGACGGAGGTTGCGCAAGCGCCTAGCTTCACGGCGGTCGGCGGAATGCGCCGCCGGCCGCAGGCTGCGGGGCGCTGCAGCCTGCGCTGCATCTCGCGGCCATTCACGCCGCCCGCGCCTCCCCGCACCCCGCGCCGCCGCCGCCGCCGCCGCTCGCCCGACGCGAAATAACTCACCGTTAGAGCCGCGGAATGCACGCTCTATCTCTATAGGTACCTGCTCCACCTCTGCGCTCACACTCATACAAATACCAGACCGCGAGATATGCTGATAACGCGTTTTACTTTCTATGGAAAGGAGACTGGACAAATCTTTATGAGAAGTGGCCTATGAACTAATAGCGAACACTGTATCTAGAATACCTTACTTGTACATCTCTCGGTGAAAGGTATACACAAAGTGGCATTGAAATCTGATCCGGGAGAAATCTGAAATGTGAACTACGATGAACCTATTATTAAGTCTTGAACACCCGAAAATAAAAAAATTCAAATGGTTTCAAATCATGCGTGTTCGAGATTAAATATAAGGCTCGAAACCCGGGATTCCGGTCCGGAGTCGTATTATATATTTTTTTGTGTTATAGATACTAGTTTTTGGTCATTGACCGGTCTAAAACTACTTTTGCTAATGCAATTTTGGCCGCTTCTGCCCAGTCTTTTTTCCGGACATTATTATAAACCGTGAAACGTGTTTATTTTCAATTACTGTACTTACCTAATAAGGTTTGAACATGAAAAACTGTTGTGCATTTTACGACGGCGTTTTAGTGCAGTTTTGCCAATATCGTAGGCTATCTACGAGGGGTCTACGAAATGTCTACGAAACTTTTTAGATCGCAGTTTTGAATGCAATATAGAGCATTCTGTTGCGGTTCTTGCGGAGTTTGGCTGTCACGTTGGTGCAGTAGAAGTGGATACGACATCTACATGTAACTAAACGCGTGTTGATTGCGCCATCGCGTGCAAATTATCGCATACTAAAAACGTTTCTTGTGTTTGTGATGGCAGACACACGTAGGTATAGGTGCAGCTTTTTTGATTTTGTAAATAAAATGTTTTATGTAACCGATTCTTTAAATGTTTTATTCAATAAAATAACAAGGACTGCTTTGAAACAGCTTAAACACTGAACTTTTCAGGCGCTGTTTACTTACTGCAAGCTTTTATGTTTTTCAAGGGTTCTACCTAATTTTTATATGAACATTGTGTCTGTGTCTGTAAATAAATAAAAGCTTGCCTAAGCCTTTGATCGAATTTTTAACCCACATTGAAAGATTCGCCTTGACTTAAATAAAGCATGTGTGCGAAGTTTTGTTGGTGACTGTATAGAGTGGACGTTGGCCGGTGGCGCCGCGCCGGTCGCACTATCAATAGGCGCGCGTCACCGCACCCCGCTGCGACCCACATACTGAGACATCCGCGTACGAAGTCGGGACCGGGTTTCTTCACCTGATTAGCTAAATTCCGATTTCTGCCAGCTTTCCCAGAAGCGGATACATTCGGATGTTTCATTTTCACGCGTAAAGTATCTGTTCTTTAAGCAAAGAAAAAAAAATTTGTTCTTGTACCGTTTAGGCCCCATCGTATTTTCATAATTACTTACTACTCAGCATGCGAGATGCATAAGTCATGTGACTGTGACACAATATATAAATTCGTACACATATTAGGTAGTTGCTTACCTATGGATTTGAATTATTACAAAAAATTCGTGACGCGTAACTTTCTAACAAATCGACCAACTAGGCTTACTTGTCTAGGACAGTAACACTTGAATAGGTAAAGTGTAGTTAGATTATTTCTACTATTACTGTACTTATTGAAGTGTAAACTAGGCGTTCGGTGTTAAAGGAGTATAAAATGTAGATACGTGTATGTATGTATGTAGCTGTAAAGGCATTGTCCGCGCTCGCAGGCTCGCAGCCTGGGCGATGCTCTGCGACGCGCGTGACGTAACTACAATTCTCATCGTCCCACACAGAACCACTCGATACGACAATGTTATGCCGCTGACCTAATGTTTATTATTCACACGATCCAATTCTGTCAAAAACGTTATAGTGTAACACTTTCGTTCGCTTCTCATTCTTAATAGATCGGATCCGAGACGCCGCTGCCGCCGCCGGCTCATAAACTCTCCATATTTAAATATACGCGGTTTTGTTTGTTTTATTATTGTACTATAGCGACGTTTAACGAGATTTATGAAACTGGGCCTCCGTTTGCAGCGATAAAGATGCCTAAGACGTTACCGTCATTATCACGAGTGTAAACACCGTTTGCGATAAAAAGTAACACATTTGCGCTATTTCCCATAGTTGTCAGCAATTAGAGCAGCATTTGTGGGTGCGGGTGCGGGAGTGGCAGGGGGGCGACACGTGTGGCCCACATAGTGCGCGCCCATTGAGTGGCGCGCCAGACCCGGACGTGACATCAGCGTCACCGCGCACCTGCACCCGATGCTGCCACCACTAAACCCTAGAACAAAAGTTGCACTTCACGCTTTGAATACCATTTCCGAAGATACCGCTACAGGGTTCATTAAATCACGGCAGAGTCTAGACAGTGCCTTTTTAGGAAGTCACTGGTTCTAAAAAGCATTCTCAAATCCAGTAAGTACCATCTTGGATGGATAACAAACCGCCGATAAATTGGCGAAATAATTGTAGTGGCGCCGACTCCCGCGCAACCCAACAAGGCCGGGCCTTCCATTTGTGGTCAGTGCGAGTCCGCAGCGCCTTGCCTAATTAGTGCTCTCTTGTGGGTGAGCTGAGCCAAAGCACGCAACGCACGTCCGTAGGCTCGCCGACTATTTATTACTATGAGTAAACGCGGCGCCCACTGCAACACCACAAAACGTAGCCTTAATTAGGCACATAACTTGAGAGATGAGATACACGACTATTTAAAGACACCAAAGCATGTGATAAATAATTGACTCGCGTCTGTAAATTTCACCATGTAATATAACCTATCATCAGAATCGGTTTTATCGGTACACACTGTGTTTGTAATAAATTTCAAGAAGGTACCTTTTCCCGATGTGCCTCCAACGTTATAAGTAACTTAGTTTTACATAAAGCACCTACAGGAAAATAATCGAGCAATTGTACATTCCAGATGGCGGCGTAAGGAAAGAAGCATCTGACTGTCGGGAGCGCGGCGTGACTCAACATGATGTCATGTGGTAATAGGAGCGTCCCGAACGTCACACCGGCCGGGCTTGTGACACTCGCACGTCGCTGCACAATCAAACACAAGCTTCCCTCCATCGACATAAGTCATCATTTCGCACGCACTCGCAAGGTGATTCTGGTCCCCAGGAAAATATAACAAAAACATAATATCGATGATCGAATCTTCCGCAGTTGTCGTGCAGAACAATTACCCAGAAATACCAGGAAGCGTATGATGGTTCAGTCACGTGCACATGAAATTATGAGCTGTTGCATACCGACTCAGCTTCAATAACGCTTGCAGTGCAGGCAGACTCATGCACTGTCGTCGTTATGTGACATAGTAAATTATTCTGTGACCTATTCCCGGCATACTTGGCCCAATCGAGCGATGACAAGTCCATTCATACTCTTGTACTGTGCTAAATGGTAAATTCTTGCAATTCCAGTGTAATTAGCTTTTATGAGGACTTGTTTAGTAGATGCTTGCGAATCTGTGTATTTCTGCTGATAGTGACTATGACTACTGCGGTGAATGTTATTTGATTCCCATTAGGTTTTGTAGGTTGTTAGAAACTGGCATGGAATGTTCTCATGCTAAATTAGTATTTCTAAAATTGTATACGTAAATATATTATGATAAAAGTATAAGCGTGTAATCCACATCAGTAAAAAGCAAGCAGAATGAAGAAGTCTAAAACTGAAATCAGTTGAAAGAAAAAAGAAACCCGAAGAAACAGGAATTACGAAACTGGTTTTCATAATGATTTGACAGATTGTTCTATATTCTGAGATCATTGTGAAAGCTGATTTTGTTCCTAAACGACGTTCACGGCCACCGGCTCAGCTCAGCGAGGGAAGACATGCTTCATCGACAGCGCTTTCACACTAACCGACTGTACTTTAACTAGTTTTCCAATTTGCTATATTCAACTGTTTTGCCATTTAGTGTAGCAATCCAGCCAGCATCTTGGAGATACTTCTGATTGTCAGTTACTCCAATATTATTTTGTACTAAAATGTCATACTGTCGATGTTTGAATCGAGCACAGCGAGTAGCGCTTACCATATATTTTATAAAATCTATGCATGGTTCTCAATTCACACTTGAACATCGTTTCAGCATAGATACAAGGGTCTAAGGGCGGGCATACACGGGCAGTCTTAAGCAGCAGCAGTGGACTGCTTCAGGCTAACTGCTACTGCTTCAGACTGCTTGTGTATTCCCAACCCAAGCTGCTTATAATAAACATGGTGTTTTGCTTTTTTATATGACAGGCGTCACAGCTCTGCCTTCCGTGCTGCCGGGTCGAGGGTTCGATCCCCTCGTGGCAAACATTGATGTTTAATCTATGTCTGCGTTTTACTATGTATTATAATAAGTATGTTTTTACAAATAAAATGTACATAAGTATTCTATCTGCAATCTAGTTCCCATAGTACAAGATTTGCTTAGTGTGGGTGTCCATGAATATAAACCTCGCCTTCGGCTGCGCCTCGGCTCGGGTAGACATTTGTCGGAACTCTTTGCAATGACAGCCTTTCCGCACTTGTAATGAAATATACTATTACGTGATACGAGTGTTATATAATAATTTTTACTTAGGTAGATTCTGTTGCTTACATTTAGTTTACATAGATATTTGGTGTGTCTATAGATAGGAGTAACCACTTTCTTTCAGTGTTGCTTGCACAGTTTACCTATCTGATTTTGTTATTTACAACTGTTTATTCACAGAGAAAATTACAACTAATACAGTATTTACCATATTCCCCATATTTACAAAAATATTGTGTTTTGTTTTATTTGAACCTACATAACAGAAAGCTCTCGCAGTTATAAGTTTTAAATTTGTTTTGAATAATTTTCTTATTATTGTTATTTGCACATTTGTATTTATTTTACTTGTTTTTTACACTTAAATTTCATAATTTTTACGTCCGCTCATCGGAATTGGTCCTAACGGAAGACCAGCGTGAGTTGTTGTCAACCCGCATCATGCTGAGCTAGGATCCATTTTGCAGCACTATGATCAGTTTACCTATTTATAGTATCTTTTGAACTACGATTTGGTTTCTTTTATTTATGTCTAGTTATTGTTTTTATGTTTAGTCTACCTACTAATGCTACAGTTTTAATTTTTTTTCTATTTCTATTTCTACATTTTAGCATTTAGTAATGAAATGTCTAAGAATGAAAATTTTAATTCAAGAATAACTTTATTAGCATAGCATTGCCTCACTTTGAACTCAAGCTAAAAGTTTCCATACTTTTTCTATATTCTGGGTGGTGAAAAGACTGTGAAGTAGTTACAAAAGTTCTAAAATCACAAGTTAGCGCAGAATTTAAAGGTCGATTTAAGTAGGTATATCTAGGTACAGGCATTGAGCGTGTCAGACACATGCCTTGGCAGACAAAATAACATGCGGCCCCACCTGAGTTTTGTTATGTTAATTTACGATAAGTGAGAACCCAAAAACCCACAGTTTTTGCATGGAAAAAAAATGCTTCCAAATCTCCCGCTACAGGCGTTTATTCGGTTTTCGTACAAAATATCTCGCAAGTCACATCCCGATATTCGTTTCCATAGCAAAACAAAATTAGAACTATGGGCACTTTGATTATAGACTCACTTTGCAAGTCTGCAGATGGCTCAACATATCTTGTGTAATGTGTACCTATGTTGTAAATATTGTAAATTATGTATTATGTAAAACTAAGTAATAGATACTCGGGTACTTGCTTCGTGTAAAATAAATAAACCCAAATTATATCCACGGGTAGGTATTTAATGTAGGTACATTCAGCAACATAAAAAATTGGATTAACAAAGTTAACGCAGTCGCGAATGATTGTAAGCAGTTAGGACCCAAGACAAATTACTTTGCTATCTGTACCTACATGTCCTACATACCTTATTTTCTATAAAGTTATTTACCCTATCCTTTTTTTTAGTGGTTGATTACCTATCATTTCAATAAAGAAATCAAGAAAAGTTGTTGCAAAAAGTATCTTCAACGTTCTAGGTACCTAAGTATATCTGATGATGGTGACGACATTTTTACCTAGGCATTAGGTTTAAATACCTACTAGGTAATCTATTTGCTACCAACTTATACATAATGTAGAAATAATGGTAACGCCTCCAATATTGATTAGATAACTCTGCCTAGATTACCTAGGTACCTATTGCCTACACTGAGTCTAATCTAGGTATTGGTACCTCCTACTCGTAGAGTACCTAAAGTAAATAAGTACCTACTTAAAGTAAATAGATATGGGTACCTAGGTAGCAGCGTTGCCAGATTTTTTTTCTGCCAAGTCGGGATTTTGGTACTGTTTGAGTGAAAAAAGCGGGATTCTCTAGTCGAAAGTGGGACATAGTAAAAAAACGCATATAATCAGAAGTTTTTTACTATTAATCTTTTTATTTTAGCCATAGAATATTTTAATAAAAAGTCCAGACTTTTCTGTGCCACTCGCCCGCGCTTCCTCAGCATCAGCACGCTGCACGCATGGTAGAGTTATCCCAGAAAAGCGGAACTGAGCCCGTCCCACGCGGGAAATTGATTTTTGATTTAAAAATCGGGACGTCTGGCAACGCTGCTAGGTAGGTATTTGAGGGGTGGTTGGTCGGAATCGGAGCGTGTCGCTCGGTACAGCCGTTTCCAGATCCAGTTATTCGGATATCCGATCCAAACCCCAGCTTTGAAGGGATTTCAGGCATAGTATAATTCATTCATTCACTAGACACTCTCCGAATTCGGTCGGCCGATTGACATAATAATTATTAGAGTAGATAATATTGTAAGGACGAAGGGTGATACATAAATAACCGACGCCATTACCGGCATCTCCTAGGCCAGCGGAATGACCTACGTACCTACACCTACCTACCACCTGGCAGTTGCCTGGCAGCTGACCGCCACTGGCTGATACATAAAATTCTGCGCGGTGTTTCCTTTTCCTTTCCATCTGTTTTCCTAGCTCCAAGTAAGCATGTAACCGTCATTAACTGAAATACTGTCAACGTCATGTTACAGTGTCACTGTCAATGACAAATTGTCTGTCACTATCAGACATCATGCTTTTGCTTTGCGTATTAGTGCATTTGGCGGTATGTTTTTGCGGGTGCCGTCATTTCACAACCATGGAAAACACAACCCCGGAATGTACAGTCAGGAATTGACGTATAATTTGGCAGCCAATTCCATGGTTGTGCAATCTCGGGACGTGTTTTCCAGGCCGTACAATGTTTTGCACAGGGTGGGAATACACAGCCATGGAATTGGCTGCCAAATGGCATCGAATTCCGGGGCTGTACTTTCCTTGGTTGTGTTTTCCATGGCTGTGAAAGCTCAGCACGTGTCGGGAATGCCCATCCACGGAATGTACAACCTGGGAATTGGATGCCAAAATACGTCATCACCTATGCTTTGTTTACACTTACTTGCCTGACTATGTGAACGATTGAACGATTGAAAGGGAACGTAAACAGAACAAAATTTTTCATTTTTACTTAGGTAGGTACCTATATTTTTTATTAGTGTGTATATATAGTCAACTTCGCAATCGGTAGGTAGGTTAGGTTAGGTTTGTTTATAAAAAAAGCGAGCGAAGCGAGCCCATCCATAAAATCTGCTAAAAAAATAAACTGAAGTTCTTTTTTTTACGAAAGATCGACTTTCACAAATGAGTAGGTTAGGTTAGGTTTGTTTATGAAGGGGTGCTAGGTCGGGTAACCTCCAAGAGGTCTGCGCTGTTACTTGTCCCCTGGGATTCGTCCTGGGGGAACGGTAGCAGTCGCGGATTGGTGCACCCTGGTAAACACCGCTAATAACTTCTCACTCGTGGGATCTTGTTAGCGGTGGCCAATAACTCGACACGGTGGGCCTCTCCGCGTGTCCCTCTGAGTAGCAGAGGGCACAGTGTGATGAGGCAGGGTAGACTTCGGTCTACCCAGGTGGGTCCGGGCCCCCTTGTTTGGTGGCCCGGACGACCTTCTGGGACCTGGTCCCAGAAGGGGGCGGCGAAGCGCGCGCGGGGGGACGCGGAACTCTCCTGCGCCGCTTCGTGGGGGACGAGCGGTCCCATAGAAGGCGGCGAAGCGCGCGCGGGAGGACGCGGAACACTCCTGCGCCGCTTCGTGGGGGGGCCTTGGGCCCCCGAGCGGGGAAGAGGGCGCGGGACGACGCGGAACTGTCCCGCGCCGCTCTGACGCATGGTGGCGAATGGCGGGGCCGACATGGAGCCCCGGCCCCGCATTGCACACATTCGCCACCTTTGCGGGCGGACGGGAACGGCCGAGTCGCTTGCCGTTCCCAGGCCCCACCCTGCAGGGGAGGGGCGTGCGGGCCCCGCTGTAATGGCGGGCTTCGTCGGGGAGGGACTGGATGTAAAGGCTCTGCCGGTTTCCCAGTCCCCCCCACTAAGACGACGCAGGAGCGCCGCTGGGTTTTTAGTGGGTATACCGGCCTTGGGGAGGCCGGGGAGTCCCACATACCCCCCTTGTCACTCTCCAGTGGAGGGGGGATGCGTCATTTGCATTTTCCCAGCGCAAAAAAAAAAAAAAAAAAAAAAAAAAAAAAGGTTTGTTTATGAAAAATGCGAGCGAAGCGAGCCCATCCATAAAATTGGCAAAAAAATAAAATCTTCATTTTTGACCGAACGCTAAGTTGACTGATTGCGAAGTTGACCATAAATAAGCCGTACTTTACTAATCACTAAATTCACACTAGTACCATTTTTACTCTGTAGTTACATCTGAACGAAGCATAGAATGAATCGACCAATCAGAAGCAAGTACATCAATTCCATGGTTGTGCTTTCCACGGGCGTGAATTCCCTACACGTGTCGGGAATGCACGACCATGGAATTGATGTATTTTTTAGTTTTTTTTTTATACATGAATTCCATGGTTGTGTTTTACCGGGCTGTGCAAAATCGGGCCGTACAAACTCAGCACGTGTCAGGTCGTGCATTCCTGACTGCGCTTTCCACGGTTGTGTTTTCACAGGCTGTACATTCCATGGTTGTACAATAACCGGACCCTGTTTTTTTTGCCGCAAACGAGTCGCAAAAGCAAACCTACATTCTACGTATTGATTTTTGTGAAATAAATAGGTTAAACACCCTACTAAACCACCCAACAATAAGATTGTTATGTATTACCTGCTCGTTTGGTGTTATTAGATACAGGTAGTCAGGATATATCTTAAGTTCCAACAATGGAGTCAGCGGAGTTTGATGCCGCCTTGGGTGGTTCAGAACATCTACCAACTACAGTGAATAGTTTAAAATTTGCTGCATCCAGGAGTGTAGAAATAGCTGCTATGACTGAGAGCATCCTTAATCCTAGTAAAGTAAGGCTTGTGTTTCAATCTTTGCCCGTACACATGAGAAGGAGAGTAATGAGCCACAACTCTAAAAGATTGCCAGCAAGGTTGAGAATAGCCCATTTAGAGCAACTTAAAAAGAGTGGACTGCCTCCCAAACAAAAAAAACCTTCAAGAAAACACAGGCGTCGACCACAAAATTTACTTAAACAGTATAATAGGAGAAAATTAAATAATATTTGGCTCGAAACGCATATATGGCATGCCAAAAGATTTCATATGACCAATCGATGGGGACATCGACTTGCAGAGGCTCCTTGTGATAAAGTATTCAGAGCGTGTTACAGAGCTACATCTAAACATTGTCTTCTCCAGGATATTTCATACTATACACCTTTTAAAATCACAGGAGAAATGAATAATATCAAAGATTTATTTTCTGCTATTACTGACAACTCTGTTGGTCCCACTGTAAGTGCAAAATCTTTTGCTAGTGGTACTAGACAAGGTGAAATTTATATTTATGAGCCTAACAAATTTCCATTCAGATTCATTGGTAAAACATCATACCTCTGGGAACCCAGTGATGAAACAAACAGAACATTATGGCTTTTTGTGCATCCATCTCAAGTTAAACAAGTGGAAATATGTTTTAATGATCTTCTTAGCACTGTAAGAAAAGGTGATGTGAAAAGACAAAAGATTTCTAACAAATACGCTGAATGTATTGAAATCAAATGTTCACCAGAAACTTTCAATTACTTTCGTTTGACTGGGCCCAATAGCCATGCCGTTTTAGTGAGCAGTTTAAAGTGCATTGGGAATGAAGAAAACATAAAAGACAATTTTTGGGTAGAACAACACTGCAAAATAAATAAGAATTTCCACTTGAAAGTAAAAGAAAAGTATTGGAAGAGTATAAGTCCAGCACAATCTCCTGCACAACTATCTCCAAATATTGTTGTTGGTCTGATTGTGAGAGATCCTCGACTTATGAGGCCTACTTACCGGACTAAAGCCGTACCTGATGATTCCTATGCACAATTAAGCAGAGAAGCCTTGACCCAAATACCACCAACTGTTTCAATAACACCACTGTGGTCAACTGAAATACACAAAGATATTAAACTGAAAGTTAAAACAAATGGAGAGTTCATCGAACATGTAACTAAACTGAATCTGGTCCCTGGAGAGGTGTATGAAAATGATCCTGAATTACAAAGTGTTCCTATTATTTTAATACAAAGACCAGGGTCACAAGACTCATGCTATAAAAAGCTTGGTGAGGCATCTTTATTAAAATAAAAAGGAAATTTCTTAGTGTTGGAGTTGAAATGTACCTACTTACATAACTGAAATCCTTTTTTGCAGGATATGGATGTGGATGGGACATCATAGTTCCTTCAGGATATGGCCTGCCATTTTGGCAGACATTCATAATGTTTGGAGCCAGAGCTGGGGGACTCCGTGAAACTGAAAGCTTAGCGCTTGAAATGGGGGAATGTTATCTCCCTCCAGATTCAGAAGCTGGAAAAGCTAACGAGGAAAGAGTGGCATTAGAACTGAAAGAGAAATATTTCAGCCTTCCTCCAAAAAAGAGAGAAAATTACATAAAGCTGGGAGTTAATAGTCCATTTATTTCTCCATGGAAGTTGTTGCTCAAGGATTGGACACATATGCCTGTCAATGATTTTTATGTTTTGCGCGATAAAACAGTGCTAGAAAAATTTCGGGTACCTACATTAAAACAAATTTACCAATAATTTTTAGCGGCACCTTGCTGACATTCATGGCCTATTTTATGTTACAGGAATGCCTAAAAAAGAAATCCAGGAACTGTATACCACAAATAAATAATGCAGAATCTTGCCTAGTTGCTGTGTATTTGAGTATGCCAGTTGGAAGTTTACAAAGAAATGCACTCATATGTATGCCAAACCCAGGAGATATTTCTAACATAAAAACTCTCTTTGAGCCACCCCACAAAGACCCTAATGAGAGATTGCGAAAGAAAATTCGCGTGGAACACGTTCAAGAATTGAAGAGATTGCGAAGACAAAGGGTTAAACAGAAGAGGAGAGCCAATCGAATAGCTTCAACACTGCCTAAGGTGAGTAACTAAATACATTTAGAAAGTGTTATAAAAAGCTTATGCATTATGTCATTGACTTATTAAATACTTAATTCACCAATTATTCTACCTCATCCTTATTTTTACAGAAAAATGAGAAAAAGCCTAAAATCAAACTCGGCAATGGACTATCAGACTACATGAAAAGAATGAGAGAACTGTGGCTCCCTTCTGACATAAACACAGTCCGTAAAATCTGCTCTCGAGAAACTATGGGCTATGTAGCTCAAGGTGCCTTTAGTTTTACAGAAGCACATTCTTGTGGTATCGGCTATGTAAGCTACAATGCACTATGTATCCTTCTAGAAACGTCACAAACTCAAGTGCTCATAAGAAACCCATCTTCAAACAAATATGAACAAGCTAATATACAGATTGTCAAATGTGTATAAATTCTCCATAAAGATGTTGGATGATAGGGAATGCTAAGTAGTAAAACCTTTATAAAAGTAATTCATGTTTTATTTCTGCTCATTACAGTTTACATTTTACTCCCCTTAAACCTAATCTAGGTAGCGACTGTTTTGTGATGAAAGAACGAAACATCCACATACGAAAATAAAGTCAAAAACTTCTTTCTACACACGTGAATAAATTCATTACAAAGTGCTACAGAGAGAAAAGACAATACTCGCTAATATTTACTTTTGAGTTTCGAGTAACATTTCTAAATGCATAATATGATAGTCAATAGAAACGAAGTTAATGATTGCTCATAATAAACAGCGTTCAATAAGCCTATCTTTTACGTATTGTGGTGGGCCAATGGTTCATTTGTACAAAGCAGGCAGAAACTTCAGACGTAAAAGCTGAATTGGCCATCGAAAACTGAGCCCATACTGAGTTTTATTTGTTTATTCGCGAAGTATTCGAAATTTTTGTATGAACTAAAATAGTTTTCGATTTATCTTAGTCGAAAAATATTTTTTTCCATACTTCCATGCTAAAAATCGCTTATCCGCAGACTGGCTCTGAATTAAATCTCGAAATTAACACAGTACATAATACTTTTGAGTCTTATATTTTAGATCGCTTCCTTGCTATAGCATCTTCAACTGCTTTGAGCTGCTTGAGTAGTTCCTCTCTCCTTGAGACGGCTTTCTTGCCGGCAGGCCCGTCGTCGACCGGGGACGATAATGATCGCTTCCTGCCACCAACACCGGATTCTGTGAAAAAAAAAAATCATTCGAAACGTGACTTCTTCCCACTACTAGAATAATAACTAATTTCCTTTGAATGTTTTTCTTCTTCGTTGGGAGTAGGTTCAGCATTGCGCAAGTAAACAATCCATAGGGACACGACCATAGAATAAGGCGGAGTTGCCACAACTACTATTAGTCATTACGCAGTATTTCAGGGTATAAAGATATCATTGGCTTCTCATTGTGAGAAATTAACAAGTAAATTGAAAGATGTATGATGATGTACGAAGAAGTATGATGAGGAAGACGTGTTGCACACCTTTATCACTGGAGGAATCCTTTTTATTTGTGATAGTTACTGCTGCGGCGAGACCGGCGGCGGTAGCGGCGGAGGCGAGAGGTTTCGCATTCATCCTGAAAGAATAAACATTATTGTATGTGAGAAGGAAACATATCTCGGACGCCAAGCAATGATGCTCGCTCTTCTGTTCCGACTTCAAAGGTTTGAAACCGAAAAGGGCAAAGAACCCAGGTCAATACTGAAGAGCAAAGGGTATTTGTGAGCGCGAAAAGAGAATCAAACGGTGATGGTTCCATACAAAAAGTTGTTCAAACTGATGGTTACTTTAACCCCCCAAATTTTCAAGTTTTATCCAAATTGGTACATTCGTTGCGACGCGATTGGATTGTTTGATTGTGGGTTAATTAATATTCCAGTGAAATTAGTCAAAATTAGGTAAGAATCTCGGAATTTGAGATACCCAGCTATAAACTCGCATAAACTTCTATCTTGACCTCCTAAAAGTTGTCTCAAAACCTACATATGGTAGGGTGTTCGCGTCCATTAAAATCTCAAGGCCAAAAGTAAAAAAATCGACCTTTGCAAATATCTAGTTTCCTATGGGTTTTTGGCTACTTGTATGTATGGTTAATATTGTAGAAGATTAACTTTCCTACAACTTTTGTTTCAATAAAAATTTTATACGCTGAATCGTTTTCGAGATATAGGGAGAATCGTCACTCCTTGGGTGCCTGAGAACGGGAGGCGACGATCGGGCCGGTCGAGAAGACGTTGGCGGGACGATCTCGACTTTCACATGAGAGAGTGGTGGAACAACGCCAACGACCGGGACCAGTGGAAAACTTTGCAGGAGATCTTTGCCCAGCAGTGGGTTAAATAAAAAAAAGGGCGGAGGCGGTTTATAGGGGTGGCTCCCATTTGTTCTATAGAATTGTTACGTCTAGAACTGTTGAAACTTTTTTGATCCCTAATATCTGGTAACTTCCATTTGGGTAGGACTATTGAAACGAAAACTAGCCCTAATGGGGTAGTTTCAAATTTTCAATAGTCTTACCATGGAACTACAGGGATAAAAAAGGTTTTAAAAACAGTCTTATAGAACAAATAGGAGTTACCCGTTTATAGCTTGGTATCTCAAATTCCGAGGTGAAATGCTAATTTGATCGGGCTAAAAGTATACCGTGGTCTCGCAGCTGCGTTGAGTAGTCTGGCGTGCCGCGCGCGGCGCGCGCCTGAACTGCCCGATGTCGATGACGAGTGAGAATCGCTTTCAGACTCGCTCGACGATGATGATGATTCTAAGAAATAATGTTTAACGGTTAAGTACTTTTAAATTAATAGGATCAATATTTTTATTTCCAAAATCGAATCGAATTGATTCAAGAATTCAAACACCCTTGAACAAACAATTTCTTTGTCATAATGAACAGAATTATCTTCTTCTTCTAAATATATGAAACTATTTTGAAGCTGACTGACAATCAACGCACAGCCTAAACTATAAGTTCTAGAGGTATGAAATTTGGAGGGTAGTATCTTTATATAGTGTAGGGGTGCATTAAGAAAGGAATTTTGAAAAGTCGCACCCTGAAGGGTCTAAAATTAGGATCAAAGATTTTAACCAAATAATGCGTATGCTGCTACGACGCGAGCAAAGCCGCGGGCGACAGCTAGTATTATACAAAATTAGATAGCATCATGGCGTGACAATAGAGCACATCAATAAAAACACAAACTTTTTACTGCATGTAAAATTGACTAATTTACCTGATCCCGATGATGAAGATCTGGAATACTTCTTCCTATCCCTGTTATTCCTTGGTATTTTGTTACGACCGTACGGATCTAATTCTTCCTGCAAGCAAAAAAACTAAGTGGTATCACTGCTAGTTGATGCATATGCTTTCCTGTGATGCAAGCGTTTCTATATGTTATTACATTGTTCATAAGATTTATTGACTATTGATTTATTTAGGAATATCTTAGTGACAACTTGGACAAAAATGCTTTGTATGTTTGTATGTATGTTCGACGAGATCTTTTAAACCGCTCATCCGATCTTCATAAAATTTGGTAGGTATACGGATAGTACTCTCAAGGTTTAAAATCGGTCAAGGGGTCGTGAAGTTATGAGGGTCGAATAATATCAAGTGGGGTGTCATATGATACGGTTTTGTTTAGACATTCCAAAACCGTTACAACCATTGGTCAATAAAAATTGTTTGGGTTTTATTAACCTCCGACCATCACGAGATCTCAGTGTAGTGGCGAACTACTAGTAATGTCTTGTTATTAAAACAGATCGACGCGTCGCTGCCAATTCAGTGTGTGTTGACCCTAAGGCTATAAGGGTTGTGTAGATAGAGTACCTTGTGTCGATGTGATGCGGGAGGCGGGTTGTGTAGATAGAGTACCTTGTGTCGATGTGATGCGGGTGGCAGGTTGTGTAGATAGAGTACCTTGTGTCGATGTGATACGGGTGGCGGGTTGTGTAGATAGAGTACCTTGTGTCGATGTGATGCGGGTGGCAGGTTGTGTAGATAGAGTACCTTGTGTCGATGTGATGCGGGTGGCGGGTTGTGTAGATAGAGTACCTTGTGTCGATGTGATACGGGTGGCGGGTTGTGTAGATAGAGTACCTTGTGTCGATGTGATACGGGTGGCGGGTTGTGTAGATAGAGTACCTTGTGTCGATGTGATGCGGGTGGCGGGTTGTGTAGATAGAGTACCTTGTGTCGATGTGATGCGGGTGGCGGGTTGTGTAGATAGAGTACCTTGTGTCGATGTGATGCGGGTGGCGGGTTGTGTAGATAGAGTACCTTGTGTCGATGTGATGCGGGTGGCAGGTTGTGTAGATAGAGTACCTTGTGTCGATGTGATACGGGTGGCGGGTTGTGTAGATAGAGTACCTTGTGTCGATGTGATGCGGGTGGCAGGTTGTGTAGATAGAGTACCTTGTGTCGATGTGATGCGGGTGGCGGGTTGTGTAGATAGAGTACCTTGTGTCGATGTGATACGGGTGGCGGGTTGTGTAGATAGAGTACCTTGTGTCGATGTGATACGGGTGGCGGGTTGTGTAGATAGAGTACCTTGTGTCGATGTGATGCGGGTGGCGGGTTGTGTAGATAGAGTACCTTGTGTCGATGTGATGCGGGTGGCGGGTTGTGTAGATAGAGTACCTTGTGTCGATGTGATGCGGGTGGCGGGTTGTGTAGATAGAGTACCTTGTGTCGATGTGATGCGGGTGGCGGGTTGTGTAGATAGAGTATCTTGTGTCGATGTGATGCGGGTGGCAGGTTGTGTAGATAGAGTACCTTGTGTCGATGTGATGCGGGTGGCGGGTTGTGTAGATAGAGTATCTTGTGTCGATGTGATGCGGGTGGCGGGTTGTGTAGATAGAGTACCTTGTGTCGATGTGATGCGGGTGGCGGGTTGTGTAGATAGAGTATCTTGTGTCGATGTGATGCGGGTGGCAGGTTGTGTAGATAGAGTACCTTGTGTCGATGTGATGCGGGTGGCGGGTTGTGTAGATAGAGTATCTTGTGTCGATGTGATGCGGGTGGCGGGTTGTGTAGATAGAGTACCTTGTGTCGATGTGATGCGGGTGGCGGGTTGTGTAGATAGAGTACCTTGTGTCGATGTGATGCGGGTGGCGGGTTGTGTAGATAGAGTACCTTGTGTCGATGTGATGCGGGTGGCGGGTTGTGTAGATAGAGTACCTTGTGTCGATGTGATGCGGGTGGCGGGTTGTGTAGATAGAGTACCTTGTGTCGATGTGATGCGGGTGGCGGGTTGTGTAGATAGAGTACCTTGTGTCGATGTGATGCGGGTGGCGGTGGGTTGACAGCGAGCTGTCGCGCGTCAGACGGTGAAGCGGCGCGTCGTCGCGGCGCCGGCGGGTTCATAGCGGTGGCCCGCGCTGTCGCCTGCCGCCGCTCTCGAACTATCACCGATGGTGATAACCTGTTATATCGGCTTGTTTTATTCCACAATCACTACATAGTATTTAGTATAAAGCAAAGTCGCTTCCCGCGTCTGTCCTAATGTCGGGTAGGTCCCATTTGTTCTATAGAACACGACGTAATAGAACAATTTGAGAAAATATTTTCCCTATTTGTACTATAGAACAGTTTGTACTTTTTGTCTCAAATTGTTCCATAGAACAATCGAAGTATGTACATATATTGTTAAACTGCTGTTTTGCTTTTATTTTGCAAAATAAAATATTATGTAGCGAGTAGTTTCATTTTTTTGATAGTGAACTGTACGTATTAACGTCAGTGATTAATGTCATTCACGTCTTATAGTATCTCATCATGGAATAATTTGGGAAAAGGGATTCCCATTTAGTTCTGTGCATTCACAGACAAATAAAAACAGGAGCAAAAGCTAGTATGTAGTTCTATAGTACCTACAAAAAAGGACAACGTTTTCTGAAATTGTTCTATTACGTCATGTTCTATAGAACAAATGGGACCTACCTAATGTCTGTATGTATGTATGCTTAGATCTTTAAAACTACACAACGGATTTTGATGCAGTTTTTTTAATAGATAGAGTGATTCAAGAGGAAGGTTTACATGTATAATACATCATCATCATCACTGCATTGCACCCGTGCGAAACCGGGGCGGGTCGCTAGTCTAAATGAATAAAACTTTTGAAGCTGACTGACTGATGATCAACTCACATCCTAACTAAACCGTAAGTCATAGGGAGAGATATAGAGATATAGAGGGTAATTAAAGAAATCGCTCTAATTTTAAATCAATTCGACGTCATAATTTTGGATCACGTTATAGGATACAAAATTATATTTAAATGGAAAATATTTCATACTTCACAATGTGTACTATTATATCGCGAGCACAGTGGACAGATCTTAGAACTTAGGGTCGATTCACACATATCAGTGAAGTCACAGTTCCGGCACAGCTTCCGGCTGAAAGCTGTGCCGGAACTGTGACTTCACTGATATATGTGAATCGACCCTAAAACTGCGCAACGTTACGAGCGGAAGCAAGCTGACACAAATTACGTAAAACTTAGAAAAATATATATAAAAATTCGGTCCATCACTCATAGCAACTACCTTATACCACATCATAAACTAGTGCCTCCTTCGGAAAACACATGCCCAAACCTTTTGTACTACAGGAAAGTTGTAGGTGGGGCCCTGGACGCGATTCCAGTGACATAGGCTGGCATTCTGATAAATCGTTACTCAAACATAGATTTGAGTAGAGATATTGATACAAAAATCTATGTTTGAGTCTGGATCAGTGTTTGAGCAGTAAATGCGAATACGGACTGTCTGATTAGTTTGTGCTTACCGCTCGGGACTAACTGCTAACGTATGAACTGTTATTTCCACATACAGTTCAAACTATCTCTTGATATTGATATCCATAAGCTTTCGTGCAATAAACATAGTAGGCCAACTTTACTAAACAATTTAAATAATTTGTTACCAGCCAGTTTCCGACGCACCGCAGCATTTTCATATCGCGTGGCATCTTTAATATTTTACTCTAAGACCAATAAAATGAATAAATACAGAGTACAGCTCTATCAGCTAATCTTTAGCACTACGTCCACTTGATTATTATTTTTATAACTATTTATAGTGAGTGATAAGAATAGAGCGGAATGAATTTTCATGCAAAAAATATGAGCCACATGCAAGCTACGTCAGTATTATTTTAGTAATTGATTTCACAAATTTAACTATAATTTAAAGTTCATGCATTTAGTAATAGTTAAACAGAAGAAAACTGTAATATCGAAGTTTTAATCTCCCTATTCATTTTATTGGTCTATTTACGCCCGAATACTGAATGAAACGCTGCCAATAATTAACAGTGAAAGGGCTTACGCGATGTTTAGTTCAGTGCCTTGATCACGAATAAATGTGACAATAAATGTGCAAACGTATCGTAACGCTAGCGTATCCGAGATACACCGCGCGGTGACACTATAACGGCTGGCAGTCGAGCTGGCAATGACGCGCAATGTAACTCGAATACGTTAACGCGGCGACTGTCAGATTTGTTCGTGATAAAGGTACAGATCGAAACGCAACGCGACGAGCATTACCATCTATCCCATCTATATTCGTGTGTTCATCCCTGTATTTAGCAAAGTTAGCGTCGCGTCTCGGCGCTAGCGAGAGTAGTGTTTCAGTATTCGGGCGTTAGTTTAACTCGTGAATGAGTCACGTGACATACCTTTGCCTACTGGTAGACGAGGCCCGTCGCTTGCGTCTGGCGTTCGGCGACCGAGACGACCTCGAACTGTAATTTGAAGAGCTGCTGTGTGAGCGGGACGAAGGACGGAGGAAGCGAGATAGAAACACACGGTTGCACCCACACACATGCAGTGTCGCACGCACATTGTTCCGTTATATACACGCGCAACACACACGCACGCATATTTCACGCGTTCATCGCCACACAGACGCAATGAAACAGTGATTGTACATGCATAGAATAGAGTATGAGTTGTCAGTTTGAACACCATAACACCAACAATGTTATGAAAGCAAACCCGGGAAGGAAAGGAAGCGGGGAATTAATCGTCATTAGTTATTTGAATTATTTCAAATCAAAACAGATATGTAATTATTTATCTATAACATTCTGTCTGTGTTGCTTGACAGAGTTTTGCATTACAGTATAAAATTTTGTTTTAAAATGTTCCTTGAATTCCTCCAAGAACCAATTTCGGCGGTGAAAGGTGATCAACTGAATTCTCAAATAACAAATAAATGTATTTAATACTCAATGTATCAAATAATACCTATGATCTAAAGTGCAGCAGGTGGGGTTTACAACTATCAGACTACCAGGTACTCATAGCAGTACTTATTTGCTTGCCAAGTTGTAAACACATTATACAGCTTGTATCTACAATGGCGACATTAAATTGACACACGGGTAGAGCTACTTATAGGTATTCTTAAAAAAATATTAAAGTACAGTCAGCTGCACTAGAATGTGTACGATTCGTAACTTTCAAACTAGTGTCACCGTATTGCAAATTGCAATAGACATTTACAGGATAAAAACTAAAAAAAATATGAACACAGTTGATAATTTGACTTATTTATTTAGTGGGACCGTCAAAGTCCATAACAATACTGCGGCCCTACATTGAAAATTACGAATTGTACACATTCTAGTGCAGCTGACTGTACTTTAATATTTTTTATGAATACTAATAAGTAGCTCTACCCGTGTGTCAATTTAATGTCGCCATTGTAGATACACGCTGTATAAATAGCTCATAGACAGACATTATAAACAAAATTATATTTTAAGAATCAAATCAAAAACTCAATGAGTACCCCAAGAAACAATCCTAAAAAAGTTACTCCCACTACCACCTTTTGACACAATACACACTCTGGTTTGAAGCATCCTATGTAAGGGACACGAGAATCGGCTTACACTTATGAAAGTACTCATACAAGCCCCAGCCAAGTTGTCATTCACACAACCGCTAGAGAAAACTACTTCTAAGATTTATACAGCCAACATCGTCAAAAAACCTAAACAATTTATAACGCTGAAAAAAATATGTACTTCTCATGCCGATTGTACTAGTCACGTGACCTATTAGTATAGATATGGCAATCACATACATTTATTTTTCCTTTTCTTCAACGGTCGTAGAATGTCAACTAGGCTAGATATAAACGGTTTAACATAAATACCCTATAAGTCCGAAGGTGGGGTATTCTACAGGTCATGGCGAACAGTGTTTGTTAAAGGACTTTTGAGATTTCGAAGTTTTTCATTCATGAAATGAGCTCGTAACTTTTACTTACAATGTACGTACACACAGCTAGCGTGTGCGTGCGACGCGGTAGGAGGGTACCTACGTGTGCATGCGTGTGCACGGGTTTACGCAAATAGTAAACAAACACTTAGGGTTGTCGCAAATTTCTAAAATAATAAAAGTTGTACTTTTGTATGAAAATTTCAATTACTATTTATTGATCTTTTGCACATGTCCAAGCACTCAGGTGGTCGGTCTGATTACGCCCCCTTCGGGCTTATAGGGTAATTATGTTACACCTTGTATAGTGTTAGCACCACTAACCTAGAGGAGGAATAAGATTCATCGGACGAATGTGGTTTCCTTCGTCGCGCTGGTTCAGTGCGCATCCAAGGGTCGGCCCATTCGTCGCCTCTAGCGTCTCGCACGTCTCTGACGTCACGGCGCGGTGGGTCGCGCACGTCTCTGACGTCACGCACTTCCCGCCGCTCCACTTCCGCGCGTTGGACTATCACTTCGCGCGATGAACGAACGCGACGCTGTAAATAACAATACAAATGGTCTTAAAAATTATAAATAGTTAGGGTAGGTTCGATTTGTCTGTGTTGTTTTTTATTGTGTTATTTTTTTACTCTACCTGTTTGTATATTTTGTTATTAGTTTTTTATTTTCTGTATGTTGTATTGTATTGTTTGCTAACGCAGAAATAAATCTATCTATCTATCTTAGCAGAATAACAGCGCCTACTGCTAAAACAGTAGGCAATTTGCTGAGTTAGGACCCATTTGCTGCTGTGGCAGGCATCTTATTGTATACATATAGGAACCAATTTATGTTATTGTATATATTTGTTTTTTTTTTCTTTTTATATTCACTGTTTTATTTATTTTTATTATTATTGTGTTAGAGATATTTTGGCTTGCCACTGTCATGACATGGCGTAGAGGACATCTAGCTAGACTTTAGGCCAAGACGTTGACGTTGACACGCGCTCGCTCGAGACAATATCGCAGTAGTTTCGTTCCATAGAGTTATACGTTAGAGATTGTTGGTCTGTGGTTAGGTCTATGGTTTTACGAGAATCTATGGAAGCTGGATTGGGGATATTGTCTTCTTGTGATTTTTGGGCGCACTTCTGGATTTGTAATTTGATCGTTTTTATGTCTAATCGAGTAAAATTAATAAGATTTTGAAGCTTTGTGTCTCTTTTTGAGTAATGTCTGATCAAGTTTCCAAAAATGGTTTAATTTGTACCTATCTATATGTTTTGTATGTTGTGTGCCAAGTATGTAGTAAATAAATGAATGTCTATGTCTACAAATAAATATCAAAGTTTAGATGTTTGGATGTTTAGATGTTTCTGTTTCAATCAGGCTGCAACTTGTCCGATTTGGATGAAACTTGGAATACATTATACTTATGGTCTATCTTACAAAAAGTTAGAGTAGAAATTATGTCTTGTTTACCGTACGTAATCAGGGCATAATGTATACTCTAACTTTTTATAAGATAGTGGGTTAGTTCGGAATTCGTTCCTTCTTTTTATCCGGAAAACCAACAGCATCAAACCAACATCATGAACGCGGACAAAGTCGCAAGCGAAAGCTAGTCGTTTATAACTCAGTGGGCATTCGTGAATGCGTCCGTTGCACCTCTGATGTCACGGCGCGAACGTCGCTAAACACTGGTAGTCTGGAAGAAATCGCTCCCTAGCGATAAGACCGCCCATTGTACGTAATATAATATAATCTGTCTCGCATATTAGTTCGTAAGGTGTACCTACGTACAATAAAGTATTTTCATTCATTCATTCATTCACTGATGTGTTTATTGTGCTGCGTATTTTAGTTGGTTGTCTTAATTATCATATCACTAAAGCTACCAGGGCTCCGCCTAATAGTAGCAATGATACCTCTGAATGAGTGAGAGAGGTATACCTTTTGATAGGCCATCTCATCCGGCACAGGTACTCGCTCATCGTAAAATGGCGGGCGCTCGTATGCACGTTCGCGCTCGAACATTGGTCGCTCGCGCGCGTAGTAACCCTCGCGTTCTTCGGGAGCCGGCCGGCCGACGGGGAAACCCCTTCCGCGGTACATCCCGCCGTAGCCTGGACGACTGGAATATAAACTATTTGTAATCCTGGGGCCTTTGTATTATGACTATTTATAAATAAATAAATATAAATAAATAAATAAATATCTTTGGACATTACATTACACACAACACCCTCTGGTCCCAAACTAAGCAGAGCTTGTACTATGGGAACTAGATTGCTGATATTATACTTATATACATTTTTATTACTTCTTCTTATTCCTCTGCCTGCCCTTAACTCACTAGGTGGGGTCGGCACAACATGTTCTTTTCTTCCATTCTCCCCTATCATTCGTCATCTCAGTGTTCACTCCTCTCCTATGCATATCATCTTTTACACAATCCATTCATCTTTTCTTAGGCCTACCTCTTTCTCTATATCCATCCACATTCATACCTAGCACTCTCCTCATTACATAACTGTCTTCTCTCCACATGACATGCCCATTATTGCCCATACCACGCTAACCGGTTGCTCCTCATTTTCTCCGTCACTGGTGCTACTTTCAGACTTCCTCTAATGTATGACTATGTACTATGTAGTAATCATATTCACGCTGTATTTCGTTCGTTTACAAGATGATACATAAGTAACGAGCTATATGTATAGAAAAAGATTTTGAGAGATTTACTATACGTGATACAATGCAGAACAAGATGCTAGTAGAATCAATATTAACAACATAGATCTCTAATCTAAAATGCTTAGGGAATATTGACAAACTGCGATCACGAATCGTAAGACGAAACAACGACCTAAAACGATGATGACTCAATGGCATAATGTATATACGCGAAAGGTAATTGAGACTATATAATCTGAAAACCAATCCCTCTGAAAAATCTATGGCGTGAAAGCTGGTGACTTCTTCAGGCTGATATGATGCCGGTGATGTATACCTCACATGCCCAGCATGCGCTATTTTTATTCACTTTGAATATTGTGACGAAAGAAAATAAAAATTTTGTTGAAAAACTAAAACCCCTGAAAAATCACGCTCTAAAAGGTATGAAACAAGAAAATATTCTTATCTGAAATTGTTATGTACAAGTGATGTTTACAGAAACCGTTTTCATAATTATGCTTAGCCGTAGTGGAGTAAAGTATATCCTATCCTATCAATATTTATAAAACTCTTTTGAAGCTGACTTAGAATCAACGCACAGCCTAAACTATAAGTCCTAGAGGTATGAAATTTGGAGGGTAGTATCCTTATTAGTGCAGGGGTGCACTACGAAAGGAATTTTGAAAATTCACACTCTAAAAGGTCTAGAACGCGAGCAACGCCGCGGGAGACGGCTATTTAATATTATAAGCGCAAAAGTTTGTGAGGCTGTATGTATGTTTGTTCCTCTTTCACGCAAACGAGTGATCCCATTGGGATAAAACTTGGAATATATATTGTCCGTGACCGATTAAAACATAGGCTACTTTTTATCCCGGAAAATCAACGGGACGCGAACGATGTCGCGGGCGGAAGCTAATTACCTATAAGCATCAGATTCGCGATGATGTGCCGGAGGGTCTAGTGGTCTGGGGGGCGAAGCGCCCACAGCGGCGGCTGCGTACGCTAACTCTGCATCGGGATCGTGCACCACGCCCCCTAGCGGTAAGTGCAGCTTCTTCTCTTCAAAGTCCATGTCTTGTTCTTTGCGCTTGTTGGCTATGCGGACCATCTGGAATACAATTTGGAATCTATTGTATTTTATAATCAACAAGGTGAAAATTTTTTGGAAGATACTTGCCTAGATTTC
Source organism: Eulithis testata (assembly GCA_947507515.1). Lineage (NCBI taxonomy): Eukaryota > Metazoa > Arthropoda > Insecta > Lepidoptera > Geometridae > Eulithis > Eulithis testata. Next base: position 6,629,689 of record OX382205.1, read on the forward strand.
ATGGGACAGAAGGGTAGGATAATAGTTATTTTCAAATTTAAAATATAGTTTAAAAATTTAATATTAAATAAATATTCTCATTTTATGTGTGACTCGCAACAAATAGCACCAAATACAGCGCTAAATCTTAGCGATAAAATCTATTTTTGTATTCAAATTGATCTGCTGTTTTTTGTTCATTTTAGGTGATGAATGAATGAATGAATGAATGAATGAAAACGCTTTATTGTAAATAAATAACACCGAAACATATTCCTATGATAAAAATTAAACAATAAAGAGAAAACTATAAAGAGTTACGTATTTTGTTTTCAAACACTCTGTGAAACTCTAGGATATTATGTAAGAACCTCTTTAGCAGTCCTCAAGCCTCTTTCCCAGGCCGATTCTGGCGGAGCGACGTCCCGCGGTGGGGCTGCAGGGTAAGCACCTGAACTGGGAACCCCACGAACTACGTCGAACATGTTGTAATTCCCTTTGTCGGTCACACCAGGGTGTAGAAATCTGGAATAGATTATTTGATTCAGGCCAAAATTCCTCAACGAATTACACCGAAGGCCTGATGTTTTTTTTATTGATATTTTATTTAAATTGCGACTAAGAATCTATAAAGTTTGCATCTCAAACGGTTCAGAATTTAGATCAATGTATTTTATGAACTTTCTACACTCATATGTATTGCTTATCGTAGTATCACCATTGGCATTTATAATTTACGTGTTTAATCTGCTCTTGGAACCACACACGCACGTGCTATTTAGCAGAAAAAGATTTTAAATATTCATGCTGTAACTTATCAACTGTGAATCATCAGACTTGCTTGACTATTAATAATTAGTCAAGTTTTTCTTTGCTTTTACGACATGAGCGTTCTGTACTTATCTTTGTTTCGTGTTGACACATGGACCACCCGTTTATCATCCAAACGCAAGCCGCTTCCAGAAAAACCTACTATCTGGTCCTAATTCGCTTTCCTACACTTCATTCTGCGTCGTCTGACACTTCGCTCAAGCTAAATTGCACCTAAATACTACGCTAGAGTCGTTTTTCCATATATTTTACAATATAAGTTTTCTGTTCTGTGAACATACCTGCAGTTGATACCCCAAGTGCAAGCGCCTCTAGAGAAAAACCTGCAAACAGGTCTTGGTTCGCTTTCTTCTGGCCGTCTTTCTGTATCATCTGACACTTCGCCCTCTTCTAGCGATGAGCCGCGAGACCTACGCCCCGGCTTCACTTCATCTGGTTGACCTGTACAAACACCAGATGAAGAACACCAGATGAATGATGTCATTATTTGACGGCCCACATCGATCAGTTCCAATGCTCGATTCGAAAACCCGAAACTAAGGTTAGTGTCGGGTTTTCGAAAGCTTCACTGAACTGAGAGTTTTTTTGGAAATATTGCAGCTATTAGAATGATTAGGTATGTATGTATGTGTGTGGGTTCAATCGGGACCATAACATTGAACAAAGTAAAGGAAAGGTGTGACGCGCGTGGTCTTCCAATCAATATTGCATTAGCGATGATCCGGGAAAACTTTCTACGACAGTCGTGGTTATCACTAATTTATTTCGAGAAACTACCGAGCAACTGTGTGGCGCGGCCGACCACCATTCAACTGTAGATTGCGGTTACCGAACTATTTATTTTTTAGTTGAAAGCTCATCAAATCGGCATTGATATTTTTAAATGTTTTAATGAAACTGAAAACCGATGCAGTCTAGATTCGGATTTGAGATTTTAGCAGCATACAATCCTTTTCGTATGAGTTAGTGGCCAACTCCGATTAAGTTAGTTTTGATGCGGGGCATACCTAGTTCTGGTTTTTCTCCGTCCCCGTTTGTGTTTTCAACTGGTTTGGGTTCAACGCACTCGCCTTCTTCTGCTTCGAAGTCCAACTGCTCTTCACCATCTTCTGTGTTACTTGTTTTCTCTTGAGGCAGCTACAAGAAAAGTTTCTCTTTTTGATTTTATAATAAAGCACAGGCTCAATAATACATAACTGTTTGGAAATCGAGCTATTTATTATCCGAAGTAAGACGTAAGTCATCACTACTAGCCTGTACAAGTGCACTGCTGGACATAGAACTCCCCTATCAATTTATCACCACCGTTATCCCATGATCTTAATAAAGCATGTGATGAAAAAAAATGTTCAATGGCTGCTTTTCGTGATGTATAGCAAATCAAAAGATTACTTCTACCATTTCTATTTATTAACCCCCGACCGAAAAACGGAAGGGGTGTTATAACTTTGACGGCGTTGTATGTTTGCCTGTTTATTAATGGTTGTGCGCGACGAACTTTTACGTGCAGCGCCATCTATTGTTATAATTTCGAGGGAAAAAAAAAACGTTTCAAGAACCGCGTGTAGAATAAATTGTATTGAGTTTTGATTGTAAGAAATGTTGTCTGCCGCCGTATAAATAAAAGAATCTAGCATCCATATTTTTAATCGAAAAGAAATGGTTTTCTTCATACCATTGAACTAAGTGCGAATGTCATCAGGGGACAGGGAAATCGTATCGTTGTATCGTAGGAATCAATCAAAAAGTAGAAGCCTATCTTGTCCCCCACAATGGTTTTAATTTTTTGTAAAATTAACTGATAGTTAAGAAAACGGTAGGTAACTCTAAAGTTCAGTGGAAGTAACTAAGTGCAAATAAACAGCAGAGTAACTAGTCAGAAGGTTATCTTTTTATATAGTGGGTCAATGACATCACGATTATTCAAAGACCACAGAATTTTGCTAAATAATTTTAAATCTGAAACGGTATAAAAAACCATTGGCTCTTTTTACCTTTCCAAGCTTAGGAGTGACAGCTTTGCCACTATCAGATTTGGGTGATTGTTCTTGACTAATTCCGTTCACTTTGGCAGATTGTTTACTGCAAGGTGAGGTCGATGGTGACTCGGGCTAAAAACAAACAATAACTTAAAAAAATAAACACGAAACTGATGTCACAACTGTAATTACTTAATCTGTCTTCAGGCACGATAGACTGCTCTAAGATTTTTGTGATTATGGTCTGAAAAAACAAATACCTTCGAAAGGAGTAAACTTTTTAGTTATGACTAGATTGTGTAGTCCATTTTCCATAGAGTTTATAGAAAGATAGATAATCTATTTATTTTATAGTAACAATAATTTATTTTTGTATTTATTTACCTTAGTTTCTTTCTCTATGTCATCTTGCCCTCCTACAGAATCCAAATCTGACACATCTGATAAGTCCTCGTGGCTTAGGTTGAGATCTTTAGGACCCTGTTTACAGTCTGCCTTTGTTCTAACTCTTAGTTTTCTGTCTTCTTGGTCTGATTCCATTTCACCTGTTAGACAAGTTAATATAACAAAAATTTTAAAACCCCCTTCGAAATCACTGTCTTCATCATTGCTGGTCAAGGCAATCAGACCTTGGAGTATGGACTCCAGTTAATCAAATCTGATTACATTGAGGTGAACTAAATGTTTCAAACTGCAATATACCTGAGATTCCTTAAAACTGGTTTTTACTGGAACTATCTTTATAACTTGGAAACGGCTGCACCAGTTCCATCCCAGATTAATCAACTTCTCGCTTACCTTCTGAAATATCTTGAGCTGCTGTATCTTTGTTGCTTCTCTTATTATAAGAACCCTGGCTTGATTGACTTGATTCAGATCTACTGCGTTCCCGTCTCGATGGAACTTCAATCATTTTCTGCGCACCTTTAGTATGCCTCCTCCATTTGTCTTTAGGGCTCCAATCACCTATTTTAACCGCTGGGGGCCTACTAGGTGATGAAGTGGAATTTCTACTTGGAGAACGACTTAAAGAGGGGGAATGTTTAACTCCCTTTCTAACGGGTGATACAGAATCTGGGGATTCTGGCCTTGATCTGTTGTCAGGGGAGTCAGGCCTTGATCTGTTGTCAGGGGAGTCGGGCCTTGATCTGTTGTCAGGGGAGTCTGGCCTTGATCTGTTGTCAGAGGAACCTGGCCTAGACCGTGTTCCAGGAGAACCAGAAGATTTGGGTGAGGAAGGGCTCTGTGGAGTTTTTGGACCTTCTCTGCCAAAAGGTGCAGCTGAAGAAAACTCTTCTGAATGTTCAGGAGATGCTATATTGCCTTCATCATTTGAAGATTTGGGACCATCTGGAGACTTGGGTTCATTACAAGTGGCTGGCATTGAAGTTTCAGGTGAGTTTATGTCAGAGTGAGCATCGCTCAAGTGATCAGGTGTCTGGGGTGGTTTGCTAATGGGAGCAGTAGATGACTGAGAACGGCTATCTGGTGATGGGGACCTGGGACCCCTAGACTGTGGTGATCTTGGCGATAGAGGTGGCGACTTAGGCCCTTTCTTAGATCTTTCACTCCCAGAGGATGAGCTACGTCTGCTCCGAGAGCTAGAGCTGCTGCTACTTGATGATGAGTGAGCATCTCCCCCATCTCTGGAGTCTTCAGAATCCATCCCTGGAAGTAAGTGGCAGTATGCTATGTAGTAACTGTAAAAATTGCATCGCCCATCCCAAAAAAGCAGTCTTTATTAGTTAAGTGACTACTAACCATTTTACTTTTGTTAGTAAACACATTCTCACACTACCATGTGTTATGATTTTTTCTTGAATTAATGGCCCACTTTGACCAAAACCTTTGTTAACTCACCATTTTAAACTTAAGTACAAGCATAGGAGTACTTTTTTTTTTAAATCTGTTTTTTATATTAAATTAATAAGGTCTAAATGGAGTTGTTGGCCTATTTATTAAACTGGGTAGTTACAATAATTATTAAAGTTGATCTACCTATGAAGTAGAGGTATATAGTTATTTCGTAGAAAAAAAAATGCCCTACCGCAGAACTAAAACCTAGTTATGATGATAGGTATTGAGGATTCCTCGGAAGGAGGGATTTTATTATTTTATGGCTCCATTCTAAAATATCACCACACCTACTGCATTGCTTGTTTAAACAGTGACACCATGTAACTATGGTTCATGAATGTTTACCACAGTTTACGCAAGTCATAGAGATACGATATAAAATATAGTTTCATGGGTGTAGTCACAGTACTCCACACAAAGCGACGTATTCTTATTCAAAAATATTACGACACAAAAATCTTATAGCTTAGGAGTTTAATTTTTTATTAGAGTGTAATGTTTTGTTTCTGTATCCAAAACTATAGCAGTTTATATGCTACGTTGTGATGTTTATTACGTCCAGCCTTACCTTACAGGTGACGCCTCGACGCCAGATTCGGTGGCACTTTGTAACACTTTTCATATTGCAAGACTTTCAGAGGCACAACACGAACTAAACTTGGGTCTGTCACATATACTTGTGAACTTGAACTTTTTAGAACGATTTACTGACGAAAACTTAGTAAATTCAACACTACATACTTCAACATGGCTGTGATACGGGAGGAATATGAACATATAAATAAACACTTTCCGATATTTCCGTGGGGTTAACTTACGCCCTTACCTTAACTGAAGTTATTAGACGGTAAATTTCTTGACGGGATTGATTATTTAATTAAAAAATCCTTGATTTGCGCCGCAAACGAGTCTCATCGATGCGAAGTCACCAAAATCAATCTTGAAGAGAGAAAGAAGAAGCAATGAAACATCTTTTTTTTTTTCGCTCCTCGGAGCAGGCTATAGTTATTTTAAAACCATACCGCCTAGTCTAACGTTGTTTTTTCCCATAAGTTACATAGAGTTTGTTTTATGCGTTTGTCTTGCTTATATGATAAGTCAAGTCAAGTCGTCGTCAAGTCGTTTGTCGTTTGTTTTGAAGAGAAAATGGTGGATTTTCCCTCCAAAACCTGAATACAATTTTTACATTCAGAAAAACCACTTTAGAGTCCTTTTCATGAAAGAAGTCCCGCGGAAATTTCCGGAACTAAATTTTAAAACTAAATTTTAAATTAGTTGTCAGGTGCTGTTATTGTGTTCGGATGCTAGTGCGTTTTTATTTGATTTCTGTGATCAAGCATTAAGTCCACCCTTTGTAACAAATTTATAATTTTGTGCAATAAAGTATTAAATAAATAAAATAAAGTCTGGTTTTCAATGCCTAAAGTTGTTAAAAGTGCTGCCCTAGAAATAATACTTAAGGTCGACTACAGCGACGCGTCTGCGGGACTTCTTTCATGGAAAGGACTCTACACACATTTATTCCAATGGCTCACACTTTATGTTACGACCTAAGTATTATTGGTTAAAATTCCACCAAAATTAAACAACAATACTCACAGCAACACAAGAAAAACTATTATAATAGTCCACCCTTTGTAACTAATTTACAATTTTGTGCAATAAAGTATTAAATAAATAAATAAATAAATATAATAAAAATGCTATGTGTTGTTCCAAAAAATGTAAAAATTCGAATCAAGACAAAAAGCAAGAAACTGTCACTGTTAAATGAAATTGTTTTTGGTTCTACCATACCATAGATAGAAGAAAAAGCTACCCATTCACGGTGCATTTTACGTTTTTCAGTTTTACCATTTGTTCGAAAAGCAGCGATGTACCACGCCATTTCTATTTTATGTTTTTAGTTTTACGGCTTTGAATAATTTTCATCGTGTTAATCAGTAGGTAGGAGCACCTACCTAGTTTAAAGTAAGGAGCAAAAATTCTAGTACTAGCCTAACTTTGCTTTGCCTCAATCTGTCAGAAAAAAAGTAAAAACGAAAAAAGGCGGCAATATTTGCTTTTGTTTTTCCGTTTTGTTTGATCGTTGCAGTAAAGTGTAATAAAATCTACGCATACTATTTATTTTCTTTCTTCACAATGATCGAACAAGCTCTTGATGATAATGTATCTGAAAATGATGAAGAAGAAAGTTTTTTCCAAGACGTAGACATTTTACAAAAGCATGGAATAAACGTAGCTGACATAAAAAAATTAAAAGGAGCCGGTATATGTACCATCAAAGGTATTCAGATGTCCACAAAGAAGAAGTTATGTAACATAAAAGGTTTTTCTGATACAAAAGTAGAAAAAATTAAAGAAGCTTGCCAAAAAGTTATAACCCTCGGATTTATGACTGCATTAGAAGTTAGCGATCGCCGAAAGCAAGTTTTCAAAATAAGTACAGGAAGTGGTGAACTCGAGTAAGTTTCATTCTTTGATAGCACTTATGTACCTACTTACAAGGAAGATTAGTAGAGGTGCAGTATAGACAAAAAAAACATTTCTGAAAAAGTGAAATGAAATTCAACCTAACTATTTAATTTTCAGTAAACTGCTAGCAGGAGGTATTGAATCTATGGCTATAACAGAAGTTTTCGGAGAATTTCGAACTGGAAAAACGCAGCTTTCTCACACTTTGTGCGTTACGACTCAAATACCCAATTCATCAGGGTACCATGGAGGGAAAGTTATGTTCTTGGACACAGAACATACTTTGTATCCTTTTTGAAATAACCCACAGCCTGCTTAGAATTATTGTTATAGTTTCTAAGCGTTGTTAATTCCTTATCCTAAAGTTCAGTCGGCCAGACAGACTACGGCCCATAGCAGACAGGTTCAATTTGGACCAGAATGCAGTTTTGGATAATGTTCTTTATGCCAGAGCATATACGTCCGAACATCAGGTTAGCTACCTACCTTTTTATATCATTAACTTTGATTTTCAAATACGAACCAACCCTAGGTACCTATTTTTAATGCTCCAAGGAGCAAGAGCCCGACTGGCTGTACTGAGTTACCTATAGCGCTAGTAGGTACCTAGGTAAAACCATCCATTGAATGTTAGAGCAAAATCTGTTATTTTAAGGCGGAACTACTAGACTTCGTCGCAGCCAAGTTCCACGAGGAAGGTGGCGTGTTTAAACTCCTCATCATAGACTCCATCATGGCGCTGTTCAGAGTTGACTTCTCTGGCCGCGGGGAGCTTGCAGACCGGCAGCAAAAGTTAGCGCAAGTGCTGTCAAGATTACAAAAGGTACCTACCTAGAAAGATGTTTGGTACACGCGTACCTATGCTGATTTACTACTCAAGCACCGGACCGTATCAATAATGTTATCTTAACAACTTTTACAGATTTCGGAAGAATACAACGTAGCTGTGTTTATCACCAATCAAATGACTTCAGATCCAGGCGCCACGCTGACTTTCCAAGCGGATCCCAAAAAGCCTATTGGAGGCAACATTCTTGCCCATGCGTCCACCACGAGAATCGCCCTTAGAAAAGGGCGGGGGGAAAACAGAATCGCAAAAATATATGATTCTCCGGACTTGCCCGAAAGTGAAACTACATTTGCACTAACAAATGGTGGTGTAGCTGATGCTAAGGATTAAAATAATAATAATTTTGGCATAAAATAATGTACATATTACTAACTTAGTACCTATCATTTTATTTAAAAAAGTCGATTATCTCCGTATGTCCGTCCGTACAGCTACATACATGTAGGTAGGTGAGGTAGATATACCTACTAATAAAAGGTAGGTAGGTAGGTAGGTATACCTAAGTATTTATTGGAACTGGGTGAGGTAATTAATGATATAGGTACCTAGGTAGGTGGGTCACCTAAAGTTCCTACCTACCTAACCTAGATTTATCAGGTTTGCAAACGGAACCGATAACTTTATCAAAAATCAAAATCATAGCTCAAAACTAGGTAGGTACCTACCTACCACACGTGTGAGACAGACAACGCTAAAGAGACTAGAAAGCCTACGGGTCGATACTTTTGGATTAAATATACCTACAGTATATTTATTAAATTATAGACCTAGGTAGCCTATCAGTAGCTGTGTATTTGCTTACTTTTATTTATTTACCTAGCATATTTATAAAAAACTATCCTGTAGGTATTAAGTTACGAAGTTATTGACCCACTAATTCAGACACAGGGTGATTTCTACATTGCTTCTGTAGATAACGTTTTGACCTCGGTAGGTCTCATCTCGCTCGTCTTTAGTTAGGTAGGTACCGATATCACTACATAACTCGGGAAACGAATTTCAAAGTCCGAACCTCACCAGATTCATTCGTATTCGTCATTCAAAGTGGCGTGATTCAAACAGACCAATTAGGTAGGTATATTTCTTGTTGCGATTAGATAAAACTACTATGATGTTACGTTTTAGGACTCTGTTTAAGTTATCTACTCTCTGGTAGGACTGTTTATGCTCGTTCATACAGTTTCTTACCTATAAATAGGTAGGTACCTACCTAGGTACCTGATAGGTAAAGAAATCGTTACTCGAGCATAGATTTTTGAGAAGAGAAATCTGTTTCAATCCGGATCAGTGTGTAGCGACACAGGTTACATTCCGGCAGCGGCATGGGCCTAGTGTGCACGCGGTCTAAGGAAGGATGAACGCTGTTTTCGATTCAGCAAAACGTAGTTATGCGGCCAGTCGCGTAGTCGTCACCCTGCAGGGCCTGCAGGCACGGTGTAGAGTCGTGTAGTCGTAGGTTCGATACTGAATGCAGACGAAATATAGGTACCTATCTACACAAGTGATAAAATACTCGTGTGTTTTCATTAACTAATTAACTCATTGGCAAAAAATCCATATGTAAAAAATCAGCATACGGACCTATACCTTTTTTTTTTTGTTATTTTATTTATTTATTTCTTTCTTTCTTATTCTTATGTTTTACAAACTTATCACTAGGTAGGTAGGTATCAGTACATAAGTTGATGTAGCCACTTAGTTACTAGTATATATTATAACTATCAATAATGTATAGGTAAGAACTTAAGCTAATCTGTAACATCAGTGCAATGTTAAAGTACTAGGATAAACAATATTAGAGGTAGGTAGATACATAATCTACCAGTGACAGGCAGTTTTATAGCCAAAGAAGACACCGTGCGTGATATCACAATTTGTAAAATGTAGGTAAGTTCGTAAGCATAGTCATCGGTTTAGTCGAGTGACTACCCTCCGTACTAGTTTGCACTGTATGACGGACGGGCGTCGTTGCTCTTCCAAAGTGAGCTTTATATCGTTGTATTACAGTAGTTATAGCAAAGGCATTCTTAGGTAGGTAACTAACATGTCATTGGTGAGAATAGTGTTGTGCTGCAAAGGTAGTGTTTTGATTACATCCACGATAGAAATCCAGTAGTAAAGTATTTTATATCATTAGGTAGGCACTTTATATAAGTCACTTAAATACTAGGTAGGTAGTAGGTACACTAGGAACTATATATATATATATATTTTTTTCAAGTTATTCAAGGTTGATTTACAGAATTATACTATTAAAATCTAAGTAGGTATAAAGTATATAATAGGGTTATATTCATTTATAAGAGGTATCTATTAACGTATTTTATTACTTTATCAGGGAATTTAAGTACGTGTTTTACTTATTGTTGCCTCATATTCCTAATGTTTCTATGCACATTTGGACGATTCGGTCAGAAACTTTTATGATATAACAACCATAAGTTTTTCTGTTTCATCGTAGTTTAAAAGTGATAGATAATTATTCACCTTTCGTTAACATACGTATTGAGTGTCATTTGTAATATCTATATATTTATTTATTTTATTATAGATAGAAGGCCCCAAATAGAATGAATGTTTTTGTGAGTACGTGGTTCTACACTTGGGAACATTATATATAAGGTTCAGTTCAGATTCAGTTCAGGTTCGGTTCAGGTTCGTTTCAAGTTCAGTTCAAGTTCGGTTCAGTTCAGATTCGGTTCAGGTTCAGTTCAGATTCAGTTCAGTTTCGGTTCAGGTTCGGTTTAGGTTCAGTTCAGATTCAGTTCAAGTTCGGTTCAGGTTCGTTTCAAGTTCAGTTCAAGTTCGGTTCAGTTCAGGTGCAGTTCAGATTCAGTTCAGGTTCGGTTCAGGTTCGTTTCAAGTTCAGTTCAGATTCGGTTCAGGTTCAGTTCAGATTCAGTTCAGTTTCGGTTCAGGTTCGGTTTAGGTTCAGTTCAGATTCAGTTCAAGTTCGGTTCAGATTCGGTTCAGGTTCGTTTCAAGTTCAGTTCAAGTTCGGTTCAGTTCAGGTTCAGTTCAGGTTCAGTTCAGATTCAGTTCAGGTTCGGTTCAGGTTCGTTTCAAGTTCAGTTCAAGTGTTCAGGTTCGTTGCAAGTTCAGTTCAAGTTCGGTTCAGTTCAGGTTCGTTTCAAGTTCAGTTCAAGTTTGGTTCAGTTCAGGTTCAGTTCAGGTTCAGTTCATGTTCGGTTCAGGTTCAGTTCAGATTCAGTTCAGGTTCGGTTCAGGTTCATTTCAAGTTCAGTTCAAGTACGGTTCAGTTTAGGTTCGGTTCAGGTTCAGTTCAGATTCAGTTCAGGTTCGGTTCAGGTTCGTTTCAAGTTCAGTTCAAGTTCGGTTCAGTTCAGATTCGGTTCAGGTTCAGTTCAGATTCAGTTCAGTTTCGGTTCAGGTTCGGTTTAGGTTCAGTTCAGATTCAGTTCAGGTTCGGTTCAGGTTCGTTTCAAGTTCAGTTCAAGTTCGGTTCAGTTCAGGTTCAGTTCAGGTTCGGTTCAGGTTCAGTTCAGATTCGGTTCAGGTTCGTTTCAAGTTCGTTTCAAGTTCAGTTCAAGTTCGGTTCAGTTCAGATTCGGTTCAGGTTCAGTTCAGATTCAGTTCAGTTTCGGTTCAGGTTCGGTTTAGGTTCAGTTCAGATTCAGTTCAAGTTCGGTTCAGTTCAGGTTCGTTTCAAGTTCAGTTCAAGTTCGGTTCAGGTTTAGTTCAGGTTCGGTTCAGGTTCGTTTCAAGTTCAGTTCAAGTTCGGTTCAAGTTCGGTTCAGTTCAGGTTCAGTTCAGGTTCAGTTCAGATTCAGTTCAGATTCGGTTCAGGTTCGGTTTAGGTTCAGTTCAGATTCAGTTCAGGTTCGGTTCAGGTTCGTTTCAAGTTCAGTTCAAGTTCGGTTCAGTTCAGGTTCAGTTCATGTTCGGTTCAGTTCAGATTCAGTTCAGTTTCGGTTCAGGTTCGTTTCAAGTTCGGTTCAGATTCGTTTCAAGTTCAGTTCAAGTTCGGTTCAGTTCAGATTCAGTTCAGTTTCGGTTCAGGTTCGGTTCAGGTTCGTTTCAAGTTCAGTTTAAGTTTGGTTCAGTTCAGGTTCGGTTCAGGTTCAGTTCAGATTCAGTTCGGTTCAGTTCAGGTTCGGTTCAGGTTCAGTTCAGATTCAGTTCAGTTTCGGTTCAGGTTCGTTTCAAGTTCAGTTCAAGTTCGGTTCAGTTCAGGTTCGGTTAAGGTTCATGTTTGGTTCAAGTTCGATTCAAATTCATTTCTCCTCAGAAAATCAAATTGATTTTTTTTTTTTAATTTATCCTCGTCAGATTTCAATAAATTATAGCATAAATAAAGTTTTAATCCAGAAAGAGGGCTTCCGAACGTTTCGTTGAAATTGGTCCAATAGTTAAAGCGTGATCCGCGAGCAAATAAACAGACAAACTCGATTTTCGGAATCAGAATCGTTTACTAGATCTGCGTATTTAGTATATCCATCTTTATGTTTTGTTTTAGTTTTAGTTTTATCAGCAAGGGAATAATAACGCAATGTTAAATCGGATATGAACCTAATTCCTTAGCCAGTGAAGGTCTTCTTTCATGTGAAAGAACACGTTCACTCGTAATTAGGTTCATATCACTTTTTATAGTGGCCACATGGCCACTATAAACAGTATAATCGAAATAGTATGTAAAAAAAGTCGTGCGTTTATATTTCGATCGTAATTGCAAAACATCTTACAAATACGATTTAAACCGTGCCATTTCTACGGTATTTGTACGATGTTTTGCTACTGGAACCAAAAAAGACTTGGCAATAGGACAAGCCTCCAATGCCAGAACAAAATTAAAAAAAAAAAGAAGTGACTGAACTGACAAGACAACAACTGACAGACAGTTTCCTTCCTTTTTTGATTGAGAGCGGTCGTGCGTGTTGCGGGTGGTGCCGTGCCTGGCCGTGCCGTAAATTTTACAAAAATAATAGCTCTAATTACTTACTTCTCCAATTACCTAGATACTTTTTCTCTAAGTACCTACCTACTGTTCTTTGTAAAACTCCGTAACCAACCGTGTAAAGCATGAGTGAGAACAATAGTAAAAAGAAACAAATTCGTGTGTGGTGTGATGGATGGTGAGTACCAGAACGAAATCCAATTTTAGTGATTACCTGTCTAGTTCTTTATGAACTCTTGTATTTGAAATGGTTATATTACCTTCATTACAAGCTGATTACAAGGCATTTCAAGTTCAAAAAAAATATCGATTGGAGATGTTTCCGATCTGCTCGACTAAAGAAGCATCCGGCGCAAATGCGCGATACGGCCTCGGTTTCGCATGAATCGCGTTTGCTTTGATATAATCAATTAGTTGGCGCTGCTTGCTCGGAAGTATCTACGAACTTAGTTTTTGTTTGCAGCTATGACATGGTACATTTTGGGCATGCCAATTCGTTGAGACAGGCAAAAGCTCTAGGTGATGTTTTGATAGTCGGTGTGCACACAGATGAAGAGATATCTAAGCACAAAGGCCCACCAGTGTTCACGCAGGAGGAACGGTACAAAATGGTGCGTGCTATCAAGTGGGTTGACCAAGTGGTGGAGTGTGCACCGTATGTGACAACTCTTGACACACTAGACAAGTACCAGTGTGATTTCTGTGTACACGGAGGTGAGATCTATAGACATTCTCTTGCATAACAATACATACCTTCTCCACATTGTTTAAAACTAATTAACAAATTCTGACCGCTAAGCTAGTGTTGATAATCAAGCATAACCATAAAATAAATTTGAACAGATAATATTAGCTATTTAAAAAAAAAATTAAAACAAACTACACAAAACATTAACTTAGAAACTAGTTTACTTAGATGTTCCATTAAAATATATAAACAAACACATAAAAATAAAAATAAATCTATTTTTTTATTATAATAATATCTAATTAATTTATAGTCATTGATAATTTTAATAAGTATGATTAGTTTACTGCTCCTATTTATAGTAGTAGTCATCTTCATTTGTATACTTTGTTACCTATACAGCATAGGCAATGCATACAAATGAATGTACAAATAAAATGTGATAAACAATAAATTCTTGGAAATGTTTACAGATGATATTACAGTAACAGCAGATGGAATTGATACATATCACATGGTGAAAAAAGCTGGTAGATATAGGTATGTTATCAATTACTTTTTTGCATAGAATAGAAAACTCAGCTGATATAAAATCGCTATTACTTACAAATTACTGAGTATGTCTAAGTTGTAGTCTGAGGTGCATAAAATTTTATATTTTGTGTTAATGCCCACATTTTTTGCCAACAAAAAATTTGTGTTAAATAAAAGAGGTACACTAAGCTAATAGGTACCTTTATGATTTTCGAATTTTTCACAAGCAAATCAGAATACAGTGTTTTTCAGGGAAGTTTTACGGACAGCAGGGGTTTCAACTACAGACTTGGTGGGAAGAATGCTATTACTAACACGGGAACATTTCAAGTAAGTATTCAGTTTCTTCATAAGTCAAAGCTCTCGGGTATAACATGAAAAGGTTTCAAAATAAACAACCAAATAGTATTTTCTAAATGAGGTTTATTGTTTTTCTAATTGGACAATCTACTAGGTAGGAATAAAAAAATAACTTTGCAGTTTCAGGTGGTATGTTGACAAGTTTATTACTTTTATTGATATGAAGGACCACTCAACGGTTTTCCAATGTAAAGTTAAGAAACATTTACCAGTATTTTTGTTCAGTTCAGCCACTTTCTTGGTCCATTAGTTGACATTAGCCAAAACATTTTTCTACCTTATTTTTCCTTATGTATTGTATGACTATAATTATGTAGAGATAGCTCATTTGTTAACGCCATTGGTAATATTCCACAGTCATGCAAATTGTTATAATGAATTATACTTCTGGCATTTGTTCACCAAACTAACTGATAAATAATCAGGTTATAAATAACCATCAGTTATTTATAACAGGTAAAGGAGACGAAACTGATGGTTATAAATAATAAATATTCTTGGACATAATTATGGCACAATACTCTCTATTCCCAAACTAAGCAAAGCTACTTATGTTACTAACTAGCGACCCGCCCCGGCTTCGCACGGGTGCAATGCAGTGATGATGATGTATTATACATATAAACCTTCCTCTTGAATCACTCTATTAAAAATCTGCATCAAAATCCGTTGTGTAGTTTTAAAGATCTAAGCATACAGACATTAGGACAGACGCGGGAAGCGACTTTGCTTTATACTATGTAGTGATACTTATATAAATTTTTTTGTGAATACATTTTTATAATAAATAGTAACACCCTGACACAGAACAAACTATGTATGCTACACAAATGTTGGTTCTAAGTGGGGATCGAACCCGCGACCCACAGCACGGAAGGCAGAGCTACTACCGACTGAGCCGTGACGACTGTTATAATTAAATTAAATGATAGTTGTTTATAACCATCAGTTTCTTCTCGTTGACCGGCAACAAGAATCGAATTCGCATCTCCTGTTAAAATACTGGTTAAATTAGTATTAGCACAGAACGCTCTATAAGTTGGTGAACTCAAGCCTTAGTACTGTTGCGTAGTACTGTTTTTATTCTGTACCTAGATTTATTCTTTGTAACTTACGTACCTAGTTATTTCAATCTTTTAATACCGCGTTCACACTATGCCCATGCCAATGCCGGCATGAATGCCGCTTAGTGAGAATAAAGGCGATGTTGCTGTGGCAATAAGTCCGCGGCATTGATTCTGCCATACATTCCGGCAGTGGCATGGGCATAGTGTGAACGCGGTTTCAGAAACAAGGGCAGCCGCACTTAAGACACGTGACATTTCAGGAGAGGTGACAAAGAGTACACGGTGGCATTAGAGCACTCTTCGAATCTTGGCACAGATAGAACTGCGCGGTCACCCTTTACTGGTTGCTCTCAGTTCCTTCCCACCACACAGAAAATTATACAATTCAGCAGTGGATTGTCACCTAAACCAACCGATAAGGTATGTTAACTTTTCAACCGACTTCAGAAAAAGAGAAGGTTCTCAATTTGACATTACCTTTTATTTTGTATGTTACGCGATCATTCCGTAAATTTGGATCGATTTTGATGATTATATTTTCTTTGTTAAATCATACTTCCCATATAAGTTTTATCAAAATTGGTTCAGTAGTTTGGCAGTTAGTAGTTGGCGAATCACTGGAAAAAACACGTCATCCACGTACACGATATTGCGTATTTGGCGCTTCCTTGGTGGTGGTGGTGTTTACGATCAATAGAACAATTCCAATGCCATCATCATCATTTGATGATGAAGCTGCAAGGTAATCAAATTGAAGTCGGTTTTTCAAATTTTTAAAACTTATAAATTATTTCCAACTTTTTTACAGTCGTTTTGCAATCATGCGGTTATACGTAGCATAGTCAGTTATCTGAACTGATTGTCAGTTACGTACTAGAGAAGCCTATAAACAAATCGGCGTGTTTTTTCCTTTGTAAACGGCTTTATCAGCTGAATTACCAATGTTTACAACCTCCAGATTGTTTCATTAATAGCACTACTGATTGTTACTAGGTACCTCGGCCACGACTTGTAACGGTTACTTACATGCTACTTATAGATTTTTCTTAAGTAATAGATAAACATACTTACAATCTGAGAAAAAGTGTACGACAAATAGTGACACAGAGAATCATTAAAAAATTGCAGTGTTTAAACAGTGTATAAGTTTATTGTAAGTAAAACCATTTAAATACGAGTAAAACCAACCACTAACAGCTAGTCTTACAGACACAATTGTAAACAAATCAGGAGGTATGTTACTAAGTAAATATTTTAATTGCCTTCAAGGATGTTTCGGTATTACATAATAAGCATTTAGGTATTTTAGAACGTACATTGTTTCTTTATTATTTTAATAAGAACCAGATTGTTCTGCCGGAATTTTAACAATTATCAGGCCTTTGCATCTAATGTAAATAAATAAATAATTAATAAAAAAAGAACATAAATCAAACATGTTTATTTGGAACAAAAATACAATGAAGACAAGAACAAAAATAGAGAACGATGATAGCTACAATAAATATCCTTACCCTTAGACATTACACACAACGCTCTCTAGTTCCAAACTAAGCAGACCTTGTACTATGGGAACTAGATTGCTGATATAATACTTATATACATATTTTTTTTGTAAATACATACTTATTATACATAGTAACAACAATGTGGATGATTTATACAGCGTTAGGAGCCAATTTTTACCCATGCCCCTATGAACAAGACAGGACGCTGTATGCAGTAGGCTTACCCAGCACCTATACCACCCTTTCACCATAGTCGCCCTTATACACAGGAAAGACAAGGTTTTAAGATGGAGCACCTATACCTACCATCCTCTCAGCCTAGTCGCCCTTATCCACAGGAAAGACAAGGTCAATACTAAATACGCGCTGAGCTGACTAAGCCGCGGGTTTCCTCACGATGTTTTCCTTTACCTTTTGAGAGTACTGGTATAGCGTAGAATTTCTGAGTAGAAAAATCTATAGGTGCACGAGTAGATTTGAGCCCACGAACCTTAGGATCGAAAGGCCATCACATCACTCGACCATCAACACCGGTGCTCTCACAGAATTCTAAGCACGATTATGAATCACGATTCAAATAAATCAGTAGGTATTTGAGACGGATTATTAAAGCAATTTATCCATTAGCTTCGTTTATTAACAGTAAGGTCTTGTCTGAATCACGAATGTAAACACAGTATGATCGCATTACTGATTATTGTAGTGTAGATGATGGGAATCTAAACACAGCATGAGAAACGACACCGCCGCGCCGTTTATAAGACAATAATATTTAAACTAAGGGGTTTGGTAAGTAAACTCTCAGCCTAGTCTGATATATACTACTTACAATTTACAGATAAAATTCTAAGTTCGCACGTAAATTCACAGACGCTTAACATAACCATAACATTACATTGCTTTGTCGCATCAATATGTAGATACTCGTAGATCGCGATTGAAGTAGCGATATTGAGTCAACGTAAACTTGCCATTAGATCGCCATTAGATCTTGGCTTTGATCGCAAGTTTTTTCACATGCTCAGTTTATCGTAATCTACAGCCCTTATAAATGCACTTTAGACCTTATCCATATAAGATGATCTAAGTGTGAATGTTTTTTCGATGACTTGATTAGACTGCAATAAGAGATATCGTATCGCGTTGAATTTGTAGCTATGTATTGTTAGAATATGTATTGTATATGTTGTCCTATTCCACTCCTCTTCTGCGTAGATAATGTATCATTGACTGGGGCAGATAAGGGAACACTGTATCCGCTTTAAAAATAAGATCAAGGCAAACTAACATATTTATCTAAATATTTAGTTTGTAAAAAAACAACCCACTAAAACGCATTTTATATAAAAAACCCTATTTATTCAACACGTATTAGGATGTAAATTGGCAACAAAAGAACACACCGCGATCGAAGTCGTGAATATTGCACTAGTTTTTACAAAAAAATGATCCAACCGCATCATCATGACAAATTGACTTGCAACATGTAAATGACCTGCCGCGGGCCTCCGATGCTAAAAAGTAAAAAAAAACATTGCGTTCGTCACCCATTTGGAGTTGGCAGTAATAAAATGTATAAAAATATAATGAGCTTTATTTATAAAGTTCAATAACCTTATACATATCTAGATTAAAATATACCAGCAGGATCTGTTTTTTTTTATATTAGAACATCACCGTTGTAAGACAATCTTTCATCGTCACCTGTGACTGCTATTCAACTCTATCAAACATAAATAAATAATATGAACACATTAATTATCACTTTTTGTATTCTGGCGACTGCAAAAAGTGATAAATTATTGCTATTTTTTTTTTCATAAACCGTTGAAGTACTACATCTGAAATGTAAAAGAATTTTTGGATTATTGTCATTGAATACAAACAAATACATATTTTCTATTTTATACTTGGTTTACATTTGGTTTTTTTTTTTCAGGTAGTGTACGTAGCCGGCGCTTTCGATCTGTTCCACGTCGGGCATCTCGACTTTCTAGAGCAAGCGCACAAGCAAGGAGATTTTCTCATAGTGGGACTTCACACGGACCTAGAAGTCAACAGATATAAGGGCTCCAACTATCCTATTATGAACCTGCATGAGCGTGTGTTGTCTGTGCTTGCTTGCAAGGTAAGATTTCTATTTTTTAGGCTATATTTTCACTAAAGATTAGCGGTGCGCGAGGAGAAGAAATACACTAGTAAATTTTTTCTCCTATCCAATAATTCAAAGATTAGTACTATACCTCCAATAATTATAGAAAATACTTCCTTCTTCGTGCCAGGTGATAAATTAGGTGGGATTTTTCCTCACCTAACCACAGTATTAGTAAAAGTAGCATAACACACATTTAAGTCGCAAATCTTTGGTGGATTGTGGAATCGCAAGGTGAAGAGTGCCAAATCTGGCCGAATCAAGTTTCTGACATGAGATGAGCTGAGATGAGATTTGTAGTTCCATATTCGTTCATTTTACAGGTCTCCTTAGTGCGACTGCAAAGAGATTGTCACATACCTACTGCGTCTATATCTTCAGAGTTGATGGTCGTAATCGTTGAAGATCTTTTGCTAGACAATGCTCGTCCCAACAGGAGCTGTGTGTGATAAGTAGGCGGCTATTAGGATATACATAGTTTCTCTTGCAACATCACACTTCTCGACATCCTCTGAGATAACAATACATAATAGTTTTGCCTTGTTACTTGAACAAGTAAGTCCGGTTTAGCGTCGATGAGCAAAAACTTCAAAAGCCTGTATTACCGGTTAGTAGGTACTTATAGTCTTCTAGCCAGAAACCTATTTTTAAATAATTTATAAAAAATAGTTCCTGCACGTCTACATGCAGTAGTGAGCAGCAATTTTTTGATCTACTTAGGACCTACCTATTTCTATTTACCAGAGAATTGCCACGGTAAATCCCTTTAGATTATGCTCTAAAGGGCGTTAGCGGCACAGCTAATATTTCATAGTATTATTTATTACTGCAAAAAAGTCGTATTTGAAGAAAATATTCAATTATTTCTGTGAGAATACCTGTAACTCACATTGTTCAACTTTGTAGTTCTTAAAAAAATAAATCATAATTATATTTTTAAAAAATAAATCTGTAAATAATGAATTTTCTGAGAAAAATTAAAAAAAGTTGTTGGGTACTTGTACTATTATTCTGTGGTATAATAGCAATCTGATTCTTAGGACAAGGTCAGTACTAATTGCGCGATTATAGTTACAGTCTCCACGTGTATAATTTGCTCGTGGTTTGAACCTACGGCCTTTAGAATAAAGTTGGATCAACTCCAACTACGAGTAGCATACGCAGAGTACATAACTGCGTCACAAGTTAATAAACTTTCTGACATTGACCTTTCGCAAAATCTTAGAGAAATTACGACCTAAAACGTGTGGAAAAACGACGTAAGCATAGGTTAGAATATCAAATTAACTTATTCTACTTTGTAATCAATGTTATGATGAATGACACAATAATGATGTTATCTATAGGCAGAATTAAGTATGTGTAGATTTTATAATTTTACAAAGTAACAGTTTTGCAATCCTCAAAAAAAAAAACCAGAACGGGGACTAACGAAAGTCACGGTTTAAACGTCAAGGTTTATACAACCCGGGCGAATTAACATGACACCCTGGGCCTCTACTCTGAATAATGACTTACGAAGATTCGGTAGTGACGTTTCTATTACACTGCGCGGTCATTTCGAACGATGACGTGGGCGGTTGCGTGAATTCGAACGATGAAGTGACAGCGTCATTGCGCAGTGTAACAGAAACGACGCTACCGAATCTTCGTAAGTCATTATTCAGAGTAGAGGCCCTGGGCCTCTACTCTGAATAATGACTTACGAATAATGACTCTGCACCTTCAGTTCCTGATAGTGTTACATGACCTGTGGTTCCGGGAAGTATTCCAAAATGTAAAAACTCTCTTGAAATGAAACTTGTTTCAGCTCAGTTTTAACTTGATTAGATTTTTTTTGTAGCAAGGTAGCAAGCTCGTATGAGTTAGTAGCCAACTCTGGTGACGGAGTTTTTAGGCCGCCTTAAGGCCTCCGTCGTGGCTTAACGACTGCTAGAGCCGGGACCGACAGTTTAATCCGAAGCACGCAAGCTTTTTTTTGTGCTTTCATGGTATTTTCAAATAGTTAATTATGTCAATTACACCATTATATGTCTTGATTCCGACAACCATGCATCGAGCACGCTTATCGAATTATGTTATACCACATACACTGGTATCGATTTTCTTGTTGCGTTTTTCTAAACTAACCTAATTTGACAGCTCTAAAATTATAGCCGTCTTTGTCATTTCAGTTTATGAGAAAGGGACGGCAATAGTTTTAGTGCTGTCAAATTAGTTCAGTTTAGGAAAATGCAATCGATACCTTAACATTATGGTTCTAAAGAGTCTACAAAACAAAAGCTCTATGTTCTGTGAAATAATTAAACGATGTGGGTGTGCGTCAAGGAGGATAAAAAGTACATACCTATACCTACCAATATTATTAGTACGACGCAGGAAACAATACGTCATGGTAAATCCATTTAGCTGCTTACGAGTGTGTTGAAGTGATTTCCGGCCCTGGTACTATTGACACAGATCATAATATAATACTATATTAGTACTATTGGTGAAGCGCTCGTGGCTAGGCTTGCTTAGTCAATCTTCCGATTATCTAACATAAGCGACGTTCTGCCCGGTCACTATTTGGATTGGTGACCGTTAGTGGCATTTACATCTGAGCGCTTCCGTGCTTCGGCGGGCACGTTAAACTGTCAGTCCCGGCTCTAGCAGTCGTTAAGACATGACGGAGACCTTACGGCGGCCTAAAGTTGACCACTAACTCATACGAGCTTGTTAGTTAGTACTTATTGGCAACAGTGGTAAAGTTCGAGATGGGTTCGTCATAGAAGCAACTTCTCTTTCTGATAGTCTGCATTCATTACCACCTAGAAATAAAATATCAAATTAATTTTTAATAAAATATTTATTTTTTGTGTCAAATGACCATGAATTTTTTTTTTCTTTTCAGTACGTGCACGAGGTGGTAATCGGTGCGCCATACAGCGTTACAGCTGATTTGATGGACCACTTTAAAGTGCAGGTGGTCTGTCACGGAGTCACCACTATCTCGAATGATCTGGACGCGGCTGATCCCTACAAAGTGCCGAAGCAACGAGGATGTTTTAAGGTGAGCTTGGTAGTTGACTAAACGCCAAATTAGTAGCCCACAAAAATAGTCGAAATACTGAGGCTCATTATTTATTCTACAGTTTTCTATAAAAAAAAACTAAAATCGATGCTTGAGTTCGATTCAGTCTTTTTATTGCGAATACGGCCCTAAGCCCTTGGTTTAGAACTGTTCTATAGTTTTTTTTTGTTTAACTATAATGACGATAGGAAATTTGATTTGAACCTATTTTTTACCTAGTTTTTGTTCAGACCATTGAAGACGCAAGAAGAAAAAGAAAACTAAAATAAAAATATGTTAATAATATTCGTTTATCATTCACAGATATTAAATTCAGGCAACACAATGACCACAGAAGACATCGTGCAACGGATAATACGACATCGCCTTGAATTCGAGCAACGCAATACAAAAAAAGAACAGAAAGAAATCGCTATCATGAAATCTCTACAAAAAACCAACGGAAATGTTACTAATGGCGACGCAACTAATGGCATCACAACTAACGGCATCACAAGTAATGGAACCACAACCAATGGAACCGCAACCAATGGAACCACAACCAATGAAACTGCAACCAAGGGAGACGCAACCATTAAAGAAGCAACTAACGGCGACCATAAACAAAATGGAGAATGTAAATTAGACAATGATACAGTATAGTTTGGCGATATCAAAAGGTTCTAGGTGTAACTTAAACCAAAAATTTATCTTAGTATCACTCACTGTGCTATCTCTGGATAGTATCATTACCTATAGACGCAATACTCTAATATAAAATAGAAAACTTTGGTCTTCATACCTGACGGTACTAACTTTCTTCTTCACAAATATCAGACGTTTTCTAATTCAAAAGAATAAAAAAATTGGGAACTGGAACAATATAGTTATAGTAAAATTATGTCTGAAACAGTTTGTGCCATCACAATGACTTTCCATATGTTACCGCCTATTATTTTACAGTAACATCTAACATGTATTCATTCCTCGTAAGGTTAGGATGGTAGATAAATAATTATTGTTGATATGTCACATTTTACCTATTAAAAACCGAATATTAAAAATAACCTATAATGGTGTGTAGCATTAGATCCTAATTAAAAGTGTGTACAACACATTGTTTTGCATTTACGGTTGCAGTAGGACATTATTTTGTTGTAAAAGAACTAAAAATGCCAGTGAGAATGTATATTTCCTCCTAATTATATCGCCTGTTTAAAGGTAATTATGTAACTTGGATGATTTTATGCTAGATGTAGCGTATTATTTGCTGTTATTTTATATTATTAATTTATTGAGCTAATAATTATATACTGTAGCTTTCTCCTACAAGAGTTTTATTTGATCGTTTTGTTTCGTATGTAAACATAAATGTTATAAATCTTATTTATATTTTAATAGGTGCTTTTATCTTTGTTATGTGGGTTATAAATGTGTAAATTTTTACGCTCTCTGGCTTGATACGATTTGGAAATAATGGTTATCAAATATTTCGGAATTCAACCTTTCGTATACTTACGATTTAGTTTTAATTTAGTTAAAATAATTTATGAGATTAAATATCGCTGTATTCAATTGATAAATAAATTATGAATTTCCGTTTTACTATTGTTTGATAAACCCTAAGTATTACAGGTTCTTTGCATTCTTGCAAAGTTACTTCAGCGAGTGTTAGATCCAAAAATTCTAAAAATGCAGATATTTAGATACAACTCCCCTGTAAATGTGCCCGAACTTTCAAATTTGTGCCTATAGCCGTATTTCAGTTATTTTAACAAATTCGAAAAAGCTGTTGGTACAGCTTATATAACTACCCATTATGGATTTTTAAGAGTGAAACAATTTTAACTAGCCGCGGTGATGGGCTTGCAAAGTATCTTCATATGATAGAAACTAGGTAGGTATCTACTTAATAATACGTACCTACCTAAATAGTATTTTTTAAATTGTACCAAAGTATCACGAAATGTCTACTGTGCCTAGGATAGGAACTATATTGTTATTAGCCCTTTTCGAATTTAGGTGGCCATTCAAGTAACGGCAATAAAACATAAAGAACCCGCCGAGTCTGCAGAACGCCTAATAAAATATTGAAGTCTGTGATAAACATAGCTCAATCAAACCATTCAAAGCACAAAGTATCAAATCATAGACCATAAATCTAAAGAGTCTGTGGCTTAAATGGATAGCTGAATTGCTACTCCCCCATAGATGGCGCTAATTACTATGCAGTATGTAATAAAGGAAAATGGCCAAAAGACTTGGTTCCGTGTGCAATTGGTTTTTAGAGAGGGCAACATTTTATTTCTAAAATTCAAAATGGCAGCTGAAGTAAAATGTGCGATATTATTTATTTTGTGTTTGTGAGATAATACAGCATAGTGACGTGGATTAACGGATATTTTCATGTATTTGGACTGTAAAACCAAAGGTGCTATCGTTCAACAATCAAGATTTACTCGAAAAAGAGATATTCACTATACAAAGGTAAGTTCGACGAAGCCGCCCACAGTTTGTGTTCTTCGATCTATACCAATCTGCTTTGTTTTATTCGTAATTTGTCTTTCCTAGTCATGATACGATTAAAAAAAAAGTGTTTTAGCGAAAACAATGGTTTTAATTTTTCTACTATGCTGTTAGATTAGCTATAATCATGATAGCCCCTGAATTGATTTGCAAACAGTCCGGCTGTCACGGAATTTGTTCGGTAATCAGACACTACGCATTAGTTATTATTATCCCATTGATCGGTCTTTTATTAGCGGTAGTTACGGGTCTGCTTTGTAACTTAACAGTCACGCACTAGAGATAAAAGGCCGTTCAACCTGTTGAGTGGACTGCATGCAGTTCAATGTTATTATGGTGCTGCCGCCGGTTATCTGCAAGAGATTGTTCTCATCCTAGAATATATTCGTTATCCGTAACAGCCCCTTCGGCTACTTCCCTATGAATATGGTATGTCACGGAAAACAGCTGATATAGTGGTTTTACTTACTGAACACAATTTATGTCTCATGCTCCAATTTGTAAATTGTGCCCAATTGTAAACAAATATCAATAGTAAAATTTAATTTAATCTGTATTTTGTATGCTTTATATATAAAGCTGTCAGAATTTACTGAGTTGTATACCTACCCATACAAAACACAAAAATAGTTCTATGAAATAATATGGTAAACAAAGTAAATGTTCATTACTGTAAAGTTTCTATTGGATACACCTAACACTACATTATGCCTTAGATTAACAGCTGAATACTCAAACGTCATTCAAACTTGAGCACCACTTAAGATTGCTCTGCCTCTGTTTGACATTACTCATTTGTAAGAGATGGCAATAATTTAAGCGGGACTCAAATTGAGTGGGGTTTGAGTTGCGTTTGAGTATTCGGCTGTAAGTCTGTCTATATAATCAGCCTATGCTCACCCAATTTTTTTTTTTTTTTTCGAACGGACTAAAATGCTGTTGTAATCGTCTGACGATTGCTGACAGCGTTACCGGACAATGCTCACCCACTGTTGAGTATAGGCCGTTTTTGTATCACTGCATCCTTTCCCATCTTGTATAATGCAACAATCTGAGTTGAAATGCGGAAATGGGAGTCCAACCAATACCCATCTTGTGCTAATTGTATAAGTGTGCTCCTCAGAACTCTTACAAGAACATAAAACAAAGTAGACTAGTATTCCCGATTTCAGATACAAAATCTAATAAGCACTTGCAAGCAAGTTTACTACATTATTGTTTTTACTGTATATCTACTACCTTAACTCATAATTTTTTATAATTCTTATCTTACCTATTAATGTTCATTCTATAATTCTCATTTATTTTCATTTTTGTATTAATTATTTTTTGTTTTTTGCACACCCTGTAGGGTAGATTTACATTGAAACAATGCTTTATAACACACACACATGTAATTCTGCAAATAAATATACTTTGACTTTGACTTTAAGGTTCAAAATCGGGCAAGGAATTAGTGTATTTTATTTAGTGTCTCAGTCTGTGGGGTTATTTTATTAGCAGAATATTGTAAAAAATAATATGGTAATGATTCAACATGCCTCTGACTACAACCTTTAGACATCCTTAATCACCTTGACCACCAATGTCTGTCAGGATGCCTATGTTTACCTTGGCTGATTATGGCCAGAATACTGAAACGTCACTCAAATTTTAACACCACTTAAAGTTGCTCTGCCTCTGTTTGAAGTTACTCGTTTGTAAGTATGGCAATAATTGTGAACTTAATTTAAGTGGCATTTGAGTATTCGACTATAAGTCTTTTTTTACATGGTTGAAACATGGAAACCATAAAGCAAAATTAGCCCAACTGAGACCTGGTTTCCAAAAACCAGTTGACTCTACTAGTAAAAGTATGACTGCCATGCAAACCTACTACTTACTTCTGTACACAGATACATTACAAATACACTCAAATTGCTGTGCCCTAACAAGGTTTATGTTTGCTACACTACCTTTTGTACAACACCTTTAGAACAACATAAGTGCAATAAACAATTTGAATTTATTTACCAAAGAACTTATTTGTCTAGCCTGTGTCGCGGGACTCTAAAATACATACTACTATCTTCTGTCTTTATATTCATTTTTATCAGACACAAGGTATGTAAGTAAGTATGCTTGGCTGGCCAGTTATAATGCTCTGTTACTAAGTACTGTAAAGAATATCTAATTTACTCCTATTCTACATATTATTATATATTCTGTTCATTGAAAAAGTCTAGTAGGTATAATTAAAACAACAGAAAAATAGACTCTAATAAGCAAAAGTAGACTGTGTTTTTATGAACAGTCATGGACCTTTGCAGAATGCACTCTTATTTCTAGTTGTCAATCAAGTCATGAGCCTTGGCGGGTAATGTATGGACTTTTACTAGGGGCTTTTGAGAGCCTAACTTCGGTATTTGTTTGGAAAGGGCCAAACTGTAAAATGTATTTACCTAGAGGTTACTTTTCACATTGTTTTGTCTTCTCTAAGTGTTTACGCGATGAACGCGATTGTACCTTTATGTGTTTGCTGACTTTGTCCTATGTTACTTGCTATTGGGGAATGAGTCAGGGAATTGAAGGTCACAGTCTAGACTTCCCAAGATTGCCTGCGTGCACGCACATCCTCATCAATGTGTGACCTTGAATGGTTTTGCTTCTGTGGGATTGTTATACTAAATTGCCGACTCGGCACTACTGTACGGCTACCACACCCTTCGAATCAAGATCAGGGAAGGCTCCAGCGCATCGTTAGAGAGCCTCGATGCGCAAGCGCCGCTGAAGGCGGGCGGTTGGAGCCGTGAGTCACAGCCGCCCAAAATAGCTCTGCATGGGCGCCGCCTACCGGCCGGGGCGGGCGGCTAGATGGCTCAGTGGCAGCCGCGACGCCGCCGCCTCAGGAGGAGTGGTCGTTTGGTGGAACGCGTGACCCGCACTGACGGCGTGATTGTCGGGTGGTGGCACCGGCGCGGAATGCGCCGCCATGCCGGTACGACACCGCGAACTCGGCGACGAGATCGCACCGGAACCCAAACGCTGCAGGCACTGCGACGGTACGTGCGTACTATTTGTTAAACTCTGCTCGGCCGCCGTCGGCGCCGACACCGACTAACCGGTGACATGTTACTATACTAACTGCAGAAGACTTCTTGTCGGTAAACCACGCTTTCAGTTTTCCTGGCAAGTCAGCTGTGTCCATAACATTGCCTGTTCATATCTAACAGATTTTAAATCAAATTAAAGTTATAACTATAATTTAATGTCTATGGATTTATGTACATGTGTTGTGTATTAATTAGGCAGTTACAAAGAGAGGATATTCTATGAAAATTAATTTCAGGTTAGGTATTTTGTTTGTAATATATTTTCTTGTACAAATTTTACCGCTTATGTTTAAATATTAATTGTGCTTTCTTGACTTTGTCAACTCGCAAGCGGCTAAACCAACACCCACTTTGAAAAAAAATTAAATTAGTATGAATTGTTTCAATATCCGTCTGTCTATACTTCCATAATAGTCTCCGTAAGCACATTTCAGCCTTACGCCAAAAGGCTACTTACTAATGGATTCTGATAATCAAGGGTACCATACGTAGAAACTAACAGTTTGGTCTGGATTTTCCTATACACCCATATTCTCCACCATCGTGCGGACGGTCCGACATGCGTCATGCATGACTATCTTATCTATGCTAGATTCTAGCATTAGCATTCCTTACGATTGACCCTCAACTGTCTGTAGGCTACCGAAAGCTCTTATATACTACTGAATAAAATTATTTCATAACATCGTCCGGTAAATTCACTTTCAATGGTTCATGGAGTAAAATATTCAAGATGAATAAAACCCAAAAAAAAATTCAGCCAACAATTAAACCGCTGCTCCTTGAATTGTTTAAGAATGGCTTCGAGAAAGCTACGAAAGAATAATGCCAGTCAGTCATAATAAGTCCACCCTTAGTCACCCACTGGAGCATTATGTGTGTCAGAAAGACGAGAATGGAAAGTGCATATAAATAGGTGGAGCAGGGCAACAACGGAGCACTGGGCCAAATTCCACACCTTATGTAACCGAAAGCTCGTAAACAGATGCACGTAGGCATCGCATCGTGTTTACACCTCATAACACCGATATGCATAATTTTATGGTATAAAGCACTGAGCTCTTCGCATGAAGCTAATGCCTAACAAATTGTTATCGTTCGGTATGATGCGTAGCGCAAATCGTTTGTGACGGAATATGCAATAACATATTTAATTTTGAATCATTCAAAGGTAGACGCACTTGTGTGTTCCAGGCGTGTATGCTGTAAGCTTGCTCAAGAATTAAGACTCAAGCATGGAGTTTTTGTCACACAAAATGCTTGAGAGTCTATTTCAACGCACACGAATTTTATCTGCTGCTTTATCTTGAGTCGAATACTTCTTAAGAGAGTCGAAAAAACGTAGGTCAGCTAATATAAAAAAGCTACTAAAATACTCACATTGAATATGTAAATCTTCAATTTTTGGTAACCATGGCATGGCTATCAGAACTCTTTGTTTAGGTCATCAACCAGCAATGTATGGTGCATTTTTGTGTTGTCTAACAAACAGCAGCTTATTGAAGTAATATACCTAATGCTTACACGATACCTGTCGTATACAAATGATTGTCTAACGTCTAAATTTTAATTGCTGTTCTAAACAGACAAAAAACGAAAACCATTAAACAAAACAAAATAATCGTTTAATCTAAGAGATATCTCTTCCAGACAACCTTGGTGTGGTGTGGACGGTAACTTTTGTAGTCTCTGGTATTGGCTTTGCCAGATAAACTAAAGGATGTTGCTTCATTCGGCGTGTCAACCGCCAAACACCTCAATTACCTACGTCTCGTAAAATACACCTGTTAGAAATAGGTACCTACCTACCTACTATAATATGAAATTATTCCGCGCTGCGGTCCTGTTCATGCTATAAAATAATTCGATTGGATGGACCTGTCATACGCGAGAATGTGGCGACAGCAGTATGTTATGTATGACAGGTGTGTCGTCATTAATGTGGCGCCGGTAGTTGACCAGGTAGACTTTAAAAGAAAGTTAGCACACTTCGTACAAACGGCAACTCAACGGCACCTGTAGATTCTTGAGCACTTGCCCTAGCTGAACAGAAAAAACAGATATTCATTACGTGAGTATGGGAAGTTAATTAATTAGCATAGCATGTCGAGAGAGACCACAGACCGAGACATCTCGAATGTACTTCATCGATCATCATTACTGCTACCGCCAAAATACACATAGATTACAGCAGGTATTAGGTAGACGTATTTCAATGATTAATCTTTGTAAATATATGGACTTGACAAACGTCTCCCTCTATTATAAAACTGGCAAGGAACTCAGACTGAACGGCCTAGACTAGACTACTAAGCTGCGATCATCGGATTAATCTTTTCACTTTGTAATCTACTGAAGATTTCATGTTCCTAATGATTGTGTGCATTACTTGGGAATTAGTCATAGTTTCAGTCATTCGTATTAGTAATGTAAACGGTGTAACTGTTATCTTTTTTGTAAGTATGTATGTTAATGACTATGTTCATTAACTTGTAAAAAAAACTTGTAATTCCTATTTTTTTTTATTCTCGTTAAGACGATTACTATACGTAGATCGCTGGCTGTTGCTAATACCAGCTTGGTTGAGTTACTTTTTTGTGTAAACATGATTATTTTTTACATTATTTATAAGCACAGGTACGTTGCGCTATTGGCGCCCACACGTGCGATGCCGGCGCATTTCGCCCGCCCGCCCATGCGTGCGTGCATACCGGCCAAGCCACTAGAAACTTTCTTCAGCTATAAATCACGTTCATTCCCTTACCTCAATCGTTCTCGGTACGTAACGTAACGATCGGTATAAACGTGCGAATCTTTGATTCATAATTGAAATGGTTTAAGGTGTTTGCTTTCTCATATTTTTCCTTATTTCTGCCAAATATGTAGTTTCCATGTAGAAGTTGTATGTATGCATGACACAGTCATTTACGTTGACGTCAACCCGCTGTTTATCACGTCATAAATAGGCTGTGACTACATTTTCCTCGGCCCTAAAATAAAATTTGTGAATTTCCATCCAAGAAATGTGTCTATTTATGCACCAAGCGTCGGCGTTTCGGTCTCACTGGCGATGTAGTAGGTGGCTGTGGGTCGCACGCGCATTCGAACGGAATGTTATGTTTGGACGAGTCGCAAACAAACTCGTAATTATTACTGAGAAGTGTAACTCGCTCACAATGTGTAGTTAAACTGGCATCGCATCTTTGAGGGAAGCGTAATTACATTGTTTTGCTCGAACTTTTATTCGTATCCAGATAGCAACAGGAGTTTTTAATTATTTTATCGACTATAACTGGTAACTAAATCAATGCCCATATCCTCTGAAGATTATAACGCTGGCTAATATTAACTATACGTGGCCTAAATTTTGAATGAGCCGTGATATATGGTTAATGACGAAATCGATCATAAAAAATCCGGAGAACATTTATTGTGTTTCTTATAGGTCAACTTTATTAAGGGATTTGTTTGTTGGACGATCTCGGTGATGTTATTTTGTTTGATATTAATGTAACGGTTCTTAGGGACAGTGCCTATTCAACAGTTTATGGGTGGTAGTTAAATATACTCGTCTCGATTTGTCGTCACAAATAGAATTTTGGCACTGACTGTCTGTGGTTGTGTAATTCACATATAAAACCACTTGTTGAATTCAAACTATCTACTCACTTAGTATTTTGCTGTATAGCTACATCAGCTCCCCAAAGAGATTGCATTAAAAAAAAGATCAAGCTTTGCTGATTTAGTGTATTGGTTTAATATTGATTTTTACCTTTTTGTGTGTCAAGACAGAGCAGAATTTTCACCACACGCGTTACAGCTTTGAAATAGAAAACGTGCCGTGCCCTAAATCGATTGTTTCCATCACCACACCACCCCGGTATTTTTCCATAACATATGCGTATTGACACGGTGGGTGGGTAATTAGCGGAGACGTCCCCGTTTTAAATTCCACCTTGACCTCGTTGTGTCGCTTTATGATCCACTATCCAGCTTTATACTTCTTTACATTTTGTGTAGGTATACGCTACCGATACTGCCTTGTAATTTTTCAGAGGTGCCATCTAGTCTAATTCCGGGTGATCTATAAAAAATTAAGTATCTCGGTAGCCATGAAAGTAAAATAAATTGTGTTTGGTAGACAATTTAATACTCCTTAATTAAAAAAAAGTAGTGTTGAAATGCATTATTAGCTTGCATAATTTCATGTTAGTATTTATGGTTTCTTAGATATTCAAGTTTGTATATATGACCCGCAATTTTTGCTCTCGACTGTAGTTGAACGCTGCGTTCCACCAAATATAACGTTTATCAAATGTGATAGTAAAAAATGAGATAGACTAATGAGACGTTTTGATCTGGCTGGAGTATAATCGACATTTTAATATGGCTGAGACTGCCAAATGAATTACCTACTAATAATGGTTATGAACTTATATATAATATAAGCGTGTTATGGGGAAAATATTGGCTCACTGTTCATATTACAGTTATGATTAACGCAGAGATGTCACGATGTCGTCGAACGCTTTAACACAGAGCTATTACTGTTAGGTGCGTGCACATGAACCGTATTATCATTATCTATGGACAGCATCTTGGACCCGAGTCAATTGGACGCGTCTGGCCACTTTCAGTTTCTTAAACCCGTTGATAGAAGTTATGTATAGAGTCTGTAACGATATCAAGGTCGTCTTAACGCGGCTTAATATATTTTTAACATACTTACATTAAAATACCAATTTTACCGATTGCAAAACTTAAATAATTGGCCTAAAATAAAACTCACAACAGTTCACGCAATATATCATTTTATTGTTTTACACTATCCTAAAATATTAACTATGTTAATTTACAAGAAATGTTGGAGACGTCCATTTACTACGTCTAGTGAAAATATTTCGGTCACATTTCAAAATAGTTTGTGAGGATTTACAGATGATACATTTTCCGTTAGAGATAAAGTTTTCAGGTTTTGTAAGCGTCTAATCCAAGCCCGAGAGGAGGTTTGTTTAGGCTTGGACTAAGTTCTATTCCACCCAACTCAAGAGTTGTTGTATGAATAATCTCGTAGTTAGTGAATATTGCATAACTTAAGCTCTATAATGTGATAAATAAAGTGTAGACTGACATTGATTAAATAAACTACTAAACAGGATTATCCGCTCCGTGTTATTTTTAGTACTGGAGCTGTGATATACTGACGATAAATAAAAATTACAACGTTGGAAGTCCAGCATAGATTTTGAGGGTTACGCCCTCAAAATCTATGCTGGACTTCCAACGTGTCGCGTATGGAATAACAACTACGTAAATGGCAATCTCTTTTTGAAATCTACTGCATAATCACTTGACTTTCCATATACATCCTCAACTCAAAGGATCTTGAGTTGGTAGGTACTTGGTACTAAGTACTACAGCTAAGATTTCTGGAGACCTTTTTATTTTCCATTTTCATCAAATATAGTAAATGTATTCTGAGAAGAGTCTAGCTGAAAATTTATTTAACTTCTAATTACAGACTCATAATCGTATGAAATATTGTTAATTTGGGGCTGACATTTTTATCGTGTTTTCTGACTACGATGCCATCAGGGCCATTTGGTGTTAAAAGACGACATTAGTGACCACTAATATTATATCACAGAATAAACAAACCTTGACACAATTTCTTTCCTAAATCAGAGCTTACGATTAACGTTTTCCCTATCGTGAATTCGTGAACAGCACTAGTAAATTAGATAATTAAAAACCATCAATGAACTCCAATTAATCTTACCGGTGTGGCGTGGTCACTTCATACCAAAACAGTATTTGTAAACACACTCACCATCTAGGCGTTTATTCGATTCCGGGACTGGGTAGTCAACGTGACTAAATGTTCAAAGGTTTTAATGTGCAGGGGTCAAAATGTCTATACGGACCGGCTGTCCATGTGGCAAAAAGTATGAACGTCAAAAAGTGCAATGGTTAAAATGTACATATCATCATGGTCACAATGTTTTAGTGACAAATGGTACACATCTTAAAATGCAAGTACAACAAAAGGTGTAATAGACAAAATGCTCGATTGATATAACGCGAGTTTTCTTATATTATCCCGGAATTGTTTTTTCCATCCAGTCTAGGATCCAAAAGTTCTAGAACAGGTCCTGTTAAAGTAAAACAATAAATAAGGCAATCAGTAAAACTACAAGAATTCAACATTTTCTTTATAAAGCGTTCGTTGATTATTCAAAGGCATTCGATAGAATCTCTCACTTTGCAATATCAGTTCTCATACTCATAACCTTAGTAATCTTAAAATTGAAGTATCCAAAAACAAAGAGACATAACAAGCTGATTAAAAAACAGTAGTTAATTCCAGATCTACCTTGCATACTCGATTTATAATAGGAAGCGTAAAGCTTCCTATTATAAATCGAGTATGCAATCTCTATCTTGTTTGACTAAACTTGACAACAGTTTCTTTAATAGTAGATTAGTAGCCAAGGGCTGTAAGGCATCAATTGCAGCCGGCTGCAATTGATGCTTACACCCGAGCTAACTACTCTGCTTTACATCTCGATTGTGAGGTAAGTAGGTCCTTATTACCCCCAAATGGGGCTTGTAGGTGGCCAATTAGCGCTCCAGGGTAATAATGTAGCTAGAAAGGCCCTAGGGCGGTAAGTAATTTAAGGGGAAGAAAGTGTAAATGTAGGCCGAGTCGAAGACGAGGCACACACATACGTTAGTCCCCTCAAATTACTTACTCAAATCACCTACAAGCCTCATTTGAGGGTAATAAGAACCTACTTACCGAATATGAGAGATGTAAAATATATTATATAAGCATTGGTAAAGAGTAGTAACTCGTTAGTTGGTTCTTTTTTCTCGTAAATTCCCAATGTTTTTATAAAGTCAGTAACAACTCTAACCTCGGTTAAATACGATGCTAAATTCCAAAGATGTCTGTCTAGGCTTTT
This sequence comes from Eulithis testata, assembly GCA_947507515.1. Classification (NCBI taxonomy): domain Eukaryota; kingdom Metazoa; phylum Arthropoda; class Insecta; order Lepidoptera; family Geometridae; genus Eulithis; species Eulithis testata. Next base: position 6,664,519 of record OX382205.1, read on the forward strand.
CACTTTAGGTAAATGTAGGTATTTTCACATCTATCATTGACGTAATGCGAAAAGTAGAGTAGCGAATAGTACGTACAAACCATTGATTTTGACGTCAATGTTTAAAACATTCGGTTTTAACGTGATTCATATCTGAACAATGAGGTTCTTTCTACCAACTCTTCCACCAAATCCAACTGTATTAATCCTCTTTTTGGCAAACGCAAAGATCGACCATCTGTCGAAGCTAGTATTAACCTATAACTCATTCAGCAGAATAATTTGCATGAAAATAGATGCTTCAAATTGTTGCCAATCTATCCGTCGATGACAGTGGGTATATTTGCTATGCGACGACTTAGTACATCCTAATCAACCGTCCTGAAATTATACCAGAAACATAAATTATTAAGAGTTTCATCAGGTCGTTTATCAGTCTGTACCTTGATAAAATGGCATATTATATAAAAACTATTTTATTAATTAAATTTAAACGGGAGCTTGAATTTTATGATATATGCAGTGCAGCTGCGAAATATTTAACCGATTTTACACATGCTAATTTCGTAGGAATGACTCAGGACGAAAAGCAGCCAAATTACGTAATATTACGCCCATTCATGGCTCATTGCGAGTGCCGCCAAGTGTGAAAGTCTGCATTGCACCCCACGGCGGCACTCGACTTAATTCATATTATGCATTAAGTCGAGTGCCGCCGTGGATCATATAAGGAATGATCTTAATTGTGTCAGAGCGCAAGTACCGGCCGGAAATGCCTGGTTTGTTTAGCTTGCAGATTTATTTCTGTCTGAGCACAGTGCGTACTGCGCACCGTGTCATCTGGGGGCGTCATCCTCTGCAGCCCCGAGCCGAGGTGCGCTTGGCGCTTGTCAATGCGGATTTCGCAACGTCTGATGCGCACCAACCGATGGAATTGCAGGGCATTACATTGTCGTCGTTTGCGAAATAGACTCTTTAGTTAGAGTTAAATTAAATACCATTTTTCACAAAGCGTTAAAACTTAAGATTGTGTGTAAATTGTACAGATTTTACAAGGAAATGGTATTTTGGTATAAAAATAATGATACACACCTGTCACGTGCTGCCGTCCAAGACCAACATTCAATATAGCTCAACTATGAGCTACAACAATGTAATAAAACAGTTTTATGTCCGTCCTTGAGTCGGCTCCGAGAAAAAGAGGAAACTTTTATTTTTCATGTAGCTGTATTTATTTGGTATAATAATGATTCTTTAGGTAGCTCGATCTACGCTACCCTATTACCTAGTACAGTTTTTAATTTTTAAAGTCATATGCATAATTACGTCAATCTGCTGTTCACCGGACAACGCCAAGTTAGGTCTAATCATGCCCATTAGCTAGACTGGCGGCTCTGCGTTCCTTGGTACTCCGCCAGAATGACTGATCCTTTTGGCTTGTCGATAGGCTGATTGTATGTAGCCCGCGGTCGGCGAAAATAATGTCACTTCGAGACTAACGAACTACAGACATCTGACCTATAAAACACTTGCAGGTAAATTGACAAGGTGCATCAGTAGCATCGGTACCTATAGTAACGTTATATTCGCAAGTATACCAATTACTTCACTGACGATAGTACGCAAAATTTTCAACTTGCTCAATTTTTTTATATTCACGGACACTTAACACAACTTACAATTTATTCTTGTCTATTTTCATTTCTTTTCGATAATATTTTCTTCGGCGTTCTTTTATGTAGACATTTTGAGACGTGGGCAGGCGCTGCTGTCAAACATGTTTACGGATCTTCTCTATTTGCGAACTTACCAAATTGTTCGCTCGACAATAGCTAACCGGCGCCAGCAAGCGGTTTTACTTTTTTCTGTTTTAAGGTTCTTACAACCTGTATATTAAATTCGTAAATAAAAAATATACTATGTAACTTTAGTAACGTTTCGTACAAAATATGTGTATCGGAGTATTACACACGTTGCCATGTTTCGTAGTTCATAATTTTCAGCGTAGTTGGTTTAAAGTTTAATGTATGTTTTGTCCGGTTAGTTTGGTTTGTTTACGTGTTAAAACATGTTTCCTTGCAGCTGTATTCTAGTTCCTACTAGTATTAGTCTCGCTTCTCTTGTACTAATTGTATATTTTATTTATTTTCAGGTAATTAACCTTCACATTCCTTCATTTTAAACGCCTAAACGTTTGGCAAATCCACAATGTTTCGGTGAGTCTGGCCAGGGACACAAACATTGGGTAATTAGTTTCGCTAATTGTATGGAAACATATACATACTTATATTGTTTCTATAATTAATGTAATATATTATCTAGCTAGATCTTGATAAAGGGCGGAAAAAAAGTAATCTACTAAAAATAAGACGCTGGTGTTGATTCTGTTCTTGCAAACTAACCGAATGTTAAATTAGCCTTTTTTTTTCATTTCTATTTGGGACAACCGTTTAGTGCTGTGAAATTAGGTTAATTTAGCAAAATTCAACAACTTAATCGACACCACGAACTTAATCTCAGATTCCAATATTTTTTATTATCTTACCTACTAAACTTAGATGAAAAGTTGGAAAATAAAGAAAATTAAACTTTAGATTTTTTTAGCTGTGGTTTTTACATAAGTTGTCTCTTTCCTGAAGTAATCGATGTCCATTCCAATGAAAGCACTGCAATTTAATATTTTAGCGAGTTCCAAACCGCAATAATGTAAAGGCTGCACGCACACTACTTGCCCGTCTGATATGAAGATACCTTGAAAAAAAACAAAATAGAGCTGGTCGCCACTATCGCTGGCTTATCCGAACTTGCACAGTAATTTAATTTATTATTACAAATTATCTTTAGAATGAGATTAGCTTTTTTATTCGTCGCTAAGCGTAAACGCCACCCACGCTTGAACAAAACACACCGAGTTCTGCGTTTTACGCTTTACCTACAGAGTTTTTGCAAGATTCGCAATAAAAAGTAATAATTAATTGTCAATATCGAAGTGCACTACTAGAATATTTTACAAAACTACCTAGGTACTTATTAATGTAAAGTGGTAAATGTGCTTATTAGCCTACTTTGTGGAGATTGTGTTTCCGTAGTATGACTTTATGCATCGTTTTGAGTCTATTAAATCAGTGTTGCACGTGGCTGCGCATTAATAACAGTTATTATATTTTGAGGTTGTTACTCTTTTGATTCCGTTAATTTCTATGAAACCTACTTCTATTTAGTTGATTTTCTTGTCTTACTTTTCGAGAATCAACACAATAAAACTATAACTACGGGTTGTGGTCTAGTCAGCGATTTACAGAAATATTAAATGTACATTTGAAGTACATATTTAACGATATTCCTATACTTGTTTTTGTAATGTGCGGGCGGCATATTTCGTGGCGGCTTGTTTTTCTCGTCGCAGAAATAGACCGGTCTACTACTTTGCTAAATAATAAGAAAAATCTTGGGATTGGCCGTGTACGAAATGACCATCCTCATCAATCAGCTGCTTGGAGCGTGTCCAAGATTTTTTAACGTTTAGGTTTCGTAGTTTAGTTGGATAATTCGACGGCAACTGCTTCATGTCGCCCTCTCTGCCATGCAACCGAAGAATTGTTATTGTGAACGCTGCGTATTTGTCTTCCAATTGTCTTGCTTGGTTACGTACAAACATATTTTACTAAAAAAAGAAGTTAATTTTACTTGCCCTGTAAAAATTCAGAAGTTATTGCAATTTTATTTTCTTCTGTCAGTCTGATTTCACTTAAAACCTTACGGGCCGTAAGGTTTTAAGACGGGAACAATTGGTGCCGTAAGTTACGGCACCAATTGTTCCCGTCTTCAATAATAATGGATGTGATTGTCTCAGTCTGTTTACTGATTTTTCCAGTGAGTATTTTCTACACGTCGTATCTATATCTGTTGTTGTTGACGCTAATGGTATTCCTATACTTGAAAAGTGGTGTGTTCCCTACACCTTTACGCAATTCCTGTCTCACGCCTAAGCGCTTGCCAAGGGGCTACGTTATAACCCACTTGTACCCTACTAGCTAAAGGAAACGCCGCTTCCAGGCGTTTGACATTTAAAGCTATATTTGTATGAGAAGTACTAACACATACGATATGTCGGTACTCGCAAATAAGCGTCAGCACAGGTGACATTATATTCGTAGCTACTTTTGCACTGACCTATTTACCATAGCAGCGCTCAATGCTCATGTCATAATCTGCATAATATGAAATTATGAATATATCAGGCTGAGTTTCTTCGTTAACAATGCAAGTTTCCTTGGGTTTTCATTGAAATTTTTACTCCTTTATTCTACATACTCTACTTCTGCCGCCATTCTACTTGGTTTTCTGAAGCATACAGTAGACTGGAGTAAGTTTTGTTCTTTCTTATTTGGAGAAATGCCATCATTTTTTATGTAAATAGTAAACTGATGTGACATGGTGTTTCTGGACGATTTCTTCCTAGTGTACCGAGGCGGGCCATTGAACTTTTGCTCCTTATTTAGATTATAGAAGTGGAGACGACGACCGACGCAATCTGGCCGCTTGGCCCGCTCCGCAAAATAGGCACAACGATCGCTTCCGCAATGAGTTGAAGATGAAGCCCAATATTGTTAGTGGTCGATAGTAGGTACTATGATCTTCGACGATGCAATAATGGTACCTACTGACAATTCTACCAGCTCCAGTCCAGCTGAAGTGTTATCGAACATGAACCATAAGTTAACTGATCATGGTTAGATGGCGATAAGCAATTGAAAGAGTTGAGTCGGACGTATTTTTTCTTCATAGGTCAAGACACTACATAAAACGGTTTTCTACGAAGGGTTCATTAATGCTAACATCGCAAAAGTCACAACCGCTACGTGGGCAACAACGCAGTCCTCGTCGTTTAGTTTAGATTCAGTTCAGAAATAGACCACGGAAGCGTCCGACCGACCCGTTTGGTATTTGTTCAACGTTGACCTAAAACAGTGCTCGCTTTGCTCGTTTGTTATTCGCGTGGCCGAGTTGCCCGCCCCGTGCATTTTGCTTGAGCTGAGCACCAACCAACGGCATTATTTTATTGGATCTGTAAGCCGACTCGCTGCACCACAGCTTAGTCTCTAATGCTTCAAACCAATTCTTAGGTTGATGAAATTTATATTCAGAAAGACACGGACGCTATAAGTGGTTTGCTACAAATATAGATCTTGATAATTTTTTATACAATCCGCGTACCTAAGCCGATGCGGTAAACATTTTTTTGCATGTGCGGAGTGATTTCCATTAATTGTGGTGTGGTGAGGTCTCGTCACGCGGCACTGTGCCAGGGCGCGCGAAGCAGTATCACACGTGGAACATGACGGATGAATGGGGCTCGTCATGTGTGAACATGGCAATCATCATGCCACGCTTTCATACAGGTATATTTTGAAGAACTCGACGGTAGTTGTAGTTATACGAGCTTAACTACAAAAACCAAACACTTTTTTATATAATTTTTACAAATCAAAAAAAAATGCGTTTGCAAAATTGTAAGCTAGACCAAATGCCAGTGAGTGTGTCAGTCGATTGTTTCTGTAGGTGCTACGTCTTTTGTAGGTACCAACTGTAACAACAGTTTCGAGCTTTTCATAGATTGATATACGGGTCGTAAATCAAGATGAGAGCTTCGCTTGGACAGCGAAGTCCAATAAAGTGGTGGAAATGTTTTTCTGCCCATGAAAAGGATTGTCGTTTATTGACAACATGACTCTTAGAAACAACTGTAACTACTGAAGTTTATAGTTTAATGTGCTTCTGTTCAACAGTATATTCGGACTGTCTGTATAGACAAATAACTGTTTCTTACTGTAAAATTAGAAGAATGCGCTAAAGCTTTAAAATCTTTTTATTTTTACATTGCAAGATCAATTCAATTTACGTTATGCTCTGTTCAATTAATCACGGGATTAAAGACAAATGGCTAATAATTTGGCACTTTCTTTCACACTGTTCATATTGTGGATAGATAGTTTCGTTGCCAAGGAAAGTTATTTCCTACTGTCTCCAAGACAAGTTTTTCAGTTAATAGATAGAGGTGTGTTGTAATGCCAATAACTATAAATCCGATTAATAATCAGTCTACGCATTTGTTTCGTTAGGTCATAATATACCGACGGTCTAGAGCACGCACATCGCCAAGGTTATGGATCTGATGTCGCTGAAAAATTTATAGGCAAGCTTTTATAAAAAAATCATCAGTATGTAGTCGAATTTAACGAAATAAACGAAGAACTACTCTTGCTTTGTTCTAAAAAAAGAAGTTTTTATTCTTTTGAGCATTCTATCGTAGAATACCTTTTAAAAATTCCATCCGGAAACACGCCATTAATATTATTTAAATTAGAATATTATAAATGCGGCTGGAGTTTGAAAAAGCTGTTCATTAGTTCAATGTACGTACTTAGTGAAATTAATAACGAAGAAAGTGGTAGGAATGAAAAGTATATTTAGATGAACATGATAAGTGTAAGTAATAAATTCCTAATATCACGAGATTTCAACTAAGTTCAGTCACTGCTATTTTAAAAATAAAAATCTTAAATTGCTATGAACCTGTGATAGAACAAAATATTTTTGAATAATTTATGTTTTGCGACTTGCGTCAGTGACCAAAAATTCTATAGGGTGTCTTGATAGAACACATTTCTATTCAATTAAATGTTTTTTTGTAAACTCAAGCACGATTCTCGTAGGGAATAGCTTTAAAAATTTGTAATTTAGGTACAATTTTATTTGATGAAAAAATCTATCATTCCATTCATAAAATGTAAACCCAGCGTTGGTGGGTTGTATGTTTTACATTCGTTTTCAGTATTTTGTTATTTTAATTTTAATAATGTAATGTAACTGTTTTTTTTGTTTTATCTGATTATCGAAAACCAGACAATTATCTAACTGATATAATTATCAGAGTACTATACTTCTTTCTGGGATCAAATGATGTTAGAAAGTTCTCAATATGATCAAATCACACCCTGTAGTTTGCACTTTTTTCTTTTTTTATTAGAATCGTAAACGAAAATATTTGCTGTGTGCTAAGAACGAAGTGACGCTTATTGTGATATAAATAAGTTCATGATTTTGTCGCGAGTTATAACAATCAAGATAAAAACGGACACTATAATATCGAATTAATTAGTTCAACAAATTTTATTACTATATTTAAGTAACTATGTATATTATGTACTACCTTTACGCCACTTCACTCTAGGCACTCCTGAAAACCAGCGCTAAAGGAGCCACCGTGTACCTTTAGCATTTGCTGAGCGAGTACCCTTTTTACGCATCTTTCTTTATAATTTAATGTTTATTTCATTGTATCTTTGTATGTGTTTTTGCGTAAAATAAATAATTTCTTTAAGTAAATATTGTAACTTTTGGACCTTTGTATTAATGCCTATGGAGATAAATGAATTGAATTGGTTCAAAAAATATTTTCTTACCTTTGAAAACTGTGTAAAATTTGAAATAGCTTCACGGGCCTTGGTTTATTTCCGAATAAAACACGTTATAAAGTAAAATTACCATCTATTTACGAAAGAAGTTGCTGATGTTGTGAGCGTGAAGAAATGTTTATTCCCACTGAATGTCGCCATTGCGTATTGCCATCTCTATAATTTTCTTGTAGTCTGACTTTTATATTGTGATTTATTTTAATGCGAATTTAGATACTTGGCATTCTTTTTAGGATTACTTAATTTTTTTCTGTTTTATGTCGTAGTTATGTGTCGCTGCACAATAAACATTGTTTTTAATAGTTCTCGACTTAAGTGGTTGATCCGATTTAGATATGTTCTGCGTTTAGTTTTCTGTTCATGTCTAGAAAATAAACTGTTCAAGGTTCAATAGAATGTCCTGCCAATGATCGAACGATCAAACTCATAATCTACTTATTCCTCTCACATTCATACGAGTAACATCTTTCACACAATCCAACCACTTCATCAGCCTTCCTCTACTTGCGTACCGACACGGGATATTCACATTGTACATTTATTACTATGGGTGGGTTGGTATAAGTGGAGTAATTCTGTGTATTTTTACAGCTGCATTTCAGCATAGTCCCAGTGTGGTTGTAGCTCTATCTAACTGTGCTCCGACGATAAACAGACCGCTGTTGCCGACCCGCTGAATACATCCTTTTACGTCATCAGCCCGCTATGGGTTCTGCCTTGAAATGTTCTAAGAGTATACCTATCTATACTATGGTGTAGGTACGTCTTAGTTTGGTAAAACATTTTATCTCTTCATCTAGCTGTTTTAAATAACCTTCGCTTGTGATTTTTATTTCAGACAGTAAATAAACTTGTGAAAATGTTGATGAAAATTAATAACAAATCATAGTGTTCTCATCTTCATTCAATCATTTGTGTACCTAGAAAAGAACCAACTTTTAAAGTCAAATTAAATTGTTATAAATTCACATATTTTTCAGAAATTACCGTGAGACTTTTTACTTTTTTACTTTTAGCGAATCTACCAAAACCCATTTTAATGAAATTACGTAGTATAGCAAAATAAATCTCGCTTTTACTCTTCGAGGTCATTTTATTTTTGAAATAGGTTTAGAAAACTCTTGTATAATTCGTTTCTCAATCTTTAAAAAGTTTAACAAAATCAGATCAAAAATCAACACCACGTCGATCATGGAACAGCCAGTGGCGTTGTCAGTTAACAAGTAGTCGAGATTTATTCATCGTCTTACGAAAATCAATTGCAATCCTAATTTAGCCTAGTAAAGCTCTTTGAGCCAAACTCCCGGTTGTGCAACTGCCTAGTAGATTATCTTTATGGCGTGATTCTGTAGATTCATTCGTTCTTTTAACCTCTAGGGAAAAAGAGACGAAGACAACCTTGAAAATTAAAGAAAATGAATTAAAAAGTGTCACTCGCTAAAATTACATAAGTATTGCTTAATACTTACTTATTTACTGTCTTCGTCATGTTAATTTTTATTGTTTTTATACGAAAACGGAAGGGGTATTATAAGTTTGACGACGTTTCCGTATGTCTGTGCCATCATCGTGCCTCCGAAAGTAGAGCTGTAATATGTTTGGTAGAAATTGGTGCAGCCGATTCCAAGTTATGAGGATATTCATCAGCTCTGAATGAATGATTTATTTATTTGCGTGAAGAGTGTCTAAAAACTTTATCTCAACGTATTGAGATCTGATGAACTGAAGTCCATACTCAAAGGTCTGTTGTTGATCAGCAATGATGAAGAAGATCCAATGACATTTTAATGGTTGGGGGTTTAAAATTTTTGTAAAATTAACTTGTAACTACTCTTACCTCCATCTCTCATCTTTAAAACTTTCATTCAATGATGCTACACTCTAGCTAGACAAAGCCATAAAGTATGCTATTACACATTAGAAATCAAAATATTGATAACGCTACACAACATTATCAATAGGCAACGTCCGTTGTTTTATAAACATAGACAAATGTTGATTGTTAGTATTTTTTATGAAATGTTTTCTGTTTCCAGCCGTCTTCGTTTTGTTTCATTTTAACTCTAGAACATTTTCCTAGATTAGTCTTAAAAAAATGAACCCTCGAGAAGAAACTTGTTTGTAAACCACAAATAATTTGGATTTTCTTAATGTATGGCTAGTGAGCTACGCATCTAAAGTCATGAAGTCATGTTTTTTTTTTTTTTCACTTCAAAAACCACCCCTTGTAGGTGTTATACCTCGAAGTCCATTCTGTCCCAAGGTTGTCTGGTGGAGATTAGCAGATGTGCAAAGTGTTTTCCACCTTCATCTATCTTTTTATCAGATTTTAAGATAATACCTGCAAGGAAATACGATGGTAAAATATGTGAATAATTATAATAAACCAAGGATCAAGACTTTGTCTTATCATAAACTTTTAATCTACATAAAATTCAGTTTCTTTCCATGACATACTTTATGGTTTAAAAAAGGAGGAAAACACGTGGAACACGAAAAGGGCTGACCGATGTAAGTGAGCTGGGCACCGCGATGGTAGACAGAACGGGGTCAGTCGCGACACTACTTTGTCGCCGCCCGCTCGGATGATGCGTCCCACAAATCATATTTAGCTTTGCACTATGGAGAATTGTGACTATTGCTGTTTGTCTTAGAATAGACGCGTTAATGAAAGCGGGCATCTGATACATGGCACGTCTGCCTGGGTGTGACCTGGATCTTAGACGAAACTAATTCGCCAAGTTAATTGTCACCTGTTTTTTCTCTGAAGCGGAGATCAAAACATTTCTCGAATAAATAATCAGTTCACAGAATTTAATGACTACGTGCCTGAGCTTATTTCCATTGCGGCCACCGAAGAAATTATACGTTTTACTTCTTTAGATTTCGTAAAAGAAATAAAAAAAACCGCGGTTAATGCAGCTGTTTTTACGTTTTGGTTTAATCGTAAAGTCCATAGAATGCTTGACGATCATAATAATCACTATGAGTTGTCTAATGAAATCGAATTAAAAGGTACATTAAAGCGTGCGTCGTCATCCATCCAGTTGATAAACAAAGCGGCGTAGGCGGAGACAGGTGCCTGCGCCCACGCCTGGTCCAGGGCCGTGTGCACGCCTGACGTCACCTCAACAACCTCCTATGACGCGGACCCTTGCCCAACCTGTCCCCACAAGCAAACAAAAAACATTGCCGATTAGTTTTTACTTCCTGTATGTCTGTTTTAATATTTGTTTGTTGGTTTGAAGTTAGGTTTTCCCAAATTATGTTGGTTACCATTCTGACATATTTTCAGATTAGTACAGATAGACTCAATAATATTAGGCGCCTGCTCATCCATTTGCGTTGACATCTGATTGACGTGTTTCGCGACGCTACGCGCATCACGCTTGCGGCCAAGTTAATGTGTGTAGTTTTATTTTGTCGTAATATTCTTCCACTTAAACCGCGTGTAGACAGACTTCAAAGAACCAACCCTGACCCATATAAACGGTGCAATACGATGGTAAATCATAGAAATAGCACAACATTTCTTTGCTAATGCAAAAGTACTTGCGTGCGCTTCCTGAATTTGTCACAAATAAGTTTTAATATTCTTGAAATTAAAGATGATTCTTCACGGTCGTAATAAAAAGAAGGAATTCGCATATAAAAGATGTCATACATCTAAAACATCCATGCTAAACAGTTCTTTCTAGAACAAGTAGGTACAACTGAGTGTGTCTAAAGGCCGATCGCCTTGTGGTATCGTGTAGTGGTACCGGATCATGATACGTCTACTAAACGTGTGGGAGGCGATGACACGCGACAAATCACACCGGTGAATCGTGTCGTAATAATAGAAAACCCACTAAGCACGTGTTTATTTGCTGAGTATGGATTCGTTTTTTGTTTGTGCTGAATCAACCAACAATGAAATATGTAATATAAATACCTTGCATACGGTTGTTACAACGTACAAATATCATACTGTGTTCTTTGCCAACTGACAATACTACCGACATAAGCAGATAAACATGCAAAAAGCTTAAAATAAACTGGCCACAAGAAATTGTGAGACAGAAGTGCACTTGTGCAAAATTATTGGTCTTTTTGTGTATCTGCCGTAATAATACGCATGATTGCGTGTAGTGAATCACCCGGTTGCCTGCGCGCACGCGCTTCGTTTGTTTACAATATTCTGTGCGGTAACACCATCGCGTAATGACTAACAGGCTTATCTTATTTAATTCGCCCTTGTTTATCCATCGTTTCAATGTTTGGGGATTCTTCGGCCGAACGCTCGCTGTTGCTGTGTAAAGGAAAAATATTGATGGATACAAACATGCTAAACATCATTGAAATATATTGATTCATAAACAATATTGCCCTATATTTTGTATTTCAGAGATGTACCTATCGAATACTTTCAGTAGAGTGCGTGCATTCTCGCTACGATAGACTGCTGTATCTAAGTAGGGTATTATCTATCAATGCAGCTTTATAATAGAAAAATGCTGATTTTAGTTTTTGATGTCTACGTCTGTTTACCTTACTTTTAGTTTATAATGTACGTGACTCACAGACAGATGTTTTATTTTCAGCTCGTATTTTCTTTCCCTCGTATATCCAGTTTTATGGAAGCTTCAACGTTACATAATACTTAAATTTTTCCTCGTCTATGGATGGAATCTGTTAAAACATGCTCTACATTTTTATGTTTTAGATGTTTGTGAAATAATACAAATAGAGGTAGTTTCGTTGGATAAAAATATCATTGTTGTTACGTTCTTATACATAACATTCTTGTCATTTAACGCAACGATTTATACTACAACTAAGCTGTTTCAATGTTCATTGATTTATATCTCTCGTCACGGATAACAAATTCAAGGTGCTTCAGTCAGTGGGTAAATCCCAGGTAGTTAATGGACATAAACCTCGTTTCAAGGGTAGCCATCATTCAAGCTATCGTTAATGTTTGTTCATATTGCGGTTGATCGGTTCCGATTGCCTCGCCTATGTTGCTCAATTCCCTAACACTCCTATCCTAACAGCTATTCCACACCCATCATGGGTGCTCGACTCTTACTATTGACGTTAGTTCGTGCCCTCTTGTGCGTACATATACCCGGTTCGTGATTGAACAGTCACATACTCTAGATGAGAAGTGAAATACTACGACATTTATCTGCATTATTAATCCTTGATCAATAGAACGGTACTTACCTCTGGCTAGAGCAATATTCGCAGGGGTTTTGTGAGGTCTTCCATTCTATTACCAACTAGCAATTTTAATGTATTGCATTTAATATTGAGTGGAAGTTTTAAAGTTTGAAAGTGGCGCCAGTGAATGAAAAGATGATGAGCAGCAGGTTAGCATGGTATGGTCATTTTATGCGGAGAGATGAATGTCATGTAACAAGAAAAGTATTAGATATGAATGTAGATGGGTATAAGAGTAGAGGTAGGCCAAAGATGGATAAATTGCGTGAAAAATTACATGTGTAAGAAAGGAATGAAAACTGAAATGACGGCTGATTCAAGAGCATGCAATAAAAACACATGTTGTGCCGACCCCACATAAAGTGGGAAAGGGGCAAGGAGATGATGATGATTTAATATTGACTGGTCCTGCTCCCTTGTAATTCTCTGTGGCTATGGAATAACATTTAGAACCTTTCACGAGTTCTAAGTAACGTTGATTGTTGCAGAGAGCCGTTCCGCGTGCGGTGGCGGCGGCGGCTCCGAGGGCTCAGACGGTCGAGCGTCGTGGCGCGTGACGCTCGACCACGACCTGGTGGAGACGCTCAGCGCCATCTACCCCGAGTGGTTCAAGCCGCAGCACCGCCGCGAGCGCAGCCGCGCTGCCTCGCCCGCCTCGCCGGCCTCGCCGCGCACGCCCTGCACACCGCCTTCGGACGATACATTCAGCAGGTATATAATATACCGTACCAGTACTAAAAAAAGTAAAAAAGTTTATTACAGAGAAAAACAATTACATGCATAAAAATTATATAACTAAACAGTACAAAAAAAATAGAATTATTGGTTGGACATAAAAACAAATTACTCAGACAAAAAATATAAGGACTGAGAGTACCTGTCAGTCTCCTCACTAGGCTAAGCCTGTATCGAGGAGGCTTCAAAACGAAATTCATAAGGTAGTGGTACATTGCTTCGATCATAGTGTAGTAGTAAGTAGTAGGAAACCTGTTAACTATTGCAATTTAAGTATACATTGGTAGGACCTACACTACTTTTCTAATAATATTATCGAATTTAAAAGAAAAGAGAAAAGAAACACTACAAATAATAAAAATAAAATAAAAAATTACTCTAATAAAAAAAATATGATATGTAGTACTGCCAGATGATATATGATTGTACTAGAGGCCGCCCGCGACTTCGTTCGCGTCCCGTTGGATCCCGTTGATTTTTCGGGATAAAAAGTATCTAGTCTATGTGTTAATCCAGGTCACGGACAATATATATTCCAACGGGCCTAAGATGCGCACCGCGAGATATTTGTCATGTCGTTCTGTCAAAATGTAAGCATTTCGTACCAGTTTAGGAACTATTGCGTTATCTGTGGTACCTAATGGTGTCGACAAAACGCGCCATAATGTACACTTTTGACACTTCTTAGTTGTCGTACCTCTCTGAGGACGAGATAATAGTCATGCAGAAATGTCAAAAGTTGAAAATTCAAAGGCCCGGTTTCTCGGGCCAACATTACCACAGATAATGCAATAGTTCCTTAACTGGTACAAAATGCTTACATTTTGACAGAACGACATGACAAATATCTCGCGGTGCGCATCTTAGGCCCGCAAGTTTCATCCAAATCGGATCGCTTGTAAAAATTTCATCTTTGTACACGTAGCTTTAGAATGAAAATATTGTTTTCTTAATTTGATTATTTACGGCCAGGTTGTGTACCCACCAACATAAAAAGGTTTTATTCAAGCTGTCAGTTGTTCTATGTCAGTTGTGTTTTGCTATAGGTACCATTTCTAACAAATGAACGGCTGGACTGATGTTTTTACTGATAATTTTTTTTGGATGTTCATCTTTTCCCCGGGAACGGGATAAAAAGTAGCCTATGTGTTAATCCAGGTCACGGACAATATATATTCCAAGTTTCATCCAAATCGGATCAGTAGTTTTTGCGTGAAAGAGTAACAAACATCCATACATACATCTATACAAACTTTCGCGTTTATAATATTAGTAGGATGTAACGTGTGTTTTCTCATTCACGAATGTTTCCATAAGGCATTTAGGTTCCCAACGTAAAGGTTGTTCGTAAAATGTTAATTAGCATATTTGTGAACAGCTCCGGCGCGGAGGAAATGGCCGGTCGCCAGGCAGGCAGCAGCGGCGCCAGCGAGCCGCCGAGCTCGCCGCGCCTCTCACCGCCGAAGGTGATCGTCGACGACAGCCCCTTGCAACCAGCCATGGGGAAGCACAAGGAATGTAAGTATCTTCTGTATTCTTTTTTATTTGTAGCGATTCACTGGCTGGGGGTTGCTTCAGTTTGTACAAGACTTGAAACAAAACGGGAAGATATTGAAAATGATAATAATATGAGTATTAAAGAATGATTGGTTAGAACTGAACGGAAGGAGGCTCTGATATTTATTTATTTATACCATTCTCCCTCTAAAAAGCTTATTTTATTCACTGAAAACAGTGAATAGCACTTTTAGTCACTGTTTTGGTGTTTGAATTTAGAACACACCAATATATTTGACCTCCATCTAATTGGTCGAGTGAGCGAAGCGAACGAGATCTTAGTGACAACCTGGACAAAAATGCTTTGTATGTTTGTGTGTTTGTTCGTCGAGATCTTTTGAACCGCTTATCCGATCTTCACAGAATTTGGTAGGTATACGGATATTACTCTTAAGTTTTACTGGTTTGTAAAAAAATGTAAATTGGTCGAGGGGTTGGAAAGTAATGAGGTTCCAAAGGGAGTAAAAAAAAAAGTCGTACCAAAATATCAAGTGGGGTGTCATATGATAGGGCTTTGCGTAGACATTCCTTCTATTCACTAGTTGCATAATATACTATTCATTGTATATTTCTTTTCTGACATTTGAATTCACCAACAGCTTCACTGTGTCCTTGATAAATGCATAAAGCCAAGTTTTTTACATCAATGCAACAGACGGAGTTCAGTTTTTATGTCTCATGCTGTAGATTCAGGATTAGTATGCATGGAGGTGTCTATATTTCCTGTCGTGTTGTTGTTCGCATGCGCTAAAAGAATAAACTCACACCGCTTGTTACATACACCGGACAGTAAAAAAGTAAAAAAATATGTTTAGTAAATAAATTGAAAGAGAGTGTCGGTCGTCTTCATAAATTAGTAATGTCACAGACAAAAGATACGACAGAGTTGTATCGAAGCGAAGGCGCCCAGTAACCCACAAGATTCGGCCCACTGGTAGTGAATGTTTCGTCTGAAATCCGGTCGCGGCATAACACTAGTTTCCTTGTGCAGTGTTTATTTACGTTGGCTATGAGCCAGAGTTGTCCGCCCATCGCTCGCAGCTCCCACAAACAAGGGTGCCTACGTTTTCGTCTTATCGATAATATTCTTTATCGACGTATTGATCACGTCGCCTGCGCTGCTGTATAGACGCTGCGTCAATGTCCGTCACCTGGCGTCATAATAACACATTATTTAGCGACATCGCCACATACCGGTGATGGAGGCTATTCAATCAATACTCATTGTTGTATGAAAAAGGAAATCGTTTAATGTTAGGCATTCCAATCCAATGTAAGAAATGAACGCCCAGTTTATGCATGCTAGTTATTTATAACTCTAAGAGGATAAATGTATGAAGGAAAACAAATAGCTTCAAACTATAGACGTTCATAATGTCCATTGTCCAATAATGTGTCATGTTGATTACAGCTTTGAAAGTGAAGCTGATGATGAGGCGGCCGATCAACCAACTTGTCGCCCAGGGAATCATGCCTCGTGAGTCTTATTTCATTATACATATTATACAGTACACGTGTGTATAATGAGAGAATGAACCAATTAGCAGCAAACGCTATTTGTTTTTGCAAGTGGTATTGTCATCGGAATGCGTGGGTGTAAGAATTAATTTACGATGTGAATGCCACCACCGGCAATCTAAAGAGACTGCTTGCTATAAATATCACATTCTCTCTTTTTATATTTTGAAATACTTGAATGAAAACATTCTAGAAACTGTGCAAAGATATTGAAGTTTGCCGCTTCTGTTTCAGCATTGAAAACGCCACCGGCGTATTTTGAACAATGCAAGCAACTAGAGAGAGCGAAAACTGGAGATTTACTAAAAGCAAAAATACAGAGGCGACCGGACAGACAGGAATTAGAACGAAGACATATTTTGGAACAGGTATAAAGATAGTATAAATACATAACATTTTGAGAAATAATAATTTTTAGAAATAAAAATTGTCTTGACGACGCAATGTTTTTACAGGAGAGCCATGTGGATCCTAGCCTGGCGGAGAAGCAGCGCATGCTGAAGAAGGCTCGGCTGGCGGACCAGCTGAACGACCAGCTGTCACACCGGCCCGGCCCGCTCGAGCTCATCAAGAAGAACATCCTGCACACGGAGGAGGACATCGAGACCGCCGTCAAGAGCGGCTCGCTCGCATTCAAGGCGACCTGCGAGGGCGCGTCCGGCCGACCCGAGCACCCCGTCGCGTACTGCGGCCCGCCCGAGGAGCTCTCACCCACCCCCTCGCCCCCCTCCACCCTCAGCCCTCCCGCGAGTGTCGGCGTCGCGTCACCGCGTGACCAGCCGCGCGACCAGCACCCAGCGCCCGGCAAGTCCAAGCCCCCCAAGAAGAACAAGTGCAAGGCCCACCACCAGCCCAAGGCGCGCTTCAAGTTCCACGAGTACAAGGGACCGCCGAACGCACAGAAAGCACCGCCCCCAGCAGCCGGAACCGACTCGGAGACTCCGTACGAGCTGCTCCTGCAGCAGCAGCAGCTGCTCCTCCAGCTGATGGTACCGGCGTCGCCCGCCGCATCGTGCGCGTCCGACTCCTCCGAGCAGGCGGCGTCAGGCGCGGGCGGCGGCGCCTCGCCCGCCGCGCTGCCCGCATCCACGCGCATCGAGGACATGAAGGTATCGGACCTGCGGGCCGAGTGCAAACGACGCAACCTGCGCGTGTCCGGCCCCAAGCCGACGCTCATCGACCGGCTGAGGCCCTTTCTCGTGCTGGACCGCGCGCCGCAGGACGAGCCGCCGCGCTCGCCCGCCTCGGTCGCCTCGCTCGCCTCGCCCGAGCCGCTCCTCAAGATCGAGTACGAGCCGCCGGAGGACATCGTGCAGTCGCAGCGTCGCCAGATCGAGGAGCTCGAGCGCAAGCTGGAGGCTTCACGCCAGCAGCTCGAGGCGGTGCGCCGCGACGCCGCCGGCGCCGCCGCCTCTGACCAGAGCCGCCGCCTGCTGCAGGCGCACCTGTGCGTGTCGCAGCTACGCGCGCAGCTCGACGCGCTGCACCAGGCGCCGCATGCTCACCCGCCGCCGCACCCGCACCCGCCGCCGCAGCGCTACGTGCTGGCGGCCGCCGCGCCCGACGCCGCACCCGACCGCCTCGTGCGCCTCTTCACGGTGGCGCCGCCTGCGCCCGCCGCCGCCTCGGACGCGGCCGACCGCGCCGCGCACAAGCCCGCCAACCCAGCGTACATCCTCAACGGGGTGAAGGTGGTTCCGATCGCGATCCTCCCGTCGCACTTCGAGCCGGAGCGCGTGGCACCACCCCCGCCTCCGCCACCGCCGCCGCCGCCGCCGCCACCGATGCCCGACCTGCTGCTGCCGACTCCGATCCGCGACTCGACCGAGGAGAGTCAGATAATGGACGACGTGCTCGAGATCCTGGTGGAGAACGGTGAGCTGCCGCCGTCGGCGGTGCAGCACGCGACCCCAAACGCGACGATCGACTCGGGCTTCTCTGAGGCGGACGCGTTCTCGCCGCAGGAGGTGCTGTCGCCGCACGACGTGCTCACGGAGGAGGTGCTGGGCGCGGCGCACGCTCGCGACTCGCTCGCGGCCGACGAGCTGCAGCGCGAGCTCGACCACATCCAGAACGAGATCATGAGCCACGCGGACATGCACGCGAGCGGCCGCGCGCCGCCCGCGACGTCCACCGACCTCGAGCCTGACCTCACTGTCGACCTGCTGACTAACGGCGACTTCCACGCGGACTTCGGTCCGACCGCCACCGCTGCTGACAACGACGACTTCTTCGAGAGGTTCTTTGCCGGGAGCGGCGATCGGATCGACGAAAGCCCACCGATGGCGATGGATATCGCCGAGGAGGCGCCCGACAAGATGGAGACGCTCACGAACGGCGACATCCTCGAGCACTCGCGAAGCGGGTTCGACTACATCGACGACTTGTCGCTGCCGTCCTTCCAGAGCGAGGAAGTGCGCGAGGTCGGCGGTGGAGGCGGTGGCTTCGAGCGCACCGACCTTGACCTGCACGACACGATCGGCGACTCGCTGATGTCGCACCGCAGCATGGCGGTAGATGGCGACGCGTACGACTACACGATGGAGACGGACATGTTTCCGAACATGTTTGGTCGCGGGCACGTGCCGCAGTACGACCCGCTGCTGGGCGGCGTGCTGTCGCGGCCGGCGCCGCGGCCCGCGCTCAAGCACTACTCGTGGGATAAGATCGAGTACGACGCTACCTGACGGCCCGCCGAGAGGGCGCGCTTGCACTATGATCTCTACGCGATCGCCGCCGCGCCGGCTTCCAGTGTCGCGACTGGTGCGGTTACAAACCTGCGATGTTGCGCTACGCAGTGGCGGATCGTTAATAAGCTAGTCTCTCCACGGTGACTCGTTCTTCCAATATGGTGACTTTGATTAGATGTTATAAAAACACCAAGTGTTTTTTCAGGACGACATGGTTTTACCTTTACAAAATAAGTACTTAAATTTTGGTACGGAATCATATTTATAATTTATGTCGCTAGTTGTTAATCTAGTTAATACGTTTATTAGTTTGTTTATTTCATTAGTGAGTGATTACCAACCGTAAGTCGTCGCCGCGTTGCGTAGTGACATACTTGGCTCACATAAGTACATCTTTATTTACTTTGTGTTAGTTTAATATCTAATTATGTATATATTGCAATTTTAAATACTCAACATAGTTGTGGATTTCTGCATTCCGCCCGATGACTAAAACTTAGGGGAAAATTCGGGAAAATAATCATAGTAAAAGTGGTCTTATAACCTTAGTGACACAATATACCGGTTTCCCTACCTACCTTGTCATGAACACGCACTATTGTAATTACACGTAGGTGGTGATTGTGTCAAATGTATGACTTACCGCTGTCCCTGACGCATGGATAGCTATTACCCAAATCAATGAGTACATAACATTCCAGTCTTGTTGAAGCGCAGATTGGGGCACAGAGCTCTTGCTTCTCCATAAAATACATAAAATCTTAGCGATTAAGTTGTAGAAAAAGAATACGAATTTTCAGTTTCGAGTTCAAAAAATAATGCAGTCAAAATGTATGAGAGCAAGATGCGCACATTCACAAGCCATCGTCATGGGTGGGACCAGCTTGGGAACAATGTTAGATATGGAATCATTTTAGGTTACCTAGGAGCAGGCTCCTTGCTTTCAAACAATTATGCAAACTTTTACCTTGTCCACTATAATTAACATTTAATTTGCAATAAAGGCTTCATGCACTTGTGGTAAATCAATTGGATATATCGCGACTGTGTATGAGAGCTTTTATGGTCTGTTAAAAACTAACGGCGGACACTATAATGATTTGGTGTAACTGTATACTGTGTACTGTGTATGCAAACTTTTTCTTATTTGGACTTTGAGGTATTCCTTTACTGATTATTGTAATTTTACAAGACAACATTCTTGAAAATGTATCATTCCATTGTATTGTCTAAAGTTTAGTTAGGATAGGTGCGCCATTATCAATAAGCTGTTATCCAATACGCCTCTAGACTGGCTTTCAACATAACTATAAACGCAAAAGTATATTCTAGTCTGTTTGCGTAATTGTTTGAATGCACAATATTATAATTTTACTCTTCCATTTGTACTTACAATATTTGTTGTTTTGGTTTTATATTCATTGCTATGTGTGAGTGTTTTGTCACTAATGTATTAGATAGTAGTATTATCATGTATTACATAGGGTATATTATTATTAATCTTTGCTTATTCAAACAAGGATGGTAGAGAGCGAAATCAAAAATAACATATTGCCATTTTTTGCATTTACGATTTATTTAAAAGTTTGAATAATTGTTGCAACAACGAATAATAATGGCTTTACTGCCCGCATGTGCCAATATTATAATTACCAACAATGCAGAGTTGCAGAGTTGTTGGTTCACAATGCATAAGTCAATTGGTGATGTTAACTTTAGAGATTGGTTTATGTAATAGTACTTTAATTTTTATTCAAAATAAAGTACGGTTGCATAAGGATTGGTGCTATATTTTTATTATTAAGATTTATATATAGTAAAAAATACTTTAAAAGATTCATTTTAAAACAAAAAGGTGTGGCTATAATTTAAATTTGAAACATTAACATCTACAATACTAACATATTTTTGAGATATAATTTTGTTTTGTGAAAATATGTAAGTATGTATGTATATCCAGCCGCAACTGTAACATTCAAAATTTAAAACAAGGCTAGTTGGAAAAACACGAATGCTTTTTAATTTAAGTATTATTCCATTAAATTATATTAAACCTTTAGTTTAGTACATACTTAGATTATAATATTTATTTAAAAGAAATCTATTTGCTCACTATTCGAAATTGTACTTTTATTTAGCTGAATATATTATTCTAATATACTTACTTACCTTTGGGGTTCGATATTTAAGTTGATGCCATTGATATGGTTGATGTGAACGTGATTGTCTGCCCCATTCCTACAGTGACTAGTAAAGTTTTTTGTGTTTATTCTTTATAATGGTAAAACTAAGTATTTATATAAATGTAACTACATATGTATGTATACCTCCTTCATGTAACTAGACAGTTTAGCTTAAACCATAAGATATTTAACAAAATAATAAGTGAGATTATTAAGTTTTTATTTACATAGCACACTTACTTATCTGCATATTGTTAATTTATTGTTTTAATATTTTAGGAGAGTTTTAACATTTTGTTTCTAAACGAAGTTACATCTTATTATTCTGAGTTCTAAAGTGTTTTATGGTGAGAATATTAATTTATTTTATCATACTCGTAGCTCTCTGCATATCAATAGTGTTATCATTTGTATATTGGCTTCTGCAAATCAAATTACCTACCTATCTACTGCACACTTGTATTTTAATCATACATAACTTAATTCAAGTAAGTACCTTTAATAGGTATTGGTTGGTTTGACATAGAGCGAAAGTTTTGTTGCATGCTGAGCCAAGATAACTAAAGTAGCAAAGGAGTTGGATATACAATTGGATAGTTTTTTACCTTGCCCTGAATAATTAAAGCCTTGTAAATATTTTCCAAGCCTTATAGCTTAAGAACAGAAGTTGAATAAAAGTTTTTGACAAAATACTGTTTTGCTTGTTAGGGGAGGTACGTGTATTTTTTAATCACTTTGCTAGAAGTTTCCCATCGCGTTTCCTAAACGCTTACACGGGTGTGCGTTACTCCAGCAAAAAAGTGATGAATCTGAAAATTCTAAAAATGCTGATATTTAGAGCCTGCTCTCCTGATAGGTAGGGCATCTGAGAGTAACTAACACATCTAGCTTATCTGCTTGGACAAGGCTTGAACGAATTCATAATTCCTCCATGCTCTTCTGACACCCTATAGCCAGCAATTTTTTTGGGTAAACCAAGAATATGTAATACGTAGTTCCTACGTACGAAGAAACGGGACTCCCATTCTACCAAAATTACACTGAAAATCTCGTTTTATATGAAACGTGATTCAAATTTTGACCCCCATTTCATACAATGTCCGTTTTTCGAAAGCACGAGCTGCACGAGTCTAGTTCGAGCTTTTGAGTTCGAGAGTTTCGCCGTGGTTTCGCCAGTCTGGGTCAAGCCAGCACCGAACACCTATATCACAGACGAATACTTCGTCTGTGACACAACGAAGTATTTCGTCTGTGGTCTGTGACCAAACTGGCTTGAGGATATACCTCAAGCCAGTCTGGCTCTAGCAATCAATCACGCAGCATTTTGCAAGATGTTAATAGTCTGTGTTGCACAACAAAAAGACAAGTATACAGTGCCAGAACAAAATTAAAAAAAAATATCTATGAAGTCATGTCATGACATTTTGTGTTTTGTGATGTGATTGGTTTGATTTGATTGGTTTTTTTACTTTTACTTGTGGTCCGTGATCCGAAATATAACAATGAAAACGCTTGGTTTAGCCATTAACTTACAGCTTTTGTTTACCTAAACAAATACGGTTCGATAAACTCGTCTTATTTTCGTAAAGTTCGATCTTCTGGAGTTATGTTATTAGCTGAAACTCTATTGTTCGCTCTAGCATTGATCGACACCGGCGGGATACTATTCCTTCTAGTTTACTACATAATAACGTTGTCCGATTTGGAGTGCGATTACTTGAACGCTCAAGAGTGCTGTGATAAGCTGAACTACTGGCTTCTTCCTAAATATATCGCACATTCTCTTGTAACATTTCTATTGCTCGTTCACGGCGAATTTCTATTGTTTGTTGTGAACGTACCATTGTTTGTATGGCTTAGCATTGAGTATTTCACTGTCCCGCAAGGCAATCTGGGAAAGTACGACCCAGCGGAGATCCACAACGGAGGGCAGCTCAAGAAACACTTGCGGGATGTGATGATCCTAATTGGATACTACTTGTTATCCTTTTTTATCTACCTGTACTGTTTTATACTAGCACTGCTTAAAGGGAATCCTATTTCCCGCTCGGACGAGGTAGTTACCGAGCTATAAAAATGGCAGAGAGTCTTAATTCACCTTCTACGAGTGCCAATGAAGATGAAAAACTACCAAATCCGGATGCAGCTTGCGTAAAACTACAAATACCTGAGAATTTTAATGCGATTCTTGAAAAAAAGTTTGACTTCTTCAGAGGCACTGAAAGCATTGACTGCTCGGAAGAATTGGTTGAGAAAGTCTTCAACAATTATGTGATAGTGAAGAATATAATAAAGCATTTACCATGGCAGGACAAACTTGTTTGTAAGCATGTATGCACTCTATGGATGAACACCATTAAAACATTGTTCAAGGAGCAGCTGAGACAGGTGGATTTTTCCGTAAACTTAACCATGAACGCTGTTAAGAAAGGCATTGTACTAAAGAAATCTAGAGAATTTCTGAATATACCACTGTGTGCTTTGGTGTTTTGTAACACAGCTGCGATAAACGAGTATGGTACTGTCAAATGTCAAGCTTTTCTGCCCCATCCTTGCTCTCCGCCTTGTGAAAAGGAACATAGCAGTAAGTTAATGATAAGCCTGATAAACTAAAGCAAAGAACTAACCTAGCATAGCTTGCTTAGTCAATCTTCACTGATTATCTAAGTTAAGCAACGTTCTGTGTGGCCACTATTTGGATGGGTGACCGTTAGTGGCATTTCGATCTGAGCGCTCCCGTGCTTTGGAGGGCACGTTAAACTGTCGGTCCCGACTCTAGCAGTCGTTAAGCCACGATGGAGGCCTTAAGGCGGTCTAAAAACTCCATCACCAGAGTTTGCCACTAACTCATACGAGCTTGCATTTGCTTACTATAGATTCTAACAAATAACTATGTATTTTTATATCTTCATTGAATACCTAACACAATAATGTTTACAGTTTTGGATGTGATCCAGCGCGATACAGGGCCAAATCCGATTATGTTTGTAACAAAAGCTTACAATGTTGCATACCTACCTCTGCAGAGGTCACTGACATTTGATAACGCTATCAAAAAAGTTTATCAGAGCATTATTCCTTTTTATGGTGGGTTGATGATTCCTATGATAAAAGATGTAGAGTTTATAACGTTTAGTACTCCGACTGCAAGAGAGCATACTGAAGAATTGGTTGAGGAGCTGAAAAAGATAGCTCAAGAAAACACTATTAAAGGGATCATTGTAAATGTCACCGACCACTATATGCTATACTTGGGGAATGGAAACCAAAGCTTTTTGGACTGCTTTCGAAAAATGTAAGATATCTTGTTTTTTTTTTGGAGTCTCTGTTTTTTTTATTCTAATATATTGGAGTAACCTTGATTTCGTAAATGGAAATGGTTAAACCGAGATTCTATGTCTATTTTTTCTACCTAATAGAACACAAGCACAGCCAGTGCAACTATAATTATGTTACCACCGGAGATTGATCCTCGTTGAGGTTAAACCCTTAACTCTAACCCTGTTATTAATAAGAAAAAAAAAAAAAAAAAAAAAAAATACTGAAAACTTCTTTAGCATCGATGTGATTTGAAAGTCGATGAAACGAAAAAGTGACAGTAAAAAGAGAGACACATCAATTCATAAAAAGAAAGTAGCAAGTAGCTATAAAAAGAAAGTAGCTGCTATATTTTTAGACCTTTCTAAGGCTTTTGATTCTGTCTGCCACAAGCTTCTCCTAGAGAAAGCACAGGTTTATGGAATCAGGGAGCAAAGCCTTACTCTGTTGAAGTCGTTCCTGGAGCACCGAGAGCAAACAGTCGAGATAACAATCGATGATAAGAGAATTCGATCTAGGCCCCAATATGTAGAAATAGGAGTCCCTCAGGGGTCTGCGCTAGGTAACACTCTATTCTTGATTTTTCTAAATGATATCGCTTATGTTAGCATAAAAGGTCAGATCATCCAGTATGCTGATGACACCACTGTAATAACTGCGGCAGACACTACAGAACAACTAATAAATAACATAAGCGAAACAATAAAAACTCTTCGAAATTGGTTTGATATGAATGGACTTACATTGAACGAGGATAAGACTAATGTTATGATTTTTAATACTCATTCCGCAAAACAATCGGGTTTTCAATTACCCTTAGAGTACGGCAAAACGATAAATACGTGTAACCTTACAAAAATGCTTGGTTTTGAGCTAGACCCAGCATTAACATGGAAACAACACATTGACTCGACATGCAAAAAAATGGCAAAAGGTATTTACGCTCTTAAACAACTTCGTCCTACTACCTCCCAAAACAGTTTAAAAGAAGTACACGCGAGAGCAATGATTCCGGGTCACTTAAAGAATGTTAAAAATCTCGGAAACTAAAAATGATAGGTTAATGCAATAAATTGTATTTAATAGACAATGTAATACTCCTTAAATGAAGGTATTAAAACTTCTTAGTTATTGTAAAGTTATATCTTAAAAAAATCAAATTTGAAAAAGGGCCACTTTCGCAGATGGAACTACGAAATTACAGCATTTGGTTTTGCTTTTGTTTGTAATCTGTCATTTATGTGGGTATATAAACCATGTTGATAGTGCTCTATATTCATCATTCAAGCTGAAATTATGTCGCTTACGCCTGAAGAATGCACCAGAATACTTACAATGCTGGAAACCGGCCGGAGTCAGCGCGATACAGCCAGGACTGTCGGTGTGTCGCTGTCAACAGTACAAAGAGTTCTCCGACGTTACGAAGAAACTGGTTCTAACCTACGCAGACCAGGAACGGGCAGAACCAGGTGTACCACAGCACGAGAAGACCGATACTTGGTGAACACCATGCTTCGAAATCGCTTTCTCACAGGAACTGAACTCACAAATCAGTTTCGACGCCTCGGAGGAAGTAACCCAAGTGCATGGACAGTAAGACGTCGGCTTGCTGAATCTAACTTAAAACCCCTTAGACCTGCAAACGACCCTAAACTGGAGCGTGGGCATCGTATTTCAAGACTAAGATATGCCCAGAGCCACGTAAATTGGAGTATTGAAGATTGGTCAAAAGTTATGTTCTCCGACGAATCAAAATTTATGCTCTACAAGCACGATGGAAGACACAGAGTGTATCGAAGACCAGGGGAAAGATTCAAGCAAGCATGCATCGAAGAAAAAGTAGCCTACGGTGGTGGGTCTGTACTTGTGTGGGCCGGAATTTCTTCTGAAAGTCGCACAGAGCTGGTGATCATAGAAAACGGCTCTTTAACTAGCGTAAGATATGTGGAAGAAATCCTCAATGATCATGTTGGTCCATTTATGGTCAATTTAGGTGAGGATGCTATATTTATGCATGACAATGCCCGACCTCATACAGGTAGGATTGTGAATGACTACCTTCAAGAGATGAACATTACTCGTATGGAGTGGCCAGCGCGCAGCCCGGATATCAACCCGATCGAGCATGCTTGGGACGAGCTAGGCAGATGCGTAAAACAACGAAACCCTCCCTCAATCACGCTTCGTGAGCTCAAAATTGCTCTCACAGAGGAATGGGAGAATATTCCCCAAAATCGTATAAGGAACTTGGTGTACAGCATGCCAAACCGCGTAAACGCAGTAATGGAAGCACGAGGAGGCAATACGAAGTATTAAAATTCAAGAAAATCGTAATAAAGTTCAAAAATTTCATGTTTCCTATTTTTGTTTTAAGGAGAGATCAGCAGTTTTTTTCTTTATGTAATTTTGTGTTAATAAAATGTATGCGGTGACTCATATTTTTTTACTTTCATTTAAGGAGTATTACATTGTCTATTAAATACAATTTATTGCATTAACCTATCATTTTTAGTTTCCGAGATTTTTAACATTATTTAAGTGACCCGGAATCATTGCTCTCGAGTGTATATTATTCATACATACATTCAGTTATGTCTTACGGTTTAATATTGTGGGGAAACTCTACAGATAGTGAAAGGGTGTTAAAACTGCAGAAACGGGCAGTAAGGGTTCTTGTAAGTGCGAAATATAAAGATTCATGTAGGAATCATTTTAAGAAGGAACAAATACTTACCTCTGCATCAGTGTATATCTTAGAATGCCTTAAATATGTTAGGCAAAACCTTCAAGATTTTAAAATAATAGGAAATAATAATGTACGTAGCAACAGGCATAAAATGTGCCTAGAGTCTGTAAAGCGAAGGCTACGCTTTTCGGAGAGACTTCCTCAAGTAATTGGACCTAAGTTGTACAACAAGCTACCCCTAAACATCAGACAACTGACATGTGATAGCTCGTACTATAATATGATTAAAAAGTTACTTCTAGACAAAACCATATACAAAGTAAGCGAGTATATGGCTAATGACTACACTAATTTTAATGACAGAGTCTGATAAAAGCTTGCTATTCAGATCATCTTTCTTTTTTTGGGTTGCTTACTTATTAAATTATTTAATTTATATATTGTACTCTTTAAGACAAAGCCTCTTTACAGCTGAATCTTTTTATTTTTAATTATAATTATGTTATTATTTTCTAATCAATTAAAAATGTTACCTATACCTTTTAAATATTTATTTTGTAATTTTGTAAACTTGTAATGACGAGATACTAACGCCACTTAACAATATTAGTCTTTAGTACTGTTAATGTGTTCTGCTTTAGCAATCAATAAATAATTTTCATTTCATTTCATTTTCATAAGATTTAACGTGGGAGAAAATGAGATAAGAAGCATTATACAGTGTCTCTTTCTATTCGGGGGAATAGAAAGAGACAGAGCGAGAGTGATCACATACGGAGACCCCCACAAAACGCAAAACACTTGGATAGCGCGTTCTAGGATCCGACCAAACTTAGCAGCGCCATCTAGTTCTGATATAGACAACATGAGTATAGAACCTTTTCCAACTAAATAAGTACTGCATATTGGCTAAGTACATAAAAATTCATTTCACATTAAACACAGAGCGAGAGTGAATGCGTGGCACTCGAAGTATAACTTCTTCCGCGCTGAGGGACTCCACGAACTAGCTGTAACATGTCTTTTATTTATAAATCAACCAAGCTTTATGCCTTTTTCCAAACATTATTTCCAGTCAGCCAGATATTCCATTTGCCCTCGGTGGCTGCCTTGTTGAAGACACATTCACATACCCGGATGATGTGGACGAGATCATAGCTCTCGCTAATAATGAGATCCCGCGCATTGTATGCAAGCAAGTGTCACTTGCAATATTCTACGTATCGAAGGAAGTCAAAGTCAAGCCGAACTTTGAGGTGTTCTCCTGTGTTTTGGAGAAGGATGCGTGGAGTAAGCAGCAGATACAAGAGGAAATTCGTGAGGTGATTTTTTTTAATCGTTATTTATTTCGTACTAACTTCCGCCCGTGACTTCTTTCCGTAATAAAAAGTAGCTTATGTGTTAATCCAGGTCACGGACAATATATATTCCAAGTTTCATCCAAATCGGATCATTTGTTTTTGCGTGAAAGAGTAACAAACATCCATCTATCCATACATAGAAACTTTCGCGTTTATAATATTAAGTAGGATTTATTTATAGTCTCTTTTTCTATTCGAATAATATTTTATTTCCGGTTAGTCCGTCTTAACATTATTGGTACTTTGTTCACCAGTTCTTTTCCTAATTAATTTTAGACTATTTCTCTTGCAGTTTTCGAAGCGGATACCTCATTACGAGAACAGCGTGGGTCTAAAGTTGGCGTGCGCGGGTCGTCAGAGCAAGCAGGAGACTGAACAGAATGCCTTCAGACAGTACTTCCCCGACACTCCCCTAGCTGGCTGCTTCGGTAACGGCGAGTTCGGAGTGAACTTCCCTCCACTAAAACAGCCAGCCTCAGCTAAGAAGCCGAAAACTGAGATAGCGTATGAATATGTGCATTCGTACTCTACTGTTTTCATGTATTTCGGATGGGGGAAGGTTGTTAAGCCAGCGGAGGTTGATACATTCAACAAGTAAGACAACTTACTTATTAAATATCACTAACTGCCGCACTCAGAGACGTCAATTAAACATAAGTATTACTAGGCCTGGCGCACTTTGCACTTTAGGTATGAATGTCCTAGAAGGGCTCCGCCGGGCGCCATGCTCGTAGCAAGTCAGAAAGGAAAAGAGTTATAGAGAGGAATTCTGTAGGTAAATATGAAAGTTAGGCATCAAGCGATGTGTTACTTAAATTGTACCTTATTGCATTGTAACAAGAGTAGCCATTTAACTGACCTTTACACGGAGTCCGACTTCTGATCTTATACTAATAATATGTGGCGATCTCTGTTCGTCTTTACTCATTAATTAGTAAGAGATGTGATACTAAGGCTGGTTTCAAAGCTCGACCGGCCGTCGTCGGTGCGTACCATCGGGTTCCTGACGATAGTAGCAATATACGCGTGCGTACGATCAATCGAGCCAGCAGTGCAAGTACCGTTCTTATCGATCGCTTAGTTGTCGATCGCAAAAACGATAAACGTATCGAATCGTTCTTTGGGAGTGCGGATCTATTGTCGACAAGATCTGTACTCCCAAAAATAAGGTCAGACTTTATCGAAATCATTCGTTCACTGCTGCCATGATTTACTAGTTTACTGTCAATATCACTTTTAATCACTTTCGTTTGTCAGAATCAAACAGTAAATATACACCATTGCCAATTCGTTAAAATTTAACGAATTTGTCTACCGATCGACCTAAGTTGGTAACGTACCCGCAACTGTCGATAAAACCATTTTTATCGAATTTTGATGATTCTAAATGTGAAATTATGCTATCGACAAGACCGGTACTTGCACTGCTGTAACGAACTCTGAATTTTCATACAAATGACAAACGCGACGCGACGTACGCACTGACGACGCTCGGTCGAGCTCTGAAACCGGCCTAAGAGTTGACCTTTGTTTAGTGTACGTTTCTGAGTGAGACTGTTAGTCAATAGGAATCAAAGTAGAGGGTACAAGTTTAGAGTGACTAGGTTTCAAGAACCTTTGCTCACCTTTGTTTTTAAGTAATTTATATGCCACTTAATATGTACCATCGCTTTCAATATGTAATTTTTATTGTAATTAATATACGGTATCTGTCTAATTGTTTTTAGTAAGATTATAGAGTCAATTCTGTTCTAGCATTTTTATAAAACTCAATATGAAAGCTCTAAAATTATAGCCGTCTTTTTCGTTTCAGTTTACGAGAAAAGGATGGCAACATTTTTAGCGCTGTCAAATTAGGTTAGTTTAGATAAAATGCTACAGAATCGACACCTATTTCTCTCATTTTAAAAATATCGTATCGAAATAATGCTGCCTATTCATCAGAAATGTGCGAGGAAAAAAACACCAAATAGTACAATTTCATATAATGAACAATGTGACTTGGTGAATTTTTTTCTTGTAGGTACACCGTTCAACTGCCTCCCACATGTTTGTCATACGTTTAAATAACCTAACCACTGGTTATAGTTACCTAACTATAACTAGTGGTTACGTTATTTTATCCGATAGTATGCCCAGCTAAACAAATCACCCATAATATTACGGACGTATTTAATTTATTCCACTACACATTATCTAATAAATATCACACATTTCCGATTGACAATTTTCTGTGTATTTTTAGTGATAGTTTATTCTGCTTGTATTTAAGTTTTAAGAGCCCAATAATATTTGTGAAATCGTTAAACAATCACAAGAACTGAAGCATATACTAATTTCTAGGCTTTTAAATACACCTTTCAGGTAATAGTTTTTTGTAGTTCTGATAAATACTCAAACGTAGCAGTAAAATTATACTTTATCTGTGTACATTGTACATCATAATTATCTATGTAAGTACATCATCTAGTCCTTACGACGAAATATTAATTTTAGTTTTCTCAATTTATCTTTATCTACCTACCTACTCTAGATTTTAATATTTTAAGATTTTAACAGTAGAGAATCTGAATTTTTGACTTTTGAATCAATATAAAATAAACGTACTTTAAAAAATATCTTGTATTTTCCAAAAGTTATACGCACTAGTGGCAGTGGGCCGGCCATGTTTGCCGCAGAACCGACAATCGTTGGAGCAAACTAATACTCGAGTGGAGACCGCGTTTAGGCAAGCGTAGGACGCCCTCCGGCTAGGTGGGGTGACTATCTGAGACATTAGTTGGCAAACACTGGATGAGAAGAGCCGAAGACCTGGCTCAGTGGCGCGGCTTGGGAGAGACCTGCGTCCAGCAGTGGACCGATATAGGTTGATGATGATGATGATACACACCAAGTTCCTATAAAACTAACTTTAAACGACGTAGGTAACACCACGTAACACTTGTAACAAAGGCTCTTAAAAAGAAACCGCTACTCAAGCATTGATTTGAGTAGAGATTCTCATACAAAAACCTATACTTGAGTCCGGATTAGTGCTTGAGTAGTAAATGCGAATACTGCCTTTATCGCAAAATAACTACGTATTTCCCTTTTAACCTACAAATAAGACTGGACTGAGATTATTTAATTCAATGTTCGTAATGGTTCTAAGATTGAAATTATTGATCCGCTGTAAGATTCTAAACTTGACGCGCCATGTTATTTTGCTATGCAAATGCTCTTGCGATTACCAGTGACATATCGGCAATGGTCACTTTCTCTAGAGATTCCTAGATATTTCACTAACTTTACTTTATTTTTACTTATGGTATCGTACGCCGTCGTACTCCATCAAATTTGTCGAACGTAGCCGATTATTTCTAAGTTTTCTAACATCTCTACTATCAAACTCTAGAGAATATTAGCGTGTAATGAATTCGCAAGGTAGGTGAACAAAGACGTTTGAATTCACGCACTTTCTGATAAAATAATCGTAATGGCATCATAGCTTCGTATAGTAAGTATAATGTGGATATGGATAACCAGAATTGCCATAGAAGAGCTATACCTAACCTACTTATGTATTCCATGTCAAAGTGACTTATATGGTAGAGAAACTGTGCCTATCAGAATCTTAGGTATTAGAAAACTCAAAAACGCTGGAGGCATTCTTTCGTAACGAGAATATAATTTGTAAATTGTCTTGCTAACGTAAATAAGTTTCTCATTATTTCACGTAGAGATATTCAAGCAACAAAAAATCTTTATTTATTTTAAAAAAATCACACAAACAAGTAGTGCTAGGAGGCTTTAATGCTAAGAGCATTGTCTACCAGTCTTCCTGGGCGTGCAAAAAGGTGGTGTGGCGTGTTTTTATAGGTACCAAACAATCTTTGTAGGTATGAGCCAGTGACCATCTCTGGTGAGCACGTTATATGAATATACATATTTACACGCTAGAAGCGGCCACCCATCCGTATTATCATCGCGCTGAACTTTGCTTAACTTTGCAAGATACTTCGAACGGCTTTCATTTTTTGAAGAAGTCGGGAATCTTAGACTTTTTTAAAACCATGCAAAACGAATTATGTTTACAGATTCTAAAATCAGTAGCAAAACAAATTTAGGTCATAACGACTGCATCAAAACTACCTAATTAATAAATAATGCTCTTCTATGCGATGCGATATGCAAATGATTATTACCGAGAGAAATGCGAGTAGCGTTTCGATTCCCTTATTTGCATAGAAGCTATTACTAAATTGGTGATTTGAGAATATAAATTTTCCCGTCTAGTTTGAGTGGGTATTCGTAAATTTCGTAATATCAGTAGGCACGAGTGTTATCTATCCATGGTTTAGGAATATCTGATCCAAACACGGAAGTAAAGTAATATGTATGTGAATAAATCAGGTGTTTCCTATTTTTATTACTCGCTTTATATTAGCTTCACTTGTATGTTTGTAACCGACTCCTTTGGGCGCGATTGTGACCTACTGAATTAATGTTAAAATTAATTCCCAACCATTATATTTAGCCGATTTCTTAATATTCAAAATTTCCAAATACCAAAGAGAATCTTCAATTCAACAAAGCGTGTTTTTTATTTTTTTTGAAATTTTAATTATTATTATGTAGATAGTTAGGTATCTACGCGTCCTGAAACACGAGTTTATTATGCAATCGGTTCTGTGTTGTTCGTTTATTCTCATTGTGAATTTCAGCGGTTTTATGGAGAGAGATGTCGAGAGCTCTCTCCAGCGAATGTCAGTGGGTACAACATCCAGTGCTACGCCACATGGCTTCGCGGCCGGACGCTTTCTCGAGCCGGCAATTCCGTACGCAATACGATTGCGCGGGACGCGCGAATTTCCGTACACAGACTCAAAATTACCTGCTTTATTTCTGCAAAAAATATACTAGGGTAATGCTTTCGAGTAAATTCTGATACCTACCTTACTACCTAATAAAAAGTTATTGAAATTCACTGAAATAAATTAATGGTAAGTACAAATAATTACGATCTGATAACAGTTGAATGAAATTGATAAATATGAGAAGAAAATAACGCGTGTTATTAATAACGTCATTTAATTATTTCGTATTCATGTAAATAATTATGATAACGAATGAACTATTTACGCATCACGCACTTTTTAATAGCTTCAGAAAATATCTATCAATTTCCAATGTGATAGACCCATTGGAAAATGTGGTGATTTGCATGCAAGCAATGGATTGTTCTTTTTTCCATTCTCATAGCATTAGGTGCAGTAAATCAAACAGGTTTTCTTTTGTGAAAGCTCCATACTACGTAAATTACAATTTCTCGGTATCTGGGTGTTTGAAAACGTGAATGAATTAGCAAATGAAAAAAAACGGCATTGTTATTAAGCTCTAGCTATAAATGCTAATGTAGCGGAGAGTCGGCGCGGGCGCATCTCACGTTCACTTTCTCTACATGCGTGTAACCGTTGCCAAAATAATTGCGCAATTACACGTCAATTATTAAACAATATTGCCCAGTTTTTATGATTTTTACTCTTATTAAGGTATTTTATAAGTAGGCCAGAACAAGATACAACAAGATAGAATATTCTAATTCTTAGATAATTAATGTATCTGGGTACATTTCACAGGTACATGCTAGGTTTAGCTGAACACTAGACTGTAGAAAACCAAACAAAGTTTCATGTGAACGGTGGGCAGTGACAAACGAAAGCATCAAATCGGGATTAAGTGAAAGTTGTAATCTGTGATAGAGCAGTGGAATACAAAGAAAGAACAATGGACCACCTGTTCCGGCAGCGGAGGCTCAGCGTGCCTAAGCGGTAAGTGCACTTTGTTATAAACCTGTTTTAGGATTTGAGTCCTTATCCCTTTACTGAATTAATTCAGTTTTAAGGAAACCTAATAATTCATTCATTTGTTTTGCTGCAGAGCCCTACCACCTACTCTACCATCTAATTAAATGATAATCTTCGTATTTGATTGTAGTTTAGGTAGTTTAGGTACACTTGTAGCTCATACTAACAATTTTTTTTTGCATATTTTAATACTTTTAGCACAGGGTCTATGATGGGAAAACTCAACGTCCTGAACGTCGTCATAGAAAAATTCGGTACAATACCTTCACAGGTTTTCGGCTAAACACGTCTACGTGCTTTATCTAACCTGGATCCAAAATGATTCGTTGACATTGTAACATTTCGCACGATTAAGCGAACACTTGGCTGAGTTCCAGTGGTTCCGGTTTGAAGGGCGGGAAAGCGGGTGAAATTACAGTCGCATGACACGGACATTAAATCTGGTGTCTTGTGTTGTGTGATGACCTTAGTAGGTAAATACTCGTAGTTGAGTTTCAATCGCCAATCATCGAGAACGTTATATAAAAAAAAACTTCTTTAACGTGTAGGCTTCTAAAAATGTTATCTAAAATTGAGCAGATCGATCACCATCACCAGTAGGGTAATCTACTTATATTATAAGAACCGAGCATCCTAACGAGTTATTATATTTCATAATAAACTGTCTTACTGTGTTCTACATATAAACTAATGAGTACGAGCCATTAAAAATCCCTTTGGTATTCACTTGCATGATTAATGTTAGATCATTTCGACGTGTATGTAATGAAAATGAACTAAGCAACAATGAGTTTCGATGCTTGAATCGTAGAAAGTCAGAAAGAAGATTAAATTTACTTAATGGTTAAATCTCTTAGTAAACTATTAATTGTTATGTGAGCAGTGAGTAATCGTGCAACTGAGAAGTCTTGGTTCAAAGTTTACAATTTACACGCTCTAACAGTTATTTTGCCTCGAAACAAACCAAAAATCATACGTAAAAAAAAAAATTGTGAGTAATCTGAATGGTATATTTGATCTAATCTTTCTCTAATTTATTTGATTCAAGATTTCTGACCAGTCGCATACTCACTTGTCCTTAGTTATTGCAAAAGTTTATCCAATATTTTATCCGCTACATTTTCTAGAATCCGCATAAATTGTTTCTTACCCGGCAAAGTTATCTCCGCATAACGCAATTATTAGAACAAAGCTGATGAATCGGGCACAAAACATCAACTGCCTTACTATTTACTACTTGTAATAAACATAGATTTCCTTGAGGTGAACGACACGCAAAGACGATTCAATGAGTTTTTGTAACGATATCTCGATTGTTAGTTGACAATGGCGCTCGGAGCAGACTCTGATGCTAACCACCTGCCCATGTGTGGCATTGGCATATCAATACCAACTCTCATGTTCATCTTACGTGGACAGGTCTTTGAATAGTATTTGAATGCAGAAATAAGATATTCATGAGTCTCTGAAAGCAGGAGATATCGATGCTTTCTGATGTCTGTTGAATTCTTAGAATGATTTATGTGGTCTTATCTATATTGAGCATGAAAGTCTTGGGAATATACACGCAGGTAAAGAAACCTTATATATATTTTAATTAGAAAGGAAATCGTAGCGCCAAATTTCAGGACGACGATGCCTAAAATTATTATTTTAGTACTGTGATTTTATCTTGGCATGATGAATATTCCTTGGTTGCGATCGTATCACTGGGTTGTCGGCTGTGACTGAGTGACGGTTCGCTTTGCTTTGTTGGCGACGGCTGTCCGTCGACGGCACTGTCCGTTTATACTCATCATCCACAGACATTTGTTACACGTCCAGATGGTGTGAACTAGTAAACTAGAATGTGTTGTTATGGTGTTGTTACTATAAACATACCAGATGAGAACAAAACATAGTCAAAATACGGTTCACACCTACTTTTACTAAATGAATAGGGGTGAGTGTGACATGTAACTTGGTGTTATTGTACTCGTATGTTTGTTCGGTATTCTGTCCTCTGCTCGTATCATACTAATTGCTAGGGCTTATGCCTACATATTTTAAGGGTAATTCATTCGAAAATGACTCACGGTATTATCATAAGTTTATTGTGTTGATCGTGAAAGCTTAAAAAGGTTTTACTGTATGTTGGCACGACAGCCTTATCGTATTCTCAGTAGGTTTATGTGGCAGGCGTGTAGTCTACTTGCGCTTGTTCCTTGTCAATAATTACAGTCATTACTGCTTCCGAAGAATCATTACTTTTTTGTATTACCTACGAGTTGTATTTCATTTCTTTTCTCGACAAATTCCCTAGATTGTCTGCTAAAACAACATTTACTTAGCGATAATTAAAACATGTTAAAAGGAAGTTGCTTTGATAGACTTTTTATTTTAATTAGACGGCGATGACAAGCAGTTTGTATTTTACGATGGCTCGGAAGGTGTAAACGGAAGCATCTTTTAACTTTTGATTAGAATTTTGTGATAATTTTGTAAATAATCTAGATCCATCTTATTTCTAATGCAAAGAGCCTTTTAGAAATTTCTATGCTCTAGTTGCAACGGTGCGACTGTTTAGATATCTATGACGTCTATCACCTGCACAAAGCCGGTGAGATGCTGAGATGTCTGCATCGTGCAGCGTTCCGCTCTCTGCTCCGAACACGTATGAATAGCTAGCGATGTCGTTCACAGGTGGCCGTCCACAAAAATCCACGAAACTTTCTCTGATGATTATGTAATGCTACAATTTCGGCGCAAATTTTGAGGTCGATGGCTTTACTAAAGTGAATGAGACTCGCCCTATCATCATGACGTACTGTTGATACTTGGCTCTATTATCAGTGTTTTAGTTACATAAGTTGACGGCACTTAAAAAGTTATTCATAAAGGAACTAAGCAATAAGCGACACCAGTGTGATTTATAAAGAACACGTCTTAATTTTATTAGGGAGACCAGCACTCTACGTGAACAGTAATGTAACGTCTTAGCAATAGGTACCAAACTACCAACCTGGTTAGCAGGAGTTTAGTTTTCAAATTATCACCATTAATTTTGCAAACAATGTCTAGGTCGATGGTCGCTGACCAGCGTTGTTAGTTAATCTGTGGCTTGCTGGACAGTTATCGGTGCACGCTTCACTTCCTTCCCTCGGATGCAACGGCTTCTATCAATAATTGCTCGGTATGCGGAATCATTCCGTTCAACGTTCATGATTACGAACTAAAGTTGCATAATTTTGAACGTCTTTATTAAATTCTCGTTTTCATTTTAATTCCATTAGCATTGTTTATCTATTTTATCTTTCTTGGCTATTGAACGCGTTAATTCAATGATGATGGAGTGCAGCTATTCTGTGTGTACATAGATAGTTGCTTTAGTATCCAGGACATTCGTTCAATCGTTATCTTCGGTATGGTCGTAGATGGAAATGTTGATAGACAGATGTCTTTGCTTTGAATGGAAACGAGGTACGATACGTTTCAAACGTGAATCTCAATGCTTATTGTTTCTTCGCGAGTATTTTCCATGCTGAAGGTTTTTCTCGTAATTCATCATTTCTAAGTGAATTGTTGAAAAGCTATTGTGCTGTATTGTGCCTTAACAAGGATAATTCCTTTGTCTTTAAGTTCACCAATGCGAAACTATAAAATATATTTTCATTCTTCTTCACATAACGACTCATACCTAACCTAGGTCTAAGTACACTTTGCAATACTTTGCGACGGCAACAATGGGGCTTCGATTTTTCGAATTTCATTTTGAACTATAGCAGGTATCACAGTATTTCTTATTACCAATAACCGTCCTAGATAGTTTGCATCATTTGAAATTTAATTTGGAATTCAACCAAGATAATAGGACTGCTTTTGTTAGCTACATACGTGTTCTAAGTTTCAAAATTGAGTTACGGACAGTTAGATAATTTGGTTCTCCGGGTCAGTACATGAATTGGGTTTTTGTTAGGTACCTTCCACAAGAGTTCCGTTCGATAGCTTCGGATGCGATCTGCTATGATGTCTGTAATCGCCTGTATTTTTGTGAATCTCGGCTAACAGGTCGACGTCATTTGCCGCTTCCGTTTGGTGAATGAAGGTGTTAGAATAGATGATTCAATAAGGCACCGTACGTAGCATTTTAGCTCACTTTATCTCGATAGGCTTCATAAAACATGTGCATGTCTTAACTCTCGAGTCATTCGCACTAATGACGTGGCCTGGTATATAAAAGTATGTGAAAGAATTTCAAGTTCAGATCGCGTTCGTGGATGGTGTCAGGCGTGGAAACTGAGCACGAAGTCGCCTGCTTAACACTTTAACTTTATTGCACTTATGCGTATAACTGTATGTGACTGGCCGTAGCTTAAATTTTAACTGGTGCAAGTGCTTATATGCTTTCACCGAAATACGCTATCGATGATAAACAAGAATATTAAGGTTAAACCACGGTTAAACACTCATTGAGCAAATAAATATGCATAGCGTACCTCAAACACTTTCAACTCAACAAGATTCACGGCGATTAGCTTCAGTCAATTGTGAATAATAAAATCTTACGAATGTATAGAAAGTAGAACATCTTTTACTTTTATTTTAGTCAAGGCCACGATTTTGTTCGAATACTTCCTGAGAAAGCAAGTGCACGGTTTCGTTACGAGTGTTTCTTATTCTTTTTGCTTTTTACCCTTTTTTTGAGACAAGAAACGACAAGAATGAAATAAAATAGCTGTCTATGAAAAATGTTGTAAACCGGATTGTGGTCGCTATGTCTGATGCATCGCATAGTATTCCAGAAAAACTATTGCAATGATCAATCTAGCTCGAGGAAAAATCCACGTACCTGGGCCGGGGACAGGTCTATCTACTCGTCTATAATCACAATCATAGAGTAATAAAATTATAGACAAGATATAGAGCACACGCCTGCGATTAGGGTTTTATATTATTTTGAGATTTTAATTTGTTGGGTTTTTCGCGATACCTTTTTTAGAAATTTGTTGCACAGTTTCAAAAGAAAACACTATAAGTATACTTACATTACCAACAGCCTTTGCTGCGCTATAGAATTGGTTTACCTAATAGTATGTGCGCAAGAAAAACTAATTAATGTACATAATGTGTGATAATGTGCCCTTATCCACATCCTCTTCAGCTGGATACAGGGAATTATAAATTAACCATCGCTCATTAGTGTAGGTACTTAATTGTTTGCAAGTTTTTCTACAGATCTGAAACTCACACGGGTTCAATGATACAATATAATAAATAGTTTGTAATTTTTTAATCTTTTACATTTTTCCGAAAAAGAACACTGAACTTTGAGATGGAATTATTAGGGAGGGTACTTGGCGGATGTGAACTAAATTGTAGTGAAAGGTATCGTTGATATTTTGGCTCGAGAGTAGCCCTTCTACTCTCGACCACTACCGTTCGAACTGTATCCAGATTTTGACAGAAACTGTGTCATTTTGGACTGCCAAAGCCAAGGGACCTATTTTGGATCTATTTTGGAACGGTGCTCGAGAGTAACCCTCTTGCACTGAATGGTTAATTCTTCAAGATAACTTATGTGTTGAGCAAACACGTACAGTGCAGCAATAAAAAGCAGATCTCAATAAAGACAATATTCTTTACACAGCTTCATTATTTATAACGACTATTTCCAGAAACGGTCTTATAACAGTGACATATATCTAGGATAATAGTGCAATACAATGGCATTCTGCGGAAACCGCAGCAAAGCGTTGCACTAACCTTGCTACTCTATAAATTACCCTATTATCTACAACATAAAGTGAATTTTCCTGTCTGCCTTTTCTTCTGGTTTGAAGACCTAATTTCGTGTGACAATGCTTCTAGAGCCCTAGTTTTTGAGCATTGCTTATAATTATTTACTATTCAATTACTCGATCTCGGTGCTGTGGGTTTTGAACCCTATTTCAACGTGAACTGAGGTGAAATTCGTGTGCGGTGGTAGCAATCAGAGCGTGCCACGCGTCTTCTCGGTGCATCGGAAGACTGCTTTGAATATTTTAATTAAGTAAATAGGAGATTGTTTGATGCACACATCTATCTAGGCAACATTTGTTTAATCCAGTCAGTTAAAACATTGTTTTGAACAAAAACATAAAACAGAAAAAATGACAGGATAATTAAATTGTACTTAGTAGAGGCACAGACCATGTAGAGGTTACTTATCAATATTATAGATACGCACTACCAACAGGCTTATCATAAAGTGCAGGTAAGTATGTATATGTATTTCTTAATGTTTAAAATATCTTCGTAGCACACAAAAACTCTGTAGCGGCGAGCACGTTGAAATCTTTTGTTAGTGAAAACATACTCCTAGACGTCAGTACATTAGAAGCACTGCAGCAGAGCGCTGAATCAGATTGCATTGAATTCAAATGCAGTTCCTGAGGGGCTGATGTTATGATAACCTGCACTAACTGTATTGGCAGCTTTGTTTCTGTTACAACACCCACGTTTGCTAAATCATGGAATTTTTCTTTGTGCTGTTTTTCCATAAACGGTACGATACAGTCAAACTAGATAATTTATATCGTCCTTTGATGGTAAAACTTGTACTAATAATTTAAGCTGCTTTGGTTTGTTTGCCTGCGATATATACCAGTAAGTACTGCTAATATCTACTCACAAAGTAGAAATGCGACACCGACCAGATGATTTAAGTTACTGGCTATAAGAAGCTGTTGTCGCAAAAACAAGAGGGTGTGGTGGAAGCGCATGCGAACAACTTTCCACGACCGACTTGCGCGTGCGCACCCCACATCATCATCGCGACTGGTTTTATAGTCAGGAAGATTATTAAAAAGACATATTTTGTACTTGTGTTTAATCGCAGTTTGTAGCAAGACTTACCTGTAAATATTTGTAAGTGTTACGAATACATTAGGTAGGTACATTATATTTTTTGAAAATTATGAAGTTCCTCATCTAACTAAATATACCTAATATGTTCAAAGACTTGTCCAAGCATGCACAACTTCATAGTTCCATTTTTACCGCACCGAGGTAGAATTATTATAAAATAGCAGGATTAATCAAATCTGCATGTACCTATATATAAAAAAAAAAACAGTAGGTAGGTATAAACATCACATGTTAATTATTTATAGGGGTCTCTAGCCTACCTACCTAGGTTATCTTAGTTAAAACGTGAAGTTTATTTTTTGGTGGTGAAAAATGCCCTTTTTTTACGGGGTCAAGAAAACTTGTTAGAACAACATCTTTACCCACCTATGAGAATATACCTAGTGTAGTGTTTACAAAAAAAACAAACAAGAAATTCTTTACGTAATTTGAAAGGTGCTTAGCAGGAAAATACAAATAAACATATCCAAAGTCCATTACACTGTTTAATTTGTTGTGAATTAGCTTCTTCAATAAGAAAGAGCTAATTCTAACACCTGTTTGATAGATGATGTAGTTAACGGGATGCTAAAAAGGCGTTGTTGGTCTTGTCTATTATGTGTCAGATATATTTCACGGCAATATTATACGACTGCAGAAAAAAAGTTAAAGCTTGCTACATACGACTCGTATTGCTGGCATGCTTGATTTAAAAATGGCAATAATTTACTCCAATTTACATGAGTTTGTTTATGAACCAACTAGCGACCGCCCCGGCTTCGCACGGGTGCAATGCAGTGATGACGATGATGTATTATACATATAAACCTTCCTCTTGAATCACTCTATCTATTAAAAAAAAACTGCATCAAAATTCGTTGTGTAGTTTTAAAGATCTAAGCATACATACATACAGACATTAGGACAGACGCGGGAAGCGACGTTGCTTTATACTATGTTTTTTTTTTTTTTTTTATAAAACTTGTTGATGTAACAAGCATATGGCCCACCTGATGTGAAGTGGTAACCATCGCCTATAACAAAGCATTGTCTCGCAGGTCACGCACGTTAGGAACGTGCCCTACGATGCACTGCCCTGCGTCCATCAACTTGAGGCAAAAAGGTGTTAAGCCTCATGTGCCTGTAATTACACCGTAGTAGTGACTAATATATTATATGGTATGATATTTATTGCATAACAAATTATGTTTGTTTGGTGTCTCCTTACGGCTAGGACATCGAGCCAATTCTAAGTTTCCAAAGTAAAACCACAGCTAAAACGTTATGTTTGGCTGTGCAACCAATTTCCCTTAAACTTTGCGCAATTGAATTGAAGTTACGTACCTAAGTAAGTAGATTACCTATAGGTTCTATAAATTTACATGTCTCTAAAACATTAGATTTTATACAAGGCAATTTTTATTTAAACTCTTTTGAAGCTGACTGACAATCAACGCACAGCCTAAACTATAAGTTCTACAGGTATGAAATTTGGAGAGTATTATCCTTATATAGTGTAGGGTTGCACTAAGAAACGAATTTTGAAAAGTCACGCTCTAATGGGTCTAGAACGCGAGTAATGCCCGGGCGACGGCTAGTAATAAATAAATGTCGACATTTTTATCGAGAGGAAAACTGGCAGGGTTAGTGGAAACAAATATTTATATAAAAAATAGGGCTAGATTCATAAATAATTTCTTTCAAATCTCAATTGGATTGGATCAAGCATTGCGTGTCGTGTGTCGTGTGCTTATAAAAGATCTTAAGCCGGTAAAAAATAGCAATCGTATTGGCGTTCAGATTCGCACATCAATGTAGCTTGGACGTGCATGTCACTCTGCGGCGGTAATCGCAAAAAACTTAATAGTCAATCAATGGTGGGCATCAATATACCGATGAATAGAGATAAAAACGTATGATATCGATTATTAAGATGTCTTATTCATTCATATCACATTTGAAATAGACATGTTGTTTTGAAAACATATTGTAATATAAAATGTACACTCATGACAAGCATGAATAAGTTGGTATTAGGCCTGCCATTAATTTTCATTGTTTATTAGATAGATAATTTATTTCTCAAACTCACGACATAACACGAAGGCCTAAGAACTAGTTAACAAAACGAAACAAACGAATGTCAGTAAAAACAAATGACTAAAGAACAGTATTGATTAATTTGAGAAGCTCTGTGTAATTGAGTGCAGAGACCGAAAGATATAAAGATATCTTCGATGCTATCTCCCTTTGATTGGATTCCGATGGGGTAAAGCTAGAATGTTTTACGGACGCGACTTTTATAAGCGACTTATGTTAAAGCAAGCAAGTTCGTATGAGTTAGTGGCCAACTCTGGTGACGGAGTTATGTTAATTGTTAAAGAACAGATCGCAATACGCTAGTGTGATTTCCTTCAATCAAGAAACATTACTTCTCCAACTCTGATATCAATAACAGTTATTACGTATTGCATAGGAAAACGCAAAACCGCAACCGTTTGCAGATACCAGATTTTTTATTTATCATATTCTACGATATGAAGATGGAATTCTGATAATTATGTTTTGCAAATTTGTCACAATATTTCAAGTTACCGCGAATGAAATGTTTGAATGAGGACCTCTATTAAAAGCAGCTGGTTAGTTAACCAAAATACTGCTACTGTTATTAGAAACTACTTTGACGCGACTTTTCACCTCACTACATATTTTTTTAGATACAAAGTCGCGTCTGTCGATTCGCATCAAAATCAACAATTTGTTTATGTCGAACGCCACCAGCCGAACGTGCCGCAAAGGAAAAAAATAGGCGCTAAAATTAAATGTCAATTCGTCATGGTGTCCAGTGTAATGAGCTACTCACTCAACAGTCAACACGTCCATGCATAAGTTACATATGTAGACCGTTACGTGGTACAAGTGGTTCCGTTTTGGTACTGTTTTGTGCTTCGGTATTTGTGGAGCAGGTATGCAACGTTGAAATATGAAATAAAATAAATTGATGTATGCTGAGTGGATGTCTCTCGTTGGACGTGGATAGGATTGTCTGGAACTACAGGAGTAAGAATACCGAATAATGAAATCATGGCATTTAAAATATTGATTTACCTATACAAAGTATATCGCCGCGTTATTAGCATACCTTACTATTTGAGGTACAATTTCCCTGTAGCAATTACAGGC
The DNA here is from genome assembly GCA_947507515.1 of Eulithis testata. NCBI lineage: Eukaryota > Metazoa > Arthropoda > Insecta > Lepidoptera > Geometridae > Eulithis > Eulithis testata. The sequence goes on from OX382205.1 coordinate 6,709,122, forward strand.
AACTTTTTGCAAAGTAATGTTTACCAGAGTTATTAAACTCATATCTGTCACAGACATGCATTTATTTCTACACGCGCGTACGTGCATATAATGTTTTCTTAAAATGCACAGATTCAGTAAATAAGTTGAAACTAGGTATGTGGCGAGATCCTGAGAGACGAAATCTCTGTCAGCTTTTTTATTCAGGATTTAAGGTGATCGTCTTCCATCCATACAAGACTTGGGTCGAATAGAACCTTCATGCAAGCATTAGTAAAGTACTGTTCAAAGTGGTCCATTCCAAAGTCGTGCCTGGTTTCCCTACGAAGATTCTTTAAAAAAAAAATAGCATTTATCATATCAATTATCCACCATGTAAGAAATGTAAGCGTATCTAAGGCTAATGTATTTTTTTTGTTGTTATTTGGATATAGTGGCAAAGATAGCATGTCTGCAAATACGTGGGTATGTTCTCAGTGCGAACCTCTGCCTGTAATTAAATAAATAAATAAATATTCACGGTTATTTAACACAACGCCTTCTAGTCCCAAACTAAGCAAAGCTTGTAGCTTGTATGAGATCTAGATGGCTGATAGAATACATATACATATATATATTATATACATTTTTTTAAATACATACTTATAATACATAGTAACACCCAGACACACCAATTGTGTTCAAATTACAGAGCAAATAGATTTTTTGTGTTTATTAATAGTTGGTTTTAGTGATGATTGTAGACTAGCGCAAAGTAAGTGTGTTTCTTTTGTGGCTTCCTGTGAATTAATTGTATTTTCCTACTAAAGAGCCGCTCAGCTCGTATTCTGAAACAAGCCAAGTCGGAGACTCAAGTAGGTACAGATATTCACTGAAATATCTAGGATCTCAGTCAGTCAATATTTTTTGAGTATACGATTCTTCAGTTGGTAATAACAAGTTCCAACTTAGATGTAGGCGTTAACTACCTTTTAATACCATTATTAAATCTGCTCGTATAAAACAAAACCTATAAAATCTAGAACATGAAATTGAAAAACTGGTAATAAAACAGGACGTTTTAGTACCGATAGCAGTAGATCTGTGTTGAAAGTATCCCTATGTTTTTATTGGCATGTATTAATAATTGTAATGTCGTTGTGATGAAATTTTGCGTTCATGAAACAATAAAATTGGTGAAGAACATTGTGACTTTGAGGAAACCAATAAATGAGTCAGCCTAACTTTGTTGTCTATACCTCTACACTAATATTATAAAGAGGAATGATAAGACTGTTTGTTTGTTTGTTTGCATTGAATAGGCTCTGAAACCACTGGACTGATTTGAAAAATTCTTTCACCGTTAGGAAGCTACACTATCCCCGGGTGACATAGACTACATTATATTTTCAAACAAATTGAGGACCCTTACTAAAACTCCAATAATGTAACCCAAGGTGTAAAAAATGACCTAAAAAAAATGAAATTTTTGTTAAATACCCGTACGAAGCCGGGACGGTCCGCTAGTAATATTATTTATTTATAGGAAACCCGACAGCACATACCATAGATTAGGTACAAAAATGGAAACAGTAAGCCAATTAAAGGTTTTCACGAGTAGAAAAGAAATAGATACAGAAAAAATGTGAACAAAACATAAAAACAATAAGGCAGTATAAAAGCAGAAAGATAAGAAAGTACAAAGAGTATAGAAAGGAAAAAGGTTTACCTAGTGTTAGGTCTAGTAAGAGCCTCATTATTGCGAAAATAGTCGCTACTCAGCTTCATTATAAAGAGGAAAGATTTGATTGTTGGTTTGTTTGCATTGAATAGGCTCCGAAACTACTGGACCGATTTCCGCTTGTGTACTATAATTTTATTTTATTCTTTAACCCAGCGAGTGTTAATTATTGCCTGAGAGAAACATACAATAGGTTAACCTACCTACCTATATTTCAGGAAATCGCATTAAATGTGAATATCGAAAACAAAAAATCTAAACATTGGAAAGAAATCAAAAACAAACATAGTATATGTAGAGAAGACAGAATGTAGAGAAGACAGAAAATAGCAGAAGTATAATAAACCATAACAACGATAGATCACACTTATTGATCTAGATTATCTATAGATTATAAAGCAGGTTAACACGCATCATAGCTAAATGCATTGTTTACATTGTTCACTTTGTTCAGTTCACGTGGTGTCATGTCTCACGCTGTGCAGTATGGTTGCCGTTACGCCTCTTCATTCAATACAGTTGTTTTTATTTAAAAAAAACATTGTATAAATCGAGTTCGTCTAGGTCCGATATGATTTTTTAATGATTTCCTCGAACCAGAAAGCGAAGAGTAGGACAAAATGGACTGACAGCTTTGTTAGAATAGCAGGAATTGGAAGTCAGTGGTCGTCCAAAATCGCTATTTTTGAAAATATTTATTTTATTAATTTTCTAATCTAATCTAAATTTCCAGTACCTATGAATAGTCCATGATAATGATAATGATGATGATGAGATAATTTGTACAGTGTCAAGAGCTAATTTATAGTTCAGCTCTGAGACTGTGGCTCTACCATAGTGTTTTTACTAAGCACAGATACAAACGTGATAACACAGTTTTATAGATAAGCTTTGAGCTTACTTCCAAATACCTACACCGTGGCTTACCTTCAATTGAACTACAGACAGACAAGATATTATAATAACTATCGAAAGTAATACTGCTTGTATTACGTAAATTATTTGAACGCGTTTTACTTATTTCATCATGACATGGTGTTTGTACTTGCAACTCATCATCTAACCGAAGTAAATATTACACAAGTGGCTTTCTAGATTTTTCGAGTAGGTAGGTACTTATCGAACGAGTATATCAGAAGTGACACTCATACCTATGTTGTGTTATAAAACGCTAACCACTCTTCATCCAAGATGCAATTGAAAGTAAAACTGGTTTGATTGGGGCATACGACTCCTGTAGAAAAGCATCTTTTACATACACACGGTTACCGTCCACAGTTCTTATTGTATTGATGTCAGAATATCAGCAGGACATACAGCTGGATTAAACTTTAGTGTCCATATATGCACCACGCAGCTGATCAACGGATAAGGTTTGTTTACGAGTGTGAACAAGGAAGAATAGGAATGCCTTTAACTTTTTTAAGGAATCAAAAAAACAAGAACTTCATTGTGCCGTATAAGGCTAAGAACTCACGAAGCGGGTTTCACCCGCGCCCGCCGCGGTTACGGGCTCACAGCCTTTTTTCAAAACTCACGAGACCGCAGTTTTGAGCGGTTACGCAGCCGTCGCGGTTGCGATTATCGCTCGCAAACTTGGCGGTTGATTATCGCAATACGGGCGGTTGCAAGACGGGCGGTTAAACGATCAGTTGAGTTCCAGACCGCCAGCCGATCGCAGAGCGCGCGGGTGCAAGCCGCCGCGGCTGCGGGACCACGACCCACGCCCGCCGGTACAAGATGGCCGCCGGTGCAGCGGGACCCGCAAACACGAGAACACACCGCGGCCGTAAAACGCGTCGTGAAATGTGCTTTCATTTTTTACATGAATATCTGTATTCTACAAAGGCTGCGGGCCCGCAACCGCGGCGGGCGCGGGTAAAAACCGCTTCGTGAGTTCTTACCTTTAGAAGCACCGGGTGTATGAAGGCTCTATGCGTCCACGGAAAGTGAGAGGGTCAATAAAAGCACAATAAAGTCAACTGACATGACGCAGACACTCGAGCGAAATGGCTTTAGAATCAGGTTTAGAAAGCTGTTTATTACGAAACGCAGGATCTGCACTTATCAGAATAGGCCCGTTCGCATTTTTAAAGCATCTATGCAAATTACTGCGTGGGATTTGTTCCATAACAAATATATTAGGTAACAGTTTTTTATGCGTTTATTATACCAGGCCATTTAAATCGAATGTATTAAATTTTTTTGTGGTTTACTAGGTTAATATTTCCCCAACGCTAAAATCAAACCCTCGTCTTTCCCGTTACAGAATATAATGTGTACTTGCATCGTACGCATTACATATAGGCTCAATTTACGCTTGAGCCTAACTTTTTTTGAGCCTAGATACGTATCTTACAGTATGCAAGACTAGAATGTGTGCTACAGTACCTTAAATCTTAAATACCTTTCCTTGAAAATGTACCAGTAGCTACATACAACACACAGACGCCCGGACATGCAATTCTATTAATGAATCGCGGCTAATTGAGCTGACCGAGATTCATAGCGTATAATGCAAAGACGGTGCGTATTAACATGGGTTCGGTACGGTCAACATCAATAAGAAGATGATTTTTCATTTTTCCGAAGTGATTAAAAGTATAACACTATCATGATGAAAGTTTTAAGATGAGTATCAAGACAGTTTTGATCGTCTAAAAAAGTGTTAAACAATTTTGATCTTTTGAAAAAAACTGATCATCTTTTATCGTGACTGTACCAGGCTACTAATGGAGGATCAATGCAATACCGTTCTTTGGAACGCTCAAGAAACACATAGCAACGCTTAAGTACGGAACTAGGTCTTCTCATTGAGCAAGTAGGTAAGGAAAAAGTCAGTCTACTGTTATTCCAAACTTAGCAGACAAAAGATACGCGAAATAAAAACAAAATTAAATGGAACCGTATCGAATTGACTTTAGTATGTCCGTAGATATTGTTATAAATAAGTAGGTGATTACTATCTGAATCTCTGATTATCGAAATCAACAAATCTGCTACAAGCATAAATATGTAATCGCTAATCAAACATCACTGTTTCTACATACATTGAAGTAGCTTGACTTGACTACTGGGATTACCTGACGCTTGTCACAAACCTGTCGCAAAATAGCATCCAGCATTTAGATTGGGTAGAACAAACAGGCAGAGTAATATCATAAAATAGGTAAGCTGCATCTACACTTTTGTACAACTTCCTATACAAGCTTATCATGGGTTTTTCGGTTTGAATGACCTAATACGACCATCAGCGATAAAGTTAGTCCATAAGCGAGGTAGGACAGAAACAGAATCAGTCCTCGATGATAGCCAACTGCGTGTGTTCGTGATTTAAAACCACGATTCATCGTGCGTGACACTCTGAGCTCATGTCTTCACCATGTTTAAACGGGATAGGCCCGTTCTCACCCGGTTCCGTACTCACCCGGTCCGTTCACCCCCGATTTGGTTTAGGTACGACCTATTTTATCCGAAGCAATTTTTTATTAAAAGTCCTGGTAAGCACAAAATGTGGGCTTTAGTAATATAGTATTATATAATCTGTGGTAATGCATAGCGTTCTAGAATTTGCACCTAATCTATGCAGAAACGTAGCCGATTTTCTCGGGTTGATTTCCCTTTTTTCCGATTTTCATTTGTTATCAAACTTGTTCTTTCATCGAGTGAGTAAACAAAGGCTAAAACGGAACTAGTGGGACTTAGTAGTCCCACTAGTACGTAAAATAGCCCTAACTCTACGGCTGCTATAGTCTACAACAGTCAATAGTCTAGTCTATCATCAGCCAAAAAAGTGAACTGCTGGACGCAGCCTGTAGACAGTCTTTCGAGGACTTTTATGTTTATAGAACTTTCAAGATGTCGAAAGGGGACCTCCAGGTCTTCAACTTCCGTCATACATTAATTACAAGCGTATAATATGCATAGGTACAAGTTTGGTTATATACGGTATCTAATCTATGCGAACACACCTCGGTCATAGGTTCTGGCGGTCGCATTATCAGACCATTTGTATACCCATTGCCCATTCCATAACCACAGAGCACTTAAAGCGCGCTGCTTCTAGAGCGTCTCGCGGTATCACGTAGCAAATTAGACGCAAGTTCCCTGTGCGTCCTTAGATAGAGCCGCTCTTATCCTTCTATTTGCATTTTACATACATTTTACTGAGGAATCTGGAATATACTCTTGATAGAACATACACGAGTCTGCAAACAGCTCGGGAGGTTACAAGTCTTTGCTAGGTATTAGTCTCAAACACAGTTTCCTTTATTTTTTTCCAACATAAAACCATCGCTTGGAACGCTGATCTGTGTCGTCCAACTCTGCACTTATTCTAGAGTGTAATGTTGGCCAATATTGCAGCATCCTCTCACAATGCGTTTGTTTCTGCCACCTTGGCGTGCGTCTCTATCAGAGCGTGTCGCCTGGAATTTGATGCGTCATGGAGTCACATGATTACATTATAAAGTTATTAAGGACAATGCGCGTGCGGCTTAACGGAACCGTGATAGCTGAAAGCGCATCTAAGACCTTAAGCTTTGGCTAAACCGACGCGCGACGTATCTAAAACTACGACGTTTAGAACGTTGCTTTACTAGATGTTGAGTATGCGTCAATCTCCTTGGAGAAAGAAATAATGGACAATATCCTGCCTAAAATTACAGTATTATAAGTCACTGATAAACATCATCTCCTTTGGTAAGCGCTTTACGAATACGCTACCTATTGGCAAGGTCGATTGTCTACGCGTTGAGCTGCATAGAAAGCGTCTTGCAAGTTGTAAGTCGTTAGTGCAAACTTTCCAATCGGATCTAGACCTTAGCAGAGCCTGTTTCGATATATCAGGAGCTTTCTATGTCCACGCCTTTGACGGTTTTATGTAATAGTCAAGCCTTTAGTAAAAAAAAACGAAATAGATGAGTCTACGGCTGACATCACCTCAGTTGTTTGAGAATTCACACTTATTGAATGTCTATTGGCCTATGTCCAGCAGCGTACTTCAACAGTGTTCTTCACACTTATTGTTGTAAACAAAGCACAATCAACAAGACAGGGTTACATGAAACTTATATTCAATGATATCAAATACTGCTAAAATTATACCAAAACAAACGCATCACTAAATGCTCGCACGTCACTCGTTCCCAGTTTGATTTTGTAAATACACAAAAACTGTTTTTTTTATCAGTGGCAACATAAAATAGGGGCAACTAACTCACTGGTCGTTCCCAATAATGCAATTTCTTACACGGCTTTTTAGATCACATCTTTGTAGCGTTGCCTAAAAAAGTGCGCGAAGAAAATCATCGTGATGAGATTTACTTTTTGCGAGCGATGACAAATACCTATCTAGTGTAAAAAGATATAATGCTTTTTTTAATCGATGACTTGGAAGAGCCTTTGTCATAAGAAATTCAGGGTCATTGCTTGGTTCAAATAAAAGAGCAAAAGAAACTAGCACCGAGCGCGTTGAAGTCTTTTGTATGTAAAAAGACTAAAGTCAAGAAAAAAAAAAACTAGAAATTATTGTTGCAATATTAGGTAGAGTCTAACCATGCTAAATCTGCAGTGAAATAAAGGCGCAACTCTAAAAAGATTTGTACGTAATAGTAATAATGATCTTGGCTCGAAAAACTTTCTTTATCATATGTAGATCGTCAAATCGCACAGTCTCGGGATAAGCACGAAACATAAATAATTTCTCAGACTTTATTATTTTAAAGAAGTTATTTCCCATTCAATGTAAAAGATAAGGCAGTCGGAAGGCCACGGCGCTTTGACGTAATTCGTCGATTACAGAAGATTGTGGCCATTAATAAATATTATTCTATGATTTATCCATCCAATATCGTCGGCAAATGCGTTCCTCAGATTGATGCGTGAGAGTCGTACGTCAGAGATCCATAGATTAGGCTGTTCCTATAATTTATTTTCTATGCGTAATTTGATGCTATACGAGCGTTTCAATTAATCATGATCTAAATGGTTTCCTAACTCCTTCTCAGCTCTTACACAACTTCTTCCGAACTTGAGTTTTTTTTTGTATAAAATACCTACCCACTTATGTAGCTACCAGTGTTACCAGTACATAAAAAATAACTTGAAGTATCTTCTACTATTTCTCTTTACCTACTGACTTAAATAGAGGCTGATTAGTTACTTTTAACTTGCATCTTGCATTAAAAACGTTGTGATTTGTGGCACTTTTATAAGAATCTATTATAGTAATACCATTGTTTTCAGTGATGATTGCGTGTAGATTGGCCGTATCTACGTAGTGGAAGTAATGGTTTTGGCAGGAGCACGCGTTACATAGGCTCTCACGCAATTATAGAACCCTACATTACCTACTGTATGTAGATATATTGATGGAATAATTTTAAACTGCTTACATGGTCACAGCGAATGTTTTTAATAAGGGTAGGTAATTAATAGCATAAAAATACAAAGCAAAACTGCATATTCTGAAGTTTTAGTTAGAAGACTAACCCACTTCTTGAATGAAAGGTGTCTAGAGCGATAATAAACATGATAGCAGCGACAACAAAAAAATCATATAAAAAAAGTCTAGACGACAATATAAAATGTCTAAAAAGTAATAAAAATATCAAATCTTAGCACCTCAAGTAGGTCAACTGAGAGCTATTTATTTGAATGTTTAAAATAGAGTCACGTTACGACAGAGGTACTTGTATTGTACGTAAATCGCAATTTACTAGCTCCATCACGCACCCTACGACCACTTTCTATTATGTTTGACACAGTTCTACACCCAAATGTTATTGTACTACCTACTAGGGAATTTGACTGTGAGTGAACCTTCTCACGTGCCATCGTGATTTGGTTGTATAATCGAATTGGTGTCATAACATAATAAACGAGAACGATGACATTTATAATGTGTTACTATGACTCTTAGCTTATAGCAATCGCCGACACAGTTATTGAACGCTCAACAAATTCATATTAAACACTTGCCAGTAATTCTGTCGATGTCTGTTCTTACACTACCAATAAAACATTGAAAAATACAGTGGGTATGTCAACAACAGTCGGCCAAGCTACTACTCTTTGCTAAAGCAATCAAGTTAAGAAAGAAAGAAATCATTTATTCAGACCACCACTTAAATTACATGAAAAAAATAAAATCTTAAACTAATACATAAGCCATAAGTTCCTCCATCTCTTACATTATTTTTGCAATAGTGTAACTATCTATGTAGTATTTTCCGATTAAGCAGCTAACACCGACATGACCACTTTCTATTTTATCTACTTGTCTAATACATGTAAGGAATGGGCGATACGAATACCTACACGATTGGTGGAAAAAGTGGTAAGTGCCTCTGCTCTGTCGCAAATTGCATTTACGGGCTTTGAATTCGAAATGACGACAATTTCCTACCAAATAGAGATAGGATGGGGGTAAAAAAGAAAAAAAGACTGGACATCGTGTTGACGCACATTACAACACTGTTTTGATCATCACCATCGTAGCCTGAATTTACCTACTGCTGTGAAAAACTAATTATATTTATTTTGTGTCACTGCTGAAAAGACTGATGTTTTCGTCGTTTTTTTGTGTTACCTTCTTTCTCCCATTCAACTAAAGTTGACAGAATAAAAATGCTAAAGGTGGCACAGAGCTATCGGTGCATTTATCTAGTTTTTTGTTCCTAAAAATAAGCGCATTATAAAAACCTATTATTTATTTATTCCATACGAACACCTCAATAGGAATGAAAACTTATTCACGTTATAATAAAAAACTCTGTGATAGAGTTAACAGAGTATCGGTCTTACTCTATAAAATATAAATGGTCAATGATAAAGCACAATTTTAGAGAGACTTGAATATTATAAATTGTTTATTGCTTTTAGAATCGTAGTATAAACGGCCATAAGTTTATTTAGTTAACTGCCTACCCACACAATAGCAGAAAAGATACCCATAAAATAAGCCATTTAATCAGTGTCCACAATAACTTAAACCTTGTGCAGTAATTTAAACTTCTTGTACTTTGCTAAAGGCTATATCTTGGAGTAATATTTAAATGCATATTCTGTAGAGTATGAAGTTGTAAGAGTGCCCATACTTACGGTCTTCTAGACAGTACCTTTTTGCTACATGATTTGCTACGTTTTTGTATCTGTATTTATACGTTCATTCCCGTTCGTCCCACTGAGTTTTGTCCCACTGGTGGGACGAATGGGAAGTGCCAATAATAAGTATTATTTTATTCCCGGGAGAAACTCAAAACTACAGCGTCAGGCAGGGGCTACTTTTTAACCCTACTTCTAAAAATTTACGAACGCTGTAGTACGTGCGATATGTTTTAGATGGGTTCGCTTAACGCATACCATCCTCTCATCTCAGGATCTAGGATCATCTATACACAGGAAAGTAATATACGAGTAAATTTACTTCACTTATACTCCTTGTACTTACTATAGCTTGAACTATTACTCTGAAAGCGGCAATAGACACGCTTGCTAATAGAGTTATGAGTATTGGAAACGAAACCTCAGCCATTTCATTTTATCCCAATGCATAAATTATATTTTGAATCGTTAAAATTTAAAGTTACGATGGATAGTCACCTTTTATCCCAGTTTTTTTTCTTAGAATGATATACCCATTGTCAAACTGACAGCCGTGGCCAGGTGCATATAAACAACTTATAAACAAAATCATATACCCTCCTTTTTGCTTCGCCGTAGTCGGGTAATAAATGGAAATTACTATTTTTCTCAATTTGTCGCACCTCAATCAGACTCTCTCTAATAAACCTACAAATATTTATTGATCGAGTAAGCGAAGCGAGCAAAGTCTCCTAGGCAAAATTTTGCCATTGTGCCTCGTAGGAAAAAACATACTTTTTAAACCCTTGTGTAACACTAATACAGTTTTTAAACCAACCTACCGCGTGATTTCAAATATGAAGTCAGTGAAACGCTGCTCTCGTTTTCGGTTTTTCATATCTTTCGTTTTAATTATTAGCAGCAATAAAACAAAAAGGAATTGAAAGTTGTAGTGAAAGGATACAAAGTGACCAACGCGAGAGAAAGGGTTCCTTTCTAGAGAGCAATCACACTAGTCAGAGGATAATTAGGTACATCTAGAACCTAGTAATTGTGATGTAATTTTGTCCAAAGAGATTTTGAGACTGAAGTGTATTAAAATCCCCATAATAATAATAAAAAATAATATCCTTCGACATTACAAACAACGCCTTCTGGTCCCAAACTCAGCAGAGCTTGTACTAGGAACTACATAGATTGCTGATATAATATATACATTTTTTTTGTAAATAAGTACGTAGTATCACCCAGACATATGACAGACCTCTTGATTCTGAATTTTAGAAACCAAGGGCACTTTGAGACTAAAAGTCTCAAATAATGAGGAAAACCCAAAAGGGATTTCGAGACTCGATGACTAGACCTTTTTTAATTACTTAAAAAAAATTGTTTGTTTCAGGACAAGTGAGCTGGTGGCTCTTGTGGCGGTGTCATGCACATTGTTCCTGTTCCTTCACACGAGAGAACTTAGCACGAAGCTGCGGCAGATGCAGAGGCTAAACGATGACGTCACTGCTTTCAACCACTTGACTGATAGTAAGTTACTTAACACATAGGGGCACACTAGCACGACAACTAGAAGATACGGACATATCGTGTTGTCTAGTTCAAAATGTACGAGATATTGGTGTCCTGTCAGTGTGAAAACGCTCTATATTTAGTGAATTTTGGATCGCGGATCAAGCTGCACTCTAACATAGATTTTTTAGTATTGTAAAAAAACTACGAGCCTAATATTTTCATTCAGTCTAAAAATCCAGTCTAAAACTGCACAAACCGCAAACAAACTAGTTTTTTTGTTTGCATGTGTGTAGTCAAATAAACGTAGAGCTTTTTATAACTTTTTGACAGGGCTTTTTAACCTACAGCAGTAGCTAATTCGATTTTGATTTAGAACCGTACTACCTACATCATAATAAACTTTTCATAATGAGATATTATTAATGGGAATCTACCATCGATAATTTAACGCTTCCGCTCTATTCCCATGTTTAAAATAAAACATCTAGTGGCCGACATGAATAATTAATAATAATTTACACTACCAACAAAATGAACTAATAGATTTTTCAATTCGAAAAAATGCCAGTGGTCTCAAACGGTGAAGGAATACATCGTGAAGAAACCCGTGGCTTGGTCAGCTCTGCACGTATTGACCTTCTTTAGGCTGAGAGGATGGGTTATATTATATAACTTATATAGGTTCTAGCCAAGCCTACTCCATCTAAAAATCATGTCCCAAGCACTACTGCGTCCCTTTCATTGAGGCATGGGCAAAAATTTACCCCTGACGCTCTATAAATCATTTACATTCGATGCGAAGGACTACTTACAAAATATTGTCATATAAGTACTAGTCTGGCAACGGTATTTTTGTTCGAGCCACTGGCATATGGAAATCGTGTTGGTGTCGGAATCGGGTAGTATGCCAACGCCCCTAGGCAAATTATATGCGGATTATATTTCACAGGGTTTAACTTCCATGCCGGCATCTGTAGTAGGTGAGATTTGCTAGCCATTAACCTTGTTTTAGTAATGTTTATGGTGTGGCGTAACTATTCTATGAGATAATAGTGATCAACTCAATCAGGTTTAGAAGACGTAACGTCGCGTCGAAGTTGATTTACCACAACCTATATTATTTCGTGATATTAAAAAAACCAATGATATTATTATTAAGTAAAGTTGCAATGTAATAATAAAAAGCTTAATAAAGATCATACAAATCCCATTCTATATTATTATAAATGTTAAAGTTTAGAGATTTGGACGTTTGTGTCTCAATCACGCTGCAACTGCTGATACGATTTCGATGAAAATTAGAATATATTTTATAGTTCGTAACCTGAACTAACGGCTACTTTACGTTACTAATAGGCTACTTTTTAACATAGGAAACAGGTTCAAACGGGACACGGACAAAGTCGCTGGCAAATATAAGTAATTAAATAAATAACAAGAAGTTATTATTGCGCAACTTGGCAGTGCAATTTCACTCAAAAACAGAATCGAATATTTTACAAGCGAAATCTTGGTCCAAGGCGAAAAATAGCTAATTAAATGTTGATTTGAACAATACAACATGTCGGCCGGTCACGAACTTTTATTAAGATGGTGATGGACTGTATAAAAAGATGATGTATGGTGGTCATTGTACTACCAAAATAATGTCATTATCGGTTCATTACTCAGCAAAGTGAGATCTCCGCTGGTTTTAATGCGATTCACAAAAAAGTTACTTACTGGAGGCTGGCATTACGATGTGCTACTGAAGTACAGTCAACATCATAAGTGACGATTAAACTTTTCAAAAAACTACCTCAATTTTCAGTTACCGTTTCTAACAATGATGGCGATATGAAAATACCATGAAAATAGAAAATATCATCATTTAGCTGTAAGTTAAAAAAGTCTGCAGCATTTCTACATATATTATTACATATGATCCTGGTATAGAGATGAGAACATATGTAGAGACAGGTGATAATATTACCATGTAAAAACAGTTAGGATAGTAGAGCCAAAAATCGTCAGATAAAATACTATCAGTCTTAATTTTAAGGCTGTCAAAACTGAGGACGGAAGTATACTCAAAAGAGTTATTTAGAGTTGATCAAACCCGGCCTATTATAAAAATTAAAAAAAAAAACTACATATAAATTACTCATTACTTTTAAGTCCCTAATGTGCCTGTTCTATGTGCCTGTTTAGGTAATAATGTGCCTGTTTTGATGTGTAATCTATGTGCCTGTTTAAATACATAATGACTTGCTTGTCTTATTCTATTTCACGGCTTTATTGATCGCTTGTGCTCCGTAATAAGCTGTTGATTGTATTTATTTTTCTTCAAAGTCGGCACGTGTTGTGCCTTAATTTATAATTTTTTGTTACATTGGCTGTTTTAATTACGACACGACATCTACACGATAGTCGGAAAGCTCCTGTCAGTTCTCCTGTCATCTGACAAAATTAAATGCTCTGTCATTGTCGCTTGCATCTTTGCATGACAACGAAAAGGCCATAAACCAAGAAGTTTAAGTTGACAACGAAAAGAGATAACAACAGCAGCTATTTTAGCTAGCGCTATTTAAAAAAAACAGGTGGAACTTTTGGTGATAGTACATTACATCTGTGAAGTTTTCTTTTCTCTAGAATGGGCACAATGATATGGGGCCAACTTACCTTATTTCGTTTTAAAATATCGGCACCCTAAATAACTTTTCTCTGGTGAGTAAGCTCTTTCCTTGGTAAATATCCTTTTCTTTTATCTTGGTAGCTTTCGCTTGCTTTCATTCGGTCAGTAACTCATCATAGCGCGCTTGTTTGTTACATTGACATACAAAATTAAAGATAACTCGAAAAGTGTTAGCAAATAGCGTGACAATCACCATTATGGGCAAACAGTTTGTCCCATTGTCTGCGAGTACTTGCCACTATTACGGAAACTCGTCCAAGAACACTGAAAGTACAATATATACATAGTATATTAATAGCAGTAGTTCAATGTGCTTTGCGCTATATAAAAAATGAGTGGCCACAATACCTACAAGCCAAAATACTTACCAACATCTAACCATCTAACCTGTGTATATGTGTGCTATATCTGTTCTGTGCCTGTGTACACAATGACATCTCTCGCCATGGCAGAGTGGGCGGTTAAATAAATCATGTTTTTACGTTTTATACTTATTCTTGTTTTGAGTTCTTGATTTCATGTCTGTGGCCGTACTACGTTTAGAACCGTTCGAAAACATTCGACAAATATCATTGAATGTAGTCAAGTCTTGAGTGAAATTCAGTCGAGTCGAGCGAGTTTATCGTGGTATTCATCGTTTCATTTTTAGGTCTAATAATTATGACCCAATTGCATTTATTGAACGTTTTCGATGGTCCTGCCCCTACTTACTAACGAGTATTTGTGCTGAATTGCAGTTACTGTGTCTATCATAAGATGTTGCATTACTGCTTTACCGGTAATAAACTTTCACTGCCTCGAAAATGTTTATTTTTTTATTGCGTCTCCGTTCCACGATTCACTTTGATACCGTTCACTGGCTTTTTAATCTCAGCCGTAGATGCTGGTACCTAAACTGTGGTGTAAGTAAATCGATTAATACCATAGTATGCGGTTTTCTTCGATTACGTTCGCTATAAATCGTTGATGAAGTTAATTCATTTATTCTTTACTTTCTTACTTAGCGAACCGTGAAGTGGTTTATAACTGGATTCACAGATTGGTTAATTGATCCTGAATTTGGTCACGAGTTTTTATTGAAGGGTACCGTTAGCTTGCACAGATAGGGATGTGATGCAAGGTATATAAAAGTAAGCTACGATATGTGAAAACGCAATTTAATTATTTTCTTCTTTGTTAGTATTTTATGTTCTTTTCCTCAAGGTGTCCAGTCTGAAACTTCCACACCCTGTTTACAACAGACTATTCGTAATATTAGTGGTAGTTACTTTAGACGATGAAAACCTTCTCCTACGGATAGGGGTGTAGCAAAAAGAAGGGTTTGAATTTTTTTGTGACAGAGAGCAAAGAAAAAATAGATAGGTTACCAATATTTTCAGTTTTATTTTACCTACAGACCTTCCCTTCCCCGTAATTAACAGTTACGGTGGATACGTTATTTTACACGAAAATGCTCTTGATAAAGCTTATGAGAAGTGCAGCTGACCAGCCACAGTCCCAGCCCTACCGTGTTTATCATTGGTGTTTCCACGTGGTTCAGCAGACCGCAGGCTGCGGTAGGATGCAAGCGCAGGGCACGTCTCTCACCGCTTCCTTATTAGTGCTCCAAATTGCGACGATTACGTGAATTGGCTGTGTGGGTGGAATGTGGTAGCATGTGGCAAAATGTGCATGATTCCTTCAAAACTAATTAGCTAACCCACAAGTTCATTTTTATCTTCCGTAATACTAATGATTACTGAGCAACTAACGTGAACTGTTAGAAAGTTTTTTTTTTTTGCCGAAGTTACGGCAAAAAAAAAACTCTTACAACATAAAATAATTTACTGCTTATAATAATAACCGTAAAACTATCTTGTAGCACAATCAACACAATACCTTGTACTAATTACTTCAATAGTAATACCCAGATAACCCAGAATGATTCCTGTTAACTCTAACGCCTCTTCTCATAAGTCCAACTATACTGTAGTTTAATACGCAAATAGATAATAGAGACCACATGGTATTGTTTCGTTTGTGTTTTACCTACATAAAATATAATCAGGCCTTTTTCATCTAATCTGCTGATTTATACAGCGTCAGAGGCCATTTCTTACCCATGCCTTGTACTAATATTCCGTGCCCATACCTTGATGTGCGCGACGCTTTAATTTACAGATCATATAATGGTATAGGCTTGTCCAGCACCTAGTTGCGAGTATTATAAGCAAGGATTGATTTAGCAAGTTTAAACTTTCCGCGTTTTATGAGTCCATAGATAAATACAGACTTTAAACACGTTATACCCTACATAATACATATTAACGATTCAACATGTTATTGACCTTTTCTACACGTATATTATTTAAACACAAACAAAGTACAGAAAGCTTTAAATACCTGCCCGAGCTGTCTAAATAGTTATCAAATTATTCGTTACCCGACAGTTATCGCATAAGTGCAGCTATTATCGAATATGATTGATAGCCAATGTTCGAATTTGGTCTCGCGTAGTGTTAACTACCTACTATTACTACTAGTAACTAGTACCTACTATTAGTAACTAGTTAAACTTATAACTCGTGGCAATATTGTATTATTAAGTAGGTACTTTTTAATAGACGCATTTCATAATCTTAGTTCATTCTTACCTTTACCTACCTATCTACTCGCTTATGTAATTTCTTTGGTAGAGTACCTATCTATAAAGACACACATGTGGGCACCCGTGGCGACCAGCGACTAGAGGTCAACCATTACATTTCGGACATATTCCAATATTTATGACGTTTTGCGTTCTTGATTCAACACAGTTAACTAAAGTACCATCTTTAAAAGACTTTAGTACAGACCCTGACAGATTGCAGTTGCATGTGGACATGCCAGATCTAAAGTTAGCCTTGTGGCCTTTTTGGCAGATTTTTTATACATTATTTGAATACGATAATCGATTGTTATAGTGCACACCTCTAACTAATATATAATATAATGGAAACTGTCAAATGCCACCTAACTGTGCTAGCCAGCTTCTCATTAAGACTCGATTTTAATCACGATCTTGATTGGCACTTAGCAATAAACTAACAAAATTAATGGCTGTCATAATATGACAGTTATTACAGGTTATCATTAATGTAATTATTAATTTTGGGTGGTACATGCGTCAAAACGTCTAATTAAAACCCAAACATCATTTCACTGTTTTCTCTGTAAATGGCCTACTCTATTCCCTGCCATTGAATTAAATCGTAAACTGTGACGTCGTTTCAAAAAATAAGACCAAACACACGCCGCGGCTGTCGTAAAATTATAAAACTTATCGTTAGCCATTACCTCTTAATAATATGGTCTCTGGTACATTCACATAAATGGGTAATCATTTAGATTATTTCGTATGATAATGTTTAGGGTTATTTTGACGATTGCGTCTTATCTTTACTTGTACAGTAATAAGCACTTCTGCTGATTTTTTTCTGGTGAATATTAAATTCTTGTGTTACAAGTGCGACATTATTTTAGGAGATAATATCGAAGAGTGTCCTAATCCTAACGGATTTTCACAAATGAAAAGCCGACCAGCGTACTATTCATAAAAGTCATTCAAACGGGGGCAAGAGGTTAAGCTGTTAAAATTTCATGAGCTGCGTGTACACATTTAATGGAGTCCATTCATGTTTTAGCAGAAACTTATACTCCTACTTTCACATTTCTGAAACTACTATAACCTTGGCTTTAGAGATACAAGGAATAGGTGACTTAACAGCATTACGAGCTAAAGATATTTTAACTATAGGTATCTAAGTAAATACATAACTTGTAAATCTGCTAAGTTTTATAAGATATAAGTAGCTAATCTCAGACGAGTAGATTGATAGTGTAGGTAACCTTCCTACAGTAAAGAAGTCTGGTCACTACACTATTTTTTAATAAACCCGAAGACTATAACTTATGACAATTTTTCAGAACATTAACTGTTTAAAAACTGCCCTGTACTCAAAATACTTTTGCATACTTAAGCTGTATTCATCACGATGATCATGAAACGCTGAATACCACACCTGAGTTTCCTACGTGTGGTATTCAGCGTTTCTTATTTATCTCTACTAAATTCTAATGGTCGACCTATCCATATTGTAAAGAGTTCATTGACCCGCCTGCCTGCCAAGCCTTAGGGTTTCCGCCCTAACCTGTCCGTTCAGGATCGTGACTAGAGAAACTAAAGGAGTTAACTAAACTAAATATTGTTTTGCTTTAAAATAATGGTGTTGTTTATTTCAGTTAAGAGCAAGATTTTTTTATTATTTATTATCTGTCTTCAGTAAAGTAGTTCAAAGTATTTTTGCCGAATATTCTTCCAGGCAATTCTTTCCATGTATTTGGAATACCTACTCAGATTACGTTCTAAGTCGCTGTAATACTAAAATGCAGTGGAAAAGATCGAATGCAGTCACCGCTCTACTTTATCTTTATCTCTACAGACATCTTTATCGACCCTTCGGGCCGTTGACTTCATTGTATCAGTCCTATAGTCACATAGGACCATATACGTCTGCCATTTGAACATCCAGCCATAATGATCTGGTGTGACTACATTAGTATCTTTGTAAGGAAGGGGCATTCCCGTTGTCTGTCGCGTAGTTCGTCATTTTTCAACATCAATTTCGTTTCCAATTTTATTTCACCAGTGGTACCTACTTCTTGCTGTATTTATACCTCGATTTGACTGTGGCATTTGTTGGTACGCCTCAACTTTCTCCGTATAAAATTAGATTTATGATGTTTGCGCATATCATTGATCACGTAATATAGGTTTCCTGTTGTGATCATAGTGTGGTGCAATTGGACTAGTTTAGATGCAATTTGTACACACCTACGTTTCCAAATGTTTAAATGGAGTTCCTTATTCAGAAAAAAAAGGAATGGATTTTTTTTAGATAGTGGGTACCTATCTAAAAAAAATCCATTCCTTTTTTTTCTATTCTCTAGTATTTGTAGCATATCATGATATATGCGATATACACCACAGTACCGTATAATTTATTTTCCAGCTATTTCGTTCTGGATATTACTACGACATTGTTACAGTGCTGCAGAATTCCCGTGGCTTGTTAGCCGAGGACCTGTATCGCTTAACCTATCTAACCTCCACTTTACAAGTACTACAGAATACAGAACCCTTTATACTGCTTTAATACAGCCCTATCGGCACCATTTAAACTTTAAAGGTTATGTAACGGACCTCAGAGAATCCTCATTTCGTTCCTGTCGGGCTTAAGTTCTGGGTTGAGAGAATAGTAGATGTTAGGCAAGTTTACTCCGCCTAATATCTGGTCCCAAAAAGTCCACAAAAAAGGACATAAGCTGCGTAAATCGTCATAACAACACTGTTTATTTGAAACCTTTGCTAGGGAGACCATAAAATCTGGGGAGAAAATATTACCTACTTAAAATCTTTCCACAATTTTTTAACTATTAGCTTTTAAGTTGATATTGATCATTCTCACTCCCAAATGAATCATTCATGCTAGGCCACAGATAAAATTAAACGTTTTTCGGTGCAGACTGCACTGCTTATACTTTCCAAGTGTAAGCATAGCTTGACTAAAGAGATTACTATTAGGGAGCCATTCAAATGTGCGAAAATAGCGTCGCTGACTGTATTTATAAGAGTACACTCCTCACAACTTCTTCAGATGTTATAGGAAGATAGATTGAACGAGTATAATAAAGATAAGCTAAATCATGTAACGCACTCTTATGAATTTGACGCCGTGTTATAATCTGTTAGCTAACTTATTTAATGTCTCGTTTTGAATAGTAACTTTCATTTTAGATCTCGATTGTATTTTAATTGCTTATAAATCAAACCATCATCGGAGGTTTTCTAGATGAATGATTGCAGCAGTAAATCCAGGTCATTAATAAATGTTTATTGCTAAATAAATAAGTTAAATAAGGTAAAACTTATTGACCTCCTCATAGTTGACCAACTATGATGTCAATAATATGTTCTATTGATTTCTAAGAAAATCACTTTAAGCAATAAGGCCGTCCATTGTACATTTTGTTTTTTTAAGTATTTCTTTTCTATATTTGGTTCGTTTCGTTCGTACGTAAAAAGTTAGTGGCCAACTCTGGTAACGTAGTTTTAATGCTTAAAAATTAGAACTGGTCACGTGAGTTATTTGGTTTTGTGTACAATAAAGGGTTTTAATACATTCATTTTAAAGGTGGTATTTGAGTGGTCTATATTTTTTGTTGACATATTGTAGTTTGTGTTATTTTTCTAATTAATTTTTCTTTGTGTTAGGTTGGCTTTTTTTTTTATTTCTCTCAGATTTTTTTAAAATCCATTAGGTTTTTTCTCAAAGAAAACACAATTCCCGATTATTATGTGTCTGTAAGAAAAATCCTTTCCACTATTAGGTGCACCGTAAGTCGGGACACTATAAAAATATAGGAATCTAAACATAATACAGCTTAATATGATAGAAATATCTGTTTTAACAAAATAATAAACTGATACTTAGTTTATAATACAAGGTTCAAGTAATTTGTCTAGTTACCCGACCGTCCATTTTGTCATACCCAACTTACTTTAGGCCATTAAAATGTCGTTATTTAAAACTGCAGTTTTTACACGCTAGTTTGTAAAAACACTTCCTTAAAACGTGTAAAATTATTCTTGCTACTGCGATGGAGCTTAGGAACTATTAATTTTAGGGTGTGCCTGTAGAATAAATACTTAGTTTAACTACTTAAAGAATGTACAACTATGGCAACATTAGTATTTATGTGCATGTCTTCTTTAGATGTCTATCTAGCCCGTATATTTTATAGGTACATAATTCAGGTTTTATATAGAAAATTGTCTATTGTTCACAAAGAAAAGATAAAGTGGACGTGCAATTTGCACTCCTTGGGAGCCCCAGGCTTTGTTGGTAACTGACAGATTCGTTTTATGAGAAAACGAACGAACGTTTCTTGATTCTGATGTATGATTAAACTTTGCTAGACTTAAAGTAGGAACTAAATAGATCCAGGCAAGCAAGCCCTTCAAGAGCAGTCATATCATTTTCAATAAAAAAAAATGCAGTAGGTACAGACAGTAACATAAGTTGACAAACAATTTAAGAGTCCAACCATGTTGTGCTTGGATTTTAAAATCTCAATGCTGGCGTACCTGTAGTAAAAAAGAAACCTTTTATATTGTGACAGAATTTCAGAAATAAAAATAATTGGACGTTCTTTTGTTCGTTAAGGCCTGTATTCTGATTGACTACACAAGCCTAATCTGTACCTACTCAAGCATAGATTTTTGTACGAAAATCTCTACTCAAAGAAGCTCAATAGCTTGAGTAACGATTTCTATATCGGCATACGGGCCTAAAAGGTAAATCTTACCTTGGTATTGCTTTCCTGACACTAACGTTCGTGTAGAGTCCATAAATCATTCAGTATCTAAGAAAATAGTTGAATTCTGTAGGAAACTAAGCAGAAATATCCACACTGAAATGAACTAGGAAAGATAGAAATCTCTGCCGTGAAATATCTGGAGCGCATGCCTGTTTAGAACATGATTTAATTCCGAGTATACCCACGACAAGCGGTGAATCTATTGAAGAAATAACAATGCCTACATACAACATTCTCGTAGGTAATTAAATGCAGTGGTGGAATATTTAGGACTTCTGCTAACTCGAATCACATTTACCTCGTACTATTATGTATAGATAGATACTTTGCGAATGAATCTTTGTACGAACCGAGAGACGTCTATAGTAGGTGCCAAATAACACCGCAATACAGATCATTCACCCACCTTCACCACAAACAGTACTACGAGATTCGAGTTTGTATGGAAAGCGACAGAATTAGCCATTCATAAATTGAATTTTGCAACATCGTGGTGAAGGTGGGTGAATGACCTGTATTGCGGTGTTATTTGGCACCTACTATAGTATGCTATAAGTACTGTATGTGTATTTAATATCCATAATTCACGTGAGCTATAAACAGAGAAGAGGTAATTCTCATAGTAAATTCTAGCAACAAAAAAGTTTGTCATTTATCATAAAAATAAAAAACACTGACTGCCATTTTCTTTTGACATTCTAACCAATTATATTTTTACTTGCTTCTATTAATAGAACTATCTTGCATTCTCTTTGTATCTCTATAGGTACCTACTAGCTATAGGTACTCGTAGGTAAGACACTTGGTTATTTTAATCGAGCAATAAGTATCTAATATTCACAAATAACATAAGGTTTAGACGCAAATTACATTTGAAATTGTAAACGTAATACGATCGTAAAATCTAAGCATTGTTTTGCGACTCTCAACTTTAACTACTGGAGATTCAGGTTACAGGAATCGTATCGACTCATCTCAGATTCTTGTATCATAAAAGCCCCAGGTTTAATATAATAGGCATAAAAACCCTTTTGCCAGTAAAAAGTAAAGGTGTTGTTGGAAAAATGAAGTACTTATGTTATGCCACAGAATATTGGTAGGTACAAGTAGTATGTACCTACCTAATGCTTTAAAAAAAATATCAAAACTAGAAAGTTAACAAAAAAGGAGGTTGTAAGAGTTTTTATTTTCAGATTTCCAAACAATTTGTTTTGATTATTCCTTTTTGTGTATTTTGGTCCATTTCGGCAGTTTTTCGAAGTCTATTTTTGTTATAGTTTCAAGATTACAAAATTAATTGAAAATTATAGTTTAAATTATATGTAAATTAGGCGATATGCATCCGAGTAATAAATTAATATGTACACAGTCAGATATTAAGACGGACTCTTAACAACTGCTATAGTAGAACTTTTCAAATGATACAAACTACCTACTTGTGTGGTCTAATTACAACTTTACAAAACCACAGTCAGTATGTCTAAACACTACAATTACACGAAAGGTAACATGAGTTCGGATCAAACTTGTTATTATGAGCTCTTAAATTAATAACGTTTTATTTAATTTTCAATTTGATGCTCTAATTCATAAGTTTTTTTGAGTAAAGAAATGTCTGTTATTTTGAAGACGATGCTTGAAACAAACGGGTGTAAAATAAGAGTATTTATTCTGGTTCGGGTTCTGTACTTTTTAAAATGGTAGGTTACGTTGTATTTGAGATATTAAGTACCTACCTATTTTCTATTGTAACTAATTATAATGTTATTGGTTGGAATTCAAAAAGTATACAGATGGTTGTTGGTTTCAAAACAGTCAACCGAACTTTACTATCAAAACACCGTTGTGTTCGTTGAGAAATAAAATAATAGATCATAGTTTATTTTATTCATAATAACGACACGACACTTTGTAAGCTAGATAGATCAACTTCCCATAATTCGAGTTATTCGTCAATCCATACAGCACATAGAATATTACCTACCTACCCCGTCAATTTTATTTGTTTATTTTCGCCATTAGTTTATACATCTTTTGCGTTCACCAAAACAATATATTTAATAATATAATATAATATATATTTTCCGTATATATGATTTTTATAATGTCTAAAGATTAACCTAACTCATACCTACCGAAAACAAATAATTATTTCTCCATGGACTCAAGAGCCTCAGGGTTGATATTCAATGCACTTTAAAGTGTTATGACCACAGGTTATGACCCAAGAACACGAAGCTGCAGGCTAAGAAAGATGACGGGATGGGAATTAAATAAATTAAAGTAAATATCTCTCTGAGATAGGTAATGCCTTGAACTTGACTTTTTCTTAATTAAAAACACGCAATTTCATTTTACTTTAGAAACTTATATTTTATTTGAGAACATTTTATGCTAACTTTATCATCATGATCTGTGTAATTGTATAAATTGTTGCTTGTTCCTATGTATACCTTCGCATGCTGTGGTACCCTTTAACGATTGGAGCACCTAGTTTAATTACCTTTTAAGCTCCTTGAATTGTGTTGCGTCAACCTATGTTGGGTATCCATCTTTTAAAAATAATAATAGTCTACGACAATTACTAATTTACATAACTAATTAAATACATATTGTGTAAATAATAAATACAAGGATCATCTTCATTATTCTGTCATACAGACCCGCTAGGTGCTTCTATTAGATGGGTGCGAAATTGAACCATTGATTGGTGTGACCTTAGACCTTTAGATACTGTAAACAATATTATGACGAACTGTAAATACGGAATATCTAAGTAATCCATGCACACTCAATTATTTGCTGGCCTTGCTAGTGTGAGGTGTAATTTTCTATCATGAAGTCAGAGTTTTAGCTTCTCACTTCATACAAACCAGTCCAGGATAAGACATGAAAGGCTTTTAAATTGCAGTTATTTGCAGATCAAACCTTTTTGCTTGGTTAGAATTTATTAATGAGCTAGTGAGCGATCGGATAAAGGTAGCGCCACACTGTGGTTAGCATGGTATGACTTCTGCAAGGTGATTGTCTATGTTTTGATACCATCAGAATCTCACAAATTACAATCAAAATGTCAGTTCACCGGTCGCTGATTCGCTGAACATTTGTTGACATTTTTTTATTGTATATTGTCAGATTTTGATGGCATCAAAATATACAAAATCATAGGAGGCGCTATGGTTCTATGTGGTTATTGCAATTTCCGGAAAGATCGAATTCATACAAAAGTCTACGTACCTAAACGCAGCATCTTATCTACCGCTACCAATCTCACCCAAAACCAGAAAAGTTACGTTTAGACGTAAATTTAAAAAAAAAATTAGTCCCAAGGATACTTTGTCTGAATCACAACTACACTTTGGAGTCTGACAGATGCGGCCTAAATTCTCACTTCACAGTGTAACCTAGCCTTTATTATTTTTATGGACAATCAAAGATATTATTATTCCAATTATTTCAGTCATGGTCTACTATTTTTATACCCAAGTTATACATGGTATTATTTTTATAATGCATAGCCACGGTCGTCATATTTTTTTATACAACTAAATGATGGAACAAGCCGATGGCCCATCTGATGTTAAGGGGTAACCACTGCATATAACGATGCATTACCTCACTGAGCACATCCACTGAGGAGGCACACCACATTCTAATAAAATACATAAATAAATATTCACGGACATTTAACACAACGCCTTCTAGTCCCAAACTAAGCAAAGCTTGTACTATGGGAACTATGTAGATGGCTGATAGAATACATAATATACATTTTTTTTGTAAATACATACTTCTAATACATAGTAACACCCAGACATAGAACAAACATCTATGTTTTGCCACACACAAATGTTTGTTCTCGGTGGGAATCGAACCCACAACCCACAGCACCGAATTCATGTACTTGTTTTTTGCTGTTGAGGTCTTAAAATCTGTGGCAAACACTAACCTAATAACCGTTGTACGTTGTTTGTTTTGCGTTCGTTTCGTATCAAAGGTTATTCGCAATTAGCATCAAACTAGAGCGGCCACACTCATCTCATCCGAGAAAAAAGTACCCCGTTATTACTTTTTTCCATCGCCTCATTTTATAGATTGTTTCTCGTTACAAGCGTGACCTCAGGAATCTACCACCGGATGTACCCAGCACATATTTTGGTCTTAAACTTTTTACCTTGTCAATATCATTATAATGTACCTACGTATATATCAAAGACGCCGTCTTTTATTCTCACTCGGTTATTATTAAGCATGAAAAGAGTTTTTTGTACAAGTTTATTGGTATAGCTCATGGTCTAATGGTAATGAAATGGCTTTTATTCGACTTCTTATTGCTATTCGCCGTTAGATAATAGTTCTGAGTGATGTGAGCAAAGTAAATAATGATGGGGAATAAATAATGCGGTAATGATTGGAGTTTCCGAGGAATCTTCGTATTCAAACGCGGGTGCAAATAAAAACTATAGATTACAAATCGAGACAGAGTAAGCGCAGTGAATCGTCAAAAAGTTCGTGCATGTATGGCAAACTGCTGAAAACCTCGCGGCTGCAAAACGCCCGTCATCCATTATGCCTTAGGGATTTGCTTTTAGTAGCTAAAGGTTCTCATTATCGTAGAGATAGATTTTTCGCACACCAATTTCTACTAGAGATTCCACGTACCTAGATCAAACGAACCGCAGTCGACAATCCTAGTGGGCGGCGCGCGACACGAGCTAATAGTTACTAGTATAGTAGAGCGCCACTTGAAAATTCTAATAAAATATCCATGTGCTTTATTTTATTTATTTATTTTATTTCTTATTTAATTTAATAACTAGCACGGTGATAAACCCATTACACTAATTATTATAACATACACATTAAATTATAGAACTACATATACATAAATTTACAAGGTATTATTATTAAAACAGTCAAATTAGGTATAAGTCATAAGTAATAGTAATACAATAAAATTCATTCAATTAATTATAAAAATAAAATGTCAAAGAGTCAATATAATGTTAAATACAAAAATAATTATAGTATTATTGCCTCGCAGTATTTTAGGCATTCCGCCATAATTTGTGGCCGCAAACACATCACAGTTTGGGTTGGCCTAGAGGAGGTTGTTAAGGGCGGTGAGTGTCCGAAGAAATGCAATGTTTGAATAGAACGTGCCTCTAACTACCTTCCTGAAAAATCTGAAACTTACAAGAGTAATCCGTAGGGGAAAAGAAAGAGCATGATTTTTATTACACATGTACGTATATCTAGTCGTAGGTAACAGTAGTCCCACTCTAGGTTTGATGATGTTCTCCTTGAGTTACCTACAGCTGCAGACGCACTTGCTCTTGCCCTACTCCGAGGCGATCTCTCCTAAAATCTCTGTCATGAAATCATGAATCAAAATAATACACCCAAGCACGGCGACGGTTTAAAAAACGGAAAATGTTGGCCTATAATCAGCCCCTAGTCGTTGGCCGCCGCCGCCTGTTTGAGCGCCAAGTGCACCGTGCACAAGTTGAAAACGTCATGCATCATGCCTAGAATCCATAAAATGTAATATCAGCATCCACATCAACGCAATCTGTCGCAAATCTCAAACTGTAAACATGCAATAATTGCAATCGCGTGACGATTTAATTACTTACTCGGCACGTGCATCATTATTGCTCACTACTTATACACAAATTAGATCATCAACTGGCAACTTTTTACCCCCGTCAAAAAGGAGGTGTTATAAGCTTGACGAAGTTGTGTGTCTGTCTTTTTGCCCTTGGCCTAGTAACTCTGAGAGGGCTTCGATTTAATTCGGTTCTTTAATGCTGGTTAATAAATAAACTAGTTAATAAATAACATAAATAAACTAGGCACCTATTTATATTTGATTCAATACCCAAACGCGCAACTCACAAAGGAAAAAATCGGCAAGCCTTACACGCGCACTACAGGTAGCCAAACAAGCTGTCAGCGGCCAGGCGTTAATTATGAAGTTTTATTGCGATTTCCATTTGATAGATTCGATGACTTTAATGACGCGACACAATTTATGGTGATAAATTATGACAGCTAACCATTGCTACTTTATGAATAGGGTATCCCACTAATGTCTGTAGTGCGCGTGCGGGTCTATGTTTATAATTCTCTTGTTTACGTTATATTGTTAGAAATACCGTTTAACTTTATGTATAATTTAACTCGAGGTAGATAAGTAAACTGCATATTTAACTATGCATAAATCTACGAAAGTAAAGCGCTACATACATTTTTCGCTACAAAATAATTAAAATATAACATTATATTTAAAATATAACGTTATTTAATTTAAATACAACTATCAAACGGGAGCATCTCTCCGTCCGGAGAAAGTCACGGTTCACACAGGTGGCGCCACTTTCTACGGCGGCCATTCCAAATGCAGTTTATTGCATTAACTACCCGCATTGCTCTCAATTAAATAAATAAATAAATAAATAAATAAATATTCTTGGACATTACACACAACGCTCTCTAGTCCCAAACTAAGCAGAGCTTGTACTATGGAAACTAGATTGCTGATATAATACTTATATACTTTTTTTTTTGTAAATACATACTTATAATACACAGTAACACCCAGACCCAGAATTGAGAGGCAATTTTGAATAAAACGATGGCTTTATGGTTAATAATGCAAAATCCACTAAATTTTACAATTATTATAAGTTTTACATTGTACACTCTACTAAGAAATAAGGTACAACGGATTTTTTTTATTCTTACCAAGGAAAGGTTTTTAAACCTTACCTAGCTGACTTTCTTTCTAGACAACCCAACCAAAAGCAAACCGCTTTTACAACAGCTTTTGTTTTCTGCAAAATGTTGAAATGCCTATTTTTATTTCTCTTTTCCTACTACAAGACTGATCGATACCCTACTATAAACTACATTATGAATATAAAATTTATTGCCTGAGAAAGCAATAAAATAAATCAGTTTTCATGTGTGAAGCACCGTAAGTAAATAAACCAATCGCATAATTGCAGTAATTACTATGATTAATTATTCATAAGCTACTCTTTGATTTTCATAGAATTATTATCGATCGAAATATGAACGAAAGGGCATTGTGTCAAACGGCAAATGTTTTATGATCGACACCGGTCCCTGGCTGCTAGTTTGGCCGCTAAGTGTGCGTATATCCTTACATTTCCCGAGGTATGCTACTGAACCTAGGCCTCAAAAGCACTAGCGGCGTACAATCACAAGCGTTTGACAAGCGGTTGCATATTAAACTGGAAACACGCGGTTAGCCGCCCTCGCGGTTAACCGCTAGTGCGTTTGAGGCCTAAGGCCCATATTCTTAGTCGTTACGTCGAATAATCTACGCCTCGACTCGTGTTTGAAATCGCTTATTAGTAGTAATTTTGGCAACAAAGAAATAACGATTCCGAAGTCCAGGTGAGGCGAGGATTATTCGAGGCAACAACTATGAATATGGGCACAAGCCGCAAAGCGCAGTTATGTCATGTAAAGCACAATGTCTCAGGTATTATCGATTCGTGAAAGACAATTTCCATTCAGCCAGGGGTCGTGCGAAGATAATCACTGAATGAAGGTCGGCTTCATTGTTTTGTTGTTTATGTCTAGCAAGTTTGTTTTTCTGGTTTGATTTATATCGACTCATTATTTTCCCACTACCGGCAAGCGTTGATTAGAAGAAGCACGTGCCCACTAATACACTAGGACTACTACAGCGTCCCGACACGGTTTAATATCTCTGACCGGAAAAGCGGGGAATGGGGGGTGTGCTTTGCGCAACAAACTATGATAGAAGGAGAAAGAATTATACTTGTAGATATTCCTCTTTGCCGAGAACAATTAAAACTTGAGTTGTCGTTTTCGACCGACTGTAATAATAACATCTCTAATAAATAACTAGCCGTCGCCCGCGGCGTTGCTCGCGTTTTAAAGTTTTAAAGTGTTACTTTTCAAAAGTCCTTTCTTAGTGCACCCCTACACTACATAAGGAAACGACCCTCCAAATTTCATACCTCTAGGACTTATAGTTTAGGCCAGGGGTCACCAAATGGCGGACCGCGGTCCGCATCCGGACCTCCGACCCATTTTGTGCAGACCGCGGGAGTGATAAAGCTAGGTATACTCTACAGAAGAAAATGATCGATTTCCAAGAAAACAGTTTTAAAACACAAACAAGTTTCCAGACGAGAGTTCTGGAAAAAAATGTGTGTGGTAATAAATATCCAGAACTACAAAAATTTGCTTTGAAACTTTTTACATATTTTGTTTGGGTCAACGTATATTTGTGAAGCTGTGCGGACCGCGATGGTCATTTATTTCTTAAAACAGACTCCGAGCGACACTAATTGGTGACCACTGGTTTAGGCTGTGCGTTGATTATCAGTCAGCTTCAAAAGAGTTTTATATATGTATATATTGAGTATTGATAAAACAATTTGAGTTTGAAAACTGTGTCAGGCCTGCAACACCTTATTATTTATTTAGCAAAATCGTTATAAGTAGAAGTGAACTTGATAAAAACCACAATATGTTGACAGACAGGCCGTTGTTCAAAGAAACACGTTTTGCTGGTTTTACTCAAAAAACGTTTTGAACCTCACAACATTTAATAGACGGGAAAATTATTTTTCACTGTCCAATCAATACGGGCTAATAAGCAATAGCAAACAATTATAGATAGGTACAGAAGAAGACGGACTCTACCATGTGGAACCATTGTGGTTTGGTAAATGAAAGTGTGAAGGCAGATTGGTGCTAAAATTCACGCGATTATTTAACTTTAATTACAAAGTCGTGAGATTTTTGACTCTACCTAGGAAAATTAAAGTTTTTTTTCTTCGTAAGTAATATGTTTCATTTAATTGTTCTTTGTGTAAGATCTATTTGAGTATCATTTCACTTTCACTCAGAGTTTATGAAGCGGGTCGTTTGTAAGTCTTTGGCGCGACCACTCGTCGACAACAGTGTAAAAATGTATGAGATTAACTCCCCACGACATCGCGTAGGTGTCGTGTCGCTGTCAGTATTAACTGTTTTTATCTTGTTTTTATGTTGTAGGAACTAGATTGAAGAATAAGTTATATTTCGCACTATTTTGCAGTGCCATTTGCTACCAAATAAATATAGTACCGACAATCCAAGTTTTTACATCGAATCGGCATGTCAGCTTTGCTCTGGTAACCGGTACATTTATTCTGTCCGTCCGATTAGTTCTAGAGTCATCAGCCATCGTCAGTATGTCCAAACAACTCACTTTGAGCGTCTCGCTCACTAATTTATATCGGTGGTCTCGCTTGATATTAACAACCGGTGATTAGTTTATTTTATTTATCTTACGATTAAAACTAATTTAAATTATTTTTGAAATGAATAATTATGTTTCAATTTAATTAATTAATTGGCTATAATTAAGAACTTGAAATATACAGTACGCTTAACCTAAAAAACATATTTTCTAAAATAATCATTTTCGGTGTAATTTCTAACATATTTCTGTTTTTAGTTTATGCTATAGTGATATAAGCAAATACAAATAATTTATTAATACACAAGGCAGAACTAGAGAAACCATGACCGACTCACTACACTTAAGAAAACACCAGTCTCTTTTATGTTAAATCGTTTAATCACACTCTTTTTTTATATCCTAAAATGAGTTTGCATATTTTTTATCAGATCGTGTTTGCTGAGTTGCTGTGGTTACTAAGAACACTTAGTTAAAAAAAAGAAAGACCAAAACCTTTCTCATTTGTTTTTTTTATTCATTTTTTGAACTGACTGTTTTCGTTTTTACAGAACTGTTACAAAAGTGTTTGCCAATAACACAATTCAATAATAAAGTTAATTATTTAACATTGTTTATTGGCAAACACATTTTTTTTTTAAGCCATTTTATTACAATCTGAATGAAAAATAATATTTTTTGCATTGTTACAGGAATACAAACAGAGCGCATAGAGCACACTTTCGCGTCTTCACAGGAGTACAAAAACTCTTTTGAAGGTTTACCACGGAATACTGGTGTGGTGAGAAACTCTATAAAATAATAATAATAATAATACACTTTTTATGGATTTCCACCAAACATTCTATCGACAGTAGATTTCATTACCGTTAAGTGGAATGCCTTTTGTAACCTTGTGGATAGCTCTGCATCACAGTTATTGGGCGCATGTAATAGCCTATTTTACCGTAATAGCCTATTATTGGCCCTTTGTTGAACAAATAGGTAGCTACCGCTTTCAAAGAGGTTTGGAAGAAATAAATTAACTGACTGGTTTGTTCAAAATTTTCAAACCATAGCAGATTATGACGATCCTACTCTAGAAACCAATGCAGTTTTCCTAATAAAAATCAGCCAAAATAAATTTGAATCGTATTTATGAATATACGTCAAACAAGATTTCAAAAATGCCAAATTTTCAAATAAAATATTGCAATGTGATCTAAACCAAGAAGTTGAAGTTGCAATGTGAACTCTTAGAAAAATATCACAGGGGTTTTGTTGGGCTGTAATAAAATTCGCTGTCATGTAACTTCTCTTTTATGACAGTTATTCCTGTGGTGCAACTTTGGTGATGCAAGTTGAAGCGAGCAATCTCACGGCGCTTTTGATCTCACGGTAAAATGTTTCTAACAGGCAAGAAACAAACCTCAACGAACATTAGAAGCTGAACCCGAGGATTCGAGAGAGGAATCAGAACAGGCTTATTTAGACGAGCTCTTGGTCCCAGAGGCATGGGAGCTGAACAACACCGCACGTGCAGGCACGGACATCTTGTTCTTCAACCGAGTTCCAAAAGTCGGAAGCCAGACGTTCATGGAACTGCTGCGGCGACTCGCCATCAAGAATCAATTTGGTATGTTTGTTTTTATTCGTTTTTATCTGAGACTTCGTTTTCCAGCACCTTCGCTTAAAAGTCAGAAGCCGTAAATTTGAAATGTTTTTCTAACTAAGTAAATATGTTCTTAATAATTACCTACAACAATCACTTTGCAGGTAAGTTTAAGTCCAAATATTTTTCATTTCATAGGTTAAAAGTTTTCCTACACAGTGGTCACTGATGAGTTGAACAACTTCAGTCCGGCGGTTGCAAAAAGCCGTAAAAAAGGTTATAGCCTACCAAAGACAAAGGTCCTAGTATATAACTTCTAACTAAACTATGCGATCTAAAGAAATAAAAGTTTCTATTGTGAGAATTTATAGTTGAAAATCAAGTTTTTACTACGTCTGATACCATTATTTCCTCCCGTTTTATTTGCGGTCTTAATCTCCCCTTTAGTGGCATAATATCGTACTAAACCGAAGAATCGTGCGTCTGAGCCTAAGTGGAAGATGATAATGCAGGTCGCACTTTCTCGGAGCTCGATACATCGCATTAGGGAAATGATGGGTCGTCTCTTCATCGATCAAACTGCATCCTACTGAGTAATTTACACTCTAGTTGCGCATGCGCGTGTGTTACGATATCAATGTTTTAAGATGCTATTTTATTTCAGTTGGTCTATTCATTATTTTCTAATCTCTGGGCATATAACGGCGTATAATCTGCCAGGTAAAAATGTGTGGCCCGCTTAGATAAATTGCTAGCTGTATATTTATCTCATTAAACAATCTTGCGAAAATGTCTTCGTCGCATCGCATCATAACTTAAATTATTGTGTAAAAATTCAATTAAAAGTAAATGGACTCTACGCATCTGGTCTAGCATATTTCCCATAAGCCAACCATGCTAACAACTTATCTTGAAACAAATTAATTAAGTACCGAGCAACGGTCTCACATAGTTGCTAAGGGTACCGCAATTTTGCAGAAAAACGCCGTTCATCCGGAGACATAAATAACTTTGGCCAGATTTGCAAACGACCTACACCGGTTAATTGCGGTTAACCAGTAACAAATGATCTTTCACTCGTGACCATAATGGGTATGGGAAAGGAAAATGTTTCATTCTAGATTCATGCCAGTTACTTAGTAGATAAAAGTCTAGATAGCGATCAAGTCATACAAAGTATAAAAGCATTATGCAAAGATAATATAAAGTTTATGCAACTGGGTGCAACTGACAGCACCACATTCATTTCCGAGCCACTTTTTACCCATGCCCATTAGAGGGGACGCTGTAGTGGGACGTGCCTTTAGATAGAGTAGGCTTGCCCAGCACCTATCCTCTCAGCTTAGTCGCTCTTATCCACAGGAAAACAAGGGTAATACACGCGAAGCTGACTAAGCCGCGGATTTCCTTACGATGTTTTCCTTCACCGTTTGAGGGTACCGACATTGCGATATCATTTTAGCGCTTGTATAGCTTCCAAAATGCAACAACAGAGTTAGGAACCATTTTGACCGGCTTCACATGCGCTATGCCACAAGATAAATAATACGATGATGTTGTTGTTATGTGTCTAGGTTGTGGGTCGATCCTAACCGAGAACAAACGTCCCGTGTCTGGTTGTATTTACAAAAAACGTAGCAAAAACAATAAAGTAAAAAGTAACCCTTAGGTAATGTTTTTTTTTTTCAGGGTTCCACAGAGACTCAGTCCAGCGTGTTGAGACGATACGCCTGGCGCCGGCTGACCAGCAAGTCCTCGTGAGTCTGGTGTCCCAACACACTCCTCCAGCTTCTTACATCAAACATGTCTGCTACACGAACTTTACAAGGTAAGTTCTTCTTCTTTTTATGGATCAGGCATAGGTTTTTTGACAGATTTTCATCCACACACTTCTGAATAAGTTTATTTATACTGGTAAGGTATTTGCGCTAAGTGTAGCTGGCAAACACTGGATGAGAAGAGACGAAGACCAGGCTCAATGGCGCGTCAGCAGTGGAATATTAGGTTTATGATGATGATGATGATGATGATGATGATGACTGCTTATTTACAGCCGAATCTAATCAGAATTTAGGTATACAAAATCAGATCCCGTTTCTACTCGTCGGTGTCAGCACATAAGTAATCGATTAAATGGTGTCGGAATGTCGCCGCTTTAAAATGGACAACAATTTAAAAGAAAAATACGTGAAATAATCTATGTTGCCATGCTAATATACTTTTAGTAAAGCAAAATAGAAGATAAATTGAATATTAGAAATGGCCATTAGGTGACAAATAGGAGAGTGCGCGTTGATGTCTTTTGTATAAAAATCTGAAGAAAAAAAAACGTAAGTTACGCTTTAGATAACATTTAAATTAGAAAATAAGATCATTTGAAATAAACAAACGATGATGATAACAATCAAGTTTGGAATCTAACTCAATTGAATCGGCAGTTACTCTCATTCTCATCATAAGATTACAATGTTTACCACGCCTACCTATAAATACCAACATTAAATAACCCTTTCTTTTTTTACAATGTTTATTGTAAGCAATAGAACGTAAAATTGGAATATATTTAAATGCCGAATCATGCTTCTCATGATAATTGGCGTAGCGTAGTTAACAATGGTGTTTTAACTAGGCTAACACGGTTTTTACACGTGCTTCGATAATTATTGTTATTCGCGGCAATCAACCAAGTAACCTATAATTATAATCCAATTAAAGTGTGAGAGTGACTGAGGTATAATTTGAGTGTTATCCGATCATTAATAATTGATATCATTGCAATATACAGTCTCATATCAACACACTGTGTACGGTTTCACCGCGACATTTGGCAACTGCGCACGCGGCAATTTAGTTTAGGTTGCACGCGCTGCATTTTTACTACATTTGACATTTTTATACTTGAGTACGGTTCTAACTCGCGAACAGGGAACACGTGAACACCAAGGAAGGATTCGCCAACCTTTACTTTGTTCTCCCTGGAATAAACTAGTTACTTGTAAACCTCGTGTTATTACTTGCCGTGCTCCTACCTAACGGGTAACATCAAGTGAGTGCTTGTGAGAATAGTGAGTGCCACCATCCACATCATTCATCTGTAAGGGTACAAGTAAGTCTAACTGGACAAAACCCTTGGCCCTTACACGCTGTAATGTAAAAATATCATAGGTTTAGCATAGGTTTATTAAAAAATACCTACCTCTCAGAGAGGTTTGATACTAAGGGCGCTTGCACACTGGCCGATAACGTCAGTGACTCAAACAAAAATACAGATGTCGGTACCGACACAATGTGATAGACCACTTTCTACACAGTTTACATGCGTACGGGCGGATTTTGTTTGTCAAAACTGTCATATTTTGATTAACAAGCTAACTGAGGCTGGAATACTCAAAAGTCATTCAAATTTGAGCACCATTTAAAATTGCTCTGCCTCTGTTTGACATTACTCATTTGTAAGAGATGGCAATAATTTAAGCGGAACTTAAATTGGGGGGGGGGGATTTAATTGGTGGTGGAGTATTCGACCATGAAACTGCGTTAAAAATTTCATGATCTCGCGTATCTACCCCTGTTTTGCAGGGAGAGGACTACGTGGTTCACCTAAAGTGTTAAATTTATGAGATTAGCTAACCGCCGCCGATATCGTGTAGGCCGGTGTTGAAGCGTGAAAAGTTGTACGCAATAGGCCACATCCCTTCTGGTACTAATTCCATTCGGTACGGCTGGATTAATTAACCTAAGCTGAACTGGGAGTTAACTGTATATATTTGTTTGATGTAAGCGTGACGAATCGAGCTTGTGCCGGAAGTTCTGCCTACTAATCAAGTAAGGCTTATTTCACACCGGAAATATCAATACTAATTTAGTCTAACAAAGTATGCTGCGTGACATTTATGTAAACTTTATAAGCCCCGTTTTCACTAGAAGACATCTGTTCTGCGACTCTGTCGCTCTCGACACGAAATCTCGTGTCCCGCGCTTGTCTCCCGACGTCGCTTGGGACATTTACGAGTCGCGCAGCTTGCTAGTCGATGCTCTGCGAGCGTCGACACGCGCGACCTTCGTGTCCCTCGACAGTCGCCGGAGACAACTACGTGAATGTCGGGCGATTTGTTCCCGCGACATGTCCCCTAGTGAAAACGGGGCTTTATTCTTTTGTAATACCGGTTGTAATAAGAAATCTTCCGGAAACTTCGAAGGGTTAGAGTAGTCATCAACATGATGTTCAATACAAAATGCAATCCAGTAGGTATTGCATTTTGTCAAAAATGTTTGGAACAGCAATTCGGGCTAACACAGGTATAGAATAGTTTTCGGGAGTAGTCTTATACGTCATACATCCTGTATAATTTCAAGAATGATTACTTTTCCACCATGATAAAAATCTTCTGACGTTCTCAGCTTGGCAAGGCACGTTTTTTTTGGCAGGAAACAGTAAAATCAATAGTATTACCTACCACAGATTATATAATACTATACGTATTGCCTAGGTTAGGTATATTCTTTTCATCACACCTATTCGAAAAGAACGACTTGGTTCGCCTTTATGTGCACCCAAAGGTGGTGTTTTCTATAAGAAACAATAAGTGTGCGGCAAAGTTCATTCCGGCGCACTTATTTAAATAAGTGCGCCGCAATTTACTTTGCCGCGCACTTTTTGAATTTGGAACATCTTAGTGTTCAGCGCCAAAGAAATCGAACGAATAGAAAACATAAGAAATAAGTGGTTTTCATTATAGATACTATTTATTTTCATTTTAGTTGTTACTATATATGTTTTATTAAATAATAATATTACAATCAAATATGAGGCGCCTTTTATTTTCTTATAGTTGGTGATGAAAAGTAGAGTGTACCACTCGGGCGCAATAGTAGATTATTATACAAGGGGATAAAGCAGTGTCTTCTGACGCGGGTGACGATTTAAATCGCGAGCGTAACGAAGGACTCGAAGTTTACTCCCGAGCGTAGCGAGGGTGTTAAAAACTTAAATCACGAGTGAAGCGAGGGATTTAAGACGAGTCCTGAGAGTAGCGAGAGATTTAAGTTCACCCAAGACTAAGACAGCTTTATCACCGAGGAAAAGACTCTACTTTTCGTACCATTTGCGAAAAAATTAACATATTATTATTAATATGAGATAGCATTTTAGAACATTAACTTATTTATAAAAATAAATTAAAATAAACTTAACGTTTATGTATTTGAAGAAAACAAAAACGTGGCATTTTCCTAGACTAATATTTTTTTGTCGGAAAAGCAAAGGCATCAAGCTCATACGGCCTGCATAATAAATGCGTATTCCTTTTTCAAAAACATGTATAATGCTTTGTATACAAACTCAATGGTGTAAACACAGATGTAGTTCAGTATAAATTGTATTCCAAATTTAAATCACTTTCTCCCCCTAGAGGATGAAAGAAATCCAGTACAATTTTCTCTCCCTGTTTTTAACAGATTAAAAATGACTATTATTATGTTCGCTTTTTGTGGCATAGAATGTCACTTTTTGAGCAAGTGGTACGAAAAATATATTTTTGGCTCGGGCGAAGTACTTTGAATCCCTCGCTACGTTCCGGATTCTACTAAAGAATCCCTCGCTACGCTCGGGATTCTACTCTAGAATCCTTCACTTTGCTCTGGATTAAAAAAATCGCCCTCGCCGTAAAAATATAATTTTGCTCCCTTATGATACAATCTACTATTTATTATGAAGATTCTTACCTACCATTCAGAATTTTGATTGATAGCTTTTGTGTTCGCTGTTCTAATATAGAGTAAGTTCAGAACAATAGAAATAAAAGTATACCAATTATAAGCAGGTTCAGTGTATCAGTGACTTTGATTTAGTTTAGTAATTAGCGTGATTTATTATATCCGATGAATGCAGTCCAATTAAGATGTCCAATACTATAAAACTAACGATGAAAATCACGAATTGAAATACCGTTGTAGAGACTATGGCTGTTTTCACACTCCCACCGACGCAACACCTGCACGATATTGGCGGAGAGCTTATCCCATACATTTAGTATTAAGATGTTAATTTACCAACTGATATTCTTTGTTAGTTTGATAATCATTCTGTATTCTTAATTTGTTTCTATCTAATATTTTTCTTTACAATCAACGACGTCGCAGTGCCTAAGAGTGTACATCTACTTACTTAACATTATCAGCTATTTAGAATTAAGCTATAATTAAAAACATGTAGTGAATAAATTAATCTGAATCATTCAGGCAACAGTTTCAAAATATTTAAATAGTCATTATAATAGTAAAATATTTATAACAGGCCTAAAATTCGTTCTTACAAAACATTTTCAGGTTCGGCTACCCATCTCCGATCTACGTAAACGTGGTGAGAGATCCAGTAGAAAGAGTGATTTCTTGGTACTACTACGTGAGAGCTCCCTGGTACTACGTGGAAAGAAAACGCGCCTTCCCCGACCTTCCTCTTCCTGAACCGGCTTGGTTAAAGAAGGTAACTGGTTTTTTATACTGAAGATCAATTAACTGAGAGACATTTCTCTTAATTTAATAACAGAATTTTCCCACGTAGCGTAGCAAAATAGAATTGTGATTTTGCCTCACAAAGTGGCAGCCTTTGTGACTTTTATCACATCCCAAAAATTGCAGGTACCTTGGTATAATAATAATCATTAGGTACTACAAATCACTAGGATGGCTACTGTGTTTGCGAATTACCGTAGAAAGTTACCATTTTACTTCATCTGATATTGAACTTGTTACATACAAATAGAAAAAAAATGGTAGTAGGTCTATGGTTAGGATTTATGGTATCTTAAAATTTTCTAACCGTGTAAAAACCATGATAATCCGACGTGTTACCACAGTACCTAGTACAATGTACCTAAAAATTATCGCATTACGATTATTTACCTATCATTACTTTGATGGATAGTCTCAAGGCGCAGGTCAGCCCACGCCAATTTTCTGATCAATCGTAACACAATCGGTTACGTGCCTCCTATCCCAAGGAAAAAACGGATCGCGTGACTCCACTATTATTGTATCCTTATATTTATCTCTGCATCGATTACTCTCGTGATTGAAAATCTTTTGTAAGTCAAGCAATCTAGATTCTAGAAAGTACTTTGAAAGTTCATGATCATAAATAACGGCGATTATAAGATATCCATAAAATTATCATGACGGAAGCATCACTGTAGTTTTATCCCCTTGAAGCAGGTTATCAAACGATTATCGACCCAGTTCCAACGATTTCTCACTTTATGGTTATAGCCTAATTAGATGAAATCAAGCCTCTTTATAGATATCCCCTCCAGGTATCAGGGTTCATATTTAACTATAACATAATTTAAGATCTTTTGTACCCACAACATGAACGCAATAAAAACTTTGAACTTGAACTAGGTAAGACTTAGTTTTGATTGCAAAGGCTTTTATCAAAGTAGCTTTGCATTTCGACTCGGAGATAATTGATTATGCGCGCTGCTGTCACAAGAACGGTGCGGTGGTCCCATTATTTAGTAAAAAGATGTTCCGTCTGTAAATAGCTTGATTTTGTGGTTGATCTTCCCGTAACCGTAAGACCCCGATTTGCAGCGTAACTGATAGCCATGATTAGTTTTAAATCGATGCGGTTGAGCTGAAAATCCCAAATACAATCACAGTATCCGTCACGGTGCATCGAAGTACCGGATTTTCTCGATCGATTCCCATCATCTCAGTGCGTACGTTAATTTTGGAAATATTTCGACTGTGACGCGTTCCGTTACTATTCAATGTTCCGCGGTTAGCGCATCGTAGCCGTTCAAAATATGAACATAGCCTGTGAGGAATTTAGCTGGCTCACTTTCTTTATTCATATTTTAATCAAATACACCTTATAAAAGAATATATATTTATTTTTATTTATAGTGTTCTTTACGTAGGTATTTAACATTTTCAATTATAACAAATAAAATACACTTTCATTAAAAACAAATACCTACCAAACCCAGTTGATAGGTTTCGATACTTTTGTCAATCAAATCTAAAAAAAAAACAATTATTCTGCTAAGATGGTCCCCCGGTCAGAGGTCCAGATGAGCGAGTCACGAAGCACGATTGTGATTCCCGAAGTGGCTGACACGATCGAAACCCATTGATCACGATCTGCGGATAACAGAATGGTGGCAGATTAGATGTCTGATTGAAGTGGTTAGCGAGCATTTATAGAGCAGCAATAATATACAATGATGATTGACCTTTGTTAACCTTTTTTCATTGATTGATGTTATTGATATTTATTCAAATGTGAATACCATTTTTTGGTCAATAATAACGTGGAGATTTTTAAATTGTCATTCTACTAATAATTGTTGTACCTACTTAGGCCAGAAAAATTACTTATTTTACAAACATTTATTTTGACATAAGTATATTTCGATTTTCTTGTCTTCAGCTTGAGGAAGTAGTAACTCCAGATTTCCTGACAATTAATTCATTAATTAAATGTTATCTTGTTAAATTTATGCACTATTGTTTGAAAGTCTCGGTGTACTAACTGACATATAATTAAGTCTCACTTTAATCTTCTGAGAGATTTTTTTATGGTGGTTACTTAATAACTTGTCTCGATACTCAACGCCTTAAGGCTGCTTAACATCTAACTGAATTACTTGTTCTAATCTAGATTCATAATTGTTTTTATTTTATTGATATTTTTTTTTAAATGACGTGCACAATATAGTAAATTGTATACCTAAATTCTAGCATAATTTTTGTTAGATATGTAAACTTGTACAATTGTACGTGATATAGGTACTACTTAATCATTGGGCTGGACATAAGTGGTTAATATTCTAAATGATCTTCATGGACTTGCTGGTAAAGTCGCGCAAAAAAATAAATGAGATTTATGGCAACAAAAAGTTGACGTTATAATTAGTTTCAATAAAAACCATCTCAGTTTAGTAACGTTTTGTAGAACGTTACTTAGATTTGTTATAGCATACAGGTTCTAGTTGGTTTAATAGTGTGAACGATTCTTGAGTTCATTTGCTAAGACTTTTATGGAGTTTGAAAAATTTTATTCTTTACCGATTCTTTTAAAGGGGTGTCCTGTCCATGTGAATTTTACATACAATTATAAGTACTTATGGAAATTAGTACGATCTAACAGAAGGTACCTACTTTTTATTGACAAGCGTCCCTTGATCTTCGTAACATAACCGGTAGTGCAAAGTGTACTGTACCAGCTGTAATCACTTCGGGCTGTGAACTTACGCTTATGGCAGACTAATGCACAAATTGCGTGACGACGTACAAGTTTATTGAACTGAACATATTATATGCAAACGTTGCGTACAAAATGTTTAACTGAATGAAAGTAATAAGAAGCATGTGATAGTCGAAACTTTCGAAACGGATAACGAAGTAGGCATCTTAAAAAGTGTGCGCTGGGTTCTTAATTCTACTTTTCAAAACGGGACAAAAGTTGTAGAGTGATAGGTATATTACAACGACATATGAGATCAATTCACTCACCCATATTTAACTAACAACAAGAACAGTTTTGGAACCAAGCGGAACAACATATTTTGACAAAGGACAGATTGGCTTTCATGTAATCAAGAAAAACCCACAGAATTTAAAAGTTTATGAATCTAATCAGCATTTTGAGGCGCCCGCTGCTCAAGCCGTAACTCCGTAACTCCTGGGATATTTCCGAAAGATCAACTAAATTAACCTTTGTAAAACTATGATTTCAGTTTCTGGCTTTCAGGAATGCCCGTGGGCTTTCAAAGGTTAATTAATGAGTTTAGTTTTTCCCCGAAAACGCATGGTAGAGTTCGGGATTTTCGTTCTTTACACGCCCACGAGGGGTATCCTTACATCCTACAAAAACATTTTCGATAGTAAAAATCAACCTCAAGAATAAAATAAAGCTCAAACTTGGAAAAGTTTGAGCTTTATTTTATTCTTGGAAGTGGGGAACCACTGACGAAAAAGACCACGGTCGTCATCAGACTCCTCATCACCTCCATCGGTATTTCAGGATTTTGAGACATGCGTGTTGAGCGGCGACCGCGAGTGCCGCTACATCGAGGGTGAAACGCACGAGGGTATCGGAGACCATCGCCGGCAGACGCTCTTCTTCTGCGGACACGAACCTCATTGCACGTACGTAACAAGCAGAACACGGCGAAGCCGGGGCGGGTCGCTAGTAGTTCATAAGTACATCTTATCTACTTAACATCAGGTGAGCTATCAACTTGTTCCATTACTTGTATCATAAAAAAAAACTAGCGACCCGCCCCGGCTTCGCACGGGTGCATTGCAGTGATGATGATGATGATGATGTATTATACATATAAACCTTCCTCTTGAATCACTCTATCTATTTAAAAAAACCGTTTCAAAATCCGTTGCGTAGTTTTAAAGATATAGCATACATACAGACATAAGGACAGACGCGCGGGAAGCGACTTTGCTTTATACTATGTAGTGATAGGCTTTCAAATAAATAGGCACTACGAATATGCCGAAGTTGATGGGTCTGAGAGTAAGATTTTTTTACTCGGCTATGTTTTTATGTAATTCAAGATCAAAGAGATTTTTTGCAAAAATCGTAATAAAATATATAAGGCCACAAAGCGCCTAATTATATGAGAACCAGGGGCTTTATGCTCAGTTTGGCTGAGATTTTATATTAAAATAGGGATGGCGTTACATCTCGGTCAAAAACACAACAAGCAAAACGTTATGAAAGTTACCATTGCATATTGATAGGAGCTCAAGTAAATATATGTGGAGTTCTGTTAAGTTAATTCTGGACTAGATTTTAATTAACTTCTATCACTAATATCAATCACCCTGAATACGTCTACTACTGCACAAATCTCATAAACTAGGAACGATTTTAAGCCTTCTTTTAATTTCGGAACTACAGCATAAAAACTTACCTGACTTTATAGGTACTGTGTATAGTATTATATGATATGTGGTGCTGCTAAAGAAAACTAGAAACATTTTTAATTATAACATTCCTAATTTAGAGTGGAATTCGAACCCACGATAACAATATTTCACTACAAAATCGCACTATTATTCACAAACGTTCTACTTCCAGGCCATTCAACAGCGTCGAAGCATTGCAGCGAGCCAAGCGAGTGGTAGAAGAGCAATACGCAGTGGTGGGTGTTCTCGAGGATATGAACTCAACTCTGACGGCGCTGGAGAGATATGTGCCTAAGTTTTTCAATGGAGCTTCTAGTATTTACTGGGGTAAGTAAAAACCTACGAGATTGTCTCAAAATATCCTTTGAATCGTATGATCAAAGATGACGTTTGAAGCCTAAATTCACTCGAAGGGGGATTTCGTTTAAAACCACCTCTTACTAAGTTTCTACTCTTTGGGTACTTTTCTTTAATTTTCCTCTGAATCTCCCCTTTACGGAGATTTTGAGAATAAAATAGATTGTTTTTAAGGTTTTCGTTTGAGCTCTGAAGCAGAACTTCATAAAATATAGTCGCTAAGCGACTCAAAGTCCTTACAAAATAAAAGATTAAAAAAAAAAACAGAAATAGTACATTACTGCAGCGGCCCGCAACAGAGGCAATGAAGGACATACGTGAGTCCAGCATTGCCTAGTTGTGGCCAAGGCTTGTGTATTACTTTTCTCAAATAATGCGCGGAAATTAAAACTAAAAACCTGGGCAAAACTTTTTATTTGAAAATACAATTACTTTTCAAAACCAATAACGAACAACGAAGTTACAGTGTTCATTTGTTTTTTTTTTCAACAATCATCTTTCTATTTGATAGCCTGTTTGAAATTTGAATAAAACCTTTGATAAGTTACCTCCTTGGTTGCCATGTTATGGAGTAAAAGATTGTTCCATTTTTAAATTACACGACAGATATGAGTTTTGTATGTAATTTATTTGCTAAACACGCCAGCAATGGATTTTCATACATTTTTATCTGGCCGCTGCTCGCATGTATTTGACCAGTACTGCATTATTTATCTCGAAGAAGGTTGTCAAAATAATGCTTTAATTTCCAAGCATGTTTGAGAAAATATGTTTTTTAAGCCATATTGGCCATGACAGGCGTCATGGCTCAGTCGGTAGTAGCTCTGCCTTCCGTGCTGTGGGTCGTGGGTTCGATCCCCACCGAGAACAAACATTTGTGTGTTGTAAACATAGATGTTTGTTCTGTGTCTGGGTGTTTCTATGTATTATAAGTATGTATTTACAAAAAAAAATGTATGTGTGTATTCTATCAGCAATCTAGTTCCCATCGTACAAGCTTTGCTTAGTTTGGGACTCGAGGGCGTTGTGTTAAGTGTACGTGAATATTTATTTATTTATTATATAATTTCAAAGGTTAATCCTTATTAGGTAAACTACAAGACTTTCATTGAGGC
The DNA here is from genome assembly GCA_947507515.1 of Eulithis testata. NCBI lineage: Eukaryota > Metazoa > Arthropoda > Insecta > Lepidoptera > Geometridae > Eulithis > Eulithis testata. The sequence goes on from OX382205.1 coordinate 6,753,741, forward strand.
TCACTTAAGGTTTATTGCCCTATCCACTCGAGGGTTCTATGAATTCCAACACTCACCACCAAAACCCTTCCAGATGAGTTGAACAACTTCAACAAAATCAACCGGAACGCCTTCAAGCCACCAGTTTCGGAAACTGTCAAGAACATAGTGCGAGCAAACTTCACAAGAGAACTAGAGTTCTATGAATTCTGTCGACAAAGACTTCACATGCAACTGAGGGCTCTTCGCGACCCCACTATTACTCTGCCTACCCCCAGAAGTGCAAGGCGACGAAGGGCGCAAAAAAGGTTCGGTAGATCGTATAAATAGTAGACTGTAGTCAGTATTAAGTAATTACTTTAGGCTTGTAAATAGTCCTTAATTTATAAAGTACAGTGTTATAACTAGACCTAAGAAATTTTATTGCTTTGAAACCAATTGATGGAATTTAAAAGTGATGTGTGAGTGAAAATAGTTGTGTTGTGTGAATCGTTTTTGATCAAAATTGCCAAAACAAAAAATTATTGAGTGTGTATCTGAGTGTTTGTGCAAAAATATAGAAACAACCTTTTGTTGGTTATTGTTAGTAACTGAACTGCATAGTGAAATAACTAGACTTATTTATTTTATTAAGGAGATTTAAAAATTACACAAAATATTCTAAATCTTTATAAGTATAAAATGTACAGATTGCAATAAAATTTTACTAGCTATATTTAGTTCTAAGATTGTAGAAAGTGTTTCCAGAGGCAGTAGCTTAGGAAAAGTTTCGTCATTATTGTGATAGTGTGAGCAGTTGATAAATTTGTAATAAATTATGTTTTACATTTTACGTCTCTTTACTTTACCTTTTTTGTGGACGCTGTAGACATGCTACGCCGTAGCACAAATCTCCGTAGATGGTTAAATTTTTAGTACTTATTAATTTTCTTTAAAAATACCATCATGTCGGTCAATGACCTGAAAAGAAGAGTGTCCAAAATAAGGTCAGTATCAGAACGCTATAATAGTTCGTATGGGTTTTCATAAAGGCATAGCTGAGCTATACTATAGTTGTGAACTTTGCTCAAAACGGTGTACACGATCAAAACACGGATGTCAACAGACACTATCTAGTTTGAATTACACGTGTGACATTCAGAATATGGGCTGGGCGGATTATTGTGACCCATGCACTCCATTTGATAGGCCGCCGCCAAGGTCGCGCCTATTAGAGGTAAAAACAGATAAGTGTCATTAAATTATCATTAATATTGATAATTACCTACTTAATGCTTATTGCATTAGATATTGAGAAAAGACATGAGTGTTGACTAACCAGCTAATTAGTTTTTAAGCGTTTGTACTAGTTTTAAAAAGGATTGGTTATGATATCACGATGTCATGACCTTTGTTCTTGTGTCGGATACTGCTCTCCTGGTATTTTTCCAATCTCAAACCTTTTTTTTTTATTAGTTCTAAATATCATTGTCTATAGTGTCTTGACGGTAGTTTCGTCGCGACCTACCAATTTTTGTTTGGTTATTTCAATTTTAGCCCTAGTCCTTTTATTTCTGTTAGCAAGTTTTTAATCTCACTTTCTTCGGGTTTCGATACTAAAGGCCACGTAGGTCATTGAATACGGGTAAGTAGTTACTCGGTTTTGTACCTACCTTAAGTTTTCTTCACACACTGCGTAAGGTTGAATAAAATATAAATTATATTTCGCACATAAATTTATTCTAAATTGTATAATAGTTAATCAATAAAAAACAGGGGTCAATAATTAAGTGTAACAATATTACTCGTAATTCTATAGGATAGCGTTGTTACCGCCACGCTGCTGCTTCGAAAAGTAAAATTAATATGGCCACAGTTCAAGAATTCAGGTACTACAAAATATAAAACGGCCTAATAAGTTACATTACAAAAATTACTTAACAATTAAAATAATTTAGTAGGTAATTTCTAATAGTCTCATTGAATAAAATCTCATAACCGAAACGTTTTTCTATTTTTATCAGTTCTGTTTGCATAAAATATTTATAGTTATCTATGTCATGACTTTTTTGGGTACCTACCTATACAATTATATAAAATGTTCTATACATTTTGAATTCATAACAATAATATAATTTAATTAACAAATATATCATATAATTTCATTTTTTATATTTTTTAACGTTATCGCATATAATTTTCTTACTGATTTTTTGACGATATAAATATACGACGTATCCTATTTCATAACCTAAAATAGGATCATATAGATATAGGTTTAATAATGTGTCATCAGAAATACTTTACATCTTTAGAGTTAAAATAAACTTATTTTAATTATCTACAGTTCATTATTGTATATTAATATTACATCTATCAAGAATCCTTTCGTTCTTATATTCATAAATTATATCTATTGCTTATGCATCGACTAATAGTTTCTGTAAAAATAGTATTAAAATATTAATATCATTCAGAACTCATTCCTCTCAAATATTATACACGGAGCTTTACCGTGCTCCCCGCTCTCGGACGGCCGACGCACGTAGCGCTACACATACCATACTCGTACCATCACAATTCATTTATTGTCCGCTACGCTACTACGCTACTTTCAACAGTAAAAAATAATTCGATAGTACCTATTCATTAACTCGTTATTGCAAATGGCACTCTGAGAACGAGCCACTCGCTCGCCGTAAATCTACAGCTACACCTACTTTATATCACAAAAACGCTTGACATCCTAAACCTCAATGTATGATACGCCGCTCATTCTGTCCCGGCACTGGTCTCAGTGGCGGCGGGCGCGGGAATGTGTGCAGCAGCGGCGAGTTCCTCGCCGTTCGCGTTCTCGATCCGAAGCCGACGCTCGCAACCTGGGCCTCTACTTTGAAAAATGACTAACGAAGATTCGGTAGCGACACTTGTGTTACACTACGCAGCCGCCTTGTGTGTCGACGCGGGCTCTTGCGAAGTGACAGCGTCACTGGGCAGTGTAACCCAAAACGATACGACGAACCTACGAATATCGATTTTCGGGGTAGCCACTCCGGCTCGTTCAGCCCGCCTCAGTAGAAGGAGGGGTGCCATTCGACCGTGGGATGCAGTGGCCCCGCTGCCGGCGCCGCCGTGTTCTGCATCGCGCCGAGCGCCAGGCAGTCGAAACAGTAGTTGGTGCCGGCGTTGTTGTCCCAGAACTGCTGGCCCTTGCACTGGAAGCGCACCGCCACCTCGAGCCGCTGACCCGAGAGGATCGCCGGCGCGTACAGCACGAATTGGAAGCGGTCTGAGAAGCCGTCGCACGAGCCCTGCACGTAGTTGGCCTGCAGGTCCGTGTACGTCCTCCACCGGTTCATGGTGTAGCGTACGTGCACCGTCTTGTGGAAGTCGAGGTTGCGCACGCGCACGGAGCCACACACGGTGACGTGCACGCCGTCGCACACGCGCGCGCTCTCCATGCATACGTTAAGCTTCTCGAGCTTCTCGTTGAATTCGCGCGGCAGCTGGAACAGCGGCACGAGCGTGAGCGCGCCGAGACGCGGAGGGGCGCGCGCTGGCGGCGAGCTCGCCACGTCGCATCCCGTCAGGTCGTCGTACGCCGACTTCGGAATCACGGGTATCTCATCCATGAAAGTTTTCACATCTGCTAGGTCGAGTCCGAGCACGTCCGCAAAACGAACAATTTTTTTACGTCCTGGTGTGCCGGGCGGCGTTTTGCCTGTTTTGAGCGATGAGCAACGACGAACGCGTTGCGGTTTGTCGTCTTCTGTCTCATTTGGCTCTTCCTCTTTGATTTCGGCGTTCAATAAGCGTGGCTCTATTTCAGGCGTGGGTGAACCTTCTACTTCATTAAGAACATCAGTGGTAGTTATTTCTAATGTAAGCGTGTTCCCTTCGTTGTCTTCTAGTACTTCTAGTGCTGGCTGTTCAACTACTTCCTCAGCAACTTCCGCAACTTCTATAGCTTCTTCATCTAAAATTTCAGCTTCTGCTAGTGAGAGACTTTCTAAGACTTCTATGTTATCGTTATCTAGACTCGTTCCGTTTTGATAAACTTCTTCTGCACAATCTGAGGGATCGCTCTTTGCGGATTCAAACTCTGAATCGCTATCTAGAGTCGGGCTCAAATATGGTGGAAGACGCAGACGTTCATTGTCCGTGACGGGAGAAGGCCTTAAGGCACAATCTATTTCATCGAAACTATTTTGACGAGCACACCCTTCGAACGTAATCGCAGAATACAACGGCCTGTCCGAGTTACCATTTTCCCGTGGAACTGGTTGCACCTTCACCGGCGAGTTGTCCGAGTAAAAGGCCGTCGAAAACCTGAAGCCATTTTTCGTTTTATCCGGTTGCTGAAGGAGAATTTTGGTTTGCTCTTTTGGGTCGGGCTCCGAGGCCACATCTTTGTCTTCGGTGGGGGATCGATCGGGAAAGAGGTGGTCGATTTCATCGACTGGGCTCGAAGGGCTCTCGCACTCGAGCTCGAAGTCGTAGAAGGTGTCGAGGTCGCGCTGGTTGGTCGAGTTGGTGGGTCGGGTGGCGGCAGGGGCGTCACGTGTTAGCCAACTGGTCTCGCAATCGGCGTCAGCGGCACCGAGGTTGCGCAGACGCGAGTGCAGGTCCCGCGCGAACGCCGCCGCGCGACCGCGGCACGACATGGGCAGCAACGACGTCAGACCGCACTGCGAGCCCGCGCGCTCACCGCTCATCTGAGTCTGGAAATAAACAAATGCAACGTTCATTACATCGGAAAATTACCACTATGCTATATTTAAAATAGTCTACGATAGAAGTGACACGTTCTTACATTTTTCTTTCTTATATAGCTAAATAATAAGAAAAAAATAAAATTTTATTTATATCGAATGATGTTTGAGCGCTATACTGAGCAGTATCATGCTGAATGTCAAATGTAAATGACCTCGATAAGATAACTAAATTCCATGCCACTTTCTAGATCAGGACTCATCAATACCAAGATAATCTTCAACAGAACTCTTACACACATGATATTATTATGATTTATTCTGAAGAACTACACAAGGATCTTTCGTATTCAGCTTAACTATGATTCTGTAAAATCATACATAAATTATGTAGTATGAGTAATGTCATAATGATAAAATAATAAACCCCGTAAGTGGAAGGTTAATTACTTTATTATCAGGGACAAAAATGTAAATATAAATTTACCCAAGATCTATCTCATTGTTTTGCAGACTACGTTTAAACAATACGAAAAAAACATGATTAACTTGTATAATAGGTTGAAGAGATAACTTTCTTGTTATGTAGGTAATTTCTAGACCTATTAAAAAAATCGTAAAAAATCATTTTCTATTTGTAACGCATGGATGCCCTTGAAAAAAAGACCTTCATGGGACAGTTCAGCCTGCTAGACAAAATATTTCAATAATCTGTGAACGTCACATGACGCTCGAAACTTGGCACTATCGCCAGTACCTACACCTACGCACTGCTCAATCATGAATGCAAGCTAAATATAATACAAAAAGTCATGAAGAGATTTTTTCATAATTTGAGTCATCTTTCTGGACTGGAAGCGCCTTATTGCGCGGCGCGTACTTTGTAGGTCGGGCTACGCGACATCCCGAAAGTAGGTCGGATGGACCGTGACCTATCTTCTGTTGAAATATACCTACAAAGGATTGTTAAGTACGGGAATCAGATCGGGAATAAGTAGGTGGTTAAATATAGAGGTCTTAATACACAAAATAATTTTTGATGCCGTATGAAAATTGTCCCTATTTATTTTGAGGCGCATTAGACATTCCTTAAAATCCTACAGAAGTCATTCATTTTAACAGAGATACTTAGGCACAGTAATTATCAGCGATTGTGTTTACAACAACCGAAATGGATCTAAATGAATAGGGACGTCATCACTCGACTGTAAAATTTAATTGATTCACGTGATATCTACATAAATGTATACCTAGTGGTATTGTGCAGTAGGTAGGTATATAACACAGGGCATGCACTGCTTCAAGCAAGATACAAAACACAACACACCCATTATTCTATTAGTCTCCTGTTTGAAGTTTAACCCGAATAATAGTATCAAATACGCCCATATTATAGTAATTACATAAAAGCAGTGAAACACCCCAAAACAAACAATGGTCATATAAAAAAAATATTTTTTTCTGTTCTCATCGAGTATAAACTAAACAGAATTTTAGTTTTCCTGCATGATTGATTTATAGTGGAAAAAAACCATTGCGACACTAGCAAAGCGTATTTGGACTCAAAGAAACTGAAGGTCTTCGATTGAATACACCCTACTTATTTTAGATAGGTACTTGTACTTTAAATCTACATTGACATACATTATTCAACGGAGCGGTCAGCGCACTGTGACCACGCTATGCCACTAGTTATCTATACTAATATATTATTATAAAGAAAGATTTGATTGTTTGTTTGCATTGAATAGGCTCCGAAACTACTGGACCGATTTGAAAAATTCTTTCGCTACACTATCTGCGGGTGACATAATTGATCGAGTGAGCGAAGCGGACGAGATCTTAGTGACAACTTGGACTAAAATGCTTTGTTTGTATATTTGTGTGTTTGTTCTTCGAGATCTTTTGAACCGCTAATCCGATCTTCACAGAATTTGGTAGATATACTACTTGGATAGTACTCTTAAGTTTTACTGTTGGTAAAATGAAGTAATTCGGTCAAGGGTTTGTAAAGTTATGAGGTTCTAAAGAGAGTAAAAAAAAAAGTCTTACCAAAATATTAAGTGGGGTGTCATATGATAGGGTTTTGTTTAGAGTTGGCAAAACCAGTATAACGCGAGCTACCATTTCTTAGACTTTCAATGGTTTTGTAGTTCATGTAAGACTGGTACTTTGCTAAATGGCGGTATTGATGAGATTTGCAAAATTTAGGGTTTTATTTTTAGTACGAGGAGGTACCTAGACATTCCGTCACGAGATCTCAGATTCTCAGGCGAACTACTAGTTAATATAATTATTATGCTATAGTATATTTTAAAAAATTAGGGATCCTTACTCCAATAATGTAAAAAGGTGTAAAAAACCTAAAAGTTACCTAAAATACCCGTGCGAATCCGGGACGAGCCGCTAGTTATTCATAAAATAATGTAGGCCCCACGTGCGTTGTTTTTTACCTATTTACCATCATACATAGGGCATGATATTTGATCACAGTCTCAGAGAAAACACTGGAATTTCGAATTTTATAACAGCGAGAATATACTATAGGCTGAGATTTTGTTATAAGTTTAAAAAAGCGACCTCATTTGGCTTCACACAAACAAACATAAACCTAAGTACCGTTATTATTTTTAATAGTGTCTGAAAAACAAATAATTAAATTCGCTCTATACTGATAGCTTTGGTTGACAAAACACTTGTTGAAAAGAATAAAGTAAGAAAACTCGAGTTATTGGTAAAATTCGCTATCGATATATTTTTATTTGATTGCTTACTATGCCGTTTATAAACAGAAGATGCCTTTCATGTTTGACTGATGTTCAAGGTGACTGTGTGTAAACAGAGAAAGTAGACATTCATTACTGTGATAACCCTGCCGCGCCCCTAAATGAAAACACAATCCCTCTTATTCCAAAACGAAGACTAAAGAAAGTCAAGGTTTTAATCAGAGTTTAAACCATGGACTAATCTAAACGTTATTACAAAACGAAGTTTATCTCTTGATACTGGGTCATCTAAGGACTAATAATGCAATATTATGTCCTTTATATAAATTTAAGAGTCTAATGGTTCTACTGAAATAGTTTAATGTTATGTATAATTTAATTTGATGTACAAAATGACTAAATCATTACCTATTTAAACCTATAGCCAAACTGTATTCGACAAAAATGTAGATACTATATAATTATGTTTTTAAATAATCTGACACAGTGTTATGTGATGAAGTAAAACACAGTAGCTACCTAACCTATCAAAAATTACCTTTCATTTTCAGTATTGATTCACACAATTGCGCTACCTACTTAGGTAGGTGGAGTACTGTCAGTTATCAACAAAAGATAAGACAAAAGGAAAATTAAATATACTTACTAGGTCTTTTTTCTATAATCTCACAAACACATAAATAATCTTATAATAATTACCTACCAGTACCTACATGACATGCGTAACCTACGCATGAAGAATGTATGCGAGAAGAAAGTAACGCGCGTCAAAATAATGTACTCATAAATTCATAGGTTGCTTTTCCCTCCTACTTGTACTATTGTAATAAATATTTTGCCCTTAAAATATTTAGAAAAACAGATAGGTATTATATTTTGCCAAAAGATCATTTCACATTCCAAACATAATAACATGTACCTATCTAAACCTACCAATTACCTAGGTTAGTATTTTTTGTACAGATGGTTCATAATAGAAGAGGCTACGTCACAAGAAGCTGATTGAAGAAGTTCGATAACACCGGTCATTGAACCGAAAGATAAGCAAAATTACTAGCCGATATTACAAAGTACTGTACTGATTGTCAATGGCCAATGAGAGGAGCACTTAACTTCATTGCTTTCAATAAATAATTAGTATGTTGGTAACGTATTCACGATAGACTACCTAACCTATGCAATAAATAACGAATGATGTATAGGTTTTTGAGAATTATTTTTAACCCTCTTCAAAAAGAGATGGAGGTTCGGTTGTTTCTTTTTATAGGTAGGTATGTTTGTTTCCCCAGAACTCCCGTCATTTATAAATCAATTTGAAAAAAGAAATATCTTAAAGGATTAATCACGTAAAATTTCATCAAAATCAGTTTAAACCGGAAAATAGTATACCTATTTCATTACAAGTGCGGAAAGGCTGTCATTGCAAAGAGTTCCGACAAATGTCTACCCGAGCCGAGGCGCAGCCGAAGGCGAGGGTTGACAGTCGGAACAAGTTGCAATGACGGTTCCGCACGTGTACTGAACGACTATTTTTAATACAGTTGCGAAAAAATGAAGCAATTTAATAAAATAATAAAAAACTATTTGCTTTTTTCTCTTCTCTCCACGCAATAAATTCGTCGTATATGTAGCGACTTTTTGACTTTTCCGGTAAAATGTTCTCCGAAGCATTTTGTGCAATTATACTGAGTTTCGGTGGTGTTCATTCAAAAAAACTAGGGTCGTAATTACTCATTTTGTGCAACAAACAACTAAACTCGCAAAGAAAATTTCTGAAAAATGGCGCCAACCGTAGAATGTAAGCAGAGATTTTTTTTTCTTCACCCATTCTGGTAGCCAAAGGCCAAGCCATGCCATACACTTGGCCGTATGGGCATACTCTCTACTCGTGAAAACCTTTAATTGGCCCACTGTTTCCATTTTTGTACCTAATCTATGTTATGTGCTGTTGGTTTTCCTATAAATAAATAAATAAATAAATAAATACAATGCCCATACAGCCAAGTCTTCAGTAGAATTTTTTTATTGATATGAAATGAAAATGAAATTTAATGAGATGAAATGAAATGAAACCTAACCTAACTCATTCAATCAAATCATTAAATCTGATAATGAAACAAATTAGTAGCTTCTTTTTAGAAATATACGTATTTGCATGAATCATAAAAACTTCTATGATTTTTTTTTTTGTAAAATCTTCATGGTTGTTTTTTCTTTTTAATAGACATTATTTTGACAGTTGGGAAAGAGAACGCACGAGTTCGGGAAAGGTAAAAAAAAAAGCACGAGTATGTAATAGCCCACATCCCGAACGCTATACGTCCCTGCAATACGCCACTTTTGGAGCAACTGTATTAGAAAAAACATGTCATCCACGTACACAACATTGCGTATTTTACTCCCAGATATTAAAACCTCTTTGGAATCTGAGGCTTTCCTGTGACTTTTCAGTGGTGTTTTTGATCAACAGAACAACAATCTACCGTCACTACCACTTGATGATGAAGCCAGAAAGTAATCAAATTTTGTTTTTTTATAGTGTTTTAAACTTATAAATTATCTACTAGTAGGTACATATAAAGTTGAACTTCATTGACCTTATCACAGATTATATAATACTATACTAGTAGTAGGTACCTACTTTTATGACCATGCAATAGGTAAGTTTAGACACAATAACTGCTAGACTATGGCTAGACTAGGTATTGAAGACATGGAATATAAATTTCAACGTTGCTAAGTTGTTTATTTAAAAACACTTGTCTGTATATATACTGTATATAAGATTACCTAAATTGAAGACGTTCGGACGATGTTGGCTGGCAATGAAAGTATAATTGATGCAAATCAGAAACCTCGGTATGTATTGATGCAATTGCCTATTCATGAACTAAAAGCAAAAGACATCGCCTAGATATCTTTATATGCCCCTGAATCGAATTGAACCTTGACTTTCGGGAAATGAAACATCATAACAGCAATAAAGATGAATAATTAATTATGGTGTCATGGCTCAGTCGGTAGTAGCTCTGCCTTCCGTGCTGTGGGTCGTGGGTTCGATCCCCACCGAGAACAAACATTTGTGTATGGCAAACATAGATGTTTGTTCTGTGTCTGAGTGTTACTATGTATTATAAGTATGTACATATTTACAAAAAGAAATGTATTATATGTATTCTATCAGCCATCTAGTTCCCATAGTACAAGATTTGCTAAGTTTGGGACTAGAAGGCGTTGTGTTAAATGTCCGTGAATATTTATTTATTTATCTATTTATAGTAAATATAAAAATTTGTAGAACAATCATTTACAAGATACGTACTTAAAACCTATTGAACTAAAATTCAAATAAAACTTGCTATAATGGGAACAGGACAGTTAGTATAATTTACAAAGTGGTTTCTCCAAAGTCATTAACAGTTTTTAGAGGACGAATAGAGGTCGAACATGTGCGTGGAGAAACGCCGTCATCTCGGTGAGGTTGTATTGTCGCATGAAAACCAATGGCCATTGAATTGTTCAAACACATGCCGGCTTACCTGCCTACCTACGTTACAAACTACACTCGAGAGCATAGAAATCGCACATAGAGGCATTTTCCTACATTTTAATTTCGACCCTTATTTTTTTTTTAAATTAATGTGATGTTGCAAATATAACTTAAATTAAATTGAAGTACACACTGTTAGCTTCCTAAAAACACAAAATGTCTAGCCTTCACCTTCGAAATCATAACAGTGGCAACTAAACAATAGAATGGCCTAAATTAGCTCGTTTCAGGTAGCGCGGTTTGTGGGACTTTGAGCAGGTATAAAACGGTAAGGGATGATTGAAATGACATCATTTGCATACCAACTCCCAGTCAGAAAGGTCCTTTAACGAATACGTCATCTCTCTAAACAAGAAAATGGATACCACACCAGAAGCAGCGTCTCAAGTGGTTGCACTTATCGAAGCTGGACAGAACCAAAGTCAAGTGGCTCGTCAATTAAATTTGAGCAGATATACTGTTGGACGTGTATACCAGCGATATCAGCAAACTGGTGGCTATACCAGGCGACCAGGAACAGGCCGAAAACGTGCGACAACACAGCGCGATGACCGTTTCCTTGTGAATACATCACTACGAAATCGCCGGTTGAATGCAGTTCAACTCGGACAGCAGCTCCAGGAAGTTAGAGAAGTGGAAGTCAGTCGGTGGACTGTTAGAAGAAGACTAGCCGAAAGAGGTCTGACAGCGCACAGACCAGCAACTGGCCCAAAATTGACCCCAGCGCACAGACAAGCACGCCTTCAGTTTGCTCGAAATCACGTTAATTGGACTATGGATCAATGGCAGGCAGTCCTCTTCTCCGACGAGTGCAGGATGTGCCTTCATGGTAACGACGGACGAGGTAGAGTCTACCGAAGATCCGGTGAGCGTTTTGCTCAATGTTGCATCTCCGAACGGGTCGCATATGGCGGTGGTTCGTGTATGTTCTGGGGAGGCATTTCTCTGGAAGCGAAAACCGAACTTGTCTTCATCACAGGGCCCGATACCGACTGTCGATCGGGTGGATTGACTTCCCAACGTTACGTCGAGGAGATCCTGGAAGAACATGTTGTGCCCTTTTCTGGATTTATCGGCGAAAACTTCGTTTTGATGCAGGATAACGCTAGACCACACACCGCTGCTATAGTACGCCAGTACTTGGAGGAGGTTGAAGTACTCGTTATGGCGTGGCCTGCTCGAAGCCCAGATCTCAATCCCATTGAGCACTTATGGGACGAACTAAAGAAACGAGTAAGATCCAGAAACGCAGCGCCTACGAGTCTTAGAGAGCTCCAAACCGCGATCAAGGAAGAATGGGACAGCATACCGCAGGATTTCGTCAAAAAATTGATTTCTTCAATGAAACACCGAATGGAAGCTGTTATTCAGGCTAGGGGAGGCAATACCTCGTATTAATAAATCGATGCATTCACAAATTTATTGTTTTTTTAACCTTTTATACCTGCTCAAAGTCCCACAAACCGCGCTACCTGAAACGAGCTAATTTAGGCCATTCTATTGTTTAGTTGCCACTGTTATGATTTCGAAGGTCAAGGCTAGACATTTTGTGTTTTTAGGAAGCTAACAGTGTGTACTTCAATTTAATTTAAGTTATATTTGCAACATCACATTAATTTAAAAAAAAAATAAGGGTCGAAATTTAAATGTAGGAAAATGCCTCTATGTGCGATTTCTATGCTCTCGAGTGTATTAAAAAACACTGACAATTCAGAGGTCTGTTCTATATTGGAAATTATTTGGTTACTCAAAAAGATGCCTTTGTCGACGAATTCTTCTTTGTCGCCGTAACTGCACGTGTTAAGACTGGCGATAAGCCAACGAGAAACAGGTGATTGTCGAATGTGAACAATGGAATTTAAAATATATGTATATACATAATTAATTGTATAGGTAAACGATTCATCTTAAAATACAATAAAAACATCAATTGGATCTCGAATATGGTGATGGCAGGACGCCATAGTAACTTGGCCAAATGGCTTAAGTTTCGTTGTTATAACGACTGATTATATCACAGCTATGTTGATTGTATAATTTCATTGATTAAAGTGACTCAGACAGATAGCAATAGTTCTGTCAGCCATATCTAGAATTGTGGATCGAATGAAGTCGTGTATCACTTGTGTTTTAAAAATACCATTAGAGCCAACGTAGTCTTTTATAAATAGAAGATGATCACGCGCTTGGCACTATTGCACCCTACGCTAAGTTGAACCTTCCATGTCGAAGGGCTACGCAGAGAACGCAGTCCTATTAACCAGTCACAATATTTAGTCTAGCTTATCATACACCCTCAGCATATTTTGGCTAGCTTTCAGTCCAACGAGAATGGTTCCAACCACTCCCACGGATGGCATAGAATTTAGATTTTGTCAGAGCTGAAAAATATACTCGACGCTATATTTGTAAAACGATGTTATTGGGCTTTGTTCTGGATGCTACCAACAAAATCTACTGTCTACTACAGTACAATTTAGAATGGATGTCAATTGTCGTTCTCGACCGGTTCTGAAGAAAACTCAGTGCGCTTTCACATTGCGACATTTCGTATGTCTGCCGCGAGCATGAGTTTCCCGTCAGGAATCCCATATATCTGCTTCTAAATAGACTTTCAAATATGTATTTTTATTGATATTTTAAACTATGTGGCAAACAAAGACGCGATCAAGTCAGAGTAGCTCGCGTTTAAATACTCTGAAACGTTATTTATGTTTAACATAAGCTTTATCACACGTATAATTATGATGTTATTAGTAAACTATAATAGGTCTGGTATAAATTACCAAGCTGAATTTCATACAGATTATGGAAAGTGTTTTATATCTTCTCCTGTTTTTTGAAAATTGTTATCCCTCTAATTTTAACCATGTTTGTTATGCTATGTTAGATAACTAATCCAATACACCCCATATACTTAGATGTATGGACACGTCTTTCTTCAATACAGTACAGTCTCACGGATCTCTAACATTCTGTGAGAGGATGGTTCTGTTTTCATATCCTTCTACAGAATTCAATGCCCATAAAATCGTATTTTCGGTAGCACTAATGGCATGATTGTACCGTTGCTGGTGGCTATTTAAATATTTTTGGTCGGCTCAAGTGGCGGACGGTCGATTGAATTATGATTACATTCTGCATGAGTGGATGCGTGTCTCGCGAGTCTGCATTTGTAAACAGTTATTGAAAGTCCGTCACTCGAGCGATGGCTGCTCAAAGGTAAATGACAATGCGAGTAAAATTGAAGTAAAGATTATGCAAACAGCGACGATGACCCAAAAATATATAAAAGTTTAGTTTTGTTATATATGAGTGCAGAAACGTCTATAGGCTTGGTTTGTTAATATGTTTGTATATAATATGACCCATATTGATCCTCTAAGACGCTGCGCAAAGGTGCACGTCTAGATGTGGATCTCTACAATTCTACAAAATAAAATTATTTACGAACATGTCTTATTTGTTGACTGGTTGTTTGTTATAATGACATAAGTAAATCACTAGTAGGTAGTTACTTATTACTTAGTGCGAACTTTAAAAGATCTCACTATGGGTCTGTCCCAGTTCGCAACGCGATTAAAATCGGATATAAAAATATGACTAGACGCTTGCAAACTGTTCATAATAATGATTGGCGAAGGAAGCAGTAAAAAAATATTATTTTTCATTTTATGATAAACTTCCCATATTGAAGGAACTTGCGTCAATCATCATCAAAACAAAACTGAGTAGGTGTAGGTATGTGGTATGGTGATCATATTTTATATCTCTTTTTTGTTTCAACTACAACTCGTAAAATAGGTAGACCGATAAGAACTTTCCCCGAAAGTAGGTAAGTACGGCCGATTCTTTCTTTTTTCACTGGCCACTGCACAAATACATACAAATGTTGAATAGCGATATCACGGAAGCACTTGATGTAGGTACAAAATAAAAATCTGTATTGGCTGAAACATTGGATTGTATACTAAACTAGATAAACACTTATTTACATAATCTAATAAGATAAAAATCATACAAATAACCTATTTAATGATAATTAGGTAGTACCTACCTAAGTACCATATTACTGATAAATATTATAATAATTAGTGATAATAGCATCCTCTTCTTAATGATGAATCTAGTAGAATCGAACTAAACTACTTTGTTGTTGTTTATTAAGACTAGACTGGACTAAGTAGTTTTATCACCTGATCAACAGGCTTAAGTTTTAAGGTTGACTTTATCTTTGTGATGTCTGTTTAAAATGATAAATTAGATTGTTACTACCCAGACAGTTGATCTGTTTATTATTAACCAAACACAATATTCACCCCGATGATCCTAGATGGGTACTCTCCGCCATATAATTGCAGATTGAGAGCCTGACATTTTTTCTTAATTATAACATTTTTTACTATACCTAGAATGTAACAAAATCAAATTCCAACTTCATTTATTCCGGCTCTAGCAGTCGTTAGGCCACGACGGAGGCCTTAAGGCGGCCTAAAAACTCCGTCACCAGAGTTGGCCACTGCTCATACGAACTTGCTTGCTTACTTCATTTATTAAAACATTCACATAGTTTTCAACGGCTCTAAGACAGCGTACATACCCCATATCATAGGCATAATTTTAATCCATCATTAGACCGTATTGCATCCCGATCTGGAAGATGAACTACAAGATGGACTACAAGACTTCATGGTTGAAGAGGAAGAAGATAGGAATGATGATGATGATGAAGGTACAAATTGATTAAAAATTTAATATTTTTAATTATGTTTTAGATGTTTTAAGTAAGATAGAGTAAGCGTGCACATATATTTGCCGTATAAAGACTCAGTAAGATATAGGTTAACCTAAATTCTTATAGATTAAACCCACCTATTTACTCAATAATATAATACGGTGACATATTTAGGTAAGTAGGTACCATTTATAATCGGTCCTAGCCTATTAGGTAGGTATATACTACAATAATTACTTATTAATAGATGTCACACAAGTTATGAAATGATCACGAAGTCCGTTGCCGTCGTCGGCATGGCTGATAATCAGGGAGAAGGAACGTGATTGCTGTTTTGATACAATTTCGATATAATTGCATCTGTTGATTGGAAATAGGTCGTAAAATAGAAGACTAAAGTTGTGACTTATTAAAAGTAATTCCTACACGAAACTTGAAATCCGGTCTGGGACTCTTGAAAATTCTAGCCTGCTAAAGTTAATTGCGCTTGGTATTAGCATTAGATTTTTGAAATACCACTAAAGAAGATTCCTTACAGCAAGACTAGCGACAGCTTCGGAAAATATATTGGAATTGAGTGCTATTTCGAGCAAGGTGAACGACCGGCAACGTCTTAAATACGCTCAATGTGACTTCATCAAAATACTTTTAACATTGAACTACTGGTATTTGGGTGGGAGAAGTGTTTAGGACACTTGCATAATAAAATGGTAGTTATCAACGAAAACATTTCAATCTTTTTAGAGATACAAAAGGTCGAAACAACGGTACTTATTGTAATGACATCTAAAAGAAATAAAATAATAAGACTGGATTTTTTCAGGACAAATGCAGGTAGATCCTCAATATAACGTGATAGACCGTAATCATGCGAAACCACGAAAATCACAAGACCTTATACATATATATATACAATACATTCATGGACTTTATAATAACAGATCACCTATGTAATCAAAAGCATATTTTACTGATTCATTTTGAGATCCATTGTAATTAAAATATCATTAAACTATGAATAGAGCAGGATGCTGGCCTAGAAAGAACCTTCTTTATTAGAGTAAAAACAACTTAGGATAAAGTAATGATCATGCACATAGTGCAAGTTAACGACGCATTCTCAAAACCATCGTTTTTCAATGTGATTATACAGCCTCCCACAGAAAGCCGCTCCACTACCATCCACTTAGCACATAATAACTGAACATAACTCATAGCGCATAATAATTTGCAGGGTAGAAATGAGCTGCCTGCAACCAGTACCCACCTAATTTATACCTTCACACAGAATGCTGTTTTTCTACCAGCGTACACCGATTGTCAGCTTCCCTTCCCTAGGGTTTAGCTCTGGTTTAGCTGCTATCACAACGTAATTGTAGGTAGGTAAGCACTGACAAATCCATAGCACCTAAATTCGAAGCAACGTCAGAATTGCTTGTTTTAGAGGTAGTAAGCGTAGGTAGTTTGATCGGCCTGCTTTCTATGTAAATTAGGTTACCCATGATACCAGATAAGAGCTTGCGAATAAAGTTGTTCATAGACTAGATGCTACTATCTTCTGAGTAAATGAAGCAGGAACTGGGAAAGTTATCTCTGCTATTGAATTCATAACGCAAATATAATTACAGCAATAGTTTGCATTTAAAAATATGGCTAAAATTGGGATTAATCCTACCATTTCTTAGAAATAAAATGATACAGGTAAGCAATAACGATATGGTAAATTGTATTTATTACGTGTTAAGCAAAATCCTGAATTCTGGGAGAAAACAACAAAACTAATCGTCCATCTAGTCCAGTTTCTCGGGTAAATTTTGCACCTGGTCCATTTACATTTATAAACAGTTTGGGTACATAGCTATATCGGCAAGTCTACAAGATATTTTAATGACATGCAGTAGGCGCCGTTATGCGTCGCTACGCCTGAGTCTGTAACACGATATAAACGATTTACTTGCCCATAACTTGATAAACTGTTGTTTAATCGCATGTAAAGAAACTTTGTAGGTAATTGCTCACATAACTTATTATAAAATCATCCCTCCAGGGTAGCATCGCCCAGAACAGAGCCTCAGGCCCGTATGCCGATACAGAAATAGTTACTCAAGCATACATTTGAGTAGACATTTTCATACCAAAATCTATGATTCAGCATACGGGCTTCAAACAATTTTTAAAATATCTCTTGAAAGACTGGCGTTATGCGAATGTTAGGTATCTAGTGCTTCTGATTCTGACTTAAGGGCTGAGGATGAGAGCTTGCAGGCTTGCAGTTTTCGTTTAAAATGCATACCTAATTAATAATGCCCACACTGCCCCATTGCCCATGTACATATTATTATTATAAAGTTAAATTAAATTATTAAAAAAAGTTACCTACCAACCTTTTTAATCAAGACAGGTATCTGGTGTTCCAAAGACATTTCAAACTCTGGAGAGCTCATGTGTCTACTGTCACTTTCACACAGGTTCATCGATTAGGAAAGGGTCCGTTCTTGCTCACTTCCAGTGCTACAGTTTATTTAATTATTGAAAGATTAACTTTATGAAGACACTTTAGATAACTGTCACTCGGAGCCGTTCGACTTGTACTTAACAACAAGGTCTTTACGGTTTATTTTTTTTTATTTACGAGTGAGGGTGGAATTTTGAGGGGACGCGACGCGCAGCCACTCAGCACTTGCGCTCGGTGCGAATGAGCGCGCGCGAGCCAAACACGCCCGGCCCGGACTAGACGCCCGCGCACCCTGCACCACCAATTTGAGGCATTTAACCTAAGCATCGCACTCACTCAATGTATACAATAACAGTAGTAACAGATAAGTTGACCGATTCTGCGATAAACTATCATAAACAAGGATTTACAGTACAGATTTACATGCAAGTATAAATATAGTGTCACGCTGGCGCCGCGTGAGTATCACGCGTGGATGCGATGTGCTGGCGCCCTCGGCAGTCGACGCAGCCGGTGATTTGAGCCCAAACGTGAAATAAAGTTTTTACGAAATCGATCGATTTACAACAATGTTATGACAGCGGAGACGGGTTCAACGGGTTGCTAACTTTCAACAACTCGTTGATTATCCAAATGGCATTGGTTGGGGGCATAAGTTTCGTACATTGTATTGTTTTAGTTGGTTGGACCACAGTAAACCGATTAGCCGTGACGCCCATCTTGCAAAGCAGTAGGTATTTCAGGGCCCTGTCAATGAAACAGTTTTAAACGTGGTAAAGCGGCAATCTTGCTGTTAGTAAAACGTGACAAGACAAACCACTTTACTTTAATTTTTATATTTAAACTCTAGAAGGTACCTAATTGTCATCACAAGTTCAACTAGGTACATAATTAAATAGAAGTTCATTCTTCTTACTCATACAATACAGTTAAGTCAACGATTGGGATCAATTGGTTGTCCATATTTAAAGCACGGTCATTGTTACCAGGCAGTGATGGATGAATGCGTTTGGGTGCATACGCATGCGAACCACCGGATATCGAGAACTAAAATATTCATAGAATTTTGAGCTCTCTGCATCGGCTTCCTACACAGTACACACCGTGACCGTATGGTAGATGTAACTGATTGACTACAATATGAATAGAGCGATGGTTCTGTACTGCACGTGAAGATGGGATCGGAGACAATAATATATAGGTGCTGATTAGCATACTGATTGTCATTCATTAGGTATCATCCTAATCATGTGTCTTTCTAGGTGAACGTCATGAAGGTACTTAGGTACCTACCTAACATGGTAGCCCACTGTACTTACCTACCTAACATAACAAAAAACTTTTTGGGAACAAAAGTTGGACTGTAACCTCATCTTTGTAGTTCTTACAAATTTTTACAAATTGCATCTAATCTGTCATTTCGCCAAAGTTATTGCAAAGTCAACATTTTTGAAAGCATAGTAGGTATAGTAACAGTTTTTTCTCAAACATGCTTGGAAATAAAGCTTTATTTTGACAACCTTCTTCGAGATAAATCGAAGATGCAGTACTGCATTATTTGTGGTAATGTTGTTGAGAAACCGTGCCTTTGAATTTTCAACTTTTGACATTTCTGTATGACTATTATCTCGTCCTCAGAGAGGTACGACGACTAAGAAGTGTCAAAAGTGTACATTATGGCGCGTTTTGTTGACACTATTAGGTACCACAGATAATGCAATAGTTCAGAAACTGGTGCAAAATGCTTACATTTTGACAGAACGAAATGACAAATATCTCGCGGTGCATATCTTAGGCCCGCTGGCCACACACATGCGAGCAGCGGCCAGATAAAAATGTATGAAAATCCATTACTGTCGTGTTTAGCGGCCAGATAAATTACATACGAAACTCATTACTGTCGTGTTATTTAAAAATGGAACGATCTTTTACTCCTTAACATGGCAACCAAGGAGGTAGCTTATCAAAGGTTTTATTCAAATTTCGAACAGGCTTTCAAATAGAAAACTGATTATTGAAAAAAAAAAAATGAACACTGTAACTTCGCTGTTCGATAATGGTTTTGAAAAGTATTTGTATTTTCAACTAAAAAGTTTTGCCTAGGTACTTAGTTTTAATTTCCGCGCATTATTTGAGAAAAGTACTATACAAGCCTTGGCCACAACTAGGCAATGAGGGACTCACGTATGTGTGCCTCGTCTTCGACTCGGCCCACATTTACACGTTCTTCCCTCATTGCCTCTGTTGCAGGCCGCTGCAGTAATGTACTATACTTAACTTACTCTACAACAGTAGTAACAACAAAAAAACAGACTTATGGCCGAATACTCAAACGCCACCCAAACCCCACTCAAATTTAAGTTCCGCTTAAATTATTGCCATCTCTTACAAATAAGTAATGTCAAACCGAGGCAGAGCAATTTTAAGTGTTGCTCAAATTTGAATGACTTTTGAGTATTCTAGCCTTACAAACTCTAGCTACCTGACCCTATTTTCTTACAAAAGTTATCCCTCGGGTCTTTTAATCCATAAACGAACTACAGTTTCGTTATAACATAGTTACCAACCGACACATTCCAAAGAAGATTTATGGGATCAATAGATTGCTTTTTAATAAACAAGACATATTTTAAAGATCTTAAATGTCTAACTAACCACGCACAGCTTTGGACTCCACTGTTGTTTATCTTGGTGCTACAGTATATTCAAAATACACCTCCACTTTTGTAAAAAAAAGCATTTTCTCGACTAGAGTTTGAATTGAAGCTACTTCAGCAAGGTTCATAGTTAGAATACAGTACACATGTACGTTTCACGGCAGTAGAGATGGCTTTAGCAGAGTAATTCATCATCTATGTAGATACTATCAAATCATTTCAAGAAAGGATGTTGCAATTAAATTTTTATTCATCTATAATTACATCAACAGTAGTAGGCTGTAGCAGAGCAGTACCTGACGTGCGTCATACAGCTTTTTAAATATGTAGGTACTTCAAAAAGACTTCAATGCGTCACGCTTTCACGATAGATTATTTCTTCGTGATTGATTTCATAAAATATGTTTGCAGGAGATTTGCTCAAAATAACGTTAAAAGCGAAGACTAATTCCCTATAATTATAGTCTTGACATACATTGTTGGGGCACTCTTCATGTGATAGGTAATACCACCATCGAGGCATCATAAACTCGAAGCGGGCTTTCCACCCGAGGCTTGCAATCTGAAGGCAACTAGGTAATACAAGCTATACCGATACCGACCCCAATGAATTTAGTTGTCATGACGCCGACAAAGCATGACTGAGTTTGCGGTAAAGCCATGCTAGCTGAATTTATGAAGAAAGCAGGTTAATTTTATCTACCAACAATAGTAATAAGTCCAGTTACAGACAGGCGTAAATTGTTCAGTCACTTTTATCAAAACAGGTGGTTTGATTTCTGTGTTGACGCCGAGCATGTCTGCTGTTGTACCGTCCATTGACGATGTAGTAACTATTCGGTAATCAACATCGGTGACAGGCCAATATGGAGTCAGGCCAGACTAACCCGAGCGAGAGAAACCAAGACATCTTGAGCAAAATGTATACTGTGCATTCCTTTGAAAGTTCGTCGGCTCCCCGGAGTGAGGAATAGGACATATATTTATTATTGCACGTATCTGGATCCCTGGAATTCCAAGAGTGCGGTCTGGTTTCTTGGTTAATACGACCGCAGCTACAAATCTACTTTGTAAAGCCTGAATATTCCGAGCGCGAGCTATCGACGCAAAGCGATAAACATTGCAGCGCGCTTGTAACATTATTCTGCGCGCC
The DNA here is from genome assembly GCA_947507515.1 of Eulithis testata. Lineage (NCBI taxonomy): Eukaryota > Metazoa > Arthropoda > Insecta > Lepidoptera > Geometridae > Eulithis > Eulithis testata. The sequence goes on from OX382205.1 coordinate 6,775,687, forward strand.
GCGCCTAATACCGGGATTAGAATTGATGTCAGTTATTTATTTTCTACATATTGGTTTATTTAGTTTCAATCCACATCGCCTTTTATAAATAGAAATGGTGCAGGAACCAGGGTTTTAATGTTGTGTCAGGCGTTTCCATTTTACGGTATCCGCCATTGAGAGATTTAAAAAGAACACTACTAAAAAGGTAAGTGACAGTAGGATATTCTGGTAGATTGAATGGCGACGTTACACAGCAGTACAAATTATATTTTTTTGCGAAAACACAGTGCTCTACATTACCTAACATTTTGTACTGTGCTAACGTTATTTATTTGTAAAATAAAGCATTATATATTTCAATAGTTTCTCTACCAGATAGGAATGCAATGCAACCTTACTCAGCGCTAACATTTTGTAATTTGATAAAGCCACTCAAATTGTCCGAATTTCAGATTTGTTCCTCGACAACTTGACAGGCAGCTGTCAAGTTGTCAAGGAACAAATTTGAAGCTTTACCAATAGGATAAGGCTGTATGTAAATTGTCTTCTAGCACAGTGTTTAGCTGCTTTGTGAGTAGAATACAAGCAGTTAGACAAACATCGAGCCGGGCGGTCGGCATGCGTCGGGAACCGGTCGAGAAACGCACCCGAAGCGGACACCTCCTGAATGTAGGCTTGAATAAATTGTACCTACAGGCACTGCATTACATAGTACCTGTGCCATAGATTATGTAATAGCAACTTCATGCGACCGCTAAGACCGCATTAATAAAATTAAATTGAATTGTAAGTTAGAGCCCCTTCCCGGACCTGCACTGTGGTAGGTACTTGCAGTCTGATATCTATGTAATTTTAAGCATCGATTGATCAATACTGTTCACTTTGTATCTTTATCGATATTGCAAAAATACTTTTCTTCTTTACAGAATATGAACTAGCCAGAATTAAAAGCCTAAAGCCCTTTGTATAAGTACATAACACTTCACTGTTTTAGATTTTTCGCCGTCTCCGAGGAAAAAAAATGGATTTGGAACATGTTTGAAACTCCAGGATGTGCCAAAACATTGGTTGAAAGTAGTTGGAACTACAAACGGATGTGTAATTTTCGCGATAGAAATAAAACTGTACCAAACGTCATTCAAATGTCTGCGGCCAAATAAAACCTGTGTGAACCAATAAAACTCATCCGATGTTTACAACAACTGTGGTCAAAAGATCTCTCAAACTAGCCATGATTGGTGGAAATGGGGTTTCCACTGGGTTTTCTTCTATTTCGTGTAAGTACCTACAAAAAGTTGCTGCGGTTTGTCTACTTCTTATCGGCCTGCCGTAGGATCCCATTGTACCCAAATGAAGGTAGGAACATAATATGGAACCAAATTGAATTTTGTAGACAACTGCATCAGAATTCAGAATTTGTTTTGATGAAAAATAATTTCTCTTTCAACATTTGATCTGGAAATCATGATTAAGTATAAAGCTACGCGTCCACTGGGTTAAACGGAGCGTCCGCAATGTACCTACAAGGTTTCTGTCGCGTCGCGATATCGTTATCGGTATTTACAATATAGGTATGCGCAGATATGCTGATTCAGTGCACTCTAATCCTTTCGCTCCGTATCCGTACCGTACCCTCCGATTCCGGCTCAGTGGACGCGCAGCTTTACATCTATTTTTACTACTTTGAGAAGGTACAACTTTGGTACGGCAGTTGGTACATGTAGCCAGCCCAACATGTTTCTTGAACTTGTTATTCTAGGGAAGACTTTCCAATATAACAAACATAAATATTTACGAGTCAGCAGTTTATGAATATTAGGCGTATATTTTTGTTACTAAAAGCAGTTGGTAAGTTTTTATCATACAGTTTTACAAAAAAAAAATATTTGAGATTTATGAATATCTTGAAGTACCTAAGTACTTTTTTTCTATATATCTATGTAAAATAATATAGAGTGCTCTACTATTTTATAGCTCCAGAAAATTTAAGATACAAAGTACCTACATAACACAGGTTTATCACCTACGATTTATCATGAGCTGAGAAACTATTGTTACAACTAACATTGCATAGATTTTTCTAACACATACCCACTCTACCAGTATCTAGTATACTTATCTATCAAGCTGTACACTATCTAGACGTGTTCCCCCAGGCACGGCCTGGGACATAACTTAATCAGTACCATAAGAATACGGGTAGGTAGGTACAACGGTATTGCACATACCAACTGTTATTTATTCTGTAGGTACGAGATAACACGGGTCCACGATCTGGCCTGAACCCTCTCACGATCCCTGAAACTGTATGTGGCGGCTTACTGGGGATAATGGCCTCTAAGCTCGTATGCTGACCAATGAGGCCGAGAATTTGGGCGATTTTCTTTGAAGTGTCAGAAAAAGTAGGTATGCTAGGCGCTTGAGCTTTTTTAACCAATTTAAAAAAAAAGAGGAGGTTCTCAATTCGGTTAGGTATAATTCTTTTTTTATCTAACTTCCAGATTGAACCCATACAAAATTCATCAAAATTGGATTAGTATAGTTTGGCGTTTGAATAAAAATAACTGGAAAAAAATCTCAAGTTTTGGTAAACTGAGAAAAAATATACAACAACCCCAATGAAATGACCACCATCATCATCATCGGTTTTTTCAGTTTCTTCAAAATTACAAATTATTGCAGCATACGAACGAACAGGAACGAACCTAATAAAATATTCTCGTGCGATATTTCCTTTACTTTGATGTAAGTAGGTAGGTACGTACGACATAAAATAGGTACACGTAGGTATAATCATCGATATATATTTAGTATCGGAACTTTTCCATCAGGACCTATCATTATTAATATATTATTCATATTTTGTATTGAGCAGGACTTACCACTCACTTTATCAAATCCTACTTATCTGTTTGTCAAGTGCCATAAAGGTTAAAAGAGTAAATGTTATTAGAAAATTTATCATAGCGGTATTGATAATAAAATAGGTAAAACTAGGTAGGTACTTACTAAATAATATTCGTATTATTTCTATAAGCTGTCTCATATTGGGAATCAGTTCTTCGCCTAAACAATTTACTGGCAATAAAATGTAATCAACGATTCTAATTGAAATACCATCGTAAAATGTGTGGGTAGATATTAATGAGCGCTACATTTTATGCGTTTTAAATTGTTTACGAGCGTTGATATAAATATTTTCTATATTATTAATCTCAGAATTAATTTGTTTAATTTTTTAACGAACAAGAACCGTGCATTTTCCATTTTGGTTCAGGAAAACTTTTGTTGCAACTGCGCGCCTAATTGGGCGGGCGGGGTCGTTGACCTGTACCTAAACTGTTTTGTTTGTGTGGGCGGGCCGCGCGTGCGCATCGTTTGACTTTCGACGACACTCGCGAAATATAAATATGAATTCCCAATTTATTATTGTTACTTCTATAATTTTATTGCATTGGCCAGAGATAAGGCACAAAGATTAAATTTACTAATGACTTCTCGAAAGTTCTTGCTTGTGAGTTAAAAGACAAGTTGAAAATTAAATAACGGCATGTTGGAAACTGTTTCATCAAAAATAGCAACAGATTTTACGATGGTGTTTTTATGATAAACAAAAGAGTCAATGATCTCGTAAAGTGGTCTAGCAAGAGAAAAACTGTCAAAAATATAATTCCGTTCTGGAACACGAGCAAGGCGCGTCGAGCCGGCGACACGTGCATGATTCCGGCCACAATCCCGGCCATCTCGTTTGTGACGCGTCAGCCAGCACGCACCGTGACACGCAGCCACCGTGTCGGCAGTCACTCGACACACTTGCACTGCCGAGCCCTCTATAATACTCTACCCAATGCACAAAAACTATCGCGTGATATTCTGAAAGTCCTCGGTTCAAGAGATACCGTTTAGTGATAACATAGACGCCAAGTTTGTTGCGCCTGCCTGCGCTCATAGATAAACCATATTTGTTTAGAATCCGAACACAGATTTTGGCATTTTTGGCAAATAAACCATTTCATTTCATTTACAGATACTAGTTTACAGATATAAAGGTCGATCGAAACCCTGCGGGCCTACGATGCGCACCGCGAGATATTTGTCATGTCGTTCTGTCAAAATGTAAGCATTTTGTACCAGTTTAGGAACTATTGCATTATCTGTGGTAATGTTGTCGAGAAACCGCGCCTTTGAATTTTCAACTTTTGACATTTCTGCATGACTATTATCTCGTCCTCGGAGAGGTACGACGACAAAGAAGTGTCAAAAGTGTTTATTATGGCGCGTTTTGTCGACACCATTAGGTACTACAGATAATGCAATAGTTCCTAAACTGGTGCGAATTGCTTACATTTTGACAGAACGACATGACAAATATTTCGCGGTGCGCATCTTAGGCCCGCTGGACTGGAACATATCTACCTATCATCAGGGTTTGTTCAAAAGTTCCTCTCCAAAAATAGTTTTTGTGGAAGTCTCATTTCCATGCAATTTTGTCTGCCATGTTCACGAGCGAGCCTGCTGGTGCTTTTTTCTTAACCTTACTTTTTCTACAAACTAACGGGACAGGACATGTACCTAGGCAAATATGCGTATGCATATACCTAGGTACCCATGTCCATACCAAGCGCTATTAGTATCGACACGGAATTATTGGTATAGGACAGGTATACCGTAAGCTCTAATTGGAGACTTAAGCTATCAGCACGAACAATCAATTTGCCAAAGCACCAGAAGTGTCACTAGAGATCATTTAGACCGATATGGCATTATCGACGGCTCCCAACACGGGCCTTGTTCCTACGGCGGCGGCCATATTTGGACGCATTTCTGGTTCGCAGAAGTTATCGTGTTGTGCGAGACCAATGAACACAACAGTGTAATGTGTTATGCATTCAATTATGAGCCTCATAAAATAAATGGTTTCTTTTAAAAGACAGGCAAAATAAGGTCGATCAAAAGCTTATCTTTTGGTGTAATGTAGCAGTTTACCCTACATTACACCAACGTGCAAACGGGCCACCGACCCCAGCCACCGGTGGCCTATCATTTGGGATAACATAAAACACTCGTGCCTATAGGTCCTAGGTCTTATCTTAGGTACAATGTTTCTACAGATAGTTTCTGCAGCGACGATATCAGCTTTCACCTACCACAACAAGTCGTTTATCGACAGAAATAAGGGTCTACCAAGCGATAAGGTACTTTTGCAACATTGATGGCGCTACAAATACCTAGAGATAGTGTAGATACAATTTACTTATTTATTAGTGTACCTAGGTTATGTACAGGTACAATTTCGTTATGGTCCCGAGGTATGTCCTTATGCGGAAACACTATTCAAAATATTCTCTCGATCAAAAACAAACAGAGTTACCTACCTCTAACTTTTGATCTGGATTTCGAAATCGCACGCACAAAGCAGCCTTAATAACTACCTATTAGCGTACAATCATCGAGGTCAATAATGAATTTGATTTTATCAAGTTAAAAATAAAATCAAGGCAATATTTCTCAAGACGAGTCACCATCCTCTCCACTAATGGAACAAGGTTGTTGGTGAAAAAACTAAGAAAGCAAACCACATAAGATGGATGGTATTTAATAAATGGACTTGCTGACGTTTCGGAGAAAAAATGTTGGGAGAAACTCTCCCAATTGTCACTTTTGATTTTAATATTTTTGTTACTGACGTTTCGGACAAAATCAAATGCTTCAAAATTGTACTCAACAGTACAATTTTTAAGCAAAATATGATATATGCTAAATAAATTATGCGAGAGACTCCTGCGCTCAAGAAAAAACCAATTATAGATACATAATACTATATAACAATATGAAATAAAATAAAATATGTGTTTTCAGAAGACAGGAAATACATATTGCAGATAACCGGAGACCTTAGCTGTATCGTTTTGCTCCCTCAATGTTTTCGTAGGCGCTCTACGACATGCGACCGCTCAAAATAAATCTCGTAGATAAAAGATACATTATTAAAACAAAATATTTTCATCGCCCGCCTATTTTTAACGTGGTTCATGACAACTTATCTCCCTTATCATAATGGGCACTTGAAATATAAAAAATGCGCTATAAATACCCAAGTGGGAGGTATGTGATAGGCTCACCCGTAAATCCATTTCATGGCAAGACGCTCCTTTATACGTAAGTATTCACAACAATAAATTGCTAGTATAGGTACCCAAGTAAACATATAGCAATACGGATGTACGTACGTAGAGGCACAGATTGAATAATGTTCGGTAGGTGCACGACCGATATGTACGGAGACGAGTGCGCAGGAGTGCGGCGCGCGACAAGACTGTTCCTGTCCAGGACATTTTGCTCGGGATACAATAAAATGAAGAAACTAGCGCATATAGTGCGGTGCTTAAGGACTCGGCCTCACCCCTCTAGGATGGTTTCCACCACTTATTTAACGAAAAGGTGGCATAATGGACGCTGAGATTGATTGAATGAAACTTTAATAATAATAAGTGAAAGAAAACTGAAGAGAAGACAGAGAGGTCTGGTTTCAAAGATCTAGGTTCAGTAAAGCCGATGAAGCTAAAACCTACAAGTAGCTATGTCCCCCGCCACCGTCAGCAATAGTAAAAGCTTTTTTGAGATGTACAAGCGGTAACCTATATAGCAGACCCTATTTTTTCTCAATATTCAAGAAGTTGTCATCTTATATTGATTCGAAATAGGAGGGTGTTCAAGTTTTATAAACATAACCATTATGATAAAGAATTGACCGGGATACCGAACGAGACAACAAATCAGCTGGTGCGACACCGACGACGGAGGCCCTCTCCACTTATCGCCCAGGGGTTAACGATTTCGCATGGAAAAGTACTAGCAAGTACGATTACGACTGTAAATAAAACAATGTCACATTTATCTATAAATAGTAGGTCGCACGATGCAAGGCGCGCAGGCGCAAGCAGGCGCGGTGCACGACGTATGCGCAAGCGCGAAAATTTGGCACAAGCTTTTTACATGCAGCTAAAATTGACTGACACAGTTTAATGATGAGTAAATATATGCATGTGATGGTATGCTTCAGTGTTGATACTACAGAGATTGACGTCACTTCCGTCCGACCAAGCAAAACAAACTTTTTAGTTGGCGTTTCACAGTTCCCGAAAATCTTAATTAAAAATCGAACCAATACCTAGTTACACATATCCGTCAGTACATAGTCGTTACGGACTTACCTAAAGTTAGTAAGGTAAGTAAGTGGACCAAACACAAACAAGTCAATAAACGAATCCGCTTTTTTTCTATGCATAATTGACCCAGTGTTTGTATAATTCCAAAGTCATAGACGGTCATGCAAGTCACCTGTGCTAGTTATACTTACTACCTATACTCATAGTCAGTTCAATGATGAATCTACATTATGTATTTTTTTTACTCGACTACACCTGTGGTGCGTAACAGCGCTACACCCGTTTACGATGCCTGCTGCCTAATTTTATATTAGGCACACCAAAAAGTTTGTGCATCGGATTCTCAATCCGATTCTTTGATCACAGTCACCTACACGATTAGACACTTAACCTACCTCTGAATATTTGACTGTGAGAAGTTTCAAGAAGCCTCTAATCCCGAGAATAAACTGCCATGTGTGCACAGACTTGCAAATACTGGATATGGGACAAATATTGACCACTTACGTGAGATGGAGTTGAGAGGTGCCAAGATGTTCCATTTTTATGGTTCCGACGTTCGACATCCAAATCCTTGCAATTTCAGTTAATATTTTTATCTAGCCAGCAATTTAGCAAGGAACATTTATTTAAAAATTTCACACAAACAAGAAGTGCTAGGAGGACTTAATGCTAAAAGTATTGTCAACCAGTCTTTCTGGGCGTGCAAAAAGGTGGTGAGCATCGGATAGACTTTCAGTTTTTTCAAAATTATATAATTATCTAAACACAATTTTTTAAACCGGAAGTTCCAATAACCCATCGGCCAATCCTGCCCATCAAAGCATAACAAAAGAATACCTAATTAAAATGATTATAGTTGTCAACTAGAAATATAATTGCAGTGAAGTGTTACACCTACCTAAGGCCGGGAATCGAACCTGAGTAGTGCGGTGAACCACACTCGCAAGAACACCCAATATAACTTGATACCTCGACTCGACTCTACATAGAACCATTCTGCTCTATGCTACGCAAACATAATAAATGCAATATAATTTCATAACACTTACGGAAAAAACTTAAAAATAAATATTACCTATTGGATAGGGCCATCATAATAATAGCAATACTAAGGTAAAAGTAAGGGCCCTTCCTACTATTTCTCGTCTTAAGATTTTCCACGTCTTGTAATTGTAATTATAAGATGTTTGAACTGACTTTAGGTATCTTCCGTCCATAGTCATCAAACTTATTGTCATCAAACTTATTGTCATCAAACTTATTAGAAATCAAACAAAGCAGTTTGATAAGCCATAAGTCTAGCAATTGAGTGTTAATTGACAACATCACGATTTATTTGCCGAATCGATAAAAAGAACATTTTTTTCAATTAATCGAAGCCAATATTGATTCGAAATTGCAGTTACCAATTTGTACCCCAAATTGTAATAAATTGCAATCAACTACAATACATAATTTCAAGTTTTGGACACACTGTTACTAACTTTCAATCAAATCACAAGCAGTAGGTACCCTCAATCTAGTTAGTCTAATGGAGCTCTATAATCTCTCCGCGTGGTACTACACGCGTGGGTTAATTTGTCCCAAAATATTTTGTCCGAAACGTCAGCAAGTCCGTTTGCCTGGTTTGTTTAGAAAACCTTGGGCTTTTTTAAATTAATACAAAATCCGTTTACTGCCATAATAAATAGTTATTCAGGTATTGAATACAAATTGTTTATTTCACATAGATGTCACCATAACAGTGAAAACTGTGTCCTAATAAAAGGTCTATATTATATTTTTCTGGTAATAGAGTTATCCTTTTGGGCCCACTGTTATGGTGACATCTATGTGAAATAAACAATTTGTATTCAACTGTGTTTTTCAGGAGCAAGTGACTTATTTATAGGATTTTTACAAAAAAATGGTAAAGCCAAAATAATAATACATAGGTTATAAGGTGAGGATACTCGAGAAGGAATATTTTTTTACGTGGCGGTTCAATCAATTGAGGTACGTATAAAGTATGTAGGTAAGAACCTAATATAGGGTAAAGTAACCTACCTACTCACCCTACCTAGTGTGAACTCGGTAAGACAAACCGTTTATTTCAAACAAAGCAACATAACGCGAGTGAATTATCTAAAGTGGACGTTATACACTTTGTTTGCTCACTCGGCCTCGCAACTCACAAGATAGTTAGGTACACAGTATCTATCTACTGCTCAACAAGGTTTTAATCCTGTGCCAGTTATCATAGTATATTTTATTTCATACAAACAATCATAATATCAATCAGTAACTGAAACAAATACGAAAAACAAAGGAAAGTGAACTCGCAAAACGATACGAATAGCCACAGAATACACAATAGCACTAAAACCAACCGAGAAGAAGCCGAGAAGATCGGTTTGTCTTTGGCAAAAAAAAGAAGATATGGTTTAGGGTTTGGGCTCAGATTAACATGGTTTAGGTTAGAAATTCCTGAAATCCAAAGATGCTTTGACGTCACCAACAAATGTACAAAATGTAGGTAAGTATAGTAATTTTTCTAGCACTTTCTCGTGACTGGCATCTGGCGATAACTAATGCACACAAGAATATGGAGATATTCCACTGCAAATATTACAATCACCTAACCTATATCGCTGGGTAAATTAAAGAGTATCAATAGACAATCAAATAGACGCAGCTTGACGAAAAAAATAAAAGTTGTCGAGTTCATATTTAGTTCTGCGGTACATTGTTCATGGCAGAAAAGGTTTTACACTATAAGTGGAAAAAACAATATCTCAACCCGTACCGTACCCCAGGTACTACAACGTTGCAGTAAGAAGCAGGAGTACTTGTTTTAAGTACATCCTATAAGGCCTCTAAAAATCTCAGTTCATCAACTTTCGCAACGCTAATTTAATACTGTAACTTTCTTTGTGTTCTGACGTTTTTATCAGCAGCTCATTAGTTTGTTCTAGAAGATATAGCTAAGTAGACAGATACAATAAGGGTGAACATTATGTATATTCATAATAAAATTAATTCATCCATTTAAAGCAACAGCGGCAAACTTGATGAGCAGACACGAGGAGTCAAAATATCAACGGTTCTTTCTAATCTAACAAATCCAATCATCACTCATGACGTTAAGCCACGTGGGAGTGTCTCCAACACGAACACATAGATGCATCTATTGTAGCTATCATACAATCTGTAAGTATCAGTCAGGCGACATAGTTGGCAGGTCATGCAACTGGCAGTGCCAAGGTAGGCACTTCCTATCGACCGTCAGTGGTCGGCAGTAAACAGTACCTACGCTCAGGACAGGTGTCCTAATTAACATGCACCGTCGGAAAACTTTCCAAGCTGTAAGCTGATGATAGTTTAGGTAGAAAAACCCAAGACACAAATAACAGATCATAAATGTGTGAATTTTTTATGCTTCAATAATCGCTCTGTGACTTCAGCACAAATGCAAAAATTAGATCTTTCTTTGGAATCGATCCAATAAGAAATTACGCAGAAACTGCGAGAAAACAAAGTGCGAAATATTCTGGTCGAGTTATTACGATCGCCAAGTGATAGCTTAGTAAATCGTATGAGGTCTCGTAACCAGTTGTCGGAACCCATTGGAATCGGCTTCAATTTATAGGAACATGATAGGCGTGAGATTGGACCTACACGTCTTGAATTAGCGGTGCGCAAATCTGACTGTCCGTATCCAGATCCAGACCACCTGCCCTTTAAATTAAACTTTCTATTAATAGCGCAAAAAGCATACCAACAGTTCAATAAGCTAATAAAGATTATGACCCAGCGAAAGTCAAACCTAAATAAACGACAGCAAAAAAACTGTATGAAAGGTCCGCGGTAGAGTTGCACGCAATAACATCCCATAAACACACAACTTTATGTGCTGGAGTGGAGGTTCCAATTCAGAAGTATACTGCAATACTAGAGTAGATCCCGACAAACAATGATATTTTATATGCTTACTAAAGAACTCGCGTCGTCAGTCAACTTGACTGCTACTGACAGTATTAGAACATGGGACAATGATGATGTAGTGCGTAGGCAGATTACGATGGATCGGTTATATTTTATCGGTACCTAATCGGTAGGTGAGAAGCTCAAAGTATGATCCTTCCAGCAAATCCACGCACGAACCAAATGGCCCTACACTTGAATTGAAACACGCACTGTAATTGACTTTCGATAGCAAACCCATAAATAAAGCGGATTGCACAACGAACCCAGTAGATACAGTAATTTTTCTTTGAGCAACTGTTGCGAAATCCACGTACTTCCACGCGCATCTTCGTTCTTGCAATATCTACGCATCAATTAAATCAAAGAAAGACGTCTGAAATCTCAGCTCAACAGTACCTAAATGATTCAGACAGATTGCAGCAGAACTTGCCAGACAGTTCAATGCTCTCAGACAAAATGTATTAAATTTTCATTCGTCTAGAGTCTAGTCAATTTTATATAGTCATGGCAAAATAGCCCTTTAGCAATAACTCTCGAGCAAGAATCACATTATCACTGACTGTGATCTAAATAGCTGTTTAATTTAAAGTCTTCAGTTTACGAGAATGGGACCGTCGATCGGCACCGAGTCCATCGCCCACATACAGTCGTTTGACCAGCCACCCCGAGCATCGCTGATTATAATTTACGATGTAAATGTCTCGACCCCTTCCTTTTCTCATTTACTGAATAAGGACGACAATCATTGCAGTTATCTAGGTACAGAATTACAAAAGCATTGGTGACATCATAGCAACTGCTGATGACAATAAATCTTAATTTACGATAGTAAACCAGAATCAAAGCTGGATGGCAAAAACGTGAAGATAAGAAATAAAAGACCAATACCACCAAAATTAGTAGACTACCAATCACCAAAGAATATTAGTACATTATTACACATCACATCGTGTACCTAGTCCCATCGACGACACATTTCACAAGTATACTTACTCACTGTTGATCGGTAGGAAAACCAACGACGAAGCATGTTGCATTGACGAGGTTTTGGATCTTACAATAAGGAAGAATTTGCATGTGAAGAGCAAAGCATCCCGGAAACTTATCAAGTATGGTAAATGTAAATATGTAAATAAACGATTTAGCCCTGTAAAAAAAATTACAAATGCCTTGAAAGTAGAATACCTACTATTTTGGGAACTGTGGTAGGTGAAGTAGGCCGCGATACCCAACTAGGATGTAGAGTAGGAGTGTTAAGAGAGAGTGAATGATTTCTCAACGGAAGCTAGGAGAGAAGGACTGCATAACATGCAATTAATTGTATAGCAACATACACGTGATGATGTCAAAGTAGTCAAAGTATAGGCGACCAAGAAATTGGTTTACCACTTTTGATGATATCTCCCAGTAACATAATTATTCGCTAAGGAGTTTAAATAAGCGGAATGAGAGATTCTGACGTAGCAGTTATTAATCTGTCAAGCGAAAATAGCCCTTAATGTTTTGTACGTGCAAATGATATTCAGCCTTAGAGTGGTAAACCAATTTCTTGGTCGCCTATACCTAATAGGCAGAACACGATTTGGCCCTTTAGTGTATCAAGCCAAAAGGTCAGTCTCCTCATTGGCCCTGAAAATGATAAAGAATCTACGATCAACGGAACAGTAATTACAAGCGTTAGCTAACCCACTTGCCTTGGAACACATTACTTACACATAATAGTTGTTTCAGTATTTCCTATCAATATGTAGGTCTTAATTTTTCAACTAATTAATAGGACTTATGGAAATACTAATACCTAAAACAGAGCTGAATTTCTATGTTTCATATTGCACAATAATCCTTGGAAGGTCAAATCATGATCTGCGAAGCCTTCCCGCCATTGACTTACCAAGGGTTCAAGGTCATAGCACCAAAATAGATGCGCGCCAATACAATACCACCTTATCTTAGATAACATGATATAATCTATGAAAAATACCACAGAACATTCCGCCTCAAACCATCCTATGCGAAACATAAATAAATGTTTCCCTACAACATGTAGTAGATAAAAGTTCTAGCATTTCTAGGGGTTGGTAGTGGTCACTATAAAAATAACAAACCTGTTTTCGCGCGCGCCGGTTCCTCTGCAATCCCACTAGGCAATATCACACATCACAACACTATACGGAGGTGTTAAAAATCTCCCAATTTTCACTACGTATCTTTTTACAAAATACGCGGACGAAAGCGAAAGTGTATGTATAGTTTTGTTTTTCCGTATGTTGTATGTATATTACATGTGCGGCGACGCGACGCGACGAATGCCGTCAACTGGCGTTGAGGACGCGGGAAGGTCGCTCGTAACGCCACGCATGCGCAGTTCACCATACCACCGAAATGTTGTTATGAACATATGACTGTGCGATGCATGACATCTCACCCGCTGACCTCCTAAAAAGCACTGGATTTTGACAGCGTTCCTCCGTATCCGTTATCACTACTAATATCACCACTATTATGTAGTATATCTACCTACCTTTTATCAGTTACCTACCTAAATCAACATCCAGATGTTTATTTTGGTATAAATTTCTTTCTGACAATATTTTGAAGATAATTAGAAGAACAATGCTTATCAGATATACAATTAAGTATGTAGTTACCTAGGTAGGTACCTACTCTTTAACATTAGCTCTATCGTTCTTAGCACTGCATCAATTAATTTTGAGGTAGAGTTATGGTAGAGATGGCAAAAGCACAGATCATATAATACTAGACTAAAGTAAAATCTGAAGTAGGTAGGTACTTAAGTACCTAGTAGTACCTACCTAGGTTCGATCGGTTTTCGTGGTTTATGCGTTGTGTGGATAAAATTAAAATACATAAGTAAGCAGGTATATGTACCTACTTTCGTAATTACCGATAATTAATGAAAACAGAGGGACAGTGTAAATATTTTTCTTTATTTATCTACATTCTAAATACTAAGGCCACCATGAGGTCCATATTAAGTTGAACAATCTAAGATTTATTAATGAATGAATACTTATGTTAAAATTGCATTATTTACCTACATAACAAGGAAGTACCTATTATTTATTTAATTTTAGAAATGAAGTGAGATCAAGAGTTTTCCTATTACTTATTATAAATAAAGCTTAAACCACTACTACTAGCGACATCTATCATCGATGTAGTAAACTTACGCATACTATTAAGAATCTTTAAGAAATAACTTCTATGAAGTAAAATTGATTTGTTAAAGTAGTTCTCTACTTACTCTACTGTCTTTAGAAGACATCTTATTCTACTATACTCATACTAATTTCACAAAAAATACTACTAAATACTTGTTCAATTATCATGAGCAAAATATCACAGATTTAAAAACTACATGAAATGGACTAGAAAATTGTAAAGCCTTTTTCTTATTTCTTTAGTAGCTTGTGCCCTTGGAATGCCATTTTCATTGAAAGGGTTAGCACACTTCTCTAATATTTCTATAAGTATAGCTGGAGTCCTAGGGCCTACCAGCAGCCCTGCCACCATAATCCTTCCTGACAACATCCACCCAAGAAATATCTTTTCACAAACAATCTGCAAGTTATTATTCACAACACCGTGCTGGCATTTATAAGTGATCAAGTTGCAAAATGATCTACAGTCAGCCAGATCACAGTCACTATGATGCTTGCAATTTGAACCATCAGCTAAAATCCTGTTGGCCACTGACCGAGGATGCACCGAGTCAAGATCAACGTACTTTACTTTCTTGAAGTCGCTTGTTACTCCGAAATTGTTCATTTTAATGTCACAGATGAACATTGGTTCAGGGAAGGTTTCTTCTAGTTGGAGTAGAAAATCTAATATCATTATTGAGATCTTAACTCGCTTCACCCAGTCTTTTTGGCTGTCAAATACAAGATGCCTGTAGCTTGTAATAGGGTTTAATCTTTGGACCGCATACAGAGAACCGCAAGTACCGAGCAATTTTGGAAACACATTAAACTTACTAAACAAAGATAAGGCCAGGTACTCATTATTGTGCAGTAGAGACCACAAAATCTTCTTTTCTATGTAATAATACCCATTACTTTCAGATTTGCTGTGCTGACTGTATGATATTTGCCTAGCATCATTATCATTGATGGCTAAATTAAATTTTTTCATAACCACTTTCTTAATTGTAGCAATGAAATCATTTTCTAAATATACTGTACTATTATTTTCTAACCTGGATGGTATTAGAGATTTGAAAACAATACTTTCATTCATCCATATTCCAGCAAAAAGGGCTCCTTTTACCGTGTAAAAATTAAGGCAAGTAATGGAAGACTCTGACCGGCACAATGTTTCACAGAAATGACCATTCGACTTTCCATTTTCATAATTGGCACACTAGAAAGATACAAATAGTTTTAACAAAATCAGTTAGTCAGGAGTCTAATGAGTATTACCAAATTGGTATTCAAATGCTCAAATTCAGCATTTGTTTATATTATTGCCTAGATTATTTACTTAAATAGGTACATACTCTTTTATGACAGCACAAGCACTTGTATTGGAGTAGTAAGTAAATTGCAAAAAAAATACTAAGAAAAATACTCAGTTTTTCAAAAAACAACTTACAAAATTTCCAATGTGCGATTTTGGCTGTATACTGGTGCACAATAGTTTCCAATTGATCAGAAATGCAAGAACTGCGAAGACACACAACAATGCAGGCACTTTTCGTTTACTGGTTTTAAAAATTCTAGCAAAACACCACATGCAGCAATTGGTAATCCTCATGGTGTAGCTAGGTAGGTAATCATTCCTGAAAATGCAAATAAAGTAGGTAGGTATTTAATAGGTTTATTCTGATCTTGGTAAGTTGAAAAATAATATTGAATCGAGAAAGGTAAAGGTAGCATAGAGAAAGTTATGTGTGTGATGGGTGTGTGTAACCTACCTACACCAACACACATTAGGTATTCCATGCTAGTTGGTACCACCTTTATATTTTCAAGTAAATCTAAAATATCAGCACTTTACCTTTATGTGTTACAAGAACTTGTGCACTTACAAAACGCTACCACTTCACCTCTTTTCTTTTGTTTGTTTACATTTTACACATTTGTTTAAAGGCACACGAGACCTTTCATCAGAAATGGTTAAGTTTAGATGGCCCGAGCACACAAAATATAACGTCTGGCAGGTTGGCCACAATTCATAGTAGCTATAAACATTCATCTAGGTTTGGATTCTCTTGGATTTGCATGATATTTAGCGATTCGTCGTAGATGTGGTGCGTTCACGGTTTTCTCTTCTTCCCGAAGGTCCAGAACCTCTTTTTCAAACCTTCACCAAAGAAGTCCGTATTCGCGACCAACCTCACGACTCAAACGCGAGTGACTTTCACAGCCGCTTGTCATGCCACTTTTACCATAGACTATAACACATGCCGACACGGCCGGACTGACATAAGACCGTCCTCGGGCTTTATTTAGTTGGACATCCGCTCGTCCATCCGACCAGAACACAACTATACTAAGCTGACCATCCTCTTCAACACCAAATACGATTTCCAGCTGATTACAACCGCAGTGGATACAATAATGACCCAGACCGGGCGAAAGCAGCAGGGTGCTTTCAACCAGTTAAGCAACACACACAGCACACCTGGGCCAAGCGAGAGCATCCTTTCAACCAACCATTTCAGGTGTGACCCGGAAGACACTCGTCAACCAGAATAGACAGAAACTCTCTGGACTTGCCTAGTGAATCCTCCAACCAACCCATACGGGCATGGCTCGGATGTCACTATCCAGCTAAGATCGACTAAGGCACGTTCTGAACGGGGCTCCAGAATCCTTACAACCAACTCGTTACGGCATGACCCGAATACCACTATCCCGCCAGGATCGTCTGGGGGACCTTCTGAGCAGGGCTCGTGAATCCTTCCAACCAACCCGTTAAGGTGTGGCGCCCGGATGTCACTTTCCTGACAGGATCGACTGGGAACCATCTGAGCAGGACTCGTGAATCCTTCCAACCAACCCGTGTGGCGCAGATGTCACTTTCCTGACAGGATCGACTGGGGAACCATCTGAGCAGGGCTCGTGAATCCTTCCAACCAACCCGTGTGGCGCGGATGTCACTTTCCTGACAGGATCGACTGGGGAACCATCTGAGCAGGGCTCGTGAATCCTTCCAACCAACCCGTTAAGGTCAGCCCGGATGTCACTTTCCTGACAGATCATCTGAGCAGGCTCGTGAATCCTTCCAACCAACCCGTTAAGGTCGGCCCGGATGTCACTTTCCTGACAGGATCGACTGGGGAACCATCTGAGCAGGACTCGTGAATCCTTCCAACCAACCCGTTAAGGTCAGCCCGGATGTCACTTTCCTGACAGATCATCTGAGCAGGGCTCGTGAATCCTTCCAACCAACCCGTTAAGGTCGGCCCGGATGTCACTTTCCTGACAGGATCGACTCATCTGAGCAGGTCTCGTGAATCCTACCAACCAACCCGTTAAGGTCGGCGCGGATGTCACTTCCCTGACAGGATAAACGGGACCATCTGAGCAGGGCTCGTGAATCCTACCAACCAACCCGTTAAGGTCGGCGCGGATGTCACTTCCCTGACAGGATAAACTGGGGGACCATCTGAGCAAGGCTCGTGAATCCTACCAACCAACCCATTAAGGTCGGCGCGGATGTCACTTCCTTGACAGGATAAACTGGGCACAATCGATAGACAAAGTCAAAGTTAAAGTCAAAGTCAGTATTTGCTGAATAACATGTGTAGAGGTGCTACACCATTTCCATGGCTGACGGAAAGCCTGAAGGAGCCGCCCGCAAGTCAGGAGCAGGCACTAGCGACCTCATCACGTTATCAGTTTTAATTAATATTGTTATTAATTGTGGATTGATTGAAATAAAAGATCGGTTTGACCAAATATTCACGTTTATTTACGTAGGTAGGTGTACACGACAAACTTAGTAGGTACACAACAAAAGCACTAGGTCACAATCACAACTACAATACCCAATAAAGTTACAAAACACTTTTACAACACACTAAATCACTCTTAGAACTCCATCTTATCGCTTTCGTAGTCGAAAGTAGAAAATATCCAAGTCGCCGATCAAAGTTCCTTTTATAATGCAAGGTTTACACAATACCAGTGACTGGACCCAACTGTCCCGGTTTCGGACCTAGTCACTGCCAAAACAGCAGAAAACTCTTGTTAACATGCACCCAGTAACAAGTCAGCGCCGGACTGGATTACTGCACTGCCATGTTACTGACCCCGCATAAACCGTCCGTAACAGAAAGAGTAAGTTGATTCTAGCAACATCGAAATACAGCAGGATTGTTCGAGTATTTTCCAATTCGTGTTTATTCTGAAGTTCGTGTAAATAGTACCGCTATTACTCAATAGATGGCGTTACTCAATTGGTCATCCATGATTCCAACATGACACGACAGTGACAGTTTGTAACCGATATTTAGTGTTTTCGCTTCCAAATGATCAGGTGGCGCTGCATTCCCAAGGCATTTTCGTAACAACAAAGGCGTCTAAAACGTTGGGTGTCATCCTCAAAATGTAATGTAATGGCCTCGGTGGCGCAGTAGGCAGCGCGCAAGTCTCACAATCTAAAGGTCGTGAGTTCGACCCTCAGAATGTTAACAGAATTCTCAAGTATCAAGAAAGTTTCTTATTGTGCATACGTACGTACACAGGCATTTGGAACACGCTTCACAAATTTGGTACCCTTGCTGCGATGTACACACCTCGAGAACTGAGCGTATTCAATAACGTTTGCTACGGTATGTCCAATTTAGAGCTAAAACTTATTGAAATAATTATGCGGAACAATGTCTTAAGGTTCATATTGTTCCACTGCCGATGAAACGATGTCTTAACTTCCATATTCTTCCACTGCCGACACGGAAATTACTGACTTATGCTGCATACTTATGAACGTAGCTATCGCTATGGTTGATTGTCCGAAGCTGCTGAAGCAGATTGTTCGGTGAACTAATATCTACTGGCACACTACGTAAGCCAAATCTCCTAACACGTACCTCTAGAGAGAACAAACTATAGACAAAATGCGTTTGTCAACTGGGCAAGCAGATGTTGTATTGATTAAGTTCACCGATTTACTTAACAAGAAAGCAGTGGTAACCGTCACGTTTGCTACAAGACCTAGCTTTAATATCTTGCGTCTTATCATGACGTATCTCTATCCGGTAAATCATGCAACAATTGTTCAAGAAGAGCGTGATCATTAGTCAATCGTGTAACACAACAAAACATTGGTTCTCTATAATTGACTGCTCGCGTTTGCCCACAGAAGAGATAATAGTTAGAATGGCGATCATTTGATTATTGTATGAGAAACGCTGTGGTTTTCACCTCCCTTTTTCCTCTGCAAGATGACTACCATGTAAACTATTGTGTTATCTATGTGCTGTGCAAACAAACCAGAGACTGATGTACGATGGAATCCTATTGATAGAAATTATCGATGAAAGCGTTACATCATTCGAATAGTTTCACATTGAAAGTAGCCTTTGAATGTCTTGTTTAGATTTAGTAGATTCTAATTATCAGGATTCTTTGTATTCTAACTTCTCGTAATCTACCGAAAATATGTCAACCGTCCGTAAGGAAAACCATCACATTTATTTTTATTACATGTACTTACTCGCTATAAAGACGCACAGAAGAGGAACATGAAAAGGTGCTCAATAGATCTCTCTTGTTGAGAGTCACTGGCAGAAAATCGGCCTGAATGGAGAAGTCTTGTGAAGCGTAATGTCTACACCTTTGAAAATGAACGAAGGCGCGATCTAGATCTTAAACGCGACTAACTAAAAGATAAACCGCCTTCGAACATCAACTATAATTACGTTAACGGCGCTCTTACTTGCGCATTGTGTGCAAGAACCTTCAAAGCCAAAATTGACTATTCAAGTCACCTTAGAGTCCACCATAGGCATCAAGCAGCAACGATGTCGCCGTAGCCGAAACCGGCCAGGAAGACATCATCACTTACTCGCATTTTACTGACAAGAAGTATCGAACTTGACAGGCGCATTCACATGCGTCAATTGACTTATCATTGCAATGCAAGCACTAGCAAGCTAAATGGTGACAGCGCGACGTTGTAGTTTGCTGCGTAATACATTTCTCGCTCATATCGCTACAGAATTTATTTGAAGCGTGAATTAGCAACAATAAATCTTTTTTTTGAAGTGAAACGTTCACTTCTTCCACGCGAAGGGATTTCACGCACTATTTTTTTTACAATTTCACCTTCTAAATTATCGTTAAATCACTTTTTTACTTTAAATCTAAAATACCATAAAATAAATGGTTACTTATGCAAATAAATGTTTCCATTTGCTTAATTTACCACCTGACCTCTTGTTCCGCTAGAATATTGACGCAAGACAGTTTCTTATAAGCATCCACATAGTATGTTTACCGCATGGAGCTCCGTGAGCGATTAAGCAGGGTGATTGCGTATTTTCTGGCAACTTACAGCGTATGCTCAAAGTTTGACCTGCCCTGTTGAGGTTTACATGCTCCTTCCATCTATTCTGTATTCCGTGGTTCGACTAATGCCAGCCATTGAAACATCGCTATTAAATCTCTTGTTACTTAACTAGGCTGCTATTTTTTTTCTCTTTGACTACCAAGTACTATGCACCAGAATCAAAAGTTAATAAAACAATACAGATGACCTTAATATTCCATCGTCTATCGTCCTCGACCGCAGGTGCATGTGATGGCACAAGGCAGACGACCACGCGTTGCTCACTGTGTGCCACACTCGCAGCACTTCACCCGTTACCATGACGTTGCTTCACGACATATAGGCATCCCGACATTCACGCGCCTTTGTTTCTGTAAAGACAAATTCAAACACAGTATTCTGTTGGACTTTACCGCTTTTCGTTCTGACGTTCTTTTCTTTATCACGACTGTACATAGCGCTTCTACATCGTGACTATATAGAGATACTACATTGGGACTACATCGGTACTCTTACGTCATCACCAGGTTCGCAAAACGAAGACCAGATGTATTTGATGACACTCAGGTAAGACAGTAATGACTTACACCACCATTGGTATAATTTTTCATCTCATCCATAAAACTGCTCTGTAGATATAGAGGTGTCATACGGTGTCGTATGGCATATCTCTAAGTAGGTATAGGTAGGTACCCTGAGAATTACTAAAATCAAAACAAATCAAAACATACTCACAGGTAGTTAGTATGTTTCCAGTATGTAGGCAGTACCTAGGCAGCAGTCAACTATCATCAAATACCATAGAACACTGTCACGATGCTTCCATTACTATTGCTGTGGTTATCATCACCGCCAGCACCCGACCTTCATTCTTCTTTCTTCATAGCGCCACTCATGCCATGGTGTGCATGACTCAAATTTCCATCATCAACACGTCTTCACGTGACTCACCTCGGTTCTCATACCTCGTCCAGGTGTCACCAAGCTGTCATTCCGATTACATCACATCTAGTTCAAATTACATCTTGCTGTAGGTATCATGCAGGTTACATCTCACTGTCTCCGCAGGGTAAATCAATCAAGCAGTGGATCATCCAGGCTTCATGCATCCAGATGTGGGTCGTGGTGAACCATCCCACAACTGATAAAGGCACACGAGACCTTTCATCAGAAATGGTTAAGTTTAGATGGCCCGAGCACACAAAATATAACGTCTGGCAGGTTGGCCACAATTCATAGTAGCTATAAACATTCATCTAGGTTTGGATTCTCTTGGATTTGCATGATATTTAGCGATTCGTCGTAGATGTGGTGCGTTCACGGTTTTCTCTTCTTCCCGAAGGTCCAGAACCTCTTTTTCAAACCTTCACCAAAGAAGTCCGTATTCGCGACCAACCTCACGACTCAAACGCGAGTGACTTTCACAGCCGCTTGTCATGCCACTTTTACCATAGACTATAACACATGCCGACATGTTTATAATTTTTTTTTTGCGAGTGCTATGTGCTATCTCAAGTGAAGGTTTTTTTTTAAATTTTTTTTTCTGTCCTTGGAGCAGGCTATAACTTTTAAAATCATACCGCCTAGTCTTACGTTATTAATATTTTTATTTTAAAAAAGCTTATTTTTTTATCGAAAAAATGTTTTTTTTTTCTTGTTATTTGCATGGTTTTGCATTTTATTTTTATTTGCGCTAACCACAAGAAATCGAAGTTTTTTTTTTAAATTTTGTTCTAGAGGTGGATGCTAGTCTTTTAGCCAAGTCTTTTTTGGTTCTCTTGCAAGAAACAATCCAGAGTCACCAGCTCTCCAGAGACTGTCGGTTTGCTGTAATTCTTAAAAGCGCCACCTGTCGTTGAGTAGAATACAACAGTTTTCAAAGTAGATGGCGTTGATAGCTATCAGATCTCGGATGAAATACAAATTCCTTGGACTAGATGGCGTTGTTGTTCTGTAGGAAGGTTGGGGCGCGTGGCAGCGCGCTTAGTACCAACCTAGGGGGGTGCTAGCTAGGGGGCATGGGATCATGCCAGAACACCACCAGAATAAAGTAGGTAATCTGTATGTACCTACCTGTACCTACCTAGTACACACAAACACGAACGGTAGGTATACCTACATTTAATTAATGCTATAGTAGGTGCCAAATAACACCGCAATACAGGTCATTCACCTCGATGTCGCAAAATTCAATTTATATATGGTAAAGAAACACCTACTACGAGATTCGAGCGATTACCGTCTTATCGACAGGTTTGTGTGGAAAGCGACAGAATTAGCCATTCATAAATTGAATTTTGCGACATCGTGGTGAAGGTGGGTGAATGACCTGTATTACGGTGTTATTTGGCACCTACTATAGGTAGGTACCTTTCCTATTATATTAGTACCTACCAACCCACTACGTAGGTACCTACCTCAGTATCCCCTACTGCGGTTAGCTACATACCTATTAGTACCTACATTTACAGCGAGTTCACGTTACCGTGACGTGCTATTTCTCATATAACATGGAGTAACAATTGAATCCTACTCCTCACTAACAAAGCTTGGCTGGACCATCTCTCTATTTTGTTTGTAGTATAGGTACCTACCTACATATACCTAGGTCTACCCATTATTTCCGGTCTTTTCTCTAGTTCTCTAGAATAAGGCCCGATGCTGATACCTACAGAAATCGTTATACCTATATCTACTCAAGCATAGATTTGAGTAGCGATTTTCATACAAAAATATATGCTTGAGTCCGGACTCCGGATTAGCACCCATATCACGAAGTGAAAATGGTAATGGAGTTCAAAACTTTGGATATCATTATAACCACTTAGGCATGCATTATGTAGGTACCCAAATCATTTAAAACTGGTTTTAAAAACGTAGATTTCGCTAACATTGTAAATATGATGTCCAAAAAACTCCATTACCATTTTTACTTCCCGATAGGGGTGCAGGCAGTGCTTGAGCACTGGGCATACGACCAACCATGGACTTTAGTCCACCATTATTATCTGACGGATATAAATTCGAATAGGACATGTAGGTAACCTAGTTTATTTATTATATTAGGGTCCCTAACACATAACTCGTCTCGGCACACAAGTCGTCACATAGGTAACTCATGTTACATTTTTTTAATTCCTTCATGCTACCTGCTTAAATATCAATCGCGGAACTCAATAAACTGGTCGAATGAGCAATGTGATCATAGTTATCTGGGTATATAGTCATAGAATATTATATGAACCTACAACCATAGATGTGTACTAATAGTGTATGTTCTACAGCTGAATGCTTTTATGATGATGAACTAGCTAGAATATAACATAGTAATATTTTGCCCCATAGGTACCCCTTGGTACCTACCTACAATCATTGCTCGGGGTGTAACTACCTAGAAAGAAGGGACCTAGGTAGATCTACAGTAAAATAAACAATGATAACAAGCTCGTTTCGACGTTTTATTCATGTAAATTTGCAGATATAATTAAATACAAATTATGGTCATGTAAATTGGGATCTAAGAGAAATAAAATTATAGGTATATCTATTAGCTGGTTTAGAGAACTGGATGTGTAAACCGCCTCCGACATCTCACGACTCCCAGCCAAAGTTAATTTAGGTGACTCGTCAAAATACAAAAAGGCAGTCTCGGAGTGTGGCGATACAAAATACTGTCTTATCTCTAAGGTTACAATGAGATTTTCAATGTGATTGTAATAAAACTTAATTAAACTATGTGACCATACTACGTCCTGGATGGCTACTAGTATGCATGCAATGGCTATTCATTAGGGTCCTCACTCTATAATAGCTAGATTATTTAATATAGTGCAGAACTATTTCATTGATAACTAAGTTCCTAAAAAGATAATGTGACAAACCTATATTGTCTACATGTCATACAATCACAATTTTTCCTAAAGCTATCTGTACAGATTTAGGTAAATTCAGGGATGTCTAATGCCAATAACTTTAATAGGTACATACACAAGTGTTCAGTTTACAATATTTATGAGTTTGAGCGGGTATTAAATACTTCGCTACAAATAATATTAGTGTCCAGCTACAGTTCAATATTAATAAGATAGTGAGTGAAAAACAATTATTTTATGAACTAGGTATGCGAAATTCTAGTACAAACAAAACGGTCTAGATACAAAATTAAGTTATTCACAAACAAATTCATAAATAAACTTTTATTAAAATGTAAAAGGTTGAAATACTCCAAGGGCACTACTGATTTATTGAATGTGAACCATTCATAGAGAGAGCACTGAATCATTCCTCCGACTCATTTTCATTTGGTTCAAGAATGCTAGTTTTCAACCACGGGTGCTGAAGGCACTCATATGCAGTGGCACGTCGATTTGGATCAAAATCTAACATGGGTTTTAGGAAATCAGCAAACTCCTCTGCATCTCCAACACTCCACTCATACTTTTCAGTGAGCACAGAGACTAAGCCCCACGGTTTCAAACCAGTTATATTTCTCAATTCACCCTTTTTGTTAAAGAACACCTTAGAATACTTTCCAGAAGCTGCAATTCTTTTAGGAATGTCCCCAAGGAGCTCAATGATGTGAGCCAGATGGTCTTCATCACGTGTGTATCCATCTCCTGAGTGTGGTTCAAACAGATAATCCCCAGTAGCTAGTTCAAATGCCATGCATGCAGTACTCCATATATCAGCTGAAGTGCCGTAGCCAGCGCTCAACAAAACCTCCAGGGAGCGATACTGCCTGGTCTGGATATCCTCAGTGAAATGTCTGTGCACCCAGCACGCATTTCCCAGATCAGCAATCTTTACTTCCAATTCACACACTTCATAGGCCGGATCAGGTTCTTTTTCAAGTGATTTCCCCAAGTTCATTTGAGAATGAAATGAAGGAGGAGTATCAGTCAGTTCTCCTTCGGACATGGGGGTGCCTGCATCATCTCCACAACCATACTGCTTGTTGCCAACTTGCACTGCATCAGCATCCGTGTCAAATGCCTCATCATCTGGCTCCTGCAATTCATTATCATTACACCCATTGACATTAGTTTCATTGTCAGAGCGGGTTGTATCAATCACACTTGCTTCCTCCGGAGTCTGTGGAGAGTCATCAGGGTCCTGTGACATTGGAGCTGATTCACTATTAACATCACCTTTCTTCTGCTCTTCAATCTCCTCAATTTGTTCCATTTGTTTTTTTAGAAGCATTGACTGACGCTTGGCTTTCTTTTTTAATTTTTTCTTTTTATTTCTACTCATTTTCCCAGTGACCACCTGCTCCTGAAACTCTTTAGGTGCAGTACTTATGAGTGAATGAGGTAATCTCAGGCCAAGGGAATGTAGCTCAGTGGCCTCTGCAGCCAGCTTGCGAATATATGGTTCATCCACGCAAACCAACACATTTTCAGGTTTGATATCAGTATGAATGATCTTACACTTAGTGTGAAGATAATCCAGTCCTTCTAGAACTTGGCGTATGATTGTTTTGACATTATCTCGAGGGATGCCTCTATAAT
This sequence comes from Eulithis testata, assembly GCA_947507515.1. NCBI lineage: Eukaryota > Metazoa > Arthropoda > Insecta > Lepidoptera > Geometridae > Eulithis > Eulithis testata. The sequence goes on from OX382205.1 coordinate 6,801,836, forward strand.
TGGATTTGAGTATCAGCTTCAGAAGGTGGTGACCAAGAACCTCAAATACCATGCACACATGAGTTCCATTCACACCTGTAATCTTGAAGTCATTCAGTAGTTGCACTGTCTTGTTCCTTTTAGGGTCGCCAGGGTCACTGTCGCGCACAGCTCGCAATATTTTAATTTCGTCTAGGGCTGTCTCAGTAAAATGAGGCGCAGATTTGACAACTTTTAACGCCACAAACCTCTTATCAATGAGGTCCCAGCACAACCAAACGGTGGAGAAATGGCCCCATCCCAGTTTCCGCGTGACGTGGTAGCGGTTGAGGAATAGGTCTCCAATTTTGACAGGATGGTATCCACCCTTGCAGTAATCAGCGCTGTCTTCCTGTTCCTCGTCGTCGCTGGCATACTGCTCGTCATCATCCTCCTCGATCGTCTCGTTGGAGGAGCTGTGAGTCGGTTCTAAGCGATTCTGATTCTGGTTGCGCAGACCGTTCCCTTGTCCACCAGAACCGTGATCCTCCTCGCGATTTTTCTTCTTGCCGAGTTTATGACGCTTTTTTTTCGCCTGAATGGCCAGGACCCTTCTATTTACATCTGATTTAGAACTCATTTAGTAAATTAAAACACTTCAACAACAGCTAATAATTAAAAATTGTAACTTTTCATCTCAAATCTTTTTGTTTGAGTATGGCGGCCGGTCGTAGAACAAAATGCGCTCGCCTCGAACACGATTTTATTTTTAACTGTGCTGCCACTCTGAAAAATCAAATAAGAAAAGGACTAAGGAATATCACATCAAGCACTGAGCTAGCATACATAGATGTTCGGTGTAGCATACCCACTACGTAATATAAAGCCGTCCTACACTGTCATGCAGCCCGGCAAACCCTCACTTAGCCAGCGAGGAGGCTTATTTTTCGGTGGAGGCTTCCGATCCGAACCAAAACTGTGTACATGTATGTACATGTGTACGCACATAATATGTACACAGTTTTGGTTCGTACTTATCTGTTTTTATTACTTTTTTCAAAAACTGCAAGTTAAACTTGGCTTTATTTTTCGTAAATGTAAAATGTAGGATATCAAATTACTTTGGGACTGTAAGGGCGCTTGTAGACGTCCGTTTTTTTCGCTGGATTCGCGGTGGTGTATGACATCTGATGAATGTGTGTCGGATATCGGTCCGGCGAACAATTATAGGATAGCCGTTTTTGACGGTCCGTAATCCGGTGAAAAAAACGGACGTCTACAAGCGTTTTTATGATCGGGAATGCCAGGATTCTGGAATTTGCATGATGGCATAACCAAAAACAAGTTGCTTTGCATTCTAGAGCGCAGAAGCAAGCTTGTGATTGGCTATCCATATTCCATATCTGCATACGTACCTACCTACTACGGTAATCTGCCCACAAGCCGTTATCGATACAGAAATCGTTAGGTACTTATGTAGGTACCTAGGTACCAACCCTATGTACTGAGTTTGTCTCACTATGATCTCGTACCTCGAACAAATGCTTCGATTTCTTCAATATCATTTCAGCGTATTGTAAGAAAACCACCTAATCGTTCTCGAGTTTTTGAGATGATTCTTTGGTACACTTTGGTCCTTTCTGAGGCATAATTTCATTTTGGAACACTCGGCTCATGTCAAAGCAATGTTATTTGACAAATCGGCGTCCATATTCTCTGATCTCCGAGCTCTGATGGCCAGCCCTCCAGAAATGATGAAGAGGATCTAGAGATCTAGGTACCAACTTAATGAAGTTTTAATGGATGGTTCCAACCAACTTAATGAATGGTTCGTCTCGCATGCCTCGGGCTGTGTGGATGGTGCGCGCTCACAGTGAGCATTCGCGCCGATCGTTGCGAACTAGAGATGTATAATATTTCTTTCAACCAATAAAAACAACATAAAAAAAAATAACACTATCGTTCGATAAAAAAAATGGAGGTGATCGAATATTTTTATTATCACATGATAATTTTCAACGCAACGTATGTAGGTAATTAATATTTTTATTACTCACTTTACTGCATTGAAATTTGAACCTACGCTTGCTAAATATAATGCATAGTATTGTTATTTTCAATAGTCTGACTGACCGGCCTGTAGGTAGTTCTATGTGCCGGGTAGCAGCCGTTTATTTTAACTTCCGGGGTGTTTAATTTCATTTCCGGTTTCATCCTACATTTTAATTGTGTACTCTATATACCTACCTACTTTATAATAAAGCACAATATAGAGTGAATCTTATTTTTGTCCAAAAAGTCGTTTAGTGTAAATTTAACAACAGTTACCTGCATTCAATTGTATGCTTTAAATTAGTTAAAATAAAACACAATATTGATTTCTATCTAAGGATCATGAATACAATTGCTATATTTGGCAAAATGAATGAATGAGTGAATGATTACTTAAGATATGAACATTTATTTAGACTTTTCACTCTTTTATTAGGTGGAAATCAACCATTCAAGTTAACGATATTTTTTTATATCATATAAACATTATTAAATAAAATATTGAGCTATTAATTATTGGCACCTCAGTACGAGCTGAGCCGTGCGCTCCGTATGGACGGACAGGTGTTGTTTGCGTTGCGCGCGTCATGGGCCTCAATCGCGCTAAGTTGTAACTGCTCAGCCGCTTCCGTTACTGCTTCGTTATGGCCGATTTTCACAGATATCGTATCGCCTTAATTTTCTGACCGTAATTGATCCGTCAGACGCTCGTTGCTTCTACTCTAAACATGTCGGAATAACGTTTGATTAGCGTGCTTGAAAAAGTACATCGGGAGGTACTTTTTGTGAACGTTGTTGCTACGTTACAGTGTTTTAGAATTATTTGTGACTGAAATTCCTTGAAAATAATTTACTTGTAAGGATTTACTAGTGAGGGCAAATGAATTGGATGCGTTGTCCAAGCCAAGAATGCAAGATACATCTATCTAAAGTGCGGAGTGATCAGCAATTTGTCGAAAAGATACCTACACTATAATGGACCCTTTTGGACTACTTGCCTCATCAAATGTTTAGAAAGTTTACTCATCACTTGTCACCAATCGTACCACATCACATAATATGTTGATACTTCCTTCAAACATCGCTACAAAGGTAAGAATGTTGTGTTTAGGAAAATTTCTCATCTGTGGACTCAGCAAAACTCTCACTCTAGGCTAGATGACTAGATGATTTACCGTTTGGTTCCAATCCATACTCCACAAGTAGACAGTAGATAGATAGGTCTAAAGTACGTATCTATGTACATAAATAACTACAATTTCTGAGATTTTACATCTACATAGGTAACCTTGAGTTTACTTAGGTACCTACTTGCCTACTGACTTTCCCATTACAGCATGATGAGAGGGAATCCTATAGATACTTACCCACCTTCATCTAAAAACTATTTTATAGAACTATCCATCTATCATTCTACAATAAACTATGGGTAAATAGGTTATAAGCTTAATGTTGTGTAAGTTTTTCCTGCTAATTAAACTTTTCTTTATTTCAGGTCTTTAACAAGCTTGAGATGCAGAAGTATACAGACCTACATCCAATAGGAATAAAGCAGTGCCAATCGTTTTAGGTGAGCTCATGATGAGATGAATCAATTCATAGAAGAGTGAAGAAAACCTTGAAGAAGTTATAGACATCCAGGTACTTACAGAATTATTAATATTAAATACTTCCTTACTACTGATCAGTTACCTATCTTTACAACTTACGCTGTTCTAAAATTGTATTAAGCTATTCACCGATCAGTTCAAAACTAACTATACCCATACCTCATGGTATGATATTTCTGAAGGGCTACATATTCCATATTATATTACAAGTATATCCTACTATAATTTTATTATGTAAGTTCATGATAAATGAATTTTATTTATTTCAGCTTCTTTGGATGCAGATTGAAGACACCCATCTTAGACCCGTAACCTAACATGCTTGAGGTTGTGAATTACACTTAGGTACTACAGAGTATAAAGTGATGCCCATCCATTTTGCAAAGCAAGCTACCACTGTGAGCTAATATACTAGTAATACATACCTACAATGTGACCGGGGTAGTAAGACTAAAACTCTTGAAATAAAGTAAAATAATAATCAATGTTATTTTATTCAGTTATAAAACCTATAGCTAAGCTTACTTTACTAGGCGGTTAACAAAAATATGAAAAAACTAGCAAAGTTTGTGTAAGTACCTACTAGTCACATCGCTTGTATAGCCGATGGTGGTATGCAAATACTGAAACAAAATAATATAGGTAAGTTTTCTTGAATATGAATTTGATGTACCTAGCTACATTTCATTCATAATAACTCTATGTTATTACTAATATAAAATGGGATTGATTTGTCTGAAACTGTTTTTGCACCCAAAAGATTTGCAAAAAAACATTGAAATGTTCTAGTGCCTAACTACTAGGAAATATAGGTAGGTAGATGCTTTGTATACTTACATCGTCATAGTCTAGTTTGTCCTGTCTCAGCAGGAGACGGGGAGAGGTACACCTTCCAACATTGTTTTTGCGTAGGTATTTATTTCCATCAGTCAGGTTAGGATGTTGGGTGCTATTTCTTGCTAGCTATTTCTATTTAGCATGTACGGTAGATAACCTATAGCACCAAATTTGCACTGACACAAGAGTATTTAACTATTTAGTGGTAGTTACATTCCTGTAGAAAAAAACAATTTGTTAGATGGGTAGCATTTCACAAAACAATTTATATTGTTATAAATATGTAGGTAATAACGTTACACGGGCTCTTTCTTTTCTTGTTCTAATAGGACATTATGAAGTTTTACAAACCACCTCCTAAAATTATGTAAAAATAGAAAGAGTTTCATGAAATTGTTTGTTTACAAAATCGAGACAAAAACATACATTACCACAGAATACGCATTATGTTCTATGTACACATTCGACATTTTCTTACTATTGTCACTGTCAGCCATCAAAACTAGGGTTGGACACTGCAAAATGATGAATCGATTGACCGGTTTTGCGAAATTGTAAAGAAGAAGACGTACATATTTAACGGCTGAACGAACGGTGGACCACGGCAACGAACCAGCAGCGTAAAAGCATGAAAAACGTATGATAAGCTAACGCAATCCTGATTTCTGGAAAAATTGGAACGCTACGTAGTTTGGACGTACCGTTACTTGCACGTTACGTTACTCACGGTCGACCGTGTAAATTTAGCGCAATCGGGGCCCTGGAGGCCCATACCGAAATCACTGCGTGAACTTGTCCAACTTTATGAAACACCGTCCGTGGTGGGTGAGCATGTGTCGTTCGGGACGCACGATGCATGCTAACGCTTATTGAATATTGGTCTAAGGCCCGTATTCCGTAGCCTTACTCAAGCACTGATCCGTACTCAAGCATAGATTTTTGTATGAAAATCTCTACTCAAATCTATGATTGAGTAACGATTTCTGTCTCGGAACACGGGCCTAAATGTACGTCGTATGCCTCAGTTTAAGGCATGCGTGACGAACCATTCGCGTGCATTCGCGTCGCACGCCTCGCAATGTCTGTACGCGGCTTTAAGTTCGGGGTTTAAAGTTTTTTTATACCTAGGTACTTATTTGATCTTCATCCAAGTTTAAAGAAACATAGTTAGGTAGGTACCTACCTAGTAGTTCTAGGACACCTGTATTTTAATCATCTGATTTTACCATGTAGGTAGTAGGTACCTAAACCTAGGTTATACACCTAGGTTATACACCTAGGTACCATAGGCTATGTGTAACAGGCAAAGAGCTTAGTGAGCTTAGAGCTTAGTCCGTGCTCGCAAAATAATGATCTAGTAAAATTTTACTCGTGCATTATCTATTAGGTACCTACCTAAACAGATATTATAATTAAAAACACAATTCACTTAATAAGTAGGTAGTACATTTATTCAGATTTATGGAAAGTAGAATTTATCAAAGGTAGTCAAGGTTCCTGTGTAGATAGACCTACTTCCATTGTAATGTAACACAAACTACCTACCCAGGTACCTAATTCCAATCCATGCCGGATTGGAATTAGGTACCTGGGTATAATTATATATTCATATTCATCTCTTTTTTAGAAATAGTTTTGACTGGTATTAAAATAACTCCACTGACCGTTATAAACGCTCCTGCTACGTAAAACATAAGAGAATAACCAAAATATGTTTTTAATACGCTAGCTATTGGTGTACTCAGAAGGCTGCCAAAACCCTGAAACATTAACAGCATCCCTGTTGCGTTTGTCAATTTGTCCAAACCATACAGCTCAACTAAAACCATACTGCGAAGACATGCTATGCTAGCAATAAAAAAACCAAAAACACAGCAGTACAAATATTGGTAATATAAGTTATGTGAAATATTTGATAGTATTGTTCCTATGCCCGCAGTTGTACATGAAAATGTAAATAACTTAAGAGTATTCACTTTACAAGCTAATGCGCCTAAAACTAGTCTTCCAATAGCATTTGAAAGGCCTATAGCACTTACAAATAAAGTACAGTGTTGAGGATCTATGCCATATGATTTGTTACGATCTTGTAAAAACACATAAGGAACAAGGTATCCCAAATAAGTTAAAAACCCGTTGGAACACAACAGTAAGAAAGAACATCTTTTTAGGAGCTTAGGATCCATCATTGTCGCTAGAACTCTTCGAGCGGCTGTGGTAAATACGCCTCGTCGCTCCTGCAAATCGACTGTTGTCACTGCCCGAGATACTGCTAATTGATACTCAAAACCACTTTTTGGTTCAGAAGACGTATCCATCGTACTTTTTTGGTACACTGGTAGGTTTTTTAACTGACCACCGTAAAATGCATCGTCTCGATACATGGGCCGAGCTTGCGGAACATGCTCCTCCCAATGGCAAAGCCGTGCCCAACACCTATGTTTCTTAGGCACCTCTACTTGAACAGTTACTTCCACATTCTTTTTGGATTTGTCTTGCACGCTTGCCTTAGATATAATAGACTGGACTTGCTTGAGTTGCCGGTGACTAATACCACTTAGTGGTGTTTGAGCTGTAACTGTTAACTTAGAAACGGCTGCTGTCGATGGGCCTGGTTGAGTAGCATTAGCAACTACTCCTTCATCCACCACAGCTGCCGCAGTTGGGAAGTTGGCATTAGAAACAGCACTAAATAATCGTTCTGTAGCTGTGGATGTTAATCCTTCTTTATTAGCTCTTGTTTTAGATGGAACTCCTTTGACTACTGCCAAGCTTGGCAAATATGTTACGGTTTTAGTTGGGTCAACCGTAGTTTTCGTGACTGATAGAGAAAGAAGTGGTCTGAATGTCATGCCCAAATAAAAAATTACTCCAAATAGTCCAGCATGCAATAGTGTTAACACTCGCCAACCAGCAATTTTCACTATGTAGGCGTTGAATGGAAACATAATCATGATCCCAACACTTGATCCAGTAGTAGCTATGGCCAAAGCTACTGAACGAAGTTTTTCAAAATAGAAGCCAACCACCAAACTTGATGCCATATTGATCAGACAGTATCCGATACCCGCAAAGGCACCATAAAATACACACAATGATCCGAAGTTCGTACCGAAATATGTACATAACAGTGAAAAAGAGCAAATAACTGAACCGGTCATTATACAAGCCCTAAATCCAAAGCGATTTATGAAAGCAGATGCCAGAGGCGCGGCAAGGAAGTACAATGCTATTGCTATTGAGTTTACAAATGCCACTATTGATTCTGATAATCCAATATCCTGAGTGATATCTTCAAACACACTTCCAAATGTGAAAGCTACACCATCCAATATAAATATACACCAAAAAGCAGCAAAGACCACAACCCAACCCCACCCGCCTTCATGTGGAACAGTTATTTGGGCAGCAATTTCAGTTTCTTCTCCAACTTCAGGTTCATCAGGTCGTGATATTCTGCTTGGAATTACTAAAATGCTTTTCTTGACGATAGTGTCATTCTGTTTTGCAACTATTTTTGGTGGCATTTTTCAGGTATGCTTGAGCGTGGGTGGGTACAGGTGGGTACCTTTTTAAAGATAATATTATGTACCCACTTACAATATTTAAAACTAACGGTAATTTATTGTTATGATGACGAGGCAATGGTACCAATTTTTTAAGAAAAAACATTTACCGCTTGCTTTCAATGCTCAACAGTTCCTTCAACACTTGGAACGTGCTTGGAACTTTGACATGGAAGTTCAACACCATAGAAAAAATATACCTACACGTCAGGTTCAAACATACAGTCTTTAGCATCAATCACACACTTCACAGAGTACAAATTCCGGATGCCCTAATATTATATTCCTAGAGATTTACGTAGATAGATAGATAGGAAATACTTTATTGCACAAAGAAAATTAATAACAATGTGCCACAGTTTTTTAGGTACTATACATCTACAATTTAATAGTACCTACATGCAAAACTGTCAAAAATCTATGCTTACCCATTAAATGCGAATATGAATCAGCAGCGGCGGCGCACAAATTAAAGCTCGTCCACAATGTCCACATGAATGTGTAGTCCAGTCCCATATAACAAGCTTGGCTCTTTGCATAGTATCCGAAATGCAGATCGCCAAGCTTGTCATTGGTATGCTACAGTTTCTTACTGCATTCGGGATGCAGATAGCAACTTCCTTTCTCCAAGGTATAGCCGTATAGCCCATATCCCTAGGTGCCTACAAATGTCATATTATTATAGTCAAGGTCCATGGTACATACCTATTATCTGCATTTCGGATCTGTGATTCCGAATGCCATGTAGCTTCAGCCTAACTCAGATCAACCATCACATTGATCTGACGCCAATCCATGCCAAGGCAACACTCGTCACCAACACTGCTTGACGGACATATTAAAGTGACTGACTCAGACTCAGCCGACTGATGACGCAAACGCAAGACTAGACTATAGTCACTTCAAATAACTCAAGACCACTTCAAATAATTCACTTGACACTGACTGTCGAAATGACAGAAATAGGCAAAGACTAACAATTGACATTGACTTATGACATCATCTAATTTGGAGGGAAAAAGACGCGTTAATTTTATTTTTTATTTTATTTGGGTAGAAGGTTAGGTAGTAATCACACCAAATTGAAGTTAGAGTTACGAGTTTTACTAGAACCCTAGAGCCTACCTACCTACTGTATTTATCTAACAAGTTTTAACATTTATTGTATCAAATTCCAATTATGTCTCAAACAACGCTAACGTCCTATTTTAGTAGTAGAAAAAGAGCTGCAACTGATGATATAGTTTCATCCAAAAATAAAGTTCCACATATCGAACGGACTCCAGAATCCAAAGTCCAAAGTCTCCAGAATCTAAGGAGAACACTACATTTAAAGAAATGTGAAACAGTTACCAAAGATGTGAAACCAAATGTAAAATCTGCTCAGGACATAAAAGTTGAAGGTAGTGAGAAAACGGTAGAAAATGTACTGGTTCCATTAAATGCGGCACCAAAAATTACTTCAGAATCACAGCCCCACGAGAAGACTGTTTTTGCCAAGAAACTAAATGCCTCTAACATCGCCAAAACTGGTGAACCCTCCAAAACGGTTGAACCTTCTAAAACTACAACTACCAAATCAGCTCGTAAAGATCTCAGCCTAGGAGACATTAGAAAAAAGTTAGCTGGTAGCTCTAGGTTAGCTGAGTTGAGAGCATCCGCTGAACGTATCAGTAAGGGAATACAACAAGTGAAAAATGCAACTGAAAAGCGAAATCTGAAAGAGTTCAAATCCATTGATGTGGAAATACCAATTAGGTAAGTTTTGAGGTTCCATTAAAATTATATGGTAGATTATGTGAAGCCTAATAGTTCTGAACATCCATATTTTTTACAGTCCCAGCAAGAAAAACAGATCACAGAATGAATTCCAGTCTCCAACAAAACAAGCACCTACTCCGCAGAGACCTCTTATTTCACCGAGAAAAGTGTTTGTGAGTCCTGTGAAAAGTCCAAATAAGGTAAACTATTCTCTATTGTCAATAAACAATAGATACATTGATCTAGTGATTCTAGTGTGATGTCTACCTAAGTAATTTATTTTAGTTGGTCAAGGGTATATAAGAAGAAATTGATGTCAATGCATAAGATGTCTAGTAAGCAATAAACTGCATAAAAGTTATGACCTCAATAGGTTGACCAAGTTAGGTATGCTTACATTTTTGTTACAGCCTTATATCTTTTTAAGTTCAGTGATTTGTTGTATGTGTTACTGTGTCTTTGCAAATGAATATAAATGGAGAAATGACCATTGAATTAATGAGGCTCTTGTCTCTTGATTCTCAGATTCCAGCATACATCAGACATGCAGCCCTGGCCACATCAACTACAAGCCTGCCACTGCCTCATCACTACAGATTTCTATGTGAGTTATTCCGTGGGATGGAAACTGTGGTTGCACTCCTGTACAACAGAAATGAAAAAATTACCTTCTCCAAACTGAAGCCTTCTGTTCAAGAGATGCTTAAACGCACCTTCAATGAGAAGCATCTTGCCCAAATCAAACATTTGGTGCCCGACTTCTACAACTTCCAGGTACAGAAAATAAAGAACTTCAGTGCATCATCTCACAAGGAAGCGTATGAATTGGTCATCACACCAAATTTCCCCAATAATTTCAAGGTAATGAATCCCACAGTGTTGTTGGAACGGCGCAGATTCTTCTATGATACACTCCTTCAGTTGGTGAAGAAGCAACATGCTCAGTACTTGCTTACATTGGACCCTCCAATGGTCATTCCTGATGACAAACTATCTCGTTGGCATCCTGAATTCGAGATTGAAAAACTACCCGAGGTGGAAAGTACTAAGTTGCCCGAAATGCCGAATGCAGAGAAGTTTTCTACAGCACAGGATGTGCTGTCTAAGGCTCGTGAGCTATTCAAATGTAACACTAAGATGGAGAGGGCTCTAGAGAAACTGGCACAAGCTAAGTCACGAGGATTGACTGAAGAGGAGAAAGCTGCTACGGGAATCAATGATGAAAAGCCAAGCAACTCAAATAGTGATACTCCACACAAGCAACCATCTACCAGTAACATGACTCTACTAAACCCGGCTCTGCGTAATCTGCCAGCTGCTCTCCTTGAGAAAGTGAAGGCTAAGCAAGCTGCCAAAGCCTTAGAAGCAATGACAAGACCAGCTGAGCATGAACAAAAGTATGCCATCTACAGTAGACTGCCGGACCTGGCTCGCACTCTCCGAAACATATTTGTTACTGAGAGGAAGAATGTCCTTGCCCTCAATATAATACTCTCCAAATTAGACAGTAGTTTCAAAGCCAACATATCTGCTAGTGACCTTCAGAGAGACATCAAGGTGCTCACAGAAGAAATGCCCGAATGGATCAAACTGCATGACATCAGAAATAACACATATCTTAAATTAGATAAAAATACTGACCTAAAGCAAATTTCTTCGAAACTTGAAGCTTTGGCAGACTCATACAAATATGACTAAGATTAATTTATGTTAGGCTAATTGACTTTGCAATTAACCATTAGTTAGTAAAGTATTTCAGTTTTAGGTTAACTTAAATCACCGTTTTAGTAATAGGATAATTATTGTGTATTGTTTATTCAAGTTAGAGAATGATGCAAAACAAAATTTTATGAGGAATGAAAGTTATATTGTGTTGGTACTGCAATAATCTTCTCTGTTGTCTCATATAGCTCCGTTGTCGCGTCTTGAACTGTTTTGTACAAAACACTCAATGATAATTGACATTATTATATTTATTTATCAATAGTATTAAGCAGACATTTTAATTTTTTTTAATTTGCATTTCATAAATGACATGAACTTTATGTACAAGTGAATGTAAAGATTTTTTAGTTTGTATTAATTTAGGTTTAGTGACTTTCTTATTACTGTGTGGTATTTTTTCTATAAATAAAAATCGGACTGAAATAACAAAATATTTTTAATTTTAAAGTGGTGCAGGTACAAGTAATTAAAATGATTGATATAATAAGATCTTTGTGCTCGTAATATAGTGTATGTCAGAAGACAAGGACTAGTTCTTGTTCAAAAGTTCATAGTCAGGCTTGAGACCAAGTCCATAGGCTGATTGGAATTTGGTTAGAATATCCTTTGGAACCAAGTACTGGCTGACCGCTGGATCTTCATTCATTTTGGCGATGTAGGCAGCCTGTAAAGAAAAAGTCAAGTTTTGTTTATACGCGTTGTTAGGACTCGCAATGTAGATAGATAGAAAGAGCGGGTGCGTATTCTGTTTGGCCGGGCCCTATGCGTTTAAATCACACTGGCTGGAATACTGAAACGTCATTCAAATTTGAGCACCACTTAAAATTGCTCTGCTTCAGTTTGACATTACTCATTTGTAAGAGATGGCAATAATTTAAGCGTGAACTTAAATTGAGTGGCGTTTGAGTATTCGACCAACTGTGTGTCAGAGAATTGAAATAAGTAGGCCTAGGAACTACCTACGAACTGCTCTCCATACAGCTTAGAAAAAAAAACAAAAAAATGATGCTTTAGGTACATGATTAAGGTTACCAACTTGATATTGGTCCCCGCACTAGGATTAGCTTGCCGAGAACAAAATGGATTAGGTACCCTAAAAACCAGCTTACCAGCAAAGTGAACTTCGGCCCAGTGATTTGAACCGTTTCAGGATCGTCAAAAATGACAAGCCTTTCGAACCATGGCCAGATCATGTAGTCTGCGTATCCCGGCTCCTCTCCGTCCAGGAAAGTGGTCCCGCGGGTTCTAAGTGCTTCCTGAATGAACTCCAGTCCTTTGTGGAATGCCTTGATATGGTCTTGGGTTATGGTATCACGGGCCTTTAGTAGTTTGAAGAAATATGGATGGATCTGGAATTAAGTTTTAGATAACCCATCATACGCCATCTATTGGGGAGTAGCGTCGTGAAAGTACTGGTAGAAATTCAAAAATGTTTTTTTTAATGTAGGTAATGACCAAAGTTTTCATATCTCACTCAAGTGTTTTGCTTGCGAGTCTCTGTCCGGTCAGTAGTGCAGTCAAGCTACAAAAATAGTAGATTTCATCAATTTTACTATTGATCCAGGTAGGAAGCAAGTTCTTTCCTAGTACCTATAGGTAGGTACCATAGTTTTTTTTTTTGATAAAATGAGTATGTACCTGCCTAGTACTCATCCCTGAACTACCTAGGATCGGTTTTATATATAAACTTTGCTACTAGGTAGGTACATCTTACGGTGATAGAGCGGTAGGTACTTACAGAAGATCCTACAACTTCAACTATAATCTTATCGAACGCCTTCTTCAAGGGGTCCTTTGGCAACAAAGGTCTCTCCGGATAAACCTCGTCTAAATACTCCACCGTGATCAAACTTTCATAGATGACCTCGCCATCTTTGATTTCAATCGAAGGAACTTTTCCTAAAACCCAAAGGACCAGATTAAAGTGAGACCTAACATTAGACATAACGTAGATAGCAATCGTTCACATTTTATTTTTAACCATCTTTTACCTCCTAGAGGGCTCTTGGTAAAAATCCATTCTGGTTTGTCAACGAGATCAACGTTGATGACTTCGTAGTCGATCTTCTTCGCGTTGAGAGCCAGTATAGTGCGCTGAGCGAAAGGGCAGAATCGCATGTTGTAAACACGCAACTTCCCTGTGTGAGGTGGGAGAGGATCTCCTGAAATAAGATGTTATTTTTTCATATACTTTACCTAGTTAAGTAAGTTATCACCTCTTCATTTTAGATCAGTAGGTTTACATAAGATTAAGAGTTAAAAAAAGTTTTAGGCGAATGGTTAAAATTTACGATATCATTTTCAAAGTTTGAATTTCCCGCATTTAATTTAACAATATCAACAACAAACGTGAGTTACTACAAACTTTTAGGTACTACAAACAACCAAATCATTAAACAAAGAAAAACATTGATACGTCTCAAAACGTTTCATTTCTTTATTAAATTAACTATACTTACTAACCAGTTTTGAGATGCTTTGTGTTGAAATCGATTTTCGGACCTTGGACTGCCATACTGTATGCGTATCCGAAAACTCGTCCCACGGCACGAACACCTTGGTATGACGACAAAATGATATGCATGGCCAAACTCACAGTGGTCGCTATCATCGCGTTACACTGTTTTGTATACCTACTTACCTAGATAAGTTCCTATGATACCATAGAAGAGATAATTATGTTATCAAGTAGGTACTTAGCTAGAGTGTTAAATTATCGATATAAAAATGAAGCGACTTATTTTCCCGATTACGCAAAAGTGTGCTCAACGTGACTCTGCAAACTCTGCGCTAACGCAGCGCAGCTGTCAAATTTGAGATGTATAAAATGATTCCTATCATAATGTACTACTTACTACTAATATCAAGACTAGGTAGGTATATAAGTATTAATAAATACTGATGAAAAATGGTGAAGGAAAACGACATAGCAAACCTCAGTCACTCTAGCAGCATTAGCGTTATCTTCAACGAGCTTTACTATAAGAAAATTTTCACAGCAATATGAAGGTTGATATACATACATGATATGCTTGGATGTGTCTGACTGACTACCCCTACATTTTTTTTAGCGATTATGTCAGCCCTGATATAGCTTACAATAGAATTACTACATGTCATACACTAGTGTAAAAAGAGCCCTAGCTGCTTCGCACAGTGGGGCCGAAAGTACACATAAAATGAAAAGTATCTCTAGATGGCAAATAAAAAAGCGCCATCTATCAGTGAGTAGGAAACTTTTCCTTACTCTTCTTTGTATGCGCGATGCTTTTTTTGCTAGCTCAAAACTTGATTTGCCATGCCTGCCCGTGTCTTTTCAGGAGTATTCTTTTTCTATGCTTTTCAGTTTGTTTGAGAGACAGACAAGGCACGACATGGAACTTTATAGCGCATGATAGAGCGTAAACAGTTTTTCCATCCATTCTTCATTCGTTCATCTTTTTGTTGCTGTGCTGTACAGTACTATATATAGATGTTCGGTGACTGTACTCCACAATAATAATTGTCAATCTTTTTAATTTCAAAAACAGACAGAAATACCTGCCTATCGTGTTTCTTTTGTCTGCGCTGTTTAATCGCAATGTCGGAAAAACATTTACAGACCGGTATGTTTTCTAATTTTCATGAACAGTGTCATTTTTACACCCAGGCAGGTTGAAAAACATCTAGACCATTCAACCGGTTTTTCTTCTATCTAGGTGACGCTCTGCCCGCTTATAATGGAAAGCTGCGTGTTTTTGCTATGAGGTTCTGTCCGTATGCCGAGAGGACTGTCCTGGTGCTAAACGCCAAAAGCTTGCAGTACGATTTGGTATTCATCAACTTGGATCACAAGCCGGAGTGGATTTTCAATTACAGTCCTAAAGGTGCCCCTAATCTTACAATATACTCTATACAATCTTTACTTTGACTTGCACTGGGCTGAGGCAGTATAGTGGCTTCCACTGTAATGCCTGTGTCAGCCTGGTGCAAGTCAAACTTATAGGTATGTAGGTATCTATATTAATTTCCAACTTGATTGTCATCGAATGAAGCCGCTTTAGTTTATCTTAAACAGGATTCTAAGGAAAGCCTGGACTATATGAAAATAATAATTATGAGAATCCAATGTAATTTTCCTGTATGATTCTATGGATTCCAGTAAAAACACTAGGAAAATTCTAACAGATAACATCCAACTGAATATTCCTCTTGAGATTTTTATTTATAGTTTTGTTTTCACCAGGAACTGTACCAGCACTAGAGTATGATGAAGGCAAAGCTATATTCGATAGCAACATAGTGAATGTTTATCTGGATGAAAAATACCCTGAAATTCCACTCCAATCCACTGACCCACTGCGCAGAGCTCAGGATAAAATTATTTCCGAAAACTTTGCTGCAGTAAGTTTTCTTATGAACTTGAGAAATATATGTTCCTTTATGATAATATAATATTATGTACCTCTAACAATCAAGGATTTTGATCAAGTATAAACAGGAGCGAGTGAACCGCGACGTATTTCGTATTTCTATACAAACTATCGCTGCAATAACATCGCCGCGTTCTAAGAAAGTGTATAGAAATATGTGGCAAAATTATAATATCACCGCGAGTCTCTTGCTCGTGGAGATTACCCCTAAGATAATCCACATTTACTTTTACAGGCTCAATCTGCTTACTATACAGCAGCTTTCAACCCATC
Source organism: Eulithis testata (assembly GCA_947507515.1). Classification (NCBI taxonomy): domain Eukaryota; kingdom Metazoa; phylum Arthropoda; class Insecta; order Lepidoptera; family Geometridae; genus Eulithis; species Eulithis testata. The sequence goes on from OX382205.1 coordinate 6,818,030, forward strand.
CGGCCTGAACCCATCACACCTGGAAAACTATCACAAGGGGCTAGAGGGTTTGCAAAAGGAGATTGAAGCTCGTGGTACTACATTCCTACATGGAGACCAGCCTGGTTTAGTCGACTACACCATCTGGCCGTTCTTGGAGCGATTTGAAGCCTTGCCTCTACTTGGAAAAGCAGAGTTTGCTATTGACAAGACTAAATATGCCGTTTTAGTAAGTTTAAATGCTTAAAAACACTCATTCAACCCAGACTACAATTCCCAGTGTTGTGGATATAAGCAGGTCATGGATAGGGCGAAGTGGAGGAAGAATGTGAGGAAGGCTGACCCCACCACCATGTGGGACCAATAGTCGGGAAGAGAGAGAGAGAGAATTGAACCAGCATCTCTTGCATTAGCTGCTGAGTCACCCACACTGCTATAAATCATCAAAAATATAAATTATAAACAAAAGCAAAAAAGTATTTATCATGTTTCATAACAATTAATTCTAAGTTACTTTCCAGGTGAATTACATCGAAGCTATGAAGGTCACACCGGCTGTGAAGGCTTACTACCTAGCACCAGAAACCCATGCCAAGTTCACAGAGTCTCGTGCCAAGGGCGATGCTGACTACAACATGTTGGATGCTCCTGTCTGCTGCATGCGTCCTAGGAAGAAGAAGGAGTAATACCTATTATTTTTTGCAAAAGAATTCCATTTAACAATAGATGAAAGTTTGTTTATTTTATGAATTATTAAAGTACCTATTTGTAAAACACTTGAATATTTTATCAGCCTGTAATGGTTATCTAACCGAGTAAACTAGTAGGTATGTATGATATGAAGAGTGCAAAGATAAGAGAGTATCTACACAGAGAATATGCGTTGCAGACACCACCTGGTAGTTTTAAATGTGTAGGTAGATATTTATAGGTCCTATTGATAGAGGGTGAAAAAAGGAAATTCAAAAACCGTAGCGCGTCACAATTAATAGTGTATGTGCCTAAATTCTTATTTAGTTTTCCGCATGCATCAGAGTGGTCGAAAATCTTATTCCGTAAAATCCCAAAGATCATTTAGAATTGGCTTAGTGATTCTAGGTGCTAGTTCCTCGCAAACAGAGCTTGGAAGAACAGGCAAGAAACAACAAGAAGCCTAAGGACCTTGCAACACGGCTCACTTTCTTTGTGCCTTCTGCAGTTATGTCAGGGTATAAGGAATATTAGAATACAATTTAAAATAGAATTTATATAATGTAAACAGCACAACCTGATTCTATGTTGCGTACAATAACATCTTTTAAATTCTAACATAATATTTTTTTTTACAGTGCAAGAATATTATTTTTACATTCACTTAAATTATGCATGAAGTGTATTATATATTCTGTGATGAAGTGAAGGTTGGAAAAATTACTTGGGTAGGTACCTACATAAATATCTACAATTTGATTATTTAGACGCTTTTAAAACTTAGAAACTTTTTTTAAAAGACACCCATGAGTAAGAATAATGAAAGTTAGTAGGTAGGTAGGTACCAGAAAGTGAGACTCTTAAACGGTTTTTGACAGTTTGATTATAATGATTCGAAATAACATTTAAAATAACAATGTAGATAGATTGGTATCTATCCTACTTATACGTAGACAAAAGTACCTATGCAGTAAGACAATTTGAGAGCTTTGAGGAAAAACACTACTGCGGTTTGACTATTTACCTAAATGAACACGGAAGACTTGTAAATAGAAGTACTCTTAGGTAGGTACGAAAGCTAGGTACATACATACCAAAAATTTAATGGATTGAACAAATTATATTTGGCAATACGAATAGAATACATTTAAAATACAAAGAAAACATAAGTGGTGAAATTAACATTTTGTACCAAGACCTCTAGCCACCAACACAGCCGACATTTACTGAGACCATCAGTTTACATTGATATTTAGCTTTAGATGGAGGTTACTCACTACCGCATTACTACAGTAACATCGTAGTCCGAATCCGAACCGAGCACGACGCGTTTCATGAGTTTATGACTTCGAGAATAGGTAGCTGTGACAGTAGTACAATGCGCGCTTTAATGTAGGTACGAAGATATTTTTTTAATAATGTATGTACACAAAGCGGAATATAGATTTTCCTTATAAACTCTAGCTAAGTACGGTAATTAAACTAATTAAGTACATTATGTTAATCTTTTATAATATTCCTGTTCATAATTTCCCTGTTTTTAAATAAATTCTTCGCATAATTTTGAAACAGAAATAGTTAATTGAAAACTTGTCTTCCTGATTGTTATGTTATCTAGTTTTTGTTCAATATTTGCCATAGGTACATTCAGTAATTTCAGTAGGTACATAAACTTACATAAATATATGTAAGTCTATACGTAGATCGGACAACTGCTATATTTATGCATATTCTTTTTTATTATATTATATTGAATCAGTTGGAATTAGAACCTCGCATGATTGGACCCTAATTTAAACAGCAAAATGAAAAACTTAGCAGCTAAGTATATAAATAAAACAAATAAGTAACCTAAATGGACAGACTGAGATTCATAATATCACTCTGAAAATTACTCGCATTCTAAAATAGAACATAAACATGAATAATATTCATATTCATATCATTTATTGCAATTATTATGTTACATGGTGACATAATAATGTTACATGGTTACTATAGTGTTATATTTTAAGCTAATCGTAGAATAGTTTTTAAAACAGTTGTAATACCAAGTTTACTTTTAAAATATCTGGGATAACTAACATTCATTAATTACAAAACAAATTAATAAATAAGTGTTCTTTTTTTCCAAAACTGAACCGGAACACATTTAATCATTACTGAAACCACTAAGGCTGGAATATTCAAAAGTCATTCAAATTTGAGCACCACTTAAAATTGCTCTGCCTCTGTTTGACATTACTCATTTGTAAGAGATGGCAATAATTTAAGCGGAACTTAAATTGAGTGGGGTTTGAGTGACGTTTGAGTATTCGGCTATAAGTGCCATAATTTAAGTCGTATTGTTATAACAAAATTTTCTATCTACGATTAATAATGAGTTGTGCCAATTGCTTATTAAACTACTGTACCGTCACTGGAAGCTTTATATTGAGAAGGCGTATCCGGTTCCGTCGTATTTCCATTCGTTTTAGTACTTTTTACCCATGTGTATCCGGTCAAGTGGCGCCACCTGGCGGGTGCGATTCATTTTTGCTTCGTAAAATGAAACACGCCATATTGAATTCATTGGCGTTTTGTATTCCGTCGAAGCAACTTGTGCCCAGAGCTCTCTCTGCCACAACCGTTGCAAATATAGTTAAATATTATATTAGTATTATTATATATCATATAAAGTAAGGATTATTTCAAATAGTGAAATTCTCCATACTTTTGTTCAGTAAAACTGTGCAAGTAAACTAAGATTAGCATGGCCCTGCAAGGACACGCAAAAGAGGAATAAACTGTAAGTACTACCCTCTATTTTTTAATGATTGTACGTGATCAATTCTGTTAACGGTTTTCCGTTCGGATCATGTACCCACATAAGTTATTATTATAGAAAAGTTTAGTATCCGGTATAATTTATTGTGCAAAAAATTAATTATTTATTTAGAATGGATAGTATGAGTCCGCTTTGGCTGGTAAGCCATAAGTTGTGGCTGATCCTAAGCGAGTTCAAAGCTGCTCCAGCAGCTTACAGCAGTAGCTCATCGAGCTCACTTTCTTAGGTACTTTAATATTTTAGTTTTAAGCTTACCTTTTCAGCTATTTTTTCTTTATGGTAGTTTGAATAAATGTTTATCTACCCTATCTATGGGCTGTGAGCCCCAGCCTGGCAGAAACTAGTCCAGAATATGGGTGAGTTACAAAACATTTTTACCAATTTTATTACCAGCTATTCTGATAATATGAATACAACTTGTCTTTATGAGGCTTCTATTTACTCCGAAGTTAGTGGAAAGCTTTATGAAAACCACAGACCACATCATTACCTACGGACGAACTGTAGTAATGTAGTACCTAGTGGTGGGTAGTTATAAAACTGTTTGTAGATGACATCTACCTACGAATGTGAATAAACTAGTGTTCAATCAGCAAGCTGTGTTTCACTACACGGTGGTAGCGATAGAACTGTGATGACGGTCAAAATCAACATCAACTTCTTGGTTTATGACTTTGCAACTTGTTTTTACAATTATGCATTGTCGGTTTAGTAGGACAAAGCTGAAGAACCGAGAGTTTCTAAAGCTACTAGAGGTCCAGTGTTTAGGTAGTACCTCTTGGTACGAGGTTAGATACGCTGAGGTGTTTAACCATACTCCAGGTTTCATAGACTTGGTAACAAACGAAAGGGGGTAAAACGTATGACACCTTACGTCACCTGGCACACACTGCTCTAATTAAATTAATCAAATATTTTAATTAAATTAAATTATATATAAGTACCGTAAACTTTGACAATCTAGTTTATTTATTTTATTTAAAGTAAAGTTGATTTGCTTATAGATGAACATACCTAATACTTCATCAGATCTTTTGTAATTAGTTTGCGGCCACTGAGCCGAAAGTATCGAAATGCGCATAGTCTTTTAGTGGAAGCGTCACTAAATAGATTACTTACCCCTGTCTGCCACTTACATATTTGAGTCAGAGCCTTTCACCGCTGCCCTGGAAAAGCAGGGGATGTCCGCAAAGCCACTCAAATCTGATGGTTCCTCACAGGAGAAATCTAATCAGTGCAACAGCCGCCCTTCGCGGGGGCAAGGCGTTCAATCAAAAGTCTATAGTTCCATCGCGTGAAATGTTTACCCATGATGAGCCTGGTCTCCTAATGCATATGCATGATTATAGCAACACACCCTCGCGGGGTGGATGTTATCAGCGCAAAAGCCGCCCCTCGCGGGGGCAAGGCGTTTGATGGTCTATAGTGCCGTCGCGAGGAACATGCATCCATAAGCCTGGTCTCCCAATGCATATGCATGGTTGTAGCAACCCACCCTCGCGGGGTGGATGTTATCAGTCCAAGAGCCGCCCCTCGCGGGCGGAAGGCTTTCGATTCGAAAGTCTATAGTTCCATCGCGTGGAACATGTACCTACCAATAACGAGCCTAGTCTCCCTTTGTATAATAATATGCTCTGTTGTAGCAAGCAACCCAACCCACCCTCGCGGGGTGGATGTTTCCATAACAACTTTCAGTACAGGAGTCAGTTGTCCAATGTTCAATACTAGAACTATGTATAACTATGTACAATCATGGAAGAGATTCATTTCACAACAGGGCTCGCGGCCCGACCGTGGAAACAGCTGAGGTGAGGACGCTCGAATGCTCCGAGAGGAAACCAGAAAGGTAAGTACAATGAATAAGCAAGCAAGCTCGTATGAGTTAGTGGCCAATTCTGGTCACGGAGTTTTTAGGCCGCCTTAAGGCCTCCGTCGTCTCTCAACGACTGCTCTAGAGCCGGGACCGACAGTTTAACGTGCCCTCCGAAGCACGTAAGCGCTCAGATGTTAATGCTACTAACGGCCACCCATTCAAATAGTGACCGCACAGAACGTTGTTTAACTTAGATAATCGGTGAAGATTGGCTAAGCAAGTTATGCCACGAGCGCTTCTTACAAGGACAATGAATGACTCAATGTTTTCGAGCAGGTCAGTTAGCGCACTACCACTCACAGTGGAAGAAAAGACTCTTGTCAAATACCATTTGTTCGAAAATAAAATAAACCTGGGTCCTTTTCACACATCTGTCTGCAGAAATGTCTGCCAAAGAGCTGCCAGAAATGACTTCAGCCCTTAAAATATTTTCTATACTAAGAAAATTAGGTGGCTCAGGCATTGCGATAAAATTGGTATGACAGAATCGTTGTATATCTCGAAGATTACCTGATAGTATACCAAAAAGCAGACTTACTTTACGAACATGTCAAGGTCGCAGTCCAAACGTTAAATGGGTAGTCAATGTCGAGAAATCAGTCCTCAACAAAAGAGCATAATATATCTCGGCATATGTACCTGGAGTCCCTGTGACGACAACCTAAAATCTCTACCCAAAGAAAAATCTATAAAAATATTTCAGAAAGTTGATCAAGTTCTCAAACAAACAAAGGTAACCGTAAAAGATTTTCAGATAATAATTTAATAATAAATTTTGCCAGCTTTGTTGTTCCTCGATAACGACTCAACCATCGTCAATGATAATGCTCATGAACAGATTTCCAGATCTGTCGACAATGACCTACCTACTGGTTTGGTGGACTGAATTGTCTTTTATCATACCCGCATCCAGCGAACTTTTTGACAACAGATGCCCTCTCGAGCAATTGGTCGCAGGAAGAGCAAGGTCTACACTGCAACCGGAATGAGATGCTGGCTATTCTATATGCCCTTCAAAGTCAAATCAATCTTGCAGACCATCTGGCACGTCATCGTCGCCTCCTCATCGAGTGGCATCTACTACCGGCCTGTGTGGACGTAGTTTTTGCAAAGTAAGGAACATAGTAAGTACAAGACCGAAGACATGTATGTCAACAATTATATTATGTCCCGAGACCTAAGAGACCGCCAAACTTTGTTTCACGACGCGTTCAGTGTTCTATGGAATTACCAACTTGCGTGGCTGTTCCCACCACGGTTTCTAGTCCTCAGAGTCTTTGCTCACCTAAATCAGTCAACGGGAATATTTCTCGTAGTCGTCCCCGGTGGGCAATGGTATTTCGGCGAGCCGACTTCAAAGCTCAAGCTTTGGCAGCACCATTGACACTGAAAAATCTCCATTGACGTATCGACAGGGCTTCCACCTCCGCTGGTTGACAACATAACTCTCGATGTGTGGAAATATAGGGTGGTCAGAAGCAATAACAACATGGAACACTGAACAGTTATCGTTGCTTATAAATTCCTGGCGGAAGCCTACTCTAAAAACATATGAGGTGGCTTGGAATCATTGGATTTCTTGCTGTAAATCTAATAAAGTTGACGTAAAAATGCCTACGGGGTCACAAATAGATTTACTTTTGATTAACAAGTAATCATACAATACTATTCTTTTACATCAATTTGTAGTCTCTACATCTACATTATGTAACGCTAGCACTTTCAGTCTCTTAAGCTCTCATTTTTTGGTTAAGTACACTCTAAAATCAATAGCTCTATGAAATCCGAAAACTTCCAAGCCACCGGTCTAGGAAATTAGTGAACTAACTTCGCTTTTTAATGGACTATACAGTAGACAGTAGTAATAGTATCGCGTCACACTGCTATACTAGTATTACTTTGCTCAGGAATTCGCATCCACGACCTGAACTTATTCTTAAATATCGTTATCACTGCGTTAGATCAAATAGCAGTATCACATTTTGGCCGATAATCCGTTCAAAAACCGACTGCAGGTAGTTATAGACAGTCTGGCTAGGCTGATCATCCTAACTTAACCTTGCTCACAGATCATAATTATAATACTTTACTAGTACTCCGTTAGTATGGATTGAAAGAACTGTTAATCTTTAAATGAAAGACGTTGCACAACCAAATCATTTAATTTGTTTGTTACGGTAAGAAGTATCGCTAAACCTACATCATGCACTGTCATAGCAGTCTAGGTTAAAACGTTGTTTGAACAAGCAGGTATTACAGCACCTTCACGAAGCGTTCGATCTGCGGTTTCTCGGAAGAGTTGGTTGGAGAATCGTTCTCTTGACGAAATCTTGGCCGAGAAAATTAGCGATCAGCTAATACTTTCCAGCATTTTTACAGGCGACAGATATGAGCAGCAGTCAATCTGAAAGTAGGTGTAAGTGTAACACAATTATTTAAAGCAATAAATAAGCTTGGTTAAAATATACAAATGTATGTGAGAAATAAGATTATGATCATTACATTACTTATGATTTTTGATTGTAGCAAAATGATTAAGCTTATTATTACATAAGTAATTAAAAATAGTAAATGAATATTTTACACTTACAGGTTCAATTTTGGTTTATTCGTAAATCACTTTTACCACAGATTATATAATACTATACTAGTCTTTTACTAAGAGTTAAATTGTATTATTGTATACTTGTTGCTATAATATTTAAATGTCACATTGGCGCTAGGTTACCTAATTATACAAGTGGCGACACCAGGCGATAACAAACAGGTCTCAATATAAAGCTTCCAGTGACGGTACAGTAGTTTAATAGCAGCGTTTTACCTGAAATAAAACGCATATTAAAATACTTACCTCACTGGAAGCTTTCACTTTAATCTCTGCCTGGTGAAATTAAGCCAATGAATTCAATATGGCGTGTTTCATTTTACGAAGCAAAAATGAATCGCACCCGCCAGGTGGCGCCACTTGACCGGATACACATGGGTAAAAAGTACTAAAACGAATGGAAATACGACGGAACCGGATACGCCTTCTCAATATAAAGCTTCCAGTGAGGTAAGTATTTTAATATGCGTTTTATTTCAGGTAAAACGCTGCTATTATATTTACATCTATTAACAGTTTAATTATTATTCTATTAGCGCGGATATTCTATGCCTAACTTTGAACTAACACGGAAGGTAAAATTCTTGCATAAATAAATTCATAAACAACATTTTAGTTATCTATATTTCATGGTAATTATAATACTACTAATCTGGTAAAAACAGTGGGTTTTAGGCTATACTTAAATATTTCATTCTAGATTTTATTCTAATAAAATTTTAAGACAGAACACGGTATATTTGAATAATATATACAATTTGTTTTATCTATAAAAATTGAAGTATTCTGTGATAAGAAAACTTTACTCGACTTTATTTTATCTATAGATCAAAAGCTGCGCTATATAACACTGAAATTGGGTAACATTTGTTCTAACATTGAGAAAAATATCTTATGGAATAAAAAGCCAAGTTAAGCGAGGAAGACATCATCATCATATCACCTCTAGAAGTCCTCATAGATTTTCGATTATTGCCGAGGACTTATTGCCACAGCAACATCGCCTTTATTCTCATTAGAGAGCAAGGGACAGAGGCATTATCGTGTTCACACTAAGCTCGTGCCCACTTCCCTGCCGATTGTGGCATAGTGTAAACGCAACATATGACGGACTGTTTTTTTTTCTTGAATGTAATTCTGTAGATGCCTTGTTAGTTTTAGAATGGTTGAATATATGCGTAGCCCACTACTTCTTGTGCTTTTTGAAGGCGAAAATAAAGTGTATGTCTACTAACTTTTATGTTTTCTTCTTGAATATATTCTGTAGATGCTTGTTAGTCTTAGAATGGTTGAATATTTGTGTAACTCGACGCCCTACTTCTTGTGCAGTTTGGAGGTTGGAAACGGGACGTGGAGGTTCAGGCTGTGGCCCTTCTAAACTGTGTAGCAGTGAGTATATGGCAGGCTTGTATTGAGAGGTGGCAGGCGTTTGGACTGCTTCTTCAACTTTCCTGTGGAAATATGGTAGTTTAGCATTTTTTAACAAACAGCAAAATTTTTTTGAATTTCCTTTGGCTACCACGATTTTGTCTAAAGTTTTGATTTTTTTTACTAAAATCCGACCAAAATACTTTGGGAAAAGGTACCTAGCTACGCCTGCTAGTTCTTTCACAAGCTCTACAACTATTACTACTAATGGGAATTATTTGTCCCAGTACCTGGTTACATTGATTTGAGATTTTCATACAATGTAACTATTAAGGGAAGAATCTGTTCCAATTCCAACTAGTATTCTATTTTAAATTAAAATCTTAACAATGCTGTCGATTCTCTTGTTGCATATTTCTAAACTAACCTAATTTGACTGCGCCAAAATGTGAAAAACAGTTGTACGGTCTATACAAACCACACAGTATCGTCATGTTCCCGCGGGTCAGCATTTTATACGCTCAGACGTGCTGTCGTGACCAACACTCTAGTTGACAACGATCACTCAGATCGACAGCACGTCGCTGCGATCATAACTATACATACATTTACCTAACAAATAAACAACTTGGACATTTTAACCTTTTACTAATTACAAACAAATCAACTTATAAGATTGTAGGATACAGACCCTACATCTTTGTTTTTTTTTTTTTTTTTTTTTTAACGTAAACTATCGCGCGGTACCAGTGTGTAAATAAACTGTGAGTGCGGTAAATTTTACAAAAACTACAACTACTTAACTACCCGTGGATACACCTTCCACAACTACTTAATGAACAGTGGTTTGTATTTTCTTTTCGGTAGCGAATTGGTTTACTGGCCTCCCACAAGCGGGTCTCACCAGCTAAATTGAAAAGGCGCATATACTGTAGAGAATAATACACTACCACATACGTACGTTCATATGTTAAAAGCTTCGACTCAACGTTAGCAACATGAGCACAATCGAAGATCTTTTAGCAACACAAAACCAACTAAAGGAGGAGATCGAGAAACTTCTCAAGAACTTCAAAAAGGATGGAGCCGACAGAAAGACACCACAACTCGCCAAGAAACGCCTTGAAGTTCTGGATTCGTATTGGGCAGAGTTTCAACTAAATCACACAAAACTATACCAGTACCAAGACCGAGATAACATATATTTTTCTGAAAATCATTATCAGTTAACTAAAGATTTCTACTCAGCGGCTCGAACGTTCATCCAGAAATACGAGACCTCCGAGGTCACTGACACTACTGACAAGAGAGAAAAATCACCTGCGAAGTCTCCAATTCCAACTTTTCAACTACCTGAGACTAAAACTTCTGTGGAACCATCAACTTCTCAACAACAACAGCTGAATACCGAAAAAACTTCAGCTACGAACAACACGACCTCTCAAGGTAACGTTAGTAAATCGGAAGAATTGCTACGCAAACAAAAAAGCAACTTTAAGGCTTTCAGTCGTACTCTCGCTACAATTAAGCTGGAACAAATCAACGAAAACTGGGAGTTCGAGGACACATTGAAAGACCTTCAATCTAGGTGGAAAACTATCGATACTCTACACTGGGAGATCGATAGTGAACTAACAATCGAACAAGATTATGAACAGATTTTTGAAATCTACGAACAACAATACCACTCTATGAAGAAAGCCATTAACACAAAAATGTGGTCTGTCTCTCATAAAGAAAAATCTACTCCCAAAATGGACCTACCAACTTTCTCTGGAGCATACCAGCACTGGACATCCTTCAAGGATTTATTTACCGAAGTAATTCACGAAAATCGAACACTATCCAGTGCACAAAAAATGCAATACCTAAAATCCAAGGTCAAGGGAGAAGCTGAAAAACTCATTCAGCATCTGTCTATCAGCTCTGACAACTACCAGGTTTGCTGGGACATACTTAACAACAGATATAACAACAAGAAGTTAATATTTACTTCGCATCTTAACACTATATTGAACTTGCCAACTTTGCAATACCAATCAGCTACTGCTATTAAGAGGGTACATGACACAACAAATGAGTGCTTGAACGCTATAAAGAAACTCGATGTCGACATCTCTACTTGGGATCCTATCTTGATACACTTGCTGTCACAAAAATTGGACACCGACTCCTACAATGACTACATTGAATGTATTAAAGAGCCACGAGAACTACCTACTATGAACGAATTTATGAGCTTCTTGGAGTCTAAATTTACCTCTTTGGAATCTACACGACGCAAGCAAGATCGTACTACTAACGATAACCAACAACAACGTAGTCTAGCCGGCCAGTCCAACAACAAACCACAACAAACAAACAAAGCTTTTGGAAACTACCAAAACTTCAACGGGAAGCCTAAGATCTTCTCAAATAACGCATATAACTCTACAATCAACAAAAAAAGTTTTGTACCCCGGGATGTGAAGTGTCCGCTCTGTAAAAGTGAACACGGATTATTCCACTGCAATGACTTCATAAAATTGCAAACACCTGACCGACGGAACCTAGTTGTGAAACACAATTTATGCTTAAATTGTTTGTTTGATCACAAAGGTAAACAGTGTAAGTCAGAAAAAAGATGCTTACAATGCAACGAACACCATCATACATTACTTCACGACACGTCCGTGAACATGACACCAAAGCGAAATACCGACGGACCGAACAATAACAACTCAACTAACAATAACGACGGTCCAAGTAGCAACGTGTCCATGGAAAACATATCTGAAACACTTTTGGCCACCGCTCAAGTAAAGGTCAGAACAAACGATGGAACAGAGGTTACCCTACGCGCTCTCATCGACCAAGGATCACAAATATCCATAATTACTGAAAATGCTGCGCAACTACTGGGTTTACCTCGTGAACGATGCAGCGGCGTCATTTTCGGCGTCGGGGCAAAAGAAAACAACTGCAAGGGAGCTGTGAATTTGTCATGCTCTTCTTTAAACAACAATTTTACTTTCGACACACAAGTCTACGTAATGAGAAATCTGGTTAACAACCTACCAAACAAATCCTTCTCCAAACCTTCTAACTGGACACATCTTAATGGAATCCAATTAGCAGATCCTGACTTTAACATCAGCCGACCCATCGATATACTATTCGGGGCTGATGTTTACTCTACAATCATCCTTGGCGGTATCATCAAAGGAGATGAAACACAACCAATGGCTCAACAATCTCAACTAGGATGGATTTTATGTGGCACCATAAAATCGTATCAATGCAACGTTATCCTCAACAATTTGGATGACATAAGAAAGTTTTGGGAAATTGAAGATATAGCAGAAACCTCACAAATATCTGCTGAAGATGCTTACTGTCTCCAACAATACAAAACTGAAACAAAACGTCAATACAATGGTCGCTATGTGGTGCGGTTACCCCTACACTCTGACATCAAAGAGAAACTTGGAGAATCTAAACCAAAAGCAGCAGCCCAATTTTTTCAACTAGAAAAAAGGTTTAGAACCTCTGGAAACGTTGCGGAACATTACAAATCATTTATGACTGAGTACGAAGAATTGAATCACATGCGATTAAGCGACAACAACATGAAACCGAGCTTCTACCTACCACATCACTGTGTCCAACGTGCCGACTCAAAAAAAACACCGCTACGTGTCATATTTAATGCCTCAGCAAAAACAACTACGGGTCATAGTCTAAACGATCTCATGTTCAGCGGCCCAAACTTACAAACAGACCTATTGTCTCTTATCTTGAAATGGAGACAATACAAGATTGCCATCACGGCTGATATTGAGAAACATTTTCGCCAGATTGTTTGTCATGAAGAAGACCAAAACTACCAGAAAATTCTGTGGAGAAACTCTCCTAACCAACCACTGCGAGAGTATGCTTTAACAACTGTTACTTATGGCACCAAAGCTGCTCCGTTCCTGGCTATGATGACTCTGAAGCAACTGGCACACGATGAACGACACAACTACCCTGAAACTGCAGCCATCCTGGAAACTTCCTTTTACATGGATGACCTGCTCTTCAGTGCTGATGACTTACAAACCGCAACCCGCATCAAAACAGATCTAACAAACCTACTCAAGTCTGGATGCTTTAACTTAAGAAAATGGTCATCAAATGAAACAAAACTACTACAAGAAGGATCTACAAGTAACGAACCGGAAGCATATTGCTTCAAACACCAAGAGTCGACAAAGACATTGGGCCTACGGTGGAACCCTAACGAAGACAACTTTACCTTCCAACTACCTATCAACACCACCTCTACGAAAACGGTCACAAAACGCATCCTTTTATCGGAAATTTCAAAAATTTTCGACCCCCTGGGTTGGCTAAGCCCGGTAACTACAAAACTGAAACTCATATTCCAAGAAGTTTGGAAGGAAGACCAACAACGATGGGACGACAATGTTCCTGAACATATAACCAAAAATTGGGAAAAGGTCAAATCTCAACTGACTGAAATAAATGACCTAAAAATACCCAGATGGTTACAGATCAAACAACAAGACAGAGATATTGAATTACATGGATTTTGCGACGCGAGTATAAATGCTTACTCTTGCATCATCTACACTAAAACTAAACAAGGCTCTGTGGTCATAGTGGCCGCAAAGTCACGACTTGTACCAGCAAAGAAAACTGTTTCTTTACCCAGGCTTGAACTATGTGCGGCTGTACTACTAGCAATGCTCATGAAAAAAGTTCAAGAATGTCTAACAAACCACAACTTAACTATATACGGCTGGTCAGACTCGACAGCAGTCCTGGGATGGATTCATGGTGATCACACTCGCTGGAATCTATTCGTGTCAAACAGGGTGCAAAAAATAAGGAAAACAATCCCGTCTAACTGCTGGCGCTACGTAAAATCGGCGGAAAACCCCGCGGACTGTGCCAGTCGCGGAATACTACCTACTCAGTTAAAATCACATCGCCTGTGGTGGAATGGACCAGAATGGCTCCCTACATTTCAACCCTCACAAGATCAACCAACTTACAAAACGACCGAAGAAATGAAGAAGTTACAAACAAACGTAACAATACAGTCTCACTACAACGATTGTATTGAAGACTTGCTTACAAGACACAGCAGTCTAACTCGGATTACACGAGTTATCGCATGGATACTACGCGCGACTCCGAGTGACGAACAACGTCCTACCTACCTAACTGCATCGGAAATCCGCAAAGCAAGAGACATTGTTTTGAAACACGTGCAACACAACTCGTTCAAGGACGAAATAACGGATCTGGAACTGAAAAAAGGGATAGATCGAAAAAGTAAACTCCTACCCTTGAACCCCTATCTCGACAACGAAAGACTACTTAGAGTGGGGGGGAGGATCAACAACGCATACATTGATACTGAACAGAAAAACCCAATTATCGTGCCACACGACGGTCATTTTACTGAGATGTTGGTGGACCAAGCCCACAAGATGACATTTCACGGAGGAGCTCGAATTACTTCAGCTAGATTGAGAAAACAATACTGGATAATTGGCGGCAACCGGGCTGTCAAGAAACGAATTTTTAACTGCATAAAGTGCAGAAAGCACAGCCCTATACAACAAACTCAACTTATGGGAAACTTACCGGCGGCGAGGTGTAATCCGACCCGGCCGTTTTATCACACTGGTGTTGATTACACTGGGTTCATCGATGTAAAATCAAGTAAGGGACGAGGCGTCAAAACTACAAAGGGATATGTCGCTGTCTTCGTTTGTATGGTGACGAAGGCAGTGCACCTCGAACTGGTCTCTGACCTCACATCCTCGGCGTTCTTATCAGCTCTGCGAAGACTATCAGCTCGACGAGGGGCACCACGTCACATACATAGTGACAATGCCACTAACTTCACTGGATCAAATCGCTCCCTGAAACAAGAATTCATCAACATGAAAAATACACTCGACCCAGAGTTCTTCACAGCCATAACAGATATGAACATTGAATGGCACTTCATCGCTCCATCGTGGCCAAGCGCTGGTGGACTCTGGGAGGGTGCTGTAAAGAGTCTAAAGTTCCACCTTCGAAGAGTCGTAGGAGAACAAAAACTCACGTATGAAGAACTGTCAACACTACTGGCACAACTTGAAGCCTGTCTCAACTCTAGACCACTTTTAGCGCTGACGGAAGATCCTGAAGACATCGACTATTTAACGCCGTCTCACTTCTTATCCAGTGGCCCTACACTCACTATCGTTGAAACTGAAACGGACGAACGAACGCGATGGCAACTTGTTCAAAAAATCTTCAAGGATATTTGGAAAAGGTGGCAATCCGAATACCTAACGCAACTCACGCCTCGAAGCAAGTGGCTACAGAAAAAACAAAATTTGGACATTGACGACCTCGTAGTCATCCATGATGCCAATTTACCAGCTGGTAAATGGGCACTAGGCAGAGTGATTGACCTACACGGAGGAAAAGACGGTTGTGTACGAGTGGTCAGCGTACGAACACAAAACGGGATCATGAAACGTCCTATCACAAAACTATCTAAGCTGCCTATAACAAAACAAGATGAAGAACAAGGTGGAAACGAAAAACGACAGGAAAAAACGGAAGAAAACGAGCCACAAAACAACGAAGAACAAACACCAATCGTAAACAAACGAACTAGAAGTCAAAACAAGATGTTATGTAATTTGATATGGGCAACTTTATCAATAATTACATTTATGGCACCTGTTCGGTGTGACTGCAGTCTACGCATAAACGCTGATCAAAGCATTTACTTTGACAAGGACACGGACATGCTACATAAACGCGACGAGTGGAAGCCAATCGCGCTTTACGATATGAATCCTTACTGGCAGGGAATACAAGCTTCAAAGAACTACGAGTATAATATCACTACACTACAAAAAACATGCACCAACATAAAGAAACAACATAACACTTATAACCAAAACAATGACGCCCTCGGTAAAGTCCAGAACACACTTGCGAAGAAAGTGAACGATCTAACAATGATGTGGATTATCAATGACTGCATTTTGGTAAACCTGAAGCGACATCAAGATACACTATGCGAGTCCAATGCTGGGATCCACTACAAAAAATTCACGCTTAATGCGAAGAAGGATTCCTGTTCACCGATAGATGTCTAACAATGATGACGAACGTGTATCTACACCCTATGATTTGGAATCAACATACCGCTGGCACGGGACCCACCTACTTCGGAGTCTTCGAACGTCAACTGTTATTATGATACATTTTAGTACCTATCAGTGGCAGTGTAAAATGAATGAAATTTATTAAGTTAGATTAAGTTTATTTTTACTTTTACGTTATTTTGTACTTTTTACTCGGCTTGCCTTCGGGAGCATGTACGGTCTATACAAACCACACAGTATCGTCATGTTCCCGCGGGTCAGCATTTTATACGCTCAGACGTGCTGTCGTGACCAACACTCTAGTTGACAACGATCACTCAGATCGACAGCACGTCGCTGCGATCATAACTATACATACATTTACCTAACAAATAAACAACTTGGACATTTTAACCTTTTACTAATTACAAACAAATCAACTGTTGCTATCCCTTTCTAAGGAACTGAAACGACAAGGACGGCTGTTAAATTAGGATAGTTTCGAAAAATGCAAGAAAAGAATCGACACCAATGTCGGGGTTCTATGATGTCACATCTTCCTCTAGTCACTCTCTGATACCAGCTACTAAACCATGAGTATTTTAAATTAGAAAAAGTGATAGAACAAGCAGATGTCCTCATGTTAAACTGGTTCAAAACAAAGTTTTACTCCGTTACACCTTGTACGCTGGGGTACTTAGTAAGCAAGTAAGGTATGTAAGGACTTACCTAAGTGCTGATAACAGATCAGGGTGGTGTCGACAGTGGTGCGCAGCTAATTGCAATCCAGGCGTGAGTGCGGCGAGACACTCCATCGTCAATGGGCCCTTGTGGCACAGCGCACAGAGCAGTGATACCGCTGCAACCGAAATAAGACATGTCAGATCTTACAAGTCCGTAGATCTTTGTTGATTTTGTATGAAACAGCTGATTTTGTTTTGCATTTACATTGGTTCCATAGGAAAAGTTGTTTATATTGATGGTTCTTTAACCTAAAGTTTTCGGGAGTGGTTTTAAGCTACCTTTTTGAGAAAGCCTTACGAACGCATCCTACTTTCTATATTATTATTTCTATTTTCTATGTGTAATGCCCGAAACGGCGATTGTCATTTGTTACTACAGGCGCAAGCCACAGCCGAAATCTTTTCTTGTTCAACGCTCGTCATTTGTATTTTGTTCTCTGCTCATTTCTCATACCTCCAGCTGAGTTTCTTCCACACAAGTTTTTGAGTCAAAGGAAAAGGGCGTTTCCCGAAAGTCGTTCGGGTTTCTTGAAGCATCGCTCGTTATTGGTTTTTTGGAGTGCAGTTAGGTAGGACGAGAAGAACGAAGGCATCAATAGATCCCGCTTTCTTTGACCCCAGCAAAGGTGCATTTCCCGACTTCACGAGACTCGTTCGGAGCTATTCGGGTTTCTTGAAGCATCGTCATTTGTTTCTGTAGAATGCTGCCAAGAATACCGAATGTTGCAATATTTACCTTTTTCAGACACTGCGCGATCATCAGCCGTAGGTAGGACGAGTAGAGCTAGAGCCTCGATAGCTCTTGCTCCCTCTCTCCCGCTGAGTTGATGTGTACCCCCCACTAAGTCTTCGAGCGGCGGCCAACACAACGCCTCGCAAGGTAAACTTCTGATAAGGCAGGAACGGGTTACGCTGCCCCAAGTTGTTATTGCCACTTCACGAACAGAACTAGAAAAACATAAAAGTAAGGAATACTATACACTTGTTCTATAGAAGTTTGGTTAATCATTAGTTCTTTTTCGCCAAATATGTAAAAACCAAATGGCTACGCTAATTTCAACTCTATCGGAGCATTGCATGGGTCAAAATTTTTTAGCCCACATCTAATTTGATGATGGAATAAATGATAGGTTCCTTGACAAGGTTTTTTTGTCATCTTGCAATGCATTTTCAACACACCTCATATTAGTACTTTATTAACAGTTATATAGTAAAATATCACTGTACTTTTACTGTACCTACACTTTTTGCACGAAAAGTGTTACAAATAATAGTTATACTTATGTACTACTAGCGACCCGCCCAGGTTTCGCACGGGTGCAATGCAGTGATGATGATGATGTAATATACATATAAACCTTCCTCTTGAATCACTCTATCTATTAAAAAAAACTGCATCAAAATCCGTTGTGTAGTTTTAAAGATCTAAGCATACATACATACAGACATTAGGACAGACGCGGGAGGCGATTTTGCTTTATACTATGTAGTGATTTGTACTTATGTACTACATACTATAATTTGTATTGTGTTTTCTTGTATGAACCTATAACCCAAAAAAAGAGTTATTTATTATTATACTTTTTGTATAATAAGTATATTTTTGTATAACAGGACCGCAGTGGATGGCACAAGCTTGGGGAGGCCTATGCCCAGCAGTGGGTAAAGTCGGGCTGTGGATGATGATGATGATACTTTTTGTGCATAAAGCTTCGAATTCCAGCTTGCTGATAAATAATTTTTCAGTTCAGTACCTACTACAAGGCGCCGTGTAACTTTCCCAACACTATAAAACAAAACAAAAACCAGTTAAAACAGCACTCACACATCATCATCATGCAAGAGTGACACAGCAGCAGGCAAGAGCTGCTTTTCGATACACTTCTCAGTTATTTCGGTTATATTCAACAGCTCTGTAATAAGGTTCGCAATGTACACTCGGATTGAACTGCCACTGGCACTTTCGCAACTGCTTGCTGCAACTGTAAACAAATACCGCTGGTAAAACCTTTTGCGATACCCGAAATTGGTCAAAAAGTGCCTCATATCTTATGCTAAGACCAATTTGTAAACACTTATTATTTATTTGTTTGTGAACGCATATTATTTATTTGTAAATATGTATTTTGTAAGAATAATAAAGTATCTATTATGCAAATAAACTAATCTTTTCTCTTGCAACAGAAGTACAAGTTCCAACGTCATTTATTTCGGGTCACAAGGATCTTAGATCTGTAAAAATTTACATTTTTGCATAAATGCCGAGTCACATAACTTTATATGTACCATATATTTTCTTACGCTCGAACACTGAAACGCTACTCTGATTAATTTCATGCCTAAATTATTGCTATCTCTTATTAATGGGTACATAAAAAAGGGAAGCAGGCGGTGCTTACATTTTTAGTAAAGTATTCGGGCGATGTCAAAAGCCTGTAAAATAAGAATTGTATACTCAAATTCTTGTATAATTGCTGAGTTGCATAACCCTTTGTATGTAACTTACATTCTCTTAGGTGCTGTAGGTAGAAATCGAGTGATTCAGGTCGATGTTCCGATACCCACTTCAGCGGTATTGAAAACGTTTTCACTGGAAGCCCTCTGATACTGCTGTATACGACCCATCTAAAATAAATATTGTAAAAAGTTTAATTTGCTTGCTGAAAATCAAAGTCAATAATTATATTGTACAGTACATAACAGTTGTTTTATTTCATGAAGAAGATTTTACTGAGATTTTTTTGCTATGATAAAAGTAATTTAGTAAAAAATCCTACTAATATTATAAACGCGAAAGTTTGTACGTATGGATGGATGGATGTTTGTTACTCTTTCACGTAAAAACTACTGATCCGATTTGGATGAAACTTGGAATATATATTGTCCGTGACTTGGATTAACACATAGGCTACTTTTTATACCCAAAAATTAACGGGATCCAACGGGACGCGAACGAAGTCGCGGGCGGCACCTAGTATCTATACTAATATACTAATAATTTTTTGTTTGTTTGTTTGTTTGTATGAATTGAATAGGCTCCGAAACTACTGGACCGATTAAAAAAATTCTTTTACCATTAGAATCCTACATTATCCCTGATGAACATAGGCTATATTTTATCCCGGAATTCCCACGGGAACGGGAATTACGCGGGTGAAACCGCGAGGCGCTGCTAGTATAATAATAACAAACAATTATTGTTCAGGCCAACGCCTTCTCAAATTGCAACAGCAATATCACATGAAAACGTATCGTCGTTCTACATCAATAGGAACTAGCTAATAAGGTCACTTTTTTCGCAACCATTGTTCGTTAAGCATCGATTCATTCAAAACATTATATTTTATCACAAATTTAAGTATTTTATTTGGCTCCATTATATCCTCTAAAGATATAACAATTATGAAACTCTAAAAAAGGAATTAAATTCTAGTACAGTCAGTACTAGAAGTTGATCACTTTTTTAGAGTGCAACCAAAGAAAACTTACTTTTGCAAAAACTCTCCATGTTGAGTGTCATCATCAATTGCGGGTAGTATACTGACCAAATACACTCCAACAACTACAGTACTGTCAACATTTACTGAATGTAACTTCTCCATTTTCTGCTCCAATTCGCTAATAATTTCCATAAATATAGGCTTTAATATGTACAGAGTAAAGTTCACGGTAAAGTTCTCTATGTAACTTGTGAAGAGAGATATTAGAAGCTCGTATATTGTTGTGTGGTGAAGCGCTTTTGAGTTTGACACTATTTCTAAAATTTGTTTTACTCTGAAACAACAAACAGTTTATTTACTTTAACACAATAACATCTTTTTTATTCTGTACGCAGACTACTTTCAAAAACTTGCACAAACTATTTAGAATAATTTTATTTAGACCACACTTTTGAATTGAAAAACACTACAGAAAAGTGAAAAAGAAATCTCCTACAGGTTGTATAGTAGGGAGATGACGACATATCTCGTCCGAAAACTAGTGAATAGAGTATTCGACGTCAGTTTGACGTCTATTACAGTAAAATCTCTGCCGAAGTGAGAATAAGGCCCCTGTTAGAGTATGGCTATAGCATTAAAATAATCATAAATAAAATAAATATTGTTGGACATATCACACCACGCTCAGTAGTCCCAAATTAAGCAAAGCTTGTACTATGGGAACTAGATTGCTGATAGAATACTTAGACACTTTTTTTTTTGTAAATACATACTTATGATACATAGTAACACCCGAACACAGAACTAACATCTATGTTTTCCACAGATTCAACTAGTAAAGAAAATACTTACAAATCAATAAACCAGATCAGCTCTGTCCATCTGACATCAGGATTTTCTTTAACTAAACTGTTCATTGCCACAAGCAATCCCCTCCCATCGCACTCACTCACATAACATTGTAAATCTAAGAACACTTCATCATCCAACGGTACTTCTTGTATCACTTCCATATCACAGTTATTTATACTTAATTTAACTATTTGTACATTGATCACATGAGCGAGCTTCGCTACAACTAACGCTTTGATAATATCTAGGTATAGTACAACTGCCTTCCATTCGTTTTCGCTGCTCGCTTTGTTTAGATTCTTTAGTATTCGAGACATTAGGTCGCTTGAGAATTTACCTGAGAAAAAAAAACTATGATATTGATAGGTAAACCAGCGGGGCTAAGATGCGCACCGCGAGATATTTGTCATGTCGTTCTGTCAAAATGTAAGCATTTTGTACCAGTTTAGGAACTATTGCATTATCTTTGGAACCTAATGGTGTCGACAGGTGACTTTTCTAAGTTCATGAGTTTTGCAATAAAATAAACCCATATAATATTATGTATAATTTCTTCATCCCAAGTGTAAGTTACATATTCGCCTTTAAAATCAGTGGTTTTGTCTTCTGCGCTGTATGTAGATCGTGGATTCGATGAAACATTTGCCCATCCAGGGCAAATATTTCATGGTCAATTTGTGACTACTGAATGCCTAGTATGCGCGCCCTACAAAACATTTATTTCTTCCAAAGACATACTTTGTTTCATTATACGCATTCTTAAACCAATCGCTGTACAGGGCGCTCATGCTAAGATTGTTAGAGCCTGTATTTGGTCAGCGTTGAAATAATTTATAAGTTTAAAAAACTGGAAAAAGCGACTTCAAATTTGATGGCAGTTCATTGAGACTGTTCTATTAATCGTAAACACCACAGAAAAGCAAAATACGCAATGTCGTGTACGTGGATGACGTGTTTTTTCCAGTTATTCTTATTTAACTGCTTAATTACTGAACCGATTATGGAAAACCTTTTATGGAACCAATCTGGAAGCATACCCTTTCAGATAAAAAAAGAATTTTTCAAATCGGTTCATAAATGACGGAGTTCTGAACCGGATTGAGAACCTCCTCCTTTTTTAATCTCGGTTAAAAAAAAAGAAATTAGTCTTACCAACTATTAAAGCGGTCCTCGCAAGCACTGGTACAAAAATATTCACAGTATCCTTCACACATTTTTCCGCTGGATCCTTCAGAAAATTAAACATGAGATTCTCTAGTTGCCCGTACTTATGTTCCGCCACTGGGCATATCAAACACGCAGATTTTAAGCCCAGACTTCTTATTTCGGCCTCATTGGATTCACACATCATTATAACCAGGCTGAGTAAGAGTGACGTGCATAGTTCTATAGGAACGTATGGTGCTATGGCCACGCATATTTGGCTGGCTAATACTCGACGCTCGGTTGATCTCGATGCAAGGAGTTCGGCTATGCATGACAGGACTTCGCCGCTTCCGCCCCATTTCACTATGAGGCAGGTTGCTGGAAGGAATGTTATATCGTTACTATTTTGTGTGTTGAAGTGGAAATTGGCATGTTAAACTGATAAATGCTGGGGAAAAAAATATTTACAAACGACGACCACGGGAATATAAGGCGGCGGGAAGTCAATGAATGAATGAAAACACTTCATTGTACACCTTACAACTGTTATACAAGAATAAAAAATTACAAAAGAAATAATATGTACAGGTAGTCGATGTATGGAGAAGGCCCTAAAATAGTACTTCCTGAAAATCTATGAACAGCCTATGTGCAGTGGCATATTTCAAAGTAGAGAAGAGAAGTAAAATCAGGGCGATGATATTTTTTGAAGATAGTCACTTATCTAAATATATAAAACTCTTTTGAAGCTGACTTAGAATCAACGCACAGCCTAAACTATAAGTCCTAGACTCTAGGACCTGGAGGTATGAAATTTGGAGGGTAGTATCCTTATATAGTGCAGGGGTGAAAGGAATTTTGAAAAGTCACACTAGAACGTGAGCAACACCGCGGGCGACGGCTAGTGTTCGTATATGTTTAGAAGGTTACCTTCACAGATGGCTCTAGCATCGCTCGGCTCTGGTTTCTTGAGCAGCGTGAGTAGAGTATGCAATATGGTGGCTCGTCGTGAATGTCCGGGCGGTAAGAGTGCTGCACATGCCGCTAACACTGCCGCTGCCTCGCAACGACGACCTACCAGCGTATGTGGAAGTATCTGATACAAAACAAATAGGTATGTTGAGAACAAGAAAAATGATGAGAAATCTTATACGACATGACAGCTTAAAGTCCAACTAGTCGCCCACCTTTCCATACTAACGTGGAAGGGTAACTACTCCACTGTTTGACGTTGACCAACCAAAACTAAGGATTATATCAATTTATCTCGTCATAATCTATGTCTGTATATACACCAAACCGTAAAAAAAGTATTCATTAAACTACTGTACCGTCACTGGAAGCTTTATATTGAGAAGGCGTATCCGGTTCCGTCGTATTTCCATTCGTTTTAGTACTTTTTACCCGTGTGTATCCGGTCAAGTGGCGCCACCTGGCGGGTGCGATTCATTTTTGCTTCGTAAAATGAAACACGCCATATTGAATTCATTGGCGTTTTGTATTCCGTCGAAGCAACTTGTGCCCAGAGCTCTCTCTGCCACAACCGTTGCAAAAATAGTTTAAATATTATATTAGTATTATTTTATATCATATAAAGTAAGGATTATTTCAAATAGTGAAATTCTCCATGCCTTTGTTCAGTAAAACTGTGCAAGTAAACTAAGATTAGCATGGCCCTGCAAGGACACGCAAAAGAGGAATAAACTGTAAGTACTACCCTCTATTTTTAATGATTGTACGTGATCAATTCTTTTAACGGTTTTCCGTTCGGATCATGTACCCACATAAGTTATTATTTTAGAAAAGTTTAGTATCCGGTATAATTTATTGTGCAAAAAATTTATTATTTATTTAGAATGGATAGTATGAGTCCTCTTTGGCTGGTAAGCCACAAGTTGTGGCTGATCCTAAGCGAGTTCAAAGCTGCTCCAGCAGCAACTCCTCCAGCAAATAAAGATTTATCTTATCTTATCCCTTACAGCAGTAGCTCATCGAGCTCATTTTCTTAGGTACTTTAATATTTTAGTTTTAATAAGCTTACCTTTTCAGCAATTTTTTCTTTATGGTGGTTTGAATAAATGTTTATCTACCCTATCTATGGACTGTGAGCCACCAGCCTGGCAGAAACTAGTCCAGAATATGGGTGAGTTACAAAATATTTTTACCAATTTTATTACCAGCTATTCTGATAATGTGAATACAACTTGTCTTTATGAGGCTTCTATTTACTCCGAAGTTAGTGGAGAGCTTTATGAAAACCACAGACCACATCGTTACCTACGGACGAACTGTAGTAATTTAGTACCTAGTGGTGGGTAGTTATAAAACTGTTTGTAGATGACCTCTACCTACGAATGTGAATAAACTAGTGTTCAATCAGCAAGCTGTGTTTCACTACACGGTGGTAGCGATGGAACTGTGATAACGGTCAAAATCAACATCAACTTCTTGGTTTATGGCTTTGCAACTTGTTTTTACAATTATGCATTGTCGGTTCAGTAGGACAAAGCTGAAGAACCGAGAGTTTCTAAAGCTACTAGAGGTCCAGTGTTTAGGTAGTACCTCTTGGTCCGAGGTTAGATAAGCTGAGGTGTTTAACCATACTCCAGGTTTCATAGACTTGGTAACAAACGAAAGGGGGTAAAACGTATGACACCTTACGTCATCTGGCACACACGGCTCTAATTAAATTAATCAAATATAATTTTAAATTATATACCGTAAACTTTGACAATCTGGTTTATTTATTTTATTTAAAGTAAAGTTGATTTGCTTTTTATAGATGAACATACCTAATACTTCATCAGATCTTTTGTGATTAGTTTGCGGCGACTGAGCCGAAAGTATCAAAATGCGCATAGAGCCTTTTAGTGGAAGCGTCACTAAATAGATTACCCGTCTGCCACTTACATATTTGAGTCAGAGCCTTTCACTGCTGCCCTGGAAAAGCAGGGGGTGTCCCGCAAAGCCACTCAAATCTGATGGTTTCTCACAGGAGAAATCTAATCCGTGCAACAGCCGCCCCTCGCGGGGGCAAGGCGTTCGATCAAAAGTCTATAGTCTATAGAAATGTTTACCCATGATGAGCCTGGTCTTCTAATGCATATGCATGGTTATAGCAACACACCCTCGCGGGGTGGATGTTATCAGTGCAACAGCCGCCCCTCGCGGGGGCAAGGCGTTGATGGTCTATAGTGCCGTCGCGAGGAACATGCACCCATAAGCCTGGTCTCCCAATGCATATGCATGGTTGTAGCAACCCACCCTCGCGGGGTGGATGTTATCAGACCAACAGCCGCCCCTCGCGGGTGGAAGGCGTTCGATTCGAAAGTCTATAGTTCCATCGCGTGGAACATGTACCTACCAATAACGAGCCTAGTCTCCCTTTGTATAATAATATGCTCTGTTGTAGCAAGCAACCCAACCCATCCTCGCGGGGTGGATGTTTCCATAACAACTTTCAGTACAGGAGTCAGTTGTCCAATGTTCAATACTAGAACTATAACTATGTACAATCATGGGAGAGGTTCATTTCACAACAGGGCTCGCGGCCCGACCGTGAAAACAGCTGAGATGAGGACGCTCGAATGCTCCGAGAGGAAACCAGAAAGGTAAGTACAATGAATAAGAAAGCAAGCTCGTATGAGTTAGTGACCAATTCTGGTGACAGAGTTTTTAGGCCGCCTTAAGGCCTCCGTCGTCTCTCAACGACTGCTCTAGAGTCGCGACCGACAGTTTAACGTGCTCTCCGAAGCACGTAAGCGCTCAGATGTTAATGCTACTAACTGCCACCCATCCAAATAGTGACCGCACAGAACGTTGTTTAACTTAGATAATCGGTGAAGATTGGCTAAGCAAGTTATGCCACGAGCGCTTCTTACAAGGACAATGAATGACTCAATGTTTTCGAGCAGGTCAGTTAGCGCACTACCACTCACAGTGGAAGAAAAGATACACTGTTATCAAATACCATTTTTTCGAAAATATAAACATCTTTTCACACGTCTGGCTGCAGAAATGTCTGCCAAAGAGCTGCCAGAAATGACTTCAGCCCCAAAAATATTTTCTATACTAAGAAAATTAGGTGGCTCAGGCATTGCGATAAAATTGGAATGACAGAATCGTTGTATATCTTGAAGATTACCTGATAGTATACCAAAAAGCAGACTTACTTCACGAACATGTCAAGGTCGCAGTCCAAACGTTAAATGGGTAGTCAATGTCGAGAAATCAGTCCTCAACAAAAGAGCATAATATATCTCGGCATATGTACTTGGAGTCCCTGGGACAACCTAAAATCTCTACCCAACGACGACTCAACCATCGTCAATGATAATGTTCATGAATAGATTTCCAGATCTGTCGACAATGAACTACCTACTGGTTTGGTGGACTGAATTGTCTTTTATCATACCCGCATCCGGCGAACTTTTTGACAACAGATGCCCTAACGGGCAATTGGTCACAGGAAGAGCAAGGTCTACACTGCAACCGGAATGAGATGCTGGCTATTCTATATGCCCTTCAAAGTCAAATCAATCTTGCAAACCATCTGGCACGTCATCGTCGCCTCCTCATCGAGTGGCATCTACTACCGGCCTGTGTGGACGTAGTGTTTGCAAAGTAAGAAACATAGTAAGTACAAGACCGGAGACATGTATGTCAACAATTATATTATGTCCCGAGACCTAACAGACCGCCAAACTTTGTTTTACGACGTGTTCAGTGTTCTATGGAATTACCAACTTGCGTGGCTGTTCCCACCACGGTTTCTAGTCTTCAGAGTCTTTGCTCACCTAAATCAGTCAACGGGAACATTTCTCGTAGTAGTTCCCCGGTGGGCAATGGTATTTTGGCGAGCCGACTTCAAAGCTCAAGCTTTGGCAGCACCATTGACACTGAAAAATCTCCAAAAACGCATCGACAGGGCTTCCACCTCCGCTGGTTGACAACATAACTCTCGATGTGTGGAAATATAGGGTGGTCAGAAGCAATAACAACATGGAACACTGAACAGTTATCGTTGCTTAAAAATTCCTGGCGGAAGCCTACTCTAAAAACATATTAGGTGGCTTGAATAATTGGATTTCTAGCTGTAAATCTAATAAAGTTGACGTAAAAATGCCTACGGGGTCACAAATAGATTTACTTTTGATTAACAAGTAATCATACAATACTATTCTTTTACATCAATTTGTAGTCTCTACATCTACATTATGTAACGCTAGCACTTTGCTTTCATTTTTTGGTTAAGCACACTCTAAAATCAATAGCTCTATTAGCTAGAAATCCGAAAACTTTCAAGCCACCGGTCTAGGAAATTAGTGAACTAACTTCGCTTTTTAATGGACTATACAGTAGACAGTAGTAATTTGTTTCAAGTATCGCGTCACACTAGTATAGCACTAGTATTACTTTGCTCAGGAATTCGCATCCACGACCTGAACTTATTCTTAAATATCGTTATCACTGCTTTAGATCAAATAGCACATTTTGGCCGATAATCCGTTCAAAAACCGACTGCAGGTAGTTATAGACAGTCTGGCTGGGCTGATCATACTAACTTAACCTTGTTCACAGATCATATAATACTTTACTAGCACTCCGTTAGTATGGGTTGAAATAACTATTAATCATTACATGAAAGACGTTGCACAACCAAATCATTTAATTTGTTTGTTACGGTAAGAAGTATCGCTAAACCCACATCATGCACTGTCATAGCAGTCTAGGTTAAAACGTTGTTTGAACAAGCAGGCATTACAGCACTTTCACGAAGCGTTCGATCTGCGGTTTCTCGGAAGAGTTGGTTGGAGAATCGTTCTCTTGACGAAATCTTGGCTGAGAAAATTAGCGATCAGCTAATACGTTCCAGCATTTTTACAGGCGAGAGATATGAGCAGCAGTCAATCTGAAAGTATGTGTAACACAAATATTTAAAGCATTAAATAAGCTTGGTTAAATAAACAAATGTATGTGTGAAATAAGATTATGATCATTACATTACTTATGATTTTTGATTGTAGCAAAATGATTAAGCTTATTATTACATAAGTAATTAAAAATAGTAAATGAATATTTTACACTTACAGGTTCAATTTTGGTTGATTCGTAAATCACTTTTACCACAGATTATATAATACTATACTAGTCTTTTACTAAGAGTTAAATTGTATTATTGTATACTTGTTGCTATAATATTTAAATGTCACATTGGCGCTAGGTTACCTAATTATACAAGTGGCGACACCAGGCGATAACAAACAGGTCTCAATATAAAGCTTCCAGTGACGGTACAGTAGTTTAATAGCAGCGTTTTACCTGAAATAAAACGCATATTAAAATACTTACCTCACTGGAAGCTTTCACTTTAATCTCTGCCTGGTGAAATTAAGCCAATGAATTCAATATGGCGTGTTTCATTTTACGAAGCAAAAATGAATCGCACCCGCCAGGTGGCGCCACTTGACCGGATACACACGGGTAAAAAGTACTAAAACGAATGGAAATACGACGGAACCGGATACGCCTTCTCAATATAAAGCTTCCAGTGAGGTAAGTATTTTAATATGCGTTTTATTTCAGGTAAAACGCTGCTATTTAAAAAATACAAGCTTCTAAACTTTCATGAAAGTATCATAAAAGTATTCTTATATACTTTTTTTACGGTTTGAGGTGTATACAGATTGCAGACATAGATTATGACGAGATAAATTGATATAATCCTTAGTGTTGGTTGGTCAACGTCAAACAGTGGAGTAGTTACCCTTCCACGTTTGTATGGAAAGGTGGGTGACTAGTTGGACCTTAAAATATCATTGAAGGAAAGGTAGAAGGAAAAAGAGGAAGGGGAAGACCGCGTAAAAGCTATATGAGTCAACTGGAAGAAAATATCGCTGTCATGTCGTATAAGGACGTCAAGGAAGCTGCACTGGAAAGGGACAAATGGCGAGAACTGCATAATTACACCGACAAGAGCTGAGCTCTTAAGTTAGAAGAAGAGAACAAGAAACAAAGAATTGTGTATAATGTACAGGCACAGTATACCTATTACCTACGTAAGGTGTATAAACCTTGTGGTTTCCTTAGTGCTATAAACGATAGATGTGTTAAAATTTCGCTGATACTTAACAATGATTTTGGGTTGTGAGACAAATCCAATTCATTCAAAACCAGATATCAATGATAAGTAATTCCTTACCCGAGGCAAAGTATCCGTGACCAGATCAAGCAGTCCCAGTAGCGTGATTGGCTTATCGTTCGCAATCAACTCCGCCAATAAATCGTTTGCAAGTGGTTCGTTCACATTGAAGGTTTCGCAGCACCAGTTCAGAATGGACACTTTTAAGCTGTTTGGTAGACCGCTGAAATAAATACAAAGACATATGCTCAAGAAACTCATGCAACACGGGTTTGAGTAGAAACTCTATGCTTCATTAGAATATGTTGATTGGTAGTTCATTGCGATTATTCTATTGATCGTAAACACCACTCAAAAGTCACAGGAAGGCAAAATACGCAATGTTGTGTACATGTTTTTTCCAGATATTTTATTAAACAACCAAACTACTGAACCGATTTTGATAAAAAATTTGTGGGACCAATCTGGACGTATACCCTTCCGGATATAAAAAGAATTTATCAAATTGGTTCATAAATGACACGAGTTCTGAAATTCTGAACATTTAAAAAATACACCCGAATTGAACATAACTGCTAGAAATAAAGCAGAGGGAGGCTGCGGATGATGGTGATGATGCTAGAAATAAATGAATTATTTTTGGATATTATATAGACCTGCCATTTTTAGTTAGGAAGTCATAGGATGTAGCAGGCCTAACATTGATCTCTCTAGAAATCAAACTCAATGATCCAACAGTGGACTTATGGTCGACTAATTTTAAAGATGTAAAGAGAGTTTTACCTACCTATCGATCCACATCTCCTTACTGTTCGTCTCGACAGTATACTCGTATTGCACCCGGGTCCACTCGCCGCCGTCATTGATGCTTAGAGTTTCGTCGAGTGTGGTAACGCTGCCGCGGTGTTGTGGCGACGGGTTTTCCAATGCTGGGTCGATTGAGCTCATTGTTGAGCCTTCTTTTCTATTGCTGTAGGATACAAAGTACATTCTATAGGTACATCAATTTATAATTTACTAGATGCCGCCCGCGACTTCGTTCGCGTCCCGTGGGATCCCGTTGATTTTTCGGGATAAAAAGTAGCCTATGTGTTAATCTAGGTCACGGACAATATATATTCCAAGTTTAACCCAAATCGGATCAGTCGTTTTTACGTGAAAGAGTAACAAACATCCATCCATCCATCCATCCATACTTACAAACCTTCGCGTTTATAATATTAGTAGGATAGGCTTCTATTATGCCCCTATGTACAATAATATGACAAGGCCCATGTACAGCCGCTAAAGTACAATGTTATAAACAAAGCGAAGTGTCCCATATTGTGTTCCAAATGGTGAATAAATATCTATCACTATGACTATGACATTGAAGCCAGAGTAATTCATTTATGTATGAGTAATACTAGTAGACTATAAAAACTCAGATGGAAAATTCTCATAAATAACTCTAACATAGTGAAGGGCAAATAAGTTTGGCCATGACTGACGAATAACGTATGCGATCTTCGCAACTTATGCCCGGATTCTTATGCGTCTATAGAAGAGCCTATACTGATTGTATTTTTCTAAACTAACCCAATTTGACAGTGCTAAAATTATAGCCGCCCTTGTCGTTTCAGTTATGAGAAAGGGACGGCAATATTTTTAGCGCTGTTAAATTAGGGTAGTTTAGAAAAATGGAACAAGAGAATAGACACCATTGTTTATGAATTCGAAGGATTAGTCACGTGGTTCTTAAAATATCCACAATAAGCCCCTTTCAGCTTTCCATACTCACATAACACTATTCTTCTCACTATCAATCATCTCAAACTGTTCAGGTGTTGCGCTGTGAGTGGAATTACCACTGCCATAGTGATTCTCCGTCGCCGTGCATGTCAATGGCCTATCTTCATGTTCTATCGACAGTAGCTTATCATCAGGTATGTGGAGATCAAGGCATTTAGTCTCGGACGTGGGACTTGTCAGTGAGTTCAGGCTGACGATCGCAGCGTCATACAACTTTTGGAAGTTCAACTTTTCCGTTTCGAGCGCGATGACTTTTTGTTTGAGGAGATGTATTTCTTCGGTTTGGATTAAGAGCTGTAAGATACGAAAGTTAAGGCTTATTGAGACCTAGGTGGTAATTGCGGTAGGGATTTTCGCGAAAACGCGGTATCCTGCAGGGTATTTTGTATGGATGACTGATAACTGCATATGCGGATTTAAGAAGCGAGTACCGCGTAAGTCTGAACATGCCTTTAGTTTATTATAACCTAATTTGGACTACCTAACTAAAGTACCTAACGTATTTCAAACGCTATTATAGTTCGATAAACTACTATACTATGAATGTCAATTATAAAAAGTTATTTCAAGAATGTAGATAAGAGCTGAATAAAAAACGCATGGTCGAGTGGTTGTTCCCCAAAAGTCAGTATCATGGCAATTTCAGTTAATATCTAACATAAACAAACTGGAATTTTTTATTGTAAATATTTTGTGAATAATAAATAAATGTACTCTTTAGCTATCACCAAATGATGTACTAACCTCATGACTCCACTCAGTATCAGTGTCTGTGTTAGTCTGACAGCTGACACACACGTTGCTTTTCGCTTCAGTCTGACAATCGACACTAGCACACTGCCAGTCCATCTCAGTGGATGCATCAGTTTTGAGCACACTGAGCGGGGTGCTTTTACCTCTAAATATAGATACTAGGCCGGCTGGACGAGGCATATTGAGCCCTACATCGTCCCAGTCTTCAAACTCCTGAAAATTTAATTTTTGGTATTTGTTATGGAGTACTAGATTTCGCCCGCGACTTAGTTGATTCCCGTTGATTTCCGCCCTTAATCCAGGGCACAGACAATATAATTATGTATTCCAAGTTTCATCCAAATCGCATCAGTAGTTTTTGCATGAAAGAGTAACAAACATCCATTCATACAAACTTTCGCGTTTATAATATTAGAAGGATAGGATGGGAGATATTTATAATAGATAAATAAATCAATATGAAAATTACAATATATAAAACATTACATAATATTAAGAGAAGGATAGTTTTGCTGGTGGGTATAACCTTCCCACTTAGTAAAATTGAGTCGAAAAATAAATAAATATTCATGAAATATTTTCACAACACCTTCAGATAGTCAGATAGTCATTTATTCATACATCCTTCAAGTCCCAAACTAAGCTAAACTTGTACTATGGGAACTAGATTGCTGATAGACTACTTATATACATTGTATATTTATTGTGTAACAGTGTACATAAAGGAAATAAAAGAGACAAGTAAAATATCAATTAAAAATCTCACCTGATCTGGATTTTCATCAGAAAATGTGATAGAAGTCAGTTTATAGTCTTGAAGTAGGAGATATTCATTGATAAGGAAGTTCAAGGCTCGTTGCTCATGAGGTTTCAGAGACTGTTCATTGGAAATGTTCTTTGTATTTTTATCTAAAGTTGAATCACCATCTGAAATTCAATGATATAATTGGCTTATTTAGATTTTTATTGACGGTATTAATAAGTGAATAAGTAGTTGGTAGGTTAGGTAGTGTAGTACTGTGAAATCAAGAAACAATCCAAAATATGTATAGTAAAAACTGAGAATTTACATTATTATCGATTGAAGAGTTTGCATTTATGCAACAAGTATGGCTATTTTTATGTTACTGTGTATTTTGCATAATAAAGACTTTCTTGTGCATTTTTTTATTGATTCTTTAGCCACAACTATTTTCTAGTATTTTCTGGTTTGATATGGCTGTGATTGTAAGGTTTTTTTACTTTTTTATGTTAAACTACTGACCCGCAAACTGAGTAAGATTGGCTCTCAAGGAGTTGATGGTCTCCCGTGCTTTCCGTAACTCAAACTCCAGTACAGCCACATCTCCGCCGCTGCCTCCACGATCACCGCCTCCATCTTCAGAGTATCTTGCTGTGTCAAGGGAGTCCAAGGTCGCTTGACTCGGCGAGCGGTCTAAAAAAATATCATGACATGTTTTCTAAACACAAACAATATTCATTTGCTTATCTTATGTCTTTTAATTTGTTTTCTTAACTGTTTTAAGTATGTGTGAATCAGGCAACAAGTATTTCTTTGAAAAAACATATACACTTATAGGAAAGTACCTACTTAATTCCCTTGAAAAACATAGTGGCTCATAACTAGACTAAGCGCGCTATAACTTTCTAAAATTTGCCATGTTGGGCTTTGTAAAATTAAAGAAAATAGATGGGCTAATCCTACTTTAGAATGTAAGAAACCAACTCAGAATGGTTTATAAGTATTACTAAGTTTTGTTTGAACTAAGTTTAAAGTATCGTCATGAAAACAGACTTACGCATAGAAGTGAACTCCGAAGCTCTGGAAACATGTTGCTCAAAGTTTCCAGGGTTTGAAAAGAATTCTCTCAATTGGGGCAGTTCCTTCCCACTTTCAACCAGCTCCGTATGCAATTCTAGAGCAGTTAGAAAGTAGTTATCTTTTAATAGCTTCGTGGCTATATCCTCGTAGGCCAAATGAGGAGGAGCAGCAAAGGAACTGCCTTCAATATCCTTGTACGGGTTCATGGTTGTTTACGTCATTCAGGTGTCTTGAAAACAAGATACATTGAGTAATTTTGAGAGCTAATTTTTATCAGCCCCAATGGGAAGCTCACTCGTTGGGAAATCACATGAAATTTGCGAAAAATTAAATGTTTTCGAAACAATTGTAGAATGAGATGAAAACAGCGAGTTTGATTTGATTGATTGGTAACTTGACATAGTTTGACATTGACTTTCTTGAACAACATTGACATTAGGCTAGCTAGGCTAAGTTTTCATTCGTTATTCCTTTGCACTCGACCATCGACCAATTATTTTATTTAGTGCATAACAGTTTTTTTTATGATTTAATCTGTGTAGTTTCAAGTGATAGCATTAACAAAACAAACAAAAAAACTAATTTATGAGAAAAACATAACGTAAGACTAGGCGGTATGGTTCTACACTATAGCCTGCTCCGAGGAGGGAAAAAATAAAATAAAACAAAAGTGATAGCATTATAGACAAGACAAGTACGCCTGACATGACAAGCATAACAACAAACAAATCAACAGAACAAAACAACAAACCAAACACAAATCCACAAACCAATGCAATGGAATGGAAGTTTCAATTTTGAAGTAGGTACGGATTATTTTCTTGTTAAAAATAATTATGGTAAAGTGAATTAAAAGATGGGTGAAGCTTACTTTAACTTGAAGCGAAAGCTTGAAGATCTTGGTTACAATAATTTGCTACCAATCGACGCTGTTCCACTTGTAGAATGTATTCTAGCAGACTTGTTACAAACAACGCGAAGCCTTCAGCACTATATGGACTTGTCCAAAGAGGCATTGATACAGCGCGATTCTCTGATGCTGGAGGCTGAACCATACAAATGTGATAATGCCAAACTCATACAAGAAAACAACCACATTCATAGAGAAAACATGAAATTAAAAGAAGACAATCTCAAACTTACGAGAGAGTCAAGAAGAAAGCTTAAAGCTTTATCTGAGGAGTTACTAAAGAAAGATGCTACTATCAGTAAGCTACAGCATGATGTGAGAGACTTGGGTTTGAGAGGTCTCTGTGCTGAAACTCTTAGCACTCGTAACAAAAGCAAAAGAAAGGATAGTAACAGTGTCCCTAAAGCATGTGTATGTAATGACAGGAAACTCTACACCAATGATAATGACAACACAGATGTGAATAAAAAGATAACTTTACTGGAGGACCAATATCTAGAATGCAAGGACGAAGTAATGATACTAAAAAATCAAGTTGAACACAGAGACAATGAAATAATCAGGTTAAATATGCTGCTAGAAGGCGGTAGACCACTCACAGCTGTAAATAAAGATTGCTGCAATCCTTCAGATAGTAAGATACAAAGCCTTATGAAAGAGTTACACATATTGGAATTGGCTAATGAGGGTTTGAAGAAAGATGTTGAGAATGGTTTGGAAAAGCAGCATGAAGCAATGCTCAGAGCCCTCAGCCTCGCTGATAAAAACAAATCACTACAGGAGGAACTACAAAAAGTTGATACATTAGCATTAAAAGTTGAAGAGGACTGCAATAAAAGATTAGCTGTAATGATGAATGATGTGAACTTTCTACAAACAAGGATAGAGGGTTTGACTATGAAGAATACTGAACTAGAGAGGCAAATTTCAGATTTGCATTCAGCAAGAGACTCAGCATTTAGTACAAATAAAGTTCAAGAAGCATTGAACCTTTCAAAAAAAGAAAATGATGCACTGCAAAGAGAAATCAGAGACTTAGTTGAACTCAATAAAAGTCTTCAGGAGAAAATTATGTCAATGTCTAACACATGTAGAAGTTTTGATATAAATAATGAATTTGCACAAATTCGAGACAGACAGAAATGTCCTTCCAGAGAAGAGTTGCAAGTGCTGCTTGAACAAGAACGTCTAAAATATGAGAAACACATAATGAATATACAGGATAAAATGTCTGAAACTATAAGCATGTTTAACAAACACATGAACAAATGTAGAGCTAGCCCACCATTGAGTAAATCACATGATAATGCATTTATCAGAGATTTGCATACCAAGCTATGTGAAAGTGAACAAAAGATTCTTATGCTCAAGAAAGAAAACAATGAAATGCAAAGTCAAATGATGACTCACCAAGAAAGCAACAAACAAAACTATAAAGATGTCATTAGTCAATTAAATGTTGAAAATTCTGAATTATCAAAAGAAAACATTGCACTCAGTCAACAGTTGAGTCACTATAAAAATATGAATTCAGCTAAATCTAACAATAGAGATCAGTACACTAGAAGAGAGGTTGATAAACTCAAGGACACAATCAATGAACTTAATCAAGAAATTCTGCTACTGAAAAAAGACAAAAATGAATATAATTTACGATACAAAGAATCTATGGAAATATCAGATAAACTAAAAAGAGATTTAATACGAAAACAAAAAGATATAGAGCAACTTGAAGAAGAAAATTCCTCTTACAAGATGACCAATAGGAATGGTAAGGCTTCTTCGGATCATTTGAAAGATGAATGTAACTTTTTAAGAGAACAAATTAAAAAAATGCAGTCTGATGTAATTAAAGAAAAGACATTAGCAAGCCAGATCAAAAATATTCAACTGGAGACTGAAAGAAGCAACACTGGAGTTCAAAATGAACTGCTCTCTGTTCAAAGAAAGCTTAGCCTCTCAAAAGATACAACAGATGCATTAGAAAAGAAATGCAGAGAACTACAATCTGAAATAACAGCACTTAGAAATGATAAGTCCAATCTCATTGATAACATAAGACAGGTGGACCAAGAAAGAGATAAATTAGTCATAGAGTTAGATCACAAAACAGAACATGTTAGTGTATTAGAGCAGAAAGTAAACTCACAAAACTATGAAATCAGTAAGCTTGATAATGAAATATCAGATCTGAAAAGAAAATTGAATTTAAGCAAAGTATCAGAGCATAAGTTAATAGATAATGAACAACAAATGGCCTTCCTTAATGGAGAGATACTGAGACTGAACCAGCAGCTTGATAGTGCTACTATTGAAAATAAACACTTGCAAAACACCTTGGCTGATCTCAATGGCAATATGAAACTACATAAGATTGAATATGACAAGTCAAGGAAAGAAGTGGAAGGCTTAAAGCAGCAACTGCAGCACTATGTGGCAGAAATAAGAAGAATTGAAGAGCTGCTGTCCCAGAAAGAAGCTGATAGATCAGATATGTTAGAACAGTTTGCTAGTCTCTCTGTTGAAGCTAACATATTGGAGAACACAAACCATTCATTAGAGAGTGAATCTGCTTCTAAATCAATGCAACTGCAGACTTATATCAGCAAAATAGAGAGTCTAGAGTCTAAGTTAATGGACAAAGAGAATATTATAGAAAGCCAATCCTCACGCATCGCAGCTATGACCTGTAAAATAAGCAGCTTAGAAAATGAAATCAAATTGGTAACAGAAGAGAAAGTTATACTAGAACAGAATATAGTTTACTTGAAACAGATGTGTAGTAACTTGCAATCTGAAAGTACAAACGCAATAAAAGGATTGGGAAATGTAGATTCTGAACTGAAGCTTTATGAGAATAGAATTAAAAACTTGACAGGTGCTAAGGCAAGTTTAGAAGTGGAGAGAGAAACTATGAAAGAAAGTTTGATGACAACTGAAAAGTTACTAGCAAATGCTAGAAAAGAAATAGTTGACTTGAAGCTGGCTTTACAAGATGCTACTGCAGAAACCCAATCTTTGCAAGATAGATTGACGAGGAGAGAAACTGAAATACATGAGGTAAGTACCTATTTACTTTAGTTAGATACATACTCTTAGTAAGATAGACATTTGGTGACCCAAATGCAACATGCGACTATCCAGGTGCAACTGCGACGTTAAGAGGTGCGATTGCGAAGATGGGTTTGATCCCGTAGCGAGACAAATCTTTGCGTAAAAGCAAGCTTGTATGATTTATTGGCCAACTCTGGTGACGGAGTTTTTAGGCCGCCTTAAGGCCTCCGTCTTGGCTTAGCGACTGCTAGAGCCGGGATTGACAGTTTAACGTGCCCTACGAAGCACGGAAGCGCTCTGATGTAAATGCCACTAACGGTCACCCATACAAACAGTGACCACATAGAACATCACTTAGATAATCGGTGAAGATTGACTAAGCAAGCCTAGCCGCGAGCGCTTCATCAATCTTTGCATGATTTCTATAAATTATTATTCCAGATCACTGTTATAATACAATTACTGTTTTCTGTTGTTTCTGACTTTAACCAAAATGTCTCTTCTTTTCAGACATCTCTTACAAGGGAGAATTACGATTTGCCTTTGATGTTGGAAGAAATACATGAAGTTAGTCACGAGGAAGATGAAGACAGTTCCCGCTACAAGTCAATACACAAAAGATTTTCTAAGTATGCCCATGGTGGAACTCTGTAAGTAGTCATTGTAGTTAATTGAAAGAACTATAGTTCTTCTGACTTATTTAGAAAGTGCCTTTGATTATGTATACAATTTTGGGACATCCTGTAGATAGTTGAATATTTGTTTTTAATGCATTTATTAATTTAATTGATATAATGTACTTAATGTGAATTAAAAAAAACAGTCAATTTTGTTACAATGAGTAGGTTTTGTGAAAACTTTTAGTTTGATAAACATACCAATGTGACATGTAATGTATTATTATTAATTTAATTAGTGAATTATTAAAATTATGTAATTGCAATTATTATTATGCACTCTTTGTTTTCACTTCTTACTTTACCTGTGTGAGATGTTTCACCATGCAATGTATTTAATAAAAAAATCCAGTTTACAAAATCCAAATATTTATTATCTTTGGATAGATATTAGGTATGGAAAATGTATTTTTACCTTGACCCTAAAACACTGTCTACATAACTATTTACATCTAGCCTATGCAATTGCTAACACAGCTTTGCTATAACACAGTTTGCGCCCAAATGGCGTTTGTACATTATCTTTAGCAAAATATACAAAATATTGATTTCTTATACAAAGTTATGGTTCCTAATTAAGAAAACCCATAAATGAC
Organism: Eulithis testata; assembly: GCA_947507515.1. Taxonomy (NCBI): domain Eukaryota; kingdom Metazoa; phylum Arthropoda; class Insecta; order Lepidoptera; family Geometridae; genus Eulithis; species Eulithis testata. The sequence goes on from OX382205.1 coordinate 6,857,442, forward strand.
AAAATTAAACAAAAAAGTAGGTAGTTAATGCCTTGAATTAAGGTACAATGAAGATTTTAAATTTAGGTTGGCAGTGCAACTGCATTTCTTTTAGCCATTTCCATGTTATTTTTATTGCATTATTTATCACAATTACCTAGCATCAGCCTTCTCCAACCCATGGACAATCTTGATACTTTAGACCTGGAACATTATCATAGCGACACATACTATATATAATATATAGTCTATATAATATAGTCACAATAAATCTTGCTACGTCTGATACAAATTCAAGGAGTCCAAGATCTATAGAGACTACAGTTTATTGCCAACATTACCCAAGAACCTAACTATTAACATTATTTTGTGATGAGATACAAAGCATATGAAGATACACTAAAGCTCAGATATGAAGCAAGTATCGATCTTAATTATTTATAGTTTGATTATTCAAATTCTATAAGTACAAAATCCCCATGGACTAGTTTCTTAACTATGTATTCTTATAAAATGCTATAGCAGTACATTTATTTGAAAGTGGGTAAATATATTTATACATCTTACTTGTAAATGTTTCTAGTATTTTTGTGCTTATACATTGCAACACTAAACAGAGATCTAAGTTTTAGGTACCTACTATTCCTTTTCCAAATTTATTATCGGTGGGTCTTTTATCCTAACAAAATTTAGATTAAAATTTTATTATAGGTACACAGATAGAAGCCAGTAATGATAAAATGGAATGATGTCCAATAAAATATGATTATGATGTTAACAATTCATTACATTCATGATTATAGCAAATAAATTATGAATTTATAAGAGAAAAGGGAGTCTAATACAAATTGTATTCAAAACATTTACTTTAGTATGTGTTGGTTGAGTTCTGTGATACCTACCTTGATATCTCCCAACATTTCTCCGATTATTACTCTTGTTATATTATACACAACTAATATTATATTATATTATACACACTAATATTATTATAGGAATAATGGGATCACAACAAATAATAAATTTTAAATAATATTTAGCTGTCAATACTTTAAACACTAGTTTGGATATGAGGATTAAATATTATATTACCTACTATTCATATTTACAGCAGTAGTATCAAAATATACTAATGAGTATTTATGAAGTACAAGCTAACAATACAAAATAGGCATACAAGTTAGAATATTCTTGTCAGCACCTCCCTAGTGTTAGCCATTACAATAACAATGTTTTAATTGACTCTCAATTTATTTGACCTATTTAGAATACCTACTATATTGCAACATAATTTGTCTAAGTTAGTGTGTATTACAAAGTAGCTAAGATTCTAGTGAAACCCATTCCGGCTCCTAATAATGTTTGTCCTATGCCCCATATCATGGCATGGACCGGCGGCATCGTTTGGTCAGCCGCCCGGTATATGAACGCGACGGCAGCACTACTCGCTACACCAGACGTCACAGGGCCCACCACACCCATAACAATCAACAGGACTGGGAAAAACTTCCCATACTTGTGTTTCCTCAAAGTTCCGAAGGAAACCAACGCCGCACAAGTGTGCACAAACACTGACGAGCACAATGACCACAAAAACACTGGGTACCACATCTCACCAAATGTATCCAAAGGATCACCAGGGGTAAGTCTCAATATATCCACGAATGAATCGAATTCTGAAACCCGGAACTCCGACAACATGTCATACATGTTGTCGCACGGTTCCCAAAGCTTACAGGCATGGGGAAGGTTTTATTTGTGGGATTATTCTTCTTGAAAGAGTTGTTTCATCCATCAGCTGATTACATAGAGCGTAGTTTACTTTCCATCATATTCAGGGTAAGGTAGCTACTCCATAGTTTACTAGGATGAAAATAACTCTAAGGTACCTATGATAAATTATAATCTAAAGTGGATTTAGATTTAACTCGATAGCAAAACAGCACGAACCGAGAACAAACAACATAAAATGAATGAAAAAATACGATTGACTGCGATTGACGATGACGAATTTGACGATAATTTTTCTTTTTCTTACTAGACGAAACCATAGACAAGACACTTCGTCAATGTATTTATCTCGCCACTATGTAATAACCGTGTGTGATGTAGTAGTTTTACTTTATCTGTGGTTCTACGATACTCTGTTCTATACACTGTAGTGAGGACGGTGGAGAGGGGAAGAGGTACTTGTTTGCTCGGGAGTTTGATTGATGTTTGATTGATTGAAATGATTGATTAGTGTGAAGATAGCTACAAAACGTTTCTTTCGTGATTAGATTTTGAAATTAAATTTTATTGCAAATCTGTTGTTCTTTTAGCAGGGAGTTCATTACTAAAATAAAACCTCACTGAACAAAAAAGCCAGGTCACCATAATTTATAAAACGTAAGTATTATTTTAGTGAACAATGACAAAAGTTGTGATTTGGCAAGCATCGTGAACTTCGTTCGTACGTTTCATTGTATTGTAGTTTTTTGCTTGACTGGACCGACTTGACATGCGTGCATGCTGCGCTGCATGGAGGTGATATTATTTACATATCTTATCGTGCGTGTGTAGTTGGTTATAATAAATAACCTAATTTTACGCAAACATCAAGAAGTAAAATTAGACTAAGGAACTCTAAAGTTGCCAATCATGGGGAAAGTTCGATCAACTTCGGGCGCTCCCCGCAAGGAGGGTTTCAACAAATCTGGGCATTCTATGAATCCGGACCGACCCACCGAAGGCCTTAAAGGTGTCGGGAATCCTAGAACAAAAGGGACCATTAAGCGGCTGCAGATGTACAGAAACTTCAAGGCAAAAAGGGATAAAACTGGAAAGATAATAACCCCTGCACCATTTCAAGGTTGGTTACCTTCAGGCACTCGTGCGAGAGTTGAACCTAATCAAAAGTGGTTCGGCAATTCCCGGGTCATTTCACAAAACGCATTACAGAAGTTTCAAGATGAATTTGGAGCAGCTGTGAAAAACCCATACCAAGTCATTATGAGGCCCACTAACCTACCAATTACACTGCTTAATGAGAAAGCAAAGAATGCACGAGTTCATCTGTTGGATACCGAAGGATTTGATAAAACATTTGGCCCAAAAAAGCAGAGGAAGAGGGTGAATCTTAAATTCAGCGATATCAGTTCATTGTCAAAAGCTGTGGAAGATAGTGTTGAAAAATATGACGAAACAAAAGATTTAGATAAAGTTCGTGAAGACACAGGTGTTAGAGAAGGTCAGAGGGAGTGGGTGTTTGGTGCCGGCATGAGTAGAAGAATCTGGAATGAACTTTACAAGGTCATCGATTCATCGGATGTTCTACTGCAAGTGTTAGATGCGAGAGACCCTATGGGCACAAGAAGTCCTTATGTGGAAAAATTCCTCAGAACTGAAAAACCGCACAAACATTTGATTTTTATACTTAACAAAGTTGATCTTGTACCTAACTGGGTTACTCAAAGATGGGTTGCGATCCTGAGTGCTGAATATCCAACGATAGCTTTCCATGCATCACTTACCCACCCTTTCGGCAAAGGCTCTCTTATTAACTTGTTGCGTCAGTTTGGTAAGCTGCACATAGACAAGAAGCAAATCAGCGTGGGACTCATAGGATATCCCAATGTTGGAAAGTCATCAGTGATCAACACTTTGAAATCAAAGAAGGTGTGTAAGGTTGCACCCATTGCCGGAGAAACAAAAGTCTGGCAGTACATAACATTGATGAAAAGAATATTCTTGATTGACTGCCCAGGTATTGTATACCCATCTGCAGAGACAGACACAGAAAAGGTTTTGAAAGGAGTTGTTAGAGTTGAATTGGTACAAAACCCAGAAGATTATATAGAAGAAGTTATCAAAAGGGTTAGAAAGGAATACATGGTCAAGACCTACAAAGTCGATGGCTGGGAAACAGCTACGGAGTTTCTTGAAAAAATGGCAGCCAGAACAGGAAAGTTACTAAAGAAAGGTGAACCTGACATAGACCAAGTAGCCAAAATGGTGCTCAACGATTGGCAGAGAGGCAAACTTCCCTTCTATATTGCTCCCGAAGGATTTGAGGTTCCACTTTCTAAACAGAAAACTGAAGAACTACCAAAAGAAACTCAAAAAATCACTGAAGAAAAGAAAAGTGAGGAAAATGTAGAAGAAACCGCACCAGAACATGACGAAAATGAGAAAGAGAAACCAATCATCAATGTTAATTCTCTGATGATAGCCCAGGACTTTGCTAAGATTAGAGTTGGTCTAATGTTTGACAATGAAGATGATAAGAAACCTCTAGAGCAGTTTGAAATACCTAAAGAACTTCAAGGAATTGATGATGACAAAGACGAGACCAAATCTGAAAACACAGAAGCGCAAAACAATGATGATGGGGACTCTTCAGATATCAGTGACTTTTATAGTAATGACGAGAACGATTGCAGTGATGTTGAGGATTACTTGACTAATGATGCAGAGACCATCAAAGAGCTGAAACGGAAAAGACTTGCAGCTGCTAGTGGCGCATTCACTGTAGAAGATGTATCACACAAAGGCAAGAAGGCTAAGATGGACGAAAGTGTTTCTGGAAAGAAAAAGTTGACGGCGAGAAAGAGGAGGGCAATCGAAAGGGCTGAGCGCCGGTCGAAAACGGGAAGCAACTTTTATGAAGTTTCTAATGTTAAGAATAGAAATAGAAGTAAGAAGATAGTGTAAATTCATCATAACAGTACCTATATGTAGCTGATAAATTTGTTTTATTTAAATAAATGAATGTTAAAAGTGCAGTAGTATTTTCTTTTCCATTTTATTTCGAAAGCTATGAATGTGCTCTACACCAATTTTATTCAAAGTGATATGCAAAAATCTTAATTTAGGTGCAATTTTTTTTTATGATAAAAGTAATGGAACAAGCTTATAGCTCACCTGATGTTAAGTGGTAGCTTCTGCCTATAACAATGCATTGCCTCACAGAGCAAGTCCAATGAGGACGTGCCCTGCAAGGCAATTCGTCCTGTGTTCTACACTGGATACCTAGAAACCTTTTAAGCACTAAACTACAGATCTTATAAACTGTGACTAAACTAAGGTAAATGTTTTAACAATCGATACCATGAAATTAATTGATAAAAAATGCATTGTACCTACTTAATTCTGATGAATTGGTTATTTCAGATGTCGTCAGGCAGCGAAAGTGATGATGATTACGTCCCAGAAGAGAACCCTGTGCCACTGTCTGAGGAAGAATCGGCTGATGACGAGACTGAAAAACAATACGAGAATGAAGTTGAACAGAAAAAGCGAAAAGTAGCAGCAAAAACTCAAAGTAAAGGTACTTACCTACCTACTTAATGTTCACTCTTAGGTTCTTACTGAAATTCTCCCGAAGTCTAAAAACGCGTCGCTCATTGGTAAATCAAGGCGGGGTCGAGGCGAAGTCGAAACGTGATCTCTATGTTGAGTCGAAGCGCGGGCGGCTTCACACATTCCAATCGATTACTAAATGGTCCAGAAGGTATGGCCGTTTAGTTGTCAAAGTAGCACAAACACTACTGGCGCCACTGAAAACCAGCGCCTGGGCAGGGTATTATTTACATATGCTGCCCTGGCACCATGCTGAGTGGTGGCCATTTTTGTTATTTTAATTTCAAGTCTCAATTTTATAATATTGTCTTGTGTATTTATAAAAATAACAAAATAAATATTTTCTATTCTATTCTATTCTACTATACGCGCTGCCATAAATTTCTGAAGGAAACGCAGATTCGAGGCACTGCAATTGTGCGCCAGTGCTTCGATGCCGCCTTGACCCTTGTTCGTGTAGGCGATAAGCCTAGTCGGAAGCGATAATTTCTAGGCATTTATGCGTCGTCTAAGTTATGAGTCACCCCTTCATTATAAAAGGTTAACATCTATCCCATCTATCTGCTGGCACTAAAAAAATATTATTTATTCCACGACTAATACACGCACTAGTTATGTTAAATTCATAGAAGCCATTCTTGCAGGTAAAAAGAAACGCAAAACAAGACATTGCGAAGAAACGGTACCAGAAGAACCCGAACAAAAGCCTTCCGAAGAAAAACTGGATCCAGAAGAACAAAAGAAAAAGGATGACGATCTCTGGGCGATGTTTCTAGACGGAACGGACACTAAACCTAAACCTAAGCAATCTGTAATAACCCCACAATCCATAGAGCCATCTAAACCGGCTGCTATTTCAAAGGCAGTACCAGAGCCAACGAAAGATGCTAGTGAGAGGGAAAAGAGAATCTTTGAGTTTGCCGGCGAGAAGATTGTTGTGGAAAATAACGTGATCAAGGAAAGAATTAAAGTCGATCCAAGTCCTAGCACAGGTAATTAAAGACTTTTTTTCAGATACAAGTAGGTCTTTTCGTTTGAAATGGAAGTCAAATAGTAGATTGTATTATAAGGGAGCGAAATCATATTTTTACGGCGAGGGCGCATTTTTGAATCCAGAGTGAAGTGAAGGATTCTAGAGTAGAATCCCAAGCTTAGCGAGGGATTTTTTAGTAGAATCCTGAACGTAGCGAGGGATTCAAAGTACGTCGTCCGAGCCAAAAATATATTTGGTGGGTACACTCTACTTTTCATCACCCACTATGAGAAAAAAAAGGCACATAAGATAAGATAGGATAGGATAAGATAAGATAAGAACATTCTTTATTGCACAAAAATGAAGTACATAGGCGAACTTAAAGCGAAGATATTCCAAATTCAAAAAGTGCGCGGGAAAGTTAATTCCGGCGCACTTATTGTTTCTTATAGAAAACACCACCTTTGGGTGCACATAAAGGCGAACCAAGTCGTTCTTTTCGAATAGATGTGATGAAAAATACATTATCGCCGACTAGCAGACATAGAATTGGAAATATGATGGCAAACTATAATAAAATTTGGGGTTTATAATGTCACCAAGTTTTTGAAAACGAGAAGTCCAAGATTTCCAGAAGGTTGTTCATACTTTAAGTATGTCTTAGCGCTGCTCTTCTCAAATGATTACTGTTTTAGTTCCATTGCAGTCTGGGCATCTACTCCAAAAAATGATTAACGAAGATTCGGTAGTGACATAAGCGTTACACTACGCGGCCGGCTTGTGCATTGACGCGGGCTCTTGCGAAGCGACAGCGTCCCTACTCAATGTAACCCAAAACGATACGACAAGCCTTCGAATATTGATTTTCGTAGTAGCCACTCTGAATCTACATAATAATTTGTATTCTAATTTCATATATTTTTTATTTTTCTAGCAGTAAAACCGCTAGTTCGAACGTCCACCGGCGGCATATCCAGTTTGATTGGACAAATTGACAAGAAGAACAAACTGTCCACATTGGAGAAGTCTAAACTAGACTGGACTACCTTCAAGAAAGACGAGGGGATTGAGGAAGAGATCTCCAGTCATAATAAGGGGAAGCAGGGGTAAGTTCTTTAATTTCATTGCATTTCATTTATTCATTGCTTACATGTACATTTTATTGCTTAGGTGTAATATAGCTCTAGTCTAGGGTAAGTACATGCAAAATGTTTAGGTTGAGTCATACTTTCTTAAAAATAAGTAGGGTCTTATTTATAACGCTAAAAATAATTGTGTACAAAAGATGCGCTTAACGCTTCAAGCATTTTCTAATTATCAATCTTAAAGGCCAAAAGAAAAGCGTGATAACGTAAAAAGTAAACAGTAATCCAAATTAATTCTCGTTTAATTAATATGAAATTTTGCAAGAGTTTGCTAGTTCTAAGGGTACACTCTGAACAAAGAGCTTAATTGTAACTCTTCTATGTACAAATATTTTAGTATCCAATGTAAAATGTTACTTATTGTCATCTTTTCTTGGTAATCCACCTACCTACGTTAGCGCTACATATCTACGAAGTTCGATACAACGAAATGTCTTGAGGTCTATGTCTATCATCATCATCATCTATCAAAGGGCTCGTGGCGTAGCTTACTTAGCCAATATTCACTGGTTATCTAAGTTAAGCAACGTTCTGTGCGGTCACTATTTGGATGGGTGACCGTTAGTGGCATTTACATCTGAGCGCTTCCATGCTTCGGAGGGCACGTTAAACTGTCGGTCCCGGCTCTAGCAGTCGTTAAGCCACGACAGAGGCCTTAAAAAACTCCGTCACGAGAGTTGGCCACTAATCCATACGAGCTTGCTTTTATGATCATCTACAAAATGTAACGTTTATTTATAAATGCATGTTTGTTTAAAGATATCTGGAGCGGCGAGACTTCCTAGAACGCGCAGACTACCGTCAATACGAGATAGAACGAGACCTTCGTATGGGGCGGCGCACCAAACGTTAAACATAAGATAAGCGTAGTAGTCCATACTTTACATGCCATATATGAACATTTCTCGAAATAAATAGGTGAAACTTACACACTTTTTGAATTACCACTGACCATTTATTAATATACTACGTCCATGCCACCGACACTTATCGAGAGCGATTGAAGTGAATATGCCGAATATGGTGGTCAGTTGTTAAAATCACTTCGATATATGAGGGTTTTAAGACACAAGATTAAAAAAAAATTGTGCGTAGAGTCCCTCCGCGCGGAGTGCACTTCGAGTGCCACGCATTCACTCTCGCTCTGTGTTTAATGTGAAATGAATTTAGTATTTATTTTTATGTACTTAACCAATTTGCAGTACTTACTTAGTTAGAAAAGGTTCTATGTTCGAGTTGCCTAAATCAGAACTAGATGGCGCTGCTAAGTTTGGTCGGATCCTAGAATGCGCTATCGAAGTGTTTTGCGTTTTGTGGGGGGTCTCCATATGTGATCACTCTCGCTAGTCTCTGTCTCTTTCTATTCATAACGCTTTCCGTTTAACGCAACCTTGTTGGAAGTCGCGAAGTATAACTTCAAAACTCATTAGTAAAAAAATTAATTCATTTGTAAAAAAAAAAATGGGACTAGAGGGCGTTGTGTGAAATTTCCAAGAATTGGCACATTACTGCAGCGGCCTGCAACAAAGACAATGAGGGAAGAACATGTAAATGTGGGCAGAGTCGAAGACGAGGCACACATTACGTGAGTCCTTCATTGCCTAGTTGTGGCCAAGGCTTGTATAGTACTTTTCTCAAATAATGCGCGGAAATTAATACTAAGTACCTAGGCAAAACTTTTTCGTTGAAAATACAATTAATTTTTAAAACCAATAACGAACAACGAAGTTACAGTGTTCGTTTGTTTTTTTTTTCAATAATAAGCTTTCTATTTGAAAGCCTGTTCCAAATTCGGATAAAACCTTTGATAAGTTACCTCCTTGGTTGCCATGTTATGGAGTAAAAGATCGTTCCATTTTTAAATAACACGACAGTAATGAGTTTTGTATGTAATTTAACTGGCCGCTAAACACGACAGTAATGGATTTTCATACATTTTTATCTGGCCGCTGCTCGCATGTGTTTGGCCAGTACTGCATCTTCGATGTAACTCAAAGAAGGTTGTCAAAATAATGCTTTGATTTCCAAGCGTGTTTGAGAAAAAATTATTTATGTTCATCCAAATCTGTCCCGCTATCAGGCGCGATGTAGTTGTGACTACATCTGAAAACGACTATACATTCGCATTACAAAGATTAACATAGGTACATAATCTAGTCTAGTACTTAGCTACTTATTCTGTGCTTGTAGGTGCCTTAGTTAGGTTCATTGTTCCCTCGAAGCGGCCATTGCGGACACTTTATGGCCTGACTAATAATACTCAGCTTATCTAGATATGTTAGTCCGCTACATAATGGTGGGCTTAGGGTCGAGCGACATATCCACATATAGGTACCTACTTCACGTAAGGATAAAATAAATTATATCGATTTTCGATTGTAATCCAACACACAGGCACTTTACAAAAAAATAATTTGTTCAAAGTTACAACTAATACCGTATTTACAATATTCACAGTATTTACAAAATACACATGAAACAGTTGAGCTATCTACAAACCGTTGCAAACGATTTATAAATAGCTCAACTGACCCAAATCAGCAATCAGAACCGAGCCCTTTACAACATGGTTTTTTGACTGAAAAATCTATAAACTTGTGATTTTCTCCAACTATGATTAAAATAGAAAGAAAAGAAAGAACTATCGCCTAGGTATTATAAAAATTACTGGAGTCAAAAATATTGAAATAAAAAAAGTGATTTGCTTCTGAGGCTGACTGTACTTAGGTACTTACACCTACCACCTACCTACTTAGGACTGTACCAACCAACATACAATTATTTGAAGATGTCTGAAAAGCGGCGTCACACTGCGCAAAAGGATGGCATCTGGCTTAGGTCAAGCTAAACACCACAATTAGGGTTTCGCATTCAGATAGGATAAAGCAGGATTTTCTTTATTACCTACATTAGTTTTTGTGATCATAATAAAATAAGATCTAACAAAAAAGGTTTATCCAGGTGTATTTTCATTGTACTTTTCTAAGTCACCGTAATAAAGTCGCAAGGTACTAGTCGAATAAGGTCGTAATTATACTTAATGCGTTTTTTGAGTTTTTTTGTATTATTATTGTATTACTAGCTAATACCCGCAACTTCGTACGCGTGCGAAACTTTCCACCAAAATATCATCTGTCACCAGCATACGATGAACCTCGTGCTAAAGGCTGCTTTTGGTTTAGAGAGGTCAAGCTGTATCTAAGAATCAACGTCTTTGATTTCAATAAAGTATAAAAAGTATGTTTCAATCCGGAAAAAAGGCTTCAGAATGGTATAAGTTTCATTGAAATTGGTCTAGTAGTTTAGGCGTGATCCGTGAACAAACAAACAGACAAACTCGATTTTCGGAATCAGAATCGTTTATTTAGTAGATCTTCTGATTTAGTTTATCCGTATCTTTAATTTTAGTTTTTGTCTTTTTTACAGTTTTATAATAGTAAAGAATCGCTACGCTTTGTCTGACTATGCATCGTCTCATTTGAGATGCGGTTTATTTGACCTTCTTTTGTCCGTTGGTTTGAATACTGCAGGACCTATGTCACAATCACAACTTAGTATTTTTAACGATGAAATAAACTCGCAAGGTTAAAAATGAAAGCTATTCTCACAACATTTTGTACCGTAAATAATTTAATCAAAGCTCCTCAATTCCTTATGTTGGGTGCACAATCATGATGGGTCAAACTATTGGTGAACATTTCACACTTAGGACCGAAAGGCCTTTTGCACATTATAAGATATTTTTCTTGTGTCTTATGAGAAATGTCGATAAGACATTCAATCGCTTGATTGTTTAAATGAGACCATACATCTAATTTTAATTCTAATTTGTCGTGGGGGAATAACATCTGCACTGACGTCCCGCGTTGGGGTGTATTGTGCATTGTCCTCTTGCTGACCTCACCCCAACCAGCCCAACTCCTTAAAGTAACGGAGAAGGACTTTGGGTTGATGACAGCAATGTTCCAGCATCCCCGATGGTGTTGTGGATGCCAAGGAGTGAGACCCGATCAGCTCCTGCAGTCCCGTTTTGGATCTAGCTTCGGTTGTGGCAGAGCAATGCAGCAAGACATGCGAGACCATACATATTACAAGTTATTTTTTTCTTATGTCGGATAACACACGCGCGTACAAAATTTTTCTTGTCTTGTGTTCGTGTCTTATAAATCTTATAATATGAAAAAGGTCTAACTATACTACCATGCACTAGCTTACTACACGAATTGACTTACAATATTTTATTAAATAACATTTTATTTTTCCGTCCCTAGTTCCTACCTTTTACCTACTGTTAAGTACTCTGAAGGATTCTGAAAGCCTCAAAAAGCTACCTAGTCTTATAGTCTCGCCCTGTGTATTCCTATCAAAGTTCCCAATATGCGTGCATCGGGTCAACAGTCAACAGGCTCGCAAGGCCCATTCTCTCAATTACACCAATGAGTGTGACTTTCAAAGCAATCAGTTTCAATCTGTGCCGCCTCGATTTGCACACGTTGTGCTAATCAAGCTAAACATTCTGCTTGCAGTGTCAGTTGACACAATGCATCAGTTATGAACTAGCTAGAGGACTGACCGCTAGTATTTCTACCGCATTTTTGAATAATTAAAACACAGGAAGTAAGTAATAGGTATCTCAAAGCTTTTGTAGAAAACATGGACAATAGAATTTGATGCGTAGTTTCAGTAGTTGTAAGTTGATAATTGGTTATTGAAGTGTAAAGATAAGTGAAGTGTTTTGTGACTGAAAATGACGGCGTACGGTCGGTGGACGCTTTATGATGGAAGGTTGGATAATGTTCAGGTATGTGTATGTTACATAGGATAGGTACAACTTTATTTATGTGATAGTATAAGTTACATCTACAAACTTGGATCTGTGCTATAATAATACCAAATAAGTACCAAATGTTTAGTTGCAAAACAAACTTAAAAATAAAGCACACAATTAACTAAACACGTTTTAGGACACGAATTGTGCCTAACTACTTATACCTAACTACGATGTTGCAAAAAGGCCCCATCTCAGCATGTGCAGGTTTTACAACCTGCGCTGGTCTTCCGCTTCCGCCGTAATATTTTTTTTGTAGGTAATCGCCTATGTCTAATTACCTAGGTACTATTTTTAGAATTAGGCACACAATTTACGTTCTGGGTTTGTATACTTACTATTTCCCCACAATACCTGATGTATCTATGATGTATCTATTTTTAGGTACCTACCATTTCTATTTCAACAATACTTATACCAAAGCATTTATCTCACTTTCATAATAATTTTCATTGCAACCGTTTCCAACAGTTTATTTCCTAGAATTTATTGTCACACTTTGCTGCCTACTACACCGCCCACTACAACATTCATTCATTAAATATTAGGTCCAACACTGGTATTTTCAAAAGGTCAGTTCTACAATGTAATTTATTTAAGGTGCTATTGCTGCAAAATAATGCAGGTGTTTTTCAACTTTATTTTGCTTTCCATTCTATTACATTTTCGTGATTATGTAGTGTAGTCACTAAGGCTAGTAGTATAGTGGGATCAAGTTCCAAAATCCAGTCAATGCCCCATCAACAATATTAACTCCATTGAGCGCTCCATCGTAGACGAAGACCCTATACTTTTTGTCGTCAGAAGGAAGAAACTAAATCTGAGCAGAGGTACTGAGTTATTTTTTTGAAACAAAGAATGAACCTCAGCCAACCATTGGCTACTGAACTATACAAAAATGGGATAGTAAAGTTTTTGATAGAGCTGAATGAAGTGTATTACGCAAGACCATACGCAAATATCGTCTACCTACCCAAGGATCTACCTACCAACATCGATCTAGTAAAAAGTGACGTAATCCGGAACGTGGTAGAAAGGAAAAGTGGGCGAACAACCGATTCAAAGTAAACTGCACAACCTCGCTGCCCACGCTCGTCCGCTCCTTAGCACCCTTCCAAAATTACCGATACAGCGACGCATCATAATGATCTCTGAGACATCTACCACGAACACAGAAGGAATATCCACTGACATTTTAGTTAAATTATAACTAACTTGATAAAAACAGAATTCGTCATATCCATTTAGTTTGGATTTACATGAACCTCTGGTTGATCGAATGAGTCACAAAGAACTCTTTGAATCTTCTTTGATGCCAAGTCAGATTTACTCCAGTAAGCCAGTAGACTGTCTTCTTCCCACATTTTAAATGTTTAACAATCACTTGGTTTGGGCTTTTATTTATGGTCTATCTAATATCTGATATGATCAGGTAGTGGTCATTCCTTTTCCATCATCTCTAGTATACCTTAATGTGCCTTTTTGTCGTGTTGAAATTATTTCTGAACTACTTTATTTTGGAGTAGGCTATTTAGATTCACTTAACAATCGGTAGGCTCTATTCTACTCCTTACAAACTCCCTTGTTTCTCGGACCTTAAGGTGTCGCGATTTGTCTAAATGCATTTATTCGATGGTACCAATAAATTCTTCTCACAGGTAATCAAAGTGATCATGGAAGGCTGGTCCGGGCAATAAGGACCTCTTCTAATCTTCCACTATCCCAACTTACAACAAACATGTTCGGAGTTAATGAAGTGGATAAACTTACTTACCTTTGAACCGACAACAAAGGTATTACAAAGTTGGAGAGATCGCAGAGAGCTTTGTTCGGAGATAGGATAAAAGTTAAATGGGTATGCAAATAGCTTTACTATCCGACCCGATAATCCCGGGAAGGAGCTTTAGCTAGGTACCTATAGTAAAACGGCTGGACAGTTTTAACCAGGATGCAGCGCGCTGGATTACTCAACTAGCTATATCTAGTGAAATATTCTTCCGAAAGTGGCTAGCAACGTCTCAACTATTTCTGAATCTAAATTCTGTAGCAATTAAATTTCAATGCGCGCGTGCAGTCTATTTTTGTGTTGGACAGTTAAATGCAATGAAGCATGTCTGCATTTGTGGTAATTGTTCCGTTTGGAAACAACGGAGTTATTGTCGTCAGGTTCCATAATATTTGCTCAGGTGTGCTGTGCACTATTCGAGGCGAGACGTAATGAATGAGCCACGGGTGTTAAGAGCGGTGGCGGAAGACGACGACGGCGCGGCGTGCGCATGTGTACTCGCGCTCGATATCCGCACTACGCCCGCGCCCGTCACCCGTGGCCCATCCACGTGTTCCCGTGACACCCGAGAGAGGAGTCTGAGCCGAGAGGAAGGAGGCTGTAGGAGTGACCCCTCGTGGACCTCGCGGTACCGTACGAGCGAGGATCCAGCGAGCCAAGGCGCGGGTGCCGTGCGGTGCGCGTGGCCGCGGCGCGTCAGTCGCAAGCTCGCGCCTAGCGGGGTGGTTGTCAGATCCGTGCGCCGATTTTATCGCGCTCCGCCGCCGATTCTGATTAGATTTTTTACAGCGTATCTTGTGAATTTTCTCGCACGGTCTGAATGAGGATCGGCCTGTGATGTGTGTATTGAGCTGATAAATCAATTTGAAGACCGTTCGAGTCGTGTAGAGTTGTGGAAAATCGCGTTTTCGGAAAAGTGTTTTTCTTGTTTGTGGTCGGGACCGGCATTGGGCGGGCGTGTGCCCGAGTTGGCGGCTCGGTGGATGGTGCGGCGCGAACAGGCGCCGGGGCGCGGCCGGCGGCGCCGTTAGCAAAATGTCGATACCCCTAGGCCGGGAGACGGTGCTCCCCACACAGGTGAGCGATGTGCCTCCTCTATGCTTTTTACGTCACGGAAATCCGTGATGATGAGGTAGAACATGTATTAAAAGATGTAGAGTGGTAGAGTATAGTATTTGTAGACCTTTTATGTATTGTGCTAACCTGGAAAACGTTGCTTTTGTAAAGTCCACAAAACAGAATAGGAACGACATATGAACAACGCATGTTTTTGTTTTAATTTTTTTGACCTTTTCTTCGATGCTATCGTTATCCGTATAATTTTTACAACCTTGGTTTCATTGTAATATTGTATGATTAGACAGAAGTACCGACAACACTTATCATAAAGAGCTAGGTACTATAACTTATACTACATAGTATTTATATTCATCACGAAAAGCATGATTTATCATGATCTTATCTTGGTTTTTTTACCAATGCTACGTATCATGTTGGGTAGATGCGATAGAGTTGGTCTCTCGGTCCTGCTGTTATTGAAATTACCAAGAAGTAAGAAACACGATACGTAGCATAGTAATGATTGCCTAGCAAAACAAAACAATTTCATGCGTTTTACAGGAAACGCTGTTTCAGCTTTACCTCGAAGCTATTGAGGGTAGGTAGGTACCTAACTACCTAGTAAATACAAAGGTTCGCAGAAAATCGGATTTCAAATAAATATTTATGAGGCTTATTGTTCTGAGATTTAAATAAGCCAGAATTAGATGGATTCAGTTCATTTTCATAATCTAGAAACACGAGGCACTGAATTTGATATACAAACGGCTCTTGTTATTTAAATCTATTATTATTTTGATTGGTTATCCATGCTAGGCCCTTTAGAGAAATGTAGGCATAACGAAAAAATATGATGCGTGTTGTTCATTTTTAAATAACACCATAATATAACACTTACGCATAAAGTTAGTGATTTTGGGGAGACGCGGCAGAAAGAACAATAACTTCACAAAAACGCTTTCCAAAAACAGCAAATAAAAGATTTCGATATTTGAGCTAACTAAACTGTATTGGACAGCGACTGTGGTAATTTTTTAGAGGTGCTAAATTCTTCAATCCAATGTTTTTGCTCACATAGAAAGCTAGATCATTCTGCCCACTACAGCCTACATATCCTTAGCGTGTATTGAAGATGTTAAACGCTGAATTACTGCGTCTAGACTGTTTGCAATAAAACTGATTTTCAATTCGATAGCAGTTGTCGGAACACTATTACAAAGACAAATTGATGTAGGTAAGCGTCCGTAGATGCCATCTAGACATTACCTATGTTACGTTATCGACATAACAATAGGGACTATCTTTTTGAGTGACATATTTTTCATACGATAAAGAAAACCTACAGTGATGGGAAAAGCTATTGTTCCGTTAAAATTGATGTAGAGTTTCGGCCCAATCATGTTTTTTTGGGAGCAACTGTTTATTAACCAAACAGTTCACAGTCGACTAAAGTAAAGAATGTTTTCCAATATTTTAAGATACACACATTCACGCACTTGTTTAAGTTTACACTCGATACTGTACTTATTTACTTGATAAGCTTTCAAAGAAAATTCTCGGCGATCCCAAAAGCCACTAATCCTTGAGCTCGGCTTCGCCTTCGCCGGAAAGTTCAAGGCTCTATTGATCCGAGGGTGCATGGCTGGAGGCGGTTGTTTTAGTAAGTAGGTACAATTTTCACTTTTTCAACCCGATTCTGGTAGACAATATCGAACTAACCTCACCAGAAACACTGTATTTTAAAAGTTTCTGCACAAAACTAACAAAGTCACGACTCAGAGCACTGAAAAATAAGAAAAGGGCTCAAAACTCACTTCTCCAACGCCATTTTGCAAGAGATCTCGAACTAACCTAACAAAAATCACTGTCTTAAATTTTTCCTCGCAAAACGGACCAAATCTCGACTCGGCTCGGTAAATACGCTAAGGATTTAACGCTTAATCCCATAAAAGCTCAGAATGTTCAGAAAGCGTGTCGATAAGTACTCTCGCGGTTTCGTCACGTATGGTTAAAGTTTGTTACTTATCTAAATGAGGTGTCCAAAGCAAATAAGGTCACACCTCGGACGTCGGTTCAGTGTCCGTGCATTTCTCGGGCCCTCGCATAGCTCGTGTGTGAGTCATGCTTCTGCGAAACGCTAATCTATGATACTCGTGGACGATCGAGAGCACGAATGTGCATGGTGAGGTTTCTTAGCAGGTCATTTGCACTACAAAATGACTATGTCAGACAGAACATGGGTGAGTAGTGAGACGACATTATAATTGTGTGAATAATTATTACTTATTTACCATCCAGTTTTTGATAGAAAAGAAATTCTTCTTTAACTAAAAAGTGATTAAATGCTAAAAATCGTTAAAAATATGAATTGCACTAAAATAATTTCATTTGTAACACGGATTCCGTGCTCAAACATACATTTGTTGTTAGTGCAAACATTGAGTTGACGCGCGGATAAGATGACCTCCTTCCAATCGTCTTGGTTATTTCTACCACATGCTTATTGCTTACATTTAGTAGGTTAGCATTTGACTGCCATATCTAATTCACATTCTAAATTTTATATCCTAAAACATTGCTTCAATAGTTTTGCCGTTAGGTACCAATACCAACCAATAGATTTTAGTCATTCAGTAACACATTCAAATGATCGATAAAAATATACGCCATTTTTTTGAGTCTGAGATTTTGTTACTAAAAGGTACCGTTTCTAAACAAAGAAAGCAATCTCTTTTTTGCTCGTTGCAGAGTTTGCGGATAATAAAAATATTCCGCTAGATTTATGAGTCTAGTAGATGTAGATTAGCTTTCAAACCGGTACTAATGAAGATATTTTGCGCTGCTCTACCTAACAGGCTTGTTAGAGTGAAGGTGACAGTGCCTCTAGTCTAGACTAGTTACTTTCATGTCAGTATCATTTTATCACTAGTACAATCCAGTTTGCCTGTACTGGAATATTTATTATTACCCACTGGGCTTCTCAGCTTCCCAATAAAATGTCTAACTAAAAGAAAAAATTCTGCAATAGATGTTTAATCCTATGTCTTTACGCTGAAAATGGACGATAGAGAACTCGGATACAAACACAACAACACGTACCGCGTAAGTTCACATAGCACATACTATATTACCTACCTAGGTACCAAAACAGACAAACTTGTAATTTCTCATTACATGAGGATGAGCCCTATTAATAAGTATTCAAAGAAAACATGTCTGGACGATATGAATAATGCTTTACATTGAGTTGTTGCAACACCGCAATTTATGTTTCACATGGAAATGTGAATTTACACGGGCAATTTATAAATCTCTGAAAAGTCAATGAAAATTGCTGAATAATACTGATAGTACCCGTAAAGTTGATGATTTTCGGAATTTGGAAATTAATTTGTTAGTTTTCCATAAAACACCAATGAAACTTAATGATAATTATTGGTATTTTAGAACGTGAATCAGTCTTAAGCCTCTAACTATAACAGTGTTATAAAAATCACCAGTTGCTCAACTTTAATTGCTCGTTTAACACTTTAAAAAGGTGAATACTAATCTAATCTGTGGTTTCGCCCACAGGCCGGTATCAGACGCTATCGATTCTGATAGTGTTCAGATAGCGATAAAAGGTCGGTATTGTCCTGTCCTGGAAAGCGAAGTTTATTAATGCTCCGATATAAATAGAATTTACATGAGCAAGATACTTGTGACCTGATTTTCCATTGGCTTCTGCGATCAGTTACAAATAAAGTTACTAATAAAGTTACAGTAAACATTTGATAAAATAAAACCCAAAAACGTTACCATATCCAAGGCGTTATAAATACAAATTCTCGAGAAATTCTTCAATCTCTCGAAACAAAAAATTAGAAGCATCCGAAATTACGCTTACTATACGGGAATCTCGTGCGTGGTTTCGGAGAACCTGCCTTTCTTTAAATAACCATGTTCGATGGTGACGGCTACTGGTCCTTCGAGCCGCTGCCGCCGGCCTTAGCGGCGTCCTTTGGACGACTCCGGAGAATGCTCTCCACAACCAAATAAGGCTACATAATAACCCATCGCTCCTGTATCCACACTCGATTGTTCGGCCCAGTTTGGATATCGACGCCAATTTCTGTAGAGATTTCAACGGTTTTTGCATCTTTAGAATCTGGCTGAACTTGAACGCACAAATTCGGAATGTTTCCTAAAAAAAATTGTAATTTTTCCTCCTTATAAGATTGCAAATGCTAAGAATCTTTGGCACTATGGTATGCATGGCAACATGAAAAATGTCCTCGACATTATGAATTCAATAAATAAATAACAAAAATTATCCAATTACTTAGCAGTTTTTGGTGGCGAATGTCATGCAAGCAATGTTAATTTTACGCAGTGACATTTCAGCGAAATGAAGCAGGTAGGTACGGGTTGCGCGCACTGCGCGTAAACATTTTAGGGCTTGTGACTAAAATACTTGAACTGTCGCAAGGCACCGGGTGACTCCGGGCTGGTTGGCCGTCAGCGCCATATAAGGCCGTGGCACACGAGGCCAGCTCCTCGCCTAGCGTCCACATGACCCGCGCAGGCGCAGCTACACATCTTTGCAAACACTTCAACCCTGTTAACCTTTTGCTTTAAAACGAGCCTCACCGACCCCATAATTTGACGAACGCCTCAAACGATACAATCTCAAACTTAATTGCGGAGCGTCGGATTCTTGACTTTTTGTGATCAATTTATATTTGCTCTCAATAATGTCTTGAAAAGGAAACGTTATCAGCGTTATACTCCGATTGATATCAGGCATCAATATGCTTTCATAAGAACGACAGACTCCCGGAGATAAGACACGTAGTGATACTAGTATAAGTTTAAGTTTCTCTGCTACTTGTTATGACAAACCAATCAGCTTATAACGCTCTTAACGTGGACTTAAGTTTCTACCAAGAGCTGTAATAACTTTAAAAGCCGATACGGACATGTGGTTTCTGCAACTTACAAGAGTCCACTTTAAAAGATCGTATGTAAGTTATTCCTCACGCAGGCCAATTTGTACTGAAAGCTATTCGCAATAAAAGTTTATTTGCTGCGGGCCAAATGTAGTTGTGGGACAAATGTGTGGAATACGAATCATTCAAGTGCTACGGTTTGTTACGGATTATTCTGAAGGCTGGTTGAAACTATGCGGATGTAATTTCATAAATGAGTTTACCAAACGTAGAGGGATACCACACCAACGTCGGATCAGGTCTTCTTGGTGTGTTTATCAGCGCATTACCGGAAAATGGGGATTTTTCGTCTAAAACAGAGACAGGCACTTCTACCTAATTATTTTGAAACTATGAAGTGCCGAAATTGTATAGGTACCTACATGAATGTACTCTGTGCATTTATTATGTAAAACTATTCATGGGATAGCTATAACTCGAGCAAAGGGGACCGGTTTTAATTAAATCGCATCTCCTCAAATCTCCTGACGAAAATTGTTTCGCGGTTGTTTAATGGAGTGCGTTTATTTACCAATTTACGATCTGGCAACAAAAAATCACTGAAGATACGCATAAATATTTCAAACAATCTACCTAATTGGCAGCGTTTTTGTGGTCGGGTTATCTTCCTAACTTCATAACGGCTTATGTTCAGATGAGACAAAATACTTTTTACTTTTTACTTTTTAGAATAGGTACCTACCTACTTACACTACTTACCTAGCTAAGTTATGTACTATAATTTCCTGTCCACGAAGTAGAAGTGATTGCATAACATAATATAACAATAGTTACGAATAATCACGATACGGAAACAAAGCAACCTCGATTTGATTTCAAACAAAACTCTACTTACTCTAGAAATCAAATAACTCACTCTTTATCGACTTAGATTAATCTTGACTTAGTTAATAACCTCTTGGCAATGATGGGTCATTCAATCAGACGAGCTAAAATGTGCTGTGCTGGGCAGAACTCGACCTACATACCACATTAAGTATATATCTAAGTGCACCTAGGTTAGAAATATCGTGGTTTAGGTCTAGACATTAGCCATAATTCAATATTGTATCGACGTCGATCTAAACCAGCTACTTAGCCGTGACAAATTACGCTTGGCTAGGTGGTTTATGTGACCGACTAATAGATGAATAGTCTCGTATGTAGGTAGAGAGTACCGTCGTTAATGTGGGTAATTGGGTCAATCTTGATAAAGATCACTACGGAGATATCGATGACTCAGACGAAGACGGTGAAAGAAAATATGTAATAATGATTTGATGGAAATTAAAGCAATGATCAATACTGCGATTAAATAATTTTAACTGAAGATGTTTGTCTAAAAGTAAGTTAAGTAGGTATCTAGGTTGGACTACTTAAAAATATCTCATGGAAATGTTAAAGTTATTGTTGCTCGTTAAGATATGGCGACAAGATGTCGCAATTAGAGCTGTCTTACCCAGAAGATAAATTGTAAGCAAGCGACCGACGACAAGCTATGAGATGAGAACGAGACTGATGGTTCTTTTTTATCGTTTTCTTGGTGACGTCATGTCCGATACAAGTTTTGAGACTGTAGATAATTATTCACATGACCAATACAAGTGTTTTCACTATCTTTTATTAAGGCAGCAAACGCACGAGGTCAGTGTGCGAACGAGTTCATGGATGAAGTCTGCAACTGGACTTTGGCCTTGTGTACAAAAGATCTTTACTTAGGTAACTTTCTACCTTCTTCACTAAATCGCGAATCATGTTAAGTGCGGCTTCTACCTTTTACCAACACGTAAGCGAAGGTCAGTGCTAATATTTCCTGGAGCATTGACTGCAATTTATGTTGTTTAGTTTAGTCCGAGTCAACGACCGCGTACCTTATAAAAAGTAACTTGAACCTGCTTGGCACATTATTGCAAATTGACTCCATATCTGTTGATACCAGTAGCAGCAACTCGAGCCAATTAGTTACACCTACTGATAATACCTGAATATCTTGTCTCTCGATTGAGGTAAAATGGAAACGATTCAATCTTATCATCGGACCAAATTCCAAATTATTAAAAAGGCTCTATGAGAACTGAAGATTTCAGAGCTACTTTATCTCTGAGACGATAAACCTCTGAAGATCGTTTATCGCCTTCATTTGAATCGGATATTGCCGACTGAAAGAATCTTAATATCTAAGCTTTACGCAGTGAATTGCTGAACTTTAAACCGTTTGGGATAAAGTTCATTTCTAAACGGATTTTACTGACAATATCACCCAGAACTCATTTGCAGTGATCGATTACGATTGTGATGTCTGATGAAGTCATCAAGTGCAGACACAGCTGGTTGTCGTCGTTAGGAAAAACATTTAGTTTGATGAATAATATTAAGATTTTAATAGAAACCTAAGCCTATTTTCGGACTAATTTTTCACAGACATCCATTATGTGTGAGTTCTATTTTGATCATTGCATGGTTTCTGGCATCCTTATCGATTGCGTTTTTAAAAAGTCATTATATGTGAGATGACCTCACAGTTATTAGTCATTATTTTAGTCATAATTTTATGAGTCACATTTTACCAATTCTATGACCCCCAAGTAGTTCGTGCTCACCAACACCTCGTTCATGCATTTATGAGTACAAAAAAGTTGTAATCCTGCAAAATACATTTGATGATGACTTTGGTAGAGATGACTAAGGAGTTATATGATAGCCAATCTACTCTCATTTAATTAAATCAAATGCACCCTTTAGTCCGCACTCCCGCCGATATCTGATCACTTTCACTGATCAAATTTTTGCTAAAGGCCGGTCCAAGTTTCGCGAAAGTGGTTATTCTGGTGGTTACATAGACCACTATAATCATTCTCAGTAGGTACACCACACCATGTTGCTTTTAGGTTAGTGCTCATTGCTTTTATCTAGTTAAACTATAGATAGATACTAATATTATAAAGAGGAAAGATTTGTATGTAAGTATGTTTGTAACGAATTGGCTCAAAAAGTACTGATCCGATTTGGATGAAACTTGGAATATATATTGTCCGTGACCTGGATTAACACATAGGCTACTTCTAATTCTAATTCTAATTCGTCGTGGGGGAATAAGATCTGCACTGACGTCCCGCGTTGGGGTGTATTGTGCATTGTCCCCCAGCTGACCTCACCCCATCCAGCCCAACTCCTTGAAGTAACGGAGAAGGACTTTGGGTTGATGACAGCAATGTTCCAGCATCCCCGGTGGTGTTGTGGATGCCAAGGAGTGAGACCCGATCAGCTCCTGCAGTCCCGTTTTGGATCTGGCTTCAGCTGTGGCAGAGCAATGTAGCAAGACATGCTCTACTGTTTCTTTTTCCTGAAGACAGCCACGACAGAGGTCGCTGTCTGTCGCTCCGATCTTGAGGAGATGGTAGTTCAGATCACAGTGGCCCGTGATTATGCCCACCATCATCCTCAAGTCTTCGCGTCTTAGCTTTAGTAGTGTCGTTGTGATGTGCGCGTCCGTTGCCGGAAGCATTATTTTTGTGTGTTTGCAGTCTGATCTGCGCTCCCATTGTTTTTGATGTTCCTTCTTGGAATATATTTTCAGTCTGTATCTTATCCCTGCCGAGGTGGGTCTGCAGAGACTTGTGTTTTCTGCAGTTGGCGTTTGTTTGGCGCCTTCTCTTGCTAATGAGTCTGCCTTATTGTTGCCTGAACATGAGCCATGGCTTTTTGTCCATCTTATCTTGACAGGCTACTTTTTATCCCGGAAAATCAACGGGATCCAACGGGACGCGAACGAAGACGCAAGCGGAAGCTAGTTTGGCCATATTGCACGGAAGTTTGTTTATGAGGTGAGGTATGCACAATTCTCGTACAATAACTGTTAGTAACTGTGTCGGATCGAAATCTATAAAGTGGTATCTCACCTAGAGCCAGTTCAATTCATCAGTATTCAGTTTGACAATTATTGTCCTGTACTTTCATTCCTATCCAGGCAGAGGATACTGTAATATTATAGGTACACGGGTTGGTTGGAGCAAAAAGGAAGGCGGATACCACCTACGCAAAGTTATGCAGCAAAAAAGGGCTTTAGGGTTGTATGCAAACAACTTCCACCCAACTAACCATCCCGAACTTCTCGTGCCCGCCGGACACCGGCCGTATCCATGTTCCAGATAATTGAATATCCTCGCTTTATGGTATGTAAGTGAATTTAATTTCAGTTACCGGCCGTTGGTAGGTTCCAGTTTTAGTATGGGTATTTTGTAGGGTATCTACCAGGGATAGCAAAAGTTCAAGTAAAGAAGCTTCAGAGTCCATCAACGCAACGCCAGCAATAAAGTCAAGCAAATTTTTTGCTAAAAAAAAGCTAATCACTATGTTCTTGATCGTTACAGCTCGAGCATCATCAATGAGAACGGAAATATATTTTCGTGAAAGCAATAATGACCTATTCAATTAGGCTCCTTTCATTGCAAAAACGGGCGCCCGCTAAAATCTATTCTCAAGTGAAAGTACTTACCTAAGTGTTTTTGCTGAGATGAATGCCTAAATAATATCACTTTCCTAAAAAAGTGGGTCCAACAACATATCGTAAGTACGTATAAGGTCCCGGAGAATGTGTACTTCGTGTGAAATATTGGTTCGCTCTACTCACCAGTCACCACCCTCGGGAGGCATTGGGGAGGCTGTCCTTAGGGATCCAGCGACGCGAACATTCTGCCCACCCACACACGCGCCACAAGCATTAATTCAACTCACGTACCCACAAATTGATATCAAGCGCACGATTTTAAGAAATGACGTGCAGAAAAACATATTTTACGAACTCTATTAGCATTTGTAGTAGCGCCCCGCACCCTAAAATGATGGAATGGCGTGCACCTGTATGCATAAGCGGCTGGAGAGCTGAAATACCTAGGACTATTTGTCGCCAGATTTCAATGTTATCGGCGCATAAGGTTCTATTTATCTACAGTGTTGTCGAGAGAATAACAACATCCTCTTTGGTTTTGTATGGTTCTTCTTTGGCCTTGCTAGTGTGTCCTCACTTTTGATTGTAATTTAGTTGCGTTTTATCTCTTTTACTATGACCATCAAGCAATTTGTAAACTACATCACTAAAAATTCTCCTAGCTCAGAAAGGTGTTAATATGCGTTGTAAGTGTTATTACCTATTGTTATCCATATTAGGGATCATTTGCTGCTCTCTTTTCTCTGTTTTTCGGCAACCGTAAAACATAACGGGCCAGATATGATTAGAATTATGGCAGGAAACGCCTCTATATTTCACACCGAGGCGTTAGATCTATCTGGCACTTTCCGTCATAAATGAAAGCTCATCGATTCTACAAGCTGGCCTAGTCCCGTCACTAGTTGCTAAAAGCTTGAAACCGAGAGGAAACTTTCCATAATCTACATTAGATAGAGTATCTATCGCTACGTAGAACTGATATATTATACTTTCCCGAGCAGATTGATGAATGAGGGTGAGTGACCTAAGTTACTTACTTACCAACTTCTTAGGCACTTTACTAGTTCAGTATTTCCTAGTGACAAATGTTTTAATTCGTCTAAAAAGGGAGTTATGAATGACTTCGTGGCTTTTGTTATCAGATCGTCGGCAGTCGTGATCGTGATGTAACACGAAGGCCTCTCCGCTACCGGAGGTCTACTTACCTTTAATAATACTACTGGTTTATATGATGTGTGATACTACGATTAGCTTTATCGTTTGCAATCTTAGGTAAGACATCAGGGCTATAAACACTTTTCTCGAGTTCCTTAGAAAAATATATCAGTTCTACGACCTGTTTGATAATAGCATGTAAAACTAGTTGATTCACTTTCGAGTCTTCAAATACCTACGTATAAAGAAATAGTTCAATATATTGCTCTGCTAATGTTCTGTTGGCGCCATTCTTCTTACAAGTTGTTCGGTGCTCGATACCTACATTACCAACCAAAAGTAGGTACTTATAGGTCGTAGTTACGTAACTTACAACTCCTACAAGTGTTTATTATGCAAGAGGGGTAGAGTCTTGCGCACTTGTCTTGAAAACTGATGGACAAGCAACAATGAGAACAAATTGACAGCCCGCTAACATCAATATAATATCAATAATAGAGTCTGATATGCAAATAGAGCACGACGCGAATGCGTACTGTCAAACACACAATTACATTGATCGTGGAGGAAGAAAACACGACCCCACTTAGCGTAGGATAGTCAGGGAAATTGATGACATTACACTACGCATCATAGAAGTAAGAGATCCTTATCAGGTCACTGCTTTACAACTACCAAATAGCTTTTTCCAATTCCTATCATTCGTCGAGTAGATTCAGAATCTACTCCTCTCACATTCATATCATCTTTCACACAATCTAACGACTTCTTCGTCTTTCCTCTGCTTGCGAACCCAGCCACACTCATATTCATAACTCTTTTCGTGATATGACTTTCATCCCTCAACGTGTCCAGGACATTGATAATCCAGCACTCCTGCTCTTCAAAGTTCAAATGATGTAGTTGACTGTATGTTGTAGAATACTGTACGGGAGGTGAACACTGAACATTAATACTATCTACTCTATAACTCATGAATAATTCAGCGTGGTCCGACGTCGAACAAATTTTTAGCGTCATGGTAATTTAAAAGCGATATAGTTAATGCATATCGATAGTATGAAAAATATGAGATATTTCTATGTACAAGTAGGTAGTGTACTGCAGTATAAAATGTCATTTATATCGATATTTTTTAAATATGCTTTACTTTTGGTGTAAATATTCGTCGGAAGTTCAAGATAGTAACGCTCTTTGGAAGATTACATACCTAAGTAGAAACTAGTTTCGCAAACTACTTACTGCGAAACTTCACTTTTTACATGAATTCGCACATGGCAAAGAAGCTTATAAAAAAACAAAAAGTAATTTAAAAAACTAGTATTTGGAACACGTACACTCTTACGAAGCTGTAACAGTCAGAAATCTACAGTTAACGGCTTGTGAATAAACCCGAAGATCGACAGCTAATCAAAAACTGTTAATCTCAATCTGTCGTGTGCCAGACTGCCAACCTTTACGTGTAAGGTTAATAAGCAATTTGGAAAACGTGTAAAGTATGTGCGATTTAGGGTAAATACATGAAGTGCGAAATAACTTAGACGCATTACTGGTTGTGACAGAGATACTGAGAACTGCGTTTTTAATGCAGAATGTGCTTACCAGACTGGCGAAACTCTCGAACTAAGCTCGTGCTTTCGAAAAACGAACAATGTATGAAACGTGCTGACTAAGCCGTGGTTTTTTTTTTGTTTTAATTGTCTTGATTTTTGGACAAAAGTTCCAGAAATCCCCTACGCAGGGGATTTAGTCAGGGGAAAATTGGATTGAGCCAAAATTTGAAACACGTTTCATACATAACGATATTTTCAGTGTGTAATTTTGGTAGAATGGGAGTCCCGCTTCTTCTTACGTAGGAACTACGTATTACATATTCTTTGGCGTTCACTTTATTTTGTAAACGGTTTACGGTAGTTACTTGTTTTAGGTATTTCAATAAACGCTACTAATGGAGTTTTAAATAAATGATGCAGGCTCAAACGCTGATAAAGAAGTCGTTACTCAAGCATAGATTTGAGTAGAGATTTTCATAAAAAATCTATGCTTGAGTCCGGATTCCTTGAGCAGTTTTTCCTTCAGCATACGGGCCTAAAAGTTTTCATAGCACTCACCGTTAAAAATAAACTATATGAATATGAATATAGACTAGTAGTTCGCCCCGAACTGAGATCTCGTGATGGTTGGAGGTTAATAAAACCCAAACTAGATTATACATATCTATGGGCAGATTTTCATACAATACGTACCAAAAGAGTACTTATATACCTTACCTATTAGGTCCTGCGCTTTGTTTAATTTGAAACCCAGACGCCTTTGTTTTTTAATTGCCAGTTAATTTACATAGTCATTATTATGATGTGGCGCCGCATCGAGAGAACTTATCATCCTATTTATGTTTATTGAGATATGTCCCAGCTCTCTAGGTATTTTATTAATAAATTTATTGATTGCAGACCCATTCACAGATACTACCTACGTCTACAGTCAGTAGAATACATAACGCGTTTACGATAACTTATTTGTTTGTTTGCGTAATTGTTAATTGTGCTTTAGCCAAGGAACTTATACCTACGTGGAATTTGCACTGACAATTTGACACCAATAAAAATAAATCTTATTATGACGCTAAGTTCTATTACAGACAATCACTTTGACCAGAGAGAAATTCAGTCCGAGAGAGAAAGCGCTTCGATAGCCCTGTGTCCCTTTCTTTCTAGTAAGTTTAATTAGTAGGGTGTCCATAATGAAGGAAATTGTAGGATTATTTACACAAAGTCACAATTTTAACCAACATGGACAGCATATAACTAAAAAGTAACTAGTCTTCTTTTATAGTATTCTGAGAAACTATTTTAATCCGCCACATCCTATTCAATCATTTGAATGTGAAGATTCACACGAAATGCAACTTATTAAAAGCATTGCGTCTCATTATCTTACCGCCCGGTTGATGAGCCACAGTAAAACTCAAACATTGAAAATTTATAGGTCACAAATCAACTTTAAGACAGAAATTGCAACCTACATTTGACCTACATTATATTGTTTGGTCACCCTAATGAAAGGGACAGAGGGCTCTCACGAAGCTATCTCGCTCGGACCGCGAATCGGATGCCTGTGCACATTCCAGGTAGGTATAAGTTCCTTGGCTTTAGCTCGCTTGAGCATTCCTGTCAGTTAGATAAAATTGTGTATATAATATATTTCTTAATACGTAAAAGGTCTGATGTATAAAAAAACGTTCGCAAAGGTCTTATGTGTTTGTTTTCATGATTCAGCTAATAGAATTAGACTAGATCTTAATGACTTATTTACTATGAACATTTCATATAGCTCCATCTGGTCTAGTCCTATACATATAAGCAGAGACTATAAGGTACTAACTGTAGTATTTTATTCTAAAGTGGTTGTGCTAAGTCTGCGTAGTGCTTAGGTAAATAAAATATTAGGTGCGTATAGGTGCGTAGTATACCAATAACTTTATCGTTGTTTTACTTCTTATCGACGACGTGCCAGAAAATATCGGTTGCAAAGTGCATTGCAAAATATGCATGTAATGTCTGATTTTATTCTGGCGTTTCTGACATTAAAATGCAATGTTTATGACAGACAGTAGCAAGCTTGTGGTGAAGCTAGCAATTACATTCATAGCGTCGTTGGCGCCCGCGCCCGCCCATGGCGAATAACTCTACATGAGAATAAGGCTCCGAGAGCTGGTTTCCTATGAAACTGTGATCGTTATAAGACGAGCGATAGTGATCCTGCGATCGCTCTTTACAAACAGGGTGTCAAACTCTTTATAAATTTTGGCCTGAAGATAATTTTATACTGGCGTAAAGTGACGTTCACTCATTTTTAGAAACAATAGCAACACCAAGATATCCTGTACCTAGTCGTCAAGTTAAACGCAATGTATGTGGATGTGGTAGGTCTGCGAGTGACTGTTAGGGCGCTTGTAGACATCCGTTTTTTTCGCCGGACACCAGACCGTGTTTTTTGCCGGATTCGCGGTGGTGTATGATTTCTGATGAATGTGTGTGCCTAGACGCGCCGGACATCGGTCCGGCGAACAATTATAGAATAGCCGTTTTTGACGGTCCGCTATCCGGTGAAAAAAACGGACGTCTCCAAGCGCTCTTACACTTACTAATTCTATAGCGCCTTGAGCTAAGTGTTGTTACTTGCATGTCAAATGTTGTTTTAGTTCTTCCCGTAAGCCTTATTTACAAACATAGAGAACTTTTTATTGAAACACGTTAGGAGTCTCATTTTAGATGTTAGTAACTGCCTCTATAATGATAGATCTTCACCTTTTCTCATTTTCGCGTAGATAGTTATTTCAAATCACAACACTCGTCCGTAAACAATAGGGTCGCGATGGCCCTCCAAACCTCCAAAATGGAAGTCACTTGCCATTGCAGGCAAGTTGCTCGTCATCATACAGCCCAAATGTTTTAACTCATAGTGGCACTTCACAAAGGCCACCAGCGTCGATCCGAGTTCCCACTGACACAACTGAATTGCTCGCAATTTTAAATATATACCTACATCTAAGATGGTTTTCCAAAAATAATAATTTTAAAGGTACCTCAATACAACCTAGAGGCGGTTAGATATTTTCATTTTGGAAGAACTCAGCTTTGTGATCTCGGAATACCATGCCGGTTTGTGCCTAAAATACTTTTGCTTCACCATCTCGAGTTTATAGTCAATTATGCAAAAATGAAACCATGCTTTAGAATAATTACAGGGCTCCGTTGAGAGGTTGAAATGTATCTTTATCTCTTGATTTACTGTACTCTTTTACGGATAAATCGTAAACCGTTAAAGTTATGATCATAAAAGTTTATCTTATCTGCATTGTTCTGTAGTTGGTAATTTTCGTGCCTTACATGGAGATTGATTACCAAAAGCCCAAAATTGTGATGATACGCATCAAGGGCACGGTATTATCTCAGCGGTATCCTACAGGAACCAGTAGCGAGGTCAACAACCTTTGGAAGTCACGTCTCTTTCTCTACAAAACTCGTAATAAAGCATTGTTATACTTCTCATCTGTCATCTGATCTAATAGCCACCCCAGCGGTGACGCTTATTCCCTATAACTTAAGGTTTACTGTCACAAAAGTGAAAACTTGTTTATTGAGGTTTTTTATTACAGCCGCTGAGGCGCAGCACCCTTTGTGTGGGATATCATTTAACTTGTACTCTGTAAACGTTTCACAATAACTTTTATATCTTGCTATCCTTGTGAATTAATCTGGAACATTTTAAGGATGTTTATTCCTTTCAAATCTTAACTCTGCCTCCTTCCTCCTTGTGGTTGTGTCAACCTGTGTGGTTTAGTTTAGTTAGATAATAGAATAACTCGATTCTACTCTACATTTTGTAAATTTATTTTTTCTTGTTGCAGGTGTGTATTTGCTGAGCGTAGTATACCTACCTACTTACCTAACTGGATCGTATAGGTCAATTGGTAAGTTAATTATCTTCCGTATTCAGTACACAAACCAAGCGATGATGTTCTTCATCGACTGTAGGAAACATTAGTAGCGTTCAAAGTAAAAGGAATGTCATTATTCTTTTTGTTGGACGCATGCGTTGATATTGTGCATGTAGGTTACAAACAATATAACGCATAGCAGTAGGTGGGTATGATTACTGAGATGAGACGCGGTCGCTGTTCTCGCCGACAAAGTGCGCGTCGAGTCGGACAATCGAGTCACTCGAGACAATTTCTAAGCTGACGATCTTTACAACAAAGACCCTTGCTTGTACTTACTTTTACACAACACACTTCCAATTTTTACTTGTCATTGTATGGCGCTATGCATATGATTCGTGCTCTTCGACTCTTTTTGAATTGAAACGTATCTTTTGTAGGTACAATAAAGAGATGCATGACGCTTATTCTTCACAGAATTCAACGGACAAAATTAAGCATTTAACGCTACATATTTACGAAGGAAACAGCAAGAGTTCGTACATAAATCAAGTCGTTATCTAAATACGTGTGTTCTCGAGAGAAAATTATATAATGGTGCCATTAGTGCCGCTAATATAGCTATAATTTTTGCTCGTTTAAATCTTACACTATCATTCAGTTGATAAAAATATATAGCTGCGTGCATGTGCATCTATATTTAAAGTCGTTATACCAGATACTGCATCCGATATTGGGTCACAGTATAATGCTATCGGGTTTGAAAGACCGGTCAATCCCAATGCTATTCCGATCGGTGATCGAAATAGGTCGAGCTGCGCATATTTTTAAGACGTTTATCTTGGCTATAAAAAGCAGGTAGGTAGTTGCATTCCCAGAAAGGCCACTTGAGGACGAATCGTGGTCTGCTTGTGGGAACGGCTGCGACAACTTAATTGTAAAACAGTGTTCAGTTTTTTGCGTTGCGGAAAATGATGACTTCTGTTTGAAGAGGCGTGACTTTTATGCCATCACGTGGGTATAGGTACCTTTTATAAACTTCTAAGAATTTACGCACATGAGTGAAATAAGTTTGTAAAAGTAATTATAATGTGCGTGTGTTGGGACCTCAACGACCCATTCATAGAAATTCCACAGAATTAGCACTCCCATTCAAGTTTTTCTATTTTTTGTAGTGGCCTTCGGTCCTGAAGATCAAACCAACTGCATGCGGCCTCCATTGAAATGTGATTCCGTTTTTCGGAATCCCATGGTGGTCACTGTTGGGGAGTCATTAAAATTGTCGCCATGTGGCGGTGCTTTTGATTTGGGTGGTGGATTCTGGCAATTAACTCTGGAATCTCGAGCAGAAAGCAACCATAATTATCAAAATCAAAATACCGAATAGGTACCCAACCCATACAGTATTTTGTTGGTGTTGGAATTTTAAGTATAAGAAAGAGTGTCAGGTAGTTTAGGTTAAAATCATAATTCCCCCCTACTGCTCCTTCAAAATAAATCGATTGTCTTAGAGTTGATTGTACTGTACTAACCTGTCTAGACGTCTCAATATCTTGTTTGGTAAATGAAAAGGTGTTGAAGGTAAATGAAGGTGTATGAAAAGCGAATCCACTTTTATCACGACAGCACATTTTAGTGATCCAAAGATTGCACGACGTGAACTTGTAAGAAAGACAAACGTTAGATTCCTAAACTTTGTATTACAGCCGTTTTAGCGTTAAACTCAATTAGTACCCATATGCGAATGAAATAAGATTCTCTTTTAACATGTGTTTCCGTGGCGAGGATGGCGGTCCGTTAACAACTCTGATGCGGACATGACATTATGTATGACGTATGTATCTCTTTCCCTCACTCTTTCGCAAAAGCGGAACAACGTTACGTCAGTTCACACGAGGTGACCCAGTGAGTCAACCAAATTAAAGGGCCATGAACCGATGCCCTGCGGCAAGGTAACACGAATGATATCTACTAACTATCATGTGCACTGTGGCAGCAATCAGACCCCGAGGAAAGGTCAGCCTGAAAACTCTCGTTTTCACTTTAAATTAATCAGATTCTGGTTTAACGACTGTTCTTGGTGGTTTATTGGGTTTTGATAGCATTCTGCTGTATTTAGAGACAGTTACAAAACAAACCTCAGAATGAGAATGAGGAGTACAAAATTGAGGGCAAAGTCAAAAGCAATCATGTCTTGTTTATATGCCTTTGTTTTGAAGTAAGATTTTGGCATATACTTGCTAACCGCTTCCCTTTTGTACATAACAAAGTCTCAATCAGATACAGAAACTTAAGGACTTGCAAACTTCTGAATACATTCAGAAGTTTGCAAGTCCTTAAGTTTCTGTATGGAGGTACATGTACATCCATACAGCATTTTATTTGATGTTTAAGTAGGTACTACACTAGTTAGGTACCTACTTTCTAACTTCGGCAGAAAGTTCTTAATGCTTCAGTAAAGTTGGATAAACTTTTGTTTTGATGAAGGTCGGTTGGATAAGACAAAACTCTTCAAATTCTTTTAGATAAGATTAGTTTAGCATTATTACGATCCGTTCTATCCTTCCAACTAATCAATCATACCAATTATGTCAAAAGTAGAACCTAAGCAATAATCTGATCTTTGTCTCGATGCTAAGCATTCAGTGCCATTAAAATGAGAACATGGCTGTCATAGATCGATTAAACTACTTATCAGTTACCGGTCGCAACCCAAGAAGTGCACTGCCAGCTCGACTGCCAGGCATAGATTAATAAACAGTTAGTATAGTCTTAGGTAATTCCTGGAACACGGAGCGGATCCCACAGACAGACGTGCTCTACAAATGTTACCAATTGAATTCTGTACAAACGTGGAGGTATACGCATACGCTGATTGATCGGACCACTTTCAAACTGGGCTGGAAATAAAAAGTTTTGAAACCGTCAGCAATTGGTTTCTTGATACAACTAAAGTAAGCAAAGAAAAGAGAAGTCATAACATAAAAGGCGCGGATCAAAGCGCATTTTGCATTTTACTCGGAACTTGGTTGAAAAGTAACCACAGGAACAGCAGAAACCCCGAAATCCAGCCCCAAAGGCAAACTTACACCATTGTGTATCTTCGAGACAAAAATCCTTTGTTTTACAAAGTCCTCACGTGTCGGTCGCGCTGTTACAAATCAAGGCTCGATTCGCCACACGTCCGCAATTCGTCCCGGACACGGCTGAGCTCTGACTCAAAGCTTATCCATACAAAACTCTTATTTGATCTAAACTGAACTCATACAAACTGTTATTTCACCTGTGGCAAAACCATACAAATTATAAAATTGTCTATGGCAACTAATCTGCGGTATCGATAACTCAACTTGGCTGGCACTCGTAACGGGACTAACTTGTAGGTCAAGTATAGAATTTACTAGTTGGTACTCAAGATAACATGTCTTGAGGATTAAAGTTCAATGAAATAGCAGAACATCCGCATAAATTGCTAAATGTAGTACGTAATACCTACCTAAAGTTTACAGCTAACATGCTCATTGCTACAAACAAACCTATATCGATTCATAATATACAAACGTAATATAGTACATTGATAACTGAACCACAACAATTCAGAATAAATAGATCTGGCCATTTAACATGATCTTCGTTCTCTTATCAAATAAGTAGGTAGGTAGGCACTTACAGGAAACATTACGATTTCAGGAGTTATAGTGCATAATGATAAAAAATTCTTCAGCACGCAGGCTCACGCAGCGTAGATATTCGTAGCGAATATTGCAGTGGCTATTATGAAGACCGCCATAAAATGGCAGAGATTACGTACAGCGTTCATTACCGTTACAAAGACATAAAGCTAAAAGATCCGTGTCCTCTTTGTTGTCGGACCAATGCATAATCCTTTGACATTTGCACACGCCAGGCTCCATCGAGGCTCCGAGAAGTTCGGGATATTCCTTGAATCGATAACTGACTGTTTATGTAAGATCGAGTTGCAACCACAAGCCACAATCAATTGAACGCGATGCAATAACTAGGGCACTTAAATTGTAGCGTGGCCTCAATTAGTCCACACGTGAGGGTTTGTTTAAATAGCTGGAAATTTTCTGAAAGAACATGTCTAGCTATAGGTAAAGGTACATGTATAAGTTTTCATTTAATTTATTTACTATGTTTCACAAAATGGGATTGGTTATGCCATTTCTCACAGTCTCTACGTTGCAATATCGACAACAATCAAAAGCACTTTCGACACGAAAACCGGAACCAATTTCTCTCCCGGGTTTACGGTTATGCTCATCCACATCACATTTCCACATGGCGGTTTCTGAAACAATAAAACCATAGCATCAACCTCTTTATGACGTCTTTATGCATGTGTCAGTACGGGATATGACGATGGGTTGGTGAGAAATATTTGTCTATGTATAACATGGTTCAGCCAGGTTCAGCCTCCTTCTATTTTGAAACAGGATTAGGTAGATAGTTAGATGGTGAAAGTGAAACAGTTTACAAAGTTGTAGTCTCTGGAATGGATCGATTTATTTATCTTACACACTGTTCTGGCGATCTGGCTAAGATCGTTTGCGAAGAGTTAACTTCAAACCACACTGTTTGGTTTGGTCAAAGCGGAGTAAGTTTGAGAGCTTCTAAATAAACTTGGTATGATATTATTAGGACTATAAAACAAGTTAGTGCTTTCAGCACATCCTAAGCAATGGGCATTACTTATGCGTTTACATCCCATGAGTCATCATAACTCTCTACTTATAGCTTATTCCTAGATTTCCTAAGCTCAAAATACTGCTGCGCAACTGCCTTAGCTTAACCACAAACAAGAATACCTACTTACCAATAATGTTATACACGTTTTGCCCATAAAATCACTGTTCATTCATTTTATATAGCAAATCGTCTTATTGGAACATAAGTATAAATAAAATAAAAGGACAGAACGCGATCGCTGCCTTTTGTCAACTTATGGGGGTAAAATAAGGATTTTATCAGTACCGGAGTAAAATCGCTTTTGGTTTCTGAAATTCAGATGCTTTGGATCTCGTATTGTCAAGAATCTAGACGATACGAGATCCAGACCTTACCCAGACGTTTTAAAATCTAGACTCTAGTAGACGTCTAATGACTAATAAGTAAGAGAAACACTCGAACAGATTTCCCGACTTTTCGGATTCAAAGTCCGACTCAGTGTTTCCCTCGGGCGCCCCTGTCGATAGCAGTGATTGGGAATGGGCGCTCCCAGTGTTTTATTGCCTTTATTTATACTTACGAATCGAGGCGAGGCGATGCGTATACATTTTACAACTCGGATTCTACGCGAACGTATTGCGTTCTAATAAATTGTCGGCACGACTCTACAACGATGTAGGATCGATGGTGCGGCATCATTCATGGTTTATTTACTTCCTATTTTATTGCTTTAGGAACTCGCTTGCTTCTACACATTTTAGAAATACGACTGTGACCGTGACACTGCCACGTAGGAAGATAAATATCACACTACACTTCCAAAAATCACACACTTACATATTTGTCGGTAGGTTTATACAAGTACTCGTATCGTAGCTATTGAAAAATCTTCGACCGACGAATAAGCTTATTCTCAAATCTTTATTTATTTTGTTCGTTCGTATGTTCCGGCTCTACCCTAAGGTAAGTTACAAGTTACCCTTCGCAATTCTTTTATTAGTTTTTTCACTGCTAAAAAAAACACGACTTTGCACTTTTGGTAACATACATATATCGATAACAAAAATTCGCGTGTACCGGTGGTTCTGTAGTTCAAATAAAATGGATCTGTTATTGATAACGTGCTATTTAATCATATAGAGCTATCTCTATAACATTATGCGCCTTCGGTATGTTATGGAATGGTACATTTGTTTTGTCTGGTTTTGTCATAGTTTATCATACCTACCAACGTTGTCAAGAATTTATGCCGTTGGTAGTTTTAAAAGAATATCTTTAATTAAATTATCCGTTTGGTTCTAGTTTTTCCAGAGATGTCTAAAAAATAGACACTAAAAATATCTTTGTTGAAACTATTTCAAATCGCGAAGGATCTGAAAGGTCAGCCGCCGCGGCGGCGCCGCCGGGACAAGCGACGAAAAAAAAGCAATTCGTCTTATCCTATTCACAATGAGATAAAAGATTCGACATTTCGCTAAATTTATATTCCGGTTTCCGTCCACATATTTTTCCTACTGTTTTTGTGTCCATCATGGGGGTCTTTATGAAGTGTTATGATCACACGGACGACAGAGGCCGCTATCTGCGGCCAGCAGAGGCGCGTGACCGCTCATGTTATTACTGCCCTGCCCTATACGCGCTCACCCGCCCGCCCCACTCGCCAGTATGGGATCGAGTCTTGGGGTAACTTTTATATCTAGCTTTGGATTTTTTATAGGTTTTTTTATACCTACGTCAAGGCTGATATTTCTGGTATAGGTACTTTAAAATCTAGGAAACATTGAAACCGCGCTAATCCGTAGTAGAACCCCCTATAGTTAGACCTCTGTCCGGTTATTCCATTAGCGCTCTCTTTATTTTAACCAAATCATCGGAGCTCGTGTTATTCGTGTAAACGGCATTGTTTAATGTTTGCAGGAGTTTTGCACAATTTGAAAGGGGAGTTCAGACAAAGGATAAAATTGCTAGGGGCGAAATTGATTGAGCTTTTTCGCGTTTTTTGCGCAGACTGGCTTTTATATTGCACAATAGTAGTCAAATCAAGTGGTTTTTCATCATAGTAATACGCGTCAAAATATTTTGTCAGTTAATTTTTCATGATAAATCCTAACCTCAGTAGAGTCAGTAGGTAGGTTCGTATTGAATCGAAAAGAAATGCACAGAAAGTAGAGCAGCGAGGAAGAAGCGAAAAATCCATGCACCCTCACGTCGGATATTTCTCGTACCAATTTTAGATTCATAATTGGAAAAGCACATAATATCAAAACATATAGCGCATTGATACTACAGGATGGTTTATCGATCGTGGTCTGAATAAAAATTGGTTAGATATTTTTCTTCTCATATGAGAGATGGTGGCGAATTTAATTTTGTTCGGTGTGAAGAAGATGTATTCTGTTATTATGTTTACTCTGGACCACTGGTTTGTTGTATCACCTGTAGGGCCAGTATAAAAAGCTATCTACCCTCACCTACAAATTGAGTTCGGTACAACATACTCCCCAATTTCCCGTGTTCATTTTCTCTGCAGCTAATTTCCACAAGCACATGCTCCAATAGTCTCCCCTTTCATCGCTTTGTTATATTTATTGTTGGTTTTTCATTCACTGACAAAATCTCTGATATAACATGCGTGTTTTTGTAAGCTTTGGCATGTTATTTTAGTTAGGTAAGCAAACATCTCCGTTGTATAAAAAGTCGAGACATTTGTTCTAATATTCCGACTGAAAAAACGAGTTTTGTACAAACACTTTCGTAATTAGCTTTTAGCTTTTCACGAGCGTGATTTATAGGTCTGTAACTCTGTATCTATACCAATTTTGAATTAAAACTTTGTGCTCATGCTATTCAAGATAAAACAAACTTTTAAAGAACTAAAAGCACCTATCAAAAGTTTCCACAGTCGACAGTGGTTAGAAACAAGTTAGTAATCTTAAGCTGCTTGCAACGAACAAGTTTAGTCCTTCCCTTCCCGACATTAAGTTTTCAAGACACAGACTAGGCTCCCGCCTCGAGAATTCAGTCTGTCACAGCTAAAAAGACCAGCTCATTCAATCCTAACCAAATGTACAAAAACATATTTGCATAGAACTTTGGAAACATGGTTTGATACACTACAGCAAGCTCCAATGCTGCTTTTCTTTCTTCGCTGTGGTACAACTACTGAACTTTTCACCCACCACTGCTGGTCCAATCCACACACACAGTGTACACAGTACACTGTGTACTTTACACGTACCTTGCATGTCTGTTATTGGTTATCTGTTCTAAGAGGATTGGACCAGCAGTTTCCATACTAGCTGTTCCTCTCTGTGTTTTCGCAGTCTCACGGAGAAACGTAACTCTCTGCACTCCAGCAGTGTCGCCACCGCTGCAATTAAGAATTTATAAACACCGAGACGTAATTTGAAGCTTTGAATAACCATTAGATGGTGAAACGGATGTGGGTGACGAAAGCTAACGCATTGTTGGTGTAGTGTTTCTAAAAATGCAAATGCTGATTATATTGGTCCGTCGGTCGTAGGTTCGTAGACAACCAAAATCCAGGAGGCAGCTGGAGTAATAAAACTCGGAGTGCTTAAACAAGTTCAATTTGCCAAAACTAATCACAACACAGACAGCACTTGATTACAACGTATCTTCCACGCTATGATGATTCCAACACATTTCTACCACTTTACCATCTAAGCCATCAAGATCAAGTAGGTACCTACCTAGATATATAGGTACGTTCCTAAGTAGGTACACCTTCTCGTCACATTTTCACAAGTATCAAAGGTTAAAGCACTGTACTCAAAAGATTAATCGCTTATTAGTTCCAGCCATTATCACCGGTTGTTTGTTTTTGCTCATGCAACCAAACCTGTTGATGTTTTGCAAAAATCGATTCGCCGATAATCATTTTATTTCCGTGATAGCATGTCGTAATTTAAACATTCTACCGATCAATTAGTGTCAGGGGATTTGTATACGGCGTGTAGAGGCTGAACTTTCTCTAAAAATAAAATGCTAGAATATGTAAAATAAGCTACACTTCATTTATAGATAGCGTATAATCTGAGCCAGGCATCTCGTCAGCTGTGTACAGTGTGTACCTTAAGTATCTAGAAGCGACGCTGAATGAATAGTTTGTGGGGTTAAAAATAACCCCCCGTCTGAGGATTACAGCGCCCGCAGGTGTCTCTTGTTTCAAGATCGTCGCGATTTTTCTCTCCAGCAAAAATACACTCTGCTGGAAACCTTATAAGACTTTAATTCCCTAGTGGAGTTGGAAAGACAAGATCGATTAGTCTGCAGTCTGTATTGTTTACGAAGCTGATTTGTATCGAAGGCGTAATC
Organism: Eulithis testata; assembly: GCA_947507515.1. Classification (NCBI taxonomy): domain Eukaryota; kingdom Metazoa; phylum Arthropoda; class Insecta; order Lepidoptera; family Geometridae; genus Eulithis; species Eulithis testata. The sequence goes on from OX382205.1 coordinate 6,897,591, forward strand.
TTAGTCACAGCAGCCTTGCGTGTTCGCTATCGCGTTATCGATTTTACTAAATGCTTTACAAACCTATGTAAAATATTGCTTTGCCTTCTTGAAGAGCAGTATTTAGTATCTTTTTATTTATAAAAAAGTCAAAGCACCTTTGTTTGTACCCCTTTTTTATCCACGTACACAAACCTAGACCTCTGCTTTAGAACTTTACTTTCAGATTTTCCGGAAAGGAGCCAGATAACAAAACTGCTCGGACATGTGATGTATGAACAAAAGCCTAATTGGACATTCAAATTATGTAGTGCGGTGCGCGTGCGCTCCATACAATAACGTGATTTACATGTCGCCGATGTTAGTATGGGACCTGCTGGATTGGCGGCGCCACCAATGGCGTGTCTTGTCTGATTGTAGTAAGCATCTGTAAGCCATTAGGTGACGAAGTTCTAAGCCGTCCGAAGAGTCTTGAGAGGTTCAAGGTCCGAATGAGAGCAAAAATTAAGAAATTATGCATTCGGTTGGTCCAACCCCTATTAGTTCCAGACAGTAGAAAACTAACTTGTGTCGCAAATAGTCAAGTTTATTCGATACCTAACTCGATACTACCTTCGTATTCTGTGATCCGGCGACAGACGAGAAACGCGCGTCGTCGGGCAAGGTCCCGGGAGCTTCGTATCTCGTCCGGCGCCTGTCTTAAACTAGGACATTCACAGACCGGACTACAAAGGACTGCTATCGCATACAACTAGCGACTGGAAGAACGAACTGAGCATACAGATCGTAATGCACGCAGTTTATAGAAACCCTGCTGATTTCATGCTTTGTTTACTCGTGTTTTGACCAAAACAGCATATTAGTAACCTTTAGCGACTACAGGTGGAGTTGAATGTTAACTACAGGCTACTGGCCTTCTTTATCACATCTGTGCTTTGGCAAAACTTATAAATGGGTTTGCTATAGAAATCTGCAATCCATCATTACGTGCTTTCTGTCTAATCTTGCTTGCGCTCATTGTTGTATCCTGCCAACTTTCTGAGTTCGGTGTCCAGTAGCAAACTGTTTCTAGATCCTGTCCCAGACTCCTAGTAACACAGATGACCTCACAGTTAGTACGAGTTACGTACAATAGAATCACCAACCGACATTCACTGAACTCCCTGTGCCAATTTATCTCAAGTTGCGCAGTGCCAATAACTCAACGTGTCGGCGCTATCCTATTTAGGTCCTGCATGCATCAATGACGACCCTAGCTCATGCGTCACTGGACAGTTTATTTTGGACGAGTTTCGCTAGCTGGAGCCATGTAATTATAGTACCTCGCTCAGGAGGTTTTTCTTTGCTTCATGGTGCAGAATAAATCGTGTAAAAGTTTAAAGGGATCTTTGAGTTTTTGTACCTGGATACGAAATAGGTATAGGTCTTCGTAACTATGAAATGATTCCAGTTTTTTTCAATGTATCTACGTAATCCTCTTCTAGCAGGATTACCATTCAGGTAGAGTCTACCTGAATGATAATCGGTACATGTAAAACAATGTGTCACACATAGGTACCTAGGTACTGTATTTTGTTGTTCTGATTCTGAATGACGCAAACACCGTATCTGGCAACGGAGAGATAGCCACAGCAATCGATAGATAAGCAAGACTGTTTGTATCTTATTACTGGGGGCGTTTGTGCTCACATTCCTGTGTGGTTTGTTATCTGGTAATTATTGAAGGTTTTGTTATACCACCCGCGTTACCGAAGTTCCTAGTAAGAAAGTTTATGCGACTATTTCGAAGCGATAGGCATTTTGAAAAGAAAATCTCTGACCGCTGCTGAACTGACCTCTGCGACTTGGCCGCCACGTGCGTTTACAGCTTAAATCAAACTCGAGTTGAATGACTGTTCAATTCACTTTGCTAGTTAATCTATCATTGACATCTTCCGAGATTCTGTATACTTTCAGCTCAAATCCACTTTGAACTTCTACTTAGTCGAACCATCCAACTTCAGTCTTTGTGTACTTTTCGAGAGTGTTTAGCAGGGTGTATCAACCCCATACAAACATCATTAAGCTCTCGTGTTTATGGTAGAATCCATTAAGCGAGTAAAGCGAGGCGAGGTTGTAGTTCTATGGGAATGGAATTATCTCATTAAGGTTTTAAAATTGTATAAACAACGTTTTTTGGCTGTGATCCTAGAGGCAAAAACGTAATTAAACTGAAATGAAATAGCTTTGTGAGAGTATGCAAGGAATTCCTAACAAAGTTATAGCACCTGGTAGGTAATTCAAAGCATTTCATTCCATAGTGCCACGTTTTAAAAGAATGTTTAAACTTTCAAAGTTTTCAAACATTCCGACTAGCTACAAATCCTAACCAGATAAACCTCTACATTTCAAAACTTTCGTCTGATGACTGTCAGAGTGTTTATATGATCTGTGGTAAAGGTATATAGTTTTCCTAAAGTACTTGGTAGGTAGGTACGTGGAAAGGTTCAGGTACGAGTTGAACATACAGGCATTATTGCTATAACTTACGACTGTTCTATACGATTATGCAAACCCAGGGCCGAAGCACGAGCGTCGTTCACGTGCAAGATAAGGGACTATTACATCTACTGTACTGTTTAGGTATACCTACAGTAGCTAAATCGTTAATACAGGTTTACAAAGTCAGTAAATCAAAGCTGGAATCGTGGCTTCTTAAAAAAGGTCTTTTCCATCTGATACCGGGATCAATGTAACGTAAGCGAATCCTATACCGAATATTGTGGTAACTTTTCTGTTTTCGCCTAAGATGTAATTCTCGTAAAATGAGAAGCAATCTCATAATAACACATTACATTTCAAAGGCCTGGCAATTATTATTCGATTTAGCTCCCCAAGGAAGTCGTGATTCGTATTTTGTGGAAAAATCTGTCATCAATCGTTTCGAGCGTGCTTGGACTCTACCAAGCCAGATTACAAGGGGTCACTGAATGAAGCATGTGCGACCCTCCGAATGAAGTTAGCCCTGAGGGAAGGACACGCTTCCATTAGGATTCGAGCAAAACAAGAATAAAACATTTCACTAAGGTTGATTGGAAGTAAACCTTCATAATGTGATGGTTATTCAGTTCTAGAAGCGTATCAGGCCAAACTTTTTTGACTTGGTACCAGTTTTTTTTGAGGTATCTAGGTAGGAGGACGTAGTGAGGGTAAGGTCTGTGCTAACAGTATTTTAGTCTGTCTCCGTAACAGGAATTGTGATGATTAAATTCCCCTGTTGCACTATATCGTTCCGTTTTAGTTTTACTAGTTTTACGATGGAGAATGATATACCAGCGATCGATAAAACTTTATGGCTCCATTGGAGACACCCAATAGAATGTTTAATTAAAATGTAGCTCTGATTTATTTCCGATATTACTAATGTTTAGATAACTTTTAGTTCCTGACTAACGGAGAAAACGTGATGGTAAGAACAGGTGAGCAGATTTCTCACATGATTCTTTAAATTGTAGTTTCTGTTTCAGGATGTTTCCTTAAATAAGTACCTAAACAGGTACAAAGACTTTGTGTAAATAACGGTATTTTATTCTTCACAAAACCTTCAAAAAACCTAGTGCGGAAAGTCGGAAACAGCACTTGCGTGTTGCGGGTTCATAGTAAAAGTCCTTATTGTTTTTTAAACCACACCAAAACCTTAGTTTTTGAGGTCAGGGCTATGAAGGTAGGATTCCAACGAGTTTCTATGTGTGTATGAAAAAGGAACTGACTAACTTCCGTATTCAATTGAATACCAATTTTTTGGTCAGCCTCTTATCATTGTTAATTCTTGTAGAGACTCAGCGACATCGTATCCTACAAACAAACCCTATGGAGAGTAATGTCTAGTTATTTTTGCCATTTTGCTTGTTCAGTATATGTCTGGCTGTTATTGAATGAGACCATAAAAATATGCTCAAAATAAGTCCATTATACTTTTAATAAACACTATGTGTTGTACACTAACCTCAGCAAGGTATGTATGTATGTATGTATGAATGAACGTTCATTGCGTTCAGATCGGACGTAAGCATAGAAACAAACAATGGCCAGCATTAATATTAACACCACATACGATTTCATAACATACCCATTAGTATGCAGTTCCACTATAAAATAATCGTGTGTTATTGCCGATTAAACGAATAAATTGCTCGTGCGTAACGTGCAAACCACAAAACTGCCAATAACAATCTGTGGGATCCAAAACCATAAGGATTCTACATGAGGTATCAATTTTCGAATGAATTAGGTACCTAGTTCAAATCAACAATTAATCCTATCCAATATTAGTTATTTTTTCCGTGAAAGTATTAAATGGGTGGTACTTTTCCAGAGTTGTTGCCAACGAAGATTTAAATTTTAAATACAATCCCCAAAGTTATAAATCAAGTGTACTTAGATTATCTTCTCTATCATGTTTGTAGGTAAAATTATTTCTTTATATACGATATTCGAGAAGAGTTCGATTCTGCGTCTTACACGTGCTATAGAGCATTCCAAAACGTATGCAACAAACGCGACAAGGCATGTTTACTGTCGTATTCTCAATCCAATAACAAATATTTATAGCAGGATAATCGTAAAATCATTTTAGAATCGTTCCGATCTTGCTGTTGAATATTCCGTATTAGATTCAACGTTGAAAGTCCCCTCATCTCTAAGCGACTGTAAGAGGGGATTGAAGTGAAGCCAACGAAGTGAATTTTTAGCTTTTTATTTACATCAAAGATGATATGACTTTTTTGGATTCATAAATGCAGGCTTGATGATAAAAACTTAGTATGCACTTACCTACTTTTAAATGTAGTACAAGTACTGGCATAAATTGACGTAGGCATAAGTGCATAAAGTAACACCATTGGTAGAGTGCATTGTGTTTGTATATTCGAACGTAATGTGACATATGTTACGCCCGTTAGTTACATTACGTCCAACACGCTCTGCTTAGATATTTTATGGACAAACGAATAGTGAGATTGACAATAGGCTGGGCTAATAGTAATATGAGTTTCAGTATTTCAGTGTAAGTTAGGCAAGTAATTAACCTTACCTATCAATTAATTCGTATAAAAAAAAAACCAGTGCGTGGTGTCCCTCCGCGCGGAAGAAGTTATACCTCGTGTGCCATTCACTCTCGCTCTGTGTTTAATGTGAAATTAATTTAGTATTTATTTTTATGTACTTAGTTTAACCAAACTGCAGTACTAAATTTTCACTTCAAAATAAAAAGTAAAAAATTTCAAAAAAATTATAATGTCGCTTTGGATTTGAACTTGCTCTCGTTGTCGGTGCCAATATGCAGTACTAAGTTTTCACTTCAAAATAAAAAGTAAAAAGTTGCAAAATATTTATAATGTAAAGATATAATCAAAAGCAATGTGGTCTCATGTCAAGCTAACCGCTGCTGACAACGTCTATTGGTCAAGCTGTGTGTTCAGCCAGTAGGTACCATAAAAATCCGTAAAATCCTCTTTAATCCGTAGAATGTACCTGGTGTCACTGGCAGCCGAGTGGTGCACTCGAGCGAGTGCGTATCGCACATTGGAGTGGCTGTCCTGTCGGTGTCACGTCTGACAGATGAGTGTCCCCCTTATTCCCCCCTTAGGTCGATAATCCTACGTCTGCCTGTCTGCCCGTCACTACGAAACCCTTTTGCAGACTAGACAGAATAGCGAAATGCGTTCTCTTATCATAAAGCAATATCAGAAAAAGCGTAAAGTAGGTACTTCGAATTCGCAACGTAGATAGGTACAGGTACTAAAAGCGCATCGGCAACATCCATAATATATAAAGTGTTATTTGTGTGTAAAGAAAAAGTTTTATGTTCTTGATTATTTCAGAGGTCAGAATTCATACTAACATTACCTTAGTGCCATTACGTTAGTGGTACATAGTGGTGGAAATAACATTTTGGTATACCTAGTAGAGCAACTTTATTAGTTTTTCTTTACTTTTACGAACTACCTAAGTTGATTTAGTATAAAACAGTATAATGTGATAAAAATTATTCTCATCTTATTTTAGCAAAATGTGTCGTTTGACACAGCACACTGCCTTGGTACCTATCCATTATGGAAGGCGTAATCAATCACGTCGTATTACGCCACTCATTTGTCGACGAATCAGCACGATCGCGGAAAACGATATTTTACTCTTTTTTGACATGCAGTGTACTTCTAGCGTAACTAAGGAAAATGTAATATTTAAATTTACCTACATACCTAAATTACCTAAGTATGTAATGTACCATGATTATGTAGATATATAGATAGAGCATGTAGTTTGAAAATCTTATGTAAAGTAGGTAAGGTAGTAAGGTACTCATTTAGGTGTGCCTCGACTTTTATACCTTATGTAGGTGTAGATAGGTACCTAGGTATATACTTAATGTCTCCATATTTTTCAGAACTTCGACCTATAGTGCACCTACAAATTGTTCAATATCGTCGGCAAACATAAAATGTAGAATGGTACCTACTACTTAGTATTTTCGATAAGAGAACCGGAAAATTTACGGTCTTCATCGGCAATAACCTAAGAAATATCGACAATAACAGCAAAGTAACGGTGTTATACCGAGAGGAGGAAGCCAGCCTCAATAGGAAGTCGGGCATTGTGATCAGTGCGTTATTATAGCAATATCCTGCACTTCGCTGATGATACTGCTCTATAAGTTGGGACTCTGCAAGTTTGAACGAAGTGCTTGGGCAATCTTGCTCAGCGAATTTCCGCTAGCTATACTCATTTCTCTATTTTGTCGATAGCAATTTCAATTGTTCTTGACAAGTAGGTACATAAGTTCAATCTAAAGTATTGTTGCCTGAGACGAAATAAATAAATAGTCATGGACACTTAACACAACGCCTTGTAGTCCCAAACTAAGCAAAGCTTGTACGATGGAAGCTAGATGGCTGATAGAAACATACTTTTTTTTTTGTAAATACATATTTATAATGCATAGAAACACCCAGACACAGAAAAAACATCTATGTTTTCAACACACAAATGTTTGTTCTTGGTGGGGATCGAACCCTCGACCCACAGCACGGAAGGCAGAGCTATTTAAATTTAAACTGCTAAACAACTTCTAACCTTCTAAACACTGCAACCGGGATCCGTTTCCAAAACAACTGTATATAATTTCTTGTCACCACGGATACCGGGATCAGCGGGTAAAAATATTTATTTGTTTTTTGTTGGAAACGATCCCGGTATCAGTGGAGACAACTTGGCGGGATCAGTGGCTAATTACATCTGATCCCGGGATCCGTGGACACAAACCCAGAGCTACTACCGACTGAGCCATGACGCCTGTCATAATAATAATGTATTTCATTCAGCACTAAATACACGCGAGAGCAATGATTCCGGGTCACTTAAAGAATGTTAAAAATCTCGGAAACTAAAAATGATAGGTTAATGCAATAAATTGTATTTAATAGACAATGTAATACTCCTTAAATGAAGGTATTAAAACTTCTTAGTTATTGTAAAGTTATATCTTAAAAAAATCAAATTTGAAAAAGGGCCACTTTCGAAGATGGAACTACGAAATTACAGCATTTGGTTTTGCTTTTGTTTGTAATCTGTCATTTATGTGGGTATATAAACCATGTTGATAGTGCTCTATATTCATTATTCAAGCTGAAATTATGTCGCTTACGCCTGAAGAATGCACCAGAATACTTACAATGCTGGAAACCGGCCGGAGTCAGCGCGATACAGCCAGGACTGTCGGTGTGTCGCTGTCAACAGTACAAAGAGTTCTCCGACGTTACGAAGAAACTGGTTCTAACCTACGCAGACCAGGAACGGGCAGAACCAGGTGTACCACAGCACGAGAAGACCGATACTTGGTGAACACCATGCTTCGAAATCGCTTTCTCACAGGAACTGAACTCACAAATCAGTTTCGACGCCTCGGAGGAAGTAACCCAAGTGCATGGACAGTAAGACGTCGGCTTGCTGAATCTAACTTAAAACCCCTTAGACCTGCAAACGGCCCTAAACTGGAGCGTGGGCATCGTATTTCAAGACTAAGATATGCCCAGAGCCACGTAAATTGGAGTATTGAAGATTGGTCAAAAGTTATGTTCTCCGACGAATCAAAATTTATGCTCTACAAGCACGATGGAAGACACAGAGTGTATCGAAGACCAGGGGAAAGATTCAAGCAAGCATGCATCGAAGAAAAAGTAGCCTACGGTGGTGGGTCTGTACTTGTGTGGGCCGGAATTTCTTCTGAAAGTCGCACAGAGCTGGTGATCATAGAAAACGGCTCTTTAACTAGCGTAAGATATGTGGAAGAAATCCTCAATGATCATGTTGGTCCATTTATGGTCAATTTAGGTGAGGATGCTATATTTATGCATGACAATGCCCGACCTCATACAGGTAGGATTGTGAATGACTACCTTCAAGAGATGAACATTACTCGTATGGAGTGGCCAGCGCGCAGCCCGGATATCAACCCGATCGAGCATGCTTGGGACGAGCTAGGCAGATGCGTAAAACAACGAAACCCTCCCCCAATCACGCTTCGTGAGCTCAAAATTGCTCTCACAGAGGAATGGGAGAATATTCCCCAAAATCGTATAAGGAACTTGGTGTACAGCATGCCAAACCGCGTAAACGCAGTAATGGAAGCACGAGGAGGCAATACGAAGTATTAAAATTCAAGTCAAATCGTAATAAAGTTCAAAAATTTCATGTTTCCTATTTTTGTTTTAAGGAGAGATCAGCAGTTTTTTTCTTTATGTAATTTTGTGTTAATAAAATGTATGGTGACTCATATTTTTTTACTTTCATTTAAGGAGTATTACATTGTCTATTAAATACAATTTATTGCATTAACCTATCATTTTTAGTTTCCGAGATTTTTAACATTCTTTAAGTGACCCGGAATCATTGCTCTCGAGTGTAGGTAGGTTAGGTAAAGTTACCCTAAGAAATAATTTTACTTAAAAAAGTTACAAAAAATATTACTGTACCTACTTTCGTTTACTAGATTAGACATCAATTTATAACTCAACAAAACAGTAAGTTCATGACAATAAGAAATACCTTTCGCAGGAAAGTTTTACTTATTTTAGTAACATTTCGGGTTGACACGCAAGTTTCCTTGTACCTATCTAGCTGTTGCTTATTCTATGACAACTCTATCGTCGATTTGCTTAGCAAGTTCATTACTTCAATTCAATGGTGGGTTAGGTACACATCGAAGCTTCAATTAGTTGTGTGAGAATCATGCGACTGTTCAATTCATTTGTGAGTATGAACCATAGGTGTTCATGAACTCAAGGTGTCAGCAATATAACTGCCCAGATATGAGTCGCCAAGCAAAAATTAAAAAACAAAAGATAACTGACTGCTAGAGAAATAAAATAGCGTCGTCAGCATTATGATAGTAGGCATTACGAGTGTTTATAGTACCTAGGTAGTAGGTACTGAATACCTAATGTATACTAATTAACGATTGTAGGTAGATATTGATATCGATTCGCTTGTTGCATTTTTCTAAACTAACCTAATTGGACAGCACTAAAAATGTTGCCGTGCCTTTCTCATAAACTGAAACGACAAAGATGGCTATAATTTTAGAGCTGTGAAATTAGATTAGTTAAGAAAAATACAACAAACGAATCGATACCAATAAGTTATATTTAAAACGACGTAGGTATTTTTATACTAGAAAAGATAATAAAACACAAATCTTCCAGAGTTAAGTAGGTAGATGTAGATAATAAAGTACCTATGTAAGTACTAAATAGCACTATATTCTGAGTCTAAGTCTAAGATTAGAAGCACTTCAGGCTTTTACCGTCAGCACTTAGGTATCTTATTTATCATTGCAAAGTGTAACTGAGATACCTAGGAGACAATTTCGTTTCAGCTTCCGGAAACAGCTCTACAACAAATAAAAACAAACTTTATCTCACTGCTAAACTTGTGTAACGTGGGAATACACCGAACATTTTATTCCTGCCTGTCTGTGTATGTTTGAAAGTTACTTACTACGTGAGAAAAATCGTAGACTTTGGAGTGTTACTTGAGAAATCATGCACGGTTGAAACGAATCGAGTATTTCGTTTGTAAAGTTAATCTTGCTACATAAAAATCATGTTAGACGAATCTCTACATCTTCTACTGTGCCACACCTAAATCCTTAGAGTGATTGTCGTACAGAAGCGACAAACCGACAGGTAATACATCAAAACGTCACTGCCTCGTTTGCGTACTGTTGAAAATACCTAACATAAAATGCCTATTATTTATCATTGATTGATCTATTGAGCGTAGCTGATTCAAGACACGCACACAGTTTATCTGAGAAATCGTGAATCCGTGGTTACAAATCGATAATTTGTAGATAATTATTATATTGCGTAACGTGTGTTTTTACTTTTTTATTCGTCTCTACATCTGCATGTAACTTTCTTTCATTAGTAATTTTAATGGATACTGCATTAATATGTTGATTGACCTAAATCATCAAAAATCTACTAAATTTTACTTCTTTATCTATGGAGAAGAAACCACAGAAATAATAGTTGAACTACAACGAAAAAGAGCGTAAAACTAATGTCTGCATGCAACGATCTTCTATACATATAAAAATATTTGTCTGCATGATACTTAAAACAGAAAACCATAGAAAGGCACAAAAATTACCCGGCATATCTATAGATGCAATACATCTAAGGATCTAAACATTTTCCGGAGGTTACATTGTTTGCCTCCATTAGGGGAGCGAGTGGCACCGTAATGAGAGCTCTTCATATTTTTAGAGTTGCTAAGAATCTTTTCTATAACTGTTCGACTATTCGTCCTTACCGAATCGTAAAATCATATTCGGCCAACCGTTTATTTTCGTAAGCATAATATTGAAGAAGGATTTTGGAAGTCAAAACAGCACATTAATGATAAAATATGGCACGAAAAGATGACCTACCTCCCTAGTTCTTACCTCAAAAGAATGAAACTAGTAAATCTGAGGTTTCTACTTCCAACTCACTTTCTAAAGATGTTAGGTACATATTTGCTGCAGAACTCTACAGAAAAATAGACTGAAAAGGACGAATCAAGAAAAAGCCATCGCAACTCTACCACGATTTACCTCTATTAGAAAGAAACCCCGAGGGTGGTAAGACTGATCTTGTGCAGAAATCCCGCAGGGGTGAGCAAAATTACAGAATCCCGAATTTCTTATCCAATATTTTTGTTCTTCGACTTATGAGGAGAAATAAGTATTCTCAAACAAGATTAAAAGGTATTTCTTTATTTGAAGTTTGCGATTCAAATTGAAATTACAAATTCAAAGGTTTTATCATTTGTTTTTACTAAAATATCTATTCTACATTTTCAGGTGAATGAAATAGGTATCTTTCCATGCCTACAACATATAGGTTATGTAGTTGGGGTAGATAAATCATTTAATTATGTTAAATTATTCAGTTTATGAATAAATATTAAAATACAACGAACATCCACCAAATGAGCCTATTTACCTAACCACTCGCTCGTAAATGATTATCTTTCGGCTGTATAAGTTTTGCATAAATAACGAATGTTGTGAATATCAATGTTATTTTGTGCTATAAAATATCTTCAGCACCTAAGAGAAGAGCAAGCACAATTTTGATTAAGTTAGTACAGTTCGTACGTGATTGGTACCTTGTTCCGTATTATGCTCACTTAGTTAGTATAAGTCGACTCAAGGGTACACTCGAACTCGTTGAAAAACACGTGACTGAAGGTTTCTCGTTATTTTTGCTGAAATAATCTCATTTGGACTTACAAAAAGATATTATCATCAAGAAGTCTATTCTTCAACCATGATAGCAGATTTTCTTCCTGAATGTATCTTACCCAGTACCTAATACACAAAGAACCATGTCTGTCTGTATGTACGATAGTTTGCCTCAATAGCGTTATTAACCTGTCTACGAACAGCGGTGCTCAAACTTTATCCATAGCCCGCAGACATAAGGGGATCTAAAGCTTACATTTACGGTAGTTGTGCAAAATGTTAGGTACGTACATAATTATGTACTTACTTATTACAAGACATAAAAAGAGGCCCGCTGAGCTCGCCTAGACTAACTCCAATAGTCACAAAAGCCAAATAAAGAAGTTGTTGACTCTACCAAAGTATTTTGGCGCAGAGAATGTTATGCAAATAGAACCTCAAAAGTCCTAATTTACGAGCCTTTTCCCTCTTATTTGCCGACAACCTCTACAATGGAGTAGAGTGATTCTGATTGCCGACCTATTTGTTTAGGCATTGATTGGTGCGTAGCGGAATAGGTAAAGCTTTCACAGAGTCGGAAGCTCAAACGAAACTTGATTAGTCAAAACAAATAAAGAGTTTACGGGTAATTTGTAGAGGATTCTGTAGGTAACTTAGTTATTCGGTGAGTGTAAATTCTACTTATTAGTTAGGTAAGTACCTAACCTACATGTATGGAAGGTTAGAATTTTATAATATCAAAAAAAAAATATAGGTACTGGGTTACTCTCATAATCCCCTTTACTTACTTAGTGTGGGACAATGAGTTTAATTTATTATGTTACCTCATAAGAAATAGTCAACAATTCATTATTTCTTTGAATCTAATGACGCAGTAAAAAGAGCACTTGCCGACGCGACGACGTAGGTTATTCCACTATTTTTCAGTATATTACTGGAAGAGATGATTACCTCAGAAATTTTAATTGGGACATGATAAACAAATGCAATCCCTTCGAGGAAAAGTGCAAAGTGCAGTAGCTAAGGAAAACGGTGTTTCGATCTGTCCGATCTCAACAAAGGTACCTAACTACTCACCGCAAAAAAAAGGCACGGTTTTACCGGAAGAGAAAAGTACGACTATTTTTCAGCCCTCAATACAATAGAGCTATCTTCAATATCATTGTCACGCTATCGGATCTAGGACAGGTCTTTTCATTTCAAATTGATAAAACTTTGTCCTCCGGTTATTTTATCGCCCACTCCAGTTCGCATTTAAACGAGGGTATCTCGAGAACAGTGGATGCAGACAACTGAACTTTTCCTTCGCTTAAATGAGAGCTGGTAAATAAAACAAAACCACAGCAGCCGGCCTGAGTTTAATCAGTGCACTCCTAGACTGAAGCATCTGTAGTAGTGACGTGGTCGGCTGTCTGGTATAGGTACGGTTATTCCTAACCCGCCCGACTGGAGAAACGCTGTAGCCATGAAACTAAAAGTTCTAGAATCCTGTGTCTTGCAAGTCTGTTACCGTACTGTTTTATGTTTGATATTTTATTGATATAAATGACTCTTTGTTGACATGCACTCGAAAAATCAAGATGAGTTTGTTCTTAGGGAATCAATGGATCTAACATTACCCATCGTCTAACTAACCTATAGTTTAAAAGGTGCATTCAATTTGTCGACCTTTTGGACTAGCTTGAGTGTAGGGGTGGCTTCGTAGCCACCCCTATACTCAAGCTATAGAGCATCTGTTGAAGTACAGTTGTGCACTAGTTGAAATTATTCGACGTTGTCGTCGCCTCTCTAGCACTCAACGAGTTGCGACAACCGACGACGTCGATACTATAGAACGTATTATGTCGTGAAAACTGTACACATCTACTCGGTCTCTCTAGGTATTTTAGAATAAATCACGGTGATTTAGGTTAGGTACTCAATTCCAACGAATAAATAGATGAGTTCTGAGTTCTTTATATAGTTAGGAAGCAAAGGATGTAGGACCTCAGGTATAGGTAACGATGTGTGGAGAGGAAGTTGACCTGCCTCAAAGTAGGTCGATCGTTTTTTCGTAATCCGTCAGTGCATCGACTGAATCGAATACTTAGTTTTATTATTTTCCTACTGGATTAGAAAGGGATACGTAATTTGAAGCGGCGAGTGACATTATTAGATGTAGAGGTATATTCTAGGGATTATAGCTCATTAAATTCGATAGCATGTGCTTTAGAGTTGGGTTCTAAAACCATCTTTCAGTAAACCAAGATAATATTACTGCTCATAATTTGTAATGGAGTAATGTTCTTTTTATTCTTCAAACCTTTATTGATACAAAAAACAAAATATGATTTTCGTACCACTTGCTCAAAAAAGTGACATTCTATGCCACAAAAATCGAACATAACAATAGTCATTTTTAATCTGTTAAAAACAGGGAGAGAAAATTGTACTGGATTTCTTTCATCCTCTAGGGGGAGAAAGTGATTTAAATTTGGAATACAATTTATACTGAACTACATCTGTGTTTACACCATTGAGTTTGTATATAATAGTAGATTATTATACAAGGGGATAAAGCAGTGTCTTCTGTCGCGGGTGACGATTTAAATCGCGAGCGTAACGAAGGACTCGAAGTTTACTCCCGAGCGTAGCGAGGGTGTTAAAAACTTAAATCACAAGCGAAGCGAGGGATTTAAGTTCACCCAAGACTAAGACAGCTTTATCACCGAAGAAAATACTCTACTTTTCGTACCATTTGCGAAAAAATTAACACAATAATAATATGAGATAGCATTTTAGAACATTAACTTATTTATAAAAATAAATTAAAATAAACTTAACGTTTATGTATTTGAAGAAAACAAAAACGTGGCATTTTCCTAGACTAATATTTTTTTATCGGAAAAGCAAAGGCATCAAGCTCATACGGCCTGCATAATAAATGCGTATTCCTTTTTCAAAAAGATGTATAATGCTTTGTATACAAACTCAATGGTGTAAACACAGATGTAGTTCAGTATAAATTGTATTCCAAATTTAAATCACTTTCTCCCCCTAGAGGATGAAAGAAATCCAGTACAATTTTCTCTCCCTGTTTTTAACAGATTAAAAATGACTATTGTTATGTTCGCTTTTTGTGGCATAGAATGTCACTTTTTTGAGCAAGTGGTACGAAAAGCATTATACATCTTTTTGAAAAAGGAATACGCATTTATTATGCAGGCCGTATGAGCTTGATGCCTTTGCTTTTCCGACAAAAAAATATTAGTCTAGGAAAATGCCGCGTTTTTGTTTTCTTCAAATACATAAACGTTAAGTTCATTTTAATTTATTTTTATAAATAAGTTAATGTTCTAAAATGCTATCTCATATTATTATTGTGTTAATTTTTTCGCAAATGGTACGAAAAGTAGAGTATTTTTCTCGGTGATAAAGCTGTCTTAGTCTTGGGTGAACTTAAATCCCTCGCTATACTCAGGACTCGTGTTAAATCCCTCGCTTCGCTCGTGATATAAGTTTTTAACACCCTCGCTACGCTCGGGAGTAAACCTCGAGTCCTTCGTTACGCTCGCGATTTAAATCGTCACCCGCGACAGAAGACACTGCTTTATCCCCTTGTTAAATAATCTACTATTTCTGACTTACTTTCAGCCCCGTTCAAAACTCAATATAGCGTATTAATCTGCGATATGTTACACGTTTCTTATCAAATTGTGAATTCTTTCGAGTCACGTAATATTGCCAATACAGCCATTGTGCGAATTTGGTGTAAACGCGCGACGTTTTGGAGCAGAGCCAGCTCTTCGCTACAAGTGTCACAGGCAGTTGCGCTTGGCATCACTTCTCTACGCGACAGATGCATAATTGGGTAACAGTGAAATGGGAACGCGATTAAAACTTTAATTATTCTCCAGACGAGTTACCAGCAATAAATGAAAAGAATCCGTTCATTGTGGAACGTGCCAACGTCGGACAAAGTCTGAAGAGTAGTTGACGACGACGAAGATTCGTAAAAAGATGAGAAAAATTGTCGTTTTATTCGCGTCTAAAATGCAGTGCGATTGAATTCATTCCATCCCTCGGATTCTAACCGAGAGGGGTGCCTTTCATTGGAACCCCTTCATCTGATCGCGCTGTTCTTACTGCGGTGATGTTTTCAATTCAGTTGATAGAATTACGACGCGACGCACACTCCAATTTACATTTTTAATTTACAATTTTTGACGTTTATCCTTTGGGCTCATTAGAATAGGAACTGTAATGAAAATGAAATAAAATTGTAATATAAAGTATAACATCATTGCCGTCTTTATGGTTCCATTCCAATCCAATAAAGAAATTTATTAGCATTATAATAGTAGGAACGTGAATTAGCTTTGAATAGGCAATCATGATTATTAGATTCGTTCGATGGAATCATTGGTCTGTCAATTTACGTAGGCAGATGAGAGTGGGTGTTGAAAGTCATCATTACTTATCCTTTTGTTGCTAAAGAATCGATACTCAGTGGTTATTTTGCTCAAAATAGAAATTTCATATGGTTTACTATAAGTGGAAATGTGTGTATCTTGTCTACAACTATTTTAACTACGTTAATAAATACCAAAAATGGGGTATCCACATCCACCTGCCAAAAGGTGCGATGTTTTAACTGAATCATATTTTAAAAGTTGAATTGTTCTCAAATTTATTACCACTTCGAAATTTCTTTTATCTTTCGCATTCATCCCATTAATGTTTCAGCAACGTGTCAATTTTTATTCTACCTCGTTTTATCGGTATGCCAATAGTAACAAACAATGTTTACCCGTGTCTCTCCCTTGTCACATTTCATCAGAATGGTGTCCCGCCGGGAATCGTATCGACTGGGACACCGCGGCTATTCACTACCTACGTTTCGCTATGGCTACAAGCTGTGGGCATGTTATGTCACTTTCTCACGGCAGTTATAATTAACTTTACCAATTAGTTCGGGATGTCTAGTAGTCGAGTGGTTTATAGCTTTCATTTCTATTTGAAAAGGAGTAACATTAGAAAATAGTGGATTAGAAGTAGACATCTGTTAGATTGTTTATTTTACAATAATTTTAAACTCTAGGGGGTTCTCATTACAACGATCATCATCATAGATTAGCGTTCAGAGATTAATTGAGTTTACTGAAAAACTAGAAAAATCATCCTATACAAACTGATTATTAGACACTGACATATAAATTGGAATTTATCATTGACACTGTAAATCAAATTGCGGTGCAGTCTAGCAACGAGTTATATTTGCAAAATGAAATTACACAGAATATTTTCCACACACGCAATTCCCCAAAAAGACCCTATGTTTTACAAAATACCGCAAGGATATTAAGGTGGATTTAAGCGAAGGAGGGTGGGTGCCTTGTGCCTTATCTATCGAGATGGGTCGTTGACTGCTTCGGTAGCCAGACGATTGAATATTGAATGACAGCGCCATCCTGTTGCGTAACGTCTGGAGATAATCTCTTTAGGTCGTTAGACAACATCTTGTTTCCAACTAGAAAATTGCTACTATGATAAAGAGGGCAGAACCCACACTATTCACAAGCGAAAATATTGCGGCAATCAACAATTTTTGAAACATAGAGCACGATTTCTAGCAAAGCGGTACAATTTTCGTCAATCGTTACGCGAATCGCAGGACATTTTGTTCAACTGAATACGGTTTAACGGTCTATACTATACTTCATCTACTAAAAGCTTAAGTATAAAAAGGATAGCGGTATTTTCTCCGACCAACTGTATTGCAGTCACTTATCAGAGGGCTGTCATAAAAAATCTGTCACTGGCATCATCGCCACGAGACATGTTCGCAGTTATCAGTGTCATAATCGCGAGGATTCAGAGTGGCAATGCAAAAGTGCAGATGGGAACTTGAGTGTCGGCTAAGTATCACCACTTTGATTTTCCGACACTGTTATCTAAAGTAAGAAGCAATGTTATTCCATTCCACTTCAAACATACTGCAACGTGCTGGATAAATATGCAGACTTTTTCAAAGTAAGCAATTATCTTTTACAAAAAGTTTAAAAACATACCCACACGTTAGTCGATGAAGAAATACTAAATTAAAATAAAATAAGAGGCCGTCTAGACGCGAGGCGCCAGACAGATCGACAATAATGTTGCGATCAAACTGCACCGACACGGTTAAGGCTATTTTAAAAGCTTCCTGAGCCATTCATTATGTAGGTAAGGTACAGTGTCGCGTGTGAGAGATCTACATAACAACAAAAACTTTTTGCAATTTTTTTTTACCATTTCTACTGTGTCATTCTTATTTACAATTATGACCACAGTTAGGTAAAACCGCGAACAATGTAATCGGCATTTAAAAATATAAGTGACATGTCATGGTTGTTTCACCACTGAACTTTTCGAATGTTCAGCCGTTATGCAGCTATTCCCTAGTCACCCCTAGATGATGAAATTATCGTGATTTCCGCGCGCTCTTCAATTAACATTGACATTCCGTCAATACTCACGGAAATCACGAATATTCGAGTCTAAAAGGAATAGGCAATGCTCGTGACCTGGATACGGCGCATGCGTGCTATCCTTTCGCGTACTACGGGTCCATAGCGACCTACGAAGGTCGCCGCCCCGCCATTCAGTGTTCCATTGATTTTCGACCACTACCACATGGCGGAGCCAACTCGAGCGTGAAAACTGACTGACGCTTGACTTGCAGCCGGCTAGCACGTGCTTTGTGCATTGGTTAGGTACCCAGGATTATCACCGATTAGCCCACGCGAGCTCCCTTGTAGACGGATTACCGATCATGCGAGAACTCTGAAACTGCACGCTTTGGATGTGTTTCTAACGGGATTGGGGTAAGTGACCGGTTTAATAATAGTTTTGTACGCATGCATCAGCTGTTCCTCGTTTTCCTTGTACTTAGGTACCTACATTTTGAGATTTCTTAGCAGAGGCCACTCGAAGCTGGGACACTTTTCTAGGAGCTCTTACCCAAGGCATTCCAAGAAAGTACTTTTATTATACTTGTAGTTTAATAATATTCATTAGTAAACACAAACAACTGGCGCCACTCGCTCAGTTCTATCATTTTTGTGGTCTGAAATAGTCTGAATGCGGTTTCAATGAGCACGTTTTACGGCACGTTCTTTTTCAGTTGTATTGTTGTCCGCGTGACTCTAGGCAAACAAAATAAGTCAACCTACAGTAAAGGGAAAAAGTTCAAATACAAAACCAACTGAAAGTAACACAAAGCCAAACTGAAAGAAAAATAAAGTAAAAATAAAAACAAACCGTTAAATTGGTTAATGGTCTATATATTACGCTTTTAGAGAAAATTGATACTGAAAGCACCTTCTTTTTAGTTAGCAAATTATTTTCTTAGCATTGTTAATAGGTAGACTAACTAGGTACCTACATTATTTTCTCAAAATGTGGAGCTTATTCCGAATGAGGCGTCAAGTTAAGATCTCTCGGGGAACAGAAAAAGTACCTACCATATGAATAAATAAGTAACGAGGTAATTTTCCTTTAGCGTTCCGCTCACATACGCGTCAAAAGAAAATTACGAAACTAAAATAAATAAATTACCTACTTCAGGGATTAGGACGTCCATGAATTATGAAAAGGTCAGGCAATGACCTCACAGGTACACGTGAGCAGCGGTTTGTACTGTACTTACCGATAGACCGCCCGATCTAAAAATGAACGCGTTTTTACGTTTGGCGCACAGCCGGTTGTTTTAAAATGGTCTTTGTATCTACAAGAATAGGAGATAAAGGACGTTTATTTAGACTCTACGTAGATTCGCATGCGAATGTTATAGCCATGAATCATTGGCGTTGAATCCGGATCCACAGCATCTTT
The DNA here is from genome assembly GCA_947507515.1 of Eulithis testata. Classification (NCBI taxonomy): domain Eukaryota; kingdom Metazoa; phylum Arthropoda; class Insecta; order Lepidoptera; family Geometridae; genus Eulithis; species Eulithis testata. The sequence continues at coordinate 6,917,194 of OX382205.1, forward strand.
GTCATCTCAAGACGGCATACCGAAGGTTAAGCATGCAGTTGTACTCTATAAGGACCTAATTTGTTCTTATTGCAGTTGCGCAAGGATCGACGTATGCTGTTTTTGTTGAGCTTTCGTGGTTACTTGTGAGACTGCATAATCGTGCATGAGATATATTTCTTATGTCGTCATGACGTCCTTCATTTATTTATTAAACTGTACCTTTTGGTATTCGATTTCTAACGTTTTAAATAGTACGATTATTTAATTTAGGTAAACTATGTCTTTTTCCCCAAAATGTTTGAGCGTACTAGTACAGGTACTTGTTAGGTATAATAATATAATTTCCCCCAAATTGGTAAAATAAATTAGTAGGTATGGAAATCGAACTACTTTAATGTCACCACACGCTCGCAAAGCAATTTAAATAGCTATATCATATTTTGCTTAAAAATTGTTTACCTGACTGTACTCAACAGCTTACATTTGATTTTGTCCGAAACGTCAGTAACAAAAATATTAAAATCAAAAGTGACAATTCGGAGAATTTGTCCCCTCAGCAAGTCAAAGTTACCTTCCTAAATTAATGTGTGGGAAATAAAACAGTGGAAAAATAATCAAGGCATTTTATGACAATTTCATTGTTCCTACTATTAATTACTTAGTCAGCGTAATATATTTGGACAAAGTTTATTTTGAAGATGAGTACAATTACAACCTGAATGGGCGCCCGAGATGAACAGACATGACGTAGTGCGGTTAATGACTCAGATATCGTAGTTCTAATAAATACTATAATTATAGGTACTAATGTACTCGCTCATATTTTACATGATTTGATTCAGTTTAACGGTATACATTGAGCTGGTTACATGTCCTAAAAAACGGATTTTTTTATAACAGATTTTAAAATGAAAGTGAATGAAATGGAGAAGGGTGGTGGTTATCAAATAATACAGATGATAGTGTGCAAAGTGAGAGTAACTTTTAAAAAAAGAACGCGGAAGGAAACTCAGCAGTGGGTACGTTGTATTATTTACCTACTGGGTCTGTGATCTTTTAAGTGGTATATGTAATGTAGGTATGGAAGTAGTACCTAGAGTACCCACGTAATGTTATATTGAGATACTCTTAGAACTCGCATAATATCTGCAATATACAAAAAAAATCGAACCGATTTCGACAACCAAGGATTATTACGACCGCAAGAAGCGGATGAAGGCGGATCAAAATAGTTATATTAGTTATTCTAAAAATCTATGTCTAGTGAATTTATACAGGCCGATAATGATGATGACTGTCATTTTGTGTATTGAACAGCAAATCCCTATTATATCAGGGCACGCCAGTCTCAGCTGTTATCGGTTGCATAAACGATTGTGTCGGAAACAGACATGTCCTGCCCCAACACCGCCTACTGCACAATGCAATCCGTCATTATCAATGATTTGGGACGTTGTTACATGGATCTACAGGGTGTCCTAAGAATTAGAGCCAAGCTGGTTGACATAAGCTATTAGTATCACCCACATTACCTATCAACAAGGAAAGTGATCAAATAAAACCTACATTAGTGAACCTTTCCTTAGAAATAAAATCTTGAAATATTCTTTTTCTTGGTAGGTATAAATAATACCTCCAGTGCATTGCATACTCGTGTCGTTTGGGTACGCAATAAGATTCTTATTTTTACGACAACAATGCATAATAAGGTGGACGCTCAGTGAATCAGCATGTAGAGTGGTGTGCAGCTGCAGCCAACGTGCCGAATTAGTACGTGGGTGCGACCCTCGCATGCTAATCAGGCTAAGGCACCCTTGAAGATGACTTATGTTCGCGACGGTTCGTTTGGTGTAATAGGAGAGTCGCGCGTCGTTTGGAACCATTTTAGAACCCTTTGGCAGATATAGAATTGCTGTAAGTGCCCTTGTGTCTATTTTCAATGGGTATATCCTTGTCGCATACTAATAAGGACTAGCTCATATGTAAACTGGTGGCAAATGGATCGTAGGTTGGTGAAATATGAGAATAACGTGTCCCCTAAGCATTGAATTTTTCTGTGGTATTTTTCATTGTCAACCCGTGTTACAGTATCTAATATTGATTAATGTTCAGGATAATCTTTTAGCAATATTTAAGTGTATGAGTAATGGGTATCTATATCATTCTTCTCGTCACGTTTGTAGAGTGTATACCTACCGTGCCTCTGTCCAGTGTAGTCTGTCTACCTATCGAACTTTAACGCATCTAGAATTGTAGAAAACCAAAGCTAGAAAAAAGAAGTAACCTAAATCTGGCGAGGTTTTTAATGATAGGTTTTATTTGTTACAGTGCATGGCTCGAGCGTTATACGACAACATAGCTGAGTCTCCGGACGAGCTCGCCTTCAGACGAGGTGACTTGCTGACCGTGCTGGAGCAGAATACAGGAGGCAGCGAGGGCTGGTGGCTCTGCGCGCTCAGGGGGAGACAGGTTAGCTGGCAAACCAACTCTATCTTAGAAACAGACGTTCTTTATTACCGTTCCACAATAATGCTCCTTAAGGCCAAGTGATAGGCTCTTTTATTGTCTAAGGGATTTTTTTTGATTGATTAAAGCTTATTCTGTCGTGTTTAGAGTCCTATACTTCACTAGCTGTGACCAGCAAGAAAGCTAATCATAAAAAAGCTATTGAAAATATGTAAAGTTATAAACGGAAACTTTGGATCACACTTTATCTAAGTACAAGGTAATGATTAGTTTTATGAATAAGAATAAGGATCCACTCAAAATCAATGGTCATGTCCGGAACATTAGGACTTATAAGGGATAAGAATAAGACCCGTGACGTAGTTAATTCGCAATATTGTTTTGGCGCTTCGCATCATTCCTTATGCCATAAGTATGACGCATCTCACGTACACCTAGCCGTCACGTTCATGGCTTATTGTGATAAGTACTCCACTACTACAATTAGTCATAGAAATGAGGAAAGATTTGCTACTACAAGCATTGTTTACAGTAAACAATAGGCAGATGAACTGTGACCATGAATTTTCAGGGTCTGGTTAGTTCAACTATCATCTGAACTATTCTGAACCGCTTGAGTCATGGTCGTAGTTAGCAGAAACTGTCAGTTAACACTCATGGTATTGATCTTCGTATTAATCATGGTGAATTTATCAGAAACGCGAGCAAGGCTTTTGCTATAAACACAATGACCCTTGCAAGGAGTTTTATGTGGAAAATTTAACAATTTCATAATTTCCAGGGAATATGTCCCGGAAACCGGCTAAGGATAGTCGCGGGAGTATTCGACGCCAGCAATGCCATGCAGCGGCGACGCGCGCGTACCCCAGCGCCGGTTTCCCACCAGCCGCTGCCTTCACAACAGTCTTTCACAAAAGTGAGTAATAGGTACCTATTTAGTTTGGATTCCTTGTTATATTCTGTGATTGCAGTTCGATCTTGAATTTAGGAATGTTTTTGGTCTTGTGTTTTCGTGTAGTTTGCACTACCCGAACAACTTGTTGGCCCAGGCATGACCGACGATAGCACGCTTTCGAAGCTACTGCTAAAGGGTGCTATCGTCGGTCGTCGGTAGTGAACACTACTGTGTTCGCTGCATCACTAGCTCAACAAATATTGTTTTCAGATCGAAGAGTGCTCACATTACGACGTGCCTCGAGCACCGATGCCAGTTCAGCGACTGGGTACCTACGATTGCCCTAGACCTCTCGGCGACTGGTACGACGCGCCTCGAGCACCGCGACCTGCCAGCGCAGACAGCGCTTGCAGCGGGACTGGCTCCTTAGCTTCAGCGACGTCAAGCGCTTCAGCGAACTCTGGCAGTTCAGCGCATTCTGCTGCGTCTGGGTCCAGCACGTATGATGTGCCGAGAACACGCGCGTTACCGCTGCCCTGTGATGCGGCTTTGGAAGCGTTGGAAAGACTGCAGGTTCGTACTCTCACTACGACAGTTTCAAGCTTGTGAAAACAAACTTGATCGCCAGACTTTCACAAGAATCAACTAAGCTCTTTTAGCATCCAACTTATTTAATTGGTCCAGCAGTTGCAATACCACGTTGCTAAATTATTTCATCTGTTGAACAGGAAGAAGCATCTGCGTCAGTGTCCCGGTTACTCTCATACGTAGCGCCAGGCTGGCGACGGCGCGGGGCGCTCCGGTCCAAAGTGCTGGACGTTCGTGTGGCGGGCGCGAGGCTCAGAGCCGCTCTACACGACCTCGCCGTGTTTGCTGATGCCACGCTAGCTAATGCTCACGATGCACAGGACAAAGGTATGTACAAATTGTACAAGATCCAAATTTTTGGAGCATGAACCAATCGTAACTTATCCCCTCCCTCGCATAGAATATTGATAACGTCTCCTCCGCATACTGGCAGTTAGATGCAGATACAAAATGCATTTCTGGAAAGAAGTTTAATCAGTCTTCACTCATCATTGTGAGGTCTGGGTTTTCCAACTAGGATAGCACTTCATGGAGGGTCAGAACAGCCAGTTGTTCTTCACTTTATCAACCTTTGGTACCTAGTCACACCTTTCTTATACATGCAATCTTTCACATAACTAATCCATCTTGGTTTTGTCCTATCCCTCCCTGATATAGTTCGGCAATTCTGTTTGGTCTGTAAACTAATAATTGCTCTTTCCAGGTATAGCAGTAAAGCTACGGCCTCTAGTGAAAGCCCTGAAAGATGCAGAGCGTTTAACCCACGAAGCAACAAGCGCGCTGGACGCCGGTGACTGGGCGCCTGAGCGATTGGAACGAGACAGAGAGCCAACAGATGGCACGCAAGATGCCCTGGACCAGTTAGTTTCCTGTGCTAGATCCTTGACTGAAGATGTCAGAAGAGCCGCCTCGTTTATCAATGGGAATGCGTCGCTTCTGTTCAGGTCAGCCGAGTTTATCTTAAAAATTGAGCTTTTGAATGACCTACACTGTCATGTTTTTATAATGGACAATTTGGAAAACTAAACAATTGGGGATGTGGGTATATTCCTAACAGACACTTTGGGACGTAGTCTTTGTGAACCTAGAGGTTTCGTTCGCTAATTCCCATTTACAGATAAATTATTGTAATTTGTAACAATTTTTTTACTACTCAGGCGATCTCCAGCAGTCCCCGAACACGAGTGGACCGAAGAGTATGACTATGTTCGGTTAGAGTCACGAACAGCAGTCGGCAGACGGAATGCCGAAATAAGAGCTGCACTTCCAGATAAACTCAGAGCTTCCTTTGATGCACTAGTCAGAGACGCAGATCACGCGGGAGAGGTAAGAATTAACAAGCTTTTACTGGGTCATACTTTTCCAAAATAGCTGGACTTGTAACAAAGGATGACGTGTGAATAGAAAAATCTTTTTATGATAAAACTGGACTTTCTGATTGCCCGATTCCCTCGTCCTGGGGTCGTGGATGCGATTCATGGGCCAATAATTGCACTGGCACCAATACCCTGCAAATCGGAACCCAGGAAAGCCAGCATCAGTATAGCGACCGAAATAATTAACTTCTTCTCCGAACTCTTTTAAAAAGAGCTCACTAGTATGCATTCCGCGAGAGTAGTATACTAGAGAAAACGCCCACAGTTCCTGTGAAACACGTCTAAGCTAACCTTCCTTATTTCAGGTTAGCGCAGTAGCAGCAGCCACTCGCCTGCCTCCCGATGACAGACAACTAGCAGCATTCTACGCGGCGCAAACTGCAACATACGGAGCACATCTTTCCACAGCAGTGGAGGCCTTCCTACGGACAATAGAGATGGGACAGCCTCCAGATGTCTTCCTAGCACACGGAAAGTTCGTAGTGCTTAGTGCGCATCGGATTGTGCATGTCGGCGACACAGTACATAGGTAAGAGACTAGATAAAAATTTCTTTAGTATTTCTAGTTGTTAGCGAGGGCGTGACTGAGCTCAGTATAGGTTAATCACGCACGAGGGATGAAGTATTTTATTTCAACTGTCTTGTGTAGATCATCTTTTAAAAACTTTTGTTATTTCTGTTACAGGAGCGCCCATCACGCAGGTTTGAAATCCCGAGCGCTGAGATGTTCAGACGCGTTATCAGATGCCCTCGCAGCTACAGTGGCGAAGACAAAGGCTGCAGCTCAGCAGTTCCCTTGCGCCAGTGCAGTCGCCGAGATGGCTGAAGCTGCCCGGACTTTGGCAGCGAGAGCTCAAGAGCTACGCCGGGTGTTAGTCAGAGCGGCGGATCCACCACCTATAATACCGGACACTCCAACAACCCCGGCAACTACTATCGCCCCCTCATTGCCCACGACTCCTTTGACCCCCCTCACGCCACACAACAACTCCGGAACACCCTCCCTGGCCACATTACAGATATAGGTGTGAAGCCCTCTCTACCTCGTCCGCACCTAACGGACGAAGGCTAGTGCGCTAGACATTTCCACCCGCGAGACAGTTCGCGACTAACCAAAGAAATCTTCCGATATATTAACGAACGTAGACTGCCAATACGTGGACTAAATTCAGAGTTTCTATTTAAATTTAGCGTAAGATTGCGATCGAAGGCTGCTATAGGACGTTTTGTTTGTGAATGAATTGCTGGTCGCGAGTTTCATTGCTGGATGCTCATATTGCTGTAGTGAGTTGAGTTGTCCGTCCAAGTTTTATACAATTTTGCATTGTTATTGTAGAACGTGTGTGTGTTTTGATGTGCAGTATTGTTAAATAGCTGATTTTATTGACTACAAGTGTTCCACCATTCGCAATACGTATTTACTCATTGAAGGTATTGCAAAATGCATCCAAGTAATATAATAGCGCCAGGTACCTTCTGATCACGGCAATCTGCATAACGAAACCACTGTTTCTTACACAATTTTATGCAGTAATATAGCTGAATGCAAGCTACTGGTTTAGTGGTATTTATGGTCAATTTATGTGTGAATGTTGAGATTACGTGGCGACAAGGTTACTTAATTCTGCATTTATATGTGCCATACGAAGGCATTTAAACTAACGAAGTTCAGACATGACACGTGACCATCATTGTACTTATTGTTAGCCTTTTGAAAAGGACTAAATTAGGATTATCTTCGTGTAAATCGTTGTGAATCATATCATTTATCATGCTATTTATTTGAGTCGGAATTTGCTCATGCTCAATTTACTGCATTATTGGTTTAAAGCTCAACCCTTAAAGTATTCCTATTTGGGGCTTGTCAAATGTGTTAGCACTCTTTGCTTCTAAAATATATTTGGCCCCTAGCCTAAATTACAAGAAGTTTGGCGATTCTGACTATATCAAAATGTAAAATAATACCTACAGAATCAGGCGCAAACAAACCTCACTGCAATAGTATTATTGTACGTGCGGAACTAAACATTCTACTTATTTATACATTTACAAATATGACGATAGTAGTCGTAGATACGATATCAGTGTAAAAAGCATGTTGTATATTTTATAGACGTTGTAGGTTTAGTTAGGTATAGATGAAATTGTACAAATGCATATTCTACAGTAATTTTAATATTGAATTATAATTTAATCATCTTGTAAAACGCAATCAAATAAAAATATACAAATTTTGGTATCTAAATGTTTAGTTTTTTATTTCATTAATTCCTTATTTTATCAGTCAACATAATTAAAATGGATCTAAATCTTTTTGATATTATAACATATTCATGATCTTGCTTATTCATATTTTAATTAAAATTATCTAATCACAGATTTTACAGTATAGTCGGCTAAGGTTCTAGATTTAACCGTAGACAGGGCTTTCCAATACCTATTGTGTATTGCCAATATAATTTATTTACCTAAAATATTATTACTCTGATGCTCTGTCGAATAAATAACCGGTGTATTGAATTATAAGGGCTGACACACACCAAAGCAATTAGAAATTGCTATCCAAAAATTTTACTAGTTTTTATGAGTTGGCTCGTCAATATCTGGCCTAACATAAGCCAAGCAAGACACATTGTGGTGCTACGACCGACGCATCGCTCTGTTTATCGGTCGTATCGGAGAAACTCTAAGTACCTAATACTATTACTATTTTATAAAATAAAATAACTCTTACTCTAAACACGATGAATCTCCGTTACCTGAAAAGATGATCTCAAATTAAAATAAGAATAGATGTAATCAATCCCGGTCTTCCGATCTGTACATTTACACCGTACAGATCGGAAGACCGGAATCAATGGCGCGTCTTGGGAGAGCCCTACGTCCAGCTGTGGACCAATATAGGTTGACTAGCCATCGCTCGCGGCGTTGCTCGCGTTCTAGACCCTTTAGAGTGCGACTTTTCAAAATTCCTTTCTTAGTGCACCCCTACACTTTATTTTATTTATTTTTATTTTATTAGGGAAACAAACAGTACAATAATAATTAAAGATATAAAACTTAAAATAGCACAGAAACCAGTGAAGCTTCCACCATAACATCATACATACAAAGCATGTGAACAGACTTTATACAAAAAATAAGGATATAAGGATACTACCCGTCATAACTGTAGGACTTATAGTTTAGGCTGTGCGTTGATTGGCAGCCAGCTTCAAGAGTTTTATATATTTAGAAAAAAGATAGATGATGATGGCTTCGTACCTACATTGTAAATATATCTTGTTTTCCTGCCTTTTTGCATTATTTTAAAAGGAACTTACCCTACGTTGTACGATACGTGAGATATTGCTGTGCCCGTGTTTCCTCTTGCGTGTAGATGAGTGCGGGATGTAAAGGCTGTATTTTAGTCTCGGCTGCCAATACTTCGAGTCTCGCCGCTCGGATTCTAAGTGAAGTTTCTAGAGCCCGCAACTCTCTTTCTGCTTTTTCACTTTCAATTGCGTCTTCTATACGTTTTCTTTGCAACTGTAACGTTTTAAATTTAAGGATAATATACAAAAGTACGAGGTTCAATTCCTCTTGCAAAACTAACATTAGGAAGATCTGCAAATTTCTTGTGCGATTGCAATGGTGCCTACGGGAATCTTAGGCCCATAAGCTGATAGAGATATCGTTACTCAAGCATAGATCTGAGTAGAGATTCTCATTCAAAATTTATGCTTGAGTCCAGATCAGTGCTTGAGAAATAAATCAGCATTCGTGCCCCTAAGATGACCTACTAGAGTCATAATACTCCATGAAAGGTTTTCAATGGTTCTCGAAGCTTTAATAAGGAATTTTCTAACTATGTTTTAAAAAACCTTGAATAGAAGAACTACCTTAGCTGTTTCCAGTTCGTAGTTCAGTAATTCCATCTTCAGCTTATCCATTTCTTTATTGTCTGAATGATTGAATAAACCTGAAAAAGAACTTATTAGGTTGATCAAATCTTATGAAGATGACCGGAAGACACAGCGCATTTTCATTCATTTATCACAATTCTGGGATTCTGTTTATTATTGATTAAATATAATGTAATTATTTTTCTCGCAGAAAACGGTGTAAAATTGCATGAATAATTATTTGTAGAATAAAATATGGCCTAATCTGAGACTATTGTATTTGTTGTATTCGTCCGAAATTCGCAGAGCAGCGAAGTAGCGGTCGATTGTTTAGCTGTATCGACACGTGCGTATTATTTTTTTTATTCAATAATCCAACACGTTTACAGCCAAAATAAAAGTCTTGAAGAATCTCGCGTGAGATTAGGGGAAGGGGGAGGGAGTTGAGGAAAATCTTACGATATCTCACCAAGGGGGGAGGGGTCGAAAAATTCTCAAAAATGCCTCACGTGATTAAAGGACGCCCCCTTATTTTAGTGAAACTAGTTCATTTTAGAACCAAAACATACCTAATCCACTAACAGGAGTGACTCCATTCGATAGCGGGTCGTCCGCGTGTGTACTACCATTGTTAGCGCTGCCACCAACATCCAGGCTGTCGCCATCATCATCGTCATCATCATTGTTGAAATCCATGTCATCCGTACCATCGGATTTGGGCTCTGATTTAATTTTCTGAAAACATTTTTTAAATGAGAAATTATGATTTTGGAAGATCTTTTTGTTAGTCAGCCCAGGGAAGTGCTCATGGCTAGGCTTGCTTAGTTAATTTTCACCAATTTATTTAAGTTAAGCAACGTTCTGCGCGGTCACTATTTGGATAGGTGACCTTTAGTGACATTTACATCTGAGCGCTTCCGTGCTTCGGAGGGCACGTTAATCTGTCGGTCCCGGCTCTAGCAGTCGTTAAGCCATGACGGAGGCCTAAGGCGGCCTAAAAACTCCGTCAACAGAGTTGGCTACTAACTCATACGAGATTGCTATTGCTAGTCTAGGGAAGTGCTAGCACCGTATCTATTTCTGCCGCCAAGCAGTGATGCTCACATTGCTGTCTGATTTGAAGAGTATGGTTGTCAATGCAGTTCCATGCATGTCTTGAGACTTTATATTTCAGTCATGGGCACAGTGTATTGTTTTACAGAGCACATCCCTCATCGAGTTTTTTGGAAACTGGGCACTATTGAACCAGTCTACCTTACTTACCCGCTTAAGACTATCATTATTTAATTCCTCATATTTGTTTGTCTTAGTGGTTATAAAGCATTTTTTTGCATTATTCACTCTACTGGCCAATGCTTTCAAGTTTTGGAATTTCTTTTTTAACTCTGGTGGGGATCTCTTAGTCGGACTCTGTCTGTTGAAAGCTCTTGCTATCTGAAACAAGTGCTTATCATCATCATCAATATATATAAAACTCTGTTGAAGCTGACTGATAATCAACGCACAGCCTAAACCATGAGTCCTAGAGGTATGAAATTTGGAGGGTAGTATCCTAATATAGTGTAAGGGTGCACTAAGAAATGAATTTTGAAAAGTCGCATCCTAAAGGGTCCAAAATTAAGGTCAAAGATTTAAACTAAATAATGCGTTTCTTTAATATACCGTACGTGATAGACCCTTCAAAATTGGTACACAGATTCGTCAAATAAATTGACTCGACACGTGTTTCAGAATTTTCAAAAAATTTCAAAACTGTTTTTACTCTGCTACCACGCGAGCAAAGCCGCGGGCGCCGCGGCACACGAGTTCCGCTGGGCGGTGTATGGTACGCCTGTCCCAATTCTAGTAGCCGAACCTCATAAGTCAGTTCAACTATTAGTACGTAACCATTGTTACTTTTATACATGGAAATATTTAGATCTGTGGAATTTAGTGACTCAATCACACCATCATCATCATCTTCCTACCCTTGTCCCACGCTAAGTGGGGTCGGTACACCATGTCTTCGTCTTCCACTCTCCTCTATCAGCCGTCATCTCGGTGTTCACTCCTTTCTTACTCATATCTTCTTTCACACAGTCCATCCATCTTTTCTTTGGCCTACCTCTAATTCTACATCCGTCCACATTCATGTCTAGCACTCTTCTCGTAATATGGCTTTTTTCCCTCCGCATGACATGTCCATACCACGCTAACCTATTACTCCTCAACTTGTCAGATTAGTGGCGCTACTTTCAATCACACCGTAATATTTAAAAAAACTATCTTACCTAGTCACGTTGACACGATCAGAGCCTGCTCGGACCGAGTGCACTCCAACATCTACTCGGACGCTACTCGTATTGTGTCAACACGTCAATGTGGCTTAAGTCCTTACTATACGGGTAGAATATGTAATGTTTTATTTTGTAGACATGCTCTATCACACTGACGACATGTATAGATTTACAGAAATAGAGCAGAATAGAGATCTGTTTCGTTAGAGTAGCCAGCAGTTGATCAATACCAGACTGTCTTGGATGAATTGGACTGTATTAGCTGCCTTGCTTGCTCGTAGACACGGTAACAGCATGTAGTCAGAATACTCAGTATTTCAAAGTATGTATTTCAAGCTGTACTTACAAGCAACTTACCTTGCACCATGCCTTTTGTTTCCTGACTAGAGGAGAGTTGGAAAAGAGGACATTCTTCTCTTGTCTCACACAGTGCAGTAACAGGCGACAATCACGAGCCGAAAACGCTGAAAGAGGCCTGGAACATGAATAACCATTTATACACAACTAGCTTCATGTTCATGGATCTCATTATTTGCTGTACAAATTGTTCAATCAACTCAAGGGTTGTGCTGGAAACAACTGGTTTTATTTGAAAATTGATCTTACCTGGATTTTTTAGTATCTCCATCTGGAAATGAGTTATGATATTGAGTAAACTAAAGAATAACCAAAGAAGGAATAATTTATAAGTTTAAAAACTGGAAAAAACCCGACTTCAATTTGATACACCTTCATCATCAGATAATGATGATGATGGCAGTTCATTGACCATAAACACCATCGAAAGATCATAGGAAAGCAAAAAACGCAATGTCGTATACTTGTATGACGTGTTTTTTCCAGTTATTCTTATTTAACTGCCAAAGGTATCAAAAAAATACAACCTAATTGAGAACCTCCCCCTTTTTTAAAGGCGGTTAAAAATACCCGGAGGACTACCCTCACAACAAGATCCTTAAGTTATAGGAAGCTTATTCTAAATGTGGTCCGCTATGTTTGAACATTTTATAAGCTTACCTGAATCATCGGCATTACTACAATCAAATCCTTTTAATTCCTCTTTGCTATCAAATGTACTGCTAGTAGATTTTCCATCTTTGTTTTCTGAAATTGTAGAATAAATATGTTTTATACACATTCAGACTGAGGAAAGATAAAAAGTATCTAAAAATGCTTTCTTAAGATCCCGATTCAACCAAACTCATATTTATGCTATTCACGGACGGACATTTAACACATTTAACACAACGCCTTCTAGTCCCAAACTAAGCAAAGCTTGTACTATGGGAACTAGATGGCTGATAGAATACATACATACATTTTTTTTTTGTAAATACATACTTATAATACATAGAAACACCCAGACACAGAACAAACATCTCTGTTTGCCACACAAATGTTTGTTCTCGGTGGGGATCGAACCCACGACCCACAGCACAGAAGGCAGAGCTACTACCGACTGAGCCATGACGCCTGTCATATACTAGGGACCCACCCCGGCTTCGCACGGGTGATGATGTATTATACATATAAACCTTCCTCTTGAATCACTCTATCTATTAAAAAAAACTGCATCAAAATCCGTTGTGTAGTTTTAAAGATCTAAGCATAGATACATACAGACATTAGGACAGATGCGGGAAGAGACTTTGCTTTACACTATGTATATACCTAGTGATTAAGATAATGGTATTGATTCTCTTGTCGCATTTTTCTAAATTAACCTGATTTGACAGTACTGAAAAGGTTGCCGTCCCTTTCTCATAAACTGAAATGACAACATCTATAATTTTAGAGCTGTCGAATAAGGTTAGTTTAAAAAATGCAATAAGAAATCAATACCAATACCTACTATAGAAATTAGATTAGTAGAAATTTTTTAAATATTTCTAGAGACATTTCTTTTAGGTTTGCCTATTCTGTTATATTGTAAATCAGACCAACTACAACCCTCTCCTATAATTACGTCACTGACGATACTGACTTGCCTCAAATATGAGCATACTTTTACCAACAAAATCGGGTACGCGAATCACAGTAGAGGGCATCAAAGGGCAGAACAATGCCTCACATAACCCATCATCATCTTCCTATCCTTGTCCCACGCTAAGTGGGGTCGGTACAACATGTCCTCGTCTTCCACTCTCCTCTATCAGCCGTCATCTCGGTGTTCACTCTTTTCTTACTCATATCGCCTTTCACACAGTCCATCCATCTTTTCTTTGGCCTACCTTTACTTCTACATCCGTCCACATTCATGTCTAGCACTCTTCTCGTAATATGACTCGTATATATGTATATAGTATGTAATGCCTCACATAACCCAAGTTAAGTAAAGACATTATGATCATAATTATTGTAAATCTCAATTTTGTGAAATAAATATTTATTTATTAACAAAAAACCTGATGTGCCATATGGTGGTAGAGAAAAGTCTTCATCCTGCATGTTCAACAGAGAATCACTATCAAACGAGTCCTGTGCTGTATCATTTACGGCTAATTCCAGAATATGTATGATCCTGTCGTGCAAAGGGTTTCGCGTCTGCAGGGCTTCTCCTGAAAACCAACAACGAATACTTTGTAATATATAAAAAATTGTAGGTATATTTTATACTTGCATCTTTTGCATTTTATTTCTTTTTATCTTGCTTCATGACCTTCTTGCCTATCTTGCTATTTAGAATGATAATTAAAAATGATGTCTGGTTTGTTTGTCTTCCTGTCTTGTTGGAGGTCCAGTCAGTTATTTCTCTCTGAATCTATTCAATAGGTTTGGCAGTTGTTTTTTCAGTCATAACAAGGCTTAATTATTGTAGTGGCCTAGCAGGGTCATGTTCCGATTTTAGGTAGGTAGTACCTATCTAAAATCAATAAAGAATATTGAACCTTACCAGTCTCCTGAAAAACTCTCTCGTCTTTCCGGGCATATTTTCTCATGCTACTCCATTGGCCGCGCAATACCTTTCCAGTTCTCTGTACTGATGGTGCCTGTGAGTTGTATCTACGAGCTATGAGCGCCCATTCATTTTCTTTTCTCCTCAGCGCAGCACAATCGAGTTTCTTACATTCTATTACAGCAACATGCTGCTCAACAAGCTCTAGCAGCAACTCTTTCTCACATAACGTCCAGTTTGGAGACCGATGCCGCTTTTCATCGCGAGAAAATCTACTCATCTCTACAAAACTTCGGTTCTCGGGCTGGGGGATTGTCGTCGGGTCGGGTCGAAGAAAATCAGCAAATTCCGCAATAAAATCGTAACACAACACGAACTTTATCACACAATCAAATCATGAAATCACACACACAAAATACATTCAAACCAATAAAACCATGGAATTCATGTATTTTCTCGACTATTTCCTTAGCTCCATGAATCAAACAAAATCTTTCTTCTACTTCTTTTATTTATTATGGTCTCTGTCCGTCATTTCGACGACAAAGTTTTAAATAATTGAAATAAATTATGTCAAGTCAGTCAAGTCATCTTTCTTCCAAGCATTCGACGTGGTTTTTCTGAATGTGAAAATTCGTGTTAGGTTTTGAAGAGAAAATCCACTATTTTCTTTTCAAAACAAACAACAGCCGACTTGACGAAGGAGTTGACTTGACATAGATTAGTACAATTATATCACTTGACATTGATTCAGGCACCTAAAGAAACTTAACATATTGAGAAAAACATAACGTAAGACTAGGCGGTATGGTTCTAAACTATAGCCTGCTCCAAGGAGCGAAAAAAAAAATCACTTGACATTGGCAACATTGTCTGTCGAAATGACGGCCAGAGGCCACTAATGAAGAGAAGAATGAAGAGAAGCACCATTCGACAAAATGTTTTTCTTTTGCTTCTTTCTATTTTGAAGTAAAGGCAAATTATCATGGTGGATTTTGCACACAGATTACTAGGGCCCGTATTACGAGACAGAAATCGTTACTCAAGCATAAATTTGAGTAGAGATTTTCATACAAAAATCTATGCTTGAGTACGGATCAGTGCTTGAGAAAGGCTACGGAATACGGGCCTAAGACACAAAAACACGTCAATCTTGCTTCGAAAAATGACAGAACTCGAACAAAACTATTTCATGATTTTGACATTTATTTTGATGACTTTGATTGATTGATGTCGTTGAACTCGTGAAAGACGGATGTCCGCGCCGCGCCGCCGCCGCACACGACCACTTTATAATCGTCGTCGCGTCGTCGTGCCATCCCGTGTCGTCGGCCCAGAGCGGCGGCGGCGCGGCGCCGTCGCGGCCGTCCGACTGATAATGATGGTGCGACCAATGTCCCACCTGAGACTGTCCAGTTTCCCTTGACTTGACTGAAGTAACTTCCAAATGTGTCGGACCACCGATACGACTAGCAAGATTTATTAAATTCTTTTTGAGTAAAGCACCTAAATGGTTTTTTTCCTTTGCTCATTGCTCCAGATAGATAGGTAGAGGTACTTTATACTTTCGTTGGTCAATCCTTACTTCCTTACTAATATTATAAATGCGAAACTAACTCTGTCTCGCTTTCACGCCATAACTACTGAACCGATTTTAATAAAATTTGGTACACAGATAGTCTAGAGCCTGAGAAAGGACATAGGTTACTTTTTAATACGAAAACAGGTTAGTAAGAGGTTGAAAGGGGGGATGAAAAGTTGTATGGAAGTAATTAAAAATGCTACCCAAAAGACACTTTTCCACGCGGACGAAGTCGCGGACACACCTAGAATAACATAGATCTAGCTGTACTTAATTTGGTATTACAAAAATAAGCGTTGTGGAGTATGGTTGAAACGGGCCTTGTTATTTACCTACACTAAATAAATGTGTATGCTTCTAATATTAGATACAGAGGCCAGTGTGATACCAGTTAGCATTGTCTTCCAACTAACCTTGTGTAGTGTGGAGAAGATGTTTATCATATTATTTGATTGTTAATCTAGCAATATCATAAACTATTAACCACTTTCAATTAGAATAAAGAGTTGATCTATTTTTATTTACCATACTAGGTATATTGTTGTGGAACCTCTGAGAAGGACGGGGACAAACCAAGTTTTTTGATAATCTTACCTGTTTCTTCATAACCATCTGGCTCTAGCATTGGTCCAACATCAGCTTCACATATTGTAATAACAGTTCTAACAATTTCATTGTGGAATAACTGATCACAGGGATCAATAGTATTTTTTGAACTTTTTCTAGCTAACCGTTTCAAGTTATCCCACTTAGTCCTCAATACATCGGTCGTTCTTTCATAATTATATCCAGTATTAAGGCTGTTAAATTCTTTTGTAAGCTCTGCCCATGCTTTGTCTTTTGTGTGGGTGACTGAGAACAGTGTCGACTTAATGAGCAATGGGTACTTGTATTTATCAATCAATTTCAAGAGCAGCTGTGTTTCGGAATCACGAAATGTTGGACTCTTGTATCTGTAAATAATGTTTATGGAAAATTAATAGGTAGGTTCAAAAGCTCAAGCCAAATGTAAACAATAACTTATGTATTAAAAATACTGGTATTTTTTTCTGAGAAACTTCATTCTATCTAGGTATTACCTGAATACCGAACCCGATTGTTGATCCTCCTGATCCATCTTCCAGGCTAATAAGTTGTTTTATTATATCTAAGTAGAAGGCAACTTTGTGTAGGTATGTAGTGATGATTATCTAATTCACAAGGATCACAAAGTAAATGTATTACGTGTAGGCACAACAAACTTTTATTCACAATTCTTGTTGAGAAAACAGTTTCTGCTTATTTTGACCGTTTTACAAATTCACAGCTGAGCAGCTGAGGCCTGAGGCTGAGGTTCCAGTTTTTTTGTTTACTAGACACAACACAGTTTAAAATGTCATTTACGACATTGATTAAATAATTAACATTGACATAAAGAGACAAAATCCATTGACGTCTTTTTCTTCTTTTCTTGTGGCTGTTCGGTGGCTAGGGCTGCCACGAATTTGCCAATGTCAGTGTACGTCATTTGCTGCTAATGTCAAATCATGCTTCAAAAGTGAGGTTACTTTTTATTTGGAAAATTTTGAAAGCCTGAACTGAAAATAAAATTGTTCCTAGGTAGGTATTCAAATTAACTAAAAACCTTGGTTTTGTATTTCTTTAACAAACCACTTATTATTATGACTGGCTGCTAACAGTTTATTTTCCAAATAAAATAATCAAAATGGCGCTATAGAAATGTAGATTTCGAGTCTTGCTTTGTATCGTTCTCGCAAAAAATCTGATGCACTATATTATTGACTGAATAGGTTGTAGCTAAAGTCTTTGTTCTGCTAATAGTGGTTGGTTTACCTCGTGTTCATATTATCATACCTACCTATGTTTTATGAGATATGAAGGAAGTGATTTTAGCTATTCTAGCCTTCGTATGTAGCGTATTTCTAGTTTTTGTCTTTGTGATATTTTGTAAGTAGTCCAAGTAGCCTGTTTTTATACAAATCCATTGACAATCTCTAATGTTTTGCTTAATGGATTGTGTTGTTTCACACAGGTTGGTACATAGTGTGGAAGTGCTGCCTATCTAAATTTCGTTTCGTTCGGGAGCTCCTGGGTGGCATGTCGGATACGCCCCCTGCATCAGAGACAAGACAGCCAAAACAGAGCCGGAAAGTTCGCAGAGAATAGAGTAAAAACCAGGTATGTAAACAAACATTAGAAAAAGCTTACAAGAACCGGGTAACAAAGTCATTGTTTTACTCTTTCGTAACTCTGATGATAAAAGCTTATCTACCATTTCAGATCAATATGAATATCCGCTGTGCAAGACCCAGTGACCTAATGAACATGCAGCATTGCAACCTGCTATGTTTACCTGAGAACTATCAGATGAAGTACTATTTTTACCATGGACTCTCTTGGCCGCAGCTGAGTTATGTGGCTGAAGACGAGAAAGGCCATATTGTTGGTAAGGACATGCTTGTCAACTAAAAACCTACAAACAATGAGATAAAAACAAACTACTTTTATCATTCCAAATGCTCACCATGTTTATGTACATTTGAAATAATATTTTAGTAGGAAGACTAACTATAAACAATGGATCAACATGAATTTCTATCATGAAAGGTAACCTGGCCAGTGGTCAGACTTATAAAATATTGGCAGATAAATTAAAATACCAATTATAAATTCCAGGTTATGTCTTGGCTAAAATGGAGGAAGATGGTGAAGACAATCGCCATGGACACATTACCTCGTTAGCTGTCAAACGCTCACACAGACGATTGGGACTTGCTCAGAAACTTATGAATCAAGCATCACTTGCTATGGTGGAGTGCTTTCAAGTAAGTTTTGAATGAAGCCAGTTTGTTTTTGAAATGGAAGAAAATTGTTCTCTTTAGCAGTATGTACCTAATCATTTTATGTGTTGTTTATTATTAATAATCACTTGTCTCATTATTTCCTACTAGTGCATGACATTCCTTCATGTTACGATGTGACCAATTACTTTGACCTATTATTTATCTACATCAGATAGGTGTACAAACATATAATTATGTATCTCTACTTCTACTTCGCATCCCGTTGAATCCTATTAATATTCGGGGATAAAAAGTAGCCTACTTATGTGGTAATCCACATCACGGACAATTATAAGTTCCAAGTTTCATCCAAATCGGATCAGTACCTAGTTATTGCATGAAAGAGGAACAAACATACATACATCCTCACAAACTTTCGCGTTTATAATATTAATAGGATTTATTCTATTTTTTATTCTCCTAGGCAAAATATGTATCACTTCACGTAAGAAAAAGCAACAGAGCAGCCCTGAACCTTTACACCAATTCCCTCGGCTTCAAGATTCTTGAGATTGAGCCCAAGTATTATGCAGATGGTGAAGATGCATACTCAATGTCTCGCGACCTCAGCACTTTTGGAGATGAAACTGAGACTGAAAATTTGGAAATCAAATCAGAATCCACAGTAATATCATCTTGCTAACTGTAAATAAAGCATTTATTTTGTAATTTACTTATTACTGTTGCCCACCCATAGAAATAAGCCTTGGTCTTGCGATCGTAACGCACAGCGCAGCGGTATGCAGCATGCAGCACTGGACACAATCGTATGGAAAACGTCTAGTATGGTCTTTTGTTACGTCGCAGTCTGCGTTAGCAGTGAAGAGCAAAGGTGGTACTCTGCATTGTGCTGCACATCGCAGCGTTGGGCGTTATGATCGCGAGACCAAGGCTATGTAGATTCAGGATTCATAAAACAGAAATATATTAAAGCAAAGGCATTTAATAGCTAAAAACTATCCTAACCTTACATAATAACTTAGAAGTAAGCATAAATCTATTCATCATCCTCTTCATAAAGATGATTCAACACAAGCGATGATTTCTTGTCATCACTTCCCTTGGAAGGTTGTTTCCTGATCAACTTTTCTTTTTTTTTCAATACTCTCTGCCCAACCACATATTCTGGCATAACAACTTTGTTATTTTTGAACAAGGCTTTTACTTCTGTTTGCGGAGGTACAGCTTTATGTCGCACAGTTGAGGAAACTTGGAAAATAGGCTTTTTGAATATAGCATCATCGTCTACATCCATATCAGATTTAGCCGCTTCTTGTTCCTCCAGCTTTTGCATCAATGCTAAGGCAGTTGCTGTGTTTGTTTTTTCTGACATCTGTTCGGGTGTTACGTCTTCTAGTGAGTAATAAACCCATTTTTTTGGGTTCTTGATGTAATCTGGTATTGTTTTAGCACGTAGACAGTCTTTCATGTTGGCTTCAGGCCTTTTGTATATACTTTCCCTACCTCTGAACTGCTTCATTTCATGCTTTATTTTCCTGTATGTGTATCGATCAACTTCGCTATAGTTTGGAGGGTCGGTAACCTTATTTGACTTGGAATAGCTGCACTGATCCTCAGCATCCTTCAACGTGTTGAACAGACTCTTCTGTCTTTCGTAATACGACGACATTCTTGATTTCTGTAACAAAATTTGAACAAATATTTCCTAGATAACAAATAAATACAATACCTGTACTTTACAAGAGACTCGTCACGCACAAATAATAAAATTTATTTACTCCATCTGTATGTAACCTTTTATTGGCTTTTTTCAATGTATTTTGGTTATTTTATTTTTAGTTGTTTCTTTCGATCTTTCTGTTTTTTTTTCTTTTTGTCTCAACACAACTCTCAACTTCTTTTCCTATCGAACTTCTTTTCCTATAATTTTTTTTTTATTTTTTTATTTCGCTCCTTGAAGCAGGCTATAGTTTTAAAACCATACCGCCTAGTCTTACGTTATGTTTTTTCCCATAGTAAGTTCGTTTGTTTATGTGTTTGTCTTGCGTAAATGATAAATCAAGTCAAGTCTTCGTCAAGTCGGCTGTCGTTTGTTTTAAAGAGAAAACGGTGGATTTTCCCTCCAAAACCGGAATCGAATTTTTACATTCAGAAAAACCACTTTACACACATTTATTCCAATGGCTCACACTTTAAGTTATGACCTAAGCATTATTGGTTAAAATTCCACCAAAATTAAACAACAATACTCACAATTAACACAAGAAAAACTATTAAAATAAAAATGCTATGCGTTGTTTCACAAATGTCAAAATTCGAATCCCCTCTTTTCCTATAATTCCTATGGGTCTCTGTCCGTCATTTTGACAGACAATTTTGCTAGTGTCAAGTGAGATATTTCTTCTTCTTTTTTTATACCTTTAAGGCCTGTGTCCACAGACGAAGTATCAACTTCGTCTGTGCCTGTGTCCGTTATTTCGACAGACAATTTTGCCCACAGACGAAGTATCACAGAAGAAGTATCATTTTGCCAGTGTGTAAAGGTTAGACCGCACTAGGGCGGAACTGCACTGCAGCGGAGCGTCACGTCAGTTAGCTTCTATATTCTTTTACCTTGGAAAGATTATAGAAGCTAACTGCCGCGACGCTCCGCTGAAGTGCAGTTCCGCCCTAGTGCGGTCTAAGCTTAAGTGATGAATTTGAAATATTATATCAGTCAAGTCAAGTCGGCTGTCGTTTGTTTTGAAGGAAAAATGGTTGATTTTTCCTTCAAAAATTGAAAACGAATTTTATCCTCTGTTTATTAAAATGACTACTACTTATAAACCCATTTTAACAAAGTAACACTTGTAGGTTGACCTAGACAATACCTATTGATGAACCATTGAACATACTTATTAGATACCTAGCTACTTTTATGTATTTTTCATGTGTAGAGTAAAAAACCTTACTTTTATAACCGGAAAAGCCTCTACCAATGGCGAATGGAGACCGGAAATATTTCGCGGTCAATATTTACTTTGCATTATTATTTATTGTATTGTAACAAATCTTTCTAATAATGGTGCAGTAAAAATAACAACAGAAGTTAATGAGTTTGTAGATTGAAACTCGAGAAGGCAATGTAACAGGTAATAAGCAATTTAGCTGGGTCACTCTCTATACCACGCGGCTCTACTCTGTTCGACTTTATCTATTTCATAAGAGTAGGTAATCATTTCGAAAAAACATTAGTCGTTACCTACTCGTATAGATATTTACGTAGTTATACCTGTCATTTTAGATTTAGCCGTAATAGGTATATCAAACAGATATTCAATAATTTTCATAGATTAATGCATATCTGCTGCATGATGCGCTGTAAGGACATGGTAAAACTAGGGTTCCTATCGGGTTTCAGAATCGGAAATACGATTACAAATAAACCAGCTGTTTACGTAGAGCTGCGTGCCGAGGCGAACAATGTTTCTCAAAAGATCGTGTTATTGATGTTAATTAGAACGCCACCAGTGACTCATACATACACGCACGTGCCACGGTGTAAGTACCAGGCATAATTGAACCTTTAGTTTATGCTACAAAGTAGAAAATTGACCGGTAAGTTCACTGCTGGCAGAAGGTAGGTACAAATAAGGGCGTTGGGACTTTTTCAGGTCCCAACTTGCATACATTATCGCGGTTGATAACTACATCCAATTTGCCCCAGACTCTTTTCGATCTTTGTAGTGTTAAGTACTCCAAATTAAACGCGTAGGTAAAGTTTAGTTTTTTTACACAAACATTTCCAATAATTTATCTTTACAAAAAGTACTATTTATAGCCTATACTTCCAAAATGGATGACGTGAATCCTTTTAGAATTTTATGATATTTCTCTCACCGTTTAGAATTTCCCTTCACTGACCATCCTGTATTATTTTGATTTTGAAACATGTGTTGCAGGTGGTTGCATTGCCAAACAAGTACCTAGATAAGTAGGTACATGTATTATTATGCAGTAACCGTAAAAGCCTTATGGCCGGTATTTGGGAGGCTCGCAATTCAGTGCGCTTACAATCTATAGTATAGATTTTTTTACATGCTGGCGAACAAGAAATATTATAGGTGCGTATTCTCCAAGAATGTAGACCTAAATCTCACTCTTACTTAGGTACCCAGCTCAAAAAGATTATTCGTCAGACAGACGATATTAGTATCGTATGATAAAAAACGGTTATAGGCGTCTAATTTGGATATTAATACGTGAGTACAAAATATTTATACCTACTTTGGTACCCACAATAGCTACAATTCATCGTCCCGTGCGTGACTTGTTAGAAAACAATCTAAGCAACAAAAAATAGTGAACAAGGAAGGAACAACAAAGAAATAAGTGTTAAATAAGATTTATAGGTTTTATAAGTTTTTATTTTGTGCAACATAAAATTATGACTGTACCTGCCTACAGGGTGTAAAATTACCTAAGCCATTAGTACATTTATTGAAGATGATATAAACAGCGTCAGGAGGCAACCTATGCCTACACTTAACGGGACACTGCAGTGCCTGGGACAGTGTTTAGATGGAATAGGCTGGCCCAGCACCTATACCATCCTCTCAGCCTAGTCAGCCGTACCTATCCACAGGAAAGACAGCGTCAATACGTGCGGAGCTGCCTAAGCCGCGGCTTTCCTCACGATGTTTTCCTTCACCGTTAAGCTGAAACGAAAAATCCATTGATGCACGGCTGGGATTCGAACCCACGGCCAACACAGCTTTTTTTGTAAAATTAACGTCTTTGAATTCGGAAAGGTAGGTACCATTCCGTCTGTTGTCGGGGCTGGGCACCATAATAAAGAAATCAACACAAACTCAACACACTTTTTCTAACACTTTTGCTGCGGAGCCAGTTCAGCCACTCTCTGAAAGTTCAATAGTCTGAATGTAAAATGACGCATACAAGACCTAAACAGCCTCCTAAAAATCAATTTTGAAAATAATGCACATCAACTTTAAGCCAATGAAGTACCTACTATCTATTAATTATTTGTCTTTATCCCACACAAAGAAATGTAGATGTTATAGACTTATAGACTCTATGTTATAGGCACAGAGGGAGAGAACGATGACGAACGAGTTGCGCCGTGTCGGTCGTCGTCGCAATGGCTGAAGCTGAAAGACTCTATCTCCTAACAACGTGTTTGATTGAACTCAAATACCGCTAACTTCGTATATTTTTGAAAAACTTTTTCAAACCTATTTTTTGTCTATTTTTTGGAACCATTTAATCAATTTGTGTTTTATGTTTTTTAGTTTACACTTTTGTTTCTATTGTTTGACAATGGCCTCAATGGACAAATACATAATAGAAACTTTTACTCAAATTCATTCATTTTGGCACTGATTACTTGCACCTGCAGTGAAAAGCTCTGTATTTTGACCATACAACAATCAACAAACAATGGCAGAGAAAGCTTTCTAACTTATATAGGAGCTTAGACTTCTGGCGGCTAGCAATAGATGTACCTACTAGGTACCTATAAACAGAGCTGAAGGTTTCATCAATACTGCCATAGCTACAGCTACATAGTGTTTGTTTATTGTTGTCCGGCGCGCATGCGCGTCGACCGAACAACGAACGTGGCGGAACACCGAAACGCCATTTCACGTCGGAGGCTCGACAGTAGCGCGTCTGTGAAAATCAACTAATATTAGCCCCATTGCTTGCCTGGGCGGGCGGCGCGCGCCGGTTCGTCCGATACTTTTAATACAATACCTGTCATAGCCAGAACTGCAGGTCCAAGTGAGTTTATGCAGAACAGTGGGCTCGTGAAGTTTTCCAAGATCAGGATTGGGATGTGAAATACTGAAGTTATCATAACAACAGGTGAGTTTTACAGTCTGGAGTAATTGATCTTCCACTTGGGCAGACGGTACCTAGGTATACCAGATATTCCTATGTAGATAAACTACCTAGGTATATCGTGCGTGAGTTCCATGTTAGTTTAGAACATAGTACCTAATGTCCTGAGTAGTCTATCAATACACTGCATTATCTTTTAACGTGACTTGGCCATAAAAATAAATGGAGGTAGGTACTTTAACTAAAGGTTTAACAAGATGGGTACGTAATAGGTAGCAACAAAGAAATACTCGGGTTTAAATTTTTAGGCTGCGTTATACAGGTGGCGCCTTTAAATCGGCGACTTTAAATTGCAACACATCATGGTCGTTATTATTACATTCTGCACTTTTCATATCTACAACGTCAATATTGCTCACCTCTACCGCTGTGTTCATAAAAAGGGCTTATTCCCATCGAGCCCACTCATTTGCATAGTATAGCAACACCCTGTATATTTTACCTTTATTTTTGTAAGCATTGTGTAAAATGAAATGAAAAATGTGAACATAGAGTCTTATAGGCAATAATAAAACGCTGATGCGATGAAGTGGTTATGAGCAACTTCTTTTAAAATCAAATTACTTACACAAGCTTAAAAAAAAAAAACTTGGGCTCTAATGAAGTAAGTAGAGTGCGGTACCCTAATTTTGATGAATTGTTTTACAGAATCTTAAGTGGTAGGCACTTGGATTTTTTTTAATATTAATATATTTATTATATTTTTGTATTGAAGATTATATCAACAATATTACGTCTACCATCTGTATGAATTTAAACATGGGCTTTGTTTGTGTAAAATAGGTACCTAAAAGGCACCTTTACCTACCTTATTTTAAAAACTGAATAAACAACTCAGTCTAATTTGCCAAGTTACAAATTAAAATAGGAATAAATTAAATGATAACTCAGTAATGGTAGTCTCGCCTGATCGAGGCCGGAATATCGCTAAGCCAATTTCGATGATAATTTCAGCGGAAATTAGATCGTTCCTATTAAATTTATTATTGTAAGACTACACGACGAAAACGCAAGGAATCTCAAGGTAGCTGAGGTAACAAGTTGTACCTAATAGTAAAAGTTTCTGAAAACTGAGTGCTTCAAGTGCTTTATCTTAAACTTTTTGTTAGTGGTTTTGCTCGTAAATTCCAAAATTTGTAAATTTGAATATAATTTGGTCTATCATAGAAAAAGTTAGAGTGGACATTGTCTTGATTACCATACATAAGCAGGACTTATGTCTACTCGTTACTTTTTATAAGATAGGAGGTTAGATTAAATGCAACAGCCGAGCTGATTTAGATAAAACTTTGTAAAGTTGATTACAAAGTTTTTTCAATCCACGAGCGAATCCACGTTCTAAACATTATTTCAAGAACTTAACATATCCGCATGTAAAATTCCACAGCTGAACCTAAGCGTCCCCATAGAATAGACTTCCAGTAACAATTCGGAGTAGGTAATATGTATTTATGATCTTTTACTCACGGTTGGCCGTTATCCAAAAATATTCAATCAAGTGTTCAGAATTTCTTAGAATTTGGCATGATTCAGTTAACGCTCATCAATTTAAAACATGAACTTTTTAATTATATTTGGTAGGTAGACAGTGTATTGCGACATTTTGCTCCAAGTTACCAGCTACGTCATATTGCCTTCATCTAAGCTTGGGTAGGTACTTATTGCGATAAGGTCACATATATTTTTTTGGCAAATATCGTCAGTATTCTCTCAAGATAGGTTCGAATAAAATCAATCCTACTTTGTATGATAACAGGAGATAAAAATGGGAAAAAATTGGGTAATTTAATTACAAACTAAGTGAAATATTACCCATTTTTTTTACGCTTTACGGTATTCTGATAAAGAAATCGTTACATATTCAAGCATATATTTGAGTAGAGATTTTCATACAAAAACCTACCTTGAGTCCGGATCGGTTCTTCAGCAGATAGTGAAAATACGGACCTAAAAAGTCACCTATTTACCTACCTATAGTAGGTGCCAAATAACACCGCAATACAGGTCATTCACTCACCTTCACCTCGAAGTCGCAAAATTAAATTTATGAATGGCTAATTCTGCCGCTTTCCATAAAAACCTGTCGCTAAGACGGTAATCGTGCGAAT
This sequence comes from Eulithis testata, assembly GCA_947507515.1. Taxonomy (NCBI): domain Eukaryota; kingdom Metazoa; phylum Arthropoda; class Insecta; order Lepidoptera; family Geometridae; genus Eulithis; species Eulithis testata. The sequence continues at coordinate 6,943,952 of OX382205.1, forward strand.
CTCGTAGTACTGTTTGTTTACCATACATAAATTGAATTTTGCGACATCGTGGTGTAGGTGGGTGAATGACCTGTATTGCGGTGTTATTTGGCACCTACTATAACTATAGTATCAGAGTTTTTACTGCAGTCTTACGAAATAAGAAAATAATTCGTAAGTGAAGTAGGCATCTACAGCACAGATTATGCTCAGTATTCTGTGGGTATCAAGTAGGTAGGTACTTTCGGATAATTTATATTGAACCAAGTAATAATTAGGTACCTACCTATATTTAAATAATCACACTTTGTGGTTGGCTTGTCCTTCCTCTCAACAAAGTTATACCTAAATGTGCTGTAGGTATACGTTTTTATTTATGTACAATATTAGTTAGCTAACTATTTGACAAGGAAACAATCACTTTTACACGTACCTATTAGATATCACAGATACCTATGTGTGTAGGTATTATAATCTGTAGTAAGGGGTCATATTTGTAAGTAATATTTGTTATAAACATTATGTTTTATTCTAATATGGTAACTGCCTATGTGTAACGATTTATTTCCTTGTCTCACTGAGCACGTCCACTGAGGATGTGCCTTGTGATGCACTGCATGAGTTGTTTATTTATGTATTTGCAGATAGGCTTAGATGGAAATTAAATTTTTTAAGCGTTTATCCAAAAATTCGCGATAAAACTAACGATTTCATTTATAAAACGATAGCGACTACAAAAAACCCCAATCATTGATAAAAGTTACTTATGTATTTATCTAAACCTTTTTTCTAATGGTTAATTTTATCATGGGTTTCATACCCATAAAACACGTGGCTCAGACCAACACAAACTGTTAATTAACTTATGTTGCTGACAGTACTTTCAGCATACTGATAGCGTCAAAACTGTTTCAATGGAATCTTATAAAACACTTTTGTAACTTTATTATATCTACAAGTACCTTTATCCACCATTTACTTTTTATGTTGACTGTACTCATCTCTGTATTTTTTACGTCATTATCCTATAGCACAGAGTATTAGTACAAGAATCCGATGACTAATGTACCTAAAGGTGATTGATCTACTAACTCACTACTGTATTATGTGAATAAGTGTATGCTTAGAAGGAAACTTGAATGCACGTCAGCCTTACTTAGGCAAATTAATGGAATATTTATGGGAAACTTTTAGTCCAATGAGCACAAATTCCACTATAAAAAGTTTCCTTTGCGTGAAATGCCTAATGAATAAGCTATGGGATATAAGCGTAGCTCCTGAGCTTGCCAGGCTTCAGTTCTGAAGTGTCTGTGCTCGGATTACTTATGGAGCGAGCTTACACGCACCGAACGCGGATTAAATTTTTATCAAAGTAAGTGAATATTATATTAATTTCCGCTTTTAGCTCAAATTTACACTTGTAGGTACATAGAGAGAGCTCTTTCACGAAATTATGTGAGATTTTACGAAGTATCTAGCACAGTATCATCCTTATTTTATTCATTTTATTACTTCATGTGTGACGTGGAACCACGCCGAGTCGGTACTAATTGGAAAAGCTCTCTATGGGTACTTTAGTACAGTCAGCCTCAGCCTCAGAAAAAGAAAATGTAAAGTAGTTTTCAGTTATAAAACATTTTTGAAAGTTTATCATAATTTACTGATGGTGATGACTGTCCAAAATTAAAGCCGAATGCCATTCCTATACGTTTGATGATGCTGAAGTTTAGCTCACATGGCATTTTCTTTTTTCGAGTCAGTGGGCATAGGGCCATCATTCGTTAGATTACAATAAATAAGTATATATAAGATCTATAGTTCAGCACAAAAACCTACGATATGGTTTCATGGTTTCACCCTTTCCTCAGGCATGAAACCTTATAAGATTAAAGGTGCCATAGAAAGTTCAAAGTTCTAACTAAATTGCAAAATGTTTTGCCTTTGAAACGAAACTTATGATTTTCATTTACAACGTGAGACATAGCGGAATTTTTTTTATTTAGAAAAATTCTACGAAATCCTTATGGTACGATGTTGGGTGATATTTGTCCATTAATTTAAATATAATTAAATATGTAATCAAAGAACCAACTTCATGTAGACCTACACATTTAGATACCCGCTTACGTTTCAGACAGCATACCATTATTGTATTAATTTACACTTCAGTAACGTAAAATTTACAGTGTTAATTTGTTGAGTACACTTAGGTATGCCATAAACGTCCCTATTTCAGTAAAATATTAATGATTGTTCCTCAATAACAACGAGTAGACTAAATGTAGACGAAATTTGGAAAATATAAATACTTAGTTTAGTTCTGGGATTTGTACCTATAGGTATAGAACATTTGAATCTGAAAAACCAAGAGGATCTGAGAGTCTAGCATAACTTTTGTAAAACTAATAGAATAAAAATAAAGATTAACTTGGATTTTGTTCAAACGTAGCCCGTCCTAAAGTTGGAATAAATACAAGTACAAGTAAACTTTATACTACAATACTCATTATAGATTTGTATCTTTACGTATGAGCAGTCGTTTGGGAATTCTGACCTTATACCCTTCTATTTATATTCATTTTACGTTCGTTTCGTTCAATCCGCACCAAATAGTCGTAAACTGTGTAACGATGTACGGAATCAGATCAACACGTTCTGAATAATTTTGAAGAATAACGTGCTGAGTGATGACTAAAAGTATGACACACCGATATGAATCCTTTTTAAAAATAGTTTTTCGATGAAATCATTTTCATCTAAAATCCGGATATTTTTTACAGAAAAGAAAACCCTATAAAATATTGCAGTTACGGAAATATTTATACCACACTACAGGCGTAAAAATTTAAGTTTACTAAGCAAAATCTCTGAGACCTTACCCTACTTTTGTATACAAATCTTTCATATTCGTGATGACTCATAAGTACGTTTTCAAGACGAAAAGCGCTTTATAAGTTCTATAAATAAATGCTTTTTGGATAGATTTCATCCAACGCCGAGCAAGCGCAAGAGTTTTTCCCAAAGACACACTATCTCCCATTGTAGTGTCGTAGATATTATACCCAAAGCTATAGTTACTCTTGACCCGGTTACTGAATGTAGGGCGGGACGCGCCGGGGCCGCTGAATCCGCCCGCCCTGGCCACGTTAGCTGCGCCGGTGTCCGATATTTATATGAAAATTCTCTTGTTTGCTACCTAAACACTACCTAAGTCTAGATATTTGAAGTATTCGAAGTTACCAATCCGACGTAAATTGAGATTAGTTGAGTCCTAAATCATCAGAATTATCGCATTTATAATTATTTTTTCAGCAACTGTTTTTTTTTTGTAGAATCTTAGATATTACATTGCTTTTGACTTCTTAATGAGCAGAACATTTGAAGCATACTAAATGGTGACAAAAATCGACCCAAGTATTCCAATGTCATCTTCAAAAGGCTTTATTACGCCAGCCAGCACTGAACCAATATTTGCAAAGATCTGAAAGAATGTTTGAGGCCGGCCACGGTCGGTTATTTGAACAACAATATGATAACCACTGAACAAACCAAGCGATACAGAGCCTACCTAATCTGTTCTAAGTAATTCAATATTAGGATGTTGTATCCGCAATGACCTACGAATAATCCCTCTAATCTTGCTTTTCGCCTTGGCCCAACTAACTATATGGCCTATCATAAAAATACCCACTAGTGGCTAGGCAATTCCTATCAACAATAATTTAAAAAATCTTTGTTTTTCATTTTGGCTATTTAATCTCTAATTTCTATGTAATTCCATGGTGATACCACCAATGCTTCCGGTAGATATTCAGATCGATAAACTATTTAAAAATGTCTGTAGTGTAAGGTTTATTGAATTTCTCATACAAAAGATTACTTTAAAACATAAACAAACTATCGTGATGGCTGTGAGGCGGCGGCGGTGGAACGAGGGAGGGCTAGCATTCGGAACCCGACATGGGATCGGGACACTTGTGACTAGATTTTGATAGCGTTTAAAGATTGGTTTTGAATTAAGTCTAAGTTAATGTATTGAGTTAATTTGCTGTTAATTGTGATATGATGATAATGATGATGAATATAAGTTTTGAGTTATTTCACTGGTTGTTATTTCTGAGATGGTTCTACATCTCAGAAGTGGGATTACCGAAAATTACGTAAGTACACGTCCATAATGTCCATATTATATTGGTTTAAAGAAAATAAAATAAGACACAAAAGTAGTTGTAAAATTGCCACTACTTCGTTGGTTTTAGCTCTGCCTTTTGTACGATGAGGTTGTGGGTTCGATTATACATTAAACAAATTTGCAGTTTGTTGGTTACTTGTTATAGATGTTTGCTATGTGTCTGGCTGTCTTTATGTATGTATAAAAGTACCTGCACAACAAAAATGTGTGTTGCGTATTATGTATTATTAATTTTACTTAGTTTGGCACCGATAGCGTTCTATTTTGTGCGTTATGTTAAATATTCATGAATGATTAATATTTGTTTATTTCTTTCATATTATACTGGTTTAATTATTTTCAAGATGACGCAATGTTAAATTAAAGGTATATAATAATATGTACGCTTAAAGATTGAACATTCCAGCAACACATTACAGTTTTGTTTACGTTACGTCGCTATACTTCACAAGGTGTTCTTTGTATTGTGTTTAAGGTTGAGTTACAGGGCCCCTTATCGCTAGCCATGTAGTAGGTACCTATGTGGTATGTCGTCGCAACCAAATACTCATTCTAAAAATAGATTTAGGTACTGAGATTACTTACTTACTAAGTAAGATTTGCAAAAAGATAATTAATAATGGTAGTTTGTTGTAAAATTATTAGGTTATGGGTACCTACACTCATTTCTTTTTGTTTTGCGCGAGTTTTTCAGAACAATGGATGGCTGGTTTTCGTGGTGCAATCAAGTTAAGACATGCCACGTGAAGACGATCTGCAGCCACAAGGGCTGCCTGGTGCTTAGCGGCGCCAGGCGATCCGCAGCCACAAGGGCTGCCTGGTGCTTAGCGGCGCCAGGTGATCCGCAGCCACAACGGCTGCCTGGTGCTAAGTGGCGCCAGGTGATCCGCAGCCACAAGGGCTGCCTGGTGCTAAGCGGCGCCGGGCGAGCTACAGTCACGAGGGCTGCCTGGTGCTGGGCGTTGCCTGGCGAGCCGTAGTCGTGACGGCTGCCTGGTACTGGACGGCACCGGGTGACCCGCAGCTTCGAGCGCTGCCGGGTGCTGGGCCGGCGCCGGGAGAATTGAAATGTGACGCGACAACATTGAAAAAGGTCATGTACTCAATTCAATTTTATTTTGCGTTACAATAACATTTCTACTTGTTTAAGGGATGATCTTATGAACGCCACAGATAATGGGGTAACAGTAGCAAAATTCTATTTGAACCTAATTAGTTTAGAGTTGTTGATCAAACCGCAAGAAGAAGAATCCTACGAGTATTTTTTTCACTTAAAGATATCACAGAATTTATACATTCTTTTATAAGACTTTTTACTGTAGCAGTCAACAAAATATGATAGAGTAAAGCACATTCGTAAATTATATAAGTTTAATAATGATACCTACCAGAGTTAACTTGTTATAAATAAATCAATGAATTATTGTCCGGATAAAAAAAAGGGGTAAACGAGTGTGACTAAGTTGGTGGCTGGGAGGTAAGGATTGTTAACCGTTTTTCTATAAAAAAAAAAATGCAGTGCAAGAGTTTTAACTCTACCTGTGTAGATGTGGTAAATAGAGATGAAAAATGGTTTATTTTGTGAACCAAGGTCAGAAAAGTGATTGCTAAATAAGTACCTATACTTACCTTGATAAAATGTTAGGATATTCGGACTTGACGTTGAATTTAAGCGATAGTAAAGGACTATCAATGGAATATCGTCGCGATAAAATCACAAAATCTTGTAATGCTACAGCTTACGCGAAATAATTATTGTAACACTATGACAACGGAATTCGTTATTAGGATTACGAGGTTTAATACATTTATATCTACTAGGTAAGTTTTAAGAAACCTAGTAAGTTTTAAAAGTTTTTCTTAGGCTAACCATGAAAATCTCTTTACGCAAAACCATAGGAATTGTAAATTCAATTAAGATATTCTACGATATATTTAGTGCGAGCATAGTTTAAAAGGTTACGCGAGTTTTCATGATTTTATTAGCGAAATTTATTTTATGGCAAAGATTATTGTGCCAATTGTATTCTGTAAACAGACTAAACAAAGATTACTGTACAACTTTAAAAAGTAGCGTATACAGATAAACATGACGCTAAAATATTATTATTTATCAGTACCTAAACCTTTGATACAAACTTAAATAATAGTCGTCTATAATTATTGTAATGCAACAAGTGCATAACATTATGACGTAATGCCTTTAGGCTCTAAAGTTTAGAGAATTATAAGCAAGTGGTTACACGGGGTAGGTATAGTCTCAGATTATATAATACTATACTAGGTATTGTACACGTGACTTGCTGTCCATTCGGGCAAAATTTATTGGGACGCAATGCCCCAATTTACACTTTTGATTTTAATATTTCCGATTATCTATGATTCAGTCCTTTGTCAATAGCGGTTTTCTAGTTCTTCCAGCCAGAGCTGTAATTGATTAAACTATACAAGTAAAATTATTGTAATAATAATAAAAAAAAAGGCAATAAAAGATATTATGGACTAAATTGCGTTCAAAAGAAAGGAAAACAAAATGGACTAAGTTGTGACAAGGTATGTCCTAAACCAAGTTTGGGCCATCTTCAGTCATAATTTATTTTAATCATATCTCATTATTAGTAAATCTTCAATGTGTTGCGTTGCGGCCCAAACAATCATCGGGATGTTAATTAATTCGCGGTTCCGTTGTTGACTATCAGTTTTACTTGTAAACAGATTGCCAGGATCTGAATTAATAGAATTGTTTTAAATTCTACTTTAATTACCAACAGAATAATTTATTTGTGAGAAGTATGAGTACTTTTAAATAAACAAAAAGTTTTAATTCGGAGAAGCTGCTAAACTATTTTTTTTGAGAGTGAGTGAAGCGAACTACTAGTAAAGTTATAAAAATTATCAATGCATGATTACACAATCAGAAAGTTAATTTTTGGAGTTTGCGGTAAATGTACACCTACTTAGTTTGGATCTAAAATAAGTAGGGCGGAAGGTACCTACCTAACTATTTGCTTTACCTACCTATTAAAGCGTTACATATCGAAGTCTGACTAAATAACTATGAGTACACGAAAACTAGATTAGCTACACTACAATTTATTTTTATTCTTTATTTGAGACCATTTATTGTTTTCCAAGGATTTAAAACAATAGTAATCTTGAGTATAAAAAAATATATATTCAGAATTGGCTATAGATTCACTACTTATTTGTTGTTGTGCGACTGAGAACCACCACTTAATTTGTTTTTGTCAGCTTCAAAAGGATTTTGCCTTTAGTTTAGTTTTACATCATGCTTGATAGTTTATGCTCAAACATTAACATGTAGTATGAAATCGGATGGTGAAGGCACTACCAGATTATAAAGAAGAAGTGTGTCTCCCAACTGAACATAGAATGTAATGTCTCAGTTAAATAATAAACAAGATACTACAAGAAATTCAATGGATGAACAGAATTTACATTGTTATAATAATTTTATTGCAAGGATTGGCTAATTTGCTTATTTATGGATTAATTGATAATACCTAATAGGTACACTTGCAACAAAATACGACAAAATAAATAAATATAGGAGACTTGCTACTTCAAACAGGGATACTTTTAACAAAGACATGCTAAAATAAAATAAAATATTATATATCTAACTAGCGGTCACCCGCGGCTTTGCTCGAGTAGTACCAAGCATTATTTGGTTGAAATCTTTGATCATAATTTTAGACCCTTTAGGGTGCGAGATACGACTTTTCGAAATTCCTTACTTGGTGCACCCCTATGCTACCTATATAAGGATACTACACTCCAAATTGTATACTTCTGGAACTTATAGTTTGGGCTGTGCGTTGATCATCAGTCATCTTTAAAAGAGTTTTATATTTAGAGAAGATATGCATAAAAATAAAAAAGTCTGGGATAACTGTGATTAGAATGAATACGTATTACGTATTACCTACATTTTGATGATCACGTATATCTATGGGCCAAATACGCTAAATACCTAAATTTTCTGCAGAAGTTAAGTTCATCTTTCTCAGACCGCACCTATGAATAGATGTTGCCTTTTTGATTTTTATCATGATCGAGTATGTTTTCTATCTAACGAATGATTGTTATTTGATGCTAAGTGACTACAAAATTGGTTTGTGTTGTTTCAGGTCAAACGGATGATATGGAGATCCGTGATTTGACCTGAAGGATGGTTAAATGGTTACATGGTTAAATGGTTATTTGGCTGTTTGGTTAAATGGTTAAATGGTTATTTAACTATTTGGTTAAATGGTTATTTGAACATTTGGTTAAATGGATAAATGGTTAAACGGTTAAATAGTTAAATGGTTATTTAGCCGTTTGGGTAAATGATTATTTAACTATTTGGTTAAATGGTTGAATGGTTATTTGACCATTTGGTTAAATGGATAAATGGTTAAACGGTTAAATGGTTAAATTGTTAAATGATTAAGTGGTTAATGCTTAAATGGATAAATTGACAAATTGTTTAATTTCTAAATAATTAAATAGTTGAATCGTTAAATTGTTAAATAGATACTTTGATACTTGAATACTTTGATTCTTTGATACTTTATATTTTGATACTTCGATACTTTGATACTTTGATACTTCGATACTTTGATACTTTGATACTTTGATACTTTGATACTTTGATACTTTGATACTTTGATACTTTGATACTTTGATACTTTGATACTTTGATACTTTGATACTTTGATACTTTGATACTTTGATACTTTGATACTTTGATACTTTGATACTTTGATACTTTGATACTTTGATACTTTGATACTTTGATACTTTGACACTTTGATACTTTGACATTTTGATATTTTGATATTTTGATATTTTGATACTTTGATATATTTGATACTTTGATAAATGAACAGAATGTTGTACATTATTATATAGTGGTAAATCGCTAAATTGGTTAATTAAAGAATTATTCATTTATTAAACGATCGAATTGATTAACTGTTCAATGTGATTAATAAAAGTCGATGAGAAATTTTAATATCAGTGAGCTGTTAAAGTTGTATAGTATAAAGACGTATGCAGTTATAAATTTGTATATCAAATATCTACGTCATAATATTATGGTAGGTATTTGTAAAATATATAAAAAAAGAAGGATTCACCAGAATATAAAAGAAATCATTGTCATCATAAATTATAAATATTATAATTATAATATTATATTATTATAATATGTAATAAATTAACACACCATAAGATTGTTAGACTTTTAAATTGACCGACTGGTAATTGGTTAATGAAGTTCAACTAGTTGTTGTACTGATTAAATGGTTGATAAAAACCATTCAATTAGTCGAATTGTATATTATATTGTTAATTGTTAAAGATGTAGTGGTAGAACAGTCGATGAATTATCAACCAATTTATAAATTTGTGAGTCATTGATGGAAGATTTATTGAATTGTTGAAGGATCAATGAATGTATTGTTGGATTGTTATAAAATTGTTAAATATATAATTGTAGTTTTAGTAGGTGATAAATGGTTTTATCAGAGTTTTGCTAACCAATTTATAAATGTATTATGGGTTCTTAAACTATTGTTAAATTAATGTCAAATATGGTTAGTTAAATTTTAGTATACATAGATAATAAATTTTAACCAAGTTATAATTAGATAAACGACTTAAATATTTGTTTTAATTTTTATAATAAGTCATTAATAATCATTAACATTATATTTTTGTTTCAATATCTAGAACATATTATTTTGATGACGAAAGTTATGTGTATGGGTAATTATTGCATTACTGTTATTATTTGGAAAACAATAGAAACAAATACATTGTGTAAGGCTTTAATAATTACACTTATTTAATGTATTCTGGTACTCAATCTGGCCGAATGTAAGGTTCCACCGGGTACGTGTATGAGGGCATTACACGTCATCAGGATGGTCGAATGTAAGGTTTATTGAATTTCTCATACAAAAGATTACTTTAAAACATAAACAAACTATCGTGATGGCTGTGAGGCGGCGGCGGTGGAACGAGGGAGGGCTAGCATTCGGAACCCGACATGGGATCGGGACACTTGTGACTAGATTTTGATAGCGTTTAAAGATTGGTTTTGAATTAAGTCTAAGTTAATGTATTGAGTTAATTTGCTGTTAATTGTGATATGATGATAATGATGATGAATATAAGTTTTGAGTTATTTCACTGGTTGTTATTTCTGAGATGGTTCTACAGTAGCAATTAAGGAAATAACTAGTTTAAATAACTTACTAACGTTGCTACAGTTTAAATATTATAAAGATTTTTCATATTCCCTTTGAAGCGATGGAGTTGTAAGCTTCTGCGCATGCTCAGTGAATACCTATATGATTAAGTACTTATAGGTACTATTTGTTGCTATGTAATACATACTTACAATAAATTACCGGGCAAGCTGGCTGGCTCAGAAATCAATAAATCTACCATAGCTCTACAAGAAAACACTTTACTTAGCTAAGAATGTACGAAAAGTGTAATTAAAAGTGGATTTATAGAAAAACGAACGTTTCGCGAGGCTACTATTTAGGTGGGTTATCAGATCACCGTCACCGGTATCGGAAATGATATGAGTCTTAAAACTTTGAAGAGTTTAAAGACGCCTTAAGATTCAGATCGCGAAGATTTACTGATCGCGAATGCCGAATCATTGCATGCCAGTTTCCGTGTGTCGCAGCAGCTGGGAACGTTCTATTTTAGACTCTCAATGTATGTTGTTTTGATTTTATTAATGAAGATATCGAATACCTGTTGATGTTAGCTAGCTTTGTCCTAGATTTAATAAAAGAAAAATATTAGATAAAAATTAAAAACTGATGATAACGGAATTTTCTATATTAGGTACATTGATAGACACTTTTATCCAGTAGAGCATGTAAGAAACAAAATGTCAAAGAACTTTACTAGAAGTAGATGAGTACACAGTAGATATAATGATAACAAGATCAGGTATTTAAGCAGTGGGTAATTAAAAATGCCTTGATTCGTTGCAAGGTGACCGCTCACGAAGTTATCACAATTAGATCATAGTTGAGCAATATGATCGGATCCACGCATGGCGGCCTCTGGAGGGCACTATCGAACCGTGTCTTTCTTATATCCTAGATTTCGATTCTGATGAATGATGCTTAGTTCAGGTTCAAAACGCAACTGCCTTGCACATACTGTAAGTCGAGAATTTCAATCTGTAAATTCCATTTGGCTTCAGAGATTATAATGCTTTCGTAACATTGCACCGGCAGCGGCATTCTGTCTATAAATATAGGGCAATTCCAGGCCAAGCTATGCGAATGTATGTGGGTCAAACCCGGCCATATACTAATCCAATGTCTCTGCAGTTTCAACATTTTGTATACTTACCAGGAATCACGCATTTGGTTTTTCTTGCGCAACGGAACGCGGTAGACGATTTTTTCTTTAATCGGGCAATCATATTAGGAGCACGGAAATAGTTGTCACGGATTAATATTAGCTAGATTATTTTTTAGTTAAAAAACTAAACCATTCCATTATCTAGTTCCTTGTTAACTTTACATTCATGCACAGTTTTTCAAAATATTGCAGAGACAAGCTCCTGAGAATAAGATGGTTATTTCAATTCAAAATGTAAGAACAAAGAAATGATGCGTGTCCGTTTATTTACGGAATGGAGAGCGTTTCGCCGATTCCCGCAATTTTGTTTACACCACGGGAATGTTGTTGACGCACTTTTGTTTATGCACATTTTTGCAAAACCACGCCAGTCCATCCTGCTTTACCTTTCATGTTATGATTCCGCATGGGCAAGATAAATATCTTAGGACTGATCTTATGTTCCAAATTCTCCAAATTATTACGCTTGTATTGTACTCGAATCTTCCTATGGCTCTAGAATTATAATGACTTTTACAGAGTCTTTTTTTCATTCTATTTCTAGAAAAAAATATTGTGCAAATACGTATCGTAGGTTCTTTTACCTATATCAACGTACTAGGTAGGTACTTACTTACTCGTTTTCTGTACGAGTTACCTATGTACTCATCTTGACGCGCAGCAAACTGCCCTTGGTTGTGTATTTAACACTTTATGATGATTCCTAACACAAACAACAGTAATAATGATTCTTTATATGGTGCTGATAATGCTCATGCAGGATATAATAAGGGGCGCTAATACAATTGGTTAACGCATGACCACAAGGAAGCTCATAGGAAATAACAATACTCCAGCAATAAAACAACAATTTTAAAGTGAATAAATAGTAAAATATATTTTTTTATTTTCAGGTGACTCTACACATTCAAGATGACGGTGGTAACCAATCCAGCATGCATACCCGACACGCCCACACCTCCAGAGCGTACACCCACTTCCGAGGAAGAGATAGACAATGAATACGTGGAAGAAGAAGAGGAGCAGTTGAACTTGTGCCGCGGCTACTTGTACGAGCCGCCGCCGGACCGAGTGGGGCTCTACAACGACGAGTTGAAGAGTGACATCATATTCGTGGCCGGACTCGGCAGCGACCAGTGGCGCTTCCCCGGGCACCGGCGCGTGCTCGCCGCTTCCAGCCCCGTGTTCGCCGCTCTGCTCAAGGCCAACACCAGCGACACGATCACCATCGACTACGTGGACCGGCGCGGATTCGAGCAGCTGCTGCGCTACCTGTACTGTGAGCCCACCGTGCTCAACTCGGTAAACAGCGCGCGCTGCACGCTCGACGCCGCCTACAAGTTCCTGTGCCCTTCGCTGGCGGAGAGGTGCGCGCGGCGGCTTGACGCTATGCTGAACGCGGGCGTGGCGCTGGAGGTGCTGCGCGACATGCGCTACATGTGCGCGCAACTGCCCGGTGCCGCGTCTGCGCCGCCGCTGCACATGTTCGAGAGTGACCACGTATCGCGACTGCTCGCCCAGTGCTCGCAGTGGTGCGATTCGCTCGCGCACAATACGCTGCTCGTCATCGACCAGGAGGCCGACGCGACGCTCAAGGATGAGCGCTTCGACGATCTCCCGTACGAGGACCTCGGCCTGATTGTGCGGCGCGAGACACTGCGCGTGTCTAGCGAGATGGTACTCATCGAAGCGCTGTCGCGATGGGCAACGGCAATGTGCCACCGCTTCAAGAAGGAGCTGACATCGGCAAACAAACGCGCGGCACTCGGTGAGATGTCCTACTGTCCGCGGTACCTACTCCTGTCGCCGGGGCAGGAGCTGGACCAGGCGCTGAGCATGGAGCTGCTAGAGCCAATGGAGCGCGCGTTGGTAATAGCGCGCGCGCGGCGGCTGTCGGCGCCGGTGCCGGTGGGCTCGGCGCAGGAGAACCTGCTGCGGCACTGGGCGCGCGAGCGGCCGCGCATGCCGGCGGCGCTGCCAGTACACCTCAGCGACCGCACGTGCCCTGAGCCTGAGCCCGAGATGGAGCCCGCGCGTCTCTGCGGACGGAAACCCAAAAAGATAAAGCGACCCAACTTCGCGCCCGAAGGCCCCAAGCAAGAAGGCTGCTGCTCGTGCTTCGGCGATGGACTCTTGAGGGCCTTCATTTGTTTGTTCGATTGAAGTGTTATTGATGTTCACGTGTTGAAATGAGACTGCTTTAGACAATGGTTAATGATCATTGAGTGCGAAAGCTACGGTAGGTATAATGACGGAGCGGTGGTAATTGAAAAACTGTTGCAATGAAATGAATATTTTCTAGTGAGTGGATAGGGTGGATACGTATTTGTGTATTATCTAGTTTTGCGTAGTATATATATACTAAAGCGTATTTTGATGGTGTTTTTATGCTTGACGTAGATTTAAACAGAAAGTATAATTTTGCAAACGCCAAACAATAACAACCACTTCTATATACGAGTATACTTAGTTTACATACCTAAATATACATACTTTCACGGTTCTAAATAACTATTACCTACATACTCATAATAAAATATTATGGTTATGCACCTATCTATAGTAACAGGCAAATACATATAGAACTTATACATAATATACGTATATTATGGTTATGATCATTCTACTTAAAAATGTTATGTGATATTTGTAATTTGCTTAGAAAGTCCATGGATGTTATTGAAACAAAATTGTTCAACAATTTGCCTTTAAGTATGTTATTGTTTAAAAAAATATTGGTGCACAACTTTAGCAAATTATGTTAGCGTTATTTAGAAAAAAAATAGGATAATTTTTGTTGCATTTACTTAGGTTCCAATAGTATTTTAGTTAAATAATATAGTCAACATTTAGTCTAATTTTTTCGTTTAGTCTAATGGATCTTGATTTACTAGTCCTATGTAAAATAAGTACATGTTTAACTAAATAAATGTTATAGCCGTTCACAATATTCAACCTAACTCTAGTTTTCCTTACTAACGGTATAAAAGTACACGTACCATAACAACATAGCTAATTTCTACAAAAAAACATGTTTTTGGCGCAGATCGTAATCTAACTTTTACCGAGAGTTGAATATTGGGTTCGGCCGTTAGTAAATATCGATGTACTAGCTTATTAGTTATTGAACGAAAGTTTATAGAAAGAATTTTATATAATCTTCTTCAAATCCATTTTATATGATCAGTGTTCAGTATATTTACCTACTCGTTTAGCTAAGTGCCATATTCAATGTGGCATGAATGGTATTATAGCGAAATTGGCAAACCAACCAGAATTAAATGCTTACTTTGTGAGTTGGTAATCGGTGTTTTTCAATAGGAAATAATAAATATGCATTTCTAATATTTTCAAAGTCTTGTGATATGAATGCGTGGAAGTGTTTACGTGATATGAATGCGTGGAAATGAATACATGTAATGTCGCAAAAAAATGTTATACCAAATAGTAACTGTGCGAGTTTCAGCTGTAAGCTACATGAGTACTCTTAAAATAAAGAGATTGAAAATATCTAAAATACTTGTGCCCTGAATTTTATTTACTTAAACCATGGCATCCTCAGTATAGTACGGAGCATCTGAAGCTACGTCTACAGTGGACATGGAGGTAGGTTCTTGGTAGTGCTACCATCAATACAATTACGCAAAACATTTTTCAGACAGTGCTACGAAAAAGAAATTACGTAGGCTACGCTACGAAGAATATTTTTTGTAGACTCAAGCTACGAGATTTCGTAAACAAACTTTAAAAAATTGATAGTTAAAAAAAGCTTTTATCTAAGTCACTAACTACAAACAAAATACTTGCATACGTTGTAAAATTCAGAAGACTCTATTCTGTATCCAAAACATGATATAACATCTTTCTAGACTCTACTCAAAATCAGTGATAGTCGATTCAAACATTTCCTTTTCTTCTAAAATAGGCTGCGACGAAAGGAAAGAACTTTTGCTGTAAGCTTCGCTACCAGCTACAAACGCTTCTATTTTATCCACTTTGAAAAGCATGGCTGCCAATGAGGACTCTGCGGTTTGTAGGTTTTTGCGTAGAGCGGTCACAGTATCTTGAAGCTCTAGGATAGAGTTAATTTTTGTATCGATCTTGTTGATTTTGTTTACGATTGATTCGCGAGCTTTACGTGTGAGTTTGACTTGAGCGTCTATTCTGGAGGTGATTTCTCTTTGGAGCTCATTGAGCTTTCTGTCAAAGGTATTGTCTTCTTGAGAGTCTCTACGCTTGCGCTCACCAGTGTTCGTGGAAAGTGTGCGGTACTTGTAGCCTGAACTCCGGGAGGTGTAACAGCTTTTGTGGAAAATTTCAGACATATTTACTATTGAGCAGCAGGTAAATAAGTACTCAGTGGGTATTTACATTATGTAGTAGTTTACGTGCACAGTATGAACGCAAAAATTGGCAAAAATAAATAAAACCAAACGTCAAACTATTTTGATGCAGGAATAATTTGTGTCAGAATACTTAACTAAAGAGTTTCTGTATTAGTAACTCCTTGTTGGTTTTGTCTCTAACTCGATGTTTTGTCTAGTTTGTCTTTGAAAATAAAAAATAGCCTAGGTCTAGGATATTAATTCATAAAAAGTTTTCATCTTATTTGGTTGAAAGTATGCAGAAAAACTGTTTATAGTGTGGTTTATAGTGTCAAGTCACGCCATCTGTGTCACGCATACAGTACTATTTGTTTTATCCTTATATTTTGAAGGTTTGTACTAGTGATATTACAGTGTAGACACCGTGAACGCATTTTGTTTAAAGGTTATGCGATAGAGGGCGATAGTGATTTAATTCCTAAAAAATATTTACGCAAAAGTAGGAAGGTACCTACAGCCTGGTACTCTCTGATATCTAACTAGGTACTTAGATGTATTTCGATTTCAACTATGTAGTACCTATTACCACTGCTACGGTAATTTATTGTTTGGTAGAGCCCTGAAAATTAAAAAGAAAACATAGTGCATTGCGTAGGTTAGATATCTACCTAGTAGATGCTAGTAGGTACTGAAACTTTACTAATTTGAGACGTCTTATCTTTAATAGTCCTATTATATCAAGTATTCTGTGAGTTTAGGTGGAGAAAGGAAGGTAAGGTAGGCAAAGTTTGTCAAAAGTAAGATGGTACCAAGGTATATCTTGGTGAGGAAGTACTGTAAGTACTAAATTGATAGAGTAGCAGATAAAATAGATAAGAAATAAACATTTATTTTACCGCAAGCAAATAGAATAACAATTAAACTATAATAAAGTGCAGACTAACGTATTCTGTATTTCAAAAGCCCGTCAAAAAAACTCTTGGACAAGGCCAGCAATGTTCTATTTAAAAGGCTCAAACAATAGAAATTGTAATTTTAAAAGCGATCCTTTCATAGTCCACTCGAGATAGCCATAAAAACATGGTTAAAAACAATAATTCAGTTTTGTATTCAAAATTGACAAAGGCTTAAAAAACCAAGCTTGAAGGTATTATTTTTCTTTGTGACTGTGTAACAATGGAACAGCAGGTTGGGATGGAACTCCATTATTTTGGGATAAATTTATTTTTGATGAAGTGCAAAAGTCGTGGTAGTCTTTTGACAGTTTTTCTGTAGAATCTGTGATTTGGACACAATGTGGGCACAATCGTGCGTGAAAGGTTTGGCACACATGGGCCCAATATGTCCCATTGTGCTTTGTCCTGGAACTTATGTTGCTGGGAGACTCGACTGTTGTGTATCGCGGTTTTTTTTGTAACACTTGTATTTCGTTTTTCTCACACATGGATGATTCAGCGTTATTTTTTGTTTTCATATAAAATAATATTTTATGTCAGTCTATTGACAAGAGGCCTATTTCATTATTAATTTAGTGATGTTTTCTTGTAGGTAAATATCACCTAAGTAAATACATATTAAATAATAACAATGATAATAGAGTTAATATTCCAGTTTTGCTGGCATAACCTAGGCCTAACTTCTTTTTGAAAATAATTTTTGAAATATTACTAATTCAAGTAAATATTTATATACAAGGTGTAACATAAATACCCTATAAGTCCGAAGAGGGTGTAATCAGACCGACCACCTGAGTGCTTGGACATGTGCAAAGGATCAATACATCGTAATTGAAATTTTCATACAAAAGTACAACTTTTATTATTTTAGAAATTTGCGACAACCCTAAGTGTTTGTTTACTATTTGCGTAAACTCGTACACACATGGACACGTAGATACCCTACTACCGCGTCGCACGCACACGCTAGCTGTGTGTAGGTACATTTTTAGTAAAAGTTACGAGCTCATTTCATGAATGAAAAACTTCGAAATCTCAAAAGTCGTAGAACAAACACTGTTCGCCATGACCTGTAAAATACTCCCCTTTCGGACTTATAGGGTATTTATGTTACACCGTATATATTACTTTCTTAAGCTTATAACACAAATTTATATCTGACAAGCTGTGCTCTTGGCTTTAGGCACATAAACTGGTTTCATGAGCCAAAAAGAGCTTACTATCTCCTAGAAGACAACATTTCTCTTTTGTATTTCAGTGACGCCAGCTTGTCCGAAAAAATTTAATATTCAAAAGCTTTTCAAATACTCTACGTAATCTACAACAGCAATTATCCTCATGTATTTGTGGGCACTCTGACGGCGTTTGTCGGTGACAGTTCTGGTTCTGTCAGGTCCTGGGAATATCACAGGTACTCCTCTGAATAATAGACGCACTCGAGATGGCATTCAACTCAACATAATATACTATTCATAAGTTACAAAAACTAAGCGCCACTCCCTATTGAATTTTTTTTTCTTTTCAGTATTCCGTAACTGACCATTCTTGAGTTCCGTAGATAAAATAACCCCACACAGAAATGCTTCATCGCTATAGTACGTAGATATTCTAAGCTAGAGATAACAGTTCTAACAAAAAAAATTAATAGGTAAATTAAAAATACCACCACATATCCCCGGTTTTTGAAACGGTGCTCAAATAAAAAAATATCTAATCTAATATAAAATCTCTGATTATCAGGATAATGAAGACAGTCAGTCAACAACATTTTTAGCCTTTAATTTAGCATTTAATCAGAGTTCGAATCAGTGGTTGAGCAGTAAATGCGAATACGAGCCTAAGATTTCTATTGTATTCTTCTAACAATCTTTTTCTCAATATCATCACCCACTGCCCGAACTATAGGAGGCCTATGAGCATACCCAACAGTGGATGTGGTCCTTCCTTAGTTTTCCATCCCTCACGATCTTGCGTGTTATAATTTCTTACCCGCATCTCTAAAAATGTAAAATTGTACCACGATGGAATTAAGGTCAAAATAACGTAGCGGAACACTCAATGCGAGTCTTACACACACTTAGCTGTTTTTTTTCTTTTTCTCATTCCAACGTAGACGTAGTATTTGAAACAGGTTTGGTTGACGCCAACAGGTAATATTTTTTCAAAGTCTTTGAAGAAGGGTCTTTCCCAAAATTAAATTCCATTTCCAGGTAGAGATAAGTTACGATTTGCGTAAAGCTTTTTGGAATAATTGACGTTTTGTAAATTGATACCTTTTGTCAGACGTACTTAGTAATTATACTATATAAAGCTACATTACCACTCACTGACTCACTCATTGACATGCCCTGAGAGACAGAAAGAGTGGAGATACACTAGAATGATGTTCTACGAAAATGTGTAGTAGCACCGAATGAGTAGAAAAAAATTATAGCCGTTTTCGAAATCCAAGATGGCGCCGGTGTTGATTTGCGCGTTCGCAAACTATGACTGATAGAGGGCGCGTAAGTGGTTCATCCGACTGATAGTAGGCTACGATTGAGGAAATTTGTAAAAAAAATAAAAAAAACAAGATGGCGGCCGCGCAATTTCGATTTGAATTTTTCAACTTTTTAGGGTTCACTTTGGCGAATTACTTTGTTCTACGAAACTTGCAAGTTGGCAACACCGAGTATGCACAACGATAGCCCATATCCTTGAGATTACAGAAAAATTATGACTTTTCAAAAATCCAAGATGGCGGAGGCTGAGGCGGCCATTTTGTAATGGTGATGGTTTTTGCTCAATTTTCGAATCCATTTTTAGGGTAGATGGCAACATTCTAGGGGGTTGAATTGTACCGAGCTGTTGTGTGTTTCTTTAAGGAGTGTTGCTTGGCATTGAAATTTTCCCCATTTTTAGGGTAATTTCCGAGATTTTCCCCAAAAACATGAAAAATAGAAATAATGACATTTTGAATAGAGACTTGGATTGCATAGGAGCGTTGGCCTCCCCCAAATGACATTTGACCATTTTCGTAACGTTTAGTTGGCAACCCCGAGAAACTTACAACTTTTTAGTTTTTGGGTGTTTCTGACTTTGGCGAATTAATTTGTTCTACGAAACTCAAAAGCTGGCAACACTAATTATGCAGAACGATAGCCTATATCCTTGAGATTTCAGAAAAATTATGACTTTTTAAAAATCCAAGATGGCGGACGGCGTGGCGGCCATTTTGTAAAAAGTTTGCGATTTTCAAAAAAATTGCGATTTTTAAACCGAAATATTGGGTAGTTGGCAACCCCCTACCTGGATGAAATGTATGGACCGGTTGTGCAGCTGGGAGAGGAGTGTTGCCTGGTAGAAAAATTTTCCCCATTTTTAGGGTAGTTTCCCAGATTTGGCTCGGGAACGTGAAAAGTAGAAATAACGACATTTTGAATCAAACTTTCCACTAGCTGGCAAGATTAGGTCCACCTTAATGACATTTGATCATTTGTGATCCTCGCAGCTGGCAACCCTGCATCCGATACGAGTTTGAATTTTTCAGTCAGACCCGACTTTGGCGAATTACTTTGTTCTACCAAGCTTAAGGTATGACTGCCGTTCTTTCACTGACAGGTAGCTTGTATCCTGTATATTTCAGAAAAATTATGACATTTTCGAAATTCAAAATGGCCGCCGTGTCATTTCCGGCTTTCAAAACCTCAACCGATTGACTTCGTTCCAACGGGGTTTCCGAAGGAAATTGAGGGGTTTCAATGTAATTTTACACTGTTTTTCATTTTTGATGCATTTTTACTGTATTTAAAAGTGGGCATTCCAAGATGGCGGCCATGTAATTTTTTTTGCGAAACCTTAACCGCTTGACTTCGTTCCAACGGGGTATCCGAATGAGTATGAGGGGTTTGAGTGGAAATTTGTACTGTTTATAACTTTTGATGCAATTTTATTGCAATTAGAGGTTTGTTTTCCAAGATGGCGGCCATGTAGATTTTAATAGCGAAACATTAATCGATTGAGTTCGTTCCAACGGGGTTTCCGAAGGAGATTGAGAGATTTGAATGTATATTTACTCTGTTTTTAATTTTTGATTCGCTTTTACTGCATTAAGGGGTGGACATTTCAAGATAGCGGCCATGTAAATTTTAATAGCGAAACATTAACCGATTTACTTCGTTCCAACGGGGTGTTCGAACGAAATTGAGGGGTTTGAATGAAATTTTGAACTGTTTTTAATTTTTGATGCATTTTTACTGCAATTAAGGGTTGGCATTCCAAGATGGTGGCTATGTAGATCTTTTTTCGAAACCTCAACCGATTGTCATCGTTCCAACGGGGTGTTCGAATGAGATTGAGGGGTTTGAATGGAAGTTCACATATTTTTTCAATTTTGATGCATTTTTACTGCAATTAGAGGTTGGGATTTCAAGATGGCGGCCATATAGATTTTAATAGTGAAACATTAACCGATTTACTTCATTCCAACGAGGTGTTCGAATGAGATTGAGGGGTTTAAATGAATGTTTACACATAATTTCAATTTTGATGCATTTTTACTGCAATTAGGGGTTTGTTTTCCAAGATGGTGGCCATGTCAATTCTATTAGCGAAACATTAACCGATTTACTTCATTCCAAAGGGGTATCCGAATGAGATTGAGGTGTTGGAATGGAAGTTTGCACATTTTTTCAATTTTGATGCATTTTTACTGCAATTAGGGGTTAGCATTCCAAGATGGTGGCTATGTAGATCTTTTTTCGAAACCTCAACCGATTGTCTTTATTCCAACGGGGTGTCCGAATGAGATTGAGGGGTTTGAATGAACGTTTACACATTTTTTCAATTTTGATGCAAGTTAACTGCAATTAGGGGTTGGGATTCTAAGATGGCGGTCATGTAGATTTTAATAGCAAAATTTGAACAGATTTACTTCGTTCCAACAGGGTGTTCGAATGAAATTGCGGGGTTTGAATGGAATTTTGTACTGTTTTTAATTTTTGATGCATTTTTACTGCAATTAAGGGTTGGCATTCCAAGATAGTGTCTATGTAGATCTTTTTTCGAAACCTCAACCGATTGTCTTCATTCCACCGGGGTGTCCGAATGGGATTGAGGGATTTGAATAGTAGTTCACACATTTTTTCAATTTTTATGCATTTTTACTGCAATCAAGGGTTAGGATTTCAAGATGGCGGCCATATAGATTTTAATAGTGAAACACTAACCGATTTACTTCATTCCAACGAAGTGTTCGAATGAGATTGAGGGGTTTAAATGAAAGTTTACACATAATGTCAATTTTTGATGCATATTTACTGCAATTTGGGGTGGGAATTCCAAGATGGCGGCCATGTAGATCTGTTTTCAAAACCTCAACCGATTGACTTCGTTCCAACGGCGTGTCCAACTCTGATTGAGGACTTTGAATGAAATTTACAACTTTATTTAAAAAACCGCGAGCTGCTTGCAGCTCGCGCGCCACGCAACCACTAGTTATACTATATAAAGCTAGATTACCACTCACTGACTCACTGACATGCCCGATGAGGCAGAAGGAGTGGAGACACACTAGAATGATGTTCTACGAAAATGTGTAGTAGCACCGAAGGAGTAGAAAAAAATTATAGCCGTTTTCGAAATCCAAGATGGCGCCGGTGTTGATTTGCGCGTTCGCAAACTATGACAGATAGAGGGCGCGTAAGCGGTTCATCCGACTGATAGTAGGCTACGATTGGGGAAATTTGTAAAAAAAAAAAAAAAACAAGATGGCGGCCGCGCAATTTCGATTTGAATTTTTCGACTTTTTAGGGTTCACTTTGGCGAATTACTTTGTTCTACGAAACTTGCAAGTTGGCAACACCGAGTATGCACAACGATAGCCCATATCCTTGAGATTACAGAAAAATTATGACTTTTCAAAAATCCAAGATGGCGGAGGCTGTGGCGGCCATTTTAAAATGGTGATGGTTTTTGCTAAATTTTCGAATCCATTTTTAGAGTAGATGGCAACATTCTAGGGGGTTGAGTTGTACCGAGCGGTTGTGTGTTTCGTTGAGGAGTGTTGCTTGGTTTAAAATTTTTCCCCATTTTTAGGGTAATTTCCGAGATTTTCCCCAAAAACATGAAAAGTAGAAATAATGACATTTTTAATAGAGACTTGGACTGCATAGGAGCGTTGGCCTCCCCCGAATGACATTTGACCATTTTCGTAACTTTTAGTTGGCAACCCCGATAGACTTGCAACTTTTTAGTTTTTGGGTGTTTCTGACTTTGGCGAATTAATTTGTTCTACGAAACTCAAAAACTGGCAATACTAATTATGCAGAACGATAGCCTGTATCCTTGAGATTTCAGAAAAATTATGACTTTTCAAAAATCAAAGATGGCGGATGGCGTGGCGGCCATTTTGTAAAAAGTTTGCGATTTTCGAAAAAAATGCGATTTTCAAACCGAAATATCGGGTAGTTGGCAACCCCCTAACTGGATGAGTTGTATGGACCGGTTGTGCAGATGGTAGAGGAGTATTGCCTGGTAGAAAAAAAATCCCCATTTTTAGGGTAGTTTCCCAGATTTGGCTCGGGAACGTGAAAAGTAGAAATAACGACATTTTGAATCAAAATTTCAACTGGGTGGCAAGATTGGGCCCACCCAAATGACATTTGATCATTTTCATTCCCCGCAGCTGGCAACCCCGCATGCTATAAGAGTTTGAATTTTTCAGTCAGACCTGACTTTGGCGAATTACTTTGTTCTACCAAGTTTAAGGTACGACCACCGTTCTTTCACTGACAGGTAGCTTGTATCCTGTATATTTTAGAAAAATTATGACATTTCAGAAATTCAAAATGGCCGCCATGTCATTTCCGGTTTTCGAAACCTCAACCGATTGACTTCGTTCCAACGGGGTATCCGAAGGAGATTGAAGGATTTGAATGGATATTTACACTGTTTTTCATTTTTGATGCATTTTTACTGCATTTAAAAGTGGGCATTCCAAGATGGCGGCCATGATAATTTTTTTTGCGAAACCTTAACCGAGTGACTTCGTTCCAACGGGGTATCCGAATGAGTATGAGGGGTTGGAGTGGAATTTTGTACTGTTTATAGTTTTTGATGCAATTTTACTGCAATTAGAGGTTTGTTTTCCAAGATGGCGGCCATGTAGATTTTAATAGCGAAACATTAATCGATTGAGTTCGTTCAACGGGGTATCCGAATAAGATTGAAGTGTGGGAATGAAAGTTTGCACATATTTTCAATTTTGATGCATTTTTACTGCAATTAAGTGTTGGGATTTCAAGATTACGTCCATGTAGATCTTTTTTCCAAATCTCAACCGATTGTCTTCGTTCCAACGAGGTGTTCGAATGAGAATGAGGGGTTTGAATGGACGTTTACACATTTTTTCAATTTTGATGCAAATTTACTGCAATTAAGGGTTGGCATTCCAAGATGGTGGCTATGTAGAACTTTTTTCGAAACCTCAACCGATTGTCATCGTTCCAACGGGGTGTTCGAATGAGATTGAGGAGTTTGAATGGAAGTTCACACATTTTTTCAATATTGATGCATTTTTACTGTAATTAGACGTTGGGATTTCAAGATGGCGGCCATATAGATTTTAATAGTGAAACATTAACCGATTTACTTCATTCCATTGAGGTGTTCGAATGAGATTGAGGGGTTTAAATGAAAGTTTACACATCATTTAAATTTTGATGCATTTTTACTGCATTTAGGGGTTGGGATTTCAAGATGGCGGCCATATAGATTTTAACAGTGAAATATTAACAGATTTTCTTCGTTCCAACGGGGTGTTCGAATGAAATTGAAGGGTTTCAATGGAATTTTGTACTGTTTTTAATTTTAATGCATTTTTACTGATATTAAGGGTTGGCATTCCAAGATGGCGGCTATGTAGATCTTTTTTCGAAACCTCAACCAATTGTCTTCGTTCCAACGGGGTGTTTGAATGAGATTGAGGGGTTTGAATGGAAATTCACACATTTTTTCAATTTTGATGCATTTTTACTGCATATAGGGGTTGGGATTTCAAGATGGCGGCCATGTATTTTGTTTTTGGAAACTTTGACCGATTGTCTTCGTTTCAACGGGGTGTCCGAATGAAATTGTGGGGTTTGAATGGACGTTTACACATTTTTTTAATTTTGATGCAAGTTTACTACAGTTAAGGGTTGGGATTCTAAGATAACGGCCATATAAATCTTTTTTCGAAATCTCAACCGATTGTCTTCGTTCCAACGGGGTGTTCGAATGAGATTGAGAGGTTTGAATGGAAGTTTACACATTTTTTTAATTTTGTTGCATTTTTACTGCAATTAAGTGTTGGGATTCCAAGATGGCGGCCATGTAGATTTTATTAGCGACACTTTAACCGATTGACTTCGTTCCAACGGGGTATCCGAATGAGATTGAGGTGTTTGAATGGAATTCTTTACTGGTTTTATATTTTTTTATGCATTTTTACTGCAATATAATTTTTGATAAAAATTAGGCTTAAAACAAAAGACGCGAGCTGCTTGCAGCTCGCGCGCCACGCAACCACTAGTTATACTATATAAAGCTAGATTACCACTCACTCACTCACTGATTGACATGCCCTGAGAGACAGAAGGAGTGGAGACACACTAGAATAATGTTCTACGAAAATGTGTAGTAGCACCGAGCGAGTAGAAAAAAAATTATAGCCGTTTTCGAAATCCAAGATGGCGCCGGTGTTGATTTGCGCGTTCGCAAACTATGACAGATAGAGGGCGCGTAAGCGGTTCATCCGACTGATAGTAGGCTACGATTGGGGAAATTTGTAAAAAAAAAAAAAAAAACAAGATGGCGGCCGCGCAATTTCAATTTGAATTTTTCGACTTTTTAGGGTTCACTTTGGCGAATTAATTTGTTCTACGAAACTTGCAAGTTGGCAACACCGAGTATGCACAACGATAGCTCATATCCTTGAGATTACAGAAAAATGATGACTTTTCAAAAATCCAAGATGGCAGAGGCTGTGGCGGCCATTTTGTAATGGTGATGGTTTTTGCTAAATTTTCGAATCCATTTTTAGGGTAGATGGCAACATTCTAGGGGGTTGAGTTGTACCAAGCGGTTGTGTGTTTCGTTGAGGAGTGTTGCTTGGTTTAAAAATTTTCCCCATTTTTAGGGTAATTTCCGAGATTTTCCCCAAAAACATGAAATGTAGAAATAATGACATTTTTAATAGAGACTTGGACTGCATAGGAGCGTTGGCGTTTTCCGAATGACATTTGACCATTTTCGTAACTTTTAGTTGGCAACCCCGAGAGACTTGCAACTTTTTAGTTTTTGGGTGTTTCTGACTTTGGCGAATTAATTTGTTCTATGAAACTCAAAAACTGGCAACACTAATTATGCAGAACGATAGCCTATATCCTTGAGATTTCAGAAAAATTATGACTTTTCAAAAATCCAAGATGGCGGACGGCGTGGCGGCCATTTTGTAAAAAGTTTGCGATTTTCGAAAAATTTGCGATTTTCAAACCGGAATATCGGATAGTTGGCAACCCCCTACCTGGATGAGTTGTATGGACCGGTTGTGCAGCTGGTAGAGGAGTGTTGCCTGGTAGAAAATTTTTCCCCATTTTTAGGGTAGTT
The DNA here is from genome assembly GCA_947507515.1 of Eulithis testata. Classification (NCBI taxonomy): domain Eukaryota; kingdom Metazoa; phylum Arthropoda; class Insecta; order Lepidoptera; family Geometridae; genus Eulithis; species Eulithis testata. The sequence continues at coordinate 6,970,435 of OX382205.1, forward strand.
TCCCAGATTTGGCTCGGGAACGTGAAAAGTAGAAATAACGACATTTTGAATCAAAATTTCAACTAGCTGGCAAGATTGGGTCCACCCAAATGACATTTGATCATTTTCATTCCTCGCAGCTGGCAACCCCGCATGCTATAGGAGTTTGAATTTTTCAGTCAGACTCGACTTTGGCGAATTACTTTGTTCTACCAAGTTTAAGGTACGACCACCGTTCTTTCACTGACAGGTAGCTTGTATCCTGTATATTTCAGAAAAATTATGACATTTTAGAAATTCAAAATGGCCGCTGTGTCATTTCCGGTTTTCGAAACCTCAACCGATTGACTTCGTTCCAACGGGGTATCCGAAGGAGATTGAGAGATTTGAATGGATATTTACACTGTTTTTCATTTTTGATGCATTAATACTGCATTTTAGGGTGGGCGTTCCAAGATGGCGGCCATGATAATTTTTTTTGCGAAACCAAAACGGATTGACTTCGTTCCAACGGGGTATCCGAAGGAGATTGAGAGATTTGAATGGATATTTACACTGTTTTTCATTTTTGATGCATTAATACTGCAATTAAGGGTCGGCATTCTAAGATGGCGGCTATGTAGATCTTTTTCCAGACCTCATCCGATTGTCTTCGTTCCAACGGGGTTTCCGAATGAGACTGAGGGGTTTGAATGGACGTTTACACATTTTTTCAATTTTGATGCAAGTTTACTGCAATGAAGGGTTGGGATTCTAAGATGGCGGCCATGCAGATTTTAATAGCAAAATATTAACCGATTCTCTTCGTTCCAACGGGGTGTTCAAATGATATTGAGGGGTTTGAATGGATGTTTACACATTTTTTCAATTTTGATGCAAGTTTATTGCAATTAAGGGTTGGGATTCTAAGATGGTGGCCATGTAGATTTTAATAGCGAATTATTAACAGATTTACTTCGTTCCAACGGGGTGTTCGAATGAAATTGAGGGGTTTGAATGGAATTTTGTACTGTTTTTAATTTTGATGCATTTTTACTGCAATTAAGTGTTGGGATTCCAAGATGGCGGCGATGTCAATTCTATTAGCGAAACATCAACCGATTTATTTCATTCCAACGGGGTATCCGAATGAGATTGAGGGGTTTGAATGGACGTTTACACATTTTTTCAATTTTGATGCAAGTTTACTGCAATGAAGGGTTGGGAATCTAAGATGGCGGCCATGTAGATTTTAATAGCAAAATATTAACAGATTTACTTCGTTCCAATGGGGTGTTCGAATGAAATTGAGGGGTTTGAATGGAATTTTGTACTGTTTTTAATTTTTGATGCATTTTTACTGCAATTAAGGGTTGGCATTCCAAGATGGTGGCTATGTCGATCTTTTTTCGAAACCTCAACCGATTGTCATCGTTCCAACGGGGTGTTCAAATGAGATTGAGGGGTTTGAATGGAAGTTCACATATTTTTTCAATTTTGATGCATTTTTACTGCAATTAGAGGTTGGGATTTCAAGATGGCGGCCATATAGATTTTAATAGTGAAACATTAACCGATTTACTTCATTCCAAAGGGGTATCCGAATGAGATTGAGGTGTTGGAATGGAAGTTTGCACATTTTTTCAATTTTGATGCATTTTTACTGCAATTAGGGGTTAGCATTCCAAGATTGTGGCTATGTAGATCTTTTTTCGAAACCTCAACCGATTGTCTTCATTCCAACGGGGTGTCCGAATGAGATTGAGGGGTTTGAATGAACGTTTACACATTTTTTCAATTTTGATGCAAGTTAACTGCAATTAGGGGTTGGGATTCTAAGATGGCGATCATGTAGATTTTAATAGCAAAATATTAATAGATTTACTTCGTTCCAACAGGGTGTTCGAATGAAATTGCGGGGTTTGAATGGAATTTTGTACTGTTTTTAATTTTTGATGCATTTTTACTGCAATTAAGGGTTGGCATTCCAAGATGGTGGCTATGTAGATCTTTTTTCGAAACCTCAACCGATTGTCATCGTTCCAACGGGGTGTTCGAATGAGGTTGAGGGGTTTGAATGGAAGTTCACATATTTTTTCAATTTTGATGCATTTTTACTGCAATTAGAGGTTGGGATTTCAAGATGGCGGCCATATAGATTTTAATAGTGAAACATTAACCGATTTACTTCATTCCAAAGGGGTATCCGAATGAGATTGAGGTGTTGGAATGGAAGTTTACACATTTTTTAAATTTTGATGCATTTTTACTGCAATTAAGGGTTGGGATTACAAGATGGCGTCCATGTTGATCTTTTTTCGAAACCTTAACCGATTGTCTTCATTCCACCGGGGTGTCCGAATGGGATTGAGGGATTTGAATAGTAGTTCACACATTTTTTCAATTTTGATGCATTTTTACTGCAATCAAGGGTTGGGATTTCAAGATGGCGGCCATATAGATTTTAATAGTGAAACATTAACCGATTTACTTCATTCCAACGAAGTGTTCGAATGAGATGGAGGGGTTTAAATGAAAGTTTACACATTATGTCAATTTTTGATGCATATTTACTGCAATTTGGGGTGGGCATTCCAAGATGGCGGCCATGTAGATCTGTTTTCGAAACCTCAACCGATTGACTTCGTTCCAACGGCGTGTCCAACTCTGATTGAGGACTTTGAATGAAATTTACAACTATATTTAAAAAACCGCGAGCTGCTTGCAGCTCGCGCGCCACGAAACCACTAGTTAACCCTTATAAAAATACAGTAACTTGGCAGTTTATCAAAAATAAAAAAGTACCAAGCACATCCTTAAAGAGAAGGTAATGTGTTTATCAGCTTATGTATTTAACTACATATTTATTTATGCTTGTTTTTCAGTGGCCTGTTAGCAGCTATAGAGACCAAACGCGTGGGCCAATTTTGATAATTCATCGATTTCATGCAACTATTACTAAGGACATGATCGAAATCAGAATTCAAACTGCAACAAACAGACGCCTGTTGAGGATTTTTTTTGTGAAATTAACTTGTTCAGAAAACAATCTTACAATAAAATAAAACTTTAAAACTTAAAATTACTAGGTATCACCTACAGTAGATAAATTGTAGTAGAGTTACTCTACCTACTTAAGTATTCCCAGGCCGGGTTCAAAAGACACGTTCTTCAATCATGTCGTGCGTAGTTCTGCTACCTACTAAACATTCCGAGACAGTAATCTGACACCACTTTAGAAAAGAAAAAAAATGTAAATAATGTCGATGATACGCTAGAGGCAACTTTTTGTAGCGTTGCTTTGATAGTAGAGAAGAAATATGTTATAGAGCGCACCATGTGATCAAATATGTAGTTCGCGTTCAATCTAGTTTTTGGGAAGTATTTTTGCTTATTTATACACGATGTAACATAATTACCCTATAAGTCCGAAAGGGGGGTATTTTCCAGGTCATGGCGAACAGTGTTTGTTCTACGACTTTTGAGATTTCGAAGTTTTTTATTCATGAAATGAGCTCGTAACTTTTACTTACAACCTACACACAGCTAGCGTTTGCGTGCGACGCGGTAGGAGGGTATCTACGTGTCTATGCGTGTGTACGAGTTTATGCAAATAGTAAACAAATACTTAAGGTGGTCGCAAATTTCTAAAATAATAAAAGTTGTACTTTTGTATGCAAATTTCAATTACGATTTATTGACCCTTTGCACACGTCCAAGCACTCAGGTGGTCGGTCTGAATACGCCTCCTTCGGGCTTATAGGGTAATTATGTTACACCTTGTATAGGTTATTATACAACCTAAAATAATTTGTGTTAAATTGTGCTTGAAACCTCTCAAAAAGCGGTTTACATCTAACAAAATATGGATACGGCTAATTTCAGCCATAAATATTACCGGTTGCAACCAATTTAGTAAATACAATTTTGATTTGCTTTTGTTTCTGGAGATACTGGGCTACTAAGTAGAATATTATTGCTCAAAGCCCTAAGGTCTGTTCCCCTGATCGGTTTTATCGACGTCTAACACTGAGGCCACGTACACTAATAAAAACTCTTTCGATAGTAGGAACTTACATTGTCCGGTTCAGGCGTCGAGATCATACTAATAAAAGGATTCCAAAATTAGAATGCGGTATTTATGGCGTCTGTGTTTACCGGTCAGTATTATCGCGTCGTAATATTACGCGTTCTCCATAAAATATTTTGAGATTTTACAAGTTTGAATAAACAAAATAAGCTACTGAAAGTTGGAAACCTCTCAGAGAAACATAACAGAAAATCTATAAAACTTTAGAAAAAAACATCGTTGGGGATAATGTGTTATTTTTGGGTGATTTTGAAAATAAACTCTTCCATGCTGGTATTTTTGTACACAGAATACATATTATGTATACTATAAAAGCTGATGCAGTGTAGAATGAAAATACAAAAACGTAATCTTTTGAAAATGTATCGCTTCGCAACCGGCTGGCGTGTGAAACCCTCTTGGTTTATTTTAAAAATCGAATACCTTTCGGGCTGCACTTTCTAAACACTAGTGGCGCCACCGGCATTACCCTCGCATCAATGGCTCGTCTCCTGATAAATGAACACGCATAATTTACGATGCAGCTTTGTTCTACGATAGCGCTGCCAAGATTCGAGCAATGAAGAGAAAAGTTTACTCAACCGCGTAGGTTGTTGTCTGCCATTTCGTATGCAAACGGCTAGTGTTACTAGCGTTTATTTAATGTTCTCGACTTGCAGAATAAGCGACTTGGCAAGATGCTGGATCGGGTGAGGAAAGCTCAGGATGATGGTTCGAAAATAACAAAGCAATTCTACTGACACGAAGATGACAACAACGCCGTCGTCGTACCGTTTAGTTAGCTATGCATACACGTGAAAAGGTGCTAAGAATTCTCAGCTGTTTGTTGGCCGGAAGCATAAAAATATTTTGTCTACAAAGACAAATAAATATTACTGTAAGCTGCCAGGAAAATCAAAAATTAAAAAAAAAACAACGTTTATAATCTGTGCATAAATTCCTAGTAGATAAATAAAGATTTAGGTAGTTATCCTCCCAGTAAGTTACCTAAAATGTCATCGTATACGAAGACGGTCTTATGACTTCCAGGTATCCAGATAAGTGTTAAAAGCGGCACAGATTAGAAGTATAGTACGACGACGCGGGACGCGGACTCTCCTCCTGTAAAAGCTCTAATTGGTTGTTTTTCGTCGGGACTAGTGGGAGCAAAAAGTGAGTCCGTCTCGGAATGCGCCCTGTCATAGCTTACTAAATAGCTTCTACCACAACTCGGCCACAGGCAAGTGTATTATCGTAGATTAGTGAGTAGTGACTGCCACGGTTGAATAACCACCCGTCTGTCGCACTACGAGCTATAAACAAAGCTGTTGCGTAAAAATACGCTTATCCCGTACCATATCGTTGTGATTTATTTTTCGTGGCACCGGACGACTAGACCTACACAGTATTGAATATAGTCGGAAGTTTTCCGACTTTTTTGACCGTCCGGCCATATTATAAAAGTTTTTAAATGGTTCTTTTTTAGCTAGCACCATCTATAAATATGCAGAATAAGCATAGGATGTTTTCTAAACAGATTTCGGTGATTTAACCTTTAGTATGCCAAACGCCATAAGATTTGTTATCGTGTGTCTAGCTAGTCTGGAATCTCAGCAGTCAAGATAATAAGTCAATCAATATTTTTATCCGTCTTTCTATCTAACATACTGTCCCAGACAGAACGCACACACTTATTGAAGTGGGTAAAGTATTTACGTGCGTTTATTTTTTCTTCGGATTATCGGAGCAGCCGCCAAGAATGTCGAAATCATTCAGGCCAGTAAGTGGGCAGAGGAATCCATTCATACCTCTGCCAGAATAACAAGTCATTTCGACGGTATTTTTGGATAGGAAGTCATTAAAATTGTGCGTGATACCTGTCGGCCTGTCTGCTGCGCTTTCTTCTTAAAATATGTCACTTCTATCTAACACATCAATAATAATGGGTGTCGTTTTCGAAGTTACCGCTGGACATGGACTTTACGCTTTTGAGATGATTATTTTGTTTTTATTTTTACTAGAGATGAACCCGGTGTTAAGATATTCGGTGATGCACCAACGCGCAACGCACACCACGACATGCCTGCAAGTAAGATCTACATCGAGTAACCTGCTCATTATTATTATCTGTGGCCAGGGTTCAAGTCGTATTGTACTACGTCAAGAACTGAAATGTAATCTGTGGTAAAGCTATTACGATGAAGTGAGTTCGTACGGCTGCCCGTGCGTTGATAGTGTGGCCATGAAGGATTGAGATTTGGGACACAGACAGAAGTCAACGAAAATATAGAATAGTAAATTCCATGAATAATTGAAAGTGATCAGTGAGATTTTATTGAATAAAAGCTTTTTGACTTGACTTGATTTTAATAGACATTGCGTTAAACAAATACTTACTGACAAATTATGATAAAATGAAATGATAAAACGTAGGGAATAAGCTAAATGTAATGCTAAAAACTAGGTAGGTACTAGGCACCTCTGAAGATGCTGAGCTCTACCAACCAATGGCAAAGGTTTTATGAATGTGTCTGTCTGTATGTATACGCGGCTAAAATAGGTAAATAAGTTCCGAGTGGAAATTAAAATTGAACGTATACCTAACTTCACTTTGTCCTATATAAACTGTCACCAATGGATACCCTACAAAGCTCAATACAATACAGGCAGGGTCATTATCCTTGGTCCTGCGCAGTTGTCGGAATAATCCAATATTATATGGAGTAAATCGGTTATTGTTGGCAATGAAGATCACCAAGACAGTTCGTTTTTATTTTTAAAAGGTAACAATCGTGTCTAGGCAGGTGTTTTACAATTTAACTGTTATACAATAAGTGGTCATTTCAATCGTTTAAATTCACCAAAATATATGTTTTTTTATTAAGAGCCAACCTTCCTACTAAATCATATAGGTACATCCTATATTTCCTAAAGTTTGTGAGGATATATGTATGTTGGTTCCTCTTTCACGCAAAAACTACAGATCCGATTTGGATGAAACTTGGAATATACATTGTCCGTGACCTGGATTAACACATGAGCTACTTTTTATCCCGGAAAATCAACGGAATCCAACAAGACGCGAACGAAGTCACGGGCGGAAGCTAGTATTTAATCAATCGTCAGGTAGGTAATCATTTATTGATATTTTTGGATTAATTCAATCCACAAAAAAAATAAAATAATGTACACATAAGTAAGTACTTAAATCAAAGAAGGACAAAAACCAATTTAAAAAAGCTTCACAACGCCTTTAAGTATTTAAATATTATTTTTAAACATTTCCTCGTCAGTAACCACAGCGCATCTTTACGCAAATTAAAACGGAAGGGTCATACTAAGTGAGTGAGTAAATAAGATTACAACGGGAGATGTTTGCGTGTAGGCATGTCATGTAGGTACCAAAGTTATGTACTCAAGTAAGTATTTTAGTAGATGTTACCCGTGACTTTGTATGCGCAGACTTTTTTCCGTAGGACCCATCCGATTCACTTCAAAACTCCTTAAGATCAGTATATAAGCTTGAACTGAGACTAACATATATATTTTTGACACCTATATGGTTAGGTAGGTACACCTACAAGGTACCTACCAATAAACCAGACGTAAGTTCGAAATAGTAACACCGTGTTTTGTCTTTTTGAAGTTATACTTATAATGCGATTTCCAACCAGTTTGCGTTATACGGGAGGACATAGTCATAGAGACTAGCTGCTAACTATCGTTTATAGATGGCAGTGTTCAGCATTTGACCGCCCATGTTTTTGAAGTTATATGACTTCCAACTGACAGCGGGGCGAATAGAAAGAGACTAATACGCTACAATCAAAATATAGATGGCAGTGTTCAGCATTTTTTGAAGTTATACGACTTCCAACTGACAGCTTCAAACAAAAGAAAAAGAAACAGAGCCGTATTTTCAACCATCAGGAGCGAGCTCTGTTGGCGGAACGGTGATCGGACTGCGGTCAGACCGACAACGGGATACGAGTTCAAATCCAAACCGACATTATAGACTTTTTGCAACTTTTTACTTTTTATTTTGAAGTGAAAATTTAGTAGGTACTTACTGCATATTGGTTAAGTACATAAAAATAAGTACCTACTAAATTAATTTCACATTAAACACAGAGCGAGAGTGAATGCGTGGCACTCGAAGTATTACTTCTTCTGCGCGTAGGGACTCCACGCACTGTTTTTTTTAATTGACAAGCAGATGCAAATTCAATCGATACAGACGAAATACGGTGTAAAAATAACGAGCTTAAAAATCTTAGCTATGGTTAGTGTCCGTGATAAAAACTAAAAAGCATCATGTCCCTCACTAAATACCAACTATCCAGATTGGTTGAGCCATGAAACAAACAACGTTACAAACGGACAAACACTAACATTTTTAATGGGTACTACTTATACATGTGTGGGTGGATAGGATACATGTATGAATAAATAAAACTGTGTTGTTGCAAATTATGTAAATGAGTGACATTAATGCCGCTACAATCCTTATATCTGATCTCTGAATCATCAACGCTCGCTGTGAGGTAAACATTAATAATTACAATTATTTTTGTAATCTTTAGCTTATTTCTAAGTATACTTGTTATTTGTTTTAAACTGGTGGCTTGGATAAATATTATCGTTTATTCACAAAGAAAATTACAACCTAATACAGTTTTTACAATATGCACGATATTTTACAAAATACACATGAAACAGTTGAGCTATCTACAAACTGTTGCAAACGATTTATAGATAGCTCAACTGGTCCAAATTAGTACCAATCGGAAGCGTGACCAATATAAATAGAATAGTACCTAGTTCATCAATTTCTTGGATTCTTTTATAGTTTTCACTCCAAGCTTTGAGCTGAGGTCTTTTAAAAGGCTACCGAAAATTGGCCAATTTGTCTCTACGTTTTTACGCAACAAGCTGGTTACGACAAACATATACAAACTTAACAAAAGTAAAAAAAAAAAAAACAATAAATGCTTATGACTTAATACAAATGTTACTACTTATCATAAGTACGTATTTACAAAGAAAAATTTATGTACATATATAAGTATTATATCAGCAATCTAGTTCCCATACCTAGTTCAAGCTCTGCTTAGTTTGGGACTAGAGGGCGTTGTGTAATGTCCAAGGATATTTATTTATAATAGAGGTTCTGAACTCTAGAAACTATTACATTTTTGAGAATCGCCTGCTGTAAGTAGATAGGTGCTACCTCTACTGAGTTACCTAGCTTATTTTCAAGGCTGTAAGGGTCGTTAACCTTATTCTTGCGTCTTGCAAGCGCATATTTGTCTAGTATAGCAGCAAGAAGGGTCACGATCAGGTACGATTGTTCATGAGTTTATTCTCATCGTTGTAAGTAGGTACTCACTGTATTTTTTTTTTCACCCTATGTAAAGTCAATGACCGGATTCGATAGCGAGTTTAAGTAGGACTAGCTGACCCGACAGACGTTGTCCTGTCATTCAAACTCTTACTGTCAAAACAACTGATAGTTATTTCCAGTGTGACATTCAAAAAGTTTTTATGGAAAAGGTTAAGGAACTTTCACGTCCCCCCCTTTCAACCCTTTACAACCCTTTTTTCGCATAAAAAAAATAGCCTATGTCCTTTCTCAGGCTCTAGACTATCTGTGTACCAAATTTCATTCAAATCGGTTGAGTAGTTTTGGCGTGAAAGCAAGACAGACAGACAGAGTTACTTTCGCACTTATAATATTAGTATGGATAGTATGGATAATGCCGGATAAATAGAAAATGGCAGAATTATATTGATTGCATTTTTCATTTCACGCGCCAAGATTTATTGAAGAAACACTTGCACGAAAAAATAAATAATCTAGAAAATTCCCTAGACCAGAGACAAAGGATTTATCTAATACAACCGTCATCATAACCTCTAAAAGTGATCCATGCACGAGCAAATGTCATATAACCACAGCCATTCTATTTTTAAACTTAAATACCTACTCACTGATTAATAATGGCCGCTTCAGACTTGACTGGACTACCGTGGTACGCTACGCCAGGCACAGAATAAGAGTTAGTGGTTTTGGGGGTTCAAAATTTTTGAGGTTAGGAATAAAATTTACTAACATTTACACTAGTGTTATGGATAAAAAAATGTTTTCACCTTTATATTATTTTCCTGAACTAAGGAACAAAACAATATCAACTGTCTTTCAATATCAACTAACAATTTTTGATTTTAAGGTTAGTTGACAGCTCTTATTATACAAAGACAATTGATATTGTTTTGTTCCTTAGTTCAGGAAAAGAATTTTTAACTTCGGTTTTCTTTAGCCAGATTTTTATGGTCGTTAGAAAAAACCGGATTACTTCCATAGACAGTTTTTTACAGAAATAAAGAATCCGGCTTTTCTAAAAATCTTATATCCCATCACTCTCGTCATCTTTAGTGCAGAGGATGAAAAAATAGGACCGACTTCTTTACCCTGGTTACGGTCCTGCGTCTGACTGCGCCCGCGCCGCGTACTCGCGATAATTGTCAGCAATCATTTGTTTATTGGCGCCTAAGCCACGATTCGCACTACAATCATTAGAGTGGCTATTTCGAGATGCTCTCCGGTCATTCGTCTGGCCCAGTTTGGCGTAGTACCGCTTGCACACTAAATTAAATACTTCGTCGTACGTACGTACTACGTATCGTACGTATCGTACTACGTAACGTAGTCACAACACATCTGTTAAAAAACAGCCAGTATCCATCCGGCACTGATTTCCAAAAATTATATATTTTTGCTTAGTTTTCTTCATACAAATCTGAGCTGACAAAGCAGTTGAATAATCGATTGCAAGTGAACTCGATTGTCACAGACCAGTAACAAAACTAGTTTAAATAAAAATAAATGTAGCTCTAGGTTACTGCAAATGTTGAGTTTTTTTTTCCTATTTTTTAATTTTCCAAAAATGCTATATTTTTGCTTTGTTTTCTTTATAAAAATCAAGCTGACAAAGCAGTTGAGCAATCAAGATTGTAAGTCAACTCGATTGTCACAGACTCACAAAACTAGTTTAAATAAAAATAAATGTAGCTCTAGATTACTGCAAATGTTGAGTTTTGTTCCTATTTTTTTTAATTTTCCAGAAATGCTATATTTTTGCTTTGTTTTCTTTATAAAAATCAAGCTGACAAAGCAGTTGAGCAATCAAGATTGTAAGTCAACTCGATTGTCACAGACTCACAAAACTAGTTTAAATAAAAATAAATATGGCTCTAGATTACTTCAAACGTTACTTTTTGTTCTTATTTTTTTTAATTACTCGATCGAATGATTGTGCAAACTGTACAAGATGTAGACATGTTACTACGGTGGTATAGTCGACGACGTAAATCGTGGAACAAGTTCTTTTTAGGTCGTCAGTCGTATGGATGTAAATTAAACGGCTTCCGTTCGGATTCTTAATCAACTTTCATTTACAGATTATAAACAGTGTTATAAGCTATGGTGGCCTAACCACCATAACTAGCAAACTTCTACCCAAAAATAGTACGTTCAAAATCTTCGAAGTACATATTTTGTAAAGGTAATCATACCTAATCATACAAAACGTAATGACGATTCAAAGTGATCAGTGAGATTTGACTTTGGTATTATACTACGGGTTTGACATGCAACATTGGATTAGGCAGTGCTATTAAAAGCTATTTTGAACTACTTAACTTCAAACAATATAATTTTGAAAATATCATCGTATTTTTTCATCACAATAACACAACATTCTAGTTTGCGATTTTTCAGACATAAATTCAGTGATAATATATCATCAGAAATGTTGAAATGTGCCAACGAGAAGTTGTTTGACGCTTGTCAGCGTCTACTAAGCAGTGTTTCAGTATAATACGTTCATAAACCAAGAAGTTGAAGTCAGGTACGAACCTAGTTTTTATTTATAAACGTCATCAGCTCATGGTGTTGAGTGTACAACAATAATACTACAAGGCCGTAAGTTTATAATTAGGTATTGCATCGAAGGCGCCACACTAGTTGGGACAATGATAAACTTTAACATTTATCCTAATAAGTTGAAACAATTAACGTAACCACATTGGTTGAGAAACAAGTTCCTAGAAATGATTACTTACTTACGATACTCAACGATCCTACTGTATCAGGGGGGATAAATAGTATAAAAAATATAAATAAGTTATGTTATGATATAAAAATGTATCTTAACTAAGCTAATTTCAGTAAAATAATTACAAAAGCCTTAAGTTATGGTCTTTACTCATTACAAAGATTTCAGTCCTGGTGACATTATGATATTTGAAAACTACATTCATAAATTTTTGATCGGAATACTTACAAGCAGAGGGTTAATACAATTTTAATAAAATCTATATACTTACCAAATAGTAAAAATATAATTGGGTTTTTGTCGGACTGTCAAGGGCTGCCATTTTGGGGCTCTTATGACACCCTTCCACAAATTCCCAATGATATTTTTCTACACTGTACCACGATGACAGAGTCGTGAGAATCGCCCCTCTCCTTGAAAGTATTCCGATACCAGCGATCAAAAATCCATCTAAAATTTTATTGTGACCACGGATTGGTAAATTGGAATGACCAAGAAAACCCAAAATAAAGATCTCCCACATGCGCTCTGAAATTTATGATGACCCCAGATGTACAAAAGTTGAACTTAAAATTGTTTTCAAAATCTCGTTTTATACAACTGACTCCACATAATATATTTTTGAAATAATATTTAGATTTTTTAGCTTTTCTCTCTGATCACTACTGCAACAATATCGTAAGCTATCAAGTACCAATATAAAATGTACTAAAAAAAGACCTAATTGGGCTGACGAATTTATATCCCACTCTCTACCACATTTTTTACTCGTACGTTATGTGCTGTAAGTACAAACAAACATACTGCTTCCATTACCCTTATCTGAAACAGTAGCACTTTACATAAAGTACCTTTACGAGTGTTTATGGTTACCTGCAATCGACATGATGAATGAAGGGCTTTGAATGAATCGCGAACGAATGATTCTATTCATCTCGTCTTGTGCCATTGAAAATGTATGACGCTAATACTAATCTAATTCAAGTTTACCTTTACGTGACTTGTGTCGTATCGACTTGAAGGTGCGGCGTGTTATCAAGTTGCTATTGGCAGATTTGTATTAATGTCATAGGAACTGTATGAGCAGAAAAAGACAGTATTTTATAGAGCAACTACGAAATAACTAAGCTAAGATGATGGAATAGGTGCTGGGCAAGCCTACTCAACTAAATCGTGTTCCAAGCACTGCAATGTCCTGTCCCGTGCATGGGTAAAAAGGGCATTTGAGATAACATTGTTTGGTTTCATTCCGGACGACCACGGGTTCGGAAGACCACGGTCTACTGACATCGCATCCTCAGGTGACGAATTGACGACCTTAGCTACGAGCTGTCAAATATTTCTTTGTCTAGAAGATAAACGGGATAATACCAATGACCTCAATGTATAACTTTTTTCTAATTATAAAGTTACCCAAGTATTAGTTGTATAGTTATGCCCACGTAAAAGAATTCCAATAATGTTTGACAGTGAGATTTTTAGTTCTCACGCAGATCGGACTTTGCTGTCGCGTGAGCGCGCCTTATGCTTCCCAGCCTTCCCATGGGAACCTGCGATTTATAACTAATCAATGCACAATATCACAGCACCTTTCAAAGTACTATCTTAAATGAATACTATTTGAAACTGTTTTTAATCGTTGTGTTCAACTCGATGGAAAGTGTAAGATTTTTTTTAATATCTGTTCCTTTTGTAGCACAGTAAAACCATTACAAATTAGCGATAGACTGGACGTGACTACGTGACACGTCATGAGGGACAAGACCGTCTTGACCGCATCTAACGTAATATAGCGTGCGCAACTGAAAAAGAAATTTCCCCTACAAATCAAATAGGTGAGCCTAAAACGAACTCTCTTCTTATAGTTACACACCTATTATGTAGCGACATAATAGGTGTGTAACTATAAGAAGAGATAACACCAGCTTAGACCACAATAAAACAAAGCGGTCGGTATTTGCACCACGCCTTGAGCTAACCATAAATAGACGTTGTTTTGTCATCAAATAATACAAAACGAGTTGAGGATTGCAGACGACAAAAAGAGGAATGCTACAAACGCCGCCGGCCGCGGTGCTTTTATTGCGTCCGAGCAAAGCGCTTACGTTTAAATTTCAATGAAAAATCATACGCACGCACTATGAAAAAGTGTAATTCCAGTGGACCATTATAGCGTTTCCAGAAACTGAACGTGTGGAATGCAGCTTGGCAACTCTCAAGGGACTGTGACTCTGAATGCGAAGGCATCTGTTTTAATGATCTTCTATCAGAGTGCTAATTTGTTCGTAAAATAAGGCACTGCAGCTTCTGCCGAGTCTAATGCGAGTCTCCAAACATCACCTTGTTTCTTCTCTTTTTATGTCTAGTGCAACAAGCTGGTCTTACTAACTAGCTAGGTACCAGACCCAAGTCTAAAACCTGCCTTATACATAGTGTACATGCATCTCCTTAAAGGGGATTTTGAGACTAACCCGTTGTACTGTATTAAAATTGTAGTGTAATTTAAAGCTGAGTTTTGGAATGCGCCCCAAACGTTAGGTGTCTACACACCAAAGCCGCCGGCCTACACTGCGCTTCCCACGAACATTTTAAATTTTTATATAACTTTAAAAGGAGCCGTAGGCCGTCATTACGGCTGTAATCTAGCAGAAAACTAAAAAACCTTTACGTTAAATAACAAAGATTTTCAGTAGCATCATCATCAGCCATCCAAGCATAAAATGTGTGGATTTGCGTTATGTGATGAGATGACGCAGGCCATTGGCTTCATGGGAGTTTTGTATTCTGGAATTTTGAACCTGAGATAAGGTTGATAGGACACTACATAGTGTTGATCTTCCAGCAGGGCTAGCATGGGCCGGGGACAAATTGTCTTTCCACCGTTTTTATCTACTTGTCGGTGGAAATAATTCTCTTCTCCACCTTACATAGCATGGCAACAGGGAAAAGGGATAAAATGTTTCCACTTGACGTTTTTCGTGGACATTATATCCCGCTACTCCCACTTCATAGCATGGACTAGGGAAAGAGTGGATAAAATACTCTTCGATTGACATTTGACAGGGAATAACTATCATCTATCTCGAAGGTGGGTATAAAATGTCTCGATCATATTTTTTCATCATTACGTCTCAATTCATTGATAAAAATGAACGGAAAATACACAGGAGGGTTATAAGGGATGCAAGTTATCCGTTCCACTTGCCAGATACCGAATTTCGCCGACTTTTTCGCGTCCACAAAGAAATGGCGGTATATCTGTGCGAGGAGCTGAAGGATGCCTTGCAGCCTCAAAATTCACGAGATGGTTTGCCGGTGCATATCAAGGTTATTTTAAAAATATTACGCTGTACCTACTTTGCTACATTCTGTGAAAACCTTATGCTACATAGAATTACTAACCACGATAACCTACCTACAATTGTTTTTCTATTATGTATAAATCCTTGCATCTATACGCCTAATGGCAGATGGTAGTTACCACAGAGGTACCAGGCAAGACCATGGTTTGCCAGAACAGACCGCAAATAGTCGCAAAAAGAACGAACTATTACCATAGATTTAATATACTGATCAAAATATTGAAGGTTGATGCGTCAATATCTCGTCAGTATTGTTTATTTTCTAGTAATGGCAACACAGACGTAGAGAACCGTCGAAACGCTATTCCCCTCGCTATTCCCCGTGGATAAAGCTTTCCACAGGCGAGGCCATGCTCGGAGGGTGGATAAAACTGACAACGGGGAAATGGTATTTATCCTTTCCCGGAGACAATTTGTCCCCGGCCCATGCTAGCCCTGCAGGATGTTATTATTGAATAAGCCCACACAACGATAGTTACATAACTGAATTAATCAGAGCGTATAAGGAAGGCTGCAACGAGAAAATGTGAAGAAAAAATAAACGCTGCGAATAATTCATGCGATGTGCTCACAGCTTTACATTGAATGCTTTCAAATCGCAGGAACAATCGAGTGTAAGCGCATGCCGTTTTCAAATATTTCTTTTTCTCATTTCGCCGTTTCCTTTCCTGGCAAGAGGCACATGTTTTATTGATGGCCAGTTCATTGATATGGCTGGCTCGTTCAGCTGGTGGGTGATTGGCCACTTATATGAACCATAAAAGGCCTAGCCTTGGCCATATGGGGAAGCCTCCGTCGTGCATGCATTCATGCGCGCAGGCTCGCTGCTATCTGATCGACTTACTAAAGCCTTGCTCGCCTAAGATTCGTTGCCCATCATAAAACAGCTACTACTGTTAGCAAAATTGGAAGAATATGGCGAAAATTAAGTTTTAGAAGATCAGAAAACTCATTGAATTCCTTAGTTGTGTGTTTTAGTATTTGTCTACGATCGTGTTATACATATATCAATTTTATTACCACACGAACTAAAAAGATTTCATTATTTATAACTATAGTAGGTGCCAAATAACACCGCAATACAGGTCATTCACCCACCTTCACCACGATGTCGCAAAATTCAATTTATGTATGGCTAATTCTGTCGCTTCCCATACAAACCTGTCGCTAAGACGGTATCGCTTGAATCTCGTTAGTACTGTTTGTTTACCATACATAAATTTAATTTTGTGACATCGTGGTGAAGGTGGGTGAATGACCTGTATTGCGGTGTTATTTGGCACCTACTATAGCCTTTCCTCCGCGCCCCGTTTGATCCTGTTCATTTTCTGGGATGAAAAGCAGCCTATAGGTTACGAACTATATAGGTACATTCCAAGTTTCATCCAAATCCAACCAGCAGTAGCAGCGTGATTGAAACACAAACATCCAAACATTTACCTTCGTCATTTATAATATTAGTGGGATACGTCATTCTGCTAAAAAACTATCTGACTGGCTACCTTTCCAAAAAGGTAGGTAATACGAGTATTTATGGAATTCTAGGCCAATCGCCTGCTGGCCGTCATAAAGCGGTTTTAATTTCGTAGGAAAGCAGCCAGGCGTATGTTATTTGTGGTTAAAAAACAATGCTGAACCGCGCTGGGGTGCGTTTGACTCGTCGGCACTCGACAGTCCGCACTTATTACGATTTTTTCTTGTTTTACGAAACAAAACATAGCAAAATGATATTATGTATTAGGTAATGTAAGTTTTCCCAGTAGAACTGCATTTTGTCAGTTATTTTAATTAGGTACGAAGAAAACTTAAGTAAGTTTGGTATAGAACATGTTTTTATTAGTTTATCTCAAAATAAATACCTAAAAGATAAAAGTGTTGCTGGAAAATTGAGCAAATGTTCTGAAGGTAAGATCTAGGGACGGTTGGGAGTGTAATTAGTATCTCTAGTAATTCATTAGACATCGCATTTAATTATTTGCAATCAAAGTAAGTAGGTAAATAATACGGTAGCCTAATTTCACTATTTACATCCACGTTCATGTCAAACTAATAGCGCGATCACACTATGCCCATGACGCTGCCGGCATGATTGCCGCGATTAATTCCGGAATGATTGCTACAGCCAGCAACATCGCCTTTATTCTCACCAAGGAGCTAGGGCATGAACTAGGGCAGGGAGACGGAACAGCGGCATGTTCGTGTTCACACCACTTCCCTGCCCACTTCGTCATAGTGTGATCGCGCTATAAGATTCAAACTGAAGCTTAGCTAAAACGTCACTGTTGAGCTGGATCATAATCAACAGATAAAAAATTACGGTTCAGCTGCGTTTGAGGTGTCAAAGTTTGATCAAATGAAAATAGAAATAGAAAAAAAGAAATACTGAATTAAACCTCGATTTATGTATAACTGAGGCCTTTACCTTCTAGAGCCTTCAAGAACCTTCAAGACCTTTTACCAAAGCAGGCTGAGTTATGAAAAGTAAACAACCTTAATTTACAGCATATTTAAGAACCAGATTCGTGGAAGCACTAAAGCCTTATTTACTGGTAAACTTGAAGGTAAATATAATATGTACGTATAATATATACTACTGCCTATTCTGTGGTTCCACCGCTCCCGGCTCCGTGATTTTCGGTTGGAGGAAGGTACTCAAAGAGTAGATTTTGCCTACACTAGACGAGATAGTATAGCCGCACGTGTCAGTCAGCTGGTAGAGCGAGAGGCAAGAGGGGGATATAGCCTCCCCCCTCTCCACCCTCTAGAGAAGTGACAAGCTGGGACCGAAAATCTATATCGGTACTTTCCCAGATTTTAAGTAATTTTGATTTGAATTGCAAAAAATGGCTACACAATCGAACCCACGCGCTATTAGTACTTAAATTATCAAGTTTATACGTTGATTTCAGACGCTAAAAATTAAACCGAATTGGCACTATTTGACACCCATTCTGTGATAATATGATAAGTATCATTGAAAACAAGTCGGTTCTTTTCTTTGTCACCGTCACAAAATCCTACTAATATTATAAACGTGAATGTAAGTTTGTTTGTTACACTTTCACGCGAAAACTACTTAACCGATCATCATGAAACTTTGTACACATATTCTTGGAGGTATTAAAAGTAACATAGGATACTTTTTATCCCAGAAAATTAACGGGATCCAATGGGACGCGAACGAAGTCGCGGGCGGAAGCTGGTAATAAATAAGTACCCCATCCTAACGAGCGCGTTTATGTCTTTTGTATAGAACTTTTTTCAAAATACGAATTCTATAAAAAGTTTACATGATAGTGTATTTGAAGACGTCAAAGTATGCCTAGTATTTTTTTTAGGTTATGCAAATATTTGGTCCTAAGTTTGCATTCTGTCAAAAATGGATTGCATAATAAAATCTCTTAATCTGAGAATAAAACTATCGATAAGGGCACCGCCCTACCGACGCACGTGTCTCGCGGCCAAGGCTGCGTTGTGAAAGCTTTGTACACCCACGCCTTAACACCAGCTCAACTGCCTCCACACAGACATACCAACCAACTACACACATACTACACTTTAGGTACTGTGTGTGCATTTTGTGTGTCGGTAAACAGATTTACAAAACCACAGATGTAGGAATGGTTGTGATTCTTGTCTATATAACTACATACTTAGAATATAATAATCTAAGACTACATAGTTCTACAATTCTGAATTGGCTCTCAAAGGTCATTATATGCAAACTCTTTTGAATAAATACTTGAAATTTTAATGTCAATGAGAGTTTTGTTAGCTAAGATAATGGTATCGATTCGGTTGTTGCCTTTTTCTAAACTAACCTAATTTGACAGCTCTAAAATTATAGCCGTCCTTGTCGTTTCAGTTTAAGAGAAAGAGACGGCAACATTTTTAGTGCTGTCAAATCAGGTTAGTTTAGAAAAATGCAACAAGTGAATCGATACCAATTTTGAACACCCTGACAGCTCACACAAAACAATTGGTAGTAAAATATTTTGAACACCTTGTGAGTTGTGTGCTTTCAACAATTTGATGATTCGAACTGCATATATCCAATGGCTTTTATGGTTTTCAGATTATTTTCACTACTCTAAACGCTCAATTTGACGCTGACTGCACAGAACTCTATCCAAAAAAAAAACATCCTCTATCTCAGAGTTTCTGAGATCTGTGACTCCTGCACTACACTGTACCTACACTACACTAGATTGTGCCTGTGTGCAGAGCTTATCAATACATGCCTGTGTGGCTCCCTGCGCCATAACTTGTTTGGTGAGCAAATTCTAAGAACCACTAATGTCAGTCGGTAACCATAAGGATCGCATTTCGTAGCAACTCTTCCTTGTTTTGTTGTTATAACAGCAGCGTATAATTTTGTTGAATTAAGTATTATTTTAGTAGGTATTTGTTTATTTACAGCCGCACTCACAAACATCACCATTACTTAAAGTTAGCAATGTCTCTGTTCGTCATACAACTAGTACTTACTCAACGCACGGCACGGCACGGTTTAATAGCATTGACCTTGACTGTACACGATTTCAATTTTATGTCGGTTTGGCTGCACAAAACCAAGACGGGACTCAATGCGGAATAAATACAAGATTTGACTATAGCAGAATCTGACGGATGTAAGCATCGATTATCGTTTGAAATTGCAGCTCTGAGTGCGGCTGTTAGTAGGATATATTCTAGACAATATATTTTCAGTATGAAAATAATATTATAAATGTTGTATACATTCGAATTATTACAGACTTACGGCCTCTTGAAAAACATTTTATTTCAAAAATTCACAGAACGTTGATGGAGGTTCAATTTTGGAATATTATCCGGACAGATGGTGTCAATGACCCTCTTTTCCGGATAATATTCAAGTCCAATTGGTCCAATTTTCATAGATGTAGGAAATGCACTTATGGAGAAACCAGTTCAACAAGAGCTCTCGTATTGGCCCGGCCGCTAGTGCGCTATTGCTCTTAGACAAACAACCTTTGTAGGGTAGCTCAGACAGCGCCCGGGGGTATTGCAAGAGTATTTTGTCGAGGTTTAACCTTTTTTATGACCTAAGTATTTTTAGTATCTCATAAACGGATATGTAAATAGGTTCAAAAATTTTCTACTTTTTATCATTATTTGTAACGCAAAAGAGGCAAAAAAGCTTCTTTTTGAAAAATAAAATACATTTTCTGTATATATCCTACTACTATTATAAACGCGAAAGTTTTTAAGTATGGATGGATGGATGGATGTTTGTTACTCTTTTACGTAAAAACTACTGATCCGATTTGGATGAAACTTGGAATATATATTGTCCGTGACCTGGATTAACATATAGGCTACTTTTTATCCCGAAAAATTAACGGGATCTAAAAAGGCGCGAACGAAGTCGCGGGCGGCACCTGGTGTATACTATTTCCAAAGAGCTTGCAATAGATTTTCGAAAGCTCTCATTGTTTAGGGTCTCGGATAGGTAGCTTTTTATAAATTGCCTGCGTATCAAAACAGAAACGAAAAAGTGACGCATTTTTTGCAACGAAATGAAAAATCATAAACAGTTCCAAATGTACTGGTGGAATATTTCCTAAAAATCTTTACACAAAAATAAAAGTCTGTAGGTACGCGAAAACTGCGGATATTGCATTGTTTATTACTCGGTCTATTTGAACACATAATTGGCCTACATAGTAAATAGGTTAGTGTCAACCCTGCAGGGGATGGGGCGGGGGTGCCCTTGCCTGCATCTGGGTTACCGGGCCGCATGCATCCCGAGACATCGCGCGGCCTGACCCATTTCGACAGGGGATGCTTATTGACTTTTGTTTTTATTTTGGTTGCGAATTATATTTCAAGTATATTCGGCTGCTGCTAAAGAAAAAAGTTTTCGAATGGTGTGTGGAACCCCTAAATGCTAGTGTTGGTAGCTTATATTTTTTGCTAAAACGGCGAAGTTTAACAGAAATTGTGCAATTTACGACGGTGGTTGTCTGGCTACATGGTTGTCTGGTTGTCTGGCGGCTACATGGCACTGCCGGAAGACGAAACTTGACAGATGACTGATGACAGCTCTGATATCTAGACCGACGATATTGGTCGTGGGAAGACAGAGGATAGAGAAAATTGGTTACCCTTGAAAGCTTTGGCTAGGTTTTGCCCAGCCGTGGAATTTATGGGTTTTTTCCCTGCTTTAGGGGATGGGCAAAAAGTATCAGGACCATGTTTTGATTTGATATAGTTTTACCCACCACCTAATTGAATTCTAGCTTGTTAATGGAAATGAAAGACTAGTTCCAGTCAATTTCGCATTATCTCGTTTGCCCTAATGACCCATTTTCTGTGTGAATGAATGATACATCCCGGGCCGGTGGGGTAATACGCATGCGAAGTGGATAATGCTGTTTTGTCAAACGGGGTGATGAAAATTGACAGTAAATGAAAATGGCGGTTGCTGGTAGGCAGCGAGCTGAAAAGGGATATAAAACGAAAGTTTGAGAGAGAGAGCACCATTGTCTGAGAAAAAAATAGTGCATGGAGTCCCTACGCGCGGAAGAAGTGAAACTTCGAGTGCCACGCATTCACTCTCACTCCGTCTCTTTCTATTCCCCCTCCCCAGGATCGTTAAACGTTTAAAACGCAACCTTGTTGGAAGTCGCATTAGAAGTTTCACTTCAATAATTTTTGTTCACCGTCACCGATATTTTTGTTCAAGTTACTGACGTCTTGGTATCGAAATCTGTGTGTGCAAATAAAGTTGTTTAGTATCAGATCGGTTTACTGCTTTACTTTTCGTCTAAACTAATGTTTCTACAAGAAATACTCAACAAAGATAAATAAAGGATGGAAATTGCGCTCTCTAATAATTATGCCCTAGTTTACTTCTTATTCCTACTCCGAATAATAAAAGCCAGCAATTTTCCTCTTATGCGTAAACGAATCTCGTAATTCTACATTACCTACGACAAATAGTACTGCGAGCGGTGACGCCAGTGTTTACACGGGGTAATTTTAATGGATAAAGTCAACCTAAGCCAAAACTCTAGGCAAAACTAGAGCTAAACTGGCTTTACCTGCAGTACAAATGGGGCCGTTACTCAGAGATTCTACTCAGATAGAGATGACGACAAAATGACGTCGAAAACTCGTGTCACCACCGAAATATGACGTCATCCCGATTAGATTAAAATTTCTGCCGGGCTGAGGATAAGGCCCCTGGGCCCAACTTACTCGGTCGACAGGGTAGAGTACCTACTAAAGAACGAGGTTTTTTTAATGAAAATAAGTTGTTGCCTAGTTTTCTTTTATTTTAAGCATAATCTTAAACAGAGGCGAATAATAAATAAGCCTTGCCTGCCACAAAACTGGAAATATTGGACTGTTTTCTTTACGTCACATAAAAAATTTTTTCACACAAATATATAAAAATACAAATAAAATAAAACTTATGTAACATAGTTGGTCCTAGAAACGATCTTTATGAACCAATGAACAAATACGTTCCTTTCTAAGCTTTGGCAAGAATACGCCTCAAGAACAAAATTATCCTAAGTAAACAAACCAACTTCGATATTAGAAAATTAGGGAGTTGCTAGACTGTGACGCCAGAAGCACTATTGATAACAGCGTAAATTGAGATTTAGTTATGGCTACAAATAGAATATCTACGGTTTGAGTTAAACTAAGAGACTAAGAGTTAAAGTTTTTCGCAACTGACAGTTTTTTTATTAATTTGGCTTTTTAGCGTTTGTCAGATTTTTTTAAATACTGTTGTGCAAACGCCAAATTAGGTCATTGTAATTTTTTTTCTTAATATTTGAGACTTGTTTATTGTTATTTGCCAGCTCGACTGCCAAACGTCGTAGCGTCAACGCGCAGTGTAATCTCGGATACGCTAGCGTTACGATACGTTTTCGACTGTTTCATTTATTCGCGATCAAGGCACAGTTGTTTAAACGAAGCAAATGCGGTTTCTTCCATTCTGCCACTTCCATTATTACTTGACAAAGGTTAATTCACTAAGTAACAATTATTGTCCGTGAAACCGGCATAACAGTAGCATTAATAATTCATGTTTCAGATAGACCCTTTTACTACAGATACTTCTACTTGAAGTAAAGCTCTTTGAATCTTGGCTAGCTAGGTCCCGCTAATGATCCAAACTTTTAAAGAAACTGAATTAATGATGCGAGTAATTATTCCAGCAGTTCAAATATGGCAAAATGAAACAAAATGATAAGTTTACAGGGTCTGAATTACTTTGAATTATTAAATTGACATTTAAATTATTACCTATATTAGGTAACACTTTGATTATTTACAATCCAAATAATCAAAGGACCACAGCTTCTGGGAATTTTATGAGTACCTTACATAGAAGCGATTTTACACTGGCCGATAACGACACCTACACGATACAAACTGTCAGTTACTCAAACAAAACAATCGTTGTCGGCGCTGACACGTCTTTATACTTTTATACTACACCTGCTTGGAAAGTACCTTGATACTTTATCAAATTTACGGTAGAAAGTACGTCATTGCATATCGAACAAATATGCGGGGAGAAAACGCATCTGAGCGGGAGAGAAAAGTGTATGAAAATCCATTTCTTACGTGGTTTTTCTTTTTTAATTTTGGGTAAGACTATGCGCCGGTAACCTAAATATCAAAAGCCAAAAAGTTTTTACAGTGAGTTTTTATCTCCAAGTTCGCAAAATGACACTGGCCACTAGCTGTGTGTTGGATGGTGTCGGGCTGGCAGTGCAACCCTGCGGCGGCAGGATAAACAATTTGAAAAAAGAACATGTGAAAATTGCAGACGCCATTGGCGCCATTTTCAATTTGTGTGTAGTTTGAGGATTCAGTTTTAGTTTTTTATTTTCCTCGTAGGTGTAGTATAAAGCACTATGTATCACTCGAGAGAAAGTGCGATTCCTGATCTCGGCTTTAAAACACGGTAATCGGTCGACGGTGATCGGTCACTTTCTCCTCTCGGTGAACAATGTACTATTCCGTCGAACGTCACGGCACGTCACGATATTACCGCACGCAGAATGGGGAAGGAATATGTATGTAGAAACTGTTATAGTTCCGACGACGATAACGGCATGTCGCTGCCGCGCCGTGTACGTCCGCGGTAGATATTGCACGGAAAAGTATAAAAGCAGCCATTAGCTCTTTGTTACCGGTATCGTGTCGGTAGCAGTGTGAAAACACCAGGTAACCGAAGCTGCCAACATTGTTGACACAAGACTTTTCTATTCAAGTCATTTGAACGACAGGGTGCAGGGATCTAAGTGTAGTTTGTTGACTCTGTAGATGGTTATCTGAAGCGCAGACGTCTGCCGACCCACGCTTCATCTACTTTATATCAGGTTAGGTACCTATACCTACCCACTACTAGTCGACAGCCCTGTCTCAGTAAAAATCAAACTTAGTTTCTTTTAAAAGGTGTGTTATCAGAAAGACAAGCTGATATTATCTTTTATGTATGGCATATTATATGATATTCTTTAAAGTTCCAATAAACTTACCGAAATCCGTTATTCTGTAAAGCTACTGTTATCTCATATTGAATTTACAATAAGGTAGGTAACTAGTTAACTAGTAAATGAAATATAATTTTATAATTATATATATGATGGTAAAGGGAGAATGGAAGAAAGAAAACGTGGCCGCGTTGAGCCGACCTTTTTTTTTATGAGCCTAGCACTTTTTATTGATGCTCTAGATGGAACGGTACAATTGTGCTCAGACAAGAGCGTACATTTCTAGCTAGGTGAGCTAGAGTCACCTAGAGTACCAATCTGCAATGTACGACAAACACTTTTGACACTCGAAACAGTAATGAAAATATTGTTTGGTAGAACACGTTGCGTACATACAATATGGCCTGGAAAATATATCAGTCAATGTAGAAGGGTATCACATTGCTGCAATTTAGTAAATACTGGATGAGTGAGCTGTCTCATACGAGCACTAGTGAAGTCTAAACGCGGCAGGACGCTTCTAGGAACAGAGAAAATGCGAAAATCATGTAAGAGGTAAATTGTGAAAATTGGAGGTTCATTATGATCATAATAATCATTATCTATCATAATCATTACGATCTCCTTTCGCATAAACAAATATAACATTTTGAGAATAATACCGGAAACAAGTAGGTGTGTTCCTACCTACTTTTTGTATATTTAGGTCTATTTGTGGGGTATGCCCACAGATAATATAATACATTAGCAATTATAATCTGTGCCCATAGCCCACAAATATTGTAATAGGTAATGGGTACGGTATAAATATGTACATGTATGTATAGTATGTATCACGTATCTACCAAATTATGATTGCTAAATTACCTAGGTAGGTCTAGGTACCTATTTCTTTTTAGTAATTTCCAAATGATGTGCTCATAATTGGACTACCTAGTGATACCACCTAAAACTAGGCTGAAAAGAGGCGAAAATACATGAGAGGTTTCAAGGGACACCCGGATGGAACGAAGTTTCTTGAGGTGTTGTCTTCTCAAGTTTTTTAAGAAGAATTTTGTTTTTGTTTTACCGCTTTCCCTCTTCGTTATAATTGCATCTATTATCAATGAAAACCAATGTTACCTTTAGGTATGTGCAGTAGCAGCCAAAGTATTCTATTTCCTGGCACGCGGTCGGCCAGTCTGCGCTATTTCGGACGGCCCACGCACCGTTCGTCTAGCTATTTGTTTGCCGTATAAATTGCAGTTATTTGTCGTCTGGATCGACTTATTATTACGGTCATTTCGAAATTACCTGCCCACTAGAGAAAGGCCCACTCGTATGTAGGGCATAGACAAAGTTATATATCTTTTAAACGTGTAAATGGGCACATTTTTTATGAAAGCGGTAACCTCTGCTCATAAAATTACTTAATACTTAGCTACTTATAATTTTTCGTAGAAAAATAAATGTATATATTACAGGTACGAAAATATTTTATGATTTTCCTTAGCAACTGAAAAAATGCTTTGTTCCACGAATATTACAAGAAGAAAGTAATAGAGTACTTATAGAAAAAAGAAACGTCGTAGAGTAAGTCAACTCTACTCTAATTATGTCCAAGGATAGAATTTCACACGTTCAAGTGTGCCCAACATTTGGTGATTGTAACACAAACATCTAACTGTAAGCCGAGAACTCAAAACGGCGTCAACTGAAACACATAACAATCGGCAGTGCTGCAGAACCAATGTTGTAGGAAGAAACCCGACCTGCAAGTTTTCATAGTAAACACGCTACGGTGCAGCGTGTGAAGTCGTATTTTTCTCAGAATACAAACTACAAAGCAACATGGTCAGGCTGAAATAGTATGTAGGTACTAAGAAAACGGTTTGAGTTCAAAGAGGTTTGCGTCGGATGATTAGAAAAGAGGTTTTATTTTTTCATTGTCCTCTACGTGTCCAAATTCAAATAAAGTTCATTCAAATACGAAATAGAAATAGGAATCACAAATCATTGAACAAAGGTGGATTTTCGTAGCCAAAATAATTCGTTTTCTAGCTTTATTTCCAAGTTATAAATCGCAGACGGGCTGTGAATGCAATTACCTACTTTATCACCAAACTACGATTAGAACACCATGTTTATGGGCGTCAGTCAAGAATAAGAAGAATAAGAATATTTTTTATTTACGACACGACACTAGATACATACCGGAAAAGAAAGCACATTGTATGTATTTGTTAGTTTACTAATGTATAGTCCAAAGTATTGAAAACTCATAGGTACATTACATCCAGTGGCAAAAGTTTCAGGAACACAAAAGGGTGTAAGTGCAATTTACTTTAGTTACCTATCTTAATTTTGTCTCATCCAAATTCCCTCAGCAATCACAGCATCAACATTGTTGTGAATTCAAGAATAACCACGCGTTTTTCCCCAGTAAACGAACCTAACCAATAATCTCTTCTGGGTTTCTCATATCCAATCAAACCATATTGAATCTGAAGCTAACGGAATAAAGCTGATGTCACATTGATATCCAATAGGAGTGTCCCAAGCCTAGCAATACATCAGCACGGCGGCGTGACCACGGCTGAGAATGCGTCACTCATTACCAGTTATTTTAATTACATCAAGGGACATGCAGAACCAGCCAAGATTACCGCATGAGAAGTTTCTCTTTGAATGTCATTGTGTTCACTTTTTACTCAGAAATGCTGGTTACTGACATTACGGACCGATGTTCAATTGTTTTTTTTTTTCAGATTGCTAGATAGTGAAAAGGATTATGAATAGGTAGCGGTATTTTCTTGGTCTGGTTCCCATAGTGGCAACTTTCACCTAAAAACACCAAAATTGTACGAATTGATATAATTAAATTAAATTCATTTATTTCTCAGATTTCAAGATCTATATTTTGTTAGTTCACGGTACATGTCAAATGGGTTAGAGTATAGTTATATATAATTGACCGAGCGAGCGAAGCGAGCGAAGCGTCTCAGTTTCCACATTGGCAAAAAATGCGTTAATCCGGATGTCTGTCTGTCTGTCTGTTCTCCTCTACAGGTCGCATTTTTCAACCGATCTGGACGAAACTTGGTACACAGGTTATATGACTTATTAGAATTTTTTGTCGTCGGGGATTTTTGATTGGAGGGGTACTTCCCCCAAAAAAAGGGCAAAAAGGGGGCTATTTGATATACTGGATATCTCCACCAAATGAGATCCGATTTCGATTATTCTTTTTTTATTTGAAAGGTAGTAACTATAAGTTGGTCTCATAAAAGTTTGGCGAAGATCTGATAAGGATCTTCAGCATGATGAACAGGATAGCTCATCAAACAATCGATGGTTTTCAATCAAATTTGAGAGAAACACAAAGGACCTCATTCTACACAAGATGATGCAAAAAAAATCAAAAAGATCAAAAAAATCACAAAACGGATAATGCACTTGCACATTACATTCCTCAAAAAAACATCACATCACACACACACACACACACACACACACACACACACACACACACACACACACACACACACACACACACAACAACATTTTGCATTATAGTTAGTTTTCAATACGTGACAGGCTGCAAGCGTTTCGTCGCTGTTAGAATATTAACTGATAATTATCTTCATGATGTTTTCCTTCACTGAATGAGAGCATCAGCATAATAATAAGCCTTAAATTAGAAATTAATAAAAGTGCACTTAAAGACTTTCAGAAAACACCTTACACGACATTGATGATGTTGAATATTGGAATATTTAGTATGCTCGCGAGGTCTACAGCTCCCAGAGCCACTAGTATATATAATGTACACGTAGGGTATTTATTGCTATAAATCAATAGCATGTCCTTACCTACTGTCTCCTAATACGTACCTACTTAAGTTTACCTATCTGCCTCTGTTTGTTCTACCTTGTTTTGTAGAGAGAAAATAAATGATTTATTTATTATTATTATTGCTTCTTCGTTTCCGGAAAAGTGGCGCATGTGCTAACTCACTACGCATAGGTAATTTGTTTATCTGGAAGTGAGTAAGATGAAAAAAGCTAAGCAAGAAGTTATTACTAGGAGATATTACCCGTGTATTTTCATAAATAGAACGTGAAAAGGACATCCCTAGACTATACATTTCCTGTCTACAAAGTACTAACCGATCACATTATTTGGCAGACGCATTGGCCAGAAACATTTGGCGCACGTCAAATGGACCCGGCGACAATAGACAATTAATTGATGCCAGCGTGCGCTTGCGCATCCAATGACATTTACATAGATTATACTAACTCACGATGTTTTATTTTTACAGATGTGGTAAAGCACGCCCAGGAGGAAGGAGGATACACTTGTCAGTGTTGCCACACGCAATAATGAATTCCATGTTTTCGTTGCTGTCTATTTCAAAATCACAACGCTTTTTCATCTGAAGGGTTTACGCTTTGAGCTTGAACATGAATAACTTTTCAACGCTTTTGGAGCATGGCAAATAAATTTTTTTAATGGAATTTGTACTGCAGCGATTTCAAAGGTAGCGCTTTATGATTGTAAATAATTTTACACCATAAAACCAAAAGAAACTCATTTAGAAGACGTTTGTAAGTAGGCACTAAATATATAATAGGCAGTATCACTATAATATGTATCGTTTACCCAGAAAATCTTTTGTTCTGTTGGGATATAAACCAGCCATGCATGACATATTGCGTTATATGCCGCATCCAACATTATTGATCCACCCAGCTATAAATAAACGGTAGTACGAAGTGGGACAATGAGGATTATTCAGAAGACACATTTCAACACGTTTGTAAGTACAGCCTAAATAATAATATAGTTTAAATATAAGCTGAATCAAGTTTTGCTTGTGTTTGAAAAACAAATATTTCAGCCCGGAGCTTACAGGATTTATCCTCGTGTAGCACGATATGTATTTTTATTGTTAGCTACCTACTAATAATAAAAGTTACGTCAAAGCAAAAATAAGTTTATTATGGTTTGCTTTTCAAAACAAGGTATCAAAACTAATTAATGGAAAGATACTTATATAGTACACTCTCTGGATAAACAGACAGAAATATAAAGACATTTCGAACCTTTCTATTGAGCTTCAGACAATTTCTGTGAAACTTTACTTCAACATTGTGGTAAAATAAACTACCTTGCACCCTACACTGCGCACTACTAGTAAGTACTTACAAGTCTCGCAATTCCGTACTAATTTAAGTTGCTGAAATTCCTTCACAACTAAGTATTTCTCTTACTTTACTGGTATTGGGTATGGTCTGACTGTTGTCGTTGAGCGAGTTTCGCCTGCATACAACGCTACTAGTACTTAGATTAGATAATTATGGCCATATCTTCCCAGTGGATAATAACGGGTGATTTTTTAAGAGCTTGAGAACTTTTTTAAAAAAAAAAACGCATAAAATTTGCAAAATCTCATCGGTTCTTTATTTGAAACGTTAGATTGGTCCATGACATTTACTTTTTGAAGATAATTTCATTTAAATGTTGACCGCGGCTGCGTCTTAGGTGGTGTTGGACGCAACGTTACGGTGAATGGCGATCGCTATCGTTCGATGCTAACAAACTTTTTGTTGCCAAAAATGGAAGAACTGAACTTTGTTGACATGTGGTTTCAACAAGATGGCGCTACATGCCACACAGCTCGCGATTCTATGGCCATTTTGAGGGAAAATTTCGGAGAACAATTCATCTCAAGAAATGGACCGGTAAGTTGGCCACCAAGATCATGCGATTTGACGCCTTTAGACTATTTTTTGTGGGGCTACGTCAAGTCTAAAGTCTACAGAAATAAGCCAGCAACTATTCCAGCTTTGGAAGACAACATTTCCGAAGAAATTCGGGCTATTCCGGCCGAAATGCTCGAAAAAGTTGCCAAAAATTGGACTTTCCGAATGGACCACCTAAGACGCAGCCGCGGTCAACATTTAAATGAAATTATCTTCAAAAAGTAAATGTCATGGACCAATCTAACGTTTCAAATAAAGAACCGATGAGATTTTGCAAATTTTATGCGTTTTTTTTTAAAAAAGTTCTCAAGCTCTTAAAAAATCACCCGTTATAAAAGGGTTAAAATTATCTGACCCCATAGTGGCCTGTCCTCCATATTGATTACCGAATAGTTACTGCGTCGTCATTGGACGGTAAAACAGCAGACCAAAGTATTACATGGTTTTTCAAAACATGGCAATTGTAAGTGGTGTTTGTGATGTTTCAGTATTCGGAGGCGTTAGTGATGGTTAGGTAAATAACTTGGACGTAAATAAGGACCTACTACACCTTTACATTTTTCGATGTCAGTACCATTTTTTGCTGTTGCTCCAAATCCAATCTGTATTTGCTCCAATTAGGAGAGAAACAGTTTGGACTAAGTTTATGGCAAGAGTCAAGAATCAATTAAAATGCAACCGAAGAGAAGAACATTATTGTCTGACGTGTAAATGACTATCGCTATTCGTAAGCAGTCGAACCTTACCCTAATAGGGTACCTACACTACACGACACCACAGATTATATAAGACGACACTAACTCCCTGGCGCATGGCGTTGACAAACGCGCTTCGTGTACGATGGTCGAATGTGCTAAGGCCCTAAGGGACTTCATTCAATTATGTATGCTGCACACTAAAACATACAAAGAGACTTTCGAATTTTTGTTATTGCAGTAAGAAAGTGCTCAAAATAATGTAGGTAATTTTGTGATCAAATCTAGCCTGATTCGATCCCTCTTCTAGTAGTTAATATCATATCTGTCATGTATTTGTGACGCTTATTTTTGGAAAATTATAATATGTAACATTATTGCAGATAACGGGGCTATTGTAAGTCCTTGCACACGATCCCCAACTAAAAAAATACTCCACTCCTTCTGGAACATTTTAGATAGAGTCATGGCTATGGCTCTACACGGTTTAAGGGTCTGCGAATATCACCAGATTTTAAATAAAATCTTATTTTTTTTAGCGCCTTGTATTTTATGGTATCACGTTTAGATTTAGTGAAACTTATTTCCCAAATTGATCAGATTCATAACATACGAATTGATAAATATTTGATGTATACATAATAGGATACCTACTAGTACTAGCAGGACTTCGGACGTTTTAGCAGCGCGACTACTCAAACTTACTCAAATTTTATTACCGTAGCAACACAGCTTATTAAATTTCATTTAAAAAAATATGATTTTTGACGATAGATATTGGCTGTTCGACGGTATCACAGATCATATAAACTACTGTTTTATTAGCGTGTCGCGTGGGTGCACAATAATTTCTAAGATACGCGACTAATCTTTAATCACTGGTCGCACAAGGCTCCAGCTCGCATTATCATCATACCGATCTGTGTAGTTATTGATATTGCCACAGAACAAGGAGAGCGGCTAACGATCTTCATAATGTGGAGCACTATTGAGATAAGTATTCGATGCGTGAAGAAGTTTTTCATCATCTTAGTATTTTCTTACATTTGGCTTTAATGAAGCCGCCATTGTATTTAGACTCTATACAAATAATGACTAAGTAATAATTAGCCCAGTCCAAGTCAAACAACTTCTTATACATTGTTAGGACCAGAACCCTCGTTAGTTTTAGATTCTCATTGGAGCAAAACCATCTGAAATTGCTGGGTATTCGGACTGAATATATTAGTCCATGGTTTTCGTTATCCGTTTTCAAGGTTGTCGCAGCTATGCTTTCGATACTGTGGCATCACGCAGGCACACCACGATGGACATGCGTCGGCACCTGTGTCGTGCGCGTCGCGTCACGCTTCGGAACGTCGCTCCATACTTGATGCCGGACAAAGTCCCAGCTGATGTCATCCAACAATTTTAATCATTGTGCTCGGAGCCTCTGTCCGGCGTACGCAACTTTTTACTGCCAATAATACAAAAAAAAAACCAAACTGATATTCAAAGCTTTAACCTCAAATTAGGGTCTACAACCTCAAATACATCTGAGGTTTCTCAAGTTTATAAGTAGTCAAAACCATAGATAGAAACTCAGCTTATCTGAGCACTCTCAGCAACCACTCCGGCTTGGTAAGAGAAGTCTTGATTTCCGAGAAGCGGCGACCCTCTCTTCAGACAGAAAGGATATTATTATTTACATAAAATGTTACCTGCGATGCGAATTAACATTTCAATGACGTATTTAGTGGTAGAGTTTTTAAAAATTAAGTAATTTCAGAGGAATAATAATAATAAATTACCTAAATACCTAATCATTGAGTCACTAATATGCAACGTTTAAGAATACAGAATAATCATCTTTACTAACGTTGATAAAATCAAAATTCAGCTTATAAAAAAATCGAAATGAGTTTTACCAATACTTTTATAAATCGAAATAAATTAAAATGACACGTATCGAAAGTAGTTGGAGCGGAGGTTGTGGTCTAAAGTGTCTAAACTCGTTTATTTCCTGCGCCTGGGCAGCGAGCGTGGCCAATCGATCGATGGCCCTACAAAAGAGTTCAACGCGTTCCTCCTATTTCAAACACTTCTATCTCGTTTTATGTAATCTAATAGTGGAAGTCGCGACTTTGTTCTCTTTGCACCATAAAAGCACAGCGATTACAAACCTGTCAGCATTTATATATTTTTTCTTAGTTTTCTGCTTCTTGTATCTATTATCTATAGGTTAACGTAGGCTGAGACAGTCAACGACAGTCAAACGTAATCTACGTAACTTTTTTATATACCTACCGACGGGGTACGAACTGACCACGATCTTTATATTTTGTAGTGAATATAGGCGCTGGTTCTACGGAAGTATCACCGTTTCACTGTAGGTAACTTTATTTGTAATGAATTACCTAATCCAGCCATTCTAAGAAAATTATAACTTCAAAAATGTGTAGAGTTGAAACAATCACGACATTATTATTACAGCTAACATACAATAGTCCATAGAACCCATTTTCTAGGGGCCCATTTCTTTTAAGGCTTAACTAAAACTGTTTTTAGAACAATAGAAAGGGATTATAGTACGTTCGCCGCTACTGATGTATTTGTTTTGCATTTAACGCTTCTTTGAAGATCTTCAGCACTTTTGTTATTTGAGAGCATAAAGAAGTCGGCCACTTCAAATTCACTATTATCTATGTTTATAAAGCATATAATAGCTGACCTAACATTTGTATCACCATAGTCACGAGGTATGCAAGATGACGTCAGCAACATAGACTCACGGAACCGGTTTGAGAACTTTTCCATCAGAGAAGTCGTGGGAGTGGGAATACCTGTTGTAGAGAGTAGATGCAATTAAACTGTCTTTGGATGGTGTCGTGGAATGAACATAAAATACCAGTAAACCCAGCTGGGCCTTGTATCCGATCGAATATGGTGCGAAAGGAAACTTTCCAGTCAGCGAATCAGAAACAAACCCTTGCAACATTGCTGCATTGGTGGCTGCGAAGCGAAACAGGGAGCTGAATCGAATCGATTGATAGCGAATAAATACAACAGAGGGCTATTGATGATGTCGCATCATGGGTACGTGGCAAGGCGGCGCCGGGCTGCGGCCGGCGCCTCGGTGGCATTGGCCAGCAGCGCTCACACAAGAATTCATTTTCAAGTGTCCGGTTTCAGTCTGGCACGAAGAGCGCTCATGTTGCGTTTAGTATTTATTTATGTATCGATGGAGCGCAGGTTCTATCGGCGGCACCCGCAAGCCCAGAGGGGCATACTTACTACGTGATTAATCCGCGTCCCCCCCCCCCGCAGCGGGGCGCGCGGGTGGCGCTCTCCCCGCCGCCCCCAGCAGCGTGGGCCGCGGCGGCGGCGGCCGGGCAGGCGCTCCGTACTCGCCGGGTTTCCTCGTCCCCGCGCCTCACGGCCACTCACTACGCACGGAGCTCCGCGTAGTGCCGCCGCCAGTCGCGCCGCGACCCGCGTCCACGTAACTTCTCCGTGTACCGCTCCGTGTTGAAATCGACCCGTGATATCATTCATGCTAATCTCCGCCCGTTGATTTTTCCTGCCAAGTGGTCGCAGTAAAATTATCGCGCATCACCGCTAGTGCCGAAAGTTGTTGGACGTCACGCCCCGTGGACGTTTCCGTCGGGATCCGAGCGCACCGTGCCAGGTCCAAGTGAGGGAAGGCGCCTTCTCTCGGATGAGATTTCCGACCGGCGAGAGCTGCTGTGACCCACGGCCTGCGATGCTGCGCCCGTGACCGTCTCGCGACAGTGCCACGAAACGTAAGGATCTGTTGAGTTGATTTGGCGGTTCGCGTGCTCGGCCCGCGGGCCGCCTTCCTATTTGCATGGCGCATAAGAGTGGATTTTATTTTCGTCTGGGGCGCTATGTGTGCGCAGGGTGCGCGTGTGTGCGGGCGCGGGTGTGTGCGCGGACACCGCGCGTGTGTGCGTCTGCCGAGACGGCTGCTCCCTGCTGGCCGCTTTATTTAGGTTGTTTCTGAGCGTGTCGGCACCTAGGCAGGCCCGCACCCACCGACCTCTACCTGTGTCCGGGACGTGTAGCGTAGGCATATATTGGCAGCCCTTTTTTATCTCTTTCTCGCGCTGTCAAAACTAGTTTGAAAAATAAACAGTGTAGTTTCTGATGTCGCACTCAGTTGTTTTGTTTTAACTGTACCAACCGCTGCCGTGTGGTGCATGTTTGCATGATCACTCTCGCGAATATTGTAATGAAGTGGGAACACCTACGCGCTGGTGCATAATATCTTGAGATCTTTCGTCGGAGTCTGCGCCTGTGCGTGTTGTTACTACGTTGGCTGGCAGCGAGCGCTTTGTACAATTCATTGCGCTATGCATGTCAATGATCTCGGAACTATACAGCACGAGTCAGACTCCTCGCAACTATTACATGTAATGGCTTCGCGTTATGCAGTTGCTGCTCCGAGCCCAACCTCTGAAAATACTTTAGGTATCGTACCTACTTCCATTTACATTTTAGTTCACTTTGTTGTTCATCTACCAAAATATAAAATAATATAAGCATTGTAAGATTAGTTAGCACCAAAAACCTACAGCAGCGGCATTTTGAGTATAAAATGTAGAAAATCGATAAAAAAAAGAGACGGCGAAATAAATTCTTTGAATTTTCTACCCAAATAATCTCTGCCTATATTATATTTCTAATACCTAGGCTAGATTCAATAAATGCAATATATTAAGGAAGGTAAATTGATCAATAATAAGAATAATAGTAAAAGTCAACTCGACAGCCGCATTCCACGTTTAATTATAATACAAGTTATAATTAGAACAAGTAGGAAAAGTTCGTAATTAGTAGGTACTGACATGTATTCTGTAGATACACTTTGACCCGAACAAATACTTCCACAATACTCCACAGCGGTACTTACTACATTACTGTGATACTACAAGCCAGCGTAGCAAACATACGTAGATATTTTCTGATATGGATGCCACACAAACAATATAATAAAAATCCAAATCTTGACTAACTGACTGATTGCTGACAAACGCACAAACTCAAATGAAATTTTGGAGGGTGTGTGTGTTTCAAGCAGTAGGCGCACACGCACCGCGCGACTAAGAAAGGAATTTTGGAAACTCGTATCCTAAGAGGTTCTAATCCACAGGAAAGACAAGGTCAATACGTACGGAGCTGACTCCTACAAAGTAACTT
The DNA here is from genome assembly GCA_947507515.1 of Eulithis testata. Taxonomy (NCBI): domain Eukaryota; kingdom Metazoa; phylum Arthropoda; class Insecta; order Lepidoptera; family Geometridae; genus Eulithis; species Eulithis testata. The sequence continues at coordinate 7,007,067 of OX382205.1, forward strand.
TTAACATTGATGCTTGTTAATACTTATCAACAATAATTTGTTATTACTTCTATTTTATTAGTATATAACTCATATCAATGCCTATAATGTTTTTGTAGACTATTTTTGCTTGTGTACGTAAAGCAGTACTATCTTAGTATTTATTATGTGAGTTTATTTAATCTTATCACTATTTGGGGCACGCACAAGCAGTATGGGTCAGTTAATAACATTATTTACTTAATTTTATAACAACATACCTATGTATATATACATATAAACGGACGAGATAAAAAACAATTCAAACGATCCAAGTCTAATCCAAAGCCTATTCTAATTCTATTAAATCAAAGATATCTTTGACTCTTCGCAAAATATAAATATTTCTACGCAACTTAGATTATAGAGATTATACACTATAGAGTCATACTATGTAAATATAAAGAAGCATTAAAAACTTATTATAAGTGAGGTTTTCAGAGCTCAATAATGCAGTTTTTTTTTATTTATGGACACTTGACACGACTCTCTATTCTTAGTGTACAAGCTCATCAATTTAAGCTTCTTTTAATATTACTATGGATTTATACAGTTCAGTTCGATTACGGTAAATGATACTACCTTTATAAACGGGCTTTATATGCCAGATAAAATGCAGAGAAGAGCGGTCACTAAGAAAACAAAGATATCGCGAAGTGAACTGATAACGTGTGATGTCATATAGCAGCTGCTACGATAATATACCCACATATTATTAATTATACAATAAACTAAGCGAAGTTATATAAAATACGTAAGCTTTTAAAAAGAAAATATGTCTTGCCCATAAACATCGACATATACTTAAAACAATGATGGCGCATGCCTCAGATGCTCATAATTTCGAGAAAATCTTTAAAAACTGCGGTTGAATATTGATCGGTGCGTAACATGTATGTATATTGTATACCTTTGCACACACTTGTGTGAGTGTTATCAGACAGCTACCGCCTACGTAGCCAGCAAGGCTTATCAGCATTAGCGATAATACCACATACCTGCCCGTGCACCTACTGCATTTTAGACGCTATAACATGAATGAAACGGTTTCAATAGGTAACTTGTGCCAAATAGTTTTTGGACGTGCATTTGACGACATAATCTGAAGTGATCTATACTGACGTGCTTGGGGATCTATACAGTCGTGCGTCGCGTGAGTCCACTTATATAATTTTTTCCGTTCCAGTCCAATTTTGGAAAAAAACAAAAACTATCTTGATTTGAATTTTGTAATGCTAGTTTGTGTCGCTTAGGTAATGTATTAGAAAAAATATTGAAGAAATGGTACACAAGCACGAGTAAAAGAGATCTTTACACTCAAACTATGAACTGGTGATAATGTGAATCAAGAAGATACAAATGAAAGAACATTGGGAACCCCAACAATCAAACCGATCCCAAAGATCAATGAGATTAAATACAGATTAGTTATCTTGCCTGGCATTGTTTTAATTAAATAAAAACAAGCCGCAACTGGCGCCTATCAACAACCGCCTGGTAACTTCTCACGATCAACTGTGGTGTTTTATTTCGATATGTCAACAATAAAAGTCCCTGTTCGGGTTCAGTTCACCGTTTCACATTACTACTCTTTGTTATTAAATCGATTGTAAACATGAACTCGCATGTCATATGAGCTCTACCATATATTCAAAGATATGCAACGATAGGCAGACAGACCTAATCAAAAAACTAAAAAAAAACTGGTCAAAAGAGTGATTCTTTCTGTAAGAGTCCCGACTTGCACTTGGCGTATTGTTTTTCGATGTCAACTTTACCCGGAAATGTTAGGCCGGGTTCCCACTACGCCGCCGGCCGGTCCGGCAAAGCTGCCGGCCCGGTAAAAATGCCGGAAGGGTTAGTAGCTGTACAATTTATATAGAGCTATTCACATTACCCCGGATCCGGTATTTTTGCCGGTCCGGAGTAGTGGGAACCCGGCCTTAGGTATACTTATACGTGTAACCTTAGTGCCTACAGACTGTAACATTTCGTTCTTAGTTAAATGTAAAGCTCCTATATAAATATAACTGAGTCTTTCATAGAGCCAAAAGTTTCGCGAAGAACCAGAAATCTAATTCCAAAAATAAAAAAAAGCATAAAATTCCTAAAAAAATTATAAATTCAGGTAGGTACCTAAAAATCCTGAAAAAAAAAATATGCTGACTAAAGTTGGTACGGTAGACGTAACAAATCTACAATTCTTGGCAATCGAAATCCTGGAGGTGTTAGTGAGAAGTTACGTCCTAAAATCTGAGACCTTTGTGGTCTCAGATTTTAGCACAAAAAAAACTATACTAATTCACATTCATTGGACGGTCTTCGTATAAGGAAAACATTGTTTATTTGGTGAAAATATTACATAGGATTTGAGAGAAAATTACGTTCCAAGAAAGGTGAATATAAAAAGCATAAAATATAGTAAACTAACTTACTTGACACACATTACAAGCGTTGACTCGTAAATACGATGACACATATTTATACTATGGACACACCTAGCTTTTAGTTGCATAGTAGGTACTTTGGTGAATAATAAGGTCCTTGTGCCTCCTCTACATGTTCTGACTTGTTTATCTTAGAACGATATGCTGTTATAATATATGTGGTAGGTATACTAATTAGTTTAATGATCACGTTTGGTTTTTAATTAAAAAGAGCTCAAAGCATAAATTATTATGAATAAAATGAACTATGAACTATTTTTTTACAACAAAGATATTTAAAAAACTACTTGGTTCCTCATTTTAATTGACCTATCAATGCTTCAGCCACTACGACAATGTAAATATCTACACAATTAACATTTTAATAATATCCATTACAAACACACATTGTTGTTAAGTAAACAATGAATATAAAAGGGTGTTGTTTGTCAACAAAGCCCTTGCAGTTGGATGTTTATTATACACCATGTATAACAGCTACTGCTTCAGGAAAATATGCAAGAACTGCGTTCATTCAATTCAACGTAATTTGCATTTTATATGCAGTTTCTAAATATGATATAAGCTACATTTATTTATATAATGCTGTAAATATAATACACACACGACCTAGTGACTAAAATAGTTTCTTATTTCATTTAACTTTTAAGGAGAAGGGTAAATCCAGAAAACCTTCTCGCTCGCACATTTCAACATTTTTTATAACTAAATGTAATTATGTGAAATTGCAGGGCTTCAGGGTCGAGAGAATAACAATGCAAAGGTTCAATAAAAATATCACATTGATCCAAACAAGTTTTCTAACCAAAAAATGTGCACTTTAATTTATCGCATTGGTACAAGCTTTTTGGTCGGAAAACTTGTTTGGATCAATGTGATATTTTTACTGAACCTTTGCATTGTTATTCTCTCGACCCTGAAGCTCTGCAATTTCACATAATTACATTTAGTTATATTATATCTTCAAAAATGTTGAAATGTGCGAGCGAGAAGGTTGTCTGGATTTACACTACACTCAAAAAATCGAACCTATTCAGTGTCCACGATTGTCGACACCTTGCTTACTAATAAGTCGATGACTTACACTGTCGATTATGAAACATGAACCAAGGCAAATATGCAATACAATTGCATAAAACACTTGTATTTATGTTATCATCAACTATTCCTAATTGCAGAAATGTCGGCTACATTGACATTTGGGATAACTATGCTAGGATTAAGTAACCGGTTACATTGAGGTGGTCTAATCAATGGAGTGGCCTGCGCATTGCATAACTGCTTTCGCGACTACGTTGCAGTGGACTTGCGAAATATACCCATTATGCAAGACATGCGATACGCAAACACAAGAGAATGTACTGCATATGAATTTACTGCATATTGCGAACATCCAGTAGCCGTTCCTTTTTCTGATATCGTCAGAATCTCTGCTCGGAATAATTATCTTAATACACAGAGCCGCTGTATGCTGTTGGCCGGCAGTAGGTACTTCCGACGTTTATTGAATGAGCTTCTATTAAAACTAGTTTTTTTTCAATCTTTATTCGTTTGGCGCGCTCCGCAATGAAATGCTAAACAATATTTTTTCTACCGAATTCCAGTTTTAGTACCTATCTATTATTAGTTAACCTTGGTGTAACATTGAAGCTATCTTGAATACTAGGTTGCCTTGAAATGAAACTCATCAGTAGAAATGATATATCAAATTCTATATTAGTTTACGTAGCCCTTCTATCTTTATACACAGAAACGAACAACTGTCCTTCTTTCATTGATAATTTACTATCAATGCACTAACCGATATCGTATCAATGATTAGTTAGCAAACGATTTAGTAATTCTCTACGAAATTCATAATTTATTTTTCCAATTCTGAAATCTATAAACTGTTTGCAACAGATTGTAGGTAGCTCAACTATTTTATGTGTATTTTGTAAATAAGTACTGTATTAGTGGTATTTTTATGTTGTGTTTTTTTAAAAAATCTTTGAATATACATGTGCAAGTTTGTTCAATCATTAGATATCTATTCACATATTATGCAAGGCAAATGAATGTCTTACGATAAGTTACGACATATTAATGGATTCAACTACGACCTTAGAAAGGCTGGTTTTGCATAACAAGTTAGTTTGAAAAATAAATGAAGTCTTATCACCGGTTTTATACAAGTGAATTTTACAGTCGATATAAATTGTAGAGTCAACAGAATGTTACTTGGAAAAAAACAGCGACCTAGTTCTGGTACCACGTAATTAGTAAATTAAGATATTTCTCTAATTCCTGGAAGGAGATAACGAAAGGGAAACATTTACGGAATATTTAAAGTTTAGACAATATTTTGATAACCTAAAACCTGCATACATATTTTGCATATGAAGAGATGATAATAAAATAATATAAAATCTCAACAGAAGCAACACCGGCGGCGTATCAATTTTACGATATCTTGCGCATTTCGTGAGAGAGAGAGAGGGTGTGCGTGTGAGATACATGCACCCATTTTTGGTCTACTTTATTCTGAACTACAAACAGGCATATTGCCATATTTGCTTGGATGATTTAGCACACCATATTTGCCATGTAGGCTAGGTAACCCTTATTCCGTATTCAATTCAAATAGATAAATATAGGTTGGCATAATTTCTAAACATTTTCTGTCTTAGCTATCCTCAAGCCGTACCTAACCTAAATAAATATTGTGATAAGATATCGGTAGCCTTTCTGGGAAATCTAATGCACAAAAAAATATCAAAAAAAACAACGTATATTAAATTCAGATCAACAAAATGAAAATGATGAAAGATACAAATTCAACTAAAGAGAATCTGAAGAGATCTAAGATTTTATGATGTCAACGATTATTTTGAAAGGCAATAATCGGGAGACTCCAAGTTTCTCGGCGTTCGAAGCCTTGGAATCCAAGCTATTGACCCTTGGAACTGATACCAACAACAATGCAATTGTAACGTAAAGAAGTTACGCACGCACCAATGACCTCAAAGAATACCATCTTTTATGTGGCTTTTTCAATTGTGGTATTATGCAGCATTCGATGTAATGTAATTGTACAGATCATCGTAGTAATGAAGGGGTTGAATCAGCCTTTGTTCAGGACTTTGTGCTTATTTAATGAGCCGTGGGTAATACGTTACTCACCATTTTGTAAGTATAGCTTTGCCTTCTTGATGCCATTGATAAGAAGTATTCTATAATAGTTTCAATGTCTTCAATAAAAACCCTATAACAAAATAATAGTCGTTCCGAGTCCAGTCGTGTCAAGATATGCTTCGTTAATCTTGCGGCCATAAAAACTTAACACTATTCGGTTTTTGCTAAAACAATGCGGCTTTTACGATTGTCTTGGAACTGCTATAAGTATTTCAAACTTATTTTATAGTAGCAAGCCGGGCAACAAACTCTATATCCACGTTACAATTCAGCAGACAGTTAGAGAGGAAAAATATGTAGTTACAAGGTATAAGAAAGTTCAAAAGTCTAGTAAGCAGCTACGAGACTCTGTAGAAAGTGTGCTCTAAAAAATCACTAGGGTTGTGTGTATCTGAGCAAAGCAGTAATGCACTAAGAACAAGCCTTACCAAAATTGACATAGCCATAAAATTGACATCAATCCTGGCAAAACCTAGACTGGAAATGTTGGCTCAGTAACGTAGCTACCAGGCTTGGCTGGGGCGATAGGCGACGGCCTTGCCGCGCCCCTCCCACCCCGCGCACGTGTACGCTACGATGACGTCACGCTAACGCACCGCACACGTTCAAGTTCAATGTTGCCTATTAATTTTACCATGCCTTACTACCACCAACTAACTCGCCCGTGGACAAGGACGTTCAAACCTTGCTTTGGGTTGTAAAAGGAAGGAAGTTATTGATATGCATGCTTTGTCACAAGCAGATATATCGAAGGTTGTCTATGAAAGTCAGAGTCACCTGCTGACGACCAATATCGATATCTTGCATGTTTCGCTCGACCCTAATATTTATAGAACGACACCGTTTTATCGTTCCAAGGCTTTATATCCGGAATTTTTATACATTTCGGCTTTATATCCGGAATTTTTAGCCTTTCAGTAACAAAGCTGATTTAAATTTTGCCAATTTTAATTTGCTTATCGTTTCGCTCATTGATTTACTTGTCCAGTTTTTGCACAGGTTGCTGGTATTCACGCTTAATTAATAGACGGTCTAAGGATTTGTTTTTGTTGTAATCTTATCTTATTCTGGCTCGATTGATTCATATTATTCTTTTTTGAGTAGGTGGATAATATTGAACCAATCATTCGACTCATAAAACCTTTTTAGGTAGGTAAAGTATGAAACTTTAGTGAGTGCGTGGGTGTAGGTATTAAGTATTATAATATTAAAGAGGCCAGTGCGTTACAAAATGGCGAGAATATAAACGAGCACCCACCGAATGAACAAGGAAAATGATCAGACCGGTATGCAATGTCAACCGCAAATCTTTCCACTGTATTGAAGTTTTCATTGAAACGTTTTGAAAACACGACATCTTCCTAAAGTCCCATTGACAGACGTTCTACGAAGCGCGTGCGCAGTAATTTCAACAAACGGTCACGCAACAAGCGACGCGTGTCGATCCATTGTCAACTGACATGTGACGTCACACGCCATATGCGTCGATCTCTCCGAAATGTTTGTTTATCCATAAGTCAAAACACGCCTTGTTTTTACTTCCTTCGTATCCGTATCACATCACTGCTTCATCGTTTCTTTACATCTGACACATGTCAAAGAAGACGTGAGGCAACCAATTTAGGTTCAATTTAGGTAACATTCTCGCAAAATGTCAGTTGCCAGTGAGTAGGCAAAAGTAGTAGGTAGTGCTAGTGAACAGCAAGTGGCAACAAGTGTAAAAAGTAGAGTGTAGTGATTAGTTAATAACAGGATTCAGAGATAAATTGGTTTATTTTTAGCCACGCAATTAAACGCAATTAGAGATCTACGTTTATCCTCGATCTATTTTATTAGAATTTAGTGCGGTTTTTACATTCTAAAATAAACATTGTGACTTGTATAGAGTTGATTTTATCGGAGGGTATTCAATGACTAAATTAAATATCAGTATCGTAAAGTAGTCAAATGGGAGTAGAGTTACTTAACAACAGATTCATATTATCTGTTTGTAAAGCTTGTAAGCCTCATATATTTTGAATATAAACATTTTGTGCTTCAAATAATCAATCACATCAACAAAATGTTCAGTAGTGTCGTTTGAAAATCGTGACGAATTTTATTACTTGTGCGTAAGTATAGCTTCCATTTTTCAGTCATTTTGCTATAAAACCTTTAATATCTACCTAGTTTGGAGGTGATAAATGGTTAAATGTTAATATTAAAATATACTCCTAATCCACTGGCATTATCGCAACACACACACACGCCCTCACAAAAAAAAACTCAATAAAAATAGCATACCATGACCCACAATGTTAAAATAATACTGCCTAAGTGCCTACTGTAAAATGGAATAATACAAATATTGGTCTTGGCGTCCTCAACTCACCAAAAGCCAAGTAACAGTCACGGGTCACTAGATATAAACCCAGGTCGCGCAGCAACTGGCTTTAAGTTTATAAGTTATCAAAATGCGACTAGCGACTAAAATAGTTACCTATTGCTATTACCTAGCTAGCAGCAGTTTTAGATATGTATTAGGTAAGAACGTTACTCAGTCGGTTATATTCGCTGAAGCTCTATGTATTGTAGGTTTATCGTTTGACTTTGTTTGTCATAGTAGCTACAAATTGGCTATAACCCCTCGTAGGATTAAGTTATGAGTTACCTATAGAATTTCCATGACTGTTTACTTATTATACAAGTAATATGCCATTAGGGCTGGGGGTTATTATGTAACATGAGTTACACATTTCATATCATAATATTAATAACTAGTAGTTTACCCCGAAATGAGACCTCGCGATGTTCCTAAAAAAATAAAAAACTCATAATAACATTTACAGAAGTTTATAAAAATGTTATCAAATAAAAAGGAGTTTTCCTTAAATTAAAAGATAACTTAACTTAATCCTGTATTGAATCAGTGAGAACAATTAAAATTACGGCGAGGACATTATTAAAACTTGGTTAAAAATATCGTAAAAACTTACTTTATTTGTAAACCTACCTACCTTAAAAATATGAAGCAAAAGGAAATATTAATTTGGTATAAAAATAGAGTTCAGTGATACGCGTGTCGACCCAAACGAACTATAAAACCGAGCACAGATAACATAATTTTGTTTTCGTCGGAAAGCTTACCAATTCGGATAAATATGTTTTTTTTGTTATCACAAGAGCATTTTGACCTCTTACATCATTGTTTTTATTTTGTTTTATGATATCACACACGGAATTATATAGATGCAGCCTTGAGTCTCGAATACTTGTAAACTTTAAAAGCATCGATCAGCTTTCACCTGGCAACCACGTTCCAACTGCCTCTATAAATACATTTTGTCTCCATTTAGATATACCACCTCGTTGCTCCTAGGTATGCAAATCAATAAATATATCTATCTACTATCTACCTACTGTCGAGACTCGAAAACACCCGCCCACTATGCCTTGAATGTCTACCAAAACTGCTATCGAATAATTCTCAATACTAATTTAAATATGAATAAACGTGAATCAGCTTTTGTAATAAATAAAACAATCGTGATTTGTATCGCTACTTATATGCAAAGTTGTTCAATGTCAATGCAAGGCATGTCTAGGCAATGCGCGATGTGGAAACCATACAAAACTGCAGAAGTAATACTGTAAGCATCAAAATTCGACTTGAAAAGCTGGACACTCTTGTGGTGCACAACATTATTTCAAAAGGAAGGAGGTTGAATCAATCGCAGAAGTGGTTTGCTCTCGATTTCTATTGTTCGGAACAAGTATTTTATGAGAGCGATAAACATCGGATTTCTATATTCGAGTAGATTATATTGGCGTGTATCAATGGTTGAAGCCGGTCCCTAAGTACGTAAGGCTGTGCTGTTTAGCATACAATCGACTGTAATCTCTGCTAGCAAGCAAGTTAGTCACGCGGCCACACTGAACCGCACTTAGCATTCTAGGGACAACGCTGTTTGCCTACGCGTGGACGATCACCGACCGAATCTAAGCGATTAGGTATTCTGAGTCCAAATCGAGCTGTGATAACTGTTCTCACGAGGCCGCGATATGTTTGTAAAACATTACAAAATAGGACACCTTCATTTGTTTTTGTTTGTAATAGACACTCGCCATTTAGCGATAACTTTCAGATCTGCGTGTCCTAGAACGTAGGTAACTTTCCCACATTGCTTGGAAAACAAACTGTGACCGAGTTCAAATCAATATGTACGATGTATCGAGCTTATTGTAAATAGAATCCCAAGTGGATTGGAACGGAGTGGTGTGGAACGGGACAGTCGCTATTGTTTATTTATCATGTGTGGAATGTAAAGGCGCGGTGCGAGCGTGGTCGGGGGTGCCGGTACCGACGGAAAGCACTTGGGCGAGTTGGCAGCCCATTGTCTACTGTCGAGCACGATTGATTGATAGAACATTTATTTTTGGGTGAACGAATTCAGTCAGATATTTGGCAAGTGGATCCCTTTTCGCAATGCGGAGAAGTGTAATACACTGGCACGTTGTTTGATCTTGCCAGACATTTATCTGCCAGGCTACTATTGCCAGGTACTATTACTCTACATTACTCTACCTTCCAACATTGTCTTCATAACGAACCTAATAATACACTACGTTCTTTCACGATTACTTAATGTAATGATTCAGTGAACTGAACGAAACCAGAATGTGGCCCAAAAAAATGCAGAGGGCCGTGAGAAAGGTCGACATTCGAAATAGATGTATCTAAAAAGTCAAATACAGTGCTATGTGGTGTAGGGAGATAAAATGCCCTCAAATCACATTGATGCTGTATTCGTGTAAATTGACAGAGGCATCGCACAAAGCTTGCATCATTTGACATTGATCGATGGGTTGTTATTGTACTAAAAGGTTGCTCGTTATAGGGTAACATAACCTGTCGATATAAACTTGATCTGATTACATAGTTGTAATAAAGCAAATTGAGTAAAACGGCTGAAAATCACGGTATTATCGATTACACACGTCTGGAAATCCCAAATTTCCAGACGTGTGTAAGCGATGGTTATAGCAAAATCTTCATTTTCGCATCACCAATTTTTACTATTTCCATTTAGTAATCTTCGATTGCATATCATTCAGTAGATAAGATAGCACTTGTTTGTCGGAGCGTGACGAGGTGATGTGGTATCATTCATATCAGCTTTGCCAATTACGTACACGAACATCTATCATTCATGGTAACTTACATAAATCAGATAGTAGAAGTTTTAATTTGGTAAATCAGATAAGAATAAAACCTAAGAGACTCAAGCAAGTGTGTTTTGAGAATAGGCATAATTTAGAATTGAATTTGGTTTCTTGAAGTTACCGGAGAAGGCGTATCCGAATTGATTAAAGTAAATTAGTCTTTTTCAATTACCTGCGAGAAAATAGCTTTCGAGAGAGGCACCCAATTTAGGCATAGGAGCTAATTTTACTCAATATCGGTGAAAGCTAGTCCCACAAAGCATCCGAGGCAGTAGTCTGTGAAGCGAGTAAGATTACACGCTCCACTCGTTTCGTTTTAATTTACCGTTATAGGGATCAATGAGAATTTTCAAAGCTCTGTAGGAAGGCCTAATCAATAACGCTCAACTACATTTATCTGGAATATTCCCGAAGGACACCTGTCCATATAATGTATCTGTCGTTTGTTACACGAAGGATAATAAACGCTAGGTAGGCTGCTTGCGATTAATGAATATTATAAATTATTGAATATTTACTAACGAATACTAATGAATATTTTTAGTGTGAAATGTCTAAGAATATTTATTTATTATAACATAACACATTGCTCATATTAATACTAAATGTATTGAATAGACTGAGTTATGGTATTGTTTGACCGGTAATACTCAGGGATTGGAGTGCGCCAGTTGAAAATTGCAATAAAAAGCATCGATTTTCTCGTAATAATAAAAACACATAGGTTACCATGTGTCGTAGTACCAGTTACAAGTACAATAAGATACTACAGCATCTACATCTGGTACTAATATTTGCAGAGAGCACGCAAATATTTGTTCAGCGTCCGCGGGAATCTAGATGGTTAAATGATCTATGTGCCTAGCTCTGTCACTGGCCGCGCCACAGAGGTCGTCTATTTTATTTACTGAATATATTTACATAAATAGGAGTGATTTAAAATTCGGAATTGACCCGGTTTTCATGAAGATATATGTAGCCTAAAATACTGTCTATCTAGCGGCTCGGCGGCGATCGTGGGTGGACGCTGACATTCAACTCGCATCCGCAACTTCTCACCTATTTAGCTATTTGTTTACTTATAAATTCTCAGAATATCCATTATGTTTAGGCGCACCTATCATAAATTGCTAAATCAATTATGTGACAAGAGTAGTGGTTATAGGTAAGAAAGCTTGTATATACCAATTCTACTAACAGATATAGTTTTTAGGAAGAATGTTTTATAGCTAATCATGGTATATTGTATGTAGCCAAAACTTTAAAGTACAGCAAAATGAGTTCTTCTGTTATTAAATTAATGTTGAGTTTTGATTAGCCCCTTTGACATTCGAAGAGTTTTTTACCGCAACTAGAAATTACAGTCGGAATAACCTATTTTATTTTCTTCTTTTTGTTAGCATGATGTAAAGTTAGCTTAAAAGATATTTAAATATGCTTTTGTTTGTTATAATGTCTTTGTAGTTAGGCGTCAGATGCGTATGTGTGCCTAGTGTGCGTGGGAGTTTATTCAACCAATTACACTTACACAGTTACACACATATGATCGTTTACGATCTCGTTATTATGTTTGTTTTACAGCTGTGAGTTTATTACATTGTACAATCAGCATCAGCAGTTGATTACTTTTTCAGTATTTCAAAATTATACTTATATCTACACTACATATAAATTGACTCTTATCACAGAGATTAGCAAAAGAGATACTTTAAAGATGGAGTTTTTACTTTTTAATCATAATTGGAAAATTGGAATTAGAAAATTGAAAGCTGCTAGTTTTCAGTATTAAATACACTATTGAAATTTAACGGCATAATTTACCTGTACAATTTTTTTTTATTTACTTTAACTATATTAGAAAAATCAAAGTTTGTCGTTATTGTGATAATAATAAATACATTTTTTGAAAATCCCAGAAATTCACCAGTTCAACTGAAAAGTCATTCCCACTGGTAGGGATTTCTTGGTTGGCATTTCTGAAATATATGATAATTTTCATTCAGAAAAGGGTATTTTTTATACTATTCTTTCCGTTACGGTTAATGAGAAACATTATATTAAGGAGTCCTCGAAAAAGATTGTAAATCTTTTTTTTATGGGATACAGACAGTAGGCCACACTAACAAAATATCGTTGTCAGTGCCGACACAGCATGAAATCGTCTAGGACTAAATAACATTGGCACTCCGATGATATCGTGTCGTGTTGTGTTTGCAGTGAAAGACGCCGTATATGTACCTAATGTGAATTTTTGATGCGTTCTGTTGACGTTACTTTGATAAATAAAACCACCTATGTGTGAACTTATCAACACGTGTAGACTAATTATACAAAACGCTAGCACAGCTAAAGAAATGGTGCTAACTTGATGTTAGGTAACCGGTCAGCGGTCGTCGACCTTTATTAATGTTAATGCAACAATTAATTAATCGAAATACTGTTTATAAGAATAGACAAGGAATAGGGTCGCAACATTAGGGTTCATCCTTGGTGGATGTTCTCTGTGAGGACATATTTTTTGCTTAAACAAAGACAAAATCAGTTGATCCCAGAGTATGTCTAAAGACTTGGTCAGAAGCACGCTCAATCACATGACTACACTTCAATAACTAGCTTTGAATTCTAAATAACAATCCAACTGATATATAGACAAGTTATTGTGATCCCTCCCTACCCCTAACAACTCAGTGGTATACCCCTCCCCACGAAGCTGACCGAGATAATTATAGGCACGTATGCTAAAATCAATGCTGAAATAATGCCAGAATTGAGATCGAAGCATACTTTTTTTGACAGAATTTCAGTAGGTACCAACACTTACCTAGTACCTACCTACTCAGCGTTAAATGTGCTTGAGTCTCTATTCAATAAGCGTTATATCCGATTACGAGCTTTATAAATTCTTCTATTGTTACAAAAGACCTTTGTATTTTCTCGGTAGTGGAATAACATTGTCTAACGGTAAATGATGATAAACTGAGATACTGGGAATCATTGTTGTTTTATCGCTTTGATGGCGCCTATTAATACGGTAGCTGCCTACTTAGCTGTGACACATGCAGAAATTGCAGAAGCACATGTGTGGGTGAATGAATACACAGCACAGAAGAGTTTACACGAGATAACTAACCTAACTAACCTAAGCGTAACCACAGAATATTAGTACCAGGCATGACTCTAAAAATATCAAAACCCAGCTCACGAGTAATTTTGAACAGTTGTTATAAAACATAGAGCGTAAGAATGCTGATATTTTGTTATTTCCACGCCAGGGCCCTGACATGTATGTAAATAAAGATTCTGCGGCAAGGGAACGTGGGCGGGGTTGTTTGCCTCGTTCTATTGCGTGACCCACTCAATAAAACTGTGGTTACACTGCGTACTATGAAGGAATATACTGCCTGGAATGTCAGAAATACTGAAGTTCACGCAGATATGCGACTAGAACAAATAAGGAAAAATACGGATTAAATAGTTCAGAAAGATTTCCAGAAAATACAAGAAATTATTAAATAATAGAAAATGCCTTGAAATTGAGCAAGAATTTTGAATAAACTACCTATATTTCACTATTACAAATTATCATTTCAAGCCATGTTCAGCACTCAGTCATAGCTAAGAAAAATAGCAACATACAATTCACATAAAAAGTGCTACTACAGCGTGGAGTACGGTTACTTAAACAAGAATACGGAACAAATATGGGCGGAGAGATGCAAATATTTAACTTGACGTGCTAATTCTTACAATCATTGTATTATCTGCTTACCACCCACGGCGTAATGATATGATACCTAAGTATTATAACTATATTCTAAGTTATATCGATCACCTAAGTACTTTTTACAGCAGATCACTGTGAATGCATACTGCATACGGGCACAGGGTAAAGTTTATTCTGTTTTACCCGGTAGAGCTAACTTACAGGGTTGGCTCAACAAAACTTATAAAAAAAAATTACAACAGAACACCTATAAAAAATACAATTTTGTCACTTCTTTTTTCAAAGTCATGCAGGCTTTTGGAGGCTTTTACGCTTAGTTTTCCTTACCGGCAATATCACGCAAAAATTGCTAGATATTGCGTTTGCTAATGTTGAAACTGCATTGTCCTCAACCAGCACTCCTCGATAGCAATCAAATTACAAGTTAATATTATAATTAGAAACACTGCAATGCAATTAACACGTCAGTGTTTTTACCGCAAACGAGTAAAGTGTTGGAAACTCTTTACGTAATCGTCGCGTGACTAGACGTTCATTCAGCCAGCAATGGAGGACGTGTATTATTCGGTTCATATTGCCAGAAACAACCCAGTTGTTCATATCAATTTTGCTAACTGCTGCGATGATTTCATTGGACTTGTGCTAAAAATGATGAAAAGTGCTAGCTACTTTTGCCAGACTAACCAATAATTCGAAATGTAAAAAGGTAGAGTTAATTAGTAGAACAGTTTTTAAGGCTTTGGTCATGAGGATGTAGCATTTAGCATTATGTTTTTTTTACATTACGGCTTATACAGCAATATTATCTCAATGTTACGTGAACTATGTGAAAGTAAAAACACGCTGTTTTAGGAACTATTCTAAAAAAATAGATCGATGATGAAACTTTCACCGCTACGATGATGGAGAGCATTATCTTAATAGACATAATGATCAACAGATTACGTAGAGTTATACCATCTTCTCCACTAGTGGGGGAGATGGGAAAAACCCCTGATGCTAGTGGCGAAGAGTCCAATGCTGTTTTTGATTATAACCATTGCCCATCCTACAGAAAATCAATTTAGTTATTCCGCAGTGGAGAGAATGCCCATACGAATTAAAATTTAGACCTCGCCGCTAGTGGGACAAAACTAGTGGAGATCAATGGAAAAAACCAACCAGGTAGAGCAGCTGTTTCATTCTGTGTGAACTATACATTCTTTGCTCATTAATGTAAGTACACTTGGTGAATAGATCAGTATGAAATTTTTTAATTTGTTTTTGCGGTTTTCGTTGAAAGTATGGGAAAAAGAGGCAAAAAACCTAAGTTCAACTGTTTATCGCTCTATTAATAAAGAAGTTTATCTTGCTCTCACATCATGATCAAACCATATATGTATTGGCAAAAATGTCTGTCGAAATGACGAACTGAGGCTGTAAATAAAAGAAGAGAGAGGTAGAGAAGGATAGAGTCAATACAATTCGAAAATCAGCAATTATCTATACCAACAAGTACATCCGGGCCATCTAATAATATCTACAATTATAATAATATCTCTAATGTATAATTATCTACAAGTAAATAATTTAGATTTGATCGATTATCCTTGTTATTTATCCTTAAGTTATTTTGGTAAACCTACTTATTGATAAACTGGAGTCTATTTCGGAACCAGACTACGGAGTTTGGTTTTGTTGATCGAAACAAATATCGAATAGAAACTTTTAGCGAGATATTTTATACGAAACCCACCCGATAAGCGCCTCTAGCGGGAGATTTAGAAACGATTATCGCTTTTCGCCAATGAACAAAGCAAACATCTGACTATGGGCTCGGATATTCAAGGTGGTAAATACGTAAACATAAAAGTAACTAGGTAGTCTGAAGTTGGAGCCATCTGGCATAACTTTAGTAATTAAAAAGTTATTAATGTAATCCTTCAGGGGGCGCCACATGTATTATTTGCTGGACGCTTCTTTATTATGACCGGACGATGGACGGCCCATAAATATAGATGCGCACATTGCGCACTCCCTAAACAGACATATTTCAAATTAAAGTGCGATATGCTTGCATTATTCTAGCAGTTTCTAGAATGCACTTTATTAAAAGCACTGAAACCCCTGAATATTATAAACAACTAGACTTCCCCGATTCAAGAAGATTTTGATTCATCAAATTGACTGTTGTAAAAAATGTGGTTCAAACAAATCATTATTATTATTATTATTTACAATAAACTACTGTACAATTTGTTACAAAATTATGTACCAACCCTAAAATATCTCGTTTCTCTGACTTTCTATGTACATTAGGCATTACATTTTTCAAGGATCTTGAGTGCAGACCTGCGGACACTGGATGGTGATTACAGTGATTAAAAAAACCCGTAAATGTAAGGCTGCTATATTCAGTTTCTCTTATATATATATACAGTTTGTTTGATATCCGATACGTAATATAATTGTAAAATATAAATATACAGTTCATTGATACAACTGTCTGACTTGGCAACCCTCAGAGGGACAGGTGAGCGGAACAGGTGCGTCCAACGTATTCCTTAGTACATCCTCTGTAATGAATATGGCAACTAATAAAAACATTGCACGGTACAGTCGTTGACAAAAATATTGTTATATAATATATTGCCGACAGGACAACGCGCGAAGCGTCGGCGGCGACCTTGTTAAGATATAATTTTGTAGCACAATGTCGTCCAGTTGTCTTTCCCGGGGGTGTCCCCTCGATGTAAAAATGGAGGTGATAAGCTTTATCACCATATCTTCGTTAACGTGCATAATTTTAGTAACAATATGTAATACATATTGCTGTTACTAAAATTATGCACGTTTTTTCGTGTACAATAAAGAATTTAGGCTCAGATTATCAAAACTATCAATATTCTGAGCTTGTAGGTGTTTTAAAAGATAGAATAATCTAAACGATTGTTATCCTAACTTATTTTTCTTGTAAGAAATGAACTGTCCAACGCGATCCGAACAACATTTTATAGAAAAAATATTTATTAAACAAATGTAATTGAAGAAATAACACAGGTATTTTTTTACATATCAATGAGAAAAATGCGATTTTTTATTGCGGACTGTTTGGAGTAAAATTGGTGCAAGCTAATGCAAGTTGCTGTATTCTCGCGGTCCGCACAAAATGGGTCGTCGGTCCGGATGCGGACCGCGGTCCGCCATTTGGTTACCCCTGATATAAGTGATTCTAATAATTTTTCGGGATTTTTTCAAGTTTGGATTTCAGTTTGATTTGTTATCAACGTAAAAGGAAGATAAAAAAAGGGTATTTACACTAAAATTATGTTTGCCAACTGTACAATCGACCCTGGCCTGTAATCATAGCAAGATGGACGGAAACCAGACTTACGCGTAAAAAAAACAATTACCTAGTTTAAATACGTAATTGTAGCCTATTCACCGCACACGTAAACTTTAGCTGGTACTAATTATTTTGCGTAGCTATTTGTAACGTAGTTACAATGTAAATACCGGAACCTAATAATACACGTTTGAGGAATAAATAATTGCAAAAGATAAAAATATTGCTTAATTTTATGTGATAACCAAGTATAGGCATTGAAAGATGTAGATATCGACTCTGACGTAAGTATTATATCAGACTCGATTCGATATACCTTATCCGATTTTATGATGACTGATAAGATAATGAATGATTGAATCATGCGGCTTTTATTTGATCATAATTGATCAATAAAAAAGCGTAAATATCTCGATAAAACAGTAGACGATCAGCGATAGGAAAATTATAAGTAAACAAAACAGATCTCAGCCAGCAAACCAAGCGAGGGAGTCAAAGTAATTCTGCCATTTGTAAGTTGGTTTTACCGGGGGTAAGAGCTCCCCCAAGCTGCGGGTAGGGTGGCAAGACGCGGCGTGAATGGCGGCGGCAAGGTCAGGGGCGCCGGAAGTGGGTTACGGGCGGCGCCCTATCGACCGCCCGACGCCGCCCGCCCTCGCCCACCCGCAGCATACCAATATAACAACACTATCCCGCAGGTTCCAGTCCAGCACTAAAATGTTTACTGCGCTGATGGAGTAAATCATATGATTCGAAACATGCACGATAATAAATTACGTAAGCATCAGCGACATAACAACACACGATTACCTGCAATAGGTACATGACAACGTAAGCTTAACTAAAGCATTACAACGCTCATTAGTTTTCCGTCTAGTCCGCTCTTTGGAATTGCAGTGTTTGAATAATTAATCTCTCTAATGTGCACGAAGCGAGTCGGCCGGCATTCTAGGATAGTTTACGAATTTTGAGGCGGTTTGGACACGGTTCAACAATACACGGCCGCCATGTTGAATGCGCCGGAGTCGGACGAAAACTCGTGATGTAAGCTTCCGTGGTTGGCGCGCCATTCATGCGAGGTTTTTTACCCCGCGGCCTTGTTGGACGCGCCCACGCCACGCTACGCTCAGACGGCGCTCAACGCCAAAACCAAAATACCTAACAATTCTTCATACAACAAATAACAGCGAAAATAGAACTCGACCGTAGAAAAAATGCATGCGGTCTATACTCGTAGAGAAAAGTCGTTTGAATTACTTGAATTAGTAATAGTGGCTACTACTTGCAGGCACTGCCGCTGCTGTCGTGTCGTGATTCCGAGAATATACGTTGGTAATGCAGGTGCCGATCTGTGTAAATAAGCACGCTTACGTAACATTAGAACATGAGATTGCTTTTTTAAGTGAACTGGACAGGCGGGTATCTTTTAAAAATAAACCAAAGACAGTCGTGTTTGGAGCTCGGTCGAGAACTAGCTAATTGGCTTGAATTTTTAAAGCCTTAGTCACGATTCCACCATCTCTCATTGTTTTTTGTGACTCACGTCGGCAAACAACGTGTAGCGTAGCGATCTCGTGTTTTTTCATTCGTGAAAATTTTTAGCAAATCATTACATGGAACTGCTGTACCGCGTCGTGCCGTTAAATGTTATTTTCATTAATTTTGGTAGGTAATTCCATACATCTCACCTACCCATGATGAGATGTTTGAAGATTAATGCAAAAAAACAGCATAACGATTTCAAGGCAAATATTTCGAAATTCAGGTGGATAAAATACAAGGTCACTGGAGGAGCTCTTGACAGTATTTGAATCTAGAAAGCTAAGTTTTACGTAACAGTTTCGCTACCTATCGAGTTTCACATCTTTCAGTCATTACCTATTGTTATTGAAGAAAAATTAAGTCTAAGCATTCAGTTTGCGCCATCAGAGAAAATAAATGCGAGGTAATATTTGCAAAATAGACATCAAACCTCATTTGGCTTTAGACTACATAATATGTTTTGATTCTGGTTCAAAAGGTCGGACTATGCTAAAATTATAATTATTTTATTACGAAAGAAAAATGAAAACAAAATCTTAACTATGAATGTAGAGTTTGTCATCTCAACACATTTTAAGCATGTCTTGGATTTTTAGTTTTGATTAGGTAGGTTGTATTTAATTTGGCTATGCAAATATTTGTAAAGCTATGTATGTCTGTGTAGTAAGGTAGGTAGGTATGCTATTGTGTTTATAAGTACAAGTTCCGTGAGGGAGGGCCTTAGTCAACAATAATGCACATTAGGCAGGCGTACGCTAACTCAGCGTGAGCGTATTTGCGCAGGTGCGCAGACGCATACTTTGTTCTTCAAATTATCGCTTCAGGCACAAACACGAAAGAATGCCTGCTTGTATATCTTGTTTTGTAGATACTTTGGTAATTTAACTTTATTTGGGGACTAATTTTATTTTTTTACGTACCTATTGTTTCCATTTCCAAATCCGTTTGGCTCAAACCGCTTTAGTTTTGTTGAACCTCGTAAAAAGAGCATAAGGAATGCAGCTTTTACTAATTTGTAAAAACCTTATTTATTCGTTTTTATGAAAACAATTGAGTAAAAAGAAGAAGAAGGAACGTTCAGCGTATCTATCAGAGCTTTTAATAGGTGATACCTAGCTAAGGTAAATCAATAATATGGGTGTGGCTTGAATGTGAGCCAACCTCAGGAATAGTCACAGAAAATATGAATACATATTATGAAACAGTATCGCACTGACTTTTAGCAAGATCTCTTGTTGACCGAACGAATAAACTTGCAAAACACCTCTAGCATGTTTCATTCATCCGGCATAATAAAGCTGTATAATTTAGCATTATATCGCAATATTTCTCCATTATACAATCAAGGAAAGACTAAAGGAAGTTGTTCAACACTGTCTACATTTGCGCGTATTATAATTTATAGTTCATGAGTGTTTATTTTAATCTGTTATTCTAGAACGATTGAGACTATATAGCAAATTATATACCTAACAATACGCACTTCTACAGCACACACTCGTAAAACAGTAGAATGGTTGTAGAGCTATGGAACCCTTAAAATAGAACAAAGCTCATACACGACAGACTGGTCAGCGTCATGTGGCGTGCACGCCGATTCACACACTTTTTAACCAACTTCAAAAAAGGAGGAGGTTCTCAATTCGGTTGTAATTTTTTTTTTAATGTTTGTTACCTCAGACCTCCGTCATTTATGAAACGATTTGAAAAATTAATAGGAAGTAAATAGAATTAGGTATTCCGTAGAAATAAGAGCTTATTTTTATTTATTTTTATTTAATTACTAGCTGTCACCCGCGGCTCTGCTCGCGCAGTAGCAGCATACGCATTATTTGGTTAAAATGTTTGATCCTAATTTTAGACCCTTTAGGATGCGACTTTTGTAAATTCCTTTCTTAGTGGACCCCTACACTATATACGGATACTAACCTACAAATTTCATACCTCTTGGACTTATAGTTTAGGTTGTGCGTTGATTGTCAGTCAGCTTCAATAGAGTTTTATATATTTAGAAAGAGAAGATATTGTGAACGTGATGTACCTGAAAGAAGAGACATTCCCTAGGGTCGTTACTGTCCTCATGTCCTCGCAACGCACTCCTCCGTGCTGTTTTCATGTGGGTACTTGTTGTCACACTAAAAAATAACTAATTATATGCATAGTGTAGTGTGTGGTGTGTGCATGTGAATAAAATCTATTTATAATGTTGACGTTCTACATTCTTATCTCGATGATACTGAGAGTCCGCAGATGTTGGACGGGCCATCTAGTGCACCGCAAACTATCGCTACTAACGATGCAGTTAATTGCCACCAGTCTTTTGATAGTAGCATTGCTTGATAACGATGTATCAGTAGTAGATGTAGTTTTAGGAGACCTTACTCATTCTCGTAGACGTCATGTTTTATCAGAGTTGCTGGCACAACAGTTTATGTTTTTTAATGTTTTATCAATTTTCCTGTCGAATTATTAATTTTGACCGGGCTATAAAAGTAAAAGTCAAAACTACGCTACCGTTTTAGCTAATAATTATAACCATCGCTAAAATAAATAGGCAGTTACTAGGTGGATTCCATTACCATATTATATTACAAAAATGTTACGAAAATGGAACAGGGAAATATCATATTTGCCCCTACATGTAACAACAACACCATTTTCCTTTCCCTCAAAAACTGAATGATAATGTAATTGAATGTTCTGTAAATAGCTGTAAATATTCTTTCCTGAAACGTCAGGTATGTTTAGCTTGCTTCGTTCCATATTCACGGAATCTCATAATTATATTTGCGGAGCTGACTAATCTGAAAATGCGGAGAATGGTGCTGCAGGCAAACATACTCTATCTAAACGAAATAATGTCCCCGCATTTCGCAAATAACCTGCATTAAAGCTTGACGCTGCATAAATCCTCTAGAACAGACTCTTCGTTATTTTATTCAAAGGTTGCAAGAGTAAGCAAGCAAGCAAGCTCGTATGAGTTAGTGGCCAACTCTGGTGACAGAGTTTTTATGCCGCCTAAAGGCCTCCGTCGTGGCTTAACGACTGCTAGAGCCGTGACCGACAGACATGAGTCTTTATTTTCCCCTGCCGGCAGTCGCCGGGGTAGCTAAGGGGATTTTTGGACAAAAGTTCCATAAATCCCTTACGCAGGGGACTTAGTCAGGGGAAAATTGGAATGAGCCTTTTATTTATACAATTTAACGCGGGGTTAAGGTTGGTCCACAAGCTGAAAGTCGCTCAGCGAGCTATGGAGAGAGCTATGCTCGGAATTTCTCTAAAGGATAGAATCCGGAACGAGGTCATCCGACAGAGAACCAAGGTCGACATAGCTCAGAGGATTAGCAAGCTGAAATGGCAGTGGGCCGGCCATGTTTGCTGCAGAACCGACAATCGTTGGAGCATACTAATACTCGAGTGGAGACCGCGTTTAGGCAAGCGTAGTGTAGGACGACCTCCGGCTAGGTGGGGTGACTATCTGAGACATGTAGCTGGCAAACACTGGATGAGAAGAGCCGAAGACCGGGCTCAGTGGTGCGTCTTGGGAGAGACCTACTTTCAGCAGTGGACCGATATAGGTTGATGATGATGATGATGATGATTTAACGCGTAGTTTTCTTGTCCACAGCCCGTCCGATGATCTCAGCGAGTCTGCCGGGCGAGGCGCTCGGGCAGCTAGGCGCGCTGCCGCTCGGCCACCTGTACCCGCCGCCGCCGCCCGCAGGCATGACGCCAGAGTTCCTAACTCCCCCGCCGCGGCCGTACGGCCGGTACAACCAACGACGACGCGACGTGATGCCAACACCACCGGCACCACCGTACTCCTCTGTACCAGCGTACCCGTTCCTACCGCACCCGGCGTCGTACGCTCCGTATATGTACCGGAGGCCGCAGCAGCAGCCGACGTATCCTTTACGTCCGAGACCGTCGTCTGGGTTCGTTCCGCCGGCGCCGGCGCCTCATTCGCCGCCAACGGCGCCCGCTCCTATACCTCCTCCAAGAGAAGTGAGTACCTTAAATACATAATTATACTTTCAAACCGACCGCCACCCATAAGATATTAATCCTAAAGAATCAACGCATTAGATACCTATTAAAAACAATCTTTTTAAGGCGTAGGGTAAAGGCAGACAACCTTCTCGCTCGCACAGTTCAACATTTTTGAAGATATAATATAACTATAACACGGGCGAATTAACTGTGCACTTCCCTGGAATGCGACCCCACGCCACCACCACGGTGACGTCACAGTGCGAGGTGCACAGTTAATTCGCCCGTGTTGTAAATGTAATTATGTGAAATTGCAGAGCTTCAGGGTCGAGAGAATAACAATGCAAAGGTTCAGTAAAAATATCACATTGATCCAAACAAGTTTTCTAACCAAAAAATGTGCTCTTTAATTTATCGCATTGGTACAAGTTTTTTTGTCGGAAAACTTGTTTGGATCATTGTGATATTTTTACTGAACGGTTTTGGTTGTCTGCCCTACGCCTTAATAAAAGTGTCCAGCGAGTACATTTCAAAATCTCTGCTTAGCTCGAAATTTAATTTCTAACTGATTATAACGTGTTATCTTGCCAATTTCAGGAACCACCAAGATCTCCCGAACGAGGCACGCCCGCCCCATACTTCTGCCGAGGAGCATTGATCCGGCTCGAAGATGGCTCTCTGCGGCGAGTTGAGGAAATGAGAACTGAAGACTTTGTGATGAGCGCCGATCGGAATGGGGAGCTCGCACTGACCCAGTGCACGCTGCTGCGGTTAGAGGAGCGAGGAGATAGGCTCTCACTCACACTTACTTATGGAAGGAATCGGACTCAGGTGAGCATACAAATCTGTTTTCGCTGAGTCAAAAAAGAAGACCCTTAAAATACCAAAGCAAAAACTTTAAAGCCAGGCTTTTCGAATGTCACTTTCCAAGCTAAGAATGTTCAGGGTATTTGGTATTCAATATACCTATTTGTTTTTCACATTTCAGGTGGAGTTAGACTCAACAGTGGAACATCCGTTCTTCGTATACGGCAGGGGCTGGGCGTCGTCTAAGCCCGAACGCACACTAGTGCAATACGGACTTCGCGTGGAGAGGTTGCAAGTTGGCGACGTGTGTGTGTCACTCGTGCCGCGGAAGCACGCGCAAGCTGCTGCACCATCCGGAGCTGCAGGTCACGAGCCTGTTCACCAACCGGTCCATCAACCGGTCCATCAACCGGTCCATCAACCGGTCCACCAAACGGTCCATCAACCGGTCCATCAACTCAGGCCTCAACAACACCCCACGTCGGCTCCCCCGCAAACACACCCTGAGAACCTCAGTGTGAAAGAAGACGCGCGGGGAAAGCGTCGGTGGTCTGACTCCGACGCCATCGACTGCCCTCCTCCTAAGAAACGTTGAACTCCAGCTATCGTTCATGATCGTGTTGTGATGCCCTCGTTGCAAAGACTATCGGACCTGTGCGGTGGACGCGACGCGTAGACTGTGTAGTGACTGCCCCAGTGATTACAGTTGTCGAGTATAATTCCAGCAGCTTCTACGGCGGTCGCTCCACAAACGGTACGCTTATGATATTCTATTCGGGAACTTTAGGTGCTTTTTCTGTCGGGTGCTTCTGTACTTCATGGTACGTTGTAAATATGTAACATAGTTCGTTGAATGTTACTCCGTGAATAGGTAGGTAAATGTCACAAAAGTAGCG
This sequence comes from Eulithis testata, assembly GCA_947507515.1. Taxonomy (NCBI): domain Eukaryota; kingdom Metazoa; phylum Arthropoda; class Insecta; order Lepidoptera; family Geometridae; genus Eulithis; species Eulithis testata. The sequence goes on from OX382205.1 coordinate 7,032,192, forward strand.
TAATTACTAAACACTGTACGTTGCCGGCAACGTGGGCCACAAGTCAATAATTTCCATAATATTATTAATCGTGACATAAATAAAACTGCGTGGATGGGCGATATGATTCAATCATATTTTTTGAACGCGAGTTCATAATTCGTATGAGCACAAAATAACAATTTATTATTTTCTACCAGATCTTATAGTAGTTAGATATTGTGATAACGATGAGATTTTAAATCGCCAGACCACCTCGAATCGTGGCAATGCATGTAAGACAAAACTAAAGGTACAATGAATGTTAGATGTAGGTAGATGTAATCGGCTGACGTGCGAGTAAGCTTAACTTGACTGATTTCTTCGCGAGTTCCGGAAAGGGTAGGTAGGAGCCACTTGTACCGGAGCTCATACACTTTCCAACGGTTGTGACAGCTGACATATCCATGACTATTACAGTCGTGTCCGCTTGCAATGGTTCGGCGTCGGCCAAACTTTATTAGCTCGGTTCTTCACCACATCTAGATGTGGTTTTTTTTGCACAGTAATGGCAAACTCTTTCTGACAAATAATTCGATGTCTTAATAAATGTTATGGTATTTAATTTAGGTGTATTTGTATAAAATAATGTATCTAGATGTCATCTCTATCGCTTTTTACGTCCATGTGTAATACACATTATAACTTTTTCTATGAGAAGATGTATACATAATAAACACACAGTCTGTGATATTTTGTAGTTATTGGTCAGAGTAGATGAAGTATTGCTTGGATAAGGGGAGTATGTACGTGTTAGAATAATAAGTGCGTATTGGTAAGAAATTTTATAGTTGTTGTATACTCAAAAGTAACACGCTGAATACTATGACTAAAAACTAATATGATGTAGCGTCTGTGATTAAAATACATATATCGTTGTAACCTAACGACGCATTGCCATATCAAATCAAATAATTTATGTAATTATTAAGTGTTAATGCACAGCTACTCGTTTTTAGTTGAGAATTCAGTTCTAAAACTATATTTCGCATAATTATTACTCAGAACTTGTCAGATGATATAAATTCGGCGATTCATGAGAACGCTGGTCCTTTAGCTTTTTCAGTAATTTATATTAAGTTTGCCATAATTTGCATCAAGTTCCACTACCTTGCCAGACTAATACCGCTGCACTGTACGTCAGCGGACACAAAGATCGGGTCAGTTGGATAAGTGCGAGTTTGTTTCATTGTACCGTTATGCTGCGTGCTTATAATATAATCGTAATGTCAGTAACCGACAACCATCAACAATGTACACCTCATCGACGGATGGTGTTGTAAAAAGTTTAATAATTTGTTGTTTAATGTAATGCTAGTTTTATCGTCTTTATTAATTAATATTTGTAATTGTAATGAAAGATCTCATTTTAATAATCGGTATTTTGTAACAAGGCGCTTTCATTATATCATGCATGACTAAGCCTACCTCACAAACCTAAAGACTAGGGTCTCACGGCGCGTGAGATGACGTCACCCGTGGCCCGGTCGCAAACAAGTCTAAACAAGATCTCAATTTGATGAAAATAAACATTTAAAAAGACTGGGACGCTTTACTGAATGTTGTGGGATAGTAGTTTCTTCGAAGATTTCTTAAATTAATGAGATAGGAGCATTTATTTCGTGAGCGCACGCCCGTTCTGACATTTAACATTTAAGAAGCTCCGCTTCCAACTCTTTGGATAATCATTTAGTACAAAAAGTATTATTTCCCAAAATCTAAATTCACAAAGTATTAATTAATTTCTATGAAAGGTGCTATTATATGGTTTTCGGTGAAGTTATTCAGGTACAATTATTATTCATTTGTAAATTGGTCGTAGGTATAAGCCCTATTCGCCAATAGCTTTGGCACAATCCATGTTCTTCCGCGCCTCCTAGAATAGGAAGTCACTTAAAATAATCGTTGTCTTTCATAAAAACTTGTTACTTTGATACCTATAAAATAGGTAGGTTTATTATTTGTATATAATCCAGGTCACTGCATTGTCCTGTATAAACATTGGTTTCTAAATCCAATTCAATAATATTTTATCTATGGAATTTGTGCATAGCATGCTCTTTCAATGATGTCATACCTAAGTCAGTTTTGTGACATATTTGTATGTTTGAACACACATTCAAAAAATCATACATGCCTACTGAATGAAGAGTACTCAGAGTTAAAATCGTCAATAGTCTAGTACGAGTGTTTTAAAAGAGTGTACTTACTGCTGTTTGGTTATTCATACATCTTTGCAATATTTTGACAATAACGCACTACCAACTTCCTATTTTGCACCAAAATACCAGACATACATACACAAGTGTTTTTACAACTAGTTTGAATTCTACGTTTGTAACGTTTCTGAAAATGAAAATAAAATTTCACAGAAAAGCTCTTTTGACGGGAAAAGTGTTGAAGTGAGTCAAATTACTGGAAACATCGTTCAGAGGTATTTAGAATCGTATCGTGTCAGATTTATACAGAGCGATATAACAGCCAAAATCCCATACCAAATGACTGAATGAATGTTCCCTTTCTTTCAACCTTAACACATACAAAAGGGCAATCTTTTGTCGCTAAGTGCTTTTTTGTTTCACAATTCTTTCAACCAATAAACCCAGCATGTTTGTAGTTACACCGTGTTTTGTCTCTTTCGATTGATTTTTGAAACTACTTATCAATGCAAACGATAAAACAAACGGCGTTGAAAAGCAGTTAACCAATAACTCGATGCACGCTAATATAGAAGCGGTAACAATTTTAGCATACATCAGGTTAATTGGTACAGTTGTTCTATTTCACGAAGGCGGTTTGTCTATGTTTGTGTGCGTAAGCTCCGCAGCACTCAGACGTATTGAGATAGAAAGAGATGGGGCGTACGATTGGTATATATATGTGCATGCACTACTACAAACATAGTTAAACCGCCTTCGTGAAATAGAACAACTCTAACAGGGTTATTAGTGTGAGTTGTGTCTTATAGTCTCAATATTAATCATGATATTTGATATTCAATAGACAATAGCTTAAATGAAAATGTAATATAATGTTGCCAACTTACAGTAGTGTACGATGAGATATTGTGATCTTATGAAGCAAAATGGTGGTTTCAAAGTAGAATCGTTTAGGACTTACATACCCTTTTAAAAATTTTGCTTTAAAATTTTAGTCGCCTAAATTTTTTATTCGTATTTTAATATTTTGGCGAGTTTTTTTAATTTGTTTTCCTAGATCACATCTCATCAAATATACCATCAGGCCAGTATCTAACAAGTTGAGTTGACACAATAGAACCGTTCTTATAAAACCGTCGGAAATTCCGCAGATTTCAAAGCCTACAAAATAAAAATAGTTAAGTATATTTTAATATGCATATTCTACAAAATTATCACGAAATCACTTCGTCCATTTCTATGTATATCAAGAAAACATGATGTCATAAGTTAAAAAATATTTTTATATGCATTCTATCCGAGATCATGCAAGGCATTTTATATTTGTCATTCTTCCGGCCAATATCAATGTTAATGAAAATTGATAACACCCATTATAATATGTAGACATTCATTATTATTCAATATAATATGTATGCCCCCTAGACAAGGGTCATCAAAATCAATCGCAAATTATTTAGGGGGTAATTTCCAATGTGCGCAAGTAGTTACAAGAATGTTGTGTCATTTTTAAATAGATAAATAATTATAAATTGTTATGTAATTACGACAAATATGGCAAAAATATATGTATATTTTATTGTATAGCGGAATGAATAATTCAGATTTATTGTAAATGGAAGTGTTATAGATCGAATTGTTAAATAGGTTGTTTGTAAAAAGAAGAGGAAATATGTATAACTGAATATTTGCAATCAAGTTGTTTTAATTATCCCCTTTAAAATTTATAACGTCCTTATAAAATCTGCTGGCGAATGTAGGTCTATTACGTATAACCAAGCATAATACGACAGCAATAACATGTGGAGATAGCAGACAATAGGCGAAAAGGTGTCTATCACCCGCTCTTTGCCGTAATTTAGGTATGTACCAACTTTTGTAATCGATACTACCGCCACTAGCAAAATAACGGTAGTGAAGATAGACAGAGATAGATAGAAGATAGAAAACTCTTTCTTGTACACCACTTTTACAGAAATTATAAAATAAACACAGAGTTCATTATTCTTATGTGAAGTACAATGGGCGGCCTTATCGCTATGAGCGATCTCTTCCAGGCAACCTTTGGATGGACTGGATTTTATATGAACGAAGTGACGGTGTAATAAAAATACTACATTTAACTAATTTCACCAACTATGTGCATAAATTAAAATATATATAAACTACTAATATCATACCAATATTACATAAATACATTATAATAACCATATCTATACTAAGTACTAGGTACCTACTAGCTACCCACCCACCTACAAAAATATATAAATAGATAGTAAAATAAAATCTATACAAATATTATAAAGAGGAAAGGTTTGATTTTTTGTTTGTTTGTTTGTTTGTATGAATTGAATAGGCTCCGAAACTACTGGACCGATTAAAAAAATTCTTTTACCATTAGAATCCTACATTATCCCTGATGAACATAGGCTATATTTTATCCCGGAATTCCCACGGGAACGGGAATTACGCGGGTGAAACCGCGAGGCGCTGCTAGTAATTTATAATGATGAAAAGTGACTGTGTAAAAGCTTTTTGAAGATAGGAAGAGATTTGGCTTTCCTGATAGATAGTAGTCCAATATTCAGATAAAAGAAGTTTTTTTTACTACTTCCAGTATACTTCCTACCTCCAGATTGGTCCTATAAAATATTAAATAAGAATAAACTGGAAAAAACACGTCATCCACGTATACGACATTGAGTGGTGTTTACGATCAATAGAACAATTCCAAAAAATGCCATCATCATCATCCTAAGATAATCAAATCTAAATTTATTTTTCTAGTTTTTTAACTTACAAATTATCATTTCATTTGATTCAGTTACATGCAAAATCAGGTATAAAAATTCAAATATAAATGTATACTTACAAAACTTTATTCCATAAAGCAATTACTAATAAATAGCCCACAGGCTCCACGGTTCATGTTCATACATCAGATTTGAGATCCAGCATTACTTTCTCTCCTGGTTTGAAGGCTGGCATGCCGAGGTAAGGGCACGTGGCACAACGGAATGCATCACCAAGATAACACTGGAATGTAAAAAGGTGGAATAAGAAACAGAAAAACAGTATAAAATAAATCTTGAAACTGTTTTTCATTAAATCTGCTGGTCCGATTTGGATGAAACTTGGAATATATATAGTTGCTAACCTGGAATCACACATAGGCGACATTTTTATTCCTGAAAATCAACAAGATCAAACGGAACGCGGAAGAAGTCTTGAGCAGAAGGTTGTACTATAGATTTCAAAGTTTAGATGTTTGGGTTTCAATCACGCTGCAACTGCTTGTCCGATTTGTATGAAACTTCGAATATATATAGTTCACTAGCTGTCGCCCGCGGCTTTGCTCGCGTGGAAGCAGCATACGCATAATTTGATCCTAATTTTAGACCCTTTAGGGTGCGGCTTTTCAAAATTCCTTTCTTAGTGCACCCCTACTCTACATAAGGATACTACCGTCCAAATTTCATACCTCTAGGACTTATGGTTTAGGCTGTGCGTTGATTATCAGTCAGCTTCAAAAGAGTTTTATATAATATTGATTGATGATGATGATTAATAATCTGAATTCACACTAGGCTACTTTAAATCCCGAAAAATCAACAAGATCAAACGGAACGCGGACGAAGCCGCGGCCGGAAACTAGCTATCAAATAAATAATTATTTTATATAAACTTACACTGCCACACGAGGATTTCGGAGTGTCTTTCACCTCTCCAGCCAGTTCCTCGGCCAGACCACACGAGCAGTCAGCACACGCCTTCCGTTTTCCAGTCGTTGAACATACTGAAACGTTTATATGTGATTTTTTTACTAGTTTAGATGTGGGGATTCATGCGCGATGTACCTAGCTGTATATAATAGATGATAATCTAAGGATATTCAGATTACTGATTCAGACTAACGCATAGATATTTGTATGAGAATATTTAGGTACTCAAATGTATGCTTCAATAAAGATTTCCTTATCAGAAACCGAGCATAGGTCACGGTGGTTACGATAATTGAATAATTCCTTACGAATGCTAGCGGTCTAAGTAGTAATGACACCGCCTTCCGATTCTGAGGTCGTGGGTTCCATGCCTCACTTACAGCTTTTCTATATAAATCTATGCTTTAGATTAAATATTACTTACAATAAAATTTACCAATTACCTCTCTACATAAGTTTTTTGTAAGCAAAAATTGATCGCCATCCTCATTCACAAAGGCTACTTATTCATAATATTGTTTACAATGATGACATTGACTCAACATGAATTACTTCAAGGTATAAAGACACGTAGTTATGACGTCATCGTCGCTCGTAAGGCAATGAAATTCGCAACACAAAACCTCAACCAAATTGTCTGTTCAATACGCAGGATATGGCGCAAATTGGGAACACAAAACATAAAGATATATTTTACAGATAATGATATCACCTTGAGACATTATCTTTTTTTATTTATGTAGGTAAATTACAGAAGTGTTTATTTAATACTAGCGACCCGCCCGGCTTCGCTCGGGTGCAATGCAGTGATGATGATGATGTATTATACATATAAACCTTCCTCTTGAATCACTCTATCTATTAAAAAAAACTGCATCAAAATCCGTTGTTTAGTTTTAAAGATCTAAGCATACATACATACATACATACAGACATTAGGACAGACGCGGGAAGTGACTTTGCTTATACTATGCAGTGAAGTCAACACACATATTCAGGTCTTATTAGGCCACAAATAAAAACTCTACTTACCAAATGGAATTAAAATTTGGTATCCAGATACTCTGATCCATTATACTAAGATTAATGTATATAGAAATAAATATGTCTATGTCTAATGTGGTATTCGTTACTATGCTTTAATTGAACAAACTAGCAGACCGTCCCGGCTTCGCACGGGTATTTAACAAAAAATTCTTAGGTCATATTTTTACACCTTGTGTTACATTATATTAACCTATGTGACCCGGGGATAGTGTAACTTCCCAACAGTGAAAGAATTTTTCAAATCTGTTTAGTAGTTCCGAGGCCTATTCAATGCAAACAATCAAATCTTTCCTCTTCATAATATTACTATAGATAAGAAAATTACACAAACCTCTAAGAGAGCTCTGATCTGGCCTTTTCAAATCATCTTCATCTAATAACTGGTCATCATCAATAATGTCATCGTCATTGGCCCCCGTCCACGCCTCTTCCACTGTGTCATCCAGTTTCCATACAGCTGGTTTGTTCACTTTGCCATTTAGTTTCAGAGATGCTTTGGACCCAACCTGTCAGTTTACACATCAAATGACATTGTATGACTCTTTGAAAGGCCAGCCTTGTAAAACATAGATGTAAATGAAAAATTAAAAAAAAATAGGTATGTTTTTATTAGCGATCTGATTTAATGATACGAGTTTGGTGCTCTGTGAAATATGATTTTTTTTTCATAAAACTTATTCAGCTAGGTTCTTAGACATTTATTTATTATTCATTAAAAGCAACTAATTATTATTAACTAAAATAATTGCTTTTAAATGAGCTTATCATTTCTTGTCAACAAAAACATGAATCAAGGTAGGTACTAGGATGAGGGAACTTGATTTTTTTTATGCCATAGCTGGCAGGCGAGCAGGCGGGCCACCTGATGGAAAGTGGTCACTGCCGCCCATGGACACCTGTAACACCAGAGGTGATTCATGTTTTTGTTGAAGCAGCTATTTTCCAAAAGGCAATGGCAGAAATGTGCATGCAAGTTCATGATTGTCAATATCTGTTGACTGTAATATAATAATTTATTGTTACCTACCATAATTGTTGTTTCGACTAGTAGGTATAGAAGGTATCTACTCTAAAACTCACCTCAAACTTAGGTTTCTCAGCAATATAAGTGTTTCCAGAATCCTTTGTAACATTCACAAAACCGTTCAACTTGAGTGTGGTGTTCAGATCTGTTTCATCCTTCAAAATGAATTTACCACTCGGTTTCAGGAGTTTCAGAATAATAGCTAGGAGTTCATCGCTGTGCTGAACTGTGTGTGGTGAAACATAGTTGGATAAAACAACGTCAAAGGATGACTGGGGTCGCGATGCTGAAAAGAAGCCGCGATAAATTAGATTCGGCATAAATTCACTGGCAAAAACAATGAAACTTTCTTCTGAGAAAGAAAAGCATACAAACATTTTGTTATCATTCCAGTGTTTTCTAGAACCACTGAACCATCTTTCGTGAAGTTTTTTATTTCATCAACTAAATTCTTTAGGCTAGTTTGATCGCCGTTGTTCCAAATTATAAGGACACTGTCACCACTTTTTAGGCTGTTCATTTTCTGAAAATAGACGCAGTCGATGAAACGAACAAATATACGAAGAGCGTAGATTACTAGGATGCTCGAAGATCAAACGAAAACTGAAGTCTCTCTGTACACAAATATAAAAAATGTAGGTGCTTTATTTGTGAATAGATTGTTCTAGGAATAGAGAGGAATGGAAATGGAAACTATAGCTTGCAAAAAATGGCGAACATTATTCCTACCTACAAAAATGTCAATGTCAATGTCAAGTTTACAATAAGCGGCGGACGAAACATGACATTGACTTGCAAATGACAGTCGACTTGACTTAACTCGAAATGACGAGGGCCAAGCAAGCCTGTTTGTCTAAAAAAAACTTGACATTGGCAAAAGTGTCTGTCGAAATGAATGACGGACAGAGGCCATAAATAAAAGAAGAAGAAAAATTTTCCTTGTTTTGTTTGTCCATTGTTGTACCAGCTATTGGTATGTTTTCATTCAGATGTGTATCAGTAACTGATATGATTTCTACATAAAAAAATATATTTACGCAAGACATACAACTAACTTATGAGAAAAACATAACGTAAGACTAGGCGGCATGGTTCTAAACTATAGCCTGCTCCGAGGAGCGAAAAAAAAACAAAAAAAAATATTGTCTATTGTTTTTTTGTCATTTTCAAATAAAGTACCTTTTTTTATTTTGTTATTTCCAAGTATTGCAAAATGATACACGAAGCCTTTCTAGCAGGCATCTGGGCAGCTCTAGGAAGCACCTTGGGCAAATTATCTGGAACTGAAAGTGTTGTAGTAAGTCAGTAATCAACAAAAAGTAAATATTCTTGTAGGTTACATACCTACCTACCTATAAAGTTTGAATAATTATGATAAGACTAAAGGTGTACCTGCCTACCTACTACTTTTACCTGCTAAAACGTAAGATAATATAGGTTAGTGCGATATAGGTAAGTAAATCAGATTCTACCCCATTTCTACACATAAATATAATAAATAAATAAATAAATATTCACGGACACTTAACACAACGCCTTCTAGTCCCAAACTAAGCAAAGCTTGTACGATGGGAACTAGATGGCTGATAGAATACATACATACATTTTTTTTTGTAAATACATACTTATAATACATAGAAACACCCAGACACAGAACAAACATCTATGTTTGCCACACAAATGTTGTTTTTCCACATAACACAGGACAGGTTGTTTCTGAGACATCTCAAGACCACAGGCAACTTTACCTAGTGAATTGGGCATAAAAATCACAACTTTCTCTTAATTCAAGCAGCCAGCACCATCATGCAGAAAGGCAGTCTTCTTTCTAATTATGGTTTCAAATTCAGTTGTGTACTGATAGATTTTTTAAAGAGGAAAAGTTAGGAAACAACTCATTTTAGCAGCGGAGTTTGAAAACTATAGGGGGATATGTCCTAAAATAATGCCTGTACATACCTCTATCTACCTCCCTGATGGTGCATCCACACTGCAGCTACTTTTGTGGAGCAACAGAATGTAATACAATAACATTAGGTAAGATTCTATCAGTATCGGATGTTGCCGTTAGATACATAAGTCAAAATCAATATTTGTCTAAACTAAAGTCACAAGAATAATTTTAAAATGTCACAGGTATACACAGTTATGTTTCTTACTGCCTCTGTCTTTAAGGGAGGTAGGTGCTGGTTCCTCGTGAGATATCCTCAAAATACTTTAAGAAGGTTACCAGCTAGAGATCTTAGAAGGCTGGAGACCTGTAGAGTAGTCTTGTTCATTGTTGCATTCAAAATATGACAGCAATCAGTCAGCAGTCAGCTAGTAATCAGTAGGTAATCTGGGGCAGTCAATTAGCAGTGTAGCTCTTTTGCATACATAATACCTAATAGTTGTAGGGTCGTTGCACCGGTTCTCGACCAGTTAGTGCTCCCGTCAACTTCAGGACATCAAAAAAAAATATTACAACCCTGTTATACCTGCACTAGTGATGTTATCTAATAGCCTATATAATGAAGTTTCTTTTAAATATAAATGATGTCATAAGAAGTTCTTAGTTATTTTTATTTTTATTTTAATCCGGAAAAGTGACGAAAATTCAGTTTCCGGCCTCAAATTTTAGTTTTCGGCCATGGAGCATTCCGTTTTCGGCCACTGATTTTTTTTAGCCTTAAAGTAAAATAAAAAACATTTATTTTAAGGTAATCACTGTTATTTACATATATAGTAACTAATATGATAATATATAGTGTAACATAAGTCACAATTAACATAGTTACACATAATTTCACATACATATAGATTAAAAAAACAAAAAACATGTTGTCATACATTAAATAAAACAACTTCAAAAAATATATCAACTAAGCTTAACATTATTATTCTTTAAGTAACAGTTTAGTGTACTTTATTAGGAATCGACTTATCAAATATACTTATATAAAATTAGGTTCTATAGGTATACTTATAGAAACACTTAAATCTTTATTAGGAACTTTATATAATTTTCAAGGCTACAATCACATTGGCAATCAGTCGTAATTACTATATTAAAGTATAATATAAGTCACAATTCTAGCTGAGAAGTTCTAGCTGAGATTGAGGACTTTTATGGCCGATTGTACGCCTCGCAGGTTTCGTGTCCGGAACCCAGTAGCGAGGATGCTAGAGCCACGTTGACCCGCCACTACACAGAAGACCTTCCAGAGATCAGCCTTGACGAGATCAAAGTGGCCTTGAGGCAGTTAAAAAATGGAAAAGCCCCGGGGGAAGACGGAATCACTTCGGAGCTCCTAAAAGCAGGTAGTTTACCAGTTTTGAAGGAGGTCCAACGTGTTTTCAATACCGTTCTGAACCAAGGGAGAACTCCAAAGGTATGGAGCAAGAGTGTGGTTGTGCTGTTTTTCAAGAAAGGCAACAAAGCTTTATTGAAAACTATAGACCAATCTCACTCTTGAGCCATGTCTACAAACTATTTTCCAGGGTTATTTCGAATCGTCTTGCGCGAAGACTGGACGAGTTTCAAACACCGGAGCAGGCTGGGTTTTGCAGCGGATTTGGCACCATAGACCACATTCACATAATGCGGCAGATCATACAAAAATCAGAAGAGTATAATCAGCCCTTGTGCTTAGCATTTGTGGACTATGAGAAGGCCTTTGACTCTGTTGAAACCTGGGCTGTTCTACAGTCCTTGCAACGATGCCAGGTGGATTGGCGATACATCGAAGTGCTGAGATGCTTATACAATGATGCCACTATGTCTGTCCAAGTCCAGAACCAGCAGTCTAAACCTATCCAGTTGCGCTGCGGCGTGAGACAAGGAGATGTCATATCTCCCAAATTGTTCACGAGCGCGCTGGAAGATATGTTTAAGACGCTGAGTTGGAATGGAATGGGCATTAACATCAACGGCAAATACATCTCACACTTATGATGATATCGTCATATTGGCGGAATCGATGCAAGACTTACAACAGATGCTGAACAACCTAGCTGATGCTTCACGAGATATTGGCCTGGGTATGAACTTGGATAAAACGAAAATTATGATAAACGATCGTATTACCCCAGAGCCGATCTCTGTCGCCGGAATGCCTCTTGAAGTTGTGCAGGAGTATGTCTACCTCGGGCAGACCCTGCGTTTGGGTAGGCACAACTTTGAGAAAGAGCTAAACCGGCGAATCCAGCTAGGCTGGGCAGCGTTTGGGAAACTGCGACAGGTCTTCTCGTCACCCATACCTCAATGTCTGAAGACGAAAGTCTTCAACCAATGCGTCCTACCTGTCATGACCTATGCTGCCGAAACGTGGACACTGACAGTAGGGTTGGTCTACAAGCAGAAAGTCGCTCAGCGAGCTATGGAAAGGGCTATGCTCGGAATTTCTCTGAAGGATAGAATCCGGAACGAGGTTATCCGACAGAGAACCAAGGTAGTCGACATAGCTCAGAGGATTAGTAAGCTGAAGTGGCAGTGGGCCGGCCATATTTGCCGCAGAACCAACAATCGGAGCAAACTAATACTCGAGTGGAGACCGCGTTTAGGCAAGCGTAGTGTAGGACACCCTCCGGCTAGGTGGGGTGACGATTTGAGACATGTAGCTGGCAAACACTGGATGAGAATGAAAAAGCAAAAACTGAAAAAGTAAAAAAAATAAAAACTTTGTAGTCTAATGACCGCTAACAGCAGTCGCTAATAGCGACATTCTGTTATCGGCCACATGCTTTTAATACAATTTTAGGCCATGCCGAAAACAGAGGTGCCAATTTATCCATAGTTTGGTTTTTCGGCCGCCCCAAAATATCTATCACTAATACTCGTTATTCTTTAAGAATACGATATAATTTGACGGCCGAAAACCAATAGCTAGGATCTTTACCTATATCACTAGCGTATAAGAAAGAGACGTGTGATAAACCATTTAACCACATGAATAAAAGAGACAAAAATTTAGAAGAATTGATCTACCAAATATCGGCCCCAAGGCCGAAAACCAAAATTTTGAAAAATTGTAAGTTTTAGATCCCGGCCCTCAAATTTTTGCTGTTTTCACACAGCATTTTGCGAAAATCTTATTAGAATATGTTGCTAAATAACATTTAAGTTGAGCTAAATGCCTTTCAACATTGTTTACTTAGAATAACAACACATAACTTACCTTGGAGTGAAAGACGCGCCACTATTTTTTTACTACTTTTTCCACGCTGCGACACTTGCAATGGCCGCCGTCAAACTGAATAAATTACTAGAAATCACTTGTAAATGCTACTGGACCAAAAATGGTGTCAGATACAAACCCACTATTTTCAGATGTCTCAATAAAAATTTCGTTCAGAAATTGCGTTTCAAATCGATATTATCTCGATTTTACTGTATAGAGTAGGCGTAAAGGCCGAGAAAAGAAGGGGGCTGGCGAACCGCCTCTTTGACCCTACTAGACACTACAAACTACCGTAGGGCGAGATTATTTAATTTAATTTTTAATTAAACCAGGGTGAAAGCTACCTCATATGGGGCAGTTTGCTGGTGACTATGGTGGTGGCAAACACTTGGGGCTGCCGCCACTACTTGCGTTCCCTTGACGCGGCGGCTAACTCCGTCGCGCCAACCGTCATATCCGCTGCGTCTAGCTACGTGCTCTCTGTAAGTAATGCTACTACGTGATTCTGGGTCATCATTATCATCACTACATTACATAGTATAAAGCAAAGTCGCTTCCCGCGTCTGTCCTAATGTCTGTATGTATGTATGTATGACTAGATCTTTAAAACTACACAACGGATTTTGATGCAGTTTTTTTTTAATAGATAGAGTGATTCGAGGGGAAGGTTTATATGTATAGTACATCATCATCATCATCACTGCATCGCACCCGTGCGAAGCCGGGGCGGGTCGCTAGTAGTAAATAATACAAAACGCATTGTTTATGAATATTCCTAAGGGTCGTTTTTTAATCACGTGATGTTTTTTCGCAACTTTTTAACCATTTATAAGTTTAATAATTAAGTTCAACGTGAAATGAAGATACCTACATATAAGATGTTGCAGCCTACAATCTGAATAAATCTCTATAACTATTCATTCTGTACTAGGGGAATTCCCGTGGCTTTGTTCGCGTTTTGTGTTTTTACAATCTTCAACTCGCTGCACCGTTTATTTTCATATCGGGTTTTCTTTTTTTACTGGACCCGTGTATCAAATGAAAATCCCTCGCTTTTCATGACAACAATGATTTTAGCACAACTGTCGTTTCTGGTTTAGGACCTATCTAACTATTATTAGAGTCTAACTTAGCTGTGCGTTGATTGTCTGTTAGTTACGTTCTACTTACATTTTCTTACAATGATCTTTTATGTAGAAGGTTATTGTTTTTGTCCGTCTAACCGACTACCTATAGGTATCCATAGCGTACGTACATTCATTCAGTTTGGGATCCCTCCAAAGATTAATGGACGAAGCTCAAAAAAAAACTCCCGACTATTGTTGCCAGAACCATTTTGTGCGGAATAATTTCTGCGTGAAAGGAAATCAAAGAAATGGAAACAACTTTTCTTCGAGTTTATTTACCGTGCGATATGAGGGTTTTCAAATAAATATATTTTACTTTAGTAGGTACATTGGGTAGGTGAGTTACAAACCAGTGTGATGTAAGCCTAAACCAATATCGGCAGCACATGTTTCAGTGAAACTGATCATGCCTGAGCTATATCCAATTTATTTGTGAAGCCAATAAAAACATATCAAATAAATAATAATATGAACTTTCAAACCACTACAAATACGAGGCGAGGATTCGTTCTAATATAATCAAGTCTGAATTAAAGTCATGCAAACTTAGGATTTTGAAATTTAGGTATGAAAATCTCTACTCGAGTTTTTTTGAGCATACGTTGGTTAAGTAGGTAGGTATTATGAATTTGATAGTTTTTGCGCGCCATGATTCACGGCAAATCTCGACAGCAGTAGCAGAAGTCCGCTAAGACAAAAATTGTGATGAAAACAATCCCATCTTGGTAGTTTGATGACATAGGATTAGGTATGTTATACACGGTCATCGAAAAAAATATGTAGACTTATTTATTTATTTATTTACTGACTAGACTGTGCGTAGGTAGGTACAACCGCCCGCCTAATATTTGAAATGTTACAGGGAGTCATTGGTATTCTTCTCTTCGATGAAGGCTCCTCAGTCCGGTGGTGGATCGGAGCCCTACTCATCACAGTAGGACTTGCATTGGTGGCCAAACCGCAGGCAAAGCATAAAAGCGAATAGCCTCCAGTGATAATAGGTTAGTTCTTAATAATCAAAGTTGTGAACTTTACAAATCTAATGATGTTAATGTACATTGTTTCGAATAGACGGAGAAGCGATTGTTTATTTATTGTGCTTCAATATCACGTCTTGTGTACATTGTAAGGTAAATATTACTAATTCATTTCTACTGCGCTTTGATATGGTTAGCATACTTTTTGATTGCAAATATACTTGGTAATCGCTTCTCTATCTATTATAAAGGTAGATTAGGTATAATTAGGTAAACTTTTATCTTAGTTGATGGTATTTCTAGTCTAGATTATTTAAAAAGTATTAGTTACCACTAGTATAAGAAATATGATTTAGGGACCTAGGTAGTCAAAATCATTCCATTTTTGGCCTAAGGCTTTCTCTCGTATATCCTTCAATCACAAATTTTGGTTGGAACTAACGGATTGTTGCTAGGTACTTTTTTGTACTAACTTATAATGTTCAATAAACATTATTTGATTTTTTCTTTGAATCAAGGTATTTTTTTTTACTAAATACCTTCTGAAGCTCTTAGTACCTACCTATTATAGGTATTTTTACATATACTAGTTTTTACATATATAGGGACATAGTAACAGTAGGTAGTCTGTAGTATATTCTAAGATAATTACCTATGTAATAAACTTATACAAGTAAACAAAATCTGTCTTTCTCTTCTTCCAAAGGAAACGTAACTTAGGTAATATGTCTCCATAAGAAAACAGCTCATTTTTTAAGGAGCTTTACGTAGGACCCAACATCATCTCATGATAAGACAGTTATAACTCTATCCTAAACCGCACCCTCAATATATAAGTTGCGACAGATCTGCGTGTTAAAGGTTGTTTTAGTTTATTAGTACTCGATGGCGCTGCAGAACTAGATGGCGCTGCTAATTTTGTACGCATTGTAGAACGCGTTAGCGTTGCGTTTTGTGCAACGGGCCGCTATGATAGTATTATTTTGGTTAATTAGACTCACTACACTACATAGCAGTGTTTTATGTATGCTCCCCACTCTCGAAGCCTACCTATAACCATAATATACTGCGAGAGACGTACCTACAGTTGCGTCTTTTCGAGGTTCGAACTTTGCGTTTTGTTCTAAAATAGTATGGGATAGTAACGTTTGATAACAATTGCTGCGCGTTCGCTATCGTAGACTTGTCGCGAGGTACGTGATCAAGGATTACGTAAATCTTTGTTTGTTCAAATCATTTAATATTACATGTTCTTTCTTACCTAGTTATATATGTTTATCTAGTTTTGTTTGTGAAACGAATGGTGCAGAAGAAATCAAATTTTACCCATCGTCGTTATTTATCGGTTTAGAATATCTTCGTATTCGATGATGTTATAAAAATTTAGCAAGATTAGATATTGTCAAGACTTAAAACGCAACGGGGAGGTATAATTAAACACCCTTCTGCATCACTTGGTAATACATATTAAGGGATGGGACACGCTCGGT
The DNA here is from genome assembly GCA_947507515.1 of Eulithis testata. NCBI lineage: Eukaryota > Metazoa > Arthropoda > Insecta > Lepidoptera > Geometridae > Eulithis > Eulithis testata. The sequence goes on from OX382205.1 coordinate 7,048,915, forward strand.
TTTAAATTTATCGATAATTAAATTGTTATTATAATTAACGTGGCTATTTTATTAAAATACCATTAAGTACAGTATACAAAATACACTACGCTTACGTAATTTGTCTCTACGTTACGAAGATATTTTGGTAGTAAACCCTACCCGATTTCTATGATACACATACCATTGGCAATTTGTATCATGTCCAATAAAGAATCACTAACTGATACTAACTCACGCTAAACTCTTAGTTCTTCTAAAAATATACTATAGAGGTAGGTACGTCGTTTGTCTGTAGTACATATGGAACCTGAAAAACCTTACCTACTCTGGAAATAAAACGAAATAAATATAGCCGCCACATCGATTTTTCCCCAACTTAATACTATAAAACTCATCACTACCCAATTCGAATCTCTGAATTCTATTATCGAAAACTGCTGTCATCGACCACCCCCATCCCTAAATCCCCGATTTTATAGACGCAGTGACGCCGACTCAACGGCAGTAGCGCTTCGCGTCTCAACTTGGCCACACGTCCGCCTGTTTCGGGCTCTACCGCTCAAATAAAATACGTTAATCTTGTGAATATACGTCTTGTTGCTACCCACGATCGATAACTCAAAACCGCCGCCAAAAACAAACGCACATCACTAAATAATAACCTTAAAATTGCAACAAATTAACTATAGTGGAAAAAGTGGCAACATCGATAAACGTGGCACACCGGCGTCAACAATGTAGCCATAGTGACGCTGTATGTTGATTTGTGACAGTTAAATGTTAATAAAAATCGGATCGAATGGACGTGTAGTGCTAAAAAGATTATGACAATAATTTAGTTGGAGTAGCAGATTTATTACAAAATGGGAAATGGAATGAACAAGGTTAGTTTGATTATGTTACAAAATTATAAAATGTATTGCAGAAATTGTAGAATAATTGCAAGATGCAAGCGAACGAAGCACAGCGGTTGTAGTTACGTAACTTTAGCGTGACCGCGTGTAGCGGATCGTAGCATTCGTAGCGTTCGTAGCCCGCGCCGTATTCGTAGATCTTCCACTCACTGCAAAAATACCGAAAAATTACTTATTTATACATAGTTATATATACTACATAGCCATTTCATATTCTATTCTATCAGTGTATTTGATTAGTTTACCTACTATATTTTTGTAAATGTTGTAAAAAATACTTTAAATGTTTTTTAACTTGCTGTAATTTTAAAAATATTTAAGTTTAATATTATCAAAAACTTTTCCATTTATATTATTGTAGGTATATGATAATTGTATATATATATGTGTGTGTAAATGTGTAGGTATATGTATTTATCCATATTAGTTTTGTATGTGTATAGGTTAAATTATATTTATGTATTATGTATATTCCAGGTTATTTTTATGTGCGCCCTGTTCTTACCTAGTCGAACTGCTTCTGTCCATCCAAAGGTTGTCTGGAAGAAATCGCCCTCATACTTAAAACTTATTTCTCTTTTTTTGTTTTTCTTCTTTTCTTGGTGTGCAATCTATCTATCTAAGTGCATAATCACCTACTAGATTTTTAGTTACTTTTATGTTCTAATTAGTTTTTAACTGCCTGCTGAGTTGTTAAAACTAATTAAAAGTATAACAGAAAATAATTAACAGGTCGACGTGCAAAATTAGTTTCAAAACAAAAGTAAAGTAGGACCACAGTTAGTGGAATTTTACAAGGAAAATCACAATTATTTTATGATATTATTATTCAAGAAGGTCGCTGGTTCGAATCCCGCGCGATTCAACTTTAGTAATGTTATAAAAATACTACCTGATACTCCGCGACTTCGTACACGTGCGAAACTTTCCACCAAAATATCTGTCAACCAGCACAGCATACGATGAACCTCGTAGCAAATAGCTGCTTATGGTTTAGAGAGCTCAAGCTGTATCTAAGAATCCACGTGTTTGATTTCCAAAAAATATAGCCTGTGTTTCAATTCGGAAAAAGGGCTTCTGAATGGTATAAGTGTCGTTGAAGTTGATCCAGTAGTTAAGGCGTGAACCGTGAACAGAAAAACTCGATATTTGGAATCAGAATCGTTTATTTAGTATATCTGCATATTTAGTTTATCCGTATCTTTAATTTTAGTTTTTTGGCTTTTTTACAGTTTTATAATAGTATGGATAGGTTCTAAATTCTAACTTGTAAAGAATTGGTTCCTAATACAACATCGAGTTAGGCCTTGGGGACTTTTCGTGCCAAATACAAACTTTATTTAGAAACCTCTTGGGTTATTTTCTTTTTAGTAAGCTTTTATTAGGAGCCAACGAAAGAACAGTGACTTTTTACGCCTGTATTATTATCTTCTTTTTTGCCGAACTCGAAATACGAAAATGTTGAGATATTTTTTGTTGACGTCCTACCCTCCAAGATCAACAAAGCTTGAGTGGTGTGTTACTCAGAAAAGTAATGGTCTACTAGGTAATTAAATTTACTAGGTATACTATCATCATCATTAACAGTCCGAACTACGTGCAGTGTACCTAGGTACTAATAAGACTAATTCTACACTACTCAACAACGCATACGATTAACATATGACACGTTCCAATGACAATAAGATTGCATAGTCTTAGGTATTAATCACATAGGTACCTACATTCATCATCATCCAAAGCCTGACTTCACCCACTGCTGGATATAGGCCTCTCTTTTGATGTACCACTCGTTACGATCCCGGGCCAGTCTCATCCAATTTTTGGCCGCTATGACTGCGATATCGTCTGCCCATCTTGCTGCAGGACGACCGACATTACAAGAGGTTTATTGGTAGGTAGTATTCTAGGGTAGTATAACGAGGCAAATACGCGTTTACTTATAATTTTTCTTATCCATAAGCCTACGTAACTTCCGTAGTAGGTAGGTATTAATCTTATTAGTTTACCAAACTTATGGCTTACACTCCAGAGCAGTGAATCCGAATCCGGGTCACTAGCATAAACCTCGATATTTCTCATGCTACTGGCTTATTCAAATGAGGGTTGTTTCATAGATCATTCAATAAGTTTTACTGAGTTGTGTAAGAGGCGTTTTTTGTTGCAATGAGCTTGCTTACTTTCAGATATATTAGCGTCAGTAATGCTGACCCGAATTCATTTTTCATGTACTGTCAGTACAGGAAGTTGATTATATATTTCTTAGAATATTTAGTTTATTGTTCTTTACGGGAATAATAATATGTAATTTTACTAATCCTTATAATTATGTTGGCAGTTATGTGGAATCGGATGGGGGTGGCGAATAGAAAACACTTTGTAGACTATTCTTATTTTATTTGATGGAAGTCTTTTTACACGCAGCTTCGTCGTAGCCGGTAGCGCCAATCACACTCATTCCTTTAAAAATAAATCATTCAATCATCTTTCAGTCGTTTCACTCGTTCCCAATCTTTCTACGTTCCATTTCACACACAAATCTCACGTTCCGTTCTCTTTCATAAAATCCACTTCCTACAACTCGGCCCTCCTGCCTTTGTCTGGCCTCAGACAATCACACCTCTCATACAAACCTCTCATACAACAATTCTCACTCACATACCATCTTACTTCATACACACCTTCATACATCTTAAACATCTCACATTAAAAGTTAACATTTTTTACCATAGGTAGGTACTCTAAACATTCTACTTTTATTCTAGTCTTAAATCTTTTATTAATATGGGTATATAAAGTTAAGTAGGTATGCAATTTAACATCATTATCAATTTAGGTTTGTAATATTTTAGAACAATAATAAAGTTACACAATCTTTACTCTTAATATTAGGGCATCTTAGTATTAAATATTAAACAATAGGTACACAATCAAACATTCATCACCTTTCAATAGAAAAATAGTTCTGTTGCTAAAACAAAAACTAACCTTCGACCTGAAAATTACTTTTCCTCATCGTTAGCATAGTCTGGCCATGCCTTCATGTAGTCAGAAGATGTTGTAGTCTTATTAGGTCCTTCGGCTTGAGAGTCAGCTTTCTCTACATCATATCGGTTATTTCTCTTCATCTTGGTGATCCTATAAGGTCCTAAGAACTTGGGCTTGATTTTCATGCCAGTACCAAACTGAGTCCTCTTTATACAGACAAGTTCTCCTTCTTGATATGTGTTCGTAGGTTTCCTCTTTTTGTCAAAATTCTTTTTATTCTCTTCTTGGACATCCAATATTTGTTTTTTTGCATTTATTCTTAGGTTTTCTCTGTCTTGTATGAAACTATTTCTTTCCTCTTGTTTCAACAATTCAAACAGTTCAAGGTCTTCTTTTCTCTTCATTTTAGTACCTAAAAACAACTCAAATGGTGTTGTGTTTATACTTCGTTGGTATGTACTGTTCATTGCCCTTTGAACTCTGCTAATCAGCTTGTACCACTGCATTGGTTTTTCTATTGAAAGTTTCGTCAAAACTGCTATCAGCGTCCTGTGTATTCTCTCTACCTGCCCATTTCCTCTTGGAACTCCAGTTGTAATAGTGATATGCTCAATATTCTCCTCATCACAGAAGTTAGTGAAATCGTGGCTTGTAAAAGCAGAACCTCGGTCTGTGATTATTCTTCTTGGATTTCCAAATGTGCTTTGGTAAATACTCATCTTGTTTAGAAATTCTTGGGCTGATGTAGTCTTTGTCGGGAATAACCATACAAACTTTGTGAATCCATCGACTACAGAAAGTATGTAGTTATACTGCTTACGTGTCTCCGTCATTGGTCCAATGTGATCCAGATGAAGGGTATCCAGCGGTGTATCCCCCTTCTCAATTGGATTAAGGAATCCTTCCTGCTTCCCGCTCTTCCTGGATGCTAACAAACATGGTATGCACGTAGAAATAAAATCTTCTACCTTTTTACCTAGCTGAGAGATGTAGTACTCTTTACCAATCAACTCTATGGTTTTCTTCTTAGCAAAATGACCATTCTCATGAGCTCTCTTGATGATCTCTAGCTCCATCCTTGGTGGTACCACCACTTGTTGTTCAGGTCCCTTGCACAAAACTCCTCCGTGTAGGCAAAAGTCATTGAAAGGTTTTTCTTCTTTCAAAATCTTCATGATTGCCTTCAATCCATCATCACACTCTTGTGCACGTCGTAAATCACTATGCAGGTCTGAAAATATGGTTGCCACATATGGGTGTCTGCTAAGAGCATCAGCATGTCTCATCCGTGATCCATCTCTATGCTCTATCTCATAGTCATAGTCTTGTAGGAACAAAATCCACCGTACCACTCTAGTAGATGTTGCCAAGTCTTTTTTATTGAGTGTCATCTGAAATGCTTTACAATCTGTCACAATCTTAAAATGTTTTCCATACAAGTAGTGCCTGAACTTCTTTATACCTTCAATAATGGCTAAGGCTTCTAACTCATAACTCGTATATCGGCTTTCAGCATCAGATGTTTTTCTGCTCATGTAGTGTACAGGATGCAACTCATTGTTCTCTTTCTGCATCAATATTGCTGCATAAGCTACACTGGAAGCATCTGTGTGAAGCTCTGTTTCAGCACTTGGCTCATAAATTTTCAAGACAGGTTTGCTTGCCAATTTCTCTTTCAAAATCCTGAAAACAATTTTATGCTCATTTTTAAATTCAAACTTCGTATCTTTTTTCAACATTTCAGTCAACGGTCTTGCAATCAGTGCATAATTCTCGATGAACTTTCTGAAGTATGAACAGAGTCCTAGAAAACTGTGTAGCTGCTTCTCATTTTTGGGTTCTGGAAATTTCATCACAGCATCCGTCTTAGCTGGTGATGGCTGGACTTTACCGTCTTCAATTACATAGCCCAAATATTCCACTCTCCTCACCAAAAGCTGAGACTTCTTCCAATTGATTATCAACCCATACTCTGCAGCTGTTCTCAATACTTCTGTTAGTCTCTCAACAGCTTGTTCTTCACTGATCGCTGGAATCAGTAAGTCGTCTATGAAAATTATGACAATACCTCTTGTTATTAAATCTCGAAATATAATCGAAATAAATCTTGTAAAAACTTTAGGACATGTGGATAAGCCAAAAGGTGCTTTTAAAAACTCAAATTGAGACTTCATTGTTACAAAAGATGTATACTTAATTGAATCTTCATGAACTTTGAGGTGAAAGAATCCATTTTTTAAGTCTAGTGCAGAAAAAACTCTTGCTTCTGCCAGTTTGTCTACATGATCATCGATGATAGGTAATGGATATTCATCTTTCAAAATTTTCTTATTTAGCAACCTGTAATCCACACATATTCTAAGTTTACCATCTTTTTTTCTCACAAGTACTAGTGGGCTAGCATACTCAGAAAAACTCACCCGAATTATGCCTTCCTTGAGCCACTCATTCATTTGCTCATCTATTTCTTGTTGCTCCTTTGGAGAAACTCGCCGTGGTCGTGATGCTACTGGGATGTCGTCTTTCAATGTGATTTTTAGTTCAATTGGAGCTTCTTTCGTCTGACATGGTTTGTACTCGTCCACTAACCTTGCCACACTTCGTCGTACATCTTCCTCCAGAATATGACCTAAAGAATCAACAGAACACTGAAAACATTCTATCTCATTGATCCAAGAATCATGAGGTTTCATCCACACACATCCGTCTTTCATGATTGTGACCACACTTCGTAAGAATTCGTGCCCTAATATTATCTTATACGGCATAGAGTCTCTATTGATAATATAAAACCGCACGCCACAGTATCTCCGGTTGTCAATCTCAATGTCCGTAATAAAACTTCCTTGTGTACGCACTGCCGCAAATCCTAAGCCGGTAAGCGTAATGTCTTTATCTTCGCTGCACTGAGGTGAACCAATCTCGTCGTAAAAGTCATTGGAAACCAAGTTTATTTCACTGCCTGAATCTATCAAAGCACTGTCTCCGCATCTTAGATCTACGACCGCACTATTTCCAACGCACTTTAACCGAAACCCGCACAAAAACCTAACCCATTTTATAGGTTTTCCGCAATGTTTATCTTCTTTTTCTCGTTTGTTTACATCCAAAACATTGAACTCGCCGCCATGACAGTTTTGAGCCTCCGCCATCTTGAATGAACTGTCCATATCGTCGCTTGTCACGCCCCCTAGCGCTGCCGCCGCTGTAGATGTGATGAATGAACGTTTGTTAGAACTGTTTCCGCTGAAGCCTGCCGATGGTGAACGATGGTTGCCGACCGTCGCCGTTTCCGGAACTTTCTTCGTGGGACACGTAGAACCAACATGGCCGAACTCGTTGCATTTGAAACATTTGAGGCCTTTGTCTTTTGATGGACAATCTGATGATGCATGCCCTATTTCCCCACAGCTGTAGCACCGTATCATTCGCCTGTTTCTTATTGTTTTCAGCTTACTCGTCGTTGCAGTTGCAGAAGCAGTAATTTCTTTATTTTTCATCATTTTGGTCTTTATGGTTTCATAAATTTTCAATTTTTCTTTCAATTCGTTGTACGTAGTGACTCCGTATAGCATCATTTTGTTATTTTCGGCATCGGGTATTCCGTCGATGATGTACTTTATTGCCACGTAGTCTGGCATCTTGCCTCTTTTACCCAATTCTTTCATGGTAAACATGTAATCGATGCAACTTTCATCGGGCTTCTTTTTTCTTGAACTCATCAATTCGTGAATCGTCTTACTGTCAACGGTGTCGGGAAACTCTTTGTACAACGCCGTCTTCAGGTCTTCCCAAGTCTTGAATGTTTTCTCCGCCTTCAACCAAAGGGCCGCAGTGCCGGTGAGGGAACGTCGTGCCACCAGAAGCTGCTGTAGAGAGGACCAACCAAATATTTCAGCATTGTCCTCCACGTCGCTAACCCATTGTGATACAGGATACGTCTTGTCCTGGCCGTCGAATTTAGGTATCAGCTCCGCCGTCATTTGAAGCATGTTGTAGGGCGTCGTCTTCTCATCGCTAATGCCGGTGCTGCCCGCGTCTTCGTAGTCGTCTTGCCGGCTCTTACGTCTTTCGTCTTTTTTCCCCATATTTCCTCCGTCGTCGTAGAAATATTGCCGGGAAGAACCGGTGATGATTAGCAACAATGGCGCCTGCCGCGTGTGCCGTCTTTTTGCACGCCGTGTTTTCGCACGAAGTACGCCGCTCCCACGCGATCCTTGTTATTATTCAGATCCCGGACGAGCCCCCAATTTGTGGAATCGGATGGGGGTGGCGAATAGAAAACACTTTGTAGACTATTCTTATTTTATTTGATGGAAGTCTTTTTACACGCAGCTTCGTCGTAGCCGGTAGCGCCAATCACACTCATTCCTTTAAAAATAAATCATTCAATCATCTTTCAGTCGTTTCACTCGTTCCCAATCTTTCTACGTTCCATTTCACACACAAATCTCACGTTCCGTTCTCTTTCATAAAATCCACTTCCTACAGTTATATAGTCAACCACCTATTCTGATTACTCACAAAAATTCACTTCGGCCTGATTGATTACCGGCAAGTCGTTAGTGGAGTACCGTACCGATCATCCTATGGGCGGGCCGTAAAATTGGCATTCGGCCTAATAGCAATAACTTGGACCATAAAACCTGGGCTGTAGCCGATGATAATGTAAGTTATGGTACTTACCTACCTACTTCGTACTCGTGGAGCACCAATGACTTCGTTCGGATGGTTTTATTTAATTACAACCTTGACAACTCCCTTGGAGACATGGAAAAGGAATTTATTTCAGAGTCCCTTTAGAGGGTAATCCCCTGTACTCCAAAAGTTGTTTATTTTCACTATAAGATACTTGGCTATTATCCAAACTAGGGTCTGTACGTGCTCTATTATTCAAGGACTTTCAACATTAGTAATGTTGCTAAGGATGACTCTAAGCCTACAAGTACAATACTACTAATAAAACATGCCCAGTAAAACTGCCGACATATCGTATTCCTACCAAAGAAAAACAAGCTGAAGGTCGAATTGTTTTCGCAAGCCAAGAAAACATCATGTTTACTCAGACGGATCTAATGAAATCCCGAGAAGAGTTATGAAAGATACGGTTAGCAACAAAACTGCATAATTGAAACTAACCAGTATCCAGTGTTAGGTATGTCCTTCGCGGTGTGCCTGAATGACATAGGTAGGTAGTATCTATGTAAAATAAAAGTTCAAACGTAATTATCATCAGGAGAGCACATGTATGGATGAATTTAAAGTGGTAGAATCTTAGGATTTTCTCAACAGCGTAGAATTTTCTAAAGAAGCTCAAATTAAACCAACTTTTACAGCTTATCTTTTACCGTTGTGAAAATTGTTTTGTAGATCAGTGGAAGCGTAGACTTGCTTTTAAACTAATGCATATTTTATTCACGATATTTTTTTGATGAAATAGCTTTTAAGAAATAAATTAATTCATCTTTCTACAATGTGTCTAAACCATAAATCGCGTAGTCTTGACAAGGTGAATATGGGTCAACTAACGCAATAAATCGTACCCGTCACGCGAAAACCACATCACCAACAGTGGCTATTACTTCCACGTATTTTTAACAAAGGTTTCTGCTGAACTAAGTGACTATAACGGTTTGGTTTGACTATAACTGTAGGTAATCGAACTGCACATTCAAATGCCGCTGTTTTCTGTTCAAATACAGAATATTACTAAATACCTGACTCCAAGTATATCCAATTATGATCAACAAAAAACTAAAGAGTCAATTTTACGTTTCGGATCAATAAAAAACACACTACTTATAAAACAATTTAAAACGCTAGTGGTAACACTGGTAACACTTTGCTTTGCCAAACCATCTAAATATATTTTTCGAAGCTGTATGATCTAAGAGAACCTCACTGCATAGATAACTTTAACACTATGATGTCAACCAAAACCCGAATACGCCATGCACAAATAGAGCAATTTCAACAGGAATGCTCATATTCATGAAACGATTCGTTGCTACGCCATTTATGCCTATCTCAGCGAGGTGCTCATTTGGCTTTGAGCGCTAGTCTGCGCTACCCAGCAAACTGACGCTTTTAGTATCATTTGCCTATTAAGAAAGGTAGGTACTTTATGCGCTATAAATACAGCTTTGTGGACCTCAAAAATAAACACCAACATCTTTTTTTTTTATTCAACTAAATCATGGAACATTCCGATTAGCCTAAGATCCGCTATACAACGATTTGAACCGAGCTGGTTAATGGATGAAAACTATTTTATTATCAATTAAATATGTCTAATAAATATATTGCAAATGGGTTGTCTAAAAATTTCAGTCCAGAATATAAATTAAAAAACAAAAATTTGAACTGCTTTTGTTAATAGACAAATTCCATACCAATCGAAAGTATGAAGCCCATAGAATATGCAAACGTTAGGTTGACTAGTTTTTTTCCCGTCACAACTCTTGGGTAGGCAGGTATAATAAATAGGTCAATCGATACTGTAACTTGCATCGGTCTGCTTAATGAATGAAAGTTAAATTAAAATAAAGATTATTTCATTACGAACACGGTGATTGTCTGCGAAAAATCAGTCCTGAATTCCGGTTGTCGAGGTTTAAGAAGTGAAATTTTTAATTAATAATATTCTGGACTGAAATTTTTAGACAACCCATTTGTAATATATTTATTGACTTATTTAATTGATAATAAAATAGTTTTCATCCATTAACCAGCTCGGTCCAAATCGTTGTGTAGCGGGATCCTGTACTAGATGAAAAGCTTTTTTAGTAGTTCCATAATGTGCAGGCCTGAGATATTTATATACTCGTGAATCTCGTGATGTACTGCCTCTGGTGGAATGCCAAGATTTGCCTGATGATGATTATTCTTCACATTTAGTAAAAACTAACGTATCGGTAGAATTTTGCTCATTTTATATTGACCGACATATCGCGTAGAGATGCTACGTAATATGTAATATGTCGGTCAATAAAAAACGCGATGGCTTGAAATAGAGGGAAACCTTTCTAGTACGGACCCAGTCGGATTTCCTGCAGGTAAATCCTATTTATTTTATAGGGCACTTGCTGGCCGAACCACACCTACTCGTATATCAAATAGTAAGTGTAGCCGACCCTAGCAACCATACCGCTGTACCTACAAGTATATTTGCGACAGCAAACAAAATATAGCTCTATATAGTGCAGGTACATATAAAATGGAGAAATTAAATTAGGTTTTTCACTTGCTCAGCTGAGCAAAGTTAGCCAGATTCTATAACTATAGCTTTCTCTTCACAAAGCTTTTTCGTGCAAGAAATATGAGATCTTTGTGAAAAGTTTCCCACTTATTTCAGCAGACGCTGGCATTCCAACATTGTTGGTTAGAGTCAAGTTTCGGAATTATTGCAAAACAGGCAATGAAGGCAACTTGCTCGTGCTACAAGCATATTTCGTGTTTATCGTTGACTAAACCTGAGTATTACCAAAGTTGCCAAGACGATTAAATGTTCGTTAAAGTCGTATTTGGCTCTACTGGGCTCGTAAAATATGAGGTTGGTGTGTATTGTGCAGCCTTTTTTTATTTTTGATCAGAAAGACAATTTGTGTCATAATATTAGGATGATTGACCCTCGCCCGGTTCCTTTATTTCGATACTCAATCTAGTTTAACTATCGCTGGAGGGGTCTTGCCTAGGATTTATGAGGATACTTGGGAAGAATAATATTCAGAGTCAAGGCACGTTTCTTAGACGTAATTTACGTATTCATAAACGTGATATAGATATGGTTGATTTAAATCAGTACTCACAAATAATAGTGTATGTGTAGAGTTGTAAATGTATAAAACTTGCCTTAACAAATTGTCTTTAATCTAGTTTTCTAGATCTACTCTAGAGACAACAAACAATGCAAAAGTTATCAGCTATTTTATTCTGCAATCTCTGTCTTGGGATTAATTTAATTAATGTTGCGTGAAATTGCAGTTAGCGAGCGTTTTTTTTTTTTTTTTTATACAATATAGGCAACCGTTTGACCACAATCTCACCTGATGTTAAGCAATGATGTGGTCTACGATGTAGCACGGCGGAATTAGTAACAGTAGTTGCGATGAAATGCAGAGAGCTAAGTTACTATAAGCACTTTTGCTGTCACATTGCTTTTAGTACCTATCACGAATCTCAGAATTTTAAAATCGAAAAACTGGCACCTTATTTATAAGACGTTTTAGTGTGCCGTTACAGAGTATTTTATCTGTTTTCACCACAATGTATATAAAGGGTTCGGTGATAGCAGGAATGAGGTATAAGAAAAAAGTCACGGCGTAGTATTTTAAGCGGCCTCATTAGACTCCACAGATGGTTTACATGATTTCATGTTCAGGTACTCCCAGGCCTTTACGTGGGTAACTACCGGGACTCCAAGGACATCGTGCAGCTGGACAAGTACAAGATAACCCATATACTGTCTATACACGACGCTGCTAGAAGACTACACTCCGTAAGTATTGTTGACTATACTTTTAGAATTTGGCGAACTAATTGGTTTTTACATTGAAAACATTAGAAATTGTACTACCATCTATCGCTTTCTCTTTCTATCACACCTTCTAAACTACTAGTTCTGAAAAATTTCCCAATTTCTAAAGTATTTAAAGAAGATTTCTGAAAATTTACGAGGAAAATTGAAGTCAATCTCACGATCGTAAATATTAACAACTTGGCTTTTTGAAAACGTCGCTATTACTAAAGTAATTCTTCATGAACATCAAATGGGATGGTAAAACACTTCAAGACAAAACCGACATTCTTAGGAATTTACTCATTCCAAATTCCAAAGACCCTAACACAATGACGTTTTCCTGTTACAAAGTCATCATTTTGGTAGAGCCGTAATAAAATAACTGATTAGTACATTTCCTCGTATTACCTTTGCACGTATGACAAATTGAGAAGTGGCGTTATTTCTAAAGACTTCCTCCTCTCGACAAATAGAGAGAAACCGTTCTTTTCTAATGAATTTTTCTATCGTAAATTGAATGCTTTTGGATGTGTGAACGTCACGAAGTTATGAACAATAAAAAAATCAGATTTCTGATTTTGTTTCAACAAATTTAGATCAATAGTTTATCAAGATAATGCTTTGATTACCTACTAATGGATGCTTGAACAAATAAATAAATAAATAAATATTCTTGGACATTACACACAACACCCTCTAGTTCCAAACTAAGCAGAGCTTGTACTATGGGAACTAGATTGCTGATATAATACTTATATACTTTTTTTTGTTGTAAATACATACTTATAATACATAGTAACACCCAGACACAGAACAAACATTTATGTTTGCCACAGAAATGTTTGTTTTCGGTGGGGATCGAACCCACGACCCACAGCACGGAAGGCAGAGCTACTACCGACTGAGCCATGACGCCTGTCAAATAAGCAGATTCTAATAAATAGTCGATGGCTTTTGTAATGCAGGTGGTACTTTTTCAGCTCTTTGAAGGAGCAACTGGAATCTGAAGATCTAATTTAATTATATTTGATGTTATCGGGGCTTTTTCAACCAAAAAAAACCTACTAACAAAAAGTATTCGGTGTAAAAAAGCCTGTAGCGTAATTCAAAACCGCGTCGGCCCCATGAAAAATGACTAAAGCCAGGAATGAAGTGATAATTAAGTTTGTCGAACGAGCCATCTCTGGAGGCGTTGATGAGTTTAGTAACACAATCTGACGGCTCTCAGACACGTGCTTCTCTGAAGCGATGATAATGTGGACGTGTGTATACTTACTATATTACATTATGTTACAGGTAATTTTGTCTCCAGATTCTGAGATATTTTCACATCAGGGGTTCAAAACCATGCAGTAGGCAGTAAGCATTACCACTCACGGCCCATCCCTTCAGTTTGTAATCCTACTAATATTATAAACGCGAAAGTTTGTATGTATGGATGTTTACTTTGTTGGAAAAATTAGAAGGATACTAAATATACGGATAGCCTTAAAAAACTTCCTGCAATGACGAAGCTTCATTCCAAGACTTAATAAATGGAAGTAGGACAATCGCGTGGAATGGATAATAACCTAGAAGTTAACGATTCATTTGCTAATGGACCTATTGAACCGTATAGTACGTAACTTTGATTATTGTGGCTTTAGCAATCTGCTGTAGCTCATTATAAAAGTGGATTTATAAGGTTTCGGTGATATGGCTTTATTTAGGGACGAACGGTGGACCAGACGGTAATCAATAATTCCTTTTAAAATAAAGTACTCGTAGGTACATCTCCTACGCAGGGGATTTAGTCAAGGGATTTATGGAATGAGCCGTAGGTACAACGTCTTTATTTTTAGTTTGGGTAAATTAAAATATTCGTAATGAGAAACTGCTGTATGAAAAAGAGATTGAGTTTAAAAGTAGAAAGAAGTACAAAGTTTCGTAGTACTTGTTACACGTCTACAAGTTGCTACGCTATGTGCTAATAGAAGATTCGTAGCACTTGCTACGCTGTAAGTCGCTACGATTTTTTTCTATGAACTCTGCTTTTAGTCATAGAAACTACGGACTAACATGGTTTTCCTTCAAGAAATATAGTGTCCATTCTCGAGCTTTACAAAAAAAGTAGGACAAGTACTACTCGTATTTTTATTATTTTCTTTTTGTGACATCAAAATGCTTTAGGCCGCAGAAGGGTAGATATTTACATTATTCAGAGAAACGCCCTGCAGAGAAATGAGGACAAAAAGTTGTAACATCGTCGCGATAATACTGAGACAACATCTAGAGGAAAAAAGTTTACGCTCGAAAAAGGGTAAAGCTTAGACCCAATTTAAACTCATATAAGTATCAAAATAGAGCTACACTGCGTGACAATGGTAATTCAACCCTTACTTATTCCAAATTCTGATATCATTCTCGCTTCTAAATTGTTGACCTCATTGTTACGAGTACTTACTACAAGGCCGGAACCCGGGTTGGATAAAAAGTGGAAGTTCATTAATATTTCTTTATAAGAATTCATCACTTATACATACTAAGCACTTGCATTAGTGTGTACTTTGAGCACTAATCCCAAGAACTTGGGTTCAAATTTGGCCGTGAACCAATGAGTTTTTGTACTCGGAAATTTGTGCGGAATGCCATTAATCAGCTCCACACGTATTGATCTTATCTTTCCTGTCGATAAAGCCGAGTATAGGGCAAGCTTACTCTGTCTAAGGTGCAAGCCAGACAGAAGACGAGGACGCGTCGCGGACAGGGCAGTTGCGTTGCGCGTTGCGCCCGCGCCCCGTCTCTTCTGTATCTATGTTTTGCGTCGCGACGACGCTTCAATACATTTTGTATGAAAGGGACGCGGAAGAGACAAAAATGTCCGTGCCCCGTCTGCGTCTTACGTCTTTTCTGTGTGTCCAGCGCCTTAGAAAAGCGTCACACCTCAGTCGACTGTAAGTTCAACTTCATGACTTCAACAAACTTCTTTCAACGGAGTCTGATCGAGTATTGCGATCACGTACACACCCAACTTACATTAGTATTGTAGACCTTGCCTAATACAGCTCTGAAGAAAATATATTGCTTAAGCTCAAGCTTTTGGCTGTGTTTATTACTACATAGTTTTTGTTCTGAAGTACAAAAAAGAGCTTAATCAAATCTAAATCAAATAAACATATTAGGTTACTTTTGCTACATGAAAATACATTACAAATTCCGATATAAAATTGATACCTTACAAACATAAAGCAATTAAATAAATACCAGCCAACCTTAATAAGCGAAAGTAATGGTTTTAATAATCCCTTGTTTTAAATACTCTATTTAATCAAGTAGGAAGCTATAGGTATATTAGGTGTATGACAAAATATTAATTTACAGATTATTTCAAAATGCAAATAATATCTCAAAACCCTGTAAAATTAAAAATGTCATCCACATAACGGCCTCGTTTAGTCCGTGCTTGTCACAATACCTAAATACTTGGCAGTAAGCACACTACAACTTATATCACACTTCGGACACTCCATATAAATAACGGTCGCCTATATTGTATAAAAAAAAACAAGCGTCGATTGAAGGAGGCATTACAAAATATTGTAGACCAAACTACAGCAATCATCGGCGTATCTAAAACTTGAAGAGCTTGAAAAGTTCTGGATATTTGGCTCATTGTCAACACCTGCTGTTGAGTTTGCGGTTTTGTTGAGTCATCTTCTCATCATCAAAATGCTGGTTGGGTCATCTTCTATGGTGCTTACGATTCCTTCTGAGGCTGCTTTTCCACCAAATATGAGAGGGATATTTGTGCGGTATGCGAGGAAAAAATCAACCTATAGTATCACGTTCTTCTCGCGTGAAATGTTATTACTAGTAATTTTTCCTCGCATATCGCTCATCTAATTCCCACATCTCTGATGACACATCGTACAAACGCTACTTAAGCCTTCTGAGTTAGCTTACTATGCCAAATAACACCGCAATACAGGTCATTCACCCACCTTCACCACGATGTCGTAAAATTCAATTTATGAATGGCTAATTCTGTCGCTTTCCATACAAACCTGTCGCTAAGACGGTACCTAATCGCTCGAATCTCGTAGTACTGTTTGTTTACCATGCATAAATTGAATTTTGCGACATCGAGGTGAAGGTGGGTGAATGACCTGTATTGCGGTGTTATTTGGCACCTACTATAGCTATATTACTGTCTTTTATTTTATACTGTGAATCGCAAAATGTGTCCATTGAATATTCATCGCTGGCCGGACGTTGCTTGGTATGCAGAATCCCACGGTGACCGAGGTACTTGTTGATTTGCTTTTTCTACTTCAGCAGACCTGAATCTACATTGCAGCGGAAAATGGTAATTTTAGCGCCATCAGCTGAAGTGTGTTTGAGGAAAAATTTAATAATATTACCAACCTACTCTACTCATGTTTGGTTGGAGGACACTCTGGCAATACTATGTAACCTACTTAGTTAATTTCTGCAGCAATATGCTCATAATGAACACGTGACTTTTTTGAGCATGTTTTTTTAGATCCTTAATTATTTTTTTGCGCTGTGTTGTTCGGCATCGCTGTTAGCCAACTACCAGCATTAGTGGATTTTCAATCCTTTCAGTGTAAGTTGGTTTTACCACTCCAAGATAAAAGTTCAGTTTATTACATACAAGCCATTATATCAACAACTCATAAAAAAGTAATAAAATCTGTTATTGTGCTTCAATTGCCCTCCGGAGTCTGTGAAGTTGCGACATTTTTATTGTTGTAAAATATACAACTCCGCCCCGAGCAGAAAGTTGTCGAGTAGATATAATATTATACGAGCAATATAAAGCAACTCGGTTTTATTTTCGAAATATGCCTTGTCGGTTAAATAATGGGATGTTTGACCTGTCGCTCGACCTTCGAAGACCTAGTTTACCGTCATGTTAACCGCTGTTTAACGGCTGTTTAACCTAATAAGTTCGGGTTCTCAGATACAGACTGATATTCTATCTAACGGCTGCGCAAGTATAAGATAAACTGAGTACATATTCTGGCGCCACTGTAAACCAGCACTTGGGTAGAGCACTTACATACTTTGCCCTGGCACCATGCTGAGTGGTGGCAATTTTTTTTATTAGTTTACCTAAAAACTTCATTTTAAGAATGTCCCTACCTAATAACAAAATAAAGTTATCTATTTCTTTTCTTTAACCAGCAGGTAAGCATTGGCGTAGTGGCCTTAGCTTAGAAAATTGTTTTGTGCAAGCGGTCACGAACACAACTTCTTGTATCACGAACTGCAGTAACGATTGTTGTGAATGGTAGTTTGTTGTTTCTACAGTTTTATTTTCTTGGAAATCTGAGATTGAAACTATACTACTATACATGCATGTCTGTATACCTAAGTGCCTATCATCATGTCATGATTACGCTATACGTCGATTATAAATATTTTTGTCTCTACCTTGGATTATTCACAGATTAGTATATTTTTATCTGATGGATAGCGTTACACAGATATGGTGAACTCAGAACGCTTGGCCCCAAATTCAACTTATCTCTAACCACTAACTGCCGACGCATTTATAATCCGTTTGCAAACACATTAAATTCGTGGAGCTGAAGGTTTTGGTTGATTTGTTCGTTACGTGTGGTATTTTGTTCGTTACATGCTCTAGCAATAATACTGTGAACACGACTGCATAAATAAAAATTAAACGAAACATATTTTACTGGTATGATTTTTTTAATGAAATTCAAATTTTTGTGATGGACTGACTCATACTGAAAATACTCGTGTATAGGTAATGCGTTGTTCAATACATGAATGGCAATTATAAAAACTATGGGTTTTGAATCAGTTACCTACTGTTGGTTTAGGTAGTAATGAAAAATGCGACTTTTTTAAGGGAAGGCTATAAGTTAGGCTATAAGTTGAATTTGAAAGTTAATCTTATCCAAAAGCAAGTTTGCAAGTTTCAGCGCCGTCACGAGCAACAATCGATGTATATTTGGGTGTAGATGATACATTATTTGTTGGCAACGAAACCGTTGTGTAATCCCAGGGTTTTGGTGTCAGCTACAGTAGATTCTTATCTCTCCATGACAACTCTGTTTTAGGTGAAGGGCACCGCAGACGGCTGAGTCTGACAACTGAATAAATGCTGGTTTTTATCAGACCCGAATGAGAAGATAAAGTTCGCGTGACTTTTACATTCTTTAGTAAATTAAACTAACGAAAGAATGAAAGCGTTTATATTTGTACCAACCTTAGAGTTTTGAATTCTATAACCGACACACTACAGTGTATAGGGCCTAAGCGACACCTCAATTTCCACCTGCTATTTTGTAGGTTACTGTTCATTAATTCTAGACTTACTTTATTTTAACCTTTTGTAAGTATTTTCCGGTCAGTGCTCTAAAAGTCTAAACTAGAGAAACCATGCCTTTATTTCTACGAGTATATTTTATCTACAAATAAGACATTAGTCTAGAATATGAAGTTATGATCACTGACCTGAAAGATCTGAATGAATGATAAGCCAGAGACGGGGCCACAACACTGGGCATAGAACGTGGTGAAATCTCATCACGAATAATGTATCACGGTATAATGAAGTGGGATGAACTCCTGTGATGAGTTCTCCCTCTCCATTATAGCGTGAGGTTCTGGCAACTTATTTATGCGCTGTATTTTAGGTCCCGGTGAGAATTTTTGATGGCTAAACTCAGCGAAGTTTAACTACATACCAAAAAGTAATTAAATCTGTACAACTTGACGCAAAGGTACATAGCTGTAGGTATGCCTAGAGCCTAGAAAGCTAGTCATGGAAGGAAATTTTAAAGAGTTAGTGCGTATTATATTTTTTTAAACCAGAAATTGTCTGTAAGCAAGCATTTGTATCTAATCTTAATGATTTATCCAGCATCCGGTCTGGTGGCTTTGATACCCACCCCTTCATGAACGGCTTTTTGTTGTGCCTAGGATATGATTACGATGTAGTAGGTACTTTACTTACATAGGTCTTCATCACAGAGTAATTTATAGTAAAAGTTTTAATGTTAAGGTGAAAGTTCAGATAAGTGTTTTAAAAATTGAAATACGCATGAAATTGTACAAGATTTCGCCAAAGGTTTTCAGAGCGTTATTCGAATGCAAAGTCGTACGATAATCGATATCTCCAGCCCTACCTACAGTACCAAACATTGTTTGCTTGGAACAAGGCTAGGCGGCATTAGTTGGTTGATCGAATTTCTTATTTGCCACGTCGTCGTGGGCTCGATTTATTTTCCTGCAAATAAGTAACTATAGTAGGTACCAAATAACACCGCAATACAGGTCATTCACCCACCTTCACCTCGATGTCGCAAAATTCAATTTATGTATGGTAAACAAACAGTACTACGAGATTCGAGCGATTACCGTCTTAGCGACAGGTTTGTATGGAAAGCGACAGAATTAGCAATTCATAAATTGAATTTTCTGCCTCGTACGTGTAAGTTGTGGAACGAACTTCCCTCTGCGGTTTTCCCTCGGAGTTTTGAGATGGGGTCCTTCAAAAGGCGGGTTTATCTCCTCTTAAAAAACCGGCAGCGCACTAGCCTCACCTCTAGTGTTGCAGGTGTCCATGGGCGGCGGTGAACACTTTCCATCAGGTGGCCCGCCTGCTCGTCTGCCAGCTATGGCATTAAAAAAAAACATAAATAAGGATTTTAAATACAATAAGTGAACATTAGTTATATTTTTAGTTATTAAATCACTATTTTGAATCGTCATAAATTAATCTGCTATTTTCTCATCAGTAAAGCCTCGTAAAATGTAAGAATAATGTCAGAAGTGTAGCTTATTTTTATAACCCAGCGGCTATCGTAGGATTCGTAGGATAGTATACACCACTAGCAGATCAGTGGGGGCTAGTGGGTTTCAAGCTGATCTGTAATCAAGGCTTTTGATTCTCTCTATCTCGGGCTGTGATTGATGGTAAGAACTAAGGAATGGAATTGCTCTGTAGGTACGGTTTGAAGGGTATTGGTGCCAGTGCAATTACAGGCACATGAGACTCGACATCTTTAAATCTGATCTGTTGCACGCAATGTATCACACTGGGCGTCTGCAATGGAAATGCTTAGTGAAGCAATACATTGTTGTAGGAAAAGGTTACCACTTAAAATCGTGGGCTTGTTCCGTAATGTAGTAATATTGAAACCTATAGTTAGTAGAGTAACATGACGTCATTATCCGCATTTCTATTA
Source organism: Eulithis testata (assembly GCA_947507515.1). NCBI lineage: Eukaryota > Metazoa > Arthropoda > Insecta > Lepidoptera > Geometridae > Eulithis > Eulithis testata. The sequence goes on from OX382205.1 coordinate 7,069,542, forward strand.
CTGTATCTAGTTCAAACCGAGCCACTTTAATTTCTTTCATGCCAGTAGGTATTGCCAGTTAGATAAAATAAATACGAATTCTTGGTTTTAGTCTATGTCCCTACTCTGGTAAATTCGATTCGATTCGATTAAGAGAGTTGGTTCAGTTGCACCCTTGAGACATTCTGAATTGAAACTTGTTATCTATTTCGTTATTTTATAAACCAGTGTTAGTTCTTCGATTTTTACTTTCTATTTATTTACACCCATACTTTTAAACGTTGAATAATATTGATAAATAGCTTTAAATTTTTATGTGAAAGTGATGGGCCCATCTGATATTTAGCGGTATCATTATTTCCCAGATTCAATTTTTTTATTTAATTTTTTTATTATACCTAATAAATAATACCAGCTGGTTGACCGAGCTTTGCTCGGTATTTTTTTTTCGTGAACACCTGAGTTAAACAGACGCAAATAATATAAATAAACAATTAATTTTCTTGGTCTAACCTTAACTCATTGGCTTTGTGTTGCGCCATCTGCTGTCTGCTGTCTACGCCATCTGCTGTCGCATTAGAAGTACCTATAACTTCAAAAAATAGTATTATTATTCGCCAATAGATGTCGGGAAGAGTCACATTTTTCTGTTTAAGTGGCTACTTGAAAACACGAATAAAACGACATTTTCTGAAAATGAGTCCTAGCTAGATCGATTTATCGCCCCCGAAATCCCCTGTATACTAAATTTCATGAAAATCGTTAGAGCCGTTTCCGAGATTCAGATTATTTTTATATATACAAGAATTGCTCGTTTAAAGAGAAAGATTTTTGGACAATACGCTCTGTAGTCCCAAACTACACAAAGCTTGTACTATGGGAACTAGATTGCTAATAGAATACGTATATATTTTTTTTTGTAAATACGTCCTTGTAATTCGATCGCAATATGATACTTTTCTAGAGGTTAAGTGACTTTTGTTATTATTGGTTAAACTAGGGAGATGTACGTTAAAAATGCATACATTCGAACATAAAAAGGCCCAATAAAAATAACAGTTTAGTACGGTCCAGTCGTTGAAGTTGATTGGGTCGTCGTTGGTATAAGCGAAACGGTTTTAAATATTTGCGGTGGTGTTCAGAACGACCACATCAAAGTGTTATTTCTACATGTTTGTATTACTGAAGGTGACTGAAATATAAATAGTCATGAACATTCATACAAAGCCATCTAATCCCATACTAAGCAAAGCTTGGACTATTAGAATAGGTACTTGTATTTTTTTGTTATTACATTCCAAATGCAGAAGAACCTCTATGTTTGCCAACACATAGACGTTTGTTCTTGGTGGGGATCAAACCCAAAACCCACAGCATTGAAGGAACAAAAACTTACTAAAAATGTAGTTTGAGGCAGTACATTTATTCATTTGTTCAGTCATTGCTATTAAAGGCTGGAATGTCATGAAACAGACAAACTTGTATTGAGAAGATTTCAACTTTTCAAAGATTTTAACTGGATTTCAGATTTGGAGACATGTTTTCCTGTAGGGGTAACTACTTTATACTTTAACTGTGCATAAGTAATCTTGTTCCACATACGCGTATTGTTTGATTTAACTTGTTAAAACAATGAAGGAAAATCTTAATGTTCTCACGGTGGAAATGACAAGTCTACGAAGGTTTTTGCATATAATTTAAAATAGGTTAGATTATTTTATTTGTTCCCAGGATAAACACTACCTCTGCATCATGGCATCAGACTCTCCTGAACAGAATTTGACGCAGTACTTCAGTTTGTGCAACGACTTCATTCATGCCGCGAGGTTGAGAGATGGCAATGTTCTTATTCACTGGTAAGATTGTTTTATCTTAGAACCAGCTATATATTTTTTGTTAATTATTTAAGTGTCAGAGCACGCAAAAAAACAAATGAACACGTCTAGAGCCGTCATCATAGGTCCTATAGTAAATCTGAAAGTATGCTTAGACGTGCTTCTAAAAACTCGTAAAATAGTACTGTAGGGCTTGAGTATATTATATTAGTTATAACCATGAGCCTATTGTTTACTTTTATTTAGGTAGGTACTTCAAAAACGAAATTCACTGCAAACAAAACATTGTGTTTACTGTCGACCATTCTGGATACTGGGTTTAAAAATGAAAATGGTAGAGACATCTCATCTTGTCTCAGGTGACAAATGCTATGCAATAATGCAACAGCACATCGTTACCGTGGATGGTACGATATTGCATTTTATATCGAGCACTAGGATTGTGCTTGGCAAAACATATTGCTTTTGAGCTCAAGAGAGTACTACAACGATATATTTTGAAACTAGCTGATACCCGCGACTTCGTACGCCTGCGAAACTTTCCACCAAAATATCTGTCAACCAGCATACGATGAACCTCGTGCCAAAAGCGGCTTTTGGTTTAGGGAGGTCAAGCTGTATCTAACAATCCACGTCTTTCATTTCAATCAAATATAACCTATGTTTCAATCCGGAAAAAGGGCTTCTGCATGGTATAAGTTTCATTGAAATTGGTAAAATAGTTTAGGCGTGATCCGCGAACAAACAAACAGACAAACAGATAAGTAAACGGACAAACTCGATTTTCGGAATCAGAATCGTTTATTTAGTATATCTGCATAATTGGATTATCCATATCTTTAATTTTAGTTTTTCGCTTTTTTACAGTTTTATAATAGTTTTGAAATAAAAATAAAGTCGAGGGAATATCAGCAACATTGATGATAGCTTTCTTCTTCATATAAATACAGACGATATACGAAATGAAATACACTGTAACAATAAGCAAGTACTTATATAGATTTAATCTGTAGTCGATCCTAGAATCGAAATGGAATATTTTTAAAGAAATAACCTCTTAACGCTGACAATCACTCACTCACAACTCAAGACCTTACTTCATAGGATCATTTCTATAGTAAGCTCTTCCTCGTGCGTCCACAATAACTCGTCTTACCTACGTACTTACCTACACACATTGCAGTTTTTATATTTCTGTAGAAAAAAAAACTTAGTTCGTGATCCAGTATTAAAAGTTTATTGCAGTGTTTTGACTCCCACTTAAATAGTAATGTATGTTACCGATCGACCTCTTTGATTAAGGAACCAAACTGAAAACAGAATCAAGTCACGGAACACCGAAATTGCTATCGATTTTATATTAGCTGTTACGTAATTCAGTCTGCAAAATAAAGTCAAACATTTAGGTATCATTCGAAATTACAGAAATTAAATCGAATTGCTCTTGTAGATCCGATTATACTGGCAAAGTTAATCAAATTATCCTCTGGAAATTAATGAGATTGCTAAAACTTGTAAACGTCTACTTACAGTACCTACCAGCTGAAAGCTTCTTATAACAGGAAAACTTCCACAAGGATCACAGTCGCTTCTTTTGCTAATGAACGGTAAAATTCGACATTGTGACACCCGTTCTTACATGTTCTGTTGATTTTGACCAACATTTATTTGGCTGTTTATACGATGCAAACAGTCAAAAAGTCGGAGTGTGAGGCCAGTGCATTGGTTTCCGTACCTATAGGAGGTCTAGAAGAACAAATAGATGGTACTTACCTATCTCTTGTAAGGTAATTACATCGCGACAGTCACTGAGCACACGTGTAGTTTGCTTTGTTAACAATTTATTATTGCATAAGTGGTAAAAAGTGACGCTAGCCATAAGTGTTATACATTGTTGTGTAGCTACTGAATTTGTCCTTCTTTTGGTGGTTATTGGACTCTGAATAATTACGAATCGAGTGAACTATGAGCAAAAACATTTTATAAAAACATCATCCAACCGGCATTGTGACACCGACAACACAGAACCGGCCCACTGTGACGTCATTACCTACCTACTCGGTTGAACTGCATTGTCTGTTTATCTACATAATTTAAGGATTTACTTGTTGTGGCAACTATAGTGATTCTTTTGGCGTTATGGCTGAAAATAGTGGTAAATGTGTCGGCTGCAATTGCTCACTCCAGAAAAAAGATTCTATGAAATGTAAAGAGTGCAATCAAAGGTACGATCTATTGTGTGCTAATGTCTCACCAAAGCGCTTCAGATCCTTCAATGAAGAAAAGAAACGAAAATGGCTGTGCCCAGAGTGTGTTTGCAAGCGGCCTAAGGGTGATAATAACAATACTCCCGTACGTTCGACGCAGATGCAGCAGCCTCCCTCCCCCTCGAAGCTGATTCTCCCCGCCGCTGGTCCGGTTGAGCCCTCTACGAGTACTACCAGTAATGTTACTACGCGGAAGAGATCACCCGTACCCGTTCCAGTAGCCGTTCCCGTTCCGAGCGCGTACATTACGGAGGAGAGACTACGGGAGATATGGCGAGATGAAATGATAAAGGAATTTAAGTCAATGATCGATTCTTCCGTCAGAGATCTTTCTGGCCAGCTGAAGACAATCATTGGTCAGTGTACTGATTTTCAAGAGTCCTTGTCATATGCCAGCAAGCAGTATGATGATCTTCGCAAGGAAATATCTGACCTGAAGCAGCTTTTTGGGCATACAGCGTCAGAAGTTAAGGGACTCAAGGAGGAGAATAAATCACTGAAGCAGAGCCTTACTGCATGCGTATCTCGTGTGAAACTATTGGAGGAAGAAAACTTAAAGCAGCAACAATGGGCTAGAATCCAAAATGTTGAGATAACGGGCATACCTGAATTTAAGGACGAATTAACTTCTGACCTTGTTATGAAAGTGACTAAACACATCGGTGTGGTTATTCAGCCTATCGACATTGAGTTCGCCCACCGTGTCCAGCCTATGCGAGCTACGAGTGCATCCCTTGCTCGTCCTATTGTAGTCCGGCTGCGACACCGTGCTGTCAAGGATCAACTGGTAGCAGCAGCTCGTAAACACCGCAATATGACGGCAGCAGATGTTGGATTCGCAGGCGGAAATCATAAGGTTTATGTCAATGAGCACCTAACAAAGGAAAGCAAGATGTTATTGGGAGCCTGTAAGCAGAAGGCCAAGGAAGTAGGCTACAAGTACATTTGGACAAAAAACTGCCGTGTATTTGTCCGCAGAGACGACAACTCGCCTCCTATACCGATGAATTCTTCGGCCGACTTGGTGAAGATAGCATGAAAAATACATGTCTATACCAGGGTTTTATAGTGCAACATTGTATTTCAAGTAGATCCCCCCTTGACTCTAAGTCCATTAAAATTACCATAAAATCAGACAAAAATAAAGCAATAACTAACACACATCATAACACACCTCATACACCCTTCCTCACACACACCCACACCTACACTTTAAAAAAAAAAAACTATTTTACTAACAGTTATGTTAATTCAACTTTTTATAATAAAATTAAGGCTTCGTTTAGAACTACACTAATACCTACATTGTGTCATGGCTCATACATAGGTAAACTTATTCGCTATACTATTCTGCACAGTATATACCTCATATGTTTTAAAAATGGATGATGGTAAAAAATTAAAGCTATTTTATCAGAATGTTAGAGGACTCAGAACAAAAACTCATGAATTCTATGGAAACTTATTATTACTTGAGTATGATGTCTTACTGGTCACAGAGACCTGGCTTTGCGATGGAATTTTGGATGCAGAGTTCTGTAACAACAAATTCAATGTATTTCGTAGAGATCGGGGAACGTTGGGAGGAGGCGTGATGATTTTATGTGATTCTCGACTGCAAGCTCGGGTAAGACCCGAATGGCAGCGTGAGGACTTGGAATGCATCTGGGTCACTATTCCTGCGTGTTGTCTTGGCTCTTCTCGTGACTTGCATATTGCTACAGTATACATACCTCCGAACTCATTAATTCCTGCGCGTACTAAACTATTCACTGAAATTGTCACCATGATTAGTGGCACAGCTCCTGGGGATCATTTTATTTTGGCAGGGGATTTTAATTTGCCGTGTGTCAGCTGGAACTCTGGTGATCCTATGATTTTAAAGAGGGGATCAGTTGAAACACAAAATTGCGCATCTGAGCTCATTGCGCAATTCTCCTTCTTAGGACTATCACAATATAATATAAGTACTAATAGCCATAATAATACGTTGGATCTTATTTTCTCTGACTTTCCTGTAACAATAAATAAATCATCTTCGTTATTGGTTAAGGAGGACTCTTATCACCCTTCCTTAAGCATCATAGCCTCTGATTTTCTGATACCACCGCTTAAACCTTGTGCTCGTACTGTCTATCAATACAAACGCGGTGATTATGACAGCATCAATGAGACCCTTAGTAAACAGGATTGGTCCTTTATAATCGATCAGAATGACATTGATGCAGTAGTTAGTAAACTATATGTTGTTTTGAATAATGTAATTGAATCGTTTGTTCCTCAGTTTCGCAACTCTGGTAGTTATAATTATCCTATGTGGTACAGCAAGTCTTTAATTAGATTGATAAAAGAGAAATCGAAAAAGCATAAAAATTGGAAGAAGTATAACAATCCGGTAGACTATGCAGACTTTGCTGAACTTAGAGAGAAGCAAAAAATACTACAAGCTAATTGTTACCGGAATTATCTAAGTTTTGCGCAAGAGAAAATAAAATCTCACCCTAAATATTTTTGGACATACGTTAAATCTAGGAGAAATAACAGCTCTTCATATCCGCAACAAATGACATATGGTGATAATATTCTAAACAAGCCGGAGGATATTTGTTCTGCATTTAATAAGTTCTTTCACGATAATTTTCAGAGACCTGCAACGCAATATTGCTTTGGTTCCCAGGAAGATGGTTCTCAACTAAACATAATTAACTCGGTCTCAATAGATCATAATCATATATTCAAGTTATTAGCATCCCTTGATGTTGCAAAGGGAGCAGGAAGTGACAAAATTCCACCCATGTTTTTTGCTAAATGTGCAAAATCCCTTGCTGTTCCAATTACACTACTGTTCAATAAATGCCTTCAGGAAGGTTACTTCCCTACTGTCTGGAAAGAAGCACACATAGTACCTGTACATAAAAAAGGTATAAAAACTGCAGTGGAAAACTACCGCCCGATTTCAATTTTGAACGTTCTAGGTAAGATGTTTGAAAGAGTGATCCATACCCATGTATACTCTGTTATATCTGCCTCAATTCCTGTGGAGCAACATGGGTTTGTTAAGGGTCGGTCAACGGCAACTAACTTAGGAGTCTTTCTAGAACATGTGGCGGATGGAATGGATGGTGGTTCTCAGGTAGATGTGGTCTACACGGACTTTGAAAAGGCCTTTGACCGTGTAGACCACGTCATACTCATGCATAAGCTTTTCAAACTTGGCATACGGGGTAATCTGCTGAGATGGATTGAGTCCTACCTGCGAAATCGATCTCAAGCAGTTGTTATAGGCGGATTTCGCTCAGATTTTACTGATATACCCTCTGGTGTGCCCCAGGGCTCTATTTTAGGACCCCTTTTGTATGCATCCTACTTGTATGACGTTGGTAAATGCTTTCACTATGCAAGGTATCTCATGTACGCAGATGACACCAAAGTATATATGAAAATTAGGAATTCCATCGACTGTGTCAATCTGCAAGATGATCTTCATAGGCTTAGTGACTACTATGCACGTAATCGCATTGGTGTTAACATAAATAAGTGTCATTATGTCTCTTTTACTCGGAAAAGACATCCAACTGCATTTGTTTATGAAATTAATGATGTTCAAATTAACAGAATGACGTCAGTTAAGGATTTAGGTGTATTATTTGACGCTAAATTGACATTTTCGGATCACATTGATGGTATTGTGGGTAAAGCTTACAAAAGTCTAGGATTTGTAATAAGGGTAAGTCGCCCCCTCGCAGATGTGGCTTGCTTAAAGATTCTTTATTACTCTTATGTCAGGAGCATACTAGAGTACTGTTGTACCATATGGAATCCGCGGTATGTAACATACATTCAGAGCCTTGAGAATATCCAATATAAATTTGTCAAGCACTTAAACTATCGTTCTTTTCGTAATTTTATGGACTATGAGGAATCTTGTTGTCACCACAACCTTATGACACTTGAGAAGCGTCGCTATTTAAGTGATATGCCATTTCTTCATGGCTTATGTAATGGGTATATTGATTGTGCAGAACTCATATCTCAAACCTTGTGCTTTTGCTGTCCCAAAACTAGAACGCGACATACAAAATTGTTTGCAGTTTCGCACTCAAAAACAAATTATGCTCAAAACTCCCTTGTGAGCAGAATGCACAGAAATTATAATAAAAAATTTTGCTCTGTTGATATTTTCCACAGCAGCAAGGGAGTTTTCAGACATGAATGTCAAAAACTAATCAATGAAGCCTTGTTATAGTGTGGTTAGCCTTGCCTATAAAAATAATTATTGAATATTACAACTAACTTTAGATTATATTACAATTAACTTTAGATTAAAATTCCATTTATGACCTTATTACATTTACTACACACACACACACCCTTACATACACACATACACACACCCTTACACACCCTGACAACTGCATTATTCTACTTCTATTTTTTTTTCTGTCCTTGTATACTAGTGACTGTCGTCGATTTTAGCTTATGTTACTGTACTTAGAATGTAAATCCGTCTTTGGCTGTCTGCTTTAAAATTAAGATTTACCATTATACTTAAGAGCTGTGGATTTTGTCACTCAATAAAAAATAAAAAATAAAATAATGTAATGAGTGTATATCACCAGCGATGGTTTCATAATTCAACTGTCTGTCAAGTTCAATCAATCAAGTTTTCTAGCTTGTTGTATTTCTATATAAAAGAGTAGGGATTCTCCGACACAATACTATTTTGTATGGATGCTGTATGGTATGACGGCATCCGTGACCTATATCGAGTGACATCTCATCATGGATTTGAAAAGAAAAGACCTTTACAAAATGTGGTCTCAGCGCTGTGCCTTTTTGATTTGTGTCAAAGATACAAATTCTTCGTCAAAACACAATCCGATCCGATTTTTAATGATCAAAATACTAGGTCGTAAATATTTTTTCAATATAATAATAATAATATAATATTCACGGACATTTAACACAACGCCTTCTAGTCCCAAACTAAGCAAAGCTTGTACTATGGGAACTAGATGGCTGATAGAATACATATATACTTTTTTTTTGTAAATACATACTTATAATACATAGACACCCAGACACAGAACAAACATCTATGTTTGCCACACACAAATGTTTGTTCTCGGTGGGGTTCAATAAAAGGTTAAAGAACATTTTTACGTTTGCGCCTATTGTACTTACTGTATATACTTGTCATACGATTAAATAAATAAGTAAATGGTTACTCCGATCTAAAACAAACTCCAATAGCACTTTAGCGCATGGCGTTTGTTTGCGACAACCCATCGGAAAATAGAAAAATACATTGCATAGGTATTCCGATTTCCATATTTATAATTTCGCACGGCAGCATTTAGAACGTAGGTTCAACCTTCTAGAAGATAGAACCGAAATAGGGTATAAACGATATTAGATCATCGTCCGATAAAATTATCGGATCAGGTAATATAAAAAGCCTCCTACGTCAAGTGCCAATCGAACCCCACTCGGTCACGATGCGAACGCCCTTAAAGGGACGAGGTATTTTAAAATTGGTTTGCATTTTTCGAATAGAATTTCAAGTCGAGTAGGTATTGGTGGCTGAAATACTTGGCATAGAATAGTGTAGTTAATTAGCATTATTCATACTACTGCAATGACGTCAGTGAAACCAAGTTCAGTTCAAATATGAGTATTCGTGCCATTTGCGCAACTTGTCCCACGCGGGACGAGTTTGTTTGGGACGAGTTGACGAACGAATAATTGTTTTATCTTTAGTAGCTTACTAATTTTATTATATTAAAATTGGTTATTATAAAAATGTATTATTTACCTGTAGTTACCTAATTATGTAGTAATTCTTACATAGATACACATTTTACACGTCAGCATATGCGATGCTGTAGGCATACTTTATATTTCTCATCTGCTGCCACGTAATACCCATGCTAATGCGCCTCATTTTCATGCTAATCTCTCAATCCGTCTGCCTGGTAGGGATGTCACGCACCCGGCGTGATGGGTTCGTTTACTTAGACGGTAATGGACATATTTGATAGCATAACCTAGAATGTAATTGGATACGCCAAGCCTGCAATTGAACATCTTAACTGACGTCGGGAACAATATAATCGCAGTCTAAATCAAAGAAAAGGAAGGCCTTGCGATTGAAAGAAATAAGCAATGATATTTTTTGCAGTCAACTTTGCATCGGTGGTCTTAAGAAAATAGACGAGGATAAAAGAAATTGTTTGGTTACTTATACAGTTTGATCAAAAAAACGCTTAAGGACACTTTTGGTCTATTCGTAATGCTTGGCAAACTCACGACTAGGTAGCATAAAAAATTGGCATTTGCAATAGAAAATTATGACAAAAGTATTATTTCCCGTGACACTATCGATAGACAAGCATCTCCCGAGACACAACTAGGATTCACCGGTTATTTTTTATAACTTACCTACTCAGATCTCCGTCTTTTGCTGAAATATTAGTAAACAAGTAAACGCCAATAAACAATGACATTGGCAAATTCGTGGCAGCCTTAGCCACTGAACAGCCCCAAGAAAAAGAAGAAGAAGACATATACGAGGCTACGCTTTTCCTTTGAAATAAAAACTTTTTTTATGTTTATTCCGCAGTCTGGCAGGGATGTCCCGAAGCGTCACAGTAGCGGTAGCGTACATAATGTCGGTGACGCCGCTGAACTGGCGCGAGGCTTTGAAGGTGGTACGTGCAGGCCGCGCGGTTGCCAACCCTAACCTCGGCTTCCAGCGGCAGTTGCAGGAGTTCGAGACTTATAAACTTGTTGAGGTACCTACCTATCATCTACTTATATACTTATACATGATAAGTATATAAGTAGATGATACATATACTTATACTGACTATTATTGTTTCTGAAGGCTTATGTCGTGGTTTTATTCCTAAGGAAGCGTTCGTGGCGTAGCTTGCTTAGTGAATCTTCACCGATTATCTATGTTAAGCGACGTTCTGCGCGGTCACTATTTGGATGGGTGACCGTTAGTAGCAATTGCATCTGAGCGCTTCCGTGTTTCGGAGGGCACGTTAGGTTTAAAGACATTTATTCTCATAAAAACATAAAAGTTCTTTTACAATGAGATACAAAATTCTTAATTATAGAATAAAGTTATTTTGCCTCTTGATGGCGCTGCCGTAGCTTATTAGGTAGGTAGTTATATAAGTTTGTAGGTGCTTATCTATAGGTATAAAAAGACATGTATAATGTCGATACAGAAATCGTTACTCAAGTATGGGTTTGAGTAGAAATTTTCATGCAAGGATAGTAAAACGGCATAGGGCCTTAGGTACAATGCAATGCTAGATAAATAGGTTACAATGTGCTTACGTATTCTTTTAACTTTGACTTGAAACTGTTGATGCTATCACATTCTTTAATATTGTTAGGTAATTGATTGTAAAACTGCACTCCCTCAAATAATATGGTTTTCCTTCCGTAGTTAGTCCGTACTTTAGTTAAATTAAGTTTGTGTTTATTTCTTAAATTGTGCGTGTTTTCTTTTTTGTGTATTTGTATAGTAGATTTAATTGAATTATTGGTAATGTTTTTTATGAGAAGACAAGTGGAGTATACATAAAGTTGATGGATGTTGAATAATTTAGTTTTTTCGTAAAGTTTTTTAGTTGGTGTGAGATAGTGTCGGTCGTTAAACGTTAAACTGTCGGTCCCGGCTCTAGCAATCGTTAAGCCATGACGGAAGCCTTAAGGCGGCCTAACTCCGTCACCAGAGTTGGCCACTAACTCATACGAGCTTACTACCTCAGGATGTTAGGATTATAAATGTCATTAGTTTAAAATATAATGTGTTTTAGGTGCATAGATTCGAAGCTTCAAACTACATTCTAATAATAGTTTCTATCTCGTAGACCCTCTACGAGTCACGTAGGCATTTGCTACGGGACGACCTTGGTATATTAGTTTGGGACTCTAATAAGACGTACGCCGCTGTCTATAAGACGTCACTCGTCTGTTTAGCCCTCTTGCCAAGCCGAGTAAACAATAGAAAAAATAGTTCTAAACGATAAATCAGCGACTATCTCCATACATTTTTTACTTTTTCTATTCTCTAGAGTTTGTAAAATGACAATTTACATGCGTTTGTAGAATGTTATATGGCTACAAAGAATATTGTCAAAATATATACCCAGTATTTTTTAGATATTGCGTTAGATACATATACCCTCTGTCATGTCAAAGTAATACCTATCTTTTTAAACGGAACTCGTTAATACGCCAGACTGATTCACAATTGGCCGGTTTTTTTCATTTGCCAGCACAATTTTGAACATAGGCTCTTCGAACGTTGATACGAGGGCTATATGTCATGGCTATGTCATGTCTGGCTAATGTGACGTAGCTGTCCTAAGTGGTATCTTACAGTTTTAGGGCAGGGCTTCTCAAGGGGCTCATTAAAAGTTGCCTAGAGTCACGTGCTTAGAGTATTCATAAGCTTCGACCAAACAAATTCGCATGCTTATTTTACATGTTAGCATTTGTGGTGGCAATCCTATTCTTATAGTAACTGAAATATGCATTGAAATTTATTATACTCTGTTCACTTGAAAAACAAACAAAATTCTGCCAATTTGAAAGCGACTGAATTGATGGGGCCTGTAAAGCAATGTACTACATAAATAATCCACTATTCGGAAAAAAACCAGCTTTACACCTACCTACATCCCAATGTGTAAATGTAACTCAGCACCGGCCGAAAAAAGCAACCGCTCGCATCTACATACAAGCTCAGGCGTTTGGCCTCTGGTCACCACGATACAACCATTTTTGCCTACCTATACTAGAGTGTAGTATATTATATTACATTTTAAGTAATAATAATAATAGTATTAAGTATCCAAATGTTAAATAAATATCATTTAATAAAAAAACGATTCCCACTGAGTCCACCGGTTGGCCCAACAATGAGTACAATATCTAATCTATACAACAAGTTACAATATGGTAATCTCTAACATAAGTTCAGTGTACAAAGTAATAAATCTGGCTCAGGTAATGCTACACAAACCTAGAGAGCATACCAACATATGGAGTTAAGCATAAAGCTTTGTGAATCCTACATGAAGTTTGTTGGAGATTAATTGCTCATAGAATAATAATATGCAATCACGCCGAGAATTTTGGACGCGCTCACGACGAAGTTATCCAACAAACTTTACATAAACATTGGTGTCGATTTGAAAATCTAAAAAAAATCTAATCTAATTTTTTCTCTCCAAAAGCAAATATTAGTTGTTTTGTAGACTGATTAGCTTTTGATTAGTTTGTTTTTGTTCGTAGCTAGAGTTACGATAAAAAAATCTCACGAACGGCTAGTGGCGAATTCTTACAAACAGGTAGTTATGCAAGCAAGCTCGTATGAGTTAGTGGCCAACGGTCTCCGTCGTGGCTTACCGACGTAGTTGTTAGTTTCTTATACTCAAAGCAACGCGTATTATTATGTAACTTTATTTATTTTAAGTCTCCCGCCTATGGAAGCAAAAATGGTGGACAATTATTTTAAAATTAGCTTTAGAGAGAGCCAATGCAAAATCCTTCAACTTTATCGCATTGAGATTCGTATCAAGGTTCGCTCAACTAAAAGACTCCGTGAACTCCTCCAAAGTTTATTATGACTGGTGGGTGCCCTAAGAACTTGAAATTTCGATGTGCTCTACATTTCGTTTATTTTTCAAAAAATACTCAGCCCATCAATAAGTCGAATTACAAATCAGTTTTTTTTAGTCTAGAACGAAGTTTTTGTCCAGTTAAGGACTCCTATCAAAGGTTTATTTGATGATAGTGTTAAACAAATCAAAAACTATTAGTTGAGATTGGTGATACACACATAATTTGGTTATGCTTCGTTTTCTAAATTTTTTTGTATGCAAATATTTTTGTAAATCTTTATTTAGGAAAGAAGACGACTGAAAGAGCGGTACCCATCCCTAGCGTTAGCAGACAAGGACATGTCAGAATGTAGAATTATGCTCGACTCGTATCAAACTATGCTCAACCAACGGACTATTTGTGAAGGAAAGTGCTCTATGGGGCGCCAGTGCCCTACTGGTAAGAACCTTGGCCTCTACTCCGAATAATGATTCACGAAGATTTGGTACTTTGGTACATTACACTACGCAGTGACACTTCGCAAGAGCCCGCGTCATTGCACGTTATTACCGAATCTTTCATATTCTTTATTCGGAGTAGAGGACCTCCTGATTGAATAAGTATCAAAACTCACCTTTGAAAGGTAGGTTTTATTTTTTGAATGTGCAAAAATATTTATTGCTAAGTAGGTATATTTTTATTTTTTCCAAATTTCTATATGAGCATGTGGGGTTTTGGCTTTCTGTTGACCCTGTATCGCTGCGCATTGATTTTAAAGTATTTACTCAAGAAAACATTGTGAGGAAGTCATTATTAAGGACTTTGTGATGTATCACTGGGTTTCGATAGACTATGGGAAAAGCTTAGAAATAAGGTTTCAAAAGTTGCTCTGCTATACTTGGCTTTAGGTAATACTTTTTCAATCAGTGTTTGATCAAGTCGTTCATAAGAAAACGGAAACATTGTCAAGCTGATGAAGATTAAAGGTAACATAGTGATAATTTTGAATAATGTTTAATATTTTAATGCATGATACAAAAAGATTCGCACGGGTCCGGCAGCTGTTTGAACCAGGCAAGTCAACGCGACCAGCGACCGTCCAACTAGAGTAAGAATAACCAGTAAGAACCTCACTACGTGGCCTTCTAATTATAGGTAGGTATGATTGGTTATCTAAGGCTTCGATTCACAGAGCCGGTCGAAGTCATCCATGTACCTATTAAATACACTTTTAGTACAATGCTCTTTCAAATTCCAAACGCGTTGCGGAGTACAGACCTTTTTAGAGGGCTTAAAAACTGCAAACCAGTTTCTAAACTGCACACGAACGCCAGTTCTTAGAGTAAACTGTGCCTTGATCATGAATAAATGTGACAATCGCAAACGTATCCTAAGGCGGTTCCCACTACGCCGGACAGGCAAATCTGCCGGGAACCGGACACCGGACAGAGTGTTCACATTTTACCGGAAAAGAAGAATTTTAGTAGAATTTTTGCCGAGCCCGATCGAAGGGCTAGTTACTAGCTGTACAATTTATATAGAGCTCTACACATTATCCCGGATCCGGCATTTTTGCCGTTCCGGCGTAGTGGGAACCCGGCCTAACGCTAACCTAACGTATCCGAGATAAACTGCGCAGTGACACTACAACGGTTGGCAGTCGAGTTGGCATTGACGCGCAATATAACTCGAATACGTTAACGCGGCGACTGTCAAATTTAGTCGTGATAGAGGTACTGAGTAGTATATGTTAATAGTTGTGGAATCGTGTTTGTACATGGATGACTCGGACTAGCTATCAAAATGTTCCCGCACCAAGAAAAGTAAGCAGTAATACTGTATTTTCAAGAATAAATCACAGTAGGTAACTAATAGTAATAACCATAGTCAAATGAAATATATCGTATTTTTTGTCGCATGAATTAGCATGTTTTATTTGGGTCGTCCATTTCGGGGAGATACTACACGAAATACTCATGCATGCTTAGTTCATATTCTTTCATTATAATATGTTTAGTCAAATCAAGGTGTGTCACCTTCTCTTATAAATAATAATACGAATATGGGTGCAGGTTTACCATACTTGTACTATATGATCTGTGCTTTTACTGATAGATTTTTACAGAAATTTTTATTATCATCGGAATTTTTTACTTTTACTGATAATTCTTTTTTGTGATTTTTTTATTGTACTTTTAGTAAAAATATAACCACGAGGTTACCTTCCTTTTTGATCACCATCCTAGCCAAGTTGGTATTCTACAGTCGCTAGATATTAGAAAACGTCAAAACGTGGGAGTGGACACATTGGACACGTGACTTTTCGTTTAAAATTGCCATTTATTTACATTTGTATTACTTTTCTATGACTTGTACATGATTAAATGTTACAATCGTAAAAGTATCGTAACGCCAGCGTATCCGAGATACACTGCGCGGGGATGCTACAACGTTTGGCAGTAATTGTGCGTTGACGCACTATTATGATTCGGGTATGTAACGTGGCGACTGTCAGATTTGTTTGTGATCATTCTCTAGCAACTGTAGAATAGCAACATGACCAGGGCCACTGGGTTACAAGTTCAAAAAAAACATACTAAGTATAGTAAAGTATTGATGTTTTCTGAAGCACATAAACACGATGATTCCACCAGGTGTTTGCAGAACCGGCTCAAAGCGAACTCTTCGTCAACGGAAACCGTCCACTACGTCTACTACTAGCGAGCTCAGCATGGGCGGACTGAAGCGATCTCCTTCTACACTCTCTACCACTTCTACTGCTTCGGGGTATAGGCCGAGGTCGTCGCCTGCTGGACTTTATAGTTATACTGGAGGTAAATCTGTTAGCTCTATGACTTTCTAGCATTTATCTAGAGAGGACGGGTTTATTCGATTGTTTTAATTAGAAAATAATAGCAGTCTGAAGAAATGTACCCCGTATAGTTTAGATCTAGAAGAAGATCCGGTTTTGTAAAAGCCACTTATTCACTCTTAGTTATTAGTTCATAAGTCAGTCTTTTTTGCTCTTTTATCACAGCACCAGCGCCACCGGTCCAGTCGACATCGATATCGATAGCCTAACAAATTCTAGGGGTATGAAGCTTCATACCCCTAGAATTTGTTAGGCTATCGGTATTGTGTTGTTAAAGCTTAGTCTGAAATTACATTATTCTCACAGCACAGGAAGCGGGAGCACCGCTGGAAGACGAGCCACCTCCTCCACCCTTGCACTTTTGTCTTTAAGCGAAGCCTTATTCTTGACTTCATTACCTCTTTCTCTCCATATAGCAACAGCTCTACCGACCCGGTCGGCATCTGGTATCAGTTTCACCCGGATCACTGACCCGGTCGGCGGCGGCACGGCCGTGTCAGTTGGCGGCTCAGAGTATTCTAGAAAACGAGCCACCTCCGCCTCCTATACCCTTTGGTCTTTAAGCGAAGCCTTATTCTTGACTTCATTACCTCTTTCTCTCCATATAGCAACAGCTCGACCGACTCGGTCGGCATCTGGTATCAGTTTCACCCGGATCACGGACCGGGTCGGCGGCGGCACGGCCGTGGCAGTTGGCGGCTCAGAGTATTCTAGAAGAAGGGCCGCCTCCGCCCCCTCTACCCCTGCGCTTTCCCCCGCGCCTACGCCGCCAGGCTCGCCGCAAAGAGCTTTACATAGGTAAGACTAGAGTGTAGACTCGCATTTATTAAATCCTCGCAGGCGCAGTAGCAGACTGGAGAAGGGCAAAAGGCGAATATTCGGCGCCTTAAAACCGAACAACCTGTACAGAAGAGGTCACAGAAACCTAGGGACCTAATCAACCCCAAAAAAACTGGTGCAGAAGACAAGGGGACACCACTGCAACTATCATCCCAAGACAGTCGATATGAAAAGTAAAGTAAAAGTAATACACAACGACCACGACCGCTCTGCCAAGAGTGTAACGAATAAGAAGAAGAGAGTTTAGACTAATCTTACGACAACGTCTGAATCATCCTCCAGAGTTGCTCTATTTATTTATTTATTTAATACTTTATTGCACAAAATTATAAATTTGTCACAAAAGGTGGACTTAATGCTAAAAGCATTGTCTGCCAGCCAACCCAAACGTGGTGATGTAATGAGGAGGTTGGCGTGCGACATTGCAAAGATTAATATTTATCTGAATTTTTTTTTTTTTTTTTTATTATTTTTTTTTTTTCCACGGACACTTAACACAACGCCTTCTAGTCCCAAACTAAGCAAAGCTTGTACGATGGAAACTAGATGGCTGATAGAATACATACATACTTTTTTTTTTTTTTTTTTTTTTAATTAAGAGTTATATATAAATATATTTAACATAAATCAATAAAACATTTATGTAACAAAACAAAACACAGAGGTAGGTATGGTGACAGCTTTTACACTGTTAAGAGTTCATGGGACTAGCGGCACTACGAGAAGACTAGGGGGCTCAAGAATAAAGTTCCATCTCTGCCCAAAGGTGCCAGTATTTGTCAGGGAAAGCCCGAAACCTCTCCTAAAGTGAGATCTGAAGTCACCTATATTTTGTATGACGAGAAGATAGAACAAGTAAAGGTTTTGTTAATGCTACGTACAATTCTTGATATTTTTCTACAGTGGGCCAGTTACAATATGGTCGAAATCGATAGTGCATGCCGCGCCTCACATATCCCATTCATTGTCTCTCAATAGATTTGTGTATACTTGACAGTGTTTGCATAGCTGGAGGCAAATTAATCATAATTATCGACTCATTTCATAAAACCGCTGCGTAATGCTGCGACTGTAGGTAAGTACAGTTTGTCGCAAAAGTAAAAGGGTACTTTTGCTTTAAGGCTTAGAAAATTCATGAATATATATTTCAAAATAGCATAAAGGAGCATAGCATGCACTCAAAAAATTCAAAATATAGAGTTAGATATTATTACATTAGGTAAATAACTCGTTCAATTCTGCTTCAATACTGTTCTGCTTACTTGAAAATGTTTATAATCAAACCAAGATTTGAGGAGAGGGGTGAGGGGGGAGAAGGTGCTAAGACAGCTTCATTGGTGCGTCAACGTCATATATGCAAATTACTGGATCAGTTCCAGAAAATGTAGAGCTATGGAACATTAAATTGTTATGCCTATTTTGCCGCTAACTGTACCTTGAAATGTTTATTTACATTGTCATCAAGCATCCATTGTTTCTCGCTTGAATTGACTTTCATTTGTTTTGTTTCAATAGGGGTGAGCACGCGTTGGTCATTCCTATTGAAGTGGGAGCCCGACACAATGTGACACTGTCGCAAAGTCACAACCTTATTCAATGCATTCCATCGTCCGCTTGAATTGACGTTCATTTGTTTTGTTCCAATAGGCGTGGATGCGCGTGGGTCATTCCCACCGTGGAGTGGGACCCCGACACAATGTGACGCCACTACAACGTCACAGCCATAATCACTGCGCACCCCATTGCAAGGTTACCATTGTTCTGTTTTCATCATTTACAATGCTTTTGTTTTGTTTTAATCGCTCACTCGTACTTGTGAAGGCTGTTACAAATTGTTACACGTTTCTGTCACAACATGTAACAATTGCTTTTTGTAACCTTCGCTTGAAACCTTTCAAGCGAGCAACAAAAAGCAATTAACAAATTCTTTATCAAACGTACCTACTACGTTTGATAAAGAATTTGTTACCTATTGCACGATATTTACGCTTCTAGGAGCCTACTCACTATGGACCTACATTACACTATTATTTAATTAATAGGTAGGTTATAGGTACATGTTATAAGACAGGGGAAAAGTTCAGATTTGTAACAGATAAACTTACCTACTCACAATCTTTCTAAGAACGCCCACGCAGCGTCATAAAAACACAGCTGCCACCACCGTAGGATTAGTTCAGGGAAAAACTGCCAACGACAAGAAATATAAAGGTACAGCCGCCACTAAAAGTGCCTTTCGAAGTACAAAAATTAGGAAAAATAAAGAACTTTGGTCAGACTTTACTTGAATCTGTGGCGCGCACTAAATAATGTGAAATCAATATCGTTGGCAGCACGTAAAGGCGAAAATTGGTCAGAAATAGTGAATTCCCACTGAGGGTTACCTATTGTATAGAATAGAGTATGTCGGTAAAGAACTCGTTCTTATTATGACCCGTACGAGTCCCACTGTTGGGCAAAAACCTCTCTCATTTAATCGATATACATCGCAATCTTAGGCTTGTATTTTAATAAAGAAATCGTTTTCATACAAAAAACTATGCTTGAGTCCGGATCAGTGCTGGAGTAATAAGCGAATACAGGCCTTAGGCTATATTGCTCAAATAATTCCTGCTGGGTAATCTTTTATTTCTATACAACCTACAGCATTTCGCTGACTGAATCCAGCTTGACTTAATCTTAAAGCCTCGTTTTCACTAGGGGACATTTGTTCTGCGACTCTGTCGCTCGACACGAATATCACGTGTCCCGCGCGATGTCGCCCGAACTACGTGATGTCGGGCGACTTGTTCCCGCGACATGTCCCCTAGTGAAAATGATGCTTAAGCATTGGCAATGGCAGTATCCAATTGTTAAGATAAGCCGGAACACATTTCTACCGTCCGCAACTCGCTAAGCTAAAAATATAAGTGAAGGTTTTTGTGAACAGTTTTTGCAATTTCATCGGCCTCGGTGCGCACTCAACTGAAATTTGATAAGTACTGTAAGCAATGACACAATAGGGGTTGATTTTTATCGTTTTGCGGATCAACGACTGAATCTTATACACTGCGTACCTACATAACAATATAGAACTGCAAAACGAAAGAATAAAAGATAGACTACGTACAATAATATAGATCTATGAAAAGATGTAGAAGTGCTACGAGTTTTGTAGCGGTGCTACGACGTAGCTACATAGAATGGAGATCTTTGTTATAAAATATATAGCAGTTATTATTCTAGTCATTACTTTCTACATTTATTGAAAATAAGCTTTAGTGTAAAGGCTTTAGGTATTAATTTTAAAACTATTGCCCTAGATAGAACAATCGTGTCACTCATTTCGTTGATGAATACATAATTAGCTTTTAGTCGATCTGACACACATCGATACAGAGGCGAATGACCGGGTAAGGCCCAGGTGAAAACTTTATGAAACCAGGTAAAGAAAATGTAATCTCATTTACATAAGTAGGTACCGAGCTTAAAATAAAAAGAAAGAGGTCAGCGCTTTGACCGATCAAAGCGCTAACTAGTACGAAAGTAATTAAAGTTAATTACTTTTTACACAGAGTAAAAAACAGGACCATGTTGAACTAAGTAGGACTTGTATCTACGCTATCAAACTAGGTGTTTTAGTCAAGGATTACTTTGAAATGGCAACAAACTTACGGCTTGGTTTCTTTAGTGTTTCGGCGCTCCGGTCATTAAATACAGACATTTCTGTGAACTACAATCTGACTTCCTGATTCTAGTAACTTACTAAAATAAGAAAGAAAGAAAACCATTTATTCAAACCACCACTTAAATAACATGAAAAAATAAAAAAGAAAATCCTTAACTATTACATACCTAAGTATAAGTAAGCATACAAAATATTTACAAAGCAAAAATGTAGTTAGTTAAATAGTTTTCTTGTTCCTTCCAGGTCTCGACCAGTTCAGCGGTGTTCGTAGCAGGCCCCTAGAAGTGGTCCACCTTCCGCCCAGTCACAGCACAAACTCGACAGCAGCCGCTGACATTCGCATTTCTACTTTAAGTGAGCGATTTCGGATGTTACATCCGCCATTCTGACTTTTAAGTGAGCGGTGCTACGTCGGGCTTTCTGACGTTAGAGTGAACGGCTTTTTGACTGTTAAGTGAGCTATTTTGACGCTATAATCGACATTCTAACTTTGAAGTCACCTGTCTCGGATGCTACCGTCTTTCTGACTTAAGTGAGCGGTTTAGTATACTACATCCGTCATCCTGACTTTTGAGTGAGCGGCTTAGTGAGCTACGTCTGCCATTCTGGCTTTTAAGTGAGCGATTACGCATGCTATGTCCGCCATGCTGACTTTTAAGTGAGTGGTTTAGTACCTATTGATTTTAACTTTTAGTGAGCGATTACGTCGCTGTGGCTTATAAGCCGAAACGCTTAAATTTAAGTAGGTACCTAAGGAGGCTTCGAAAACTGGGAATAGAAAGTGTCCGGTATTTGGCACGTTATTTAAAATAAAGTGTGTTAAAGGGTTCGGTGGGTTTTGTGCTGCTCGCTGTGTGAGGTCTTGATGACCGAGTAATTGAATTTACATGATGTGGTATGTGCCTAGTTTAAAACCTAGCAACACACCGGGCGCATCGCACGCAACCAAAGAGTTTATACGTCGAGGTTTTAGCTTTTAAGGGCGAATGAGTGAATACCATGAATGGTGCTTTTACATAGATGTTATTAAACCGCCCTATAACTGATATTGGTGCGTGTCATGCGCTATTTTGTGAAGCGTGTGATTTTGAAATGTTTCGCTTGAATTTTAAGATAAATGATTATAAATGTCTAACATTGCTTGGAAAGATGTTAAGATATAAATGTTATTGGTTCTCGACGCGATGTTGAAATCGAGTCGTCACGTTGTTAAGACAAATTAAAACAAAGGTAAACTAACGAAGGGTCTATGAAAATAATAACGAATAATATATTTCAATTACCTACCAATTTTTAAATCCAATATCATTGTTCCAGTAATCTCTACCTCTTAGCGCACCATGAATATTTACTAAAAGAGGTCGGATGAAGATTAAAATATAAAATGATAATTCTGTCTATAGTTGTGTAGGTACCTAACAACGAACTATAATGGGATTTATATAACGGTTTCGTATGTAGGTAAATGAAGTACCTTACTGCGCATACGATTTATTGAATCGTTGAAGTTGAGAAATGAAGTGCTAATATGATTTTTACGGTAATCCGTGGTAAATATGAACCTAATATGACCACAACGTGATGATAGGATACGTTTGAGACATTTTAATATAAAATCTGATACAGATCTAATAGAATAGGTATTTGTAAGGTAGCTCAGATTTTCACTATTTCCTAAGCTAAGCATTTTCTCACGATCTCTCTTGTAGAAATAATCGCGTAGACTTTTTATTTAAATTTAAACTTTTTTGTGCTTAAAACTAATTTATTTGGAATTGAGAATGTACCTGATTGTACCTGTTGAATGTATCTACTGAGATAGATTACGCGGGCATAATAATATGAAACCTAGGTACTTAGATACCAATCTAATTTGTATCAAGTTCATTTGCACGTATGTGCCTCTAATTTTTTTTTTATTTGTAAGTTACTTCCTACCTCATTCACTATATTTCGCTCACATTTTACAACGATCGCGTATCACGATGTTTGCTCAAAATGTAAACAGAATCCGTTCCTGTTGTAGCACAATTTTGTTTGTATAAGTATCTCATTGTTAATTCCATTTTACTTTTCAACTTTTACTTCTTCCTATTGCGACACACCACGCCGACAAAACATCCATCCATAATGATAGAACGCGTAGGGTATGATATATCATTTCCCAGATAAATAGGTATTGTAGAAATCATACTTGCAAAAACCGTTGGAAACCAAGCCGTAGTCTGTTGCCCATATGCTGATTTAGGTATTGCTCAAGTACAATTTTCTGTATGAAAATCTGTACTGAAATCTCTTGAATAACAATTTCTTTACTATCATACGGAGCATAGACACACGCAATACACAAAGAACCTAGCGGCGGCGGCGCCTAGATTGACATAGTTTTCCTGCAATACCTATGTTTTTTATAAATATGTAAAAAAAAAAACCGTTTATGGCTGTTTGTACCATATTTTATACTTACCACCTTATCCTGTAAACAGTTTACAATACTATTATTCAGATTCACGCAATAAATCAGTATCATCGGCATAGATTGGATGAGAAAGTACCGTCGCCGCGTCGTGGTGTGTCGCTGCATTTATAAAATTTTGTAGAATCAAAGTTGTGAACTTTTGCATATCTTTCTCATTCTTCTTATGAGGCTTAGCCTATTAGAAAATTGTGATTTAGATGCCTTTAGCACGGCAGCATTTGTAGATGACTATAAAGTTCGGTTTTTTTATGAAATGCTGCCATTGTAGCTTTGTTATAATGTAAAATAAAAAACAAGACTTTTTTCTTATTGTTGGCGAATCGTGTAAGAAATTTGGGGTCGTGGAAAACGAAAGAAATAAGTGGACTCTTCCAGAGTAATTACACCACATTAGGTCACTCATTCAATTGATGTCATAATTATTATATTTGTATGTAAAAATTGTGGGATTACCCCCCGAATTCATAAACAGAGGCTAAACAGTCCGCCAAACCGTTTCACCTAGCTTAGTGAATCGCCTGAATCCGCTTCTACATCGTTTATGAATTCGGAGGCTCGTATGCTCAAAAAATACTCAAGACACAAACTCACTCAATCAAGCCGGTATTTATAGATATTTTTTCTCGATTAAATTCTGTTAAAATTTAGGTAGGTGGAAGCTTGAGACTCGATTCAAACTTGAGCATTGTTTCAGCATACGAAACTCATTTATCATTGTCGCGCTACGCGTAGGTTAAATATATAATTTTACCTGAATTGCCAAGAAAGGCATCTCTAAATTAATTTTTAAAGTACAAATTTGAATAAATAAATAGTACCTACTTACCTTCCTAGATATATATTTCACTATCTCTTTCCTAATGTAAAAATATATTGTTACTTTTATCAAAATATCCTTTACAATAAATTGTAAACTAAGGAAATAAGACCTCGAGCATAAAATGGATCCATCACAAACGACAATATTTTATGAAAAATTTAAAAGCACTATTTTTATCACCTTTTAAAATTATTTTATGAGAAACATAGGTGGAGTAACTAAAGTCCATTTTTAGAATAATATCGCGGTGTAACACTACCGGAGCCAGAATGTAAACTGTTACAAACCATATTGTAAATATCTAACGAATATGCACAAACTTTACGGTACAGTATAGTATTATATTATCTGTGACGGTACCTACTGTACGCGTACTTTTAAAGAAATCAGAATATTACATGTTTAAACAAATCGTAATATTTACCTACCTATTAATAAATGCACTCTTCACCCAGGTGGAGGCATCAGCTGTTTGTAAATTCATGCAAAACATGGTTACGACAGTTTACTTAGTGGTTCTATGTTATATCCCAGTTATATATATATATATATATATATATATATATATATTCATGTTATAGATATACATTCATGTTAAAAATGTATAGTTTTATGCACCCATGTACCTACTGGCTTTTGAGATTGGTATGGAAGCAATAATAAATTGTAATCATTAAAGTGTAATTTTATTTCTGTGTGTTTATTTTATAATATAAAAAATATTAATTGAATTGTTGTTTTTTTTTACTTCCTGATAGATATAACTACTTTTTTAATAGTGTAGTTCACTTGTTTGTTAAAAACAAAGAAATAGAGTTTCGTAAATGAAATTTTGTATTAATTTTATATCATTTATTTTTACATACTTAGGTTCTTAAAACATGGAGCTAAAACATTTTAATCATTAAAATATCTAACCTCTTCTATATCTCAACAATGTATCTGTTCAATTTGATATTTTGATTACAAAAATAATTTTATTTGATTACATTGAGGAATAAAAAAAGCCGTCCCTAGAACTAGGATAAAATAGCGTATTGGTACATCAAATGGAAAATTACTTCAAGCCTAATATTAATATTAGTAAGTATACTAGTTGAGGGGCCTTGAGTTAAGCACACTAGTATTCCCGAAAGCTTTAGTACAAACTCATACGCACACTTGAAAATAATATGCCAGAGTTTTATGACGTTATTTCTATTGTTGCATTTCATATCAAATTAAAACTCCTTTCGTAGACTGAACGGTTACATCTAGTTCGACGATCAATATCGTAATAAACGCTGTAAGCGATTTACTTGTGACAATTTTATACAGCTGTTTCGTTTAGAAAACTTTCACGTCAGCGCCATAATGGCCATTAGTCCCACAACAAGCATATTCAAAATAAATATCATGAGTGATATATCAATATTACAGGTAACATGGATGTTATTTTTCAATGCGGAATTATTTATAATTTATATTAATTGACATATCGTGCGAGACAACACGAACCAACGATTTAGGGAAAAGCAAGTGAATTTATAATTTATGTGTTAGTTTAGTTAGAAATAAGAGGCTTTGTGAAGGAAACTATTTACAGGTGAGAGTTACAGGCTAGTAAATAGTTACATTTATTTTACATATTTATCTATTACAATAGGTTTTTAACATAAACGTAAACGATAACAAAAGATCAAATATTTTAATGTAACGAATATTAACTCTTAATAAGTACTAGGTATGGTTTCTAACATGCCTGATAAAATAAGATTTATTTTATTTAAAATAACATTGTATAAAGACATGTTGTCCTAATAAAATATTTGTTCTCACTTTATTCCAAATACAAGACCAATAAAACAAATAAATGCTAGAACTTTTAGCGCCAAATTATGTTTCCAGATTTATCTTGGATCTAACAAAAATCGCCAAAAACCGCGTCTGTTTTGGACTTAACCCCTGTCAAAGCTGTCAGATTTTTAAGTTACGTAATATGAAAAAACCTAGTTAAGTCCAAAACAGACGCGGTTTTTGTTAGATCCAAGATAAATCTGGAAACATAATTTGGCGGATAAAGTCGATCGTAGTAACATAATAATTATTAAAAAAATCACAGACATATTTTTGGCCTGAAGATGGGTATTACAATTTTTTTATCCTATTTTTGAAGTGAAACTTCTAATGCGACTTCCAACAAGGTTGCGTTAAACGTTTAACGCTCCTGGGGAGGGGGAATAGAAAGAGACAGAGCGAGAGGGAATAAGTGGCACTCGAAGTTTCACTTCTTCCGGGCGGAGGGACTCCACGCACTATTTTTTTTATAAAAATAAGACGTAACTAAACTACTATGTGTTGTGTGTAAGTAAAACTGTTAAACTTTCAATGAAATCTTTCGCTTCATAACCATTATATTAACTTTGTATTATAGACAAGTTTTAAATGAATTAGAATATGATCGCTATTGATCTAATTATATTATATAAATTGTACACCACACATTCATAGACTTCCAACATACTACACAAAAAATACTCTGTTTTAAATGCAATTTTCATTTTTCTATCTATTCATTGGTGTATTGTGAACCGATTTTAGTTATCTATTGAATGAAATTAGTTAAAGAATAATTTTAATTATCAGTACTACTCACAATAAGGACATATAATTTGGATAGGTGAGAAAACAGTGCAGAGTACCTAATGAGAACAAAAAAAATGGAAATTAGAAACCTTTATAATTTATGCGATTTTTAATTAAAAAAAAACACTAAAAATGTAACTTGTAGGTATAACTCAGGTATAAGACTGAATAGAAAATCTTTCGTACAGTTTCGCCAAATTTGATGCAACAATGCAGAACATTACAGTTTTGGACGGTGAAGCAGAGATAAGCTCAAATTGGAATCTTTTTTCTTTTTATTTTAACTGTACAAAGCATTGTTTATTTTTAGGCAGTGTTTTGTCACCTTAATTTATCAACGCTGCTTGTCCTTTCGACCAAGGTGTATCACAACACAACACACAAATATAAAACTAGATTTACTGTGTAGAACTGGATTCCTTGACATAAATGGTCAACAATTTTATTGTCTGTCAGTGTCCTTGATTGATTTTTATTTTTATCGGCAAAGCTATTTATATTTAAATGGATTTATGCTTTGACGCCAATCACCAACTTCTTAAGAACCGAAACAACTGGAATATTTATCGACGGGAATCGTTATAAAATCTAAGATATTTAAAGAATATTAACTGGTTGTATGATTTTGACTAAAGAGAAATCAGTGGCGCCATTTTTTTAATTCACTATCCGCCATCTTGATTTCGAAAAGAAATCGCGGGCGCTGTCAATATCTCGTACGTTTACTTTGAATTATATTTACGAATGCACAACTATAGAGTTATGGTGGGCATACACGCTGCGAGAAATCGTTACGATCGGACTGTACAGTTCGAACGGTACCGATAAATCGCTACATGTATGTAATGGTGGGCATACACGCTACGAGAAATCGTTACGATCAGACTGTACAGTTCGAACGGTACCGATAAATCGTTACATGTATGTTATAAAACTGTACAGTTTTTAGAATAAACATGTAACGATTTATCGGTACCGTTCGAACTGTACAGTCTGATCGTAATGATTTCTCGAAGCGTGTATGCCCACCATTAGAAATTGTTTTAAACTAAACTATAAAACGTACTTTGTTAACTTTTGTAACCATATTACAAGGAAAATAAACGTATTTCATTTCAGAAACATTGTTATTTTACAATCCTTACGTACACAAATTAAAGTAATAATAACAAACACTTAGCTGGACCTATTTTATATGAATAAACGGTTAATTAGTAACGGTTTTTTTTTATATCAGTACTGTGTGTACCAATTTACTACGGGTAAGGCCGACCAAGTTGAGAAGATGTTGGTGTTTTTCTTATATCTGTACTGTGCGTACCAATTTACTACGGGTAAGGCCGACCAAGTTGAGAAGATGTTGGTATTTGTAAAATCAAGTTCGTCCAAGGCGAAACCTTTGTATTGATTAGTATGAAATAATCAAAGGCCCACATCTAAAGAAGTTGTAACTACCCGTTTATTCATACAAGATTTACACTAGACTTAATTCTACAGGTTTGAGAATGAAAAACTCAACTACCATTCTATATGTTTCTTTCTATCATGTACATTCACGCTGGTAATGTCTATGTTTACAATATCTTAGTTTTACTATACAACTTAGTTTACATAGCCAAGGTCGCCGTGAAAAACGCAGTGTCGTTTTAGAATCTAAAAATTAAAATAGCCATTTGTTATTAAATTTTATAGATTCTTTGGTTTTTATATACTTACATTTTTGGTAATTTTAGATGAAACTGTTTAAATTTTTTTTATCTTGACTCTAAATAAAAAACAAATGAGTGTTTTACATGTGGTTAACATTGGTACCTACTACGGCTGGTTTTATTGTAACTTTCCACAAAGCTGGTCGAGAAAGCAAATCCACCAATAAGATCGCTACATTTTCCTAGCCTCGAAAAATGAAGCCTTTCTATTGGTCGAATTTCGTCGCTCAGCAATTTATAGACCGCAAATTACGCAACCTCATTGGTAGATGTTTCTCTTACAGCTTTGAGTACTTGAGTTTTATTTGATTTGAATCTCAAAAATCGAGGATCGATCGATTGAACTCTTTGTAATAAACATGGTTCTCAATTCGCCCGCTAAGGGCACTTATACAAAAATACCTATACGATATTCAATTTTTGAGAATAAAACTATGATGACTGGGCATTCTGATGGAAAGTCACTTTATAGAATTACAACTGTTTACATAACCGATAGTTCCAGGGGGTCAATCGCGCTAAGTTGTAACAGCTCACCAGTTACTGTTACGTTATGGCCGATTTTCAGTGTTTCAGAGAGATTGACCCCCAGGAGTTCTTTCAACTATAGTAGGTGCCAAATAATACCGCAATACACGTCATTCACCCACCTCCACCACGATGTGGCAAAATTCAATTTATGTATGGTAAACAAACAGTGTACTACGAGATTCGAGCGATTACCGTCTTAGCGACAGGTTTGCATGGAAAGCGACAGAATTAGCCATTCATAAATTGAATTTTGCGACATCGTGGTGAAGGTGGGTGAATGCCCTGTATTGCGGTGTTATTTGGCACCTACTATAGATTGATTCACAGTGTAAATCGGCCATAACGTAACAGTAACTGGTGAGCTGTTACAACTTAGCGCGATTGACCCCCCTGTAACCGTTTGTATTGCCTGTACCGTTTCATGTAGTTAATTCTCATTGGAATTCATCATCGGAGCTGAGCAGAGTAGTTTTCTCATGGTAGTTGGGTCCCTGGCTGATGGTTGCCACGCGTTGCGGCGGCGGTCGCGGCGCTAGGGCTGCCCCTTCGTCCGGCTTCGCACCCCCCCCTCGCATCACTGACACATACAAAGTTTTTGAAATCGGGATTATGATTTTTTTTTACCTACCATAGGACTTGTACACAATATTGCGATACGACGCGATGCAAATTCGCAACGCAGAAAATTGCGACACGACTTTTGGCGATGCGATTTTGTGAAAAAAAAAATGGAATCCATTTATTCAACCCATTGGGTACAAACACACAGATACAACAGAGAGATAAAAGTAAGTCAGGCAGGTAGGAGTAAAACAGAGTAAGTGGTAGGAAAGTAGGTAGGTACAAACAAAAACAAATAAAAATAATGCTAGTTAGTCCTGTTCTGCTCTGTAGGTACCCTTGTGCGGTTGAAAAGGTTGTTCTCAGCATATGCTGCCCCACATGCATGGACCATGACATAGAGCAGCGCTGGTTTTCAGATTTTTGGATTTCGTGCGGCAAGGCGTCTCCCTTCCTCGATTAAGGTGACCATTCCTTCGACGACCGTCAACCGTACATTTTGAAAACTATGTAGGTCGTGACATGGATCGTAAAAAGAAGTGTGCACTTTAGTTATTGCTTAGTTAGGAGATACAGGAAAAAGAAACAAAGAATACTTGCGAATGAATTCGCAAGTTCTTGCGATGCGTCGTGCGTGCTCGCAGATTTTTACGATGCGACGTCGCATCGCAGTTTTGTGTACAAGCCCATACTAGGTACCATCACACCAGAAAAAATTTAATACAAAATGTGATAAAGACTACTCCCGAAAATTTCGATTAGGTGTTCAAGTACCCGTCAATGGGACGAAACCCAGTGGGACGAACGGGAATGAACGAATATGAACAATAATTAGGTACTATGCAATGTTTTATTTCGCGCTCACACTATTAGTTCCATAATGAACTATTTCATATTGATTACGACTTGAACCCCCTGAAGTTTTCGAATAGTCTTATTACTAACTAGCAGCGCCTCGCGGTTTCACCCGCGTAATTCCCGTTCCCGTGGGAATTCCGGGATAAAATATAGCCTATGTTCATCAGGGATAATGTAGGATTCTAATGGTAAAAGAATTTTTTTAATCGGTCCAGTAGTTTCGGAGCCTATTCAATTCATACAAACAAACAAACAAATTCCTCTTTATAATATTTGTATAGATAGTATAGTAATAGATCCGGTGTAAGCTCAGAATAATTATATCTACATTATCTACCGTTACATCTTTGCAGTCAATGCAAACTAATACGAGCTTACGCCTCCACCGCCACCCCAATAATACATAGTATTCTTTAAAAAAGCTTGTTATATTATTATTATAGGACCTAAACTATGTAATTATATTCCAGTATTTGTTAGTTTTGGCATAGTGCCTTGATCACGAATAAATGTGTCACAAACGTATTGTATCGCTAGCGTATCCGAGATACACTGCGCGGTGAAGTTACAACGTTCGGCAGTCGAGCTGGCTGTGACGCGTAATGTGACTCGAAGGTTTTAACGTGGCGACTTTCAGATTTGTTCGTGATCCCTCTTCAGATTACCTTTATAGAGCTTTGTCTTTGTGAAAAGTTTGGTGCTACCAACTTGCACAATAACAGTGGTCCAGTGTAAATTTTTATAGGCAGGTCAAATGTGTAAGAGCCCAAAGGCAGTAAAACAGTGCTTTTCATTGATAAAGTGGCAGTGCGCACACGTTCAATTAAAAACCGTGTTGTAATGTCAACTACTATGTTATTTTCGCTTATTCCTTGCAGATAACCAAGATAATTGGTTATGTAAGAAGAATTCTTTTCCTCCTGAATAACTGGTTATTTCACAGGAACAAGCGGTTATTTCAGTGCTACTAGAGCGTAGAAAAACTGTACAAGTCAATTTTGTTTTTTTTTCTAAGAAGGACCTACAAGGACCTGTACTTTGCTCAAGGTTGTGCATGTGTGCGTGACCAACTGATGTATTATAATTCCGAGTGCGGGGTGTGGTAAGTTAGATCGGCAGGGGCTGAGCCCGTAGTCTGAGTTATGTTTTGTTGATCGAAACGCATATCGAAAAGAGACTTGCGAGATATTTTGTATGAAAACCCGATAAGCGCCTCTAGCGACAGATTTGTAAACTATTTTTCTCTATACAAAAACTGCGAGTTTCTCGATTCTCACTTATCGCAAAACAACATAACAAAACTCAAACTCGGGCTCTGTTCTATATACCATAGAAGCATTTTCTGTTTTAAGGTTCTATGGGTCAATGCCGTGTTACTTCCTTATCAAACGTATTGGTATCTTAAAGATTAACCTCTATTTTCATAATTTCTCTTCATTTAGCGCACATTTTAAATTTTACGCTCTACTAGTCATTCAGTGGTATTTTCAGTGGACGTGCAGTTTTGGACCGGGTCATCGCTACTCTTGTTAATCTATACTCAACAATGAACTATTTTATAACATCCACATTAACAAAAGTAAACTAGCAACACAAGTATGGTGTATATCTACATGCAATGATGTGAAACTATAGACATGCTCAAATTCCATGCTTGCAAATAATATTAAAAAGCATATATATAAAAAATCTTACCTTTTTATGAAGTCCTTAGTTTTTCATACCTAATATATTGTTTTTGATTAAAAGATCATTTAGAATGAAAGTAAATTTATTAGTGTAAGGCAAAAACAGGGTGTTTGAAATTATGATGTCCGGTGTTTTAGAAATTCAACTGACAAATACAAACTTAAATCTAAAATAATCACTAGAGTACTCGTTTTTTTCCTTTTTTTATTGATTATTCTATAAATTACTTATAATAGGTATTATGAACAGTTAAACTATGAAAAATTATGCTGATCAGGTTGTTTGTTTTCCCACAATATTTAATTATTTATAACATTTCTTACAAAACGCATATTAATTACAAAGCATTATTTAATGTTTAGTTTTATTTATTTATGGAAAATGCCGCTCTTTGGTTTCGCAAAAGTGCATATTTCCTCATCATTGTCGAAGGCAGACAAATTTTTAAAACAACCTGGGAAAAGCAATAAGAAAATAATGAAACACGCTTCAAACATGTTACTTTTTAGAACTATTTAGATTTTAGAAACCGGCCAACAACGCAACGTGACATTTCAGCGATTTTTACCATCGTAATATACTCAAAAATTTTAGAAAAGACATACTGTATATAACTTCTCAATACGCTATTTCTGGTATGAATATTATCTAGCACACTAAGGATTTTATCCTGTAACCGCGTATGAAAATTAACAAAATAAAAATACAAAATAAAAAAATCACAGAAATCGAACATTGACACACACAACAGCGACACTAAAGGCATTAAAAAAACTAAATTATGGCAATGAATAGTCCGAATTTTAGTTTAGGGCAACACAGATCAGCCACTTTTTTACAGAAGTCTACATGAAATTTTCCCACTCCAGCGGGGCTAGGATATTTATCTTCTCGTTCTGTCAAAATGAAGGCATTTTTCACCAGTTTTTAAAGTATTGGATTATCTGTTGTAATGTTGACAACAATACGCGACTTTTTTTGTTTGTTGGCGTCGTCCGTCTCGTGGCATTTGCCATTTTTCATTATTTTTCATAGGTGTTTACTTTGTTTTGCGCAAAAAAATTAGGGAAACATATACATATTGTAAAAAGGGATCTGACATAGGAATTAGGATCAGTAGGGTTAGAGAAAACACGCTATTGAATCTTTAAATTTTGACACTTCTGCGTGACTATTATCTCGTCCTCGGAGTACGACGAGTAATAGTCACGCAGAAGTGTCAAAAGTAGATAAAAAGAAAGCGCGTTTTGACGATAACATTAGCACAGATACTTCAATTCAAAATTGGTGCAAATGCCTTCATTTTGACAGAACGAGTAGACAAATATCTCTCATGCGCATTCTAGCCCCGGGAAAAAATTCAAGTCAACAGTAAATTTGGGCTTCATACAAGTTGTACATACAACTAATGCTATAATAGAAATAAATTGGTTTTCTAGCCATTTTTGTCATGGTATGAGAAATAACGATTTTGGAATTGGAATATTTTTTTTTATTCAAGTAAAATTAATATTTGCATCACAGTCAAGCATTTCACTTAAAAAACTGTGAAGTGTCATACATAAATTAAAATAAGTTGTGTAGAGAAAAAGTAATAAATATCGTACAATGGCAATATTTTCAAGGTGCCAGAAATCTGGCAACTAGCAAAAATTCGTTACACTTCGGACTAGCCAAATACCTCGATAAAATAAAAAACGAAATTATTATTATTAGAAATATTTTTAAACGGTGTGTTGAAACCGAGCACCGCGAATAAAAGATGTTACTTATGCTTATTTACTTATTTTTACAAGGCACTATTTGGGTTTTTGCATATTAGTTTAATTTTGTTTTTTTTTATTTAATAATTTGAATTTACGAACATGAGATTAGAACATGCTCAGTGAACCGGGCGCCTGTTACGAAAAACGATAAACGACGATTCGCTAGTAACATTTAAATTATATTGCGCGTCCGCCTTGTGGGTTGCACGCGGTGTTGCCACGTTATCGCGCAATGTAACACAAAATGTAAAAACGAACATTAGGCTTATCGTTTTGCGTATTAGACATGTAGGTATGTATACTCGGACAGAAATGCAGACATGCAGAGCACAGCTATGGTGGATTATAGTTTCTCATAAGGCAGTTGGGATGTGACATCTGAAATAAAATAAAAACCAAAAACGTAAGACAAACCTTAACAACGCCATTCCCATTAAACATTAAAAAATTAAGGCATCTGAAACATCCTTAAATATTTTGTTTGTAACAACAAAAAGTACTAAAAGGCTTAACTAAGCCTTTCAATAAATGAACCAAAGTAGTATGAAAATAATGTTCACTTTACTATGACACTAGCATCTTCCGTGCGTTAATACTAGCCCAAACGGGCAATAAATTGTATTTGGTTTCTCATTTATTAACGTTATTTTGGGTATATGTTACTGTAAAACTAATATTAAATGTGATATTACGAAAGGTTTGAGAAACGAACTGACAGCAAAGAAATATGAACTTGAGCAAAACTGTAAATAAACTGACTAAAATGTTGAGTTTACTTCTACGGTCTTTTATTGCCCGCACGGCTGAATGAAAATAAGTTACAACTTCCCCTACAATAAACTACAACAATTGACTGCCAAACCTACTTCTATAACAAATACTACTATAATCAATATTAAACTAGGTACATAACTACATTATTAATATCGAAATACTTAGAACAAAACTCCTGACGCCATTTTGTAACCAACAAAAACATTCAAAATTCGAACCGAATGAATGACGCGGCAAATAAAATTCAAAATGCTCGGGATGGTGTCATGCAACAAACGAGCAAGCAAATAATGAAAGTGACTTACCGGAGCTGTATTGGGTGTACTGCTGGTACTGGGGATGGAAGTTGTGGAACGCATCTGTCATTATGTCCTTAGGGTTCATTGTCTCCTGGAAAACAAAAAAAAATATTTTTTAAAGTCTAATCTCAAAATGTGAAAATCAACTGAGATTATACTGGTGGGATGTTTTTGATGTTTAGTAGAGAGTCAATTTTGCTTCTGTTGTAGTAGCTAGTACACAGGCACCGACTGAGAATCTATGCCTGTGTGTTCTTTTTTTACTTGATGTTCCTTTGTTTTGTGTGTCACTTTACTGGGAAATGGATGTTTTGGTCTACCTTTTAGTCTATCACCGATCATTTATCTTTTTATATGTTACAAATGGAGTGCATGCATAGTGGTGAAAGCTGTTCATTTGTTTCATGTAATTTGCTACAAAATGAATGTCTTTTTTCGGACGTATTCTGCATAATACGATTACGATTTTTTTTTTAAATTCCCTTGAGCCTGCTTGAGATAGACTACATGCATAGTGGTGACAGCACTGCTGTTCACTGTTTCATGTACTTTGCTATCAATTGAATGTCTTTTTCCGGCTGCTTTCTGCATAATATCATCCATGTTACATGTTGGGTGTTACTATGTATTATAAGTATGTATATACAAAAAAAATGTATATATGTATTCTATCAGCCATTGTAACCTTCGATTTTTAACACTTTACATATAATCTACACGTTAGAAAAAATCATAGCAATTACCTAGTAAAACGTACCTAGTTTGAATCTCCCGCTAAAATATTTCAAATTTTCCTTTCATCGAGATGCTAGGGCGATTTGGCACCGGTGCGATACTTCGTTATTATTGGCATTATTTTTACTTCAACTATTACTAAATTTCACATAATATTTCTCATAAACAAAATAATAAAAAACATTCGTTCGATACCGATTCGGTGGTTGGTAGAGAGTTGAGTTACCGAGACGGCAACCCCGATACAAAGAAAAATAAAAAAGAAACACTCTATGATCCATGCCAAACGGAATCGAGAATAAAAAAAAACCGAGCCTCTTGTCTGTGGCAGAGGAGATTTTGAAAATTATTGAGTATCATCTCGAACCAACGAATTTTAATTTTATTTCGGTAAATAAGCCACATTTATACTCGAAAAAGAATACCGAAGTTGTTTCTACAATACATTTACATGAGATACGAGTTTCCAATTAGTTTGGAGTGCGAATAAGCGAAACACAAGGCCGCTGAGCGCAAAAACAGTCATACGTTTTGAATCACCAAACTACAGGTAATTTATAATCGATTTCCATTGTGATCCTGGACAAATCTGATAGCGTTATGACTACTCAAAGTTGACCCATGCATTCGTATCCATTTACTTCAGGTCGTACCGGCGTAAACGCGATTTGCGAAGTCAAGATTGGACCGGAACGTTCGTAACCGTCAAGCATTTCCATACAAAATACAACCAGCGTATCCCACCATACCAGCCTCAAGGTAGATATCTTTAAATAACGGTAAAAACTACTACTACGGTACTGTACCTCGATGAAGAAATTTCCCTACTCAGTAACTAATTTATTTTATTTATAATCTTCAGCGAGGCTGTCAAGTGGCGATCAGACTTCCTGAACCACACCACAAAACGCCCGCGTCGAACGAGCCTAACAGCTGGTCGATACCATACCTAAAGATCCGAGCACGTTCACTTCGCATACCCAAAACAAAACGACTAGTCCATAGTAGCTCAGGTTAGTTAGAATAGGAAGAAAGGCAGCTAAAACCCGTTCTTCACCACTACTCACCTACCGGATCAAGAGTTTTCCCTATCCCTAACTACTACTAACTCGAGTATCATATTGTAAAAATATCAAAGTTTCCGCCGAGTCAGACGTCAGATGTGCACCATTCAGCTATAGCATCTCTTTAGTATACTTTTCGGCAATTTCTACCTAATTTACTTAATTTTAAGTACTATAAAGCATAGCATTTACACCTAATTGTTACTATGTACATGGAATAAATAAATTCTTGTAATTTTGAGTATTTTAAACTTATTTTCTTCTTTGCCTGAGTTTTCCCCTACGGCAGGAAGGAAAAACTGTTACACCATCTAGTTCCCATAGTACCAGCTTTGCTTAGTTTGGAACTAGAAGGCGTTGTGTTAAATGTCCGTAAATATTTATTTATTTATTTATAGAGTGATTCAAGAGGAAGGTTTATAATATATGTATAATATATGTATAATACATCATCATCATCACTGCATTGCACCCGTGCGAAGCCGGGGCGGGTCGCTAGTCCAAGATAAATCCGGAAAAATAATTAGACCGATTAATTCTTCACTACTTTTTTTGTAATTACCTTGAGGCTGCTAGAGATGGACTGCATAGTGACAGAGCGATGGGGGTCCCTGTGCGCGTGCGCGTACACCCCGGCCGGGAACGCGTAACGCAACGCAATCGCCGCCGCCAACATCTCAATGCAAATCAAAAAGTTCTGATAACCAGCTGACACTGTACCGGCGGTCGTGGGTATGTTATTGGCATCTGTGATCGGGGAGATCACTTCGGCTTTCTCGAGTATAGCCAGGGCTACACCTGTGGGAGTAACAATAGATTATTGCATTGAAGTTTAAGGCGTATGTAAAAGGCAGACAACCCTCTCGCTCGCACATTTCAACATTTTTGAAGATTTAATAGAACTAAATGTAATTATGTAACAAACATACATACATACATATTATGGATGTATGTATGTTTGTTCCTCTTTCACGCAAAAACTACTGATCCGATTTCGAGGAAACTTGAAATATATATTGTCCGTGATCTGGATCAACACATAGGCTAATTTTTATTCCGTAAAATTATAAACGCCAAAGTTTGTATGGACATCCTTACAAACTTTGGCGTTATAATTTTAGTAGGAAGGATAGGATGTCAATGTTTAGATGTTTGTGTTTCAATCACGCTGCAACTGCTGGCCCGATTTGGATGAAACTTGGTATACATCGTAACCTGGAAAATCAACAGGATCGAACGGGATGCGGACGAAGTCGCGGGCGTAGACTAGTTTTATATAATACTAGCCGTCGCCCGCGGCGTTGCTCGCGTTCTAGACCCTTTACGCGAGGAATTTAGGAATTTTGAAAAGTCACACTCTAAAGTTTGAGTGTGACTTTTCAAAATTCCTTTCTTAGTGCACCCCTACACTACATAAGGATACTACCTTCCAAATTTAATACCTGTAGGACTTATGGTTTAGGCTGTGCGTTGATTCTAAGTCAGCTTCAAAAGAGTTTTAATATATATTAATATACAATATTTAGCAATATTTATTAATTCAAAAGAATATTACCTTGCCAAAACGAAAGGAAGATGACAGATTTCACGGTAAAGAACTTGAGCACCGGATCAAAGGGCTTCAACATCTCCCTGGTAGCTCCGAGGAATAGGAACAGGCCGTACAACGCAAGAGATACCGAGAAGTTGTACACGATCGTAATGTACAGGTAACCGCCGTTCGGGCTCCAATCACCGTCGTGGTAATGTCCAGCAATCTGTGGAGAAATGCTCTGCTATAGAATATTCATGACAGGCGTCGTGGCTCAGTCGGTAGTATCTCTGCCTTGCGTGCTGTGGGTCGTGGGTTCGATCCCCAGAGAACAAACATTTGTGTGTTGTAAACATAGATGTTTGTTCTGTGTCTGGGTGTTTTAAGTAAGTATAAGTATGCATTTAAAAAAAAAATGTATGTATTCTAATCGGCCATCTAGTTCCCATAGTACAAGCTTTGCTTAGTTTGGGACTAGCGTTGTGTTGAATGTCCGTGAATATTTATTATTTATTTATTTATTTATTCTAGCCATGGAATATATTAGTCTGTGCTGTGCATTGAATAAAAACGTCCTTTTTAGGCCTTTTGCACATTATAAGACACGAACACAAGACTGTAACGGCCGAATACTCAAACGCCACTTACATTAAGTTCACGCTTAAATGATTGCCATCTCTTACAAATGAGTAATGTCAAACAGAGGCAGAGCAATTTTAAGTGGTGGTGCTTAAATTTGAGTGACGTTTCAGTATACCGGCCTAAGAAAAATTAGAAGAAAAATTTTGTATGCGCGTGCCTTATGAGATTAACCCTCTTATCAGACACAAGAAAAAAATATCTTGTAATATGTATGGTCTCATGCAAACAATCAAGCGACTGAATGTCTTATCGACATTTTTCATAAGACACGACAAGAAAAATATCTTATAGTGTGCAAAAGGCATAACACGAATATGCAAGACGACCTTCAAGAGGTTTTCTGTATTAACTATTATAAACTACTACACTAGGTAGTCTTAAACGTGTTTTACAGCACTTTCATTATTTTCAATCGGTATTATTAGTCAGACGATTTTACTATGTTAGGTAAATCCAACTCCGACTAAGAAACGAATCCAACTCGAGTGCGCACAGATAGAGACAGCCTTGTGACAGTAACGAAAATGAGAAACCCAATTTATGGCTCTTAACGCAAAAAATAAGTATGTTTCTCATGCGCACTGAAGGTGAACGCACTAGAATTATTTATTTACATTGTTGATAACAACGCTTTGTATTGTTTTTACAAATTGTTCATGTGTTTATACTAGCGTTCATGAGTCAACAGTGGATAATTGATTTTACACGCGGATTAGATTACTATGTTAGCGCTTATTTGATTCTAAAATTGTTTCATTGTTGGCAGTAGACTATATTCTGTCGTAGAGAAAAAAGAATGGCCCCGGTGAGGCAGCAAGTCCCGTGAAAGCAGGAAGACTAACCTGCTATAACGTAACTTACCTACCTGCAGGATTATGATAGAATAAGCACCATAGAGGCTTGATGAGACAGAATTGCAGGGTCGCTTGGTTGCAGAAACGCAGGAATCTAATCGTGTAAGTAGCCCCGGCGAGGCCGCAAGTCTCCTTGAAGCAGGAAGCTTGAACTAACCTGATGTAAAGTAACTTGCCTGCAGGAATATGATGATAAAAGCGCATAGAGACTTGATGAGACAGAACTGCAGGATCGCATGCTTGCAGAAACGCAAGAATCCAATAGTGTAAGTAGCCCCGGCGAGGCAGGAAGTCACCTTGAAGCAGGAAGCTTGAACTAACCTGATGTAAAGTAACTTGCCTGCAGGAATATGATGATAAAAGCGCACAGGGGCTTGATGAGACAGAACTGCAGGGTCGCCTGCTTGCAGAAACGCAGGAATCCAATCGTGTAAGTGGCCCCGGCGAGGCAGGAAGTCCCCTTGAAGCAGGAAGCTTGAACTAACCTGATGTAAAGTAACTTGCCTGCAGGAATATGATGATAAAAGCACATAAGGGCTTGATGAGACAGAACTGCAGGGTCGCCTGCTTGCAAAAACGCAGGAATCCAATCGTGTAAGTGGCCCCGGCGAGGCAGCAAGTCCCGTTGACGCAGGAAGCCCGAACGGGCCTGCCGCGAAGTTCCGACATAATGTTCCCTTCACCACCGAGGTACTCGTAGCATAGTGATAGGAAACTGTAGATCACGAATGCTGCAAAGAAAGGGTTATGTTATAGAACTAGGTTACAGTAGTTGTAGTTATAAAACGTTTTTGCAAATAGGTATTGCATTTTGTATAGAATAGTAGATTTTTTAGTTGCGCTCACGCTGTTGCCTTCCAAGGAAAAAATTCTTTACATTTATGGCTACAAAGTTTTTAAAGAGAGTTATATTAGTACTAGCTTTCGCCCACGACTTCGACCGCGTCCCGCGGATAAAAGTAGCCTATGCACTGCATAATATTTCCAGTTACATCCAAATCAGTCCAGTAGTTGCAGCGTGATGGAAACACAAACATATAAACATCCAAATCTCTAAACGTGGGATTACACATCGCAGGCATACGTTGATGATTATTCTAATTTATATTATGTTGTCATAGTCAAGAGGATATAATATTAACCAGTATCCTTCCCGTTATAAATAGGCGTTGCTTTGTATACATTTGATAATACAAAATAATATACAGAATACAAAATAGTAACAAGCGGACGGCCATTTGTATCAATATCAAGTATTGCAACATTCGAGCTTGCGAAGGTTATATACCTTTCGAGGCTTCTTTGGTTTAACTGCTTCGAGGCGAATCAGTCACGTTTCAATTTTGGTAATCTTAACGTATATTATTCATTGTATTCCGTTTTCATCTGCGCTTTTAAGCCAAACCAACTATTTGTACTTATTTGTATTTATAATCGAAAAGATCAGTTCACTGCTTCATATTATCGGTCACTGAGATGAAGGCTCTACTAGTTAAACAGGCTGAGAAGACTATTAAAGTTGCGATCTATTTTCGATGACATGAAAGTGACAATGGGTATATAGTATAGGTACTTTATAAGAACCGTTAAAAATAACGGGGAGAATAAAAGCCTAGTTCGCAGTCTAATATTCCTACATTCCCCACCAATAGACGTTAAGAACTCCCCTACCACCATTACATTTCCTGATATGACAATCGTGTAATATAATAATCGTCGCGTTGGTGTTGCGCGAAGACAATTTAGTTCAAAAAAGCTCTATTTCGCATCGAAACGGCTAACTTCACGATTGCCAATATCCGCCAAACGTATTATAATTGGTAGATATACTAGATATGTAAAGTTTCAATGCCAACGCTCACAAAAAACCTGTCTTATTCGCACCGTCACAATATTTTATATTTGCAGTTTTCGTACGTGTAAATTAAAACTTTTTGGTTCCGCATATGATATATTTAGTTTTCTTATAATGCTATGTTTAACCTACTAATTTTATTACAATAGCAGGGAGGGATAAGCTGAACCACACGCTAGCGGCCTCATTCTTATAAAAATAACATATTGTAATTTACGCCCTGCGTATTACAAAAGTACGCCAGTACGAATTATGACGTATAAGTTGTCCAAGTTGTCACTAAGATCTTGTTCGCTTCGCTCACTCGATCAATGAAGTACTTTAATACAAAAAGAAACCAATTGATGTATAAGCCTAGGCCATCTATAAACAAAACTACAGTCCAGCTCATTATATCAATGGGAATGTTTGTGTACACGCCCATCATCAACGGAACCTCAGTTTATAAGATAATGAGCCAAAACTACAAACACAATAACACGAAAGTTTCAACGCGAAAAAAACTCATTCAATAAGAAATCACACGGAATTCTATTGATGCAAGACTATGGCCCGTAGCCCGATACAGAAATCGTTACTCAAGCATAGATTTGAGTAGAGATTTTATACAAAAATCTATGCTTGAGTCCGGATCAGTACAGTAGTATTGAGCAGTAAATCAGCATGCGGTCTTAACACAAAGATTCTACTCTTACTTCTTA
The DNA here is from genome assembly GCA_947507515.1 of Eulithis testata. Taxonomy (NCBI): domain Eukaryota; kingdom Metazoa; phylum Arthropoda; class Insecta; order Lepidoptera; family Geometridae; genus Eulithis; species Eulithis testata. The sequence continues at coordinate 7,112,122 of OX382205.1, forward strand.
ATATTCTCTGCTGATAGTACCACAGTACTAGTCTTATACTACTTGATAGCAAATCAATTAGTAACAGGAGTCGCCGCACCTTTTAATTAAAATAAAAGTGAGTCGACCCAGAAAACATTAAATTCGCTGACCTTATTACTGAATCTGATAAATAGCTACGAGCTTGTTTTGTTGGAAGCGTTTGAATAATTACTAAGTTTAAATAGCACCACACTCGAATTTTAGCATTTGAGGATATTTCTTTGTAAGAAGTATCATACAAAAAAGGGCTAGAAACCAGCGGGCCTAGGATGCGCACGCGATATATTTGTCATGTCGTTCTGTCAAAATGTAAGCATTTTATACCAGTTTAGGAACTATTGCATTATCCGTGGTACCGAATGGTGTCGACAAAACGCGCCATAATGTACACTTTTGACACTTCTTAGTCGTCGTACCTCTCTGAGGACGAGATAATAGTCATGCAGAAATGTCAAAAGTTGAAAATTCAAGGCGCGGTTTCTCGACAAAATTACCACAGATAATGCAAAAGTTCCTAAACTGGTACAAAATGCTTACATTTTGACAGAACGCCATGACAAATATCTCGCGTTGCGCATCTTAGGCCCGCAGGATTTAGTTTTTTCCCCGTTCTTCTAGGCTCCGGTCGCGGGGAAATGATACCTTACCTACTGATACTGATACCTACTGCCCCGGCTTCACACGGGTAGAAAAGTAAAAAAAAAGTAAAAAGTTGCAGAAAGCTTATATAATGTCGCCTTGGATTTGAACTTGCGTCGGTCTGACCTCAGTCCCATGGTATTACCCTTTGGCCAACAGGAAGCTTGTTACCATGGTTGAAATTACGGCTGTCTTTTCCAAATGTCAGATTTTCAAACATTACGTTTAGCTGTCAGTTATGTTTTGCTATACCATTTCTATTTTTTACACCTTGGGTTACATTATTGTAAATTTATCAGTGTTTCTCTACAATATTATGCATGTATTATATATATAAACCTTCCTCTTGAATCACTCTATCTATTATAAAAAACTGCATCAAAATCCGTTGTGTAGTTTTAAAGATTTAAGCATACATACATATAGACAGACGCGGGAAGCGACTTTGTTTTTTACTATGTGGTGACATCGAAACGATCCTTGTGATTTTACTGAATAAAAAATATTCATAATAAATTGTAGAAGTCATTTCATCTGCCTGAAGTCTCCTGCAGAATATATCTGCAACTATTTTGAGCCTACTCTACGAGTATGTACCGACTTTCCGTATTAAATGCGGTTTCATGGAAGTTGCACAATAGATCATAAAAAAGTATGTTCTAGCAATTATCTACCCACCTGCATCATATTAACCTATGATATGTGCATTTAAAGCTACTCTCACACAGACTCTAGACCGGTAATAGAGACCACAAAGCGGCTCTATATACCGCGACTCTATCGATTATATTATCAAACTGTTGTGATACGTTGATGCGATGGATGAATATAACACGCGCTGTTCATCATAATCATACATCAGTTATAAAAGTTTATTTAATTTTACTCAATCGCCGCGTCGGTTTGCCTGTAGCTTTAGATCATAGGATTACCTAAATGTAATTGTGCAGGATATTCCCACCTACACCCAATAATCTAAGCGCCGAGCCGTTTGCGGTTTAGAAATAGAACGAAATATGAGGATAGATGAAGTTATTCTAGTTTCGGACTACCAGTCTCTCGTCCCACCCGTCCCATTTCAGTTTTATTAATATTGCTATTACTCTTTGGTTCCAAATTCTGTTTCTTTCATGAATACGACCGCCAGTAGAACTGATCAAACGTTTAAGAAAAGAAAAGCCAGTCTCTGGTGAAAATTACATACAACTTTTTTGAGTTCCATTACAATTGGGATTCCCGATGAGAACGCTGGCCAGAACAATCTTGGAGATACGTCAGAAGAGTGTGATATAGATCTGCTTAAATAATTTCACTGATATTGGGTACAAATGCGTGAAAGTTCTCAATTAGGTGTCTTTACTTAACGGCTGGCCCGATTAAGATTAAACTTAGAATCGATTATACACAGTTCATGACCTGAAATAGTATAAGGACTGCTTACTACGTATACTTGTCAGTATGTATTCTGTTAGGTTTGTATTGTTATGGGTGATCTGTATGTTCCTTTAGCTATGAATGAATAGTGTAAGTGTAGGCTTAAAAAAACTATGTTAACAAATATTTACCTTCATAGCAATCCCGCACGGTGAAGAAGTACACATAATACGAGTCACCGTTGAAGAACAGCAGTGATATCCAGCTGTAGCAGCCGTAGATCGGCACGATGAATAGGATGCGCACTATCCATCGCTGCTCGGACGGGTTCGTGTACCAGCGGAGGTGCTGGTAGATCTGCAATGGACAGACACCATAGTTTTATAATCGCAGTCGTAAGGCGTCATTTTCGTCGCACGAGATTAAACACACACATTTCTTTAGAGTGTCCTAATTGAAGTTTGCAAGTTATCGCGCGAGCAAAGAAAATGCTCAAGAACGATTTTAAACGCGCGACGAAAACGCATCGTTTGATCGTACGATCGTCCAGCTTTAAGCAGCTGCAGGGGGACTGATCAATATTGCAGGGTACACGATATTTCGTGTAGAATGCGTTTCTTCGCACTAATTACATTTCCGTCGTATTTAATCCGATGTCATGCAAACTGCATGTTTCTCATTCCAATTTTCCAGTAATACAAAAACTGCTGACACTAATAACAGAAGACAAGTAAAGAAATCCTTAGTAATTACCGCGTGGATGATAATAGCCGACAAATTAATATTCATGCTCTGATGCTCCAGAATGAAACACGTTGATTATCGTAAATTGCACGCTTAGTTTTACTGCACACACACACCCTACAAAACTACCTGACCTACTTGAACGTTAGGTTATCGTCTCTTTACGTAGCTAGAGTAATTTGTAAGGAATTCGGTGAAAAGTGGCATAATGCTGGTTTGTTATACAGGCCTCAGGTATCAGTCAGAAAATGGTAGACAGAAAATTTTATAACTGAAAGAAACATAAAAACTATCCCTAAAAGCGATCTCTTCCAGGTCGAACGAGGTGACTTTCCAACTCAGACTGGCAGTGGATAGACAAGGGCTGGAAAAATTTACTGTCTTTGCCCTTCAGCGGAACAAGATACTTAGATTGAAAATAAATAAATGGATGGCCTACAAGTTGTATTTTTGTAGTTATAATTTGTAATGCTAAACAATGTACGTCACGTAGGTATACCTTTTCTTCGAACGACGGATATTTTCAGCTCCATGTTTTTATGTTGACCTAACTAATGAGAGGGGCTTATCCTGTCCGTTTGTGTTCGCCCATCCTCGTAATATAAACATTATTCATTGCCACCTGTGACGGAGCTCTCATTTGTTTTTGGCTTAGAGGTGGACCAAAGAATAGATGGATGGATTGTGAAGGAATGACAGAGATGACGGTTGATATGGGACGGCTGACTGAACTAAAATATATGGTTTACATATTAAGTGAAAGATGATGATAGATTTGGGAAGGTTTCTCTGTGGTCATATAAAATCATCGCCACGGGTCTTGTGTATCGTATATTAGATCACAGTATTTGCTCAATTGTTTAATTGGTGTGCCTTTCAGCCAACGAAGACAAATAACATATCAATATTACCTACATAGTCTTGATAACAAGAAACAATTTTATTGTTCCAATGAAGAATGAACAGTAGTACAGGACAAATGAAAATAAACTTTTCCAATTATAGATGATTAATAGCATCAAGAGAGATTTTCTTTAGTATTTAATTTATCTATAGTCATTGTGTGGTATATTTGTGTGCCAAGACTACCTTGAACTTATTTTTAAATAGACATACATTCACATCATAGAATATTCCAGTCCAATCCATTTTATTAACTGTTGTCCGTCAATGTCGTCTGATCGGACAGAAATAAATAATCAGGTCAAAAACCGGATTCGATGTTGCAATAAAAGACGTTTTTTTTGTATCTAGCACTATATCCAAATCGAATTATCGAATCGTGGCGTAACGGACGATGGTATAAATTGAATAGCTTCCAAAACCGTTCATTTTGAACTACAGAGTGCATGTGTTGAGTACAGAGTGAATGATACAAGACTATTTAGTCGATCGACTATAGAGTACTCTCATTTGTTCACCTAAAATTATCGTTTTTCAATTAAAAGCTTCTGATAAAGAGTTGGGACTATCCTAATGAAATAACCCAACGACTAAATACCCAGCAAGCACGATAGACGTTCCCTCAGATCTCGTGATGACAAAAATTAAAAAGGATATCTAACGGAGGTTGTCAGAGGCACGTTCAAATATTTAGGCCAAATTTACGTTATCAAACGGCTAGGCGGCTAAATCTATCGTCAATTGCAGAGTGTTGACCTAAATAGTTAGCTTTTCAAACAATAGCTCAATACTGCTCTGTAGTGGTAGGCTTCATTGCCTAGAAACCGGCTGAGTGTCGAGTGAGTAACAAAGAACCGTAGACCTAAGGCATTGACACTCTCCACCCATTTATCTTTATCTACTCGTCTTTGCGAAATCGCGGTGACGATGGAATACAAGCAGAAAAAAGTCAAAGAAGACGTGGTAGTTTGGGTTGACCTTTTAAAATATCGAGATAAATAAAATATAAAAATATTGGGTCAAACTGCGAGAATATCGCATTTTTTGACTCGATTTAGGTCATGCATCACTTAAGAGTTATTCGGGGAGTGGAATCGGGAATCAAATTTAATGGTTAAGTCGGCAAGCGCATTTTTGTATTATTAAAAGAACGGTCCTATAAATAGGTTCGAATCTTACTATTCCATTTAAGATCATAATATAGAACCTTTCTGAAATGTAATTTTGTAGGTAAGAAAAACACTTGCAAAAGCATACAGCATTATACAGTCAGAAATAATGGTTCTAAATCGATAACATGGGTTGTTAAACGTCAGTAAACTTGTGAGCCCCTATGCAACCACAAATAGCTTGATAGTACCTAAGCTACCTTATGAACACCACCTGTATATACATATATACATGGTAGTAAATAACGCACAAAATTTAATGATGTTGATGAGAATGCTATAAATCCGTGGAGTACGCCATGTCTAGCAATGAACTTTCTCTGGTTGATATAGAAATAGATATAAATAAATAGGATTTCTTCGGGTGGATCATGATGATAATTATCGTCTTAGCTCACAACTGAGGTCAAGATAAAAAGGTACTTTTACACTTGGATAATTGTCATTGGCTCAAAAGATTCAAACTATGGTTTAGAAGTACTAACATATTTTATTGTAACGAAATTGTTTCTTAAATAAGCTTTATTTTCTAGATGCAAACCGCATCTTCTAGCGTGTCATTCTTGTCAAATGCTATAAAGGACTACCCAGAAACAGTTCCCATGGATTTCTAACGCAGAAGGAAGGGTAAAACTTTTGATCCGGCCTTCTAAGCTGTACCTACGTGCAACTCGGACGGAAAATCGTCACCTAAACTCGAAGTCATAATGATTTCCTGTGACTACGTCACGCTTACTCATAGTTAGACATTAACAGTTATCGGTGACCACGATTAGACTGTTAATGATAAAAACATGATAAAGACCTCATGGTAGTGTTTCGTTAAAATTTCAACATTCATCTACAATACCCATGGATCAGATGGCAGGTAATTTTAAATATATACTTGCGTGAAAGAAGGTTTGAATTTAACAAACAAAGATTTTTCATATGTATGGTATATACATATGAAAAATCTTTGTTTGTCTTGAAAAATCATCTTTGTATGGGAGAATATACTGTTCCATCAGAAATAAACGTCAAAATAAAAGATAATTAAAAAATTTAAAGCAACCACCATTCAAAAGTAGTCTAAAATACCGTTTCTGTCGAACAGTGGACCTACTTTCGTTACTTCTTTCGTAAGCAAAGCCGTATAAAATAGCGCTAAGATTACGTATTTCCCCGTATAAATAAGAGCTCACGACTCACCTACTAACATGGAAATCAGAAATTATATTTCAAACGGCGAATTTCTGCATAAAACATTTGAAGAATCCTTGACTTTTAAACCAAAATATTTCGCTGTACAATCACACCATAAACGAACAGAAAGCCATGGGAATGCCCCGCAATGGTTAGAAAAAACCCCTGATAGGTCAGAAATTAAAAGTATCTCTTAGAAGCGATACTCCGACTCTGGGGGGAAACAAAGTTGAATTGTCATGTAAGGCAAGTAGTAAGACATAGAATTTTTATTCTATGGAATTTGTAGAGCGTTCTCTATCTAAACAACAACTTGACGAGTCTGCAATGGGCTGAGATAATGTGATATTCAACCATTTGACGTCTGGCGATCTACTTTCCACAAAACTAAGTTTTAAGTGAGCCTACATGACTTCTGTTTGTCTTACAATGCACAAACGAGTTGCGTTACTCTGATCTTTATTGTACTGTCCAATTGTAGTGTTTGCACGGTAATTGAGGCCCGTCCGGCAACATTTCGCTCAAGTTAGGTTCGATGCTTCTATAACGGAACGAATTATAGACCATTGTTCTTGCACGCAGTAATATCTATCTATTATTCTATATGTCTAGTGAAGTATGACTCGTTCTGGGGTTGTTCTATTCTATGCCTTCATAATCCAAGCCCGATATCTTATTATACAAAGTACCTATCTCCCGTATATTTCAGTAAATCGTCTTTCGGTTTGTGGTTTTACAGATTTTCTAAAGAGAACTTTCCATTGCGTCATGCATCATTATGATGAATAGTCAGTGTATGGCTAAATGAGGTAACATACGAGTAGATATAATGGTTTTTAATTTTTGCTTTCCACACTAGGGCCCAGGACCTCTCAAGATTAACGAATCTTAAACACAGCAGTGGGACGAAGATGATGATTACTGTTATAATTTAAGTTCTGATCAAAATTGAAGCTCGATTCAAAAAATACCTACGAGAATGGAAGAGGTTGAAAATATTTTAACTACAAGTAGGTAAAACTAAAACTACTAACAAACGCGGATAACTTTTCTAATCAAAGTCACTTTAAAACCAGCTCTTGAATGCTAAAGAGCTAGAGGCTTCTATAAAGAACTTTATAGCTTAAAACTTTAAATATAAGCTAGTGGAAATCATAATAATGTTGGCATACCGTAGGTTTTCCTGCGTAACATCATCCAAATTCCAACACAGACCCGAAACAAATTTGCGAATCATTGAAGTAACATTTTGTCCTTCCTCGTGGATCGAACCCACACCTCTGAGTTTATAGGCTACCGTGATAATTACTTTCGTAATTGTATTTTCTGCTATATTGGGCGACGTCAGAGCCGTCAGAACTCATCCATTATGATTATGTTAGGCCATACCTACTCACCAAATTAGTTAATGCTATCATCAATGTAATTAAAGGTCAACTAGCAAACCAAACGACTTTGCACGAGTAGAACTAGTATTTTTGATATGCACGATGGCTGATAATTGAATACCAAATTATACTGGTTCAATTTGAATGCTTTGACTTCACTAGAGATCGTCGAAAATAAAACCGGACGATATAATATTTGAAACTATCTTAGTGATGAAACTATCATACGTATCGGGAAGTGATCAAACTCACCAATAATTGTAAATATCACGTTTTTAGTAAAAAAAATTAGACTGGACGCAAACTGTGTCAAACGGCGTCTGTGTTCCCGAATGGCTATAATTTGGAAGTTTTCAAGAGTAGAGTGAATAGGTATCTTCTATGTAACCGTGCTACATCGTCGACCACATCATTGCTTAACATCAGGTGAGATTGTGGTCAAACGGTTGCCTATATTGTATAAAAAAAAAAAAAACTGAGTCACAAACTTAAATGATACTTATGAATGTCCTACTTGGAAAGATTATTTTGAAACATCCATCTATGCGACATCAACGTGAAAAAGACGCGCTGGAAGAGAGATCTGTTTTTGGTCAGTATTCGCATATATACCGCGACACAGGCTAGACCTAGTACGGGGACCATAGGTAATTTCATGTACTTTTAGCAACTACTCCTTTGGTAAATAAATGAAATTAGTATTTATACTGCTCAAGCACTGAATCGAGCGGGCGCAAACATACCGCCAAATTATGTTTCCAGATTTATCTTAGATCTAACAAAAACCGCCAAAACCGCGTCTGTTTTGGACTTAACTAGGTTTTTTCATATTACGTAACATATAAATCTGACAGCTTTGACAGGGGTTAAGTCCAAAACAGACGCGGTTTTTGTTAGATCCAAGATAAATCTGGAAACATAATTTGGCGGATAGAGATTTAATTAGATCTCTACTCAAAATGATGATGTGATGATTTCTTTATAAGAATACGAGTTTATAATAGAAGTTATAAATTAGAAGATCTGACCCTACCTACGTAAACCTCCTACCCAATCAACATCCTTGACTCCGAGGATGCTACAACATTTAATATAGCGCGATCACACTATGCCGAAGTGGGCAGGGACTTGGGCAGGGAAGTGGGCAGGGAAGTGTAGTGAACACGAACATGCCGCTGTCCCATCTCCCTGCCCAAGTTCATGCCCTAGCTCCTGAGTGAGAATAAAGGCGATGTTGCTGTGGCAATCATTCCGGAATTAATCGCGGCATTCATGCCGGCTGCGGCATGGGCATAGTGTGATCGCGCTAATAGAAACAAGATAAATAGCAAGGTTTATCGTCTACTAGCGACCCGCCCCGGCTTCGCACGGGTGCAATGCAGTGAGGATGATGATGTATTATACATATAAACCTGCCTCTTGAATCACTCTATCTATTAAAAAAATCTGCATCCGTTGTGTAGTTTTAAAGATCTAAGCATATATACATACAGACATTAGGACAGACGCAGGAAGCGACTTTGCTTTAATACTATGTAGTAGTACTCGTAGTAGTAGAAAAACTCGTCGCTCTATATCCATACGTTCATACCGAGAAAGCGTTAAAGTATACTTTAGGTAACGGCTGTGTAACGTGCCGCATATTCACGCTAAAATCGCGGCCTTGATTTTTTAGCTCGAATTTGAAATTTTTCTTAAACTTGATTTTTTTACTTGAATTCAAAATTCTCATCTCAATTACTCAATTTTCTTAGGCTTTCAAGATTTATGTATAGCGATTCGTCAAAACTATGCGTAATTTTTACAACCTTAGCATTACGCAGAACTAGGGCAAATATCTATTAGAAGCTGGTTATAACTTTAATCAAGTTAAAATGTACAAACATGCAAAATGCTTATATAGCAAAAATGACACCCAAATTTTTGATAAGGCGGCAAGCCGATTCTGTACAATATTCATACTGTGGAGTCTCGTTATGTAAAACCATACCTGTTGGCAAGTAATAAACAGCGCGGTCCATACAAATATACCAGCGATGATCTGAGCTGAGCGCGTCTGTAGAAACATAGGCTCCTGCAGCGGCTTGAAGATCTCATGAACTATATCAGTCATCGGCTGAGCCGTCACATTGACAGTGTCCGTTTCTGGACTCATCCTGGAACAAGGCAAAACCATTATGAAACAAGAAACTAAACTTCTAAGTCAAAGTCAAAGTCAAAGTCAAAAATCTTTTATTCAATAAAATCTCACTGATCACTTTGAATCGTCATTACGTTTTGTATGATTACATATTTTTTTTATTGGATGAGTTGGAGCTAGTTCGTCCCAAGCTTGTTTGTCTTCTAAATAATCAGATATTTTATAGTATGCTTTTAAAAGAAGTCTCTGTTTTATTACGTTTTTGAACTTGCCAATCGACAACTGAGACACATCACTTGGGATTTTGTTAAAGAAGCGTACACATTGCCCTTTGAAAGATTTACTAATTTTTGTGAGCCTAGTGGTGGGAACAGCGAGTTTGTCTTTATTTCTAGTGTTAACATTATGATTATCACTTTTTTTGTTGAATAGATTGATATTTTTTTGAACATACAATAAGTTTTCATAGATGTACTGGCAAGGTACTGTCATTATATTTATTTCCTTAAACTTATTTCTTAGTGATTCTAAAGGGCTACTCTAGACTACCGTCCCAAACTGCATCAGTTTACATTGAAATCAAATCATGTCATTTGGCAGAATTCCTTGGATCCAGTTTAGAACGGTAGTCGAGAGTAGCCCTACTGCGCGCGGCTTAACTTGCATGCACTGATTTTTGGAAATCTTCAGGTTGTCCATACGTATTTTCAGTGTCATAAATGCAATTGATTTGTCAAATAAAAAACCATGTCCATACAAAATCAAGACAAGTCATTTCACTGGGTTGCAAGTAGGGCAGGAGACTTGGTATACACCTAAGACCCTAAGTAATTCATAATTCATAATTCATTTATTGCCAATATGGGTGGATAGGGGATGTCAGGGTTTTACATTGGTTACTACCATATTCTACTAAATAGCATGCAATATTTTTAAAGTCCTACCTAACTAATCAATAAATCTAATAATGTCAAAGCTAAAGTTCAAACAGTCCCTGAATTGCACTAACTATGAATAAATGAGATGAATTACTAAATTAAATCAAATACATGGTTTTACTCTGCACCTATTCTTTTTTTACCCAGAATTCATGGACTTATAGGTCAGCTTTATAATGTGGTATCTATAATACATAATAGTGAAAATAATTGTATCTATATCTTTAAACGAGCAATTCTTGTATATAATCTGAATCTCGGAAACGTCTCCAACGTTTTTCATGAAATTTTGTATACAGGGGATTTCGGGGGCGATAAATCGATCAAAGTCAAAGTCAAAGTCAAAAATCTTTTATTCAATAAAATCTCACTGATCACTTTGAATCGTCATTACGTTTTGTATGATTAGGTATGATTACATTTTTTTTTATTGGATGAGTTGGAGCTAGTTCGTCCCAAGCTTGTTTGTCTTCTAAATAATCAGATATTTTATAGTATGCTTTTAAAAGAAGTCTCTGTTTTATTACGTTTTTGAACTTGCCAATCGACAACTGAGACACATCACTTGGGATTTTGTTAAAGAAGCGTACACATTGCCCTTTGAAAGATTTACTAATTTTTGTGAGCCTAGTGGTGGGAACAGCGAGTTTGTCTTTATTTCTAGTGTTAACATTATGATTATCACTTTTTTTGTTGAATAGATTGATATTTTTTTGAACATACAATAAGTTTTCATAGATGTACTGGCAAGGTACTGTCATTATATTTATTTCCTTAAACTTATTTCTTAGTGATTCTCTGGGACCCATGTTATAAATTGCACGAATAGCCCTCTTCTGCAACACAAATATGGTGTTTATGTCTGCAGCACTCCCCCACAACAAAATGCCGTACGACATAATGCTATGAAAGTAGCTGAAATAGACTAGTCTTGCGGTTTCCACATCTGTAAGGAAGCGGATCTTCTTGACTGCATATGCTGCAGAACTAAGTCTCTTCGACAATTTATCTATGTGTGGGCCCCATTGAAGTTTATTATCTAGAGTTATGCCTAAAAATACTGTGGTGTCCACGAGATCTATATTATCTTCTTTGATTTTTACATTGGCATTTATTTGTTTGACGTTTGGTAGAATAAACCGAATACATTTAGTTTTCTTTTCGTTTAGTAATAAATTGTTTACATTAAACCAGTTTACAACCTTAGAGATTGCATTATTTACATCGTCATAATTAGTTTGTCGTCGTTTCACTTTAAATACAAGTGAAGTGTCATCTGCAAACAGTACAATCTCATGATCGTTTCTAACCACTCGTGGTAGATCGTTAATGTAAATTAAAAACAAGAACGGTCCTAGTATTGATCCTTGTGGTACACCCATTTTTACCACTGACCCCGGAGAACGTTTTCCATTAACATCAACTCTTTGAATTCTGTTACTTAAGTAAGAATTAAGAAGTTCAAGAGCAATCCCTTTCACACCATAGTGGTTTAGTTTCCTGACTAACGTTTCATGGTGCACACAATCAAACGCCTTAGATAGGTCACAAAAAATGCCTAAGGCGTCATGTGACTGTTCCCAATTTTCAAAAATATGTGATATTAACTCAACACCCGCGTCGGTGGTTGAGCGACCCTTTGTAAAACCGAATTGTTTATTGTCTAGTAAGTTGTTTAGTTCAAAATGTCTTTGCAGTTGATTAAGCATAAGTTTTTCAAAGATTTTACTAAATGTAGGTAGCACTGATATCGGTCGAAAGTTAGTAGGGTCAGAATGACTACCTGATTTAAATAAAGGTGTTATTTTACTATGTTTCATTAAGTCAGGGAACTCACCACAGTCAATGCATTGGTTGAATATAAAAGCTAGATCTGGTGCGATAAGATCAATTACGGATTTTACAACGGCAACAGAAATGCCCCAGAGGTCCGTGGTTTTTTTTACATTTATCATTTTAAAAGCTTTGACAATGTCATTTGGTTGCACATAATCGAAATTAAACAATGTTTTGAACTCGGGTACATTTTCTTTAAGTAGTGACTCTGCGATTATGTGCGAAGAGTTCAAAGACTTTGTAGTAGAGACTGGAATGTCGGTAAAAAATGTTTCAAATGCTTTGGCCACATCATCATCTTGGTTAATGATTGTGTCGTTAACATTTAGATTGAATAAATTGTTATGTGTTTTGACTCTTCCGGTCTCACTATTAATTACTTTCCAAGTTGCTTTGATTTTGTCTTGACTAATTTTGATTTTTGAGCTAGGATCGAGCTAGGACTCATTTTCAGAAAATATCGTTTTATTTGTGTTTTGAAGTAAACACTTAAACCGAAAAATGTGACTCTTCCCGACATCTATTGGCGAATAATAATACTAGTTTTTGAAGTTATACTTTTAATCGTTAATAGATGGCAGTGTTCAGCATTTGACTGCCCATGTTTTGCCCGTGACGAAGATAGATGTCACTGCTGAAATTACTTGAAATCAAATGAGCATAGAACCTTTTCTAACTAAATAAGCACTGCATAATTATTGGTTATGTACATAAAAATAAATGCGAAAAAAATAATGAGCAAAGCTCGGTCAACCAGCTGGTATGAATAATACTCATACAACACATGCAGATGGATTTCGGGTACTTTCTACAACTTTCGTTTTTATTTAATTTTCATTCATAACTTCTGCAATATCATTACCATATTAACTAATGACTAGGCTCATATTCTCATAAAGTAATTGTTACTCAAGCAAAGATTTGAGTAGAGATTTTCAAACAAATATGTAAAAATCTGAACTCAAGAGTCTGAATCAGTGCTTGAGTAGTAAATCTGAATATGGGCCTCAGGATGATGTTATTATTTCAAGTTTGGATCCAGTGTGTCACTGCAGGCAATAGCCTAGTAATTTGATAACAATTTAAAAGATTGTATCATAACAAAATAGTGTTTATAATTCCAAAGTAAAATATGCAGATCATAGATAAGCATTGAATGCAAGGTCTCCGACAATGCAACATCAAAACAATAACAATCAACTCTCACAGGCATTCTATTTGAGTTACTATTATGAAAAAAAAACAGAATTACTTATATAGGATTTGTTTTTGTTATTATGCAAGATGTTTGTAAAAAGTAATCTCAAATCAATAGGCAGGCACACCATGTTTATCCCAATAAGGCATCATTAGGCATCTAGAAGCAAAGTACCACATTATTTTTTAAACAGACAGCTTATTTTCCTAAACTCAGAAATGTTATGAACAACCCAATTATTCTTAGAAATGATACCGAGCCTACATCTATTTCTGATAGGTTTATTATCCAGATAGGTACTACACATTCCATTGCAATGCAGTACCTATACAGTTAAAAGTAACAGTTATGAACAAACCATAGATCAATTCTGTTGTTGTGATTGTTCATTAAAGTTATTGGTAACAGAAAAGATTCTGAGGTAAAGGCTGTTTTGAACAAGAAATGATGTTGATTCTGCGATTGTAATTACTGTAAAACTTGGTCTTATTTTTAGGATTGCCAGTGCATAATATTCTTAAAAATAAAAATAATTTTAAGTTTTGGAAGAAATAGGAATGCAAAATGGAAGCTAAGACTTAGATTTTAGATGGAGGATGTTGCTTGGTACATGTTTTATACACAGTTAATTAAAATTTCAATAGGTATTTTATCTTTTTAATGCTGTAGTTTTACCATAAGATGTAAGTATGTAGGTAGGTAGGTACCTACTCCACTATTAGCTATGAATAAACTTGATTCTAGTGTAGTACTTGATTCATTTATAAAACAACGAAGAAAAACATGTGTCTCTATTAAATTAAATTTTAAATCAAATGAGCGACTAAAAGCATAAGACTCATAATTTGATAAAAAATTATTAGGTACCTACCTACTGAAACATAGGTTTGAGTAGAGATTCTCGTACAAAAATTTATGCTACAGTCCGGATCAGTACTTGAGAATAATCATGAGAACATCGGCTATTGTGTGTTGCAAAAAAGTTACAGGTTTGAACTGGCTTACCTATATACGAAGGTACTGCCATAATTTGGCCAGTAAGCTTTTGAACATGAGTCAAAAAGAACCGTGAATTACGTGGCGAGTTTTAGCTAATTATTTCCTGTTATTTATGTAGGCTTTATCGTTGATGTAGGTATGGATGATACGGTATAAAGGCGCGAGCACATCACCATGGTAAATAGAGCAGAACAGAGCATACAGATTCATAAGCAAAGACTTGTAGAGTCTCTGATTATCAAGTAACTCGTAAATTATTGGAGGTCACACGTCGTGACATTTTGTTGTTTGCTGTAGTGAAAGGGGCATGACGCAAATGAAACGCTAGGGCTGACGACTAAGAAAACAAGTTCATAAAGACACTAGGTATAAGCCAGTAGTGATTTCTACGTGTACAATTACCTGATTGCGATTAACTACACGTATAAATTCTTGTGTTTTCCTTTTGTTAGCAGATGTCATCCGTAATCAACACTCCGCGCATATTGTACACAAAATTCACTGATTTATTCACAGCTAGCCACAGTAAAACAGTCGCACTCTAAAGTAATTAGCACCAAACAAAACAGTAAACACAGTTTCACTTTATTTTTCTGCTTTGTGTAAGCACGTAATCTTCGTTCGACTCGACAAAAATTCTTCTCGATTTCTTTCTTTTGATTTGATTTTTTTTGCTAACGAACCTGCACGAACTTCACATGATTGGTTTGAGTGAATGAAACATGCGGACCAAAAAACTACTCTGTGATGCGAACATTGACAGAATCTAACTTATATTTTAATTTTCTATCGAAGCCACAGCACAGCAGAATATTTATTTTTATATGATAGATAAAGAAATAAAAGTCCGTATAAAAAGTAAGTATGTATCTCTTATCAATATTCAACACAAGTCACCGTTTTCAAAGTTGGACCGTACCGTACTAGGCGCTAGTACGGTTTGAGCTTTAATCGATTATGTATTTATTTATTTTCTATTTTATCTGTGGCATTTGTCAAATCCAGAGACAATCAACAAAATAAAATGAAAATGTCCGTCGTAATCGCTGAAGATGTTCCAATTTATATAGTGACTTCTGTGTTATAATCGTAGCTTGCAATGTAAATTAGCTATAGTATTTATCTTATTCCTAGATTTCATAGACGTGTATAAAACGTAGAAAACATGATCGTTCAAGAGCCAACACAGGTACTATTTCAATGCTTAGCGAGTTGTCAAGGTATTCATCAAGGGCCGTTTCAATATTCTATTCAAATTCCCACAGGTTATCGTTTGGGACTGTCTCAACAATTATGAGTACGACAACGCTATATTTCTGGCCGAAAGATTACACGCTGAAGGTAAATATTTCTATCACATAGCCCAGCATCAATGACAAAAACAAAATGAATGTTTCGCACCTGCATTCCTGCAAATATTGATTTTTACGCAACTATTTACATCGATAATCTCTCCGTGTGTACATATGTATTATGTTCAATGGTGTCGTAGCATAAAAGTGGTTTATATTGCAGTTGCATCAGAGGAGACAGCATTTCTTTTGGGAACATGCTACTACAGAGCTGGACGGGTGAATGAGGCTCATCATTTACTACACAATATATCATTATCATTACCACAAGCTAGATTTCTCCTAGCAAAATGTTCTACAGAGCTAAAATCGTAAGTTATCATGACTATACTATGTTTTGTGATACCTAGGTAGGTATCTAATTAGCTTGATATTGGAAATCATATTTTCAGATACCAGGATGCTGAAGTGGCTCTGGGATCAAATCTAGATATAGTTGCATCTGAGTTTGGTGAACAAGCGCCATATGCACTACAGCTACTTGCCAAAATTTACAACATTACTGCACGACGGAGTAAAGCAGCTGAGGCACACCGGAAAGCACTATCACTTAATCCATTCATGTGGAAATCTTTTACACAACTGTGCAATATGGGAGAAAAAGTAGATCCTCATCAAGTATTTCAAATGAATAACTCAGAATTTCCATTTGGTGTTACAACATTTGTGAATATAGTCAGTAACTCTGAAAATATATCATTTGTCCATAGCAACATTACAAATAATACTAGCATTATTGCCAACAACTCTAGCCTCATAACTAATGTGACACCCAACAATGTGACAATGAGAACACCTATGACAATGTCGTCAAGCATCACTCCTGAAACTCAAGCGCCTGTTAAAAAGATGCACAGCGTGTTCAGTGGTATGGCACCCATTCCATTTTCTCCGTCTTTTGGCATGTTACCTATGGAAGAATCTCCCGTGCTGTACACACCCACTCTAACAGACTCAAATGAACAGAAAGCAATACCTAAAATAGTAAATTCCATAAGAACTCAAATGGGTCAACTGAAGGATGCGGTATTTAGCCCAGCCCCTCGCTGCACCCTTGGACCTGCACCCAGAAGATCTTCAAGACTATTCAGTAATAACAATAGTAGTTATTCTGTAAAAGAAAACAATAAGTCCCCTAGCAGAAAGTTTGTAGCACCTAAGAGTCCTTCAAGAAAAAACAAACAGCGTACAGCTAAGAACATAAAGTCTAATAGCACAAATGAAGCGAATGAACGAAATAAAAGTATGGAAACTCTCACACCCACCTTACCTCCAAAAACGTCTAATGGCGTGGCCCTTCTGAACTTAATGCGAGATTTGGGTGAAGCATACAAGGCTCTGGCATTCCTAGATTGTAAAAATGCTATAAAGTTATTCCAAGACATGCCCCATAAGCAGCTAAACTCCCCTTGGGTGCAGACTATGATTGCTAAAGCACATTATGAATTAGCTCAGTATGAGGCTGCTGCAAAAATATTTGCAGAAATTAGAAAACAATACCCCAACCGCACAGAAGGAATGGATATTTACAGTACATGTCTCTGGCACCTGCAACGTGAAGCACAGCTCTCAGCACTATCTCAGGAATTAGTAGACCTAGACAGAACCAATCCTATTGCTTGGCTGGCAGCTGGAAACTGCTTTTCTCTTCATAAAGAGCGGGAAACGGCATTAAAGTTCTTTAAACGGGCTGTACAATTAGACCCCGAGGGATCATACGCACACGCATTACTAGGACATGAGTATGCAGTAGCTGAGGAAACAGATAAAGCTTTGACTGAGTTTAGAACGTCTGTGAGTATTGACCAACGCAACTATGTGGGATGGTTCGGTATCGCAACTGTTTACGCGCGGCAAGAACGGTGGAAGTCGTCAGAATCTAATGTCCGCCGCGCGCTTTCGATACACCCCAACTCTGCAGTCCTGAGATGTCAACTGGGGCTTGCACAAGCTGCTCTAGGCAAAATGGACAGAGCACTTGATACTTTGGAAAGGGCAGTAGCTTTAGATTCAGAGAATCCCTTGTGCCGTTTTCACCGTGCGTCGGTGCTTCTGCGCGCCGGACGGCCACAAGACGCGTTAACAGATCTCCACCATCTTAAAGACATAGCTCCAAGAGAATCATTAGTGTACTATCTGCTTGGTAAAGTTCATAATAAGTTAGGGAATTCACACCTTGCTCTAATGCACTTTAGTTGGGCTACGGACTTGGACCCCAAAGGTACAGGCGGACATATAAAAGAGGGATTTGACCATTCAAAACAGGAAGACCCACCAGAGAGATCAACTTAATAATTTGCCATGGTGTAATGATTGTGTGCCTGCCCATGAGCTGTCATGTGGCAGTACAGTCATGACTTGACTGATCTTTGTAAATATCGCCCACACCTATCAAGCTTCAATTTACACCAAAATCTTCCAAATAATAGCTTTATGCAGTTTGATGGGTGTAAGGTGGCATTTAGTCGCTCTAGTAATAGTAAGGGCGTTTTGTGAAAGTGTTTATATAGAGTAAGTTGTGGATATTCTTAAATATTATCCTAGTTAAAAGTAATAATATATCTTGTATAGATAGTCACTTTTAGAAATGAAAGAGAGTAATTTTTAAAGAGATGATGCTTTTGCAATTTGGAACACTGAGCCTTGATCTCATTGGATGTTATCATATTTTAATCAAATAAATTTTGAGTATGACATTTAAAATCATTGAAAATATTCACAAATTCTTGATATTTAGAAAAAGAGACTGTAGTGCATACTTAGTTTTTGTACTAAAGTTTTCTGAAGATAAACATCTTTATTGAAGAGATAAAAATTTGTATATTTGGGGCCGCTGGCGGTAATTAAGTTGACATTAAAATCATGTCAGTATTCTTTATTCTTTTCTACTGAACTATACAAAAATCCTTATACTTATGCATGTAGATTTTTATCATTGACAAATTCTCAGCTTTGAATGTTAGAAAAGATATCACAATAAAAATAATACTAAAGTAACCTAATTGTGTATGCCATTAGAAGGGTATGGCATATATTTGTGTGAATGTACATAACAAATAACTGTAATATAGCACTGTTTGTCACTTCAAATCACCAATGAACTGCTAGCTAAGTGGTCTGTTTAGTTAGATCACCAGAATATGTATGAACTTAATAAATAAAACTGATGTATGTTAGCATATTGTTTTATTGGGAAGAATATTAGAACTTTTGTTTCCTTAGTCTAAGTTTATTTATATCATGTTATGTAAATTTAAGTAGGATAGCATCGAGTGCTTTTTTGACTGTTGGGTCATTGAGTAGTTTGTTTTGTCCTTGTGATGTGGGTTGGCTAGCTGCTGGTACTGGAGTAGGGTCCGGAACTATTTTCTTATCGTTCAATATGGTAAGTATTCTTTGTTGCAGATCAGCTTGAGCCTTGTTCTGAGTAAGCGGTTCTCCCAGTTCTAGTTTTACTTGTTGCTCTCTACGATCCTGTAAAACAAAAACAAGTTTTAATTACAGTCAATGGCAATGAACTACCCACACACAACACTCCAGTCTCAAACTAAGCAAAGCTTGTACTATATAGCGCGATCTCACTATGCCGAAGTGGGCATGGGCAGGGAAGTGATGTGAACACGAACATGCCGCTGTCCCGTCTCCCTGCCCAAGTTCATGCCCTAGCTCCTAAGTGAGAATAAAGGCGATGTTGCTGTGGCAATCATTCCGGAATTAATCGCGGCAATCATTCCGGCAGCGGCATGGGCATAGTCTGCACGCGCTAATAGGAATTAGATTGCTGATAAAATACCTAGCCTACTTACATACATTTTTTTGTAAATACTTATAATTCATAGTAACACTCAGACTCACAACAAACATCTATGTTTGCCACACAAATATTTGTTCTCGGTGGGGATCGAACCCACGACCCATAGCAAAGCACGGAAGGCAGAGCTACTACCGACCGAGCCGTGACACCTGTTAAAAGGAGTCGCATACCTGTAAATATTCGATGACCTTATCATACTGCAGCACTGTAAGCGTGCCTCCGTCTGCTAGTTGTCCCAACAATGCGCATAAAGCCTCGCGACCAGACGAACCACCGCGTTGCACTTCTTGGAAGTTACGAGAGAGTAGCTGCAGGGCGTCTTCTAGCGGCATGTTTCTATGCTCTGAAAATTGAACGATTTTTTATATCGCGTGCACACTATGCCCATGCCGCTGCCAGCGTGTATGTCGCTTAGTGAGAATAAAGGCGATGTATTACACGCGGATCGACAAGGCATGTAAAAATGTTTCTTTTTGTGTGTAAACAAGCAAGCTCGTATGAGTTAGTGGCCAACTCTGGTGACGGAGTTTTTAGGCCGCCATAAGGACTCCGTCATGGCTTAACGACTGCTAGAGCCGGGACCGTTTAT
The DNA here is from genome assembly GCA_947507515.1 of Eulithis testata. NCBI lineage: Eukaryota > Metazoa > Arthropoda > Insecta > Lepidoptera > Geometridae > Eulithis > Eulithis testata. The sequence goes on from OX382205.1 coordinate 7,132,411, forward strand.
CGTGACCTCCGAACTTTTTGTGTGTGGTAACCTTTTTTAGTAATAATTTTAAGTAGGTACCTTGTGGAAGTCCATGCAAGATTGTCAGCGTCAAAGATCTATTCTCCTGGTTCTGAGGCATGACTAGGATTGCATAGAGACAGCCGCGCGATGCGATATTGCCCAACACTTTCCCGATTGCAACATCTTCCATCGGGAATAACAGGTCTACGACGATGCCAAGGCGTTTGAGGCGGCTTTCAATATATTCTGCATATTCTCTAGAAAAAAGGTAAAAAAGGAAGGGTATGTAAGACACCATTACGTCTTTGAGTGATGGATGCAATGCCTCATACATTCTCAGTGGACGTGCACCGTGAGGTAATGCATTGTTATACACAGCGGCAAAGTTCACTGTGAGTTTCATAGGCCACTGATGGATGGGTGCTAGCCAAAGACCGTGTGGAATTGCAGACGCAAAGAGACCTATCCCAATGCGATATAAATAGACCTCACGCTGTGGATGATAATGATGAAATACAATAGGGGCTTTATGCTGACTTCGGCAGAGATTTTACTATATTATGCATCTTATTGACTATTTCTTTAAAAATAGACACCTAAAATCAGTTTATAACCTCCTACCAGTAATCTCATGGTTGTTTTTGCAGTAAACTTCTGGTGGACATACTACGAGTATACTTACGTGAGACCTTTGGACACCACAATAATTTCGCAGTCATTTCTCTCCGGTACAGGCAGACTTCGCGGGTACTCGGGCTGCTTGAAACGTTCGTATCCACCTCGTTCGGGCCAGTCAGCTCCTGAAGAAAAAACATCATAATCTTACTCTAATATTATAAACGCGAAAGTTTGTAATGATGTATGTATGTACTATGTTTGTTCTTCTTTCACGCAAAAACTATTCAATTTGGATGAAACTTGGAATATATATTGTCTGTGACCTTCCAACCGGTTTTGCACGGGTATTTAACAAACATTTCTTAGGTAAGGAATATTTTAGGAATTCTTTCACACCTCCAGTTCATTGGTTTTATTGGAGTTTTAGTAAGGAATTATGTCACCCGGGGATAGTGTAGCTTCCCAACGGTGAAATATTTTTTACTGTGATATAGTCAGGCGTCATGGCTCAGTCGATACTAGTTCTACCTTCCGTGCTGTGGGTTGTGGGTTCGGCCCCCACCCATCGGTGTGGTATGTACAAGAATATTAATTTGTTATAGTGATGATGTAATAGTATATTTTGCAACTAGTGAATAAAAGACGGATTTAAAGCGAGGGCCATAAATGATTCACGAGCAAGTGAAGATTTCTAATGACTGAATCAAGACCGTAGAAAGTGATTCATGAGTGTTAGATTCCTGAACGACGTGAGTGGTTCATGGCCCTCGGTATAAATCCGTTTTATTCAAGAGTTGGCTAATGCTATACAACCTCCTTGCACAAAAACAATAATTAGATAGAGGTCAAATGATATTAGTGTGTTCTAAATTCAAACACCAAAACAGTGAGCAATAGTGCTTTTTATTCACTGTTTTCTTTGAATAAAATAACCTTTTTAGAGGGGGAATGGTATAAAATAACTTACGGTCTCTGCCTCCTACAGGCGATCGGTCACGGAAGCCCCCCCTCCCTCTGCCTCTCACACGGACCCGCCCCCGCACGCCGCGAGCGCCGCGGCTGCCACGGCCCGGACCTTCGTCCCAGCCGTAGCCTTCGTCGTACTCATCATCATAATCTGCAGATAAAAAGCCGTGTTGGCCGAGTGGGATTGCACCTCGACTTTCGATTCGAAGGTCGTGGGTTCGAATTCCGGCCGTGCATCAATGGATTTTTTATTCGGAAAATTTAAATGCGCATTAACACGAGCTTAACGGTAAAGGAAAACATCGTGAGGAAACCCTTTGCTTAGTCAGCTCCGCACGTATTGACGATGTCTTTCCTGTGGATATGGCTGACTAGGCTGAGAGGATGGTATATATAATATAGTATATAGTAGGTATAGCTCTTAGTTTGTAAGATAAATATTATTCAATGTAATGTCGCACGCCAACCTCCTCACTACACCACCACGTTTGGGTTGGCTGGCAGACAATGCTTTCAGCATTAAGTCCACCCTTTGTAACAAATTTGTAATTTTGTGCAATAAAGTATTAAATAAATAAATAAATATAGGTGCTGGGCAAGCCTACTCCATATCTAAACATTGTCCCAGGCACTGCAGTGTCCCGTTAAGTGTAGGCATAGGTTGCCTTCTGACGCTGTATAAATCATCTTCAATAGATGTAAAGGCCTATTTAATCTGCAGATAAGATAATTAGGTATATGAGCGTAGAATGCAGCTCTAGTGACCTGTATTACATGTCTTCTAAAACCTATCTCAGGCATCAGTCTCTCGCAAAACAGGTATAATTTCCAGCACAATTTAACTTAAATCTTTATATTATTATTAGACTCTCACGCTGTGTCCACATCGTGCAAATAAAGCCGGAGTTACATTATTGTGTCGGGGCGAGTTGTGACGCGCCATACATTGTGCCTTTTAGTAATATAATTCTAATCGTAGCGCTCGAGGCTAAGCTTGCTTAGTCAATCTTCATCGATTAAGTTAATAAGCGACTTTCTGCGCGGTCACTATTTGGATGGGTGACCGTTAGTGGCAATTACATCTGAGCGCTTCCACGCTTCGAAGGGTACGCTAAACTGTCAGTCCCGGCTCTAGCAGTCGTTATACCACGACGGAGGCCTTAAAGCGGCCTAAAAACTCCGTCACCAGAGTTGGCCACTAACTCAGATGAGCTTGCTTGATTTTCTAATCATACTAAATGTATGGATACGATTAACTTATGGCGCGTCACGACACGCCCAGACACAATAATATAACTCCGGCTTAACATAGAGCGCAGTATTGGCAATCCAAAGCATGTTGTTGGCTGTGTACAGATTGGGAGTGTGGGCTGGCTTAAGAATAGACTTTAAATTAAGATAAAGTTAGAACTTGTTGGCCGACTTAGTCACATCCCAAAAACTTAACATAGCCAACTGATAAAGCATCAAAACATAGTATAAACATAAATTGGAAGTTTTCATAAATGAGTGAACAGGTTTTTATGTAATCATGTAACATCATCTACCGCATCATCAGATGTGATAGTGGTCAACAGTTTACCTATATTGTATAAAAAAATATTGTAATAGCTGCATAACTACACAACATACAGGTAATCTGAAATAAAATTTTACTGAAATAAAAGAAAGACCTTCCAAAAGGCCAGTTTCAACTGGCTACCAGAATTATACAGCTAATTCTCAGAATGGTGATATTTGTAATTTCATACAACCAAAGCACCAATCATGCACTACTCCTCGGTGTGAGAACGATGAGTAGTTCTTACTCTTATCACCGATATAATTTCCAAAACTGTCATATTGGTCATCACCATCATCATTGAGGACAGCGCTGTCGGTGAGGGCTACTGCCGGGGGAATGTCTGGTTGGATGTGTACCACTTCGGTTTCACGCCTGTAATTTGAACTGTAAGCATGACAAATGTTATGGATCGGCACTCATTTACATTAACCCGTCAAAGAACGCAAACCGGTTTTTGGACCGCGCAAAACGCCCCGGGGCGTTTCCGCCGGTTGACGGGTTAAGAGCGTGGCAACACCAACTACATTGTACAAAAAAAGCAGTGTAACTACTAGCTATTCTACTTCTTGTGTACATTCACTAACGGCCAAGTGTATAGATAAGTATTAGTACAGTGAGTGATCTAATAGTGGTGAGTAAACTTAGTTTGCAAGTTCTCCGCTGCACTAGCACTTGTTACTTTTCACTGTCCTTGACTTGACCAATGTAAATCGGCTCTTATTTATATTGGTTCTTTGTCGGAATTGTTAGTAAATCATCATCATAGGCATTAGGCATAGGCAGCTTGTAGTGGCCCACTGCTGGGCATAAGCCTCCTTCCTCAATTGCCACTCGTGTCTATTTTGGGCCTTTTGCATCCAGGTCTTCCCCTGTACGGCAACGCATGTTTGTAGATAACTTACTTTGCTGTGTTTGTCTGTGCAGTTTTCACAGATATGGTTTTTCCCAAAAAATTACTTCCAGCTGCCTTATTGATAGCGGCCTGAGCACTAGCCTCGTCTTCGAACTGCACGAATCCGAATAGTCTGTTCACAGCAATGCCCATAATTTTTCCGTAGCATTTGAAATGCTCATACAAGTCGTCTGGAGTTGTTTTATCAGGTATACCTCCTACATAGATTCGGAGATACGATGTAGCAGGATCCTTCATGGCACTCCTGTCCAGAGGTAAGTTATCTGCAGAAATAAACATGTTTCAAGAGTACGCATCTTAGATACCCAACAATATGACATTCAGATAGGTAGGTACTTACCAGCCATGGCGGCGTCTTGGGAGTTTTACACCGGGTCTAAAAATAATGAATTTCTATGGTTTTTAATGTAGTTCGTATAATTTTCGTTTCAGAAATAGTACGAAATACCATTCGCAGCATTCGCATCACATTCGCATTCGCAACCACAGATTACTAGGATTTCGCAACCAAATGAAAAGAAAACCAAACAAAACAATCGAAACAATCTCTTCTCTCTTCTCTTTTTTTTTTTTTGTTTTTTTCGCTCCTCGGAGCAGGCTATAGTTTTAAAACCATACCGCCTAGTCTTACGTTATTGTTTTTTCTCCTATTATGTTCGTAGTTCGTTTGTTTAGGTGTTTGTCTTGCGTAAAATGATAAGTCAAGACAAGTCTTCGTCAAGTTGGCTGTCGTTTGTTTTGAAGAGAAAATGGTGGATTTTCCCTCCAAAACCGGAATCGAATTTTCCCATTCAGAAAAAACACTTTACACACATTTATTCCAATGGCTCACAATTTATGTTACAACCTAAGTATTATTGGTTAAAATTCCACCCAAATTACACAACAATACTCACAATAACACAAGAAAAACTATTAAAATAAAAATGCTATGTGTTGTTTTAAAAAATGACAAAATTCGACCATCTCTCTCTTCTCTTGCACAGAAAAAAATGCCTTTTTTTGCTCCTCGGAGCAGGCTATAGTCGGAGCAACCATACCGCCTAGTTTAACGTCATGTTTTTCCCTTTGTTATGTGTTTGTTATTTTGTTAAAGTGTTTGTCTTGCGTAAATGATAAGTCTTCGTCAAGTCGGCTGTCGTTTGTTCTGAAGAGAAAATGGTGGATTTTCCCTTCAAAACCTGAATCGAATTTTCACATTTAGAAAAACCACTTTACACACATTCATTCCAATGGCTCACACTTTATGTTACGACCTAAGTATTATTGGTTAAAATTCCAACAAAATTAAACAATACTCACAATATCACAAGAAAAACAATAAAAATAAAAATACTATGTGTTGTTTCAAAAAATGTCTATTTGAGTAAAGTAAAGTGCTCTTACTCTATGCTTTTTTTTTTCTTTCAAATAAAGAACTTCTACGCCATGCGCCAGTTTACACCACAGACTGACACCAACTTACCTTACCGTGTATTTACCCCATAATTTTATAATACTGTCATTGTCATGTTTTTCTGTCTGTCAGCCGGCCACAGTCGGCATTTTGAAGTTGGTTGATTTGATTGATTTCTCGTTGGTTACTTTTTTGAGGTTATAAGGTTATGTAGGAGTAAAGTAAATAAATAGTTATACGTTACCTACTTTACTCCTACCTAAGCGTCTTTATTTAGATAGAAAATTACAGCTGTCATTATCATCGAACGACCGACATAACGTGATATAGATTCGCCGCACTCGTTGTGCTGTAATTTTTATGACAATATTTCACCCAATTCGGTTCATGTGAGTACCTACCTACCTATAATCTGCTTAGATGGTGTTATTAGCTTATATATATATATATATGATGATATGATTTAAATAGATATCGGTACATAGACGATTCCTATAAATATTATTCTTAGCTCCCTAGAAAATGTAGTAAAAAAAATGTAAGTACCTATATAGGTACCTACCTACTTACCTAGGTAGGTAAATCTTAATTTGGTTGGCAGGAAGTCTACCCATAAAAATTTAAAACAGTACATATGTAGGAAGGTACCCTAGACAAATTGTTGTAAAGCAGATTACTTCTAATAAAGCATATCATTTTGTTTTAGGTGAATGAATCCTTTGTGAAAATGATATGACCGTAAGAAGGTTCTTTTCAAAAGCGTATAAAACGTACAAGCAAGGTCTTGATGATGCATTTAATCGCAAGAATCTGTTTTACACCAATGTATTGTTGTCCGTGACAATATCGACATGTGGAGATCTTATTGAACAGAAATATGAGCTTTACAAAGGAGAAATAGATAGAATAGATTTTCCTCGAACAGCCCACATGGGATTCTCTGGATTTACAACTGGCATTATTTGCCACCACTGGTATAACATCCTAGATAAGGTTATCATTGGACGATCCCTTGATATGGTTGTAAAGAAACTTCTATTGGATCAATTCATATGTTCACCAATAATAATACTGTCATTTTTTGGTACTGTGGCTATATTTGAGAAGAATCCGGTAGAAAACTTCACTGATGAAGTCAAGGATAAGTTTTGGACATTGTATAAGGCAGAATGGGTAGTGTGGCCTCCTGCTCAGATCATCAATTTCTACTTTCTGCCAACCAGATTTAGAGTAGTATATGACAACACTATATCCTTGGGCTATGATATTTACACCTCCCAAGTTAAACATGATAAATCTGGCAAAACTTCCAAAGAAACTGGAAATGATTAATATTAACACTTAGCATATTATATTGTACATATCTATTTACTGATTAGAATATTTACCTTCTATCTTATAAAAAGTTAGTGTAGACATTATGTCTTGATTACCATACATAATCAGGACATAATGTCTACTTTAACTTTTACATACCAATTTTATAGACCAATAGTTTTTATAATTGGTTTCTGTGTTTTAGTTACATTTATTTAATAAATGTTTATGATTTGTACTTAATTTTGGTTTATTTTGTAATATTTGCTATAGATGTAATTACTAATTATAGAGATATTTTTCTTCAATTAGGTTTATTGCTATAATATTTATTTTCAGATTTTCTAAAATAAAAATGCAAGCTCTGGGTATCACATGGAGGAAGTTAGCCACAAATGTCCGTGGTTCCGGTCCGGTCTCACATTTAAAGAAAACAATCAAGGTTGCATTCAGTGACAAGTACCTACTCTATACAAATATCTCTTTATCTATCAGTTTATCATCACTGGGTGATATTATCGAACAGCGCTATGAAATGTTTATAGGAGAGCAAGAAAAGTTTGATCCTAAGCGAACTATGCACATGGCATTCTCTGGTGCGGCTGTCGGTGTACTTTGTCATTACTGGTACAAGGTCCTAGATAGGTTTATCATAGGTAAAACTGTGGATATGGTGGCAAAGAAGCTGTTGCTGGACCAGTTCATATTTTCACCGATTATGATCATCACATTCTTTGGGAGTGTTGCCTTGTTCGAAGACAACCCTTACGAAAATTTCAAGGAAGAGGTAAGAGACAAGTTTATTACTTTATATCGAGCCGAGTGGATGGTGTGGCCTCCTGCACAGATTATAAATTTTTACTTCCTTCCAACTAAATATAGAGTGCTTTACGACAACACCATATCATTAGGGTATGATATTTATACATCTCAAGTCAAGCATAATAAAGGTCTTAAAAGCACACCAGAAAAAAAAGAAACTGAAAGCAAAGCATCTTGACAAAAGACATTTTTAGGTCTTAGAAAATTCTAGACTAGGTATACAACATAGCTAAATGAGTTCTCGTACATAAACTAGGTAAGTGCTTCAATGTGATCCACAGATTTGATCTGTGACACTATTCCTCAAAGAGCTGTGCTGTGATAAAATGTATTAGTCCGTAATTCGTAGTGTACTATTTATTACTGTGTTGTTTTGTATTTCTATCTGTTGTACCTATTGATATTGTACAAAAATAATTTACGTTTTACAAACTCAATTAAATAGCTAATCGTATTTATCATTTTTATTTATTTATATATTTCTACACATCATAATACCATGTCTAGGTAGGTACCTACTCGTAAGTTTTCATAAGAAGGGGTACCTATGTATTTTTATTTGTACTAAGTGCTACCTTACCCACCTATATAGGTATACGAGTATATCAATTAGCTATGTCTATTTAGGAGTCATAAAAGGGTCTTCAACTTGAGAGCTTCTTTTACTAGCCCTCAGATTATTTATCACTCCGCGTACGACAGAATCCTCGTAAATTCTATCGGGCCACGATTCCGACCTCCTTTCTGGTCTTAGCTCTGTTATAACTGGCAGGTTACTAGATCTTGGCGTCCCTCTGTGTGACGTGAACGTGAACGACCTTCGTTTGTTTTCTTTTAAACCTAGAAGAGAAGTCAGGAGTTTGTCTAGTATTGCTATGTCGTCTGCGTTCGGCTTGGCGGGAGTTGGTGATGATGCGCCAGAATCTATTAAACTGGATCGTTTAGAAGCAGATTTTGGCTGGAACCCAATCGTTCGAATCACCTGTAAAGAGCATGATTTTTACTACGCTGGTTTTCCTTTTCGTAAATTCAATTTGGTAACTCACAATCAGTCAGTGAAATAAAGCCTCCTTTAATTAATTGGTAGGTAGGTACCTGTCAGTATCGGCATTGATATTAAAGCCTCCGTTTATTTTTAGCCCCTTAAATCGATATTGATCCCGTCAGGCAATATTTCTCCTATAAATACTCAGCTTCAGTGGAAATGTAATTATTGGACACAGGGTGAAATGCGAAGGTCAGGCCCCGATCGGCCGTAACGACACGTTACTTAATCGCATCGCACAGCGATGATTGGAAACTGGAGCGCCCTGATCGAGTTTTCGTCGGCCTTGGTTGATTTACTCGTATAAAACTAGCAGGTTCAGGTTGGTTATTAGTCTCAAATCCTGATTTTTTATAAGTTTGTATTCATTTAGCGAAAGTACAGTCTACCTACCTCATCTGCGTTGTGGCTTTGGTAGCTCATCCTTTTAACTTTCCTGTAAGTCTCGTCATCTAATGCCTCTTGAATTGCAGACTCTAATTTACCCGCCATTTCTTCGTTGACATCTTGATTGAGGTCATCCATAACTAATCTGAAAGATTTATTATTCGCTTGTAGTGCATACATAATCTCAAAAATCAGTGAATTATACGAGTCCCTAATTAATAACTCGTGTGCTCTTTACCTACCTACCCTACAGATTAATTAATTATCTACCTACTGTAGCGAATTTAGAGGAGCGTGACATGACGTGTGGATTAGGATAAGGGTAGAGTTATGTGTTGATTCATCTTGAAATGTTGAATGTTTCACATCATGTGTACCTCATACAAAATCTAATTAATCTAGGCTTTAAACATAGCAGGATTTCTAGACCGCTCGTAAATATTTACGTTTAAATATTTACCTATAATATCTCTACCTTGCCACCGTTTATTTGGTTCTACTTACTCATGTCTCTCATCCTCTTCTGCTTTCTGCAAGTGAGCACGATTGCTTTCTCGAGCCACTTTAATATCTTGCTCCCAGAATCTCCTCAAGTCTGGACTTGACGTGTACGGAGCGGCTACCTCTTTAATCTTCAGGAACATTATAGCCGTAATAAAAATGCATATTACGTTAACTATCGTCAAACAGCAGCTGACGATGCCTGGAATAAAAGTCACCTAACTGTGATCCAGTAGCCCATTACATTTAACAATTGATTGATTTATGCAATGTTACTAAATTCATACCTCGCTCAGTTTTCTTACGAAATACATAGGTAAGACCTATAAAACTTACCATTGATAGCAAACTCAATAGGCAAGTAGTCATGGTACAGCGGTTGGTATGATGAATTGCCAGAATAGGACTCGCCCTTGATGTGTGGTATTTTTACTCCCGGATATAGCAGCCAAATGCACGCCAGCGCCCAGAATAACCCCTGAATGGAAACATATGCGCAATAATATCACTTTATGTACCTGCCTACTCATAATTTATATCACATGCAGTATATTACACGTGCACATCTCGGTGCTTCATGCAAGGTGTAAAAGTATAACTGTGAAAACCTTTGGGTTTTATGCAATTAAACACACTTACACAATTAACGACCGGTGGTAATAAAGATGCAGAAATTGCGATACCAATAAGAGGTCCAGCACTACCCTGAAGCAACGCCAAAGCCACACCTGTTCCAGAAGTCAGAGCCCAGAGAACACCCATCCAAAGAGACCTTACATTTCCGCTACGAAATAAAAATGTATTAAGATAAAACTAAGATCCGTTAGTTCTACATTGAAAAAAAAAACACACAAACATATACATTTACCGTGATTTCATCTCCTCGGTGGGCCAGTCACCGAAACCCCAAGGCATCTCTGTAGTTCCCAAGATAAGGCCAAAAATAAATCCAAAGACCAAAGAAAAGAACATCCCGGCAACCAAACTCTCAAAACCACTTCTGACGAGAGTTCTATCAGATATGATAGTCCCGAAAGTGATGGACATGACCGGTCCCATAAGGGGTGACACAAGCATTGCTGCTACTATGTTTGAAGCATTGTTTTCTACAAGACCTAAAGCAGCGAGAGAGCTGAAACAAAATATCGTATAGAAATTATTAACCTTGCTAGATAGGTAACTGCACATATTATAGTGAAACTTACTCAGCAGTTATGATAAGAGTGAGATAGTCAAAAGACAGTTCTCCACCACCTCTTACTCCATCAACGACTTGCTTGACTGTCAGTTTTGATCTGATAGACTCAACAAAACTTCGCCATTTTTTGGCATCTTCGTTCTTGTTCCTGAAAAAGTGGTCTTCATGAATTACCTAAGAGCAAAAATTATAAAAAGAAGTCTTCGAAAATAATACTCACAGGATATTTTCGTTGTCAGAGTCTTCGTTGTCCACTGCGGAATGCACCACATTACAAGGAAGCACGCTGCAAATAAGTGACACGAGTGTGAATTTGATTGTTTGATCAAAATTCTTCATGTTTTCTTGTCAGAAAGAATCTTTGAGGTTGGCGCTTTTACCTGACTATTGATTTGCATCTGGTTCCGATTCCAAGCTGGGTTAGGCAATGCAGCATAGTCTCGCATTGATCTCCAGTAGGCAAAGGGAACATAACTTGCAAGTAACTCCCCGCCTTGTCTGGCACCCACACAACGTGTTCCACATGAAGTTTGCTCAACAATTCCTGTAGAATCTGCGGATGCGACACAGCCTTATTTAACTTGGAAAGGATCCAACGTTCGTAAGTCACACAAAATCCTTTAACGCACAACCATACCCAACTAATAAACTATGGAACGTTATGGTATCTACGTCTGACATAACGAACAAACACAAACCACAAAACATTTATGATGAAGATAAAGAATCGTGTACTTACGCTTTCCATAGTGAAGAATTCACTATTTTCTGTAATACTCTCCATTCTGGAATCGAAAGTGGGGTTGTAGTAGTTATGCGTCAAATGTATAGGAATACTCGTGCTTCGTGACTTCTTGTCTCTCAACTCCACTGCCAAACGTATCGGTCTGTACTCTTCATCTTCAATAGGAACCAGTGATTTTTCCCTTCCAAATTTCAAGATGTGTTCATAATTGCTTGTAGGCACACAGACAATAAAAATCACCCCGGAAGGCATATTGCCGTAGCTTGGTGGAAATGCGAATGGCTTTGAATATGTATGAATGTCACCTAATGATTAGCAAGCTGGTATTACCTGATTAACTCAGGACTAATGAAGCCACATTCAACACGAGTACCTACCTAGCTAAGCTAACTCATGCATAGAATTTACTTACATAATACGGGATGACCATTGGGCTTTTGATGTCGTTTTCCGGACACATGCCTTTACTATCATGTATTTGCGGACCAGACGAATAAGATGTTGACTAAATTTCAACCATCACTCAAAGACAATAACAACCAAAATAGCAAAAGCTAATGTAGGTATAAATTCTTATACGGCTGATTCCGAACCAGGCTCAAGTCCTAGAATATGTTAATGTTAGTGATGTTTTATCATTCTAGGTAAGTAGGTACGTTTATTAGCTTCAGGCATACAGGTCTGGTATAATGCCGAGAAGTTGTTAATTAGAAATGTTTCATCAAAATTTATTGAACAAAACTTTTAATCAAGTTACGATACAGTGTAAATAATAATCCGAAGTTAGGGAACTAATCGGAATAATATAGGACTGTAAATAAAATACTGTGCTGCAGTCAGGATTAACTAAGAAGTGATAATTATTATGTTATCTATTAACGAATAGTAAGATAGGTTTAAAATACATTCATCCAGATTATAACACTCCATTTCGTTTTGCGTCTACAGTAAAACTTAAAGATGGTTCAATAGTAGGAGGTTTTCCTGGCGTTTCTTTGTTCTCGTAGCCCAGATTGTAAAAGCAGAAATCTGGAGAATCAGTCGTCCTCAACTCATTTGGTTCTTTCGATGAGCTTTCACTGTTTTGGCATTCACTTGCCGTTTCTGATGAGTCGAATGGTTGGTAGCTCTCATCTATCCTGCAAGGAAGATACTGAGTGTTCGTTTACACTAAGCAGCGCAGATTGCACTTTGCAAGCATAGGGTGCCTATCTACCAGCTGTTCTTGACTTTGCTGTGCATAAAAAGCGACTTCACGTGAAACCAGTTTAGATCAATACCCGGTGAGGTCTGCCTGAGATCTTCAAGGGAAATGCAAGGTCTATGGTTAGGTACATAATTATGAGTGTTTTGTTTGCTGAACCTTTGAGGTATTGTACGACTCTAGACGGGAAATGACCGATCAATACCTAGCAGCCTCCATAAACACCACTTACTGGGCATTCCGCAGACGTTTTTCAAGGCTTTGTGCCTTAATACGATGTAGCAAATGAGGGCGCCTGAATGTGACAGTTTCGCTTTGACCCTGGGATTCTTTGGATTTGTCTTCTGAAGGATTGGTCGACCATTTGCTAAAACAATGTATTGCATCGTAAATTGCCGTGGCAAAAGTAGATCGTCAATTTGAGTGTCATTTTATAGATGCTACTTTCGTTTACGTCGACATTCATGATTGATAATATTACCTATCTACTTATATTGTAAATACAGCTTCAGGATAGTTAGGAGGTAGCTAATGACCTTGACTGAGGAAAGATAAATGAGCTGTCAACCTGTATATTTCCCAAGCGGCTGTGTCGTGCTCTATTTTCGAAGCCTGCAATCGACTCTTGTTATCTTTCCACCAGGTAATATCCCTTCGTTCCAGTGGGCAGACTTGTTTAACCTGAAAATATTGAATTTCAGCTTATATTTCATTGCAGTTTAGTGGCACAAACAGTAGCACTGGATTTTTTTTATTTTCTTTTGTACACTCTTCATCTATGTTATATCAATGATTCTACCGACCGTTCAGTCGAATTTTGTTGTGATTAGGTACATTGCTCCAAATTAAAAAAAACTGAAACAGTGAATTCGCTGGTTTGAAATGAAACGGTAGAGAAATTCTAGAAAATATCTAACGGTTTTACTAGTTTATCCTTGCACGTGATTACACATACTCGTACCTATGGTACTGGCATTTTTTTATAAGCAAAGGTTACGCAAACTATTCTGGTTTACGAAACTATTGTACAAATTACAAACCCATTACAAACCTTGTAAACAGTGACTCCAGCTACGAATATACACAAGATGTTGATTAGCGTAAGGCATAGTGACCTTGTGCCGAGCACTGCTAGCTCCGACGGCTGCCCTACTCGCCAGGTCATATCGTTTGGCGATATTAAACGGAATAGAGACATGGCCCAAAACAGACCCTGAAAATACAATTAATATTTAGTAGATTCCAACACTAAACTTTAAATATATGTAGGCGAGAATCAACGCGCATTCTAAATCTAAACCATACGCGTCCTAACGTTTGCACGGTAAAAAAGAGTGCGCCAAGGCAAGATTTTTTCACTTCATTGTAAACACCGAACCAAGAGTATATAACGCTACGCTAAGAACACCGAACACCTATATCCTAGCATTGTAAAGTGTCAAAAAATAGATGAACTAAAGAGTTGAGGAACTTTCGTTCGCCCCTTGCTCAAAAAATAGGTTGTATTCAAAAAGGTCTACTAACAGCATTAACAGCAGGTGGCAGCAAAGACGCGGATATCGCAACTCCTACAAGCGAAGCTGTGTAGTCTCCCAACACAGCCAACGCCACACCAGCACCGCTGGGTATCGCGACCAGCATACCGACCCACATCGATCGATATTCACACCTGTGCGACAAAGCTTGGGGGTTCAGTGATATTATTATATTCAGCCCTCTGTGTCCCACTGCTGAGCAAAGGCCTCCCCCCATTCTTTCCACACACTCCGATTTTGGGCTACACTTTGCCAGTCGGTCAAAAAATGGTCAAGTTCAGTGATATTATCGCTTCATAACCTTGGTTTGATTATCCAACGTTTAGGTACCTACCTAGAGTAAAGGGTGCACATAGAGTTGCTCTCTGAACTTAAAACTAATGCTCAGTCTATACATCAGCAAGACATACCTACCTATGCCTACACAAAATGTTATTTTTATCAGACATGTCATCCAGAAATCGGCCACACTCCAATTCTAATAACTTAAGCTCTAGACTGTAGTCTTAATTTGGCACGGGTGGATTCAGATCGGTATTGTGGTTAGTGTTAAGTAGGTACTAGGTACGTACTCAAAATCCTTTGAGGAAAAAAACTTGTAAGTAATAAACCTGTCTATCACTGGTTAGTTTGCCAATAAATAAATAAAGCGCTATACAAACGCAGGCGGCTGTCATGTTACTACCATCCACGAGAACTCTGCTATTGACACCTGTCCATTTAATCTAGAAATAGCGAGCGACTGAAAAATATAACAAAACATCCAAGAACGATGAAACAAGAAAACTACGATTATCGAATAAGTGGCCCATAGATATAGCTCTATGTATGCTGCAGGCAACTTAAACATATAGTTTCAAGAATGTTTATAATCATTGGTACCTAAAATGTTTGGGCTCAGTACCTATAATCATGTCCATTATTGAAGTGATGCTACAATGATAAGAGCTTCAGGGTCGAGAGAATAACAATGCAAAGGTTCAGTAAAAATATCACATTGATCCAAACAAGTTTTCTAACCAAAAAATGTGCACTTTAATTTGTTATCGGCACGTGGTACACCTTATCAATATCTAGTGCATTTGTTATAATCACGTTTCGTCCTAAGTATTGCTGAGCCTTGAGTCTAAGTTTCTTTTGGTAAATTCGCGCAAAGTGGGAACAAAATAAAAGTCTGATAACGGGCTGTTAAGATATTGGTTTCAAGAGTATACCGATGCTTCTTTGGTAGATAAGTACATACTACTTGAGATTTTTTCTTTTACTATGTACTCGAGAACCTACAACATGATTAACAAATGCGAAAAGATATTGTCATGCCTCAGAATATTAAAACCTGTGTTATGCTAAATAACTAGTTAAATAGTTAAAAGTATTAGTTACCTGGACATCATTTCATCAGAAGGCCAGTCATTCATGATTCCGTATTGGCTGTCCAAAATACAAATAGCTAATCCGGAGATGAATCCAATACCCAAACACATGAACAGTCCAAGTAATTCATTTGTAACACCGATCGTCTGTAGTGATTTGTCTCGAACCGCAGTACCCAAAGTACCGGCTGTTATTGGACCCTGGAATACAAATGAAGATAATTTGGAACTTAACATAAGTACTGGCAATGACAAACGGAAGTTGCTGTACGCAGAAGGCTCACAGTAGATATTTCTGGAAATCCCAGTAAGGGAGGCATATGTCCAGCAGATCTACAGACTGACATGATGAACGTACCTACTAGCAGGTCTTTTTATCAGAAGACTGCCAAAGAAAAAGTTCTTAAAACGTGTGCTTATGTTACGGTTGATAGTTCTATGGTTTCATGCAAACGTGGTGGTGTTTCTAGGGTTTCGCTCCGAAAATTTTCCCCTTGACTTTTCAAATTAAAACAGGTAACGTGACGTGAAGCCTTATTTTTTGCTACCCTCGTTTAGCGAACCTTTGTGTTTCGGAACAATGGATGAAATTATAAAATGACGTCCAAACTTTGGCTGGCTGCCATTATTTTGCATTGAAGGGCTAATTTGTAATTTCGATTTTGGGTTGAGTTTGACGCCTACGCCTTTGCTGGAAAGCAAATTGGGTAATAGAAATGTCAACAGGATATTATTAATTTTATTCTCTAACTAGTCTTTTCTCTCACCTAATACTGCGAACTGAACGAAAATACAGATGAAAAACAACCTACACCACTTTTAAAAACAGCAGTCAGTAGACCTATATTAATGTGACATCTACAATGCCTCCTGGCCCTAACATCAATCAACATTATTCACTTACCATTAGAGGTGAAATCAGCATGCTAGCGACGAGGACCACTGTTGAGCTTTCCACCAGGCCGATACTCGCTACCAAAGCAGCAACCAGCAGAAGAAAGCACCAATCGAAAGTAACTGCAGCATCAGCCTTCACCGCGTGGAGCACTTGCGCTAAGTTTGTACGAGCGTGAACTGATGACGAGAAACGGGACCAGGGGCTGGTTTTCGAGTCACTAAAACAATTGGGTAAGTGTTAAGTGTACTTATACTGGATTAGAAGTGTCAAAAAAATCCATAGAGACGGCATAGAGGCATCACACAATCCACTTAGACTTTCTTTTATAAAATTGCGTTTTCTGTTAGAACTAGAAGTTCTTGGAATATTGCTAAGCTAACGCGAGCTACTTCGCTTGATATATCGACTCGATTGTTTATTTATTTTGATACTAATATAATTTGTACAAGTAATCGCATACGACTAACCAGCGCCAAGGTTTGTTATATCGCGTAGTGCTTCCCACGGAACTTACCACTAATAAGATTTATCCCATGGCTACACTAGGAAACATTCTATGTGTAAGTACCTCTTGTTACTACTTGGGAGAAATTCTGGCTTCTCAAACTGAAACAGTGCAACCGTCACCTAGAAACTTCGAAACCGTCAAACATTTCTAGTTACGCCATATGATAGGTATATTACCACTAGGCAATTAACATAACTTTATTTCATCACGTTTACGGCTTTGACGCAGATCTCTTTGTAACTTTCGTAACTTTTACAAGTGTTGAATATTCACTTACGTAGTATATTTTTCATTTTCCTCCTGCGTCATCCGTTCGTGGCTTCCGTAGAACAACGTGCAAGGTACCACTGACAGTGATGACTGGTGCCGGGATCCGATGCCGAACGTTCGTAACACTTGAAGCAGTTCCTCGCATATGCACCCTGACTCCAGTGTGAAGGATACCTTAAAAATTGTCATACTAAAGTATACAAGTCTTTATATTTCTACTAGCTTCCACCCGCGACTTCGTTCGCGTCCCATTGGACCCCGTTAATTTTCCGGGATAAAAAGTATCCTATGTTACTTCTAATACCTCCAAGAATATGTGTATTAAGTTTCATGATGATCGGTTAAGTAATATTCGCGTGAAAGCGTAACAAACAAACTTAAATTGACATTTATAATATTAGTAGGATTATAAGTAGGATTTATGTCTTGTATGCCGATACAGAAATCGTTATCCAAGCATAGAGTTTAGTAGGGATTTCCATACAAAAATCTATGTTTGAATCCGTCTCACTCCTCGACATCCACAATCCCATCGGGGATGCTTGAACATTGCTGTCATCAACCCAAAGTCCTTCTCCGTTACTTTAAGGAATTGGGCTGGCTGAAGTGAGGTCAGCAGGGGGATAATGCACAATACACGCCAACGAGGGACGTCAGTGCAGATCTCATCCCCCACGACGAATTAGAATTATGCTTGAGTCCGGAGCAGTGCTTGAGCAGTTACTCAGCATACGGGTCTATGATTATCATCAGACCGTTGCATCTAATCAAGATAGTTTATGAAGCGTCAGGGGTCGCTTTTCATCCATATATTTATACCCGCGACTTCGTACGCGTGTGAAACTTTCCACCAAAATATCTGTCAACCAGCATACGATGAACCTCGTGCCAAAGGCGGCTTTTGGTTTAGAGAGGTCAAGCTGTATCTAAGAATCCACGTCTTTCATTTCAATAAAATAAGTTTCATTAAAATTGGTCCAGTAGTTCAGGCGTCATCCGCGAACAAACAAACGAACAGATAAACAGACAAACTCAATTTTCGGAATCTGCAGTGCAAGTACCGTTTTTATCGATCGCTTGGTTGTCGATCGCTAAAGTCGATAAACGTACCGAATCGTATCGTTCCATGAGAGTACGGATCTCTTGTCGACAAAAGATCCGTACTCCCAAAAATAAGGTCAGAGTTTATCGAAATCATTCGTTCACTGCTGCCATGATTTACTAGGTTTCTGTCAATATCACTGCTAATCACTTTCGTTTGTCAGAATCAAAACATAGTAAACATACACCATTGCCAATTCGTTAAAATTTAACAAATTTGTCTACTGATCGACAAAGTTGGTACCCGCAACTGTCGATAAAAACATTTTTATCGAATTTTGACGATTCTAAATGTCAAATTATGCGATCGACAAGAAGGGTACTTGCACTGCAGAATCGTTTATTTAGTAGATCTGCATATTTAGTTTATCCATATCTTTAATTTTAGTTGTTGTCTTTTTTAAAGTTTTATAATACGTATAGAAACGGAACGCTGTAGTGCCTGGGACATGATTTAGATGGAGTAGGCTTCCCCAGCATCATTCGCACTATCCTCTCAGTTTTGTTGGCCTTATCTAAAGGCTTAGTTCGTCCGTGCGGAGTTTGCTAAGCAGCGGATTCCCTCATGATGTAAATCTATGTTAACTTTGCATGGCTCAGTCGGTAGTAGCTCTGCCCTCCGTGCTGTGGGCCGTGGGTTCGATCCCCACCAAGAACAAACATTTGTGTGTGCCAAACATAGATGTTTTTTCTGTGTCTGGGTGTTACGTTACTATGTGTCATCATAAGTATGTATTTACAAAAAAAAATTATGTAAGTAGTCTATCAGCAATCTAGTTCCCATTATATTTCGTATGCTAGTTTGGTATAATAGAGGCACCCTTACCAATTATGACTTGAAAATACGTAACTTATTCAACAAATATTCTATTCAATTTATTCTAGTAAATAAAATAAATGCAAAATGTACCTACAACCTACAACGTGTCAGTCGCACAATCCATACATTTCATTTTATTGTGTACTAGCAGCGCCTCGCGGTTTCACCCGCGTAATTCCCGTTCCCGTGGGAATTCCGGGATAAAATATAGCCTATGTTCATCAGGGATAATGTAGGATTCTAATGATAAAATAATTTTTTTAATCGGTCCA
This sequence comes from Eulithis testata, assembly GCA_947507515.1. NCBI lineage: Eukaryota > Metazoa > Arthropoda > Insecta > Lepidoptera > Geometridae > Eulithis > Eulithis testata. The sequence continues at coordinate 7,151,867 of OX382205.1, forward strand.
GTAGTTTCGGAGCCTATTCAATTCATACAAACAAACAAACAAACAAAAAATCAAACCTTTCCTCTTTATAATATTTGTATAGATTTTCAATTTAAGTTCAATAAAACATCTTTCTAACTATTCATTCTATTGTTCTAGCAACACCAATTATGTGGTATATTTGAATGAGGAACGTCAATAGCATGTAATAGCTTACTTTACTCCACTGGCACTGTAATAACCACTTATTACAAAGTGGACAACATCATTATCACTAGATCAATGATGACAACATAGTGACTACAGTACGTGTGGCAATATTGTTGAGAAAAATAATAAGGGTTTGTAATTTAAATTGACTATGAATTTCTGTGGCACATTCCGGTTTTACCCTGCCTGAGTCCCCTGCGTAGGGGATTTCTGAAACTTTTGTCTGTCACGGGTAACGACAACTTCTTGCATTTCAACATTTTTAAAAATCACAGATGTAATTACGCAGTAGATAGTAATAAATAGTGACAGAAAGAATGATAAGCATTGTTCAAACAGTGTTCTATATAGAAGTTATTCTAAGAAGATGATTTATACAGAAAAGTAGATTTTTCTAGTTTAGTGGCTGTAGGTAATATTTACTCTGCAGAAAGTAATAGTTTATCCAATTTCTGATAACTTACTTGCCAGAATTTGTTGTTTCTCGTAGAGCACCAGGCAGCATTATTGACATCCAATCGATTCACTACCTCAGATAATATCTGAAAGAACCAATAATTGTTCACCAAAGGCTGTCCTAACAAAAAAGTGAACCAACCTCTTGTACGTGTGTTAATTGGTTAGTACCATAGCAACTTTGAACTCAGAGTTCCTCAGAGTTCAGATCCATGAGAAAGTTTTTACTGACGAAAGAAGAGCAAACCCAAATATTATATTTGTCCTCAGATATCAAGAGCTATTTATTATTCTGAGTATTGCGATGCGCTTGCTTGCACAGTTATCTACCTGAGAATGATTAACGTTATATCAACTGATAGATGTTGAAACATCTATCGAAATTAATCCATTGTTCTGAGTGATTATTGTAAACGAAATAACTATTACAATGTCAGGAAGTGGTAAGGTTGACATTTCACAAGATAATTTCTAGGGTAAGCTTGAATAAAGACACTGGCGGATTCAAATACAAAATATACAAATCCCGGGTAGGGTGGGGGGGGGGAAGCCTAAACCTAAAGGAGTGAGCTTAAATTTTATTACTCACATTGAATACCCAGACAACTATTTGGGATATGGCACGCATCTTGAGTTAATTCGTCCTAAAACTCCCTACAAAGTACATCTTCCCGTTTTGGGTGGTTCAGTATATGTTTTAGTTTTGACATTTGATCTTCAAATGTCAAACTAGAAAACTTTTCACTTGTCCCAGTTTACGCAAACTCAGTTGCAAATAGCTTCTTGTGCCGGTATGGTATGACCTTACCTAAATCTACACGCGAGAGCAATGATTCCGGGTCACTTAAAGAATGTTAAAAATCTCGGAAACTAAAAATGATAGGTTAATGCAATAAATTGTATTTAATAGACAATGTAATACTCCTTAAATGAAGGTATTAAAACTTCTTAGTTATTGTAAAGTTATATCTTAAAAAAATCAAATTTGAAAAAGGGCCACTTTCGAAGATGGAACTACGAAATTACAGCATTTGGTTTTGCTTTTGTTTGTAATCTGTCATATATGTGGGTATATAAACCATGTTGATAGTGCTCTATATTCATTATTCAAGCTGAAATTATGTCGCTTACGCCTGAAGAATGCACCAGAATACTTACAATGCTGGAAACCGGCCGGAGTCAGCGCGATACAGCCAGGACTGTCGGTGTGTCGCTGTCAACAGTACAAAGAGTTCTCCGACGTTACGAAGAAACTGGTTCTAACCTACGCAGACCAGGAACGGGCAGAACCAGGTGTACCACAGCACGAGAAGACCGATACTTGGTGAACACCATGCTTCGAAATCGCTTTCTCACAGGAACTGAACTCACAAATCAGTTTCGACGCCTCGGAGGAAGTAACCCAAGTGCATGGACAGTAAGACGTCGGCTTGCTGAATCTAACTTAAAACCCCTTAGACCTGCAAACGGCCCTAAACTGGAGCGTGGGCATCGTATTTCAAGACTAAGATATGCCCAGAGCCACGTAAATTGGAGTATTGAAGATTGGTCAAAAGTTATGTTCTCCGACGAATCAAAATTTATGCTCTACAAGCACGATGGAAGACACAGAGTGTATCGAAGACCAGGGGAAAGATTCAAGCAAGCATGCATCGAAGAAAAAGTAGCCTACGGTGGTGGGTCTGTACTTGTGTGGGCCGGAATTTCTTCTGAAAGTCGCACAGAGCTGGTGATCATAGAAAACGGCTCTTTAACTAGCGTAAGATAAGTGGAAGAAATCCTCAATGATCATGTTGGTCCATTTATGGTCAATTTAGGTGAGGATGCTATATTTATGCATGACACTGCCCGACCTCATACAGGTAGGATTGTGAATGACTACCTTCAAGAGATGAACATTACTCGTATGGAGTGGCCAGCGCGCAGCCCGGATATCAACCCGATCGAGCATGCTTGGGACGAGCTAGGCAGATGCGTAAAACAACGAAACCCTCCCCCAATCACGCTTCGTGAGCTCAAAATTGCTCTCACAGAGGAATGGGAGAATATTCCCCAAAATCGTATAAGGAACTTGGTGTACAGCATGCCAAACCGCGTAAACGCAGTAATGGAAGCACGAGGAGGCAATACGAAGTATTAAAATTCAAGTCAAATCGTAATAAAGTTCAAAAATTTCATGTTTCCTATTTTTGTTTTAAGGAGAGATCAGCAGTTTTTTTCTTTATGTAATTTTGTGTTAATAAAATGTATGGTGACTCATATTTTTTTACTTTCATTTAAGGAGTATTACATTGTCTATTAAATACAATTTATTGCATTAACCTATCATTTTTAGTTTCCGAGATTTTTAACATTCTTTAAGTGACCCGGAATCATTGCTCTCGAGTGTATTTACGGAGACTATGGTTTAGAATATCGTTGGTAGGAGATGATTGCAATATCCTTATAAGTATCAATGGACCAGCAAAACTGGTTCTTGAAGTTTGCTTTAGTCGGAAGAGATTTCAAAGACTACTTGAACAACTAGGTCAAGAGGTCTTACGGAAATATTCCAGAATCTACAAAGGAAAATGAAGTAGACTCGAGATTATATTCGATTTTCATTAGGTAAAATTCGAAAAATCTGTAGGTACCTCTACCTACTTCAAGCCTTGGGTCGAACCATAATTTATGCATGTATCCATTTATTTTATTTCAGCACTTACGGTTTCAAGTGGTGTGTCCCAATGAAAAGCGTCAAGAACGTCAATACTACGAAAAGGTCGAGTTATTTTCAATTTATTCCTTTTTGACTTCAGCATCTGTTTTAATTCTTCCCAAGACGACTTCAAGTAGCTCTGCTCATCCTTTGCTTCGGCCCCGTTCAGAGTAATCTCACTTTTAGATTTGTATAAACCACCTTTATTCAAGTAATCAGATTTGGGTATCGCGATGTGTATTTCGTTCTTGTCTACATCTTTGCTATGAAAAACGCAACTATCATTTTTGCGTAAAGATACCTCGTGCTCTTTCTGCGGTACGTTTACAATGAACAATACTCCTGTCATATCGTAAATATTCTTAATAAGGTTTTGATTAAATATTATGAATATAAAATTACTCCTGCATGCGCACGCGGCGGCTACCGGTGTACTATGAACTGAAATGTCACAGTGCCATACCTAACACTTACTGTCCTATTATTCAACAATCTTGACGAAATGCAGTCTTTGTCGCGGAAAAACACAATCGACTTCCGTTATTATTTTGCAACCGTCTTGGAAGTTAATTGTTTAGTTTTCTGTGCAAAATGTACCAATCATTTTTTTGCGGTCTCTACTGTTTTTTATGTCCTTTTTGCTTCTTGTATCGAGGTTTCAATATCAATATAACCTTCTGTTTATGGGTGACTTCAAGCAATTCCTGTATTATTCCTATATTCCTATCATGACATATTTATATTCCGTCATATTATCTAAAACCGTTTTCGTCCCACACTCGCCCTGGTCCGTTGTTTGTATCTAAGTTTTCGTTACGAATATGAACTGGTTACGTAAACAAATCAGCTGCTCTAATAAAATGAGCGCACCGTTTGATTCTCCGAAGTTTATTGACAAGCTTCACGTGTTCCTCATCCAGAAAATATCCCCTCGGTAACCGTTGCGGGACAAAATACTGCAGCCCCACTAAGCGAATACTTTGCGGCTGACTGTGAGTCAGTTTATACTTGCGTATTGCGCGCATAATTTCTCTGCAAATCGGCCACTGAGCGAAGGAGTCGCCAAGAACGGTACCTGTAGTAGGTACGCGTTGAATGACTGCTTAATCTGGGGCTGTTAAAGTCGTAAATTATACGGGTGGCAAAGAGTCAGCCTAAATAGGACTGCAGCCTAAAGCTTATAGCGCGCAGCCGTGGACCTGGGGAGAGTGCGGGGAGAGGCAGGGCGGCCGGGCTCCGAGCCCGCCCTACAGTCGCGGCGCAGCCTGCCGCCCGCGCGATCCTCGCGCATTCCCTCGCGACTCGATCAATAACCACAATACAACAAACCATCTTTAAAACCAGAACGAAACAACACCATTCTAACCTCAATCCAAGTGCGTATCTCACCATTCGTAACAAAAAATTTACGGCAGTCAATTTCATATGGAGAACTCTACCGTCAGCGCATGATCATCATCTACGTAAGCTATTCCCGTTCATCATAAACTCCCATGTGTACCAAGTTTTTTGCACCCGCTTTATCGCGTTACGTAAATGGAATCACGTTTGGCTTCGGAATCGGTAAGTTATTAAACGTGTGATACGATATCCCCTGTGTATCTCTTGTGCTTTTTCATACTTACTGAATATTTATTAAATTCTGCGTGTTTCATAAATCTACTTATACTTAGTTATTAAACGTATGAATCAATTTCTGCCGCGTATTCGTATCTCTTGCTGTTATTTTTCACTGAATATTCATCGTTGATTCATAAATCTACCGCAGCTTTGAGTTCACGAAATCAATAACGTTCGTAAATTGTTGTAAGTTCAACGCTAGGTAGGTACATAATTTTTGGCGCCTGCTTAGATGCTCGTTAAATTGTAATTTTCTAAACACTGTCCAGTGGATAGCGCAGGACATATGCATGCATTACATAACGCTGTCCTTGTCGTGACGTAAGGATGCCTACCATTCATATAGCTTCATAAAACCTGAAAAATACCCATAGGTAGAGCAACGATTGAAAAAAGAATCGTCGTCTTCAAAAATTATTTACTTTTACCGTTTTCTGGAAATGCGGTGTAGCCCTGACCTTAGACTTCATACGTAATCCTCAGTTCTCCGTTGCCTAAAATATCGCCGAACCCAGACCACAATCTGCTACGTAACCGCTTACCGCGGTATAAGTTTACAAATGTTCGTTTCTACTTCTTTATGTTATTAAACTGTGTGATCAGCTGTTCGAGGCATGGTCACACGTGGCGTATTCATTACTTTGACTTATAATTTAACTTCAGAGTATACTTTTAATATTTCTTTGACATTGTTTTTATGATCTACTCGTAACTACACATAACGGTTCCCTTCTTACATTAGATACAGATTTAAAGCCAGAAATAAACATCTTGCTCTATTTCACAAACACATAGGTTTGCTCGTAAATGTGTAGGTAGATTATGTAGTTATGTGATTACCTGTGTGTTATTACCTTGCGTCTAGCGTCTAAAGGCAAGTATTTTATTGATTTGCGTAGAGTTATAGTCTAGACTCTAGACAGATTTCCGGGCTCCGTCGCGAAATTAAAATATCACAGTGATTTTCTTTAGGAAAATTGGGATAGTGCTGAGAGAAAATTCTTTCAGAACAAGAACAGAATAGAAAAAGAAAAACTTAATAAACAACTTTGTCGAGGGTGGCATAGGTAATCTTGTTGACGAAACCCTTATCAATCGATGAATGTTAAAAATAAAAATTGAACCATCATTGCCAAGAAAGTTTGTTGTAAACTTGTTTTTTTTCTTCCTTTTATCTCGCTTTTAGTTTTGCAGGTGTGTGTTTGCCTTTTCCGTGATTAAAAGTCTGTCTAAGCCTCGTATGCTGATAAAGAATTACTCAAGAATTGATTTGAGAAGAGATTTTCATACAAAAATCTATGCTTGAGTCCGGATCAGTGCTTGAGCAGCAAACCAGCATACGGGCCTAAGAGTATGTCTTCTTCAAGATCAAACAAATTAAATATAAAGACACATTTTGACGAAAAGAAATAACCCCAGCTAACACCGCTGGGATCATCTCGTTAGTATTCTAGGAGTTCTTATATTGAAATCGATAAAATTATCGTGCATCGTTGCACTTTATTTTAATGGTTCATCGACCCTCCCAGACGGTTGTAAAGTGTACTTAGATACGACAGAGAACCAAGATGGTCGATGTAGCTAGAATTACCAAGATGAGATAGCAGTGGGCCAGTCATGTTTGACATAGAACCGACAATCGTGGGAACAAACAATCGAGTGGGCACCACTTTTAGGTAAGCATAGTATAGGGCGCCTCCGGCAAGGTGAGGCTGCGAAATGTAGCTGGCAAACACTGGATGAGAATAGCCAAAGACCGGGCTCAAATGGCGCGTCTTAATATTTTTTTTGCGTCTTGGTAGACACCTACGTTAAGCAGTGAACCAATATTGTAGGTTGATGATGATTAAAAATGTGTAAAACTTTTAAATTAAAAGAATAATAAAGTAGCTGAGGTTTTTAGCCACACTGTGTCCAATATAAATCTATCACTGGCGTAGCTGTCTTCGCTTCTGCAAATCTCCCGCTAGGGGCAATCGGGTTTACATATAAAATATGTATCTCGCAAATCGCTTTTCGGTGTTTGTTTCGATCAACAAAGAAAAATTCAAGACTACGGGCTCTGAATATTGTATCGTTGGTATGATATCCAGCGAAATTCTCTATCTATACGTAATTTCTGGCGTCTGAGGAGCTGGCTAAATTCTAGCTCCTCTAGATAGACGACTGCAATATACGTGCAGACACGAAGGTCACTGGACGGGTATGGAGCTTGAATATTTGAGAAAACCGTAAAAATAGAAAATAGCTAGCGTTCTAGGTACTTTTAACGGCTAGCCCGTAAAAAGAGTAAACGTTTTGTCGCGGACTGTTTGAGGTCGATAGTCTTTGCATGAATGCACGATAAGTGCCATGAATTTATTATTTTTTATTGCTAAACAAAACCTGTGAACTTCGTAAAAAAAAATCAATACAGTTTAGATTTGTTTTAGCTCTCGTGGCGTTCCAATAAATAAATAATTTTTTAACTAAAAAGGTAAGTTCTACGTGTTTTTGTTTTAAAATATTAAAGAGAACGGGTAGACGAAATATATCAGCGCTATTTAGTATAACGTGATTATTTATGAAGGGTGCCGTGTTCCGACCCTGAAGATTAATGGGAGTATCAAGTTCAATGTAGGTATACCCACGCATTTGGTTTTATCAGGATAATGGCTGGTGTTTGTGTAGTGCTACAAAGTTTCAGAATCTTAAAGATCAGCACTAAAATTTTTTAGACCTGACTAGCGGTTACCCGCGACTTCGTTCGCATTGAGTCTATGAAAATGTAGGATAGAAACAATCACAAAATTAACTAAATGAATAAACAATTAATTTGTTTCATTATTATATCTACGAGTATTATGGTAGCGCTGTTTCAGTTTTTCAACAGTTGCAAGGCGCCTTATTTCGGCAGCCGATTTCAGCCAATTTTTTATTGTCGTTTGACATGACAGATAGCATGTATTGTATCTGATGTTATAGTGCCCCACAGACCTAACGTATGTGACACATTAACGTTGTGTATAAATAAATATTGGAATAAAAAATAACAAAGGAGAAAGTATAGCGTGTAACCTAAAACAATTTGGAATAATAGAATTTGAAAGTCGTGTATGCCAATTTTTTACTACTATTGACTTAGTTTGATAAAGTTCTACAGTAGCCTACATTCGAGATTGGTTGACTATAACTGTAGGTACCTATGTAGTCAGCGTTTCTCGGGTAGACTAGATTTATGGGCCTCCATTAAGGCATATTCGGCCTTACCACGTTATCAGATTTATCTTGGATCTAACAAAAACCGCCAAAAACCACGTGTGTTTTGGACTTAGTTCCCCGTAATCTGACAACTTATTGTCAGATTTACTGTAACACATAACTCTGACAACTTATTGACAGGGGTTAAGTCCAAAACACACGCGGTTTTTGGCGGTTTTTGTTAGATCCAAGATAAATCTGGAAACATAATTTGGGGGATTATGTTCCGAGACATACCCCCAGGCACCTCATCAAAGATCTGAGGTCTGAGAGAATCCAAGAACCACTGATGCTAATTACAGTTGTGAGAATATTTCATTCCACTTTAGGCTTTGTAGAAGAAATGAGGGTATTGTAATAAGCTACCTACATTCTAGTTAATTTATAATTTAATGGAAAATAAAAATTAATGTCAAAAAAAATTTACCTCATGTAGTGACTACTTTAGCTATAGTATACTAGGTACCTACATCTGACAGCGGCAAAGCATTTCAGTTTTCAAGTTTTTAATAACTTTGCTACTAAGTAATGTAGAATTCTACACGGAAAAAAAAAATTGTGTAGAATCAAGAATATATCTATTGGTCAAGACATTCCGTGTTTCATATATGGGGAAAACAATATATTCTTGTCATTAGTAAATTTTTGTCTTGCTAGACATATTTCGTCCAAGTATATATTTACTATAACCAATATATCATTTATTATTAAAATAAGAAAATAATGTAGTCTCTACTTAAGTAAATCATTTATTCTTAAAATAAGAAAATAATGTATTCTCTACCTAAGTAAATCATTGTTTTTAAGTCAAGGATCTTGAATTTTTGAATCAAATCGAATTCGGTCTTAAATCTAGTAGTCCGTCATACTAAATTACTCTTGGCCAAATCAGCACAGGTTTTTGTTCAAGAATATCTTTATTGGTCAAGACATTCCGTGTTTCATATATGGGGAAAACAATATATCCTTCTACCAATATAATATATTCTTACTGTAAGTAAATATGTAGTTAAGTGAAGATATTATTCTTACATCTAGTAAATATATACTTAAGATTAAACATTATTGTACGAATAATATTATTCTTGGGTAAACAATTTGTCAGATTAGGCAGTATTGTCTTTCTCCAAGAATAATAGTTTCCGGTAGAGAATGAAGAAGGATTTAGAACAAAAATTATAATTATTTGATTGAAACATATTACTTTAGTTTCAAGTACCGGTTACTCATTGGAAAATTTAATTCTTTTATTTTGAAGACATTCTTTACTTTATTTTGTATCAATATTTTTCAATGAAAACATACGGAATTCTTCGTTCAATAAAACTAAATTTGGTCCAAGATTTGTCTCAGTTAAACCAAGTTTTAACAATCTTGTTTTAAGAAACGCAACTATTGAACGAAAAATGAACTGCTTTAACTGAACTATAATTAGTTATTCAAGGAAAACAAATCTTCTCATCTAAATACTATGAAGCGTTAATTTGAAGCAGCGCCAGTTCTTGCTTCAAACAATTCTAGTTTTCATACGGAGATCTGTTTATCTTTGATGAAGAATCTCAATAATCTTAATTTAATCATCGATGTTCTTTAGTGAAATATCTTAAGCTCTTTGTTCAGTAAATGTGTGCTTCAGTGAAGAAGTTTCAGTTCTTAGCTCAATTTATTACACGTTTCGTACGAAGATTAGATTGTTTATTTTATAGAATATGAATTGTCTTGGTTCAATAAAAATATATTTTACTGTAAAAAGTATCAGTTCTTGGTTCAATTCTTTAAGTGTTTCATACGGAGATCAGTTTGTCTCATTTGAAAAACCCTATTCTCTTGGTTCAAAGATAGTACATATATTTACTGGAAGAAGTCTTAGTTCTTGGTTCAATTCACTACATGTTTTAAACGGAGATCAGATTGTCTCATTTAAAGAAAACCTATTCTCTTGGTTCAAAGATAGTATATTCACTGGAAGAAGTCTTGGTTCTTGGTTCAATTCACTACATGTTTCAAACGAAGACCAGTTTGACTCATTTGAAGAAAACCTATTCTCTTGGTTTAAAGATATTCACTGGAAGAAGTCTCAGTTCTTGGCTCGAGTCGGCCCGGCATTGCAGTGCCGCCGGGATCCGGCGGCACTGCAATGCCCGAGACGGGAGTGGAGCGAGCTCCGAACATCCCGGCGCTTCACAAAAATCAGTTTAATATCAGTTCCCTCAGTGAGGGAACTTTCAGATACTAAGCTGAGAAGAACAGAACAGATACTACTTGATCTTAGCCAAGAGGCCGAGAAGCGAAAGCAGGTCATTCAAAGCCGTGTGTTTTCGTCAGCGCGATGCAGGATTTGGTCAAATTGAACAGCGACATCTAGTTGTGAAATTGGAACTAAGCGCGCCGCTTACACAAAGCCACAAAACATAACTTGAGTCTGCGCCACCACTGAAGTCCGATAGACGCGGCGATGCTTTCGCAGAAAATGTTGAGTGGGTAACACCGTTCCGCGGCGCTTTTTAGCTCAAGTGCTATTCAAGAAAACGATTATTTGGATAAAGAACCGGTTCTCTATCCAAGATAATGGTTTTTTAGATCCAAGATATGGTTTTATAAATCCAAGAATCATGTTATTGAATTTTCTTGGCAAATATAATTACGGACGAGAACTTATGTCATGTCATGTTTCGACTTGATAAAATTAGTAATGTCCTAAGCTACATGAATTATGAAATTTTTAAATAAATAAATGTAGTCTTTTTTGTCATCTCGTTTTGTTGAGTTTTGCGAGTTTGATGTTATAGTCCGGTCAATATAGACACTTCAAATAACAAAAATTTAATAATATAATAAATTTAATTTAAATAACAAAATTTGAGTCAAATTTTGACCTTTGACCCCTAATAACTTTTGTAGCACACATAGGATTGATGGGGACTTTTGAAACTTTATTTGTAATGGTAAACCTCAGCTCTCCGCCAATATTTGGCTCTCCGGGAATTTTGTTATTTGACGACTATTTTTATTTCTAAATTGACCGGACTATTAGTTTTAATGTCTAATTTTCAAGTTGCTTGATTTTTCCTGCGCTCGCTAGAATCAGTAACGTTTCGTTACACGCATACGCAAAAAATCGAACGTTTTTTATTTGGCCAACATTATACCTAATATGAACTTACTAAATGACGGACTTACTAACTTCCTAAATGGCGTTATTGCCTACCTACTACTTACCTACAGCACAGATCATATAATACTATCCTACAGGTAGGTAGGATGTATTTACCTACCTACTTGTTCAATTCCGAGCACGATGAAATAACTAGGTAGATTAGGTAGGCACTACCTACCTAGGTGACAGTGGTGTGATTTGCTGATGGAGTCAGAAGCTATTTAACAGAACTCCTCATTGAATGCTGGGTGTGCAGTGCATACCTACTTAGGTAGGTTGGTACATGTAGAGGATTTTTGATACGTAACTATATTACCTACTGAAACAGAATAACTCCAGGAAAACTGTTACACATTGTTTATTTTCATCAATGGTATATAAAACAAGGGTCAGGCATTATCTTTTTACAATCCAAACTCAATAAACTCAAATCCAAAACATTTCTTTAACGTCCCTTCTTTATTTCAATTGTCTACTTCATCTTCTTTTTTTTATAAATCCACCAAATCGATTACAAAGTTTTATGGGTTGAAAGAAATATAAAATTAATTGAGAATAGAAACTACCGATATAATGTCAGTCATTCTTTTTGGTGGATTTATAAAAAAAAGAAGATGCAGTAGACAATTAAAATGAAGTAGCAGAAGTAGTAACGTTGGAAAAAATTTGGATATGATTTGAGTTTATTGGGTTTGGATTGTAAAAAGATGATGCCTGACCCTTGTTTTATATACCATTGATGAAAATAAACAATGTACAACAGTTTTCCTGGAGTTATTCTGTTTCAGTAGGTAACTACCTAGGTATATAGTTACGTATCAAAAATCCTCTACATGTACCTACCTAAGTAGGTATGCACTGCAAATTATAATACCAACCCAAATATTGACACAAACAGTTACAGATAAGAATTGAATATTGATAAGAAAGCTGCATTATTTTTAAGTTAAAATGAAGAGTGTTTACAAAGCGAAATATATTTTTTTAGTTGGATAAAAACTTTGTTTTGCTATTAGTTTAATATATCTTATTCAAAGAATTCCAATGCAATAATTGGTCAAGAATGAACGCTTTCAGTTAAGAATTGTATTCTTTGTTGAATAGTAATATACTTTTCAATTGAGAATATAATATGTATTAATTGACTTGAATCCTTTATAGGCTTCAATTTAAAACTACCAGTGTCTTAAATTAAGTTATTTTTTATTGGTTGAATTACAGTTTATTTTAGTCAAAGAATATCAACCAATAAAAAACATTTTCAGGTAAGACATCTTTTCACTTCGTTGAATATTGATAAGCATTTCAATTGAGAATAATATTTATTGACTTGAAAGCGGCATTATTTTTAAGTTAAAACGAAGAGTGTTTACAGTTGAGACATTTTTTTTTGGTCGGACAAATCTTTGTTTTGGTTTAAGTTTAATGTATCTTATTCAAAGAATACCAATGCAATAATTGGTCAAGAACGAACACTTTCAGGTTAAGAAATGTATTCTTTGTTGAAAAGTATTATGCTTTTCAATTGAAAATATGTATTATTTGACTTGAATACTTAATAGGCTTCAATTCAAAACTACTAGTGTCTTCAATTAAGTTATTTTTTATTGTTTGAATACAAACATTATTTTGGTGTAATTACAATTTATATTGGTCAAAGAATATCAACCAATAAAAAACATTTTCAGGTAAGACATGTTTTCACTTCGTTGAATATTGATAAGCATTTCAATTGAGAATAATGTTTATTGACTTGAAAGCTGCATTATTTTTAAGTTAAAACGAAGAGTGTTTACAGTTGAGATTTTTTTTTTGGTCGGACAAAAACTTTGTTTTGGTTTAAGGTTAATGTATCTTATTCAAAGAATACCAATGCAATAATTGGTCAAGAACGAACACTTTCAGGTTAAGAAATGTATTCTTTGTTGAAAAGTATTATGCTTTTCAATTGAAAATATGTATTATTTGACTTGAATACTTTATAGGCTTCAATTCAAAACTACTAGTGTCTTCAATTAAGTTATTTTTTATTGTTTGAATACAAACATTATTTTGGTGTAATTACAATTTATATTGGTCAAAGAATATCAACCAATAAAAAACATTTTCAGGTAAGACATGTTTTCACTTCGTTGAATATTGATAAGCATTTCAATTGAGAATAATGTTTATTGACTTGAAAGCTGCATTATTTTTAAGTTAAAACGAAGAGTGTTTACAGTTGAGATTTTTTTTTTTTGGTCGGACAAAAACTTTGTTTTGGTTTAAGGTTAATGTATCTTATTCAAAGAATACCAATGCAATAGTTGGTCAAGAACGAACACTTTCAGGTTAAGAAATGTATTCTTTGTTGAAGAATATTATGCTTTTCAATTGAAAATATGTATTATTTGACTTTAATACTTTATAGGCTTCAATTCAAAACTACCAGTGTCTTCAATTAAGTTATTTTTTATTGTTTGAATACAAACATTATTTTGGTGTAATTACAATTTATTTTAGTCAAAGAATATTAACCAATAAAAAACATTTTCAGGTAAGACATGTTTTCACTTCCTTGAACATTGATAAAAATTTCAATTGAGAATAATATTTATTGACTTGAAAGCTGCATTATTTTTAAGTTAAAATGAAGAGTGTTTACAGTTGAGATATTTTTTTTTGATCGGATACAAACTTTGTTTTGGTTTAAGTTTAATGTATCTTATTCAAAGAATACCAATGCAATAATTGGTCAAGAACGAAAACTTTCAGTTAAGAAATGTATTCTTTGTTGAAGAGTAATATGCTTTTCAATTGAGAATATGTATTAATTGACTTGAATACTTTATAGGTTTCATTTCAAAATTACCAGTGTCTTCAATAAAGTTATTTTTTATTGGTTGAATACAAACATTATTTTGGTGTAATTACAATTTATTTTGGTCAAAGAATATCAACCAATAAAAAACCTTTTCAGGTAAGACATGTTTTCACTTCGTTGAATATTGATAAGCATTTCAATTGAGTATAATATTTATTGACTTGAAAGCTGCATTATTTTTAAGTTAAAACGAAGAGTGTTTACAGTTGAGATATTTTTTTTTTGGTCGGACAAAAACTTTGTTTTGGTTTAAGCATAATGTATCTTATTCAAAGAATACCAATGCAATAATTGGTCAAGAACGAACACTTTCAGTTAAGAAATGTATTTTTTGCTGAAGAGTAATATGCTTTTGAATTGAGAATATGTATAATTGACTTGAATACTTTATAGGCTTCAATTCAAAATTACCAGTGTCTACAATTGAGATATTGCTTCTTGGTTGGATAAAAATATTGCTTTGGTGTAAGTCTAATGTCTCTTATATAAAGAATAAGAATATAAACAATTAGTCAAGAACTCATTATATTGGATAGAGAATAAAGAAATTCTTTATAAAGATACATTATTTGTTTGTTGAATATAATAAGCAGTTTTAGTTTATGACTTATTTTATCTCTCTATTCTTATTAATGAAGAGTATTAAAGTCTTGTTTCAAGAATATTGTTTTTTTAATCAATTTCAATATTTTCTTATTCTAATAAAATTTTATTTGCATTGTCTTAAATATTTAATTTTCTTGAGTTGAGTTATTACATATTCGTGCTGAGAATAACGAAATTACTTCATTTAAAATAAAGGTATTTTCAACAGTCAAGAACAAAACGACTTGGCATGAAAAAAATATTCTTGGCATAAAGAAATAAATTAAGAATATAATTATATATCAAGAAGAAATCCCTGTTACTTCAATTAAGATATTTTTCTTACTTTTAGTAAATATATACTTGAAATTAAACAAAACACTCAAGAATAATTTTATTCTTGATTGAACACATTTTCAGAGCCCATTTTTTTCCGTGTATGGTCTAGACGTCTCCTAAAACTAAGCGCCCCCAACATTCAAAATAAGCGCTATCACCGCGTTTTCTTCACGATGACGCACAGTTTAAAATTAAATAAATGAATGAATAGGGGGCGTTTATGTTTAGATTAATTCGATTTTATCCAAGCGCTATACTATAGGTATCTAAAACCGCGCCCGTGCTATGTATACCTAGGTACCTATGTAAAGTTTTGATTGTCCATCCAGTGGACCGTTACATTATTAAACTAAAATACTTTGAACATGAATACTGTTTTTATTAAAATTGTTCAACAAATGTAGTGGTATAGGTACATAATAAATCTACCAGCCAGAATCGATAAGGTTCCAAAGAAAACATGATTTACCAGATGGAGAATGAAATTGAGACCCTTTGTCTTGTACGATTTTCTGATATTGAATAACAAACAAAAGAAAATATTTTATCCCAACAAAGAAAAACAATTTACCTACCTTATGCTGTGAAACTTATTTAGATCGTTGGTAATCATGATCTTTGCAACATAAGATAAGGGTAGTATCAGTATAACAATAAAATCCTTATTAGGACCTAGTAGGCTGTAATTCAGTGTTTTTCTCACGATAAATACATAACAAATACAAACACAAATTTACTTATTTCTTAATAAACATGTTCGAAATCAATGTAGAACCCTGTCTTCTGTCGAATATAGAAAACATAATTATCACTAGTCCACGATAAAATGATCGTTTTAATTGAAACCTTTGAAACTAAAGAGACCGAAACGCAGCGATGCGCGCTACAACCCATCCAAGTAGGAAATTGAAAACTGCGTCATTGAAATCCAATGCTAGCAATCATATGAGCTTTATTGAATGAAACAGAGAGTATCCCAAATATTCAATATTATCATTAATCTACCCGTACTAGTAGGGTGGTAGTATACCTACACAAAAAGCAAAAATAATTGGTGAGTAAAACAGTAAAACAGCAACATTAGCGTATTTTTCTGAGTACACTGAGTACAACATAGCCTTGTTTGATACATTTTTCAAACCCTGTACTTAGAAGTAAAAAGCGCGTGGACGAGACGAATAGGAATTTGTTTCGACGTCTACAAATCGCTTCGTAGCGTGACTGTAGCCGTAGCCCGTAGCCCTCTACGAAGCGTAGCTGACCGTCTACGAAACCGAATGGCTACTCCGCAAAACGATAAACGAAAAAATGCGGTCGCTACGCAAAAAGCGGACAACGCACAAGGCGGCTACGCAGTGTAACTCAAACGTCAAGCGAATCTTCGGGTACAATAGAATTTCATAGTAGACGCTTACATAAAATATTCATGAATCGGCAAATAGGGTAAGGTAGGTACTAATAATCATTATTTATGAAGTGTTCGATTTGTGTATCTATCAGAGGGCCTAGTACGAGTTTTCAGTGTATAGTGTGGGTGTGAAACGTCTGACGCCCAGCACACCATTGTACGCTGATTTGTGTGGAGACACTGAGCGGATTCTTTGAGAAGCTCGAAATGCGAGTACGGGCTTGGTATAGACCAAGCTTCTCATAGAATCCGCTCAGTGTCTCCATACAAATAAGCGCCCACTGGTGTGCTGGGCGTCAGACGTTTCACACCAGATTTACACACCAAAACTCGTACTAGGGCCTCAGTGCACTAAGCGGCTGCCTGCAATCATTGAAATGTTGTTCTATAAAAAATGTAAAAAGTTGAAATATGATAAAAAATCTTGAAAATATCGTTACGTAATCGATCTAGCATGTATCGTAAAACGTAGGATTACATTATGCTACGTTATGACACATTTACCTGGTGGTAAAAGATGGCATAAATCACACCTATTCACTCTTATCTTGAAGAGATCGAGATAAGTATAATGTGATCCATTTGAAGCAGTAAATAAAAGCAAAGTTTCAGCGAACGTTGAAAATGTTTGATACAAATTACGAGTCGGGCTCGATACACCAGACACCTCGTGTTTCATCGGATCACGTTGCGTTCCAAACTCATGTTTTGCATTACTTCGTTGTTTACGTAATCACAGCTGTAATCACCGCCTGGGACTGACAGATGTGGACATTATGTAGGCCATCGACGTAATTTAACAACGGGGCAGTTTTAGCACTTGCTTAGTAAATAAACGTGAAGTATACTCGGTTTTGTGTACTATACTCCAATCCAAACTACAGAGAAACTTATGTGTAAAACTTGCCCGAGTGTCAAGCCAGAAGTTTTTCCTCAAAGTTTTAGGATAGGCATTTAGACAGGTGAAAAAATATTATAGAAAGAAAAGGCTTTGAAAAACTATTTGAGTAAACGGATGTATGCAAGGTCGCGCAGTATAGGTACGTAGAGAATACTGAGCAATACTGAGTATTATTACTAAGTACCTAATACTGAGAGATTACTGAGTATAGAGAAAAAGGTTTTCAACTCGACCGCTAAGGGCACTGATCGCGCCTTCATACAAAAACATTGTTCGATTTTAGATTCAGTTTTTAAGAATCAATTCAAACAAAACTCAGACTCAAGTAGGTACCTAGATCTGTCGAGAAGTTAACATATTTATTAAAAACAGATATAGTTATTTAACCGTCGCATGCTCTGTTACTGCATTGGCCGTGAACTTCACATTCTATAGGTACCTACCTTCAACAGTTATGCCTGCTACGTGTACGTACATTACGTACCTACATAATTATCTACGAACGATGTATATAAAGCTCATGTCTAATTAGGTAAACTAGTGAAATGAAACTTTGGTGAACGACTCGTACAACATACACACACATTTATTATCTACTAGCTTCCGCCCGCGACTTCGTTCGCGTCCCGTTGGATCCCGTTGATTTTCCGGGATAAAGTATCCTATGTTACTTCTAATACCTCCAAGAATATGTGTACAAAATTTCATGATGATCGATTAATAGTTTTCGTGTGAAAGCGTAACAAACAAACTTACATTCACATTTTATAATATTAATATGAAGTAGGGATCTAGTGCTGAGAAGTAAGTAAATTCCGGCAGTTGAAATATTGTTCATTCCTTGACCGACTTGCCGCGCCCTGTCCATTTGAACGCACGTCGACTGGAAATAACCCCAAAGCGCCTGCGAGAATCGAGCAACTCGTTGTAGTTTTTGTGGAGAAAAATAGTTTGCATATTTCCTGCTAGAGGCGCCTATCGGATTTTCATACAAAATATCTCGCAAGTCGCTTCTCGATATGCGTTTCTTTCACCAAAACAAAACTCAGACTACAGGCTCACAACAATCCATCGTCGAACGGAATAAGGCACTTTCTTCGGAGACAAAATAGAGATTTATCCGTCTGAAAAAAAAAACCTGTCCTATTTCTTGGACAATCTTGGACAGACTGAGACACCATACAAATGTTACGTTACACACACAACTACCTACTTTTTAAAAGAACATTATTTATGTACCTACTTCAAAACATACAAAATTCACTCACCTATATGTGGTTTACAAGCACATTAGTGCTAGGTCGCTAGATTTGTAAGACGTAGAGTACCTATACCTATTGTATGATGGGTTTGATAAAGTCTTTGAGCAAACCAAAGAGTAAAATATGTTTATACTACACCTGCTTGGAAAGTACCTTGATACTTTATCAAATTTACGGTAGAAAGTACGTCATTGCATATCGAACAAATATGCGGGGAGAAAACGCATCTGAGCGGGAGAGAAAAGTGTATGAAAATCCATTTCTTACGTGGTTTTTCTTTTTTAATTTTGGGTAAGACTATGCGCCGGTAACCTAAATATCAAAAGCCAAAAAGTTTTTACAGTGAGTTTTTATCTCCAAGTTCGCAAAATGACACTGGCCACTAACTGTGTGTTGGATGGTGTCGGGCTGGCAGTGCGACCCTGCGGCGGCAGGATAAACAATTTGAAAAAAGAACATGTGAAAACTGCAGACGCATTTGGCGCCATTTTCAATTTGTGTGTTGTTTGAGGATTCAGTTTTAGTTTCTTATTTTCCTCGTAGGTGTAGTATAAAGCACTATGTATCACTCGAGAGAAAGTGCGATTCCCGATCTCGGGTGTTTTAAAGCCCTCGCCTACGGCTCGGGCTTCAAACGACACCCTCGACGGTAATCGGTCACTTTCTCCTCTCGGTGAACAATGTAAAATTTTTTCAGGTCACGAATATTTCTTTGCCAAATAAGGACAACTTCCTGTCTTAATAAACATAGCTGTAACTAGATTCTAGCTAGTCTTCAAATAAAATGTTATTACATAGCTTTAGTAAGACATTCTCAGTCAAGTTGTAGTCATTATGTGTATGATGTAGATCGTAGGCATTTAACATATTATTTGCGTAAATTCTCTATCTCGGCAGCATACTATTTTAGTATTCCTAATGTCGCCATTGGCCGTTTCCAACGTTTCGTTTTAGGATCAATGCCAGCTTGCAAACCTAAATGTGAAATATCCTTCGGAATCAATAACCTAGAATTCGTAGTATGAAACTTTTACACGATATTAGATTGGATATTGTATAGTTTAGAACGCCAATGATCCTTCTGGCTCTCGCTAGATTAGACAAGTTTTCTATTTATTGACATGTGTGTAAGTGTAAGCATCTAATAGGTATACGTAACTATAAGTATGTACCAAGTAGGTAAGTATTAGACACGTATGATAAAAACTGCATCGCTAAAATTTTTGTTCAGTGTCAGTTGATCACTGTTGTGTTGAGTCAGTCCGAAAGTTTTACGCCGATTGATCATTTGCCTTTCGCTACCCAAATCTAAAATTCCTTGATCTGCGCATAGGTTCCTTCGATTCAGACAAACACGAATTAAATACCATAGGGTAGTGACGTCATAATAAATTCATAGCATATTCGAGCATCGTTTGCCGAGCTAGACGTCCAAGTGTCCCATGAAGTTAGCGTTATCCTTGAGGGTGGCAGGCGCCGAGAAGTCGCCTCCCACGAGCTTACAGTACATCATAATTGAGCTTTCTAAATATTGATGTACGTGAACAAACTTGAATGAAATCTTTGAACGTGGCTATACATTTGTAGATTGAATATTTATAGAATTTGAGAGGAATTTTTTTATCAATACTAATAAAGTTACTAATAGATAACATTTTAGGAGGAACAAAAGAAGCTTTAGGGGAATGGGGCGGAGTAACTACGTAGATATTTCTAACTAAGTTGTTGCTAAATTGGGTAGGTATCTTCTTACTATGTCTAAGGGTCAGTTACGTACCTAAAGCAACAGTGCTATGTGGTTCAACCCAACGTTAGGGTGCTTAACGTAGGCACACCTAGGCTATTTTTCAGGCTTCATATCAAAAGTTACACATGCATGACCTAACACATAACTGGAATATCGAATGGTTTATCGCTTTCATCAATTACAGTATAAGTATTTCGATTTTATGTACAATTTTCTGCGCATTTATCAGCATTGCGAATGGTGAGATTTTGCATGGTAAGGTTTCGCGTTACAATATTCAGTGGATTCTTGTAACTGAAGACTGATGGGAGCCTGTGTGTGTTACCAAGTGTATAGATGTGCGTGAGGTGACAGTGGCAGTGATAATGACGTCGTTGAAGCATGGAGTCAATTTGAGCAGACGCGCGTGTAGGCGGGCCGTCGTGCTGGCTGCGCTGCTGTCCGTAGCCTACTCCAGTCCTATTGAGGTGAGTTAGTTAAGTACCCACATATCTAAGGTAAACTAAGCACTCGCTTTAGAAACTCAAAAAAAATCTGGCACCATTCCATAAATAAAGGTACTACCCGTGGCCCGTGACTACAGTACCGTAGGCTCCTTTGTTGGCAAATCCTAAAGAGACGGCGATGACGCGGCGCTGAACCTCTTTCCCGAAGTCCTTTGTCGTTTTATTCTAAGCCATGTTTTCCCAAAGCGACAGTCGTCTGCGACCGTCTCATGATTCATAATAGGATAGGACACCCAAATATCGTATAGTTCATCGCAAAGAATTTATGGCAGAAAAATAACCTGTTCTTTGACTTCCATTATAAAAATGACAATTCTTTCGAATCTCTATGTGCCGCGTGGTTCAACTGACTACTGGGTATTTATTAATTTACTTATGACTCATAAGTAACTCTGAATAATTTTGGGCCGTATGCTCATAAGTTACGCATACGGCCCAAAATTATTCATACCTAACATCTTTGCAGTGCTGTGGCAGTCCCGTGGTCGTTGGTGCGGTGTACAAGGTTATCGCGTGTGCTCAATCTTGACCTATGATAAGGTTTTTTAACACACAAAATAATAAAAGACTCAATATTGTGTGTGGTAACATTGGCAAAGTTATAAGAACTTATCTAAAACCTGCGGGTCGCGACGCTGCTCCTTCACATTTCTTTAGAACCAGTATGTTTTTTGTCACAAATCGTTGTTGTATCTTTTTGGCTATGTTTTTTCATAATGTTTTTAACGGCTAATGTTATGGTTTATTTCAAGCGTAACTCTATGGCCCGGATAGCTCAGTCGGTAGAGCATTGGACTTTTAATCCAAGGGTCCAGGGTTCAAGTCCCTGTTCGGGCGGCCAACTTTTTGCATTTTGTAAATTTTCTGAAACAATATACAAAATAGTTTGCGCCGTTTTATTCACGAGTAGTTTTGAAGAGGTTTGACGGCGGAGAATAAATAAAGTTCCGAAATCATTTTCTCGAGGTTAGCCCCTGAGTCATCCTTTGAAATGACATCAGACTGTAGTGAAGAGAAGTGCCCATTTGAACTCGATATTATGCCAGTTGAGACGTGTGGCCATGAATAAATAATGGATCAACAGTCCTATCAAATTAAATAGAACGAGGCCTAGATAAAATACTTACCCTCAAGTTCGTAATCAGAGACTGAACAGACCGTCAGACGAGCATCTACTCTTTATAAATAAGGGTTATTGATTTAGGGATACAAAATAAATTAAATTAGGTACGTTGCTAAGGTTAGGTACGTCAAAATATAAATTGAAAAATGAATCAAAACCAATCAAATCTGTTAGCCAAAATGCTATACGAACACTCCAATAACCCTGAAGAGTGCGGGCAACTTTGAGTGTCCCGACCTTGGCACAGGCTTTGTCTGGTCGCCAAGTCACGGCCTCTGCGGAACTGTTCTACAGAGTAATGATCTTCAACTCTCGCCGAGACTATGATTGGCAAAAACTTTCGGATTTTTATTGTGCTCTGTAAATAATTTATTGTAACCCGTACTACCTAAAATACTATTTAGGTACGCACCTAAATAGTTCGCATTGATGGTTAATTGCCTATATTAGTCCCTGAAGTTTTCGAGAGTATGCAGTAGGCACAAGACAAAACATCTGTATAGCGCATAGATGGACAAACCCCCGCTCGCAGGCCGGGTCCGGCCCGCATTGCCCTGAACCGGCCCGCAGAGCCTTTTAAAACGCTTACGAAATAAAGTCAGTAGCTTCTCAGTAGCTAAGTATAAGTAGGTACACACTGCAACAAGGTATGTGCCTACTCTTCATTGGTCGTTTTACATACAGAGTGTGTATTTGTTAGTTGTTAGATAACCGTAAAGCGACTTCTTTAGCATCGTAAAGTTATGGGCAACTTTTGGGAAGTTGCAGGCCACCAACTTTCTTAAAGTTGTCCATACCGTACCTACCTAACAGAAATATATTTGTATAACACAGTTGCTATAGGTACACAAAAACAGACCAAATCTTATAGCACTCTTTACAATAAACTTAAGGAGAACTTGAGCAGAAAAGATTCTTAAATTGGGTCTATTAAGGTTCCTTTTTATTCCAAATAGGTACATTGAGAATACGCTAGCCTCTACCCATTTGGACCATTTTCTGTTAGAGCCTATTCTGTAGCTGATTGGATTAACTTTTGGGTGTATTATTATGATCCTACCTCCCTGAATGCCGATAAGACGCCCTGATTAGGATACCTTGGGGATAAAAAACTCTAAAGTTATTTTATTTATTTCTTTATTGATTTTTTTTTTTCGATTTTGACATTTTTATGCTATGCAGGTTCTTCTTCTTTTATTTATGGCCTATGTCCGTCATTTTGACAGACAATTTTGCCATGCTATCCATGTATAAAGTAATGTTGAGTTTTGACTGTCGGGCTCCCGTACTATAAGTAAGAAAATTTTACAAGCATATAATTTATTTTTTGCTAAATAAAAGTTTGTAAGCCTCAATTTCGCAAAGAGATTGCAATATAACGAGGTGTTGTAAATAATGTAGAGGCCCTTCTCTGAAACTATTTTATACTATCTTCCGCCTGCGTCTTAGTTCACGTCCCGTTGGATCCCGTCGATTTTCCGGGATAAAAAGTAGCCTATGCGTTAATCCGGTCACAGGCAATAATTATTCAAAGTTTCATCTAAATTGGATCAAACATACATCCATACATAATGTAAATACCTACTCCTTACCTACAAACTTTCGCGTTTATAATATTAAAGTAGGATTTGAGAAGTTACAATAACCATTGTAAACAGTAGCTTACTTAGTAGATAATAAGCAAGTTTGCTTACATGTTTGGGTTGCATTTGGTTCATTTCAATATCAAGCAGAAAATCAATTTGAATACTTGGCAGCGTGCCCAAATGAACACTAGAGTACGTGCACTAGACTAGAGTAAAGTGATTACGATCAATAAACAAGTGTTTGCCTGTGACTTCTCTCGTGTTTAGATATTATGCATAAAAATCTTCTTTGTACTACATGTATCTTTGATAGCTCACCACGAAGTCGCCACGTTCATTTTAAAAGAAGTTTGACTAACTAAAAGAAGCCTTCGCTTTTTTAAGATTAAAAAAATAGGTAGTATATCATTGATACAAAACAAAAAACCGCTTTTTTTTCTAAAGTGAATAATATTTCATCTATTCCCAGTAGCTCGATACTTACCTAGTCCGTTGGCAGAACTAGTGAAACTTTTTTATCCCAGTAGTCCGGTCAAACAAATCAGCCTAACAATGAAAGATTCTTTTCCGGATTGTAGGTATGGTTTGTCTCTAACCTTCTGTTCGCCTGGTAGAGCAAATCCCGTTTGGCATAAAACCATTTTTTTTTAATCATCGTCTTCTTCTTGTTTTATTCATGGTCTCTATCCATCTATTTCATACATTTTGAAACAACACACAAGCTAGTAACAATGCAATTTTAATCTATCCATCATGATGAAAGCCTTCATTTGTTAATTACAACAGTTTGTTTGACCGTTCATATCTGATGGTAGCTAATAGTGGTTCGAACTATCCATCGTAGTATTCGTGGAATATAAAGTTATGCAACTACGAAACCGTAGCAACGTATTTCATTGATTTATCCGAGCTGTTAGCCCAAATTCACGTGTGCCCATTTTGCCAGTAGACACATGTTACCAATAAAAGTGGTGCCGTGTTTGAGAAAGTTCAGCAGCTGAAATCGCATGCTTACTGGGCAAAGTTGTTTTATACTATAGATCTGTTTTTGCCGAAAAATAATAGTTAGCTTACGACAAAAAGGTTTATTCATTATTTAGAGGTATACGCATAGTCGCATAATAATAAAATTCAGTAGGAAGGAAGGGGGAAAAAATTTTTATATGAAAAAAACATTTTTTTGTAACTGTAAAATCAGGTTTTCTTAAATTAATATTTCTTTAGACCTTGTATAATAGTATTTATGGGGATAGTGTTTCAATTAACACAAGCCCATTTCTTACAGACCACTACAAAAACAACTCCGTCCATAACAGTCGATGGGGTCTCCACATACCCTGGCATGGACTTTGGTCCCATGGGGCCCGCACGCTCCACGGCTGGCGAGGTCCCTGGTACACAGCTCCAGCAGCAACAAACCACTGACACACCGACCACCGTAAAACCACATGGATCTGAGAGGAAGCTTGTGATAGCCGCATTTGAGTTCCACAGGGTGGAGACGCCGTTTCTCATTGGAGTGTGGATCTTCTTCGCTAGCTTGGCAAAGATAGGTGAGTTTTTAAGTATAAATTAGACTCTTTTGGAACCTCACAAGTTAGGGCATACTCAACTAAAGTATAGTACCCTTCTTCTTTTTTTTAGTATAGTGCCATTTAGGAACGTAAGTACCATAGAACTACTACAATTACTTGGTAAGGGCACTTCTTAAAATATCAGTAATGTCAGCACATCTGTAAATGTCAGTTTCCCAAATTGTCCGTTCCCCAAACTTCCAGTAACACAGTAATGCCATGGACGTATTATCAGTAATGCCTAATACTGAAATGCTATTTGGAATTTAGTGAATGCTTAAACTATTGCTGTTGAGGAGAACATGGTAGGATAGATGTCCTCCTACGAAAAGGGAAGATTTTCCACGCCGAGCGACCTTTGGCTCGGGGTCCGAGGACCGATGGATGGTATTCGGTAGTATTACTTATGTTCAAACTCCGTGATAACTTCGTTTGCGCGATCTAGGATATTTCTCATGTTAGTTCTTATGTAGCGAGATAGATGGCGCTACACTGTCTCTTAACAATGAGTGATGTCAAACAGAGGCACGGCAAGTGGTGCTTTTTGAGTGACGTTTCAGTATTCGGACGATGCTGACATATTGCTCATTAGTATGAATCACGAAGTATGAATGGACACTCAACCACAGATATAAAAATAATTTATTGCGAAATGATCTTCTTTAATCTTTCTTGAGAAGTGTCAAATATGCATGAGTATACTTAAAAGTGAACTGCGAGTGTGATTTTCACAAACAACATTAACAACATTATTATTATTTCTAAGTTATTATTGTAACTAAAACATCTGTGTGTAAACTGTTAAATATAGTAACATAGTTAACATCAACGTAACATTTGCGCTCTAACTAATGAACACTCCGAGCACTATCCGAGTGGAAACAAGAGTTCCGTAGAAACAATTCTACTCCGCAACTATGAAACTTCGTGTGTCATTTACACTGCGCAGCTACCTTGAGCGTTGTATACGACCCCATGGAGAGTTGCTACAATACCGCGCAATGTAGCTCAAAACGACCAAGAGATCGTTTTTAGCTTTACTAGAGTAAGCCAAGCCTCCTGGTTATTAAATTAGGAAACTAGAAAGCGTGCGCTATATGTTATTAAACTGCTTACACGTGCATTAAGATGTGTAGGAGTGGTTTCGTAATTTGCTTGGGTTTGTTACCTAGTTATAGGTCCCGACATGGTTTAATAGCTTTTACTCTAAATAGAAGGAAGTAGATTTCTTTGCACAGCCAAACTGATCTAGAATTCAACCTCTGCGTATTCAAGTTCAAAGAAGCAATTTGAAGTCATTCGTTATGTACATTTGAAGCCATCTCTACCTAGTTCAAGTTGCTTGACTTATCCTTTGAAACTAAAGACTATTTTTCCGTAAGAGGTTATTTTTCTTTGAAAGATCCTGAAAGTTTGTTATAGTTAAAGGGTCACCACGACAGCACCACGACCCAGGAGGTTCAATATTCTGAGCCTAATATCTCATTTATGGTATCGATAAGGTTTTAGTGGTCGTCTCAGTACCTACTTTAATTCATTTAGCACCGCAGTGTTGTTGGCAATGATCTTTTACATAAAAGATTATTGGCTGATAGTAGTCAATAGGTACGTGAGGATATGGCAAAGCTGCGTTTTTGTTAAATTTGACTTTTACAAGAAAACGGTGTAAATAAATAAGGGGATTTCTGGAATTT
Organism: Eulithis testata; assembly: GCA_947507515.1. Classification (NCBI taxonomy): domain Eukaryota; kingdom Metazoa; phylum Arthropoda; class Insecta; order Lepidoptera; family Geometridae; genus Eulithis; species Eulithis testata. Next base: position 7,178,815 of record OX382205.1, read on the forward strand.
TATTCAATTTTCGCCTGCCCGCAGTAGCAGGGGTCTCTAAGGGGATTATTGGACAAAAGTTCCAGAAATCCCCCACGCAGGGGACTCGCGCAGGGGAAAGCTGGAATGAGCCTTATTTATTAGGTATTAGTTTGCTCTGGCCAATTGCATCGGTTGCAAAGCTTTAGTAGCTGATCTACTAACCAAGAATAACGTATAAACAGCTGGATATTTCCATAAATTATTTTATTGAGTAAACAAACACCTCTTATTCATACATACACTTCCCTGAATAAAATGGTCTGCAAAGCACTTGACGAAATAAAACGATTTTCTTGTCCTCGCTCTACTTTTATTGTTTGGGACAGGTAGGCCCTGGAGACATAAAATGTATGAAGCGGAATGTGAAGTGGACTTACGAGGTAAGTTTGGGTGGGGTACTTAGTTTAGTTTTTTCTTAGAAAAAAAAAATATGATCTTGTCACAATAACTAAGGACGCACAATAACTGCGGAGTGCGGAACCAAGATTCGGCTTAGGATCCGGTAGCTCCTTGCTTTTTTGCTTCCAAGACGTCAACAAGTCTATTATTTTCTAAACTTATGATGATAGATGATTGGATACACGTGCTTATTCAAAGCTTCACACCAGCCTCCTCTGAATTCAATTTAAGACCTTTTGGCTCTACTCCTTCGCGAACCGCCGAACCTGCCAAGCTTTGAAATTTGATATTTCTCTGATAAACGGAATGCAAACTACGACTTACGGCATCTTAAAAGTTCCTGGCTGTGCGACAGAAAACTAATTTAGATGCACTAAGTTTTTTCTGTGATAAAATGTAAACAAACATTAGATTTAGTAGGTACATACAAGATCAAAATTTATTCCAAGAACAAAATACACAATTCAAACTAAATTCCAGTCTTCTTAATAGAGCTAGTAATGATGATGCTGCTAGTTTTGGATTTCTTTCTCCTCTTTGCAGCAAGCATCTTTCTGTACCTTCCTTTCAAGAAGCTCCTACGAGATTTCACTGGAAACGTGCTGTCTCGGCATCGTTCAGATTTGCTCAAGTCTTTGTGACGCTCAATTAGAAAAGAAGGAGTTTTATCGGAATTTACGAAAGCTGTCGTATATCGCTGACGCGGATTAAATCCCGTCCATTGGTTCCTTGAAGAGCGTCGCCCGTGAGAAGGGCAATTCGAATCACGGTCCATCGACATAGTCGAATCAGTTGATAAAGATTCCATCCCCGATTTCGGGGTCGTGAACTTATCCTCACATCTCAGCGTGTGCACAGCTGTGTAGTAGTCCCCCATCTTTACGTCTAAATCGAACGATGCACTCGACGTTTTAGATCTTACCATTGAATCTTTGGGTGAATAGGATTTATGCTTGAATTGGCAGCCAACGTCTCTTATGAATACTACCGCATCAATGCTTTCGCTGCCTTCGACCAGATGTGATGAATGAACGCACTTGCATTCGGAACACTCGTATTGGCATGACTTGTTTGATCTGCAGGAGCAACATGGGCTTGTTGATATTTGAGCCGGAGACATGGTCGACATGAGTGTTGACTTGGGGTTCATCATATACGCTGAAATTCGGTTTCCGTTTATGTATTCGCAAGCATTTTGCACACGTGTAACCGTATTGTAATTATTATTACGGTTGACGTTTGCCTTTAGGCAGTCGAGTTCACTAACTGGAGTGTATTTGCACTGGGAAGAGTGGAAACACTCACGGCTATCTGGGTCTACATGCTTAGAGGGTTCGTCGTAATGTATGCTTTTGGAAAATGGAACACACAGAGGCAAATTAACGCAACGAGGGCGATGTAAACAAGGAGGAATATATTCGCAGTTATTTCGTAATACATTTGCTCTTTGACACGACGGTACAACGGTACAAGGCGGGTGGTGACGGCATGCTTTAGTGATTCTAATAACTCGTGGAGTAGATTTCGTGGATGCACGTTTCTTACTGATTCTTGTGCTTACGGATTCCTTCTCAGTAGGTAATATCTGGCAAACGGGCACTAACTCACATCGGGGCTCGTGAATGCAAATGTCTTCATCGTCAAAAGCTTTGTCTTTTAAAGAAGTGCTGCAGTTATATGTGGATGTCAGTTCTTTGCTGCGATACATCGAAGAGTTGTCCAATTTCAAAGTTTCTTCTTCCTCAGTAGTGCTTATGACTTCAACCTTTTCTTTACACTTTGGGCAAACTACCTTATGTATCTTCTTGTTCCATTTATTTTTTATTTTTGGAGAGGGTTTGTTTGCTAGATCTGTAAGCACTGGAATGTCCTGCTGTTTAGCCATTTCAATTATCGGTTCTTTCTGAGGGTTGATAAATTCAGTAATTTTAGACACGTTCGTGTTTGTAAGTTTATCTTCTCTTACGCATTCATTTTTTTGTTTCTTTTTCTTTTCGTAAGCCATTTTTGTAGTGCTGGTTATTTGATCAGCTACAGTCAAGCATTTGCTATTTTTTGCAAGTTCACACAGTGATTTTTCATCAGTGCAAGGGCATGCATATGAAAATAGTTGACACGGACATGGATCTTCTGTACGCTTTCCTTGCTCCTTCTTTTTAACTTTCTTTTCTTCTGGAATAGGTTTTGTATACTCGGTGCGATATTTTGCATATGACCAAAACTTCTGATGATTACTTGTAAAATCAATATTATAGTATTGTTTCTTTCCATGTTTTCTATATTTACCACCATCTCTAAGAAATATTTCTGATGAAAGAACATCATTCTGAAGATAGTTCTTCTTTACTTTCTTTGTATTGATTTCCATACTGTCTTTGGCTAGCACTTTTTGGTGAATTTGTGTTGCACATTCTTGGACGATGGCGTTAGATTTGCATTTGAATCCGTTTCTGTTCACAGGTAGTTTCATTGCTTTTAAAATGTTAGCATTAGACATACTTACCTCGGTTAGGCAGTGGAATGAGTGTCTTTTAGCTATGTCATCTAAATCGCAAAATATTGTGCTTGTTGAGTGCACCATTGATTTGAGGCTCAAGTTTTTGTTTAGATCATGATACTTTTCACTTGTCACATAGACAGTTTGATTCAGGAGGGCAGAGTTCTTCAATATTGATTTTCTATCTGATTCCGTTATAGTATCTCCAGTAACAGATGTGTCTTTATTGTTTTTGTTAGGGTTTTGGTACAAGACATTATTAAACGGCGTAGACCCAAATATATCAGAGATTCCTGTAAACGATTTTGCTTGAAACATTTCTTTTCTGTTGTGCATCTTTTCAGTTTTTGAAAAGGATACTTTTTCAGAGCAAACTAATGCATTTCGGTAACTGTATTGTTTTTATTGGACATCCGTTTACTAATTACTTGTTAATTTTAAGTAAAATTAAAATATTTAAGTTTTTTTATGTTTACATCAATGACATTTTGCAGCTTTGCCACCAATATTCTATCAAAACTGACAGATGACTGTTTATTCAGTTCTAAGGAATGAGGATTTTTAGATTTAAATGAAACCTCTTTCTTCTTTGTTACAGGTTTCCACATGACGCCGAACCTATCGAAGATGTTCCCAGAGTCCTGTTTGCTCATCTTCGTAGGAGTGCTAATAGGGGCTCTGCTGCTTAGCACTCACAGCGTCCATGTTCAGCCGTTGACTCCGGATACCTTCTTCTTGTATATGCTGCCTCCGATCATCTTGGACGCAGGGTACTTCATGCCGAATAGATTGTTCTTCGACCACCTGGGAACGATCCTACTCTTTGCTGTGGTTGGGACTGTGTTCAATACTCTAACTATAGGTAAGTGTAAAATAGGTACTTATACAAACAAGTTACATGTTACATATAGAAAATTATAAATCGGTACAGTGCCGAACGTAGTGTCTTAAAATGTTGAAGTATGTCTGAGTATGTGTCTTATGAAACCAGCTTTGAAATGAATTTATACCAATATAGGTACTTTGCTCATACTTATAAAATGTTGTATTTTGTGCAATTAAGTCAAAGTCAAAGTCAAAAATCTTTTATTCAATAAAATCTCACTGATCACTTTGAATCGTCATTACGTTTTGTATGATTAGGTATAATTACATATTTTTTTTATTGGATGAGTTGGAGCTAGTTCGTCCCAAGCTTGTTTGTCTTCTAAATAATCAGATATTTTATAGTATGCTTTTAAAAGAAGTCTCTGTTTTATTACGTTTTTGAACTTGCCAATCGACAACTGAGACACATCACTTGGGATTTTGTTAAAGAAGCGCACACATTGCCCCTTGAAAGATTTACTAATTTTTGTGAGCCTAGTGGTGGGAACAGCGAGTTTGTCTTTATTTCTAGTGTTAACATTATGATTATCACTTTTTTTGTTGAATAGATTGATATTTTTTTGAACATACAATAAGTTTTCATAGATGTACTGGCAAGGTACTGTCATTATATTTATTTCCTTAAACTTATTTCTTAGTGATTCTCTGGGACCCATGTTATAAATTGCACGAATAGCCCTCTTCTGCAACACAAATATGGTGTTTATGTCTGCAGCACTTCCGCACAACAAAATGCCGTACGACATAATGCTATGAAAGTAGTAAAAATAAATAGAGCCCTGTGTAGAGATGAGGTCTTAAAAAGCTGTGAGTGAACATGAAAAAAAAGTGGGGCGCGCGTGCAATTTCAGGCTGTACGGTTTCCCTTACTTGAGTAAGGCTTTGGGAAGAGTACGTCCAGGGAACGTTATTGATGGCCTAATAAAAATTTCATTGATAGGTGCATCTCTCTGGGCCTGTGGACAGACTGGTATGTTCGGCTGCACCACTCCACTACTCGACATGTTACTGTTCAGCGCTCTGATATCAGCCGTGGACCCCGTGGCAGTTCTAGCAGTATTCGAGGAAATTCACGTGGACGAGATACTGTACATCGTGGTGTTTGGAGAGTCCTTGCTGAATGACGCTGTCACTGTGGTGCTGTATCACATGTTTGAGGCTTACACGTAAGTCTTACGTACACGTAGTAAGTTACACGTAGACTTTTTTATTTTTGTACGGGAAAAAGTAATGCGCGCCTATAATAATGCAATATCTCGTACGGAGGAAGTTTTTTTTTCTACAACTACCTGATGTTATGTGTTAACCACTGTTTATAACGATGCATTGCCTCACTGAGTACATCCACTAAGGACGTGCTCTGAGACATGAAGGTGTTAAGTCTCATGTGTCTGTAATTGCAACGACACCCATATCCTTCCAAGCGAAAGACAGTAATGCCTGGTTTATACGGGGTCAGTAACATGGCAGTACAGTAACCCAGTCCAGCGCTGACTTGTTACGGGGTGCATGTAAACACCGTTTTGGCAGTGACTGGGTCCGAAACCAAGATAACTGGGTCCAGTCACTGGCATTGTGTAAACCTTGCATTATGCCAGCATCACTGCTTGGTGGCAGAAATAGATATGGTGTTAGCACTTAAAATTCCCTAGACAAGCTCTTTCATAAGACACTCTACTGCTATTGCCTTTCTAAAGCTATGGTCTCGCGATCGTAATGCACAACGCTGCGGTATGCGACTTGCGGCGCTGGACACATAATCGTATGGAAAACCTTTAGTATGGTCTCTTGTTACGTCGCAGTCTGCGTCAGCGGCAAAGAGCAAACGCGGTACTCTCCGTTGAGCCGCATACCGCAGCGACGAAGTTTTTTTTTATTACACATCTTATTCATTAGCACTAAAACAACACTGGACGAAGAACCCTATTCCTTGATTGTTTATGTTTTTCAGAGAAATGGGTCCATCGAATCTTATGTACACGGACTTCCTAGCCGGCTTAGCGTCATTTTTAGTCGTCGCGTTCGGCGGCACTTGCATTGGCGTCGTCTGGGGCTTTGCTACGGGCCTCGTGACCAGATTCACGAACGAAGTCAGGGTTATTGAGCCTATCTTCATATTTGTGATGGCGTATCTTGCGTATTTGAACGCTGAGATGTTCCATATGAGTGGGATTTTGGCGTGAGTTTTACCTTTTACTAAGTTTACTAACTAAAATATTATATAGGGTTATGTATGAGTAGTTTAATGGGTACAGGCAACATCGTTAGCAAAGAATATGTAATACGTAGTTCCTACGTAAGAAGAAGCGGGACTCCCATTCTACTAAAATTACACACTGAAAATTTCGTTTTGTATGAAACGTGATTCAAATTTTGACCCCCGTTTCATACATTGTTCGTTTTTTGATAGCACGAGTCTAGTTCGAGAGTTTCGCCAGTCTGATCGTTTTGTAAAATGATGAGACAAAGTTTAAAAAAAAAAACAGTTTTTTATTTTCTTTTTCTAACCATCTCTAAGAACTAAAAGTTTTACATAAAGAGTAATATTATGATGGAATTTATGGAACCAATAAAAATGGTCCTATACTTCTAAAATTACATAAAAGTAGGCATCGGTTATAATATGTTTATGTAAATATCTACATATTATTATTATGTAAACTTTAAAAGCACATAAAAAAAAAATTATAGGTACTTATGTTCATAGAAAATAATTAAATAAATAAAAAATAAATAAATATCTTTGGACATTACACACAACGCCCTCTAGTCCCAAACTAAGCAGAGTTTGTACTATGGAAACTAGATTGCTGATATAATAATTATATAAATATTTTTTTTGTTTGGTAAATACATACTTATAATACATAGTAACACCCAGACACAGAACAAACATTTATGTTTGCCACAGAAATATTTGTTCTCGGTGGGGATCGAACCCACGACCCACAGCACGGAAGGCAGAGGTACTACCGACTGAGCCATGATGCCTGATTAGAACTTGTACTGTAAAAGTATGTTCTAGGACTTTTAATAGATAATGCCTAAAATGAGCGCTTAACTACACTTCTAAGAACAGATAATGTTCCGATAAGTTTCAAATTAACGACGCTCTCAATACCGTCATTAATCTCTACAAGCTTCGAAACTCGTTAATATAATCGAACAGCGATCGTATTTGGAATACCTGGAATACTTGAAAAGTAAGGAGGATTAAATGGGCATCGTCTTTAAAAGAAAACAATGTTGGAAATATTGAACATTTAAAATTTACTCCTAAGTTTTATTCTTGATTAGAATGTATTCAAAATAATATGTATGCAAAATTCAAAATCTAGATGTTGTCAAATCAGTTCCAATTCATGAAACGGCATACGGATGTATTATATACAAAGTTGTACGTATGCTTTTATTCCACTGAATGCAGCCAACTGAAGAATGCCGTGAATGAATCTGTGAATAGATTGCAAACGAAGCAACAGAAATAGGAAAATAAATAGGACAGTTAACATTGTATTTCTCCCACAGTGGGGTTTTAAAAAGGCGTTTCCACTAAAACGACAGCCGCAGTTTAGCATTTTGCATATACTATTTACAAAGGTTGAAAAAAAAGTATAGGTTCATGTCTGATAGTTCTTTATAATTCAGAGGGTTTTTCCAGAGACAAACATTATTGAGCAGTACTTTCTCCATTGCGACATTAGAGCAAATTATTAAAGTAAAATTCAAAGAGTACCTACTTACATAAAGTGGTTTTTGTAATTGTCTTTGGTTTACAACGAAATTCTTACATTTAATTTCAATGTGGTCGTACACCACTTACGGGAAACGCGTGCTATTTTGAACTGAACTTTATTCTAGCGATCATAACAAAATTATGACCGTAGTTTGAAATGAAACGGGCGAGTAGCAACTTTTTGTGGAGCGCCCTCCTAAACCAATCGTTTTGCGGCGACCGAAGCAATAAAGACTTTGTTGTCTGCTTGTGTGAATGAACTTTACTTCCGACAGAATAAAGCTTTGTGTTCTTGTACAAATCGAGTTTATAAAGACTAGACGACAATCTAGCTGACTCTATCTTGTTATTTCTTTTATAACGACCTGTGGTGTTCGTTATTTTCTGACATCTTTATGTTTGTTCTTTTAGATTGTCTTTTTATTGTGTTCAGATAGGTTTGTATTATAGGTACCTATGTAGGTACCTTATCCTTTCCTTGCTATTAATAAACTCGATGTAAGCTTAGGATTTACACTGTCTTTTGTCTTTTTGAAGTTATATTTCTAATGCGACTTCCAACAAGGTTGCGATAAACGGGAAGCATTAGTCTCTGTCTCTTTCTATTCCCCCGAATAGAAAGAGACAGAGATCAGCGAGAGTGATCACATACGGAGACCCCCACAAAACGCAAAACACTTTGATAGCGCGTTCTAGGATCCGACCAAACTTAGCAGCGCCATCTAGTTCTGATTTAAGGCAACATGAGCATAGAACCTTTTCTAACTAAATAAGTACTGCATATTGGTTATGTACATAAAAATAAATACTAAATTAAATTCACATTAAACACAGAGCGAGAGTGAATGCGTGGCACTCGAAGTATAACTTCTTCCGCGCGGAGGGACTCCACGCACTGTTTTTTTTTTATTGAATTTGAATCTGCTAGTCAATGCAAAAGATAAAATACGATGTAACTACTCCAAGTAGCAGGGAATGTGTCTAGCTCTGACCACAATTTTCAATAGTGAACTAGGTAGTCATAATTATTTAGAAATGCTTCTATAATTTCAAAAAAGTTATGCAAAATAAAAAAAAAACTTACATCACAGAAAAAAAATTTGTAATTTTATAGCACCCTATTTTTCCAGAATAACCTTTTGCGGTATAACAATGAAGAACTACGTAGAAGCGAACATCTCCCACAAATCTCATACAACAATCAAGTACACCATGAAAATGCTGTCGTCCTCGTCAGAAACCATTATCTTCATGTTCCTTGGAGTGGCGACGGTGAATAACAACCATGATTGGAACACATGGTTTGTGGTGTTAACCATTCTGTTCTGTTCCGGTTTTAGGATAATAGGTAAGTTTTTTTTATATCTTTCAGACGTGAACACAATAAGACATTTTGGAAACTGCGTAGGTACATAGATCGTTTTTACCACTACACCATCTGGCACACTGCAAAGGACATACCTATTTCTAGACCGATAGACCACCTGAAGTGGTAACCACTTATATCGATGCATTGCCTCCACCACATTGTGACCACCACTCTGAGACTTAAAAGTGTTAGTTTGATCTTAATGATTTTTCTACATTATAAAAAATTATATTCGTACAGTTTCTAAACATACCTACTAGTAATATTAAAACATTCAAAATCAAATCTTTATGTTTTTGTCTACGAAACCTCTACGAACAATGTAGACATCACATTGTTCGTAGAAGCTTCGTAGAACTTTCGTAGCACATTTGGTAACTTTACATAGACGACGCTACTTCGAACATTCAAATTGAGCTTAGTAGTATAAACTAAGTTTTTTTTTGTTATTCAAGCATTGATTTGAGTTGTGAGTGTCAAAAACTTATGCTTGAAACATTTCTTGAAGCCTTTAATCGCTTTAAATGTTTGTTTTGAAACTGTATTTTTGTTACAGGAGTGTACATATTTAGTGCTGTGGCTAATAAGTTCCGTCTGCACAAATTAAATAGAGTGGAGAAATTCGTTATGTCTTATGGGGGTAAGTTTGAAGCTTTAGCAAAAAAAACTTATATAAATAGAAATATTTTTTGCATTGATCAATATGAATTTTATTTAGTTTGGGACTAGAGAGCATTGTGTAATATGTCTAAGAATATTAATTTAAAAAAAAAAACAGTCAAATCCATTGAAATACCTACTTAAATAATAGTTATTTCCATGGGTAAATCACAAAATAAATCATAAGATATTTGTAAATATTGTGAATATTGTAAATACTGTATTAGTTGTAATTTTCTTTGTGAATAAACTCTTAATCACAAGAGAACAGAAACACATCCGAATAATAATTGTTTGACAGTTCTAATTAATTCTAATAGGTTTGCGAGGTGCAGTGGCCTTTGCGTTGGTGCTACTAATTGATCCTGCGATAGTGAAACTGCAGCCAATGTTTGTCACCACCACCATAGCGGTGATATACTTCACGGTGTTTATCCAGGGCATCACGATAAAGCCATTGGTGAAGATGCTTAATGTCAAGACGGCTGAGAAGAGGAAACCTACCATGAATGAGAGGATCCATGAGAGGGTAAGAATTGTATTTATTTATTATTAATTTAATAGGCAATGCTAACAGCGCATATAGTTAAAAAAAATCAAAATTATTTTATTTGTTCAAAGAACTATAACAAAGAAAGGAAGGCAAATTGCAAATTGTAGTTATAAAAAAACTGTGACGCAAAAGTAAACAGAAAAAGATTTACATACACAAAAATTTAACCCTCAGTAAAAGTTAGTTTTCTGTCTGCGTCGAAGTTTGGTCAAAATATTTACTTTTTATATAATTTTACGAATTACCTATATAAAAAGTAAATTCTGCCATGATAACAAATAAATAAATTCAAAAAGCTTATTTAGAACAAATAAAACCAAAATTTTCTATTATCATACGAAAAATTTAATTCACCTACATGAGAGTCGTAGAACTTTGGAACAATTTTGGTTTGACTTTGGACGACCGGCGTAACACACTTTGAATATGACCTGCATAAGCAATTACCATACTAATTGTTTTAGTGAACTCGAACCCTATTATTATTGTGTAATTTTACCATTATTGTTTGTACCCTATACAATACTCTTACCTATAATAGGTAATTTGAGTCCATTACGGTCGTGCTTATTTGTTTTTTGATTTTTTCAGTGTATGGATCATTTGATGGCGGGTATAGAAGATATATTAGGTAAACATGGTAATCACCACATGAGGGATAAATTCAAGAGGTTCGATAACCGGTTTATAAGACCGTTTTTACTTAGAAATTATCAGGTAAGGTTACCCGACTACACGGAGCGAAGAAGGGGTATTTTGTGTACTATTTAGTAATAACCAAAAAAAACCGTATGCTCAGTGTCTGTTACTGATCACATTTAGGCAGCATTTCACGCAATACCAACTAAATTGTGCAGGATTTTGGTTAAAATGGTTAATTTTTGTTGGTGGGTTCGATCCCCGCCGAGAACAAACGTTTGTGTGTTGTAAACATAGATGTTTGTTCTGTGTCTGGGTGTTTCTATGTATTATAAGTATGTATTTACAAAAAAAAAAAATATGTATGTATTCTATCAGCCATCTCGTTTCCATCGTACAAGCTTTGCTTAGTTTAGGACTAGAAGGCGTTGTGTTAAGTGTCCGTGAATATTTATTTATTTATTTATTTATTTATTTAAAAACAAACCTAAAATCTTGACAGTGCCAATAGCATTAGTAGCCTCTGCTGCAACTGTCCTTAAATATTTTTTTGGTAACTATACAAAATGGTGTGTATTCATCTGTTCCCTCGTAACTCAAACACATGAGGTGTCAAATAACGTGTCTTGAGCTCGGGTGACGTGGGTTAATATAATGTGACGTCATTATTTATTTGCTATGACAGAAAATAAAGGCTTATATAAACTGAAATTTTACTTAATCGAGCATTAGTTTTACCATAAGTAGGTAGGTACTTTTTTAGTGATATAGGTGCAGATTTAAATAGATTTGGTATTTTAGGGTCAAGAACCAAAGATTTTGGAGACTTATTCAAAGTTAGCGATGAGAGACGCTATAGAATACATGCAAAGAAATGCATCAACCATTGGCAACATCTCCGGTGCGGAATCAATGTCTGCAATATTCAAAAATTACACTAGCACGAATTTCAATGGAAGGTAAGATCTTTCAATGTCTCTTGGCCATAATGCTATGATATTTTGTGTGATCTTAGCTTGATTTGACAGTTCCAGCCAACTTGATTCGTCGTGGAATATCGACATGCAAGAACTGGAATACAATCCTTCGAAAAAGGATCTTACTGATGCGAAAATACATCACCTTCTTGCTGAGGAGTTGTGCAAGCCTTTTAGACGCGTATGTTTTGTGATTCGTATATTTATTTATTTATTTTTATTTATTTATTTATTTTATGGAAAACCAACAGCTTAAATTAACTAGATAAACATTTTTATAGCAGTAGAAAGCCAATTACAGGTTTTCACGGATACGATACCCCCTCTAAAAAGGTTATTTTATTCACTGAAAACAGTGAATAAAAAGCACTGTTTTGATGTTTGAATTTAGAACACACTAATGTATTTGACCTCCATCTAATTATTGTTTCATGGTATAAAGTATAGTATGCAACTCTTGAATAAAACGGATTTATACCGAGGGCCATGAACCACTCACGTCGTTCAAGATTCTAGCACTTGTCGTTAGAAACCTTCACTTGCTCGTGATTCATTTATGGCCTTCGCTTTAAATCCGTCTTTTATTCACTAGTTGCATAATATACCTATTGTTATTTATGATAGGTGAAAGTTAGCTAAGAGAACACAATATAAAAATATAAGATTGCATGACCCAGAAGTAGTTCATACTAAACTGCAGTTATATTATACTGGTATGTATTTAGAAAAATGTATAAGTACAGACATATATAAGAAGTTAGCAGCAACCTAGTTTCTTATTGACAGGCGTCATGGCTCAGTCGGTAGTAGTTCTGCCTTCTCTGCTGTGTGTCGTGGGTTCGATCCCCACCGAGAACAAACATTTTTGTGTGACAAACATAGATGTTTGTTCTGTGACTGGGGTTACTATGTATTATAGGTAAGGTGTAACATAATTACCCTATAAGCCCGAAGGGGGCGTAATCAGACCGACCACCTGAGTGCTTGAACGTGTGCAAAGGGTCAATAACCTGCAAAATACTCCCCTTTCGGACTTATAGGGTATTTATGTTACACCGTGTGTATATGTATTATAAATATTTTTTTGAATAATTAGGAGCCTTATCTATGAAGAAATAGCGTTGATTTTGAATGAGACTGGATAACATAGAATTGATAGATGTATTCTTTGCAGCACCGACGCCTTAGTTACAGCCGCCACGCTGTAAATGAGAGGGATTTAGGAATACAAGTCAATTACAAAACTCACATGAACATTCGCCGTAGAGTTGGAGATAGAAAGCATCATCATAAGCGTAGTAAACGAGGGAAGCAGGTGAGACAGACAACTTAAATAATCAACCTTATGTTAACATAAGAGAATAGAGAATTGAATGTGATTGGTGTTTACAGGATGGCAAAAATCATGTCTCCTTCCCCGAATTCCAGCAAAATGGTTCGGCAAAACAGTTCACGCACGGTAAAAAAAAGTATTATAGATTAGGTACTTATTTAATTCTTTATTATAATCACGAGTGTTGATCGCATGCACGTGTGGGTATCTTATATTTCCTTTGTCGATTATTTTTTATTTTACATTGTTAGAATTTTATTTGCAGGCACAAAAGCTTTGTTTTCAGTAGGGGGGCGTCCATTAATTACGTGAGGCATTTTTAAAAAAATTTCGACCGTCCCTCCCCTCTTGGTGAGATATCGTAAGATTTTCCTCAACTCCCTCCCCCTTCCCCTAATCTCACGCGAGATTCTTCAAGACTTCTATTTTGGATGTAAACGTGTTGGATTATTGAAAAATAAAAACAAAAACGCACGTGTCGATACAGCTAAACAATCGAGCGCTACTTCGCTGCTCTGCGAAGTTCGGACGAATACAATCAATACAATTGTCTCAGATTTGGCCATATTTTATTCAAAAAATAATTTTTCATGCAATTTTACACCGTTTTCTGCGAGAAATATAATTACGTGATATTTGCCCAGACCCCCCCTCCCCCCTAGGTGAGATTTGGAAAGATTTAGCTTGATCCCCTCCCCCACCTCACGTAATTAATGGACGCCCCCTAGGACGTTAAGTGCAATCATTATTTGTTTGATCGCTTAAACTTTTAAATGTATTACATAGTAATTAGAGCAGTTGACAAAAAATGTTTTGGATAATAGGCCCCCCGTAGTTCACATTTTAACTTTAAAACTGTATCGAAACCCTGACTTTTCGTTAGGAAATGTTATTTTCATCAACAGGCATTGTAATAAAAGTCTGAAAATGGAACGACACAATTGTTTAGTTATACATTACCGGCCTGATCATTGAACACGTTAGAGGGTTAGAGTGCCAATCTGCAGAAATGATGGTTCCATTGTATTATAGTTCAATGAGTTTTCTACGTTTTCTATTTTCTATCGATCGTAACATCAATTAATACACTCACAGATTAACCGCTAACCTAGAATTTTCATGTTTTTGATGAAAAAAAATGTGCCAATACTCTTGCATTTTATTTTATTGGGTAGGTAATTTGTGATGAAATAAAAGATAACAATTGTTTTTTATTAGTACGTGTATGTAGGTATGTGCTAAATATTCAGTTTGTAGTTGTCACGCACAAATGATATTGAATCTTGTTTCAACGTTGTAAGGTTTGTTGTTGGTTTCGCAGATTACATAGATGAGGTATTACAAGAAGACGGAGACGAACCACGGCGCGAGGGCGACGATGGCGGTATAACATTTACTGCAAAATCCCCGCGTAAGTAGTCTGCATGAAACCTAGGCCTCTACTGCGAATATTGATTTCCGAAGATTCGGTAGTGACGTTTGTGTTACACTGCGCGGTCGCCTCGAGCGATGGTCTAGGCTCTTTCGAAGTCACAGCGTTACTGCGCATTGGAGCACAAACGTCACTACCGAATCTTCGGTAATCGTTATTCACAGTAGAGGCCCAGTACTCTGTTATAATAAACTCTATGTAAACTTGGAGTAGTTACACCGTGTTTTGTCTTTTGTTTTGACAAACAGATTCAAATTCGATCGAAAAAACAAAACACGGTGTTACTATTTCAGGCTACACGAGTTTATTAATATAGTAGGTGCCAAATAACACGGCAATACAGGTCATTCACCCACCTCCACCACGATGTCGCAAAATTCAATTTATTATGGCTAATTCTGTCGCTTTCCATACAAACCTGTCGCCAAGACGGTAATCGCTCGAATCTCGTTAGTACTGTTTGTTTACCATACATAAAAATGGAATTTTGCGGGTGGCTCCCATTTGTTCTATAGAACTGTTACGTCTAGAACTGTTGAAACTTTTTTTATCCCTAATATCTGGTAACTTCCATTTGGTAGGACTATTGAAACGAAAACTAGCCCTAATGGGCTAGTTTCAATAGTCCTACCATTGAGCTACAGGGATAAAAAAGGTTTTAAAAACAGTCCTATAGAACAAGTGGGAGTTACCCAATTTAGCGACATCGTGGTGACGGTGGGTGAATGACCTGTATTGCCGTGTTTTTTGGCACCTACTATAGCAGGGTGAGACCCGTTTGGATTTGGATGACAGTAGTCAAATTCTAAGGCCCGTATGCTGACTTACAACTCAATCACTGATCCGGACTCAAGCATAGATTTTTGTATGAAAATCTCTATTCAAATCTATGCTTGAGCACAGATCAGAATATTATTTATTTAATACTTTATTGCACAAAATTATAAACTTGTTACAGGGTGGACTTAATGCTGAAAATATAATACTGTACTAGGCTTGAGTAACAACTTCCGTATCGGTACACGGGCCTAGGTGTAGTTTAAACATTATAACTACTTAACTTAAGTGTATTGAATTAAATATCAATAATAACATCGTTAACTACTCTTAAAATCAGCATTTGTTCCCAGGTTGGCTAAAATCGCCAAACCTAATTTGGATTGGGATTTTACCTAATCTCTTGTTTATTGTTGATTTTTATTTCAGTATTAACCTAATTAATACAAATGAGCAATCATAATTAACCATGACTTGGGTCTTTCAACTCCAAACGGCACCTTTCTATTTGATGTTGTTAACTAATATAACCTTTTACTCCACGCACTAACTTAGGTACTAATCAAAATTAACCGAAAATAATCGAGAGTTTATTTGGAAATTGGTACATTTAATATTATTTGCTGGGTCCAGCATTCCCACTGAAATGGCTACCTACTGTGAGAATGCGCTGAAACGTGTTGTGGTGGCATGTAACAATTTCTCTATATGGTTGTAACCTCTTATAATTTGTTTCTTGACTTTCTCTTCTACTTTATTTCGAGTTAACTATTATTTTGCACACAAAACTTGGCATTGAGCCTAAATGCCGGATTTCGAACTAATTGATTCCGATTATACTCCTGCCATCTAGGCCTGACATTCATGAATAGGTACCATTCACTTACCTGGACTAATATTCTGTGCCTCTGTAAGCCCCGGCTCCTCATGATGCTTGTTGATTATCATTTGTGTTTGAACGTTGTTTTTTTCCCTTCTGGCTATCTCCATGTGGCACCAACTAACCTCTCCACGACTGGCGATGCTTTATCAGCTGGATACAAAGAAGTCAGTCCGACATCCTCGCATAAAGAGAATAGTAGCTCACTTTTAAACCAGCTGGCTAATTTGCCCGGATTCAATCCGTTGAAAGCGAGAATCGTAAAGCAATACGCTAAAACGCCAGAGGAAATACTTCCAACAGCTGTTGAGAAATCTTTACCGTGGAGAAGGGACAGATCCACGTACAACTTCGGTATGTTCTTTACTGGAAAATCAGCGATAAACAGTAGCAACCATTTGGAATCTGGTGATCAATATTTTTATTTCGAGCCTTTAAAAATTGCACATACAATTAATTATCTATTGAGAGAGTTTGTGACACAGTTTGCAACCCAGATATTTTGAAATAATGGTCATCAGATTGGTAGCATGTTCCGAATAAATGTTTCTCTGCTTTTTCTAGAGTTGCTAATCCACTGTGCTTTCCCTTAACCTTAAGGGTTGGACTAGTAAAACATAGGTACTTTTTACAAATAATAAAGTCGCAACGAAATGTCTTACTAGTTCAACAAAATAAATATGTAAATAAATACTTAGTCACATTTTTGTACTTGAACCTCTAGTTACCGGTGTATTTTTATTTTACCTTGATCTCTTATTCTTACGTACATTTTTTACGTCTTGCATGTTAGTATGTCAAGTACCTAGCTATAGGCGTCGTAATCATGTAAGTACCTTCCATTTTAACTTAATTCAGTTCTGCCCAATAGCTTTCATCAACTACTTCTGGATTTAAACGCTACGATTGAGTCCATTACACCGACACGACATCTACACGATATTGGGGGAAAGCTCATATCACACATTAAGGCCCGTATGCCGATTCATTGCTCAAGCACTGATCCGGACTCAAGTATAGATTTTTGTACGTAAATCTCTACTCACATCGATGCTTGAGTGGATTAAGTAACGATTGCTTTAACTCATACGGGCTTTAGAATTTTAGATACTTTTACATCGTGTCGGTGCTAACACCGATATTTTTACTTTGGTATCGGTATCGTGTAAGAGTTGTGCAAACTCCCATTGGTACAACATTGCAATTTTTTTAAACTGATCTCTCATCAGCTCCATAAAAATCCAATCATGATCTAGCAGCATGATTGAAATGAAAAATGAAATGAAATGAAATCCATTTATCAACCCATTGGGTACAAACAGATAAAACAGAGAGAAAAAAGTAAGCCAGACAGGTAGAAGCAAAACAGAGTAAGTGGTAGGAAAGAAGGTACAAACAATTTCAAACAAAAATATATAAAAATAGTGCTAGTTAGTCCTGTCCTGCTCTGTAGGTACCCTAGTGCGGTTGAAAAGGTTGTTCTCAGCATATGCTGCCCCACATGCATGGACCATGATTCATTTTGATTTTATCAGCTGTGTGCCAGAATAATGTGAACTGAAATTGTGCTATGTGTTTTAGTTCCCAATGAAGATATTCTCGAAGAAGACGAAAGAAGAATGTCAGATGACAATGGTAAGAGTTATTTAAAATAATTCGGGTTGCTAACGATAAACGAAAGTCTGAAGTACCTTACCTAACTATAATGTAGGTGTAAATGGATGCTAATAGTAAAAGTATCAAGCGCCAATTGAATAGAGTTCCCTCAATTCATAATCTTGAAAGGTGAGAAATTCCTCAATATTTTGTCACAGTTGTAGGAATTAAATGCGCCGAAATCACGCTTCATAAAATCATTTTAATTTTAGTTAGTTATTTACCCTGTTTACTACTATGACCATAACTACATAAAGTAATCATAAAGCTATAGGTTCATATTACTGTGTTGGGGTGTGTCGTGGCGCGCCAGAACGCGGCAGAACGCAATCGGTACGTGTATTACCTATGACTGGATTAACATTAGTAGGTTGTGTTGTGGTGTGGCGCGTTCTGTCGCGGTAAAATCGAACGACGCCCGGTCGCGCCACAGAGGTGGTGGGGGATCTGTCGCGCCACAACGTGCCACATAAATGTGAACGCTACCCATTACGACGCGTTAGCGCGAGAGAAGCGGTTCATTTCGTACTGGATTTTGAATTTTTTGGGTTCGTTCTACTTTATAAAAATGTCCGATGAACCCATCGAGTTAGTACGGCAATAAAGAGTACTGTACGACACTAAATGTAAAGAATATAAGGATCAAGGTATCAGGATAGCTGTTTAGAAGGACATAGCATAAACATAAATAAATTTAAGAAGAGTCATCAATAGCAGAAATTGTATATTTTCATCAAAATCGCTGTCAGTATCAGATCATTTCATTTTAAAACACGTAGGTATTCACACCACAACTCTCGCACGATGAATGATCTGAAAACGCGCCATTACGCGCCACAACACAACACATTAGTGTGAACGCGCCACAACACAAGGCGCCACGATACACTCCAACACAGTAATACACTCGTGAGCAAAAAAATCGACTCAGGTCGCACGCTCGAGGTTAAAAGTCTCTAGCGAAAAATCTGAAGCTTTAATTCTATGTATATGAACCCAGCTTAAATCATGCGTTGAGTACTTGGACGAATTAAAGGTTGAGTAACGGAGCGCTTACAAAAATAGACAGGAACCAAACAAACATTGTTTACAAAGACTTTTATAACATCCCAAAAGTAATGAATCGAGCAGGATTTGAAACCGTGACCTATAATAAATCTTTGTAGTTTTCTATAGTGAAGAAATAAACTTTGTTTAAATGCGGCCTTGTTTGATTATTTTATAAATTGCGTAAGTAACGTCTTGTAACCCTACAGATACATACATGACAGTGGCTGAACAAGCCCGTGTAGCCACCCCTACAGCCACTGAGACTATGTTGCCATGGAAACGGGAAGAAGCAGAGGGCTCGGGCGCCCTCAAACAATCTGAGTTCCCCGCATGGGCCTCTAATAAGGAGTATTTGGCTTATAACTCGCCATCGGCTACTTTCTTAGGTAAGGTTATCGTGAGGTAAGAAGAATGATAATTCCCAAGAGCTCGCGCTCGAGCGACTTTTGTCTCTGCAACATTTGTTTCTCATATCAAGTCAAGGATGTTGTTAAAAATGCGCGCACGCAATAATGCGATAGTTGATAGATCACTGGGACAAAAAAGTTTCTGAGCAACTAAGTCGCTTGGGCTTGGCCTGTAAGTTTGTATCAAAAAGATCTTTAGGTAATTGGAAACTGGAGCTGAGTAGACTCGTATTGGTAAATCAATATGGTTTGTTTCGTTTTTAGTTATCGCACAAAACACAGATTAATGATAATGGCGAAAAAAGATATAAAGGTTTATTTTGTTGGTAGAGCTCAATTGATAGAGCCAATTTTTATTTATTACACACTGGCTTTTGTGTGAAGTATGTGGAATTCATCAACGTAACTTGCTTTAACAGAAAGTTTTTATTCACTTAATGGTATTATAGCGTTTTGCCGACTTAGTACATGTTTGTATTATATAATCTGTGGTACATGTAACATCTTAGTAAAATATGCACAGAATACAATATGCTTATTTAAAGCAAAACTTGCACAATATGCACACTGAAGCTAATTGATGCATTAAACCAAGCACACAACGTTCTGAATGTAAACTAATTTTATTTGTAGGAGGCTACTCACTCGCCCACTAAAACTTTTATTGTGAGCTTACAACTTTTAGATTAAAATAGTGGTTTGGCTTTTAAGCTCCCTCGACCGTATAGTAATAATATATTTTGTAGAAGCATTTCATTATAAAACTCATGAACGTAATCTAACTTGATACCTTACCTGAAACTCTAGACCTCGTCCACAGAGTTAATGGCGATAGGCGCGGTGCAAACGTTAAAAAATACCAAATTGTTCAAGATTTAATTTTCTGAGTCGCACCAACTGCGGCCTGCACCGTATTAAACTAAGTTGTGGACGAGCCTTTAGCTTTCTAATCTGTGTACTCCTGCATGCCTTGTAATCTGTAAACGTTTCTCATTTGTTTTTTCTCTTCCTCTCCCGCTTCCTTGCAACACCTCTCAGGTGGTATAGAGAAGCCAAAACATCCAAAATCTATCATAGGTCTCTTCCGAAGAGAGAGCTCTGGTTCCGGGCAAGGTCCGTCCGAAGCCGTGGGATCTGACTCTGAAGGGGTTAAGGATCCAAGAGCTGAAATGGGCACGTCGAAGGAAGCTTCTATTACTGGGGCGATTGGGCCTGCTATACGACATGCGCCTAATATGCTGTCCAAGCGAAGCACGAGCCTTGGAGGGCCGTCTGTGTTGCTGATGGAAGATGTGGCACATTCGGACCCGCTGGGGGCTTCTTCGCGGCCGGCCAGTATTATGCAGGGACCACATCGGGGGCAATGTAGGCGGGGTTCTATGCTGGAGCTTACTGGGTAAGTCTTTGACATACCATCTTCGGGACAACCTTTATCATAGTGATTGTTTGATGTCCTGCAGTCATCCATCCATGAGAACGATCCGTGAACTCTGTCAACAGTTACGAGGAGCATTATATTTTTGACGACATCGAGATCTAATAAAAAGAATATCACCTGCACACGCGTTTATATCTTTTGTACAGATACACAATAGAGCTACGAAGAGCTACGACGTAGAAGGGTCTACGACATGATTAGTAATCAGCAAACATATTTTGAGATCAAGTATTTTTTGAAGTAGTTCAAAATTACTTCGGTCACCTCTATACCTAACCTACATTTGTAAATAATATGACTTGTGTAATGTACTCGCAAGTTTCTCGTATAACTTGAATATAATAGCGATTTCCGAAACCGTGAACACGCTTTCATGTATAAAACTGATTGGTTACAAAATCCCTTTCTTACTTTTCAGCTCATTATCACGTGACGCGATCACAGAGGAGAAATGCAGCAAATCTCTGCCTGAAAGCGAGAGAATGGGCGTCAGACGCCTGCCTCTCGGCCAGCAGAGCCTGCCTCGCGAGCCCTTCATCCGACAACTGACCATGGCCTCCACTCTCCTCACTAGTTCATCATCAGAAGACTCCTCTGATGAGAACACCTGAGAGACCCCACGTGGCAACGATAGGTTGCCACTTCTAAAATACAAGACACTGAAGTGATGTTCTCAAAGAGCTGTGAAATTGTGGTGTGAAACTGTTGTCGGAATAGATACGCGGTAGTTTAGTTTAGATAAATGAGTATTATGAGCAGAGATTCAAACGCACAGCGCAATTAAAGGTGTGTAGATACAGTCCATGTTGAGTTCCAGTACCTACAAGTGTTAAATTTTCAGTTTAAAATAGCTCTATATTGATTTTTTTTATGTTTTAGACACATGCTTTTTGTACCAATGACTAAAAGTATCGCGTACACAAACTAACCTAATAATGTTTAATGCTTGACTGTGGTCCTTTAAATCGAAGAGTTACTGGAATTAATGTTCGATTAGGTAGATGACTTTAATAAATATTGTAGGTGAATAAGAATTGAATAGAAAATAAATTGTAAGTCGATAGATTCATTTGGTTGAGTTTCGCTTGTAGTTTATTCCCACCAGTTTATACTATACAATATTGTAACAATATTTTTGTTCAAAATCCATTTTTAACTGAGATTACAGAGGCCAAATGAACCTATCATCCTACCTAATAAAACCCTTTTAGCAAATTATTAACTTGTTATAACTTAGCCAAAACAAAGCCGAGGTCTACTTAATGCCGAGAATATTGCGTGTATTTTTGTATGTTGTTTGTAAATGAAATGTGTATGCGTGTAAGAACTAAAAACAAATGTTTGTATGATAGTTATCTTTATGAAATGTAATATACGTTACATTAGTTTCTGTAAAATACGAAGTGATAATAACTATGTCCAAACGAGTTGAAGAAAAGGAGGGCCAAAAGAAAATTGCCTTTTTTTAATGCTCATTCATTTTGGACAGGCACTCGATTGCTTGTAGTCGATATCAGCTGAAATTTTGATGGTGTTATTATCTAGTAAAATAAAAGTTAAGTAGGTATTGTAAAATATAAGAAAAAGGCCCCCAAGAATTATGCGCGTTGAGCAACCTGTTTATTTATTAGAATGGTACTTCTTGCCAATGACAATACCAATTTGTAGGTTTATGAATTGATACAATAAAAGAAACTTAGTGTGATTTAGTAGGTAGTAATGGTATTATAGGTTCTAAAATTTGTTTTTATAACACTTTTTCTGTACTTGCGCTTGTGTCATTGGCAATTTGACGTCATAGGTGATCTTAGTGATTTTCTTTTGAGGTAGCCTTGCACCAGATAATAAGTACCTACCTACCTACTTTTTTAGTAGAAATCTGTGGTCACTGTCTTTACAATAAAATGTATAAAATGAATATGTCTTTACAATATTGGTTGGACGTAGACCTTTCGTACCTACCTAGTAGTTTCGTAGACCTACTGATTGATGCTAAAATCAGAAGAGTAGGTACACAAATACTCGTAGTTATGTACTATATACCTACCTTTCTATAGTAGGTGCCAAATAACACCGCAATACAGGTCATTCACTCACCTTCACCACGATGTCGCAAAATTCAATTCATGTATGGTAAACAAACAGTACTACGAGATTCGAGCGATTACCGTCTTAGCGACAGGTTTGTATGGAAAGCGACAGAATTAGCCATTCATAAATTGAATTTTGCGACATCTTGGTGAAGGTGGGGAGTGACCTGTATTGCGGTGTTATTTGGCACCTACTATAAACCATCTGGTGTTAGGCTAAAAACAATAAAACTTGCAAAATATGTAATATAAAGTTAGGTACTAGAATTAACTACCTAGTAAGTAATATTGACCCTACCAATAAAAAAATAAAATTGTCATAGCTAGAAAAAAGTTTCTAAAGTAGGCAGTGACTAAAACTTCGTGGTTTTTTATTTTATAAGTAGTATACCTACCTAGGTATTAAGTTATTACAACAAAGTGTTTTAGAGTACCTACCTACTTTCGTATCTATTTTATGACGAACCTATGTTTTGTAAGTAGGTAGATACATTTTTTTTATTTAATTTTTACATGCCTGTGTTGATTATTCTCTTTATGTAGGTACCTACCTACAGGATGTTAATAGGTACTTAGGGATTATTAATAAATCATACGAATTCTATGAAGCTACTGAAAATATCTTCTTATTTAGGAAGGCTTCTCTTGTCAATTCAATCAAATAAAATAGTGCCTAGCGAAAGTATGGATAAGATGATACTAATATTCGTATTAAAATGTAATGCTCATATAAATGGTATTTGTTTAAAAATGTTTACTTTGACATTATTAAAACACGATTATTCCCATAACATTATGTTAAAAGTTGATTGAAATAAATGAGTTCTTGGCAAGTTGTTATATCTTTTTACCTTAGGTAGGTACCTACTCGACAATTTGTTTTATTGAATAACAATTTTTACAAACCTACGTAGGTACCTACTTATAAAAAAACTATATGAAACCCACTGTATGTTATGTTAGGTACCTAGGTACTTAATTACCTACCTAGGTATCCATGTAGGTACACTAGCGCTAGGAGATGGCCTATTGCTAAGGTGTACTTAGAACACACTGTAGGGTAATAGACACTTGACCTACCACATAATCAGTGGAATTTATATAATTTCATTCGAAAACCAGCAGTGACATCTAGTAATGGGCATAGTGACCATTTGACCTTTTTTTATGTAGGTAGATGGCGTTTTGAGAGTAGGTACCGAAACTACCACGAAACTACGAAATGTTTTTTTCTCGAATGTAGTCCCAGCTTGACAGGAGTCGTTTTTTTTTTAAATATTGTTTTAGCACTAGAGGTTTGTCCTTTTGCCAAGTCTTTTTTGGTTTTCTGAATGTTGTCACTTTTTTGTTAGGAGTCGGAAAGGGGCAACATTTTTGCCAGGAAATAATATAGAGTCCTTTCCATGAAAGAAGTCCCGCAGACGCGTCGCTGTAGTCGACCTTAAGTATTATTTCTCGGGCAGCACTTTTAACAACTTTAGGCATTGAAAACAAGACAAAACACAGAAAACAAATAAAAACGCACTAGCATCCGAACTCATTAACAGCACCTGACAACTAATTTAAAATTTAGTTTTAAAATTTAGTTCCGGAAATTTCCGCGGGACTTCTTTCATGAAAATGACTCTAACTACCTAACTACTAAGGATCTTCTATTTTGAAAATATCACAGAAACTTTTTTCTACACCAAATGTAAAGGATTCAGGTGGAGTACGTACATACAAGATAAGGCGGCAACACCATTCATTCGCTATTCTTGTTTGCTTCGCTCCGGTCGGTCACCGCTTGTTTCATTCCGTTTCCGTTCGTTTGTCAATTTGTCATTCTTATTCATTCAAATTCATTCATTCATTTCATTTGTTGTCGTCTTGTCGGTTCGGTTCTTGATTTTTGGAGATTTTTCTTGTTTGTGCCTAATTTTCACGGAAAATGTAAAATCGGAAATACCTACCAGTGTCGATGGAAATTCTGAAAAAGTAAACAACAGGAATCATGTGCGGGATCGCACAATAACATCATCGATGTTTTTATCATGTGGCAAACAAGTGTATTACTATGAGAATGAAACATACTTTCGTCGTGTAAACTAGAACATCGGTAAGTTTCATGAAAAAGATCTTGGAATTTACAAATCTGGCGTAAAGTTTTTTTAGTAAGAAATGTGTTACGATTTATAGTTGACCCGCAATCTCGCGGAGGTGGACTGGTCTGCGTTGCATGCCTTTCTAAACCAGCGCCAGTTTGTTTATCAAGTTATTTCCGCTTTTACCTTTGCAATTCTGATACATAACAAAGTCTATTTTGCTACCAATAAGCTGAAGACAGGTCACATTACTTCACTAGACAATAACCTGTGGCACTTTGATACCTTAGCTACTCGGATAAGATTTCAACATCTCCTCCACAAAGAAAACTTTATTTCCTACATATTTCAAATCCCCTACATCATCCGAAATGTTAGTAGGTACCTATTCAAATCTTTCAGAAATGCTATGATACAGTAAAAATTATCTGATAAATATTAAGAAATTATTATTCTATAAGGTACCAATCTACTTCTTTGGGTGGTTTCTTTGGTTTACATCAAACTCAATTCAGAAGAGACTCCAATTCAAAATGTGAATTAAAGTAAGTCTATTTCCTGTATTGTTAATGATGAAATCTGATTCTTATCATAAGTGGAAATACAAAGGTTTAAATAGGTTTAAGCAAATTTTACAGCTATGGACAGCAAATGAGTTTTTTTTACTAATTTCTATACATACCTACATGCTTTGTTTCAAACTGAATTCAGAAAATGTTATCAGTTTACCTCAAAAATCCATTCATGACAATAACCCGAACGAAAACTGCCAAGAAGCTCAGTATACTGTGTGATAATGATAAGATTAGAACAGGTAGGTATAGGTATTTTGTAAAGATAAGCACGAGTTTACCTAGAACATTTATTGTACTTGTTGCCTACTATAATTTTATTATTCTGTAACACTTCTATAAACTTTTTGCGAAATTTGTTTTTGAGTTGATACACAACAAGTCGTAATAATAAAAATCAAGCAAGCTTCTATGAGTTAGTGGCCAACTCTGGTGACGGAGTTTTTAGGCCGCTATAGGCCTCCGTCGTGGCTTAATAAGTTGTAATAATGGTGAGATCAATATGGCAATAGATAATTAAACAGAGTTTTCGCTATAGACTACTAAAAATGTAAGGTGCTCAGTGTTTTACCTTATGAATAAAGCTTGGTAATATGTTTCCAGATCCTAGCTAAAATGGAGCATTCAGATTTAGTGTCTGAAATGGCTCAGGTGGAGCACCTGACCACTCAAGAAAGGCTGCATCTGGCTAGAAGGTAAGTCAAATTAAATAATAAATAAATAAATAATAAATATTCACTGACACTTCACACAACGCCTTCTAGTCTCAAACTAAGCAAAGCTTGTACTATGGAAACTAGATGGCTGATAGAATACATACATACATTTTTTTTTGTAAATACATACTTATAATACGTAGAAACACCCAGACACATAAACATCTATGTTTACAACACACAAATGTTTGTTCTCGGTGGGGATCGAACCCACGACCCACAGAACGGAAGGCAGAGCTACTACCGACTGAGCCATGACGCCTGTCAAAATTTGGAAGCTGATGTATTTTCAGTGTGTCAAGCTTGTATGCTGAACCAATGCTCAGTCTCATTTTAAATGGTTGAGATTGATTCGTCATTTGCAAGAACTTTTAAGGTCTCGGTCCATGCAAATGATTCTTGGTACCTACCTGGAAAAGTTATGACTAATTTGTGGCTAATAAATAACGCAAACTATTCCTTGTTATCTGTTATCTTTGTGCTTTTCGAATACAAGCAAAGTGGTGCTTAACTGCCACAAGATAAACTAAAAAAGCTCCAAAAATAAGTCCTGTTATTTTCCTCCTTTCTCTGCAGTACGGTAGGTAAGTTGTCTTTTTAAGGAGTGATGGTACTAGCTAAGTAGGTATTTTTTTTTTTACCCGGATTCTTTAACCTCTTGCATGCATGCATCCCTTTTTCGGTAAATTCTGTTGCCTGGTTTTGAGTAAACATTCACACTGATAGAAAGGTTAAAAAAAAGTAAATCCATATCACCAACTACGTGCGTGGCGTCAATGTAAGTTTATCGTTCACTGAAAAGAATAAATACACCATTATAATCCAGTGTTTTTTATCATTATCAATACAGATGCCAGTCATAGATAATAATTGATGTACCAAACTTACCTATTCGGAGTTCGGTTTATTTGATACTGTTTTCGGGCAGATTACGTAGATATATAAGTATTTTGTTTGAATAGGGTACCTACGTGTTTTAGTATAAACATTTTGCATAGCACGTGCATTAAGATTACACGTGCTTAGCTACCAGTGAATCACATACACTGCCTCACCTGTGCATAATAATGCACAGTAATTAACACCATACAATCATTTAATGACGAAAGGGTAGTAGCGAGCAAGCTCGTATGAGGTGGCCAACTCTGGTGATGGAGTTCCGCCTTAAGGCCTATAAAAGGTACCAGTATATAAATTTAACACCCTCTCATTTCGTACAAAAGTTGAAGTATATTGCGATCCAAACTGCGATAATGAATCCCAGAGTTTACAGTTTTTATTATTTATTTAATAGTAGTAACCGTTGTTGTAAAAAAACGTCAGTGACCTGGACCTTCTGGAATGTCGTCTGTAAAAATGGTATTCATTGTTAAATTGTGAACCTATCATGCGTAAAGATTAGCTGCCTACTTACGATAAGCTCCTGTCGTAAAAAATCGTGTTTGATTTAGATAACGTTTAGATTTTACTTGATAATGAGCATTATTTTTAATTATAAGCGCTTTCTATGTCCGAAAATCAAATAAATATAAATTTGCTTTGGGACCTAAATCATTTATTTCATGATATCAGTGCAAGATATATTTAGAAGACTATTTTTATCTTCGTTACTACCAACGTAGTCTTATTTTAGGGTGTTCATATTTTACGTTATTCGACCGTTCACTATCTCAAGGAACTGTGAAAATATATAAGATTGAACTCAGTTTGGACTAAGCTATGTCATTGAGGATATCAGTTCATGATAGGTCTTATTAACATACCGCACACGAAACCGCGACGGAGTCCTCAAGTCGGCTTAAAAACTCCGTCCTCATACAAACTTAGCACACGACCACTGCGTATCAAACTAGATAATATGCGATAGTGTCAATAAGATTAGAGCTGGGTACAGTCTTGTTGGATCTTCGAAATATAGGTAATCCCAGCGGGGAATATTACAGCAACTTGAATATAATCACTAGCAATAAACCAAGTCTGATTAGGCCCCCGTACTCTTCAAACCGGAAAAGAGCCATAACATAGCGAACCTTTTGCTTCTAGATGACGCAGTTGTAAACGGGCTAGTTTTAAGGCAATTTGTTGCCTGCAACTGTATGTATAGCTGTTCTGCTCATGCAAAAGGCTTACAAAACGAGATGGTTATGCGGCAACAAATTGCTTCAAGTTTACAAGCCGCATAACCATCTCGTTTTGTAAGCCTTTTGCATGAGCAGAACAGCTATACATACAGTTGCAGGCAACAAATTGCTTCAAGTTTAGCCCGTTCAAATAGTACGCGAACTGCAATGCAAATCGGTAGAATAATTTTCTATTTAGGATTTATTTCAAACATTTGCATGAGTAATAAACCTGTTAATGATCTCATATCAGGATTTGAAAGACCTCCCCAAAATTTGAATCTAAATCATGTCAGCGACACTGGGTCCGTGAACCGTGTGACATTTTCTGCAGGATATTATTATGTCGATTGCTACATTTCCTTTCACTTTCCTAATTGATGTCGGAAACAATTATTTTACAAGGAATTTAACGTTGAACACCAGATTTTTTTCGCGATATTAATAGTTCCCTTTCTTACAAGCGCATTTTTATTTTTTACGATAGCGCATGGGTTTATTAATACCTACTTGGGCTTATGAAACTTCGAGTCGGAGAAACCTTGTTTTCACTTTTTTATGATTGCATGACAGTTTGCAACTAAAATACAAGATACATGTGGAATTGAGGGTATTGCTTAATTTAAACATTTTAAACCATTAACTACGTATATTATAATTAACGTTCACGGCCACAAGTTGAAGTCGAGAGAATGAATGAATTAGATTATTTTGTGAATAGAATTCGTGATTAGTTTGCTATCTCATCTTTATGCTGACACTGACCTAGAACGTAATAAAGTTGTTTAAATATATTAAAAGTTATAATAATAACAGCACTATTTATAATACTGTCATAGCGTTTTATAATATTAACGACAAACGATTGCATTGGACTGAATGATAATCTTCGTTTTGGAAAACGTCTAGTATTAAATTGTCTTGATTATCTAGACATCTTCAAGATGATTGATACAATACATACAAGTTAAGTATAGAATATTGTTTATTTCTTTTGTAACTTGTTCCCTGTCCTTGTACAAATTACACGTTTTCTGATACGTTGAAGAAACTGAGACCAATTAGCTAAAAGGCCTTTTCTATAAGAACGTTGTTAGTTGTTAGCTTAGCTGGTCGAGATTCGTGTCGCCTACTGTTATACCTGTGTTAACGCCTCATTAAATGCACACATAGCTGACAGCTGTCACTTGAAGCTGTTTCTTAAGCTATTCTATTTGTAAAGTATGAACTAGCTTAATATATAATAATTGAAATGCGAGGCGAGGCCTTTTGTTTTGGAGGTCAATCTCTTTTACTTCGTATGCGATGATTGTACTTTTTACTCTCTGAGATGGTAATACATTACAACTTTGTATTGTTCAGATGCGTTAACTTAAAGAACTAGGGTTGCTTTGTATGTATTTACCTACACTGTCGTGATATATTAACGTTAAACTATTACGCGGTATTTTTATTTTTATAACTAAAAATCGATGATGGAGAGACACTAGTGGCAATGATTTGAATGTACAAATAGCATGTTGATCTTGTGACGGGCAACTATAAATTGGTTATCAATTGAATTGTTATTACCACTTGTGCTTGAGAAGTTATAACTGATATTATAAATACTTATGTGTGCTATGTAATACTGTGTATGTGTACAAACAGAATGTAATGGTGCGCATTCAACAAATATAAATATATGGACTTTTGATGTTCTCGCGTCTGTTCTGGGCACGTGATACGCTCGTGAAATAATTGTTAGATGTCTCGAAATAGAAACAGCTATGTGATAAACGATAACTGTAACTATTACTATTTTCAGATAAGCTGCTTATTTTATTTCCATAATTTGAGAACCATGCGTTTTTTGAGCCTAATCAAAAAACTTATGTAGTTAACATCTATGAAGTATATCCATTTGTAGAGAGACAAACTGACGACTGAGAGTTTGTAAAACGAAGGCAATGAAATAGTTTATCCTTGCGTGTAATAAAGATTGTATGTGTTATAAATGTAGGTCCTTAGTCGGAGGCAATCAAGCGTGTGGCATTCTCATATGATATGTCTACAAACGTTGTAGTAATTCTAGATTATTGTACGCGAATGACGTAAAGCCATGATATCACCAAGGCACTTTATATCTTTACTTTTACATTGTTATTTATTATTATTACTCTATGTCCGATCAACATCTGTTATCGTATAATGCCGGCACCTTCTATGACATTTATGAACCCACTAGTATGACGCCCGTAACTTCGCTCACTTAGACGCTAAGGTTTTTTCTAGGGGTCGTATTTCAGAAGCCCCGTAAACCAAGAATAGATCTCTTTCGGTGTTTACAGGTAGGGTGTAAAGTTTAAGCTGTTGGCCATTGTATTGATCAGTCAGTCAGTAGTGTAACAGTTTTATATTGAGTTCGTACAAGACCTAGAAATTGAAGGTTATGTGTAAAACAGAATAGTGTTCATGCGGGGCAATCTGCATTGCTTCGACAAGGGATAGGATTCAAATTATTATTTTGATGGACTCAAAATATTAATTTTTTTGAACAAATAACTGGGAAAACGGAAAAGCCAAAAGGAACAAAAACTACCCGACTTTTCTATCTGTGCTGAAATAGACCTTTACGACCCTTTCAGTTTCATATAAAACTATATCATAACATATATATACAACCGCAACTTCAATTAGGATGTGTCATGTGCTTAGTGGTGTGGTATTGCGCTCACCACGCCGCCGCCGCCGCCGAGATGTTAGTTGGTAAACAGCCTCACGTGCCTTCGATCAGAGTAATATATGATAGGCAGATCAACTACTGCTACGAACGGACACGGTCTAGTGTTATCAATGAGTGCGATAGACGATTTAGATGCCTTGCGAGAATCGCTGTCAAGGTATCCAGTTTTTATCTTGTGTTTTGAACTAAATGTAGCCATTGATCTTGTCTGTTTCCAAACGTAGAAGTTATTGATTTATACCGACGTGTTGTGTCACGATATCAATGTGTAAGAAAGTCTTACTAACTCATGTAACTCCGCTGTTATGATAATCTGTTCTTCTCCATTCAAGTCACAAGTCAGCGATCGTGTAGTGGGATTAAATAAAGACATTGTGAGTGCTAACTTTTTTTCCATCTGTATATTCCAGACGACGCATGCAGCAGCTGAAGCTATGGCAGCAAAGAGAAAAAGAGTGGGCGCGATCGCGAGCGAAGCGAGAGAAGAGCAACAAGCGGAATATATTCTTCAACGACAGCGTGATGTTGCTCGAAGCCGCGGCTAGGAACGATATTGATGAAGGTAGGGGTTTTAACCACTGGTCACTAGATCTGCCCGCATAAGTACCTAAGCGTCGACGAAGAGGAGACGAATAATGCTTCGTCCTTTTCATTTGATTGACATTTCCGTAGATAAAATATCTTGGTCGCTCGTCTTCTTCATGAGGAGTTGGGTCTTCACTTATATAATAACCTTTTTATGTATAATAAGAATGTATGTGATCCATGGTATGGTGATAGCCGATAGGTAATAAATGCGATTCGTATTCGGAAACTGGTTTTTCGCCGATTTCCTGTTCCTAGACTTAACTAATCATTCGAATCCGTAATCATTGCCGATATGCATCATTAATTATTTGTCTAGTCTTGTTTGTAAAAACAGTAAATTATTCAAGTTTTTCTTACAATAAAAACTCAACTCAATTGATTCATTTTAAACTAGTTTTCCGTACAGCATAAAATTTTATTCATGTTCGCGTGTATATTACTAAGTATTGTCGAATGTCGGCAACGTATAGCCCTGAATATCGTTATGTAACTGAATAAAACGAGCCAAAGTTTCGGTTCCATATCGTGACTTCACATTTAGCAACATTGTTTACTTTTGTATTTACAATGCGTAAGTTCACTTGCATTTTCACGACTAAAAGACATTGTTTTTATTAATTTCAGTGCGGCGTCTGTTAGCTCGAGGCGTGACACCCGACGCGACAAACGAAGATGGACTCACAGCTCTGCATCAATGCTGCATCGATAACAATGAGGCAATGATGCGGCTTTTACTGGACAACGGCGCGAATGTCAACGCAGAAGACAGCGAGAAATGGACGCCATTACACGCGGCTGCTACTTGCGGGAACCTAAACCTGGTGCGGATATTGATACAGCGAGGTTAGTAGTCTTTATTTATTTATTTAAAACTTTATTGCACAAAATTATAAATTTGTTACAAAGGGTGGACTTAATGCTGAAAGCATTGTCTGCCAGCCAACCCAAACGTGGTGTAATAAGGAGATTTAATCTCCGTAGTAATATAAACAAAATTAAGTCAAAAATAAGGTGATAAAGCTTTTATTGGACAATAGCGTGAATGTCCACGCGGAAGACAGCGTGAATGTCCACGCGGAAGACAGCGTGAATGTCCACGCGGAAGACAGCGTGAAATGGACGCCATTACACTGGTGCTACGAGTACATTGCTGTAGCTATTCTGGAAGCGGCCTATAGAAGTTGCCATGTGATAGAAGCCTGCAGAATGATCCATATTGGTGGGTACATCATGTCTGATCCAATCAGAGTCCGGTAGTCTTGAGTTTTGTTATATCTATTTGCGAGAATTGAAAAACGCAGTTATTGTAAAGAAAAAAATAGTTCGCTAATCTCCCGTTAGAGGCGCAAATCGCTTCTCGATATTCTTTTCGATCAACATTACAATTAACATGACGTCGAAACCTCAATTCACCAGTGTGTTCACGTCCTAAATATGACGTCATCCCTATTAGAGGATAATCTCTGCTGAAGTGATCTTATGCTCCAGCTCAATATCAGGTAGACCGTTCACTTTTTCCCACAACATTTTACCTTCAAATGTTCATGTTCCATTTCTACTTCCAGGTGCAAACCTCCTTGCAGTCAACGGCGATGGTAACATGCCCTACGATATATGCGAAGAGGAGCGAACACTGGATGCGATCGAAAGCGAAATGGCGGCTCGAGGTGTGACGCAGCGCCTTATAGACGAGACGCGAGCCGCTACCGAGATGAAGATGCTGCATGATATCGCTGATATGGTGCAAGAAGCTTTGGATCTAGATGAGCCTAGAGATACTCAGGGGGCGACCTTGGTAAGTAGAATACAGATAAAACTACTATAGGGGTGTTACTATGTATTATAAGGATGTATTTACAAAAAAAAAGTATATAAGTATTATAATCAGCAATCTAGTTTCCATAGTACAAGCTCTGCTTAGTTTGGGACTAGAGAGCGTTGTGTGTAATGTCCAAGTTTTTTTTTTATAACATATTTTAAGTGAGGTCCTATTGGTCTCGATAAATGACAAAGTGCTCAAGATCGAAAAATTGAATGGCGTTATGTTACAATGGGGCTATGCCCATTAGCTCTTGAAATTATTTCGATTCAAAGACCTGCCCATTGCAAATTACCTTATAAGTCAGGCGTTATGGCTCAATCGGTAGTATCTCTGCCTTCCGTGCTGTGGGTCGTGGGTTCGATACCCACCCAGAACCAACATTTATTTGTGTGTGGCAAACATATGTTTGTTCTATGTCTGGGTGTAACTCTATGTATCATAAGTATGTATTTACAAAAAAATACGTATATAAGTATTCTATCAGCAATCTAGTTTCCATAGTACAAGCATTGCTTAGTTTATCCAAGTTTTTTTTTTTAAATGGTCTGTTGCAATTATCTTGTACAAGTCAAATCTCGTTTCTAACTTGATCGTTTTTTTTCCAACAGGTCTAAGCAATATTTTCTTCTATTCCAGTTGCACATAGCATCAGCGAACGGGTACATAAAGGTGGTTGAATACTTACTGGAACACCGAGCGTCGACTGACGTCGTGGATCACGATATGTGGCAGCCGGTACATGCGGCTGCGTGTTGGGGACATGTAAGTTAAAAACATCATCATCATTATCATTTCAGCCCGTTTGTACCCACTGCTGAGTATAGGCCTCCTCTTTATTACGCCATTCTTTTTGGTCCCTTGCGAGGCTTGTCCAGTGATTCCAAGCTAGTTCTATGATGTAATTTGAAGTTAAAATAAATAATCTTAGATATATTACACAACGCTCTCTAGTCTCTGGTAGTAGTAAAATAACCTAGTCTTGGTGTAACTCCTCTGAAAAACCGAGGACTATTCTTAACTTTATTATAATACGAAGTTTTTCTCTAAGTAAAAATCGGTATGACGATTCAAAGTGATCAGTGAGATTTTATTGAATAAAAGATTTTTGACTTTGACTTTTGACTTTGACTGGTAGGCTCATTTTTTGATGGATGAGCACAAACATTTTGATCAAGGTCCCGGATGCAATTTGCATTCATGTTAGCAAATGATTCATTTGAATTTTTCTTTACTAATAGCTTAAAAGAGAGAAATTAATAATTTGAATTTGAATTCATACATTGCGCTTTGCTCTTGTGTTTATGTAGGCGTGTTATAATTGAGCTTTCTGTTACAGCTGGAGGTTTTAGAGTTATTAGTACAATATGGAGCTGATCTCAACGTGAGGAATAAACACGACGAGACACCTGCTGGTAAGAAAACTTTCAATTTATTCCTAAATACCACCTTATTTACAATATAAACGCCTGATTGCCGCCTTAGTGCCTAATTCATAATTTAGAATGTAGGCTTAGAAACTCAAGATTTTCTAGGCTAAGAAAATGCATATGTGAGTAAAATTTGTTAGAGCCTATAGTCGGCGTTATACATACAAAAGACAGCAACGTGTCAATATACGATATCCTTATAATGATCGATCAACTACGACAGGTAGAGGCCGTCTAATTTAAAACAACACGAACTATTGTATGTGTTTTTGCGTAAAATAAATAATTTATATTTCTAATATAATAGTTTTGTCATAGTAACTGGCGTATAGGTCGCGTATAGGTCGTAAAAAAATGCTGACGGAGAATCGGTTCAAGCTGCGCAGTAACCGATTTTGAGGTCTATTTGGTGACGTGAAGCACCATTTTCCCATGCGCAAATACACCCCCCGCTGTTTCCAGAGTTCTTTTTATATTACGCGTACTATAAAATGCTAAGGTTGCCTGGAACAAATCGCTTTTAGCGATAAGGCCGCCCATTGTACTTTTTCGTATTATAAAGTTAGTCTATAAAACATTGTTTTTAAATAAATAAAAAAATATAAATATTCTTTGACATATTACACAACGCTCTCTAGTCCCAAACTAATCAAAGCTTGTACTATGGGAACTAGATTGCAAGATAGAATACTTATATACTTTTTTTTCTTGTGTACAATAAAGTGTTATCTATATACTGTTACCCTCTGAACTCATCGCTCAGTCGTAGCAACGCACCGGCAATACATAGTGTGAAATAAGAAATAAGAAACATTTATTACAAATAGTTTCAACAGTCTACCCATTCCGGGCGTACAATATCTTGACCACATAATACTATCTTAACTATCTAATAACGTATTATAGTACTCTTCCAGAGTATAATGTGCTTTACTAATAAGCCATCTTCTTAGTCTAAGTTTAAAATAGTTTCCATTTAGTTCTCTAAGATCTGCTGGTAATTTGTTATATATCTTTATACCTGTTTATTATGTACTTTTATAAAATGTGATCTCACTCTTAACTTGTTACACAGATATCTGCGAGGAGGGAGAGATGCGCGGTCGTATAGCGCGTCTCGCGGCCGAACAAGAGGAGCATCGCCGGCGCGCAGCACTGTCGGCCGGCGAGCGCATGCGCACCGCGCGACGATCCTCTTCCACCGCATCTACCAGCAGGTACGTAACAGTACGCATGTGTGCGGACAGGCAGGTACATGTACGTACATGTACACATGTGTGCGACGCCTGCTCGACTGCCAAACGTAGCGTCACCGCGCAGTGCATTGATAGAAAGTGGTGATATAATTTGGATTTAATAGTACATTACTGCAGCGGCCCGCAACAGAGGCAATGAGGGAAGAACGTGTAAATGTGGGCCGAGTCGAAGACGAGGCACACATCACATACGTGAGTCCCTCATTGCCTAGTTGTGGCCAAGGCTTGTATAGTACTTTTCTTAAATAATGCGCGGAAATTAAATCTAAGTACCTAGGCAAAACATTTAAGTTGAGAAAATACAATTACTTTTCAAAACCAATAACGAACAACGAAGTTACAGTGTTCATTTGTTTTTTTTCAATAATCAGTTTTCTATTTGAGAGCCTGTTCAAAATTTGAATAAAACCTTTGATAGGTTACCTCCTTGGTTGCCATGTTATGGAGTAAAAGATCGTTCCATTTTTAAATAACACAACAGTAATAAGTTTTGTATGTAATTTATATGGCAGCTAAACAAGCCGGCAATGGATTTTCATACATTTATTGCCGGCCGCTGCTCGCATGTGTTTGGCCAGTACTGCATTTTCTTGAAGAAGGTTGTAAAATAATGCTTTAATTGCCAAGCATGTTTGAGAAAAAATACCTAAGCAAATTCACGGGTACCCACTGGAAGGGAATTCCACAAGCGTATCGCGCTGACAGTAAAGAAATCAGTATAGAAGGAGGTTTTATGAACAGGGGTTTTGAGGCGCAAATGTTGACAGGAACGTAAGGGATGATGATGATGATGATGATGATGATGAAGCTGTAAGAAATTGAAATCTGTTTTTTTAGTTCTTAAACTTATAAACTATTATTCTTATATTATACTGACATTATCCATTGTTAGCAGAGTGCGGTCAGTGAGAAGGACGTCACTTCGGGAAAAGCAGCTCACGGCGAAAGCGGACGTCAGAGGCGAAGCCAGATTACGAGAAACATTCGATTCGGCGGTCGACGATGAAATACAGGTCAGTTTTATAATGTGGCTAGTAATAAATAAGACTAGTTCTTCAAGAACGCGATAGATGGCGTGCCAACCAAACTTGCAATAGTAAAAAAATTTAGGATCAAACTTAGTTTCTCTTTTTTTGGGACGAAGATAAATTGTCGATGTGAACTAGTGGATTGGGAATCTTGAGAAATGCTCTTGTTCCTTGCTGATAACCAAGATGAGATACTGGTTATCTATGAAAATTTTTTTCTTCAGGATAGCTGGTTATTTCAAAGGAATTTCTTTTCCTGGTAGATAACCGACAGTTGAAATCCTACTAATATTATAAACGCGAAAGTTTGTAAGGATGGATGGATGGATGTATGTTTGTTGCTCTTTCACGTAGGTAAAAACTACTGATCCGATTTGGATGAAACTTGGAATATATATTGTCCGTGACCTGGATTACCACATAGGCTACTTTTTATCCCGGAAAATCAACGGGATCCAACGGGACGCGAACTTAATAATACAAAAGTTTGTGAGGATGTTTGTTACTCTTTCAAGCAAAAACTACTGATCCAATTTGGATGAAACTTAAAATATGTATTGTCCGTGACCTGGAGTAACACATAGGCTACTTTTTATCCCGAAAAATCAACGGGATCCAACGGGACGCGAACGAAGTCACGGGCGGCAGCTAGTAATTATCTATTTGGGATCAGATAATTGAGTATGAATTTTAGGATGTGAATAACTATTGGTGGATTTTTACTTTGAAGAATTATAATTGTTTGAGCTGGTATGGAAAGCAGCATACATCCTCTAAGATCTTTTATTTCTCAGATTTTGAGTTACTGCCTATACTCAAGATATTCTTGTTAATGTCTAGTAGGCACATGCCTATATTTTTTAGTAGTTAATGTAACTAATTTCCTACCTAATAAAAGCAGTTATGATACGCTCGGGCCGTAGCCAAGTAGCCAATTAAAATGTATTGTCCGCATACCTCGCAGAATAAATAATGTCTGTGACACACAATGCACAGTTCACGCAAACTTAAACGGATCGTACTTAAAAATAAAATAAACTGGTACCGCGTTATATACCATAAAAATATGGTAAACAGTTATAAACAATAATAATTAGATAAAATACATATGTTATTTATTTAAAAAAATCACAAAGTTTACTAAATGAATGGGATTTGTAACACGACGACTGTTAATGTCGCCTTTATAGGTACTTGTATTTTTAGGGAATGATGAAATCTTTTTATTGAATAAAGACAAAAATAAATAGAATTTATAAAGTCATAAGATTCTGAAACTGATTCAATAATAAATAATAGTACTGCGCATCTTTTACACTACGCATAACACATCTAATGAATCACTAATTCCTATCATAATGAACGTAAATATCGTGCACGTAATTGTAACAAACGTTATTCAACTCTAGACTTTCGCACCATGAATATAAAGACAAAAGTGGTGTGATTATGGTGTTTGCAAAAAATACTACGGATGCTTACCGTGAAAGGGAAATTTGTCATTGCCGTGACATGCGACAACGCCGTTGAAAGTTTTAAAATGCAATTATTTTGCAACTGCATTTTATATCCTACTATTGTAAATCTGATAAGTTACAAATAACAAGAATCCTCAGTCCCCTGGTTGTGTAATTCTGATACCATGAGTTTTTAACAAATTACAATCCCAAATGACTATTTGTCAGATTTTACCAGATTCCGATCATTAAAAGGTATCAAGGTCTCAAAGGATAGAAAAGCAAACCCCCCAACCTGCGGGGGGTAGGGGTCTTTCAATCATCATAGCGATAACTACTCCACGAAAGATCTGACTACATCTGTCATCATAAAAAAGCTATCAAAACTAATGACAAGAAAAAACCAACAGCTCGGAACTTATGAAGTGCTATATCTATTCTGTTTCGAAGGTTTCTGACGCAAAGCCCGGTTCATGTGTGAATGGTGGCCTAAAAGTAGTAAAGAAAGTTGGTCTAGTATCTTTTATGCTTATATGAAAAGTGTATTACATAGTATACAATTACTCCAAAAGATGAAATCAAAAAAATAAATGAACCATTGCACACGGTGTTGTTCATTAACCTACTTACCAACGCAAGATTTCAAATTCAATTTCAAAATAATAATCAACTGCAAACATGGATGTACATCGGTAATTAAACTCGTAATAACTAAGTAATAAAACAACTGTTTTAGTGCTAGTAAATTTATTATTTTTTATTTGTAAATTGGGTGATTTATACATTTGTTGTCGATCAATTTGATAAACATTGAGTTACAGCTCAATGTTTATCAAATTGATTATTGAAATTGATTACTGTATTTATGTCCGATTTACCAAAAATCTACCCATAATCGGCTTTGAAGAAACCTCGACAAAGTTACTACGACGATTTCGAGGTCGAGGCAATGATTATTCGAGGTAACAACTATGAATATCGACAACAGTGTCTATAGGCAAAATGTATTAAAAAGCGTACACTTCCTGCGTTCTTGGAAGCCAGGTCGAATAGAAAATTGTGTCTGGAATTTAAACAGAAACTTTAAGGATAGAGTACGATGTGGTACTTAGCTTAGTCGAACTTAGTCTAAGTCGAACGGAGTTAATAATCCGTAGGGTTTAAATGATGTTTTACTTCGCGATATAAAAGCCCACAACCCATGCGTTGCGTACATTTTACAAGCAATTTACAATTGTACAAGCATCATTACCACTGTTTTTGATATGTGGATGGATTTTGAGGTTATCTCAGTGCGATCTGCTAAGGCATATAGCATTGCATAAGGCGAACGCGTGTAAGAATGTTGTAAGAAACGCATCGGGCTGGGGAATCATTATTATCTTA
Organism: Eulithis testata; assembly: GCA_947507515.1. Classification (NCBI taxonomy): domain Eukaryota; kingdom Metazoa; phylum Arthropoda; class Insecta; order Lepidoptera; family Geometridae; genus Eulithis; species Eulithis testata. The sequence goes on from OX382205.1 coordinate 7,218,798, forward strand.
ATTAAAATATTTGGTACATCTACATCATCAAAATTTATACAACACTAGCTGATACATGACAGACGTCATGGCTCAGTCGGTAGTAGCTCTGCCTTCTGTGCTGTGGGTCGTGGGTTCGATCCCCACCGAGAACAAACATTTGTGTGTGGCAAACATACATGTTTGTTCTGTGTCTGGTTGTTACTATGTATTATAAATATGTATTTACGAAAAAAATGTATATAAGTATTCTATCAGCCATCTAGTTCCCATAGTACAAGCTTGGCTTAGTTTGGGACTAGAGAGCGTTGTGTCAAAATGTCCACGAATATTTATTTATTTATTTATGCGACTTCATACGCTTGCGAAACTTTCCACCAAAATATCTATCAACCAGCTTACGATGAACCTCGTAGCAAATGGCTGCTTTTGGTTTAGAGAGTTCAAGGTGTATCTAAGAATATAGCCTATGTTTCAATCCGGAAAAAAGGATTCTGAATGGTATAAGTTTCATTGAAATTGGTACAGTAGTTTACGCGTGATCCGCGAACAGACAAACAGACACAGTCGATTTTCGGAATCAGAATCGTTTATTTAGTATCTTTAATTTCAGTTTCTGGCTTTTTTACAGTTTAATAATAGTATAGATAGACGAGTTATGATAACACAATACACTTGACATCTATTGAGAAGAAACCGACAGACCACGAAGGCTGTGTCGTATCAACTGTACCGTATTCATGAAGAATATTACAATGAAAACATTGCACAAAAACAAATACAAAGAAACGATTCTTAAAAAAAATTACTGATCTAAAATATGATTTTTTACAGCGAAGCATTCCTATAAAGTAAATAAATTAAATGATCTTCAAACACGCATCTCGAGAAAATATTAATAACGGGAACACGTATAAACACCATAGCTCGGAATCTAGTGATGAATGCCTCACATCATACTTAACTTACACCTTAAAGTGAAACAGGATTTTTCCAAGTTTCATCCAAATCGGCTCAACAGGATCATCAAAGCTGGACTGACTTGAACCATTGCTAGATAAAAAGATTTTTCAATATTTGCCATAGTGGTGTTCTAACATGAATGGAGCCAAATGGAGCATCATTATTTGTTACTTTTTGTGTACACTACCCCACAAACCTTAAAGTGAAACAGGATTTTTCCAAGTTTCATCCAAATCGGCTCAACAGGATTATCAAAGCTGGACTGACTTGAACCATTGCTAGATAAAAAGATTTTTTCAATATTTGCCATAGTGGTGTTCTAACATGAATGCAGCCAAATGGAGCATCATTATTTGTTACTTTCTGTGTACACTACCCCACAAGTTCCTGGGCAATAATCACAAATGTTGAGGACTAGCCTCGACATCGCATACATAACACAAATAAGTCTCATTTTAATTATTTTTTGTTTATTTTTAAAAGAATGGATACTCAACGCGGGTTTACACAACACAATTTAAGGTGCATTTAAAAAAGTAATAAAACTAGATGCTCCCATAATTAAAGGGTACCACAGCATGCGTATAGGAACAAGCGACAACTTACAATAGCACAGATCATATAAACTAGTCTTCAGTCTCTATTGGTATGACGTAAGAAACACTCCACTGACTCCCGTTCTAAGACTGTGGGTCAGTCTGTTGCGCCACATACCTCCTGCTAATACGAACGTAAAACCACTCATTATTGCTTCCCGACTAATTGGCCACCAATTACGCACTGGCTCCGTCGAGAGCGGAGGTAAGAACTGGGCTACATTCCAGTACGGTTATCTTTATCACAGATTTCCAATGGGAAGTTCTATAATAACATTATTATGTTCGCTCATTATATCATAACTAGAGAGGGATAACCAGATTTCGAAGTAACCTTTCTAAATCTTATTTAGAACCCTTGCACACTGCAGATTTTCTATCGGCCAATAGTTGGGACGGGTTGGGCTGCTAGTAGCGCACCAGGCCGATAAGGAATACTTGTGATATACGCAGCGTACATTTTCATACTAATTAGGAGTGCGAGTAAACAATCGGCGGAGGGCTGTTAGTATCCACCAATATTTTTTGGATTCTTGAGTACAAGTATGAGATCAGAGAAACGCTGTACTTGTGGATACTTTTGTTTCTTTTTCAGCTTCATTTTTGATTGCACTCGATTTTCTGTTTGACCTTCGTTGGCCTTCGTTAGCTTTCGCTGGCTGATTTTATTGTTACTTATTTTGGGGGCTTAGGGCTAGTAGATAAATAACCATTACGACGTCCTCGGACAATGATTATAGTATTTTTTATAATAATAATAATACATTATTATAATATTATAACCTCTACTTCCTCATTGTAAATTCAACATATTTTCGGACAATTCTTATAATGTTTTAGTGCTCTAAACTCTGTTTTAAATTGTATACTTACGCTTCACGCTGCGGGAATCCAATTACACTTCGCATGCTATATTTCTTACTTAGTCTTGTAACATAATATCGTAACGTTTGTTTCAGAGGAAATAAATTTTTTATAACTCATATTTTTCACCACAGCAGCGGCGGTGCGACAGTTACTTTCTCTGCTTTCGATTCTAGTTAGTAACTTGTTGGTAATTAGACGGACTTGGTAATTAATTAGGTGGATTTGTTAATTAGTTACACAAAAAATAGATATCTTTATCAAGATCTTAGAGTATATCTCTGAGATGCGCCTTCATATCGTCAACTCTTATTTTTTACGTCATTCGTATCGGGTGTGATGAGACCACTGCAGAAAACTTGTGGGTTAAGTACACCCTGTATCCTACTAATATTATAAACGCGATAGTTTGTAAGTATGGATGGATGGATGGATGTTTGTTACTCTTTCACGTAAAAACTACTGATCCGATTTGGATGAAACTTGGAATATATATTGTCCGTGGCCTGGATTAACACGTAGGCTACTTTTTATCCCGAAAAATTAACGGGATCCAACGGGACGCAAACGAAGTCACGGGCGGCACCTAGTATTTTATACATGACACTTCTTGAAGTTATTATACTTGCCAGTTAGCAAACCCCTAACTGCCCAGTCGTATATTCTCCTTATATTATTTGAGGATGTCCAAGGAGAGTAAGATTATGTCGTATGTAAAACGTGACAGTTTGCAAACCCGTCGCCGCCGCTGCTAGAGCACACCTAACTGGGGGAATACTACTACTAGCCCATACTATCCCATTGTTGGGCAAAGGCCTCTACTTCCGTCCACGTTCTTGAGCGCCATTTCGCCAGTCCCACTCACAGGCTGACTGATGAAATAGTTTACTACTATGTATCATAGTAGTAAGTTTATCAATTACTAGCTGTCACCCGCAGCGTTGCTCGCGTTCTAGACCCTTTAGAGTGTGACTTCTCAAAATTCCTTTCTTAGTGCACCTCTACACTATATAAGGATACTACCCTCCAAATGTCATACCTCTAGGATTTATAGTTTAGGCTGTGCGTTGATTCTCAGTCAGCTTCATAAGAGTTTTATATATTTAGAAAGATTACTGATTGGTTTCTCATGCATTCTGATTTATAAGCTTCATGCTGCTTTCACATTACTCTACATAAACTACAACTTTCCATTAATATCTCAATTATTGTTTTATATACTGTCTGCTGATAGCGTGATGCTATAAGTACCGATATGGGGTTATAAATTATAATCCTAGCGTATAGAAGCGTAACTGTTTTGAAACTTCCAATAGCGGCGCGAGTACGTTTTTGATTTGGTGTAGTATTATTTGATAGAGGATCAGAATTTATTGCAATTTTTCGTGCTTGGTGGGAGTTTCGTTTCTGTTGCCTGAAGAGAATCAGTGCCGTAGAAACTGGTATTGAATTACACTTGTTGTAGAGCAGTGTCTTTGCAACTGTTTTATTCTCTGAGACTAAGCAACTATGTACAATCTGTGGCTTGTGCACCGAAGCGACTGCACTCTTCTCGTTATTGCACGTTTCTAAACGTTTTATCTCTTGTTGGTTTTTTTCTATGCGTTTTATGGTTTTATTCTTCAAAATCATTGACGCAAAAATAGCGGTGTTCCTCAATTATCTAGTTGATAGTGTATCCTGTCAATTGTCTCTGTCATTTCTCTGTGCTCTGATTGGTTCATAAAATATTCAAATAGCTCATGCATATTCAAATTGGTAATTTCATATCCATGCGTGATTCATGTCATGTTTTCCTCTTAAATATCTTGTGTTGTCAGTGTAATTTTCTTATTTGATGGAATTCGTTTCCAAGTTTTCAGTAAAATCCACTATATTGCCTTTAAAACAAATGACAGCCGACCTGATGAACTGACTGATTTGATTAGAAACTATTTCAAATAATTTTATTCACAAAGAAAATTACAACTAATACGCTATTTACAATATTTACAAAATGCACATAAAACAGTTGACCTATAAAAATATATACTTCAAATTATATACTTGACACTGGGCAGAGGCACTGGCAGAGGTCATTAGACAAGGAAGACCTATAATATCATGAGTTACAATATTACCAATATATTATTATTCTGTCATCCGAACAATAGGTCCTAAACTAATATTAATTATTATTCTAAACATTGTTAGTCATTCTACGGGGACTGGTTTATGTTTAACCGTTGCGCTGTTATTACTGGTAGTTTTGTCACACAAAAAGGACCTACCGAGTCTAGATCCGGAAACACGAAGTGCCGGAATCGTTATTGAATTTTCCTTTGATCGTTTTTCTATTTAGCAAAAAGTATCCCAAAACTATTCAAGCTGCACATTATTATTATTTCAATGGCGATTTGTATTAAACAGTCCACTGATCAAGACCTTCATTTGCACAATGTGGACATGTAAATTGAAGGTTTTGTTACTTGTAAGTCGGTTGTTTTTCGATAGGTGTCGGACAGAAACCTTTTCTGAAAGATTTTTCTGTAAATCCAGGTTTCTCTGAAATTATTCTGATAGATCAGATCAGTGTGATTCGATCGTTATCTCGTAATGCAAATTGTACAAAGATAAAAAGGAATTAAAGCAAAATTGGCGTTCCTTAAAATATGACTGAGTAATAGCTACTTGCTAGAGAGTGAGTTCGTGTGAGTTAGTTAAACGGAGTATTTAGGCCGCCTAAAGACTTTGTACTTGTACTTTATTGAATAGTTTTCAAACTGCACACATTTTACACAAGTACATGTTTTGTACAATTATTTGAACCTGTTTCCTATCTATTGAATTTTTGATCTTCTGTAACAGAAAATTCGGTTCAACTTCCAGACTGGCCTTGTACCCAGACTCTTTGCTAGATCGCGTTAGAACCATTGCAGCGAATCGGTTTTCTTTTATAGTCTTGCGGTTTGGTTACTTGTGACTTGTATTTGCCCTTATTGGTACTTAGACTCTGCAATAATTTGTCTATTGTTCAATGGGTTAGTTTTTCACAGAAGAGGGGAACCTTTATAGCCAGTACTCGCACAAAAAATAGTCTTGTACATAGAGTTCGAACTTTAAATAAAGCGGTGGTGTTGGATCTCGTTCCGCTGTACGCATACACTATGTTTTCCCGCGATTTCCCTCGACTCACGCGCAGTCCGTGTGGTCAGCGAACGGGCACAAACGCGACCACTCTAAATTATTCTTTAGATAATGCATTTTGACATTATCCTTCCTTACTCCTTTGAACTCCTTTGAATTAAAATAATATCTTACTGTGATTTTTTGTTTTGGATTTGTTAAATTTGTGTAGTGGTCTCTTTGTATTATAATGAGGGTGATGTGAAGTGAACAATGGTTTTGGATATAATGTTTTTGACACACGATAATTTGCGTCGGAACCGCAAGGAGCCTGCGGTGTTAGGTCTCAGATATAGGGTATGTTTTCATTATAGATTTATAAAAAAATATATCGATGTGAAGATTTATTAAATTAATGATTTATGGCAGTTTTTGAAATGAAAGTTATTGAGATTACAACACACATTAATATTACATTTTCAATATTGTAGTTCGGTTTATGAAAATATCTATGTAATTGATTAAATTTAAGTGTTTTTTATTTAGAAAAGCAAAAATTTATAAATTGCGAGAGATGACAAGTCTTCATTGATAGAAATAGGTATGTTTAATTAAACGAGTTTAGTTAACGTTGAACCTGACAGTAATTTATAGAATATATAGTATTTGCTCGACGATTATGAATGTATTGCATCGTTTAGAATTCTTTTGGCGGTGTCCATAGGTAGTCTAGATTTGACAATGATCAGTTTAAAGCTAATAGCCAACCTGTATCCAATACATTTTACGATGTTTTAAAAAATGTACGTTAAAAAGAACTTCGTGCCAATAACCAGAACTTTCCCACGTCCATTTTACCAAAATTTCTTGCATAACTTTTCTCAACTGACATTTTGTAATTCTCTAAATTTCTGCTCCAGGGCCTTTCAAACGGGGTGGAAAATGACCAGAACAGCGCAAACCTCCAACCTCAGGAGCCTCACAAGCGGCTGTCGACCAGCTCCACCACCTCCAATCAAAGCTACGACTCCAACGTAGAATACGCCTTACCAAAAAACACCTACAACCAACGCAACAGAATGAATGACGTCACAGAGGACAACCACACGTACCAACCAAAAATAACGAACCCCCTATTCGGTGTGAACGCAGCCTCCCACTACGCACCCGGAACCATCCCAGCGCCGAACCACGAGGAACCAACAAAGCACTACGAGAGGAGAGATGTACCGAACGGAGTCCGAAAAGCCCCCGAAGGCCAGGACAATGACGCGTACAAAACAGAAGACGCGATAGACGGTAGGAAAGAAATAATTGTGAACCCCAACATCGCAATCGCCGAGACCGGCACCGCAACATACACCACCGACAATAACGGTAAAATCAATGTTCATGTCACCGTCATGATTAACGCAGGTAATTATATGCATCCTTATACCATTCGCACAATATCTATCGAGCACAATAACCATTTGTAAAGTTAATCTAACAGTTTTGCACAGTGGTTTTAAAGTGAGGTGACCGGTATCAAGAATTGAGTGTCGAGGATGCATATGAGGCAAGCAGTCTCTGGTTGTAGTTAGTTGCATGCGGCGTGTTTATCTGTTTACTGTAGATTGTATTCATTGGGAGAGGTTTGCTGCATGTTGCCTAAGATATCGCGCAATGTATCCTGTTACTTTTAATATTTCACTGATCTAGTTTGTAGACAGTTTGCGAAACAAATCTCACCAAATGAATACACAAGTTGGTAACTGTAGTTTGTGTATTTTTAGTTTTTGTTGTTGGTTTTGTAGTGTCCGTATCTGATGTACTTTTTTATTTCAATTCACTCAAACACACATTTCTCGTTTCCTTCTCTGTAGTGTTTTGTGCATGCTATCCAATTAAGTTCATATTTTCATAAGCCACAGCTGAATCAGAACATGAAATAGCAGCACTGTAGAGACATTAGCAATGTCTACTCGACTACTACAAGTGTTCAAACATACGTTTCGCACCTTCCAGGCACACTTGCTGATTTGAAAAAGCAGAGATCACAAATCCGGACGAACGGCAGTCCGGTAGAGAACAGTTTGGCCTCCACAAACAACCACAGCATGAGTTCTTTGCCCGAGAAAGACATGCCAGTACAATTGAATCCTCTCAGCTTATCGCCGAGCTCAGGGACTGTTCCTCGGTTCTCGGGCAACACCAGTGACGTCATCGGCGATACGAGATCCCACAGGTGTTGTATTATCATGTAGAATTTGTAGACTATTGAATGTGAGCGTACACCGCCGGTATACAATGTGATTGTGAAGCGTACAAGTCTGATTGTCATTCCAAAAGAATTTAGAACAGCCTATTTGGGCGTTGGAGGAGTTATTTTAGCTGGATCGTTTATCCTAAGAAGTCACCTTGCCGATAGAATTGCCATTATTGCTCGCAAAACCAGGGCTTGCCAATGGCTGGGTATCAGTGTGATAGTGTTTAAGAGCTCAACGGTTAATATATTAGGTAATAATGGTTGCTAATATTTTATTAAGTGTTAGTTGTGAATCCTATATCGTGAAATTACTATCGTAAGTATTGTAGACCTTGCCTTATAATTCTTAAACATTCCATTATTTATATATAAAACGTGTTTATTAGCCTTATGTGATTGTGTATACAAAATTCCTTACTTATTGAGTTAATTTAAAATTGCATAATAATAATACGTATTCTAACTAAAAAGTGATCAAATGCAACTAAGAATCATAGGTTTGAAACAGCTTGAAAGTGCCTCAACTAAATCCTTATAATATCTATGTGAAACATAGCATAATCGATGAAAATACAATTTATTTAATTAAAATATAATATAATTTATTAATTAAAATTTTATCCAAAGTTCTTATAATATCCTATTCTATACCTGTTATTTTAAAATATTATAAATATACATTATTCTATTGTATTAATAGAAACAATATCTAAATAAAATATATTCCTAATAATTCAATTTTATCCTAAGAATATATTTAAGTAACTGCTTGTTGGACCACCATATTCTAATACAAAACTATTGTAATGTATTTTATTATTTTATACTAAATTGGTAATTTTAATGAATCTAAGTATAAATATTTTCGCAATCGCCATCTATATCTGAATAAAATTTCAACACCGTGTCTAATAATCACCGTAAACTGATTTTTAATAATATTAATCTGTAATAATAACTCAAATCAGTCAAATATTAATATAAGTACTGATAATTTACAGCAAACAAGCGCGTCGCATTTTTAAAATTTCAAATGCTCGGAATATATTTTGTCAAATCTTATCAATATTAGAAAAATGGCATCGAACGTACTAACAGTATACAAGTTGAGTCGTCTTCTTGCTTACTAGTACTAAATACTCAATTTTGTGCCAATTATTATTTTAATACGTTACATTTATCAAGCACAACTACTTTTTAGATATTTTTATTGATGCTGTTATCAATCGTACTTAAAAATTGTGATTCAACTCGCATTTAATCGTCACTATGATGTGGAACCCCTACAATTTTCTTAAATAAGGGCTAAAAAGTACCCCAGAAGTTGGATAATATTGTTTAGCTAGAACCTTGAATATATTTGGATAATGATATAGACTAGAATTTATTAAATGTTGTCTATTATTCGAAATTTCGTGTTCATAGTCTGTGGTTTAAGTACTTGTTGACGTATTGGGTAGACATTCCAATTTCCAACTGTATGTTACTTGTTGAATTTACACTTATAATAATTAGGAGCTTTTTGAAATTGTATTTAATCATTTATATTTCAGTAGTTCCCATCCATAGCAATTCATTCGTCCATATCTTAGTCATTAGAGTAGCCTTTTAGATTTATATATCGGTACTTAAAAAGTACTTAAATTATTGTAGGTGTCATAAATTTCGTGAACATCATACATCCATGAAAAAAAATTACGAAGCAATATTTGGAAGGCCTTATAGAGAAATTTATATCAATTGAACGTTTTATACTTTATGTAACAGTATTATTTGAAGCCGTTTATAGGCAACATTTTGTGATACAAATGTATATTTTGGTATTTATCAGAACAACCTAGCATTTCTTGAAACCAGCTGTATTAATTTTACCGTATTTTTACTGCGTCGATTGATCAATGTAACTATGCGCATGCCTGACACGCCATTGTCTATGACTATATGCACACCAAGAGGATAAATCACTATAGTATTCTTGTATACCAGACGCTTCCAGAAAAGTATATAATTATGTAAGATTTTTCTATCTATAGGTACATGGTTGTGAAGGCATCCAGTGACCTTTGTTTTTCGTAAGAATTTTATACTGAACATGAACGTGTCTATTTTCTATGACTTAATCGGTTCTTTATCATATTTCGATTTGTGAACTTAAACACGGTAACTCATCACCACAATATCAACATTTTCAGCCTAAAACACAAAAAGACCCAATTTTTATAAAGGTATCAATGCTTTATAGGTAAATCACATAAGTCAGTCCACTCCCTCCAAATTTACAGGGGTGAGCGTGCATTTTTGACGAAAATTCAGTCTGCTTGCAACCACGCAAGCGGTCACACGTGTTGTTGGTTGCGATTTCTTTGTATTGAATAAGTATACACGGGAAAAAATCACGAGACGAGTCGTATCTTCAGCCACAAAGTTAAGTCAGTCACTGGAAAAAACTGATATATAATGTGGTAAAAGCCAATAAAGTCTTCCGGAGAGTAAAATTTAACGCGTACAAAGCAACACGGAGCTTGTGAATATGACCGTAAGGCTGAAAGTCCTGCATAATATTTCGAACGAATATTTCAATTACCAAAGTTGTGATAAAGAACTGAGTTGAGTTGTTACTTGAGACTGCTAGCATAGACCGCTCTTTTACTTCGTCTCAAAGATGCTCGGTACTATCGATTCTGTTTTATTGTGCTTGCCTCTGACGCGTTTATGTCACAATACAGATATCAAACAGTGAAGTTACAGTACTAAGTATACACAGAGACTCTACATTCAGAGTCGAAGTAGCCTTAGACCGTATATCGGTGTACACCGTGTATGGCATAAATGCCTCAAAATTCAGGCTTATTACTACTAAAAAGGCACAACTGTCGACACAAAATTTAAAAATTTAAATTTTGTGTGTTACGTGTTTTTTGTCGTACCTAATGCTACTATGGAACAAGCACGTAAAGTAAAATTTTGGGTATATACATACAGTTTTCTTTATAAATGTTTGATATCAGTATTGTTTTCCCAAACAGCTTGGTAATCGTAGTTCTTGCCTCGTCTATTTATGGTTATGTAAATTGTTGTAGATAATCGTGAGTTATGTGGAAGGAAAGTGTAAAATAAGAAAGGTTGTACACGGTATAAGAAGCTGGGTATCCTATATTTATGTAAACAACCGTAGAATAATACTGTAGTTTGTTACGCTGTAAATAGCGTTGACTAGGCTCACCAAACGCAACAATGTGGGTCCTACGAAACTGAACCGCCTAATTAACCATACATATAAACGTATGGTAGATAGATTTGTAATAGCAAAACTGACTGATAAATCGGTTTACTCATTTGGTTGACATGAAAGTGACAATGACAAAGAGTGCCTAATAACGGCTATTAGAACAACCCTGTAAGATTCGAAATGACGGACAGAGACCATAAATAAAAGAAGAAGAAGAGTTATTAGACTATCGATAACAAAACAAGTTTCGTAGTTCGATGGGTATTGTTGCGTATCGTGGACGTTTTAAATGAGTAACGTCACCCACATTAGTGTCAAAATATGTGTTCGTCATCAAAGTAACTTGACGCATGTTGTGTAGCGGTTTTGAGATATCTTTATAATCTTGTAGTGAATTTTTCTACTTATTGTATTAGTTGTCTACTGTATTGCTGTGTCTTGATGTTTTATGCATGTAGAACAAAAACTTATTGGAATTAAACATAATCAATGTTATCTTGCCTTGTCTTGGACCACTGTAGAAATCCTATGTAAAACGTAGATCTCAGGTTACGACACTGTGTCTCAGAAGCATGTCTGTAATTGACTCCCAAAAATAGCAATTACCATTTACAGCTCTATGCCTCTGAGACACAGTCGATTTTAAAATATACTAGGTACTTGCATATTTATTATGTCCTACTAGTATTATGGAACAAATATTTACTGATTAGAAACGTATTTATAAGAATTTCCTTTCTGTTTTTATTGTAACTTGAGAATATAATTATTAGTAATTTTCCTGAAACAGGTCGTGAACAAATTGAAGGTAGATTTACCCCAGTAACTGAATATTTAATTGGCGCAACTTATCCTGCCATGGATATACCTGGCTTGGTTCTACGGAGTCTTCTGTTGGACTCATAAGACTCCTATTTATGCCTTAAAGGACGCCTTATTACCCCTATATCTGATTATTTGAGTTCTAATTACATCGTGCGATACTTATGGTATAAATAGGAGTTTTCTCGTCCCAGCTTCAGCAACAATTTTAGCTTTGAGATTTCTTCAAAACGTATTACAATCAAAAAGTTTTAAATGAAAATTGTTCGTGGAAATGGCCTATACGATATCTGCAAAATCAGTGCAGCATATTCGTTATAATCCACATATGTGTTGGATTCGTTGATTATTTATTCAAATTCTGTGACGTTATTCCTAGCTACAAAAATGCTATTTTTCAATCGTTATTTAGAAGCAAAAATGTCGATTTTGCTGCAACGCTACCATTTATTTTCAAAGGGTACAATTTACATAAATATGTTAAGTGTATTCAATGCAAGTTCATTTGTTGTTATAATATTTTAAGTTTGTTATTCATTCGGCAGGTAAAGTTGAAACGGTACTGTGGAAACTTCTTAATCGTTAAAGATATAATAAATCGTTTGTTCAATCATTGCTATGTTTTATTTTATAATCCTCATGTTGTAAAATCAGCTTTTTATATATAAATATACCCGTGGAACTATTTTGTTTCAAGTTATTAATTTATTGCTTATTTTAGTGCATGTGTATATTTGTACGCCAGATCTTGGATAATTTATTGTTTTTTTTATTTTGTAGAGCCAAGATAATAAGAAAATACATGACAAGATATCAGAATGGAAAATGTATTTTTCACAAACCCAAGTTAGAAAACTGATTTAAGAAGTTCCAGTAAAAAAGAAAATAAAACAGAAAAACTGGTGACGAGCGAAGTAAGTAGTGATAAGTTTATTTCGTATTTTTGCATGTACCTACTAGATCCAGGTGGTTAACATGTAGACATAGTAAAAATATTTAGTGTAGTGGTTGTAAAAAATGAGTAGAAAATAGAGGTACAAATATAATAATTAATCCGTTTTCACATGAGTTGTCATGAAATGACTTGTATTCAATTGAAGTAGAAGGTTGAATTATAGAGCCTACAAATTTCAGACCAACTAATCTATACCCAAGAACCTCAGAAATTTTGTGGTATTAAATACTAATTGGTATTCTGAGGTTGTTATGCTCTTCAACATTTTAGATCTAGAATAGAACAGGTCCTATTCCTATGCTTAAAAAAGCTATCTCAACCGGGATTCAAGCTTTTTTCAATAAAAACTTGGTAGTGAATCTATGCTTGCATCATAGAATATTGAATATTGCTCAGAATATTGAAGACTATTTTCGTAATCTGCACTTGCAGATTACGAAAATAGTAATCTGCAAGTGACGAAAATAGGCAGACTTTCTTCGGAAAACGTTGCCTAGAGTTTTTTAGCAACACCAGTTTCTTCAAGCCTCAAGCTCTAAATCCTACAGAATCCGCACGTGTTCATAAAATTTCAATAAGGAGACCGTAAGTGGTTAAAATCGGCACGTTTTGCGTAGTATTTTTATCTTATCGATTCGTCAGCCGCGTGCCAGGCAAGTCGACGTATCAGACGGCGCGCGTCTATCTTTCGGCTCGGGCAAGGTTTAGGTTACGTCATAAATTCAATAACAAATTCATGATATGAAACTCCTTTGTGGTTCCATCATCAGCCGCTAGAAGTCCGCTGTTGCATAGGTGTCCCCTCTAGATTTGAATACTTTTATATTTGCTTCTTGTATCTTTCCTGAGCCTCTTTTCGCCACTTGTCACGGTCCTGCGCCTTCCATTCAACTTCTCTATCTTTCCGATTTTCAGTGTTTTGTTCCTTTGGCTCATTAGTCATCCTACGCGTCATCAAAGAAGCAATCGTGTTTCATAATTTATGTTCTGCTAAAATAAAACTAATCCTATTAGCGCGGTGCTCATCAGCGCCCTAGTCAAGTTTTCATATTACTCCTAATATTTTATGGAACTGTTTGAGTTTCGTTTCTATACTTGTACCTAAATCACTACTACGCCACAACATTACAATCTACACGCATGCACACCTCGATGTGTTAGTGTATTATTATTTTACGATATCTATACTCGTGAATCGATTTACAATCTATCTATATTTACCTAGATAAACCTTTCTATAGATGTTAATCTTGCTTTTTTGGGTAGATTGAGTAATACCCGGCATGATAGTTGAGCGCGCTGGGACCTCTGTTGCCTTCCACCATCCACCCGCTCAACTTTAAAAGTAACAACTCAAGATGACAGTGGTGAAATACGAAGCATGGTTGGCGATATCAATGAGTCAAGTCGCGAACTGCGTCAGTGTTCGCCAGACCGCCAACCGAAGTAGACGCGTCGCGGCATCACTCCTGCGATCTAAAACACGCGGAACCACAACATTGAAAACTAGAATAAAATCAAGAAAATCCTTCGCGTATGCTGCAGTTTGTGAAGAAACTCTGCAATATGAAGCCACCGGTTAATGTGAGTCTTAGAATTTATTTGGTCTTGAATCTGTTTTGTACATTTTGGAACATCCATATGATACAAAGCTGTTATTATTTCTTGTATGTATTTTATGGATACCCTTCAAAGTCAGTTAAGCATAATTATAAAGACGAGTTATTTTTTAGTTACCTTGTAACTAAAAAATAACTCGCCTATAAAACACTAAGCATGCCTATAAAACATTAAAAATATGTGGTAACTACCGAAATTCCAGGTTTCCGAATTCTGACCTTTTGCCACAGAACAGAACCGGCTTAAATTCGTAACATTTTTATTTATACACCCAAGCGTTTTTAGTATGTGTATAATCACTGTTATAGGTAGTCAATTTTGAAATGGGCAAGTAGAGCTGCTTCGAACCGTAAACTTTTTGGATAAAATAATAACATTGTAAACTATCTCTATTGTGTCGTCAGTTCATCAACTTGTTATAACTGTGCCTTACACTTTTTATATTATAGGAGAGTCTATTGAACTAATTGTACGAATTTGGGTCACTCTACATTTTTTGCACTACCTATGTTTTTTGTGAGTTAGTATGGTGTAAGCATAGTATTATATCTGTGGTATGGTCACAGATCATCTATTTTTATAGAAGGCATAGCATAACCATATGCTCAGATATAAGATCGTTGACTGCTAAGTTTTGGCTGCAATAAACCCATATCATTAAAATTCTCATTATGTTCAAGTTCAATACATTAGTATCAATCAAATATTGGGTTTATGCTCGTCATTCGCAAATTATTTACGTTATCGTTCGAATAGGTAGGTTTTTCACGTTTATTACGTAGTTTGGTTCAGTAGTGATTATCATCATCATATCAGCCTGAAAAGTCTTCCTAGACACAGGCTTCCTCAGATTCCGTTTTTATGATCATGCTACCTAAGTAAAAGAAGTAAAAGTAGGTAAGTAGGTATCTAAATTTTTGGTTCGGGCCACAATCTTGCCTTGAACATTTTGCAATCTACATAGCATTCAGGCCAAAAGAAGTGTAGATTTTAAAGTAAAGAGTTTTGATATGCAATTACGTTATCTAAAAATACTTATCATGGTTTCTTGGACAGGACCTTCGAATGAATAGATATCAAACCACGTGACCTCTAAGGATCATTTCGCTAACAATGTAATCGTTATCCTCAATGGGATGTCGTCAATTTTGTGCGACAAAAATAGATGCACAGTTCAGTTATTGTGTCTTACTTGATAGACGATGACTTCGCAATTGGTCAAGGATGCAGTTCCTTAGTTAAATGCTTATATTCAGGTACTTACTCTTCCTTAGAATTCATAAACGATCATGATCGTGGAATTCATAGAGGGTTCTCTAGAGGCGGGTTCAGGCGCTGCGCTAAACCAATGCTGCTTGAAACGGTTTGACGCATCGTTTAGCCTGTATGAATTTGATAGTTACTCAAAATTTGTTAGGAATTGGGATCAAGCTTTGGTATTTTTCTTTGATATTTTAAGACTGCGTTTTTACGAGCAGACTGTTGAATTTAATATACTGATGGCCCACCTGATCATAACCTTGTGATTACAGAGTATTTTTATAAATTAGGAACTCCATGAAGAGCCCCAATACAAATGATCACTAACACTAACCTATTTTTTTATAACAAACAGACAAACTTGGTAACTAATCTTATTTATAGCCATTGGGAGTATCTTTATCCATTGACAAAGGTTTACAATGAACAGAAGTTTATCTAAAGTTTATTGTAAAACTAATTAATAACTATCATTCATGCCTCGTATGCTAGTGTGCATTATTTATATAGACTATTAGTGCACGAGCCATATTGATAAGCCATTATTGATCTGTGCATTTACTAGTAGTACGTTTACCTACCCAGTGAAAACAATATCGAGTAACTTCTGACACCCTGGGCCTCTACTGTGAATAATGATTACCTACCGAAGATTCGGTAGTGACGTTTGTGCTACACTGCGCAGTAACGCTGTGACTTCGAAAGAGCCTAGACCATCGCTCGAGGCGACCGCGCAGTGTAACACAAACGTCACTACCGAATCTTCGGAAATCAATATTCGCAGTAGAGGCCCTGCTTTCAGAGCAAGATATCAGAAGCCGGGTAACCAATATTTATGAAGATTTTGAAATAGTCTCTAAACTTCTTATATAGGGAAACAAATCTTATGGTATTTTTAAGAGAGTAGATTAAGCTCTACTAGTGTGTGAGCAGGTTTAATTGTTTAAGTTTGAAATAGGTATTCAATATCGTCTCTTTTTTTTATTTGTAACGTTATTCCAATGAACTAACTTTATAGTTTTCTTTACATTTAATGCTAAGTTCAAAAATAGTTCTGAGTGGTCTCCTCAACAATCGCGATAAGACTTACAAACGCGTAGTTTATTAGGGGTCCCTGATAAGAAGTACCGCGCAGTAGATCTATGAGATCTATGTAATTGACACTGACCTTTGGCCACTGATAACGAACACAGACCTTTACTATCCCCTACGCTTACAATGACTCTCAGTTAAGTTTGACTGTTCATTTAAGGCTTCTTATATTTGATTAGAGATTCTCATACAAAACTATCAAAAAATGCTTAAATCCCACCCCCAAAAACTGGAAACACTATCGAAGAACCAAATCATAATTAGGCTTTGATAAGATAACGATAGGAAAAGCTTAGAAGATAGCACTTTTTCCCAATGAACTATTCCGGTTTTTATTAGCAGTGCCGTTAGATATAAAGCAATCTTCTAAGCTTTTGCTATCGTTATCTTATCAAAGCCTTATTATGATTTGGTTCTTCTATAAAGTGTCATGTCATTCTTTGAACCTTGATAAGGGTTTTTACTGTCGTACATTTATTCAGCGAAAGGGGCTTCAAACTAAAAAAAAATACATTTTGTTGAATCCATTTCTGCATCCCTATATTTCAAAAGAAATATCATTCAGTATATCTTTGATCAATCAGTCAGCCACGCAAAAGTTAGAGGAAGTAAAATATAGGGTACGTCCTTAGACCTACCGTGTGCTCTGTGAGGTTATATATTGTTAAGAATGTATAACCTCACAGAGTTAAGTCAAAGAATGTTCCGTCATTTTTTCAGAATGCCCTGCTCCATGATGTCGACATTCCGACAAAAAAAGCTTGCTTCGGAATGGGATGCTTCTGGTCAAATGATTCCCTCTTCGGCGCCACTCTCGGGGTAGTGAGGACACGAGTCGGGTACTCCGGCGGCACTACCAAGAATCCAGCGTATAGAAGCATGTAAGTTGAACTAATTGTTTCTGTTTGGAGAGGGTCTGGAAAATAAAGGAATTTCCGTAAAGATGATTAGCAAAATATGTTTAGAAGTACAGTATTTTTTTCCTGTTCTGGTATGCAATATTTATGTAGATTTACCACTACACTACAGATTCCTAATATCTTTCGGCTGTATTTTTTTTATGTTTGGTTATGAACTACTGTCATCATCATTCTGATGATAAAAATTACATTTTTCGTGCACATTAAATTCAAAACAACGTAGGTAATTAGGTACTTCTTCGTGAGAGATTTTTTTGTCAGATTTATTTTGTAATAAATTTTTCACGGCGGTGTCGTGGTCACACCGGTTTGCTACACCAGTGTGACCACGAGTAAATTTTGCATCTGTCTTTTTTATTTTAAGTCTATAGTGATACGTATTTCACAAAACATCACGTGATATTTTGCGTGTTTTTCATGGCATGCTAAAAAAGCCAGTCATTGTTTGATGATAAGGTCTGTGACCGAAAATTCTTAGGCATTTATTCTATTCGTATGTACCTACCAGTATTTTGTTGTTATCATTGACAAATAATTACTTTGCCTCACGTTGTTCGTAAAATTAAAGTCATTGTAGCGAAGTCGTGGCTTACATTATTAACAATTGAAAAAACGTTATGACGATGAAGTCAGAATCCTTACACGTGGTCGTATCGATTGCATAACAAGCTATTATTGTGAGCTAAGATCAATTATAGAGATCAATTACAGTACAGAATGAAGAACGTGGAATGTTTGAACAAATATGATTTGTCATTGTTCCATCTAGATTAGGTAAGTACTGTATTATCTATAGTATTTACTAGTACTTTCTCGATCAGCTTAAATAAAATAAAATATTTGGTATTTGAAGTGAATTATTTATAGAGAAATGAACCCTGTAAAACAGAAGAGATGCGCTTCGAGTTCGGGGTTGGGTTGGATAAACATTTGAACCAACTGCAAATATTTGTAAGAGAAAGCTAGCATTCATGATTTTCACGACATTCAAGTTTTTATAGATGACCCGGATTTTTTTCGTTCAACTGTAGTTTCAATCACACGTTGCTTCTACCTTTTCTCTTATTACTGGATCAACATAATTTATTTGGAACAAAATACAATGAAAACATCAAACGAAATTAAGAACGATGATACCTATACAATTGTAAAAACCTGAAATCAACGCATACCTACCTCCAAAACTTAGGATTATACATAGAGCATTTCGCATTGGAAATAAAAAAGGCTGGAGCTTGCGATTATGACATTTCTTGCAGGATCTGAAGTCTATTTCTACTGCATCGATACGATGAGTCGCGAATCGCGATGCAGTCGCACATTTTGCGTTTGCATTGCTACTGCTGGCTGCAAAAAGTAACTGCTACTCTTTGTTGCCAATATTATACTTCTGTTTTCAAAAAATTTGGCATGTATTTATTTTAACATCGGCTGCGGCCTATGCCAAGGTCTCCCACGCTACGCGTTCAAGGGCAAGGTCGTCCGGCGAACGGCGAAAAAATTCGCTAGATTCAAAACATTTTATTGCTCAAAACTCACAATAAAATCCCAGTCTTTTTTTGAGCCACACTAAAGATCACTTTTAGTTTTGTATTTTCTCATCTAAATAAAGAATATATTTGACAGGCGTCATGGCTCAGTCGGTAGTAGCTCTGCCTTCCGTGCTGCGGGTCGTGGGTTCGATCCCCACCGAGAACAAACATTTGTGTGTTGTAAACATAGATGTTTGTTCTGTGTCTGGGTGTTTCTATGTATTATAAGTATGTATTTACAAAAAAAAATGTATGTATGTATTCTATCAGCTATCTAGTTTCCATCGTACAAGCTTTGCTTAGTTTGGGACTAGAAAGCGTTGTGTTAAGTGTCCGTAAACATTTATTTATTTATTTATTTATTATCATTTATTTACCTCCTATTTTTTAGTTTTTCTTTATTGATCCAATCGAATCTTTACTTACAAAGTAATGGTATGTCTCACCAGAAATTTCGGAGATACAAACCTGTATTATGGGAAAGGTGTCTTAGGTTTATAAAAACGGGTATTACTGGTAGCAAGACTAACCACAAATTACAACATATAGTAGATTAGTAGCCAAGGGCTGTAAGGCATCAATTGCAGCCCGAGATATTTAGGGTTCCTATAGTTCGAGGGTGCAATTGATGCTTACACCCGAGCTAACTACTCTGCTTTACATTTCGATTGTGAGGTAAGTAGAAAAAAACCGGCATTACAAGAATAAAACATTTTATTTGTTAAAATTTATAGTGAAATGAGAACAATTTTCAAATTTTAGGGACAAATATCTCTCTTTAGAACTTTCAGGCAAAATATTGTTAATTGCTGCATCAGCTTCCATTTTCATTGAATCGGGAGTGCAGCTTATCTTCATCACTTGCAGAACTCATGTTTTTTCCTAATTAGCACGTAATTATAAAAAAATCCCAAAAACAAACAATATTTAAAGTAAAAGTTTTCTATTACCGCCCTTTTTCATCTTTTTTTTTAATTTTTTTTTTAAGAACGAAATTGTGCTTCGCCGTTCGATATTTAAAATTTATGACTATTATACTCATACGAAGACAAGGCTGAATAGCGAAGCGACCTCTTTTGTCATTGGGCTGAATGCATGAAGTCTATTGCCAGTATGATGGTTAGATGTACGCGAACTTTTTGAAAGAGTGAAGTGTTTTTTTAATTACTTACCGCCCTAGGGCTTTTCTAGCTACATTATTACCCTAGAGCGCTAATCGGTCACCTACAAGCCCCATTTGGGGGTAATAAGGACCTACTTACCGAATATGAGAGATGTAAAAACATTTTATTTGTTCAATGGTGATTAAGAGAGTCAAACGTACTTTGAGACAGTGTAACCCTTGGTACAAGTGATCTGATACCGTTTTGATGTTGCTATTGTTATTGTGGTATTATTTTACGGAAATAATTTTGTTTCGGGGTAGCGTTCTTATTCATGTTGTGAAAGACTGAATAAATTCTGGCGAATCTAAGCAGACAGAGCCTTATTAGAAGATTTTTTCGTATAATTACTCAAAAGGTTGTTGATAAGTTTATTTTGCGACAGGCGTCGCAGCTCGGTCGGTGGTAGCTCCGGCTTCCGTGGCGTGGTGGGTCGGGTGTTCGACCCTCACCAAGAATAAACATTTGGGTGTCGTTCTATGAACCAATACGTAGAACAAACATATATAGATGTTTGTTCTAACAAACATATATAGATGTTTGTTCTACGTATTTGTCAAGTATTCTATCAGCTATCTAGTTCCCATAGTACAATCGTTGTTTAGCTTTGAAGTAGAGAGCATTCTGTGAAATGTACAAGAACATTTATCATCAATTATCAACATCATCATCAATATATATAAAACTCTTTTGAAGCTGACTTAGAATCAACGCACAGCCTAAACTATAAGTCCTAGAGGTATGAAATTTGGAGGGTAGTATCCTTATATAGTGTAGGGGTGCACTAAGAAAGGAATCTTGAAAAGTCACACTCTAAAAGGTCTATTAATACGCGAGCAACGCCGCGGGCGACGGCTAGTTTATTATATGTAATCAGTTGGATATCGATGAAGATATTTTTAAGTAACTAGATCACTAGTTTTATTCACCAAATGTAATTGTATAATTTCAGTGGCGACCACACAGAGGTGATTGAGCTGGACTTTGACCCTAAGACAGTGACTTACGAGGACTTATTGGATATGTTCTGGGCTAACCACGAGTATGGACTAACCACTAAGCTAAAACGACAGGTAAATGTACTTACAAAAAAGTTAATTTATAATTTTTTGTAGAACTTCTTGGCGTCTCGTTATCGCCATATTGAATGTTGGTTACTGTCTTGTTTTTAGTGACACTCGCAAAATTAAGACAAATCGATTGACGTAAAAATCATTAACTTCAAAATTGGTTTCTAGCGCCACAAAGGAATAAACATAGAGCGCGAAGCTTTGCAATTTTGCATTCTAAATTATATTCAGTGATTTTATATCTTTTAAAAGTGCTCCTTGAGTTATATTTACAACTAGCTGATACCCGCGACTTCGTACGCGTGCGAAACTTTCCACCAAAATATCTGACAACCAGCATACGATGAACCTCGTGCCAAAGGCGGCTTTTAGTTTAGAGAGGTCAAGCTGTATCTACGAATCCACGTCTTTCATTTCAATACAATAGCCTATGTTTCTATCCGGAAGAAGGGCTTCTGAATGGTATAAGTTTCATTGAAATTGGTCCAGTAGTTTAGGCGTGATCCGCGAACAAACAAACAAACAAACTTGATTTTCGGAATCAGAATCGTTTATTTAGTAGATCTGCATATTTAGTTTATCCATATCTTTAATTTTAGTTTTTGGCTTTTTACAGTTTTATAATAGTATAGATTATTCATGCTGATGTTCAAATTGTTTTTTGTTTAAACAAAATGTTTCCAGTTATTTAGAGTTATTGAGGAAAGTCACATTGACATTAGTAAAGTACAAACAATCAATAAAACGTAATAGTCCGGTCAATTTAGACATTCGAAGTTAACTAAATTCCCACCAAGCTGAAAATCGGTAAGATTGTTTAAAATATCATTAAAAACAAAATTTGAAAGTTCCCTATCTTTCCCCTGTAAGGAAAAAGTTTTATTCAAGGTCAAAGGTAAAAAAAATGTGTTTTTCGCGATTTTCAGCAAAACGGTAAGTTTTATCATAAAAATATTTCAAACAAAAATAGTAGATCATAAAATTATCTACAAAAAATTAATTAATACTTTTTTTTCTACGAGCCACCGTTTTTGAGATATAACGATTCAAAAAGTTGTAAAAGTTGTAATCGACATAATATGCACACGTTTCCTCGCCACCTATGAGGTAGTGTACTTAGCGCGTTTTTTTTTGTGATTTCCCCAGTAGGCCTAATTGCACGGGTCAGTTTTGATCCTGTTTAATTTGAAACTATTGAAAAATATTGGATATTAGCAGAGATTGAAAAGATAAAAGCAATTTAAGTTAAAAAAAAGTAGTGAAATTTAATCGTCCGAGTCGTAACTTTCAAAATCTTCTTCTTGTTCTTGTTCTTGATCTTCTTGTTCTTGTTCGTCTTGTTCTTCTTCATCTTCATCTTGAGTGCATGTAAACTGCGTTAATAGCGATGTATCGCATGTTGCCTCGTTGGAATCAAACGGATCCTCTACTGTTGGTGATTCAATATTAGAGCACAACCGGCCTTGACAATGTGTACATGCCGGAGAACAGAACAGTCCGACTTTTTTGCAACCACAATTAGCACTGCATCCCTTTTTGCATAATTTTATGATCTACAATTTTTGTTTGAAATATTTTTATGATAAAACTTACCGTTTTGCTGAAAATCGTGAAAAACTCATTTTTTTTTACCTTTGACCTTGAATAAAAAATTTTCCTTACAGGGGAAAGATGGGGAACTTTCAAATTTTGTTTTTAATGATATTTCAAACAATCTTACCGATTTTCAGCTTGGTTGGAATTTAGGTAACTTTGCGATTTTTTGGTCTAATTTGACCGGACTATAATATCTAGACGTTGCGTCCTTTCATACGTCCTCGCCTTATTTTAAAACTATTTGCTCAAAATAAAATAATAATCTATGCAAATTCGCAATACCCTACATACGTACTTTTATCATTTCGGTACAGCAGGTAAATGGCTGTTTACGATGTTTACAAGAAATTGACGGCAACATTTTTTGGCTGTCAAATTTATTACCTTATTTTAACAATTTGGCGGCGGCGCGCAACACATTCTTACTTCATCGGTTGAACCGTGCGGTCGCGTAGAAACTGTCCGCATTCCGTAGTTGCGAATACCTACCTAGTTACACAGTCGTAGAATATTAAAAGTGCTATTTCTGTTTGCTTAGCTCGTAGCCATTTTAATTTGATTTGTTTTGATGCGTTTTCATTTGTACCGACTCCTACCCGCATTACGCCCACTGAGAAAAGCAATCTAGTCTAACCATGTCTGATGTTGGTGATGAAAAATAACCATTCAGCCGTCATATGCAAATTCGCAATACTCTCTACTTACGCACTTTTATCATTTTGGCACAGTAGGCTGTTTATTTATGTTTACAAGGACAGCAATTATTTTTTGTGCTGCCAAATTAGATTAGGAAATCGAAACAATAGAATTGCTACATTTTTCTTTTGATTCCGGTTTTAATACATACCTAGTTACATTTCTATGCAAGGTTCTAGTATTCCAGTTATTTAGGTACCTACTCACATCTGAAATAAATAAATACAAAATATACAAAGTGTTATAGGAAAATTTCCCGAATAGTAAAAGGAGCAACCTACAAAATTGTATTTTTTACTAGCCTACGCCCGTGACTTTGTACACGTCTCGTTCGTCCTGTTAACTTTTCGGTTTAGAAAGGAGTCTAGATTACGAACTAAACTACAAAGTTACAGCCAAATCGGACCAATAGTTGCGGCGTGATTGAAACAAACAAACATTTAAACTTTCACATTTATGACAGTAGTGGGATAGGATTTTATTGAGTAAGAAAATCCACAGGTCTTACTAACATCTTTCCATACAAAGTCAAGTCAAAGATCTTTTATTCAGTATAATCACAAGAATCATTTAAAAATTCAACGTCATTTGTCGAATTATTGACAGGCGTCATGCCTCAGTCGGTAGTAGCTCTGCCTTCCGTGCTGTGGGGTCGTGGGTTCGATCCCCACCGAGAACAAGCAGTTGTGTGTGGCAAACATAGATGTTTTTTCTCTGTCTGGGTGTTAGTATGTATCATAAGTATGTATTAACAAAAAAAAACGTATTTAAGTAGTCTATCAGCAATCTAGTTCCCATCGTACAAGCTTTGCTTAGTTTGGGACTAGAGAGCGTTGTGTGCAAAAAATATTTATTTTTTAACCTTTGACGTCCCGTCGACGCGATATCGGGTCGGTAACAATAGATTTTTTATTGTGTCTGGAGTTCCGGTAGGTAAAAGGTTAAGAAAACTGCCTTCATATTGCTATACCCTAAGCAGGGTCCATGAGACATATCTATTTACATCCACCACCAATGTAAAATTTTCCTAAACCATGTGAAAGCAATAAATATATTGAGTATTGAGTATTGAGAAAACATAAATAAGAACATGTATTTATTTGTTGTTTGTAATTTCAGTACCAATCATTGATTCTGTACCACGACGAAGAACAGCGGGCGTTGGCTGAAGCCTCACACAAAGCCATGCAGATCCGATGCAATGAAAACCTGCGCACTGAAATAGCACCAGCTGGCACTTTCTACCCCGCTGAAGAGTAAGTGTTCACTTTAATTAAGGCGTATGTAAAATGCAGACAACCCTCTCGCTCGCACATTTCAACATTTTTGAACATATAATATAACTAAATGTAATTATGTGAAATTGCAGACCTTCAGGGTCGAGAGAATAACAATGCAAATGTTCAGTAAAAATATCACATTGATCCAAACAAGTTTTCCGACCAAAAAACTTATACCAATGCGATAAATTAAAGTGCACATTTTTTGGTTAGAAAACTTGTTTCAATCAATGTGATATTTTTACTGAACCTTTGCATTGTTATTCTCTCGACCCTGAAGCTCTGCAATTTCACTTAATTACATTTAGTCATATTATATCTTCAAAAATGTTGAAATGTGCGAGCGAGAGGGTTGTCTGCTTTATACATACGCCTTAAACCATGTCGCAGCCTATACAGAAAGCTGTGCCTCATTTATTCGTATTTAAACTTTTCCAGTACCATTTTTTAAAACAAGCAAACAATTTTGCTACCGCTTGGGTATTTAATCTACGTATAATTTATTTGGCATAGAAGTAGGATGTGCGGATTGAAACAATATAGTCAAGATTATTATAAGTATCTCAGAAACCAGGTCACGGTCGTCATACGTCTATTTGTCATTCTACATTCTCATTTGAAGTCCACGCGCGTTTGCTTTCCATAACAATCAAGGCTGCATGCGAAATGTGTGCTCTCAAACGATGAAGGAAAATATGTGGAGACAATAATAGTACAATAATATTGCAAGTGGGTAAATTAGACATAATGTTCGGACGTGCACAAAGTGATAAAAATTAGACCGGTAAAAAATATAAGATTGTATAAATAAAGTATATATTTACAAAAAAAGTAGATATTCTATCAACAAGTTTTGGGACTACAATCATAGTGTTGTGTGTAATGCACATAAATATGTAAACGCAGAAAAAAAGAATTGTAAAACGGTTGAAACTAAGCGAAACAAGCAAACTACTTACGACAAATACACTTCATTTTAAAACGAGTGTTGTCCAGAGATTATCGTTAGATGTTATGGATTTATGCGAGTGGTCACAGTCTCTGCAAAATGTATGAAAAAGGAAACATAGTGGCTTTCGCAGACCACCGGTGGCGGTGGCTGTGGCCGGTGACCCGTTTAAGCTCAACCTAACCAAATCTTGTTTATTCCAGTTACCACCAAAAATACCGTCTCCAAGGCCACAAGGACCTCTGCCGCAGTCTCGGCCTAGACTCTCACAAACTCCAAACCTCTCATCTCGCGGCGCGTCTCAACGGTTACCTCGTAGGAGTGGGAGGCATTAACCAATTTGACCAAGAAGTAGCCAAATTGGGACTGACTGAGAAGCAGGCTGAATATGTGAGGAGGGAAATTCAACGCAACGAAGGAGGCGGTCTGGCTTGCTAGCGAGATTATAAAATAGCTGCCGCCCGCGACTTCGTTCGCGTCCCTTTGGATCCCGGTTATTTTTCGGGATAAAAAGTAGCCTATGCGTTAATCCAGGTCACGGGCAATATATATACCAAGTTTCATCCAAATCGGATCAGTAGTTACATCCATCCATACATTCTCAGAAACTTTCGCGTTTATAATATTTATAGGACTAATAACCACTCACCTCGGTTCAAATAAACCATAATCTACAGAAATTGTACACCCAATAGCTACATAATCTCGAAAATATAATACCACTGTTTTGACAAAATTATGGTTACCCGACAAAGTGGGGAAGTTGGGACTCAATAAGACAAGATAAATATGTGAGAAGAGAAATGGAACACAAAGCAAGTTTAATTAAAGGTGCAGTATAAACTAACATAGTACCATCAGTAACTGTGTTAAAATATTGACATCACTGTGTTTTCTGTGTGGATAGAGAATAAGTTCTTTTTTCTGTGGTAGGGGTAACGAATTGTTTAGTAGATTCGATACCATTCACGATATCTTTACGTAGGTACCAAACCTAATAGAACCGATATTAAATAAATAAATGAGAAACATCTGTAATGAAAGTGAGAACAATATGTTTACTATTATACTTATTGCAATTAGGTACTACAGCATAGCATTTTATGTAAGTTTTAATTATGCTATAACATTGTTCTTTAAGTATTATAGCGATATTAGCGATGCTATATTTTGTTTATCGATTAGTAATGTAAAATGTTCTAATAATAATTGTAATTATTCAGTTTCATTAGGTAGTTTTAAATATCACGACTTTTAAAAACGGTCAATATAATTTTATAGATTGCAATAAACATAATTACAACAATTTTAGTTTCATTTTGAAATGAATAAGTAGTATTTTCATAGCTTTAGTAAACTCCATCTCTTAGTAACATGCGACTCTAATTGGTTAGACTACTCCTCAATAGATGGCGTCATAAAATAAATTACGGTTACCTACTTACCAGTAGGTGGCGCTATTTAAAAGTATTTTAGTATTGTACATCATTCAAATCTTTGAATTGAACTGGCGACTTCTCTTTCTAGTTTTCTGCAAAGACATCAATCCAACATGAACATTCCTTAGGTGTCGCGTACAATTCAAATAATGGAATGTCTCAAGTTTCTCATAATTCACGTAGGTACACGCATGACTTATTAAAGGAGTTGCTACTGAGAAACAATGAATAAGTTGGTAGGTAGGTAGGTACCTACCTAACTAGCCTACTGTGAGCGATTGCATGGGAATTCATTGATCTAATCGGTATGCACAGAACATGAACCATGCCGTGCATAATGTCTATTGATTTTGTTGACATATCATAAGAGTCACATTAAAATATTAATAAAGAAAGCTTTTATGATAGCCTAAAATGATATCTTTACTGGATTTCATTGAGTGAATTGCCCCTCAGATAAAAGATGTCGTTATCAGGCGTATGATCTAACATTGTTCATGCACTCGCTAACCACAGATAACAGCTAACTGAAAATAATAGTCGGAAGTAACAGTAAAAAATATCTTTTACATACCTACTAGGCCTACGGATATAAAACGATAATATTAAATAAAAATAAATAAGTAGGTACTTAGGTAAGTATTTAATTTATCTCCCTAAAAACTTACAAAACACCATGAGTACCTACCTACTTTACTTACTATAGGTATAGTCATGAAAAATTGCTGAAAATGCTCATTATGTCTCTTCAGCTTTCGAAAACTTTTTCCCATTTACCTCAATAAGGATTTTTATTTATTACGATGGTACGAAAGACACAATAAGTGTATAAGTACCTACCTATAAGTAAACAATCCTAGAAAAACTTCCTAAATATAAAGTACCTACCTACTCGCACTATTGTAAACTGTCCTATCTGCTTCAGCCTCTACCTAATCTATGATCAGTGCGCGCACACCGAGCTTGCACCGGAATAGGTAGGTAGTTGTTCTGTCTGGATGTTAACTCAACAATTTTATTTCATAATGATCTACAAACATACAATATGGCTTGTAGAGTAGGTACCTACCTACCTCGACGTTTTGAACCGGAAAAAGTTTGATTCAGCGCCACTTAGGGTCACTTAGCTTAAGTGCACTGGGTGTGAGGGTCCTCAGTGACCTTGGTGAGTTCAAACCACTTGACTTGCCGTCATCAATACCTATGTACTGTACCTACCTACTTAGGTACCTACGCCTCTACCTGTGTATACCTAATAGTCTAATAGATTCTAGAGTGCAAGGTTCTTAGATAAAAACAGGTTTAAGTAGGTACAACACATTGGATTAATACATTAATTGGTACCTACCTACCTAGGTAGAAGGTACCTACAATTAGAATTTATTTGCCTAAAATATAATGAATAGGTAGGTATTTAAACAACATTTTCAAGTATTCTACAAAAGAATCAACTTGTAGGTAGGTAGGTAGGTACCTATATATCAGAGATCCGGTTTTTTTGTGACACTGTCATCATCCTTGTCCACATTGGTGTAGGTCCTACCTACCTATGATACCTATGATACGACCAAATTATTGTGGGGCACTACTTTGTATTTATTTATTTTGAACCAACGATATTGTTTTATTATGTAGAGCTAGGTCTACGGGCCTTAGCAAATATTCGAGGTAAGTTTGGTTTGGTAGTCCGAGTGATTTTATAAAAAACAAAACCCTTTCTTTTTCTAATTAGCCAGCGCAGCTTGTGGTGCGGTGGTTTTTGGGAATTTTTATGGGAATATAATAAAATTAACACACAGATTAAGATTAGTTGCCAGGTGGTAGGTACACCACACCATAAACGAAGGAATAAACGCTTGGGGCGATTAGACTCTACCTTATGTAGAGCGTAGTACCTATCTACCGGTTTTTACCAGCTCCATAGGTAGGTAGGTACACCTACCTTTATCAAAATATCCTACCCTTACAGAGAATAGTTCACACGTTTACAAGCCTAGACTACGTACCTACCTAGCTCTACTGTTTATAATTGGGTAGGTAGGTACCTACTGAGAGAATGAAGTAACTGTTTAATTGAACCTTCTATTTTCGTACCTACTACTCTCATGAGTAGTAAGTACAATTTCATTGACGCTGTTATTCCCACGAAAGTTTATGTAAACTGAACCCGAGATTATAACTGATTTCATTCCATTTCCTGTGAACGAATACATATTTAATGTTTCATTTCATTGATTGATTATAACAATACATAGCCTGTGTTATTTTGCCATTTTTATTTTATAAGTTTTATAGCTTCTACTTCTACCAGTACACAACACTTGGTTACCTAGAGCTCTCTCGGCTCTGATTGCAACATAGAGTCCTTTCCATGAAAGAAGTCCCGCAGACGCGTCGCTGTAGTCGACCTTAAGTATTATTTCTCGTGTGCGTTACTCCAGCAAAAAAGTGTTGAATCTGAAAATTCTAAAAATGCAGATAATTAGTGCCTACTGCCCTGTAATTGTGCCCCAAGTTTTAAATTTGTGCCTATAGCCGTTTCGGAGTTATTCAAGAAATTCACTTTTTGCTGGGGTAACGTTTTTTGCTGGGTCGATTTTCGTTCCTGGTTGAGCTAGACGAATGAATGTTAGCTTAAAAGGGGGCTAGAATTTGTGCCCATTAGTGCCCCAATTCCTGAATTTGTGCCTCCTAGGGCTTCGGAGTTATTTCAGTTTTTGCTGGAGTAACGTTTTACTATCTTCGAAACTACTGGGCGCACAATCATGAAACTTAGTCAGTATAAAGGTATTTATATTTAGAAATTTGTGCCTGCTCTTGTTTTCCAAAAAAAGGCTTCATTCGCGACTTATAAGGCTTTTATTAAAAATCTAAAACCGCTCCTAGCTCGCTAACCATTACACTGAGGAACCTATTAAAAGTGTCATTCTGTACCTCTTATTACGCTGCAACTGCTGACGAAGTTTCATATATCTGCTTTTAGTAGTTTACGAGAAATAACGATTTTAAAACTGTCCAGAAATGTCATTACTTTAACCCTGAAATACACCCATTTCCTCTAAAGCTGTCATACTGATTCTTTGCTAGGAATTAGTGCCTATATTCAAATATATGCACACGAAATTTCAGCTTAATCCATGCTATAATTATAAAGATATCGCTAAATAACCTACAAGAATCATCTTGTAACCTATATTGGTGGTTAACCGGCTAAATTCAAATGACTGTTAAAAAGCGACCGTCCGATACATGGCGCCTACATTCTTAAATTTATACCATAGCATTATTGGTTTCTGTATAGTCTTGTACAAAAGTGTCTGCTTAGATATGTTTTTTTTCGGTTACGAAACTGAATTGGTTTTATTTTAGATCACACCGGACACCGGACACATAGATAAAACCGGTTTTTTAAACTGGTTTTTTATTAACTATTGGTCACGCATTTACTTAACCCAATGTAAAAAGTAGGTAGGAAAATTACAATTAGTAAAATTTTTAATTGTTAGTTTTTTCTGAAGTAGTTATATGTTTTAATATGGCTCTATTAATATTAAACGTAATTGCGAAAGTTTGTGAGTGTATGTCAGTATAATATTTAGAAGTAGGCATTTTTGATCTTTTTTAGGTACTTAATTAGTTTATATATATATATATATAGCTACAATTTTTACTAGTAGAGAAGTGGATCCCCTTATTTATCGGTAAATAGGAAGTGGGTACCTAGGTATTAGCTACCTAGGTATTATGAGATGGTCAAGCTGGTTTCGTATGAGCTGTAGCAGTGAGTAAGGGTAAGCGCGGGGAAAGGTGCGGGCCCCGCGCACCGTCTGCCGTCGTTTCTCTGCTTCACCTCCTCAAAAGTGCCACAACTACGGACCAATCCCGCCTTAAAATAGTTACTCGAATGTATTCCAAAAATGAGATTTGTTGATGATGGGTCGCCTCTTCAATGGAAGCTTCTTTTGATAAAATATTACTTTACTGTTGTTACAGGATACAAAGAAATAAAAATTATTTAGAGGTGAAATCGACGTGCGTGCACTTTTGTGTTGTCTTCAATAACACAGATTATATCGACACAATATAAAAGAAAAATTGTCCGGTGATGCAAAGCGCCATGCCAGGCATGGCATAAGTATAGGGTATAAGTATTTGTTTGTCCAAACAAGGTTTATAGCATTTTCCTATGAACTTCTTTGTAATGGATACTTTTTATGTAGAACTCCTTATTCAAATAAAGAATATGTGGTTTGACACTGAAAAGAACACAAAGTATCGGGGCGAATTACTAGTGAACGTTCTTCGTATCTGGCAACCCAACTCCTAGTTCATAGAAGCAAAAAAACTCTGAATTCATTTTGTTTGTATCTGTACCAACTGTTACTAAAATACAATACCTTCAACTGCAAGAGGTAGGCGCCATGTATCGGACGTTCGCTTTTTAACAGTCATTTGAATTTAGCCGGTTAACCACCAATATAGGTTACAAGATGATTCTTGTAGGTTATTTAGCGATATCTTTATAATTATAGCATGGATTAAGCTGAAATTTCGTGTGCATATATTTGAATATAGGCACTAATTCCTAGCAAAGAATCAGTATGACAGCTTTAGAGGAAATGGGTGTATTTCAGGGTTAAAGTAATGACATTTCTGGACAGTTTTAAAATCGTTATTTCTCGTAAACTACTGAAAGTAGATATATGAAACTTCGTCAGCAGTTGCAGCGTAATAAGAGGTACAGAATGACACTTTCAATAGGTTCCTCAGTGTAATGGTTAGCGAGCTAGGAGCGGTTTTAGATTTTTAATAAAAGCCTTATAAGTCGCGAATGAAGCCTTTTTTTGGAAAACAAGAGCAGGCACAAATTTCTAAATATAAATACCTTTATACTGACTAAGTTTCATGATTGTGCGCCCAGTAGTTTCGGAGATAGCAAAACGTTACTCCAGCAAAAACTGAAATAACTCCGAAGCCCTAGGAGGCACAAATTCAGGAATTGGGGCACTAATTGGCACAAATTCTAGCCCCCTTTTAAGCTAACATTCATTCGTCTAGCTCAACCAGGAACGAAAATCGACCCAGCAAAAAACGTTACCCCAGCAAAAAGTGAATTTCTTGAATAACTCCGAAACGGCTATAGGCACAAATTTAAAACTTGGGGCACAATTACAGGGCAGTAGGCACTAATTATCTGCATTTTTAGAATTTTCAGATTCAACACTTTTTTGCTGGAGTAACGCACACATTTCTCGTGTGCGTTACTCCAGCAAAAAAGTGTTGAATCTGAAAATTCTAAAAATGCAGATAATTAGTGCCTACTGCCCTGTAATTGTGCCCCAAGTTTTAAATTTGTGCCTATAGCCGTTTCGGAGTTATTCAAGAAATTCACTTTTTGCTGGGGTAACGTTTTTTGCTGGGTCGATTTTCGTTCCTGGTTGAGCTAGACGAATGAATGTTAGCTTAAAAGGGGGCTAGAATTTGTGCCCATTAGTGCCCCAATTCCTGAATTTGTGCCTCCTAGGGCTTCGGAGTTATTTCAGTTTTTGCTGGAGTAACGTTTTACTATCTTCGAAACTACTGGGCGCACAATCATGAAACTTAGTCAGTATAAAGGTATTTATATTTAGAAATTTGTGCCTGCTCTTGTTTTCCAAAAAAAGGCTTCATTCGCGACTTATAAGGCTTTTATTAAAAATCTAAAACCGCTCCTAGCTCGCTAACCATTACACTGAGGAACCTATTAAAAGTGTCATTCTGTACCTCTTATTACGCTGCAACTGCTGACGAAGTTTCATATATCTGCTTTTAGTAGTTTACGAGAAATAACGATTTTAAAACTGTCCAGAAATGTCATTACTTTAACCCTGAAATACACCCATTTCCTCTAAAGCTGTCATACTGATTCTTTGCTAGGAATTAGTGCCTATATTCAAATATATGCACACGAAATTTCAGCTTAATCCATGCTATAATTATAAAGATATCGCTAAATAACCTACAAGAATCATCTTGTAACCTATATTGGTGGTTAACCGGCTAAATTCAAATGACTGTTAAAAAGCGACCGTCCGATACATGGCGCCTACATTCTTAAATTTATACCATAGCATTATTGGTTTCTGTATAGTCTTGTACAAAAGTGTCTGCTTAGATATGTTTTTTTTCGGTTACGAAACTGAATTGGTTTTATTTTAGATCACACCGGACACCGGACACATAGATAAAACCGGTTTTTTAAACTGGTTTTTTATTAACTATTGGTCACGCATTTACTTAACCCAATGTAAAAAGTAGGTAGGAAAATTACAATTAGTAAAATTTTTAATTGTTAGTTTTTTCTGAAGTAGTTATATGTTTTAATATGGCTCTATTAATATTAAACGTAATTGCGAAAGTTTGTGAGTGTATGTCAGTATAATATTTAGAAGTAGGCATTTTTGATCTTTTTTAGGTACTTAATTAGTTTATATATATATATATATAGCTACAATTTTTACTAGTAGAGAAGTGGATCCCCTTATTTATCGGTAAATAGGAAGTGGGTACCTAGGTATTAGCTACCTAGGTATTATGAGATGGTCAAGCTGGTTTCGTATGAGCTGTAGCAGTGAGTAAGGGTAAGCGCGGGGAAAGGTGCGGGCCCCGCGCACCGTCTGCCGTCGTTTCTCTGCTTCACCTCCTCAAAAGTGCCACAACTACGGACCAATCCCGCCTTAAAATAGTTACTCGAATGTATTCCAAAAATGAGATTTGTTGATGATGGGTCGCCTCTTCAATGGAAGCTTCTTTTGATAAAATATTACTTTACTGTTGTTACAGGATACAAAGAAATAAAAATTATTTAGAGGTGAAATCGACGTGCGTGCACTTTTGTGTTGTCTTCAATAACACAGATTATATCGACACAATATAAAAGAAAAATTGTCCGGTGATGCAAAGCGCCATGCCAGGCATGGCATAAGTATAGGGTATAAGTATTTGTTTGTCCAAACAAGGTTTATAGCATTTTCCTATGAACTTCTTTGTAATGGATACTTTTTATGTAGAACTCCTTATTCAAATAAAGAATATGTGGTTTGACACTGAAAAGAACACAAAGTATCGGGGCGAATTACTAGTGAACGTTCTTCGTATCTGGCAACCCAACTCCTAGTTCATAGAAGCAAAAAAACTCTGAATTCATTTTGTTTGTATCTGTACCAACTGTTACTAAAATACAATACCTTCAACTGCAAGAGGTAGGCGCCATGTATCGGACGTTCGCTTTTTAACAGTCATTTGAATTTAGCCGGTTAACCACCAATATAGGTTACAAGATGATTCTTGTAGGTTATTTAGCGATATCTTTATAATTATAGCATGGATTAAGCTGAAATTTCGTGTGCATATATTTGAATATAGGCACTAATTCCTAGCAAAGAATCAGTATGACAGCTTTAGAGGAAATGGGTGTATTTCAGGGTTAAAGTAATGACATTTCTGGACAGTTTTAAAATCGTTATTTCTCGTAAACTACTGAAAGTAGATATATGAAACTTCGTCAGCAGTTGCAGCGTAATAAGAGGTACAGAATGACACTTTCAATAGGTTCCTCAGTGTAATGGTTAGCGAGCTAGGAGCGGTTTTAGATTTTTAATAAAAGCCTTATAAGTCGCGAATGAAGCCTTTTTTTGGAAAACAAGAGCAGGCACAAATTTCTAAATATAAATACCTTTATACTGACTAAGTTTCATGATTGTGCGCCCAGTAGTTTCGGAGATAGCAAAACGTTACTCCAGCAAAAACTGAAATAACTCCGAAGCCCTAGGAGGCACAAATTCAGGAATTGGGGCACTAATTGGCACAAATTCTAGCCCCCTTTTAAGCTAACATTCATTCGTCTAGCTCAACCAGGAACGAAAATCGACCCAGCAAAAAACGTTACCCCAGCAAAAAGTGAATTTCTTGAATAACTCCGAAACGGCTATAGGCACAAATTTAAAACTTGGGGCACAATTACAGGGCAGTAGGCACTAATTATCTGCATTTTTAGAATTTTCAGATTCAACACTTTTTTGCTGGAGTAACGCACACTATTTCTCGGGCAGCACTTTTAACAACTTTAGGCATTGAAAACAAGACTTTGATCACAGAAACCAAATAAAAACGCACTAGCATCCGAACACATTAACAGCACCTGACAACTAATTTAAAATTTAGTTCCGGAAATTTCCGCGAGACTTCTTTCATGAAAAGGACTCTAGGTATACCACAAATACTTACCTATCACGTGTAGGTAGTACACTAGGTTAGGTACCTAGTAGGTACCTACCCTACATAATGCTACGTAAAATTGTAAAGTAGGTAGGTACCAGAACTTGAATAGTAGATATAGCATAGACTCTATGCTATGCTATATTATGCTATTCAAGTTCATTTCAAACTATCTGTGGGGATGTGTACTATGTACCTACTGGTTTATATAATATATGATCTGTGACCATGCCTACTAATTTCAGATTTCAGTCTATCTATGCCATAGACTACGCTATTATCAAGCATGTCATGTAGGTAGAGGTAGTTACTGCCCCGCCTTCGAGAGGTTTTACGAGCGGAGATCTACTCAGAGTTACATCGTCACATTGCATTTTAGCAGGTAAATAGTTAAGTACCTACGTACGCTAGGTATAGTACCTTAAACTTACCTATACCTAACTACCTATAGGCACTCTGTTAGGCAACTAGTTGGTAGATTTTCCTCGAGGAAAATGAAAGGTTTTATTTTATTATGGTTCATGTTCGTGATGAGCGCCTTTAGGAATAACTCGATCCGAACCGAAGCTATGAAGAAGCATGGCAATGTTTCAAGTTTTCTTGAGACTTAGGCCCGCATAAAAAAATCATTACTCAAGCATACATTTCAGTAGAGATTTTCATATAAAAATCTATGCTTGAGTTCGGATCAATGCTTGACCAGTGACAGTAACTCAGCATGCGGGCCTTAGGCCCGTATTCCGTAGCCTTACTCAAGCACTGATCCGTACTCAAGCATAGATTTTTGTATGAAAATCTCTACTCAAATCTATGCTTGAGTAACGATTTCTGTCTCGGAATACGGGTCTTAGACTTTTGTCATCTGAACATTCTGAACGTTCTCATAACAAAAAGATTCCAAACATTTTAACGCATAGGTAATTTATTTAATATTTATTTAAATTAATTATTATTAAACTTTTTAATATTTATCGCATAATTTATTTATTATTTACCTTTAATTAAACATTGTGAGAACTTTCGTGCTTTACCAATTTTTTTGTCTTTGTTTTTTATACGCGCATTATGAGGCCCAAGTGTACAGGATAAATAAACCATCGTAATCATCTACCATTTAGGTAAATAATATTATAATTTAGCCTGTTTCGAACATCCATTATGTATGTATGTAATGTATGTACTAGTATGTCACGTTTTTCGAAGGCTGTGGAGGCTGACGTCAGTTTTACGTTTTTGTCCCTTGACTCAGCATCTGCTCCGTGCGCAGTTGTTTTATGTTCTTCTTCTAAAAATCTACCAAAGTATCGTTTTAAACATCATATCAAGATAGGTAAGTAGTAAGTCCTATTTAGATAAGTATGTGAAAATTGGTAAGTACACCTAGGTAGGTAAGTTACACACCTACTAGGTAAGTAAGTTTTTAGTAGTACCTACCTACTACACTACCTAAGTTACCTCTCGGTGGAAATGTGAGGTAGAGTCCTTTTCATGACAGAAGTCCAGCGGAAACCGGAACTAAACTTTAAAACTAAATTTTAAATTATTTGTCAGGTGCTGTTAATGTGTTCGGATGCTAGTGCGTTTTTATTTGGTTTCTGTGATTAAAGTCTTGTTTTCAATGCCTGAAGTTGTTAAAAGTGCTGCCCGAGAAATAATACCTACTTAAGGTCGACTACAGCGCCGCGTCTGCGGGACTTCTTTCATGGAAAGGACTCTAGGAGGTTTATTTTATACCTATCTCACTCACTGCACTGTCCATAAACCGTCACAGTTCGTAGGTAGGTTAGGTACCTACGTATTAAGGTATTTTTATTGCTTTATTTTTGTAATGTTTGCTTTAGCTTCCAGTTCACATTCCAAATCGAATAGTTATTATAAACCACAATACCTAATAGCAGCATATTCAATAACAATTTAATGTCTGGTTTTCGTTGTAGCGTGAAGATTGCTTGCATGTTCAATAACCTACGTACCTACGTAGGTAGGTACGAGTCACGATCAGGAATTCAACTTCCTTTGTTGAATTCCAATAAAAAACGCCTTTAGCAGAATACAGCACCCTTATCGCAAAATGTATATTTAGGTAATGGAGTTAAAAATTTTGGACATCATTTTTCAAATATTACTTACTAATAATCTATGATGTAAAATTTAGGTTGGTAGAAAGACAGTAGTAACGAAGTATCCTCTATCGGATCCTTAACTTGGGTTAGAACCTTACCTACCTAATGCTAAATTGGTTAAAATGATGTCCAAAATTTTAAGTTCTATTATGTACCATTTCGCTTCGTGATAAGGGTGCAGGGTTATTGTGTCCCACCAACGGTGCAGGTTTTGTGTAAAATACAAGTCCCCAAAACGTAAGAACGTAGAACTTAGAAGCTTTGATTTTTCGATTTGATTATTGAGCTAGATATAGGTAAGTATGGTATTTACATTATAAGTTTAAAAAACTGGAAAAACTGACTTTCAATTTGATACGATTCATCATCAAATGATGATGATGATGGCAGTTCATTGAGACTGTTCTATTGATCGTAAACACCACAGAAAAAAAAGAATTTTTCAAATCGGTTCATAAATGTCGGAATTCTGAGGTAAGACAGATTACTTAAAAAAAAAAAAAATGGGACCTATCTGGAAGTATACCCTTTCAGATAAAAAAAGAATGTTTCAAATCGGTTCATAAATGACGGAGTTCTGAGGTAACAAACATAAAAAAAATACAACCGAATTGAGAACCGCCTCCTTTTTTGAAGTCGATTAAAAAGAGAAATCCAAACTACATACTCTAAGGTATAGTTATGATCTGTGATACAGTTTAGGACATAATTCAATTAGGTATTTCATAAGACTCGTTTTTATTTGTTAAAAAGTAGGCAGAACTTGCTTACTGTGGTCACAGATTTAATACCTAATACCCACTGTTACTATATACTATTCTGTGGTATTGCCGAGTACAGGCGCACTCAACGCACTCAGTACAAGATCACCCTTGGACGGCAATTCGACAGAACACGTTTGTTTCCACCAATAATTGCGGCATGACGTCACCTTTTAGCTGACACAGAATAAATACAAGCTTTTACGCCCATGCTTTTTTGTTAGATAATCGATCTTTGAATAGGTAGGTAAGTACCTACCCAAAAAATGTTTTTATCCAATAGACTCTTTTTTAAGCCAACTAAAGTGATCAATTTGTTTTGTTGTTGAGTTTGTAAATAGATTGTTACTTAGTTCGGTATAAATATATTTCAATTCACATAACGAATGCCTTACCTAACCTACCTACCTACCTACCGACTTGCTACAAACACCAAACACTCCGAAATATATTTTGTTATTGACTGCAGAGTGCGCATTTTGAATATTTTATACATTGCGGCAGTTTTAGCTCGTATAAAAACAAATAAACTGAAAGCTATTGGAAACACAACTCAATATGAGAAAAAAATATACATATTACGTCATCTAAGACCCGTATGCCTTAGACTGCTCAAGCACTGATCCGGACTCAAACACAGATGTAGTATGATGAACATCTCTACTCAAATATAAACTTGAGTAGGTAGGTACCTACCTAACGATTTCTGTATCGGCGGCATACGGGCCTAAGATCGAGAATACCTACGCTATCTTAGATGACCTAATACCTACACGACATACAGCATTTTAAGAATAAACATGATGCATAGAAAAACTGGTAGCTTAATCAAGATTGGACCCAATCTCTAACAACTTATAAACACGTGGACCATAATTTTCAGCTCGATAATTTATTTAGAAGATGAATAGCTTAGGAAATAATTACCGATCGTGCTAAATGCAACAACCTATAAAAAGTTATAGTTACAAGGTATAGTCTGCTACCTCAGTAGTAGCTAGACTAGCTATTTGTGGTGTATAGCATCCATCGCCATGTAAGGTGTAAACGGCGCAGTTCGCACAGTGCTAATTTGTAGTCTGAACAGCCCCTGATACACGTGAAGTGTTGCGTGATAATGGTATTTTGTCTGGTACACTTCCATCGATTTATCTAACATTAAAATCTATTCAGAGAGTTCCTTCAGCCACAACAAACCGATCCTGAACATTAAAATAGAACATGCGTTTAGAAACGCACTCTTTTTACATGTCTGAGATATCTTGAGATTTATTTTTGTAATGTGGACTACGTGGAGCATAGTAGAGAATAAAACAGCCGTTTAATATTTAAAAAGTCATATAAATAACTGTTTTGTATGTAGGTAGGTTAGATACTTACCTCTAATCTAAAACATTTTCACATTTTTAAATCCTCGGAATAAACATTGAGTGGGGCGATCGTAAAATTATAAATAGTGTGGCCAAGTGTGGCAGGGATAGATGCTGAACGTTACAGAGTTGAGCTGAATATTAGATGCTGTGTGATCATGAGCAAAGCACGCGCTACTCTGCCACACCCTGGAACATGCTATGTATGATGGAGTCGCAGCTGAAGTGGTGTTGATAATGATAATCACTTCATACAAAACACGTTGCGAGACTTGGAAGCTGAGATATGTAAAGAAGAAAGAAACAGTAAAAATAATTTGCTCACCTAACCTAAGAGCGCAATCATTATTAATATTAAGTACCTGTAAATAACTTACTATTACCTAAAACACTATATAAAGCCCTCAAAGGCAGATATTTACTTCGCTGCACAGACCCTTCTACAAAGTTCAGAAATCATTATGCTAGGCTAGTGCATAGATATGGCGCCAACTACAAAACTCGCGGAAGGGAAGTTTATAAATAGCAAATCTATGGATACATAATGCATATTACTAGTTATTTAACTTTATTAATTCCTGCATCGTCGCGGCGTTGGCTCTTAGCGGAAGATCATTGACCGACCCTTGGGACTGAGAGCAACCTTCTAGACTACTTTTATCTTTTATACTTCAATTTTATTACATTTTTTCAATTTTATTGGAAGTATCATCCTATATGTTGTCTTAACACCATTTAGACATAAATATCTTGTAACTATAAGTATACCTAAATAAATATGTATAAAATCTCAGTACTGGCGTAGGACATTATTTTATTGATAAATTTTTCATTTTGTTCGTTAGTTCTAGATCTGTTTCTTACAAGATTGATAACCTGTCTACCTGTCTATCCGTTTGCTCAGGTTTTGTTTTGTTGGCTTGACCATGACCTTGGATCGATAGGTAATTTATTTCAGTCATTTGTCTTCTGGTTTTGTCTTTGTTTTCGGTACAACGACGGTACGACGCAGTTTGACTAAAAGTTTTTTCGGATTGTTTGCTAGTACCTAGTAGATAGGTAATGTAGATACTAAATGCTAATATAACTAACAAACAAACTAACTAATAATACTAATATCTACTAGCATGAATGCTGGTTTTAAGGGAGCACGAGTAATTTCATTAAAACAATATTTCGTTCGTTCGATCCTTTATCAAATGCGGGCTTGCGTCAGTCAGTGAATACCTAACCACCTTATTTATTACTGGTAAGGCATGGTAACGTGTTTCTCTATGTTTACGAACTCACATACCTACATACCTGAGAAGTAAAATCATTTCAAGATAAGAAAGAGTTTTTAGTTATTATAGCTGCCTTGGCTTAGTGGCCACGTTGGATGGCTTTAGAGCCGTGGAACTGTTTGGGCTAGATTTTACTGCACAAAATCTGCCATTTTGGGCAGATTAGAGCCATAATTACACAAGGGATACCCAAATGGCTATACGTGCTGGCTAACCATAAGATAAGGTAAAGAAGAGGGAGATATATGATGGTTAGAAATGGGAAAAGACATAACTGCTTCTACAAATTTGGAAAAGATTTTTAAATTCAACGGTTGGCTTCAAAGAGGCAACCATTTTTAAAGCTAACATAACAGCCGAATACTGTATACTTACTATTGTTCATCTCTGGAATTGAATCCAAAAAAATGCCCCTTGTTATTACAAAAGATGTCGGTTTGCCTACAGTATCACATTCATCGCAAAGAAACAAATACGATAGCCATACCACTGAGTCATCTTTCGTCATTCGTCGGCTGTAGTTGTTACCAGCTATACTGTGGCTAGCGGTGCTGTAGTGGAATGGAATGGAACTCTCACGGCCACCAGTTTGCGTGCAGCGGTGACCGAGAGCGGGGTTCAGTCAAACCATTCTTATCGCATCGTACCTACAAAGATCCGTGCTATTTTCGCACTTAGCGATTGATAACTCGCCACTTTTATAAGCAAAAACAAGCGAGTTGGAGTGTTTTACATTAATCTGAATTGCAAAGTGACGGATGAGTGAAGTATCGGTTTCGAAGTTGATGTGGCAGCGGGTCGACGCGGGCGCAATGGAGAGTTGTGTGAAGCTGTACACATGGATCAACCACACCGTGTTGATGCTGTTGTTCCAAATATTCTGGAAAGTGAGCCAGATATCGGACTACTTCAAGGAAAAGTGAGTGTTACATCGCTTTGTTAGTTATACTGGTTATACTTAACGCCTAACCTCATTGTTTATGAGTAGCACAATAATAGATTCGTTTCGATTTGATTGAGTAACACTTATATATAATCTACCTTCTGCCTGTGGCTTCACTCACAGATAACAAATCGTTCTAGGTCACGACATGTGGATAAGTTTTTGTTTGTGTTTAAAATAATAATGTTTTGTCTGTTCATTTTAACTTAAGCGTTCAAGAATAGAATAAACTGTCTCAGAAATTTGGTTACCTTAAATGGATATATGTGTTCTGTGCCTTAAATCCTCCATATTTACGTACAATAGGGTACGTATTTGTTTAGGACTTTAAGAAGGCAAGAACCAGTTTACTATGTTAATTTTGGACTTTGATAACGCAACTCGCAGCATAGTGTGGTTCTAGACAAACATACAACCATCTCAATTACCTTCCGACGAACTTTCACATAATCTAACAATTACAGCATAATAGCTATAAGAGGTTATAAATCACATACCAAATTGATCGATCATGTTACGCAAACGTCTCTTTATCCACAATGAGTAACATTTCTTTCCGTATAGGTTGGTTTAGCTAGGTTCAGTAGGTTACTGTTGATTTACGTAACAAATACCAATCATATGAGTAATTATTACTCATCAGTAGACATATTAGTCGGTCGGTAGGTAGGTACCTACCAAATGGTTGCCTCTGATTATATAGAAGTTACCCACAATGGAGAACCCTAAGTAAGCTTTTTCTAGAACAATTATTTTGTATTTAACTCAGCTAAGGACATCTTTTTTCTTTTTATGATACAATCGGTAGCTTCACTAAATTAATAATTTGAAATGTTCAAATGAGAACCTATTGCAGACCTAATCGATAATCAGCATTCAATAAAATCGGATATTCATCGATCAAAGTTCATTCACACTCCCTCATTTCGAAAGGTGAAGCTCTAGATAGAGGCTAGACTTGCTATCGTCATTCTGACCCAACGCTTTCAATTGTATCGATTGAATAGAATGAAACTTATCAATGAACCATTACGAATTCGCAGGTGCTCGTAATGCTCGTGTACAAAATGTCGCAATACAGTGGCCTTATGCTCAGTTCGGCAGATTTTTTACTCTAATAGAGAGACGTCATATCTTCTAAGAGCTTTTATCATTTTATCGGTAGAGTGCAGACACTAATAAAGCTTATTGTTCATAAGTAAAACTGATCATTGTCCTTACGTATAGTTTTCTTCCCTAGCGAAATGAGAGTCACCGGTCTGACTAGTTTTTTTAACGATCGCAACTTAGATCAACACTGGTTTCTAATATTTGCACATAAAATAAAGACTAGGATTTTTCTAAATATTGTGCAAAATAAACATGAATTTTAATATGTATAATTTTCCTATTATTTAAATTTTAAACGTGGTCCTATTGAGAATCTATTCCTTTAGGCCACAGATTACATAATTCTACATAACGTGAGTACCTACCTATCAGGCTATCAGTACTTTCTGCCACAGATCATACTTTCTGCAAAGTATTTTGGTACTCATTATAAGTATACCTGTAAGTAGAGGTATAGTATAGGTACCTGTTACCTTTATTATACCTAGCACCTACCTACTATGTCCTGAGTATGTGACCTCAATATTAATTTAAAAATAGGCAGTCTTAATAAAAAGTCTTTTAAAAAATGCTACTGTGTTGTCCGACCGTGACATGGATGCGATCACTTACCTACGTACCTACCTACTGTAATATAATAATAAAAATACCTAAGTAGTACAATTAGCAGCTGTTATCGATTTGAAGGCTCATAGAGTGATAAAGAAATTATTAACAAATTGCAAAGTACCTAGGTAGGAAATCTAAAAAAGAATTCTGCGCAACTGCTGTGGAATACGTAGGTAGGTTAGTACTAATTAGGTAAGTAGGATAAGTAGCTAGGTATACTAAAATAAATAAGGCAAGAAGGTTACCTAGAGTTCTACCTACTAGGTAGGTAGGTACTTACTTTATTCGCAACTACTAATGGTAGGTAATAATAACTATAGTAGGTAGGATAAACTCGACATACCTACCCCCGCGGCGCGGCGGCGTTGCTCGCGTTAGAGTGTGACTTTTCAAAATTCCTTTCTTAGTGCACCCCTACACTATATAGGGATACTACCCTCCAAATTTCATACCTCTAGGACTTATAGTTTAGGCTGTGCGTTGATTCTATGTCAGCTTCAAAAGAGTTTTATATATTATATTGATGATAGAATCACACTTTTTACTGACCTACCTACCTAGGTACCTACCTAGACCTTACCTTACTAACCTATCTAGCCTATACTACCTACCGACCTAAGTCTGCGTGTCAGTAATGGAACTAATGGATAAACTGTTCCTACCTTGGTTATAGATTTATCAATAAATACTTTCAGGCCACGAAGGTACTGTTTGACACGAAGTCGATTAATCCCTAGAAAGTACCTACCTAGGAAGGTACCTACAATTATTTTACCATTAACTATCTATTATTAAAAACCCATTCTTAGCCTGTGTTCTAATCTAACCTCAACCTATCTACTTACCAATTTTTTTATTCTTAATTTAATAATTTTACTCATGTACCTTAATAATGAAAAAATCC
Source organism: Eulithis testata (assembly GCA_947507515.1). NCBI lineage: Eukaryota > Metazoa > Arthropoda > Insecta > Lepidoptera > Geometridae > Eulithis > Eulithis testata. The sequence continues at coordinate 7,263,535 of OX382205.1, forward strand.
GTAGTGGGGAAAATATCAGAAAATAGGTACTGGAGAATTTTTGCCCGTATGCCGAAACCCAAATCATTACTCAAGCCACTCAAGCATAGATTTGAGTGGAAATTTTCATACAAAAATATTTCCTTGAGTCCGGATCAGTGCTTGAGTAAATCCGCATACGGGCCTAAGTGTATGTGACACTTGATTTGATTAATAAAAGTAAAAAGTAAAAAAGGTTTTATTTTGTCTTTAAAGTACTTAAAGGTAGCCTACCTACCTACAAATAGATAGTGAAACATTCCATATAGGTTAAGGTTGTCCTGCACTGTAAGTATGAAAAGTAGGTAGGTATACCTACAAAACTTTGCCCACGCAAAAAACTACCGAAGTTAAGTAGGCACTTATTACAGAGATTGATATTTTAAAATTAGCCAATTAGGTATTTGTTGGCAGTTAGCTATTGTACCTAGCTGTTTAATTCGTTGCCAAAAGAAAGTCCCTAGTGACCTATTGGACTTAGGTATACCTACAGACCAAGGTATGAGTGCTACCGCCGATCATAGCTCCTATGTACTACGTACCTATCTATCTTCTACGTAGGTAGGTACATAGGTGCAAAACTATTTATGTACCTACTGCAATGCAATACCTATGAAGATTTTAGCACGTATTAGAATTTAGAACAAACAAACGTATAGAACAAACATCTATGTTTGCTACACACAAATGTTTGTTCTTGGTGGGGATCGAACCCACGACCCACAGCACGGAAAGCAGAGTTACTACTAACTGAGCTATGATGCCTGTCAATATTCCTCCATTAATTCTTAATGAATTCGTTTTTATCAATGATAAGAATGGTTGTTGGAAATTGAGTCAATTCTCCTTCGAAGTAAATAGGTAGGTATTTCACGTTAAATTTAAAAACAAGATTATGGCAAAATCACTGATATCGGGGAAAATATTTCAAAAACAAAACAATTGCAAAGGTGTTCAACAAATTCTAGCCCCCTTTTAAGCTAACATTCATTCGGCTAGCTCAACCAGGAACGAAAATCGACCCAGCAAAAAACGTTACCCCAGCAAAAAGTGAATTTCTTGAATAACTCCAAAACGGCTATAGGCACTAATTTAAAACTTGGGGCACAATTACAGGGCAATAGGCTCTAATTATCTGCATTTTTAGAATTTTCAGATTCAACACTTTTTTGCTGGAGTAACGCACACAATTATATGGCGCTGGCTAATGGACATAAAGCAGTTCGATCATTCTAGCAACGAGATAAATGAACAAACAGACGGAATGACTCATACATGTCAGAAATAACATGTCATGTCTGTGATCATTCGGACTAGCACCCTTCACCCTGAATACTGATAGTGATAACCAATGAAGCAACAAATGGTATAAACATACGCTATATTATCAACAGCTGGACAACACAGTTTTATGGAGCGTTATACTTATCAGTTTTAAGAATTGAAACAAGCAACCATTTTCCTTAGTAGAAATCACAGCGTTAACAGTTTCTAGTTATAGTTTTATTGGTTAGTCCTTTTACATAGTAGGTACTTACCTACTTTATAACCATAATAACTTTTTACTTTTTTGTTTATTCTGTCCTATGGTATTATTTTTATTTTCTGCGGGAATTATGTAGATACCTACCTACTTATAAAATGTCTGTCATCTTCTATGTTAGTTTTGTCTGGTTAAAGAGTTACCGTTTTGGGTCCACTGTTATCATAAAACATATTTTTGTTTATATTGTAAAATCAAATGTTTTCTGAGAATATCTACCTATTTATTAGATACTTATGTTGCGCAACATTTTGTAAAATGTATTTTGTAGTCAAAATTTCATAAGTTTTCTGACACCATTATTTGAATTTGAAGGTTATAAATACAGAATACGAATTATTCACATACAATATGAACCTAATCTATTTTATCTTTTTTAATGACCATTTAAAAAAACTTTATAGGAGGTAGGTGCCAGCAATTTTTGCTTATTTTTGCCTTGAATCAGAAATTAAAGCCCAAGAATCTTGCCAAAAATAATTATACAGTTACACTACTATATTATCGATGTTCTCAGTAGGTACCTACACTCTGAAATTGTATGTTTTGGCACGGCTTTGTTTTGTGTGGTAATTTATTTATACCGCAGATGGGTTGAACAGCGTTAGTTTTGCAGATCAAAATCATGGTTTTCATCAAAAATTGGAGCAAAACAAAATATTTATTTAAAGTTACTGTAGTCACACTAATAATAAGTAGGTACCTAAGTAAAGCTGCAAAAAAAAATACCTACCTAGTAAAAATACCTAGGTAAAAAGTACCTAGTAGATGATCTGTGATATGTGCACACATGACTTACCTATTCAATTCAATTCTTGTCTATGGCCTTTGCAGTGTTGCCCGCAATTTCCATGGCTTACCTATCAAATACATTAAGAATGTGACATAAGTAAAGCTATATTTATGTCAAAAAGACTTCACTGAATTTCGATTTGTAAAAAAACATTTTTTTTTTGTTGAAATAAATGAAATGACATTTTAAAATATATTTGGGTGTTTGGTAATCTGCCAAAATATAGCGATATATTTTGTTCACTGTCACGGTGTTGTCACGGCTCACGCCTGCAGCTCATGACCTGAGGGCCTAGTACGAGTTTTCAGTGTCGCCCTCACTAGTGTGCCCAGCACACTAGTGAGCGCTGATTTGTATGGAGACACTGAGCGGATTTTTTTAGAAGTTTTAAATGAGAGTACGGGTTCGGTGTAGCCAGCCGCACGGTGTAGCAGACCACACGGTGTAAACTGGATATACTATTACCTAAGCTGTGACAGTGTGGATCTTGGCGTGATCGTAGCGTACACCGATATTTGACCGTTATTCTGATAATTCCGAGTAAGAGACACATTTAGCCCCTCTGCGATTGCGCCACGACCGGGTGGCGCGATAGTGCGGCCCACACCATGAATTTTTTGGTGTGACTGAGGTGTGGCTGTACTAATTGTTAGATAGTCTGTGTCGAATGGTGATAGATATTGACGAAAGGTTTATATATTAGTGCTTTTCTATTCCAATTTGTTTATTCTAAGTTTATTTGTTTGTTTTGTATTTTATTCCGTGTTACCAATTAGTGAATAGTACTACGTGTTGGCAATCCTCAATAAATAAATAAAATGACCGTATTATTATGCGTGGAGGTGGAGGTTGGTTGGAGTCCTCCAGAGCTCATGCAAGGGAGCTGCATTGACAAAGTTGAAAAAAGTGCTTCATCGTAATCTAGAGTGAATCTTGAGATTCTTGAGTGCTTGACCAGTTTTACTATCTACGTGCTATCTACGCTGGGAAAAAAAAGTAGAGACCTCGGCTTACGAGAGAAATGCTACGGGAGATGCAGACCAGCTTCCAGCCCTGTCGATGATCTTCCGGAGGCTGAGCATCGGCAGTGCTGTCGCACGTTTGCCTAGGTTCCGCGTAGGTACCTAGTAGGTACCTACCTACTAGGTACCTAGTGTCCCTAGAACTAATAAACAGTGAGTGTATTTTGTTCGCCTTTCCTTAGCATGTTTGTATAGGTAGGTATACTACCTAGTAGTAATACCTAAACAAAACATTACATAGGTTTTCTATACATTATTTACTCACCTTTTATCTACCCTTATTAGGTACCTACTCATAACTTACCTAGGTACCTATTTACTCTTTACCTACTACATTACCCCCATTGATTAACTACAATTTCATTGCATTAGGTACCTACCTAAAATGCTATAAAAAATGCACTTGGTGCTGCCAAACTTTGTGATAAGCCAGTAGGTAGATAAATCAAAACTCTAGTAGGTAATATGAGGTGATTGGTGATTTTATGTACCTAATGATTTCAATAGATGCAGATTAGACTCCACTGCATCTTGATGTCATTTATCTAATAAAACCATGTGATTTCAGGTGACTGGACAGCCATGACCACTCATGATACCAAGTCCAACCACCTACCTACCTACCTACATGCCGAGCCCACACAAGGCATCTTTCATTCAGAGACATGCCAGACTATCAAGAACATCATATATGGCTGAAAATGCTTTGCCAATATGTACATATAGGCAAAGGGAGAAAGCCTTGCACTGTAAGCACACCAAATAACACCACTCAGGGTTGTGTCTGGCACAATTTGGCCTTAGACTTTTGGATGCTTGATCCTGACAGAAACCAAGGTAGGTAGCAAATGTAATATGTAGCTATTATTCTCTACCTAAAGTTTCATAAGTGCCTATCACTTCACTGACCATTCAATGCTGACTAAAACCAAGCTGACTTATAACTTCACTCCGAGGTCAAACTGCTCGAGAATTTCTTATTTTGGTATTACCTATGAAGTTGCTATTCATAAAGTACTGCTCCATACATATATATATACATGTACATAGAAGCATAAACCTTTGTTAGTTAGCTACATACCTAGGTACTATAATTATTGTTTTTATTTTAGAGCTTTTACTAATAGTTTTGTCTTTGTTGCAGACCACTGAAAGCTAAAAGTTAGGCTACTCGGAGTGTTGAGTTAACCAAAGCTAGATCCGAGTCAACCACAGGCATCACCAGACTTCTCCCTTAGCTTCGCAAAGCCTGCCTGCACCTATCCCTTGCAGGATTCTAGTTCCTAGTTATTTAACTTTGTTATCAATACTATACATCCACTCTGCAGAGGTTGTCTCACCAAAGAAGAATCAGCTACCCACGTAGTCCTGGAATGCGAGGGCGTAGCAACGCATCGACAAGAAATCCTAAGTACCCCTAGGTCACTCCTCCAAGCCTGCGAAGCCCCCAGGAAGCTTCTGTGCTTCTGGGAGGAGTTAGGCTGGCTGCACGCATAGCCAGTTTACTCCCCCACGTATAATGGACCAACCTTGAGTCTAAATGCGGAAACGGGAGTCCAATAATAATAATAAAATACTATAGGTACATTCTTAGTATTATTTATTTGGTATTCAGTTTTTACATATTTACATTTAAGTTATATCAGTCTGAATAAATTTAAGAGTCTTGAATGTTTCGAAAGGTGATTGCTGATATTTTCTGGATATTTGACTGTGATGCTTGCTCAAGAGAAGCAGTGTTGAAAGGCAAGCAATACGGCGCTCCCTGCCATCAGTGGCTACACCCGTGTCTGGGCCAGACCGCTTCACTGAAAAGTTAATGAATCATATTAATATACATTGGTAACAGGCACCGACCACTGTTGTTTCATTTTCCTAAACTAGCCTAATTTTAACAGCAATAAATGTGTCATAGCTCAGTGTATCTGTCTCTTTCTCATTCAACAGATTCAGCACCATTATTATTATAATAAATACTTGGGCACTATAAATACTGAGGTGAATTTTGTTGTTTTTCATAGTTAGTTGTCTCCCATGAGTAGGTACTAACCTAGATGGTAGGTAGGTAGGTACCACATTTTCCTTCCCTTCACCGATGACTTTATTATGTAAACCTGGACCTTTTCTATGCCTGAAAGTCGAAACTTTGGTTAGTTATTGAACACAAATACATTCATACAAAAACAATACCTGAGAGTCTCAGGGAGTTGTAAATTATGATCAAAATCAGACAAGGACAGATGTAAACAACCAGGGCGGCATGATCTCCAAGCAGTATAAGAGATTTCTATTTCTTACCTTTCTGCAAACTCTTGAATTTGATGTTTAGACAACACTGGTAGATTGGTACTCGCATCCCTGAAGCTACCCAAGGCAGGAAACTCATGAATCTGATTGTCTAACTCGTCTTCTATTCCAATGAGATTGTTCGAAAGCCATCAGCCTACAACGAGATAAATAAAATGGGATTGAAAAAATTGTGATGAGATATAACCTCTAAATAGTAAATACCTACGTGTTATTACCTTTCTATGAAACCGTCTTTTCTACTAGTGGTCCAAGAGTATATAACGCTATGCTAGTGGTAAACACTTTCCTTCTATGGAGCTCCACTTCATGTCAAATAATTTTGGAGGATCTACTAGGCAAATAATCATAACATCAAACATATCGATGGCCATAAGTTGACACCTCGTATCTTACATTTTCTCAAAAATTAGACACGAGTTCGATATATCGAAACGTAACTTAAAACGCCTACGGGTTGGATTTCATACCATATCGATACCTAAATCCACATATCCGTTATCACAGAAACTAATCAAAACTTCTACTGTTAGGCCGCGCGCACTTTGGATACGCTTTCGTACGATTTTTACTCGTGAGTAGGTATACGTACGAACACCCACGAACGATCCCGACTTTCCAAGTACCTACCTACCTACCTACTATGGGAGCGCGCAGCGCACAGCGCTCGCAGACAAGCCGCAAGTTAGCCGACGACCAAAACGAAAACATCACAAACCAACCAAAACGATATGAAACACCGATATGATACGCTAGATTCGCTACCTCTCTTTCTAAGTATGAATAGTTTTACTGGTAATAGAAAGAGATGGAGAGAATTTGAGTGACGTAACATGACGACCAAAACGAAAACTTTACAAACCAACCAAAACGATATGAAACACCGATATGATACGCTAGATTCGCTACCTCTCTTTCTAAGATGAATAGTTTTACTGGTTAGAAAGAGATGGAGCGAATTTGAGTGACGTAACGTTAGCTATATTTGCATGTTAGTGGCGTGCGTAAAAATATGTCATAGGTAGCTAGCAATATGGTTTACTTTCTATTGTAACTTTTTTGGTCCATGCTTTTGAAGCGCGAAAACACGAAGCGCGTATCGATATTTGAAAACCGTTATTGAAATCGAATAGTAATCAAGTTTAATTATTTGCAGGCTCTTAGGAGTGCTCCACCCGCAGAATAGAATACCTTTAATGATTGCTTGCCTCATACTTAATCGAAATTAATATAACAGTTGCACTCACTGGTGTTAAATTGACTACTCGTAACATGTTATTTGTATAACTATTTTGACATTGACAGCTCGTAACTAATTACAAATTGAGTTTTTTTAATAAAACTCGAGGTGAGGTGATCTTTTCATATCCTTAGATAAATAAACAAAATATCTATTTTGTTTTATTTTAATAGCAGTTATACCCGATGGTAGGAGGTTTTTTGTCTCTCCTGTAAAATTTGGGTTTTGTGAGATACGAGGTGTCAACCTATGGCCATCGATATGTAGATAAAAATGCAACATTGCTGTGAAGCATCATAGCCAACCCCCCCCAAAAAAAAAACAAATATTTCTGACAAATATGGCATTGACTTTAATATTTTAGGTGATATGACACTGACATTGACATTTCAATCTGTCAAAACACTCAAATTCAATGAAACAAGCATTCAAGCAAGCAAAGACAACACTAATCTTTGTAAAAAAAAACGCTCTGTCAAATTCAAATCTTACTTCCGGTGTAAGCTATGGGTGTGGCCACGCTGCATCGCAGAGCACACCGTGTGGTGCTTACATGGAAGTCGTACTCGAGTGTGGGCTCTAGATCGTAGTGTGGCACTCGTATTTCGGTCTCATTCACGAGCCCGCACTATCGCCTTGTACACCGTGCAGAGCCAAACTCGTACTAGCCCCTCTGAAATACAGTAGGTAGTGAAGATGAAGAGATTACGGTTTTTACGACCATTTTGATGGTTGCGTGGGCAGGTCAAGAAATATTTCGAGCAAAACAATACTGAGTTAAATGTGTATTGGCAATATAGGTATCGCAATTTAAAATTGTTTTTTTTTTTTCAAGCTACGTAAATATCCTATCATGTAAAAAACAAACAAATACTTACCTATTCAATGTAGAAAACCTACCTACCTACATTATATACCTAATTTCGAATCGGGTCATAAGCTCACTTCGGCAGAGTTTTTACCACAGAAGAGATAACATTATATTGTACCTATTGTCTGTGGTTTTTACGTAGAGATGACGTCGAAAACTCGAATCCTCAGTAGGTGAAACGACTTTCCGGCCGAGATTATCATACCTCCGAGTAAAGTATCTGCCAAAGTGAGTATATGGCTCCAGATTGATGGAGATACAGTAGATTATGCTGATGCTATATTTTGAATAAAACAGCTGCAGATAAGAATCACGCGAGATGTAGAATAAGCACACTTAATTATCATTTCAATAGAATCTGTCTGGCTGTTGACCTCATTATCAGAGTTATCAGATAAAGTACCTAAGTATTATTTAATGATGCTACAGAGGAAATTTCCTAGCAAACTAAAATAGATTTAGAAATGAATGCGCACGTCAGAGATTATAATCTGATGTAGGGTATTTGATATGTCGTCAATCTCAACGTGTTTTAATATTTGCTTTTGAGGTGTATCTATTTGTATTGTACTTAGATTTCTACGTTTTACTAATTGGGTTGGCACAATTATTACCTACGTCTTGCGTCATGCATCACTCGTTAAAATTTTCCAGATCATTTACGTAAACTTTATCTTACTCTTACTTAGTAGAAATTACTATTGCGATAATTTTATGGCACATTAACATGTTTGAAGTTTGCGATCAAACCCTTTAAATATATTTTTTTAAATGTTTGAAGTTTTTAAGAATTAGGTTACATACGTACCCTTTGTTGTTCGATAAAACAAACAGAAAATGAGTTAGGGCGCAAAAAATAATAGAAAGCACTAAGTAGTTATACCGGCACCTTGCAGTAGGTAGGTACTTAATCTACCTTGTTTATGGTCTTGTCCGCATCAAAGAAACTGTCCAACAAAGTTTCTTTTGACCTTACTAAATAGACTTCCTTATTTTACTGCCGCAGCCGCAAGGTCAGTGATCGACAGTTTGACGATGCTTTATGGCAACATTGGCCATGGTGCCATAATATTGCAACATCTTATCACGCAAGGAATACAATAACCTAATAATAACGTAAAATGAGTGCAATGCCAACATTGCCAACTCTATTAAATAAAATTTTAGGGTAGCAACACCTATCTAGTAGATAGATAGATAGGTACCTAGTTTGTTGTAGGTACATGATTTTGGTTATGATGACTTAGGTATACCTACACCATTGATGACCTTTGACTAACATCTGATTGGAAGCACTGATCCGGACTCAAGCATAGATTTCTGCATGAACATCTCTACTCAAATCTACGCTTGAGTAATGATTTCTATAACAGCATACGGGCCTAGAATCCGACGTAGTCTCTCAGATCGACACGGCCAAGAAATTTAGGTACCTATTCAGTCAATGAACCAAACCAACTCTAGACCATCCAATCTTAAAATTGGAATGTGTTGGATTGCCAATAAATTAATTTGGTTTGCACTCAAACGTCGATGAGAGTTAGCAAGGAGTAGGCACAATTTTGTAACTAGGAAGCTCAATAAAAGTACGAACCTAGAAAAACAAATTTTTTTTGAAAGTTAAATTGTATAATTCGTTAAGGTAAGGTACCCTGAAGATTTCTCTTAAAAAGACATAAACGCGCTCCTCTGATTTCAGTCAAATCGTCTTCTTTGCATTTTTAGTTTATGACTGTTACCTACAATTTGCTGTCTTTCGATTACCAGTTAATTACTATGTATTCGTATTTCCCACGAACATAAGCGCCAAGTAACTCCGATAATGCCTTATTATCATCATTTTTATCACACAGGAAACGTATAGATTACCCAAATCAGATAGTACTGTCAGTTTCATATCCGAGTTTAATATCAGATCTGTGCTTGGATCTATGGTACTGTCTACTGGCTAGTCTTGATTACTAGGCTGTGTCGATAGTGGGTGCTGGGCTAGCCTGGGGTACTCCAAGCCCGGTACCAGCTAGCGCAGTATCTTTAAAGACAGTGTCTTGTAAGAAAAAGCTTGCACCTTATTACGAACTAAATCTCCTTTTTCCTTCTTTCCAGGTCTATTGAAGAATCGACGAACATGCCATTCTCACCCCTCACAAAGCAGTCCAAAGACCGGCGACACATCAGATCGATGTCTGACGTACAATGCAGCACACCCTACCGACTACCCTTCCGGTCGAAAGTGGACCACACCCTTTCCTACGACTCCGATACCAGAGCTAGGCGAATCAGGGCTTACAACATCCAGAGACAATCTGACTCTTCAGACTCAGACTGCTCCTACTTCGAAGCGAGGAAGCAGCGAAGCATAGAGCACAACATTCTCAAGCACACGGACTCTATGAGAATATTATAGGGAAGACGATCTGATTTGTTCATGAGGCTGATAATCTAGTTCTAGATTTGAAATTCTGATCTGATAGTCCATTGCTCGACGTTGGTTCCTAGAAAAAAGTTTGAAAGGGGTTTTAAACTTTTTACTGGGGCGATAGATATTTTTTAGGCCAGTCTCACTAGTAGGAGCGAAGTCACACTTCCTTGCTGGAGTACTGCGCCAAGAAAAGGTTGTACTACCAAAAACCAAAAAAATGTTTTCCGTACCTGTTGACGGTTTGCACTTAGTGACGATCGACAAAATGTCGAGCAAGTAATGTAATCGTCTTTAGACGTTGCGGCTTTAGACGTTGCGGCCCTATTAGTTGGTAGAGAGGAGTCGTGTTTTGTATTCGACTGCGCCTCTAACAGGCGTCGTAACTATGTCTACCTTTGCACATTTTTATATCGTTTTCTTTTGCACAAATATATTGCACACCTTGTTTGTAAATGTTTTTCCTTCCGTTTGTGGGTGGTAATTTATTGAGTCATGTGATCTCTGAGTCTTGAATTAATTTATGAGTGAGTCTGGTCTACCTACATGGTTTATATGAAGGAAAGTGGTATGAAAGTGTGTGATTATAGGTAGGTAACATGTTTAGAAGTAACAAGCGTTGTTAGATACTAACTGCTGTATATTAATAAGTAACTAGATAAGTATACTTAGGTAACTTGATAGAAATCACGTTAGGTTTCATGTTGGATGACGTTTTTCATGCGAGGATCGAAAATAAACTTTATTTGCTTAGATCTAAATCCAAATTGTGCCTACTTCTATGGCAATATGCGTCAGCAAAAGTTATTAATAATTACTTAGTAAGCTATGGATGACTCCCAATTTATTAAGTACCTAGGTACCGCTAGTACTTATTATAAAATATAGAACATGATTCATTCTATCTAGCTACCTAAGTCCAATTGCCTGTAAATGACTGCGATGTGAAAAGTGTAAATGAAATACCTAGAATGGTTTATTTGTTTGAAATATGATTACAAGTTTGTATGTAATAGTATGATGTTTCACATATTTCACCAAACATATTAATTTATTAGTAGGTATGTAAATACAAATTACCTATGTTATCTTAAGCTAACTGAATAATAAGATAATTTCCTAATTATGTGGCACTTTGTGTGGTGTCAAACAAGCATAATTAGATTATTGTTTAATTATTTTTTTAGAAATATAGGTACGTTGTTTTTTATTTTATAAATTTTGACCTAACGTGATTAATAAGTGATTTCCTCGAGACTGTGATGATATAGGTAGGTAAATAGAATAAGTTATGTAGAAGTAAATATGTGGTCTAGAAACGTAGATCTATGTACCTACATAGATAATCTAGATGGATATTTTTAAACTACGACAAAGGTACCTACCGATAGAAGTGTACAAGTATTCTACCATAACAGCCAAGAAAAAAAATTATAAATTGGTAGGTAGGTGTGTATACATGCAGCCTTATAATCCATACTAATATTATAAATGCGAAAGTAACTCTGTCTGTCTGTCAAAACTACTGAACCGATTTGTATGAAATTTGGTACACAGATAGTGTAGAGCCTGAGAAAGGACATAGGCTACTTTTTAATGCGAAAAAAGGGTTGTAAGGGGTTGAAAGAGGGGGGGGGGGGGTGAAAGTTCCTGTCAGTTGTTTGACAGTAACAGTTTGAATGACAAGACAACGTCTGTCGGGTCAGGAATATATTACGTAGGCCCCGACACAGTTTAATAGGTCTGACATTGAATGCGCAGAAGTCTAGTTTTAAAAAACTTTGCCTAGCAAAGCAACCTACTTCCTTTCCATTCAAGTTCAAAACTATGGTTATTTGAGTAAAATACGCAAACTACTTTATGTACCATTTGGTCGCAATTACTCCCAAATAGCACAGATTAATACCAAATAGTAAATAATATAACGCGCATTGGCAGCTTGTACAGTAGGTACAATTCATTTTCTTGACGACAATATCTAATTTATATCTAAGCGTTTGCTCGTTCTATATGACCATAACTAAATTAGGTATAGGCTGGTTTATTTTCTCGAATCAAATAACATCCTTTTTGTGGGAGATCATAGAGTCAAATATGTACGTTTAGTTTATAATATTATTATTCTTGTCCTTGATTTATTTTTCACAATAATGACTTGAAATTAATCATAATACCCTGTGTTTAATTTTTTATACCGTATTGATAGGTCCTAAGTAACTCCAACACCATAACACCATATACCACTTTTAACCACGACGACATCAATACGACAAATAGGTCGTAGAGTGGGATAAAATCCAGGTTAGTTGGTAGATAATGCTAAATAGCATTAAACTCGCCTCTGTACGATTTTTTAAAAGTGCAATAAAGAATTTTCTAATCTAATCTAATCTAATAAAAGTGTTTGTCTGTGTTTCGTGAAATGGCAATAATATGATTTGATACGAAAAAAATGTGATACAAGTAGACACCTCACTGAATGAATGGACCGATGACCATATTATTCCACCATCGACAACGCTTGCAGTACTTCATAAAGTGCTGCCATCTAGTATGGAGTAGCGGATTTATTTGTAACTGTCATAAGGAACGAATTAACTGTCATTATCAAAGTCAGAGTTAAATATTTGTCAATATCATGTCAGTCAGCAGTCAAGTCTAGTCAAGTCAAGTTTGTTTGTTGTTTTAGAATTTTTTGAAGTTTGATTGAAATTCAAAATTCAAATCAAACTTTGAATCGAATCTTGAATATTTTTTTATGAAATGAAAACAAAACACGCTAAAGCCTCAGTAACTTTTGTTTTGCCACTCAAAGAGTAGGTACCTACCTACTTAGGTACCTAATGCTGCCATAGAAAGACAGGTACCTAACTCCAGCCATAGGACTTTCTCGCCAGGACCAGTAGCACCACAGAACACATCGTAGCGAGTAGCACAGGCATAGTAGGTACCTGCCTACTTACCCCAGACTTTGTAAGGGACAGTGAGCTAGCATCCAGATAACACAGCAACCACGGGCTCTCGAGTGGATTCGGTACGGTCGAGTGCCGCCGCCGCCGGTGGAAATATTATGGTGTGTGCACACTCAGCCTATGCCGCTGCCGGCATTATTTCCGCGAATAATTCCGGACTTATTGCCACCGCAACATCGCCTTTATTCTTATTAGAGAGGCATGATCGTGTTTAGACTAAGCTCATGTACAGTTCCCTGCCGACTGCAGCTGAGTGTACACGCGGTTTTATGCGCTATCAAGTCCATTCTGTTCTGTGGTCTGGTCACTGTGGTCAGTCAGTCTCATCTCATTGTCCTTGCCAGTCGTCACGATCAATCACATATTACTATACGGTCTTTGATAAAGCTTGGGTTTTTACTTGTTATTGTTTTGTGTTGTCAGCCCGCCATAATTCAAACAAGTACATAGATAACCTTATGACCTCCCAGTGGACACTGGGCAGTTTAACATTCTGAATTTAAATAGCCAGATAACAAAATGAAGCCTTGGATATTATTATTGTTTTGTTTGCAAACAATACTTGCTGAACCTACTCCTATTGTGTTGTGGCATGGAATGGGTAAGTTGTAGGTAATTTATTTTCTTACAGCGCATGCCTCTTCATCTAAACCTAAGATTTTCCTAGCAAAACTAGTTCACAATTATTTCCCTAGAGTGTCACAGCCTAGCCTAGGAGTATAATACTCAGTATAATAATATAAATACTGAAAGGTAAATGGAAGAAGTTAGACCCGTATTAAACCAATTGATTTGATTTAAAAAATATTTTCAATATAAAAATAATTGTGAACAACTCAAGTATGTAGTTAAACACTGTTATATCTCGACTGGCTCATATTCTGGTTAAAAAATTGTTACTCAAAGTTTATGCTTAAGACTCCCTAAGGCTTCAGTGGACAGGCAGCCTAAGTCCGGATTAGTGCTTCAGCAGTAAATATGAATATGGGCTTAAAATTGGTTCACCGTGTACACCTGTGGCAAACTGCATTCTCTTTGTGTGAACTTAATGAAATAATAAAAAAATATTCACATTATTAGTAGTATTAGTATTTAGTACATACATACACTAATTTGTGGTACCTATTCATTTATAGGTGATACATGCTGCGCTGGGTACAGTCTCGGCTCATTCAAATACTTCTTAGAAAAGACCATCCCCGGAGTAATTGTAGTGTCCCTAAGGGTCGGTAACAATACAGTTGAAGACCTGGAAAATGGTTACTTCATGGCCCCGAATAAGCAAGTTGACTATGTGTGTAATAAACTCAGCAGAAATCCTTTCTTGAAGAATGGTTTTCATGCGATTGGGTTTTCTCAAGGAGGTCAGTTCTTGTAAGTAACTTGTGCCCCAAGAGGCTATTGTGTATTGTGTAAAAGTATTTGAGAGCAAAGCAATCATTTAATTTACTTTAAACTTTTAATTGACCTTAAGTGTACTGTATTATGTTTATCTTCCTACTGTATGAATACCCATAGTAGGTGCCAAATAACACCGCAATACAGGTAATTCACCCACCTTCACCACGATATCGCAAAATTCAATTTATCAATTATCACTTTCCATACAAACCTGTCGCTAAGACTCGAATCTCGTAGTACTGTTTGTTTACCATACATAAATTGAATTTTGCGACATCGAGGTGAAGGTGGGTGAATGACCTGTATTTCGGTGTTATTTGGCACCTACTATAGCTGTTAGTTTTCCCAAAACTCTTAAAATAAAATAATATAAAACGTAATTCTACTTTAGTAGACTGCCATACTCAGAGATCAAAGATACTCAAAGATATTCAATGCTTAGTCAATTGATATCTCTGATTATGGCAGCGCCCGGCCGTAAACTGCCATAATCAGAGATGTACATTAAAAAAATCCAATGCCTAATCTATTGTCATCTCATTGAGAAATAATGACAAACAGAGACACCGCTAATGTTAAGTAAATACATCTTTGAGTACCTATGTCAGTGGATTCTAGTGATGCAATATTCCAGTAATAAAAGTGTTCAAACTTGTAAGTAAATAAAACAGTATCCTGATATGATGTTCGAGGCTATATAGTGTCGTAGTATTATTATAGTCATGAATTTCCTTAATGCAGTCGGTACTTCCGTACCTAGACTAAATTAAGGTTGCGCTTGTAAGAAGGAAAAAAGCATAGTACAATTTGTAAATGTAGACTATTTTTTAAGTCTTAGGGCGTTTGTGCACTACAAGGAATTTTACTGTCCGGCAGTCCGATTTTTTACGGACCAGTGTGGCATAAAAAACGGATGATTGGCTTGTGCACTGCAAGGAATTTTACTGTCCGGCAGTCCGATTTTTAGTCTTTACTCGCCCGCGCCCGCCTCGCCTGTTCATGAATATCGCGGACGCAGCAGTGCACTAGCGTACCTATACACGTTTTTCATTGGTTTCATCTCGGACCGGAAAAACGGCCCGGAATGAGGAAAAGTAAAATGTCGGACGGTAAAATTACGTATAGTGCACAAACTACTATAAATTTATGGCGTGCCATATCGGATCGTAAAAAAACGGACTGCCGGACAGTAAAATTCCTTGTAGTGCACAAACGGCCTTAATATATTTTAATAATTTTACAGCCGAGCAGTAGCTCAAAGATGTGGCCACAAACTACCTCCAATAAGGAACTTGATTTCTCTCGGAGGTCAACATCAAGGGGTATATGGTCTGCCCCATTGCGGTGCCTTGCAGCACGCTAGTTGCGACTACGTGCGGAAGCTACTGAACCATGCGGCTTATTACAAGTGAGTAAAGTTCATTTTACAATAATTAAAGAACTTCCGAGACGTAGATTACATCTTATTAATTACGAGCGGACCGTCCCGGCTTCACACGTGTTTTTTTAGGTAATTTTTTACACGTTGGGTTACATTATTGGAGTTTTAGTAAGGAACCAAATTTATTTGAAAATATAATGTAGCCTATATCACCCGGGGATAGTGTAGCTTCCAAACGTTGAAAAAATTATTCAAATCGGTCCAGTAGTTTCGGAGCCTATTCAATGCAAACAAACAATCAAATCTTTCCTCTTTATAATATTGGTATAGAAGATTATAAACGCGAAAGTTTGTACGAATTCATGTATGGATGTTTGTTAATCTTTCACGCAAAAACTATTGATCCGATTTGGATGAAACTTGGAATATATATTGTCCGTGACCTGGATTAATACATAGGCTACTTTTTATCCCGGAAAATCAACGGGATGCGAACGAAGTCGCGGGTGGAAGCTAGTAATAAATAACGAACGAATATTGATAAACCCTTTCTTTTCAGATGGGTGCAAGAATCCCTGGTCCAAGCGACCTACTGGCACGATCCCTTGAACGAGGTCATTTACCAAGAGAACAGTCAATTCCTATCCGATATAAACAACGAATTGAGCATCAACCAAACCTACATAGACAACCTAAGTCGGGTAGAAAAGCTAGTGTTGGTGAAATTCAACAATGACTCAATTGTTCAGCCTCGGGAGACAGAGTGGTTCGGGTTCTATGAGCCCGGGCAGGCGAAGAAAATGATCACGTTGCAAGAGTCGCGACTTTATATTGAGGTGGGATATGTTTATGTTTAGTCACTAAGGAAAGCTTGCGGTCATTTTTCTTAACCTACCTACTCAGATCTCCGCCTTTTGTTCAAAGATTAGTAAACCAGTAAACGCCAATAAACACTGACATTGGCAAATTCGTGGCAGCCCTAGCCACCGAACAGCCACAAGAAAAGAAAAAGAAGGAAAGCTTGTACTATGGGAACTAAATTGCTGATAAAATACCATAGATAATGTTTTTTATAAATATATTCTTATAATACGTAGTAACACCCAGACATAGAATAAGTACATACTTATTTACAAACTAGCTGATACCCCCGACTTCGTACGCGTGCGAAACTTTCCGCCAAAATATCTGTTAACCAACATAC
The DNA here is from genome assembly GCA_947507515.1 of Eulithis testata. Classification (NCBI taxonomy): domain Eukaryota; kingdom Metazoa; phylum Arthropoda; class Insecta; order Lepidoptera; family Geometridae; genus Eulithis; species Eulithis testata. Next base: position 7,280,706 of record OX382205.1, read on the forward strand.
GATGAACTTTGTGTCAAAGGCTGCTTTTAGTTTAGAGAAGTCAAGCTGTATCTTAGAATCCACGTCTTTCATTTCAATAAAATATAGCCTATGTTTCAATCCGGAAAAAGAGCTTCCGAATGGTATAAGTTTCATTGAAATTGGTCCAGGTTAAGGCGTGATCAGCGAACAAACAAACAGACAAACTCGTTTTTCAGAAGCAGAATCGTTTATTTAGTAGATCTGCATATTAAGTTTATTCGTATCTTTAATTCTAGTTTTTGGCTTTTTTACATTTTTTTTTTTTTTTTATAATTGTTTAGATAGATTATAACAGCAATCTAGTTTCCATAGTACAAACTTTCTTTAGTTTAGGACTAGAGGGCGTTGTGTGATTGTCTAAGAATATAATAATATATTTTATTATTTATTTATATTTTCAGGATCGCCTCGGCCTGAAGCAAATGGAAAAAGATGGGAAGCTTATCTTCCTATCAACCATAGGAGATCACCTACATTTCTCAGATAAATGGTTTATAGACAACATTCTTAATCCGTATCTCAATACGACCAGTGCTCATTAGTAGATATACCTACTCATTTGTATGCTAATTGTAACTGCTAATCAGATTAATTACGAACTGCGATCAGAATACCAAGTGGTATGACTTTAATTATAACAGACCAAAGATAACAGATCTGAAATGGTGTAAGTATAATTTCAATAGATTCATCTATCTATCTATACTATTATAGAACTGTAAAAAGCCCAAAACTAAAATTAAAGATATGGATAAACTAAATATGCAGATCTACTAAATAAACGATTCTGATTCCGAAAATCGAGTTTGTCTGTTTGTTTGTTCGCGGATCGCGCCATAACTACTGGACCAATTTCAATTAAACTTATATCATTCAGAAGCCCTTTTTCCGGATTGAAAAACATAGGTTGATATTCTTATATTATATATTGACTGCATTTACTATTTTTACATACAAATAACTTAATTTTTCACAGATTTTCGGAATCAGAATCGTTTATTTAGTAGATATGCATAATTAGTTTATCCGTATCTTTAATTTTACTTTTTGGCTGTTTTACAGTTAATTTTCTCCCTTACTTCGATCGCTGCATAACGTTAATCAGCTGTTTAAATTATTGCTGTCACCTACTAACAGGTAATGTCAAACAGTGACAGAGCTAGACTTTGAATCAACTGTTTAACTATTTGTCTGTCGTAAGTAAAAGCCGGTTTACATTATTCCAGTCCAGTAATCCAGTCCAGTGCTGAACTGGATTCGTTATCGTCTACATTATTCCAGTAATTTAGAAGCCGTTGAAACGTGAATACTACAGTGACAATGATTTCAAAAAGAGATCAGTTTGGATTGGCCGTCTACATTATTCCATTTGCACTGGATTGATCGCACTGGATTCAAAAGTAGACCACGAATCCAGTTACTGGACTGGAATGCTTACTGGATTCAGTTCATTCCAGTGCCGGTTTACATTTTTCCAGTAAGCAATCTAGCACTGGACTGGATCGCTGGACTGGAATAATGTAAACCGGCCATAAGGCCCAGTATGTTTAATGTGCCTACATAAGCAGCCTTAAATCAGGTTTCATTATGCATTCATAAAAATAATTCTCAGACTTAGCAATTATAATAAAATTATGTTTATAGTTTAGAACTGAAATATTATACTCGTTACCTATTTTGTTATAATGAGAAGCAATATAAGATTATTATAAATACTTTCATACCTAGTTAATTTTCCTGCAACCTGTTCTGTTGATTGGTTTTATTTTTGTAGGAAACTATACCTACTATTACAAATCGTATTACTTATTTGAGATACGAGAAATAGGTTCAGTTTAGGTAATAATTTAATCGACCCCAAGAATAAAAAAAACCTTAAGAATACTTTAATCAAACAAGCCATTGTAGTGGTTCAAAGTAGATACATAGATAGATAAAAAATACTTTATCGCACACCACAACTAAAAACTAAACATACAGAAAATATACAATGAGCGGTCTTATCGCTAAACAGCGATCTCTACCAGGAATTGGCGAACCTTGAAAGGAATTGATTGTGAATGTATGCTATGTAGAATAGGTATCTGAAGATTATTTGTTATCAACAAAAAAAAAACAAGTTGTAACAGTTAATTTTTATTTCAAATTGCTAGTTAGGTTATGTCTCTGACTGTACCCACTACTTTCAACACACACATTTACTACAACAAAACAATTTCTACTGTTAAAAAGTGCTCTGCAAAGTGAAGTTACTATTTTTATATTGTACAAGACAAGGGTGTCCTATATTTTTATAGAACTACAATAAAATTGTGAACATTCATTCAATTAGACTTTCCAAGTCTTGTTTATCACGCACAGCGTCCAGTTTGACGAGAGAGCTAGCCACATATACGCGCACACAACGGTTGTGGTCCGAACTGCGCTTCACGTATGGTGCTGTTGCACTGCGCAACTTGTGAAGTGGAAATTTGACTATGCACTGGAGCATGCAGCGTTCTGCTATCTTGAAACTGGAAGAAAAAATAATAAATTATAGAGTTTTCGGAAACTTCGTGCATCTACTTTTTTATCATGTATTCTCATACTTATTTATTATTTATAGTTGACCTCATTGACTCGATTATCTTAAGAATATAAAAACTTACCTCAAGACTCGTATTCTGATAATAAATAATAAATATTCTTAGACATTTTACACAACGCTGTCTAGTTCCAAACTAAGCAAAGCTTGTACTATGGGAACTAGATTGCTTATAGAATACTTATATACATTTTTTTGTTGTAAATACATACTTATAACCACCCACACATAGAACAAACATCGAAGTTTGCCACACACAAATGTTGGTTCATAGTGGGGATCGAACCCACGACCCACAGCACGGAAGGCAGAGCCATTATCAACTGAAGACTGACACCTGTTATAGAAATCGTTGCTCAAGCTCACATTTGAGTAAAGATTTTCATGTAAAAATATATGCTTGAATCCAGACCAGTGCTTGAGCAGTAGGTAAATACGAATACGGGCTACCTATGTATAAGAATCCATAAAAATATCGTTTAAGTTAAGTAGGATAATCGCACAGAAAAAACGTGCCTGTACCTCTTAGATATCCTCAAGAAATTGTAGTACCTAGATTACGTTGGGATCAGCTAAACTTACTAGATTTGTTTACAATGATCTAGTTTTTAAAATGATGTATATAAGTAGGTAACTAATAAGTGGTGTGGTGGACTAACTCATAGGGATTCATGCAGTCCATGCGAATGACCTTGTACCCTTGATCAAGAGCTTGTTCCTTACTCTTCTCAGCAAGCAACGTGGCCAGGCCTTGCCGTCTGTATTCTGGCAGGACTGTTAGCATTTTAATCTGGAAGAAATTTACAGTGAAAGTTCAGAACTATAGTAGGTGCCAAATAACACAGCAATACCGTTCATTAACCTACCTTCACCACGATGTCGCAAAATTCAATTTATGAATGGCTAATTCTGTCGCTTACCATACAAACCTGTCGCTAAGACGGTAATCGCTCGAATCTCGTAGTACTGTTTGTTTACCATACATAAATTGAATTTTGCGACATCGTGGTGAAGGTGGGTGAATGACCTGTATTGCGGTGTTATGTGGCACCTACTATAGCACTGTTTATTTATATTGATCAGACAAAACGTAATAGCTGATGGGTGCTTTTTATGGAGCAATCTTTCACCCGATAATTCTAATAGCCTAAGAGCCAGTGAACGCCAGACCTTTGTTATTTTATATAATAGGCTGAATCATTCAGCCTTTATGGCTGAATGTTTGTCAGTGCATGCTCCCAACACAGGTACCTACGAACCGATGGACCATCGAGAAGTTTGGCTCATCGTGGCTTTGGCAGGCAAGCGATACTAAAGGTGTGGAAAATAACACCTTACTTTCGTAATTTTATAAAGGCAGATTTTTTTATATTTCCTTCAAAATATTATAAAAAATCACGTCATTCATTGCGAGACACTTATCTATCATCGTGGCAACCCTTCGCCAGACACCCTTAATTGTAACTCTACTTACGTTATAGTATAAAAGCTGATTTTTATACATGACATTTGAGCAATATTTAATTAGATGATGTGGCGTTCACTGGCTCTTGTATTATAACTATATCTAGTCCAAGTCTCAACGAAATTGGTTACGCCATTACGGCGGGGTTTTAGCCTCAAACATCAAAATAAATCCAAATATTATCAATATTATGAAAATAGGAAGATGGTAGGATAGCTTATGACTTTATGAGTGAGAATTCAAGAGCTCTAGGTACTTACCTCAAATACTTTTAGCTGTTTGTAAAGTTTCCACAAATTCGGAGTCTCTTGCAATTTTGCAGTAAAGTATAGAAAATCTTTTGTGTTTGGATCCTGAAAAACCTTGAGCGTTAGAATCTATGGTCTTTCGTAGGACACAAATTTAATCCAAAAAAAAAAAAAAATCAAGCCAAGAATGTTATGCCTATAAAGTTGTAACTGGCACACGCTGATAGCGATTGCCTATGCATAGTATAACGCGCGCACACAATGCCCATGCCGCTGCCGGCATGTATGCCGCTTAGTGTGAATAAAGGCGATGTTGCTGTGGCATTAACTAATTTGCTATACTTTACTACTAGTATAGTATTATATAATCTGTGACTTTACTTTAGACAAAAATAAAAATCTACCTACCCGTACAGGTACCTACTACCTACAACAATGATTATAAAATTACGGGAATAGGAATAAGTACCTATCTACCTACCTATTTATTACGTACATAATGTTGTTTACGTTGATTTTTGGTCCCTCTAATCTACATTTGTACCTACCTAGTTGTAAGTGGTCTCATCTCAGTTATTTCTGAAATAAAGAATTTGAATTTGATTTGAATTAATGCCGCGGACTTATTGCCACAGCAACATCGCCTTTATTCTCACTAAGCGGCATACATGCCGGCAGCGGCATGGGCATAGTGTGCACGCGGTATTAGATGCATTACCTCACTGAGCAAGTCCATTGAATACGTGCTCTGCGTTCACTATGACGTAGAGATGTTAATCGCACCGACCTCATGTACCCGTAATTGTACTGACTTTTTAAGCCGGAACACAGCGATGTGAGCATCACTGCTTGATGACAGAAATAGATACGGTGGTACTTCCCTAGGTGAGCTCTTTGACAAAGGTTCTATTGTGACTAATTAGGTAGATACCTGACGATAGAATGCATAGTTTCTTAAGTTTCTGGGATCAACGGGACTACATGCAAAGCTGACGCACACTCCAGCTATTGAGCCATCATCCGTCTTCGCGAAAAGAGTGTTTCCTGAAAAAAAAACTTCTGATAGTAGACCTTTCAGAAACTGTACGAGTTCCAATTATTTTTCCTAGTGCTAACACAATAAACAGATCTAATAGTAGCGGTCTTATGGAGGCTGCGTGCGTAAGGCCGTTCAACGTGGGTTTTAGTGAAGGCTATCCCCAACTGTAGGCGTATTTATGGATGGTTTTTTTTATGAGAATATGTGATGGAACAAGCAAAAGGCTTTTCTGATGCCTCACTGAGGACGCATCCTGTGAGTTATAGTTATATTAGAATGATGATGATTTAATGAAGATTATGAAGCAAACCTTGCTTCAAAACATTGATAAGATATTCATCCAGTGCACGGTCGTTGGCAAAGTCCATTTTCCTCGACTTTATCAGTACGTGCTCGCTCAAGTAATATTTCTTGATGATCTCTACAGCATCTTTGTGGTCTTCGCTCTTAACTTGTGACAGCGTAAAGTGATCTGGCTGAAATATTGTTTCGGGATCAAACTTTAAGAAATGACCTAGCTATTTCAGATTGAACTTTAAGTTTATTGCCAGTTTTGGTTTTCTAGGCCTGAATACTGAAACGCTTCTTGAGATTTAATGAATGCTATAATTATTTATCTCCCAATGATAATGAGTACGTACCTAAGTCATGACCCCCCAGAGACAGGGCCTTTATATAATTTAAGTGTTGTTGAGTAACGTTTTAGTATTCAGGGCACGAGGAACTGGGCAGCTCTGAGTAAACTTACTTTCATATTTTTTGTTGAGGAAGTCTATCGATATTAAACCTTTTTGGAGACAGCAACACAATGCAAACTATTTTTATGGCGCTGTGCCTTCGCTGTGCCTATATTGTAGTAGGAGTGTCTTGTACCCTAAACACCAAGTTCACTACACACAGTCACTACCTTTTATTTGGTATAGTGATAAGATATCTACGAAAACTTGATCAATGAGGAATAAAATACCTTACAAAGAAGTTCATCTATATTTTTATCTGAAAGTGTCGATACCTTTTCTTGGTGAATTAAGTCTTTTATTCCGAACACACTGTGACATTTTTGTAACTGTGTTACTGATAAAGGCTTTTTAAAACCGCGGAAAATAAATCTTGTAAGCGATATCAGCATTTTTACAGCAATTTAGTAAAATGTAACAATCAGACTCCAAAACTAACCAAAAATCTGTCTGCTGTCATATTTATGTCTATACTAAAATAAATTTAACAAAAAGTTTACACTCAACCAAAGAGTTTTACCAAAACATAGGTCTACGAGACTCCTAGAGCGGGCGGCGCAGCGCGCTAAAAGTCTCGTAGACCTTTGCTACGAAATTATTCCAGCTCAAAAACTACTTTTTGATTAAAGAAACATTAATTAAATCCATTTATTACTACTTACAAGAGTTTTAAACGGTTTTTATATTAATTGATAAACCCTACGCATTCAGAATAAGTGAGCATGAACAACAGGGAAATGAGAAATGCGTAGATTAATCGTAATAATGTGTAAGTAACTAATATCTTTCTTTTTTTACGATCAATATTGATTTTAGTATGCACCTTAGAATATTTAAATTAAGGTATGTACAATTAATTCAAGTAGGTACCTACGGTACAGTAGACAGAAATAATTAAATGTTTTTTCAGTGTACTTTTCACAAATCTGTCTGGGAATAAATTTGATCGATCTACCAGACTCTACGGAGTCGAACTCCAACTACAAAGAATTCATAAGACGCCGAGGCATGAACCCCAAGCCCCCTGCAGTCAGTACCCCAGCTCAGACTACAAAACATTGGCTATTCAGACAAAGTAATATTGCACCTCCCATAGGGAATTACGAAGACGAGAAAGACCGGAACATAAAGGAAAAAATCTCACAGCTTGTTCAACAAACACTACACGACACTGATAGGAAAATTAAATCTATTCAGAACTTGAAAGATACCAACCGGGAGGTGCCGCCATACAGAATAGGGTTCGTTCTGAGCTTGGTGAAAAAAGCTAGAGAGGTTCTGAATGAACTGTTTAACGTGGCAGTAAGGCACAGAGACTCGTGGAAGGCACTGGAACAGCTGAAGATCTTTGAGCTGATCGTGCATACGAATGTGGATACGACGAATTTAGTGAGGCAGCTGGTCGAATTGCACATTCAGAATTTGAACGCGAGTTCCACCGCTCCAAAGAAAAGAGTGGTTTTGCTTTAAATGTACTATTCCTTTCATGTTTACATACTCTAGTAAATAAGTAAGGTAATTTAATTCTGGTACCATGAGTAACTTCGCACCCCTTTACTTAACATCTTTAGGTAAAAAAAAAATTGGTCTAAAATAAAACGGCTTTGTTTCTCTCATCTGTAAAAAACTCTGCAAGAAACTGAATGCCACAGTGAAATATTTCAAATCAGAACTAACACGAAGAGGTAGCTAACCTGCCATTCTTTCATCACGTAAAAAATGCGCATCCACCGCGCGTTCGTAACAACACATTGTCTACTATCTTAATAATGAGGAGGCTTCCATCTTTTCTAGCTTTGAAGTAGCCAAGTAACATCTGGACGCGAAAATGAAACAATTTTATGTTCATCTTAAAGATCGTGCATTTTATTATAGACGTCATACCTACTTTACAACGGTTACGTACTTAGGTACATCTAACATTTACGACAAAAATATTTAATTTTTTTTATACGTATTATAACTTATTGTAACTTAAAGTTTTCTCATCTCCAGAAATTCTCTAGAAAACTCTTCTGTTTTCCTGTCAGAAAAAAAGTTTTCACGTCACTATCTGTCCTGCTTCTATGCCTGCTACAACTTTGGATAGGCTTTGGTTTTTCATTCTTTAGGCTTGAATTCCTCTCACGCTGACGTCGGAGGTCGCGGACGTCGTCGTCGATTGCGCACAACATTGCTCGAGAAAATTCAGTAAAAAGTATTTGCTGCCTTCAGTGACGCAGTGTGTGTTGTGGTATTTCGTACACTCGACCGACGGTACTTGTAGGTACCTACTAATATTTTGCGCCGACGGGCGGTGGCTAACGTATTTCTGCGTCCAGAACCTATTCAGTCTTAGGTCCACCTGTAATTATTTCGCGGTAGGCACACCTGCCTGATGAGGTCGTGTGGTAGTGCATTAGTTGATGACGTCACGCCTCGGAGATGACAGGTGATAGGTGCCAACGAGGGTTGCTAGTTACTATTGCATAAAACGAGGAATATTTTTATTCACCTATAAGTTGTTTTGAACGTCTGTGTTTCGAACAGAAGAAAGTAATGTTTAATTTTGTCAAAATTGACACCACAATAATGAAATTATTGCATCCTGTGATATTCAATAATCAACTGAATATCTATAGGGAGGACCAATTATGCTATGGCCTCGATTCATATATCAGCAGAAAATAACTGAAAATTATGATAAATCTGTGGGTGGAGTGTATAACTACTAGGTAACATTGTTGCTTTGTCAATCCAGCCTTTGAATAAGAATCATACATACACAATGCCTTTATCTACTGATAAAAAAAAAATAACATGAAACTTTTCAATCTGCGCAAATGCGAATGTGGCACACAAAAATCGCCAAAACGGACTTCGCCAATTTCCAAAACAACTGTATCCCGTTCATAAAACAAAGGAGCACAATGGGAAAATGGGGAAAACTTTTTTGGCGTAATAAACAATAGAGTGTAGGTAAATGTGAACACGTATTATTTCGGATGTGAGGGATGTCCCACTGAATGTGTGCTATTCGGTGTGCACACACACATAACTCACTTCTATCTACTGTAGGCTTGGACGAATCAACACACACTGTAGGAACCTACAGTTTTTATCTTCCTAAACTGAAGATACTGATAGGTATAACTGATTGGTAAATGTCATACAATTTCAAATAATTCACTTGACTCTAGCAAAATTGTCTGGCAAGAAGACGGACCATGAAGACCATGAAAACCATAATTTGTAAATAAGAAGAAGACGAGCTAAGCGCAATATGCCCATGCGCGTTATAATAATCCACCATTTTCTTTTCAAAACGAACGACAGCTGACTTTTTGACTGATATTATTTTCAAATACCTCATTCGACACTGGCAAAATTTACAGTCAAAATGACGGACAGAGGCCATAAATAAAAGAAGAAGAAGAAGACTCTCCTTAGCGGTACATAACGGTAGTCTCCATACAGTCTACAGACAGTCCAGTAAGTTCGGCGTACCGGTATACTTTTTGGACTAAGGTTAAATCCCTCTATGCTCATAAATGCATCTGAAAGCCACCTTCCAATACCTACCGAAGCCAGTGTTTTACTATCATTTCGACTTACATTCTGGTTATTCACTACCTAATTGTTATAGGGCCGGACAACCCTAATCAGAAAGCTCCACACTACGAACAGAAGAAGCACTCACACCACCGTGATAGCTAAATTGAACATTGTTTCGGCAGTTACCTTAAAATATGAACAATACTGCACTGTCCGGTTTTAGTGATAAGGTGTTTCAGTCTTGAGACTTTTCTATAGATTTTACTACTTCTTGGTCTAATGCAAAAAGTAAAAAGTGGGATGTAAAAACTAACCATATTTTAAGAAAACTACCAAAATTTCACGTCAAGAACATAATTAATTATTGAAAACCGGTGTTTTAATAGTTATTTGTTATACAAGAGTGCAAAGTTGCTTTTTAACCGCGTGTTCAATTTTGATGACCGAGCAAGCGAAGGATTTTAAAATTGAATCACGAGCGCAGCGAGTGATTCAAAATTAGAATCCTGAGCGTTAGCGAGGGAATCAAAAGAGCACCAGGTGAAAAATCTTGCACTCGAGTGCAACGCGTAACTTTTCATTCCACCTCAGCGAGGAAATGACTAAATGCAAAAAAAAACTTCTCGCGTGATTGTTGAGGGAGAAAGCTCATTTGCGCATTATTAACAGTTTCAGTCAATTCTGTTGGCGTCAAACAAACTTCCTCGTCGCTAGAATCACTCATTTTAGTTTTTTCACTTGTTTTCAAGTTTCTTGTTTTTAATATAAGGTTTAACAATGACGTGAAAAAATGCCGCGTAAAGAACCGCGTACAAAGCAAATTGAAAAAAGAACACCAAGAAGGTTCCGAGTCTGAGTTTTTAACAAATTAAAAAAAAGTTGTATGATATATTCGGCACCATAGAGGTAGCAGTAAATAGGTTTAATGTTTTTTTTTTTAATTCACGAACTTAGTGCACATGATGTTCTAAATTCAATTTACTTTATCCTCTAGAGAATAAAAACGGCTTTTGCACTCAGATATTGAAGAGCAAAAATACTCTTTCCGAGATGGTGGGATGATAAATAATTTACGCTAAGTTATATCATATAACTGTGAATCCGAGAAGCGTTGTAGTGTGTAAAGTATTAGAAGATTCTAGAGTATTTAGAAGTATTTCAGTTTGATATTATTTATGACGTTTATTATTTACTTTATGCCTGGAACTCAGTAACGAAATAATTTATTCCGATTTTTGTAAAGTATCAAAACACTGTGGTCTGCAATCTCAGTCCAAGCGACTTGGTCAGTTTCTTTCATCCGGCGAATCCACAACTAATTGTGGCATTAAACAATAGAACCTCTTAGCAACAAGTAACACCAGCTTTATAAGTATGAACGGCTATTGTTCGTATACAAAATGTTGCTTTTTTGTCGGTCCGAGTGCCCAGTCTGCCCACTTCGGACAATGCAGTCAAAATACTGTGTTTGGGCGAGACGAGAGCTCATTGTGCATTTTGTTATTCTTTTGGAAATAATGAAGGCAGATAGCCATGTGAGTAAGTACTCGTTGGAATAAAAACTAAGAAGAGTTGTATTAAATTTTTTTATCATCATGGTTATCATAGTAAAAAGTGTAATTTGACCCTCATATGAGAACAATAATAAAATCTATACATTTTATACGAATTAGATTTAATAGGATGTTCCATATTTTTTCTGATTTTTTTGTAATACAGATATTACGGAGTTAATATTCAAATTGAAATAGATAACAAAAGAAAAAAAACATTTCAATCATCGAAAAGCAGATTTTAATTAATTAAATTCATTGAATGCTAAAACATCACTTGCCTTTCAATGTTTCGCAGACAAAGCTCAGTGTATTATTTTATAGACAAATCGAGACCGAACAGATTTATGTGCTTACATAATGAAAACTGTGCCACGCTATAATATTCCCAATAGCAAACGAGTAAAGATGTAATTGGTTCGTCGAATAAATTGAGATGTGACATTGTGATATGGACGGAGTATAACAGGGGATGGAAGGGGCGTGTCCGCGGCTCGTCGCAAATATAATCAAGAACTCTGTGCACAATAGAGAGGATGGATTAGGTTTCTTTTATTTTAATTTTATCAATAATAATCCTGTAATCTCCAGAAAAATCACGTTGCTACGAAGCTGCTACGTAAGACCTACGAAGTGCTACGCCAGTTGTGTACTATTTTATAGTGGAAAATATTGTTTTTTTTTTAAACCAGCTTTTGACCTAAACGCTTTATGCTACGTTCCTGCTCGGAGGTAAAATAGTAGAGTAGAAGTAGAGTAGTAGTAGAGTAGTCAAGGTAGAAAAGTCACATGGGTAGCAGTGACCGGCACTGCTATCCATGTGACTTTTCTACCTTGGGGAGGTGTTAAAACGTGACACTCCGATGATAATTCGAAAACTCTAATAGTTCGGCCTGTTATGCGCTTCGAAGCTTAAGAGATGAGATAAGTACCTCACATCTCAAAATGGTATACTATGCTCTTGTAGAATCCAAATTGCGATATAGTGTAAAGTTCTGGGGAAACAGCTATGAGTATAATATGCACAAAGCATTTGTGATGCAAAAAAGAGCCATCAGGACCATGGTGCGCATCCCACAGTGGGAATCTTGTAGAGACCATTATCGTAGGCTAGACATCTTGACTGTTCCCAGTCTTTATATTTTGGTACTCCTGGTAGACATAGTAAAAAAACCATTCAAATACGAAACGAGCGATCAAAGAGGAAAAAGACTTATTACAAGACGTAAGGACCTCGATGCAACTTTATGGCCAACGTTAAATGTTGCAAAGCATGGCTCTCGCTATCAAGCTGTGAAACTTTTTAACTCCCTCCCTACCGACCTGAAGGGTGACGTTGGTCTAACCATATTTAAATCTAAACTTACAAAATTATTGTTGAGGGGATGTTTCTATTCTGTTGAGGAATTTATGACTTCGGACCATCTTGATAATTCGAGTTGATTAATTTTATGATGTATATGTATACCTTTGTATTGTAATTATTATTATGCGATGTGTTTTTATTTTGGTTTACCTATTTCAAATACAATTCTGATGATTGTTTGTGAATAAATAAATGAAAAAAATGAAAATGAATAATGGATTTAATGCTCAGTTCGACAGACCTTTTATTCTAATAGAGATGACATCATTCTGACAACTCGTTTCATCGGTGGGTGAAAAAAGTTTTCGGGCGGGATATGACAAAGCTGGATAGAAAGCCTGGTAAATTTTATGAAAATGCCAACTCATCACCACTACTGTTCACTAATCAACACTGCGGAACACAGCGCTCAGTCACAATGGCGCTATTACATTTGCTCAATAATTGCCGCCACCGCCCTCTGTCGGCAGAGCATCATACCTATAGTAGATTTGTATCGATGAGCGAACTGCCGAGAAAACTTCCAGAGAATTCATCAAATCAGACTACTTACTGAGTCCTTTTGCTTATGATTTGTTGATGATAAATTATTAAGTATGTTAAGTAGTCAAAGTAGTAAACGGCTTATCCCTATCGAGCCCACCAGTGGGCCGGCGAGTGGGCTCGATGGGAATAAGCCCTCAGGACCGCAGTGGATGGTACAAACTTGGGGAGGCATATGCCCAGCTGTGGGTAAAATCTGGCTGTGGATGATGATGATGATGATGATGATGATGAAGCGTCTACCTATTTCTCAGTACCTAGCTTTACTATAGTTTTAACCGTTTTATCATCATCATCATCAACATAATAATATATAAAACTCTTTTGAAGCTGACTGATAATCAACGCACAGCCTAAACCATGAGTCCTAGAGGTATAAAATTTGGAGGGTGGTATAGTGTAGGGGCGCACTAAGAAAGGAATTTTCAAAAGTCCCACTCTAAAGGGTCTAGGACGCGGGCAACGCCGCGGGCGACGGCTAGTAGTTAATACAGGTTTATTTGATGGCTTCATCACATTTAGAAGCTTTCTATTAATGACAAATCCTGTTCCTCATTCAAAAGATCAAATGCCTAAACTGGTTTATCAAAGGTAACCAGGTGAAAACTGACAAGCTTTTGATCAACTCGTAATGTTACCACAACCGCGGTGACCAGCTGCCTGACCACGAAGCTCAATGGTAACCGAGTTCAAAGGCTTCGACTGTAATTTTTACAACCTAAGCATTACCCAAATCATTTAAAACTCGTGCGCGCTCGTGGCGTAGTTTGCGTTGACGTTCTGCGCGGTCACTATTTGGTTTGATGACCGTTAGTGGCATTTACATCTGAGCGCTTCCGTGCTTCGGAGGGCACGTTAAACTGTCGGTCCCGGCTCTAGCAGTCGTCAAGCCATGACGGAGGCCTTAAGGCGGCCTAAAAACTCCGTCACCAGAGTTGGCCACTAACTCATCGACCGATTTAAAACGACTAAACTGGGATAGGAGATAGTTGTTAGCGACTGGTTTTAACTTGTCATGTAAAAAGCATTGCAGATTTAATTGATATTGTAAAAAAGGTCAATCAAAGTGTTTATATTTCCAGTATGCGCTTTGCGGTAAGGCAGAAAGTAACATTCAATTCAATTTCTATTGTGGTGAAGTTGGGACGTTTAGGATAAATGAATCAATTCAGTGACTGTGGCTTAAGTAATTAAAGAAATATTAAGAGCGCCGATGTTCAGGCTTTCTATCCTGCTTTTTCCTAAGGTCGAAGGTTCAAATCAGATCGTAAACATTGTGATTCTATTTAGGTAATTTTAAGTTCTTACGTATAGTAAGTAAACGTGGTACAAGAGACTAATAGATACTGGAGTACCTACCTTATAAAAAAATTGATTAAAAAAATGATATTATATGTTATTTATGTTACTTACTTACTTATATATATGAACATAATTTTTACTAAAAACTGGATATCAACAATGATTTGTGAATTTCAAATCAAGTTACCTACCTTTTAGTAAAAATTATACCCAAATATATTCAACGATTTATTCACAAATGTACTCAAATAAACATCAACAAATTATCTTTCTCTCATAAAATGTCTAAATGAGGTCCACTTTCGAAGTTATCTGCCATCACAACCGGCGATGAGCGTTGACTTTAATTACTCAACCTCGTTGGTTATCTCTTTAATTTCATCCAATCATGCTAATTGTTCTCAATTCTCAACTACTTTACTTTTATTGTACTGAAATTGGTATTTGGTTTTTATTTTTTATAATCTTTTTTTTGTATGTAGTTTAGTAATGCCAGTTAATTTGTATTTCAAAAACTTTTTTGGTTGAGTGTTTACGTATGTATCTACCTAGTTTATGTAGCCACAGATTATTATAATACGATGTTGGTTTAAGAAACTTTATAAGTACGTATAGTTAGCTCATAGCAAGTGTATAAAAAAAGTACTGTCGCTTTCATAATGTATAAGACATTTGCACACATAACGCAGTTGCACCAAATTGGAAAGTTCGAATAAACCACATTTACTTCTAATAATCATTCAGTATTTATGTAAATTTTTTTTGTAGATATTTTTGACTGTCTAGTGAAACCACTGGGTGTTCCATTTGATCAACTCAAACCAGCGAGAACCACTCGGTTGCTTGTTTTTCTGTACACTCCTAGTGCCTTTCCACATCCAACATACCTGTTACTAGAGGTGAGGTTTAAACGTATACCAAATTACTTGGATCAACCGGGATGCGGTCTAAAGCCCTGGTTCTTAAAAATGCCGACCTTATTTTGGTCACTACGCCCACACGCACATTTGGCGGCTAAAAGTGGCCACCAACTAGAAATCAATACGAAGAAATTTACACTACTGGCTAGATTTGGGCTGGAAACGTTGGCGGTAAAGTTGCGGCGGCGAGCTCGTATTCCTATCAAAAATACCATTGCCCCGACCGGGCGGCCAAAGGTCACGCGGCCAGCTTAATTTTCATGATATACAAAGTCACGTACACTATAATTTTGTATAGAGAATTGAAGAATCATCAGTTTTGTAAACTTACTGCTAGGGGCGCTGCACAATCTCTGTACAAAAATATAGTGACGTGAACTTCGTAGTATACGTAAAACCTCACGTAAAACGAACACATTAAACTAGGCCATTTTATAGACCAAACATTATTTTCTTCCTCTCTTCTTCTCTTCTCTTCAATAATGGCCTCTGCCCGTCATTTCGACAGGCAATTTTGCCAATGTCAAGTGATTTAGTTGTAATAATATAAGTCAAGTCTGTGGTCAAGTCAAGTCATTCGTCAAGTCGGCTGTCGTTTGTTTTGAAAAGAAAATGGTGGATTTTCTCTTCAAAACCTAACACGAATTTTCATATTCAGAAAAACTACTTTACACACATTTATTCCAATGGCTCACACTTTATGTTACGACCTAAGTATTATTGGTTAAAATTCCAACAACAATACTCACAATAACACAAGAAAAAATGTCAAAACTCTTGTCCAAACATTATTTTCGCTATCGGGCTATTAGTAACAGACAGTGATAGTTCAGTACGAAGTTCATATAGCGGTCGTCGATTCTTCAGGGGCCTAGGTTAACCCTACCTCGTTTGATCCGGATAATTTGGTAGAGCTGAGGTCTGCCAAATGTAGTTTTTTCAGACGTTTTCGTTTCAGCTCGTCCGTTAACGAAATGAAATGGAATTCAGTGGACGGTCTTTGGAAGGGAAAACGTAATTTCGAATTTACATTAAGTGCATATTTAAATCATACGTTGAATAGCTCTACCGGTTCTTTAGCTAAATTGCTATTCGACAGTCGTATTCAATGCCATGTGAAATTATAGCTCAGAAATATCATTTACATGCTTTTTTTTTCGTTCTCTCATAGTTTTTTTTATTCTACAGTGTCTTTAGAATAAAGAACGACATGGTATTTTAACTGACTCGTATTTTTACGCAGAAAAATAAATTCGAATCTGATTAAAAATTGTTTATTTCCATGTTTCGTTATTACAATCACATGAGCAAAATCACAGTACAAAGAAGCCACTGAAACAAGTAATTAATATAAACACAAAAAACTGAATCCCTTTTGTGCCTTCAGAGTACCCCCGTATTGTGCGCTCTTTAACAAACTGCATTCAAAATTAAAAATTTTCATTTGCCGTCCTCCCCCGAGCCTGCGTCCTCGGATACTCTCGATTTGTTTAGAGCTTGCTCACTCCATCCATACTGAAATGATTGTGGGTTTGTGGTCTAGCTTACCTGCTAGTTTCGTAACTGAATCCGCCTTTAAAGGAGTCTCTACATCGTTTAGATCGAGGGATAGCCTCCAAAGTGATACGCGCAGTGCAATGCAACACAGGGCACAATCTCGTCAGTAGATATAGGTCATACCCCTTCCAGTGACGCCCTCATCAATTGGAAATTGAAATGTAACCTAATGAAAAAAACTAAAAAAAAACATATTTTTTATTTATGTAACAAAGTCAAAGGAATAATTGTTATTGATTTCCCATGTATGTAAGTCATTGTATTGTCGATAGTAAAAAAACAAAGTTTATAGAAAATCTTTTTAGAGAATCCGGTTTTATTTCTCACTGAATTTCGGCTCTGTGTTCTCAAAATCAGATTATAGAATAACCTAGCTGTCTTTAAACGAAGCTGTGTCAGGATCACTTTGATTATATTCTCTCCACCGCAACGTAATTGGTATATTTTGTTGAACAACAATGGCTGCACATTTTCATTACATTCATTCGGTTTGGGTATTATAATTTCCTTTCTTTCACACAAAGAAATTTTGTAAGGATAGGGGAAGAAGAAATGTGCTAGATACCTAACATTTTCTTTCTGCATACCATTTTTATCTTTGGATTTTTCATTTTTCGTGTCTTTTGGAACCTTATTTTTTGTTTAAGATAAGTGATCTATTTTATGATCCAATGAATAATTACTTCTACCAAAGTAATTAGTAAGTAATTAAACTTGTATATGTATTGTTTTCTTCAAAATATCCTGATTAGGTTTACTTAGGTATTGATCTTATGACCACAGAATACACTGGACCCAGAAAAGATACAATTACAAGAGTAACAGTTTGCTATGAACCGCCGACGCCGCCGACGCCGTTACTCACAAAAATTAGAGTCAATCTTTTGCTTGCAAAGAACAAAAAAACTTGAAAAGCACAAAATAAAAAAAAAACATTCCTCACTTCCACATTACAACTTGATAGAGTACTCCAATCTTTTAGAACAATTACCTACCTGGTACTAAGTGACGTCAGTAACTTTCTCTCAGGTAATTCTTCTAAAAGATTGAAGTACCATTTGGATGGCGTGGCGTCATTATCCTGCGGTGACAGTCCGTGACGTCATCAACTAATGCACTACGTAGCAGGTGTGGAAGACCTTACGCAAGGGCATTAGATATACTGGAAGTGTACACTCATACTGCTCCCATCAAAGGTTTCCAGCTAGAAGGTTTTTGAGTCCCCTGTTCATCCACTGACTCTTTCTTTGGTTGATAATGAGAGCATTCAAGATGATAAGAGCCAAGAAATCATACTTACCATAAAATACGCAAACATGTTACCAATTACTTTTACCAATAAAATTTAATTTTTTTTTAAAACTATTTACTTACATTCAATTAACCTTAATGTGCTTTTAAGTGTACCAGCAACAGTTTTTCGCAAATAGAGAATTTTTACATTTACATTCGTTTTGCTGGTCATCATCAGATAATGAGTGAGGACTTAAAACTTCAGAAGACTTTCCGACAAAAAACTTCGTAATATTCTACCTTATTCTTTCTTCTACATGGTCCGTTATCATAATATTATGCTCCTCATAATCACACTTTAAAGTTTAGTTGGACTCATGAAGTGGAAGCGTTCTTGGGGTAAGACAGGTCGAAGCACACCCTGCGTTTGAAAATCATCATTGTTTAAAATCTGTGGTCACGTAAATCAAAAGGATCATTCCAGTTTATTTAAGCCAACGTTTTCTATCAGGTGCAAGACTGATTACTTCTTTGGCTCGTCACGCACCTCATAATTAACGGCGTCATACTAAGCTCAATGGATAATGAGAAGTAGACTATTGTCTCCGTCCTGCGAGGTGTCAGATGCTCTGGCAGTATTTATAATTTTTGGTCTGCTTACGATCATTCTGTACCATTATACACGTTATTCTTATGAGAAAAAAAGCGATGGAACAAGCCGCGATGGCTGACCTGATGGATGACCCTAAAAGAATGCGTTGCCTCACCGAAAAAGTCCATAGAGGACGTACCCTGAGAGGCGTCGCGAGGCGCCGATTACTCTTTTCATCTCTATTTTCTAGAATTCATTATCAATTATCAATCAATTTTTTTCGGCAAAACGAAAATTACGTTCTACACTCGTCTGCATTTGTGATGTGATTGTCAGAAGAAAATCAAAGGAATAAAGGCGACTTTTCTACGTGTGTTTTGGCAAACATGTGTTTTGGTAACCTCAAATGCGGTTGTTGGAATAATAGAACCAAATCAGTTGATTTGGTTCTATTATTCCAACAATCGTAAGTTCAATGTAATAAGTTTTTGGACTAGCTCACCTAAGAGTTAGTCCAAGAATTTACTACATAGATGCAAAATTACACTCAGTAATAAAATTGTTTGTACTTACTTCCACTACGGTAAAAGAAAAGTAATTTAGAAGAAAACATTATTAAATGAAAGAACCATATAAAAAGTAAGAAACATAATGAATAACCAGCATTGGAATCCGAAATGAATGGGATATATTAACTAAATGGGTATCTTTTGTGTTTTTGATAATATTTTAACCGTTTGTTCCCGGTTCGGTATTCATTTGCCTCCTCATACCGAGGGCTATGAAATTATATGGAGCAAACAATCCACGTGCAGACAGTGTCACTCAAACTTTATAAGGGATGGTCCCTTATCACATTTTTTTTACTTTCCAACAGAAAGGATAATCTATACATCTATACATCTATACATCTATACAAATATTATAAAGAGGAAAGGTTTGATTTTTTGTTTGTTTGTTTGTTTGTATGAATTGAATAGGCTCCGAAACTACTGGACCGATTAAAAAAATTCTTTTACCATTAGAATCCTACATTATCCCTGATGAACATAGGCTATATTTTATCCCGGAATTCCCACGGGAACGGGAATTACGCGGGTGAAACCGCGAGGCGCTGCTAGTAATAAATAAATATCTTTGGACATTACACACAACACCCTCTAGTCCCAAACTAAGCAGAGCTTGTACTATGGAAACTAGATTGCTGATATAATACTTATATACATATTTTTTTGTAAATACATACATATAATACATAGTAACACCCAGACACAGAACAAACATTTATGTTTTGCCACAAAAATGTTTGTTCTCGGTGGGGATCGAACCCGAAATTAAAATTACAAATCTTAACCTCATGATTTATTTACAGCTCAACAAAAGCTATAGGTGTAAAATAATTTAGATTTTTATAGTATGTAATAACTACATACTCTTAATCTATTTGTTTTGTAAAGTTATTTATTTAGATTTTACTGAACTCTTTTATTATTATAAAAAAAACTGAGACCTGCATAATCAATGATCTTTTATTGTGCATAATAACCAAAAACAAAAGAAAGCTAAGCCAAAGTTTGAGCATCACTGGCGCACCGAATGCGCACTCGGTAAAAATTACTAAATGAAAATTGCGGGCCGGCGCCGCTGAATACATTAATATCGAATATTGAATATTACATAAAAATATCGAATCGAATGAATTCACGAATAAAAATGAATGGAAATCATTGGAACTCTCGAGAGCTTTGTGTAATGAAATGTTCCTACGAATGTTTGAATTTGTTTTATCAATAATAATTTTAGGGGCTGCATAAGTATGATTACTTATAATTTAACATAGCGATCAATTTTTATACTTATTTCTAGCATCATTTCAAAAACAGACAAATCGTAGGTCAATGAGAAAATCCTTTATTATGAGGGGTCACGAAATAGCAACCTTCGTGACTTCTACACCCTAACAGCTTTTTTTTTTGCGTGATTTATTACTAGATGAACTGCCTCATTGTTCTTCCAAAATACCAATTCAAAATCTTCTCTTTGCATAATTTAGGACTTTTGTTTCAGACCTTGTACTTATATAACATGCATGAACAGATGATCAGCATCCAATCATACCTCTAACGAGAACACTTTTAATCAAGTTTAGATTGGCGATAGCGGGGCACTACAATGAGAGCCAATCATTTCGAATTCAATCATGTATGTGTGCTAAATGAGTAGGTGCTTTGATTACATGCGGGTAAAATACAGTATGGGAAAAAATGGTTTTTGAAACAATAAGGCCCTGAGCACAACTCCGCTGTGGAACCGTAACAACGGTACATATAGTAGTCAAATCTATGCGTTTCGCTAGTGTCCTGCTTCTCCTACACGGGACAAGACATGACGAAATTACTGCGGTGCCGCTGTTACGGTTCCGCAGCAGAGGTGTGCTCAGGGCCTTAGTGATGCGAAAAGCGTTCTGCGCATAAACGTATCAGATAGAAGTTATTTATTTCAAGTCAATGCTAAAAGGCCTTCATGATGGTTCAAATGAGTCATCATATTCATGACTGCTAGAGCTAGTACTTAAGTAAATATTATACCTATTCTATGCCATCTTCGAAGAATGTGCCAATCACACAAATATGTAATTTTAAATCCGGAAGCCGGAAGCTCTCAAATGTGTATAGGACGGAACTCTTTTTAGTTTTTCAAAGAATTCATTTTGTGGAACTTGAATCTCTTTTGGTTTTTTTAACCCTTAAATATTATTGCTTTTCAAAAAGTAACCACCACATAGGTTTACTTGTCTACTCATCATCTTCCTACCCTTGTCCCACGCTAAGTGGGGTCAGTACAACATGTCTTCGTCTTCCACTCTCCTCTATCAGTCGTCATCTCGGTGTTCACTCCTTTCTTACTCATATATCTTCTTTCACACAGTCCATCCATCTTTTCTTAGGCCTACCTTTACTTCTACATCCGTCCACATTTCATTTCATTCATTTCATTTATTCTTCTTTCGACATTTTACAATGTTCTTAGAGTACATTCATGTCTAGCACTCTAGGTTTACTTGTCTACTGAGATGATAAAATCCTTTCAACAATTCAAACTTTTTAATCCATAAAATCACCCTAAACCAATCACCATCATCGAAAAGTTGATTAAAATAACACGCCGCCCCTATAACTGCAAATCTGATGGTTCCGTAGGCAAAAGAGTGCAATCACATTACGAGTGAACCCTAAATTTTAATCTGCGGTACAATGCTGCAATCGTTGATTGCTGCGCATATGCATACTCTTTGGGGATCGCTTAGTGTACACTGCAGTGCAAAATAACGTAAAAAAACGCAAATTGTGGCACAATTTGGTAATTGAAACGGGTATTTGTTTATTGATATTTTGGATTTATAAAATCAGATCTATCGCAAATTATTATAATGATTTCACTTACCTTTGGAAGAAAATTACCATTTTATGCTGTGGTCTAGCTACTACTCTTTCCCGGTTCTACTGCCACTTCGAATTCGAACTTGCTTCAAAGAATATGCACTGTCAACTGAGGGCTGAAGCCAACTTGATATTCTTAAATCGCTAGAGAATTAAAACTTATTAAAATTAAATGATAATTACAATTACTAATAGGTACACAAACTTAACATTCTTTTGCATTTCAGCTGCCACATATATTATTATGTACATAATACTTCAAAGGCCAAGCATATTTTACGGCATGCAGTGTACACCGCCAGCCGCTAGGGACGAATTGTTTTCGTATTAATAGCATGTCGAGAGGTGTGCACAAAGGAACCCTTCACTTGTGAACGCGCTGTTTATGGCCATTTAATCATCTTGAATCGGGCGACAGTGCACGGCTTAGATAGTACGGGAGTATCTACACTATTATAAAACTGTAAAAAAGCCAAAAACTAAAATGAAAGATATGGATAAACTAAATATGCAGATCTACTAAATAATAATAATTAATTCTTATTCCGAAAATCGAGTTTGTCTGTTTGTTTGGTCACGGATCACGTCTAAACTACTGGACCAATTTCAATGAAATTTATACCATTCAGAATCCCTTTTTCCGGATTGAAACATAGGCTATATTTTATTTAAATGAAAGACGTGGATTCTTAGATACATTTTGAACTCTCTAAACCAAAAGCAGCCATTTTCTACGAGGTTCATCATAATGCTGGTTGACAGATATTTTGGTGGAAAGTTTCGCACGCGTACGAAGTCGCGGGGGTCAGGTAGTAGTATTATATTATGTCTGTGGTACGGGGTATAGTATTATATGATCTGTGTAAGGGAATGGAGATTTCTTTTGCGTTTTTTGTTTTAAATTAAGAACTTTAGTATTTTTTACAAGATTAAAAAAGATATAGAAAAGAAGAATCTAAATATGCGATTATCACGACGCGGAAAACCCACCTATTTAGACTTACAGTTTTTCCAGAGCGTGATATTATGAAAAAGCCCTGCAATTTTTTAGCAAATTAATACATTTAACTCTAGCTCAATTTTTCTTTATTTTGTACTTATACAATACACTAAGGTATATATAGTGGACTATAATAGACAATCAAAACCATGTTTAACTTAACTTTAAAATTGCAATGTATTTTGCAATTTATTTTATTCTAAGCGAGGCCCCGCTTAGTATAAAATAAAATACCAACTAAGCTTAAATTTATTAACTTACCTAACTTCATTAAAAGGTTAGGAAAATGTCTATCTTGGTTAAGCAAATCAACAATCTCAACAAAAACGGGCACATAAATTGGAAAATTTTCATCAAGTTGCCGCAAATAAAAGCAGCATGCCGTCCAAACCCATTTCGTCGTCCGTATTCAAAATTGGCCACAAGCGTTTGCGAGTCGCGGCGGCTTCCGCTTCGCAAACTGATTTACGCTGTCGTTATTACGTTCAGGTGCGGCGGGTAGTTTTGTTTCATAAAAGCAGAGGCGAATTAAAAAAAAATACATTTAATATAGTCTACGCAAAACGATGTGGGCTACGGAAATGTCTACGGCGTAGCATACCTCTACAATCGAGGATAGTTACGGTGACTGATTTTTTGTTGAAGCACTATAATTATTTTAGCCATAGGTCTGCCTCATTCTTAAAGTTAGTCTCATAATCCCCTTGATTCAGAAATTTTAAAATCAAGGTGATTATGAGACTGAACGGTCTCAAAATCCCCTTTTGAGGTCAATTTACACTGTACTAGCTATAAATAGCTATGCACACCTCAAAAAAGTGTTGAAATATCGTGTGGCATGCCTCAGCCCCTAATAAAAATTGTAATAAGGATTCATGACGACATTGACGATGATTGTTCGTAGAGTTACAAACAATCATCTTTCTACTCCCCTATAAGTAGATTTTCAGTGGATATGTCACCGCTCTGCTTCCAATCACTTTTTCCATGTCGTCGTTTCATTTAAACAGGAATTCTGTGCTGGACTTTCAAGTGCGTGTTCTTCTCCATCATCCAAAATCCTCGAACCTCAAAATTATTCAATTATACTGATAAATCAACGGATCGTTATTCACTCTACTAGTAGTGTCAAGCGGTAGTGCCTAAGAAAATAAAGGGTAATTTTCATGGAATTTTCACACAAATTATTTACTGAATCCACACCTGTAGTAGTGCCTCCCCACCCAACCCTCTTCCCCTTTCTGCACTACAGTACAGTTTCGTCGCGTCTGAAAATTAATTCCTCTACATAATCAGGATTTCCGAGCGCCCCGCATCGTGCCGCGTAGCTTCACTCGGGACAAGGAATTATTCGTTTTAAATTGGAAATATTGATACCATTGATGTTATCTTACTGTAGCTACTAGATTACAGCCACTGTGTTATTTTGAAACCGTTTTTATTATCGTGTGATGATGGAAATTGTCACAGAACAAATGTAATGTTTTTTTTTTGCTTTGTTTTACTAATTTGGATATTAACAAATTGATACTGCTGAATAATAAGCTTGTACTTTATGTAAGCTATTGACTATAAATATTAATTGCACATAACGTTTTGTATGACCTATAAATTATTCTATATTAAGTAGGTATTGAAGCGTTGTTTAGTTTGAGAAAATCAAGTTTTCGATGAATTCAATTCAATGATTCATGTTTCAATTTGTTTCAACTAGAATCAAAGTCACACCTTTGCTCAGGTACCTACACCGAGAACTATCGAAGCCCGTGCTTGTTTACTAAAGACAAAAAGGCCCAACGTCATAATTAAAAAAATCTCGTGCCTGCAAAGAAAGGGGGAAGTGGCGTGAAACTTGTGAAAGCAAGACGGATGGAGCGCCACAGAGGGCTTCGCAAAGACAATGACTCGCTTTGGACTCCCTGCTTAATCATAAATATATCAACCGGAGACTGTTGGGTGGTGGACACACTGGGTAGAAAAACCACACACAGTGAAATCAGCCTTTCACTTTTATCACAGATTATATAATACTATACTAGTACTTTTATTGACAGTCAAACGGTAACTTATTCCAGAACGGGAACTAAAGAAAGTCACAGTTTAAACCGTGACGTTGACGTTCAAACCTTGACGTTTAAACCTTGACTTTCTTTAGTCTTCGTTCTCGAATTAGACCGCATGTACTTAGGTAGTGTAATTTTCTTCAGTCATTATTGTTTTTGTCTGTTTCAACTTGCTTACTTTCATCATTTGTGTTGCTTTGCCATACGATTTTGGAACGTATGGTAGACATTTATACTCTTTGCATATATCCTTGGAAATTTCACACATCTTTGTCAGTTTTCTTAAATTTTTGGAACTTTAATGAAATATAAACGTGGCAAAATTTACTTTTTTTCCTGAAGCGTGCAGAGTCGCAGCCTGACATAATCTTTGTTTGTCTATAAATCCGTTGAAGGTACAGTCGTGTGCGCCACCCCAAGGAGCCAGAAGGAGTGCGAATGTATGAGAGTTAAAAGGGGTGTTAAAACAAAACGGATGAGTTTGGACAAAGGAAGGAAGCGACGCGCTCGCGTATTACGCCTTTTGATATTGCGAATTGTATGCAATGAGAATACCTAAAATATTTTGATTAATATGGAATGTTTACGTAGATTTGTAAGGGTTCTTTGTCTTGTTGCAAAGGGATGTTGACAGTACCTTGGTAGGTGTAATTCAAAGACCTAGCTCTTGCGAATAAATATCAAATACTTATAGACATACATTATAAAATAAATATGCTTGGACATTTAGGTACATCGTTATCTTGCAGCATTTAAATTTTGTTTTTTATGTTAAAGTGAGTTGAAATACTATGAGCAAAGTTTGCGATTCCAAAAACACTACAAAATAGAAATCAGCAGCTTCATCAGAAATGTATTGGATAGTCACGTGAATTACAGTTGAGATTAGTAACAATTGTAGAAACACAGAGTACCTAATTCATACCTATGTATCGTAGTACGTTATGTTACGGAAGCTAGTAATATCTACAAGCGACATTCAGCTTCATATCACAAAGACATAAAAATTAAAATTGGCAAAGCAAAACTATTTCAATAAAAACATCATCACAAACTATACCCATTTATCTAATCAACCCTTTAACAAATCGCTCCCCAAAGCTCTGAGCTAATTTCAATTACTGGAATTTCAGATTCATGTATAGAGTACTCTAATCAGTATAGAGTCATCTAATCAACGGTTACACACTAATTAGTCCGACGTGCGGACAGTATTGTCCCTACTCTGGTGCTGTAAACACAGTTAACTTAGCTATAGGGTTGTCACATTTTATTTGAACAGATTTTTAAGTTTCCTATACTAAAATTAAAAGCTGCTGGACTAATTGTGAAGTCATAAAATACATATTTATAAAATTTTATTAGACATGGAACTATAAGATTTAGAGCGCGTTGAAATCTTTTCTATGAAAAAAAAAACTAAACTACTCACAAAACTATATTTTTTGTATATTCGTAGTTACTGGTACTTCTGAAGGCCTAGCAAAGTTGACATTCTACGAACGCTATAGAATAAAAAACTAATTACTGATCATGGAAAATACATGGAATAACATTTCCGAAAAAACATCGAAAACCCCACGATGACTTTATCAATTTTTTTACGTTATCAATGATAAATGTCAAGGCTACTCAAAGAGTTGACACATTGCATTGCAATCTAATAGATCCAGCTAGATGTCCATCGCAAGCGGAAGTAGATCATTATATTAGCTACCAGTACCGTAACACAGTAACATGACATCGTGGCGTGTCTAATGAGTCCGCTGCACTTGTTGTATTTAGAAGCAATTCACACGCAATTTATATACCTTTACTCAGAACCACAGAACCACAAATTTTTTCAACGTCAAGACACTGAGCTCGTATTCTGAGTTTTGTTATGTTAATTTGCGATAAGCGAGAATCGACAACTCGCAGTTTTTTATGGAGAAAAATAGTTTGCAAATCTCCCGCTAGAGGCGCTTATCGCATTTTCATACAAAATTTCTCGCAAGTAGCTTCTCTATGTGTGTTTTGATGAACAAAACAAAATTCAGACTACGGGCTCTGCTTGTAAATTGTTATTGTCACACCCCTAGAGAATATTTTTCATGCTTTAGTTGTTGTGAAGGAATCTCTATTTTTTTGCATAAAAATATACTACACCAAAATGATAGTGATATGACAGTCAATTCGACAACCCTACAAACAGCGTAGGGGAGGCAGATCCCATTGGTTTGCGCCTCGTTTATAAATGCTATTTTAACGCGGAAAAAAGATTAATTAACTAATTGAGGCTGTCGGACTGACTGCAGTTTTAAGCTTTTTCAGACGACTAATTACGGAGATTGCTGAAATGACAGGAGTTTAATGTTTAGAGGGGCCTTTTGCATTAGACTGGGAAACATATCTTTGTCTGCAATTGCATGATGTAAATCTCGCTTGGTCATGGCAGGTGATGTGGTGTGGTACTACCATTGAGAAAGAACTACTTATCGTTAAGAGAAGACTGTAGTTCAATTTCCAGTTATTGGCGAGTCTTATTTATTTGTAATCAGCTTTTTAGGACAGTGTTTTTGACCACTGGCTGGACTTCTAGATCTGCGAGCAACCTTTTGCCTCTGACATTGTTTGCAGGGTGTATATTTTTAACAAATACTTTATTAAATTTTTTGTGCGGCTGTACTACTCGCTCATTATAAACAAAATGCTTGTCAACTAATTAGAACGGTTTAAATATTTTGCTTTATTAAATATTTTATTTACTATAGTGTCTTTATGTCCACTTTTCCCGTTTTCACACATATTTATCAATGGCACTGGCACCATGTCTCGGTGTCGTCATTGTAATTTAACTGTTTTCCATTTTCAAAAAGAGCACTATACTAACTTACTCAAAACATTTGCAATGTAAAAAAATTAAAAATAAACTCTGAAGCTTAATTAATTCCAGTGAAACTACCGAGCCCCGCTACATCGTAACTTAAACAATATGGCTCGAATGTTTAATTAGCGCATTGCAGGCTGCAGGGGGAGGCTGAAGGGGAGAGGGTAGTAGGGGAGGTAGGTGTTATTCATTAAAATGTTTGCGGAAACTCGTTTAGCGCGTTGCGGTGGGCGGCATCGGCCCGCCTTGCCACTTACAGGGCTGGAGCTGATAATTCAGAAACGGTCATTATTATTCTAGGTATTGTAAAATAGAAAATCAGAAAATATAGTATGCTATAACAGACTGGGGGTATAAGATAGATACTAGATGTGTACGAAACTAAAAAAGTATATCTAAAGGTCCAAAGGTAACTTTGAACGATATCGCAAGGGCAAAAGTATGGTCAAAAACGTTACATACTAACAGGGGGTTAGTATGTAACGTTTTTGACCATACTTTAAAGTCTTATAAAAACTGACAAAAATATCTCTACTCTTACTTTTTGTAAGATAGATCATAAAAAACATTTAATAACGTGGAGGTTATAACAAAAGATATTTTTCAAAAAAAAAATTTGAAGTCGGTGAATTCCACTTTTTTTTAAGCCGGTGAGCCATGCAAATTCATCAGTATACTCGTATATTTTCACGTGACACACCGTTTTGTCAGCTCAAAGTGTCAACCCTCATGAGTAGAGCGGGTTGCAGCGGGTGGAAGCGCTCATTTACTCACCGAGATCACAGCTTCCACTATCTACAATCCATTTAGCGGACATTTGTGCTCCACAGAACTTTTCATCAGAATTACTAACAGATTTGGGGATAATTTTGACAGTTATCTGTGCTGCAAGAGAAAAGTAAAAATGATATTACCTTTGAATTAATCAATTACTTTGGTTATTTATATAAATAAGACTTACCATAAATATCTCCAGTGACCTAATTAATTATTTAGTACCTATATTGGTACGTGAGTACTTTTGTAAAAGTTTAAACATAATGGGTAATCACGTCTCTAAAACTGAGTTAAATTAATATAAATCTGTGATACAAATAACTGGATTTGATTTACGAAACTATTTCCCGCAAAAAATATTTACTTAATAGCTTACTTTTTAGGTCATTTTACCTACAGTCTAGCATAAAACTCTGCTCACATTAAAAAAGGATCTCCGTTTTTTTGCAACAAATTCTGCGAAGTACCTCCAAGAGTAGGTACCTCCCTATACCTCATTAACGGCTCCACAGCGCTAACCGCATTTATACAAAATTTATATTTACGAGCGCCATAACTTAATCTACTTACATCTATAGTGTACTACCCTGCACCCCGAGCTCTCATTGGCCGAAATTCACAACCCCTAGCAAGCTCCGCCAATAGGCACCGATCATGGCAATGGCTAGGGGTGGAGCCAGGAGGGTTATCACGACGACATTTTTGAAAATCCAACAGTTTCGGCCCGATCATCTAAGACTCCACACTACCATAAAAGCTTGAGTTTATATACGCGAGAAGTTTGAAAGAAGTTCAATTAGTTTTGTGTAATTACCAAACTGCGTCTAAAAAACTCGGAATCACATTCTTAAAGAAAGTAGAAGTTTTAAAATCCATAAAAATGTGTGAAAATTTATGAGAGAAACTCCAAAAACTTCCAAGAAGTAAAAAAGTAGAAGTTCCCCTTCATCATGGCTGGGCCATATCTATCGCCTCTGCCTGGAGATCTCCTCACTGAGTACATGTTTGGCCGACGTCGCCAGCGTCGGAATAGAACCACCTTCACTCCTCAGCAGCTCAGCGAGCTGGAGTCGTTGTTCCAAAAGACACATTACCCTGATGTGTTCCTGAGAGAGGAAGTCGCGTTGAGGATTAGCCTGTCGGAAGCCAGAGTGCAAGTAAGATTTAGGGCTGACATAGTCGCTAAGCGACTCAAATTCCTTACCAAATATAAGAATAAAAAAGTATGATTTATGGTAGAGCTCCAAATTCAATAGAGGACCTAACTTAAAAGCAGCTACTTCTTTAAAAAAACCCTTTGAAAGATTGATTAGATCTCTATTTTTAAGCTATTGCATAGCTTCTATCGCGTGGATACCGAATCCAGAAATTCCGTAACGAAAATAACCTAACACCCCCCACTCCGACCGGCACAGCGGTGATACGATAAAAAATGCTATGCAATAGCTTTACCGCGGCAGTCTCCGAGTGCAACATGTTTTTTAAACTACATTTTTACTACACTTTCTCAATCACAAATATTGATAGCAACTAGGTACTTAGTTTTACGAACAAGACCAAATATTTTTTATATGAAATTTCACCTACCAAAACGACCTTTGCCAAAACAAAACCAGAGTTAAAAACTATTTTAAACATACACTCTCTATGAGAACATCTATTAAAATCTCACAATACTTAAAGAAAATTAAAACTAATACAGTATCTACAATATTTACAAAATACACATAAAACAGTTGAGCCAAAATTAATTAAAATTAATTAAATAAATAAAATTGTATTGCGAGAGCTTACCACACTAACACAGTTTATTTTATTTTACTTAGGTACTGGATTATTTTTATGACTTCATCGTCCTGTTCTTATCCCACAGAGATGCAACTTTTATTTTACTTTAATGACTGAATCATTTATTTTTCACTTGTGGGGAAAATTTTTCCTTTGAGACCAAATATTTTTAATTTTCTACTATCGACTATAAAACTGTTAGAGCTAAGTAGTTAGAGGCATAGTGTGGCAAAGCTCTTTACAAAATATATTCTGCTCTATTCCCGATTTCCGAATAATTATTATGTAAAAAGACTCTGCAAATACTAACGTGTTTTTGTTATTTTCAAAAAATGTTTGCCAAATACTTTTAATTATGTTGTTCGTTTCGACAGGTATGGTTTCAAAATCGAAGAGCAAAATGGCGCAAGCAGGCACGCCTGCAACTGCTGCAAGATGCATGGAGGATGCGTTGCCTTGGGCTCGGGTCTCCTCAGATGACGATGCCAGGTATGTTCATATTTAAAACTTTCGACTCCTCGACCGTAGCAGTCTTTGCAGACTGGTCACAGTCGTTTTATAGGGACAGTCGCTTGCCTAACATTTTTTCGTCTTTTGTAAAACAACTTTTCTTTTGCTGCATTTGCTCTGACACATTTCATGCTAATTTTAATTCAAAGAGTCAAATACAAAACTATTGGACCTAAAATGCTTTGTCTTAAAGATAACGATGAGATTGAGATTTCAACAAAAAAAAGAAAGATTTTTCGTACACTTTTAATTTAAAATTGCCAAGTTGATTTTTTTTTAAATAAAACGTTTCAAGTCTAATGTGAGGTCTAAAACTATTTCGTTACAGGACACGGCAAGCCCGATTCATCACCTGAACACCCAGACTCTCCCGGTAGAGACTCGCCAGAGCCCAACTCTTTAGACAACAGAGAGATGAAATCTCCCCGCCAGGACCCGTACCTTCATAACCCCAACCCGAACATGCCTGAGAACATTCCGTCAATCCCACCACCACATGAAATACCTCCTCCGGTTCCGTACAGCGACGACGGAAGGATCATGCAACAGCCTTTTCCATTCTCATCAATGCTGATGCCACAGCAGATAGACGAGCAGATCCCCACTGATCTGAGAGTCATGGCTCCCAAGAATCCATGCCCTTGTGGTACCAAGCTGGAAGCGCCACAGAACCTGGCATGTCGTCCACAGAGCCGCGATATCAAAGAAAACGAGGACAGTGATAGCGATGCAGAAATTGATCTAACCTCGCATTCATCGAAAGACGATGATCTGAGAGAGTCTGAAAGACTAGCTAATAGGATAGCTACAAGCATCTTCAGAAGCGATACGGTTCTGCACGATCTGGTGCCGAATGATCTCAGTCTAGGAGCTATTAAAGGTAGCGATAGGAATATGAATAGAAATAATAACGTGTCGATGTAACTTCTTTTTGTAGTGAAACTTCTAGTCAGTGGTGTATTATTTTATGTAATTAATTAGAGGTGTAGAATATAGATACCTATACATACAGTAGTGAATAAATTATAGGCTACTTACTAATTTGTAGGTGATATTCCTTATTATTTAAAAGATGTAAGTAACCTGTTATATTAGGTATGGTAAGCTTCGGACGTGACCATTATCATAAATTAGAAAATAAAACCCAATCCAGTATTAAATAGCACCTTTATTAGCACCTTATTTTACTTATAACTACTTTTTACTTTGATTTTGTTTCATTCTATTCATTACTGTCATCAGTAACTTGAAAATATCTATTGATAGACAAATGTTCCTAATACACTTTCAAAACGAGTGTTTCAAAGTTCTTAGTTTTACATATTTACTGTAAGTAATCTTATTACTAAACGACTGCTAAGTAAGTATTATATGAGAGCAGAAATCACAGTTCAGACTTTTTAGGTAATCTTTGTCCTAAAAACTAAACTATCTAAACAAAAAGATCAGTCAAAAAGGGTCCTACTCAAAATAACGTACCATCTATGTACAATTCAAAACCAACATACATTTATTTACTTATCCTAGCGTAACACATCACATTATTATTTCCTTACACTTTGATCTATTATCGGACTTTTTTACTTTAAACAGTTTGAATTGTTGGTCTGTAAGACTCCATGGTCATTTGCAGCACTCAGTCACAAAATTCATGAGACAAGATACAAAGCTTCCTTGAAACAGTCTGATATGTCTTTGGGTTCTTCAAAAATGGGTAATAAGTAGATAATTTACGTTGCGATATATATAGAACTAGCTTCCGCCCGCGACTTCGTTCGCGTCCCGTTGGATCCTGTTGATTTTTCGGGATAAAAAGTAGCCTATGTGTTAATCCAGGTCACGGACAATATATATTCCAAGTTTCATCTAAATAGGTTCAGTAGTTTTTGCTTGAAAGAGTAACAAACATCTCACAAACTTTTGCGTTTATACACGCGAGAGCAATGATTCCGGGTCACTTAAAGAATGTTAAAAATCTCGGAAACTAAAAATGATAGGTTAATGCAATAAATTGTATTTAATAGACAATGTAATACTCCTTAAATGAAGGTATTAAAACTTCTTAGTTATTGTAAAGTTATATCTTAAAAAAATCAAATTTGAAAAAGGGCCACTTTCGAAGATGGAACTACGAAATTACAGCATTTGGTTTTGCTTTTGTTTGTAATCTGTCATTTATGTGGGTATATAAACCATGTTGATAGTGCTCTATATTCATTATTCAAGCTGAAATTATGTCGCTTACGCCTGAAGAATGCACCAGAATACTTACAATGCTGGAAACCGGCCGGAGTCAGCGCGATACAGCCAGGACTGTCGGTGTGTCGCTGTCAACAGTACAAAGAGTTCTCCGACGTTACGAAGAAACTGGTTCTAACCTACGCAGACCAGGAACGGGCAGAACCAGGTGTACCACAGCACGAGAAAACCGATACTTGGTGAACACCATGCTTCGAAATCGCTTTCTCACAGGAACTGAACTCACAAATCAGTTTCGACGCCTCGGAGGAAGTAACCCAAGTGCATGGACAGTAAGACGTCGGCTTGCTGAATCTAACTTAAAACCCCTTAGACCTGCAAACGGCCCTAAACTGGAGCGTGGGCATCGTATTTCAAGACTAAGATATGCCCAGAGCCACGTAAATTGGAGTATTGAAGATTGGTCAAAAGTTATGTTCTCCGACGAATCAAAATTTATGCTCTACAAGCACGATGGAAGACACAGAGTGTATCGAAGACCAGGGGAAAGATTCAAGCAAGCATGCATCGAAGAAAAAGTAGCCTACGGTGGTGGGTCTGTACTTGTGTGGGCCGGAATTTCTTCTGAAAGTCGCACAGAGCTGGTGATCATAGAAAACGGCTCTTTAACTAGCGTAAGATATGTGGAAGAAATCCTCAATGATCATGTTGGTCCATTTATGGTCAATTTAGGTGAGGATGCTATATTTATGCATGACAATGCCCGACCTCATACAGGTAGGATTGTGAATGACTACCTTCAAGAGATGAACATTACTCGTATGGAGTGGCCAGCGCGCAGCCCGGATATCAACCCGATCGAGCATGCTTGGGACGAGCTAGGCAGATGCGTAAAACAACGAAACCCAATCACGCTTCGTGAGCTCAAAATTGCTCTCACAGAGGAATGGGAGAATATTCCCCAAAATCGTATAAGGAACTTGGTGTACAGCATGCCAAACCGCGTAAACGCAGTAATGGAAGCACGAGGAGGCAATACGAAGTATTAAAATTCAAGAAAATCGTAATAAAGTTCAAAAATTTCATGTTTCCTATTTTTGTTTTAAGGAGAGATCAGCAGTTTTTTTCTTTATGTAATTTTGTGTTAATAAAATGTATGCGGTGACTCATATTTTTTTACTTTCATTTAAGGAGTATTACATTGTCTATTAAATACAATTTATTGCATTAACCTATCATTTTTAGTTTCCGAGATTTTTAACATTCTTTAAGTGACCCGGAATCATTGCTCTCGAGTGTAATATTAGTTCGCTTCCCGTTCATTTTCCGGTACAAAAAGTAGCCTATGTGTTAATCCAGGTCACGGACAATATATATTCCAAGTTTCATTCAAATCGGATCAGTAGTTTTTACATTTAAGAGTAACAAACATACATCCATCCATCCTTACAAACTTTCGCGTTTATAATATTAGTAGGATAGAGCTCTGTCAATCTGGTCAATGGGATCTTGTCTTTACTATACCTACTCTATAGAGGAAACTCTGAACATCTAAAAGTTCTATAGACATCTACCATCATGCTGCGAGCACCAAGCTGGAGACATGGCATCAGGTCGTAACCCTCGTTTAATGAGTCTGTCTCTGAGTCTCTGTAACCTTGGCTCTGCTGTGTACACACTGGTGATAGGGTCTGACCACAATCGTTCAGCCACTGCGGCTGTTCGAGGCCAAACTCTGGTGTCTGTAGAAGAAAAATTGTCATTAGTTCATAGTTTATTTATTGACTAACTGATACCCGCGACTTCGTACGCGTGCGTAATTTTCCACCAAAAAATATCTGTCAACCAGAATACGATGAACCTCGTGTCAAAGGCGGCTTTTGGTTTAGAAAGGTCAAACTGTATCTAAGAATCCACGTCTTTAGTTTCAATAAAATATAGCCTATGTTTCAATCTGGAAAAAGGGCTTCTGAATGGTATACGTTTCATTGAAATTGATCCAGTAGTTAAGGCGTGATTGGCGAACAAACAAACAGATAAACAGACAAACTCGATTTTTGGAATCAGATTCGTTTATTTAGTACATAGATCTGCATATTTAGTTTAGCCATATCTTTAATTTTAGTTTTTGGCTTTTTTACAGTTAGTACTAGCCGTCTCCCGCGGCGTTGCTCGCGTTAGAGTGTGACTTTTCAAAATTCCTTTCTTAGTGCACCCCTACACTATAAGGATACTACCCTCCAAATTTCATACCTCTAGGACTCATAGTTTAGACTGCGTTGATTCTATGTCAGCTTCAAAAGAGTTTTATATATATTGATAGATACCTTCATGAAAATAAAACACAGAACAAACATCTATGTTTGGCACACAAATGTTTGTTCTCGGTGGGAATCAAACCCACCACCGCTCGGAAGGCAGAGCTACTACCGACTGAGTCATGGCGCCTGTCAAATTCAAAAACTTACCTAAAACTTGTTCATCGACATATTCACTCCACATAGCCACCTCTCCGCCCAGCATGCCGTTGTCCTTCGGCAGGAGATGAGCATACATCTTCCTCCAGTTAGAATACGTCGTCGTACCCCAGAAGCCGTGGTCTAAGTACCAGATATCCTTAGGCACTGATACTGTTTGGTAGCCGAGACGTAGGAGTTGCATTAGAAGGGGACTGTATACTGGCTCCCACACTTCTATTATGTACCTGAAGAGAAATATATATCATGAAAGTCTAGTGGTTGAAGTGGGGAGTTGATAGTCCAAGGATCTACCTTTAAGAGTCCTCGCAAACAATCGCAAACGGTTTCACAGTTTGTTCGGGTTTTATCGTGTAAGAGAAGGTACTTACATTGTTGGTCCAAAACCCAATGACCTAATGACTCTGTTCAAAATAGTCTCCACTACGCAATCAGTAGAACCTAACCTAGTTTTAGCACCATCCTATCCTATTATTAATATTATAAACGCGAAACTTTGTGAGGATGTTGGTTACTCTTTTAAGCAAAAACAACTGATCCGTTTTGGATGAAACTTGGAATATATATTGTCCGTGACCTGGATTAACACATGGGCTACTTTTTATCCCGGAAAATCAACGGGATCCAACGGGACGCCAACGAAGTCGCGGGTGGAATATAGTATTTTTATAAGAAGCTTTGATATAGGTGGTTATTTATGACATTTTTCCATCATGGCGCATGGTTTTATCAAAGATTTGATAACAGTGGTTTAAGACCATGTATTTTAATCTCTAAAAAAAATGGTACGTCGCTTTTTTGGTTATTTTTTTACCATCATCATCATCACCAAACAAGTTAGATCATTTTAGACCTTATAACTCTATATTGACCTCCTCATCCACTATAACAATAGTTTTACGTTACTCACCTGTCTTTATTCAAATACTTCTGTATCCTATGCGCTTGCGTTAGTTCCGAAGACCAGATCATAACAGGCTGTTGGGTACCGCCTAGTTCAATGACCTCTCCGTCCCACAGCTGAAGGGCTTTCTCGTGGAACTCTCCCCAGAGCTTAATGAACCCGTCAGTGGTTGATGTGTCGAAACCCTTCTCTTCCATGTAGTTTGTAATCTCTTCACTGGAGTTCCAGCAGGGGAAGAACACCTGGAAGAGAGTTAATCAGTAGAGTTCAACTCGTCGTTTGTTTTAAAGCGAAGGGTAAAGTCAGACAACCTTCTCGCTCGCACATTTGAACATTTTTGAAAATCCTTACTAAATTATTATAAATGCGAAAGTAACTCTGTCTGTCTGTCGCGCTTTCACGCCAAAACTACTGAACCGATTTAAATAAAATTTGGTATACAGATAGTCTAGAGCCTGAGAAAGAACATAGGCTACTTTTTAATGCGAAAAAGGGTTGTAAGGGGTTAAAAGGGGGGGATGAAAAGTTGTATGGAAGTAATTAAAAATGCAACCCAAAAGACACTTTTCCACGCTGACAAAGTCGCGGGCACACCTAGTTTAATATAACTAAATGTAATTATGTGAAATTGCATAGCTTCAGGGTCGAGAGAATAACAATGCAAAGGTTCAATAAAAATATCACATTTATCCAAACAAGTTTTCTAACCAAAAAAATGTGCCCTTTAATTTATCGCTTAGGTACAAGTTTTTTGGTCGGAAATGTGTTTGGATCAATGTGATATTTTTACTGAACCTTTGCATTGTTATTCTCTCGACCCTGACGTTCTGCGATTTCACATACATAATTTAGGTATATTATATCTTCAAAAATGTTGAAATGTGCGAGCGAGAAGGTTGTCTGACCTTACCAGTCGTCTTAAGGCGTATGTATAAGGCAGACAACCGTAATCTAGTTCTCATACTTAGTAAAAGCTTTGCTTAGTTTGGGACTAGCAAGAGATAATTGTGTGATATGTCCAAGAATATTTATTTATTATTTAATTGCAATGATATTTTATTAGAAACGTTGTATATTTAGGCACAATTCGTGTCCTAAAACGTGTTTAGTTTAGTTTATTGTGTGTTCTATTCTTAAGTTTGTGTTGCAAATAAATATTTGTATTTGTAATAATACGAAAATAAACTCAACAATGCAGTAGACTGCGTAGTGAAGCTGCAACACTTTATAGTCGAGCATTGTAGCCACGCAGTGTGTCTTACAATTCTCTTACCTCATCACCCCCCACATGGAGTAAAGCCGGCTGCGGTAGTAGTTCAGCTATGTCTTTGTACAGATCCTTCAGTACGCGGTATACTTCTGGATTAGCCGGGTTTAGTTGGCCACAAGGTGGCTGAATGCAAAGGCCTCGCCATGATTTATTGTTCACACACACTGCTAGGTCACCGAATCCATAATCCTGAAACGAATGAATTGCTTAAGAGGGGATAATACAATATTCGGTATGTTGTTGCTTTGAGACGAACAAGAACTTTTTAACACGTTCCCTGCCAACTACGAAAATATACGTAGTAGCGTATCTAGAATCCAGCGCCAGCTACGAGTTTATTCGTAGATGTTTAATTGAGGCTACCTACAAAATAAAAAGCGTTGGCAGTGTAAACAGGACGGGAATCGATTAGTTGGCATTGGAAATACAACTTTCAAAATAAAATGAGTACTCTACCATATTTTTTTTCATGGCAACAAAAAAATGACGTATATACTCGGGATGATGATTTTGTATGGATGGCAATAGTTAAAATTTTTTTGGAACGAAGTTACTTATCGCGCGTTGCGAAAGGGGGCTAGACGGAAAAAATGAAGACCAAAAGTTGTAACGACACTTTTTCAAACTTTGACAACGTCATTCGAATAAATTGGTGTAGGAAGGAAACAAATGAATGTAGGTATTGTTGGAAGTTTTTGTTTTAATTTAGGTGCTTCTGTGTACTTACTATAAGAAAACAAAACCTCAAGGAACTTCGTTCCATCCGGGTGTCCCTTGACACCTCTAAAGTTTTTTTTTTACTACGAATATATTCGTATGGCAGGGAACGAGTTAAGTGTGTAAGGAGGTTGTTTATTTTTAGTTTCTTAGGTATCTTGGGGCCAACGACATCGACTCAAAAAGAACAACTCGATATGCAAATCGTCTCAGTCGCAGACATCGATAATACTCAGAGGCTTGGGTATTCTCCCGATGTTTTTCTATACTTTTTAAGAGTACTAGCATAGCGCTAATAAATATAAAAGTAATTGATGTACGATCAGATGTGAACCCACGATTACAGGATCGGAAGGCTGCCACTAGACCACTGCTGCTGGTTCCATTTTTTTCATGGAAAAAATACCTATGCGTAGACTACCAGAGATTGTTGAAATAGAAACTGCTTAGTACTCTGTGAAGTTTTTAGAAGTGTCTATATGATTGAGTTTTGAATTGTGTTCATACAAGTTTGTTCTCTGTCACTCTGTTGAAATACTTTTACATAATAATATTGAATATTACGATCTCCATGTGTTTTCTATTAAGGCGTATGTATAAGGCAGACAACGCTCTCGCTAGCACATTTCAACATTTTTGAAGATGCAAATTTTTTGGTTAGAAAACTGGTTTGGATCAATGTGATATTTTTACTGAACCTTTGCATTGTTATTCTCTCAACCCTGAAGGTCTGTAATTTCTCATAATTACATTTAGTTATATTATATCTTCAA
The DNA here is from genome assembly GCA_947507515.1 of Eulithis testata. Taxonomy (NCBI): domain Eukaryota; kingdom Metazoa; phylum Arthropoda; class Insecta; order Lepidoptera; family Geometridae; genus Eulithis; species Eulithis testata. The sequence goes on from OX382205.1 coordinate 7,320,187, forward strand.
AAATACTCGGGATGATGATTTTGTATGGATGGCAATAGTTAAAATTTTTTTGGAACGAAGTTACTTATCGCGCGTTGCGAAAGGGGGCTAGACGGAAAAAATGAAGACCAAAAGTTGTAACGACACTTTTTCAAACTTTGACAACGTCATTCGAATAAATTGGTGTAGGAAGGAAACAAATGAATGTAGGTATTGTTGGAAGTTTTTGTTTTAATTTAGGTGCTTCTGTGTACTTACTATAAGAAAACAAAACCTCAAGGAACTTCGTTCCATCCGGGTGTCCCTTGACACCTCTAAAGTTTTTTTTTTACTACGAATATATTCGTATGGCAGGGAACGAGTTAAGTGTGTAAGGAGGTTGTTTATTTTTAGTTTCTTAGGTATCTTGGGGCCAACGACATCGACTCAAAAAGAACAACTCGATATGCAAATCGTCTCAGTCGCAGACATCGATAATACTCAGAGGCTTGGGTATTCTCCCGATGTTTTTCTATACTTTTTAAGAGTACTAGCATAGCGCTAATAAATATAAAAGTAATTGATGTACGATCAGATGTGAACCCACGATTACAGGATCGGAAGGCTGCCACTAGACCACTGCTGCTGGTTCCATTTTTTTCATGGAAAAAATACCTATGCGTAGACTACCAGAGATTGTTGAAATAGAAACTGCTTAGTACTCTGTGAAGTTTTTAGAAGTGTCTATATGATTGAGTTTTGAATTGTGTTCATACAAGTTTGTTCTCTGTCACTCTGTTGAAATACTTTTACATAATAATATTGAATATTACGATCTCCATGTGTTTTCTATTAAGGCGTATGTATAAGGCAGACAACGCTCTCGCTAGCACATTTCAACATTTTTGAAGATGCAAATTTTTTGGTTAGAAAACTGGTTTGGATCAATGTGATATTTTTACTGAACCTTTGCATTGTTATTCTCTCAACCCTGAAGGTCTGTAATTTCTCATAATTACATTTAGTTATATTATATCTTCAAAAATGTTGAAATGTGCGAGCGAGAAGGTTGTCTGCCTTCTACATACGCCTTAATTAGGTATTTCCAAGATCCTAAAATATCCTCTAAATTTATCAGAGATAACTGATTTCCCTTAGTTCAAGTTACCTTTCCCCACTGCCAGCCGTTGCCAGCGTGCGCGGGCGAATCAATTTCAATAACCATTCGCACGCCGCGAACCTGCGCGTATCTCACCAGCTCTCTCACTTCTTCTGTTGAGTAAATTTCATTTGGAGAATATGCGCCGTATCTGAAACATGACACAATTATCAACATAGTCTTAAGATTAATGCAGTCGCGGTAAAAGTAGGTATAGTAAAAAAATTTAGCTAATAAAAACATGGTATGAAAGATGAGCGGCTCGCTTCTCTCACTGTGTAAGCATCATGGAAAACATGGTATGAAAGACGAGCGGCTCGCTTCTCTCACTGAGTAAGCCTCAAGGAAAACATGGTATGAAAGACGAGCGGCTCGCTTCTCTCACTGTGTAAGCATCATGGAAAACATGGTATGAAAGACGAGCGGCTCGCTTCTCTCACTGTGTAAGCATCATGGAAAACATGGTATGAAAGACGAGCGGCTCGCTTCTCTCACTGTGTAAGCATCATGGAAAACATGGTATGAAAGACGAGCGGCTCGCTTCTCTCACTGAGTAAGCCTCAAGGAAAACATGGTATGAAAGACGAGCGGCTCACTTCTCTCACTGTGTAAGCATCATGGAAAACATGGTATGAAAGACGAGCGGCTCGCTTCTCTCACTGTGTAAGCATCATGGAAAACATGGTATGAAAGACGAGCGGCTCGCTTCTCTCACTGTCTAAGCATCATGGAAAGCATGGTATTAAAGACGAGCGGCTCGCTTCTCTCGCTGAGTAAGCATAGATGCAAACTTTTTTCTATTGTGCAATGGTACTCAGTGATTGTCATCTCATTTAACTTTTACTACGGATTGCAGAATCTCACAAAAACTGATTTAGTGTACAGCCAAAGAGTGGAACTTGTTGCCGGCGTCTGTGTTCCCGAATTACTATAATTAGGAAGTTTTCAAGAGTAGAGTGAATAGGTATCTTCTAGGTAACCGTGCTACATCGTCGACCACATCATTGCTTAACATCAGGTGAAATTGTGGTCAAACGGTTGCCTATATTGTATAAAAAAAATAAAAAACCAGTGCGTGGAGTCCCTACGCGCGGAAGAAGTTTTACTTCGAGTGCCACGCATTCACTCTCGCTCTGTGTTCAATGTGAAATAATTTAGTATTTATTTTTATGTACTTAACCAATATGCAGTACTTATTTAATTAGAAAAGCTTCTAATCTAGTCGCCATCTAGTTCTGATTTCAGAACTAGATGGCGCAGCTAAGTTTGTCCGGATCCTAGAACGCGCTATCGAAGCGTTTTGACTTTTTTGGTGGAGCAAAATGTAAGTGTAATAGTAACTAGTAGCTCATCTGTAATAGCGTTAAACGGTTGCACAATATTGTTGGAAGTAGAATTAGAAGTATAACTTCAAAAAAAGACAATAGTATTTAAACCATCCAAACCTAGTAAACTGTGGGACTCGACGTGACTCCAACGGGAAGCTGTGCGAATCTGTGACATGCCAGTGGAAGACGTTCATCTTCGTCGCCGCCATGCCATCAATGTTCCTCTTGATATCCTTCAGCGGTATAAAATGCCTTGACGAGTCTAGGACAAATCCTCTGTGCTTGTAAACTGGGTGATCCCGGACTTTTGCGCCGGATACTAGTCGCAAACTGCATTGTTCTTGATCTGAGAAGTCGGGTCTGTCTGCTGCAGCTAATTGGGTAAATGTCTCGAGGCCGTGCCGAGCACCGTACACAGTTTCGGCTGATATGCGGACTTGGACTTCGTCGTCTGTAATGGTACAGTTATTTACGATAGGATATTAGTTAAATTCAAAATTTTATTATTAAAATTTTGAAAAAGCGTCCAACTAAAATATTTATTACTAGGTGTGCCCGCGACTTCGTCCGCGTTGAAAAGTGTATTTTGGGTAGCATTTTTAATTACTTCGCACAGCTTATACGACTTTTCATCCTCCCTTTCAACCCCTTACAACCCTTTTTTCGCATTAAAAAGTAGCCTGTGTCCTTTCTCAGGCTCTAGACGATCTGGGTACCAAATTACATTCAAATCGGTTCAGTGTTTTTGGCGTGAAAGCGAGACAGACAGACAGAGTTACTTTCGCATTCACAATATTAGTAAGGATTATTTATAAGCTTTAGTTGATATTGCGAATATAATTTTCCTCTGCAGTTTGAGAACACTGACATTGTCTCGAATAGGAAAATCCAGAAGTAGGTTTTCCTTACTGCCTTTATAAATAGGGTAGCTACAGGCACGACCGTAGAATATATAATATAGGATTGGAAGGTCGGGTCGCTCGCTACAGTTACTAGGTACTATTAAAACACCCTAGAAATAACAGAAAAAAATAGCTACACGACTGGCTTTGTCTCACTGACATCGCTGCCGTACCGCGAAAGACTTGGATTGCGACCTAAAACTGACGAGTGGTTTGAGGGTAGAATCATTATGCCCAGTAGTAAGTACCTTTAGTCTGCACATCAAGCATGTATTGCTCATCAGTGTTCCAATCCAGCGTCAGCAAAGAAGACTTCACGGATATATACACCACAATAGGCGTTTCCACCATCACGGTGACGTTTCCATCGCACTCCGCATGAAGGTTTGGACCGACAAGTCGCGACATCTCGACTAGGAGCTCTCTGACTTCCGCTGGGGCATCGATAAGATCGAATCTGGTAAAATAGAGAGGGAGTGTAGTCTAAAGAACAACAATGCAAAGGTTAAAGCAAAAGAAATCGTTTTAAACCATACCGGTCTTATTACAGAACAGGGACTAAAGAAAGTCACGGTTTAAACGTCAAGGTTTATACAACCCGCGAGGATTAACATGACACCTCGATACTTCTCCCGCTACACCGCTTAATTCGCCCGGGTTGTATAAACCTTGACGTTTAAACCGTGACTTTCTTTAGTCTTCGTTCTGTAATAAGACCAAACGAGTTTTCCAATCAAAAAATTTGCACAGATCAATGCCACAGAAATTAGTAGGTTCACAACTAGCACTAATGTACAAAATGTGCAATTAAAAATAACAAGTTTTGTGTACATTTGATTTGATTCAATCAATTTGTTTTATTTTATCAAAAATTGTTGAAACATTGGGAAACGAGTCCCGTAAGGATAGTTTTTGACAGTGAATTAATTTTGGTATTATTGTTTGTTATCCATTACTCATAAAATTAAGTGGTTACACACATATTGTGTACCTAGTTGTATTATTGAAATCAGTATGTAGGCGGTGAAAAACAATGACTTTTTCTCAATGCGTGCTCCATTAAAAATAATATTATTGCTGCATAAAACTCAAAGACACGTGAACAGATTGATATTAAAAAGTCACATCTATCATAATTTTATGGTAAATTAGTTGCTCAACTCATCGTAGGCAGCTCGTAAATACAGAGGTTTATGAGTGCGCAGCCGAGCTTATTTCGTGAATACGGCGCCAACGTACATGAAAGTTCTAAACAAAGTTACGATTTATTAGCAACCATCTTTTTATGACTGCCATTGACGTGCTTTTTAATAATTATAGGCTGGTTTATATTGACCCAGTTTTTTGGCTTCAGCAATACAACGCAATATCAATAGATAACTTGAAAACAAAACATTATTTTTCGAGTTTGCGTTGGTTAGTTTCACCACTGACTATTTACTAACTTTACTTGGGGATTTGGGTAATCATAATAATTTTGTACCTAAGAAAAAAGTACTTAGATAAATGCATTATGCCATGAAAGTGTACCTTACCTAAACAATATGTCAGATACCTAAGCTTATGATAAAAATAACTACCTACCCACATTAATAATTTTATTGACTCTACAATAGATACTCTATCTACATATTTGAACTTGAATACGTTTGTAGTTAAACTTGAACGCGAAAGAGACAAAACACGATGTAACTATTTCAATCATAATTACTAAGACAGATGTTAGAATAACCGAGCAAAGAGTGAACTATGAGATCACAAGTATACCTATCACATGGATGGCAAGCAGCCACCGTTAGGTTCACGTTCAGTATCTAAGTGGTCACTCACCTCTTACTTATTCAATAAATATATCAAATATTAGCTCATTTAGCGCAATATTGAGTCGGTCGACGACCTTATCTTGACACCCACTCTATGTAGGTACAAATAGAGTGGATGGGTGTTAATCTCCTACATACCATATCATACTTTGCTGATAGTCAAACGGACGTATCAGAATTAAAATGTAATTTATTGTTAGATAAACAAAATAGGTATATAATAATTGCTATTACTCCATCAACATTGCCAATCACCTTCAGCATGGTAATGGAGGCAGTTTGCACTCACTTAGATTTTGATTTGTATCTTATCGCTTGAAAAGGTCCAAAATAATTGTAGTTTTACAACGTTTGGACTAGCTCTTCTCTTTGGTTGTTCATAAAAAATACCTAACCGATAGCTCACGCATTATTTTAACCAAAGTTAGGTAAGTATTGGGTTTTCCTTCCTTGTTTTGTTCGGCAGACTAACCGCTTACAAAAACAACACAAATTGCCAGCTATTATAAACCATTAAAGAAAATAATGAGACAGAAGTCGTTAGTGATCTTTATGACGGTCGTATCATTGTTTTGCGGGAACATGTTTAGTCTAATATTAGAAGGCAGTGTGTCAAATTGTTGGCCATCGCCCAGAACGAATAGAAAGCTCATAGTGCTATTTTGGAAAGCCCTTTACTTAAATTCAGTATGGCAGAAGTATTGGTAACACCGCCTCTAGAAAATGAATACAAATGTTGCAAAATAATCCAGTGTTTAGGCCCGTTTTCTAAAAAAAAGTAATATGTCTTTATAGGTGACCCATAAACTGGCTCTTGAACCCTTAGGCTGAGTTGTATTTAATAAAATCCCTTTTTTAGAATCAACAAAATAATGCGTGATAAAACTTACTCAGACTATTCTGTATCTAAATTATTCTAAATATGCAAATTAGAAAAGTGATTTGTTGATTCAAAAGGATATCAAACCACTGCAGATATAACTGTACCCTAAGTAGGTACACAGTTTAGTAAGAAGGAACATGTGTTTCTCTGATCGGTGTCCATTACCACAGCATTAACGCTAAGTTCTTTAGCGAGAGCAATAGAAATCCTACTCCTATACTAATAATAATAGGGCTTTACATCTATTGAAGATGATTTATACAGCGTCAGGAAGCAACCTATGCCTACATTTAACGGGACACTGTAGTGCCTGGGACAATGTTTTAGATGGAGTAGGCTTGTAGCACCTATACCATCCTCTCAGCCTACTTCTATACGTACCTCTTATTCATAGATTTCGTAGTAGGTTAGGTGTAGTAGATTGCAGGTGTCTCCCGTCTGTCTATCTATTCTTAGCCGCCATGTGACATTTGCGTCACATGCGCGGGCGTCGAAAGCGTAACGCCCATAGTCTTTGGTGACAATTTTGTTCAAAAAATGTGTTTTGAAGAGTATTTTACTGTCATGGATAATGATGGTAGGTATAATTACTTGAATAAATGAAAGATGGACTTCGATCAACTATTTTTTTCTTTTTTTAAATAAAATTTATTGGTAGTAATTACTGGTTGTAATGTATGAAAATACCACATTTTAAGATTAAGGAGGTACCTACATTGCTTATTAGGTACCTTAATTTTTGCAATATCAAATTACAATAACTTAAAGTATGGCAGAAAAAGAGGAATAGGTATTTATTTAACAATTGACAAAGTTCCCACGACCTACTATAAAAAGCTTTGTACGTGATGATGCTCGTAGGTGTTATGGGAATTATATTCTAAAATGATGTATGAAAACTTGATTAAATACTTATATGCGGTAAGACTCACACATTGAGTATGCTACTATTGCAAACAAAACCAGAAAATAAAAACAATTGACGCACACAACACTAAAGACTCACCTAAGATAGTTGGGATGTATTGGAACCGTCTGCATACTCAGCGCGGCTGTCACCGGCTTGGGCCAGAGTCCACCGAACCGGCCACAGACCGTCCGACAGACGTCTAGGCTGGTGAATAACATGCTGGTTACATTCGCCATGCTGTCAGGAAGCTGGGGGTGGTCTGTTCGCTGGCAACCGTCGGTAGGCACGCATTTGTACATCCAAGACGGTCTGGAAGAATAAGGACATGTCATGGACAATGGAACAAAAGAAAATGTCATGTCAAACCGTCAAAACTATGATACGTATAATAGTTTTGACGGTTTTTGGACGGGGCTCCAAGACAGTACGGTGGTCCGCTGGACAGTAGAATATCATGAGATTGGTTTAGAGAGAGAGATTGGGATGTAGAGTGAATGATGCTCCATTCCAACATCTTACAGGTGTTAGGTTTCCTAGTTGCTAAAGGCAAGAAAGCTCGTATGAGTTAGTCTAACTCTGGTGACGCCGTTTTTAGGCCGTTACTTATTTAGACATTTTGTTAAAAAAAGGTACCTATCTAAAACATCATAAACAATCTGATGTCTGTGCGTATTTTATTACTGAAAACAATGTTTATTATCAATTGTGTCTGTGCGACTATTAAATTATTAGTTCCACACGAATAAACAATAGAACTTTATAAAAATAGATTGAATAATTGAATATCCACCTGTGTTTACTACTAAGACAGTCCTTGCTATTTAGTCATGGTGCCTATAGCACTATAACATAACATAGTTCCTAAAACATCGTCGAATTTTACATGACAGATGAGAGGTGACGAAAGGCATGAAGGTGAAAACAGCTATTAGAACATAAATGCCTTTAAATACCGTCCTTGTCTTTCGATACAAAGGTTGTGAGTTCAATAAATAAATGTCTATGTTCAATTCAAAGAGGTTTACCTAATAAGGTTTTAGCTATTCGTATAAAGGTTCTAGTAATAAGCAGGCCTTTGCATCTAATTTAGATGATGTACCACGTCCGGGGCCACTTTTTACCCATAAGAATAACCCAATGAGTACAGGGACATGGAGTAAGCTTCCCAGCACATAAATACTAACCAGCACTTTCCTCGCTGACCGCGTGTTTCCTCACGATTTTTTCTTTTTAACTTTTCGGTAGGGTTTTACCATCGAAATAAGATGGTTTTACAATCAATAAACTTACTCATAAACGTGTGGAATGACGTCATCAGCGACAGGGTTCTCTTCATTACAGTGGACTAGATGGACCGTTATCACCAATAGAAGGATTCTCCAATCCGCCATTTCGAACTGAAAAGATACAACCTTAGTAGGTGGTCTACATAAGTATAATTTTGGAAGAAAATTAAAAAATAATGAAATAGTTTCACTGAGCTTCCGTTAAACGGATAATAAGAGGTCATTTTATGAGTTTTCTTTTTATACTTTGCTGATATTTTTTTTTTACATCACAAAGGTTTGAAATACAAACTAGACGCGGTATACCAGCATGAGGTCACGTGCCTATTGCCATACGTTTTATGAGTTTCTTATTTACCTACTTACCCTTTGTGCCTACATTAAGTGTGGTGTGTACAATGTTCACTTAGCAAAAACTAGTATATGATCTGTCGCTAAAGGTAGGAACCAGAGAGGCTAGACGCATGCCTAATACCAATAAGGTTTGAAATACAAACGAGGTTGCATTCACAAATTCGCATTGCGGGGAAGGACGCATTGCCTTCATGTCAATATGTTAGCACTTATTCGACTTCCACTCTACCCATCCGTTGCGTAAACGCTTGCGTGCGTATGCGCACTGAATTGCAATGCGATAGTAACCTACATGTAGGTACTGTTGGGGAAAGATACAAAGGAAAGTCTTTCGACTGTAGCTAATTGTCTATTTGATTTTATGGTTGGACTCACAGAGGAGAAAAGTAGATTCAGGCGCAATGATTTTTATGTTTCCGTGAAGACTAAACTTTCAACGAAATCAAGTAGTTTTATGAGAGTTTCTGTTAAAATTCTTCTTATTCTTTGTCCTAGCCCACTTGACAGAGTGGTGCTTGACGGTGTTCACATTCATTTAGTATTTTAGAGTAACATTCATTTCAGAGGAATAAAAGAAAAATAGGATACTGTACCGTACCTAATTATGTGCCTCTTCACTAGATAGTTTTCTCCTCGACTATACACTAGTGGCTACTTTAAACAAATAAAGTGGTGTACCACATCGGAACCGTACGATGATGGCAGTCAAGCACGGACACAGGACTTCCGAATCACGCGATGTTTTTATGATAATTTTTATCGCCACGGAATTTTTTTATACACAACACTAATTAAACTGTTCGTATAGAACCGTTTTCTTTCCTATTTTAGGGAATGATGTGAGTTGTAAGATAATAAAACAAATTAAAGTTACAATTTGGCCGAATACCCGAAATACTGCAAAAGTAGTTTGCATACCTAGCCACATAAAACCTCTTTTAGGCTGCGTAGGCGCTGACTGACACAGACTAGAGAGAGATTCTCTAAAACAACATTGTTGTTTTTTGGTTGTTTTCATATTTGAATGAACTTTACGCCAAAAAAGGAAGAAAAAAAGTTAGTGGGGAAAGTGGACCAAGGACTTGGATAAGAAAATGAAGAACTTGTCAATACCTAGGCACAAATAAAAAACTCGTAAGTACTTAGTAGGTCTACTTTATCGTCTTGTTTTGTGCATCCACACGTAAAAGGCAAAACAATTATGGAGTAAGTAATTACTAATTAATAAATACATTATAAACACTACCTACAATGGAAAAATCAATAAAAATCATAATTTTTATGAACTATTTAAATAATAGATTGTTTTATGTGCTAGCAAAAATACATAAAGAAATCTAAAGCTAATATTTACAATCAATCAACCAATGGCCATTTTCATCTGAAGGAACTTGCGCTCGCGACTTGCTAGGCATATACGGGAGCGATATATTATTATGTCGTATACAAGTATTGGAACGAGAGACACCAATGAACAGCTCTACCAATTCTGGTGGAATTGCTGTTCGTTGGTGTCTCTGTTAGCGCTTCAGCCAACATTTGAAGCCAAGCAGTATTATTTTGCTTAAAAATTGTTTACCTGACTGTACTCAACAGCTTCAATTTGATTTTGTCCGAAACGTCAGTAACAAAAATATTAAAATCAAAAGTGACAATTGGGAGAAATTGTCCCAAAACATTTTCTCCGAAACGTCAGTAAGTCATCATTACACTGTATAAAACGTGCAAAGTTACTTTTTATCGATAGCAAAAAGCATTGCTTGTTCAAAAAGGATATGACCAATCCATTGTTCTATTTGAAGTCGCTCCGAAAATAGTTTTCGAAGAAATCATTTTTTGTATGGCTTTAGTTTTTAGAATACCGAAGTTCGACAAAGAACTTACAATACCTAAAATTTGAAACCTGGAAAAATAAGCACATGAGCTACTTATTATCAGGGTAATTTGTAGAGTAGAGTCGCTTTTCATTCGACCTCTATTAATACCTCTCTTTCTTTCTACCTTTCTTGCGCATGGTCAATTGGTCAGATTGTGCTTGGCCAATATTTTAGGACCATGGGAAAAAAGCAGCTGCTAGACTGACTTTACGGTAAAATAAGAAGTTGGTTGGTCATCTATCACCATCAACCTAGTGGGTCAAAGATAGCAGCCAACAAATATAATAGGCCTTTACATTTAGTTAAGATGATTTATACAGCGTCAGGAAGCAACCCTATGCCTACACTTAACGGGACACTGTAGTACCTGGGACAATGTTTAGATGGAGTAGGCTTGCCCAGCACCTATACCATCCTCTCAGCGGAGCTGCTGACTAACCAGCGGGTCTCCTCACGATGTTGTCCTTCACCGTTAAGCTCGTTACACGAGCTACTAATGCTAATATGCGCATTAACATGCACATATTTTTCCGAAACGAAAAATTCATTCATGCACGACCGGGATTCGAACCCACGACCTTCGGATCGAAAGTGAGCTGCAATCCCACTCGACCAACACGGGAACAGCCAGCAAAGTGCAACAAAATAATGACGTTATCAAAGTAGGTTAATCGGTTGTAGAGTCAGTCGGTTGTTTTCAATTTATTTGAGGGCCAATGAGGACGAAGAGGACAAAGATAACGAAATCTAATCTTTTCGACGAACTCTGTCGTTTGTGGCGCAGCTGGCGACCGATCGGCTGAGTAGAGAAAGATGCAAGTTCGATTGTGTTATGTTAATCTACCGATAAAAAAATTCAGGGATTCAAGTTGTCTTTTGTTATTTATAAAATAATGTGTTATAGAAACAATCGGTAAAGCTAACTCATGTTACTAAAACCTTGAAAGGCAAAATACACTTATTATTATGGTATAGGTAGGTAGAGCAAAGCATGATAAAATAATTATTATGAATTATATGAGGTTGAATAAATGAATCTACTAACGAGATGTGTTGTATGTATTGTGCCTGTAGGCGGTAAATAAAAATACCTACCAATTGTCAACTAAAAATAACCTATGATTTAATACCGGCAATCAGGCCTCCGGTAGGTACTTAGGTACACTTATCCAATCACACCACTTTACTCACTTGAATGAAAGTGAAGAATCGATACGCGACTGGTGTTAGTCACTTCGTCTCGCAACACTTTCTTCAACGCTTACTTTCGAACATGCCTGGTAGAGTTTTATTTTGTTTTTATCAACTTTCGAAACACAAATCCGGACTAGAATATCTAGCAAGTTTTGTTAGTATTATTTTGATTTATGTTCCCGGATAAGCCTTATATTTAAGTTAGTGTTAACAGACTAAGGTTCTTTCCACTGTAAGCACGAAACAGAGCGAAAACCGGACTACAGCGGCGCGCCGCTTTTGTCGTTTTATTTAAATTTATTTTATTTTCTTTTTGCGATTTGCACGGAGGATGTATTCGCGTCCGAGGCCGCCCGCACTTTGTATACGGCTATCGATTGCGGTTGGCTTTATTCAAGTAGAATAGTTTTGATGCAGTGATTGTTAGTAGGTATGTACAGTTTCGTATTTATTACACTTTATCGAGCATTGATAACCGCGCGCGCGAGCACACCGGCGGCGGCGGCGGCGTGAACCGTGAACCACTCTGATTAGACGACTGACGAGATGCACTTGGGTTACATAACTTACATACAATATATTTCGGCGGGAAGGCCAATTAGATTGTGGTGAGATGATGATGAACGAGCTCACAAAGAGTTGAAACGAAACGGAAGCACCTCATTTCGAACTGATGAAACAAATCGGGGAGTATACCTGGCTGACAACAGGACATAACAGGACATAATTATAAAAACCACGTTTCCTAAAACGTTTGAAACACAAATCATCTCGGTACCTACAGTAGGTACCCGTGTAACCAAAGGTAGTGATGGTTAAATTAAATTACATAAAAATATTATGTAGAGCAACGTGTGTAATATTTTCATAGTATAAATAAGTTATTTACACGGCTCAATACTACTTCGGCAGGAACCATTTACCTAGTTTAGGAAAAGTAGTCCAACGCTCTACCTATATAAGTTACCTGGGTACTCTCTGGTCCAGTCTATGCAGTATGTTATTTTATATCTCTACTAGCTTCCGCCCGCGACTTTATTCGCGTCCCGTTGGATCCCGTTGATTTTTCGGGATAAAAAGTCACTAAGGGGTATGAAAAATAGATGTTGGCCGATTCTCAGACCTACTCAATATGCCCACAAAATTTCATGAGAATCGGTCAAGCCGTTTCGGAGGAGTACGGGAACGAACATTGTGACACGAGAATTTTATTACATCTCTATTATTGGGAAAGGTAAACAAGTATAAAGCTCCTTTGAAGCTGACTGACAATCAACGTACAGCCTAAACTATAAGTCCTAGAGGTACCTATGAAATTTGGATTTCCTTATAATAGTGTATGGTACTAAGGAATGAATATTGAAAAGTCACTCTAAAGGGTCTAGAACGCGAGCAACTCCGCGGGCGAAGGCTAGTGAACAATAAGCACCTAATGCATTTTTTTACGTGTAGATGGGAACATGTAGGTACCTACTCTTTTTACAACTTGTCTTGATAAGTAGGTATACTGCCTAACCTATATAATATTATTTAAAACCAGTCTGTGTTCACGTCTCCCTTTGAAGTCTCAAATCAAAACGCATAAAATCAGTTTCGATGACGAGTGTTTATAGGTAGGTGTTGAGAGAGAAAATAGCCCTTTCTATGACGTCAATGGCAAACGAAGCAAAATCAAAAGGGTCGGACTGGTACGCACTCGTATTATTGAATATTTTTTTTTTGAATCTGAGCCAAAATATTACGTACCTACATGTATAATGCAGGGTCGAAAATAGTGGGTGAACCTAAAAAGGGTTAAAATATACGTAGTCTTACCAAAAGCACACCGGAAGTAGGAATGTAGGTACCTACTGCACCTACTTAGGTATCACCACGACACGAACACGACAAAATTCAGTTCTATTTTAAAAATACAACCGACATTCAACCAGAATGATTCGGTACTAAAAGCTATTTCAGCCAAAACTACCTGTGCCTGTGCTTGTGCATCAACAAAAGAGGTATCCCGTTGAGCTGCGTCTGATCTGGCCCCATTATCTCAATACCGTTACATGCACCGTGGGAGTTGTCATGGCGCATGGCATAGTGCATTGTTTCGTTTTGCGCGTGCGCTGCTCTCCTGTGAAAAAATAGGTTTTGTAAGTTTCACTTCTTACAAGGTCGGTAAGTACTTCTGGAATCTAGGTAGGTCAAGTAAGTATAGGTAAGTGGGTACTAAGTAGATAGGCCTACCTACATAACTAAGACCACCTTTAGGTACCTACCTACCAATATCTAATCTGAGGCTGTAACCTAATGTTGGGTTTATTGATGATGATGATTATTATTATATAACCCGTTGTGACGTTCGTTGGACCCTCTCTCTGATACCTGCCCTAGGTACCATGTATTTTCATGGACTAAATATTTAGTCCATGATACCTAGGTATTTTGAATAAGGCTGCTACCTAACTAAAAATAGTTTTTCAGCTTGAGGAGGTTTGAAGCTAGCTTTGAAAAAAGAAAAAGAATTGATTTGTCATGAATTTTCATTAGTCTGATAAAATAATAATGGATATAAATAGATAGATAGATAGATAGATAGAATATTCTTTATTGTACACCACTTATATGTAAACAAAATAACAAAAAAAATACCATAATTGATAATACGATCAAAGTTTTAGGAGGTAGGTACAAGGGGCGGCCTTATTGCTTAAAGCAATCTCTTCCAGGCAACCTTTGGATGGACAGGATCTAATACACAAAACACGGACGGGGCGTACATAAAAAAGTAGGTAGTAGTAACAGGACAGGACAGGTAACCAACCACTACTCACTACAGCCAGGCATAAAATGAAACGTTTTGTGACATTTAACGTTATTTTTGTTGTAATGCGTAAAACGGAGTAGATAGGTAAGGTAGGTACCAACTCAGCTGATTTTACTTTCACGTCACGTGCGTGCAGCGGAACGGTACCAGGGTTACCATTGCTTTTATGTACAAAAACTAAATTATTCATGTAAAATTATGTAGTTTTGCGCGCATCTACAAAACATAGTCAAGAGGGTCTCAGATGTTCTTTTAACCATAATAACTACCTAAATATAATACTAACTAAGGCGGGTGAGGTGAAAAAAAGAAAGTAAGTATGAATCATGCATAACTGCTAACACCTCTTGGGTAACCACTAGAGTCTAGTAGTTACATAAGAAACATCTAGTTTTGGATCAAAGCAATACGCTTACGTGAAGTAAAATTATAGTTTATTACTCGATTACTGACATAGATTCTTTACATTGGTTTCTAAATCTACCAAGTTAGTATACATTTTACTACCCAAAATTAATGTTATTAATTAACTACCTAAGTTTAAGCGCCCAAAACATTTGCGATACCTGGAAAAGGTGAATAAGTTGAAAAGTGCCTCCTACATATAAGACCAAATTGTAACACTTATTTATGCAAACATCTTGTATCTTGTATCTTGTATTTTTTGTTATGCTGGCAACTAACCAGCACTAGTACAGTGTCAAGTCAATAAAATAAACAAAACTGTCAGTGTCAATGTAAAATAAACTATAAAAAGTTTTAGGTTGGTTCGTCTCGTAATCCGTGTGACTTTTACATTTATTTTTTTAGTTTTGAGATAAATTATAAAATGTATACTGTCTCCAAAGGGCCTAGCAAAATCGTTGCAAAAACTAGACGAGGTAGGGCTTGCAAACAGTGGTTATTATTGTATTTTACAGCGTTGCCCCTAGTGATCTGTAATGGTTATTTTGAACCCCTATTTTGAATTTCAGGCCTTTCACAGAACCTGGAACGACTGGATAGTCGTAAAGACCATAACAGAAAGTTTTCTGAATCTGATAATGGAGAAATTGTTAAGTAAGTTACCAAAAACCATAGTTTCCCAAGATTTCATCACTATTTTACATAACCTCTGAGCATGTAGGAACTCCTGTAAGAATCTCATTTGGCAGAGAAATACGAAAGATCCATGGTTGATGTTTATCTATACTTCTTTCTATTACAGTATGCCAAAACCTATATTTCATTCCAATGGCAAAAAGACAGTCCACCAAAGAATACAACATCATGTTATAACACCACAGCATGAAGAAATAATTAGATTTATAAGTGAAAGTAAGTAAAAACCTACACCTAAAATCTAAAGCTTATACAGACAAAATACTTAAGGCGAAGGGTAAAGCCAGACAACCTTCTCGCTCACACATTTCAACATTTTTGAAGATATAATATAACTAAATGTAATTATGTGAAATTGCAGAGCTTCAGGGTCGAGAGAATAACAATGCAAAGGTTCAATAAAAATATCACATTTATTGAACCAATGCGATAAATTAAAGTGCACATTTTTTGGTTAGAAAACTTGTTTGGATCAATGGGATATTTTTACTGATCCTTTGCATTGTTATTCTCTCGACCCTGAAGCTTTGCAATTTGACATAATTACATTTAGTTATATCATCAAAAATGTGGAAATGTGCGAGCGAGAAGGTTGTCTGGGTTTACCCTTCGCCTTAGCTGAAATAAAACCTTGATCATAGATTTTTTGACAGTTTAAAAAAAACTAATCTAATCTATGCTTGAACCAAGTTTTTTGTGTTAATATGTCCTAAAATATGAATGACTCATTAGCCAGATACTCAAATTTTAATATTTTTTAGCTTGGACACAATCAGCTTATGGTGATAGTGAGCCTTCTACACCTACAAGTACAATTGGTAAGTACTTTCATATTTATATTCCAGGGTTTGTATTTATAAAAGCCAACAATTAGGCCATTAATCATATTATTTAAAAAAATTCAACAAACTTTGTGACTAGTCTTACCTAAACACCTAAATACAATTATAGTTCTTCTCTGCTGGAATTGCTTAAAGAACGGATGGATTTACATAGATTTTAAGTCTTATCAAATTATTTCTAAATTTATCCTGGTTCTTTCCATTCATTGCCTATGGCCTGGTTTGTTCAATCCAATTGATCAGACGAGAAGTAATTTTTTTCTGTGATCTGCTAACTGTGGACTAAGAACACTACTGTGAGAATTGCAACTTGGGCAATGTATTTTGAGAGTTGATCTGTTATCTTATCACTACCAGACATAATGTGTTTCTCTAAAAGTCACCTACTAACACAGTTCCACCAAAGTACATATTAGTTTAGGTATAATAAAAGCCACAAGATTGCTAAAGATATCAAAACTCTTATCAGAATGCAGTTTTGCACGGATTGGGTCATTGTTTGATACACCTTGCGAATTCAAGGCATATGTTTTAAAGCACTTTTTTTATACAAATACTAGCATCTGCCCCCAACTGAGTCATGAGCTGTTAAGCCTATTAAGGTCTTACCATACTATAGAAATTATTCCTTACTGTCTTATTTCATTAAACTTCTTAATACATAGTTTCATTTGAATATCCACGTCTTTGTGTGTTCCATCAGTTACATGTTAATTCCAGGTTCGGGCAGCTCTTCCCCCACCCCTCCAACTAACTTGTACTACCAAGATGACGGCCCAGGCCCCAAACTCAATGACTTCAAGCCATTTGACCTCGAGACATGGTGGGGTAAGCGTCTCTTCCAAAACATCACAAACTCCTTGTAAAATTTTAGGCAACAGGAAACATAAAACATTACGGTAGCGTAAGTCACAATCATCTGTAGTTTACTAAATTTTATACAATTTTTTATGAACTTTGCCCATTGAAACAGCATCTAATAACTAAGATTTCTACAATTAGATGTTGCGTTTGTCCTTTTTGTTTTGGGCAAAATTGCATTTTTTTAAAACTTAGCCACAGGGCTAGCCTCTAACTAGACACTACTGAAGACAACTCTCACCAGTACTTTTGATACTTTAATTAATTAGTATGTTTACTGTATATAAAAATATGCTTCTGGTAATTCATTGCTTAAGCTTGTGCGTGCATAAGTAATGATTAATGAATGATACATAAATGTATCATTTATGTTACTTTTGTAGTAATCTTGTATTTGACAATGCAACAATTGTTTGCATTCAGAGTCCCATGTTGATACGATAAAAGTGAATTGCAGTCTGAATAAAATATTTATGGTTTTTTTTTACATGATGCAAATAAAACCGAAAATCTTTGGGTTCTCTTTAGTTATTCGATGTTATGTCAAACTCTGGGTGATCATTTTTCTGTGGTAAAGATATAACTCTGGTATTTTCTAAAGGTGTAAGTAAGAGTATGTTGTTTAATACTAGCAATATCAATTTCGTATGCAATTAAGATAAACAGTATAAACTGTAATCAAATTTTCCAGGCACATTGTATTTGAGTTGGATTCAGTAGGTGTTTAGGTATTTGATAGATAATATGAATCTTGTATGGTAGAAGCGGCAGCTATTGAAAGTATTGTAAAATAAGTTAAGTAATCTACAGTTGATTGTGGATCTCAGTTAGTTATCTCATATTGTAAGTGAAAGTTATCCAAAGCTCAAATTGACATCACAGCAAATCAATTATTGCTTTTCCTTATTTTGGATATTCTTTTAGATGGTTTTATTAAAAAAAATTACGTTAGACACGCACAATATAATGGTTTAGCAATACCTTATATATCTGTAGAACTATAATCGGTGTAAGATTTATAATGTGAATTATTCGTAAACCTACCAAAGAATAATGTTACCCAAACATAAGGGCGCCAAATTTAAAATCCAAATTTTGTTAAGTAGTTTTAGCGTAGTAGTGCTCTATTGCAGTTTTAATCAACATTTTGTTATACAATTCAAAAATCATTTTATGAATGTTAAAATTTTGCAATAAATTGCTGAAAATTTCCGCGTTGGTCGTTTTAAAAGACAATAGGGAGTAAGAATTAATAATCTAAGTGCCTCAATTCAAATAACAAGCAATAATGTAATATGTAGATGATATAAATTATGTAACAGAGCTACATTATTATGTTTACAAATGTTTATTGAAAACTATATTTTGTTGATGTAATCCACAACTTTGTGTTTAACTGTGTCTTTGTTAACTATTTCTGTTACAGATTTCATTCATTTCTAAAATCATGTGACGTTTTATTTTATTAAATTCATATTTTATATTACTGTTGTGTGTATAAATAACCATAATTAATGTTTACTGTCACAAATATTTTATTTTAAATCAGTATTGATCATTGTTATGCTTATTAAAATAAACTAAACTTTTACTTTTGCGTAAAAACTCATATAGATATTAAAATAATATTCTAAAACTGTATGTATGCGTCAAGAACGACCAAAACTACCACAGTTCATCACAAATTTATTTAATGTAATTACATATATAATCAATTATATTTATATGCGGCTTATATGATCGTGTTCACTCTATAAAGCTTTGGCTTTGAACTATACAATGTCTTCCACGGCAATAGACCTATTGCAATCATGGTAAATCTTCGGAATATTGGTTATATTACTTTAGGTACTGGTGTAGATTATTTGCATCAACTTAAGCTTTTATACAGACAGCGCTCAAATTACCTCGGTCGATTTAACGCATGTGTTTTTACAGTGGATAATATTACTCCACAAAACTTCGGATAAAAAAGTCTACTGTTTTAACAAAACGCAAGAACTTACGAAAAGAAGACTTACTTGGCAAATGGAGCAGCAAATTTATTTTGATCTCTCACTGTAAATAAATTAATGCATATTGAGGGGTACTTGACCCCCTCAAGTTTTCTGGACTGGTCTTATCACACCTGGTAAAGACAACTAAAGAAATCTTCCAGTTTTCATCGCGATGACTGGATAAAATGAGTTTTATGACCGTGTCAGCAATGTTCTAAAATGTTTAGTATGTTTGAGAGCCCTGCAAATAATCGATTACAGTACGTATTTTATATTCACGGGCGTTTTTACAAAGAAATAAATTTAAAAGCATAATATTTTTTTTTAAACTAAATTATATTGCATATCTCCAGGTGCGTTATAGATCAATTATAGAGAATAATAATTACTTGGTATTTTAATAACTTGGATTATTTATTTTGTGTTTGTTTGTGACAAGTATTTTTATCAAATTTTAAATCATTTTATCTAATTTATTTATTTAAATAAAACGGTTTCACAAACCAAGTAGTGCAATAATCATAGACGATAATGTAAAAACGCCCTTACATCCATCAACTGAAGAAGTATTTGGTTACTTATTTTCTATATTATAATTTGTAATAGTAAGTACATTTCTTTTTCGTACGTACTAAAAACGCCTAAATGCAAGGAGTAACTCAAGGACCTCGTAACGTGGACTCATAGACCATTTTGTTATAGGTATGTGATACGCCGAAATAG
The DNA here is from genome assembly GCA_947507515.1 of Eulithis testata. Lineage (NCBI taxonomy): Eukaryota > Metazoa > Arthropoda > Insecta > Lepidoptera > Geometridae > Eulithis > Eulithis testata. The sequence goes on from OX382205.1 coordinate 7,340,197, forward strand.
TAAACACGCAACTAATAATTTGGTCACATAGACCAGTCTCAAATTAATATTGAGAAACAGACAGCATAGCTATAAGAATATCCCCCACTTCACTGCTCAATATTTAGCACTGTACTTAGAAAACTGTGTGGCCAATAAAAACATTTATAAGAGTTTGTTGTCAACTTTGCGTATGGAATCATAACATAATGGTTGATCCGAAATGATCGAGGTCTTTGAAAACGCAATATGCAACAATTGCACGAATTTTAGCATAGTTTTTATCCTTTTAGCTGGTATATTTGAGTCAAGTTAGTAGTTTTTAACGCAGGAGAATATTTTTAGACTGATTTAGTTGTAAAAAGTTATGCTTTTTGTTGTAGTTGAAAAAATAAACCATCTGACAATGTTTGTTGTGTTTTTATTATACGGTAAGATTCCTAAGATACCTAGGTAGGTACCTTAAACCTCAGTAGGTAGGTACGGAGAAAAATATAAAACAATTATAATTTGATTAAATTAAATATGTTTGGGCAGGTCCAATTAGTATCCATCCATTAGAACCTAGGTAGGTACCTATTTTGTATATTGTAGATAGGAAGGTACAGTCTGCGACAAAAGTGGATTACTACAGTAGACTGGTCATTTTTGTTTGCAGATTCTTCCGAATTAAAGCTTAGGTACTGGGTCTCTACTGTGAATAATGATTACCGAAGATTCGGTAGTGACGTTTGTGCTACACTGTGCTACGTAGTTAGGTACGATCTCTTTTCACATCAAAGAGGTCGGTTTATTTTTATACAATAATGTCATGTAGACCATAAAGTAACTGTGTAAACTTTTACATTGTCACTGAAAAACTCCAAATTGTGATATTTTTGCTTGCTTTTTGAACCCAGGATTTGTGTTAAATTTTCTCAGAGGGATATCCTTTGAACTCTACCTCAATGCAAAAAGTTAACATTCAGAACAATCTCATAAAACCCGAGAACTTAATAATCTCTGAAGTCAATAGCTGCTACGTAAAGGCAAGCGTCCACAGGGCCGCATCGCACGTATCGGACGCATCGCACGTAACGGATTTTAGTTTGCCTTGTATTAAAACTCATACAACTGCGTCCGTGCTCCTTCCGCATCGTCGGCCATTTGCATTTGACGATCACTACAAAAATCCGAATGAAGGTGGCATCGGCAATCCGATCGCTGCCGATACAGTGGACGCAGTCTAAAAATCCGTTACGTGCGATGCGTCCGATACGTGCGATGCGGGCCTGTGGACGCTTGCCTTAAGTCCTGTACAGATCTTTTAGTTTACTGCTCATGCATCGAGACTCGAGCATAGATTTTTGTATGAAAATCTACGCTTGAGTAACGATTACTTATAAGCATACGGGCCTTAGTACCTACCTTGGTAATCTGAGACCCGCTCGACCGCAATGCCAGTTTCCACACTGAGCCTAGATCTAATCCTTATCGCGAAGTGAAAATGGTTTATAATGGGAGTTCGTAACTTTGGACAACATTATTACAATATTAGTGAAAACAAAACTACTTCCATAAACGCCAATGACCAATCATAAATTAATTCATAGGCCAATAATATTTAAATTAGCTTCGCTTATCCGCACATAATTGCAGCTGGATGAATTCCGTCAGAAGAACTTCCTGAATGGTCTCGCAAACGCACGTAACATCCTCACATGTCTTGAGGATAGTCTACACAAGTCCAGTGCTTATGAGCAGAAATTACTTCGTTGTAAGGCGAATCACGCGCACTCACATGATGGAGATGAGTGGTGGGACGATGGGTTTTCTAAGGAGGCTGAGGATGAAACAAAGACTTGTAAACCTAGCACAGGTTAGGCAGTTTTATATTAATTTCTATCCAATCCTGCTACTTTGCCTAATAACACTTACTATTTTTAGCATCGAATAAAAGACCGGGGTGTTGTATGTTTTAACGCCATTGTACCTAGGTACGCCTGTATCTTTGTCTTTGGACCGATTTCAATGCAATTTTTAATAAAAAAGCTCATTCATCTTGGATTTCGTTTTATTTTAGGTATGTTTGGTAAAACTTGGTACAGCCCTTTACAAGTTATGACAATAAGTCCTTGGACCAATCGATACCCATATAAATATTAGTTACCTACTTGTATTAAAACATTCTCAATTTGGTCATTATTTTAGCATTAAAAAGTGTGTCCAGTTATCAAGTCGACCTCGCGGAGTCATGGTCGACAATGAGCATCGTGTGTCTGCAGTATCAGTGAGTTACCTACCTTCTCTATCTTATCTTCGTAGAGATTATTTCGGAAATATCCAGTTTCAGCTGAAACCAAGCTTACGCTGTGACCTACGTAATGGTTGATAAGAAATAACCATTTCCTTGGTAACCCATTGTTATCCAATACCTTACCTTCCCTATAGACTCTAGCCACATTATGCTTAAAAACTCCGTGATACATGAAAAGTCCGAGAACTAGAAACTTAAAAAATAACCGAATTGAAATCTGCAGGAGCTACAGAGAACATTGACAAACAAACAGACATAGGTACAAGACCTCAAACTTATTTTTCCCTGACCACACGACCTTAGGTAACGATCGGCCATTGACCACCAGTCCTCTGTAAATGTTTAAGCACCTTCCAGATACGAAGAGTTATCCAAGCGCTATTCCTCTCTCCTGCACGCTTACAATGACAAATGCGGGAACATGGCTGCTCGGGACAAGGAAATAACTCGCCTAAGACAAAGAGCTCATGTTATGCATGCTCAGCTAGCTCATGCCCATAAGGCTCTTATTTCTGTAGCTGATAAATACATGGCACTGAAAAAAAGAAGGAATGTACAGGTATACATCAGTTACTTTTCTTTCTTTCCACGAAGTAGAAGTTTCAAAGATAGTTAGATTCTCATGCGTTACTGCAGACTGATGACTTCATAATGAAGTGAACTCAGCCACTCAATTGTCAATCATCTGAACAACTTCAGGACTATCAGACCCACTGTATTATCACAAGCTCTTCAATTTACATTATCAGCTCCTCAAATTGAAAAAGATTTCAGCTGTGTCTCTACGAGAAGAAGGTAGATTTCTTCAAGGGTCGCGTCCGCGAGGTGGTGTCAGCCGTCGACCGAGCTCGTCTCCGATTAGACAGCCAGTTGTCGAAGAACATAGCTGTGGAACTAGATTCTGACCACGCGCTGTTGCTGGCTGAGGTAAATATTATTTTTGGAACAAAGTTCCTTATCGCGCGTTGAAAGAAGGCTAGACGGAAAAAAATAAGACCAAAAGTTGTAACGACACTTTTTTCAAACTTTGACAACGTCATTCGAATAAATTGGTGCAGGAAGGAAACAAATGAATGTAGGTATTGTTGGAAGTTTTTGTTTTAATTTAGGTGCTTCTGTGTACTTACTGTAAGAAAACAACACATCAAGGAACTTCGTTCCATCCGGGTGTCCCTTGACACCTCTCAAGTTTTTTTTTATTCCTATGAAGACTTCTAGTTGACAGTCGATTTGGTCCATAATTGTAGGTATTTGATTTTAATTTCATGAAAGCCAAACGCACTTTAGAACATTTCCCTAAAAAACTTAAAGTAAGAGTACACTTTTGCAGAATGCTTAGGATTTTCACTGGTTTTAGATGAGAAAATGCAACCAGCTATTCATGGAGAATTTGCAACTGAAGGCACAACTGGAGGAGTTTATGCCGGGTTCTGTCAATTGGAATAAATGAACTGTTATATTTTGCAGTACGAAGGTTGGTAATACCTACTTATTGTGCTACTTTACTTACGAGTAGGTCAAAGTTTACAAACATAATTAAAACTAGTGGTCTAACATCTGTTGTATGTTTTTTTTAGGTTTAACGTTAGACTTATCAAACGACAATAGCTTTCTCTTATGTTTTAATCTCCATAAAATTAGATACGGATAATAATAATAGGATTTAGATGAGCTCAAATTTAATTTATTACTTCTCTGAAATCTTCAAAAGAGTCCATCTATATATTTTATTCTTCCGTTACAGAAACACTAAAAAATAACACGACCTCAACAATCTCTTAATCAATATTATATTACCTAGGTCTCACCTACAGTCTAAATTGTTTGTCACATCACCTTGGGATATTAATATCTCAGGAGTAGGTATTGCGGTTGCACTGTTCCATTCAAAACCACGAGGTGAAAACCACGAAGTATTGTGACCACCTATGTATAGGGTCTGCACGGTACAGTGGTGTATAATTTCTGAACTAAAATTCTCCAAACTTTGTTTCGTTCTAAGGTTATTTTTGAATTTTCTACCTACATTTATTTTTTGTTTTATGACTCCTTCATCTTGGCTTCGATTTAATTAAAAAAAACTCTACCAAGGTGATTTACGCGCTTATTTAATAGTAGACGCTCTGAAAATCAGCATTTTTAAAAATTTCTAATTTAACACTGTTTTGATGGGGTATTCAATGATTTTCAATGTAAGTGGTAGTTCTTTTCACTTTTGACTCTTACACCTAAGTTATATAAATTATTCAACTTTCTGGATTTTCTGTCGCTTTATAAAACAAAGCACGTTAATCCAAATAAAAGATGCGGATGCTACATAAACTACTCGCAGATGAGACGGCATGAAGAAGAAGTTTATAGTCTGTCCCGGTATCCAGAAGGCTTGGTTGGCTGCCAGCGTCTTCAAGTACTTCTCTCTGAGCTCTTCAAACACATCTTTTCTTCTTTCTAGGACTCCTAATACTAAAACAAATTTGGAGTTCTAAGAATGCAAGGTCTCGAAATGACCTCTCGCTACGACGTAGCATGACGTAGCACGACGTAGCAGAACGTAGCACCGCGTAGCCCTTATGATTACAAACTTCCAAACTCCATAATTATACGTTATGGTTTGAATTATATATTTTGACTAAAGGCAGCCGGCGATTTCGTTCGCTTGGACTAAGTTTTCCCGTAGCTATTGTTTTAGTTTTTCAAACACAAGTAATACTTACAGTATTTTCATTTTTAAATGCGTAAAGCCAGTTTTATCAATGCGTATTTTGGGGACGTTTAAATTAGTTATTTCATTCAAATTAGTATTGTTCTAAATACTCACACGTGTAAAACGTGGCCAGTAGAATTGGTGTCATAATAAACTGCTCAGCAGCAACTTTGGTCGCCACAGTTTTTAATGCTGTGCCTACGAATTTTCTGTCGAGGAACTTATACCTGGGGATTAAATGCAATGTTTTTTTAATTTATCGGTACTATTCATATACTACTACTAGCTTGCGCCCGCGACTTCGTTCGCGTCCCATTGGATCCCGTTAATTTTCCGGGATAAAAAGTATCCTATGTTACTTCTAATACTTCCAAGAATATATGTACAAAGTTTTATGATGATCGGTTTTTTCACATTTATAATATTATTATGATAGGTGCATATGGTGCTATACTTATAAACACTGCATAATTAAACAGTTGATTGAAATCTAGCTCTGTCACTATTTGACATTACCTGTTGAGCTGAGTTAGCGTCAAACTACACTAGAAGGCAAGACGTCGCGTCGTGTAGTTAGGGAGAGAAAATAAATATTTTTTTGAAAATCCGGCTCTAAAAAAGCCAGATTTTCAAAACAATATTTCTTTTCTCTCCCTAACTACACGACACGACAGTCTTGTTGTCAAGTGTGCGCCAACGCTAATGCAACGATTATAAGTAAAAAGGATAGATTTAGCTACTGCACTCAAAAATATTACAAAAATATAAGTATGGCTTAGCGCGTTCGTCATTGGTTGGTTGGTTAGGTAGGTACTATTTATTAGTAAGTGATGTCACTAGAGACACTAGATTATCTTTTGACATAAGAATATCTCTGAGTGCTTCTGTCTCGGACCGCTCAATCAATGTTTTGATAAGGTAGGTTAGGTACATAGCATGGAATGGAACTTACCAATAATAAAGAGTTGGAGCATAAACAGTGCTTCCAACACCAGCTATCCGGGCTGCTGCTACTAAATCAATGTCAGGTTTTTCAGGCTGAAAATGAAACATTATGAAAAGAGATGTCCAATTAGACCAACCTCGTCATCGGTAGCGTGGCCGAGCGGTCTAAGGCGCTGGTTTAAGGCACCAGTCTCTTCGGAGGCGTGGGTTCGAATCCCACCGCTGCCAATCTTTTTGTACTGCGTGAAATCAGTTTCAAATCATTACTCCTTCATTACTCATTACTAAACTCTGACCACGCTAATTCTGCAATTAAATAAATGGATAACCTCAAGTTTTATACATGGGAGGTATCATCTTTACCTAGTAACTTTAGTTGTGATACTAGGCTGTCAAAACGTCACGCTACAGCAGACAGTGCTTTCAAATAGTTGGGCTGCAAACTGTTGGCTGTAATCAGACTTCACGTCAAATCGATCAGACAAGTTTGAAAATTATGTGTAAGACGAGTTTTTCTTGATTTTCTCACCGAATACATCTTATTGAATGTCTGTTGTGACAGCTCAGCAGCTGTGTAGAAAGAGGCGTACACGACGGTGTTGGTGACCACAGGGTGCTTCTGCAGCGAACGCCTAAAGAGGCCTGGCAGTTTGGAGGCCATTGCTAAAAAATTTAACTAGAAAATTGGTATAGTTAACAAATACTTACTAATCACCTTTTTCCATCAGGTGGGCCGTTAGTAACGACATAATTAGGTAAAGTATTTACTTAGGTAACCACTACTTACTATCAGGTGGGTCATATGCCTGTTTTATTTAAATAATAAAAAAAAAGTAGTTTCCTATGTTAGTAACTGTACCTACTGATAATTTGCTAAGAAAAAGAAGCAAAAATTCGGTAATATGATGATACAATTATTATAAGGCTGTTAATAAACAATTTCGGAATTGTATAAATGATAAAGCCGTTTTATTTATTTAAAATAAAAAATAAAAAAGGTATAATTTTCTGAGAGCCACTGATAAAATAATTTGTACCAATTGTAATTTTGAGTTTTTTTTGGATACATCTGCTATTAAAGATTTCGAGATAACTTTTTTATAACACTTTCTATTTTGTGGAGATAATTGTAATTTTATCATTTTTAGATTTTGGTAAAGAAAAAGAGAAAAAGAGAATCCCTACAGATTGTCTCTGTTCTCACTTGAAAGCAGGTACGTGGGGTACCTATACCTACCAATAGCTACTACTCTTTAATTCTGCTTATGCGATAGTCCTTGTGCTCTCAAGATAAATACTTAGATAAATTTTATGGTCTTGAGGTTGTTGTCACTGTTGGCTATTCGTATCATATCATTACATTTATAAAATTACGTTTATTGAAAATAATAACTTACAATATATGCAATTTAGTTTGCAACGGTTTGCATATACTTAGCTCAACTGTTTCATGTGTATTTTTTTATACTGTAAATAATGCCCCGATTCTGTTATTTCGACTTGCTATCGGTTCGGACAAAATATATTGGGACACAATGTCCCAATTGACACGTTTTTAAATTTTTGACAGCGCTAAAATTGTTGCCACCCCTTTCTTTCTTATGAACTAAAACGACAAAGACAGCTATCATGCCAGTGCTGTTAAATTTAGAAAAATACACCAATAGAATCGGACCTATAATAGTCGTAATTTACTTTGTGACTAAACAGTTTAATAAACATATTACAAATTCCGTACAAGTGGTAAAATCATTTTGGTACTTGCGAATGCACTTTTATCGTGATTAATATTTAGTGCACTTTTATCTTGACTAGAACTAACAAGAACAAGAACCAAGACGTCGCGGCACACCAAGAACAAGGTGGCGAGATGAAATAGATAAATACCAGCCCGAATGGATCATCACAGCATTGGATCGCACAGCGTGGAAGGAAGGGGGGGGAGGCCTTTCCCCAGCAGTGGGACATCGAAGGCTCATAATAATAATAATTGAAAATAACTAACAAACTGATACTAGATGAATTCCACCTGATAGCCTAGTTAAATAATTTATTCAAACGTTCAAAGAAAAAATACTAATTATATAAAAAAATAATTTATAATACCCAAAAACTTTACTTACCAATTTAAAAATGATACAAGTCCGTTTAGTTCCACTTAGTCTTATAAAAAAAATACCAAACGGTTAACAAATAAATAGGTTTACGTAACTGTTTAAAAAAATATCATTATGTCTTTACTAGACGACTAGTTGTCGGCGAATTTAAATAACACTGCTCCCTACAGGCGTCGTTTCAATTGCCTTCAACAGAATAAATTGAATAATTTATACAGAAATTAACTAGCCGCCGCCCGCTACTGCGTTTGGTTATAAAAAAATGAAACAAACAAAACTGAATGATTTCAGCTAACAAGACGTCAATTTGGTGAATAAGACCGCTCTGGAAATATATTGCAGCAATGGTATCGATTCTCTATTAATGCATTTTCTAAACTAACCTAATTAGACAGTTCTTAAATTATAGCCGTCTTTGTCGTATCAGTTTATGAGAAAAGGGACGGCAACCTTTTTAGTGCTGTCAAATTAGGTTATTAGGTTGAGAAAAAAGCAACAAGATAATCGATACGATTGTCATCTGAGAGATCCGTTACCAATTGTCATTTTATTTTGTTTATAATGATGCTGCGTGATGACAAAAAGGAAATAAATAAAGAAGAAGAAGACAAAAAGGAAACCTAAATAAAAAATAATAAGACCTGAACATTCCTCTACTTTATGTTATTTCAATTTAATTTTAACTATTTATTGTAATGATTTGTATAGCGAATACATGATTGTCTATGTCTATTTTTACGCAGAAGAGATGTAGAATTTTTTTAAATATTTATTAACTATTCTAGATTTATGCTACTTTTTATCCAACGTCGACAAAGCCAAGGATTAGCTGACTCTCCAGCTGCTATCGTTCTCATTTTCGTGTTGTCTTCAAACCAACAAACAGACAAAACGCAATTGAGTTTTTACAATATTCTTTTAGAAGACACTTTATTTATTTCCAATAAAGGCAAAGAGAACTACCTACTTACCTTGAAACCTACTTTGTATACCTACCTATGCATGTTCATTGTCTTTTTTGTACCTAAGCTTACTAGTTGAGATAATATTATTTAGTTATTCTAGTTGAGACAAATGCTATCGATTCGCTTGTTGCTTATTTTTAAACTAACCTTATTTGACAGCACTAAAAATGTTGCCGTCCCTTTCTCATAAACTGAAACGACAAGGACGGCTATAATTTTAGAGCTGTCAAATTAGGTTAGTTTAGAAAAATGCAATCGGCGAATCGATACCATTATTTTTGTCCATTACTTATCTTGTTATTTTTGTATTACCTACTCAGGTACTTTTGTTGGTTCTGACAGTTTTCATCATCAATGCTTGAGGCTAGAAGTGTTAAAAGATGGAGGTAGTAATATTTACTCAATAACTACTTATGTTCATTTTAAGTACCTATTAAGTATGCAGGGTGTAACAAGGACACTCGAAATCTCAAAATGAACAACTTTTCCTGTATAACAAATAGTATACCTAAGCGAAAAAAAATCGACACTGCACAGCAGAGTCGAAATCGCGCCTGAAACAATAAAATAATAATTGCAAAGGCTCTATCAAACCCTGAAATAACAAAGCAGCACTTTCAATAAGTTTGCTTTTAAATCTAAATAGGCGTTGCATGTTGTAGGTGGACTTAGAAATTATAAAGCTAAGGTGATAAGGTGCGAGATATAAAAAAAATTATATCTTGTAATGACAGAAACCACAGTTTCTCTCATAACAAAATAATACCTATCTAGTTACCTACCAATTTCACTTCTCTAATGTAACAGTGTTCATCTATGTATGATACACGCTAATAGTGTTCATCTATGTATGATAGAATTTTTCGCTTAAAACACTTGCAAGTATTCTGATAAAGAAATCGTTACTCATGCATAGGTTTGAGTATAGATTCTTATACAAAAATGCATGCTTGAGTCCCGGATCACTTGCTTGAGCAATAAACGCCTTTGATATTGAAACAATGCGTGACAAATTTAAAAAAAAAAGGACTAGACAAATCTATGTTCGAGTCTCCATTCATACTTGAACATTCAGTCAGTATGCGAGCAGTAGAGTTTCACTTATTTTCAATTGGCAACATGTTACCAAGTCAGTACACCAATTGACCGTGACCACCGATGCCCGTAAAGTTATGTTTTGCAAGTTTTACTTGATGGCAGAGTCGGTTAGAGGTGCGCGGGGGCCGAGCGCACCGTACCAGGTAACAGGAGGTACGGCCACAGAATACTATGACTACTACAATATACCATGGAATAAACCACACTTACTATGGTAAAACCACAGGGTAAGCAACAGTCACTGCGAAAAAGCCACAGGGTAAATAACAGTGGGTATGGTAGAGCAACTGCGTTGAACCGCGAAAAATAATAACGATCGTAAAATAACCGGTTTTATTGCAATTGGATTTGAAGCGTTGTTCGATTCTGTGAATGGATTTTCTTTAGGAATGTAGCTTGGTGGCTTCGGAAAATCGATAGTTTCGCTAAGATTTTCGTGATCATCAATTTATATAAAACTCTTTTGAAGCTGACATAGAATCAACGCACAGCCTAAACTATAAGTCCTAAAGGTATGAAATTTGGAGGGTATAGTATCCTTAAATAGTGTAGGGGTGCACTAAGAAAGGAATTTTGAAAAGTCACACTCTAACGCGAGCAACGCCGCGGGAGACGGCTAGTGTGTTTATAAACTTTTGAGACTTTTTACTTTAATCGTTACAAAAAACTTCTTATAATATTATTCGAAATTGCTAAGAATATGAACAAAATAATGAACTTGACAATTTAGGTCTTAAAAATAGCATGCTAAGTATCAAAAACATTATTTTTCTCAAAACACATAGAAAGTAGAGCACTATGCGTTCTTGAATCGTCGTCCTCCCTCCCACATCAGCGTATCTCTTTCGCTCCTCATCTCGCTATCTCTGTCTTGCGCCATACTCAGTCAACGCGGTGCTCTGCCGTTATTCAGGTGTGTCATTCTACCGCGATTATTGTACGTAAATTACTATTTAACTAAACCAGTTTGTCAACAAAAAACGTGTGCAAACTTAAGAACTGTGTACAAGATAAACTAAATGTGTGTTCTGTTGTTTTTACAGCTAGTGTTGTGAGTTTCAGTGACTTGTGTAGTGTTAAAGTGTTAAGTTTTGATCCTTGAGTTGGAGGCTTTGACGGAGGCTGTCCTGTTTCTTATTTGTCTGCCGGATTGGTGGTCAAGGTATGCAAGTGTAATTTTTTTTATGGAACGGGTTTTTATTGGTTAACGAAACATATCGCTTGTTCTTTTACTAACGGAAAACTATGATTTGTAATATATTTAGGAGGCTCATTGTTGTACTGACTGGTGTCTTTTCTGTTAATGCATTTTTCTAAACTAACCTACCTAGGTAATTTGACTGCGCTAAAAATATTGCCGTACCTTTCTTATAAACTGAAAGGGTAAAGACAGCTATAATTTTAGCGCTGTCAAATTAGATGAGAAAAATGCAACAACAGAATCGACACCACTATCAAAAATATTAACGAAGTGTATTAGTAGTGTATTAAAATTTGATAATTTTCAGTAAAAAGGAAAAACGTTATTTTCAGAATATTAGATTTTTTTTTTTTTTGTGCGCAGAATATTTTTCTCATGCTGGCTGTACCACCTACCTAGAGTTTCTCTCTACACTGTTATATTGCTCTACCTGGCTCTTACCTCAGCACAGATTATAAGACCTTAGTAATTAAAGGTTTACTCTGTGGTTGACCGTCGGTTTGTCATCAAAATGATATCGTCATCATTTTGTGTTTTTTGTTCCTATTGTAATCTTTAAATAACATCGTACAATAGTCCCACAAGACTAGATCATTCTTGCTCAAGAGCCTTCAACTCAACTATATAAAAATCATTATGTAGAAATGTCAAGTATTTAGCTTACTTACTATTCACGAACAATTAATTTACGTAGGTAAAAGTACAGTCAGCAAATTACATACTAAACAGATTTCTGCATGTTTTGATATCATTTTACGCAGAAAGAACACAGGTATTTGGAACTTAGACCCAAATATTGACAGATCCACTTGTTTACCCTAAATTGCGTCATCAGGGTGCTTTGTACAAGCATGCAGTCAAGTGTGCGGTATAAAAAGGGGAACCTTATCTAATGTGCTTTTCTACCTGCCTGCCCTTTCGACCTGCTTTTGAGTTTTTACGATTTCTGTGAAGTAATCTAACTGGAGGACTGAGGGGAGTATGTAGGTTAGATAACGAAAAACTAGATATCTGATTGTCTTTTGGATTGAACCAACATTTTAATCCGTTGGTAAAAAACTCTACAAATAGGAAGTCTTAGAAATTTCAAGAAATCGTAGAGGTAGGTCTATTTAGGCCCTATAATAAATTACTAGAGTTATAAATAAAGATTGGTTTGTTATTAAATAAATTATGAGCAAGTAGGTAAATATCCTTGACTGTTTACTAAAAATAATAAATTACGTAAGTAAGTTCCATCTGCGTACTACGAAATAATTACTTTAAAATGTAAATTATCATTATCTTTATCCAACGGTATTGTCTCCAACAATGCCTCCTTAAAGAAATGAGACGTCCATGACCGAGCAATGCAACTGCCTCTGAGTCATGTCGGTGGAACGTCATCGTGATGTCATTACCAGGTACTAAAATTAGAAAGGTGAGCTTTTATAGTAAGGGTACCTACTTGTTTATCTTTATCTTTAGTAAGTTGAGCTGAAGCTTGGAATATCCAAGACGGCGGAAAAAGTTAAATAGGCAATGACTCCATGCACTCATTATCACCTCTCGTCTCAGTTCGCATCTATTATCACATTAGTGTGTTTTAAAACGGTCATCATCATCATGATCATCATGTTAACTGCTGTGTGCTTTAAGCATATATGTACATAGATTTGAGGAGAGGTTCTCATACAAAACTGTCTAAAATCTTATGACTGAATTGAGATTAGTGGCGAATACAGACGACGTTTAGGTATGTTTGTGCCATCCAGCACGATCCTACCTACCTAGGTCTTACATAGTCTTCTCCATTTCGGCTCGTAAGCTTGACGATGTCGTTTGGGCTCATTCCAATTTTCTCCTGACTAAGTCCCCTGCGTGGGGGATTTCTGGAACTTTTGTCCAAAAATCCTCTTAGCTACCACGGCGACTGCCAGCAGGGGAAAATTGGAGAAAAGTTCCAGAAATCCCCTTAGAGCGCTTGTAGACATCCGTTTTTTTCACCGGACAACGGACCGTCAAAACAGGCTATTCTATGTAATTGTTCGCCGGACCGATGTCCGGCGCGTATACACACATTTATCAGAAATCATACACCACCGCAAATCCGGCAAAACACACGGTCCGCTATCCGGCGAAAAAAACTGACGTCTACAAGCGCCCTTAGGGGTTCATTTACATCGTTCTCTTCTAAAAGTCAAATTAAACAATAATAACGTAGCTTTGGCAGCTCGGCACTGACAGCCCACGTTTTTTAGCCATCTTGCTTGGTCACTAATCAGTGGACACCTTACTCTACTTTAGTATCACTACGCATAATGTCCTTCCTTCCTCCATTACAGTCCCATAATTTGATTTCCTATATCATGGAACTTGGGTTCTCTTCACTAAAGAAATGATGTTCAAAAAGAATACCTGTTTGTTTGTATAAATAAACAACTACTACGTTTCATACATTATTATTGATAAATTATTATTCTACGCGAATAATGAATGTTGGAACTACGTATTATCATGTATCATTAAGTCACGCTAGCATCGTACATCGCCATGAGAACTGGTTTCAACAACAGTATCATAGAGTTTTGTAACCTTTATCATATTGTTCGGATACGTGAATAGAGGTGAAGGGAATAAACAGCTTGTATTGATGGAAAGCCTACAATACATGCTTAGAATTTTGATGATGATGTTGACGTCTAAATCGTTGTTGATTGTTGTTACAATGTTACATGTTGTTACAGAGGCAGCATAGAATAAAATAGAAAGATTTTATTGCCAAAACAGAACACAGGTTGTTGGGAAGGTAGAGTCGAACGAACGTGTATGTTGTAGAGACATAAATGTACCAAAGTATTATCCTAAGATATCTAGGTAGCTGTTGAGACATTATAATTATCTACTTTGAACTTTAAAGTACCAAGTAGGTAACCACATTGTTTTGCGCCAGTGAAGGCAATTGGTTCCAAGAGGCGTCTTTCTATTCCACATTGTTATACCTACTTACATTGTTGACACTGAACAGAGAGCAGCTTGGGATATTGTGCGGTAAGCTACCATTGTCTTTGCATCTCTCTTTTTTTACCGAGCAACCGTGTTTTACTGAGTAAATTGTTTAAAAGTATCTACTTAAAAAGGACAGAGAATGAGTGGGATACGATTATAGAAGACTTCACATTTAGTCCATCCACAATCTTCTTACTCTATTAAATTTATTTACTAAGAAGGAGTTAAAAAAACTTGAGAGGTGTCAAGGGACCCGGATGGAATGAAGTTCCTTGAGGTGTTGTTTTCTTATAATATTTTCTATAAGAACCTTAACGAACCCTAAAAACAAAAACTTCCAACAATACCTACATTCATTTGTTTCGGTTGAGAAAGTACAGGCACACGATATTAAAAAAAAAACTTCCTGCACCAATTTATTCAAATGACGTTAAGTTTGAAAAAAGTGCCGCGACAACTTTTGGTCTTCATTTTTTCCGTCTAGCCCCCTTTCGCAACGCGCAATAAGGAACTTCGTTCCAAAACGATATTCTCAAGCGAAAAAAAAGAGTTATTCTAGTTTCAGACTACTGGTCTATGGTGGTCTAGCTGTAGCTTTGGGGAAAGTTGCCATGTTACCATATCTACCTACCATACAAACCAACAGAAATGTTGGTTATAGGGAGTTAAGGGCCCATTAGAAGCACAAAGTAGAAGTGCTAGATGTGAATATTGTCAGTTATTTAACTTAGTATTATGATATCACAGTGAATGCCCATTTTGGTTGCAAATACTGATTGGTATTTCACAGTTATGTGTGAAATTTGATATTACTTAGGTTCTCGAAAGAAAGTTGAATCACTTGTAAAATAATATCTCTACTTGTCTTATCCGTACAACGACAGACTGTAAAAAAAATACTTGAACACTGCGTACAGAAAATTTAAACAAATTGCATACTCCTTTCATCTCGTCAAGATAGTTATTGTTTGAAACAAAACAAGAACCCATCTCCTTTGAATTGGCCTTTATGTTTACAAAATAATGTTTCAGTTTACAAACTTTAGGATTGAAACTATAATAGCCCTATTATAGATTGGGCATGCGTGTTGTTTTGTTTTCAGAAGTGGTTTTCGACAAATTTGTTAAACCACGGCTAATTCCTATCAGATTCCAATCGAAAACTTATAATTGCCAGATGCCTGTAAAAACTGCTCTGAAACAAGGCCAATAATTGGCCTTGTTTCACTTTTAACTTTACCAGTTATTGGTAAAGTATCTGTGCCTAAGTCGGAACAGGAACGTACAGAGCGGAATGATTTGTTGCTTTGTAACTACCTACCTACCTATTATAAGAATTACCACTTAACTACCTACCACAATGTAACAGACGTTTGGTTCTTAATAAATTTCATTTCATTTCATTAATGTCTATTCTTTGGTACAGCATGCACTAGTTTGGCATATCTGCGCATATCATAGTATACCGACGATCCGTACGCTCTGATTCCGACGCAGTGAACGCGTAGCTCGGTAGAATGGTAGAAAATGTTAAAATTAGGTAAGATTCAATCACGATTTCTAGGTGCAAACGATTGTATTGTTTGTATCGGCTGATTGCGTAAAACGAGCGGATCACGATCGCGATGGTACAGTTACCTAATCAAGTTCACTTCGCAAAATTAATGGACTTCTGGTGAAAGTCGCGTCGCGCCAACTTGAATTCATCGAAATAATCAATTTAATTTACGACCGCGTTTTGTTATTTGCCATAAAACTAGTTTACAATATTGTTCAATCTTTCCAATCAAAACCAATTTTATTTTGTGTTATTTATTGCTCTCGGCGATGTAACCGATACGAGAGTAGCATTGGTGGAATTTTAATCATAATTATTATTATCTTCGTTCATCGTTCTATATGAACTTTTTCATTCATAAAGCTCGACTTGCTCTACTCTATAAACCAATCAAGGAAAATGAGGTATTGACAATAACTACCTCTCAAAGTAAAAATGTGAAGCAAGCAAGCTCGTATGAGTTAGTGGCCAACTCTGATGACGGAGTTTTCAGGCCGCCTTAAGGCCTCCGTCGTTCCCTAACGACTGCTAGAGCCGGGACCGACTGTTTAACGTGCCCTCCGAAGCACGGAAGCGCTCAGATGTAAATGCCACTAACGCTCACCCATCCAAATAGTGACCGCACAGAACGTTGCTTAACTTAGATAATCAGTGAAGATTGGCTAAGGAAGCTACGCCACCACTCACAAATTGAGAGGTGTCAATAAGGGACACCCGGATGGAACGAAGTTCCTTGAGGTGTTGTTTTCTTACAGCAAGTACACAGAAGCACCTAAATTAAAACAAAAACTTCCAACAATACCTACATTCATTTGTTTCCTTCCTGCACCAATTTATTCGAATGACGTTGTCAAAGTTTGAAAAAAGTGTCGTTACAACTTTTGGTCTTCATTTTTTCCGTCTAGCCCCCTTTTGCAACGCGCGATAAGGAACTTCGTTCCAATAAAACAGAACCCTTTAAATAGGATTAGATAGTCTGAAACTACTTTACATAAACACAGTTAATGAACTTGCTCGTTCACTCAAATGACGGCAATAGACGTCGTAAAGAGGGAAAGGTCAGGGAAGGTGGCCCCTTATTCCCACGCCGACGTCGGAAGCCATACGACAAAAACTGACGTGATCTATAGCCTCATAACTAACTACCTAACCTAGAACAGTTTGAGTGAGAAATGTGGGAATATTCTGAGGGATGTGAGATCGAATAGAGATATTACTTTTTAATACAGTTGCTCAAAAAGTGGCGTAATGCAGGGACATATAGCGTTCGGGATGTGGGCTATTACATACTCGTGCTTTTTTTTACCTTTCCCGAACTCGTGCGTTCTCTTTCCCAACTGTCAAAATAATGTCTATTAAAAAGAAAAAACAACCATGAAGTTTTTACTAAAAAAATTCATAGAAGTTTTTATGATTTATAAAAATACGTATATTTCTAAAAAGAAGCTACTAATTTGTTTGAATATCAGATTTAATGATTTGATTGAATGAGTTAGGTTAGGTTTCATTTCATTTCATCTCATTAAATTTCATTTTCATTTCCTATCAATAAAAAAATTCTACTGAAGTATGGCTGTATGTAAGTATGGCTGTATGGGCATAGTTCCCTTTGCCTACCAGAATGGGTAAAGAAAAAAGAAATCTCTGCTTATATTCTACGGTTGGCGCCATTTTTCCGAAAATACTTAATTTTTTCGCAACTGTATTAAAAATAGTCGTTCAGTACACGTGCGGAACCGTCATTGCAACTTGTTCCGACTGTCAACCCTCGCCTTCGGCTGCGCCTTTGCTCGGGTAGACATTTGTCGGAACTCTTTACAATGACAGCCTTTCCGCACTTGTAATGAAATATACTATTTCCATTTCATATTCTACGTCTAAAATTTACCTTTTTACACATTTTATGTGGTAGAGCTTTCGCTAGCATTTGAACTGTCGCTATTTCAAACATTATTATTTTATTTTATTATTAACGAACTTAACGAGTATCCTGCTTCATATTATGGACATAAAATATAGCTTTTTAGAGTTTTACTAAGCCCACGATTATTTTATTCCCATAAAATAACGAAATGCACTTCTACTAGTGACTGTACAACAATAGACACCGCACCTCAACACTTCACACAGTACAGGGCGCCAATTCTACTAACGAACTTGTCAGCTGAAACGCAGCTGAAACGTACCTTTTCATCTGTTTTTAGGATATTTCGAATTCTACTATCAAACTCTGACATCTGAAACGCAGCTGAACCGTAGCTTTCATTTGTTTATAGGCTATTTTGATCCAGCTGCACAGTGACATGCACGAAGTGAGATCGAACCATAGTTGGAACTGAATAAAACTTGAACCTCACCATTGTAAATTAGTAGAATTGAGCCACAGGAAGGACGGCATGTCTCGGAACAGTGCACATTCGCTATGGGGTGCACCGTAAGTAGTTTCGTGTGAAATTATGTAATGCCATTTAGATTTTGTGACCTATCTTACTTACTTTAGCTTCTTATCTTCAATTAAGTATTAAATACTGTGCTTATTACTTGTCATTTTCTTGTCAATTCATTTTATGAGTGTGAAAAAGTAGAGCATAAAGTTATAATGCAAAACACTCTTATTGTGTTTGAAATGTGCTTGAACGTAACTTAAATCGACAGAGCCCGTAACTCGCTCTTTTTATTTGGATTGATTCACGAAAAGAGGAAAATATTGTTTCGAAAAAAACTTTTCTCCATACAAAAACTGCGAGTTTTTTCGATTTCACTTTTCACGAATCTAATCTAATAAAACTTAGACTACGGGATCATCAAAGACGAAATCGCGTGCGGTAGCTAGTGTAAAAAGGATCATTAGTAAAAACATGACGTATGAAATTCCAATAAACAAACAAATACTGTACCACCTACTCGCATCTGGCATTCTGGTATTTATCAACGGATAAACAAATTAAAACCCAATAAATAGTCGATAGCGGTCACTGAGTGGAGGACGCCCACATCCGCTTACCACAGTTATACCGTAACACTGGTAGTACATTGATGGTTCTTTATATATAAAGGCTCTATTTTCTGTAGGTGTTGTACTGACCGATAACATATTGGGAAGCAAGGCGTTTTGGGGCGTGAGAAGGCCCATATAGGTATTTCTAGAAATACACTCGAGACCAACATTCCGGGTCCGCTTCTTTCCCACTGTCCAACTAGATTGCTCATCTATGTATTTGAGCAGTTGAGCAATGTCATCTATAAGAACTTTAGTATAAGCTTAGTGAAGGAGGCACTTCTAGCACAATAGTAACACCCAGACACAGAACAAACATTTATGTTTGCCACAGAAATGTTTGTTCTCGGTGGGGATCGAACCCACGACCCACAGCACGGAAGGCAGAGCTACTATCGACTGAGCCATGACGCCTGTCGGTTGATGTGATGGTGTACAATGTTTCAGATATTTGTTTTAACCTCACTTCCATCTAATAACTATAGATGTAGACGACGCGCCTCGCGAACGTAATAGCCATTGCTTTGAAAGTAATAGCCATTGAAGGGGAGTTCTAGGGAGCTAGTACGAGTTTTGGTATTATAAATCTGGTGTAAAACGTCTAACGCCCAGCACACCAGTGTGCGCTGATTTGTATGGAGGCACTGAGCGGATTCTTTGGTAAGCTTGACATGCAAGTACGGGCTAGGTCTAGACCAAGCTTCTCAAAGAATCCGCTCAGTGTCTCCATACAAATCAGCGCACACTGGTGTGCTGGGTGGCTGGCCGTCAGACGTTATACACCAGATTTACACATCAAAACTTGTACTAGGCCCTTAGATTATTTAATTTTTACATGACGTAGATTTTCCCGAAAAAGGGGGATCATCCAGGTAAGTAATACACCTGATAAATTGTTTTGACCAACCAGTTGCTGCCTCGCATCTTCTTCATAGCGTAATAATGGACTTCAGATTACGACACGCGATGTTCATCATAGTACCCCTTACTTACGCAATACCGTTGCTTCGTGAGCAAAGAGTATCCTAACTGATTGTGCTTCTCCATCGATTTTCTTGTACATTATAGGTAAGTATAAGTACTTAGAGAAAGAAATAAAGTGGATCTGGGTTATGGAATTTGAAGTGCTTCATTGGATGAAATTGCTATAAACTTTGTTCACGTTTATTTAATTTGTAAAGTAGGTATTTGTTTTTTCAAGGTTAATATTAAAAAGACCTACTTAATATAAATTATTTGTACCAGCATCAGTAAACACTTTTTTTATCCATACCCCTATGAATAGAATGGATTCGACTTTTGCCCAGTTAAAATCAAAAGTGACGATTGGGAGAATTTCTCCCAATTTTTTTCTCCGAATCGTACACTAGGTCGTTATTCTCTGAGCCAATAGAGATGGTCTTATCCACAGGAAAGACAAGTTCAATACGTGTGGTACAGCTACATTTTTTACGACATTTTCTTTAACTGTTTAAAAGTACAGATTGCCTACCTTGCCTACCTACTATGCAGCTATGCTAGCATCAGAGTCTCTGTCGTAAACCTCTTAGTAATGTCACAGATCATATAATACTATACTAGTTGATACTAGTAGTAATGTCTTTGATCAACCATTCAATCAAATTTAAATATATAAAACTCTTTTGAAGCTGACTGACAATCAACGCACAGCCTAAACTATAAGTCCTAGAGGTATGAAATTTGCAGGGTAGTTTCCTTATATAGTGTAGGGGTGCACTAAGAAAGAAATTTTTAAAAGTCACACTCTAAAGGGTCTAGAACGCGTGCAACGCCGCGGGCGACGGCTAGTAAACTATAAATTCTTTGTGGATAGTAAACATCCATTCGAACCTCTATTACAAGAGCATCGAACTCTTTTGTGGAACTGTAAAACTGAAAAGATAAATGTCAACACCGCTATGAATAAATTAGTCTTTCGGACATATTTTACTGTATTTACAAATGCCTTCGTTTCATTTCCACCTGATCAAACACCATTGTCTTATATCAAACAACAGTACCTAATGTACTCATGTATTACTGTATTACTACCTAATTATAAATTGAAAGGTTTGCTATGTTTCAGTCTGTATTGCTATGTCTGTATCGACACGATCTTTTTCATTAGCAATGTTTCGCTAAATTGGCATCCATTTTGAAAACAGCTATTTTTGCTTTATGTGGTGCTTTACCAGTAGGTAGCTCTCTCAGTCGGTCATCTGCAAAATCATAATTATGTAGATAGGTAGTTAAGTTAATTAGAATATTGCGGTGTAGACAAAAATAGTACAGAGTAAGGGCGTTTGCATATTGCCCGATATCGACACCTACACGATACCGACTCGTCAGTGGCTTGAACAGCATTCAGACGATGTAGCGCGATCACACTATGCCGAAGTGGGCAGGGACTTGGGCAGGGAAGTGGGCAGGGAAGTGGTATGAACACGAACATGCCGCTGTCCCGTCTCCCTGCCCAAGTTCATGCCCTAGCTCCTTAGTGAGAATAAAGGCAATCATTCCGGAATTAATCGCGGCAATCATTCCGGCAGCGGCATGGGCATAGTCTGCACGCGCTATAAAAGCGTCTATTACGAAGTGTATGAGATTATCTCTTCACCGATATCGTGTCGGCAGTGTGCAAGTCAAACAATCTTAGGTTCTAAAACTACTGCATTGCAACAGAACTCAAGACGTGGAAAGACGCAATAGCCGTTATCTGAAGCAAGCAGGTAGAAATACTCGTAATATCAGTTGGCACTAATTAGCAAAGCACTTCCACAAGTTCCACACGACATGCCAACTGCGCATTAGTGGGTAATTATTTCCTCGTCACTCATCAGCAGCCACACTCACAATACTGTCACTGACTTCGATGCTGAGAGTTCCAGGCCCATGTTCGAAGAACACTGTTCAATTTGTGTTTTTTTTTTACCCCATATTGCAAACATTATTCCCGATCCTTGTTCACTAAACCCATGCAACTGTCTTTTATTTATCCCATGTTCAAATAATTGGGTCTTTTATATTGTTTACATTTAGTTCTTTGTGATCTTTATGGCCTACATTTCTCTATTTCGTTCTCCCTTCTCCTCTTCGTTCAATTTTCTGTCGCCACTAGCAAACTTTCATTTCTCTGAGTCAGCGAATTCTATGTCACTGTGGTGGTCCTGAAAGTAAATTCTGTGGTTATTTTTTTTTCTTAGCTCGTAAACACTAACTCACTTAACTACCACTTCTTCTAATATCTTTTTTCGATGTTTTCATGTTGGATGCTATTGACCTTAATTTGAATTATCAAGCCAATAAACCAATTTATATTTTTTCGATTGACGATGAAGTCTAACGTTTTGAGATTGATTGCTTTTCCAATTCAAATCTTACAACCTACATTGTTTATTGGATTCATAGTGATCCAAAACATGATTTTATGGTGATCTAAGGCTCTGCAAAAGGCTCCTATTCTCTAATTTGGTTTGTTCAACTCTCAAAGGCTCTCCACAGATCTTAATTTCAATTGCTTCACTTACTTTTCAGAACTGCACCTAGTTTTTATCAGGTGTTATCAAAGATGGTAAACCTAATCGTAAGTCGTGTGTGACGGCTCGTTGAACTATTCGGTTAAAAATGTTCTGGTTAATCTTATCTGGTGAGATTCTTCCCAGAGACCATTCGATTTTCCGCTTTTCTTCTCATAACCTAGATAAATAAATGAAGTCCTAGAAAAGCTAGATTTCTCTGTCGTTCATTGGTGTCACCTGACTATTTCGTGCATTCTAAAGGGCATTTGTTATCAACTAAAGTAAGTACAGAGAGAGACAATTAGTAGCTATTACAAGGAAAGCACCACGCTCATCCATTATTTTTTTTATATAATCTTCGATGCAACCATTGACGTCAAAGCCATAATTTCCAATTCAAATGAACTTAACACGATTTTTCTCAGGGTTCGACAAACAAATTGAATCGATGCTAGGTCATTTTGTTTAGAGTCAATGCACAAATGGTTAGATATAACTAGCAACTTGACCGAATATAGGTAGGTAGAGTGGATTCTCAGTGGTATAGTAGGTAGTTGTCACATGTTAGCTACACGACCTTCATTGCACGAATGTTAATATTGGTATATCCGCTGACGTAGATGCAAATCATAAAAACTAATTGTATTTTCCGCCAAACTAATACAAAATAAACTAATGAAATAATAAGCAATTCAATATTTGAAGGTTGCTAGCAAGAAAAGATAGAATTGCAACTAATTGTTGATGAAGAAAGTATAGAAAAAAAAACACGCGAATTAAAAACCAACACATAAAATTTCGAATTCGACGATTAATGAAGACGATAAAGCTATTGACAATGAAATAAATAAAGAAGTGCCTATTTCCTTATAACTTCAACAAAGCGACAAAAAGATGTTTTCCTTCGAAGACATGAAATACAAACAAATGAATGGACTGCAGACCTTGATCTTACGATGACGAACACTTTCAGTAGGTAAGTATAAACGTGCCAAATCTATTGCATTTTAGTAACACATGTGACATTGAAACAGACGTGAGTGTAGTTATGTCTCCGGAAAGTACTCAAACACACAATCATCGTCGAGTTTCACAAATACATAAAACGATATTTACTTACTAAATAAGGCTTTCGCAGTAGGATCTGATAATTCTGGTATAGGAACTGGACAAGCCTAAGTGGCCTTGTAAAAGTTATAGCCCATGAAAATTTTTACGATCTTAAAGCTTTTAAAAGATAATTAAATAAACTTTATCTAAGTAATGAGGTAGTTTACAATAGCTTTTTTCTGCAATAAATAATTTGGTTCGCCCAACGACTAACAATGAACTGACCTAGAATATCATGAATAAAACTTGACCTACAATACAACCGTATGAATAAGCTTTGGATTTGCCCTACAAAACGGCTAATGCACGAATCACTAGTTACTTACAATAGTAGAGGTTCGCGTGACAAACTATACTCCAAACCTTTTTTTTATTTACTATAGCAGTGGCGATAGCTGAAAGTTCTAGAAAAGCAGAAGCAATTCCCAAAATAGACCCTGAGGTGTTTGTTTTGTGTAAGCGTGTACAGGAATACATTACTAATACTACATAATCGGTCATACAGTTCAAGAAATCTAAACCTGTGTGAGTAAGATGGATAAATACCATTCTAGATTACTTTTGTTCTTATCCAATTATCATTCTTCAAGGGGAGACATACAATACTGAAGCCAAGATTAAAAAAATAAATCGGTTAAAACGGGTCGATGTACTAAAACAACCTTAAAGCCTTAACTAGAGCAAAACAATTAACGAGAATCAAATTGAATTTATGAATACACAATAATTGAAACCTGCAGAACGCATTAGCATGAAATCGAATTTTCAATACGAAATCGCATTTGATTATTTCAAATGCGATTTCGTATTGTAAATTCGATAACTAAGTTCACAAGTAGTAAATAAACGGAAATAACAACAATAAATAGTTTTGTTTTGTGCAACTTTTAGAATGCCAAAGACAAGGTCTTTCTCAAATTTCAGAGGTCTATTAAAGAGATTAATCTACCAAGTTTCTTCATAAATAAGAATCGACACATGAATTTAATATCCATCCGCTCTAAATTTCATCATGATAATAATTGTGTTAGTTTTATGATCATAAAGTGTGTCAGCGCAGTATGTATTCTCGGTAGCGTAGAAATAAGCTCGTATTGCGTACTTCCTAGAAAGTTATAAAAGCGCTCATATGTTTTATGCTTGACTTGACTGGCTTGCTTATCAGATTAATAGGCTGTTAAAAAATCAAGAGAAGGATAAGACAAGTTACCTAAGAAACAGCCAGTCTGAGTCGTTATAACCAAGAATCTGGTAGCGGGGTTTCTGTAAAGGTAGAAGTGAATAGATGAACATTGCACAACTCTTCAGATATTAAACACATGCTGACATTCCTTCAGAGCTGTATTGGTGATTTAGTACGTTACAATAAAATCGCAATAAGTATTTATAAGGGCCACCGCTTCTAAGAAAGTGGTATCATCGGAATGTGGCGTAATGTTAATATGCGTGCATTGCATATGCAGAAGACACGTAGAGCATAACATTAGAGATCTCATGAACATTGGATCGCTCAGATTTTTCTTATGATTTCCCAAGAATAATCAAAGTCATATAGAGTTCGCAAACACATCCAAACGAATACAATCAAATAAGTAGACAACTCGTCGCCGGAATCCCAATATAGCGTAGGTACTCTTTATAACCGCTATTTCGCATTGAATGCGGAGTCCAGAGTTGGACCCGAGCCAGATGTCGATGAAATACTTGGGCTTACATCACAAAAAAAACTAAAGAAAGTTAGAAATTTAAGTTACAATAGTAAAAAATCTTTATTATCGCAGTAAGGAAAGTTCTGTAAAAACAAAACTAATGTCTAAAAATGACAAAGCCTCGGACATAACAATTTTGTAAAAACATGGAATTTGGAATAATGAGACTAGGAAGGAACCTGAAGATCTGGAGATATACATAGATAACATACCACGCGAACAAAGCCGCGTGAAGAAGCTGTACCGAATGACGCATAAATAGATAGGTAAACTAGGTAGTAAAGATGATAAAAATGTAACAACAATAAATTAGACAAGACAAATCAAAGTAAATAGGTACCTACATCGATTGAGTGTTACTAAAATTTCATCAACTCGCACTTTTATTAGTTTACTTTTAGAACGTTACAGAAATAGTCAACAAATTATTTCTGTCAAAATATAATCCCAATGTCCTCAAGCGTGTAACTTATTTGAAGATCTAAGAAAGATTTATCTTTGACGTCCTATTTTTATCCCCTCTGGCTACATCTGGACAAGCCCTAGTCCGATGTCAGAGATTTATTCATCGATCCCCTTTTCACTGAACATTGGAATCTTAGATGTACTTACTCTCCCTATTTTAAACGAGTACACGAACAAGATAAAATTTCGCTCATTCCTGACATGTTGATTTTATCTTTAAACATTATCTGAGTGTAGTCATATTTTGGGTTGCTAATTGCTTTTTTGTGTTCTAATTCGTCATTTCCTTCAGCCTGAAGAAGTCCGTTGATGTCTTCTTCCATAGATTTTAATAATGAAACTATTCAGTGTCTTCAACCACTTATACCCCGCGACCTTCACAATGCTGTGGGTCGATGGGGTGGGGGGTGTTACGTTATCAAAACTTTGTTTATTTGGAGCATGGCCAACGTTTTCTGCTATTTAGGTGTAAATAAAATATAATAGAAAAACAACGATTTAAGATGTGACTACTGTGTTTACTTATTTCTAATACATTCTACTTAAAACAATATTTCACGGGCCTAATTATGTTTCAGTAGAGTCAGTACTACGGCGCACGGACTCATTTAATCCATTCCATCAGGCGAAAAAAACCGCCTATTTGCTAAACAACAACATCCTGAATGTGATTGCTAAAAAACATTTTCCGCCAAATTATGTTTCCAGATTTATCTTGGATCTAACAAAAACCGCGTCTGTTTTGGACATATCTAGGTTTTTCATATTACGTAACATATAAATCGGACAGCTTTGACAGGCGTTAAGTCCAAAACAGACGCGGTTTTTGGCGGTTTTTGTTAGATCCAAGATAAATCTGGAAATATAATTTGGCGGAATAAGTAGAGGACAATTATTGTCCTCTGGAATGGAACGTTATCCAGAGGACAAAATCGCTGTTAATTAAAAAGTTAATACTAAATTGGACTCTTAAATTTGCAAGATATATGTACAGCTTTTAATAATATCACAACATCCGTCTCACGTCTACCTCTTTCCGTCATCAGGCATCAGCATGACTAACGATTCTTGAATGACGAGTCTACTTATAAGGTTCTAATGACTATCGTAGGCGCCATTATTATAGCTCAAAGAACTCTGGTATCTCAATTAGTTTTATTTATATCGTGGGAAGTGACAAGGGCGTGAGGTGTACCATGAGTCCATGACCTATAATTAACTTGATAGCAGAGCTAACTAATTATAATGCAATGAACCTACATACCCAGATGGCAAAATAATTAAATACGAATTAACAATAACTAATATTCAATTTCATATTCATATGAGTGAAATCGCTGAGGATAAATAAGTCATTGATAACCTACTAATAACAAGACTGGTAGGTTCTTCAAAACAGGACAATATTTGCCGCTGCCGGCATTATTGCCGCGGACTTATTGCCACAGCAACATCGCCTTTATTCTCATTAGGGAGCAAGGGCATGAACTTGGGCCGGTAGCCGGGACAGGGGCATGATCGTGTTCACACTATCCCTGCCGACTGCGGCATAGTGTGAACGCAAAAGCTTGAACATAACAGTTTAGGTTTTACCATGTTCGGTTCTTCATGGTCATTTACGACGTTCATTCTAACAAGATGTTGAGCAACTGACCTTTAACCCACGCACAACAATTGGAATCCGTCACAGATGAGCCCCTGGAAATGTCGCAATATATCCGTCAAACTATGGTTGATGCATGGTTCATGCACAGTTTCTCATGTCATAAGCCACCCAAAGGCAGTTTTTCTATTGCTCTACCTATTTACCTAAACCAAGAAACTGGGTTTTTATTGGATTTTTGTAATAAATATATTCATACGCCAAAAATATCTCCGAATAAGTTACTAGAAAGGATACCACAGAGTTGCAAAACAGATGACCAACGAATGATATTCAGCGTTACGCTAGTACACTTACATACAGCATGCCTAATCACAATGCATTGACACAAATTCCAGTAGAGCACATTAATTATGCAAATACTAACAGTTTTAAAAAACTCTGCAATAATGGATGTATTTGCAAAACAGAGCGTAACATACAGTGGACCACAAATGTAAATACACGAAGTAGCTGCATTGTCAATGGTTTTCTTCTTCCCGAAACCCATATTTTCTTTATCTCAGTAGCTAGTATGTAAGGCATTATCCACCCAGTGGCATCCATTGGGAACCCGGTCTATGGAAAAATCTTTGGGCCTTTTCTTTCTTGCTGTAAAGCTACGAGGGGTTCCTTTGTCCCGTCCAGCAATGGGTTTTGATGACATAATTTTAGTATGTGATGATGAATATGTGGACAGTTTATTCGCTCGTAAATAATAAGGTGCCTATCTGTTGGTAAAACTGCGATGTGGCGTTTGTTATTTGCCTGATCATGCGTAAACGAAAGGCGATTGCACGAACTACTTACCAACGGAAGGAGACACTCGAAATAGAAATCCTAATCAAAGAACGAATAATACACGTTTAATTTCCTTACACAAATGATTATTGCATAGCAGGTACCATATCCAGTTGAAAAGACTCCATAAAGGTACCATATCCAGTTGAAAAGACTCCATAAAGTTTTATCACACGCTTCGATTACCTCTGTAGATCTAAATACTAAACCAAGCTTATTCCAACCTGAATACTCACGTATCAATTTCAAAACCTCATACCGTCTACATACCACATCCGAAGTGGTCATACGGTCAGCTGTTTGTCAATTGCGACATCAAATACTGAAACCGACACCAACGACATCGATCGCAAGTGCAGCGCGACCGACTGTGTCGTGGAAAGTTTATTCAGTCGTGTCTGAAGTCCTGGGTTTAGCGGTGCCCGTCATTTGTTTGATAGTAATTTCCAAACATTCAGGGAACATTGATTATGTTCTGTTCACACTATTCCGGTCCAGCTCTAGAAAAGTGAGCGTCAGATACCTCTGGGTCGAAACAAAACAGGCACTAGAACGCGTTGATGAATCTATCTCATATTAATAACAGAAAGTGGTAAGCAACATAAGTGCAATCGCAATGAGACAACTAGCTCCAGTCCAGCAGAAAAAAAATACCAGTGCGTGGAGTCCCTACGCGCGGAAGAAGTTATACTTCGAGTGCCACGCATTCACTCTCGCTCTGTGTTTAATGTGAAATTAATTTAGTATTTATTTTTATGTACTTAACTAATATGCAGTAGGTACCTACTAAATTTTCACTTCAAAATAAAAAGTAAAAAGTTGCAAAAAGTCTATAATGTCGGTTTGGATTTGAACTCGTATCCCGTTGTCGGTCTGACCGCAGTCCGACAGTATCACCGTTCCGTCAACAGAGCTCGCTCCTGATGGTTGAAATTTACGGCTGTGTTTCTTTTTCTTTTGTTTGACGCTGTCAGTTGGAAGTCGTATAACTTCAAAAACATGGGCGGTCAAATGCTGAACACTGCCATCTATTAACGATAGTTAGCAGCTAGTCTCTGTCTCTTTCTATTCGGGGGAATAGAAAGAGACAGAGACTATGTCCTCCCGTATAACGCAACCTGGTTGGAAGTCACATTAGAAGTATAACTTCAAAATAAATGCTTTTGTAACTATACCTTGCATTTATTTATAATATGAAGTAAAATGTACAGATACAGAAAACTGATAATCAGCGATATCTTTCAATTTCGTGACACGCAGCGGCACGCTCTGTGGAAAGAAGAGTTGAAAAGTGCTTTGTAAAAAAAAACTGGCAGACAGTATAACTGGCGATAAGTATCCACTTCTTTCAGACTTCTTTACGAAAATGTGAACAGAAAGGCTTCTTTACGCACGACTGCATGAATTGAACAACGCTGGAACGTGACTAAAATCGAATCTTGTTTCGAATAGTGACAGATAGCAAGCGTGATTAATGAAGAACTTGATTTCACTACATATAACTCACTCCACCTCAGTGATATAAAATCAATGAATAATAAAGAAATATTGATTATATACGTACAATGAGAACCGTTGTGATTTAACCGAATAGTTAAAGGTAGGTTCTAAACTTAACTTTTGAAACCGTTTTACATCATATGTGCTTCCTTACCAGCTTAATTAAGTTCTGTAGGATGTTTATTGTCTATTATTATGTCCATTTCATGTAACTAGTTATAGGTGCTGTGTGCTTAGTCCAGAGACTCTCTTAATTTCTTTACCTACTCTTTGCCCTATGTATGCATAGAATGCTTTGATTATATCTAATGAAAACATTCCATGTGATAGTTTGCGTAATCTGAACTCCTCTGACCTTTGCGTGGTGACGCCAGAGAGAAAACGTTTGCTGACATTTCACAAATAATTTGGCATGCGACTGGAATATTTTACCACATAAATATCACGAAATATGAGACACTAAACCCATACGCAAGCACACGTATTTTACAAAAACAAAGTGCTTCATAAACAATTTTAATAAACGCGCAGAAGGCGAAGAACACAATAACTATATTAGCCGCAACTTGCAAGTCCCCATAGTTTCTACCTGTTTCCTAGACTCCTAGTTCTTACCTAGGTACCTACTTGCATAAGTATTCCCTTTTGTTTTACTAGCCGGCTCTGCTCTCACCCATTTTTTTACTTTCTAAGTATAAGTTTCTTAATACTTTCCTACCAACTTTCTAAGTTATATTTTTGATAAGTACAATGCTATTTATTCGTCAAATCTTATCGAAGTTTTTATTTTTTCAGATTGTGTGCCTCGAGCGGCTTTGTACGAAAAGTGGAATAATTTAGGTGAGCATCCCCCTTTTCAAAGTCAAGGAATCCAGTCACGTCGGCATCCGTCCGGTCTCGCGCGTCATCTGAAGTTTTTTGTGTGAGGAAGCCGTACCTAATTACTGGCACTTAATCTTGAAAATCTGCTTTTCATAATGTCCCTGCAATAGTAGATTAGATACGTCATGCAGGGACTAACAAAAAACGCTAATTCAGTGGCAGGTTCTACGAGCCAAATTAAAAAAAAACACTTATTTTTTCTATTTTTTTTTTGAGTTAGGTATTCTAGTTCCTACAAAATATGCTTGAACGTTTAGTACTCTGCAGCATTCACCAAGTTAAATGGTAATAGAAATCAAAAACTTAATTAATAGCAGTATTACTTAAAGAAATCTACGTCTGTAACTTGATAAGTTAAAACAAGTCGCTAATAAGTCTAATAACTAAGTAATATGATTTTGGTAGGTATCTAATGTTTCCGTTTCTAATGCCGTTTCTTCTACGCCATGCTACTACCTACTACCGAACTTCACTTGTTTCTTTCTCGTGCGCGCTCTGGTTTCTCCTTACCTTCATTGGTATTCAACGGCGTAGCTTCAAAAAGCTTCTTCAGCGGTGTGTCGAATGCAGCGGTATTGCGCAATCCGAGGTCGATGCCACCGCCGGCGATCGATTCAGAATTATTGTTCTTTTTACCGTCGCTGGTCACTTTAACAGTCTGTTTTCGAACTGTGACGTCACTGGTCTAGGTGTGGGAGGACATCCTGCCATGCATATTTTTGTTCCACAAATCTTTCTTTCTGCTTTCTAAACAATTTTTTGAACATTAGGTTAAGCACCGGGTTTTACGACACACCAAAAAATTACTCTTTTGCTGAGTGTCAGTGATTTTCTAGAGGCAAGTTACAGTGTTAAGAATCCATCTAGGAATCCATCTAGGAACTTTTTAAGTGACCAGCTCACAATATGGTTAGTCTAAATACCCTTTAAGTTTTTCTCATGGTGACCACAAATTCTTTGCTCATCCCAGTAATGTTCACCTATCATCACTTACCACATGAATTGATCATAAAATCTATGTATCACACACAGCTAGGTTCCTGGGTGTTCCGCTGTTGAATGCCTTGAAGCTAACTGCGTTTTTGAAGTAATGTTGAAACGAAACATTGCTTGAAACCACAAGATGTGTGGTCAGTAGAACGGTCGATCAGATTCCAAGGCCAGCCGATTCTGCAAATAATATGCAGCGTGTGTTTTCGGTCTATTTCGTTTTAGTGGTTTCTAACCGTAGCAGTGGCTAAATGCAGTTGCGCGAGCGCAGCCCGCTTTGGTACTAAATAATTTAAATATAAAAAAAAAGTATCTATAAAAGCTACGGTAATATTTCCTATTTTCCCTGACTGCTGGGTACTACCGGTTATGTTCATCGCATATGTAAGTACGTAATTACTTAATTTTATTATCTGTATTATTTTTAATGGAAATGAAAGCTGAATATAAGGCAGACAACCCTCTCGCTCGCACATTTCAACATATAATATAACTAAATGTAATTATGAGAAATCGCAGACCTTCAGGCTCGAGAGAATAACAATGCAAAGATTCAGTAAAAATATCACATTGATCCAAACAAGTTTTCTAACCAAAAAATTTGCTTTAATTTATCGCATTGGTATATTGGTCTGCAATTTCACATAATTACATTTAGTTATATTATATCTTCAAAAATGTTGAAATGTGCGAGCGAGCGGGTTGTCTGCCTTATACATACGCCTTAAATGGTACCTACTGCTTCAATTCTTTAGATACATTAAGTTGATGATCTAGTCGAATCGTTTACTTTCATAAATTGATTAAAAATCCGTTTTACTTATCCTACTAATATTATAAACGCGAAAGTTTGTTTGTTTCTCTTTCACGCATAAACTACTGATCCGATTTGGATGAAACTTGGAACATTATATTGTCCTGGATTTTTATCCCGGAAAATCAACTGGATCCAACGGGACGCGGACGAAATCGCGAGCGGAAGCTAGTATGATATAAATAAACTTCTATTATTATTCTATAGATGTGTACACCACACAAAATTTGGGAGGAACGTAGGAACAGAATGTCCCTTTGGTTGACCACCTACTACAGCTACTTATGTAGGATATCTTCAATCTCCAGTTAAACTAGACTTGATAGAGCTTCCTTGCATGTAAAAGAAAATCAACATTTTCCTCGTCACACCGGTTAGTTAGATCTTATGAATCTCTAGTTGATTCCATACTTTCATTACCTTCTGGATTGTTGGATACACACACAGCCTATTCAACAGTATTCGATGGTTTAACCTAAAGCATTACCATATCATACATTTATCTCGCACTTACTTCAATATTTCTTGTCATAGGAAGAGTTTTGAAGCTATTATTACTACTACCGTCTACCTACAAACTACCTATTGATATGAAAACTGTGTTTTACATTATTTCATTTCTTGCTCACATAAAAAATCAACGAACTAAGTAGGTACCTATTACTTGTAGGAAGAAATACTAAACGAAATCAGATCAATGTAAATCAGATTTTAATTTACATTATATATACGAGTATAATTATAATTTTTACGCCAATATTCATCACATCGTTCTCGTAATAATCGCTTTTTTATCGATAGTACCGTAAATGGCGGTTGCATCACGTGAACGGTTAGATCGACTCGTGTGCAGTGTGTGTCCGTGGGTGGACCTCGCCGGTTAGGTCCAAGGGAACTACCCTGAACTTACCTACCTTGAGGATCTTTAGTAAAGTGAAATATTGTGATCTCATTCGAGAATTCAGTGGTCTTAAAAATAAAATGGAATAATAAAGTGATTATTTGGATTCGACGTATCAGATGAGGTTTCAAAGAGCATAATTAGTGAGAATCTATCTAATGACACCATCGTGCTATACTTACTCGAGTAGATACAAAAGATTTGTAAGTTGTACAATTTGCTTCTGTTGCAAATGTTTTTGAACATGGTTTGATTCTTCAGTGGCGCATCCACTATTACTCAGATTGTGTGCTTTTGTAGACATTTTAGACAACTTGTTTACTTTTTAATTTTCCTCAAGATTAGGTACCTTTTTAGACCTCATTAGAGCGATCGCTAAGACTAATCATAGTGCCACACCCAATTTATTATTATACTCAGTCTCACACTTCGTCGCAGTGGCTGTAGTGGTAGTGGTCGCTGTAAACACAACATGTTATTGATATTTCTGCGTCTACACTCAATTATGTACCAAAATACAACTGCTTAGGCTCTGTTTCATTTGTTTAACCTATTGAAAACTATATGAAATGGAGCGTAACATAATATTGTTTTCCAATAGGTTGGTCAATTTTTAGAAGGTCGTTTATCGTATTGTCGGCATTTTCACTTGCGTGTTCATAAATACTGTTTGTTTATCAAACACTGATGATCTAGACTAGACTCTTGCGATGTTGAGTTCATTCAGCTGCTTTTATTTTCTAGTTAATAAGGTTCCATGGTTTATTTTGTGTTTAACTTTTAGTACCTACTAATACGATGTACTTTTAGTACAGAATGCGATACGGCATGTTTCAAACACAAAAGTTTAAGAGAAATCTATAGTTCGAAATGTACTTAGTTATTTTATAACTCAGGTACCTACCCAATACTTAGAAGAAACTACCGTGCTAAGTCACACCGTGTTTTGTCTTTCGATGAAAGAATTTGCTTGTCAATGCAAAAGACATGGTGCAAGTATTCCAAGCTCACATCAACTTTAATAATAACAGAGTAAAAGACAAAAGGTGATTATTGCAAATGTATTTCCTTAGATTCTCTTTCTTTGCAACTGAGCACCTACACATTATTATTTTATGTCCATGCTACACGCAACGCAATGGCACTTTTTGCCACTTTACATACTTGCTCAGAGAGCGTAAAGACACTGATCCTACTTTTATTGATTGATTGCAATGTTTTACAAGTTGCATTGAGGTTTTATTTGTCTATTCTTATTTGTATGTTAGAGTTTAGGCTGATCTATGGATAAATTTGTTTGCCATTTAGTTAGTTGGTTGTCAATCTTTATTGGTCAAGTCAAGCTTTCTAAGTTCATTTTTCACTTCCATAGGTATTTTAGCGACTTCATATTATTATAAAAAATGTGTCTTGATTGATAAAAAAAATATCGGTTGATTACCCGAATATTCTGTGGTATGAATTTTTTTCAACGCTAGCTAAGTCACTAAGGTCTCATTTTGTTGTAAGTACTTATATTTACTTATTTTCCGATGTCGTCGTGTTCATACGTAAATTAACTGTTCATACCTCTATTAATCCCTATAACTTTAATATCTTACCTTCATTTATTCGTGTTTCTATTGAGGCTGTAATTAGTCCTACAATATCGGCTTCTTCGTCTCTTTTTGCAGTGTTTCAAGATGATCATTAAGCTAGCTAAGCCTCATAAATATGGAATATCGAGATATTGTAATTTAGGTTAATCGATTTATTTTGTACTATGTATTTTGCACTTTGATGTATCTTCTTGCTTGCTTGCATGTTTCTGATTGACTTTGCAACTTCAAACGGTTTTAAACATGCAATTTCTGAAAGATATTTCTGCGTCTATAATCTCAGTTTATAATCTCTTATGCAAGAAATAATGTGTTTTGCTATCATCGGGTCAGTCATTAGGATTTTCTTCTTTTTGGAGATACATCTTTTTGAATAGGTAGTAGGTATTTAAAAGACTTGATGTACATTTGCTTGAAAAAAAATTGCAATTTTTCTGGCCCGTCTGAGTTAGTGACCAACTCTGGTGACGGAGTTTTTAAGCCTCTGTGGTGGCTTAAGGACTACTAATTTTTCTGTTTAAAAATAACATAGGTACTTATAGGTACCTATGCAGAAAACCCGTATATAATTTAATGTACAGTTTCGCAATGATACAGTTTCTGTTATCAGTAACCTGTATTCAGTGCAGCGTTGTTTAAACTACGGCTTTCTAATGATAAACTTGGACTTCAATTGGCTCTTATCAGTTCACCTGAATACTCCAATGCCTATTGTTTTGAATACTTTCTGCACTCAAGAGAAAAGATTTCCTAGTCATCTATAAAAACTTTAAAATCGTGGAAACCGTAATGGTGTACATACACAATTTATTTCACTAAGCATTTGAAGCTGCCACGAAATTCAAGTTTTTATAGATGACCCGGAATTTATGGACTCAGCTGTTTCGAATAAGTAAAGAAATGTCCTCAAACTGTAAGGTGAACGCACATTGTTTAAGTTATAAATATTAAAATTAAAAAATATTAAAATGTATGCCAGCATTACGGTTATATTGTTTTTTAAAACACGAGTAAGATGAACATTAAGCATACTGTAAGTATGAGATACGAAATTACAACAAAATTAAGATAATATTCACGTTCTTCTCGAGTAATACATGAAGCTTACTTAATTATGATCTAAATGAATAAGAGATTAAAATTTTAAAGGGATAAGCTAACAGGATTCCTCAAAAGGCGTAAAAATACTCTATAAACTCCTTCTAAGAGAGTTCTCATGAGTCATATGTCATAACCGCTGAAATACTCGAAACAACTCTAAAAATCATCAATAATAAATGCGCCATAAATGCCGGTGTCGTCAAAAGTGCGGCTGGTGCTGAAGAGTGATGTCATCGAGCTCGTCCGACTGCTGGAGGCATGGTGGCAAGGGTTCATTGCACTAGCGAAGCTCATAATCTGGTACTGCAGAGTTCTTCGACGAGCCATCTATGGTATGTGGCTTCTTGACTGGCTTATAAGCAAGCAAGCTCGTATCAGTTAGTAGCCAACTCTGTTGACGGAGTTTTTAGGCCGCTCTAAAAGTCTCCGTTACGGCTTAGCGACTGCAAGAGCCGGGACCGACAGTAGCACGGAAGCGCTCAGATATAAATGCCACTAAGTGTCACCCATCCAAATAGTGACCGCGCAGAACGGTTAAGATTGACTAAGCAAGCCTAGCCACGAGCGCTTATGGCTTATGCAAGTCACATACCCTCCACAGAAAAATCTTTCCTAACCAAATTGACATACCAAGTACCTACCATCTAGTACCTACATAGTAGAAAACACTTCAAAAAACTAAGGCTTTAAGTTTTTTTTTTATAATAGTGGAACAAGCCAATGGCCAACCTGATGTTAATTGTGACGCCGCTTTCTCGCTATGCCTGCTGCTCTGATGGTTTACTCTCGAACACAGTTCCAATCCGGATCCATAGATTTTGACAGAAATCCTGTCATTTTTCAGTACAAAATGACACGAGATCTGTCAAATTCCGTGAATCCGGATTGGAACTGTAGTCGAGAGTAACCCACCTAGTCTTAGGCTCGGTACGCTGCTCCTCGTATTTACAATAGCTTCCATTACGCCTCTTCTCATTTCGATGGTAGGTATACGCATCACGCCACTTTCTTATCTTATTAATATAGGCACGTACAGGTATTGACAAAACTAAAGGCAAAAATCTTTGTATTATCTAAATAGGTGAGGGATTCTACTTTGCGCACCAAGAACTTCCGCACTTGCGCCGTTACGTTGCTACGCATCTACCTACCTACAAGTCTTTTCGATTTATATGAAAGCAAGAAATACATTAGTTACGGAATAATGTTATTCTCATAAAAAGATAGCATTGCGTTAGCTATTAGAATGTTATACAGTTATCCTGATTAAACCCAAGAACCGCTTTTCGACCTTGTCGTGAATGATACTCTTTACATTGACGTGCTTCTTCTATATATGACTTCATTAGAAGTGCATTGAGCTCGAAAAAGGTTAGATTACGAGGAACTTTTGTAACTTATTCCAAGAATTAAAAATATCGTAGAATACTTGGAAGAGAATCAGTAGAGTTATCTTTCATGTTTTCTTAATTTTATACCTATATGAAACGTACATTACGTTTAATCGCATTCGTATGATAAAAGATAACGTTATCGTTCATTAGGCTGCTTCTGTTTCATAATAAATAGACCGCAACATTTCTTTGTGGTTGATAAAAACTAGATACTTTAGTACTTCAAATACATAATTTAGAAAAATAATACACATGCAGCGGTTTCTGCCTATTTTGCGCGTGTTTAGAAGATGATAATTCTTCCATTACCTACCCCCGTAGTGGAAGAAAAGAACATTGAAAAAGACGGCACACAGTTAACGTAAATAGTTTTTCCAAAAAAAAACTTGAAGCTAAGATTTTTTACAAGATATCGTTGATTCAAAACGAACAATCTCACATTGATTTGACCGCACTCACATAAATGCAATTCGTGACCTTTTCTGATTTCTATTGGCAGCCTTTTACCTCTTTCTGAATAGGCTGCTTGCGTGACTGCCTCATGTCGTCGACCTGACACTCGTTCTAAGTACCTACCTGGCCGAAGGTGTTCTGAGAATAGACTCACCTAACTTGTGGTACAATGTTCTCTTACAGAGTTAGTTTCCATACATCTTGTTTAGGCTAGATTAAGCTGTTATGTGTATTTAGGTAGGTAATGATTTATTATTTAATAATTGAGTATTCACCAAAGTATTTCTCTTTGTTTCCAGAGCTGATCCCGGCGGCAATGATGGCGCCCAGCGTGTTCCAGAGAAAGTCTCCACGCTCCTCGCCAGGAAACCTGCCTAGAAAACTACAGGTAAATAAGCAATTACAATTACTGAAATGACTGCTGGTCTGGTGACACTCTTCTAGGCACTTTCGTGCTTCTCTTATCCAATCTCTTCTTCTATTAACTGTTCTTTCGTCATCCATATACTTACAAACGCACATTCTTCACCTTTTCTAGAATATTCAATAAGTACATTTTTTTTTTATTATTTCTTTAGATCTATGTTTCAATAAAATACATGGATCAGTTTTTTGGTCTGGTGAATCCAAGTCACTTGTCTTCATGTGGTTTTTCCGCATTTTCGCGGCTAATTTTATTAGAACTCAAGACTTTATCTTTAAATTTCAGAACGGTGCAGATCCATCGAGCCAGTCGGATCCCACAACAGACTCCAGCCCTAACTCCATATCTGATGCTGAGAATTTCGAGTGCTACGGTGACGCGGACCCAGAGGCTCCTCCAAGCGCGTTAGTATCTGTCATGGACCATTGCTCCGATAGGCACAGATTTTACTCTAATAGGGATGACGTTGGTGCTCAAATGTAGAATAGCGTAGATAGGTGCTGTAAAACTTAGTGCGGTAAGAGGAATGCCTGCATTCACTTTTACCACTTTTACTTATTTTTCTTTAAGTAATACATATTTTAAACCTCATACATAAAACAGATTTTTTTTAAATCGTTCCTCATTCGGACATTTTCCAAAAAACATCGATAGGTAGGTAGGTACATGCTTTTACCTCGCATAAGGCTTGAGCATTACTTCATTATAAATTAATATGATAACTTACTAATTC
Source organism: Eulithis testata (assembly GCA_947507515.1). Lineage (NCBI taxonomy): Eukaryota > Metazoa > Arthropoda > Insecta > Lepidoptera > Geometridae > Eulithis > Eulithis testata. The sequence goes on from OX382205.1 coordinate 7,379,081, forward strand.
ATCACCAATATAAAAAGAAAAGAAATATGTAGTACAAAAAGGCACGATGTTATTTCGCTTATCAATCATAAAATGTTATGCCATAAATTTTTACCTAATCCTAATACTTATCTACAAATCACGATAGGTAAATATTGTAACAGTGTGTTTATGTATGCAGTGGTGTGATCCAATTATTTGATCAAACATCACGTAGTCGAGTCAAGAATAGCTTTCCAGTCCTCGAAGCTTTCATCTCCTTTTGTCAACTCACCCAAAAACTATAGAGAGACATGTGTGAAACTTCATCTCTGAGATTATAAAACTAACCAGTAGATACGGCTACACTTGACCACCGCCGCGCCGCCGCCGTTCCAAGTTGGATCCGGATTTTGACAGAATGAATGAATGAATGAATGAAAACGCTTTATTGTACATAAATAACACCGAAACATATTTCTATGATATAAACAAAACAGGTTGCATTAAATGTACAATGGGCGGCCTTATCGCTCAATAGCGATCAGATCAGATCAGATGTCATTTTGTACTGAAAAATCACACGACTTCTGTCAAAATCTATGGATCCGGATTGGAACTGTGTTCGAGAGTAACCCACCTGATCTTGCGTGGTGTTCACTAAGAAAGATTTGCCAACATAGCTTTCGCCTTCCCTCTCGAGCTCGTTTGTTCTTTCTACCCTGTTGATTAACGGCATGAAAAGCGTATAATGCTAGCAGATTGTTATCACGTTACGAACTATAATATTCCAAGATTCGTCCAAAACGGTCTAGTTGCGTTAGTTATTGAGTACCTAACAAACATCCAAAAGTCTAAAATGTCACGTTTCTAAAAGTAGGAAACTTTTCTTCATTATTGAAACAATTTTTATTTTCTACTAGCAAACTCTTACTGTCAAATAACTCACAGTTATTTCATTAAAATCGGTTCAGTAGTTTTGGCGTGAAAGCGAGACAAACAGACAGACAGAGTTACTTTCGCATTTATAATATTAGTATGGATTCTTCATATATCACAGAATAAATTCAATTTCATGAATCGTTCAGCCCTGCAGTAGTGAACATAATAGTAGATTTTTTTTTTCTTTTTTTTTTTTTCTTTTTTTTTTCTTATGAATTTTATTGAACACAAGCGCACGGGTATTTGCTTAGGGGATAAAGCAGTATCTTTGTCGTGGGCTCTCCTTAGTACTTACACCAAGTCATGATGCTGCATTGGTTCTCTATGAAATAGTAAAAGCCTGAGTTTCGTAGTTTACGGCACTGATGCCAGACTGGCGAAACTCTCGAACTAGACTCGTGCATTCGAAAAACGAACAATGTATGAAACAGGGGTCAAAATTTGAATCACGTTTCATACAAAACGAGATTTTCAGTGTGTATTTTTGGTAGAATTGGAGTCCCGCTTCTTCTTACGTAGGAACTACGTATTACATATTCTTTGACTGATGCACCATTTTCATTTTAGTTTCAAAAGTGCTGCAGTTTTATGATCACAGTTTTTGGTAGGTTCGAGGTTTTATTATTCTGGGTAAGTATACCACGTCAATTGATTGGTAAAACCATAAAAGAATAGACAATTATAGGTATTTTTAATTACAATTACCAGCTGTCGAAAAACTGTGCCCGTTTTCAATGCTTTCCGTCTGCAAAGTTCAATTTGTGTTCAATCGATTTAGCGATTTTACAATGAAAATTTCAGAAATAGATACACTTTCTACAATCCCCATAATAGCTTGGATAGTGAATCTAATTAGTTTTTTTATTGCAGGTCAGAAAATGGCAATCAAAGTCCCGGCAACCATCTGAACAGGCATGCATGGACCCGCACGAGCTTACGGCGAACTCCACCGAAGTAACATTTTAATATTATTACTAAATAGCCTTACATTGTAGTAGAAACTGTTTACTTTCAATTATATTATAACTAGCCGTAGACCAGATGATAAAGGGTAGAAATCTCATGGAGAATAGACATCAAAACATTCGCCTCTTTTTATAACTTGTAATAAAGAATTTAGGAAATGCTGAGAATGCAAAAGCTATCATCAAAGGTTTGCTAACAAAGTGACACTCGGATCTGCCTTATAATGGCTAGCGTCCACAGGCCCGCATCGCACGCATCGGACACATCGCACGCAACGGATTTTAGTTTGCCTTGTATAAAAACTCGTCCGTACGGTGGCAGTTGTATGAGTTTTTATACAAGGCAAAATAAAATCCGTTGCGTGCGATGCGTCCGATGCGTGCGATGCGGGCCTGTGGACGCTTGCCTTAAGGCAGCAGGAGACACTTCAATATTTTTACTCAATATTTCTAGTACAACATTCCTTGGTAACATTTCAATGTTCTTACTAAATAATTGTAGCTTACACTATTCACAGATTTCGTTTTTGTTTTGTGTGTGCTTTACGTAGTAACATGGACTAATAATTCCTTGGTAGTAGTTAGAAAAATCATTTCTATGTGGAGAAGAATTGAGTGGTGCTTTAGCTAAGTACATCTTTGACTTTAAATATAGACACATTTTATAGGTACTTAGACATATTTTTTACATAATATAACTACGAGTACATACAAACGCGTGTATGTCCACATTCTACTTAATGACTTTCCATTAAGTTTTCCATATCTAGTACCTAACAATCTATTTGTTGGAGTATTTCGAGTTATATTATTAATTTGGTCAATCATATCACAAAATTCTTTTTCATATTACATTTTTGAACACTGCTGCAAAACTCACTTTCACTTGTTTTTTTCTTTGCTTCTATTTTGTTTTGCTTATTTTCAATGTTTGTGTTATCTTTTTCATAGCCATCAGGAGAATCTACCACATCGTCGTTGGGGCTCCATGAGACAGTAAGCTTTTTTTTTATTTAACTAACATACGTAGAATATAGCTCATGTAATCACTTTTTACATTTTCATAAGCGGGACCTCTAGCCAAGTTGGCATTCTAGAAATTTCTCTATTCTCTATCACGTAAAATGTACCGCTACATATATACAACCAACGTATAACTTTTCCTAATATTACTTCTGTGGTATACCCCTAATGGATTCTGATTTAGGTACCTAACTAGATGTCGCTATAAAAAAAATACTTTCAAAATACTAAGAGTGTTCAAGAATTTTAAAAAAATCTTTCTTGGTAGAAGTTATGTAGGAACATAGGTATTATTGTCTTAGGTAAGTATCTAGACCAAAATAGACAGGACAAGACCGCCTTTCAATCGATGACTTGCAGCCAGATCTTGGAGCCAACTATCTCCATCAACACACAACTCAAACTGTACCCTAATCCGTTGTTTTAAGGTATACTGTGTGAGCTACGAGAAGTAATTATTGTTTTGGTGCATTCCATTGTACTGGAAACAATACACTTGTCGCTATTTTCAGTATGTCAATGAGTCATCTCGTGTCGGATTTAACTGTTTATTTTATCAACAGCTCTTGTTTTTTGGTAATCAACTACTCAGTTGTTTCTTTTATTGTAAAATAATAGAGTTGAGGTGGGAAGGAAACTCAAGATTGAAATAAATAACGCTGGGAGACTACTGTCCCGCAATAGGCCCGCTAAGAGTTTCCCATTTTGATTATTATTAAACCTACAGTGTAAGGTGGGGTAGGATATAACAAAATAAAAATAAAACCCTACATAATTATTCTGATTACAACTCTACTAACTTTTTTGTGCGATTTACAAACGCACAAAAAAAATTGTTATAATAATTATCCTTCACTTTTCACAGACGTTTATTTTCCCTACAAATAAAATATCGTAAATATCAGAGTACATCGAAATCACTGCTGAGCCGTTTATCGTGATTCTTGCCAAGAAAGTGAATGTGTTCCATGCCGCTGGCGGCGAGTAACCACTAACCACCCCACTCTAAATTTTTCACTAATAACTCTTATAACAATACAATTTTCTATCCCACTTCTGATGTAGCGAAGATTATGAAACTTCGCCGTGCTAATTGTGTTTGTGTAAGGAGCTAAACAACACGATATTATTATTGTATACTTTCATTATTGTATGTATAATCAAATATCATAGATAAGCAAATAGCTTCCGTTTTATTACTCGATTGTATCTTAATTATTATTTTTATTATAAAAACGTTGAAAATATTTACGTAAACTTGTGCAATATTTCAAATAAATTAATACGTACCTATAGCTGTATAAATATGATATAAATATACCTACACACGAGGGCGCTTTGCCGAACTTCACTGACGCACTCCCGTGCGGCTAGATTTGGGTACCCTCTAGTAGGGGCCCAAATCTATACGGTCGCTACTTATGTATTTCTGTAGAATGGCAGTGTGTACTAAAAGAGCAAAGCGATTACACTAATGAATAACTAGCGGAACACAAGTCGTAAATGTATATGTGAGAACCAAAACTGGCTGACTGTCTGTAGTTTCCTGTCACGCATCAAACTACTTAGCTTTTTGTAAGGATACCTTGAGAACGTTCGTGGACGCCTACATTACTAATAGTGTTTACACACTGCGACGCTTTGCTGCGATGCAAACGCGCGTTCTCGACGCGCGACTTATATGACGGAGTAGTGCGCTTATCCGGGTTTCATACAAAATTTCTCGCTTTGCGAATGCGTTTGCGTGTGCTATACTCGAGTCGAAAGTTAAAAAAATGCACAGACTCGGGAATCTGCTACGTCAAAAAGTAGCGCCCTCAAGCGAGTGCTTGTGAAATGCACGAATATATCGCTAATGTCGCGACTATTCAGGACACTAGATGCACTGGCAGATGGATACGTTGCCTGCATTCTAGAATATCCGCATTATACATACTGCCGGTAACATATCGATTCAAAAGCGTGATTGTATCATCATAGTTGCAGTATGATCGTGTACTTAGGTATTGTATAGATGTTAGCTGCTGCATTGAGACGGAATGGTTGACGAAGCGTAGGATAAATAAAGAAGCATAAGAAAACAGTATCACATGCACAAATGATGCTACAGTTTACATTGCGTCTGAATTGCCTCGCGCGTTTTCATAGCTGCAAAACCTCGCAGTGTGTAACCACTCTTATTTACTGTCATGAATAGACGCAAGCCGTGGTCAGTGATTGAAAATAACACGGTCAAAGTAATTTTGCATTCGTAACTTTGAAAATTACAAAACTTAATCTTGGCCTGGTTTTTGTTATTTTAGAGGTCTACGAAATAACCAAGTTTAACTTAAAAATATGTTCTACGGCGTAGAACCATTTAAGTTTTTTACGGAAGACTTCTTATAAATAAAGTACCCATCATAGAGAGGATGGTTACTTTTTTACTTTTGCACCAAAGTTTCATAAAATATTGAAAAATGTGATTTATGTTAGTATGAATAAAATACGAAGTACACAACTAAGGATTGATAAAGCACTTTCTAACATACGCAAGAGATTTAATACATAATGCATTAAATGTACCCAACAAGATATCAAAACCTGACCCATTAAAAAGCCAGATAATATATTTATAATTTCTTTTACAATCCGGCACCACTCTTACATCCTCTTTACCAACAACTAACATAAAAATCTACTGTGAAAGCCACAGCAAAATCTTTAATAGATATAAAAATTCTCGTTTTAGCTTTCGCATCGCGGTATCGCGATAAAACATAAAACTTTAAAACTCTTTTTGCTAAGCCCCTCAACCAGCCACTCTGAGAATGGCAGCGTGCGCTGTTACTAAATAATATAGCAGCGTCCATTCCATTGTCTGCTCCAACCACTGTAGATAATTTGTAGTTTCGTGATGACCAGTCCTACCTTCAATGCATACTGCGTTAGTACGGCCTACTCGCTACGCACGACAACTCGCACGCCACGTTCCGATTTCAAATCTATTTTTTTTATTTTTTTTTTCATGTTATAGTCGGTGTGCAAATGAAGTGATGTCCTAAAAATTCACGTGTTCCGTGTGACCGGTTCCGGTTGGTTTTGATCGTGCAATCTTTTTGTTTGTAAAGCTGGAGCAGAACGGTGTTTACATGCATTACAGAAAGCGGCCCTACAGGTTAGCAAATTATTGGTTAGGAACCTGTGTACTTACTGGACCTACTACATAGTCTTCTTTTAATAAGCTACAGTTTTTGAGTTTCAGAATAATATAATAAAGAGTTTCATTTTAGAACGCAAAATATTCTTAAAATAAAAGTTTTATCTAGTTATACTTAACGGTTCAGCTTATTGGCAAAGATACTTTAAATACCTAATCAATTTGAATTGGTAAAAATATTTAGGTAATATAAAAAATTCTGATAAGTAATGCTGCCGCCTGCCATGAATGGAATTACGGTCCGTCAATAAGCCCCGTCTATCATTACATCAGGAAAATGATTCATCATTATACGTGGGCCACCAGCGTTTTCTGTGGCCATCAGCAACAAAAACAAAGTTACTTACAGTAAAAGAATCACGTGGAACGAACGAAAAAAATGCTGGCTTCCACAAAGGAACCCCTTATTTATTTTTAGTTAGCCTGGCTTAAGACAATTTTTTAATAGCTGAATTTTATTTTATACCGCAAAATACCTCTATAAATTCAAACAAAATCCACAATTTTGATGATCCGTATATGTCAATCACCTTGCCCGTGGTTTTCATTTAGGTTTTTCCTATACTTCTTACCTATTAAAAAAACAAAAAAAAAATGTTGATCTGATGAGTCCTTCACATAAATATTTCTACTTAGCTTACCTACTACTACCATAACATTTTTAAACTATTCACTCACGATCACGAATGATTCATACAATCCGTATAAAAAGGCAGCACAATTAATTCGCTATGAGCTATGGTGCTGTGATGACGCCATAAGCTCTGTGCTCGTGATACCTTGTCACAGCGATCTGACCACAGAATAAAGAACTTCGTAAGACTTTTTTTGTCATTGACCGTTTCATGATAGAAAACAAGTTTCCCGCGCGTAGAAACGTTGAAACGACAAGGAAAACTTATCAGAATCAATATTTCAGTTCATGTCCAAAAAAACTTGGGTTACTAAATCACATCTAAACCAGGCTCGCACTAAATCATATTATTTACTAGATAACCCTTTCAATTATCTGGGTTATAGGTATGGCTTAGCTCTTTGGGAAATAATCAGTGTGGTGAAAGACAGATGAAGCGGTGTTTCGTTTTTTTTCAAACTTGCACCGGAATACTAAAATTGACCGCTCATGTGTGAGCGTAGTAACCTGGTTTTTGACATAAAGAGACTCAACAGCAGTTATAGGTGCTTATTATAGTAACTGATTACTAAATTATAATTGGTAGGTGCCTGAGTTCACGTTCTATTGTGTTGAAAGCAATGACACTATGCTAACTAAGTAGGTAGGTACCTAGGTACTCGTATCATGGCCATCATTTAGTTCAGTAGAGAAAATCAACTTTACCGATACGATACCGAAATTAGTCAATACAGTTTCTGAATAAATAATGCCTAAGCCTCAATTGGCCTAAGTACTAGCTATACAGTCTACTAGCTATAAGCACAGAATATGTATAAGTATAGGTACAAGCTGTAAGTAGGTACTTAGAGCTAGGTACCTACTTCTAGTTGTTAAATAGGGTTATGCAACAGTTCGGTCCTCGTTGACATCAACACAGGAAATGTTTGTGGCTAAGGCGTGGAACGGAATGTACTGCTAAAATTGCGTGCTAACTCTAAAACTAGTCCTCTGTTGACGTGCTCAGTGATTACTGAGCACGTCAACAGAGGACTAGTTTTAGGTAATAGATTTATTACCTTAAAAACTAACTAAATGTATGCAAATCGGGACCTAAAATGCCCCAACGCCTTTAGATGCTCGAGTCAAACTTGAGATAATTTTCATCGTACGAGTTGAATGTTTACGTTATTTCTTGGCTTCGCTAGTTTTATGATAGCCACCTTCACAACTAGGTCAATTTAACACAAACACAAATTGAATCAGAAATGGTTGCATCTTTCAACGACGGAAATTGTGTAATAAAATGTCTTATTTCCCGCAAGTTACCTACCTACTGCTTATGAAACCGAAGCACTCGTTTTAGGATCAGTTCTGGTGGTGATGTAACCTCACACGCGTAGGGAGCTGACCAAAATCGTGACCAAGTCTTTAGCATCAGAAAAAAAAAACAACTGGCCATCTGAAAAAAAACTTACTTAAAAAAAATTCGAGGACACACTGCAAGGTGAAGTGAGAGCGTTGTTGTACACAAAAGATGTGGTTTTTGGAATGCAGTTTTTTTTTTCAGACTGGGAAAGAAATTACAGCGTAAACAACATTGGAACTGTGTTCGAGAGTAATACTAGCGGTTTGTTTCAAAATACAAAAAAAAACCACACGCTGACTAGGTCTGAAACAATATTATAATATTACAAAAATCAGACTGCAAATAAAATTAATAAAACCAACATGTGCAAACTTTGTGTAGCGCGTTGAAGTCTTTTGTATGAAAAAACCGTACCAAGAATTTAAAAATATTTTTAAATTCTTGGTACGGTTCCTAAATAAATAAATATTCACGGACACTTAACACAACGCCTTCTAGTCCCAAACTAAGCAAAGCTTGTACGATGGAAACTATTATTATTATTTTATTTATTTATTTATTTATAACATAACACAAAAAAAACTGAATAGTGCCTTAAAGCCTAGGTAAGGTTTGTCTAGACACTAGGTTCTCGTAGGTATCTATATCGAACGAACGGATGGCTAATAGAATACATACATATATATTTTGTTGTATTTAGAAATATTATACTGTTGCTCTTAGCTATATTTCGATTCTAATCACATTTTAACACTCATTATTAAAAATCTAATAAAAATTCGAAGCCAACCCTGACTATTCTGACAAACGCAATTTAAAAAGCTGGGCTTTCCACTGATCCGCTAACATCTGATTGGCAACAATAACTGCAGTAGGCTTGACGGTGCATGGTAGTCACTTTCTTGCACAATTACACGGCGCGTGCGCACCCATGTTTCATTTGCTGCTGGCGATTTCTCCAACACTCCCTACGGACGTCCTGTCGGAGTATGGTCTAAATGACAGGTGCCAAACCCTGATAATGATAGTAGAAAAGAAACCATATAATTATCATAGCATAGAGTCCTTCATACCAAGTACTTAGTGTGGTGTAGTTACGATTTGACTATTCATAAATCTATTATTCACAAATTCAAATTGATAAAATAAAAATGAAATTTGTTTATTGCATAGTAGAGTGCGGTACAGCTGCATTGAAGTGCCTGTTTATACATAGAGATATGTATGGTAGGTACTTATATTTGATTTTTTTTTTCCTTTCGTCACGCATTTTCGTTCAGATCAAAATCAAATTGCATAGGTACCTATACTACGCCAGAGGTAGAATATTGAAGTCGGTACCTAGGTAGAATTTTCCTTTTTCATAAAATTATATGTTTACATATAATTTATCATAATTATGTTCTACAAAGTATCTCAAAGGTCTAATCCGAATGATTAGTGAGAGTTAGATAACTTATTAACTACTTACAAATGGTAGCAGGTGTAGGAAACTAATTAAATTGCCTACAAGCATAACTTTACTGAGTAAAGCAAACTAGAGAATGTAAATGATCTGTTAATTAGGTAGTTATAATTACGAGTTTTATTATGCTGTTATATTGAGTGGTGCCACCACCGGCTAAATACCTGTAACTACTTGTACCTTTGAACTAGCGGATGACCTAAATTATGCAAGGTTTGTCGGAGGTCAGGCGGTCAGACCACCTCACTTTATATTCTAACCCAGTTATGATATAAAACATTTTAGTATTTTTATTATAGTCTAATTAATTTTAAACACTATCACCCATATTTAGGGTTGTCATACGTCTCGTTTATACGGGACTGTCACCGTATTTTGACGATCCCGTCCCGTATTACTACATGTCCCGTATTTGTCCCGTAATACCCCCAAAATACGGAAATAGGGGTGAGTGTTAAGAGGCCTATTACAAAGAAACCGTGATTTTACCTATGTTTGGCGTTCTGAACCAGAGAAACTGTAACTCTTCGACAATTTCAACTTGTTGTATAATAAACCAGCCCTAATACTTACACTACAAATTGACAGGCTAAGCTGGCATTCCTATTGTTTTACTATGTAGATCAGTACCTCAAAATAACAACATAACACAGATCTAAAGATTACTGTTCAACGTCCAAAGAATGGTAAGGAGTAAGGACTGCCGAACATTTTTAACCCACTTCAGAAAAGGAGGAGGTTCTCTATTCGGTTGTATTTTTTTTATGTTTGTTACCTCAGAACTCCGTCATTTATGAACCGATTGGAAAAAATCTTTTTTTATCTGAAAGGGTATGCTTCCAGGTTGGTCCCGAACTGCCATCATCATCATCATTTGATGATGAAGGCGTATCAAATTGAAGTCGGTTTTTTCAGTTTTTTAAACTTATAAATTATGTTTCAAAATATACCTACCTACTAGGCGTTAGAGATACGAGTTCAGATTTTATGCCTATCTTTTATTCCCTACACCTAGGGAGCTAGGTACCTAAAGTATAACAAAACAAGGTCTGCTGCTTGCTAGTCAACCTGCGGGCCTAAGATGCGCACCGCGAGATATTTGTCATGTCGTTCTGTCAAAATGTAAGCATTTTGTACCAGTTTAGAAACTATTGTATTATCTGTGGTACCTAATGGTGTCGACAAAACGCGCCATAATGTACACTTTTGACACTTCTTAGTCGTCGTACCTTTCTGAGGACGAGATAATAGTCATGCAGAAATGTCAAAAGGTGAAAATTCAAAGGCGCGGTTTCTGGATAACATTACCACAGATAATGCAATAGTTCCTAAACTGGTACAAAATGCTTACACTTTGACAGAACGACAAATATCTCGCGGTTCGCATCTTAGGCCCGCTGGTTAGGTACCTACCATACCTTTATGTTCAGATAGCATTGTTATACATACCTAAACACGTAACATTTACGTGTAGAAGTTTATAACGTAGAACGTAATGTGTAATTATTTCAAATTGCACGTGCTCTCAATCTTCATGCTACGATTTGTTACATTTCCTTATTACGCTTAGAATAGAAAATGTGTAGCAGCAAGAGAGATAGAGAAATGCTTACCAAGTGCCGAGTACCACAGTACCACAGTAGGTGCCACAGAAGTATTATTACCTAGTACCCACAATTAATCACTCCACTCAACTAAAGAGTGGTCGAAAGGCTCAAGAGAGGAATATAAAACATAAATAATTTGCACTTTCCTAAGAAAGTTAAAAAACGCAAATTATTATGCGTGATTTGTGTTCTGTGTTGTATCCACAGAACACTAATTACTCGTATCTGTCCTCTTTTTGCATTATCTAGCCTAACTCTACCGAACTAAAATGTAGGTATGTTCATTATTTTTAATATCTAATCTTTATTGTTTCAGCTCCGGAAAGAGACCACAAACCCTAGGATCAAATGTCTTAGCTAGGTAAGTGAACTCGTCTATGTACCTGCGATGTGAAACAATTTTACTCGAAACTGCGCCATCTTGTGGCTTTTCATAGGCTGGCAAATAAGCGCCATCTATCAGTTTACAACTTTACTACACATTTCTTAATCCAAACAAGCAGTTGACTATGTACAAACAGATGGCACTGTCTAGTTTACACACGTACTATAAGAGATGGCGCTGGATGTGTCGAAAATGCTTATTAGCTAGGTATCAAGTTTGGTGTTTTTCACCTTGAAAGTAATAAAGGCATGCTGGTTGTTTCAGCCAATTGTACCGTTCGTCGTCTTTCAACTCGTCCGGGTGCGGTTCGGGCGGGGAGCCGGCGGACGATATGTACTCAGACGTGTCCCTGGAGGAAGATGTTCAAGGCCTCAACTATAAGGTCAGTGGTTCTTTCCTTACCTTTAAGAAAGTTAATTTCTGTAAGTAGCGTTCTGGCATGGGCCATTTGGGGCTGTTGTGACTTCAGCGTCCACTCTTCAACACACTACCTATCTAGGTAAGGTCAACATACACTTATACCTACTGGAACATACGTAACGTTGCGTTCACACTTATGCCGCAGTCGGCAGGGACTTGGGCAGGGAAGTGGGCACGAGCGTAGTGTGAACACGATAATGCCTCTGTCCCGGCTCCCGGCCCAAGTTCATGCCCTTGCTCTCCAATGAGAATAAGGGTGATGTTACTGTTGCTATAAGTCCGCGGCAATAATGCCGGCAGCGGCATGGGCATAGTGTGAACGCGGTATAAGTATAAGTAGGTAGGTATTACCTACCTAACTGTAAGAAATAGGTATTTAAAGAAGCTACAAAGATGATCAATTTCCGGCACTTTGATGATTGATTAACTTGTTATCAAGCTTGTCTGCAACGATCAATCAGAGAAATCTGAGATAAAAGGTAAACAACATCACATGCGTATAGGTAGGTAGGTAATAAGTACCTATACCTAGGTAGGTCTGAATCTAGGTGCTTCTGCAAAAGAGGCTGCACGTCAATTTGATAAGTTTGTGATATTATAGTATACCTACGGATGAATATGGACTAGGTAGGTACCTACCTACCTACCTACCAATAGGTTGGTAGGTATACTATCTTAAGAAAAGCCACAAATACCTCCTAGGTAAGTAGGTAAGTAGGTACCAACCTACTACCTACATAAGTCGCTGAAAATCAATGTTTGTGGATTCGCACAGTTCGCACTAACCTAGGTAGGTAGGTAACCTACTTTTAACCTTATGAGTCTTCTGTAGTTTACTAAGCATCGGCCTATTTCTCAGAAAACTGAATCGTGTTACGAGAAATTGGTTGTAGCTGTATGAGTAGGTACCTACCTAGGTGACAAACACGTAGGTAGGTATTTAATGCGTTTGTCATCAGTTTGCCTCCTTCAATTATTATTCACACATTGTCATGTTCAATGTCAAGTTCCTTCCTCTAAAATGAGAGAGCGACATTACCTAGTACATAGTATTATATAACCTGTGCAAGTACCTACCTAGTTCACCAATCGCGATCGCGGTGAACTTAGCGTCAAACTACACTAGAAGGCAAGACGTCGCGTAGTGTAGCTAGGGAGAGAAAAGAAATATTTTTTTGAAAATCCGGCTTTTTTTAGAGCCGGATTACGTCACAATATAAAGCATATTGTGACGTAATCCGGCTAAAATATAAAATTGGACGGCGTAAATAGGGCTTTGCGAAAGAGAGATACCGGCATCCAATAGCTAGGTAGGTAGGTAGGCCTAGGTACAAACCTACTTAGCAAAATTAATGCTGAAATTAAGGATACGGCCTACAGCGCAAATGAAATGATGATGGTTCTAAAATAACCACGGGAAACTTATTATGATCACGGATCGAAATAACTTACTAGGTAGGTACGAATCCTACGTAGGTACCTACCTACCTACGAATCCAACAGATCCCTGTTCATCTGAACAACGAACATTTGCATTGCCCCCAGGGTCTCTGATATAGGTAGGTAGGTAGGTAGGTAGGTACTAGGTATAATATAGGTACCTACCTACCTGTGTAAAAAGTCGTAAACAAAACAAGTGAATGGGGATAGTTTTCTAAAGTGCAAAGTTTATTTCCGTGGATTTGGAGTGCAAGGTCGTTGGATTCACGTCAAAACTATTATTACATTTTATGCGTGATTCAGAGTTGTACCTACCTACCTAACCTCTATAAAAAACTTTCACACATTTCTCAATGACTGCCAACAATAAATATTGCGTTTGATAACATTTATTATCGACTCAGCAGCATGCTGGGAAAGTTACGGAGATCTGAGAAGATAAGTAGGTAATCAGAAGATCTTCGTTATTATAAAAACTGAAACTCACAGCGCTAAAAATCTGTTGATTATTGTACCTAGGTAGGTAAGTAGTAGGTAGATACCTATACCTACTTATTGAAAGGCACTATTCACTATTACCACAGCTATTTACCCTATTAGGTAGGTAGAAATCACCCATTGACTGCCTATATTTTGATTCTGAAAATTATTCTGAAATCATGCCTCTGTCATAGCGAATTCACTTGTTTTATTTCGGCTTTCCTGTGACCTCATTTGCTTAGTCACTTTCTTGGCATTGCAGTGTCTCCCAATTTAGGTGAGTTACGTATGTATACGCTGTGCTGTGCCTTCTCTCAATAGATATTAGGTGGTTATTACTAACGTCATTACGGTCATTGGTTATATTTTAACTACACAACACACACAGTGCCTTACAAAATCAGTATTACCCAGTAGGCTAGTTAATAGGTAATTTTAGTCTGATGTCATTACGGAACCATAAAACCCACGTGATCATCATCCATAATCTGTTCAATGACCTTATTAGTACACAGTAGGTACACCAAAGGAAAGGGCATAGACAATGGACTTGCCGGTTCATTTGATAGTCGTACCGTTCAATGAGTAGTTGGACGCAGGAAGTGGTCCTTCAGCTGCGCATGCACCACTTCCGGTCAGATGCGTGCGCATGATAAATCATACAGAATTAGATTAGAATGTAAACATTACTGGTAAATACGGCTTTTGATTGTTTGAGCTTTCTTTAGATTTATCTGTAAGTTCAATACTTTCATCTGTTAATGTATTTAGATCACACAGATATTATGATTTCAACTTCAACTTCTTAGTTTGTGGCTTTATAACTAGCCACAAACTAAGATTTATTTTTTTATAATAATTACTTTAACTTCAAAGGTAACAGCTTTTTGGATGAGTCCCACAGCTGAGTTATGGCCTTCCTCTTTTTTTTAACAGTGTTGAGGTATTTACTGAAACTGGAATGGTGAATAACCAAATTGAAAACAACTCGTACATTACCAAATAGTAAGTAATTCGCCTATTTCTTGCTAAAATATTCAGAATTTTCACAATCTTAACAGATTTATCAATAACTGTCACTGTTACCTGTTCCCTAAAGCATACCAAAGCATTACCAATCGAGTTGATCAGCAAAAGGAATTTAGCTTTAATGTGGGTAGACGTTCCACCACTAACTATAACTTCAGTCTAGGGTCTGATGCAACTGTTGCGTAGTCCTTATCTTTGAGTACTAAGGATTTCCTTTCCGTGAATTATTATGTGATTTATTCGAATGTAAGCTGTAATATCATGGATAAGTAGGTGTAGAACCTACCGAACCAAGCATTTGAACAATGGGGCCATAGGCAAACTGATTTGCATAACTCGTTTCTCTACAGTGGACATCATGGTTGCAGAAAGTTTCATTTGGTGCTGTGATATTTTAGCTTTTGCCAAAGTCATGTTAAATTCGGTACCTGCCAGCCGAGAGAGTAAGTAGTTGCCGAAAAGAAAATTGCCAAGGTTCTTGCCCAAAAAGCTCTTGGGCACTGAATGCTTATGTCCACTGATTCTTTCTCCTTAATCATTGCCTTCAGGTCAAAGACATCATCATCTTAGTGGCCACTGGCTTATACAAATTCACTTGCCTGGTCTAAGTACACTCGAGAGCAATGATTCCGGGTCACTTAAAGAATGTTAAAAATCTCGGAAACTAAAAATGATAGGTTAATGCAATAAATTGTATTTAATAGACAATGTAATACTCCTTAAATGAAAGTAAAAAAATATGAGTCACCGCATACATTTTATTAACACAAAATTACATAAAGAAAAAAACTGCTGATCTCTCCTTAAAACAAAAATAGGAAACATGAAATTTTTGAACTTTATTACGATTTTCTTGAATTTTAATACTTCGTATTGCCTCCTCGTGCTTCCATTACTGCTTTTACGCGGTTTGGCATGCTGTACACCAAGTTCCTTATACGATTTTGGGGAATATTCTCCCATTCCTCTGTGAGAGCAATTTTGAGCTCACGAAGCGTGATTGGGGGAGGGTTTCGTTGTTTTACGCATCTGCCTAGCTCGTCCCAAGCATGCTCGATCGGGTTGATATCCGGGCTGCGCGCTGGCCACTCCATACGAGTAATGTTCATCTCTTGAAGGTAGTCATTCACAATCCTACCTGTATGAGGTCGGGCATTGTCATGCATAAATATAGCATCCTCACCTAAATTGACCATAAATGGACCAACATGATCATTGAGGATTTCTTCCACATATCTTACTCTAGTTAAAGAGCCGTTTTCTATGATCACCAGCTCTGTGCGACTTTCAGAAGAAATTCCGGCCCACACAAGTACAGACCCACCACCGTAGGCTACTTTTTCTTCGATGCATGCTTGCTTGAATCTTTCCCCTGGTCTTCGATACACTCTGTGTCTTCCATCGTGCTTGTAGAGCATAAATTTTGATTCGTCGGAGAACATAACTTTTGACCAATCTTCAATACTCCAATTTACGTGGCTCTGGGCATATCTTAGTCTTGAAATACGATGCCCACGCTCCAGTTTAGGGCCGTTTGCAGGTCTAAGGGGTTTTAAGTTAGATTCAGCAAGCCGACGTCTTACTGTCCATGCACTTGGGTTACTTCCTCCGAGGCGTCGAAACTGATTTGTGAGTTCAGTTCCTGTGAGAAAGCGATTTCGAAGCATGGTGTTCACCAAGTATCGGTCTTCTCGTGCTGTGGTACACCTGGTTCTGCCCGTTCCTGGTCTGCGTAGGTTAGAACCAGTTTCTTCGTAACGTCGGAGAACTCTTTGTACTGTTGACAGCGACACACCGACAGTCCTGGCTGTATCGCGCTGACTCCGGCCGGTTTCCAGCATTGTAAGTATTCTGGTGCATTCTTCAGGCGTAAGCGACATAATTTCAGCTTGAATAATGAATATAGAGCACTATCAACATGGTTTATATACCCACATAAATGACAGATTACAAACAAAAGCAAAACCAAATGCTGTAATTTCGTAGTTCCATCTTCGAAAGTGGCCCTTTTTCAAATTTGATTTTTTTAAGATATAACTTTACAATAACTAAGAAGTTTTAATACCTTCATTTAAGGAGTATTACATTGTCTATTAAATACAATTTATTGCATTAACCTATCATTTTTAGTTTCCGAGATTTTTAACATTCTTTAAGTGACCCGGAATCATTGCTCTCGCGTGTATTTTTATGTTATATCCTTGGCATAGTTATGAGTTATGACGACCACCCACGCTGCCCACCCACCGCACATAGCCGCCAGCCCTATTGAGAGCTCGATTACAGAAAGCTAAACCACTTCAGACTATTGCAAAACCATAAATTTTCATGCACTGACAGCGTAGACAGTCCTGTCCGGACAACGTGGAGTTTTGGGACACTCTCGAATCTAGTCTTTAAAAATCTGTAGGTGTAGGCTTTGAAGATCCTCCTGCTAGTGCAACAGCTGTGGATGATAGTGAATACAATGCCAAATGAAATCGAAATATTTGTTTAGAACAAAAGTTCTCAGGATTACTCGGTATATCATTTTAAAACCTTATCTTTTCTAAGGTTTACTTAGGTAAGTATATCAATAAATATCGCTTATCTAACAAGTTACGAGTTCACCGAGTAATCATTATGTATCTGTGACGTGTAGTAAGCAAAACATAACGAAACGGAAAGTAGTGCGAATGTGCCCGTGTGAAAATCGACACATTGTGCGCAGATGATAACATTAGCATCTGTCTGTAATTTCCTAGTCGTATTCAAAACTCCTATTATGTATCAGTAAAGAATGATAGTAGGTTCACCGACTTATGGTGTTCCAATTCTATTTGTTGCTTTCTTATCTGTCACCTACAAACTCTCACCTAAATTTTCTGCTACCTTGTCATCATCGTTCCAGCTTGTTGCACCTGTAGTTCACTGCTGGATATAGGCCTCCCCCGTATTTAGGGCTTTCTCTATCCATAGAATTCCGATTTCAACAGTATCCTTGGTGTCTAAGCCCTAGGTAAACTAGTACAAGACAAAATATCCCTGGCGTAACAAGCCACTCTTAGACGTGGTTTCTTTGTCTTTGCTCCTAGTACCTACATACCTGCATACTTAAAAGTTCACACACATGTAATTGACTATTTTACAACACCTAACTCCGCGTAACGCTCTAAAACAATTACTTTATCCAATTACAAAGATTTTAATTCGGTTTATCGTCATCATCACTGCATGAGCCAGTTTTGTAATTATTCGCTTTCCGTTTGTTCTTATTTGCTTATCTCCGTCCTTCGCTTGTTTCCGACACTTTGTTTTGCTCTTTTCTAATTGAGATATTTATTGTATGGTTGTAGACTTGTAGGGTAGCCTAGTATTATTTCCCAAATCAAAGGCTTTATTATCTTCGCATAAAAAAAAGATTTCAGTTGTAGGTAGTCAAGTTTCTTTCTCGTAGTTGTTTCTAGTAGTTGTTTTTTTCTCGGTTTACCTCACCTAATTTGTCTCTTTTATTTTTGTTTTGCTAATAGTTGGTAGGTTAGGTGTTTAAATTAACAAACTTGGGAGAGAAATTGATAAATTGAGGGCACGGCAGTATGCTCCCATCGTGAGCAAAAAACCAATTGATCCAGTTTTTAGGGCGCAAAGATCTCGGCATATTGCGAATGTGGATAATTCTAGATCTAGACCAGATGGCCTTTGCTCGGTTAGGACGGTAATTACACTGTGAGACGACACCGACGATCTGGGAGAGCATCTATTTTGTAGTGCTCATAAGATTTCAGAAATTTTCACTGTAATCACCGTTAACAGAATTTAAGTTTTATTGGTTAGTACCTACCTAAGCCATAACATTAAGAGCTTAGCTTTTGAGAACTACCTAAATTAGACCTTTTCCATGAATTATTTTCCATGAATGACCCAACTCCGCAGCACAACCAGTATTTTTTAACCTATCAATCATTTATCTCAATAAAAGCCAATTATGTTCAATAAACAACCTAACGTAGCTTTTCTACGATCTTAGATTTTTATGGCCATGGGACTAAAAATAACCAAACAGACACGTGTCTAAAACTGATCACCGCAATGATGTGCTAGTTTGACATGCTGATAAATTTACAGCCGGAATAACAAGTATTTGGACAGGAGTTGCTGCTTAGCAAGATAAATGAGGGTGAAGTCATCATAAATCGTTTTATGATTTTATAAAAAACTATGTCAAAGGCACCGCTCTGCTGACGTGATTCGTTTGTAAAATCACTGGACAGGACAATTGTCAGATTTGGTTATAGCAAGAGGCGAAGACAGAATAAAGACTTTGAATCTGATAATCAGGTGAGGGTTGCTCTACTCCTGCTCTGTTAAGGATGACTAAGATGCAAGTGTTCATAAATTCTTAAATTCAAAAAAAAATTAAAGTTTTTGTTTAAAAGTTTTGGAAATCAATTAAATTTTTTGAAAATAAAAGTAGACCAATGTAGCAAAGGCAATTCGCTTGTAATCAAGTAGGTAACTGAGGTAGGTAACTATACCCATAACTACTAAATAAATCTAACCTTGAAACAACTAAAGGACGTTTCTCCGGTTATTGCCTTCTGACTGCGGAAAACTAAAAGGCAATTATTTTTCCATCAATCTCCACAAACACCTCCTCCACCTCCATCAAGTTTTAGCCAAACCAAATTAGCTGACAACAAGTCGTCATTCGTAGATATAATACACCTTTAAATTTTGCTTCCAACGCGACACCATGAGGAATCAATTATGCACCCCTATACCAATCCCTGCCATAATTCAGTATTAAATGGATTACTAACGGGGAATACCGAAAGAGGGTCAGTAAGGAAACATCGCGTGTTAAAACTCTACAATCACTTTGGAATTTCTGGATGCGCTCAAAACTCATGAGTAAGGAAAAACTCGAAACAAAAGCGAAGAAAATGTTTCAGTTTTTTGATTATAGCATAGCGTTAGTACACGCGTTCTACGACGATTGTGAGTTTTTGCACGGATTCCTTGTCTAATTCCAAATACGAGTGGATATATTTGTTTGTAATTTGCAAGTAATTTACTGTTCGTTACGGTCACAAGAAATGTATTAAAAATTTATGAGATACTATTGTTCCCCCACGATTGTTCACGCGTAACGTTGTATAAGACAAAACTTGCTTTTATTAGTCGTGCCGATCTTAGCCCACCGTGAATGTTCCAACTCTTTGTTTAGATTTCAATGGTCGTGTTTTTATGAGCTTTATAAATTAAACTTTAATTTTGTTACGTAAATTAATTACTTTACCTTCTACACAATTTCTTACATGCAGGTCAAATAGCTATTCGCATTATACAGCGTGCTTGTTTTATTAACAATAAAGGTAATTATAAAAGTATTGATTTTAAGGATTACCTATTTCTTCAATCTTACTAAAAATAAAAACTATTTCAGATGCTTTCTCGAGCTCTACTCTAGTGACTTTGCCATCTAAAATTACATGTAGTAATTGTATGAACTCATCATTATGAATGAGAACATTTTCTAAGAATAAGTACTATTTCATTTTCTAAGTCAACTGTGAAAATCTACTTTATTTATCATCTAATTCAAACTTTCTGTGCAGGAACTTCTCACGGTCTTTTAGTTTCTAACTCAATAATGTTCTATCAGAAGTTCAACGACTATTTTCCCATCTAGAAATTATACTTTACCTACTGCAACTTGCAAGTGAAGTGGACAAGTGCTCTGAAAGAAAGTTCGAGATTGTCTACTTGTAGATAATGTACAAATATATTTTTAAATGTAATGCGTGATCTCTTGTGATTGCCTTTTGTTGGCTGGTAATAATATACGACGTTGTTTACTCATAACGATTTCGAGTTTTTGCGCTGTTTATACAATGTCCATTTCTCTTTCGATATCCAGTTTAATCAGGTTGTCACCTTCAATAAATGATCACTGTTTTAGGTACAACCAATGATGTTTTAAAAAGACCTCTTTTTAAAACATCATTGGGTACAACACAAAAGTTACGTTACATGCTTGATAGATATTCACTGAGGCAGAAAACATTTTTGCTTGCTCAGCCCCCAAAGTAAGTTTCACTTTTCGATTTCTTCGTTCATTGATTGCCTAAATCAAAACACTAAAAACAATTTTGCAGTTACCGAAGGCAAATGTTAAAACGCTACTCCATCTGCGAGTCAAATGTAATCATGGTATCCCCTAGCCCGTGAAATTACGAGATGCAACCAGACTAGGGGAGTTTATGAAAGGGGTTATTGCCTCGGCTAGTACACTACATACATATCTATCGGACGCAGTGCATGCACATGTAGGGGCTTAGGGAGTGAATAAAGTTTATTTGTACTGTGCGGCGGCTTCGGCCGACCGAGGCGACTGATAATCATGTCGTGTCAATGGGAGGGGCGCGCCAGCGGCGAGAGCCCGTTGCCGGTTAGTACCGATCGCGAGACTATTCCAACTCCACGCCCGTAAACTTTTCACAAGTTTCAGCTTCGATTCCGAGAATTACATTCGAACTGAATTCTCCGGTAATCTGCTCGCGATCAAGTCTCCTACAAAAGGATGCCATATCAACCGTCTAAAATTTTAAACAGAGTGCGTCGGAGTCTTCTTTTACCAGACGTTTTAATTCTTGTTTACGACGATAACTAGAGACTTGTGCTATTGTTTGTTGGTGATTATGCGTAACGCACTGACGAAGCCGTTGATGTGAAAAATGTGACATCCAGTGACCACTTTGCTTGAACACGTTAGAGGATCTATGTCTTAACAGGATTATACAAAGTAAAGTGCGAATCAACTGTGCCATTACGGGAATTAGCTTTAAAAATCTAATCGTGTTAGTCAATGTTATTAGTTAAAATAAGGTTAAAGTACCTAGGTACCTACCTACATATTCATTGTAATTAGTGCAATATTGGAAACAATCCAAAGAAATTGGTGAATACTGGTGTTTAAATGTTTAAATCGGGATTATTCACTCGTTCCAAACCTGCGATGGGTGAACAAATTGAAGTTGAGGATAGCTTGGAGCTGGAGTATGACATGTGGGATGGGCAGTTCGACTTCGTGGGTCCTCAGGGTCCACCGCCTGAGGCTCGGGAGAGGATCACATCGGATGGAAGTCTTACTGAGGACCTATTTACGGGAGGGCCGTTGACTCCTCACCTACCGAATGGTTTGAACGGAGGCAAAAAGACGCCTGCTCACTTGTGGTGCGACAACTTATCTGACCAAGTGAGACTCTTTTACTTGCTATGTACATGTGTAGATGTTTCTATAAAATAGAGGGTGAAACTTGGTATATAGTAAAATTAGCATACCGACTCTTGGAAGGCCACAGTGGCGATTATTGTGGCTGGAAAGCTACGGTATTCCTTAAAAGGACATTATAAACCAAAATAAATAGGTGTATTGCTGACGTCCAGGAATTCTAACTGACACAAGACATAAAGGATACCTAACAATTGTATGTTTCCTTAATTGTATCCATCATCAGGTTGAAAATTACTCATTAGTACCTACACAACTGGTATGTCCAAAACCAAAACGTTTTGTACATACAAAACAATAGCAATTAGGTACGTATTTCACTTCATACTACAATAATGTGACATTAGTACATTTTAATTTACGTAGGCGTATTTATGGTCGATCCTATATTTCCTAGTTGGTTATCCCTGGTGTTTAGTTTTTGTAGAGCATTATTTTATCCTTGTCACTATTAGCTTCCAATTCCTATTCAACATGATTCACCTATATTATGGTTTGCTTGGTTGATAGAGCCGAAGCTCTATCAACTTGTTGACATTATCCTAACGTCTCATGTTTATTTTGATGCAAAGTTTACCTAAGTACTACCTAACAAAATGGTAGTTGAAGCACTGAGCAGCTCGTCACTTTATGCATTATTTTCTTGCATCTCCTTTTCTTATTTCTACTGCGTGGTATAGAAATTACTCGCAAAGTAATATTACCTAAGCATTCATCATCATAATATTACAAAATACGCTGAACAAAGTTCAACAGAACACAGCGACGTTTATAGTAGCAATTGAAGCGAAACGCGTTGTCGTCGGTTACCATTCCGTACCGTCTCTGCGTCTGATTTGTGTGGTGCTGGCACGCGATTCTTTGCAATCTTTATAACATGCAGCAATTTTATCGATCTAGCATGTACTGCCTACACCACCCATGATAGTTCTCATCATGTCATTGACATGAGTTTTATGATTGTCAGCTATTATAACTATACTCAGTGATTCGGTAGTGTGGTGTCGTCGTCTTATGTTTTTCTTGCCTGCATGGACAATATTTCGAGGCTCTTTTGAAATATAAAAGATCTTTCTAGTAGGTAGGTAGGTACCTATTGGTGATGGTGTTTCGTAATTTCCAACCAAACATTACGATGTTACCTTACCGACTTCATCCGTATTACCACTATTACCGAGTTTATCTCTGAACTTATTTCACCATTTTATCTCTTATCTTTTATGCCTAAGATTATTTTAGCGCAAAAAAATAGGTAGGTCCTACCTACTACGATTGATAGTGATGAACAAATATCTGTTGAAAATATAATGACGTAGCTATAAACGAGAACGCTGGTATAACAGTAAGTAAGTATGATCCATGTTGGAGTCATACATAATTAGGCCAAAGTAGCGTGCAGTACAAGCTGCAAAATTCCTTTGCGTTTAACTAGTCTGCAGGTTATTGTTGTATGTATGTCCTTAGACTATGGAATGTGTGTGCCCAATACATAATGACTTATGTGCTTATTGCAAACAGCTTAAGCAGCGTGATGTCAATTTACATTCATCAATTGTTTTCATGTGGTACTACTGACTCATTACATCGATATCTATTAATTTTGTTTAGTACGTAAGGTTGAATTGTCATAAAACTAGAAAATAGTCTTCATAATAATTGCTAAGAATAGAGAATAATACTAATCTAATTATCTGTCGCGTTTTAAAGAACTTCCTTTAATAGTAGGTACTCCAAAGTTCTGATCGCTTAAGTAGTCTACATAGTTGCCATTATTTTAGATAGAACCCGCATTCTTCGAACGTGCACTCTTTTAATTAGGTACCAACTTGTATGCAGTGTTGTGTGTGATAAGTTGAACACTCGTAGATACGTAGAATGAATACTTTCGCTTATCTCTTGGATACGTCTGACCTATGACACTCTACATACCTATCCGTCTGTTATTACTTTGAAAAAAAAACGAGCTAATTACAAATTTTTAATTTCAAAGAATATTTGTTTATCTATTGAAAATACTTACGCCATATTATATAAAATACCAAAGTGAATTCTAATACGAAAAGTAAGAAGCAGTCGCAACCTACCGTTACCAATATCGTGACTAGAAATTATATCATAGCAAACCGTATCGATTGTATGGTCGAGTCGAGGGCTATGGAGTGTAGTACAGTCAAAGACAAAGCTGAATCGGCATTATCGTTTCGTGGAGACATTTTCAATTTATCTGGATGACATTTGGTCTACGAAATGCTTCACATTAGCCGATTTAGCAGGATGATTGTTTTTGTACTTATTGCTGCGATTTCTTTGAATAGAGATAATTAAGTGTAATCAATCAAAATCCCTTTTAACTTTGGTAGTGGCTGTACTAGGTAGTGGTATTATTTAGTCAGTATAGTATTCCGTAGTGAATTATTATGCATCAGTGGCTACATATAGAACGCGTAATTGCTCGTAATTAATCAAGCGAAGCACTGGGAAATATAACAACCCACCAAGACTGGGTCATTGACCCATATTGCATTTATTAAGTCTTATTTTTGATAACTCTATGCCATTTTCAGGAACTTTCTTCAAATAAACAATATCGTTATCAGATTCTCAGTATGAAACAAAACTATTTTTCCTTGCCCGCCCTTCAGAGTCACGCAAACAATATTGACCTATGAACGGGCAGGCTGGCCCAGCAGAGTTTCTCTCGCCTCACGATCAACACATTTACTGCTATTTACTTGTCAAATGTTTCCTATATCAAGATACATAGGTACATTTAACTTCAGTGGTAGTCTCAAACAAAAGTGAGGAATAATGTACAAACTTACATCCTGGTCACGGCACCACTGTAGGTAGGTAAGTAGCATCTAGATTCTGTCTAAAAATCAGCTCAAACCACAAACATTTTCAATATACGCATTGTAAACAGTATCCTCGGTTCATGCTACTACAGTTACTGGTGGCTTGTATCTTTCTAGCCGATGCTACTTCTAAAGAGATGTAAACTCAAAACGATGAAGAACTCGGAACCGGAATCATTCGAAACAGGATTCCTAGAAGTGGAAACATAAAACCAAATAAAGGTATACTCTAGAAGCTGAACATTCATTTTCCATTAGTAAATTGAGCGAGACCAGCTCAAATTCATCTAAAGTACGATGTTGGAAAGTTGCAAGACAAGTTGACGGCCCAAGAAAATGTAAGGAAGTCACGAGTAGGTATACTACACCGCTGGCTATTCAACTAAGTACTTATTGCTAAAGTGGCTATTGATTGCTGCTTGTGTGTAATAATGGTGTTGAGTTTTAAGAGTTAAGAGTTTTGTTTCAATTGTTTTAGATTATGACCAAATTGTGAAGTAAAATCGTCTATAAGACTGCATTTTTTATTAAGATTATCTAATGGTTAGATCAGTGTAGGCATCTATGTCATGATATTATTATTCTACATAATTTTGTTTATCTTGCAGCATTATTTGATTAACTACTGAATTACTCCTGGTCATTCTTCTCTCTTTTATCATTTGGGCTAGCATTCTTCCTATAGCTTTAATTAGACTGTTAACTTTTGTATAACAGTCAGCTCCAGTTTTGTTAATGTGAAACTTGAGATAATTTATATTACTGGCGTGTCCGATATTCAGGTATGCAGTTATTGCGGTTGTGAAGTGTCATTTGGTTACGAAACCTACTTGATCCAAAAGCAATAATCCACACAACTAGTCTTAAATCTGTGGCCTCAGATACCAGCATGTCAGTCAATAGACAGATGATCTCAGTAGTGTAAACAGTACCTAGTTGAATACTGAATTTATAATTGAGGTTACCGGTGCGTGTGGTAAGGAGTAGGAACGTACTGGATACTTTAAATTCCAATAGCGTTTATTCTCTTGGTTTGTTTTCTAGATCTTTGTCACTATTCAATATAACCTTGTGCCTGTTTTAATTTCATTTGCAATAAGCGGCTTTTCGAATCTTTTGTCCGAACTGTCAGTACCTATGATTGAACTTTTACTATCAGATAGTTCGATGCATTCCATCTTTTACTATCTACCACTTGTACCTACGTACATGGTGAAGAGAGAGAAACTAGTCTCAATTTAACCTCCAACAAAAGTAAAACTGAACGGGCTTTTGCGTTAGATCGAAAGTTCGATACTGTTACTTGGTATAAGATGCTTTAGAAGTTTAAATTTTCCCACGATACTACTTCATCTATATCGAATACCTAAAATGCTTTTTGGTTCTAAGATCTTTGTCTAGGAAACTTTTGTTATATTTCATAACATGCGTGTGTGTCTGCAATATCTAAGTACGAAGAAACACCTACTTACTTAAAACAACAAAATGAAATCGGAAACTTGTGTTATTAATGATTGTAGTAGAATCAGCATGAGCAAGGTTTTCCGTTTTAATTTGTAATGTATTTTTTTTAATCTAGAGCGAGTTTTTTGTTTACAACATTTTGTTACAAGACTATGCTGTTTATCTAATTTTTAATTCTATTGAGCCGTTGTCATCGTTCCGTCGGTTATCCGAGTTCATTTAGTTGGTGTCGGTATTTCGAATTTGGTGCTTTCATTAAATGACTGCCTGCACCAGAGTAGCCATTAAGTCTGAATTCTTTACTATATTCTGATTTCTGATATAGGTAGGTGACATTGCTTGATTTTTTTTTGACTAGGGTAGGTACCTTGTAGATTACCTATCCATTTATTTGATCTCGTAACAGCCGTAACACTACATAATACTTCGATTAAAATATTTCTTCGGTGCCGAGTTCCGCACAGAGCATACCTAGATTAAGAATTAGGATCAATCACCTGCTGCTTTACAGCGGCCTTGCTCGAAACCTAGTTGGTAGCATTCAATACCATTTCCTAAAGATGATTCTGCGCTCGATCAACCAGAACTGTGCTGTTCATTCAATGGCCACAATATTGTATTAGCAAGAGTCTTTTTTTGTTTATTTACTTCCGATCCACAACGGGCGCGTGTGTAGCGTGAAAGTGAAAGAATTTGATCTTACTTTTGCAATAATTCCTACGATAGATGCATACTTCTGTTCACCCAACAGGTTTCGAAGACTATCTAACAGGTTACTGATGAGATGCTTTGCTTTCACAGCTCTACGCCACGCAATTGACTATCGTGTGTTATAATTTGGCGACCAACCAACATACCTACAAACGTTTGATTGCAAATTGTTTTTTATCTTCAAGTTCAAGGGCAAATCAGTTTCCTGCATTTTATTTTTGAATAAGTATCTGTCTATAGTTTGTCTTTGCATTTCATGATTTAACTGTAAATAATTTTAATTGTCTCTGCCCTAAGCACTTTACGTCATGCCTGTTGAGTAGTTCCGTCAACAGAACTACTCAACAGAACAGGTGGGAATAAACGGTATTATCGTGCATCATAGTTGGTTACTCCTACTAAATAATACCTTTCTGTTTGTCATACTGTCGTCAATGAAATGATTGAGTGATGTCTGAGGAATTAAATTTTTAGTTGCATGGTTTCGGAAAAGCATCGGGTACGAATTTTTTCAAAGAATATAGAAAGATTTTGGTTATTAGTAGCAAAAACATAATTGTAAAGAATCGGATGCTATAAGTTATAACTTCAACTAAAGAAGTAGGTAGGTAAGTATTAATAAGTACATAACAGAAATATCTGAATTCCGCAGCAAATTGGATACTTCCGGTGATGTAGAAATCCAATAGAGTCGATTTCAGTGTTTTCAGAGGCATCGATAAGGCGATACTAATAATATTGCAGTATTGGAAATACTTACTTAATCAGTGTAGGTAAGCATATAATCATCTGAGAAGTTGGTGTACTTAGCTATTCATTTGTAGGACTCAAGGACAGCATAATATGTCTATTCATATTTCTTTTTTTAAATTAAGACTTCTGTATATCTATCTATCTATAATAGGTGTATTGTCAACAGGTACAACTACTGCAACAGCAAGTGACTTCACTAGCAGACACCCAGAGCACATCTGACGACCGCTACGCGAGAGCGAAAGCCGACAACGCAGTGCTGCAAGCAAGGGTACACATGCTGGAGGAACACGTACGAGAGGTAGTCACAACAAATTTACAAGTAACTTTAGATTTTTCGCATTTCATTTCATCTTACATGAGATGCGGATGCGACCCTTATGATGTTCTAAAAAGATGAGCATTATTAACACCAAATGGCATACTGGTAAACTCGAAATGACCAATACGAGTCGTATCGTAATGGTAGTTGAAGAGTCATTTTGGAAGAGCCTCCAGATAGTTTTTTTAAACTGTGTTTCGACTTTCTAAGCAAATGAAACGGTTAAGAGCCTTACCGTCTTGCGTAAAGCTTTGTCTGTTGTAATAAACATGTTTCTACTTGTTTTCAGATCGAATGCAGATGTGAAGAAAGCATAGCGGAAGAGAAGAGGCGAAGTCGTGAGGCTATATCGCGGGTAGAACGTGACCGTGACAGTCAGCTCTCCACTGTTACAGACCGCCTGTCAGTGGCCGAGCAGGAGGCATCAGATCTAAAACAAGAGGTAAACATAAGCAGCAAATGATGATAACTAATTTTTTAAATACCCAAGACTCAAACCTATACAAACAGAATGATAATAGTCACCAGGAAACAAAGCGTGGCATAGGAAATTTATAATAATCTATAAGCCCGAAACTGAAATCATAAATGTCGTTAAAAAGAGATAAATCCACCAAAAATATTCCCGATACTATAATCCAGTCAAAATAAATCTGTATGATAAATTTAACGTTATAGGTTGGAAGACTCCGTGGTGTAGCCGAAACACTACGAGCTAACGCAGAAGCCACTGCAAGAGCACATCGAGAAGCTCAAGATCAAGTCAGCGAGCTGTCTGCACAGCTCAGTACTGCCAGGGAAGCCGAGAGGAGGGAACGCGAAGCAGCAATGGCTTCAGCATCGATGCTAGCAGCAGCTAAATTAGAGCTGCAACGACTGAGGGAGGTACCACCACCACCGCCCGACCCAAGGCTGGACGAGCTAAGGAACGAACTCACTTTGCTCAGGACTCAGAATAAATGTAAGTAACTTTTTAGGTTAAGACTAAAAACTTAGATGTTAAGACTATCAAAAATATTCTGGTAATAAGTTTTCTATGAAATTGGTGTTCGTGATTTTTTTTCAGCTTTATCTGAAGCCCAAGAAGAGCTCCAAGCGCAGATTCTAACACGCGGAGTGGAAGAAGGCCGTAGCCTGCTGGACGGTGTGAGCGGACCTCTCGTTGCCGGCAATTCTTTAGCGCACGAACTCTCGCAGATGAGTGATGATGAGGTAATTGACTCACACTTTATTTTCAGCCTCGTCATAAGCAAAATCATCTATTCTACGCTATATCATTGCAAACTCTATTGTACGAAAATCGGATACTCAGATCCATTCAATTGAGAAAGCTTTTAAAACATGAAGATTACATGCCTTCTGTCTTCTATATTTAGAAGTCTAATAATAATTACATCTGTATCGATTCAGTAAATCAAGATTAATCATCAGAGAATCTTTAGATCCCATAACTGTTTTCTCTTAAACGCTTCAAGGTAATGTAACCAATTGGCAGATTTTTACATCTGAATCACAGCTTTGCTTTATCTAAAGCCTACGACTGACTCATTTCCCGCAATTATTATTATCATGTATGCGTTTTTGCAGCTCGATGGTAGAGATACACACTCTCATCTCAGCATAGAGATGGAAAAGGTACGATATTTTTACTAACTGTGCATGATTGATCTAACAGCCAACTTTGCATGCTTAAAGAGTGTAAGTACCTTCTGAATCCATGTACCTTTTTCATACCTTACTGATTCTAATTGCATCTCACTGAACTAACATGTCATATAGATTTAGAATCTCATATGCCGCACGCATCACTCTAACTTCCTACTTATATTTTGTATATCTAACCCCACCGTTTGTGTTCTTTTTTTATTTCGAAGCACTACGATTTATTGTTTTTTACTGTTTGCAGCTGCAAAAGGCTTTAAAAGAACAACAAGATGTGAACGTCCAGCTAAGACACTATATCGATGGAATCTTACTTACCATAGTCGAAAACTACCCACAGCTACTTGAGGTCAAATATCAAAAAGAGGCAACTAGGACATAACACTGTATTGCCATTTGCCGCTGTTATTACCTTCAAATGTTATGCCGTTGTGGCTTCCAACTATACTTTCCGAAAAATGTATTCTTCAACGATACAAAAATGTTTTACAGTTTCTAAAAATACATGTAGAAATTGTTTATTATATAAGTTACTGTGATAGAGATGAAATTGGATAAGTAAATTACCTACTAAATTTATGATCTGAGATCCCTGATAATTATTATTCTCTGTAAGTACCTACTATTTCCTTAGGTCCTTAAAATGTTAAATAAATAATATTGTAAATATAATTATGTATAAGTGATATAAAAATAATAATATCCTACCTATTCAACAAATATACTTTAATGAACATTTTAAATAGCCCAATAGGTACTATTAAAATAATTTTAGAAATAAATTATTAATTAATAAAGATCTGTCAAGAATTAATGAGTTATTATAAATAATAGTGAAATATGCAATTATAATGAATAAGGCCAGACCGTCCACGAAGATATTCTAACTAAATACATGACCACTACTTAAAGCAATTTTTATGAAAGACTGTATAAAAATATGTATAGTAGTAGTTGAAATATTACTATTGAACGTCTTATGCCGAAAATAAACTTGTACGCAAGTAGAAAACTTTTGATATGAAGTAAATAAAGCCATTAATGAATTATATGTAATTGTTAAAATGTTTAATTATCTTAAAACCGTAGAAATAAACTGAAAAGATTGTGTACCTATATTTTTACAATGAAATATTTATGTAGGTGTATAAGTTAGCGTCTAGCTATTGTATGTAAGCATTTGTGTAAATTTTGATAACATAACGAATGGTCCCTGTAAATAAGTATAACAGTCATGAAATTAAATGAAATGTAATGCGAATGTCAGTCTTTTATTTACTAGATTATAATAACTTACCTAGTTCACTTTGATTCTTAAATCCATACTATTCTAGATTATCGTTTCTATCTTCAAATGGAGCATTATTGTCATTATCTTCTTTCTTGTTGTGGTCCAAATTATTTAACACTTTCTGTACATCTAGTCTCAGCATCATAAACTTTGGATCCATTAAATCCTGAAAAATGTTTTAAATCAGTATATTTTATCAAAAGACTATCTTTTGACTTAAAATAAAAGTATTGATAAGAGCATACTTAGTATTACATTATTGTTTAGTAATTGACGCATACGCACTTTAAAAGGAGTTTCAGATTCCACTTGTCCAGCTTCACCACTTTGGAACCTATTGTCATTTATACTATGACCAGCATCTGTACTGTGCCTGAAGCTATAGCTCCGGCTCACAATACTTGCTATATCTCTCTCTATATTATTCATAGCTGAATCTACATTTCGGTAGTCTCTTGAAACTGGCACATTATATACCGGTTCTGGAAGAGTATATGATTGCATATAATCTGGAATGTTCTGCGTTGATTTGCATAGCGAGCATTGCTGTCTACTTTCGACTTGTTTCCTCTCGTTGTGTAGATTCAATCTTTCGCGAGACAACGCCACTTTTTCTTTCGCTATTTGTTTTTCCCTCACATTTAGTGAAACAACGTGTTCTTGAATACGTCGGATTCTTTCTTCGTACTTCCGCTGTAGAAATTCCGCCTCGGAGTATTTTTTATCTGCTTGGGATTGTTTGTCTATTGTTGTTTTGGCTAGTAGATCATAATCACGACACCTGTTGATACAAAATGCATGTGTTTTATTGTTTAAGCTATCGATACTAACTTCGCCTATAAAGTTGTCTTTAACATTATCTACTTCAAGTCTAGGTAGTTACTTACTTTGCTAATATTCGTTGTTCTTCCAAGTGCATTTTCTGTTTTTCCAGGGTCAATTTGGATCTTTCTTCGGTTACTTCTTCTAATTGTGCTTGTAGCTCTGCTTTCATTTTCTATAGGTAACAATAAAATGTTCAGTCATCATATTATTATATTATAGGTAATAAAAATTATTATTAAAACAAAACATACCTCTAAATCCTGTTTGAGACTTTGAACTGAAGCTTTTTCTTTAGCTGTAGCAGCACTGTCTTTTAAGGCTTTAGCTCTGTTTTCTTCAATTTTCAATTTGTTTTCATTGCATTCTCGTTGTATCTCTTCTCTAAGAGCCTACAACAGTAACTAACGTGTAAAATACTACCCACCTACTTAAAACCTTCCTACTCCTTTATGAATTCAAATAGGTAGGTATTATTTATTTTACGTTAGGTAACTATTTTCGAACCTTCATTTCTTCATCCTGCTTTTTGAGAATATTCTTCGCGAACTCTGTCTGTTTGCTGAATGTTGCCTTTTCAAACTCAAATTCCATTCGTTTCTGTTTCAAAACCGCTGTTTCTTCTTCAATCATCTGAAAAAGATGGGTAATTAGGTACTCAGTGAATTTAAGAAATCTTTCTATCTGTACCTTCAACGTTACAAATTGACTCACCGATGTCATCTGTTTTAATCTCGATTCAAGCATTATAACAATTTCCCGGCTTTCTGTTTTCTCGGTCTCGAAATTCTCTCTTTCTCTTTTCAACTGTTGTAGCATATCTGAAACAGTGTAATTTCCTTATAATAGACTAGCAGCGCCTCGCGGTTTCACCCGCGTAATTCCCGTTCCCGTGGGAATTCCGGGATAAAATATAGCCTATGTTCATCAGGGATAATGTAGGATTCTAATGGTAAAAGAATTTTTTTAATCGGTCCAGTAGTTTCGGAGCCTATTCAATTCATACAAACAAACAAACAAACAAAAAATCAAACCTTTCCTCTTTATAATATTTGTATAGATAGGTAGGTACCAGTATACATTTCCGCTATTATTACCTTGTACATAGCTTTGGTCCACTTTAGATTAAAAACAACTAAGTAACTAACTAAACCATGTTTAAGTTTTCTTTTAATAGCTAGGTAGATAATTTTGCTACCATTTATCTGCGTTTCCCGAACTTGCAAACTTCTATCGCCATCACGCTGAGTATTTTCAACTAAAGTTTCCACTTTACTAACTAGTTTTTGGCAATGCAACTTGTTTTCTTGAACGTCAGTTACTAGCTGATGTAAATTAGAAGAAAAGCTAGCAGAATCTTGAATAAGAACTTGCTCTTGTTTTACGGCGTTTCTGCAAAGGAAAAAAATAACAGGTATGTTATTAACAAATTCTTTGTAAAAGTTTTGTGCTTAGGACAATTATGTCTGCTTTCACATCTTACTTTATATGTTCCATTAGCGCAGCATGATGTTCCTGCAGTATCCTAACATTATCCAAATGTTGCTGCCTTGCCCCTTCGTTCTCAGCTTTATGCCGCTCAGTTAGAGAGCTCAAATTGTTTTCAGTCATGGTTTTGTACAGCTGGTGATGCTCTTCTAGCCAGTTTATCTTCTCTGAGTAGAATTTGACTAGTTTGTCACTTTCTTCCTTCATTCGTTCTTCCGCTTGATTTAGGGAGACTTCTAGAAATGCTAGTTGACGTCTGAAAAATATAGCAATAACAAATTAACGACCACTTTCTTTGTCATAAATGTTTTCAATAGGTATTTACGTTACGATCGTAAGAACCTGTATGAAGTCTCCATCAAATCGATTTCCTTATCATGATTTTCTTGTAAGGATTGAACTAATTGCAACAGTTGTTTCTTTTCCTTCGTATGAGGACTTTCGTTTCGTTCAGGTCCGTTGTTCGTGTGATCGAATTCATCGTTCGGTGCTGTAGGGTCTTCTACGTTTTCTACCGCAGTGCTTAGCAATGCCTTGAATAAAATAAATACATATTACCTATATACCTTCTGTTAGGCCAGATTAGGTTAGACACAATATGTGTTTATTTTGTTACCGTAGTCCACGGCAAACATAATAGGTACTTAGGTACAAGTCTTGAAACCTACTTCAAAATTATTTAGATTGTAGGTAATTGCCCTTCGTGGAACAGATAAATAGACCTAATAATTTTACCCTGGGCACAGAGTACGAGTAAGGAATGGTTGGTGAGGGGTCCACCTGAGTTTATAGGTATCGTCTAAGGGCAATTCACGTAGAAGAAGGGTATGATATACCTTTATTCTCTGTGAGATCCTTTGCTGGTGCGCCGTTATTATGGCCTGCATTTGAAGCCTTTGCTCTGCTTGGTTCTGTAGCATCGTATCCAACTGCGCGTGGTGGGCTAAAGCCGCCTCGCGTTGTACTCGCTGGCTTTCTTTCTGACGCACTGTATCGTGAAGAAAATGTAGGAAGGTATGTTATAAGGTATGTAAAGTAGGTAGGTATCTAGAAGGAACTTGGATGCAAAAGTCAAAGTGGTAGGTATTCAATAACATCTTATTGTTAGAAACTTGGTGAATACAGATATTAATCTTTGCGGCAACTTAGTGGTAACGTCTGAAGCATACAACTCGTGTTAAATACAGTCACTGAGTAGGTAGGTAGGTAGGTACCTGCATAGCAATTTTCAATATTTTGCTATGCCAGTGCGCTCGCACCGCAACATAAAGTTCCGCGTCATCATTGTTTATCTTCCCAATATCTAATACTCTTGTTTGTGTGTTGTACACTTACCCTGCATCGCTACTAGTCTCTCCTCTTGTGCTTTCAGTTGCATGGCCACCATGAGCTGCGAATCTTGCTGTTGCAAGTACAATGCGGCGCCTTCTGTAGTTATATCTTCAGAGCTCCCTTGAAGAATATTTGGTACACTCGGTAATGCCACTTTTGGAATAACTTCATCTACAAAAACTTGTCTAGCTTCTTGCTGTTGTATTTCTTCTTTCATAGATTCAATTTTAGGTTGTTCTTTGTGTGATCCTGGTTTATTTCCTTTTTTTTCGTCTGCTTTCTTTTTTGTTTCACCACCAACGAGCCATGAAGGCATTTCTGCAATGTCTTTTTCATCAGCTGCTTCATCTTCTTGAAATATCCCAAGCCAGTCACCACCACCTTTTTTCCTGGGTTCTTCTTTCTTTGCGGACTCTTTAGGAATTTCGAATTTGGTACTTGATTTTGGTGGGGCAGTTTTTGAAGGTGGTTTTGAATCAGACTTTCCCAAAAAGGAAGCGAAATCAAAGTCTTGGCTCTTTGCAGCTGTTGGCGGTCTAGTTCCTTGACTTGATCCTGGTTTACCACCAAGAATATCGTCTAGTATTGACTGAGAACTTTTGCCCTTACTTAATGTTTTCGGTTCACCTCCGAATTCACCGAGGATATCAATTTTATCTGTGCTTGCACTTACTTTAGGTTTTGCAGGAGATTTTATTACTTCAAACGGCTTTGACTTGCTTTCAGTTTGAAGTACTTTAAATGAATCTTTGGAAACAGAGCGTCTTAGTGGCGCTGGAGAAGCTCTTGGTTCTTTTTTATCGATATTAGCCGGATTTTTTTTAGCATCACCACCGAGGTCAAATATAGCATCTTTCTTGCTGTCTAATACATTATCATGCTTAGATTTATCAGTTTCACCTAGATCAAACAAAGTATTTTTCTTCCCAGGTG
Organism: Eulithis testata; assembly: GCA_947507515.1. Classification (NCBI taxonomy): domain Eukaryota; kingdom Metazoa; phylum Arthropoda; class Insecta; order Lepidoptera; family Geometridae; genus Eulithis; species Eulithis testata. The sequence continues at coordinate 7,414,882 of OX382205.1, forward strand.
CGTCTTTTTTCTTAGCTGGTTTTTTTTTACTTAGGATATCGTCATCAAAGAAACTATCATCACTTCCATCACTCAATATTCCAGCTAACGGATCGTCAATGTTGAAACTCATTTCACATGGAGGTAGTAGGTAGAGATACCCTTTCACGTAATCAACAGCGTGCAATATACAAATATTACTTACTATATAACCTCGGAACAAAGTAATTTTAATCTCTTAGCTAGAGTTCTGATATAATCACAGAACACCTCAGCAAAAGAGAATGGAGAAAGCAAGCGAGAAAATATTTTTCAAAGTTTACAAATCGTTTCCACGGAAACGGATGTACATAATTTCATAGACAACAAAAAAGCAGGAAACTGAATTGTGTTGATTTTTAGTCGATTATTCATGACCCGTGCGTGGTGAGTACAGCACTAGCTAAAATTGACATTTTCTTTGCTATAAATATTTTTATTCTGTGCATGCGTGTAAAATTGTTGCTTCACAATCCGGCTGCGTTTTTAATTATTTTTTCAAAACAACTAGTGATAGTAGTGTTTTTTTATTGATTTACACATTTTATTAATATAATCACGCCTGCACCATGGAGTGCCTAGGTAAGTGAAATTTTTACTCACAAAATTCGAGCACCGTAATGCAGTTTGACAGTCTTTGTGGTAAACCGTATAGTGAGATCTATTGTTCTAGAAATTGTGATAGCTCATCTTTATTGTTTGTTTACTAGCTTCAGAGAAGGGAGATTCGCCGGAGAATCTTGACCCTAGCAAAGTGTCGAACGGTTCGAAAGCCGCAGCTGAAGCAAAGACCCCAGAGCCATCGGAGGGCGAGAATGCGCATATGGAATCCCCTGCGGAGGTCGGCGCGTGCTCCTCTGAAGCGGCTGAAGAAATGGCAGTCTGCGAGATCCCGGAACAGATCGAATTTACCGTAGTTTTTAACAAAACCAGACATTTCGTTACATTTGCGTACGATGCGACCGTTCTAGAATTAAAGGCGCACTTGGAGCGAGTAAGTGGAGTGCCACAGTCGGCGCAAAAGTTACTGATCCGAGGCATGGCGAAGGACGAAATGACGCTCCGAAAGGCGGGAGTCGTGAAGGGTGGTAAAGTCATGCTTGTGGGATCCAAGATGGATGATATTTTAGCTGTAAAGAGTGCCCCAAAGGTGTGTAATAATTTTCTATACATAATCTTATAGGATATATAATTGTTCATTCTATGCAAAGTGCATTGTGGTAATTTTTTTATTACAGGAAATATATTTATTAATCTACCTACAAATTGGTTTGTTTGCAGGAGATAATGGAATCTGAAAAAGCAAGCAGCACAACTAATAAAGAACCTCTGTGCATGCAGAAAATTCATAGGAAAGTGCTGGACAAAGGAATCCCTCCTGATGTAATGCCGGGAATCAAGGGAGTCAAGGTGAATTTAAACAAGCATCATTTGATTTACTTTCTTGGCTTCTAATAATACTAGTTATTGTAACTTCTATATTTATAAAATTCTGTAGTAATTATGAAATAACCTAAGCTTCATTCTTGGCAACTATTCAATAATTTACACAACAAATTACTTGATTTTCCAGGAGCCCCTGCCAAATGTACCTTTGAGTGGGATGCTAAATAAGCACGGGGGGAAAGTGAGGCTGACTTTCAAATCTGAACAGGATCAACTCTGGCTCGGCACCAAAGAACGCACTGAGAAACTTGCCATGACTTCTATCAAAAGTAAGTTGATATCTTCTTGTAAAACAAACTCTACAAAACTGGCTATGAGTAAGTAAAACGAATAAATAACATTTGGAAGGGCTAAGAGTTTAAAACTTCAATGCATAACAAGTTCACTCCAGACAAGCGTAACAACATGACTTTTCGTAAGTGCCAGTTGCTCCCAATGAAATGTGATAGGTACTAGCCCAATGGAAAAAATTGAATAATTTTTTATTTCCAGGCATCACATCTGAACCAATCAAAGAACATGAGGAATACCATATCATGGTAAGTTTGGGACATACTCTGAATCTAACATTAAATTGAAATATCTCATATCATAGGCTCATTCTTCCAGGGTCTTCAACTTGGGCCTACAGAGGCATCTCGCTATTGGGTGTATTGGGTACCCGCTCAGTACATTGAAGCTATCAAAGATGCAGTACTTGGAGTCTGGCAGTTCTTCTAATTATCCACATAATCTCTGTCCACATGTCTACCTTCCTGTGAGCCGAGTGGGTAGTGGCAATACATAAAATTAATGTTAACGGTGTCCATTTTTGGTACAATGTAATGGTACCACTTCTTTTGTGATAAAAATAAAATGCCATGTCAATTAAAATTGTCCATTGCAATACTGGCATCAATCTGGTCAATGTGAAATTATTTATTTTATTGTAAGTTTGCATTTCTCATCTGGATTTCAGTGAGCTGTAAATACAGTGGTAGACGCACAGATGTGTGTGGCATTTATCATGAGTTTATTATCCCCTCACGTTTCCAATCTGATCTCTTTGTATACTTTACAATAATCAGTCAATTCAGTGAATGATTAGCTAGGGTCTGTTAACACAAGTGAATCTTTTATACAGCCATAACCCAATCCAATCATGCATGCTTAAATTCTAACTAATCTTTCACTGAACGTTTTTGATCATAGAATTAGAAAATACAATGTTTTAAATATCCATGCTTCTTTTCATTTCATTGACATTAACCAAAAACATACACTTTTAAAACATTTATTACAACTACAATTTGAATAAATACTGATAAAATATTGCATTATTCTTAGGTCTAAAACAAGGTAGTCACACTACTATAAAATGGCACTGTAAAAGTATGAAATAAATTATTTGTATAAAATGGTTCAAAATTTGGCATCGCGATATGTAGACAAAATATAATTTCAATGGTATGGCTTCTGGTTTATCCATATTCCGATTGAACAGTCAGTGAAAACTGACCTTTTGGTATTGAAGTTGCGTGATACCAAATGCGAGTATCCAATAGCACTGAAAATACATTAAAACTTTTAGAGCTAGATAAACTTAACTCACAAAGTAACAAATTACAAAATAAAATAACTTACAGATATCACCAGGTTCCACAATAAATTTGAATTTACTGCAAATGTGTTCACATTCTGGCACAGGGGCAACAGACCATATTTTGTTCCCTAACACTTGACCCTGCCACATCAGTCTTGGTATGTAATCTAACTGAAAAACCCAAAAGAAATTTTTATAAAGAATTTGTAGAATGAAAAAGTTTTTTCCTTTATTAATACAGGGATGTTGAGTCATCATACAACTATGTTGGGCCCATATTGCTCTCTAACTATTGACCTACTCATTAACCAGCTTGTACATGGACCGGTAGAGCATGATATCTATATCAGGGGTGAATCATCTTAGATATGTTTCACAAGCAGTTTTGTAGCAGAACAGATTGTGTTCCTCTACAATTCGCATATTCGTATAGTGGCCGAACAGTGAAGCAAATCACAACCAAACATCTCATTATATGAATCATATTAGAGACTGTGATTGCCAGTCTAAACATTATGTTGAAAGGCGCAGTTTCGGTACATGCCGATTTCAGTTTAAACCATGTCTGAGCAGCCAGCAGGAACACACATGAAAAGTTACGTAGCATTCTAAGTATAGACAGAATAATTGAGTAATTTTTAAATTAATACATGTGGCTTACATGCATAACAGCTCCTATCTCATATCCAAAAAATATGTTTTCAGTAGCGGGATATTCTGCATCTTCAGGTAAAAAATCAGGAATGCTATAATACTTTCTAACTTTTGCTAGAATATCTGGGTGGCAGTTACCCCTGAAAAAAATTATAAAGGTGCTATGTTCAATTATGCCATATTGAAAGATGTTTATTGATTTAAAAAAAAAACTCACCATCCAACGTACCAGGGCTTTTCCCCGGGTTTATTACTAGCTCGAGAGTTTGACATACTAAAAACCTCTTTCAAGCTGAACATATCAGTTTTAAAATTGAGGAACTGACATCCTTCTTCGAGACTTTCATAGCTACCTTCAGTCTGTTCATACAGCTTTTTGAACATACTATAACTAAATTCTTTGGTTGCTCTCCAGCTACTCGCTGCATTCGTAACTATTATAGGGCGAGAAGAATATGCATATACCTGAAAAAAAAACGCATAACATTGTATGATAAATTGAATGATTAAAGCAAAGCTGTACCAACGCAAAAATATCTTACAGTGAAGTCTTGTCTCGTGATATTTCGTAGTATAATAGGTTTCGTAACATTGCCGCAATAGCTGCAATCAGCAAGAGGCCTTGTCGCCTCCCACACCAAATAATTACTTGGTATTATACACCTCGAGGTTAGAATACTGTGAACATTTACACTTATAAAAATCAGTGCAACAATAGCCAAAACTCCTGCTATAACTCTTCGTTTTCTCCTCTTGGCTTCAGCTTGCTTCGGGTGCTCAAAAATCTGACCATAATCCATCAGCAATTTTAGATGAAGTCCACTTGCGAGGGCAATCTTTTGGATATGCCTTATTTTCCTTCTGTATGTAGTGTTTAATTTTACCAGTTTTTGCATTGTTTGCCTTAGTTATTAGTCAAGTCTACAGCTCTTTATTTTCACATCTTGTTTTTTTATTTACTGTGTTTATTTTTGGTTTTTTATTTAGTACTGTGTTTCTAATGTATCGAAATCGAACTTTCTTTCTTTCTTTTTTTTCTTGTGGCTGTTCGGTGGCTAGGGCTGCCACGAATTTGCCAATGTCAGTGTTTATTGGCGTTTATTGGTTTACTAATCTTTTAACAAAAGGCGGAGATCTGAGTAGGTTGGTTAAGAAAAATGACCGGTGAAGAAGGGAGACTCTAAAAAGTTGATTTGTCAAAATAGATATGTACGGCCTATAAATAAGTAGGTAATAATAGTAGTCACCTATCTAACTAAATACATACATTATAATTATTTAAGTAACACCTGTACAAGTTATTTACAATTTTATTTTATTGGTAGTTATAAATTTACATAATATTTTAATAAAAGGAGAGAATACAAGAGATAACAGGAGTTTAGATGAAAAAGGACGAGGGATTTCGAGAGGAGTGACATCATACAAAGATAGCCGCAGCCTTGGGCAGGAGAATAGAATGTGGTCAACACTTCCCTCATCTAAACCACATTCACATAGGGAGTGGTCCCTGATCCTTATTTTAGCTAAAAAGACTGGTGTGCAGACATGACCTAAGCGAAGTCGACAAATGGTTGATGTTGTTATTTTATTAGCCAAACGAAACTTAAAAAACCATGGTCTAGATGGAATTTCTGGTTGAATATCACCGTAATGTTTGCCTTTCAAGTTCCTGGACGATACCCACATCCGTGACCATGATGTGGTCAAATGGGACTTAGGGACAACACATAGATCATGAGCATAAATTTTAAGATGGTCATGAGAACCTGTATGAATAGCCTGCTTTGCACACGAATCTACTGTTTCATTACCGGGAATTCCGGAATGACCAGGAATCCATGCTAGTACAATATTTAATCCTAGTTCTTGACATCGGAATAACGATTCTCGAATTTTTAGAATGATAGGAAAATTAGGCTTAGATCGGAAGGGATTAGAAAGTATAGACTGAAGGGCACTTTTAGAGTCTGAGAAAATAATAGAGTTATTTAAATTATGTGCCTGAATAAACAATATACTTTCAAGTATAGCTATTGCTTCTCCTGTAAACACAGAAGTGACGGTAGGGCATTTGTAATTTAAAATTATTTTAGAAGATGGAATCCATACTGCTGAGCCTACGGGACTCGAGTCGTTAAGCTTGGAGGCATCGGTATAGAAAGGACGCCATCCACTGTATTTATTTTCCATAAGATAATTAAATTCATTTTTTGCATTGGTAGAATATTTATGAATACCAAAATCTAGCAATACATTGGGTTCGAAAACTAAGGCTTCATACGGGATGGAAAAAAGAGGGAATGATTGGGTTTGCATAACGGGGTAAGGCAGGTGAGAATATTTTCTAAAACTACGAATTAGGCAAGGTATTGAGTCGTGATTACCATCAATTTGGGGTTCTAATAAGAGAAATAAATCATTTAGGATTTGGAGAAGAGGATGATGAGAATTTTGGACAAGTTTGAAAAAGAATCTATCTGAAAGATACTGTCTTCTGAGGGAGAGTGGAGGTTCAACACATTCCACCTGCATGGCGTTGATTGGAGAAGATTTCATTGCACCAATGATTATTCTGAGGCATCTGGACTGAACCCTATCCAGAACCCCCAAAGCTAATTTTGTACTTGGGTCTAAAAGAAAAGATCCATAATCTAAATGGCTTCGAACGATAGCATTATAAAGAAGCTTCTGACAGTAGGGGTGTGAGCCCCACCAAACACCAGACAGGGAACGGAGGACATTAATATTCTTTTCGCATATGTCCAAAATGTAATTACAATGAGGAATTCCTGATAACCTCGAATCTAAATGAACACCTAAGAACTTTGTACTTGAAAGCTGTTGGATTCGTTCATGTTCAATATATAAATCAATGGCTGGAGTGTTTCGTTTTTTGGAATAAATTACACAACTACTTTTAGTAGCTGAGATTGACAGGCCATGGTCTTTCAACCAATCACCCAAAAGAGAAAGGGCTGTGTTAAGATTGTCTTTAGCGTCACAAATAGATTTCGATCGGACATAAAAAGCTAAATCGTCTGCATATTGAAGAACCTTACAAAGAGGAGTGATGGAAGAATCAAGGTCGTGAGTGTAAAGACTGTATAATAGAGGACTTAGCACTGAGCCCTGAGGAAGGCCTTTCCATATACGTCGAGAAGGAAAAAATGAACCTTGGTGTTTAATCAAAATTTGCCTATCCATTAATAAGTTGCTTATGTAACGAACAATCCTCACAGGGATACTCAGCTGGAGAAGCTTGTTCCTGAGTATTGGAAGAAGGACGTTATCATATGCCGAAGTTATGTCTAAAAAAACCGCTACCAGAGATTCTTTCTTTAAAAAAGCAATGCGAATATCAGAAGTAATCAGACTTAAACTATCCATAGTACTCATGCCTTTTCGGAAGCCAAACTGAGTTTTAGATAGAATACCTTTGCTCTCCACGATCCACTCAAGGCGAAATTTAATCATGTGTTCTACAATTTTAACTAAGACTGAAGATAAAGCAATAGGTCTGTAAGAATTTGGGTCTGAACGACTCTTTCCGGGTTTGCATATTGGAATGATAATTTGAGTTTTCCATTCATCCGGAACAACTCCATTTTCGAAGAAGATATTAATCAGTTCCAAGTAGTAAATTTTAACGCTATCAGGGGAATGAACTAAAAATGAATAAGGAATCCCATCAACTCCAGGGGATGAATCTTTTAATCCATCTAGTGCCAAATTTAATTCATTAATAGAGAACCTGTTGTCAAAAATGGAAGATGATGGAATGAAAGAAGGGGGAGAAGGAACGGAATCTATATTAGGGACAGAGGTTGGTGATAATCTGTTACTAAAAGGTACTACCCACGACGTGGGATCATTTGATGATAGGTCTGTGGAGTTGCAAGAGCCTCTAAATTGTTTAATCTGTTTCCAAATTACTGAAGATGAAGTTCTAGGGGACAAATTTTCACAAAAGTTTTTCCATCCAAGTTTCTTTTTCTTTGATAAAACCTGTCTCGCCTTTGCTGCACAACGCTGATAATCTATAAAATGTTCAGGAGTCATTGAGTTATTGTACTCAATCTCTGCCTTTTTCCTGTTCCTAATAACAGTTGTACATTCTGAGTCCCACCAAGGATTAGATACTCTACAAAGTGTACGGGATTGTTTTTTAATGGGAAAGCACTCATCTGCAGTTTTAATAATAGCATTCAATAGCATTGAATATGAAGAAAGTGCATTATCTAAGTTTACAAGAGGAAGGCTTTGAGTGGCAATGTGCAAAGTAGACGAAAAATATTCCCATTTATCATTAGAAACTCCTGTAAGTCTATACTTAAGACTAGGGTTAAAATTTTGTTGTGGGGTTACACAGTTAGACATAGTGATTATAATTGGAAAATGATCACTCCCATAAGATAAAGGCAAAGTTTCCCAGGAAAGAAGGGAAGAGAGGGAGGAGGAGCAAACCGTTAAATCAACAACACTCTGAGGGTCCTGGGTCGGAAGGGCCCGACGGGTAGGAGATCCATCATTTATCACACAAAGGTTTGCCTCATCAAACATTTCTGCGAGTAAACGCCCAAATGTACTACTGTGACTAGAGCCCCACGAGGTGTGGTGGCCATTGAAATCACCAAGAAGAATTATGGGAAGAGGGACAGATGAAACAGCTAGAAGGATCTCAGAAATTAAACTAGGGTTAGGCTGAGGAATGTATATTGATAAAAATGATATGTCAAATACTCTGACTGCTACAAGATTCATTTGAATGGGATGGGATGGGAGAGAAATTTGGGAAAAAGGCAGAGTGGCCCTGACAAGCAGGGCACTACCTGCGTGCCCGTCAGACCTGTCGTCTCGGAGACAGGTGTAACCTGAAATCCGAAAAGGACTCCCTGGCTTCAACCATGACTCCGAGACGGCAATGACTGACGGGCAAAATTTAGAAATTAAGTGAAGCAGCTCAGGCTTGCGCCTGCGGAGACTTCTCGGGTTCCACTGGATAATGAACACTGGATCCATTATGAGTGGTTAATGTGAAGATCTGGGAAAGTTTTTGTGCAACGTTGGACGGTAGGGATGAGTTGTTGTTGGAACACAACTCGATTAAAAGGTTTATTAGAGTTTCAATAAGAAAGTTCTGACGATTATCATTTGATGACTGCGTTTGAGACAAAGCATGACCATTGGGGAGTGACGAGGATGGGGTGGAAATGATTTCCTGATGTGATGCTTTGTCATAAGATTTAGCCAAAGGAGCGCGAGGATGGGGCTTAGCATAGACTGTTTTGACATAGGATCGGGAGTTTGTAGGGCTGGATGGATTGCAAGAAACTTGTTGGGAGGGGTAGGAGGAGGAAAACATTTCCTGAGTCACCTCGGAAAACGAGCGTCCTAGTTTGGGGAAATGGGTGGCAGCTTCCTCATATGAGATACCATTTTGGGACATGAAGGCTTTAATCGACTTTTGCCTTTCAAGCTCTGGGCAAACCTTACTAGATGCAAAATGATTTCCTGTGCAGTGAAGACAGTAAGCCTTAGATTCTAACGTGTCACAGCTTTCGCCTGTGTGTTCTTTGCCACACTTGAAGCAGCGTGGTTTCGAGCGGCATTGGGCTTTGACGTGTCCAAATCGACAACAATTTTGGCATTGAATTGTCGGCAGTTGGTATATTTCCACTGGAAGAGATGTATGAAACGAGAATACCCTATCCGGTAGGACTTGACCTCTGAATGTAAGCACTACAGCCTGAGTTGGAATCCAGGTAATCTTACCGTCTTCATTAGACTTACGATTAAGTCGTCGAGCCTTTGCTACGAAACCGCAGCCATTGGGGACTTCAAGGTTTTCGGCAAACTCTTCCATAGACATATCAACGGGGACATTTCTGACAAGACCCATACGCGTTATGTTGAATGTTGGTATGGATGCCACGTACTTGTATTGGCTTAGGAGAGTTGTATTGTCCAAGAACTTGTTGGCATCAGCGGCTGAGCGGAATTCAACTGAAACCCTATTTCTACCAATAGCTTTAATACCATCGTTGCAGATATTACCTACACGATGGTTGGCCAAAAACTGACCAAACTTGATTGGGCGAATTGTAGTACCAGCGGAAGGATCAGGGACCTCTCGGGACACATGAACAATGAAAGGACCTTTGTCTGCTGTTGAATATTCTTTTACACCGATGACTAGCGTGGCGTGTAGCCAGGTTGTTTGTACAGATGCAGGGACGGGAGCTGAGTTTACATCTGCAGATGTTGCCTTGACTTTGCCGCTAGAACCACCGGACTCCTCAGAATCAACTTCCTTTCTGCGCTTACGAACCGCAGAAGACTCGGAAGATGGATCTGGGGGGTCCGGCGGAACAGGCGGAGGATCAGGACATGGAGAAGACGACGCAGCGTCAATCTCCATTATCCCAAAAAATCCTTAAGTTTTTTTTTTTTTGCCCTAAGGATAATGAGGGTAGGTCCTATCCGTTATAAAAGATAGATGCTACTATGTATAAAACTAGTTAAATAAAGGGCCTTGTTTTTAGATGAATCAATACACCAGCATAAATACCTTAACAAATCAACTTAACACTACGCGAAATATCGCGAGAAAACTAATAAAACTCAAAAGATCTCACTCAAAGCTTGTTGCTCCAAGACGTCCAACCGAAGAAAAAAACGAAATCGAACTTTATCGAACGAGAACAAAAAGACTTTGGCACTCTATTGACGGTGACAACGCGGTGACATGACAGGCAAAGTGCAGACAGACAAGTGGCATTAATACTTTCGTTTCAAAATAGTTAAACCATCTCGAAAACCACAAACCCATTGAAAAATTCCGTTCGGAAACCAACTAAACTAACTACAGATGTAGTCGATTCTTTGGAAGCCATCACTAGTAAATCTAACAACATTGTCTATGGTCACTAAAAAAATGTTACTAGCTTTCAACTCTTGATTACCCTTTGTGTATTCGAATCGACCCAGTTTTCCGAATGAAATAACAGGTACCTTCCCTGATACAATACAAAACATACTTTTGATCGGAAATTTTATATTAAGCTGTAGGGTCATGTCATGATATCAGTCGACACCCAGTCCTTCCTGCAATGCGATCCTCCTTATCTTGCCACAATTTTTGTAAATTACCTGAGCGGTACACCCTAATCTAACCTGCCAGTCTGACTAGTGATGCCAACTTAGCTACAGACATCTACAAAATGTACAATAATAATTCTAAAAAACTTTAGTAAGTACATAATATATTATTATTATTCTTTGAAGTACGACATTTTATGCAAAACCCTATATAATATATGTATGTTGTATAGGATTACTATAAAATAATTTTTTTATTTATATTATTAACACTATAAAGCACAAAATTATAAATTTATTACAAAGGGTGGACTTAATGCTGACTGATTTGAATAATCAAGAAGTCTTCCTAACGATTTAATCAAAAACCACCCAACGGGTCTCATGCATCTTCCCCGCGTAAGTATAACGCCTTGGAGCAATCTGTTACCTATGTTATTTTATTATTGGATAAATTTGAATTTGATAGGCCTCCGTGGACGCGGAGTACGCTCAGTAGGTACCGTGCAGGTAGGTAAGGTACTGAGAGGCTGACATGTAAAACAATCAATCTAGTATCTTATTGCAAGAAGTTTAGCTACTATCTAAAGCTAGCAGTTGGCAACACTACTTCTGGCCTGGCCTGACGCTGTCATGTCAACGAACCGATGAACTTGGCGGTTTCTCTATCTCTATAAAATTAGAAACCCACTACAAAAAACTGAGAAATGCCTCCAAAGAAACGTGATAAAGATAGTGAAAATAAAAACCATTCCAAAATAGATCACCTTCAAGCCGACCATGAGTTGTTTTTACAGGCTTTTGAAAGTAAGTTTTTGAGCGACCACTAAAATTAGCGTTTCATACTATTATTCAGCTCCCAGCCTAATTAGACGTATATTTTCAGAGCCGACACAAATCTACAGATTTCTGCGGACTCGCAACATGTTGTCGGTATGTATTTCTGCTGAAAAACCGTCTACAAAATAACCTCTGAATCAGAGGCTCTAATGAAACTAAATCCTTATCTCTTGTGTTTTAGCCAATATTTCTCAATAGAACGCTGTCTTACATGAAGCGTAGGATGTCTCGAAGTAACAAAGGCCGGAACGGATTTAAAATCGACTGTCTGCTCGAAAAAACACTAAAAAGAAGCACAGAACTGCAGCCCAATAGTTTAGGAGGTTTTATGACACTAACATTCCTAGGGTTCTATGATAAAACGTTGATAGAGCCTGGAGATTATCTTGTGAAAGTAGAGACTCTCTTGTTGAAAATATGTCACAAGAAAAGGAAGGAAAGCTCCTCAGCTATAGTGGAAGTTTCTGTAAGTGAAGTGAAGTGATATTCTGCCAAAGATCTTATGATTATCTATGCAAAGTTCATTGACCTTGTCATACAATATCGGCTTCATCAAAAAAGTTCTTACCTACTTAGTATTTAGTAGTATATTTGTGTCCTGCATTTTGAACTCACCCTACTCATCATAAATAACATACAATATACATAATTTATAAGATATAAGAGCAATACATAAGTGTTATCAACTGTTCAAGGTTGGCAGCTGCTCCGTCCCCCTGAACCCTTCAACATCAGAGCCGCCTGCCATGGCCTCAGCCGTCAGCATTTCCAGTGATACCTTCAGCCCATCCCAAGGACCCAATGTGAAATCTTACATGCTTATGCTGAGAGTCACAGTCTCAAGAACAGGGACCACAACAAATTCAGCTAGTACTTCCGAAATCACCAATGGTGTTTGTGAGGGTAGATTGTTTTGTTTTTTATTTCGCTGCTTTTAATTTGTTTTATGCAATCTGAACACATCATTGAACTAGATGACTTATGATCTTTAAGAAGTGCTCGCTGGAGCTTCCGTCCTACATGCCTGACTGCATACACCAAACCTGCTTATCGTCTGATGACTGATTGCAGATCGGAATAGAAAAAAAAAACAGTAATAAATCTGACAGTTGCTGAGTTGTATAAACGGAACATATTCCAGCCATATTGCGCGTCAAGGCGTCAATGCTAGCTCGATTGCCGAATGTTGTACTGTCACCTCGCAGTGTATATCAGATACGCTAGCATTATGATATTATACTAGCTTCCGCCCCCGACTTCGTTCACGTCCCATTGGATCCCGTTAATTTTCCGGAATAAAAAGCATCCTATGTTACTTCTAATACCTCCAAGAATATGTGTACAAAGTTACATGATGATCGGTTAAGTAGTTTTCGCGTGAAAGCGTAACAAACAAACTTATATTCACCTTTATAATATTAACCGTTGTTACATTTATTCTTGATCAAGGCACAGAATCATTCATGACAGTATTCATAATAGTCTGAACTGACTCCTGTACTTGTGGTCATCTTATATTGTTTAGATGAAATGAATACAAAATAAATGTCAGTTACTATGAATACGACCCAGAGCATTAATTAAAAAAATGCATCAGAAGAAATTCATGATGATTCATCATGAATTTCATTATTTAATTTCTGTACCAAATTCTGTTGCACAAAAGTCCTTCTTTATTTCATTAATTATTATTCACCCTCAGAACCAGTACCAAAACGTCTCAAACAATCTGCCGATACAAGCTCCGATACCAAATGGACTAAACTGTATGGCAGTGAGCTCATAGTGTATGACAAATATAACCGATGCCTGCTCACTAACGGAGAATATGACTTGGTGCTGCATGACGCGGCTCCGGGAGGCAGGAGTGCTACGATAGCAAGATCCCCACATAAGGCTTTGATGGCACAATGGGAAACTATGCCCCATGTAAGTACACACCAAGACTTTACAGTATTCACAGCGATTCTTTGTCTCTCCAAAGTTATGCACTACACCCCCCACTCCACACTTTTCTCTAATCCGAGCCAAGAGTAGGTAGAGATAGATTGGGCGTGACTACTGTACATGCATTTGTCTGACTTGATTTACAAGATTACATTCTGAAATCTTATTTACATCACAGTAAAATATAGCCTAAGGCATTTATGAGAAACTAGCCGGCGCCCGCGATTCGTCTGCGCAGGATTAGAAGTGCAATTCTCTATGCGAACTCTTCTAGACGTTTCTGAAGAGTTTGCGTCCCGTTGGATCCCGTTGTTTTCTTGGGATAAAAATATTATATTCAAAGTTTCATCCAAATTGGATCAGTAGTCTTTGCGTGAAAGAGCCTTATACATCCATACATACATCCGTACAAACTTTCGCGTTTATAATATTAGTAGGATAGGAAGCAAATTTTTATATGACTTCATCAATTACAGGAAAATGACCTCCAGCCCGAAACTAGTCCATTTGATGTGTTCAAAGTGAGGCCCCTACTAAAGCTGAAACTCAGTTGGAGTCATGAGCCCACTAATGGTCTCGTCAACAGACCGAAGCTATACCAACAGTTGACAGAAAGCGTCAAGAAGGAACCTAAAGATAGAATAACAAATAAGTGTAATAGTAGTAATAATGATGTTAAAAACGGTGAGTCTTTTACCAGAAGGGCCTTGTGGAGCCGAACTCGATATTCAACCCTCAGAAAAGGCCGATCTATGTCAAAAACCATTTTTAACCCTCAGCATCGAAAAACGGAAGGGGTGTTATAAGATTAATGGCGTTGTGTGTCTGTCTGTTTGTCTATGCTCTCATAGCTCTCAAAGTATGGCTCCAATTTTAATGCCTGTATTAAGTTTACTCCAACATAGTCTAACCACTTCAAAAATGCTTATATTGAAAACCCAGTACATTCCAGGTGAAAAATCTAAACCAGAAACGCCAGAAGAATCGAAAGGCCAGCAGATAATCTACCAGTTTCTATACAACAATAATTCGCGTCAACAAACAGAGGCGTGTGACGACCTGCACTGTCCGTGGTGTTCACTCGACTGCGGCACGCTTTACTCCCTGCTCAAACATCTCAAGCTGTGCCATTCGCGATTCAACTTTACATACTTCGTGAGTATTTGATAAGGTCTTTTTAAAAACAATGCATCAATCTCTATTGCTTTGAGCTCTTGGTTCTGCCTTCAGCATAGACGTAAACTGTGACGACGGATGCTATTGATCTAGAACTTCTTATACTCCTTATGCCCATGCCGCTGCTGGCATTATTGCCGCGGATTTATTGCCACAGCAACATCGCCTTTATTCGCATTAGAGAGCAAGGGCATAAACTTGGGCCGGGAGCCGGGACAGAGGCATTATCGTGTTCACACTATGCACGTGCCCACTTCCCTGCCCAAGTCCCTGCCGACTGCGGTATAGTGTGAACGCAACATAAGACCTTAGAATTGGTACTAGTGAGTTAAGAGACACCAGCAAAAATGTAAACCAGTGGCGGATGCACGATTTCGGTTTGGGAAAGGCTTGACCTAGCTATGAGGGTTTGCCTAAATAAATCCCTCTTTAAAATCATAAAACACGTAGTTGAATTTGTAGTCACTTTGTCGTCGACAAGACATTCACAGTTGTATGTGTAACTATTATGTTAAAATATCCGTGAAAACCTATAATTGGCTTTCTACTGCTATAAAAATGTTTATCTACTTAATTTAAGCTGTTGGTTTTCCATAAAATAAATAAATAAATCCTGGTCCACCCTATGGTAGGCCTGTAGCCCAAATTTTGACAATTTAATTTTTTTCAGCCGATCCCAGGCGGCGCTCGCATTGACGTATCAATAAACGAGCTGTACGACGGCTCCTACACTGGCTCCCCACACGACCTTATCGCGGCTCAAGGCCGGTCCAACGCGCCGGGGCCTAGAGCGGGCCCTACGCGTCGCACTGAGCTCACGCACGTGCTAGTGTGGAGGCCTAGAGGCCGCCGTCGCGTTTCCAGGCACAGCCTGTCAGAGTTTTTGGAACTCGATGATAGCGAGGTCGTGGAAGCTCAACGACCTTACCTCACTGGACATAACAGGTTATTATAGGAATTAATATAGCTTCCGCCCGCGACTTCGTTCGCGTTCCGTTGTATCCCGACTTTCCGGGATAAAAAGTAACCTATGTGTTAATCCAGGTCACGCACAATATATATTCCAAGTTTAATCCAAATCGGATCGGTATTTTTTGCGTGGAAGAGGAACAAACATACATCCTTACGCGTTGATGATATAAATAGGATATTTCAAAAATGCAATTGTAAATCTACATCTTACTTCCAGATTGTACCATCACACGATAACGTGCCTGCCGGTCTACCCCAAGGAATTAGACATCGATTCGGAAGGCGAAACGGACCCGCTATGGCTCCAACAGAAGACTATGATGATGATCGACGAATTCACCGACGTCAACGAGGGAGAGAAGGAACTTATGAAAATGTGGAACCTCCACGTCATGAAATACAACTTCGTCGGCGACTGCCAGATCCCGATTGCTTGCCAAATGTTCCTCCAAATGAAAGGCAAGGAACTCCTGGAAAAAAATCTTTACAGAAACTTTATTTTACACATGAGCTCGCTGCACGACTTCGGAATGCTAAGTCCCGTCGCGCTCTACCAAACCGTACAGATGCTGAATCAACTTCTAGCGGACAAACCCGAGGCCAAAGAGAAAATGAGACAATCGCTCAACGCGCAACGCGAACACTGGAACGCGGTAGGTAAGTACCAACAACCGGTCGTTATCGAACAGAAACCCATCACTACAACTGCCAAACTCAATAGCGTGGAAGCTTCCCCGTCCGTGCGACGAAAAACTTCTAACCTGCAAAACGCTAACAGAATGGCGAGTAGATTGAAGGACGATTTTAACAAGACTTCCGAGCCGGGCCCCAGCAATGGCACCTCTAAAAGAAAGATGTCTTCGGGTAGCATTCAGAGTCGTAAGCGTTCCTCTATTTCGGAGAGAAAAAGCTCCGTATAGCAAATGTTCCGCCGGTGGCGGTAGTGTGAAACTCACGAACGATTCTCCACGAGATTCATTTCTTTCGTATCAATCGGTGCATACGATCATGATTCGGTAATTTTAATCAGTAGCGCCATATCAAAATTTTTTGTCGTTTTAAATACAAATTAGTGAATTCGTTACAGCCCAATGTTTTAGTTCTAAGTAAAAAGGGGCGTCCATTAAATGGATGGATAGTATATACTAAATTATAGTGTATTTTAATTTTTCAATCCTTTTGATCTTAGATCTTGTATCCGAATTTTTTTAGGTAGGTACTTCGTAACTTTACACACTGTGATTATCGAGTACAGCTAAGTTGAAAGTATTGCGTATGTACTGCAATGACACATTTAAACGATAGACTAAAGTTATTTTTAATTTACCACCCCTAAGAACAATGAAGGCTTTTTCCAGTATTTTAACTTGTGTGTCCTAAAAATTCAATGGTAAGACTAAAATAGATGATTATTGTTGACGAAAACTGATTAGTCCTAATGTTTGACTGCGAAAATAGAAAATGTTATGACTGAGATAGCGAAATGTTGATTCAAATTGGTAAGATAATTTGACTGAAGACTGCAGGGTTTTGCAATGTATCAATGTATTGTTATGCTTTTGCTAAAATATGGTACAAGTTTTGAGTATTTCCCGAAACCCTAGTGCTTTTGTGTACTTGAAGTTCTGATAAGTATCATAAATATCGTTCTGTAAGACTGTTACAGAAGTAACTATTTTTTATTTATACAATCGATTATTTTAATAAGCCGTATGTATACCTATGTTACTCCCGTTTTTTTTTTACTTTCATACTTTTTGTCGAACCTACGTAAATATTTGATTTTACCCAATATTATGTAGTTTTATATCATTTCATAGTAGCTTTCAGTTAATATGTAATGTACCTACTTATGAAATGAAATAATATAATGGTTATTTTAAATATTTCAAGTTTTATTTGAACCTCCAACCAAAAAATATATTTTAGTGAAATCATAGACTATAGGTTTACGTACAAACATAGAATAAATACAGGGACTTCAGACTTCATTCAAAAGGATTATGAAAGGATATTCAAAGAGGATCGTTAACAAAAAGTGAATAAGAAACTATTGAAATTAGAACTGTCAATGCACCAAATAAAGAGAAAATGGAAAGCTGTTTGACAAGGATCACCAACTGAAATTTGTTGTTATAAGTATGTCACAAACGAAGAATCCAAACAAATTACCAGAAAAAAACAGGAAGGACGCGCCAAATACTCATAGTAATGACGAAGGTACCATCAGACGCTCACCGTATGTAGTTCCCTAGTAAAACGTGACAATAACATTGTTTGTTTTGTAGGAGAACTGATCAATTGTAACGCTACTGAGAGCCGCACCTATGCTGGTAAGATGAGTCTATGAAACATACTAGGTACATACTTCCTAGATTGAATTTTTTTATATAAGTTATATTTTTTTAGTAACCGTCTCAAAGAAACCTTCGCCAACCGACCAAACGCTCAACGCCGGCCAAAAGTCTTTCATAAGTATTCACTCAACCGACCAGCTCTGCCAAGTGGCAGACCCAAACAGCTCCACGTATCTTGAAGAGTGCAACCTTGAAGTGCTGAGCCTAAACGAGGTCTTCCCCTCGACCTCGGAAGAGAGCATTTCCGAGGATGATTCTCCAGTTCAGAAGAACCTAAACAATACTAAAAAGTGTCAGAGTAAGGAGGTAGCTGGAAAGTCGACCTACGTACCAATGAATAGCAAGTCAACCACAGGTTCGAGGCAGAAGGAGCCAGTGGAAGGGCAGCCGTCTGTGTATTCCGATTTCGACATACCAAAAAACACGTTGCATGTTGTAGGGAGCAATCCGGGAGAGCCGAAGATGTCCTATCAGGATCCGCCTAAGAAAATATCCAAGACGGTAAGTGGCATTTATATATTTCTATGGAGTAGATACCACTTTCTGGGTAGTTAAAGTTCAAAGAAAGACCCTTATGGCCTTCAAAACCATGCTAACCTTAGGGTTAGCATCTATTTGGTTTCCTCAGATTTTTATTCGAACCATCAATTCAACCCTGATAGAAATTCTGGTCGGGTCTAGAGTCAATCTAAATACCTACCTAGTAATGTATAATAGTACTTGACCTACCTATATGTAGGATGTAGGTACCTAGGCTACTACGTTACGTACCATACCTAACATATCTATTAATTAACTTTATATCACTTTGAACAGATGAAAAAGTTCCTCCGTAACATAGACAAGCACAAAAACGAGCAGAACAGCAAGATAAACGAGAAAGCTATTAGCAAGCTGACAACAATGCGCGGTATTCTAAAGGACGGACGATGCGGACCAGAGTGCACTGGTGACTCTGTACAGGGCGCCGAGGAATACACCGGTAAGTTGCTTTCAATGTTTTTCTAGCCCTTGTCATAACTAGCTTGAGACTCCACTGCTCTACATCAATATACCTATATAAATTTTTGAAGCTGACTGTTAATCAACGCACAGCCTAAACTATAAGTCCTAGAGGTATGAAATTTGGAGGGTAGTATCCTTATATAATAGTGTAGGCGTGCACTAAGAAAGGAATTTTGAAAAGTCGCACTCTAAAGGGTCTAGAACGCGAGCAAAGCCGCGGACTACGGCTAGTATGTTATAAAATTCAAAATAATAACAACGATGGCGACCACTCTAGAACCACTATTTTATAACGAACGACTCTGTTGCATATCCACTGTGAACTGGTCGGCGATTCGACTTTATACAGGTCTGTTCTGTCGGTCAAGGATCTGACGCCTCCTATACTTAGATTTCCGATGCTACTCTCGAGAGTATTTTCTAGTTATAGTTCACCAGAGTTGTCAATTGAGTTACCTGCGGGCCTAAGATGCGCACCCGCGAGATATTTGTCATGTCGTTCTGTCAAAATGTAAGCATTTTGTACCGGTTTAGGAACTATTGCATTATCTGTGGTACCTAATGGTGTCGACAAAACGCGCCATAATGTACACTTTTGTCACTTCTTAGTCGTCGTACCTCTCTGAGGACGAGATAATAGAAATGTCAAAAGTTGAAAATTCAAAGGCGCGGTTTCTCGACAACATTACCACAGATAATGCAATAGCAACTGGTACAAAATGCTTACATTTTGACAGAACGACATGACAAATATCTCGCGGTGCGCATATTAGGCCCGCAGGTCACACGCCAATTGAACTCACATTATCTGAAAGAGCTCAAATCTTTTAGGACCTTGAGGCGTCCATTTTCAAATTACCCCCAATGTTGCGGGATTGATTAAAACTGCGTTTTTGTTCTCACCTATTTTAGCCGAAGACCTCACTCTCCCTTTCCCAATGGACTTCAGTCATCACACGAACTACACCAAGCAGAATCCAGACAAGAGCGTCAGTTTCAATACGCAAGTTGTCATCATACATTTCACTGGCGACCTCTGCGTCGGGCAGAGCGTGGAGACTCTGAGCAAAGAAAAAGACCAACAGGCAAGGAACTCTGAGCTTAGGAAAACCTTTTTGACAAAGTTTAATGAATTTTGGGCCACGGAGAAATAAATAAGGAGAATCGCCCATGTTGACCGAACTCTAGGATCAGGCGTTTTCGTGCAACGTTCGTCGTTAGTAGGTTAGTTTACAAAGCTTTCTTTTACATGTAATTCAGTGATTTTAACTGTGTACGTGATCATTATGCAAAATAAGTGCAATAGTTGACGTTTTTGTTTCGCATGGGTGATTAAAGATTATCCCTTGCTAGGAAGCTGTAACCATTTTTATAACGAGTAATTTTATTTTGTAAATTGTTGAAATTATGGAGTATTTTGTAATAATTTATTTTAAATCTTATTATACATAGCTGGTGTTATAGTTAGGGAAACTAAATTGAAATAAAAATAATTTTACCTGAAATTAATCTTTTAACTTTACCAATGTTGTTATTAGTATACCTATGTAGTATTGAAACTAAAGACTCCAACAAAAATAATCTATATAATTATATATCACAGCTCAGTTAGGTTTTGAGGTAATCCTCCACAAGACAAGCTCCTTGACTCTATCATACGTGAAGTATTTAGGAAAGTCTAGAGGCAGTTGTTCCACTGTCCACGAAGCATTCATATTTTCTGTCTTCACCTTATCCAATAACGTAAGGAATGTTTCATAGCAGGGTGCGACGGAATCCATATGTTCAATAGTGAAAACGTAGCGTTTTTCTAACACCACGTAGAGTATTTTCGGCGGGT
Source organism: Eulithis testata (assembly GCA_947507515.1). Classification (NCBI taxonomy): domain Eukaryota; kingdom Metazoa; phylum Arthropoda; class Insecta; order Lepidoptera; family Geometridae; genus Eulithis; species Eulithis testata. The sequence goes on from OX382205.1 coordinate 7,435,820, forward strand.
TTGTGTTCAGAATCTTTTGTATTGTGGAAACAAATGCTGCTGTTACATCGTCGTCGTATATCACTGGAAAAAATACCTCAATATAAAAATAAATGATGTCCAAAATGTGGATTATGGAGTCAATAAAGGGGAGGATTTTAATTATAAAACGTACCATCAGCAGCGATAACAATATCAGCGCCTCTAATCTCGTTGGTTAACGTATGACTCCACGGAGCGGTGAAATCTAGCGACATCACTTTGAACTGAGACTTCATCAATTTCGCGTTGTATTTGGCGTTTAGCTTTATAAGGTCTAGAATGCCGCCTAGGTCGATATCTGAAAAAAAATTCAGTCAAATAAGTAAGGTACAGTAATATTTACGATTGTAAACCCTAGCACGTAATAAATAATAGTAAGTACCTACTACCTACCTTAAAGAAGATCAAGGGCTTTTTACCAAACTTTTCATGCCTATAACGCGGAGTTAGGTACCGTACACTCAAGACCTAATCAAGCGGTTACCTAATTCATTTAAAGTTAGAAACACGTCCAAACACTACATTCGATTTTTGCAGAACACATCGCCATCTATCACCTGAAGAGGTCAACTACTGGCACAGTGCTAGAATAGTAAATATGTACGTTGAAAGGGAACTCTTTGAATCAATAAACTTATATGGGAAGCCACGGATTCTTCTTTTTTATCTTGTGAATGTTCGGTGGCTAGGGCTGCAACGAATTTGCCAATGTCAGTGTTTATTGGCGTTTACTTGTTTCTAATCTTTGAACAAAAGGCGGAGATCTGAGTAAGTAAGTTATGAAAAATGACCAGTGAAGAAGGGAGACTCTAAAGCCTGGGAATTGGGTTTGATATACATACCAGTGCACACTACTTTTTTCGCGAACATCGCCGCTACAAAACTCGTAAGTCCAGTGCCAGCGCCTAGCTCCAAAACCGTTTTATTTTTCAACTCTCCTTTGAGTCCGAGGTGTATGAGCATATCTCCTAGTAAAAACGCGCCGCGCCAAACTTGAAGGCCTACTAGGGCTATCTTGGTTTTAGAACTGTGCTCTGAAATCAAAATGCTTTATCAAACTTTTAAGGTAGGTGGGCTAGGTTCAGTGGCGTAGCGTGCCTTGGCGGGGCCCCGTATAAAAAATTATTTGTTGGCCCTTATGAAGGGTAAAGATTTGTCACGAAAGAAAAAAAATGTTTGCATAAAATTAAAAGAAATATTTATTCATCATAACTATCTATCTGTCACTTTTTCAAAATTTTTACAAACAATTCAAATTAAATATACGCTCTCCTTGCCTTTTTTTCGGCAAACTGATTTATTAAATCATTTATAGCTGTAATGACTTTAGTTTTGCTGAAGTTTCTGCCTTTATGGACAATAGTGACATTGGGACAATTTGGGAAGTTTTTTGCTTACGTACTTCGGGGCCCCCTTGGCCCGGGGGCCCCGTATAATTGATACGGCAGATACGGCGGTAGCTACGCCCCTGGCTAGGTTACTACTTGTGTGCGTGTATCGTAGCTTAGGTACTTGTTACTATAGCTTTGTAATTTGTAAACTTAAAGGGAAGCAAAGAAAGGGATTCGCATTGCCTAGAGACATTGTTTAACTTTTCTGTATGTAATATAAGTATTAGGGCATGCAGTACCGGTACCATTCTCAGTACCGGTAGTTTTCAGCCGGTACTGGACCTAGTACCGATAATTACCTGTCCAGATAAACACAGTCGCCATGGCCGAAATCGGCTAGGACATCATCATCATCATAATGTTACTTTTCTTACATAATCTAGTGTTTTTTATCTAGGTAAGGAATGCAACATGAATGTGTGATTTATTGTACCTTTCATATTATGATTTAGGTAGGTACTCACCAATTTTTATAACTTCTTTTTTGGGTCTTTCAACATCTAAATCATCATCTTCATCAAATCTTGAGGAACAATTACTTTCTGGCAGTAGAAATGGAAATTCTGATATAACATCTGAAAACAAAACAGGTCTCATCATCATCTAGTAATTACCGCATATTATATTGCTTACTCTATTGAGAGAATTAATTGGAATTATTTATTCAAATAGTAGGCTGATGTGTTATTTTAATGGGAGAAATCTGTTCTCACTAGTTCTACTATAGGTTCATACTAACTTCCATCAGTACTAGGTGTTGTTTTACTTCTATAGTCATATTCCCCATATATCTCCGATGTAACTGTCAGTTCCGGCATCTGAAATACATTTTAATAAAAATGAATAAACTAAGCTGGTACTGATTTGGACCAGTTGAGCTATCTATAAATCGTTTGCAACGGTTTGTGGATAGCTCAACTGTTTCATTTGTATTTTGTAAATATTGTGAATATTGTAAATACTGTATTAGTTGTAATTTTCTTTGTGAATAAATAAACTAAGCTCTGTTGAAGTTTAATAAGGTTCAAAGTGGATTTTACTGTTGGTACAATATAAAACACACCATCCATGCACAACCAATTCTAAAATAAACACTAGGGCTTTCAGCTGCCAACAATACCTACAACTGGTTACTTTACAAATAACTGTAATTTTTAACATACCTTGGTATTTTTTAAAATCTGTTTTTATTGAAAATAATTAAACGAAGAAGACTGTCTGCCACTGATAGTATAAAAAGAGTGAGAAAAAATTGGAAATGTTCCAAATATAAAACTCGAAAATAAATCCGTATAGTGAATAGCGTGAGTGCCAGCATTTGTGAATAAATAATGTGATTTGTTGTGGCACGGCATGTGATGACGATGTGTCGCGGAATGTACGGAATAAAATAGATCAGTCGGTAAATACTTAGGTAGGTGGTTCCAGCATTTGAACATTACATGTAAAATTTATAGTGTAGGTATTGAAAGAGCTTTATAAAGCCGCTGAAGACGTCAAACCAAGGTGCCTTCTCAATAAACTAGGTAGGTAGTTGAAATTAAAACCCGTAGCCGTGAGCTAACGAGTAATGTGCTTTGCAAAAAAAAGGTACTTACACCCACGATTCTAATGAAACACATGCATCTCAATTAGCACTTCACAAGTTATTACAGTTTTTACAAAAAATAACATTGGTTTAATTCATAAATCTACCGAATTCGTTGCATAATTTCTGTCGATGAAATAAAAACAAGAACATATGATTTTTGTTTACTACCACCGATTGACATTAGTTTGATTTGACAGATCACTGGTTGGCATGGCGGTGTCATTGACATTGTGCTAAATATTGTGTTCGGAAACTCAATAAATTCCATTCATGTTGTGTATGTTTTTGTATCTGTGTAATAGTTTAAAAAAAAACTTCGCCCAATCAGAGCCCAACACACGTTCGACGCTGCCACGTCAAGTGAGACAGCGAGTGAATGAAGTGGCGTTATTTCGGCATTTTGTAAAGTTTCGTCTTCCGAGAAAGAATACCAGAAGACACTGAATATCCCAAAATGCGTGTAATATTATTCATCGCGTTGGCTCTTTTGGGTTCAGTGCTTGGAGACGAAATCCAAACCGAGGAAAACGTGTTGGTCCTCACCAAATCCAACTTCGAAAGCGCTCTTTCATCTTCCAAGTTCATCCTTGTGGAATTCTGTAAGTTACTGTGTTTATCCATGTATGATGCTTTCTTTGTTCTAAAACGCTTTTAGTCGGTCTTTGTTTTAGTCGTTTGACCATAAAAGTAGAAAGATACACGTCATTTGTGTGACACGCCGACCGGTGCGCGCGGTGCTTTTAGACACGTAATTTATGTTACCTATTTGTGTTTAGATGCGCCATGGTGCGGCCACTGCAAGTCACTCGCGCCGGAATACGCTAAGGCCGCCACCAAGTTACTGGAGGAAGAATCTCCCATCAAGTTGGCAAAGGTGGATGCCACGCAAGAACAGGAACTCGCAGAAAGCTATGGCGTCAGGGGTTACCCCACCCTCAAATTCTTCAAGAATGGCAGCCCTATTGATTACTCAGGTAAGTACAATTAATAATAAAACATGTTCACATAGAAAAGTTTAGAAACAAAATTGGTCACAGTGCATTAATTTTCAAAACGTCTTCATGGTCCATTACCAATAAAAACAACTGTATCTTGAGTTGTAAAACATGTTTACAATGTTCTAATAGGCGGTCGGCAAGCTGATGACATTGTCAACTGGCTCAAGAAGAAGACTGGTCCTCCTGCAGTCGAAGTGTCCTCAGCTGATCAGGCTAAGGAGCTGATCGCTGCCAACAATGTCATCATTTTCGGTTACTTTGTTGATCAAGAGACTGAGAAGGCCCAGGCATTCCTGAACGTTGCTGGTCTGGTTGATGACCAGGTGTTTGCTATTGTCAGTGATGAGAAACTGATTACTGAATTGGAGGCTGAGAACCAGGATGTTGTTCTGTTCAAGAATGTAAGTTTTTTCTTTTATTCACACCATTTTTAGGTACCACCTACCTGACCTGTTTTCGTGTTTTTTTTCAGCATTTTTGTTCAAATTTGAATTTTTGTAATCTAAACTGTTGTACTAAATGATTTTATATTTTAGTAAAACAGTTATTTAAAACCTTCATTTATAAATGTGACCTAATATTTTATATTGATAAAGTATACTTCTCAACAGGAAATATATAATTAAAATGTCAGACAGACTGCACAATGATATTTTTAAAACAATAAAATTATAAAGTCAAAACTAACTGATATATACTAGGTATGGATTTAAGATGGTCCTAGTTGCTTCAAAATGTTCATAAGTTTGAAGATGACTTACTCTTAGTACTATCCAAAGGTCATCTTGAAATGTGATAAAAATTTACAATTTTGTAAGTTACAAAGTAAAGTCTTGTGTTCAAATATTATGAAAACAAAATGAGGTGTCCTTCTGATAAGATAAAAATATAGGTAACTGCATAGATACATTAATTTATGCCTACTACAACGTACCTATGTAGTATGTGTGGTGATAGTTACTTTGAAGATTTATTGTCAAACTTTCTAATTTTATATTTTCTCACTTAAATTCCTACAAATTGATTGATTTCATCCCAGTTGTACAGGTTTAATTAGTATTATATTTCTTTAGGCGTAAAAAATTGTTTGTGTAGTAACACGTCAGTAAAGTCGTGATAAAATTAACTTTTATGTGTGCCAATAACCTCTTTTCTGCTATATAATTGTGAGAATTTTATATAGTTCAGTGTTTACTTAAATTTCCAAAGATCATATTTAATTAAAATCTAAATCAAAGTGTATTTGAAGATGAACATAATTAGTCTTATTTTATTTAGAGTTTTAAATTTAATTGTGTAAATTGTCAACAGTTCGAAGAAAACCGTGTGAAGTATGAAGCTGAGGCCTTCACTGAGGATGCCCTCAAGACCTGGGTCTTTGTTCAGTCCATGCCGGTCATTGTTGAGTTCTCCCATGAGACTGCTTCCAAGATCTTCGGAGGACAGATCAAATACCACCTTCTCTTGTTCCTATCCAAGGTAAGAGTCTATAAATTTTTAAGGACTGTGAAAGCAATATTTTTTTGCGTAATGCGTGTTTGAGTTTCGTCATCTAGTCTAGGAAAAAATCCATTAGTAAGTTTGTTTGACACCCGGTGGGTTTTGTTCTTCGTAAGAATGGTTTCGTTCAAATTCAGTTTTAAAAGAAATATTATTACTACAATGAACTGTGGTTCACGCTAAACTTCTTACAGCTTAGTTATAGAACCTTATTCATGGTAAAAAAGTAATTATCACGAAAATATGGTAAAATCCGTCTTGAGAAGTTACGATAGTAATATTATAGATAGTTAATGAGATGGTGAAATCTGGCTAAATAAGAATATCGCGGTAAATGACTCAGTAACAGCAAGTGAACGTGAATAAGCCCACGTGGCCCAGTCATTATCAAGGTCAACAGCGTCGTCGGTAGCCGCACTAACTGCTACCCGGTTTCTTATCTCTATAAATGTATAGTATCTGACGCTTTGGAGACACGATTTGGTCAAAACTATAGTACTTTTTTGGTTTCCTAAATAAAAAAATATAAGAGTAGAATATGCTTCCATTTCAGAAAAAATCTAAATTACAAAACGGTCAGTGGATCTAGCTAGGCAATGGTACTGGCGAAGTGGCGATTCCTATAATTTACCTACTAGATAATCTATTAAACGTGTAGTTTTCTTAATGTCTCCTCTTTCTCGAAAGCTAATTTAAGTTTACCTGTCTGTTTTGTTCGAAAAAAGTCGGAAAAAACAATCGGAGATAGAAAACACATCTCAAAATTACTATAAAAACAATATTTGACTAGTAACTAGAGAATAGTTGATCGAGTGAGCGAAGCGAACGAGATCTTAGTGACAATTTGGACAAAAATGCTTTGTATGTTTGTATGTTTGTTCTTCGAGATCTTTTGAACCGCTTATCCGATCTTCACAGAATTTGATAGGTATACGGATAGTACTCTTTAGTTTTACTGGTTTGTTAAATAAAGTAAATCGGTCGTCAAGGGGTCGTGAAGTTATGAGGGTCCAAAGAGAGTAAAAAAAAAGTAGTAGAAAAATATCAAGTGGAGTGTCATATGATAGAGTTTTGTTTAGACATTCCAAAACCGTTTTTATTTTGATTCTAGGTCTAATAGTTTTTGAGTTGATGTAAAAATTATAAAATTGGAAAACCTAGTATAACGTGAGCTAACATTTCTGGAGTTTCAATGATTTTGTAGTTCAAGTAAGACTGGTACTTAGCTAGACGGCGATTTCGATGCGATTTGCAAAGTTTATCGCAACCATTGGTCAATAAAAATTGTTTGGGTTTTATTAACCTCCGACCATCACGAGATCTCAGTTCGGGGCGAACTACTAGTTAAAAGGTAGATTGAAGCTACATTAACCAAATAAGTAGTAACGGTACCAAACCAATCAACACACCCACACGATAGGTTAATACCTACGTAGCGTACCTACCTATATACCTACCTACTCAGCTAAAGTTTTTGCATCAACGACTCATGAAAGTAGTCAAACAGGTCAAGAGTACTTTCATAGTGTGACTAACTGTACCGACCTTAGACACGATGAACTTTCACCGGTTTCAGTCACGATTTATGGCTTTATACGAATTTTTATTGAAATATTGAACTCATTACTCTACCTACCTGAAACATAATATTTACGTAAAAGGAAAATACTTTTCAGAGAAACTGACACGAATTGTTTATCTCGTTGCCGGCGTCTGTGTTCCCGAATGGCTATACATAATTTGGAAGTTTTTAAGAGTAGAGTGAATAGGTATCTTCTAGGTAACCGTGCTACATCGTCGACCACATCATTGCTTAACATCAGGTGAGATTGTGGTCAAACGGCTGCCTATATTGTATTAAAAAAAAAAAAATGTACGTACCTACCTACTAGGCTTCTTACAATGACGATAGTAGTTCTATTCCAACCATTGCAGTACCTTGCACGCTCGACTGAATAAAGATAAATACTAGGTACCTATAACTTTTCATACATCCGCGCCTCACACGGTTAGAGAAACGAAGGTCAAATGAATAGAATATTACATTTTTACCCCATGCATTGTAATAACAACCGCCTACGCGTTCCTCGGTCCCATTCCGCAAATTGCTCAGTCATATACACTTCCATTCTCATTCAATTGACATGAAAATGAGGTTGATCTCTAGAAATGTTTAGGGTGAGTGGAAGCCACGTTTTTATTTTATTTATTCAGGGACGCAACTAACAGCTGGGTCAGCTCAGGAAGCAGCTTATTTCTTGCAAAAATTAGTAAATAAATACGTACCTAGTGTTAGGTACACTAGGTACGTATTTATTTAGTCAAAAGCTCCCCAAACAAACATTTTTACTTTGTTAATGAGCTTGTGTTGCTGACAGTCAGTAACACAAGTTGTGTAATACATTTACTGTAGGTACCTGCTACTCTATGTTCGTGGATATCCTGGAGCTGAAATGATGTTGACCTAAAAAAGTAACGCATAAAATTCACGCTTCTCTATAAAAGTCTGTCAGAAATTCTATAGCAAACATTCAACATACGACCCTATGAAGCACCTATTTGATTTGAATACACTTACGGGTATATTAAGCTTTGTGTTATCAAGTATTATCCACCCGGACTCCTTGCTCTCGAGTGTATCTCGAATGTAAAATCGACAGGCACTATAGGACATCACTTAAACCAGTTAGCAAAATCTATTGAATTGGAATCTCTAACAGTTTTTTCTCAAATCAAACATACGCCAAGGTAATTGACCTGTACAGTTCAATAACCTATGCTAATAGTGACGCGTACTGCGTCTGTTGTCTGTACTACCGTGATTTTAGCCGTCTAACCTATCCTATGTTTTGTTAAAAATGCACATAAAGAGAGGAAACCAGAAGTTTTTGTAAATAATTTTCCGTATTAATGAGCAAAAACTAAATTGTGCCAAAAGCGTGGGATACTTGATTAGACTTTTGATTGTCCCTAGTTTATTGGTAATGTTATATAACTGCAGTATTCATTGCATTTTTTATTTATGGGTGTTAGTAGTCTTCATTCAAAACTAGGAACGACCTCAGTTTCACATTACTAATTCCCAAATAAAATACATATTTCAAATAATATCTTGTCTAACCAAGTTATATTTGTTTTAGAAAAATGGCGATTTCGAGAAGTATTTGGACGACCTGAAGCCCGTTGCCAAGAGCTACCGCGACAAGATCATGACCGTCGCTATTGACGCCGATGAGGATGAACACCAGAGGTAAACATCATCATCACCATTATGCATTCGTTACATTACTGTTTTTCCTTAGCTAGTATACCTTTGTAATGTTTGTATATCCATTTGTCTAACCTGAATATAACCTGAATGCCTTTTAAAGTTCGTAAAACTAAATAGCTGGTTTATATCCAGAAGTCATCATCAATATATATAAAACTCTTTTGAAGCTGACTGAGAATCAACGCACAGCCTATACCATAAGTCCTAGAGGTATGAAATTTGGAAGGTAGTATCCTTATATAATGTAAGAGTGTACTAAGAAAGGAATTTTGAAAAGTCGCACCCTAAAGGGTCTAGAACGCGAGCAACGCCGTGGGCGACGGCTGGTATCATATAATTTTCAGTCACTGATTCCTTCATTGTTAATCCCAATCTAAATCAAGTTATATGATGAGCTCTAAATCTTTTGATCTAAAAGAATCAAGATAAACAAGTGAGTTTACGTTTCAAATATACTCCAACATTTTGTACCCTACCACTGATTCTGTAATTTGTCATTGTAGACCCTGAATTCTATTACAGAGACCCCATAAAGAACTTTCAGACTGCACTTTACGCCTCAAGTTTACACTTTCATATTGATTCCATAAACATGGTTTGTTCTCAGGATCCTGGAGTTCTTTGGTATGAAGAAGGACGAAGTACCTTCCGCCCGCCTCATCGCTCTGGAACAGGACATGGCCAAATACAAGCCAGCCAGCAACGAACTCAGTGCCAACGCTGTTGAGGTAAGATACAAAAATGTAGCTGTTGTTCATCGGTCATACACTTTACGGTTTTAGTGACAAAATAACCTCAAATAGTGCTTTAAATACTAGTCAAACTATTTCAAAATCGAATCTACTTCAATTATTGGTCAAATTATATCGAATTGGTGAAATGGATTCAAACATTGGTAATGTTACCTTTCGTCGTAAGAGTTGGCAAATTACTGTAAAAGTTTAGGCTGCTTCAAATAGTAGTCAAAGTCCTTCAAATATTGGCCAAACTTCTACAAATAGCGATCAAACTTTGACTTTTAAAAGTAGAACAAACTTGCTCATGAGTATAATTTCCACGGAATAACGATAAGCAAAATTAATCAAGTACGTAACAACTAATTTCACGGAGCGACTTTATAGTTTACCAACTTTAATAATAAAGCGGTATGTAGTTTGTTCATTTGTCACAATTTTTGTTAGCATGGTAGGTAATAACTACACACTAAACTAGATTGAATGAAACCGCGGGACGGTCCTAGCTTAAAACAATATTTCAAGCATTACATGGAACTTAATCTTTTAATTCTACGAACAAGTATAAATACATTTTAAGTGGTGTTGAATCATCTGGCCAGTCGTCACTGATTGCTATCAATGGGCCCTAACCGTATAGTTTCAGTTTCTACGGTTATCAGAATATTTGACTTCTTTGACGTGATAAAAAATACGTGATGATAATAGACGAATAAATTGGGAAAAAACCAATTGCTGAAATACAGTCTCAAAAGACCCATTTTTTGCAGTCAAAATATTTTTTTAATAGTTCTTACATACATAAAATATGTTAAATTACTCTTGCAATTTTTTTTATTGAACTGTTTGAGTTCGTTTGTCGCTGACTCTTCTAAACCTAAATAAACTTAATCGTTTATTCACGGTTTCAATTTTGCTAGGTATGTCAATACCATACTGATATGGGTAAAGCCAGGATGCGACATAGTTTTATTCTGAATGAAATACGGGCAGCAACAAGCCCTTTCGTCCCTTAGGGCGCCATAAATCCCATATCCGTCTGTCAGACCTTCATTACTGGAATAAGACATGCTCTCAATCTCAAGAGACCAAGAAAACCATCTTGAAATATATTACAATTGGATGTATTAATAATAGGTACCAGTTTACAAAGGTACCAAATGTCCTTGATTTACCATATTGGGATAGTGCACGTATTGAGGTACATGACCGAAGATTTCTTGTCGACCTTTCAGAGGCGTATTCTAAAGTTCACTTGACTGACATGTTTATGTACATCTTGAAACAAGGAAGATATTCATCTTCCTAGAACGTTTCAAGTTGAAAATAACTCAATGTCACTGATTCTCTTGTTGCATTTTTCTAAACTAATCTTTTGACAGCGCTAATTATAGCCGCCTTTGTCATTTCAGTTTATGAGAAGACGGCACCATTTTTAGTGCTGTCAAATTAGGTTAGTTAAGAAAAATGCAACGACAAAATCGAGATTGTCTTGTTTGAATTTAATCAAAGAACTTGTGAGTGTGTGATAAAGCACGGTACTTTGTTACTTATTATTACGTTTACGTAATTACTTGGATCCATTACTATTACAACCTTTAGTCAGCTCGTAAAAGAATCCTAATCTTACTTTTCTATTACCGATAAGTGTAATTCAGTACTTTAACTTCAACAATAGTAAAGTAAAAGTAAAAATGTGTTTATTTTCACAAAGACTTTAACATAGTATTTTACAAACTTATTATCTATAATACCTAAGTATTCGTTTCTTGGTAAGGTTAACTATACAAGCTGGTTGACCGTATTTTTTTAGTTTTTATTTTTATGTACATAACCAATATCCAGTTTTCATTTAGTTAGTAAAGGTTCTATGCTCAACACTGCCATCTATTAACGATTACAAGTGTAACTTCAAAAAAAAGTATTATTATTCGTCAATAGATGTTGGGAAGAGTCACATTTTTGGGTAACTCCCATTTGTTCTATAGAACTGTTAAAACTTTTTTTATCCCTAATATCTGGTAACTTCCATTTGGGTAGGACTATTGAAACGAAAACTAGCCCTAATTGGCTAGTTTCAATAGTCCTGCCATGGAACTACAGGGATAATGATGTTTTAAAAACAGTCCTATAGAACAAATGGGAGTTACCCACATTTTTCTGTTGAAGTGTGTACTTGAAAACACGAATAAAACGACATTTTCTAAAAATGAGTCCTAGCTAGATCGATTTATCGCCCCCGAAATCCCCTGTATACTAAATTTCATGAAAATCGTTGGAGCCGTTTCCTAGATTCAGAGATAAATATACAAGAATGGCTCGTTTAAAGGTATTAGATAATACAGGTAGGTAGTGCTATGTATAATGAATTGGTAATATTCTTTCTGCTCAATATAATGTGCTAGCATGTTATTAATTGCTTGGTCACGGATTTCATGATTGTTTGTCACGCGTAAATGTAGGTTATGATTGTTTCCATTTCCATAGTTGCATACCTATCTTCGTAAAGTATGGTAATACCAATAGGGCGTTTCGCAATATACTCGATAACAGTTTTATTTTAATATGCTCAGCGTGATAATGGGGATAAACAGTAGGAGATTAATCGACCTCAATGTTTTCACTAGAAGGTTTTTCGTGTAAAAGTGTTTTGTTTTGCCAGACACAATAGATGACGTCAAGTTATTAATTAAGTTTACCGATATATTAGTTTTTGACCGATTGGTTTCTCCAAAGAACCCGCTGAAAAAACGGACAAACTGCTGAGCACTATCAAAGACCAATTGACACGTGATCCTTGCCAGCAGCGCCGTAGCTCAGCTCATTAAAACGCTTATTTCAGCTTAACTTGTAACGTAACTAAGGTTGTAACTAATTTATAAACCTACTAGCTTCCGCCCGCGGCTTCGTTCGCGTCCCGTTGGATCCCGTTGATTTCCCGGGATAAAAAGTATCCTATGTTACTTCTAATACCTCCAAGAATATGTGTACAAAGTTTCAGGATGATCGGTTAAGTAGTTTTCGCGTGAAAGCGTAATAAACTAACTTACATTCACATTTATAATATTAGTATGATTCCATTATACTCTCTAATGTCCACTATCACTATGTATTGTTTTTTGGGTTAGGCATGTATGTTATGTATGTGTATTAGTATATTTTGTAGGTTATTGTAGTTATAAAGGCGTTGTTGTTTCTTTTTAAAGTTTTACCTTAGAAGCACTACCATCATCTCCGCACTACACCCAGGTTAGTTGGTAGATAATGCTAAATAGCATCAAACTCGCCTCTGTACGATTATAAAAGTGCAATAAAGAATTTTCTAATCTAATCTAATCTAATCACGGAATGGTTAATGACCACATTTTTTTGTCCAGGAATTCATCCAGTCATTCTTCGCCGGCACTCTGAAGCAGCATCTACTCAGCGAAGACTTGCCCGAGGACTGGGCCGCCAAGCCGGTCAAGACGCTCGTCGCCACCAACTTCGACGAGGTCGTATTCGATACCAACAAGAAGGTCCTTGTCGAGTTCTACGCTCCTTGGTAAGTATTAAAAAAAAAAGAATAAACATGATTCTGCGCATAAAAGCGCATAGTATTTACTAAACAGTAAAAACTTACTCAAACTAAAACAACATTGGTAGGACTCTTACCTGATTTATTTTTCACTTTATATAATCCCTTATTTACAAGTTTAGTCGAGTCGAGACTTCACTTACTATTCTTTGTATAGTTTAGTTCTATACTTTAATTACAAGTTTGCCCAAGTCGAGTGGAGACTTCACTTCAGCATAGATTTATTAACATTTCTCTGTGAAAAACTACTAAAATTCAGACTTTGTATTGTGTAGTTTGATGTAGCATTGCCGATCAGTGCCTGCGCCTATGTGCTTACACTTTGCAGCAATGCGAGAAAGACGCGCGGTACCAGCTAGTCTCGGGTTTAATACCCGTGGCTTTCCTAGAAACCGTGCTACAATTGATCACACACATCTCCATTCTATTCCATAATATTCTTACATTCTAAATTACGCACGGTAAAGAGTATTCGGGTACCGTATTAGTATTTACTGTCTTTCCTGTGTATAAGGCCGGCTAGTTTGTTAGGCTTTAGCTTAGTTTGTACTAGTATAGTATTATAATGAGCTGTGGTTTGGGATTAGATGGAGTTGTGTAAACATTTTCATGAATATTTCTATTCATCTAATGTCTTTGGCAATACATACAGCGCGTGTATCGTTCATAATTTTGGTTATTGTTATTAGACCGGTATACCCTGTATTTTTTTTGTGAGCCAAGATATCTACGCTCTGCAGGGATAACCTTCAATTATTGATATTAGAACATAACAGTTATAACGATGTTTTTCTTCACTGCGAGTTGACATTTGCATAGGTGGTTTTAAATACATACTCTAACTTTGTTTATCCAAGTGTCTCGAATGATTGCGCAATGCAATACAAATACTAGTAAAGAGTTCTTTATTTTCTGACTGAATTTCATGATGTGGCCGTTTGTTTCTAGGTAGAGTTCATGTCTAGACACCTTGTAATTTCAGTACCCTACAAAGGAACTGAATTACAGACTTTATCTCTTCCATATAAGGTTCAAAACGTCATCGCTAGTATCTGGTGTAACCAGTGGATGAATTCTAGTCTTAATATTAAAGAAATAAGGTCAAAAGGTCTTTCATCATAATTTGCTCAGATGCTTCGTTATGCCGTATTCACTGGGCCGTAATTAATGGTTATTGTGTCAAACATCATTGTTCAAGCCAATGGCTTGGAACTTGTTTGCGATCATTATGTAAATTGTAATATTTGTGAGATGATGGAATAATATGATTACATTATTATTATAATTTAACAAATAATACAGTAAGGCTGCTGATTTGCTACTCAAGCACTAATCCGGACTCAAGCATAGGTTTTTGTATGAACATTTCCACTAAAATCTATGCCTTAGTAAAGATTTCTTTATCAGCATACAGGCTGGTTTGACCGGTTTGACAATGTGTCCCCGTCACCCATATAAATGAAATGTATCCTCATCTAAATACTACTACTAGAAACATGATATTATTGGACGATCCTATTGAAATATGAAGCTACTACATGGTATTACTAAGTGCTACATATTTTACGAATGTTTAATATTCTGTTGATGTTTTACACCAAATTTTCGTTGGTCCTCAGGTGCGGCCACTGCAAACAGCTGGTGCCAATCTACGACAAACTTGGTGAACACTTCGAGAAAGATGATGATGTTGTCATCGCGAAGATTGACGCCACCGCCAACGAATTGGACCACACCAAGATCACTTCCTTCCCTACCATTAAGCTGTACACTAAGGATAACCAGGTATGTCTTTGAACTGTCTTTGTACGAGCAACTTTTGTCTGAAAACTGCGACGTTACGCGACAGCCGATAGAAATCGACAGGGACAAAAAAGTTTCTGAGCAACTATGGGCGCCAGATCTTAACCATCAGTTCAGAGATTAATGTAGTAACTTTTAAACATTATGTCACTCCCTACTGACTTTTATAACATGATAAAGCCACCACGCTTCTGCTCAACATAAATGTTAGGACTTCATAGTCCTCAGATTTTGACGCCACCGGTCAAGATCGGTGAAATCATAAATTCTTGAATCGATCAACAGATCTCAGCAAACTATATTATTCCTTCCATTTAGGGATTCTGAGGTCCACCTATTGGGGATATATCCTAGTAACCGTTGCTTTTCAATGCATTTTCTAAATCTGCCATTTATGTGGAAAAGCTCATACGAATATTTTATCAATACATAACTATAAACTGAAGTGGATTAAGTTTAGTGGTGTGGTGGAGTAGAATCTTAAATTTTATTTGTGAATTTCTAGGTCAAGGACTACAATGGCGAAAGAACACTAGACGGTATGACCAAGTTTGTGGAGAGCGACGGCGAAGGTGCCGAACCTACTCCCAGTGTGGTGAGTTACCATTTCGATTTTAAACATAGGACTACGAACTTAGAACTAAAGATGTATGTATTGTATACGTTTAATATACTGATGAACTGACGAACAGAATGACCACGGTCACGGACTGTGAGCTATTGATGTTTTCCTGGCAGCAAACAATATGGTTTGGTTCCATAAAAAGTGAAATCACACCTTGAAGGGTTTTGTATATTTCCTTTCTAGACCATGTTTTCTTACAACACTTTTTTTGTTAACGAGGGGAAATCTGCACACAGACACCTTACCGCATTTGAGGGATGCGGCAAGGTAGTGTGTGGATAATGAACACTCACCGACCCAGTAAAACCACCCCGGTGGCCGGCCTCAATACTTGACAAGGCCTCAAACGACCACGCCAGATCCTACAAAATACCTAATCATTATAATTTTTATTTTCAGAGCGAATATGACGAGGAAGAGGAGGCGCCAGCGAGAGACGAGTTATAAACACTTCGCGATCATTTCGCTCTTATGAGACTTCCATAGCGTAGTACTGTATAGATATAATTATTTACTTTTATACCTAACAAACTGAATGTGCATTTTGTACGCTAGACTGTTGAATATGTTTTCCAAATTGTTTTGTAAGTACCAACACGTTGATATTTTAAGTGAAATACTCTAAATATCGCGATCTCTTACCCAGAAAGTAATTTATTATAAACAGATAATTTATTTTGCAACAACAGCAGCATTAGTTTACGTACTACTATTTATAATTTCTGTATCATAATGGTGTTTCTAACATTCCTTAGTACAAAAAGTAGTCGAACAATCGTTTAGTTTCGTTTCTAGGGCATATTGGCGTTACTTACACTTTAAAATAGTTTGTATATTTTCATCACAACAAAATAGAGTACCTACATTTGTTTTAAGAATACTATCGTGGTTATGAAATGTTATATTTTTATACCATTAGGTTTTAATTCTAAAATGAAATTTTACATTTAATTTTATTGATTTCTTAATAATAGGCTGAAAATGAAATTTTCTGAATCTTATTTACGTTGGAATGCACTGTAAATATCCACATAAGTGTGTACCTATTTGCCAAAATTTGGGTTTACGTAGGTATCTATTGTGGATACAGAAATTGATAAATAAACAATTTAAAAAATTATTTTCATCTTGTTATTTCTCTATTAGTTCAAACCATACTCTTCGAGATTACTCTGCCCCACCTAATACTGCAGTTCTTAAATGAACACCCTAATTTTCATAAGGTACATAGGTATTTAGTACATTCATCCAAGAATTCACTTGAATCACCGTTGAAATCCGCAAGGGGAATTGAGATTCGTCACCCCATCTAGCCGGGAGGACAAATAAAAGACCAAGTACTTACGTAGTTATTATAATTTATTTTATCTTATAAATAACGATTACAACATAAAATAACTCTTTAAAATTATTAACATCAAGCTTGTTCTTTTATAAATTATCACATAAACACCGATTTTAGATTAAATATATTAGTCCAGGCTTGGAATGGCATAGTTTTCAGTTAGTATAGACTGTACTTTGGTACACAGAGTTTATGATAGAACTTGATAAAAACTTGTTCTTTCTAATACACAGTAAATATAATAGAATAGGACAAAAGTCAGCAGAGCTGAAGCGTACCTACCTAGGTGCTATATTTTTTTTTTACTAAAAGCAAAGTACTTACCAGCGCACTTCTAGACGATAAACTAACAGTCTATAGGTACTTGATTCGCTCATCTAGCTAAAAGCACACGATAGTTTTTTTTACAAGTGAGGTCTAAGTATTGGGTTATTTCCTAATGTGTGCAAGAGTGCAAGTAGTTCTTTACTTAGAACAAATTCTAATTACCTATGCCCAGATTAAACGGTACCATACAATTGAGGTCTCTCATTCCTTAGATTGAAGGTTTTAAAATTCTGCGGTTATAAACATTTATTTCTCACTTTCGAGAAAAATATTCATATACAAATAAAATTAAGAAAAGTAAAATGTGTGCTTTGATAGAAATGCATAAAATAAATTCACTTTTATATAAAGTACTAGTTGATAAACAACATTGCAAGTAGCATTTTTACATAAAGAAATTGCATAATGATCACTAAAGTAGCAATGCAATGGTAAAACATAAAAAAATATCTATCGTTCCGAAAGTACATATTGAAACAATATTAGGTATATCACATATACGACCCTAGGGTACATTCTCGAATACTCGTAATCGTAATTTTAAAATTACGTTGATAAATCCAAACCTCAATGTTAAATGCTCCCTTTTTTCACGTGGTTAATAATATTAAACGCGATTTATACATGGTGTTTTAAAGTCAATATCTTTGACGTATATGCCTCGTGTGTTCGTGTGGTGGCCCAGTGCAAAGTTCGAGACACACCCTGTATATTATAAAAGAATCTATGTACTATATTTTCTTATCCTAGCGTAATACATAATCAATAATGCGAATACAATTCGTTCGTAGTATCAAAGCTACGGAAAACCGATTACACATTGAAATTAAGTAGAAACTAATTTCAAAGAAAGTAAAATAATTTTATAAATTAAAACAATTTAGTAGATAGAGAAAAATACAATAAATAAGTCATTAATTTAAGATGATAACAAATAAATAAATAGTTGACGTTCTAACCTAATTTAGTATTTCGTTTGTCAGCGTAAATTAAATAATTTCAGGAAATAAGTAGATATGTTACACAAACGTAAAATAATAAATTGATGGTAATTTTTCGATTGGTGTACCGTTCATATAACTTCATGATCGGCGGTAAAAAAAGTAAAACAGCGAGGGCCTGAATATTATAATTATAGAAAAAAATCATAGGCTTACTGTTACTGTTATCCTCAGGCACTGCAGACATGCTCTCAGATCTACTCGAGTAGTTCTTCGGAGGGTACCATAAACTGTCGATCCTGGCTCTAGCAGTCGTTAAGCCATGACGGAGGACTTAAGGCGGCCTAAAAACTCCGTCAGCAAAGTTGACCACTAACTCATACGAGCTTGCTTGCTTTACTCAAGTATTACTCAAGTTTTTTGAGAATACAACACTACCTACATTAGGCACATTTTTATATTTCGCGCATGTAACATAGAAATAAACATTTCTTAATAAAAACTTCTACCATGATTTCAGTTGATCATCTTAAAATATTTCAACAGACAAGCCAAGCATCCAACATTTCTGATTTCTCTTGAATAAAACTAATAAACTTTTATATGTGAAAAGTGAAAACCAAGATAACTACATTAAACTTGTGTTACTATTTCATTGGTTAAGGCTACTTTATGTAGACATGTGGTAGAAATAATGAAACAATTTGTTGTTTGCACCTTCATACCCAAATAGGTTTAAAATTAATAGAAAAAAAAACCGACGAAACAAGCTATTTTCCCGCAACTATTATAGTCTGACCAAGCTAAGTTTGCATTTTTTTTTATACTACTAAGTGGGCAAACAAGCGTACGGCCCGCCCGATGGGAAGCCGTTACCGTAGCCTATGGACGCCTGCAACACCAGAGGTATCACATGCGCGTTGCCGACCCTTGAAGAATTTTAAAACACCCTTTTTGAAGTGCCCCATATTGTAGTCACTAGGGAAAGCCTCGACAGGAAGATCGTTCCACAACCTGAGTGTTCGCGGGAGGAAATTCCTCTGAAACCGGACGGTGCGCGACCACCCTGGCTCTAGGGTGTGTGGATGAATTCCCTGTCGTTGGCGACCAGTGCGATGGTAGAAATTTTTTTATACATTTAGAAGCAGTAAACTTGCAAAGACATGTTTTCGCAATACACGGCCCTAATTAATTCCACGTTCAATTCTAGATTTCTAACCGAAAACAGATGAAATACTAGGGGTCACCACCGTTTCAGTTGACAAGTTCGTGAGTGGAATTACCCCTCAGACGGAGTTAGGTTCAACTTTTGAGCGCTTGCAAACTTAACGTAGTCGGATTACGCTTTAGCTAAGGTACAGTCAGCGTCAAAATTGATATGAGCGTCTAGAGTAGTCAAAATGATCTGAAAAACATCTCTGATTGACATTTCAAGTATTCACTCAAAAGAGTTTACATACTACCTTTGAGATCTTTGTTAGCTAAGATAATTTTGAACACCCTGACTATTCATACAAATATAAAACAATGAGTAGTAAGATATTTTGAAAACCCTGTGTGCTAACAACAATATGATGATTCGAACTTCGTATATCAAATTGCTTTTATTTTTTTCAGATCATTTTGACTACTCTAGACGCTCATATCAATTTGACGCTGATTGTATAATATTTGAAAGGGAAAGATTGCAAATGCCCACATTCGAGCCGCATTCCGAATTACGCTTTAATCGATTTGAGCGTTCTCAAACCCGTACAGAATTAGCGTGAGCGCTATAACGATGGTCTGTGAAACGTCATAGATGAAGTCATGACATGCGCCATCTTGCGATTACGCCGACCATGCCCTAAAATAATATCACCGTGAGCGCTGTCAAAAATGGCAGTTGTTCGTTGTGTTTTGTGGCAGTTGTGCTATTGTTTACATGTTTTCAGTGTTATGATTCGATACGTTGAGCGAGAGCACTGTGAGCGCGTTCACGAGTGTTGCGAATTGTTGACAGCTCTGAGCTGTCATAATCGTAATATCTAATTCGGAACGCCTGCTATGCAAAGACCTTGTAGTTATAAGTACAAGGTCTTTGCCGCTATGTGGTTGAGTGCTGTGAGCGATTATAGCGTAATTCGGAATGCGGCTTCGTTATTTCTTCCACATGTCATAGATTTAAACAGTGCATAGACTAAGCGCATCACAGAGCGTACATAGAATCGGGTTCATCCTTCTTAATTTGCCTGTGTCTGGGCGTCTGCTGAGGAGTTTGACCTCTATTCTCACCGGCACTGGGTAGACTATCCGCTGCAGCCGCGCGCTCCGCTAAGAACTGATCGAAGTCTCTGCTTGTCACGCTTTCTTGTGCACCGTTTTCTGAATTAGCCTGTGGAGTTTAAAAAGTTCATGAGATACATAAATTACTAGCTGGTGCCTGCGACTTTGTCTGCGCAGGATTAGTTTTTCTAGTGTTTAGAAGTGCAATTTGCTATGCGAGATCTTCTAGGCGTTTCTGAAGAATTCGAGTCCCATTGGATCCCGTTGATTTTCCGGGATAAAAAGTAGCCTATGTACAATATATATTCCAAGGTTCATCCAAATCGGATCAGTAGTTTTTGCGTAGGATTAGTAGGATTTACGTACAAATACAATACAATACAATATGCGAACGCGCTCATTAGGACATTGCATTGTTATAAACAAACTGACCATAACATTTAATGGTACTGTACAAAATACAAATACTGCACACGTGCTCAGTGAGACAGAGCATGTTATAAGCAGACTAACCATAGCAGTTAGTGAGTGGCACTGTACAAGTGCTACGGACGTGCTCAGCGAGACATTGCATTGTTACAGGCACAGGTTAGCACTGGCCATCAGGCGGGGCAAAAAATACCTTGAGCCCTCAACGTCTTTGAAGATTTCTATTGCGTTTAGATCTGAGGGAATGTCGTGCATGGCGGTTACAATAATGATAATTGTGTTAGTAGGTTTTTCAAAAAAGTAATGCGAGCTGGTATATGCGTGGGTTAATTGTGTTAAAGCAATATAAAAATTATATAAAAAGCGCGAAGCTTCACACACCTTTTCCTGTTCTAGCCAGGCGGCAATCTCATCGATCTCTCTCTGATCCATTCCAGTCGGCTGTAATATTAATAATAAACAAAAACAACATAAAACAACAACAAAATAAAACAAACAGCAAATATTACAACAACAAAATGTTACTACAAAAACCGTTAACACAAAAACACTGTGATTTTAAGCCGATATTGTAACTTTATAATCCTAGATCTGAAGCAAACGTAGTAATGTTATCTGCGAGAAACAAAAAAGTTGTCTTGCAGAATTTGCTTAGATCTCCGACCTAGAGTAGCTTGACATCTAAGTATCTTGATAAGCGTCTACCGCGCATCAGGAATTCTATACTAAAAAGTTTTTTTTCTCAAACACGCTTGGAAATTCAAGCATTATTTTGACAAGCTTCTTCGAGATAAATCGAAAATGCAGTACTGGCCAAATACATATGCGAGCAGCGGTCAGATAAAAATGTATGGAAATCCATTACTGGCGTGTGATTTAAAAATGGAACGATATTTTACTCCATAACATGACAACCAAGGAGGTAACTTATCAAAGGTTTTATTCAAATTTCAAACAAGCTTTTAAATAGATAGCTGATTATTGAAAAAAAAAACAAATGAACACTTTAACTTCGTTGTTCGTTATTAGTTTTGAAAAGTAATTGTATTTTCAACTAAAAAGTTTTGCCTAGGTACTTAGTTTTAATTTCCGCACATTACTATAAAAGCCTTGGCCACAACTAGGCAATGAGGGACTCACGTATGTGATGTGTGCCTCGTCTTCGACTCGGCCCACATTTACACGTTCTTCCCTCATTGCCTCTGTTGCAGTAATGTACTATTTATACCCGAATTGAGATAATTGTTTAAGATACCGAAATAAAAGCTCTTTTTAGTAAAGCTGAATATTTTTCAAAACGTTTGACATGTTTTTTAAACCAATCTACCGGGTCATAGTTTTCATTTTTGTTTATTTGTACCTGTGTGTTTACAATAATAGGAAAATATGAGTATGGAGTTACCAGTGGTTGGCCCTGCGTAGCGCGCTGTGATGCCGCTGAAGCAAGACTGTTGGTAGTCTGGTCTTCAAGGTTGTCAGCGTAACTGCTTCCACTGGAATAAATAAAAATAATATTAAAAGTTATAATATTTATTTAATCCAGTGTTTGCTAAATGTAGCTGGCAATACTGGACGAGAAGAGCCGAAGACCAGGCTCAATGGCGCGTCTTGTGGGAGAAACTTACGTCCAGCAGTGGACCAATATATTATGTTGATGATGATGATGATGTTGAAAAGTTATAATTGAACATCGACATTTATTTAAAATTAAAATACAACACCTTTAGTGTGATTTCGACGCTGTAGTAATGGACGCAGAGTACAAGGCATCGTAGATAGTGGACGTGCTCAGTTAGTTGATGTAATTGTTATAGGCGAAGGTCACTTAACATCATTCTTTTTTAGTCACTTTTCGAAGATGGTTTTTAGCTTTTAATAAATTTTAATAAATTATTTTAATTTATTACCCAGTTTTAGTATTCTCATAGGTAACGTTGCGCGACTGAGCGAACATGTCGAATTCGTCCTTAGAAGTAGCGCCAGGGGATTTCCCGGGCTGCGGGTCATTGACCGAGAGGCGAGCTACGTCTGGTACATCGTCGCTGAGATCGATCAAGGCTTCGTCTTCTGGTTTAGCTGACAAACAAATATGAAAATTTTAGTAATACAATTTCATGATTTAGCTCGTACTCTAAAAATTAAAAACAAAATCGGAAGTAAAAATCTAAAATGTAGCAACAATCAAAGACTGACTGAGATATTACTGTAGGTTTCCACTATAATACATTTACAATAAACTAAGCACAACTGTGAAGATATAGATTTGCGTTTCCATCGCCAAACATTGTGCATGTTTGACATCTTGAATCTTGTTCTGATTGTTTTAAGGATTTTCTTCATTCTAAAAACAAATCGATTGTCAGGATTGTATTGTGAAGGTTTCATTGTGAATTTTTGGGTTATTCCCGTTGAGTAACACTTTTCAGTCACACTGTGACACAACGGGAAAAAACTTTTTTGGTGGAAACATACAGTTAGACCGTAACACGCAAGTAATAGAGCTACATTTGTATATTACTCACGAGTGCTAGGGACAGGCACGCCCATAGCCGCGCCAAGTATAGCGGAGGGCGATACCCCGGTAGCTGCATTTCTATTGTTGATGAAGCGAGAGTGTCTCAACAGCAGATTGTTCAGTGTATCGTTGGCTTGAAGTAAAGATCCGGTAAGTGGGGATTCCCCGGCTAAACGGCCAACTAGCTCCGCAATGCGGGTTTGCATCGCTTTCAATGTGTCTGCTAGTTCCTGTAAAGAATAAATAAATAAATAAATAAATATTCACGGACACTTAACACAACGCCTTCTAGTCCCAAACTAAGCAAAGCTTGTACGATGGGACTAGATGGCTGATAGAATACATACATACATTTTTTATTGTAAATACATACTTATAACACCCAGACACAAAACAAACATCTATGTTTGCCACACACAAATGTTTGTTCTCGGTGGGGATCGAACCCACGACCCACAGCACGGAAGGCAGAGCTACTACCGACTGAGCCATGACGCCTGTCAACGCGATTATAACTAAATAGAAAAAAAAGCCTTTTATTTCTTCTTAAAAATATTACAAAAACGTGAAAAAAATCTAATATAATTATAGTAATGTCGTTAGTAAGTATTTTTTTTTATTTTTTTATTTTATACTACTAAGTAGGCAAAAAATTGCTTAAAAGTAAAAGTATTCGTAAAAGTGGTTAGGTACCTCTTTAACACAGGTTTGGCCTATTTTTTTGTTGGTGTAGGTAGGTACCTAGTTTATATTTAATATTAGATTGGTCTGCTTTCCTATAAAGATTATACAGATTTGTAAATGTGACAGCTAACCCCTGTTACAAATAAACTAAATTCGATTTAGTTAATAGGTAACACTATTGACCGTATGTAATTGGATATTTTGGTGAAAATTTGTTACTCAATGAATACAGTACATGATCTGTTACAGCCACAAATGTAATACATACAATGTTATGTTTGGATGCGCCTCAAGCATTTTTTTGGCAATATAATATCTTCACACAAAGAGCAGAAAGTGCAACATAGAACAATCCCACTAGATGGAAATATGAAATACTCTTGAAAGGGTCTGGGGCAAATTGGATGGAGCTAAGGTCCCACATTTTTTTTAACTTGCAATGATGAAACTGTTTTTGTTACAATATACTTACAATGCAGTTTAGAAAAATGTAACAATGTCATTATAAAGCAGCGGGATCATTAGTTATTAGACTTATTTACTTCGAAAAATGCGTCTATTTCAATGTCGTTTATCGTATTTACATCTGTTTACATAAAAATAATTACTTTTTGCGTTTTCGTGACTGCTACTGCATAAAAGATTAAGATAAACCAACAAAAGTTATAAATAACCAAATTAATCTATAAATTAACTAAATGTATGCTAATCGGGACCTGAAATGCCCCAGCGCCTTTATGGAGAAAGTTGCTGGTCCCTTTTTTGTGCAGTTAAAATAATAAATGAATACATACATTGAGTAGTTCAATATCAGTGTCATGGTGCGCCGAATGCGGCTGAGCGGTGAGTTCGTTCAACATATCGCTCATGACCGCCATATTGCCTTCCACCACTGACAGGTCAGCACGGAGCTTGTTGGTTTGACTCTCAGAGAGAGTCACTTGGGCCTGAAACAGGAAGGGCACAGATCAAAACACTGAAATGACAGATTGAGTAAACATTTTAACAGAATTTACTACTTTCAATGTTCTGTGCGCATTTTTTGTATGAAAAACTTCGGAATCTGTAAAGTCGTAGAACAAACACTGTTCGCCATGACCTGTAAAATACTCTCCTTTTGGACTTATAGGGTATTTATGTTACACCGTGTATTCCTTAGTGAATATGAATACTTACAACAGGCACAATGGGTTCTTGAACGCGAGACGGGGAAACAGGCGCGCCGCGTTGAGGCGATCCTACTATCGGATGATCACCACCATCGGGTACGCTCTATGAAAATATTACCATGATATAGGGTAAACTACCCTAATCTTGGCACCCCCACCAATTGTTGACACTTCTCTGATTTATCCTATTTACTAAGAAAAAGCCAGACCTCACGATGTTGTTATATAAACAATAACTTAACATAATAATAAACATCGTGAGGTCTGGCTTTTTCTTAGTAAATAGGATAAATCAGAGAAGTGCCAACAATTGGTGTGAATGCCAAGATTAGGGTAGTTTACCCTATATATATACTATTATAAAACTGTAAAAAAGCCAAAAACTAAAATTAAAGATATGGGCAAACTAAATATGCAATTCTACTAAATAAACGATTCTGATTTCAAAAATCGAGTTTGTCTGTTTGTTTGTTCGCAGATCACGTCGAAACTACTGGTCCAATTTCAATGAAACTTATACCATTCAGAAGCCTTTTTTCCGGATTGAAACATAGGCTATATTTTATTGAAATTAAAGACGTGGATTTTTCTTAGATACAGCTTGACCTCTCTAAACCAAAAGCAGCCTTTGACGCGATGTTCATCGTATGCTGGTTGACAGATATTTTTTTGTGGAAAGTTACGCACGTGTACGAAGTCGCGGGTATAGATATTTATTCTAAAAGATCAATGAGCATCAGCCTTCAGACTCCTAATTTCTTGGGTTCAAATCAAGTCGATCAGACTAATACAATCAAAAAATTAATCATATCCTACTAATATAATAAACGCGAAAGTAAAAATGTATGGATGTCTGTACGTTTGTTCCTCTTTCACGCAAAAACTACTAATACGATTTGGATGAAACTTGGAATATATATTGTCCGTGACCTGGATTAACACATAGGCTACTTTTTATCTCGGAAAATCAACTGGACGCGAACTCTTCACAAACGCCTAGAAGATTTCGCATAGCAAATTGCACTTCTAATCCTGCGTTGACGAAGTCGCAGGTACTAGCTAGTAATTCAAAAGTTTTATTTTTTAATTTTTATTTATTTTATTTTATTTTATTTATTTTTATTATTTTATAAAACTTCATTGCGAATATGGATGAATAAGGGATGTCAAGATTCTTACAGTTAATTTCAACCATCCTACTTCCTATCCTACTAATTCCTACTTAATATTATAAATGCGAAAGTTTGTAAGTATGGATGGATGGATGTTTGTTACTCTTTCACGTAAAAACTACTGATCCGATTTGGATGAAACTTGGAATATATATTGTCCGTGACCTGGATTAACACATAGGCTACTTTTTATCCCGAAAAGTTAACGGGATCCAACGGGACGCGAACGAGGTTGCGGGCGGCACCTAGTATTCTACTAAAATATCATGCAATATTATACTAGTAACTAGTAACAATCTACTGATATAATATCTTTTTAATAAAATATTCAAAAGATATTTAACTTACGCGTTGCGGTGTAAAAATAGGCGCCATCATGTCTAAATCGGTCATTGGAAACTCGACACCCTTCTGTTTCAGTTCAGCGTAGATTTGCCCAACACCCTGGAAAATGAATTAGGAATGAAGCTACAGGATTGTCAATAAGTATGTTGTTAGAACCCTTAAAAGGACCTACAGAAAAAACCTTTTTTGTAATTTTAATAGGTCATATCAGGGTCCACGAAAAAGTCCACCGCTGGACTATATCAACCTTTCCCCTGCCGGCAGTCGCTGAGGTCGCAAGGGGATTATTGGACAAAAGTTCCAGAAATTCCCTACGCATCGGACTGTCGCAGGGGTAAACTGGAATGAGCCCTTAAATCATCTTCAATAGATATAAAGGCCTAAGTACAGATTTTCCAAAGGTACGATTTACAGAGCCAGATCCATCTACTGATTTATCGCGATCTCAACAACAATTTACTCGGTAGTTAAAAAGCCATCATCATCATATTAGTGAGAAGTCTACTGTTGGTCATAAACCTTAGGCAAGCAAGCACGTATGAGGTAGTGGTCAACTCTGGTGACGGTGTTTTTAAACCGCCTGTAGGCGTCTTTAAAAGGATGCTTTAAAAGCCATAGATTATCGGACTTAAATAGTTATTGGCCCGTCGTCGTCGGGTGGGAGGTAGGTGAGAAAGTAGCCTATCATCATCTCCTTTCCCTTTTCCCCACTTTATATGGGGTCGGCACAACATGTGTTTTTCTTCCATGCTCTTCTATCGGCCGTCATCGAAAGTAAGCTAATACAATGTAATTTACCGCTAATTCTGGTTGATTTTGGAAGGCATCAGCCCAGCACTGGATCAGACTGAGAACTTTCTCCTGCACGATTGTCGGAGGGTCATTCTTCGGTCCAATTAGTTTTACCTATAAACAAAACAAATGTTCCCTGAAATAGTGGTCTCTGAGACTGTAGGTATAAAAAGTCTAGACTAGGTGCAAAGGTCTTATTATTATCAATTATCAATCAATATTATATAAAACTCTTTTGAAGCTGACTTAGAATCAACGCACAGCCTAAACTGTAAGTCCTAGAGGTATGAAATTTGGAGGGTAGTATCCTTATATAGTGTAGAGGTGCACTAAGAAAGAAATTTTGAAAAGTCACACTCTAAAGGGTCTAAAACGCGAGCAACGCCGCGGGAGACGGCTAGTTAGTAACGTAATAAAAAAGTTAGTTTTATGTCTGGGTGTTACTATGTATCGTAAGTATGTATTTACAAAACAAAACGTAGTACCAAGTACAAACTTCTCTACAAACTTTGCTTAGTTTGAGACTAGAGAGCGTTGTGTGATATGTCCAAGAATATTTATTTACTAGCCGTCGCCCGCGGCGTTGCTCGCGTTCTAGACCCTTTAGAGTGTGGCTTTTCAAAATTACTTTCTTAGTGCACCCCTACACTACATAAGGATACTACCTTCCAAATTTCATACCTCTAGGACTTATGGTTTAGGCTGTGCGTTGATTATTATCAGTCAGCTTCAAAAGAGTTTTATATATATTTATTTATTTAAACAAGTAAAGGTAACACATCGAGGTTAATCTCAGTGGCATGGGGACATACCTCTTGTAATAATTAACTAGGTAGTCATAAACTCACTAAATAATAAAACTAATTCATGATCTGTTGTCTCAAGGGTATGAGCGCAATAGTTTCTGCGAGTCACACAATATGCTCTTAGGAGCTGCGAATAACTTATAAGATAGGTACATCATAGATAGATAGAAAACTCTTTATTGTACACCACTTTTACAGAAATATAGAACAAAAAAATATAGAGACGAATACGAGATTACCAATCTGATAAACATTATAAAAAACATAGAAGTATCAATGTGTTTGCATAATTAATTCAATTTGACTAAAACTACATTCCAATATGAAGTCTGAACCAGTTTTTATGTTCAACTTCTGAAAATATTGCACCATATTTTTATTTATTGAATCAGAAATTACTGTAGGCCTATTAATATTATAAACGCGAAAGTTTGTAAGGTAAGGATACAATATGGATGTTTGTTACTCTTTCACGCCAAAACTACTGATCCGATTTGGATGAAACTTAGAATATATATTACTAACTATATATAAAACATTCTGATGATGTGATAAAATCATTGGTTTACCTACAGTCATGTCATGTATCTTTTATTAGGTATATGGTAGGTACAGTGCAATAGGTATTTATCTTTACCTAATAGTGGTAGGTACAGTCAATCCGTAGATACATTTGTCCTCAATGACTACCAACTCGTCTTCAATTTGTAAGTTGATCAGCTTAATAGCCGTTTAATGACGTCCATTATACGAGTCTGTTGGTCCTGGTACTTATAAAACCATAATAACACACTTGGTACCCCATTCCAATATTTTCAGCATATTCAAGAAAATCTTATTAAAATAAAGCAAAGTTGGTCTATACTTTTTATTTGTAATTAAATGAGGTTTATAAATAAAATAAAATTATGAGACTATACTATTGATTAGTAAATCTTTCAAAGGGCAATGTGTACGCTTCTTTAACAAAATCCCAAGTGATGTGTCTCAGTGGTCCATTGGCAAGTTCAAAAACGTAATAAACATACTATAAAATATCTGATTATTTAGAAGACAAACAAGCTTGGGACGAACTAGCTCCAACTCATCCAATAAAAAAAAAATGTAATCATACCTAATCATACAAAACGTAATGACGATTCAAAGTGATCAGTGAGATTTTATTGAATAAAAGATTTTTGACTCTTGACTTCGACTTTGATACTTTGGAAAATACTAGTCTAACAAAATTATACTAGAATTGATCAGCTTTCTAATCTAAACTATGCAAATCAATTTAAACCAGTACAATAAGAAACTAGTTGCAAGGTTCTGATTATAGACCTATATAGAACAGAGTTTTTTTTAGGTGACCTGCACTCAATGGAGATACTTTACTTAAGTATCTATTAGTAAGATGTATTTGATAGTATTTTTTTATGGCCAACCTCTGGTGTTAAGTGGTAACCGTTGCCTGCAACAACTCAATAACTTCAAGCCTACAAAAAACATGCAACTCTACAAACCCTTCATTAGTTAACGCAGATGACATACAGTGGTGTAGGTTACTGAATTTCCAATCATTTAGCAAGTTGATATCAATTTTATTATTGCATTTACTTTGTCTGGAAGTACCAGTACATCTTGTATCTGCCAAAAGTAATCTTGTACTTTCAGTATCAGTAGTAGGTATCGTCACATCTTATCATTCACAATACAATGAGTTTTAATCACAACCCGAACCGGTTCACTGACATTACTCAATAAAATAAGTAGATATACACTGTGTATCCAGTGATAGTAGACAACCTGTGTCTCCAGTGATTCATTGACTTTTGTGTTTACGTTTACATTACATTATTATTTTAAAAGATTCAGATGTAAAATAATGGTTTCTAAAAAGTTTATTGTTAAGCTCTTACAGGTCATTGCTACAGTAACTAAAACTATATCGAAACTGCACTGTATGGTATACATAATAAAGAACATTCATAAACATTTTTACTGTTCATGATTTGAATAATAAATCATGATAAAGTTGCAAGAATGTTTGACATGTCCACAGTAATACTTATTTTTTTAATTTTTAAATTTAACGCAAGCAAGTAGGTGCTAGGACTTATGCTAAGAGCATTGTCTACCTGTCTTCCTGGGCATGTAAAAAGAAGGTGTGGCGCGTTTTTATAGGTACCAAACTAGTTATACAAAATATTTTAAATATAATAGTAAATAAAATAAATAAAAGAAAAGTAGCTTACCAGCTCCGATATAAATTCCTTACTGCACACCAGCACATGGAAAGCCTTGCCACAGTTCTTCACACAGGTCTCAAGAACAGTCAGAGTGTACATTACAACGGTATAGTTCTTTCCAGCGCTCATAGTCAACTTCTTTCTTATAGCCTTTACGGCATCCTTGGGTCCATCCACACTGCTGTTCACGATATCACATATCTCCATATTAAGGCCCCAGTTTTCAGACGGAAGGGAGCCATCTGTAGCTTGTTCTAGAATATATATGTTTTATCAGGTAATATAAAAATCAGGGGTCACAAATAACAAAAACCATTTTATTGTCAGCACTGTATCAAGTGAGTATCAAAACATTTATTATGACCTTGTAGATGGATGCAGGTAGTTTTGAGTGTATTTAGCAAAGAAGGTGAGCAACCGTGGTACCACAACAAAGAGAAATTTGTGATTTTATAATGCGCCACAAAATGTTACAAAATGGTAACAACAAACGCTTTTACAGAATTTAGGTACATGAACTCACCGATTTTTTGGCCTACCGGCGTAGAAAATGGGTTTCCTACACCAAAGAAGGACATCGTACGTAATAAATTTTAATCGAATGTTTATCAAAAGAGAAAATATTTCACTAGTTTTCTCTCGTCACCGAACGAAAAACGTACTACTACTTCTTCTTCTTGTTTATGGCCAACCATGACACCTGTCATGAGGCCTGTCAAGTCGCTATTTTACAGATTCGTTCAAAAAGTAAAAACAAAAGCTCTAAACCAAGAAGTTGAAGTTGAAAAATTATCAAATTATGATGAAGTCAACTCAAATAAGATCCAACCAAAGTAGTGCCCCCGCTATAGAGCTGGGTGGGATACAGAATGAACTTGTTCAATATGTAGCAGTTTTGCGCAAATAGGCGATTCAATATAGCAATAATAAAACGGGATAGCACTTTTGTATTCTATTCTTTTTTATGACAGGGTGTCTATGATTATCTAAGAAGGTAGGTATCAACCAGAACGGATCTTCTTCAACACTTTCCCATATTCATAACACCGAGTTCTCTGCAAAAAGACATGAATGGCGACCGAGATAATCCTTTTGTCAATATATCGGCCACTTGATCCACAGTGCTGATTCTTTCCACCTCCAGTAGAGAAATCCTTATGCTGCCTGTTGTGTAGTTCAACATATAGGCAGACTTCGCCTCGGCCGGCTCGTCTTGCAAATTGTGCCATCTGGGTTCCTTTTAATACGGAGAACCCATTTACATGGAAGCACCTTCCTGCCTTTGGGTAACACGCATGGCGTCCATACTCCATGGTCTTTTAACGACTTCATTTCCGAATCCATCGCCTTTTGCCATTCATCATGATCGTCTTTATTCATGGCATCTGAAAAATTAGCAGGATACGATTCAGTAACGCATATGTAATCGTCGAATCTTTCAGGACGTCTTATTAGACTACGATTGCGAAGATTGTAAGATGGAACTTCAGCGGCATCATGAAATTCGTCTTCGTCATCACTACGTATTTCAGGTGGTTCCTGGAGTCCATCCACATTTTCATCATGAACGTGATCTTCCACTTGGACTTGATCCTGATATTCTCCCTCAAGAGCACGTTCTGCTTCGTTCGTAGCTTCGATCGTAGCTTCATTTCCTCCCTCTGTTTCAATGGAGCGTTCTCCCTCGGTTTCAGTAGGATATGAAGTCAACCCCTCGTTGGTTACCGGTAGAGGTATCGTGTATTCATACTCTCGTGTGTCTTCGCTTACACAAGGTGATGTCGAATTATTTACTTGAAGATTTGGAAGAGGTTTTTCATCGAAAATCACATCACGCGAACGGACGAGCGTGTTTCTTTTTCCATCCGTGATCCAGATTCGGTAACCATCTTCATCGTAACCTACGAGTCTACCTTTCGTGGCTTTCTTATCAAGTTTTCTACGTTTTTGTTTTGGAATGTGGACGTACGCTGTGCAGCCTATTATTCGGAACTGTTTAATAATGGGCCGTTTTCCACACCAAAGTTCGTAAGGAGTTTTATCGTTGTTTGCTGGACCCGTCCTATTCAGAATATAGGCGGCGGTATTGATCAACTCAGCCCAAAGTTGTTGCGGCATAGGTTCGTGAGCGTACATCATTGAACGTGCTGTTTCAACGAGGCTTCTGTTCTCTCGCTCGCTAACACCATTTTGCTCGGGTGTATACGGAGTTACAAGTCTATGTTCTACTCCGTGAGCATCCAATACTTTTCGAATAGACTCGTTGTCGAACTCACCACCATTGTCACTTAGCAGCCGTTTTATGGTGTGTCCCTGTGTCTTCGCACGTGCTAACATCAAGGCGAGTTTATCCTTGACTTCGGACTTATGCTTCAGGAAGTATACCATACGGTAGCCTGTAAAGTCGTCTTTGAACAATACATAGTAACGTAACTTCGTAAAACTTGGTTCAAATGGTCCGCAAACATCAGTATGTACGAGCTCTCCTGGCGCTGATGCTCGAGTTCTCGTACCGAATTTAAGTCTATGAGCTTTCCCATAAATGCAACCTTCGCAATGCTCTTTATCAAGTGGCAGTTCTATGCCAAGTTCGCGTTTAACTATAGCTTTGACGTGCCTCTTGTTCTGGTGCGCAAGTCTTTCATGATAGAGTTGCATCGTTGCATCTGTCACATAAACTTCGGGGGGTTTCGCAGGTGATACGTTGACTACGTCTAGCCGGTATAAACCACCTTGTTTCTGTCTTTTCCCTATTAAGCATGCTTCTCCGTTGACATAGATCGTACATTCCTTTGTCGTCGATGAGAAAGAGCTATTCGGGACTCTGTCGTGAAGCGCTAAAACTGAGAACAAATTCTTGTTGATGGCTGGCACATACCAAACGTCTCGCAGGGTTGCTCGGAATAGTTTCCCTTTAATATTTGTTTCGATGATTACTGAACCTTTGCCTTTGGCACGAATCGCATTGCCATTTGCAGTTGTCACAGTACGATCTTCATCAAAATATTCGAAATTTTGGTATAAATCAGCCCGGTTCGTAACATGGCTTGTGGCGCCGTTATCCACATACCAGTTCTCAGAGTCACGTTCGATTGAAAAAACTTCAGTGTCCTCTAAAGACATAAGAACTATGTTTGCGGTTTTCGAAGTTGAAGGCGTCGTCGGTTGCGGATTACTGCTCTTCGGTGGCTTGCCATCTTTGATCCATTTCTGGCAGTTTCTGACACGATGGCCGATAGCTTGACAGTAATTGCATTTTAGGTTCTTATCCTTCTTCTTCTCATTATTCGTATTACTAGCGTTCGAGATGAGAGCCTCCTGTTGGGGTACGTTGTTACTCTTCAGTGCTCTCTCAAATGCACATAGATGGTTTGTTAGATTCTCAGTGGTTCTTTCAGCTTTCGGTAATAATAGCCAGCTACTTCTGAAGGAGAAGAAGGTGTCATCAAGGGTATCGAGTATCTTGCAGATTAGTAGCAACTCAGGTAACTCCTTGCTGTTATCCTTCTTAAACTCTTGGTTTAGCTGTGTCCACATGTTCTTCAATTTGGACATATGGGTGGCCATATCGTCTTCCGTTTGCTTTTTGTATCCAAAGAAATTCATACATAGATTATAGGCTCTATCTTCGTCTGTGCCATCGAATAATCTGTGTAGTTCTAGCCATACATCGCGTGCACTAGTATACCGCATAACTTTCCTTAGTGTCTCTTCGTGCATATTGGTCGTCAGGATCAGAAGGGCGCTTGTGTCGGCTTTAACAAAACGTTCGAGGTTTGAATTGTAAGTCGCCATGACTGCATCTCCAGCACCGGTGGCTGGTTCAACTGGTTTCTGGAACGAGCCTTGTACCACCTCTAGCGTCTGAGGTACAGTGCGTAGAAGGCAGGTAGCTTTGAATTTCCATGTATCCCAGTTGGATTTTCCTTCCAAGAGACCAATCTGAATTTTTCCCGTAATAGTATCCATTTTCAAATATTATTGTGGCCTAGTCTGGGCACCATAACCTGTATCAGTTTTGCGCAAATAGGCGATTCAATATTTAAAGCAATAATAAAACGGGATAGCACTTTTGTATTCTATTCTTTTTTATGACAGGGTGTCTATGATTATCTAAGAAGGTAGGTATCAACCAGAACGGATCTTCTTCAACACAATAACATACGTCATGATACAATTGGTTATTAGACAAAAAAAGTCGCCGTCACGCGCTACCAATTTTAGAACGACATAAGAAGTCGTTTCCGGTGAGCTCGACGCGGCAAATTTGAATTATCAAACTTATTAACAATTTCACTTTCAATTTAATCAAATAAAATAACCTTTTCCATGGCGTTATTCTACTTAACATTAACCACCGAACATCTATATCATTAACATAACAGATTCCAGTAGAACATTCTTCCAAGAGACACACCTAACCATCAAGAGTATTTTTTTCTATCATGTCATCACAGTCATCGAAACCTAGCAACGTATGCCAGTTTCCGTGGCAACGGAACTTTCAATAAAAATAAAACTCTTTGCTGTCAACCTATGCTGTCAACTCTCAAGTCGTCACAAAATATTGCAATTTTTGCAGCAAAGATAAAATATATTTTCCAGATTGTGTTGGCTTTTGGTTTCAGCAGTTTCAGTTGGTTTTCTGGATACGTGAATTTTGATTGTATTGAAATAAAATGACCGAAAAGAAGTCGCTGAACAGCCTTATTATCCACCCAACAAGAGAACCGGGCGTTATTGATAATGCCATGCTCACGCGATGCATATTGGAATATGGTAAGAGAATGCTAGATGCTCCCTGATGATGCTCACTATTGAATAACGTTCTTTCTATGTTTTCCAAATAATTCACAATAGTAATTGGGAAGTGGGTACTTACCTACCTAGTGGTATCCCTAGGTACACACTCGAGTGTTCTCCACTGAGGTACTTTTTTCAATGTGTAGGTCCAACCGAGGAGGCTGGAAGACTCTTTGCCGAAGAAGGGGTTCATTTAGACGAGGCCACAATAGTTCGTATTGAATTCCAGAACATTCTCCGAATAGATCATCTCTGGATGCTCACATCTCTCACCAAACTAACGCTAGCTCACAACCTGATAGAACAAATCGAGAACCTCGACCTACTGACTGGACTCAATGAATTAGATTTATCCTTCAATAAGATAGAGAAAATAGAAAATTTGGACGAGCTCAAAAATCTAGAAGTGCTTACACTCTTTCATAATAAAATTAGAAAGTTGGAGAACATGGAATGTTTGGAGAAGCTGCTGGTTTTCAGTATCGGAGACAATATGATTGAAGATTACAAAGAGGTTAGTCATGAACTCTATAGTGACGCTGACTACCTAAGTACCTACCTACAGGGCTTTGCGTCTATTTTTTAGATGATTTATACAGCGTTAGGAGCCACTGGTTAACCATTCCCCTATGACCGGGACGCTGTAGTGCCTGAGACATCGTTCAAAATAGAGTAGGTAGGCTTGCCCAGCATCTATACCATCCTCTAAGCCCAGCATAATCGACCCAGCACTGGCATTTGCTTAGTATACCTAAATTTTACGAGTAGAAAAACCCATTGGTGCACCGCCGGGTTTGAACCCCTAGATATTTTCTATGGTCTATATATTCATTGAATCTTGAAAAGCTAGGTATAGGTAAATACCTAATGATAGGTATGGTGATTTCCTACAGATGGCATATCTGCGTAGATTCCGTTTCCTACGCTCAGTGAGTTTCAAAGGGAATCCTTGCTGTGATGATCCGATGGCCTACGCGTTTCTGAGGTCTGCTCTCGTCAGAGTCACGTATCTGGATTATGTGACCATTACTGAGGATGAGAGGGAAAATGGAAGAGCTTTGTTTAGGTGATTTGTTTAACTTTTTTTACCTCTTTCACCCCACAGCTGGGCAAACAAAGGTCTCCTCCGAAGACCTCCAGTAATAGGTAGGTACCTACTCCCTGTCTTGGTTTTACTTACGGCTGATAGTCAATGTAACTACTTAGGTACCTACTTATACCTACCTAGACAGTGTATTTTTCATCAAATTTCATCATACCTACTACATTCATAACATCTCTCTTTGCTCTGGCTACTTGTCTACAACCTTACAGTAGGTATGCCGTACATTAGAAAAGTAGGTAGGATAATCAGCTATTATGTCGTTCTATAGGGGTTACCTCCGCAAATTAGACGATGCAGACGAAAAATCTGAAAAAGAACGGATAGCCAAAGAAGAATACGACGCTAGAGTTGAATTCTACGCATTGTCCTTTGTGGAATACCTGAGTGGACCGGAGCTGATCGAATCTATGTTCGCGAAGGATGAAGACGGTGCTATGCTGCTCAAAGTTGGGGGAGAGTTGATAGGGTTTTTTGAACAGTACGTAGGTACCTATGTTACACAAACGATGTAGTGGAGAATAAGAATAAGAATAAATAAATAATAAATAAATATTCTTGGACATTACACACAACGCCCTCTAGTCCCAAACTAAGCAGAGCTTGTACTATGGAAACTAGATTGCTGATATAATAGTTATATAGTTTTTTTTTTGTAAATACATACCTACTTATAATACATAGTAACACCCAGACATAGAACAAACATCTATGTTTGCCACACACAAATGTATGTTCTCGGTGGGGATCGAACCCACGACCCACAGCACAGCACAGAAGACAGAGCTACTACCGACTGAGCCATGAAGCCTGTCAAGAATCTAACAAATAAAAATTCGTCTCATTCATTCGCAGATACAAAGAACAATACGTGGAAACCATGGCAGGACTAGTAGAATTCGCACAAGGAGCGTACAAAGCAAGGCAGCACGAAATCAGTCTCTTCAAAGATCTGGTGGACAATGCCTTAGCTGATAGTGTGCAGAAGAGTAAAGTGTATGATCTTTTCTTCTTAGCTGAACGGGCTGAAACCATAGTCTGAGTTTTATTAAATGGTGCCTAACCAAATAAAACCCAAATTACGGGCTCTGTCTGAGCTCAGAGCAGTAGGGTTGCCGCCCTCAGTTGCAAAGTGGTATATTTTCAGAGTGGTGGAAGAATTCGAGAAGAAGAAGAAACCTCTGGTAGATCAGATGAATGAACAGATCAAGAAGTTCACAACCAAACAGTCAACTATAGAGCAGTTGGAGCCTGTTATAATGGAGCTCGGAGATACTTACAATGACACACTGCATGAGCTGTGGAAAAGTCTTATGACGATTGAAATGCGGCTGTACGAGCAGTGTGAAGTAAGTTTGCCAACGAGTTTGTGAGACACCTAGGCAGTTCAATACCTACCCCTCGTACTGAACTTTTCTCGGCTTCTTGGAGTAACAAACTACTGCGACAACACATCAAGACCAATTTGCGCAAGTGACAATCAATTCACGCCCGACGCAAATAATTTGACGTCCAAAATTTTGGACTTATTATCTGGGGCAGTGAACTACCCTCTAACATACAATCCTACATTTCTACTATTCTACTAATATTATAAACGCGAAAGTTTGTATGTATGGTATGGATGTTTGTCACTTTTACACGCAAATAGGTACCTACCTACTACTGATCCGATTTGGATACAACTTGGAATATATATTTTCCGTGACCTGTATTATTAACACATAGGCTACTTATTGTCCCGGAAAATCAACGGGATCTAACTAACGAAGTTGCGGGTCGAAGCTAGTATGTTGATATTTCAAATCATTTGATAGAACAGAATAGGCGTCTTGTCTTTGTAGCTTAAATCGGCGAAGCCAAGCCTAAGCATCTAAAATGAGATTAGGACAGGAGTGTCAGAGACTCACGTACAACTCTAGGTATATTTTGTAGGAGTCCCGAGTGCAATTCTCGGTGAATATGACAGAAATGATAACAAAGCTAATGGAGGTTTCTCGCAACGCTTTTGGAGCGTGGCGTGAGAATGAGGGCGTTTGGTCGATGCGCCAGTTTGAGACACTGTCTAAGCTGCTGGGGAACAAGACTATGCTGGGTGATGCACCACCAGAGCTCTTTGAGGTAAGAATCTAGTTATAGTGCCTTCTGGTAAGATCGGCGTAGTAGGAAGTCCGGATACTAAGCAATTCGGCGATATTTTTAAATGATGGCAACATCGCCTTATGCGCCATTTTGCTTTAAATACAGGGGTATAGCAAAGTGGCGCGTATTTATCCGGACTTACTACTACGCCGATCTTACCAGAAGGCACCTTACTAGCTAGGTAGGTCTTGCGAGCTATTTTTTACTAGTGATAAAGGCTCGCGGGTTTTAGTTTTTTTAATCTCTAAATGTCTTGCTTAGGAGTTTCCTATACAAACTAGGGTACAGGATTTAGGCCCGTATTCCGTAGCCTTACTCAAGCACTGATCCGTACTCAAGCATAGATTTTTGTATGAAAATCTCTACTCAAATCTATGCTTGAGTAACGATTTGTGTCTCGGAATACGGGCCTTAGATTGATACCCTCGAATTTAGAAACTATGACATCTACCAGATCTAGATTATGTCTAGGTAATGGTAGATTCAGACGCTGCGCTAGGTGAATTCTAGTTGAAACGGTTTGACGTACGTTACTGTTCAGCCTCTGTGAAGTAAGAAGAAGAAGGGTAGCAAAAGTGATAGCGTTGAAATACCAACTGTATCTTCACAGGCGATGATGGACAGAGATCTGATGATGAACCACGTGGCCCAGTCGTCAGACAACCACATGCGTTTTATAGATGCTCGAGAGGACCTACTTGTGACGAGAGCCAATAACTGGCGTGACGATCTCGTTCAAGGAACCAATGAGTAAGCTATTCTTGTATCCAGACAATTTCAAGAACCGTAAATGTCTTATCTTACATTACGTTCATGCTAATAATCTGCCTGATAAACTCACTGATCTAGGGGTACCTAACTACCTACCTATCAAAAGACCGTCAGATCAAAAAGCGACTGTTTCGGATCAAAAATGTTTGAATGATCTGCAAAATCAATAATTTATATAAGATCTACTATGTACCACTCTTCACGCAAATAAATCATTCATTCATTCATTCAAAATAACCAGTATCCGGGTATCTCTTAATTTAAAAATAAATGCCATGGAAAGATGACATCTCTTTATTTATACAGTAACGAGGTGAAGCGCAACAGAGACAGAATCCTTGAGATAAACTACTTCATCGACAACCAACGCGAAGAATGGATGGATATGCAAATGGGTTTAACAGAAGCTGTTGATCCAGAGACGGCCGCTTTGCTCGGAGACGAATTTTAAACATTGGTGTCGTCATAAGGTAATGCATTGGTGACGTCATAAGATAATACATTGGTGACGTCATAACGTAATACATTGGTGATGTCATAAAGTAACTTTTTCTGGAGATTTTATAGATATATAAAACAGTGAAGCAAGGTTAGAGAACAATAACCGTTTGAAATTACAGCACAAACTAAGATATCTTCGTTGCTCCCAATGAAAGTGTGATAGGTAGGTCGGTACCAAAAAGTGTTTTTTGTACAGTACCTAGGTAGTCACAAAATATGATTATACAAATAAAAGAAAAGTATGGGTACATAGGTTAGGTACTTAATTAAGTTGAAAAAAGACATCGTTAGCTTACCTACCTACCTACCTAACTTACCACCTACTTATTTTCTCTTTTGGTTCAACTGCTCCACGAACTTTCCTATTTGTTCTTGTGTCTGAGGATTTAGAATATTCCCCAAACTAGTTGGAGTATCTTTATTCCTATTTTCCTTCACATAGCTAATGACGGACTCTCTTAGTTGTCTTTTTGCCGCGCTGTGTATATTTTTGGGTATGTTATCGTATAGTCTAATGAATTTCTTGCACTTTTCGATGGCATCTTCTTGGTCGGTAGCTAATTCGTCTACCAAATGCACCTGAAATTATATAGAGGGTTAGGTACCAAAGCCAATTTCCTTCATCAAT
The DNA here is from genome assembly GCA_947507515.1 of Eulithis testata. NCBI lineage: Eukaryota > Metazoa > Arthropoda > Insecta > Lepidoptera > Geometridae > Eulithis > Eulithis testata. Next base: position 7,476,299 of record OX382205.1, read on the forward strand.
AGTCTGGAATAGTCAACCTAGAACTACCTACCTGCATAAAGAAAAAAAATATGGTTCACACCTTACGTTACGGCTTCAAGTATTATTGGTTAAAATTCCACCAAAATTAAACAACAATACTCATAATAACTCAAGAAAACTAGCCCAACAGTGAGAGATTTGCGTCTTTCTGAAACTTTTCCATTGATACAAAAGATTACAACCCTAGCCAGTTTTAAGTTTAAATGGCCTAGGTTGTTTAAAAAAATATGACAAAACTAGAATCCCCTAGTATAGGTATGATGTCGATCGTCTACCCGTGATCTTATCAATAAATGTCATCACGCTGTCCTACGTATTTCATCTGCCAGGTCCTTCTTCGTTACTAAAGCAGTGCCACCAGCTATTCCAACCAACCTTTAAAGCTTCCTCAGCGGTATACATTTTAGAAGCAGTAATCGCGATTTCTGCGTGCCTATATCCCATGGCTCGGATTAAGAGCTCTCGGATCCACCACGACGGAACTATTCCTACGGCTGTATCGTTCATTCCTATTTTGGACTTGTCGTTCACCATCACCCTGTAGTCGCATAAGAGACTAATGATACAAGCTCCCGCTGCTGCATGACCCTGGATAATAAGAGAAATTGAATACTTGGGGACAGTATTAGTTACAATATAATGGTAACGAGGTGTAGCCAGGCTAAAATATGAAAAACCGAACGAGTAGGTCCATATTCTTTGAGCTATTCTATCGCATATAGATCGAATAAAAAAAAATCTGCTGCATCTGCGCCTAAAAACAGAGAAAGTAGGGACATTTGTGTCACTGTTGACGTTATTGGTACAGGACTATGTTTTTGAACTTTGAGTCAGCCTGTAGCGCTATACTAAAGTATTTTATCAACTTACGTTAATTGCAACAGTAGTTATAAATTCAGAAGCATATATTTTGAAAAATACATGTTGCAGTGTGTTCCAGAATGTTTTAAGCTTCTCTGGGTTAGGTTTGTTTAGTTCGGTGAGATCCATACCAGCCGAAAATATTTTTGGGATAGCCTGAAAAAAACCTTTTTATTTTAGTAGGTAGGTAAGTAAGGTTCGTAGTTGGTGTGCATGTCGAGGGAAATGTGTCCATATGCGAGGATGGTACCCTACGTGAGCCTACTTCGCCAAAATTGTATTTTATAATAGGTACATAGGTAACTAGGATAGCTAGGTACTAATAGGTACCTAGGTCATAATGGACTAATATGGGCAGGTAGGTACCTACTTATACTATACATACCGATGTCATAATAAGGCCTTTACATTTTTTATTCTTCTCCAAATCGTCGAGGGAATCCGTCATTACTTTCAAGAACTCCAGATTAAAGCTGTTTACTGGCCTTCTCTTCCAGCTCATCACTGCTATACCTTCATTGTCTATCTTCAAATCAAATAAACTTTCCTTTGTAGTTGACAAAGTCCTGGACACTTTTTTCATTGAGTTAAATATTTGGCGCCTCAACATTTTAAATAAATCGAAAAAAATTGTAAGAAAACGCTTCGGATGCAATTCATGCAATTTTGTATTTAAATTGACGCTCTTTTAAAAGTGCTAGATAAAAAATCGCAATTGCCTAGGTACTTATCTGATAAAATCTTTTACGAGCAGGTACGAGCAGATAAGAATATTATTGATAAAAATAAACGAACAATAGTTACATATATAACAACTATCTATTCGATTCGTAACTGCAGAATTTCAAGGTTCAGATGCATTACCTATGACCAATAATTGAAAAAAAAATCTTCGTTTCATGACGAATTCGCATAATAACACAAGCATTTGGACCTAAACTCGGAACGACGCATACGCGAAATGACCTATCTGTATAATGACCAATATGCACAATGAAATACTTGCTAAATGACACACCTGTAAGATTGATGATGTATTATGATCTATCATCATCAAACTATATCAGTCCACTGCTCGATCTCAGTCTTTATGATCTATGCCTATACTTTTTAGAAGTTGACTTCAATATTACTTGCTAAAAATAAACCAGGAGGTAACTATAAAAATAACACGATTATATTGCTTTGTAAATACAAGCACAAACATTTCAACTTACTCTATGAGTCACACTCAATAACATTCAAAAAAAAATTGTAGCTAAACATATAAGAATTAGGGCCCATTTTACCATCCTTCAGTAACGTTATTCATCAGATACAAATATTTGTGCGTCTTTGTTATTGACCAGCAGATAGTAGAGACGGTAGACATCATTTATTAATGAATAGCGTAATTTAAGATGGTGAAATAGACACTTAATAAAAATAATAATATTTACTTAGAAGCCTTTGCTTTCATCATCTGGATGTACATTTCCAGTGATTGTTGCACCTTAGGGGTTTGTAAGAAGGTTAGAAACTCTGTGGTGTCTGCTTGGCGGTTTTTCTGCATCCAAACCAGAGGTTCTTGCCTTATTTTCTGTTTCGTGATAGCACGAGCTAGTGGGGGGATTCTATCAAACTTGTTGATGAATTTCTTGCATTTGTCTATGGAGTCTGCTTTGTCACTGGCTACTTCGTCTATGAGTCCAACCTGAAAATTTCATGTTTTCAAAAGTTCCGTTTTAGCTAAACAAATGGCCAATGGAACTGACATCGTCTTCTATGATGCAAAGATCCATAAAAGCAGATTTAAAAAAAAACTTCATCTTAGGTATTTCTCTATAGGTTAAGACCGGGTAGGTACAGATTCCTCTACCTACATCATTGTCAATACCTTCAGGCATGGTATTTAAAACATCCTTAGTGTAAATTATTTAAGTTTTCTGAAGAACTTCTGCAGATCAAGCACAATGCTCTTTTGAAAATGGTTGTCCTAACATTGCATTAACAAGAGGTAGGTACCTTCATAGCTTCATCAACAGAAAACATTCTAGCAGTTGTTAGAGCAAACTCCGCTTCCCTCTGTGAGATAGTATTGCACATGGTATGCATAAACCAGTTAGGTGCAACTATGCCGAGAGCAGTTTCATTCAGGCCGATGGTGTATTTGCCATTTACCATCGCTCGGTACTCACAGGACATGGATAATAGGCAGCCACCAGCTGGAGCATGGCCCTAGAAAACAAGATAAAAACAGTATAATATCGTATCTTTGGACTTATTCAATTCAAAGTATTTAGGTATAAGTAGGTATTACAGCCATATTATTATATTAAGCATTTTAGTTTTAACACATTTATATTACGTTTACGGCGCACAAAGATCGTTAGAAACACTCGGGTGTGCACAGTGTGCGCCGTATCCCAGTGCTTCATAAACACTGAGTCCCCATATCGTCGGTTTTCTATTACCTTTAGGTAGGTGTTGACGCTGCCCCACACCTGGCGCATCAGGGATGCTGCTCTATTACTGATGATCGCATAAAAGTCACCTACGTGTGCCTCCGCAAACATACCTGACGCGCTACAGAAGAGGGGCAGCCTCATCAGCATCCTAAAGCTATTTTATTATACGGGACCTATAACTGATTTTGACTTTGGTGAGGCAAAGTGGCTTTATTTTGCAGACAGACCTACTTACATTGATAGCAGCAGCGGTGGGGAAGTTAGATCCAAACAGTTTGATCCAGACTTCTTGTAGTGTGTTCCAGAATGTCTCCGCTCTTTTTATATCTGGTTTATACATTTCCATAATATCTAATCCAGCTGAGAATACTGTTGGCGATGACTGTTATATTAAAAAAAAAATGATTATGAACAACAATGGTGAAGTTAAGACTATTATTATTAATAATGTGCCTACATAGTGCTATACCACTTGTCAAAGGTCTTTATCTTAATGGAGTTTTTTTTAATTTAATTTATAGGGTAGGTTACAGCATTGCACCAACACTACAAACAAACAAAATAGAGTTTTAACCACATAAATAAACAAAGTACATAGTAACATACCGAAGTGAGAATCATTCCTTTACACTTGTTTTTAACAACATCATCAAGTGATTTGCTCATTGCTTGCAGGAGGTCCAAGTTCAGACTGTTGACTGGAGGTCTCTGCATCGTCATAACAGCAATCCCATCATTATCCACTGCCAAGTCCACCAGGGGACCCTTGGCAGACATGGCTCTAACACCGGACTGTACAAGTCTGCCATTGCTCACAAGTTTTCTTACGGGATACATTTTATAATTGTTCTATCCTAAAATAGTAGGTATATGTAAGGAGGTAGGTACCTATTAGAAATTTAAATAAACTAGGTATGTACATAGAGATATGTTTAAATTCAACTACCTTTATATAGTTAGGTACCTATGTACTTACTTTTGGACTTTGAACCTGCTGATTTCTCGGATTGGTGCTGATGAGGTTCTGATGTATTTAAATGAATTTGGTCCCTCTTTCTATCTAATTCATATGGGTAAAAAGGACTCTTCGCTAGAAGTCAAGGTAGGTAGATATCCTCAGATTATTGGATGGAGACCTAAACGTATGCAGGTAAGTATCGTGATCTAGGTACTACTACTTAGCCTATCCTAGATAAAATAAAGTAAGGAGGATTGGATTGGACTTGTTTGGTGGACTTCGAACTTTGCTTGTTTTTAATTTTATCAACTGACATGCGTGACCTTTGATAACAATGACAGTAGTATTGACATGATAACGACAGTTTTGTCCACAGCCTATATCAAAACAACACCAAACTGACTTATCTTTGAGTTGACAATTTCTTTGACTTTCTTGAAAAGTTATGTCAAAACAAAGCCAGCTGATCATTGATCAAAATAATTTTGGTTTCGCAAAATCTCATCGTGTAATTACAAGAGAAAAAAGAATCAAAACTGTAAGAAAAGCTAATAAGATTGCAATTTAATTGAAACCTAATAGTATGTAGATTGTTTTTCATCGAATGTGGGCAATAGATTTTGAAAACACGATGTCGCTTGAACAGACCGCTTGTGATGGTAAGAACTCATTAAAAATAAATTCAGCTTTAAAGCAAGATGAAGATTTAACTAAACCTACGTTAAAACCTTGTTACTTCACTGTTTGTCGAGTGGCAACTCCCACATTAATTATTACCTATCAAACTTTTGAATTAGGTTATTTATTGTTTAGTGGCTATTACAGATCTAAAGGCGTTTGAAAGACGTCTTACAGAGGTAATAGGATGTCTCCAACCTGCCACAATGAGATGGAGAAGTAAGTACCTACCTACCTAAATAACTAAGCATTATTAGGTACTAGCGACCCGCCCCGGCTTCGCACGGGTGCAATGCAGCGATGATGATGATGATAATGTATTATACATATAAACCTTCCTCTTGAATCACTCTATCTATAAAAAAAAACCGCTTCAAAATCCGTTGCGTAGTTTTAAAGATTAATGGCTAGCGTCCACAGGCCCGCATCGCACGCATCGGACGCATCGCACGCAACGGATTTTAGTTTGCCTTGTATAAAAACTCGTCCGTACGGTGCGGATCAGTGGACGCAGTTGTATGAGTTTTTATACAAGGCAAACTAAAATCCGTTGCGTGCGATGCGTCCGATGCGTGCGATGCGGGCCTGTGGACGCTTGCCTTTAAGCATACATACAGATATTAGGACAGACACGGGAAGCGACTTTGCTTTAAACTATGTAGTGATGATAGTGATACTTACTTGAAGCTTATGCAAACAGTGCCAAAAAATGATAAGCACCAATGCCCTATTATTAAGGCATAGAAACATTATCCAAAATAGTTAATGGTTTTGCTCTTTACATATCTACCTATTTTATATTATTTATACAGATGGTAATCAATAGGTTGAACCCTGCCTACTATGCTATTAGTTAGTCCTCATAATGACTACCTACTATACTACACATTTAACATAGTGTATAGTATTATGTGATTTATGACATAGTTGAATAAAAAGCCACTGGTTTATAGGATATTTCTAAATGTTTGGTTTCCTTTCAGTTCTTCTGACTGTGATATCAGTGTGTACTGCCATAGCGGCTTACCATTGGCTGATGGATCCACTTACTCCTGTCGTATCTCTCACACAGTCCTTGTGGAATCATCCCTTCTTTGCTTTCACTTCTACATTTCTTGGTAAGTATACCTATTTCAAATGTGTCTATTACACTTATACATTATACCTACTAACACAGATGACTTTCTTTAGTATCAGAGTGATGGATAAGGTGCATTGCCTCGCAGGGTGTGGCTTTATTAGGAGGGCCATCTAGTTGTTCTATCAACATTCTCATAACAAAACTTAAGTTTTGGATGTATCTCTGATTATTAGAGTTATTCATATTGGTGTTTTAAACTAGCCAAAATGGCTGCTAAATCGGTTGTCATACAAAATTCAAATTCAAATTCAAATGATTTATTCGCAAAAATGTGGTTACAAAGTTATTATAAAGTTTATGGGCCAACACATTTACTATGACTAGCATGCAAATTATATTATAGCGAAATTATAATACGTAAATGAAATTAAATACTTAATAGGACATACCAAATCACAAACCAAATTATAATATTATAATACAGAAGGCACAACTATAATAGAAAATAATAAATTAATTATATCAAAATGTCATAAAACACCAAGAGATCAAATATAATTATTATATTACACTAACAAATTTTTCATTTACTTAGGAATTCATTTACAGAGTAAAAACTCTCGTTTACTAACCATTTGAATAGTTTGTGTTTAAACTGTCGAAGTGGTAAATTTTTGATTGACTCTGGGATTTTATTGTATATTCTGACACACATACGGTCGAATACTCAAACGCTTCTCAAATATTTGAGAGCTGCTTAAACGTTTGAGCAGCTCCTAAACTTTAATTTCGTATACCCAAACGTCTTTTTTGAGTATCTGTTAAATATAAGAGCTTCTCAAAATAAGTCCTGCTCAAACACCACTCAGTGTAAAATTCGTATACAGGAACGCTACTCAACGTTATTTATCTGTCAAATCAACTGTCAAACTGATTTGAGCAGCCCTTAGATCTGAGAGTGGTCGCGAGGTCCCTCAAATCAAGTTAAATCTATAGAAACTTTTCAAATAGTGATAAAAAGTGGATAAAAATGTCTCTATCGTCCATGTCTTCACTTTCGGACCCTATGTTGAGGAGAAACCCACAGTACAACAACCTATAGGACTTGAGGCAAATCAAAGCTTTACTGTGAGGACCAATTTAATAAATACACACTTTTCCACTTAAAAATATTTTTATTTCAATGCAACTTAGATTACAGTGTCTGTAGTTTCAATTTCTTTATTCATGTTCATAGAGGTGCCGGAGTTGTATCCATGTCCTGCAGCCTCTTACAGCGACAGCATTATTCAGTTGGCACACTCTATCCCAAGCCTCTCCCTTCAACAAAAGTATTAGGTGGCAGCCTCTTTATTTTCAATTTATATCTTGATATCTGAAATATGTAGCATATTATTTAAAACATGAAACAGTTTGGAATTAAGCTTAGGATCTGTGAAATGTTCAGCTGAGTATGTATAAACATAGGAAAAAAGTACTTGTACATAGACATAAATCATGTATTTATTCTGAGCCTTTCACATGGTAAGTGGTCACAAGTTTCAGTGCTTGATACAGACAACGGTTGCCCTGGCCACCCCTGTGCGATGTACGATTACCTATGTTATAGCCATGTATTGTACCTATACTAACAAACTTACATGTACCTACCAGGCTCTTGCGGTTAAATAAGTATAAAGTACAGCATTTATTGTTTATGTAGGTACTTACTTCTTTATCAGCTCCAAGAGGATATCTTTCTCTGCAGGGGTATGTTGCATCCACGTTTCTTCTTCTCCTCCATCGTGAATCAATCTTCATAAATATAAAAATGAATTGCTGTAGGTTATTCTCGCTAAAACTTGAGAACGGGTGGACCGATTTGGCTAATTTTGGTCTTGAATTATTTGTGGAAGTCCAGAGAAGGTTTATAAGGTTTGAAAATTAAAATTGAGGCAGTAGGAAGTCTGCGGGGTCAGCTAGTTACATATTAAATGCTAATACAGATCTTGTTGAATAATCGCGCGTAAAATGTCAAGTTTGACGTTCCAAATGTTCCAATCTACGACGATTATCTCAAAAAAAATTCTTTTCATAAGACGTCTTCTTTTGATATTTATTTCAATAAAAACATAATTTCAATCGTAATTTAATCCAAACCTACATCACGCTGTTATATTTCAACTTATTAATAATTATACGCTGTTATATTTCATATGATTCATAATTTTAGAAAATATTTGTTCAAACAAAACTGCGTAAAACGAATACGAGACGTAAATTAAATTATTTTGTAACTGAGAACGTGCTGATGCACAATTTTTGAGCAGAATGTTGCCATGATGTAAACATTTGAGGGCTGCTTGGCTAATCATGGTTTCGAATTGCTTGAGTGGCGTTTCTGTATACCATTTAAATTTGAGGGATGCTTATATTTAAGTAGCTTTTAGATGATTACGAGATTTAACTGGCGTTTGAGTATTCGAGCAATAGTGTAGCTGTTTCTACTATACATTTCTGTCCTAATCTTAGGTGTAACAAGTTTATTAGGAAATCTTGTATTGAAGTTATAAATGCTGTGTTTATTGTTAAAGAAGTCAGGATAATTTTTAACGAAGATGCAGATTTCGAATATGTATAGGCTTGGCAGAGTAAGCAAGTTAAGTGCCTGGAATAGAGGCTTACAAGTCGTTATACGACTTACGTCACAAATGCCACGAACACATTGTTTCGTGAGATAAAAGCTCTGTTGATCATCACAGAGTTGCCCCATAAAACGAGTCCATATCTAAGGTTTGATGCAACGTGGCCGTGATAAGCTTTCAATGCCGTGCTTTTCGAGGAAACTTTGGTTAATCTCCATAGAGCATATGCAAAGCGGTTAATCTTACTGCACACCTTACCTATATGTGACTTCCATGTGCAGTGTTCATCCAAGACAATACCTAAGAAGTTAGTCTCAGCAGCTTCGGCCAGGTTTTGTTTGTTATAAGAAAGATGCAAGTTTATTTTTGGGGTACGCTGATTCCTAAACTGAATATATTTCGTCTTTTGTATATTAGCTTTAAGTACTTTCAAGTGACAACCGATTTAGCAGCCTGCATTAAAATGACAGGTGAATTTCCATTCTTCGAACACCTTCTTGTGTACCTACCTATTTGAAATACGATTGTAAAAATTGTTATTGAACGAATAAATGGAATGAATAGTAGTTATTTCTGTAGGTATACATAGAAGTTATTTCATAATCCCAAACTAATTTTTGTACAAATTACTTGAAAAAATAAACCAAGCTTCCGAATACTTCCAATATCCCCAACACTAGCTTAGAGTAGAAGTACCTATTCTTACAAAATTTTAAAAAATTTAATTATGTGAGTTTGTTCCAGTTCTGTTATTCATGATGGGAGTACACCGGAAGGTAGTTGCACCAAGCATCATCACCGCTCGCACTCGTTCAGTGCTCAATGACTTCAACATGTCCTGTGACGACACCGGCAAGTTGATATTAAAACCTCGCCCTGCCAACAACTAGTGTATAAGTAAGTTAAGAATAAATTGTTTCATTTTGTTATGGAAGAAAATGGTTTTCTTTTCACCAGTGCAGTGGTGTATCAGTTTATTTTGTATCTATAGTTGTCAGTTTAAATTAGGTAAAACCAAATAATATTGTGGTAAGACGGACACAACTAAATAATAAATACATTTTCAAAGTTTACTTTAAAGATGTAAAAGATATGTTATCGATCACAGATACAATAGTAGTGGATATGTTTATAAAATCGTAATCTATCTACTTGTTATCAATCGAACGGAACACAACCTACAGAGGTTGGTGATGAATAAAACAACAATTTACAAGAATCTATTCAAGTTTATTAATTACCTATAACTTTGGTGTATTTATTATGTACAATAAATAAACGATAACTAGGTAAAATAGGTCTATCATACAAAACCACCTTAAATATTATAACACAAGTAGATTTCAATATTAATGAACAACAAGTTTCAGTTACTTTGAATTTGCATTTAGAAAATTTTACTAAACATTTCGCTATAAGGCTGTAACAAATCATACAACTATTTATGTATTAAAGTCAATTCATTAATATAAATATCAAGGTACTTCAAATGGACAAATTAAAGGGAAATCAATTCCTCCCAAAGTTACACGACAAAAACTCCATTAAGTCTCAATACTTCTCTTTTCTATTCAAAGAGTGCCATCCCTACCATCTTTATTCCATACATTCTAAGTGTGGCCAGTATCACCTAGACCTCGTAATTTGGCCAGACCTAATTTTATTTAACATGTCTATGTTATATAGGCATTCGATAACGTTCTATCCACATACACAGCTTGAAGCGTGCTTAGACTCAACATGGAGTGTTCATTTGGCGTAATTTATAAATTGGAATATTTTTAGAAAACGTATCACTTACAAAAATACCATATATTCTGGGCAGTGACATTGGGAATTGATATCTCAAATTCAATTGATCAATTCCTATTATTTGCATACAATTTCTTTCCTCGCGATTTATCTTTACCGTTTAAATTCAACAAGAACTACTAACTATACTAATAACAAAGTATTATTGTGCTGACTGTGCAATATTTTAGTCATTACTAACAAATCTATTCTCTATACACATGAGTACATTTTGTGCTACAGTGATAAATCTAGAAGTAGATACACACATCTAAGTAGGTAACTGAAGAAATATATTGCGACTTTAAACTGTAGGTAGGTTCAATAAAATATACAGCTTAATACCTAAAATCATTAAATGTGTATATTTTGTGTAATTTTATATTTTTCCTAATTATGGTAAACAGTAAACTTTCGGACTAAAATCCTAAAAACCTCTTGAGCGCGGACAGCGGTTTATAATAGAATCAGAATCAATTACTATGTAAACATACAAAAATTATAACTAGGTATCATAGTAAAATGGAAGTTGAAAAAGTATTTCTAGTATATTTGATTAACACTTGTAAATAAACATGCTAGGGTTACATTGAATATATTTCATTGAATAGTAATTTAAATTTTAAACGTAACGCATATGCATACTTACCTACTAATTTTACGGTTTATTTAGTCCAACCGGAAAAGAATAAAGTAAAAGTACAGTCTTCAAATTAGTTTTTGCCAATTCAAGTTGTGTATGAACAAATCTTTGGAACAGTTTTACAAAAACTCATTGAAAATCTCAAAATTGTTATACCAAAGGAGGTGTGGGTTAATATAACACGAGCGAGTAAGAAATTACTAATACTAAATACTAGCTACGGATAATTCAGCGATTTTATAAAAAATCTGCATAATAAGGATACTTACGACAAATTGCACATCAGATAACGATAAATTCCAAGGCAGTTCTTATAGTGCAGTATAACATAAATAATACTTTTTTCTTACATAACATTTATTTTAGGTAATAACGAGTCTTACTGCCGTATTCACAAACAATCAGCCGATAGCAATACGATACCGCACTGCAGCGTATAGTGGACTTCCAATTTTATAATCAAAAAACTGTTTATGAATACGGTTATCTTCTTATAATATTAGTTATAAACGCTAACTTACATTTTGCGACTGACGTTCAATCGAGTAGAGTAACAATAAACACACTATAGAACGCTTTTTTATCGTGATTACGAGTATTAATACACTTCTACGCATTCTGCAGCCTGTTTATTAGTGTATCCAGTACAAAACTATGATGTTTTTCATCATAGAAGCCTTGCAGGGCTTTGGGGAAAGGATTATTTCATAAGGGCTCTGGGGATTTCTCATATTATTTTACCATCTAGTAATTCACACATTTCAAATATAAATGCAGTTTGTGGCCAACACTAAAACGTGAAATTAGTTGAAACACTTTTGGTTTTCATCTAAAATCTTTGAGAACGTTTGAAGTTGTTTAAAGCTCTAATAAAATAAGCTAATAATAAAGTAATATTACGTGAGAATATAATATGCGTTACATAAAAGGTAAATATAGCCTCGATTTAGAATTAAAAAGTTGAAATTATCCATTCATTCATTCATACAATGGTTTAAATGCAGCTACAATTTTTTCACTTTTTTTTGCCATTTCTTTTCGTCAAACAGGGTTTTTAACGCTCTATTTTATAGTAAATAGGTATTTATTTGTACCTAGGTAAAGCCCAAATAACACAGAAAGCGTGTACGGGTTGCTTGACATTGTGTTTGTTTGTATTTATTTGTATCTATGGATTTCACCGCACCCAACCTGCGCATGCGTTGTGTTCTCATTCTCATACGTATAAATTCAACGGAATAAACACGTATCCCACTCGCATCAGTCCTCTTGTGTTTTTCATGTTTTTGTGGAACGAAATGCAGGTCAAACACGGTATCCTAGGGCGACGGGAAATATAGAAGGAAACAACGTGTTCTAAATGATATATTATGTAGTACGCGTAAATATAAATTTGTAAGGATAAAAACGTTTCTGTTTGTTCATTTAGTTCGGGGTAAATTATTTAATTTTAATATGCTATTCTATAGCTATTCCCAATATTCAATCGATCTTTGGTTTTATTCTAAAAGTATATTACTATAGCAATACAGCTTATTATGTCAAAAAATGCAGGTATAGATAGGTATAGTCACAGATATAGCACAAGAGTAGGCTTAGACGCATATCGCAACATAACCTTTACCTAGGGTTGAATATTGGGTTTGGCGTTTAGATGTCTAATCTGCCAGGTTTAGTTTCAATATTTACCAACTTCAAAACTGTTCTAGAGTGTTATGTAAGCATGTATATTTGTATAGTTTCAACGTAAAGTGGATAGTAGACAAATCCCCTGTTATTGTCGCTATTCCCCACAACAACATGCAAGACTAGAATGCTGCCCTCACGCCGCCAGCAGAGAACGGATATTCTTCGGCGTCGATGGGTTGTTTAAATGCTTCGTCGTATACCTGGAACGTAACCATAGCTATTTAAAGCAGTAAAATAATGAGAGAAAAGTATAATCCTGCGTGATAAACGTGTTAAAAATGACTTGTCAGGAAAAAATACTTAAATATAATGCTGCTGTCAACATAGAACGTGGTAGGTCAATGACCAGTGGTGTAAGGTATAGGACCTTTATGACGACGAAAGGTGCATTGAGCTGCAGACTTGTTAGCGGCCAGGTGTTATTTTCCATGTTTTTATGCGTGAAACTGTCGCATTAAAAACGCACACCTGGTATCCATAGCTCTTCTATTTCAATATTTTCCACACCACAAAAACATATCAGCCTCTAGAAGTCTATTGCTGGACATAGGCCTCTATACTATATCAATATTGCGTCTAAATGAATTGTCTTTTCGTACCCTATCTGACTAATCTGTGGTCTGCTTCGCCATTGAGGTGAATGTTGGTTGATACACCTAAAAGTATTTTAGACCAATGAGGTGCGGGCTGACCTCGCTCGGCGATATTACGCAGCCCACGTCCAGACAAAGCGGTATAAATGACCCCACTTAGATGCATCTATCTAGTGGTACGTAGAGATACATTATGATAAGCCCCACTATCATTCTATACACCTACCTGCGGCCAACAGTCCAATCTTCGTCACTGGCGACAAGAAGCAGCTCTTGACACCCACAGACGACGGAATAAGAGCCCGTTATCGTACAACACCTAAAGCCCCACCGTCATGCAATAGGCTTACCTGAGTGCATTGAGCAATGGTTCAGCCTTGGTCGGCGGCTGCTGCTGCAGAAACTTGACGCAGCCCTTGACATCCACAGATGAGGCGCGGCAGAAGGCCCCACTCGGATGCACCCAGTCGTAAAGTATGATAAGCCCGACCATCACACGGAGAACCAGAAGGGATGTCTCTTCGCGGCTGAACTGGGCGACTAGTTTCCTGAAAGTGATTTTAATGTCAAAGACAAAGTTCACAAAGAAGTAGCATGGAGCGTCCATTGTTAAGCATCCAGAGATAAAAGTGGGTTTTTTTGGGAATAAGTCAAATCATTAAAGATGACCACTTAGATTTACAAGAATGATTTTGAGCCAACCTAACCCCATCCACAAAATACCTGCAAGCTGTGTATAAAGAAATAAGGATATATCTTTAGCTTTTGGAAGTTGTAACTTTTTACACCCTGTTTCAGACAGGAGCGACCTGAATACACGCTCGGTTTTATTATGCCGTAAATCAAGTTACCTACGCGCCATGCGTCGTCAGCTCTGTAAACACAAGTGACCCGAAACTAGGTAAACTTCCTACCGGCATTTTACAGCTTCATCTGTTTTGTCCTGTATTTTCTTGAATTTTAGCGGTGTTTTGCATTAAAAGAGCATTAAAAAGAATACATTTACTGTGTAATACAAGCAAATACTAATAGTAAATAATGTAATGTCAGTCAAAGCAAGCAAAAACAATGCAGGAGCTGCGATGTACAAGATCGAATCCAAACAAGGAAGCCAAAACTAAAGAAATCAGAGCTGGGCAAGTAGGTACACTTCGAAGTTCATGGAGGACCGCCGATAATGCCATCAACTTTTGCCAACATTTCATTTTCGTAAAAAATATTTGTGTTCCGTCCGAAAATACAGTTCATTCTGTTTTATGAAGTTTGAAAGCAGCTGCTAATCCACCTAAATTCATATTTTGTTTGATATTAAACTAAATAATGTTGAAATAAGGCCGGCGAATTGAGGTCGCGGGTATTTTGGAAATAGACTAGATACCTAAACCCAAGTAACTTTGTAGAGGAATTTGTGATTCAGAGTAGGTACTTTTCAGCGTTATCGCTGAAGAGCATGCAATCTACTGACCTTTCCAATGATTGGATTGACACCTTTATTAGCAACTTGATTTAGAAACCACAACGAGACTTCTAGTAAGGTAAATCATACTACCACAAACCATTTGAAACAGAAGTAGAAATGCAAAAAAACTATCGAACCTGGCAAAACCTATGTACACATGATTTTATCTGAGTGTCATATTAGTACCGAGCACCACAGACCACAGTTAGTAACTAAACTCTACCACAAGAGAATACAGGCGAATATATCTTGTTAGAAGTTCATATAGGAAGCAGGGAACCCAAATGGTCAGGTATGTCTTCAGACGCCTAATCTGGACGCTGTCATACTTTATTACTGGCTATCGAAAAACGTTGCCACTTTGTATTCACAGCATGAAGTTCTATTGTCACTTTCGATGTCGATTCGTGCGTCGATGGTTTTATGGTGAAATCAAATTGATCGTCACTTGAACTGAAACCGGAAACCCTTTAAAACTCTGAGCTAGTTTCTGACGATAGAAGTTCACCGCAAAGGCCAACGTCATGATTGCAAACTACGCTATTCAGTCATTGTGAGTTTTGTACAAACTTGACCTACAGTTTTTCACTAACAATGGGATATTTAACTTACGTTGATAAGTTTAAAGATATTTCAGCACAGTGAAATGTGCCCATGATCATCTTAGAAAAGTCTTTGCAACCATGATAGGTACAAAAGTTATGGTACACAAGGTGTGTGCGTGTATTGTCAACGAAGTGTACCGTACCGTACGTCAATGGAACTAGTCAAGTGGGCACTTCCTCGCATCGTACCCGTACCTACTTCGTCAATCATTATTATGATCACTCACCTACGCTACGCACGTGATTGCAGGTGTGATTGGCATGAAGGATCTGAGTGGATTGTGCCTGTACGCACTTTTACTAACGGTTCAGAAATTACGACAATAGCTTTTGGTCTGAAACAACATCCTTATGAAATTATCTGCTTTGCTTACATTATAAACCATTTCTATTCCAAAAGAAGCGTTTTTTTTAGTAGTTTCTGATAACACGTAGGTATAAGTCACGCAGCAGTCGTTAGTGGCCTTCACACGACCTAAAAACCAACTAATTACTACTTCCAAAGAGAATACCCGTAATAAGTAACTTCGTGGGTGATATAGCTTAGGGTCGCCTGAAAGGCACCGACATGCGACAGTTGAAAGACTGCATGGAATCGACAGTTGGACTCGGATCCCCGCGAAGATAGCTTTATCGCGTCACTCTGTTATTGATGGAACGAAACTGCAGGATACTGGCTATCAGCGAAATTAGAGTGTTTCCGCTCAAACACATTCGAAACTTTTATAAAAAATATATTGTTTGTCTATTGAATGCGAACTTAATCGAGCTTCCGCACATAGTAGATCCTTATACACAATACAGTAACAATAATACTTAGACAGGAAGAGTCTTATCTGTATTCACGAATGTATAAATGAGTCAAGAACTCTGCATATCAATCCACTCCAATCGATTAACCATTGTTTACACTCCATGTCACTATAGATAGGTTGTCTTGTTACGAGTATAGATATTATTAAACTAGCCGTGCCTTCGCTAAAACATATACTAAGTTGGATGGGTAATCCGAAAAAAAAACAAGATGATGAAAAAATAAGCCAGCGGGTTTGACATCAGTGGCATTAAAGCCATCAGTGGCTATGAACGATACGGATAAAACTATATTGGTCTATTTTTCTATCAAACAAAAGAAATAAAAAAAGATGATTTATGTCATCTCTTCCTTGAAAAAAACGTTGTCTAGGGAGCTCATGCTAAAAAGGAAGACTGTTAGATGACGTCATACCATACCTTGACTTGAACTGTAGACATCCCCTCAAATCTCTTCATTAAACCACTTTACAATGAAAAGTTGTTAGTTACTAGAATACTAGTTAATGTATTTACGTGTAGGCACGGCGCATATTGTCAGCTGCTAGAATACGACATATTTACAGATGATAGTACCGGTGAGGGTGATACTTGATCTATGTAACAAATACGACCTTGTTGGAAGGATAGACTGGCTTGCGTGGCTAACGATCTGCGTTCAATACACTTAGTGGAACTCGCCCCGGTTATATCACTATTATTTTTAGCTCTCGATGGTTCATTTTTGGGTACCAGATCTTTCCGATCTTTTTCTATGCCTGTATAGTCTGTTCTGTATATATATTATCATAAGGTAAACAACTGAACACCTCGCGTTCGAGGTTATTAATATAACCCATGGGAAACAAAAAGTGCTTCACGTTTCATGACATCTTTGTGCCTTTCATGACTTTCATCACGATCAGTTCAGTGGTTTGGTTTAGCCATGAAACAGACAGGCTATTTGGATCAATACTGGAAAATGGTTGAACGAACATTGTGTTTGTCTGAAGACTCTTATATCTCACCGTGCGTCTATTTGTTAGGTATTCAATAAATAATGATTTCAAGGTGAATTAGTGCACCCGGATTTCACGTCTTGGAACACGATAACAACTTACTTGAAGATAACAAATAAGTACTGAAAAAGTACTCTTATCAGATACGGAAAACTAAATAATGTTGATTTTTGTTTACGTCTAGTATATACATACCTACTCAGTTTTATTTCTGAAAAGTTACGTATTTACATATTAAACTCAAGTATATTAGGAGCCATTTTGCGTTGGTATCAAAACAATCAAACGAATGAGTACCATCGTAATAATCCAGCAGTTAGGACCGGAACAAATAACACGTCACTTCATGCAAACCATCTATCTTATCTTTATCAGTCTTCGTGTGACATTTTCTTTCTTTACTTCGCATAACAACGTTCAGTACTACCTAGATCATAGTATTTTGCAGTAATCGTTTATTATAATCTACGCTTTGACTCGTACCTAAGCTTACTCTTTGGTAGCGAGCGGTGAGGTACGTTTTATTGTTCGGTAGCGCTACGCGAGTCGTCAGATGTCCATTGTCCATCCAGCATTTTATTCAATCGAAAAAAAAACATGTGCAGAAACCCTACTACTTAGTATTATTTACATGACAAATATGACAATGTCATGTTTTGCGTTAGAAGGTATAGTACTTACGGATTCTCCAACATTCGCAAGCAGACTTTGGCCATCGTGCTGAGCGTCTCAGTAGTATTCTCTAAATCTTGTTGGTTATCGTTCACGAACTGGCTGGTAGCTTCTGACAGCACTTTGAGCATCGGCGTGGCTTGCGCGTAGAACAGAGACATACGATTGGCTACCTCTGCTGTTATATGCGGCTCTTCGTCTGGGGGCAGGTCTGAGTTGATAAGACCGCCTCGGGAGACGCTTCTTCTGTAGTAGCTGAAGTCATTCTGTATCGCTGGTGTTTTCATCTGGAAGAAATTGCACGGTTAGCATTTTTGCAATTAAACGCAAAAAGTTTGCGCCGCACGTTATGCACGCAAAAACTTATACCGATTTTGTTTGGGATTCAAGATGGTAACTAAAGGTTGCCCCTTGCCCACCATAGTTTCGTGTTACAAAAGACTCCTTCATGGTCCAGACCTCCAAAGTTAGTTTTGTCTGCTGTAGTCTACAATTCTGAACAGGGAAGAGTTTTGGTCTACATTTTGCACTGTAAGTATCATTTTATATTTCAGAAATGCTTTAAAGCTAAAACGTGTGCCTCGTGTCTTGATTCTTTTTTGATCCTGTTGTTTAATGACCATGCTGATTAGCTTGTTAGGGATTAGGCGGTATAATAAACGACATTATTACGTGGCCAATTAAAAACCGACAAAGAAGCCAAAACATAGACTTCGATATTAAATACCAGACCAACCAATGAGTAACATAAAACATTCCAACATTGAGGTTTGCGCTCCTACTTTATTTATCATCCAACAGAAATGAAGCATACCTAATTTACATCGAAAGCTGTTTCCAGCGCTAGCTTTTGATGCACAGGCAATTTAGCGCTAAGGTTCCAATAGCCCCAGCCGAATTGCGTTATAAAAGAGTCCTCAAATCTGCTGTAGAAATAGCTGGTAGATAGGGAAGATCAAAGATTAATTGTGCCTTGGTAATAAGAGGTAATAAGTATGGTATGTGAAAACCAAACATTCAATAAATAGAGTTAAACCACAGTAGTCCGGAATGAATCTAGATAGCTTTATGCCGTCTTGCAAGACCCAGTGACCGATTTAACCCGTCGCTGTTTATCTGATTTGTTCACTTAGCCAACATACTGTATTCAGGACAACTATTCAATTTGCTACTCTTCCTGGATTCTTAAGTAGGCTTGCTGTAAGTTGAATATACCGTGTAAACTTAGTTATTGTTTTTGCAAAAAATAAAACAGATCAGTTTTGATCGAGTTGATACGATTCACAAAAGGCATGTGCCTCTCTCAGCCTAATGGAACTACAGCTAATTTGGAAGACTCAGTGATATTGAAGGAAACCCGAAATGCCCGAAAGGTTTCCATCATATAAAAAGAAAAGCGACCTGCAACTGCAATGGCCATATACATTCATGGCATAATACCTATCAGAAAAATAGCTGCATCAATAAGATTTAGAGCTACGTCGTGCGAATTGTTCATGCACTGTCCTGCATTCACAGCATGGCAAATTGGCAATGCTAGACCAGGTTTTGTATAATATCGTAGTTGCTGTTGCTACAAATCACAACAAGCGATGCGAGTTTATCGAATCTGTCTGTAATCACGCAGATAGTTTATGCAGAGCATGAGTCACTTGCCCCGAGGTCGCCATGCGCTTTCTATCAGTTCACAATGCCCGGCAATTTGCTGATCTGTTCCTTTTCAAACATTATGTTCAATTATGTCTAATATTTATATTATACCCGTTTATACATACCACAGGTACGCAGAAAAGAAGCGAGTACGTCAAAGGTAAGTATAAGTATCTCGCTTTGTTATAAATAAAATAAAACCCATATCTACTCCCGACATTTACAAATAATGGATATGAAATGAGAACGAAATATGAAAGATATGAATGAAAATTCTTCACAGAACAGGTGGTTCTTCTAGTCAGCGCGATAGTCAATCGTACCTAACAGTACGTAAGTCACAACAAAAAGTACAGCAGTTCAATATTATTTACATCAAAATGAATGAGTCACTTGATCCGAGGTCACTATACGCTTTCTATTAGGTACAATGCCTGGACAAACCGCGGTTCCCTTTTTCGTCTCGATGACGAACCGCTTTGTTTAATGATTGATGAGATGGGGCTTCCAGTTGGAAGACGTGCGAATATGATCGATACTTGTATTATTTGATATGAAAGCATGTCAGTTGGGCCAAACCTTTGTTGCAAATCTGCGATGACCGATAACTCATAGTATAGAAGTTTGAATCTTATCATAGTGACCGGAACTTCACACTCCTATAATGTATTTTTGTAGTTTGGAAATACTGTAATCTAGATATTGGATTAGTTCAGTATCTGATCTGGCAACTCGAAGAAAGAAACGCTACTTTGAACTCTGAGAATAATATAGATTTTACAGCAAACTCGAGATCGAATTAAATATTAACTGATAATGGAATGAGATTACTATAGTACCCAGCAAACTGTCCCATATATTTTTACTACCAATGCGTTTGCATTCTGAATGAAGATATGCAGTGTTTCCGATCCCCTGCTGCAGTGGTACGTGAGACCAGCACTTAGTCACAGTTTGTGAACGCAATGCAGTAACACGTAGGTTACATCCTAAATGGCGTTGCAGTTTCATTGTTGATTCTTCATAAAGGACGCTCATCATTCACCATTTAAACCGTGATTGACATCGATTAAACAGACACGTCAGAGAAGAAAATACTCCAGATTTTAATTATATGGACCTAACTCTTATATTACTGATAGATAACATCGTGCCTGTGCCACACACGCTTAGCAAAGTAAGTTGTGTAAGTATTCAGTGCAACGACACCACTCCGCAAGGTTGAGGTCAAAAGGGCCTGCAGCAATTGCTCATTGAATCACTTAGGTATCTTATTTATTAGTGCGTGTTCCATCGCTCTATGTTTATCGTTACTGAGGGCGTTTTAATAAAAACTTATGTTATGAATCTCAATTTAATTCGACTTCGTTTTTATTTAGTTTTCTCTTCACATTTTGCTGTACATTGTCAATTGAAAGGTCAACGATCCTTGCGAACTGCTTTTAAAAATGATTTAATTCAATAGGTGTCTTAAAATTGCTCTAAACTTGTATGGCTAATCATGAATTTAAAAATATAAGCAAGTTCATCACGTATTTTTTGCATATTCTAAATTAACTATGTATGATTCATAAAAACTGTGATATTTGTTCCGATGCAGCGGACATGACGTATGATCCAATACACACAATTGAGATCAATATAGAGAGGAAGCAACTGCCACACCTCTTTACAACTGGTATTATCAGCTAGATTGTACGAGACAATTTCGAGAAAAGCCTCAAGGGTGTATAATATAAAATTATGAAACCATTATTGAACCAATGTCGCAGAAATAAGACGCAATGCAGAAAGGGATTTAATTTGAAACGTGTTGGACTTGGAACTTGAAATCCACTTCAGAAAGGGTTACGAACTGGAGGGCTAAAAAGGCCACTTTGGATGAATCATAATATGATCCTAATAGGAATCACTTAAGAAATCGTAAAATGGTCACACAGACAATTCATAATATGATTTGTGATCCGATTCGTGATCCGATTCATATCAGCAATTCATCCGTTTAACCGTTTTCTATAGAGATTCGTAAAATGGTACACAAAATAGGAATTGCAGAGACGCCAAATAGCAGATTCATAAAAAGTTACTCAAAAGGAACTTTTTTCAATTCATTTCGTCGATTTTGGTGAAAATAAATGGAATAATGGCAGATTTAGGTCTTTACAGATGTAAATGCCACTAACGGTCACCCATCCAAATAGTGACTGCACAGGAACGTTGTTATATAGACTGAATAAAAGTGTGTTTAGTAAGCAAGCTCGTACGAGTTAGTGGCCAACTCTGGTGACGGGGTTTTTAGGCCGCCTTAAGGCCTCCGTCGTGGCTTAACGATTGCTAAAGTGTGTTTAGTAAGCAAGCTAGTACGAGTTAGTGGCCAACTCTGGTGACGGAGTTTTTAGGCCGCCTTAAGGCCTCCGTCGTGGCTTAACGATTGCTAAAGTGTGTTTAGTAAGCAAGCTAGTACGAGTTAGTGGCCAACTCTGGTGACGGAGTTTTTAGGCCGCCTTAAGGCCTCCGTCGTGGCTTAACGATTGCTAAAGTGTGTTTAGTAAGCAAGCTAGTACGAGTTAGTGGCCAACTCTGGTGACGGAGTTTTTAGGCCGCCTTAAGGCCTCCGTCGTGGCTTAACGATTGCTAAAGTGTGTTTAGTAAGCAAGCTCGTACGAGTTAATGGCCGACTCTGGTGACGGAGTTTTTAGGCCGCCTTAAGGCCTCCGTTGTGGCTTAACGACTGCTAGAGCCGGGGCCGACAGTTCAACGTGCCCTCCGAAGCACGGAAGCGCTCAGATGTAAATGCCACTCACCCATCCAAATAGTGACGGTCACCCATCCAAATAGTGACCGCACAGAACGTTGCTTAACTTAGATAATCAGTGAAGATAATATAAGCAAGCTACGCCACGAGCGCTTCGTGAAAAAAGTGAAGTGGATTGCTATCCGAATTATTGCCAGTCGAAAACAAACTTAATTACGTAGTGTTAAGTTCTCGTGTGGCAATATCAACGATAATACGAATCTGCTGCTGAATTGAATTGCGTACAATTCACTCAAATTGGTGACCATTTTACGATTTTTAGAGGAATTGCTAAGGATCTGCTATGAATTCGGGAAATGAATTGCTAGCTGATGAATTGCTCAATGTGACCTTTTTAGCCCTTCTGATTTGACTATACTCTAATCTCCAGGACATAAATATGCGTATATTCCTAAATTTTAGAATATGTCGCTAGGAATCAATCAGATGCAAGTGAGTATTTAATTCTAGTAAACAACGAAGCTAAACATTTTTAGGATACAGTAGAACTCCAATTATCCGAATTAATGGGGACCGGGACCCATTCGTATAATCAAATATTCGGATAATCGGATTTTTAAAAAAAAATTGCCATTGGAGAGAATAAAAGCTACGTTTTGATATTGCACTATTTTTTTATTGAATTATATGAAAGAAACATGAAATTTTCACATGTTTTAAATATAAATAAAATGTACTTATGTACAAGTTTAGAAATAAAAATCATTGTTTTTTAAACATCTCCGTCAATGTAAGCTGTTTTGCGGTCTTCAACCGTTTTCGGGCAGCCAGGTCACGCATTCGCTTGATTCGGATAATCGGCGATTCGGATAGTCGGAGTTCGGATAATTGGAGTTCTACTGTATTGAGAAATGGATCTATGAAATTGATTGGTGAGAAAGGAAGGTAGCAAGAGATGAGCGATAAGGTAAACTGTTCTAGATGAAATAGAATTTTAAGGGATTGAAGTGCAATGGATAGAATAAATTATTGGTGATGATAGTAATACCGCAGCTAAAGAAGATGAATTATGAATTTAAAACCATAGCGTTACAGTTAAAGCAGGTACCCCACAAAACAATGCACATTCTGATTTTTATTGTAACTACTGGATAATGTGGCGATGTTCTCCACAAGGATATATGTCACTAGGAAAAGGATTTGTTTTACTCACTTTATATTCATCGAACTTGAGCACGAATTCCAATATCTCTGCAAATTGTTTCACTAGGGCTTGCTGTTGTTCTAAATGCTGCGTGGGGCTCATACTGCCCCCGACTAGAGAACCTAGGAGATGTGGCACCACCTGTAACAAATACAAAACAATGTTGTACAAACATGCGTCATGGCTCAGTCGGTAGTAGCTCTGCCTTCCGTGCTGTGGGTCGTGGGCTCGATCCCCACCGAGAACAAACATTTGTGTGTTGTAAACATAGATGTTTGTTCTGTGTCTGGATGTTTCTATGTATAATAAGTATGTATTTACAAAAAAAATATGTATGTATGTATTCTATCAGCCATCTAGTTTCCATCGGTACAAGCTTTGCTTAGTTTGGGACTAGAAGGCGTTGTGTTAAGTGTCCGTGAATATTTATTATTTTATTTTTATTTACATTATCAACAACCGGCTAAAGGAATTCTCATTACATCAAACACTCTTCCCAAAAATATTAATTATTATAGGTACTTACCTAAGTAGCAAGTAACTCTTTAAATTGTATTTGTACCTACGAAGATAATTTAGTTTTATGTACCTAATTTAAGTGAAACAATTTGTCAGTTATTATCGGCATTGTTTACGACGGAGAATCATGTTTAAATTTCAACACAAAGCATATTTTCATTTACCTCCTCGGCTATTTCAGTATTTATTTGCTCTAAACACCGAACTAAGTAATTATACTGTTATAAACTAGTTATACTGTTATAAAAACAATACAATATAGGTACCTAATATTGTATGATGACGACTATGCAATCACCACAAAGCAATTAATAGTTGCATATAAATTGAATCATATGCCGATTGAAGATGTTTGACAACATGAATAGTGACTGCCTATTGTGAAACAATTGTAACAATATCCGGATGTTATTATGACTCGTGGACCGGCTGTTTAGGGAGGGTTCAGTATGATTTGTTCTGTTTTTGGAGCTTCGTAATTTATATCGTCATTTTTATTGAATTAACCCGCGAATGCCCCCGATGTATGGATCAGAGTGTTGGGCAACGAGGAAGACGGATGAAAGGAGAGTGCATGTTACTGAAATGCGAATGTTAAGATGGATGTGTGGGGTAACGAGGTTAGATAAAATTAGGAATGAGTATTATCAGGGCAAGTGTGAAACAGGCGCGTGATATTCAAAAGGTGACGAGTGCTAGATTAGCATGGTATAGACACGTAATAAGGAGGGATGAAAGTCATATTACGAAAAGAGTTATGAATATAGGTGTGGCTGGGTACGCAAGTAGAGGAAGGCCGAAGAAGTGGTTAGATTGTGTGAAAGATGATATAAATGTGAGAGGAGTAGATACAGAATTGACGAATGATAGGAGTGAGTGGAAGAAGAAAACTTGTCGTGGCGGCAGCACCTAGCGTAGAATACGGGCAGAGAAATGATGATATTGAATCAAGTTGAATCATTTAACTAGATGGTCTAAATATTTAGTTATTATGTCGTATAATCCTGTTTACATGACCCATACAATAGAAAAGACTGGTTTCTGTACTTACTTCAAGTTTTTAAAATATTTTTCACGCCTACCGCTTCCAAGAATCAAAGGACTTATTAGGTATCTGGCACGTGGTGTTTATTTTGAAATGTGATTCACAAGGATTGCTCAAGAATATTATTTGAAGCCACCTAAAGCTTTTAATTCCGAGAAATTCTGCGGTTGTCGCAATTCTCAATAACACCCAAAATAACGCGTTTCAGTTCGGTGAAATCTCATATTATGCTGACAAAATCAAGCATCGATTTGAGTACCACCAATGTAAAATTTACCTAAACCATGAGTCTGTTTGATTCAGACTTGAGTATTGTTTCTGAATACGACCCTACATCATCTAACTATAGAATACATTGTTGATATCATAAATATTACAGTACCTACCTACTTATTATTTTTTTAAGCAAATAATTTGTGCTAAAACTTGTGAATTAGGAAATTCGTTCAATAAATCTGCAAGCACGTGCTGCACCCGAACATAAATAACAATCTTATCTTAACTAGGTATATTTATAAAGCTTGAATTTATATGGAAGATAATAAAGAGGATACGATAATTGCCGATAAATTAGAGGGCATGCAAAAATATATAGGTAATACATTATAAGTATCAGAGGTGTCACAACACTAACAGCACAACAGGCATTCTTTTGAAACAAATATAGAACCACCTATGGTATGGTTTAGTCCTAAGTGAAGAACTCACTTAGAATAAAAGTTAACCAACCTAATTAGACCTTTTAATGCATGTGATTATAAGATGCCTACTTCTTCCTACCACCGTTACTGCCCGAGGTAACTTTAGGTTAAGATGTAGCAATATAATTTTTGCGTGCTCGTGGTTCATCAAATATGAAGCAGATTACGAAGTCTGTTTCTCAGTTCCGTGCATGCGAATACTGCTTAATAAAACATAAACCAAGCTTCCCTTTTACGGACCTTCGTGATGGAGACAAAGTTTTACTTTGACCGAGTTTCATTTTGGT
The DNA here is from genome assembly GCA_947507515.1 of Eulithis testata. Lineage (NCBI taxonomy): Eukaryota > Metazoa > Arthropoda > Insecta > Lepidoptera > Geometridae > Eulithis > Eulithis testata. The sequence continues at coordinate 7,502,393 of OX382205.1, forward strand.
TTTTTTCGTGCAAAGTCTCTCTTATTACTAATAATATAATGACCATACCGTATGTGTATCGTTTAAGTTGTTTTTTCTTTGAAGTTAGCAAAGTAACTGATACAAAACGAAACAAGGCTGGGTCTGGCAATTCTATTCTATCTATCATAGACATTCTGTATAATTGAGATGAATCATAGACATACAATACAGGCTGGTAAGGTGAATCACATGTCGCAAGTCAAAACGATATTTTTTCAAAGCATATGGCGGATCATTTTGGGACAAAGATGATGTAATCCCATAAATGGAAACTTTACATATGGATCACAGACATCTGTTTCGTAAACATAATATCATAAAAGTTTAAGCTACTAGGACAAGGTTAAACGACCCAACGAAACCGACTCCTTAGATACGTTGTTTTGTATTAATACAGCATTGTATTTCCATACCAATATTTGCGTGGGAGACCAATCTCCATCGGAGTCCCTATGGTCTATAGATTTCATGATTATTTGCTCCCACATTGTTCATTTTATATGCTTTTCATTATTATATAATAATCTTATACACCTTGTATAATTGTATGGATTACAAACACACAGAAAAGAAACAAAGACTTCGATATGTACCAATAAGGTGTTTACTGAGGTGCATTGACAATCAAATAAGCAACAAAGGATATGGATGAAAAGTACGAGACTATTGTTTCCATAAAAATACAGACCTACTGAAAGCAGAGCTATAGGTAAACTTTTTAATATAGTAACATTTGCAACCTCAGACGGCATCCAGGAAATTTACGTTCAAAGTATTTAAATTTGTCTTATGAACAATTGACCTAAATACAACGTTACTACAAGACGCCGTTTTCTCGCGGTCCTTCTATTTTGTCCTACTAGTAGAACCACGAGGGAGACCAGTTTCTCTTCGTCCAGACGTACATCTACAATTAAAACCTCTCTCAGAATCGGCAGTGGGGGTAATTAAATTAACGCCACTTATGGACCAATTGCGAGATTTCAGCTATAAATTTAGCCCGATGGTAAACGGTGGTAAGTGGCAGAGTATACGAGTGCACGCGTGCGGGTGTTGATGTGTATATTTATAGCTAGAACTTTATACACAGTTTAATGAAGTGTGATTCCAGGATTAACTACGCTTTTTGTACCGATTTTATATCTCTGACCAAATAATTTTTACATAATATTTGAGTAAAAAGTAGAAATTATCTTATTGCTAATCTCAGAATGAGGGACTATATTATCTTATCAAGCCTTTGTATGTAGAAATCTTCATATTATTATCTGATGCATAACTTCACTACAGATGGTTTACATTTTTACGATTACAATTTACATTTCGAAATGAGGGGTTATTTATTTCTTCAACATTGATTACTGTTTGCTGTGTATCATTTTTATTTTGATACATATACCTACTTTGAAATTTATTTTCCCACATTATACATTTTACGCGCAGGTTATACATTTTACGCGCAGGTAACGAGGTAATTGCAGCAAAGAAAGCATGCGTATCCGAGAGCAACGTACTATATGCCCCATTAATTTTGGTTCCACATCACGGACTATCATCACATCTCTGAGACAGCACGTAGGTACTAGACTAGACGATCGAATCAAGAGCTGATGAGCATCATTTCACTGTTTATTAGTACACTATGCAAGCTCATAAGTCAGATTATACAAGTTCAGTTCTATTTCTCTACATGGTATAAGCATTGTTCGAGCGTAATCAACTCCTAATTGTTTTGCAAGAAGCGGTCCTATCCTGATACTCGAACCCAAAATGATTGTACTATATTAGTTGTCGGACATTTTGAAAGTCCAATATCAAACCCTATGAAGACATTGGGTTGGGACAGTGGTGAAAACAGATCTCCATCAGTATGTAATATGTATTAAGAAAATTAAGTGGTCTTTTTGTAAGTTACACAATAGGTAGGTAAGTACAATAAACATGGTTTCTAGCTGTAAGTTAGTATAATATGAAGCGAGTAGAGCGAAACCAGTCAACAGTATACGTCTCACACGTAACTTGGCTGAATTCCGTTCCGCCCACCGATCTACATAATAATAATGAAGGCATTCGATTGCACCCACAAGTTGGCGTCAAACAATGCCACAAACATCTCCTCGATACTTGTAAACTTTGAAAAGTTTGTTTGACTTGACATAATAATACAGATCCAGCTGTAGGAAGGTAGAAAAAAATGATTTTCCAGACCCACTTATTCTTAGAAGTTCTTAGCAAGGTATTTACATTTTTGGGTTGACGAGTTTTGCACCACATTGGCCTTTTGTCCCCCGGGGTCCTTGTACTGAAACTTTGTGAAATTGAATTATTGTTGTAGGCCAAGCGTTGGTTACTTACCTACAAAGCAGCAACCGCCCCGTGTTTGTGTTGTCTAGAACTTGGTAAGCACGCTCGCGTCTCCTACAAACGTTGCATAAATTATGTTCACAACATTATTGGCACGGGTTCGATACCATAGCCATTTCGTTAACTTTCTCAAGGAATAAATCTGAGTATAACATAACTATAAAAGATGTTTCACAAATTGCGGCGATTTATGCGCAATCATGACCGGTCTTTTTTAAATTACCCAGCACACTTTTGTAAAGAGGATCGCTAAAAGCTTTTGAATTTTGTAAGATAAGATGCAGCCGCGAGATTCTTGAAGTCTTTTGAGTGTCACAACCACAACCGCCCTGACCCACAGACTAACAAAAGCTTTTAATCTATGTAGTTACAAAGGAAGGTCTGTTAGGATAGATTCAGCTCGTCCTCTCGACGTATTATAAAGAATTAGTTATAATTCGTACGTACGTATCATACAGCTAAGCATTTGTATTGTTAAATGAAACTGTAAATAAGAAACATACCTACAATTTAAGATCACCGGTAAAGATGTACGCCGATTCTTTTTGAAGGATTCTTGACAGGGACCTGCGAAACCCTCATTAAACGTTGGTAATGAATGTATCATGCTGAATTCTCAAGGGCACCACCGGTTAGGACCAGTTGTAGAACCGCAGGTGCAATAAGCAGTTTGCGTCTTGGAATTCCACAGGATGCTTACCATCTTATTCACAATCGAATGACGAAGGCGATTGTAGCCATGATTGAGCGGTTTTACAAAGATCATTGGTTACAAGTTTGCGATGCACCTGTTCGATGGTTGGCATTCATGTTCGGACAACTCCCTACCAGGTTTTTAAAGCTGCTAGGTTCATCAGCCAGTAGTGCCTAGAAAAGTTCTATGTTTACCTCGTTCGTTGTACCTACCTATTAAAAATATTTTTGTTTTTATATTAATTGGGTTTGGGTTCATGTCGGTAATTCCTGAAATCATTTTCGCAGTGACTGGTGTCGAAGTTCTGTAAAGGTACTAGGTATCTATACTCAAATCTTCAGTACAGGCCCGAAACGCAAACGGTTGCGAAACACCGCAGCTCACACTGGCGCAATGCACCTCTAAAAGGACGAAAACAATACTGTACGCTATGATGGTGGAGATTGAATGCCTTTTCTTTTTGTACTTGTTTTCTCATTCGCCTGGCCTGTACTGTAGCTGGAGCCGGGGTATGAACAGTCATACCCCGGCTCCAGCTTTCAGAATTATTGATAGTGGCTAGTGGCTACTAAAATACTGAGAAAATCGTACCTACGAAAAGAAACACGGACACGGACAGCCGTGTCCGTGTTTCTTTTCGTAGGTACGATTTTCTCAGTATTTTAGTAGCCACTAGCCACTATCAATAATTCTGAAAGTCAAAGGATGGACGGGATGTGCTTATGAAGCTACAGATTCAAGTTTGAAGTCTTCTATTAAACTTTCAGCGTCGAGGATAGAAAACTATCTAGAATTCTAGAGTATTATCGTACCTATTATCCATTCTGTGCCTCGGGTAGATGACGATGCCCGGCTCAAGATGACTGTGATGAAAATAAACTTATAATATGTTACGAGTTTTGGTAATCTGAGTATGTATGTAGGTAAGCTTGATATGCCAGACTTGACTAATAGACTAAATAGGTACTAGCCTACTAACTTTCAAGAATTTATCCGGATCCGTAGACAATAGGCAGCTGTATTCCGTTTTGTCTTTCAATACTTATTTATTTACCTCTATATGTATGTATAGATAGGTAGGTTAGTAAATACTTGCCCTTAAGTAACATTTATTTTATTGATTAAATTTACACAATTATCACCAGCTTTGAACAAGTGCTAAATAGCAAATAACCTTTTCAGCCCCAAGCCCTCAATGCCATGTTAGTAACGCAAAATTGAACACACCCTGCGCATTTTCTATAAATAAATGATACTTACCTACTTAAGGGTAAGGGAAGGTTAAGTTTATCACTGGATGCGTACCTATCATGTATTACTCTCTGAATATGGCAAATGCCGCTTGTTCGCCGCCCAGAAGTGATAGTTTTGAATTGAACCCCAAAGTGGATTATTTATTTTCACTCATTAGACCACTGTAAGGATAGGGTCAATGAAAAGAAATTAATTTTGCATTCACACTATGCCGCAGTCTGCAGGGACTTGGGCAGGGAGTTGGATATGAACATGATGTGAACCCGATCATGTCTCTGTCCCAGCTCTCAGCCCATGTTCATGCCCTGGTTCCCTAGTGAGAATAAAGGCAATATTGTCGGCAGTGGCATGAGCACAGCACAAGTCAATTGAGGATGTAGATAACAGACTGTAGATGGAGCTACGGTCACTAAGATCTAAATTCATACCAAAGAGTTAATAGTCAATTGGAATAACGAGTTGATAGCGTAGTTGCTCATATGAAGAGTTTTTCGTAGTAAGCCTACCGCCGCTAGGGTAAAGGCACAGTTGATGCAACATTGTTTTTCTGAAAAATTTATTCTGTGCTTAACATACACACCTACTTAGCTGGCCTGTTGATTACAGAATAATGATACTAAACAGGTATGTACGTAATTCACAGACAGAAAACAGACTTCAAACTGAATTTGAAACAGATATTTTAAACTACTGAACCGATTTTTATGAAATTTCTATGGGACAAATCTGAAAGTACCTATATCCGGAAAAAGACAGAGTTCTGAGGTAACCAACATTAAAAAAATACTATAGATTTGAGAACATCCTCCTTTTAGAAGTCTATTAAAAATAGTCCAACTCACCCGTTGCAGTTCCAAAGAGTGATTATAACACCGCAGCAGTTTGTCCACGAGTGGTTTGACGGCTCGCCGCGCTCGCTCCTGCGATATTCGAGAAGGGTCTGCTATAGCCTCCCGTATCTCCTTCCCGGCTCCTTTGTAACACTGTATCTCCTCTAAAATCTGCTCAGAGTCAAGCAGAACTCTCTGAACATCTTCGTAAACAATGCGTTCAGTGTCAGTGGGTGCGGCATGCTCGAAGTCCAAGAAAATATCGTATCGCGGCGACGAGCAACAGTTTGATTCGTCGCGAGACAAAAGACTCAGTAGTTTTCCCATTTTTGTATATGAACAAAAACTAAAACGTTTTCGGAGTAACTCTGATTTGCTAGGAGCACTGCATTGCACGATTGTGGAGTAGGTAAATTCAGTTCTTTCAATTTTCAACTTTCCCCGACTGGTATGATGTTTTTAACGGCAATATTGTTTCACTAATAAAATCTGATACCATACGATCACACATATAATAAATAGATTTAGAATTCTCAAACAGCACGAATCGTTAAACACCAAGCAACCTACACCCAAGAAACTCCATGGAAAACTGCAGAAAAAATAATAATTTGACTGAATGAATGAAATAAATAGAATGAATGAGAGTATGAGCACAGAAAAAAATCGCCTTTGCAGTGTTGCTCGAAATTTTGTCAAGAAGTTAAGGTTAGACCGCACTAGGGCGGAACTGCACTGCAGCGGAGCGACGCGACAGTTAGCTTCAATATTCTTTCCAAGTAAATGTACTAGCCATACCGCACTACGCGGCAACGGAACTGCACTGCAGCGGAGCGTCGCGACAGAGTTGGGCAACTGGGCAAAGTTCCGTTATAGTAAGCGGCGCGTCCGCGACACTTGCGAGGCATCCATCTATATTATACTAGCTGTAGCGCCCGCGGCTTTGCCCGCGTGGTAGGTACTCAGTAATAAAGCAACACATAAACTATGCTTCCCGTTGACTTTATAGCGAGATCTTAAGTAGGTACCTACCTACCCACTTAGCTACTTCTTTAATTGTGGCTTCAGAGGCTGGTATTTTTTACCTAGGTACGCTATCTATCTCCCTTCCTACCTACACCTTTCGTAGGTATTTTATTTTTTTGTTAGGACATGCTAGGTACCTACCTAAGCTTGAAACAAACCAATTTTTCCATACAAACTTTAAGAACTAATAGCACAGTGAATTAGTGTTGAGCTAGTTTTTTTAAATACAGTTCTTATTTATTTAGTTTGATGAATATAGGTACATGCCAATTTTGGTATTTATAACTTCAAGGAATACGATTTTGCATACTAACGTTTAGGCCCAGTTTGACCCAGTCAGGGGTTAAATTTGTTAAAATCACGTCTTAGCGGGTGCCTATGCCATGTAAAGAAAGTACATTCCAAATTTTAGCCCTAGCTTTAGCGGAATGTGATAGGTAAGTCAGGTCCCTCTTTTATATATATATACCGTTCACACCAATTTCATCCATCGCGTTCAGTGGTCGCCAACCGACTGAGAGATAAAATGCCGCGCTGCTGCAGTTCTAGTGCGTTATACCGAACTACATTGAAAACGACGCGCCGCTCCGCTGCAGTGCAGTTCCGCCCTAGTGCGGTCTAACCTTTAACAAGCGTCAAATCCAGTTTGATTGACTGTTGTTTTGACTGGTTTGTTTGTCGTTGACAATGACAGTTAGATGGATTTTTTGACACATGACATGACGTTTATTTGTTTACCTTTTTTTTGCGAAAACCAGAGCGGTAAACCGTGGGTAAACCTATGTTTTATTCTTTTTCGACTTAGTTCATGTTTCTTTCACTGAGCTTTCACCAACACCGTCACCGGTCACGTTACGCGCACGCCAAGCCCCCGATCATACGCCAGCATAGAAAAAGAATACTCTTGTACGCCAGCCAGTGTTGTCCAATGTCATTCCTTCCAGCGCTTCCAAAATAAAAGGTTTTGTGTTTGTTTCCACCTCGAAAGAATAATGTTTTCACAGTCCACCGACACACTTTAACCTTTATAGGTCTGTTTTGTTGGAGTACACAGAAGGAGTGCAAAACAGTGGGTGGCATGGCATGGCAACTGTAAGTATAGATTTCCGGAGGATCCAGAGATGAATTAGTTTAGCTAGATAACCCACCTAAAATGAAATAGCTCCTAGGTAGGTACGCCTAACCGCCTAAAATAATATCATTGGTATGTACATACTACAATACTGTGTAACCTACCCTAGAGGGTGTAGTAGACCGAAAGCACAAATCCTACCTGACTTACCCAGAGATAACAAATTAGCCTCAGACCTCAAGCCAACAAGCTTTCCTCAAGTGAAAAAGCTTAAAGTTTAGGTGGGTTAGGTGGCACATTGGTGTTTAAGGAAAAAATATGATCTCTAGAAAATAGCTGACAAAAAACCAAACCTACATGTTGTACCTGAGAAGGTATTGCAGGCTTCCTACTTAGAAAATCGTTTTCTGCAATACCTAGCCAGTTTTCAGGGTTAAGCCCATAATAAAATTCATATTATAATCTCCCAGCATTGAATGAGCAATGGGTTGTCTTATACCTACCTTACCTAAACTACCTACTTATTGAACCATGAAGCAATCTAAATTATAATTACTTACCTACCTACTATTTTATAAAAATACTTTTATAGGTAAAGGTTAGTAAAAAATTATTTATCAACATTCAATCAGCGAACCTATGTTATGTAAAAGTACCTAATCTAGTTTCTTTTGCAAAGTGAATATTGAAGCTAACATTGAAGCCAACCAATAAGTATGTAGTTGTAGTAGGTATCTACAGTTTATTAGAGAAATGGACAGAGCAAGACAAAAATTCAATTCTCTACAATTACATAAATGTATTATGGTAGATAGGTACTTATAAATACTAAAAGATAATCTATGAAACTTATAAAATATCGATCGTATATTTTAAAGATCAGTCTAACATTCGATAAAAAAATTTACAACTTTTCTAACATTCAATATTTATTAAGGCTAAGGCCAAACAGTCGACCTTGATTATATATTATGTATATGTATATTATCAGGAACATAAAAGTACTCTTAAAATAATAGCATTACATTCTTCATGCATTTATTGCATTTGAGAGTAGATTTCTGTGCGATAGATCCTATGATCAGATCAGAGCCATAAAAGATTTTGGATCCAAGACCAATCATATATTATTATTATTTTTATGATAAAAGTAATGGAACAAGCTGATAGGTCACCTGATGTTAAGTAGTAACTTCTGCCTATAACAATGCATTACCTCACAGAGCAAGTCCAATGAGGATGTGCCCCCAGGCAATGCACTGCTTTCATCACTGAGACGTAAAGATCTTGAAGTCTCATGTGCATGTAATTATATTATTATTAATATTTCCTTACGAGTAGGTTTTCACAATGAAAAAAGATAAGGAAACCATTTTTTGTTTCAACTTATGCAGACAAAAGTGGTTCTACTTGTAGTAGTCTGTTTTGTAATAAAAGTCAAAGCGTTTGGTAGAGATACGTACAACAACAAACAAATAACAGCTATCTAGGTACCTAAACTTATCTACACTCGCTACCATAGTCTTAGTGTTTAGGTATTTGGTGTAAAGATCCATCTTAGTTAATTTTCTAGTAAACTTATAAGTAAGTACCTAATCATGATAGTTCCTTTTATAAGTAGGTAGATACTCAATTCTACGCTATTGAAATCTTAGGTAGGTACGTGATAGTCATGTACCTACCTAGTTACCTACTTATGAAAGTATACGTGATGCTCTTCTTGGAAATGTTCACTTAAATAACTTCCAGTAGGTAGGTAGGTAGGTACTATGAATGTTTTCAAGAATAGGCCATTTTGTTTCAAACACATGGGTTTGGTGTATTTGCGTAGTGCCATATCAATAAAAAAACAGTCTCATCGCCATTAGCAAAATACACTGTTGTGGCTAGCCGTATCGTTAGTCGTGTTTATCGAAAGTATTTCAGTGCAGAAACAAGCAAGAACTTTTCAATAAAGAGGTCCGAGTCGAGTGCAGCGATGTGTGCTGCTCGTCCGACCAGTGCGCTGGCTGTATGAGGCAGGGCATGTTGCACGTCGTATCGAACCACGGAAACTGCTGACGCCCGTGCTGCCAGTGGAGATACCATGTTGTGCACCTGGAGATTAAACAAAATTAAATGAGGTTTTCTGATACAGACTTGGACGAATTCGTCCAAGGATACAGAGCATTATTTAAACGAAAGAAGTAGGTATTTGGATAATAATGTTAAAGTGGATGGGATTAGTAGGTACCTATACTAAGTAATTAGGTACATACCTAACCAACGTTGTTATATTTAAAGGACATGGATGAAATGCGTTACCACTCACCATTTCCCTGTACGCCTGTCCCAGTAGTGAAGTGTCCTTAGCAGCCGCCTTGCACAGCTCCAGCCTAGCGGAATGGAGGGGCACATATCTGTCCTGACCAGAGCCACATAGTAGAATATGCTTGAACTGGTGTAATTGACTTCGCTCACTCAACCGGTAGAGAAAGGACCGGCGAGGATCTGATGCATCCCGTAGTGATAGTTGAAGAAGGGACCCGGATTTCTTCCATTTTTGCATAAACCACATTCCTGAAAAAAACATTTAATTAGATATGGCTAGGTGATTGTTCTTAGTTATGTAGGTCCTTGGTAGGTACTATTTTAGTTTATTAAGTACCTGTTTTTTGTGTTTGACATGTGTGAACACGGCAATAATAATTTATAAGTTTAAAAAACTGGAAAAACCGACTTCAAGTTGATACGCCTTCATCATCAAATGATGATGATGATGGCAGTTCATTGAGTAAACACCACACAAAAGCAAAACACGCAATGTCGTGCACGTGGATAACGTGTTTTTCCAGTTACTCTTATTTATCTGCCAAATCACTGAAAAGAAATATAACCAAATTGAGAACCTCCTCCTTTTTGGAAGTCGGTTAACTTATAACAAGAATCCATCTCATGATCATTTCACTAAACCCAAACCTGGCTTCATAAATGCCGGTTGCTGAACTACGGACTGCCGGTGCCTACCTTCCGGTTTTACCATCAGATGATGATGATGCATTGGGAATTGTCGCTTTGCGAATGCTTTTGCATATGCTATAAGTCAAAACAAATGCACAGACTCGGGGCTCTGTGCCTTGATCAAGAATAAATGTGACAATGTAACGCAAGCGTATCCGAGATACACTGCGCGGTGACACTACAACGGTTGGCAGTTGAGTTGGCAGTGACGCGCAATGTAACTCGAATACGCTAACACCAATTCTTATAAATAGGTACCTATACCTCTACCTACCTACCTACTAAATTTAAGAAAACAAATAAAACAATCAGGTGTTATTAATTAAACAGTATTATTATGTAATAGGTAGGTAAATACGTGCTAGGTAGGTTACGTTAGTAGGTAGATGTTATAAGAACCCCACGGACAGACAGACGTGTACCTATACCTAATCAAAATTATCAAAAAATCAGTAACATGGAGAACTTCGAAATTCCTGTGCGAGGTAAACATTCATAATTTTTCATAAAACTGGCAGAACGCTTTAGCTATTTTTCTCCCAGCCTTTCTAGCAGCATTATCATCAGCCCATTCTGAATTTCTGATGAAAGACTTGTTGAATCCAATCTTTAAGTCCACTATGTAGGCTAAAATAGTGCATAAATACGCATTATTATGTCCTCTAAGAGACAGCCACAACTGCTTCCACTCTGTAACGTTCACAGAACAGTTATATCCGGTAAAGGGTTTATTGCGCTCGCGAATTTCCAACCATGAAATTGCAACGCGGTGAAACGGGAGGAATTCTCTGCTCGAGCAATAATTACTGTTCAAATATCTGGCCATTTTAGACAGTGAATCGATAGTTTTCTCGGAACTAAGTAAGTCCCAGAGCGTGGCGACTTCTAGGCCGTACAGGTCGACGACTTTGAAAAACAATTCTGGTAAATCCATCTCGTCCCATTCCATGTACTGTATGCAGGTTTTTCGCAAAATAGTTTTCGACAAATCGTCTTTTACAGTCAAAAACGCATAAACAGCTAAATATTGGGGCTCTGTGAGGCTCTGTAACTCATTCAGCTGTCTACTAAAGTGTTTGCTCATTTTCGGCAGTTCGCAGTTGAAAGAATGCCGGCAGTATTCTACGTAATCTTCACTAGTTTTCACGTTTTCGAACACTCTAAAAAATGGCGTTCCATCTTTAGGGTGGTACCGTAGAATCAACAAAGTAAGATATGTCACGTTAGCGTTCAGAATGTTGTATTTTGTCTGGTCGATGCACTTTCCCGCCGTTTTCTCGAGGTCCTTTTCCAAGCTTGAGACCAGGTAAGATATTTGTTTCATGTATTTAGTATCGCGGAGGAGCGGCCTGTAAGCTGCAGGGTTCTTGTTCTTGTTACAAGGAGTGCTTGAGTCTGCGAGATCAAGTTGAAACATATTTTGTGTCTGATCTCCGAATAATCGTGCGTGCTTCAAAATGTAAATGAAACTATGTCCCACTTCTAATGTTGGTTTGGTATCATTATCAGTAAAGCAGAGGTAGATCACCCTGGCGCATTGGAGGTAGTGTGAAATGTAGAGTTTCGGTTGTTTTTCCAGTATACTTTTGACTTCATTAGTCATCATTTCGAAGAAAGATTTTTCAGTGTTTTCGGCGGAGCTCGTCTGAATAGGGTTCGCATTAGTAGGAATCCATTTTTCTATTGCATTTAAAAAATTGCGCTTTGGCGTTTCGAGTTTTTGCAGCACTTCGGCTTTACGTGTTTGTTTTTCCATTCTGCGTTTTTCTGCGTCATCGTCGGCCATGGCTAATTTTGTTGGAATCAGCGATTGACACGGATTATAAATAGGTAGATGTATTAGATGGATGTTTGTAGACTATTAGGATGGCAACTAAATAATTCACAGACACAACTAATTCACTTGAACTCTCCAAAGAATATGTAGGCACGTACTGAGTAAAAAAATAGCATAGCACACCACACTTTCCGAGGACTAGTTTGCACCACACTTACCACGAATACAGTGATGCCAGCACGTGAACCCAAAAAAGGCCAAAGTTAAGTTTGCCTGGAACTAACAGGCCGATATAATAATAAAGATGAAAGAGATGATTATTTGTTTGTTTGTATTGAATAAGCTCCGAAGCTATTGGACCGATTTGAAAAATTCTTTCACCGTTGGGAAGCTACACTAACCCCGGGTGACATTAGGCTATAATAATACTATATTTAAAAAAATGAAGGTTCCTTACTAAAACTCAAATAACGTAACCCAAGGTGTAAAAAATTACTTATAATTGGTCATTTTTGTTAAATACCCGTGCGAAGTCGGGACAGTCCGCTAGTTTAAAAATATTATGTGACTTCGTCCGCGTCCCGTTTGATCCTATTGATTTACTGGGATAAAAAGTAGCCGTTATGTTTGTTGATCCCGGTTACGAACTACTTATATTCCAAGTTTTATCCAAATTGGAAGTGCAGTTGCAGCATGATTGAAACGCAAACATCCAAACATCTACACTTTGACATTTATAGGTAGGTACCTAGTAGGTATTAGGTAACTTGTAGGATTTCGAATAAACCGGGGTCCTTGTAGGAATGCTCGACTCAAAAGAATGCCAGCTGCACTCTGGTCATTGTCTATGCAGGGTGTACCTACCTAGTGATTGTTTTGTAAGCTAAATCAGTGTCTACCGAAATGAGATAAGACAAGCATCATATTTTTTACTAGCTGAGACCCGCGACTCTCCACCAAAATATTTGTCAACCAGCATACGAGGAACCTCGTAGCACCTTTAGGTTTAGAGAGTTCAAGCTGTATCTAAAAATTCACGTCTTTGATTTCAATAGAATATAGCTTAGGTTTCAATCCTTCCGAAAAAGGGCTTCCGAATGGTATAAGTTTCATTGAAATTGGTCCAGTAGTGAAGGCGTGGTCCGCGAATATACAAGCAGACAACCAGATAAACTCGATTTTCGGAATCAGAATCGTTTCTTTAGTAATCTGCATATTATTTAGTTTATCCATATTTTTAATTTTAGTTTTTGTTTTTTTTTTAGTTTTATAATAGGTAGTATAGATAGATAGAATATAGATAAGTATTAAAATCCCACTAGTATAGTGCATAGGTTAAATAGGCAGCAAAGCTAAACAAAAAAAATATGCGCTAGATTTAGCTAACATAATGTTCATTAGGCAACACTGTAAGTAATATAGAGTAACACTTGCGAATTGGGGGATTCCCCGTTTAAAAATAGTTTTAGTCGTTTTTAAATGGGGATATCCACATCAGAATTTCTACTGGCGGCGAGACATCAGTGCTGCCAATCCTAAAGTTGGATTTCTCGTCAGTCTCAGTGAAAAATACCATATTTGCACAGTTTTCACCTAAAAAAGGACTTTTGTGGCAGAAAAACATGACTATTTTTATATCGATGCTTAGCGTTTTTTTGTCCATTTTTTCCATATTGCTAAATAGAACATGGGTATGGAGTCAAATTAAGTTCACCTCTAAAATATTATCTAAATTATAGTCGTCTTCTTCTTCTTCAATTATGGCCCCATTTTGACAGACAATTTTGCCAGTGTCAAGTGAAATATTTGAAATATGATCAATCAAGTCAAGTCATTCGTCAAGTCTGCTGTCGTTTCGTTTGATGGTCGTTTGTTTGGAACGAGAGATGACGGACAGAGGCCATTATGCTACGGCTACATTATCGCGCAAAGTTTTCTGTTGCGTTGTCGCGATAAAAACTTCGTCTCGATCTACGACGAAGTGCTTGGCCACATCATAAAAGCTTCGCTACGTCGCGATAATCATGCAACTCTTAGGTCCGTATTCCGAGACAGAAATCGTTACTCAAGCATAGATTTGAGTAGAGATTTTCATACAAAAATCTATGCTTGAGTACGGATCAGTGCTTGAGTAAGGCTACGGAATACGGGCCCTACACAAGTACTCTCTCTCTCTTACACAACTTGTACAAGCTGCTCGGCGTCTCGTCTCGCAGTCAACCTGAGCGCACGCAAGTGTAGCCAACCGGACGAACTTTTGTCGCGATAAAACCCTTTGAATTAATCCAATTTACCGACAGTGGCGCGAAGTGCATTTTTACCGCGATTATGTTTCGCGATAGGACGATATTTTTGGCCAGACTTGTCGCGACAACGCGAAGAGAAGAAGAAGAATGGAAAATGGTGGATTTTCCCTTCAAAACTTTGCGACAAGGGGCCTTATTCACTATGACCAATACAAGCGCGTTACGCAGCACGACAAGACAGCGGCGTGAAATCGCACTATGCTTATGCCGTATTTCCTATGCCATAAATGTCATTCCTTACGGTGACGTCATACGGTTACGGCAAGGAATCTCCTAAGTCATACAGAATAATGCCCCAGGTGTTCGGTGCTTTTTTGAGGGTGCTGGTCTACCTAGGTATTTACCTTCATTATTTGATTAGTTTTATTACCCACCAGCATTAACAAGTCCGCTCGAGTTGTATAGGGTCCCAAGATGAGGTCCACTGAGTGACAGGAACGTGTGCAATTTTCCCAGAAATGGTTTCATGAGGGGCCTGGCTAGCGCTGATCTTATGATGATCGTTCCTAGGGAGTGCCCCACGAAGCTGATGCGACTCGGTTCACTGGAATTCTGTATGTGCGTCAGAATCTCTTGGACAAGCCTGGAAGTACACGTAGGCACTGTAGGTACCAACTAGATTAATCTAAGTGGGTACCTACAGTGGTCACCACAGCCGTTCTTTGCCTCTTTGAAGTTATCGCTACACCCCCTACTTCTCACTTTCCTCCAATCCGAGCCAAGAATAGGGTTTTCGGAGTTACTTGTGGCTAAATTCGAAGAGACATAGATCGAGCGTCACAGTATTGCCAACTTCTACAGTCTTTGCATGGGTGTCGCATCGGGTAGAGTGGATGATAATGTCTATCACCAACCACATATTTTTCTAGTCTACGGTTATCTTCTATGCCTAAGGCCTGTCCCACGCCTGTCCCAAATCTCGCTACATAAATCCCAGTCCATGTCCAAACTGTACCTACGTAGGTAGGTACTTGATTGTTACCACTAACCTACATACCTACCGTAGATTTAGCCTAACATGGCTTCAAAGATCGCAATACCTGTCCGTCATAGTGTCAAAGTCAGAAAACGTGTCTCCCTGGTTTCGCTCCGACATAAGGAAGTCTAGCCTGGCACCCGGTAGCCCTAGTTCAAGGTACGTCTTCACCAGCCGAAGGTCAGCTGCATTTCCATCCAGCCCATGCACGCAAATAATAAGATGCATCCCTGAAAAAAAAAAGCCACAGTTTTGGAATTAAGTAGGCACCTAATTATCGGTAGATAGGTCGATTATTGCAATAGGGTTATTTTATTTATTTATTTATTTATTGAAGGGACCAACAGCTACAATGGTAAGTTAGAGTTAAATATTTTTTTTTTATAAAACAGCCAATTACAGGTCTCTCTGAATATTACGTTAGGTATAATATAGCTAAACAGTAAATTATAAAGACAATAGGAAAAAAGAGCTAATAGTATCCAAAAAATAACCTACAAAAACTAGCTAACACTAATAACTTAACATTTATAAACTACCTACCTATTACGTACTGATTTGGACCAGTTGAGCTATCTATAAATCGTTTGCAACGGTTTGTAGAAAGCTCAACTGTTTCATGTGTATTTTGTAAATATTGTGAATATTGTAAATACTGTATTAGTAAAATACCCATTTATTCACAAAGAAAATTAAAACCAATGTAGGTATTAGTTGTAATTTTCTTTGTGATTAGATTCAGTTTTACGGGATTATAAAAGCAAAGAACCGATAGCCTTTTTAAAGGAAGTTTTGCTGGTGTTGAAGATATCAACACTCGAAAAACTTTATTATACTGAGCACAAATTCTATTGATGGGTGCATTCATAGCATAATTAGTACTAAGATGTGGAAGTGAGAAGAGAGGTGTTATGCTAATATTAGGTTAGAAAATCAAGATCGTACAACCCTGCATCATCATAGTTGGTTGTGGTGACTAGGCTATCTACCACCGCAGTACCAGATATTCTGCAACTACCTCCAAAGAGGTTCAAGGATTCCGCTTGTGAAACCAATGCATGATCTACAAATATTCGTTCCGGACTTGGGTTTATGTAGGTTATGTTATCATTGGTAGGTGATGATTCAGCCACGGTAACTGGTAGGTCGCCGTAGTTTTTAATGTTCTGGTTTCTTTCTGATATTTGTCTTGATTACATCCACTTGGACTGCATGACACTGGGACCCCTAATTGTGCTAGTCTAGGTTTCCCTGTATTCTTTTTAGGAGCTTACCTAGTACCTACTATTTATTCAATTTTATTTTTTCAGTGCTAGCTGAATGCGGCGAATGAGACTAGCAACTTTGTCTTCGGTCGGCAACGCGCAAGTACCCAATAAGTACCTATATT
The DNA here is from genome assembly GCA_947507515.1 of Eulithis testata. Classification (NCBI taxonomy): domain Eukaryota; kingdom Metazoa; phylum Arthropoda; class Insecta; order Lepidoptera; family Geometridae; genus Eulithis; species Eulithis testata. Next base: position 7,519,103 of record OX382205.1, read on the forward strand.
GTAGCGATACCTAGCCATCATCTTTTCAGGAATGTAGTAGGTATGCGTAGCGGTTTTGGGCGTTCTCCATCCATAAACCCGATTTGGTTAGGTACTTATACAAAATAACTTGATAATGCGTGTAGGTATACCTTCCGGATTGAACATGCGATACTCATCGCTGATGTGGAAGTATGGTAGCGAGTTCTCCACGGGCGGGAAGTCGGAGTAGATGGCTCCCGGATATTTCACACTCTGGCGAAACTCCTCACGGCACTTTACGAACAGACGCTCAGACTCTGCCAGACCGAAAATGCTGACGAGGTTGCTTTCGCGAGGCTCTGGAAGTACAGAGTTGATTGAAGGTTTGAATCTGTCTCAAAAATAGTTTAGCGGTGTGCGAAGACTCATCTGGTGGTTATCGGCGCGTGTAATAAAATATTGCTCTGTTGCAACATAGTGAATTTACTCAACATTCAAAATACTAGGTACGCTTGGTGGCCTGCCACCAGGCCAGCTACCAACCTCTATTATTTCCATTCTCGTTCCGATTGGCCAGCTCTCCCGTACTTTGACTCTTGTTAAGAGTACTCGTCGCTGTGTTGGAACCAGAGCTTGATAGACGCGGTCGCTGCTTTCGTCGTTCCATGATTCCTAGTATTCCAAATAGTATTAGTAGGCTAAGCGTTCGTTTCTTAGGTACGCAGAAGCTTTAAAAAAGTAAAAAAATAGGTAGGTGTTGGATTACCTTCGCAAACATGGTATAGTGGATTGTCCAGCTGTAATGTGGAAAGTTGTTGCTTACGCGGCGTCTTCGAAGGTGTTGATGCTTTGCTACTTTGTCTGCTCAACTTGGGAGATTTCGATGGTGGATCCTAAAAGTTATATATATCTTAGGTCATAGACATGCTTTTGGTTT